>JAREYC010000004.1:6065000-10865000 GCA_030015325.1 Cryptoblepharus egeriae
TTGCCAGAAAACTTTTTTTTTTTAAAATCTCAGGCCTTTTAAAATCAGAATGCATAATAGATTTGATGGTGCATTAGAGGAAATATGGGTAGTTTGCAACATGTTGTTTCAGCCACCTGCAGTGTTGTAGCTAGGTGGGGGGGGGGGCAAAGCAGTAGGTTCTGCAAGGTGCTTCACTGTGGTGTGCAAGCAGCTGTTTTCCCTCTTACCCAACACTAGAAACAGGAGTCATCCACTAAAATTAAGCATTGAAAGACTAGTTAGAATAGTAAAATAAAATACCGGTATTTTATTTTTATCCAGGAGTCTGTGGAATACCATGACACAGGATATGGTGACTGTAATGTATTGTTAATTCCCTGTGGGCCTAGAGTATAAATTACAGGCATTTGCCTGCTGATCCTCAGTTCCTGTCTGAGTCAATAAATGCTGGTCTGCTGGTCTGCTTCTTGCCTACTGAACCCCACCATACAATAGTGGCGACGAAGGTGGGATGCTGCAGAGGAGAGAGACTGAAATCACTGGGTGTCAGACCATATAAAGAACCCTGGTGGGACCACGCTCCCCACCCTGCCTGCCAGTAAGACATACTGGAGGCACAGACATATCAGAGGGATCCGTCCCCAGGACTCCTAAGGGCAGCCCAGCTCCAACTGCTGCAGGCGTTAACCAGCACCATGGGCCTTCTCAAAATGGCTAAACTGGGAAGGCTCAGTGAGATTGACATTACAGTGGTGCCTCACATAAAGAGCTTAATTCGTTCCGGAGGCCAGCACTTTAAGTGAAACGCTCTTTAAGTGAAGCGGATTTTCCCATAGGAAATAATGGAAACTCAGATGACTGGTTCCACAACCACCAAAATATTCATATAAAAATATTAACTGTATGTAAAAATGATGACAAAACACTGGAATGGAATTCAAGACATGCATTCAATGTGCATGATCCTATGAAGTCTACTTAGGCTGCAATCCTAAAGACACTTTCCTGGGAGTAAGCCCCATTTAACACAAATGCCTCTGGAATGAATTAAGCTGTTTATGTGAGGCACCATGTATAGCATATTTACTCAAATCTAATGCTCACCTAATGCTTTTTTGGGTAGACATGGTTAGGAGATTGCAATCAAAGACACTTTCCTGGGAGGCTAAACTGGGCTGCTACCAGAGGTTCAAGGTGGCTGGTGGGTGCACTTGGGGGCACTTAGGGGCAGCTACCTCTGGCACCCCGAGGCAACTGCGCCCAAGTTAGGGCAGTTAGAGGCAGCAGCGCTGGCAGGCAGCCCTTTTAAAGAGCCTCCATGCGGAGTGTCAGGGCTGTATAAGTGCTCTTTAAGTGAAGCGGAACTTGTTATGTGAAGCAAGATTTCTTGGAAATTTTTGCTTGCTATGTGAAACGCTGAAGCGAGGTACCACTGTACTCACCTGGAACAATGGAACTAACCAGGTCACGGACAACTACATGAAGGCGGCAACCCTACTTTCTGTCTGCAGACAAGCCATGTTTGATATCGTTGAAAAACTTTACAGCACTGGCAAGCACAGAGAATGTGGCGTATAAAGACCTCAAGAAAAAATTAAGGGAACATTTTGAGCCTAAACTCTCGGTCATCACCCAGCGCGATGCATTCGAGCAATGTGAACAGAGATCCAGGGAATCTGCAGCAGAGTTTGTGGCAGCCCTTCACCAAGTTTTGCACCAATGTGAGTCTCAGAGACAGGCTTGTTTGCGATCTGCATAATATGAATTACAGCAGCGCCGATTTGCCATGGAGAAACTGACTTTCCAAGACGCACTGAAGGAAGTCATGGCGGATGAGGCTGCCAGAGGGGCCAGGAAGACTCTCCGGCCACCAAAAACACACACCAGCCCCCCAGCGATCCACCAAGAGACCGCAGAAAGCTTGGGGGACGTCAGTGAGCGCAACGAAATCAATTGCTTGTGGAGAGAACCACCCAGACGGCCACGTTCCACAGTCCAAGCAACACAGAGCTGCACCAGGGAACTGCATGAAAGAGCAGAGTGCAGATTCCACACTGTAATACGCCATGCCTGTGGAAAGCAAGGGCACATTGCCAAGAGTTTGCAGACATCATCTGTGGGAAATGAAACCTGCAACACAGCAGCACTAGGGGAAATGGGTTCCAGAACAGAAGTTGAATAGTGCTCGGAAGGTGTAGCATCCAATGCACGGGGCCCCCACACCCCATCAAAGAAAAATAAGACTCCAACTAAAACTGCAAGGGGTCCCATGCTCCATGGAGCTAGATACTGGATCAGTCCTATCCATTATCTCCTCCATGACTTTCAACCACATTTGCAAATGTAACCAACGGTGGGTCCCACTCAAATAATTGAGCTTAATGCTTAATGGTTTTCCAGAGTTGCCGTGCTCCCATAAGGTGCAAGGCTACCATTAGAGTATAATTGAGAAAGTTTGAGGGTCTCCTCAGCGTAGTGGTCATACAGGGGCTGCACACCAGCCTCTTAAGTCTGGACTGGTTCAAGGCCCTGGGCATCAGGGTGATGGGCATCCATCAAACCCAAATAGCTGATTTAGCAGCAGTATGCCAACAATGTTCTTACGTATTCAGTACTGAGCTGAGACAATACAAAGGGGCACCTATTTCACTCAACCACAATCCAGAAGTAATTCCAGTCTGATTAAAACTGTGCGTGGTTTCCTTTGCATTGAAGCCTAAAATCGATGTGGTGGACAAGCTGGTACACTGAGAGTGCTCCAATCTGCAGACTGTAGCCAGTGGGAGACTCCCATAGTGACCCCAGTTAAGCCTAACGGGGACATTCACATCTGTGCAGACTACAAGTGCACCATAAACAAGGCACTACAGCAACATGCTTACTCTGTACCAGTGGAAGGCCATATCTTCGCTTTGCTCCAGAGAGGCCAAATTGTTGCTAAGCTAGACTTCACCTGGGCCTACCAGCAGCTACTGGTAGATGCTACCGCAGAAGCACAATCAATAGTCACACAGAGAGGTGCATTCTGAGTGCGCTGCTTGCAGTTTGGGGTAGCGGCAGAGATGGCTCAGCCAGACAACCCCCCCCCTCCCGGAACTTACACCCAGGTGAACTGGTCTGGGCCAGGAAGTATGGGAGTGGGGTACCTTGGGTGGCAGCTAGGGTAACTAAGGTAATGGACTCCTTGGCATACGAGGTTATTCTGGGGAATGGTCGTACAGTCAGATGCCACACTGAACAGTTACGGCATTGGCAGGCTGAGCCAATCCCAAGTGAGGATCCCGAGGTGTAATCAGATCCATTAGGGAACTATTTTCCTCCGAGTTTGCCTACACCACTTGTGGCCATCTCCGGAAAAACAGACGTACCAAGAGCAGTAGAGCCACCGATACTGGTGACCAAAACAGCCATCAAGACTCTGTCCAATTGGAGATGGACAATACTCCACTTAAACAGGACTCTCTAGTAACATTGCAGTGGTTGACCAGGATTTCGTGAGCTGCCAGCCTGTCTCAAAGACTATGAATATTGAACAGACTGAGGGTAAAAACTATCCTTGGGGGGGGGGGGGTGGAGTGTTATGTATTGAATATATATAAAGTTGTGTTAAGCCGTGCTAACATGAAACTAACCTTTAGAGGAGACTAACTATTAACTCCCACTGTTTTGAAGGGAAACTTAGAACATTCATGTTTGAGCAGGCTTTTTCAAGTATTATGATTGGTTAAGGCCCTGTGGGCTTAGAGCAGTGATTTTCAACCAGTGTGCCATGGCACACTGGTGTGCTGTGGATAGTCCTCAGGTATGCCATAGGAATTTGGGGATTGACATTCATTAATAGGAAAATTGGGGGATTTGAATAGTCTGGTGTGCCTTCTCAATGGTAAAAACAACTGTTGTGCCTTGACAATTTCAGTGTCTTGTTAAGTGTGCCGTGAGATGAAAAAGATTGAAAATTACTGCCCTAGAGTATAAATTACATACATTTGCCTGCTGTTGCTCAATTCCAGTTTGTATCAATAAGTGCTATTGTAGCTAAGCTGGTCTGCTTCTTGCCTACTGAAGCCCACCATGCAATAGTGATGGCCTCCAGCCTGCATGCCTTTAAAAGGAGATCAGACAGATTTATGGAAGATAAATCCATCAAAGGTTATAGGCTTTGATGGGTATGGGCAATCTCCTGATTTCAGAAGTCTACCTCCAAATGCTGGATGCAAAGGAAGGCATCAGGAAGCAGGTCTCCTATTGTCATGGCAGATTCCCCCCTACATACTGCCACAGATACAATTGTCCTCATGGAAGGGGTAGCCTTGACTTAATGCATGCGCAGTCATATGTTGCTTCCCATCCTTTTGCAATAGCACCTGTGCATCTCTCCTGGTTTTGTGAGTTCAGGCAGAGTTGCTCTACGGTCATCCCTGTGATTCTGGCAGCAATCACTGTTTCCCATTCTTTTGGCTCATGGACAGGTGTTTCCCTGCATGTGCAGCCTTTTTAAAATGTCCCTCCCTAATCCCCTTTTTGTTAACTGCGCCAGCAATAAACCTGAACCATTGTGCCTCCGAACATGTCCTGGCGAGAGCTATAATCTGCAGGCTTTCGGGAGGCTTTACTTGGCCTTAGCGCACCCTATGTTTTCAGATGTGATTAAGGAGAAGGATTGTAGAGCCTACCCTTTTTCCTGGTTCTGTTTTCCTCATGTATAGTGAATTTTTTTTTGAGGGAATATCTCCAGAAAAACAATATTAAAAGACATGTTTCTTTAATACACCTTAATTGTAGCATTTTTTGAAGCTTGAATGCAAGAGCATAAAGGAGCCAAGTCAACCTGTTGATCTTACCTGCTCTTGCTGCTATTTCTTGACCAAGCCAGTGATTAGTCTGTGGATCTCCTTGCCACTGGATGTGGTAATGTTATCTGGCCTAGATACCTGGATTGGGCAGATTTCTAGAAGAAAAGCCCATGCAACCTCTTGTTTTAGAAGTAGGCTACCTCTGAATACCAGGTGTAAGGAAGTAGAGGGCAACTGGATGCAGGTGACTTATGAGCTCTTTTGAGGCCTCTCCTGGGTCATTATGAAATACAGGAAGCTGGACTAGATGGTCCTTTGGTCTGATCCAGCGGGGCTCTGTTTATGCAGTTTTCATCAATTTTCTTTTTCATCGTCTTCATAGATGGCCTAAGAGCACAATCCTAACCATGTCTACTCAAAAGTAAGCCCTATTGTGTTTAATGGGTCTTACTCCCAGGAAAGTGTCTTTAGGATTGCAGCCTAAGTCTAAGTAGACCCAATGGTGCTACCGCAGTACAGCAGCAGGTGTCCCAAACCTTGCACAAGTTAAGATTGTGCTGCCGCTCATTATGAGTTTCAGTGAGAAAGGTGGTAGATAAATTCTGAATGATGGTGATGATGATCACCACCATCATCTTTTGGTCCCTTCAAGAATATAAGAAGCACCAAAATTGCAGAAAGCATATAAAATATCACCATTGGGAATATGGTCCTTATAAATCTGCCTTCCTAATAATACAAACTTTAGGGATATTAATGTATGCACCATTTTTTTTTCAGCAGTCTTGCTGATGCAAATCCCACCCAGTGGATAATAAATTCACAGAAATCATGTTGATTTTTGTTTGGGGGTTGCTTTGGTTTGTGGGGTTTTTTAATTGCTTTTTGCTAGTTGTGCTTTGTTTTTACAGATTTAAGTTTAGTAATGTATTTATTATATGGCATATTGAGTGCTACGTCAGATGACATATTCTGGGGCTTCTCCCTCTTATAATGGGAAGGTGGGTTATATATAAATCTTTTTAAAAATAATACATACGTACATTTGCATGACTTATTTTGACTACTTCTAAAAAACTGTGCAGGAGGGAAACACTTCTGCTTCAGTGGCCTCTGTCAGTTTTGCCACCTGCTCATCGGTGAAAAAGCTTGTTCAATGCAGCAGAAATCCAGCACAGAAACAGAACGAAACCAGCCAGTCAACCTGCCTGGATTTTGCCCTGGGGGCTTCCCTGGGCTGCCGGCAGCCTCTGCTCTTGTCTCACTGTTCGAAAGCATCCATCTAGAGGAAAATACCATATGAGATCTGATCAGCACCTGCCAGCCCGCTGCCCCTTTTCCGCTCAAGGCTAAGCAGAGGTCGCTTCAATCTCGCTCTCACAGGTAAACGTTCAGCAAGTCGCTCCTCGCTCACATTCTTGAGTAGTGCAAGGGATATTTGCAAGATGCAGCGGCACAAAATGCTACCTTGCTTTGTACTGTCATTGGGCCAACGCTGCTAGAAAGTTCTGCGCATGGGCATTGTCATCAAGCCAACAGACTATTGATCTACACATTATGTTATCCACCAAGATGAACATCCCTTGCTTCTCCAACCACACATCATTTTAGCCTACCCCTGAGACATAAAGTAAACCTCCAGCAAAAGTTGCATAACACAAACAGTAAGTATAGCAGGCACCACAACACCCAGGGAAGTGGCTTCTCTCAGTTGCTTTCAGAGCCATCTGGGGGCAATCTGCAGGAACCAGTGAGCATCACGGCTGAATAGTGGCCCTGCTCTTAGTTTGATACTTCTTCCAGTGCACCCCACTGGCTCCATGTGCAACTGATCATTTTGGCTTCTTTAAACCCTATAACCTGCCGCACTAACACACCAACACACCACTGGTTCACATGTAATTTAATGGTGCCCTTATCAGAGTGAATCTTCCTGCCCCAGCTCCATGTCGTTGGTGGCTGCCAAGTGAGATGGGAAATAGACTCTGAACATGGCCAGAAATCAAGTTGCGAGTGCTATACCTATGCTAGTTCTATGTGCTAATTCGGAGCCAGTCTGCCTAAGGGTGCAATTCTAATCTAGGCTGGCACGACTCATCAGTCTTCCCATTCCTATGGTGATGTAGGGAGGAAAGTGCATGTCTGTGCACTGGCATAAACCTCCCCCAGGAGTGGCACATTATGGCAATTTTGTGGCACCCCAGGTCAGCATAAGATTTATGCCGGGGGTTATGCCAGCCCATGTGAAAGTTAGGATTGCAGCCTATGGCTCCATTTGGCACATGTGGAGAACAGTGCTCCCCTAAGCTCTGCACAGCTCAGTTGTGGAACTCTGGAAGGGCTCTGCACAGTTGCACTGATTTTTAGATCAGTGGCAGCAGAGCAATTTACATGTAATGGCTCACTGTGGTAGCATAAGATATTTCTCTAGACTTGTGGCCTGTGATGTGGGGCCTATTTGAACATGAACAGATACACACTTTGTCATGCATTGTAGGCACAATCTAAACCTGTGTTTCTCAAAGTGGGGGTCACCTAGTGCTTTCCTGGGGGTCGCCTAAAGACCCCTGGTGCAGGGGTCAGGTCAGGCTTGCCAGACCTCCGGCTGTAGCTGTGCATGCACTGGGGTTGACTGACAGCCTCACGGCCCAATCCTATGCATGCCTACTCTGAAATAAATCCCATTATAGTCAGGGGGCCTTTACTCCCATGTAAATGTGGATAGGATTGCAGCCTCAGGGCCCAATCCTATGCATGCCTACTCTGAAATAAATCCCATTATAGTCAGGGGGCCTTTACTCCCATGTAAATGTGGATAGGATTGCAGCCTCAGGGCCCAATCCTATGCATGCCTACTCTGAAATAAATCTCATTATAGTCAGGGGGGCCTTTACTCCCATGTAAATGTGGATAGGATTGCAGCCTCAGGGCCCAATCCTATGCATGCCTGAAATAAATCCCATTGTGTTCAGTGTGTGCATAGAACACACACTTCATTTGTAACAATGAAAATACAACCTGCATATCGGATATTTACATTACGATTCATAACAGTAGCAAAATTACAGTTATAAAGTAGCAATGAAAATAATTTTATGGTTGGGGGTCCCCACAACATGAGGAACTTATAAAGGGGTCACGGCGTTAGGAAGATTGAGAACCACTGATCTAGACCAAGCAGGTTGAGCTTAAGTGCCAGACTTCAAACTTGCTTTTGTTTCTGAAAACTGCAGAACTGGCCAAATCTAAAAATGGATTTTTTTTTCATGGGCAAAACAAATTTTCCAAAGGCAAATTCACCATGTGGGCAACTAGCCATGGTAATTAAACTTTTTCTGCATAATTGTACATATCTTGTAAACATTTACTCAAAAATTCAGTTTGTTTTCTCACCTCCATCGTATTAAAATTTTTATCTAAAATGTAGAACTTTTTGTAAAAGATCCCCATTTTGGATGCCTATATGTCCAAAACTAGAAGAGAGGCCTTTTCTGATGACAGATTCAGAAAACCTGAGCCCAAATTTCACTATATATCAAAATTCATCCAGAAAACTTCATTTACTTCTGAGATATTGGCATCCAAAAATGGGTACACAGGAAAATACGCAATTTGTGAGCATCAAAAATGGGTATGACACTCTTGTTTTGAAGGGCCATAGGACACAAACCCTTTGGATTTTTCACCTACTATTTGGCATGTGGTCATTATATATATAGAAATACCAGCCTAATTATTTTCAGTCAAATCTGAGTCTGTGACTGTGAAAGGTTTTTGAGACTTTGGTTGAATTCATATGGAATGACCCGACCTTGGATGCCACCGATGCTGGTGCTGCCCATTACCATACTCCTTGTGTGGGACTTCCTGTTTTATTTAAAGGGACCACATGTCATAGATGATGAAGTTCTTTCATTCACTCACTGTGCAATCCTAACTCCAAGTTAGGCCACTACAAATCCTGTGTCTCATGCTACCCTGAGGGTGTCACAAAAGTGCCACAGGTCACTTGTGCACCACTCCAGACCAGTGCCCAGACATGTGCTGGCTTTCCCACACCACCATCGGAACAGGGAGTGTGCAAGTTGTTCTGACCTAAGTTGGTTAGGATTGCACCATCAGTTCCTATAAATCAAATTGGTTAGTCCTGCAGTTCAGCAAGCAAGAGGTGCTACTCAAGAAAAGCAATTCTAGAGCCCTGAGATGGGGTAATGTGACTCTGGATTACGCCCGTTGGACAGCACAGCTCCCAAAAATTCACACTGACCCATCGGAACTGCTCAGACTATTTATACTAGCACTGAGTGATGAAGTCCTGCCTGTATGTAAGTTTAGGATCTGATATCACACTCGACCATATAATTTTCAATATTTGATGCTGATATAATTTTGGGTTTGTGGCCTGTGGTGACTCAGCAAAATTGGTTGCTTCTTGGAAGAACTACTCTTGAGTACTTTGCAGGAGAGAGAGAGAGAGAGAAAATCACAACCCAGATGAAGAGTCAAATTACGCGTGTAAAGCACAGGCCATTGTCAATTTCCACTTCTAGCCCTTATGTCTTGTACTTTGTGCATAGGCAGATGTCATGCTCCATGTCCCCTCTGGTTCACACCGTCTGTCTCTCAGTCACATAGCCTCTCCCAGGGACAAAGAGCGGGGTCATATTGTCTTCCTCTAGGCCAGACATCTCTCCTTTGTCAAAGAAGCAGACACTCTCAGGTAAGTATCAAACACGGTTACCTTTACTTCAGGAGGAGGCACACAAGCATAACGGTTTCCTTAATCTTGCTTCCTTTTTGTTACATGTTTAACACTTCAAATGAACTGAGCACGCAGGCTCTTCAAAAGGTAAGGTATACAGAACTAGAAGGAGATCCTTCTAACTACAATGCAAAATGTCCAATGTCTTTAACTCTTTCTCCTCACTTTTCAAGCATCTCCACCTTCAGTGTCCTTCCTCCTCCACGGTAACTCCTCCTACTGTCCAGTTTCCCACATCTCCTCTTCACTCAAATTTCCCACTTCGTCCGCCCTTTCCCATGTCCCCTCCATGCTACGGGGGAGGAACTTCATCCCTCTTCTTGTATACCAACAGGGGGAAGGACCAACAGTGATCCCCCTCTGACATTCTAAGTTCCCCCTTCCTCTATTTCGCAGCTCTATGAGATCCTTCACAGACCAGACCTCCAGTCTGGGAAAAGGTCAATGTCCAAGGGTGAGTATCTTAGGCGGCGGTACATGTGCAGACTCTCCCCCATATGAACCCCCATGGGCTCCATATTGTACTTCTTGTAGTCTTCCCGGGGATCTCACCACAGTGGAACAGAGTGATCAGGTAACAAGAGGCAGCCTGCACCTAACACAATTCAAGGAACACTTTACATTTGGAAAAAGGTTTTGTTTGGGAAGTGAAACTCATCATTTCAGAGACATTTTTTGCGACAATCCTAGGTTTGCTGACTTGAGTACTGTGATGAAGATCTGATGTAAATGTAACAAATACAGTGTAAACTATGAGCATCAACTGGAGCCTGGTCGTGCAGCACCAATATGGCCACCTGGTTGAGCATATTCCTGGTGTAACCTGTGTGTGTTTACATCTCCTCTTGAGTGCTTTCACTTGGGGATATTCTTTCTTTCTTTCTTCCTTTCTTTCTTTCTTTCTCCCTCCCTCTCTCGAGGGTTTTTTTTTCTAGGGTTACTCAGTACTTAGTACTGGCACCTTTTTTAACTTCCCCCAGTAGAAAATTAGTAATTATTCATATGGGGAAAACTAGCTATACCACTGTGTTACCAGCACCTTTTCCCCCCATAAAAACTCTCTCTCCCCCCTCCCTCCTTTGATCCAACATGTTGGCCGTCCTTTTCACCTCACAACATCCCTGTGAGGTAGGCAAGGCTGAAAGATCATGACTGGTCCAATATCACCCAGGAAGCTTTGCAGCTTGGTAGTGATTTGAACCTGGATCTTCCAGGTATAAGCCAACTCCCAAACCACTGCACCATCCTGACTCTCAATCAAAGTGTTTAGATGGAGCCTGAGAAACAGCATTTCTCAGATTCCCTGCATTACTGACATTCCATGTACAACACACCAATTCCCAGCTTCAGCATCCAGTGATGCATGGCACATTCTGCTAAATGGAAGCTGCAAGCATCTGACATGGGTGAACAATTGTTTATTGGGCCTCAACATAGACGTGAGCTCCCTTTTGCTCCACTCTGACACTTCGGAAACGTGGCACATGTTTCTTCTATCATTCCTAAAAATGTTAGGTGGGGGAAAAAAAACACCTGAGTCTTGCACACCTTGTGCAAATCTATCCTCCCCTCTGCCCTTACCCTCTCTTTACAGACAGCTGATGGGTAGGTGAGCAACAAACACCAGCTTTAAATTATTGCAATAGTTCCTATAGTTAAAACTATGGTTTTTCCAGTAGTGATTTCACACATTATAGTTTTTCTGGACCATAATGAAAAGCTGAGCACCACAGAATAGATGCCTTTGAATTGTGGAGTTGGAGAAGATTCTTGAGAGTCCTTTGCTTTAAGAATCCTCCTCAGTGCATCAGAATAAAGTTCTCTACCAGATGGAATCATATTGTGCAACTGTAGCTTGAACTTCTTCCCAAAGGGAAAAAGATCATGTTAGGATCCAAGCCCATGAACTTTAAGATCATAAATAGATCATCATTGGCATCCTTCAGTCTCGAAAGACTATGGTATCGAGCTCTGATTGGAGGTCCTGAAACAACATCTAATAGATAGAGAGCACAATTCTAACCATGTCTATTCAAAAGTAAGCTCCGTTGTATTCAATGGGTCTTACTCCCAGGAAAATGTCTTTAGGATTGCAGCAACACTGAGTAGAATCATTGAACTGGAAGAGAGGTTAAAGTCCAGGATGGGAATGGGTTAAGCAGCCCCTCTTCTGCCACTCTTCCTGGTTGCAGTCTCAGGAGAAACAACACTTCACATTTGAGTCCCTTGAAGATTGGCCCTCCGTTGCTCCAATTTCTCAACTAGTGGCGTAGCTAGAGGGGGTGCAAAGTATTCCAGGGAGCCTCACCACAACTTGCAAAGGGACCTTTCTCCCTCCCGTTTTGCTTTACCTAACCAGAATGGTTCTAAAAAGATAGTAAAGGTTGCTTGCACACTGGTGTACAAAACATCCCGCAAAATTTCATGCTTTGCACCCCCAGTTACGCCACTGTTCTCAATTCACATGAAATGGTGGTTTTTTTTGTCTTCATCTTTGTTTTCAAAATGAAACTTTCTAGTTGTGTTCCTACTCTTGGGAACGGATTTCAGCAACCCAAACGCTCTTTCTGAAGCCAAGCATTTTGCTTCATTCACTCCCTGCCTTGTCATTCTCCAAGTACCGAAGGACTGTTGTTGCCTTCTTAGACTGACATGGTTTTCATTCAGCTATTCTGACAATAATTATTCCAGGACTGTTATTGTTCCACAACTGCTAATTTGGCTCTCCCCAGGTGGAAAGCACCTCGCCGCAGAGGTTTGAAGAGCATCACGGGAATGCAATGTTGTGCCATACATTGTTTCACCAAACAGGACGACGAGACCAACAGCAAGTCTCATTTGATCGTCTTGATCTAATTTGTCCGAGTGGACCCTCTAAAGGATTTTTAGGCACATCCCAGAGACATTGTTTGGTCCCCTCTTGCAACTTTATGCGAACACCAGGTATTCTGTTCGTTGCAGTGGCAAGTGCTATTAGTAAATGGCGCCGTGAGAACTGTGCGTAGGTGGGGATGATTAGACAGACCTGACTCAAAGGACGGTGCATTTCCTTCGCTCCCGCTGATTGCGACTCTTTGCAGCGTCACAAGGAACACTTTTCCTGCACGGTTCCAGGAGGAGTCAATTCAAAAATAAACCAGCCAAGATTGCTCCTTGTCTCCCCGGCAGAGTCGGAACGCATGTGGAGCACTTTTCGGGTCTATATACATATTCTCATGTACACTTATTGCTAGGCAACAAACATTGCCACAAGAAGAATGATGAGAAAGGGCAACATAGTTAATGCCTGCTGCATGGGCTCCGGTCCATAGTCCATTTTATATGAGTTTTCTATAGGTCAGTTGCTGTTGATCATGATGATTACAGAGTATCTTGGGGTTCAGAGGCCACAGTGGGTGGAGGGATGACAAGAGACGAGCACTATTGCTATCACATCTTGTTTTTGGGCTTCCTAACGGCACCTGGTGGCCAGCATTCCTAACATTGCCACATCACATAGGACATTCAGCCCTGTGTGATGCACATGCCCATCTGCTCACTGATGTCCAGGAATCAGTGGCTGATACCTATAAGAGGCTGGTCATCTATATAAATAAAAGGCAAATTCTGTCTGTCCGTCAGTCCTATAACCTTCTAGCTCTGCCCACACCTGTTCTACATAGACATATTAAACCTTTTTGGAATTGGGATGATTCCTGGATTGACCCACACATAAAACCCAACCCCATTCCACACACACACATGACAAAACTCCACACACGTCCTAAACACCTCTAGCCTCCACCCACACCTGCTCTACATAGACATACTATACCTTTTTGGAACCAGGATGATCCTGGGATTGACCCACACACACCACCCAACCCCACACTCCACGCACACAACACAACTCCACACACACACACACACACACACACACACACACACACACACTGTAACCCAACCAGTCATGGGCTGACACCGGTTCGGACCGGATCGCCCAAACTGGAAGTTCTACTCAGCCCGACGCTGCCGAATGGGTAGCTATGGTGGCTGGCCAAAAATGGCCGAACCGGTTCGGGGGGGGGGCTGAGTAGAACTGAGCAACATCTTGCGCGGTGCGTCCGCCGCCTTCCGCTTCCCCCTGGCTGGCTGGGGGGGGGCGGAGAACACCTTGCGCAGCGTGTCCGCCGCTTTCCGCTTCCCCCTGGCTGGCTGGGGGTGGCGAGGAACACCTCGCGCGGCGCGTCCGCCCCCTTCCGGCCTCCCTGGCTGGCCAGGGGGGCCATCCTAAGCAGGTCTACTCAGAAGTAAGTCCCATGAAAGTCAATGGGACTTACTTTCAGGTCAGTGTGGAGAGGACCTCAGCCTCAGAGCACCATCCTATGCAGGTCTACTCAGAGGTAAGCCACATGATTATTTTTTTTTGAATTTTTTTTTCAAAAAATTTTTTATATTTTTATATTTTTCTCCCTGGCCCCGCCCCTGACCTCGGCCCCGCCCCTGACCTTGCCTGGCCCCGCCCACTTCCGGAGAACCGGTTGTTAGGGCCAGGCCTGCCCACCTCTGAACCCAACCCCCACGTATGCCCAACCCTATACTCCAAACACATGCAACATAACTCCACACACACAACACAACCTAACCCACTCTTTTACACACATGCAACATAGCCCAACCCCCCCCACCCAATCCAATTCTACACTCATACACACAAAACCACACCACACAGACACAACGAACACACACAACACAATGCCACACACAAACGCCACTCTTTCACACACACAATGTAAGCCAACTCTTTCACACACACACAATGTAAGCCAATGTAAGCCAACATCCACCCAAAACACAATCCCACACTCCACACACACACAATGCCACACACACTAACCCACTCTTTCACACACACAGCATAGCCCAACCCCCACAACCCAACCACACACTCCCACACAACTACACACACACACAACTTATCTCAACCCCCACACACAATCCAGCCCCACACTCCACACACACACACAAAACTCAACTCTATACACACAAATACACAACATAACCCACATGCTTTTCCACACACACAACCTAATCCTAACTCCCCACCCACATTTTATTTTAAAAGTTTTAAAAAAAATTTTTAACAGTTACAGTTTTTTTATTCTAAAAGTTTTTAATTTATATTGAGTTTAAAGTTGCTCCGCATAGACTTATTAAAACATCCAGCATTGGGATTTGAGGAGGGATCACTTTAAAATTAAAATTTTTGAATTCAAATTCAAATTTTAAAATAACTGAAATAAATTTGTGATTTTAAAAGTTTTTAATTTATATTGAGTTTAAAGTTGCTCTACATAGACATATGACAACATCCAGCATTGGGATTTGTGTCCAGATGAGGAGGGAACAGGTAAAAATTCAAATTTGAATACAAATGACAAAACCTACAGTGAGGTTTTGAAGTCCCATGGACTGAATTGAGGAATTCAAAGTTATTTCTTCAAAATGCCATGGAAAAATTCAAAGACCAGCCAGCGCTCTAATGCAGGCCTCCGTCAGTCTTGGAAGACTATGGTATCGTGCTCGGCGCTGCATACGCTGCATGTGAAGCACGAAAGCCTGGGTTGGATTGTTATGGAGGATAGGCTGTTACCCAAGCAGCAAATCCCCCCTCTCCACGCCACTGAATTAGACCAATGGAAAGGCAGAGCCAATACGATTGGATGGATCCAGCTGGCGTTGCAGAGCTGGGCTAAGGACAGGAGCTCACCCTGTCTTGTGGGGCCAACCCAGGTCTCGAACCCTGGCCTGCTGGTTAACAGGCACAGCGTCTTAAACGCTTGCACCGCCCACAGCCCATAGCGCTCTAATGCAAAGAGAGAGAAAAGCAGAAGAAACACCAGAGGAGGCACAAGCCAGGAGACAAGCAAATGCTGCAGACCATAGAAGAACAAGAGCATCTCAAACACCAAAGGAGGTGCAAGCAAGGAGAGAAGCAGATGCTGCAAGGAAGAGGAGGTCAATAAAACAAGATAAGTTCTCGTGAAAACATGAGATTGAGACTTTATAGAGATTTGGATGTTGGAAAATTTGCAGCTTATCTACTGGATCTTGGGAATGGAACCATTCAGCAAGATAGAAATGGAAACATCACTTTTCCAGATGGCTGTGGCATTTTGGTCACAACTGTGGAAGATTTGTTTGCTAAGGTTTACCCCAATATTGGATATCATTATCAAGTTCATGACTGGCTTTGTGAAAGAGCCATATCTGCACCAAAAAATGAAACTGTCCAGTCTGTGAATTGGAAACTAATGCAAGCAAGCAATACTGAAGAAAGAAATTATTTCTCAATTGATACTGTTGTGGACCCCAATGAGGCTGTGAATTATCCTGAGTTTCTTAATTCTTTGGATCCTTAATTCTTTGGATCCTTGTGACGTAGACTGGGACGCCTACATCAGATATAATATGGAGCCCATGGGTGTGCACATGGGAGAGAGCCTGGGCATTTGGGATCGCCCGAACTACCCACCCCCCTTGGACATCAGACTCTTCCCTGATTCAGTGGAAGTGTGGAGAAAGGAGGATATGGTGGAGCTATGGAAGACTGGAGGGAGGGGAGGACCTGTGAGGAGGGGTATCACAGTGGGCCTATCCCTGCAGTGGTATGCTCATGGAGCATTGGCTGGAATCTGGCGGGAAGAGATTGAAGGGGGACCGAGGGATTTGAGGGAATTGGAAGGTTTGCCGCAGGAAAAGTTAGTCCGGGAGGAGCTACCCTGGAGGGAGGGTGGCGAGTACCAAGCTTATTTTGTTGCACCCAGTTGTGAGTGTAATGACAAATTTCTTATCTTATCTTATACAGAGGACCCGAGAAAAGCCAGGCCAAGACACGCCAGCAGCGCCTCACCCACAGTACCCTTCCCTGACACCAAGATGCCAACAACCCGAGTGGCAGCGGTCCCTTCGGCTGAAGGGAGGAGAAAGAGTAAACAGAGGGAGCGAGCAGTGGAGCTTGGAGCATCCTGCCGGGAGTTTGGAGGAGAATCAGCCAGGCTACAGTCTTTGAGGAACCAGACATCCTGAGGAACCCCATCCTAAAGGGAGAGAAAGGAGAGTGAGAACTAAGGACTTAGAGTTTGGTTGGACTTTATAGTTGTGTTCACTTACCTGGAATCCAGGGTTATTACATTGGTTGAACCTGCCTGTCCACGTTGGATGGGAGACCTGTTGTAAAAGAAAAGAGAAACTGTTAAGATATATGCCTGATAGTAACCACCAAGCTTTGAACAAGTAAACGTACCCTTCCCTCACTTCCCTCACTTACCGTGTAACGCGCCTTCTGTTACAATGTACAGCATAGGAGAGGAGGAAGATGAGACACAAGTATCTGTGCCTCTAGGTAAACATATCACTGCCAGAGAAAGGAGAGAGACGGGAGGGAAACCAGATCATGACAATCCTCCTGAAATGCCTAATCTCAAGCTGACACTGAGGAATTCCAATTATGCTTTTGAGAAATCTGGATCCTCCAAAACTGTGCAGTGGAACAAGACCGATGATCAGGCAAATGCATCCCCATTTTTGGGAAGCTACAATTCTCATTGTAGATGAGAAGTGCACTAGGAAAGTGAGGAAAGGTGTTCATTCCAAGAATCTCACTGATTCCAGCAGGCATGCCATTTCCATTCAAGAGACTCCAGTTTCCAGTCAGGGTTAGCTTTGCAATGTCCATTAACAAGAGTCAAGGGCAATCATTGAAAATGGTTGGGCTTCACCTCATGCAGCATTGCTTTTCCCATGGTCAGCTCTACGTGGGTTGTTCCGGAGTTGGAAATGGCAACAATCTCTTCCTACTCACACCAAATGGACAAACCAAGAAAGTTGTTTATCCTGTTGCTTTACAGTGATCTCAATGATTTTCAATCCCGATTCCGAAAAAGGTATAATATGTCTATTTAGAGCAACTTTAAACTCAATATAAATTAAAAAGTTTTAAAATCACAAACTTTTTCAGTTATTTTAAAATTTGAAGTTTTAACTGTTTCCTCCTCATCCAGAGATGAATCCCAATGCTGGAAATTCAAGCACCAGATCATGGGCAGATTTCCAATAGCAATAAATGCTTCATTAGCATTGCTGTTTTCTAAGCTGGAACAGAGGTCCGTTTAGTTTGGGGCTGAAGGCCGGAGCTCACTATAAAGTCCTCTCCCCTGAGTAGGGCTGCACAGCCCATCGGTCTATTTGGGATTTGAATTCACTCTGAAGGGTGGTACAAATCCAAGCTGATGAGAGCAGCCAGAGGCTTCACAAGGCTGTCTGGGGAACGGAGTTTGGGTTTGGCATAACTGCAGGTCTGAGCCCTCCCGTTTCCCATCCTTCCAGTCTCATCCTCTGCCTACCCCATATTACACCACCAAAGGGGAGGCTGATGCAACTCTCTGTGTTGGAATCCGCTCTGGTTTGGGTGGTAGGTTTGCAAAACACTGGGCCAGCACAAGTTACTTGTGTTGGCCCAACAGAAGACTGAGCTAATCATAAGAAATAATTAAATGACATGCCAAAGGGATGCCCTTCAAATTGGAGTGGGTAGAGTGGGTAGAAGGTACACTGGATTCTGGACTGACTGGTAGGTCTCTGGAGCAGTTTGCTTTAGATCAGCAAAAACATTCATCCCATTCCAAGAAAGAGGTGAAGACCAGAAGGAAAATAACATTACAAATCTGGTTTTGGTTTTTACAGTCAACGCATGTTCTATATTCTTGTCATACCACAGCAACAAAACAAAATATCAAAGGAAGAAGCAACAAGAACACGTTTGTAACTCCCAGTTGCCTAACTATTGTCACAACAACAAGACTTGAGACAGGCAGCACAATCCAGAGCAACTAATCTGTCCACATAAGAGCCGTTGGGTTGCCCTATCTATCGCTAGGGTGGAGCAACTGCAAAATGCTCCAGCCCAGTTACTCTGGAAGAGGCTTAGGGCAGAGCAAGGCAAGATAGGGTGCCCTAAGAGAGGTGGACCTGCTCTGCCCTAACTGGGGCAGCCTAAGCAGCTCAGGAGAAGCATGTTGAGGGCATGTTTAGCATTGCCTAGGGCAGAGCAGTTACTCTGTATCCAGAGCCTGTTTCAAGGCAGAAATGCCCTCTTCCAGCTCCTCAGAGATATACCACTTCAGGAGCAGGTATAGTAATGAGTAGACCCATGGGGGTCCATAATAAGGCCCGAGTAAGAATGGCAGTGTTGACCAAAAATCTGAGTTCTTGGCCAGCCTCGCTGCAACCCCTGCCTCTCAACCTCAGGATATGGAACAACTACGGCTGCCCACAAACCTCAGGATACAGCAGGCCACTCCAAGAAGCCCCTTGTATTCACTGTGGAATGTACTGGCATCTCATCAGGGACTCCTTATAAGGCAGGCACCCAGTGGCATCACCAGACTGGTGTGGCTGGTGTGGGCTGCATTGGGTGGTGTGCTCCGTATGGGGTGATGCACTGGAGGAGTTTGACTGTCCTTTGGCAGGCCCCGGGCATCAGCGCGCCCATTCAGGCCTGCTCCAAGGCGGAGCAGCAGCCAGAAACTGCCACTTGTCCTCGGAGCTGGCCCAAGCGCAGAAACACACTGAGCATGCCGAACAGCTTCAGAGGAGACTTCCTTAGAGCGGAGAAAGTCTGCGCCTCTGCACGGCCATTCAGCCTCACTCAGGAGGCGGAGCGGCAGCCGAATGGCTTCAGAAAGAGTACTGCACAGGCACCAACTCTGACATCTGCACAGTCTCCTCTGAAGCCGAAAGACTTCAGAAAAGTACTGCACAGGCGTCAGAGATGGTGCCAGTTGGCTTTAGAAACAATTGCGCAGGCGCCAACTTTGGCAACTGCGCAGTCCGGGGGGGGGGTGCGTGCATCCCAGGGGTGACGCACAGACTTCCGCACTGGGTGATGCGCAGAGTCGTGTCACCACTGTAGGCACCACAGCTATTCCTTGTTCAGTGTGATCTGAGTGGTGTCTCCTCAGGAGCAAGTCCTTCCCATGTGTCAATTACTTAGCATGCTATGGAGCAGTTAGGGCAGCCCAGGCTTCCTGATTCTCTGGATGCAGCATAACTTTCTGCTCTGGATACAGAATAGTTAGGAGAGAGCAGTTGGGGCAGAGCAGGCTGAACTTACGCTGGATTGTGCCCCTAGAGAGTTTTTCCAGTCTGATCCATGGGCATCTTATATAATTGTCAGGGCAAACTAGACAGGACAGTACATATATCACTGTGTAGTTTTGGATTTAAAGTAAAAATAGTATATGTGTGGGTGCCTGATTTGTATCAAGACTGCAGGGAGTATTTAGCATTTACTTGCTTGTTATTTCCCACTGATAATCCCCCCCCCCCCAAAAAAACATCTGCTGTGGGTCCCCAGATGTGGCATTGCAGCATTTGCCAGGCTCTATTGAAAAGAATTACATTTGTAGAATAAATAAGATATCTGTCAACTGCACTTGTACTAAAAATAAACATTAACGGTTTTTAAAATCTGTTGCCTGCTTTTTCCGAGAAGCCTCTTCAAAAAGTTTTTTAACTAACAATTTTAAAAAAATATTGGAGCATAAAAAGCAAACCAGCAAATGGAAAAGAAAGGATCCTGCAACATTCATTGAATAATTGGTTGATTGATGTATAGATAGGTCTAAACCTTGCAAGTGTCTGATCAATGGCTTTTGAAGAATCTATGATCTTCATAAAAGGAAGCTATATCTCAAAAAGAAAAAAAAGTCTTTGTAAAACAGTTGCTCATTCCTTTTAGGTGGATGAAAATCTTGTCATTACTTCCCTTATATAATTATTCCATCCCCATTCACTCCTTCCATATCTTCCAGCCATTAACAAAATAACTGGGCAATGAGGCAGTGGCATAATTAGAGGAGTGCAAACCATTGAGTTTTCAAAGGAAACTCAGGATGCAGTTCTAAGAGCACTTTTCTGGGAGTAAGCCCCATTGGAAATGGAACTTACTTTTGAGACAATACGAATAGGATTATACTGTCAGTGTGGCATGCAAGTGTCCCTTCCCTTCTTCTTTGGAGTTTGGGTAGGGGAGCAAAATGGAGGCATTCACCTTGATTGTCCATGAATTGCATCCTGTATGCACCAGAGAACAAGAGCATCTCTTTTGCTATCCCTATCCAAAATGTCTTCAAAGGGGAGGACAGTGGCCACTTGCATGCGTGCTGAGGGTCCCTTCAAAATGTAGTGCTTTGCACCTCCCCTAGGCTTCATCACTGAAGCACAGGAGATGATGCTCCTATAGCTAAAGGAGCATGCCACATTTCTCCAATCTTCTCCCCGCATAGGTCGCACCCAGCACAAAGATATCACAGTGTTGGTGTTCAGCTCTAGCTGTCACTGCAAAAAGTGGTAAAAGGCCCCTATGGGTTTCCATAAATAAGAAACCAAACAATCTTTCTTTCTTTCTTTCTTTCTTGCTTGCTTGCTAGCAGTGGTGGGCTCCAGCAGGTTCGCACCTACTCTATATCTATCTATCTATCTATCTATCTATCTATCTATCTATCTATCTATCTATCTATCTATCTACCTACCTACCTACCTACCTACCTACCTAGATAGATAGATAGATAGATAGATAGATAGATAGATAGATAGATAGATAGATAGATAGATAGATAGATAGACTCACTGACTCACTGACTCGGTCAGCCAAAACCACTGGACCTAGAAGCTTGAAATTTGGGGAGGGTATTCCTTCCATGATGCGGCCACCCACTAACAACCAATCTTTAGAAATTTGGAAAAAGAGTGGGGAGATTTCAAGTGAATAGGTCCAATCATATGCATGCCCACTGCCTGGCCAAGAACAACCATGGGGTGTCTGGAAATCCAATAGACTGTGTGCTGGGGTAGGATAATCTAAGGACAACCTGAGGAAATGGGGATACACCAAGAAAGATGGGCTGTGTGAAAGTGGAGAAGAACCACCCCACATATGCTGCAGTGCATACAGTGCCCTTCTACATGTATGGAGGAAGATCTTATGTTGACAAGGAAAAATGCTATTAAAGGAGCCTGGTTTTGGGCACATGACATTTAATTAAATTTTAATGTAATTTGTAAATTTTTACCCATGTATGTGCTTCTGACACAAATAAAGAAAGAAAACTGTTCAAAGCACTTTACATGCACTATTGTAAACTTTCAATTTACTTATGACTTAATTAATTAATTTAATTAGATTGAATTTTAATTTACTTGATTATGGGCACAATGCAAAGAGATTTAGGACATAGAAATCTTTCTGTGAAGGAGTGGTTGGCAAGTGCCTGTGGATTGGTCTAGCCTTCCATGAGTGGGCAGAAATGTCTTAGGGCAAAATCCAGAGTAACTATGGGGAGTCCTTGCTCCAGTGTAAGAATAATTTACTCTGGATTCCAATATGAATTTCCCATAGGTTTTCACTAGGAGGTGCAGTAAATACTGATGCATGTAATGTCTCTTACGTGTTCCCATAGTTAGTGGTTTGGGGGGGTTAGTTCACTTTTGTGACATCCCCAGGTCAACACTGGACTTATGTCAGGGCTTAGGCTGGCCGAAGTGGAGCTTAGGGTTGCAGCCTTAATTAATTAGATTTGATTTAGTTTAAAATATGGATTATTAAAAATGTTCCTGCTTGTTAGGTCACTGCAGGCACCAAAATGTGCCATCAGTTTTGTCATCAGAACCATTCCGGGCAGCAATGGCGATGTAGAGGCACTCACAAAAGAAGGCCTTCAGTGGTGGCACCAGGCCAATAATACACTTTCATCCTTTGAATTTCCCATCCAAAATCCAACCACTCCAATCCGTGGCCGCATGGTGACTGAACATTTTATACACCCTCTCAAAAACTCTCATCAGCCGGAAAACAGAGCTCAGCTCTATCATTTGCTGCTGGAGGCAGCAGTGTTACATTAATGTAGGGTTGCTTCCTAATACATTTTTGTGGGGAAGTGATGACTAAGGAGACGTGTGTCATTGGCATAACCTTGAATTGCTCAGTTAAATGCACACAAGACAACAATAGAGAGGGTGCATGAAACAACTGCTGAATGGTGCGTGGGGAAGGGGAGAATATTATTCATCAGAACAAGCAGGGGAAATTCCCTCGCTCTACTCATCAGAGACCAAACTACCTGGAGGGAACCATCCTATTTACTGCCCTTTAGTGTTTTTCAACAGACTGTTGACTATTCCCTAACATTTCCTTCAGTTTACAGGCATCCCCCACTTTCTGATGGTTTGTTTTCTGACTGTTCCACTCTTCCAATACCTTTGAAATCTACCCAGGAGACATTCATTCACCACATGCTTCACTCTTTCAACCTCTCCCTCTCAAGCTAAAATTGTCTTCCTTAAAGTTGATTTGCATGTGATATGGTGATCAAACTGTTTTTGGAATTTCCTTATGACTTTCTTCAGTAAATAACCATAATTCAAATACATAAGTATTCATTGCTCACACGTCTTTGTTCATTTTACTGTAATTTGTTGGTATTTTGGTTATGTGTTAAAAATATGTGTTATTTAGGCTTTTTACAAGTGATATTTATGTCTTTTTGGTGAACATTTTGCATTTGCAAGCTGAAAATGACTGGGTTTCAATTTTCAACGGTTTTCAATTTTTGGACGGTACTCCAGTCCCTAATCCATCCAATAAGTGGGGGATGCCTGTATTTTAAAATCTTCCAACTATCTAAAAAAAATCTTGGCATCCATCAGTCTTGAAAGACTATGGTATCATGCTCAACGCTGCATGTGAAGCACAAAGGCCTGGGTAGACTGATATGGAGGACAGGCTGATATAGAGGATAGGCAAGCAGCAAATCCCCCCTCTCCACGCCACTGAATAGTCCAATGTAACAGCAGAGCCGATACAATTGGTTCCAGTGCGTCGCAGAGCTGGGCTAAGGACAAGAGCTCACCCTGTCTTGTGGGGACCCGGGTCTTGAATCCTGGCCTGCTGGTTAACAGGCACAGTATATAAACCACGTGCGCCACCCACATATGCTCATCTTATATCATACCATGAATACAGCTTCTTCCAATGGTTTAGAGGCCCTCCAAGCAAGAAATGATGTTCCTACATATAATTAAAATGTCAAAGGATCCCTCCCCTAAAGACCTTTGGAAAATCAAGTCCTATTCCCCCAAATTTAAAGGCCAAAGGCATGGCAAATGCTGCCAGTCTCAACCTCCTCCTAATGTACCTTTTTTCAGTAGTGTATTAACAGGGGTCTGCGGTGTAATAAGTACTGCAGATACCATAACATGCCATGTAAGCAATGTGCCAAGATTGGCTTTGACAGCAAGTAGCCGGGGCCAATTACATGGCATGCTGTGGCACCTGCAATACTTAGTGTGCAATACTTGCACTCTACTGCCCTGGCCATTGTTAAGAACATAAGAAGAACCTCCACTGGATCAAGCCAAAGACTCATCTAATCCAGCTTCCTGTATATTCTGTATATTCACACATTGGCCCACCAGATGCTTCAGGGAGCACATCTGACACTTGCATTCAGGTAACTGCATTTGGCATTTTGAAGTTCTCCAGAGTGGTTGGAGAAGCTGCATGGAATGAACTGGTGAGGTTCCTTTTACTAATGGTTGCTCAGTTTAACTCAGTATTGTTTATGTTGGTGGCTCTCTAGGCAGAAGTCCTTTTCCAGGCCTAAATGGAGAATCTACCAAGAATTTAATCTGGCCCTTTTCCACCCAAAGCATAGACTGTGACTCTGCTCTAAGCAGCATGATCACCATTTCATAGTCTCTCCCCAACCTGCTATAAGGAGCAGCCAACAAAGCACTGTGGGGACAGTGTCACCATGCCAAGCATCTGCTGTGATTCAAGAATATGCAGGAAGGCACAAGTCAATAGCAGATGTAAGCACTTAAAGCAAGGTATAGTTTGGGCCACAAGCTCTCCAATCCCTAAAACAATTGCATGGACTACTAATGACTGTAGTTCTTGAGTGCCCTCTAAAGTCCAATTGCCAGAACATCACCTGAAATGTCCAACAAAATCTAGAAACAAAATGGCAGGGCCAGTCTTATAACTTCTGAAACCTGCAAGATGGCACTTACACTAGCATCAGTAGCATAGCTAGAAGAGGTGCAAAGCACTATGTTTTTCAGGGAGCCTCACTACACTGTGGAAGTGCAGGCAAAACAGAGCAAGCAAGAGCAAAATAGGCATTCACCTTGACTACACATGCGCACCATCCAGTATTTGCTTGTTTTGCTCCCACCACCTTGTATGGCTCCGAAGGGAATGGGGTGAGGCCACTTATAGGGAGTAGTGGGGCTCCCTGAAAAACTTAGTGCTCCGATACTCTAACTACCATGTGCTGCCCTTACACGTGTGCTTCATCACTAGGGTTGCCATATTTCTCTTCCACAAAATCGGGAGAGGACCCTCTGTCTCATTTGCCAGTATGTGAACACAATCCCTCAAAATTGGAATGGTCCATTTTTCGGAACATATGGCAACCCTATTCATCACCCACATTTCTGAGTTCAGCTGCAGTGGTAGTGCCAGGCCTATACCTTTTCATCCTTTGAATTCCCCATCCAAAATCCAACTGCTCCAATCCGTGAATGAATGGTAACTGTTCATTTTAAACACACTCTCAGAAAATCTCTCATCAGCTGGAAAACAGAATTCAGCTCCATCATTTGCTGCTGGAGGCAGCAGTGTTACATAAATGCAGGGTTACTTCCCAATACGTTTTTTGTGGGGAAGTGATGACTAAGGAGACGTGTGTCATTGACATAACCTTGAATTGCTCAGTTAAATGCACACAAGACAACAATAGAGAGGGTGCATGAAACAATTGCTGAACGGTGCGTGGGGAAGGGGAGAATATTATTCATCAGAACAAGCAGGGGAAATTCCCTCGCTCTACTCATCAGAGACCAAACCACTTGGATGGAACCATCCTATTTACTGCCCTTAAGTGTTTTTCAACAGACTATTGACTATTCCCTAACTTTTCCTTTAGTTTACAGGTATCCCCCTCTTTCTGATGGTATGTTTTCTGACAGTTTCACTCTTCCAATACCTTTCAGTTCTACTCAGGACTCATTCATACAACACAAGCTTCACTCTTTCAACCTCTCCCTGCTGGTCTAAAAGTTAAAATTGTCTTCCTTAAAGTTGATTTGCATGTGACATGGT
Organism: Cryptoblepharus egeriae; assembly: GCA_030015325.1. Taxonomy (NCBI): domain Eukaryota; kingdom Metazoa; phylum Chordata; class Lepidosauria; order Squamata; family Scincidae; genus Cryptoblepharus; species Cryptoblepharus egeriae. The sequence continues at coordinate 6,090,742 of JAREYC010000004.1, forward strand.
GGTCAAACTGTTTTGTAACCAAAAGTATTTTATTTTAACAAAAATAAGAAATATGATGTGAAGTTGTATGTCCTCCCAGCCATCTGCCTAGATTTGGTATATCTGCTTTCTTATCAGCAGGGCTGGGCTGCAATGAAAAGTCAGGTTCCGGAATGTTGTTGTGACAGTGTGCCTCATGTTGCCAGGACTGGTCCAAAGTCTCCTAGTGTCGGAGAGAATGCCAAACACCACCACTTTTTTCCTTAGGGTCTAATCCTATCCAGCTTTCCAGTGCGATAAAACAGCAATGCAACCCTAAGGTAAGGGAACAAACATTCCTTTACCCTGAGGAGGCCTGCAAGACTGCTACCCTTCTACAGGCTGCAACAAATGCATGGTTGAATTGGTGATGGAATTGTTGGAGAGGTTTGGACATTCAGTGAGACATGCTTTTCCTGCTCCCCGGATTGGAAACGGAGAGAGTCAAAACATCCAGCACTCTGGCTCGCCATATTCATTTCCTAAGAATGTAAGAAGAGCCCATCTAGTCCAACCTCCTGTATCTCACAGTGGTCCAGCAGATTAGAAGCAGGAAGCAGGATTGGAAGCACTCAGGACAAGAGACCCACATCCTGGTACCCTCCTTTGCACCTGGCTTTATGAAATAGCCTAATCTAAAATAAGGATGTTGCACATATCCTTCATGCCCTCTAACCCATGACTGATTCTTCCTCCAGAAATTTCCTCTTAAAAACTTCTAGAGTATAATCCTAACCATGTCTACTCAAAAGTAAGCCCCACTGTCTTTTACTCCCAGGAAAGTGTCTTTAGGACTGCAGCCCTAGGCCTGATGCCATCACACCTTGTGACAAGGAGTTCCACAGACTACTTACCCACTGGGTAAAGAAATTTTTTTTTGTCTGTCCTAAATCTCTGAACACTCAATTTGAGTGAATGTGCCCATGATTCTGGTGTTGTATGAGAGGGAAAATAGCATCTCTCTAGTCACTCTATCCAGGGTGACCATATAAAATGAAGGACAGAGTGCCTCTACCTTTAAGCATTGCATAGAAGAGGGAATTTAGACAGGTGTTGTTTTTTAAACCCTTCTGTGTTGAGCTAAACCTACCTAAATAGAGGTAGAGGCACTCAGTAGAGGCACTCAGTCCTCCATTCTATATGGTCATCCTGACTCCACCCATCCCCTGCATTATTTTGTATGTCTCAATAATGCACTTTTGTAATTGCCTCTGTGATGCATTTGATCTGTCTCATCTGCTCCTTTTCCATTCCCACACTAACCTTTTTTTGAGATGTGGCAACAAGAACTGGACACAATAATCTACCAGTGGTTCTCAATCTTCCTAACACCGTGACCCCTTTATAAGTTCCTCATGTTGTGTGGACCCCCAACCATAAAATTATTTTTGTTGCTACTTTATAACTGTAATTTTGCTACTGTTATGAATCGTAATGTAAATATCCGATATGCAGGATGTATTTTCATTGTTACAAATGAAATGTGTGTTTTATGCACACTGAAAACAATGGGATTTATTTCAGAGTAGGCATGCATAGGATTGGGCCCTGAGGCTGCAATCCTATCCACATTTACATGAGAGTAAAGGCCCCTCTGACTATAATGGGATTTATTTCAGAGTAGGCATGCATAGGATTGGGCCCTGCTGTCAGTCAGTCCCAGTGCGCGCACAGCTACAGCTGGAGGGCTGGCAAACCTGACCTGGCCCCCTGCACCAGGGGTCTTTAGGCGACCCCCAGGAAAGCTCTAGGCGACCCCCAAAGGGGTCCCGACCTCCACTTTGAAACACCGCTCTAGACCATCATTCTTAGTGGCTAAAGATGCTTTGCTTGTCAACCTAAGGGTTAGCAGTTCAGCAGTTTGAAACCCAAGTTCTGCAAAATAGAATGAGGTCCTGTCTCTTGCCCAGCTCTTGCCAAACAAGCAGTTCAAAAGCATTTAAATGAAAGTAGATAAATGGTAACCACTTTTGTGGAAAGGTTACAGCATTCCATGCCCTTCGGCAGTTAGTTATGCCAGCCATATGACCAAGGAAGTATCTCTGGACAATACCGGGGATGAGCACTGCCCTGAGAGTTGGTCATGATGAGCAGGGCAGCCTGGGGGTACCTTTATTTGTATTATAATATTAGCTGTTTTATTCTCAGTACCTTTTCTACTGATGCCAAGCACAGAATTAACCTTCTTCACTGCTGGACATTGAGTTGACACTTTCATCAAGTTATCCATCCGTACCTCTTCCACACTTCCACTCCTCCTTCTTCCTCCTTTCTCAATCTAGGGAAACAAAGACAAATGGGCAGAAGGAGTACCTTGTTGTGATCAGGGCTTATCAAATGCTGTTCTTAGCTTAGTTCTGCCTGCTCATAGGAACAGACCTTGACAAAAATTCCTGGAAAACTAGCCTGTGCTGGAGAAGCATTCCCATGCTGTCCTTGACAACTTAGCTTTCCCTTTGAAGGGGTTTCTTAATACTGAAGAGCATTAATGGTATCCAATGATTCACCTCCCTTTTTCTGACTGTGAAGTGCAACAATAAGGGCTGTCACCTCCTTCAAATATTGCAAGAAGTGATTCTGTTGTGCAAGCTTTTTGTTCCAAGATCATACATTGGCCCTTTGACATTATTTGACAAAACAACTTTGACATTTCAGAATAATACACATATTTTATTTTATGTTACGAAGAACAACACAGAGATGCTGTGGTTTCAAGTCTTTGGGGTTTGATCATGAAATGTTCCAAGTAAATAGAAAGCAGTTCCACCACCCTTCACTATCTGAAATGAAGTGTTCCAGTTTTGAGCAGCCTCCCGAGGTGTCACGCTGAGATGGATGACAGGTATTTTAAAGGCATTTTAAACTTGAGTACTCATGCCCTGGCATAAGACCCATGACAATACTCACCCCTTTTCTTTCCCCCAATTTGAAGTGGCAGTTTTGACAAATCTTTTAATTATCTGCTTCTGTTTTTCCATGGAATGAAGACAACAAAACCATCCTTCTTCTGTGAATGTTATATAAAAAGCACCAAATAATATTTATTGTATGAGTCTGAATAGAATGTATGTCCTTATAAGCATTACAGTTTCCGTTATATATGGAATTTTTTTCTGATGAAGAGTAAGGATAATATGGAATGGAATATTAGGGTGTATTAAATACAGTAGGTAATACTACCAAAGACAGTTGGTGTGCCAGCCTATTAACTGAACACAGCCAAACTGGGGATCTGGGGATCTTCAATGAGGCTCAACGAGCACCTGTCAGGAATGCTCTAGGGGGATTTCTTGCTGCAGGCAGAGGGTTGGACTAGATGACCTACTAGGTCCCTTCCAATTCTATGATTCTATGAAAAACGTTACCTATTTTGTGAAACTGCCAGTAGCATTTGTTACAAAGGACAGGAATAGGACTGCTTGCACTTTGGTTTTGCAGCAAATAGGGCAAGCCCTGCAGGCTGCAATGCTCCCTCTACAGCAGGAGTCAGCAACCATTTCAATAAGGGGGCCAAGTGTTTGGCTTTGAACCCACCAAACTTCTGAGTTGCTGAGCTCCCAGAAGTGACAGCATAGATACTGGCTTGGGAGCCAACACCTCCAGTTCAATTTGGTGTGTGACAGACGGAACAGCAGAGCTATCTGCCCAGGCTTGCAGAGTCCCTGTGTCATGAAAGCTTGTGTGGAGACTTTATCTCCAAGCTGAGTCCTATGTGGGCTGGACAACCTTGGGTGAAGGCCATGGGTCATGGGCTGCTGGCCTCTGTTCTACAAGTTCAATCTGCTAGAACTGGAGGCATTTCCAAACAGGAACACATGGATGCATCAGTGATGTAAGCCATCTTCTAGTACCCCCCCAGGCCTCCATCTTGCTTGCTGCAAGAACCAAGGGTCATCTCGTCTCATGGAATCTGACTATTTGGTCCACTGTGGGATCAGGACCTATTTCTAGAACATCTGTAATCTGTTGAAAGAACTGAAGAGAGTTGCTGGAGTAAACCATACCAGATAGTCCTGAATTTTGGTTTAAGTTAAAATCAAAATATTTGTGGTTCTTTCTGCATTAATGCTTTAAAAATATTTATCCATTGATTAGTTAGGCTGATCTTTTTTGACCAGTCATACGACCAATCCTACTATCAAATCATTTAAAATAATAACAGTAATAATAAAAACTGACCTCGGGGTATCAGGTGTGAAGGGTTATGCAACATTGGTTGAAAAGGTAGAAGAGGTGGGAAGGACATTTTTATGTTTTAACATTAAATGGTTCTAATGTTTTCATGTGTAATGATTCATGTGAGATGTAATGTCCTTCGTGTTTTGTTAGGTGCGAATGGATTGAACCCAGTATCACTGTGTAATGTACAGGTGCATGAAGCAATGACAATAAAGGATTATCTTACCTTATAACCAAATTAGGTTTCAATGAACATGGTTATTAAAACATCACTTTGGAACAATTTTTTTATAGTGTTTGCAGCTCAAATACAAAATCTGTACCTGAGAGTCATGAAAAGAACATGTCTGTGCTTTGGAGATACTAAGGAAAAGAGGAACATGTAACACAAAACATGTAACACTTTTTGGCAAATTGCAACCCTTGCCTGTCTCCATTGTTTGCTTATCAACTTTTTTCAGTGTTTCAAATGTAACTTAGCAGATGGCACAGGGGTTATGATTTGGAAGGGGGAAAATCATTTGTTCAAACACAGGCCTGCACAGATAGGTGCCCATACAGTCAAAATCTTGGGAAAATAATTCTTTTAACTAACACTTAAAATAACAAAGACGTTCTCAACACATCACCATGTGAAAATGACAGCTTAAAATACTGGTTTTAAGTGAATATTAAGTGAATATGATTTCAAGTAATGAACATGAACAAAAATAAAAGTACTGGTAAGTTGGGAAACTAAAGGGTTTTCATAGCAGTAGTAAGAAAAAGGCTTTGTTAAAGAACTAATAACTTTCCTGATTGGTTTATGTTAATGAAAACAATTTCATTAGGTTTTTATGGTGGTTAAAAAAGCCCATCGAACATAAAAACAAACCATTTGCCTACCAGAACACCAAAACATTCCAAGAGCATGCATGTTACATTTATACAGAAGTAGTATTATTTACAATCTTTTTTTTAATTTACAAGGAAAATATGCAGGGAGATTTAGAAGACAGTTTTGAATAATCAGGTTCTTCATCATTAATGATGAAGAAAGGAAACTTATGGTTGTGCTGAAGAAGGGCATTGATAGAAAGGTTTTAAATAATTTTTTTCAATTTTAAAACAGCATCAGATTTTTACATATTTTCAACTTGATACATTCCAAAATAATGTCACTTCTAAATCATCTTATTGGAAAAGAAAAGTAATATCTAAGCAAGAGCCACTTACAGATTGTTTATTCCTAGAAAAAATTTAAATAATCTGATGAACAATTTAGAAAAAAGGCACAAACCAGTGACCCATAAGGGCACAAATCAGATACCCATCACCATCCTGAGCTGTGGAAATGGTTTTCATTTCTTATGGGGGAGTGTCACTCTTTCTCCAAAGAGAGCAGAACCACGAGAAGGTCTGTCAAAGCTTTCGTTAGTCTTCCCAGAGGCAGGTCCTTGCTGCAAACTCCCAAAGTAGTTTTAAAAGCAGATCTCAGCCAGCTTTCCCTTCTCTAGTTTCAACTGGTGTTTTTATTCCTAATTCCTCTTCCTTCCTCTTGTAAACTTTTAAGAGATAGTCATCAGGCTCGATTCCTTTTTCCTGCAACTCGAACATGATCCTCTTCAGTCTTTCAACTGTCCGAGCACCCTGTAGCTGCCGAGTGGTGATATACAAAGTGAACTCCTCAAAGCCCATCAGCTTGCAAGTGTCAACTTCACAGAGATTTCTAACATCTTTGGCTTTATTTACTTGTGGGAAGAAAATGAGACCTGACATTTTCTCCAGGTCTTCAATGTCAACCTGGAATTCCAGCAGCTGGTGGTCAAAACCAATAGGTTTGTTGGGTACTACAAAGGCCCCAAGCGCCAAGGGATCGGTAGACGTTTCATTTTGTCGAGCAAGGATCACTTTGTACAGATGTGAAGGAACAGCCACGTCGCCTTTTCCAATTACCTATCAGCAGAGCAAAGAGATTCTATCACTCAAACTCATCTGAAACTAGGCCATAATCCTCCCACATTAAGCACAAATATTTTCTATATAATGTGCAACTGCCAAAGAGATCAACCTCACACCATATTAAAGAGCTGTCATATTAGACTCAAGCTAATAATTGATAATGCCCCGTTTACAAAAGAATGAATTAAAGAAACAGGAATCTTTCTTTTTTAAAAAGCAGCACAACTGCTGCCATGTCACTTTTTAATCTTCATCATTTGACAGAGACAAGAATAGGTTTTGCAGAAGGGCTGTAAGGAGTGCAATATCTTCTGGAAAGAGCATGTTTACCCTTTACCCATTTAAATCATGTAACCATTTCCTCTGCCAAGGAAGAGCAGGAATTAAGTTCTCTAAAGTACATTCCTACTCATGTTTACTCAGAAGTAAATTCCACTCTACAATAGGGTGGCAAGTGAACTTTGGAATGCATTAGAACTTTCCAAGCAAGTGAACTTTGGAATGCATTAGATACTTCTCAATTCTTTTAGAAAAGTAGTATTCTCAGATCGGTTGCAAGAAACCATAACAGTTAAACAAGGTTAAAACTACGCAAGGATGCAATCCTAAAGACAATTTCCTGGGAGCAAGATCTATTGAACACAATGGAGCTCACGGGTAAGTAGACATGTTAGGATTGTGCTCTAAGCTGGTTTATATTTGCACCATAGAAGTTGATGTACATAGTTCATCAAGACTGCAGTGGTTCAGGTTGGTGCTGTATAAAATTTCATTGATGCTTGACTTTACCCTGAAGATTGTTCTAAAACACTGATTGCAGTTCTGACTTGTACCCTATACAACTGATTTGCCATTAAACTCAACAAATGAGAGAGGTTAAATTTACTGTGATTGTAAGAACAGAAATTTTTTTTTTATAGAAGACACACAATTATTTTTATTTGTGACACATACAGGTTGTTTTCATTGTAATGCCAGTGGGAACAACAGTTTACTTAAACAAGGGCATTTAAAAATCAATAACAAGCCCACATCTTATGGACACTTTATTTGCACAAAATTAAGTATATGTTTCAGGGAAACAAACAAACAAAAGAGTAACAGTTTAAACAGTGCAGATTATTCTGTCTGCCAGAATCACTTGCACTTATTCCAGTGACTAAGGCTGTAATCCTAAACCCCAGTTGGGCCAGCATAAACCCTAGCACATCCCATGTTGGCCTACGTATGTCTCAGATGTGCTGTACAGCACTTCTGTGCCACCACTGGCTTGAGGGTTAAGCCAGTGCACAGACATACACTTGTCTCCCTACATTCCCACAGGAATGGGAAAACCAATGAGTTGTGCTAGCCGAGGGTGGACTCCTCCCTTAATATATGGTCTGAAGTGGGCACAAGAATTAAGCTACTGTTCTCTCAGTCACCTCGATTGTTAAATTTTATTTATTTAGGCTGCAATCCTGATGTGTACTTAGACTAGCCTATCTAGCACTGGACTGGCCTAATTCCAAGATAGGCAAACCTAGCTATACAAGAAATGCTTGGGCCAGGGTAAGTCCACTTAGGCTGGCTCAAGACTAATGGACCTCAGCCAATCTAACAGTACTGGCTTAGGCAGGTCAGCAGAGGCATGGTGAACGTGGCCTAGAACAGTACAGTTAGGCCATATCCAGAGTCTGTTTCCAGGGCCGACGTGCCCCCTCACAGCTAAGTTATAGGACACCTCAGGAGAAGGCTTAAATCTGAGTAGACCCATAGGGATCCATAAGCCAGAGTAAAAATGGAAGTGATGGCAAAAAATTCTGAGTCCTAGGCCAACTTAACTGCAGCCCAGTGGTAGTCTGCTGGCATGAGGGCTTAGTGAGGATAGGGACATTTCACAGGCATTCTAGGGTGGCTGGAAGGTGGGCAATGGGCAGGCTGGGCTTTGGAGGCCTCAATAAATTAGGCCAGATCCTAACTTCCCTCCCAAGCAGCTTGGCCTAATTACAGGCTTCAGAATTGCACTGGCAATTTAGCTAGTGAAGTTCTAAGTAGACCCATTACAGTGGCTGGGGCAGTGCTCGATGTAAGGGGGAAAATATTCCTTTGCTCCAAGTTGCACCACAGCACCTCCAACACTGCACTGGATACAGTGCAGATCAGCCAGCCAGCCTGTTCCAGTGCAAGTTAGGGTTCCTGGAACCTAACCCATGCTTAAGGCCAAGTGTCTTAAAGACTTACAGCCAATACAGCTTAGGTCATACATATTTCTAGAAGGCCTTGCTGATGACTCATCTGATGAAACTCCTTTTATAAGAGTCACTGGCTGAAACACACTGGAGCAAACGTGCTTGTATTTGAAGGTAGATCTAGGTCTAACACAATTGCTGCTTCTGCAGCTGCTCCAAACTGCTCCTGGTGGCTGAGAATCCACACTGCAAATACTGTATGAAATGCATTTGTGCATAGGGTGAAAAGCGATATAAACGAGGCTGCTGGAAGGTTGCACTATGTTCTTTCTAAGAGTAGTGAAGGAGGAGGACCCAATATGGTCTTAACTGGTCTTAGGCTTGGGACCAGGGTTCCTAAAGGATCATTTCCTTCCACATGAGCCTGCCTGTCTACTAAGATCAATTCATTTGCCTTGTATGTCCTGCCACTAACTGAAGCACAGCTAGTGTGAATATGTGTGACTTTGACAACATCTGAACACCTTTTTATTCCGACAGGCATTTAGTCTGCTGGATTTATGATGACTTATTATTCTCCTGGCTGTGAATGAGTTTTATGATCATCTGCTGCCTCCTACAGTGCTGGTTATTGACTTCTTATTTGTAATTGTTTTTAGAATTTGTTCTGAGCCATCCTGGATAGTGAAAAGGCAGGATGTAAATACTTCTAATAAATACAAATTAATTACCATCTTATTCTGGCACTCTGTCAATCTACCTCCTATACCTTTACCCTATAATTCCCTTTCATCAACTCACAGTATAATCCTAACTGATGCTGTAGCAGGTGTGCTTGCATGCCTGTGCTGCATCCAGCACTAGTTTAGGGCTACTGCTGCACTGCCCCAGGAAAAGGGGAAACTTTTTCGCTTATTCCGGGTAATGAAACAGTCCCAATGCAACAGTCCCAATGGGTCTACTCAAATCTGTGCTGCTGAAATTGGTGGTGCAAATGCTACTCTGTACTGCCTGGTAATAAACTGGATCCAGCATAAGGGCTGGGTACTGGCTCTGCCTCCCACATTCCACGTGCCCCAAATCCTGCCAATAATTGGCCCCACTTATATGGTGGCCATGCAGTAGTGCCCTACATGGCTTGACCTCCATGGGAAGTCGGCTGTTGGTGCATCATTGGACAAAATGCAGCTACACATTTACAGTACATAGATTTCAAAGAAATAACATGGTTTGGAAAAGAAGGGCCCAACCAAAAGACAAGCCGCCCAAGTGTCACTGGCGACACTTAAAAAGCTGTATCTTTAAAAGGTGACATTTGGGGGGAAATGGTATTTTCAAAAAATTTGAAATCACTGCTTCTGGAGTGGGCCAAAAATGGTTAAGGATTAAGTATTGAAGTTTCCATTTTCCAAGTTATGGCAGAATTTCCTCTTTTAGAAGGGAAGTAGAAAAGAATCTCACTATTAACCTACTGACAAACACAGGAACAATAAGAGTTTTACTTCCACCATGTGGACTTCATTGCTGCATATATTTTAATTTTATTACAGCTTAGTCCTCAGACAAGTAATGTGCATTGTTCTACATGAGTGCTCAGCCCAAGCAAGCTGAAAAATTCAGCATGCTAATAAGCCATGTCTGTATGGATTTGAAAGAAACAACCATCTTCACTGTTCAGAGAAGCAGGACTAGAAAATAGTGGGATGTGAGATAAATGGTGCCTCACTGCCACCTAGTGAATCTTCTAGTCTTTCTCTTCTATTTGTGGGCTTTTCAGAGGCAGCTGTGGGAAAAAAGAAGCTAGAATAGATGTGTCCCCTTTGACCTTATTCAGCAGAGTTGTTCTTATGTTCTTTTACTCTGATGTAACTCTGCTACTCAGAACTTGCACACCGGTCTCCATTATTATCCGACACACATTCCTCTCACTTGTCCAAGAAATTCTGAGAACATACACCTTTGAGGAAGTCAAACAGAGAAAGCATCTAAAGATGATCCACATGTGCATGTCTTCTTTGATTTGCAACGGTCTACCCACATGCAGAGAATGATCTTTTCGAAAGAGTCACTGTTTGAAGCTACAACAAGGCATCCTGGCCAGAGAACAGCAACAATCTTTCTATGGTATTTGCTGACTTGCTGAGATTAAAAGCAGTTAGAAGTACAATATTACACTGTTTTGTGGAGCACATCCTGTTGTTGCTGCAATCCACTATCTCCTCATCTGCACTGAGAGGGATCAGCATGGTCGCCATGTGGATTGAAGGCACTGGATCTGCTGATCTGGCACATTTGAACCTCCCACAATACTTCAGGGAATGTTTGATGCATCCGAAGCATCATGCATTCTGTTTGATGCATCTAAAGCATTGTACAAATCGATGGTGAGGCCACATTTGGAGTACTGTGTCCAGTTATGGACACCACATCTCAAAAAGGATATAGAGAAAATGGAGAAGGTTCAGAGGAGAGCAACTAAAATGATTGATTGTCTGGGACAACTTCTGTATTTGGAAAGGCTACAGCATTTGGGGCTCTTCAGTATAGAAAATAGGCTCTTGACAGGAGACTTGATTGAGATGTATAAAATATGCAAGGGATGGATAGAGCAGATAGATGCTCCTCTCCTTAGCACATAACACCAGAACTAGGGGACATCTGCTAAAACTGAATGTTAGGAGAGTCAGGACAGAAAAAAGAAAATATTTATTTACACAGTGTGTAGTTCGTCTTTGGAACTCCCTGTCACAGGATGTGGTGATGGCATCAAGCCCCAATGTTATTAAGAAGGGATTGGACAAATTCCTAGAAGAAAGGACCATCACAGGTTCCAAGCTGTGTGGGGGGGGGGGGGGAGGAGAAGGGCGCAGGGAAGAGCACCTGGATGCAGGTGTCTTATGTGACTGCTGTGTGATAGAAGAGGCTGTATTTAATGGACCTTCGGCTTGATCTAGTGAAGGTTCTTCTTATGTTCTTAACTCTAGGAAGTCAGAAGAATAATCACCCATTTTGTGGCCAATCTCCTATTCTATCTCCATTTGAACAGCACACCTTGCATTATATCAGTGATTTCCAACTTTTTTAAATCTCACAGCACACTCAAGGCACACAATCAGTTTTTTTGACAATTGACAGGCTACAGCATGCTGTTGGTGGGGGGCTCACATCAACCAATGGCCCTACTAAGCTTACCTACCTAGGTATGTGTGAGTTTCCCAAACTCCTGTGGCACACCCTTAGACTATTCACAGCATAACAGTGTGCGTGGCACAGTGATTGAAAATTGCTGCATTAAATAATCAAACAAATCCTTTTAGGTTCACAGTAGCATGTTACAGTGGTGCCTCACATGACAAGTTTAATTCGTTCCGGAAGCATGCTTGTTATGTGAAACTCTCTTTATGTGAAGCGGACTTTCCCATAGGAAATAATGGAAACTCAGACAATTGGTTCCACAACCCAAAAAATATTCATACAAAGATATTAACTGTATGTAAAAATGATGACAAAACACTAGAATTGAATTCAAAACATGCATTCAATATGCATGATCCTATGAAGTTTACTTAGGCTGCAATACTAAAGATACTTGCATGGAAGTAAACCCCATTTAACACAATGGGGCTTACTTCTGGGTAGACATGGTTAGGAGGCTGCCATCAAAGACACTTTCAAAGTGTTTCCCCACTTTCTTCTTCTCTTCATCTTGAGCCTCTATCTCCCCTGCTCCCTTCTGGCTAGCCCTGAGCTGCTTCCCTCTTCTCCACCGCTGTTCTGTCCCCTCTGCCCAGCAGATGCCCAGCCACAGCAGGAACAGCGTGGAAGTGTAGCTTTCACTATGGGCAGGTGCGCTAGGCAGCCCTGATCCTTTTTAAAAGAGCTGCCGGCCAGTGCATCTGCCCCAACTGCCAATGAGTGTGCTTGTTAAGTGAAGCAGCACTTGTTATGTGAAGCAGAATCCTAAAGAAAATTTTGCTTGCTGTGTGGATCACTTGTTAAGCGAGATACCACTGTATATGGTTTCTGTTCCTACAGAAGACATACTTTCTGGCTACTTCACAAATTTACAACTCCCAGAATTCCTTGGAAGAGGAAGTGCAGTTAAACCAAGTTAACATTATAATGCAGTTGTAATTTTAAGACTGTTGAAAGTATGGTAGATAGCAGGAAGGAAAGATTCAAGCACCTGGCCAACACTCCTCCTTCACAGGGCAAGATCATGGAAAGAGAGATATGCAACACTGGAACCTAGCTAAGGATAATAACATGGATGTCTTTTAGTGGCTTAGAGACCAATCCTGAGCTCATACTGGTGGCCTTAAGTATTGCAAATGTGCCATAAGGAATGCCTGTGAGCCCCAATGTTGGTCCTAGCCTAACTGACACTTGGCTAGCAGTGGGCCAGAGCTAGCCTAACTGACACTTGGCTAGCAGTGGGCCAGTACCAGTTCTCCACAACTTGGTGGTCACACACACAGTACTGGGCAGCTGAGAGCTAAGGGGGGAATAGGAGAATGAAGGGAAGAGATATTTCAGGGGAGGGAAGGAGACTTGGAGATTCCAGAGCTGGTTCAGAAACAAATAGCCCCATTGTGGAGCTACTCTGCTTACCCAGGGGAAGAAGAAAAGATGTGCAGGTGGCAGCCTGCTGGCCCATTGGATACCATGGCAGCCGTTTTGGTGCTACAATATTCTTGGTGCTATGGGCAATTCAGGACTGGGCTTTCCACCAGTTGGCTGAAATCTCAGTTCAACCATCCAGCTGTCTGGATAATTATTATTATTTCTACAGTGCCATCCATGTGATTGGTGCTTTACAATGAAGAGAGGGCAGGTCCCTGCCTCGAGAAGCTCACAATAAAACTAGGCAATGCAGAGACAGCAGAGGAAGGAGAAGAAAGGACAGCCAGAGAAAATGGGGAAGAATATGCAATTATTTCTTGGAGACATCCTTAGATATAGGGTACAATCCTAACCACACTTTCCTGGGTGTAAGTCCTTTTGAACTCTATGATAATTACTTCTGAGTAGACACGCTTAGGATTGCACTGTATGCTGAATAAGGTATAGGGAATACAGGATAGTGCCAAAACCTTCACAGAAATGCTGGACTTTGAGGAAGGATTTGATGGATGTAAGGAAGGAGAAATTCCTCTGGTAATCAGGAAGGGATTTCAGGCATAAGAGGCAGCTTGGAGAGGGGAGGTCAGAAGATGGTGGTGCTGGAGGAGTAAAGTCACACGCAGGAATGTAGCAAGATACATGAGCAAAAAAATAAGGAGAAGTAAGGCCATGAAAGTCTTTGAAAGACATAAGATACAGGAACAAAATTCTACAACAGGGACTATTTAGGAACACAGGAGTTAAACTAAATAGACAGTGTATCTATCACGTAGTGTATTCCCAAGTCAACCCAAAATAGTATTTCATAGACATATACACTCTTTTCAAGGGTGATTGTGTGACCAAGGAAATTGGAATTTGGTCTGAGGCATTATCAGTGAGGGCTGCTACTATTGGTTGCGACTAATGCATGCCTGCTCCAGCTTTAGTACCTGCTTTGAATAAACTGCAGGCCTTTTATTTTGCAGCCTTCCCAATTAAAATAGCTATCACAACGGAGCAAAAATCAATGGAAAGAGAGGGGAAAGCCAATCTCTTATGACAGATAGGTTTGCAAAGCAAATAATTACAATGCTTGAAAAATGGCACTGTGCCTGCTTATCGTTGCCACTGCCAATTATTGGTAGTGTACAGGGAACAAAGGTTAACTGTAATTGTGTCTCCACATATATCTGGGGCATGTCCGATTAAACTTATTTGGTGATGTGCTCCTGTAAGTGACTGAATTCCCTAATTTAAAAAGACAAAATTTTCATATGATTGAGGACTGGAAGACACTCTCTCATGCAGTTGAATCCCACTCAGTTCAATTATCATTATAATATTCCTTTCCTTAGTGTTACTAAAACACTGGCAAGAGGAGGGTTGATCCATATCAACCCAGTGTCTTTACCCAGCATGTGGTTAGTTTGTGGAACTCCTTGCCACAGGAGTTGCCACAGGAGTTGGTGATGGCATCTAGCCTTAATGCTTTTAAGAAGGGATTGGACAAATTCTTAAGAGGAAAGGACCATCACAGGTTTCAAGCCATGGTGGGTGTGTTTGTATGTGTATTTGTGTGTATGCATAGATGTAGATGTAAGCAACCTCAAGCCATTGTATAGAATCTACTCCTACTGGTTGGCTCCCTGTTTTGAGCCACACTGTGTTTTGAACCACAGTGGAAGTTCTTCTTATGTTCTTAACCCAGAAATACCTTTTTGAAACACTAATTGACTCACTGTTAGAAAGAATTACCATCTTAACACTTCTATTTCACATTTTCTATTAGGTAATGATCCAGAACAAATAAATTAAGTTTCATTATCAACCACAGCTTTCAATTCTCTATCAATGAGAAGTTACAACCTTAGTTACTATTAAGAGACAGCAAATCCTAAAACGCCTATGAAATCCAGCAGGAAGGAGTCTTCAAAAGGGAAACAAGTTTTAAACCTCCTTCCCCCTCTATAAGCCTACTACAAGTCTCCTCAGACCTGTGTTAAAGATTTTGGTGGTGCAAGTCCAAGGAGAGAAAAGGAGCAGGAAGGCTGCTCCTGGAAGAGATAGAATCCAGTGCACACCTGATCCACCCGAGTCACTGCCTGATCCACCCCCTCAAATATGGGCTAGCAATATAAAAGCCAAGATGGATCTTAAAAGCAAGTAATGCTACACACAAGGTAAAAAGCCACCATTATCTCACCAGTTTGACCTTGGAAGGGAAATTCATTTTCACCCAGTTTTTCTGATACGGTTGGCAACTAAGAGCAATACTCTGCCTGTCAATCCAGGCTAAGATAAAGTATTCTCAGCATTTAGCAATAGTGTGCACAATATCCATTAACCCTTTGGTCTGTATCAGGGAGGGTGACCTGAAAGACAGATGGAGAAAGACGTCTAAACGTCTTCCTTCTTAAATGGAAGACACTGACTTTGCTTCCAACAGAAAGAAGCTGAAAGGAAAAAAGGGAAGAAATGTATCAAGGTCTCACAAAGCCAGTGCCCTCTAGTAGTGACCAATGCAATGTTCGATGGTAAACAAAATTAGTGGAGATCAGCTCACTTTTGTCACAATGAGCTTTGCCTCCAAGATGGCAATTACCTGAGATTTCTGCAGGATACGGTCAATAGAAATCAAATTCTATCCAGACTTAGCTGCAAGCACACAGTATTCAACCCTGCACAGTTCTCTTTGCATCAGAGGCAAGATTGTCAGATGCATTAAAACAGCATCCACAAAAATTCCTTCTGTGCTACATTAACCCTTTCCTTCCTGAGAAGGCTTCTAAAAGCACTCTGGAAAAGAACTGATCATGAAAATAACTGTATCCTCTTGCTGCAAGCTGTACCATAACAATATCTTTGTCAGGTTAAGACTATAGAATAGAACTATCTATCTAGTCCATTGCTCTAATAGTAGCCAGCCAGGTACTCCATGCTATGATGGTGGAAGCAATCTCCTTCAAGCCTACCGCCTATGAACTATCTAATCCTACTCATAAGAGCCCTAGGCTGCAAGAAAAACACTTTCCTGTAAGTAAGGTCCATTGAACACAATGGAGCTTACTTTTATGTAGACATGGTTAGAACTGTGCTCCTAGTGGATCATACCAAAGGTCCATCAATGAAATCCAGCATCTTTTTTCCCCACTAGTGGCTCAGCAGCTGCTTAGGGAAGCTCACTTTCATAACTTGAAGACTATTATTTGTGCCTTCAGGAGGCTACTTTTAAAAGGCAACTGTTCCCATTGCTCCTTAGTTAGCCAAATGTGAACCCGCATTTTGGGTCTTTTAGGAAGCAGAAAAGCATGAAACAAAATGTCTACATAAACAGAATAAAAAGCTCTCTCTTGCTGCTACTCCCTCCAGAAACTGGTATGTAAAAATATGTTGCCTCTGAACACAGAGGTTTCACACAGCCATCATAACTCACAGCTATGGATGGCCCTTTCCTCCATGAATTTGTCCAATTCCATTTGAGAGCCATCTAAATTAGTAGCTATCATTTTGAAGCAGTGAAGGACATGCATTAGTAATGTAGTTTTTGAAGATGTCTTTTATCTGTCCTGAATATATTACCAGTTTCATCGCAAGACCCCAGTATGCCAGGGATCATCAAAACATATTGTGCAAGAGATTACTAGTAGTTACTGCACAAATTTATCCATTATTCTGCCCTGAACTCAATTCCAATCAATAACTACATTAATTCTGGTATTTTTTAAAAATGTGAAGATAACAGTAATTATCATTTTCAAAGGAAATCACATATATTGGGTTGTGCCCAGAGTAAATATATCACTGTCACTTTAAATAGCATGTATGAATAGTTTGGTTTGGATACAACCCTAAAATTATTGCCACAAACATCTTTACTATATACATCCATTTTCAGCTGCCATCTGAGATCAGGAGTAATGCAGAGCCTCTCCCTGCTCCAAATTCATTCGGTAGCAATAGTGACTTGCAGTCACATCATCCTTCTTGCTTAGATGAATACAATGTACCATGAACATACTTAGATTGCCCAGGATTGTCCTGAGGGGTGACACTGACCATTAAATATCTTCCAAAAGATAACAGTATTCCAGCTGATATCACTGCAGGCCCAGCTCACTCACTTGAGCTTTATTATAAGTATTCTGTATAGAAAGAGTACTAGCAGCAGAGAAGTGTAGAATTCTCTTGGTTATTAGCCAATGTGTTCTTTATGTTATCATATTTTCTTAACAATATGTGGTGCTTCCTCCACTCACCCTCATTACTCCTTAGATTACTTTGTTATTGGACACTATATATTGTGTTTCATCCTGTTATCACACACCTATCTTTTCTATCAGAGAGAGCTCTGCCAGAAGGAGTCTTTAAGGAGCTTTGAGTTAACAGTCAGTGAAATCTTAGCTCCAAGGGCCTTCTGTGTTCTGCTTGATGCTTTTTCAGTATTTGTTCCTGCTTTGATGATATCTGTAGGAGTACAAAAAAACACTGAAAGCCCATGAAATAGAGGGCAACTCCCTTGTGCTGAGTACAAAGGAAAGATCCTATGCTGCCCATAAGCAGTAGCAATATTTTGTTCTCTGTCTTCATTATCTGGGACTAAATATCCTAGAAATTGGAAAAAGAACATGTTCAAGTGGCGTTTAAAATACACCACTGGATCACTTGTTCTATAATAATTTTTCTTTTTTCTTCTTCAGATAACATTGTTGTCAATCTTGTGCATAAAATAGAGAATCTAGCTTCTGTCTCAGATATGCTTTTGCTTCCTCTTAGTAATGGTAAAATATATACTACATAGGCTTATTCAGTAAAATTACAGGTTGTGATTATATGCCTTTTTCATAACATTACAAACATTGTAAATGGGAGCAGGAATTTTGTTTGCAGCATTTTCAAATTCTCTGGGTATTTGGAGCTACAGAGAAAATACCTACAAATTTTAGAAAATTGAACTTTTCTGCAAATTCATATTCAGCTCCACTGAAAATTTCTCAATGCACATTTTGATGAAAATTCATTACAATAAAAATGATTTGTAAAAGCTGCAGGTCTTTGCATGTGTTCCTGTTTTTAAAGAAATGCTAGTTATATCAATATAATACACAATGAATTCCTCCTCCAGCCCCTGCTCAAGGAATTTAGGCTACAATCCTAAAGACACTTTCCTAGGAGTAAGACCCATTGAACACAATGGAGCTTACTTCTGAGTAGACATGGTTAGGATTGTGCTCTGACTGAAGAACCACAATGCTTCAAAGTGTGGGCAAATCATTTAGCTACCTCAAAATGAAAAATTCCTGGAATTTTATAATATCTGTCAACCACATTTCTTTCAAAATTATAAAATGTAGGGCACAATCCTAAGAAATTTAGGCTGGCCTAACTCACCTGGCCTGTCTTTCCGTGATGATGTGAAGATGGTGTGCATTGGCCTAACCTGTGCATTGGCCCCCTCCTCCAAGAGTGGGGCAGAAGTGTCTTACTATACTTTTGTGACACCCCCAGATCAGCACAGGATTTATGCCAGGGCTTAGGCCAGCCTAAATGGAGTTTAGGATTGCAACCCCAGTGAATTAATTAATTCAAAATCATTAGCACTGAAATACAGGTAACACGAAATTGATATAAACCAACAAAAGGATAGAACAATAATAATTAATGTGAATGCCTAATCAACTAATTTACAAACAATTTAGATTGAAGCCCAGAGTAGGGAAACCCCTTCCTAACTAAAAGGACAGTTCAGCAATGAACAAGGGCCCAATCCTATCCATTAGCTAACCTTACTGCCCTGTCCAACATTATAGGATATAGCGCATACCCATTGGCTTGGCTGCATTAGTATTGGAAAGCTGAGTAGGATTGGGTGCCAGGATCCTTTTTTTGGTAAATTACAAAGCAATCCTATATATGTTTTACTCAGAAGTAAGTCCCACTATGCTTAGTGAGACATAGAGCCCAATCTTATCCAATTTTCCATTACTATGCCAATGGGATATGCACTACTGTGGTGGAGAGGCAGTCATGAAGGCCTCCCCAAGATTACAAAAAGTGTCTTCCTTATCTTGGGGGTCCATTGTGGCTGCATCAGTGCTGGAAGGTGGACAGGATTGGGCCCTTACTCTGAAATGTGTATGTAAGATTTCAGTCTTATTTAGTCAATTTTCATTTGCTAGGGAAAACAAAAAGAAACTAAAAATCAGGGCAGTCTCTGGTTTACCGATCCCAGAGTAAGAACAATGGATCTATTCTAAGATTAAATGAAATAATCCTGAAAAAGTCCATTTTTGTGCAGCAAATTGTTGCCTGAACACATCCGTATATTCAGCGGGGATAGTAATTTAACATATTGAGTTTCAGAAAACTGCAGTTTGCCTTGATAACCAAAAGCCAGCTTTTGTAACAATGGGGTACATGCAGATAATATATTCACCAAGTCAAACTGATAAAATAATCCTGTGGTGTCTTTCCATATATAGAAATGAAAAGTGAAATCAGCCTTTCATCACAAAGCAATGCATTCATAACAGAAATATCATTAAAGGCAATCTCTCACTCCCCAAATAGCATTGTATTTACTCACAAAAAAGGAATCATATGTATATGTATAAAGAGCACAATCCTAACCATGTCTATTCAAAAGTAAGCCCCATTGTGTTTAATGGGTCTTACTCCCAGAAAAGTGTCTTTAGGATTGCAGCCAAAGTCCATTAAACATTCCAGCTGTGAAAACCATTCTAATTCCAAGTTTCCCTGAAGTATAAAGCAAATACAAGAAAAAGGAGATTATGGCAATTGCTGGAGATAAAGTACTAAATTATACATTAATATGGGCTCACCCTGAGTGACATATTAATTGGAGGAAAAATAATTGTCAAATAGAGGACAAAAGTCAACAAGCTGATGTTCACTGGGGAACAGCAATGTATAAAACAAGACACTGTCATTTTGATTTGCTCTGGACAAAGATGGAAAACCTGCTTCTGCCTCTCCAGTGACACAGAACAGATTCTTCCCAATTGGCATTCTATTTTACATTTCCAGGCATATTATGCAACTTGCTCAAATACCATGTGTGGTTATCAGCCGATGGCTGCAATCCTAAAGACACTTCCCTGTGAGTAAGACCTACTGAATACAATGGGGCTTTCTTTTGAGTAGACATGGTTAGGATTGTGCTTTATGTTTGCAACCATATACATCAAGACAAACAAACTGATGCCTTGGGTTACACCACATTCAGTCAACAGATAGAATGTCAGCTTACATGGAGTTTCAAATTAATGCCTCAGCAGTAAACACCCTGAGCAAAAGAAAGCTACAGTGGTGTGACCCATCCTTTGGGGCAATTTCCTCTCCTTCAAGATATCTAAAAATAATCCTATGCTCATCACGACAGAAAACCATCTAAAGTTAGTAGTAGTGTTGCTGTTTTGTTTTAACAATACACAGTGATTGGCTGACAAAAATCTCGATGCATGGATTATTTTCTTGAGAAGAGTGTTGTCCCAGGGATGCCCACCAACACATTAATATTAGAAGTGTAGGTCAGGATTCTGGAAATCTCAGGTTTCATTTAAAATTATATTATAATTGTGCTATCCTATTGTGATAATTAGGCTCAATCATATCTTGAAAATATGAACAAGGTTTGCACATTTTCTCTTCTGTCACTGAGTTTCTGTGTGAGAAGAAAGTGCTTAGTTCTGGTCATCATCCACTTAATGTTGTCACTTTCCACGTAAATGATGCAACTTTTGGAACCTCAGCAGGCACCATATAAACTAACCAGTCCTCTGGATGAAACAAGTTTGACATCCTTCTCCTAGCCCATAATTACCCTTCAGGAAGAAAGGCAGAGTATAAATCTAATAAATAAGAAGAGGTTGGAAAGTGTGTCAGGGTTTGTGAAATCTCCAAATGCACAGATGGTATTGATGTCCTGCGCACCTGTTCAACCTGCCTCAATACAGAAAAGAAAGCTGATTTATATAAGGTTTACAGAATGTTGATTTATGTTGCACACAGAACCCCCATAGACCTGTTAAAATCCCACAACCTCATTCTAACAGTAGCTAGAAATGCCTCCTTCACATATTTTAAGCATGCATTGTCCTGTCTTATTTCTAAGCACACTGCTCACTAGCTGCAAGCTGCGGCTGTTCCAGCCTCAAAATACACCCTAAGGTTAGTACCTCAGGCTGGTGGCCTACACCATGTGCACAATCCCATGCCTGCATTCAACAGCTGAGGGCAGTATAAAACAAAGTAGAAAACATTTTTCAGCAGCAACAGCTTCTCCTTTCCTGAAAGTGAGCCGTTTTGTTGCCAGTAGTTTTAGACCTCTGCCTGAATGCAAACTCAGGATTACTTTCAGTACAAACAATTGCATGGCAGAAAGTTTCAAGAAATTTGTTCCAAGAACTGCAATTTTGCTCACATGATCTAGGTATTTACCTGATAGGTAACTCTTTTCTTTCCATCATCCTCTATCTGGGGTAATGTCAAAGGTCCTGAAACAACCCAGATGTCCTTAAATCTTTCAGTCAGTTCCCGACAATACATTTCCATTCTGTAGATATATTAAACAGATGGGATAAACAGATGGGCTGGACTTTGCATCAAAAAATTCAACCATGCCTGGGCAAATGGGCACTAGCAGTGGGAGGAATAATATTTTACAAACTGCAGACATTCTATTAAGCATAACAGATGAAATGCTTGCCAGAAATGAGTAGATGTATAAATTTTTAGTTTTTTCTTAATTAAAGCTTTAGCTGTGCAATCTCATAACAAATCAAATCTCTTTCCTCCATTTATACCAATGTATCTTTGGTCAGCCTCTGTAGCTAAAACCAAAGTGTTAAGTTTAAGAAAACATGGGTGCCAAAAAATATGTATGGGGTTAGGGCTTTTCTTCCTAGAAAAGTTATTTCAAATGATATTTGCATATCAGAGAAGACCAAATACAAGGAATTTTAAAGATTTGTGTGTTTCATTTTAGATATGTTGCTCAATGTGTTGAAAGTTTTAAAAAACACCACCCACAAACCCGCAACCTGACCATACACTGTAAATAAAAGTGATGTGATGCACTATAGTCTGGGTGAAAATGGAACCATTTTTTTAAAATTTACATTTAGTTGATCAGGAACAACATACCTATTCCAGAATCCAGCATTATTCTCATAATTCTGTGGTACAATGTTGGACAGATAAAATGTTTCTGTCATGGCCTTCTGTATAAAAACAAAAATTGCAATTTAAATTTGGTTAGTTGCCTAGTTTTGCTTAAACACTGAGAACAAGGAAGGATTAAATGGTCAAAATTAATATTCAGTTCTTGAACTAACGGCAAACAATAAAGAAAACTTGCTATATTTTCACACGAAACAGTAATGTTCTGTAATAATCTATATATATAAAAAAGAGAAAAGTCACTCACTAACTCATCAACACTGAGTCAAAACCGCAGGGCCTAGAAGCATGAAATCTGGGGTTAGTGGTCTTTCCATGACCAAGGGGTGCACCAAGAACTGGTTTTCAAAAATTCCAACCAGAAGGGGGTAAAATGATGTGCAATGCGTTTTCCTCCCTATACTTTGCATTGAAGAATTGGTGACTGAGGGATGCTCTGCCCCAACCCCTGGACCTAGAAGCATGAAATTTGGGGAGGGTGTTTCTTCTGTCACATGAACACCCACCAAGAACCGATGTTGAGAAATGTTACCCTTATGGGGCTGAAAAGGGGTGCAATGTGTTTTTGTCCTATACTTAATATGGAAGACTGACCAACATCCAGACAATTTGGTGCTCAGTGCCTGGTGCACTGGGGGGATGTTGTTCGGAGGGAGGGGATGCACTGGGGAGGATGCTGTGCATGGGGGTGTTGCGCATGGAGGTATTGCACTTGGGGGTTGATGCACATTGGGGGATGTTGTGCATGAGGGAGATGATGCGCATGGGGAGGTTGATGCGCACGGGGAGGTTGATGCACATACAGGATGTTGCGCATGGGGGGTTGATGCGCATGGGGACTGATGAGCTGTGGAGGGATGACGTACGGGGGAATTTTTACTCCTGCAACGTGGGCTTTTCGCTAGTTCAATTATATGGGCTATCACATGCTTGTTTGTTTAATTAACTTATTTCCCACCTAATAGCAATGGTCTAGGTAAGAAAGTGAAGAGCTTTGTGAACACTTGAACAGCAGAACTGAATCCATAATTCCTACTTTTTTCTAATTCTTAAGTTCTGTGTTTTAACTACTAAAATTAAAACTACTAAAGTTTTAATTCATAAGTTCCATGTTTTAACTACTACCTAATTCTGCTGAAAACAGTCATGGTACATATTGCTTTTAATATTCCTTTCCCGTTAAAGAAGCCAGAAATTCGAATAGCAGTCTTACAGGTGAGTATTTGTTATCTCCTGCTGGTGCCATATGTCCTCGTGACCAGCCACTCCCAAGGTAATCTTCATTCGCAGCACTGAACATTGGAGGTATGCTCGGATCCGGTCTAAATTTACAATATTTCCTCTCTGCATTGCCTAAGAAATCAGATAAGTACCGGTAGTTAGTATTATATACTATATTATATACCGGGCAGCATCCAGGCACTCATCACACTAAGGGCCAAATTCTGTCCAATTTTCTAAATTTAATGAAGATGTGCCAATGGGCATGCTCTGCATCCTGTAGTGCAGAGGCAGACACAGATGTTTCAGCACACAGTATCCAGACTAGCAGGATCAGGCAATCTCTTTCAGAGATGCAATGCAGAAAACACCAAACATATCAACAAAACACCAAACATATCAACAAAACTGTTTTGTTATCAACAAAACAGCCTGCATTTGTAGCTCAAGCAGCTTCCATAACATGCAGGACGCGACATAAAAAACTGCACAGGGTCTCAAGGCCCTAACTACACTAATTACCGGTATATAGTAATCTTTACTAATTAATACTAATACTAACTGTATAGTAACTGTATCACACTGTTCCCTTTTGAAAAACTGAAAAACCAGTTTGAGTGGTAGACACCAAATATAGAGAAACAATAAGCAGAAGAAAAGCAAAGGAGTTCCACTCTTAGTCCAACCCCTCCCAAAGTGGCTTTTAAAGAAAAAAAGATCCAAGCTTCCATCATAAGGTATTGCTATGTTTTCTACCCACTATGTCCAGGGACCATAAAAAGGTGGCTCTAAAAAGAATTGTGAACAGGAAGCATCAGAATAAAGGTCTTGTTGACTGAATGTCTGCCTACCGTAGTTTGTATAATAAATATTAGTGTCAAGATGGCATCATTATGTTCTGCCAAAAATGCTTTCGAGTTTGCAGGCAGGAGAACAAACTACAGAACCGCAGCAGGCCACTACAGGCACCCACATGATGGACTCTAGAACATTTCACTGACCTCTAATTGTCACATGTCTATTCATTTCCTCCCATCTAAACTGGTGAAGAATCCTACAGAATTTGAAAAATTGCTATTTGATATCTTGTATCTTTTTCAATTTGTCCTAAGAAAGGAATTACAGTACTGTTCCTATTTTGGAATTTTTTTCTAACATACAGCACAATCCTAACCATGTCTACCCAAAATCCCATTGTGTTCAATAGGTCTTACTCCTAGGAAAGTTTCTTTAGGATTGCAGCTTTAGTGAGCCACAGTGGCAAACCATGACCCTTTTATACCTGCTGCCCTGCAAGGGACTTTTACAATGAAACAGTGTGCATAAAATAGTTGCTCATCAAAAGCTTGTTTATCCGGGCATCAGAATTTACCTGACTGGGTCATTACCACAAGAATGAGAAATATCTTCAGAACTAGATACTGTATTATTCATGCATTATTGTGAAATATTGCTTCCAAGCCACAAGGGAGCCAATTACAACAATGCAGACATAACACATACACATATGATCAGTTACCCATGATCTTGTCCTTTGAAATATGTTCGATTACCCATCTTGGGACCCGTTTCGCTTGGTCATAAGATAATGCGTGGTTGGTGTAACGTAAGGTCTGTATTCCAGCTGCAGGAAAGCCGTATTTATTCAAATATGGTTCTAAGAGAAAAAGGTAGAATAATGCTAATTGAAGTACATAAAATCCTTAAGAACCCAAAGAACATCTTTTTGTACCAATCTTATTCACGATGGAACCTCTGTCACAAATTCACAAATCATCTTCATTAAAGTTAGTTTCACTTCCAAGGGGCTAAACTACCAAGGGACAGGGCAGGCGACATACCGGTAGTTAAATAAAGATCTACTTAAAATTCCTTGACCAGATTTTTAGATGCCCAAGCAACGAAATAACACAAAAACAATAAAGGAGATGGGAGGTAAAAAGCCATCTGGGTTGGACACCTGTGTGCATAGGTACCAAAGTTTTGTGACAGAATTCCTATGCCTTCCTATGCAATCCTATGCATGGGAAGTTGGAAAAATATGGTCTAGATGAGGCAATCGTTAGGTGGATCTGCAACTGGCTCAACGACCGCACTCAAAGGGTTTTAGTAAATGGTTCTGTGTCAACCTGGAGGTCGGTTTCAAGTGGGGTACCCCAAGGCTCTGTCTTGGGCCCGGTTCTCTTTAACATTTTCATCAATGACTTGGAGGAAGGGATACGGGGGCACCTGATCAAATTTGTAGATGACACAAAGCTAGGAGGAGTGGCGAACACAACAGAAGACAGGAAAAACCTCCAGGAGGATCTGGATAAACTGGAATACTGGGATGTAACAAATAGAATGAATTTCAACAGGGAGAAGTGCAAGGTTCTGCACTTAGGCAATAAAAACCAAAAACACAGGTATAAAATGGGGAATACTTGGCTTGGCAGCACAAAATGTGGGCGGGATCTTGGAGTAGCCGTGGATCACAAGCTGAACATGAGTCAGCAGTATGATGTGTCTGCAAAGAAAGCAAATGCCATTTTAGGTTGCATTAAGAGGACTGTGGCTTCCAAGTCACGAGAAGTTCTAGTTCCTCTTTATTCTGCATTGGTGAGACCTCACCTTGAGTACTGTGTTCAGTTCTGGGCACCCCACTTGAAGAAAGATGCAGCCAAACAGGAGCAAGACCAGAGGAGAGCGACAAGAATGATCAGTGGGATGGAAGGGAAGCCCTACTAGGAAAGGTTGGGGGAACTTGGGATGTTCAGCCTGGAGAAGAGGAGGCTGAGGGGAGACATGATTGCCCTCTTCAGATACCTGAAGGGATGTCATAGGGAGGAAGGGGCTCATTTGTTCATAGCTGTTTGTGAAAGCAGAACTAGAACCAATGGGTACAAACTGCAAGAAAGGAGATTCTGGTTGGATATCCAGAAAAAATTTCTGACGGTGAGGGCAGTCGGCAGTGGAACAGATTGCCAAGGGAGGTGGTAGACTCTCCCTCACTTGGGGATCTTCAAGCAGAGGCTTGACGAGCACCTGTTGGGGATGCTCTGGGAGGATTTCCTGCTGTAGGCAGTGGGTTGGACTAGATGACCTACTAGATCCCTTCCAACTCTATGATTCTATGTCTACTCAGAAGTAAATTCCATTAGAGTCGATGGAGCTTTCTCCCAGGAAAAGTGTGGGGTGGATGGCAGCCTTACCCCCAGAGTTACTACAGGAGCACATAAGAGACTTTATGCACACCCATAGTTACTGCACCAACTAGTGAAAACCGATACGAAATTCATATTGTAATCCAGAGTAAGTTGTTCTTACACCGGAGCAAGGACTCCCCATAATTATTCTGGATTTTGCCCTTTGGCTGTAAATCTCTTACTCACCAGAAACAAATATTTGCAGATATTACAAAATCATAGAATCATAAAATCATGGAGTTTGAAGGTCATCTAGTCCAATCTCCTACTTGCAAGAATTGTCCTTAAGCATCTTCAACAGGTGCCTCAACTGCTTCAACTGTTAAGCCTCTGCTATACTGATTTATAACTCACTTCACTCATCACCTAACAATATTCAAAAGTATTCAATGCTTTAAAGTAATGAGTAAACTGCACACTACAGCCTTTCGCCCACTTCTTCACATTTTCATAATAATAATAATACAAATACACTTAAGCCACCATAAAATGAAAAAGCTTTGTCACTGCTAGTAATTAACTACAGTTCTGACAAAGCCAAAGAAAACCACTTTATCAGTGCAGAGCTGATTGATTCTCAGTATAGTGCTGAGGGAGAAAGTAGCTGCATGTCATTTTAAATTTTATTTATGTTTTAACAGTTTATGAAGAAACCACAGGTAGCTTTGTTGGATTTTTTAGGCCATGGTAAAAGATTTTGTTTGCCTTTAAAAAAAAAATCATACTATTATTATTTAATAGGAAATAAATGTTAAAAAGTACCATTTCAGCACCAACTGTTAAGAAAGAAGGAAATATATAAAAGAAACCAATATAGTATGTTGAGCACAATTACTTCAGTACATTTTGTAAAACATAACTAACAATTTCCAAAAGCCTATAATGCAATATTGATAAAAAAACGTTTCAACAAGTTTTTTTTTTATCCTAAGTGCTTTTTCCTCAAGGAAAAAGACCATTGAATGGCTTGGGAGGACTTGAGATTACAGCACTGCTGAAATTTTGTGATGGGAACCTAAACAACTTCTTGACTGGGAGACCATTGGAAGAGGAGGAGATTAACTTAACAATTTGAGACCAAACACTAACAGCAATTCTACTCATAAAAAATGAGATAAAATAAACCTCTGTAAAATATTGAAGCTAAAGGAATATATTTGGTATGTAAAAAGTGATAATTACAGTTAAACATCTGAAACTTGACCACTCAAGGGACTGATCAACATTTGGAGGTGGTCAACATATGGAACGTACTGATCTGTACATGTGCCTCATTTTATCGTACAGCAAATTTTTTTCAGGCAACTTGAAAAGAGAAAAGACAAGAAAGCAAAACATGGTTATTTCTAATACACTGTTTCATAATTGTGTCTAAACCTTGTTTAAAATTGTTTTTCACAGTGATAAATATTGTATTCTTTAATACTCTTCTTGAAAGAAATTAATTGCTACCAATTCTGCATTTCACTTTTTCTTGCCATAGGTGCAGGTGTATAACTAGTCAAGTTATACAGAGTAAACTAGTGAAAAATACTTGCTGTTGCAGGAGTAAACTTTCAAGAATATGTGTGGGCCTGGGCACAGCTGAACACTGCAGGGCAGGGTTAGGAACCAGGCGGCAGGCAGTGGGCACTGGTGAGCACCGACAGGTCCTGGGCATCAGAGGGTATCGGGGGACAGTGGCGGGCATCAGCAAGCACCGGGCATTCCTACTGGGCATCATTCAAAATTTATCAAATTTTAAAAGTTATTTTTAAGTGATTGTGTGTGTGTGTGCGTGTGTGTGTGTGTTAAGCACGTAAATTTAAGCACTTTTAAGTGTATAAATTGTATTAAATTAAATGTATATTTAAATTTAGGGTGAAATCCAAAGTTAACTATGGGGAAACCATTGGAAGAGGAGTCCTTGCTCTGGAGTAAGAACAAGTTACTCTGGATTGCAATGAATTTCCCATAGGTTTTTACTACGTGGTACAGTAACTACGGTTGCACATAATGTCTTGTACGTGCTCCCATAGTTACTCTGGATTGTGCCCTTATAAACTTTAAAATCACTACACTGCATTATATAATAAAAGCTGCAATTCTGAAGGCTGCAATCCTAAACATACTTTCCTGGGAGTAGGCCCCATTGACTAAAATAGGACTTACCTCTGAATAGACATGCTTAGAATTGAACTGAAAGTGGTTTCATTATTTGTATCACAATCACAAATTATAATGTTTTCCAATCACAAATTATAATGTATTATCCATAAATTATATAATAAGCCACATGTATAAATTCTTTTATAAAAATAAATGACATGATTATAATATATAAATCATATTTTCATAATTTATTGCAATTTATATTTTAAATTATATTTGCAATTTATTGCAACTTATATTTTAAATTATTTTATAATTTGTTAATTATAATTATTTACATTATTTGTCTATGTTCACATAAATATATTTTAATATAAGATGTATTTTAAGGTATATTTATATTGAATTTTAATAGATAATATATAAAATATTTTATATTTACATTGAGATTACAAATGTGTAATGTCATCCTAGCTCAATGGAACCTCCAGGGTATGAGGCAGTCTACCTGTGAAGGCCAGTTGCTAGGCAACAGGGGGCCCAATGCCTGGGTGGCATCTGATTGGCTGAGACGAAGGAGGGGCGTGGCGCGTCCAACCCACTAAAGTCTCTCTTCTATACTGAGACGCGTCAATCATAAGGCGTCGCGTAGCAACCATGGCCCCGCCCCGCCCATTCCTCGGCCCGTGAGGGGAATGAGGCAGGACAGCGCGCCTGCCACTGCGCATGCGCACTGGGCTTCTCACCCTCCTGCTGCGGCCGTGGCTCCTCCAAGGGCTCCAGCGGGGAGGGGGGAGGGGAACGGGAGCGGCGCCCCCTCAGGAGCTGCGCTGAGGCCAGCCCGACGGCGGCCCCGCAGATAAAGCCGCCTAAGAAGCGGCGCCGGGCGAGTCGAGCGAGCAGGGTTTCCGCCATCTCCTGACCGCGTGGGGCGATGAGGAGGGCGGGAGGAACCTGTCCCTCCCCCACCCCAGGGAGGCCTCCGCCCCTCCCCCCACCGCGCCTCATGAGGGAACGAAAAAGCGCGGGAAACTCCAGCGCGCGACAGTTGGAGGAGCGCCTCAGAGAGTGACTGAGGCTGCTGCAATCTTATGTATGCTTACACGGGAGTAAGCTCCACTAGAGTCAGTGGGGCTTACCCCTGAGTAGGCATGGCTAGGATGGCTCAACCCACACATAGTACCAGAATCAGCTCACAGTGTTCACACGTACAACACCAGAGCCAGGGATGTTCACACACCACACACTCACCCCACCACAGCCACACCACAGTTCACAATACCACACACAACACCAGAGCACGAGGTTTTAAGAACACCACACACCCCTTACCTCACTCCACACACACCAGAGCCAGGGGTGTTCACAACACCACACACCTCACCTCACCCCTCACATACAACATCAGAGCCAGGAATGTTCTTCACAACACCATACAAGCTCCTCACCCCACTCCACACACAATGCCAGAGCTAGGGATGTTCACACCATACACACTCCACACCTCACTCCACACACACAGTGCCAGAGCCAAGGGTGTTCACAACACCACACACCTCATCTCATCCCTCACATACAACATCAGAGCTAGGGTGTTCACAACACCACACCCCTCACCTCACAACCCACACACAATGCCAGAGCCAGGGATGTTCACAACACCACACGCACACTTCACCACATCCCCCACACACAATGCCAGAGCCAGGGGTGTTCACATCACCACACACCTCACTCCGCACACAACGCCAGAGCTAGGGGTGTTCACAACACCACACACACCCCTCACCTCATCCCCCACACAACACCAGAGCCAGTGGTTCCCAATACCACACATCCTCAAACCCCACACACAACACCAGAACAACAGTTGTTCACACACCCTCACAGGGCCAATTTACCACACAACCCTCAACTTACTCTCCACACACAACACCAGAGCTAGGTGTTTTCTACACAACCCTCAACTCACAACCTTCAGTCCTCAACTCACCACACAGCCCTCAACTCACTCCCCACAAACAACACCAGAGCTCAGTGTTTTCACAATTCATATAATATGAGTGTGATGTTGGAACACCTGGTTCTGGCAGTGTGTGTGAGGACACACCATCAGAACCAGAGGTGTACCAACATCACACACATCCCTCACAGGCAACACCAGAAACAAAGGTGTTCACAACACCACACTTCACACCCAACAACAGAGCTAGAGGTATTCACAATACACACATACCTTTCACTAAACACCTCTCACTACACGCCTCACACACAATACCAGAAAAGCCCTAGATGTCCAATAAAATTGAGTGTGGAGAGTCAACAGACAAAAGAAAATATTTATTTGCCAAGTATGTAATGTAGTCTGTGGGACTCCTTGTCACAAGATGTTGAGGACCTACAAGACCTATGGAAAATTCTACCATCAATTTCTACTATATATGTGGCTGAGGTTTTTCAAGTCTTAAACAGCTGCTGCCCATCAAAGCAGACAGCAGGGGTGTCCCAAGACCTTCTCTTCTGACATATATATAAAACCTTGTTTGTGATTAGTCTGTGGAACTCCTTGCTATGGGATGTGGTGATGCCATTGACATAGATGCCTTTAAAAATGGACTGGACAGATTTCTGAAGACAATGTCCATGATGGGTTACAACCCTGATGGGCAGGTGCAGCCTCATTAAACTAGCAGAATGAACCCGAATATGAAATTTCCAGAATATTTGTGGGCATAGTGGGGCACTGCTGGGCACCAAAGGTACAAGGGGGCTGTGGTGGGCAGCAGTGGGCACTGGCAAGAACCTGGCATCACTGCCATACAACCTTGGGCCACAGGCAGCAGTGGGCACTGCTGTGCAGTGGGCACCATTAGTAGCAGACACCATCAGGCACTTGTGGGCACTGGCATCCTTCAAACCCATAAAAGTGATACATAAGGTCATTTTACGAACTGCTTCAGCTTTCTTAGACTTGAGACCTTTAACCCAAAAACTCAGGAGACTCGCTATTATTCTTTCTAAACACAAACACTTCATCCATCAACTTCTGCTATCTTTTCTGTGGGCACAGCCACCCAAAAGACATGGCTTCTTTTCACAAGTGTCATTCCCAAAAGCAACTGAAAACAAAACATGTACTTTGAAAGGGCAACAGATTTCTTCAGGCACAAACAGTCTGACATTTTCTGCAATACCCCACACACGATAAAATCCAACACCATGAAAAGAAGTAGTGTTTCAAGCAGGTGCCACAAGATTCCCTCTTTATGTTGAACACAACAACTGTTTGATGTTGTTTGAAAGAAAATTTCCTCATCTCTTCTTCTTGCAAATGGGGAGACAGACTTCTTCTGTCTTTGGGGAGTCTTTAATTTCCCTATTGCTCATGGCCTTTCAAGTTTCATGCTTCCTTTCTTTTTACCATAGAAATTCTTCTTCAGCACTTGCTGAAATTCTCCCTTCTATTCAGTTGTTAAAGGTCCAGGTCCAGGATCCCAAAAATGTCCATCCCTGGACTAGACCAGTGATTTTCAACCAGTGTGCTGTGGTTGAAGATAGTCCTCCGGGATTGACGTTCATTAATTGGAAAATTGGGGGATTTGAACAGCCTGGTGTGCCTTGTCAATGGTAAAAACAATTGATGGTGTGCCATGACAATTACAGTACCTTGTTCAGTGTGTCGTGAGATTTAAAAGGTTGAAAATCACTGTAATGACTAGTAACAGTAATTAAAAGCTATAGACATCTGAACGTTGTCTGATCTGAAAGTTGTATGATCATACATCTGAAAGTTGTGAGCTTCAGCATTTTGAATTTCACTTTGCAGTTCTGTTACTGCCCTTTCTAACGTACAAATCGATGGAGAGGCCACATTTGGAGTACTGTGTCCAGTTCTGGACACATCTTAAAAAGGATATAGACAAAATGGAGAAGTTCAAGAGGAGAAGAACCTGATTGATTGTTTGGGACAACTTCTGTATGAGGAAAGGCTACAGCATTTGAGGCTCTTCAGTATAGAGAAGGGGCAGCTGGGGGGAGACTTGAGACGTACAAAATTATGCAAGGGGTGGATAGAGTGAATAGGGAGATGCTTATTTCCTTTTCACATAACACCAGAACTAGGGGACATCTACTAAAATTGAATGTTGGGAAGGACAGACAAAATATTTCTTTCCCCAGTGTGTTCTGTGAAACTCCTTACTGCAGGATGTGGTGATAGCATCTAGCCTCAATGTCGTTAAAAAGGGATTGGGCAAATTCCTATAGGAAAGGACCATCACATGTTACAAGCCATGAGGGGTGTGTGTAGAGGTGCACAACCTCAAAATGCCAGCTTCAGGGAGGGCACTTGTATCCAAGTGTCATATGAGCTTCCTGAAGTATTTGGTGGGCCACTGTGTGAAACAGAAAGCTGGTCTACATAGGCATTTGGCCTGATCCAGTGAAGGATATATTCTTATTTATTTATTTATTTAAATCTGGATGTCCTTGAGCATGCGATCAGTTTTTAGCAGATGCTCTGCAAGAACAGAATGCGTATGAGTATAGAATACGGTATGCACTTGAATCTAATGCGCCATCGAATCTAATGTGCATCCTGATTTTGGAGTCTGAATTCAGCTGAAAAAGGTAAACATTAGATTTGCCGTAAATACAGTATATCCAAGAATCTTCTGCATAGATTACAAGGCAGAATCTCAGGGATTTTCTAAGCAGACAATATGGTAAGTAGCCCCTGGACTGTTCCTATGATAGTCTGAAAATCAGTTATCCAGAGGTTACAGGATGGAAAGGTGCTTTTACAACTCAAAACAACAGAAGCCAATATTTGTAATTTGTTTATTTTAATATACAAAAAAGAGATAAATTTGAAATAGTTCTTTCTAGTTCTTTCCTCCTATTTGTTGGAGTGGAACTGCTTCACACAGGGCAAAAATAGTACATTCAAACTGGTTTATTCAGGCCCCCTGTGCTTACCTGAAGCAGCAATACTCAAACTTGGCAGATCTAATTTCAAACATGAGACTCATTTCTAAAATACCACAGTAAAAAGGAACAAAGATCCATTGCAAATTTATGAATTATGATACAATGTTTCAAAACATTTTTATTTCTTAACTGCAGTACAGCAGATGTCTTCTTTAGACCATCTTACATATGTGTATGTATGTATGTGTGTACATACATACATATACACACATACATATATATATATATAATATAATATATAAAAAATCAGCACACTTTTCAATCCAAAGGGGTTACAGCAATGAGCTCAACTCTCTGTATACTTTTTTAAAAAGTGGATTCTTTAGCATAAGTTTTGTTAACTCAGTAGTACAAGCTATCTCTGGTCTACCATTTATTTTTAGCTACAAGAGTGAAATATAACCTACAACATTTACATTTCACATATCTTGGTATACGAACAGTACATTGGAATCTGAGCCAAGGACCAATAATTTGTTAAATTATTTCACCATCTGGTAGAGCTTTCTGCATTTAGCAATTTTATAAACTAGTTAATTCTTGTCACTGGAGCTAGTTGAGCATTCAAATAAACATCTTGCAGAAACCAGTTACTGCAAATCATGTTTATACGTACAAGTTAAGTGACACAGCTCAATAAATTGTACCATATTCATCCTAAAACTGACAGATACAACTCACTACACTAGTCTAGTTTTAGGACTATTTCAGTTTCCTTTAATAAAATGCACCATTTAGAAAGAGCTGATACACTGGACAATGACAAGAAAAATGACAAAAGGAGAGTCTCTTTTGCATTATTTTCTGAATTTTGTTCTACGCTGTCTTGTTTAATTGTTAGTTATCTATTGGTATTAACAATGCAGAAAGCTCTTTCCACAAGAACTGACAAACTGTACTTTAGTCAACTTTACAGTAGAAATCACCAAACTTAAGGACAAAATGTGACAAATATTCACAGGTGAAAAAATTGTAGGCCTTCAGTTCCCCTTGTGGCAGTGGTGGGCCATCCAAATAAGTACAGAGTGGACTGATTGTTGGGATGAATCCCATCGTATTGTGAAAATGTAGACCGTGTTTTGAAATCTGCAGTAGCCACCTTTAAAGGTATTGAGCATCAATAAATAATAGGATGTTTTACAGAAGGGGAAAAAGATTTTAAGCCCCCACTCCCAGAACCACAGAAAGTTTAAACCATATCTGATAAACACAGATGCTTCCAGAAGACTTTGGGGAAGGGGAATAGAACTGATCTCCAGCCTACCATTAAAATTTTGCTAGGACAATGACTCACATTGATAAAGCTACAGATTTAATTTTGATGTGATCTGGAATAAAAGTAATGACTGTACAGATGCTCTAAGATCAAGTCGTTGTTTCCCCCTCTTAAAAAGCCCAAACCAAGATTAGTGAAAATAATGCTATAGATTTTCACTCCACAGAAAGTGGTAGTGTTCTGATTTCTGTATATGGAATAAAGGGGAAGATCAGTCTATATTAAATGAATATAGCTCTGTGCTCTGTCCAAGTTGTACCCCCTTGGAAACTATCCTCTATAGGGTCATGAGCACCCTATATAACACATTAGAATAATTTTGACCAGATCACCAGGAAATCTCTCCCAACAAAACACTGAAAACAGTAGAAATCTAAAGACCAGGGCAAGGAAGCACTTTTTTGTAACACCCTTTTCTGTACATACATCCAACACAATGCTATTTGAGAGCTTGACACAGAAGCCCTTTTGGTTTAATCTTGGGGGGAGGGAAACACAAGCTTTTTTTCCTTATTAATTCAGTCCTTAGAGATCAGCATACATACATGTGTAGCATGGTTTCTTTTCTATGTTCTGTATGTTACAATCTTGTGGTATGAAGAAGACTCCAGAGAACAACACTGTTTTACCATGAGGTTTGAGGTAATTGGTTCTTGAAACGCCTGGATCAAAGACTGCATCCAGAAATAATTATTTGATAATGAATTTTTTAAAAAACTTACAGCAGTTGCTTTGCTTGAAAGAAATGAAGGCACAAAAATAGCATTAGAATTCAAAACTGACGAACCACAAAGTACCACTTCTAGTATCCTTACAGAAAGGAGTTCATCAACATTACTAATTTGAGCGAACTCTTACAAAATCAGATTTAAAATTCTTTTAAGTTAAAAGTTACGTGCAGCAGACAACAAAAGGAGGATATTCAGGGTTATGATAGGGAAAAGGGCACAGAAGTCAGTTTGGCAATCAAGATCAGGGCTGAAATCTAGCAACTAACTGAGCGTTGGAAATGCAGACATGCACAAAGAGCCTTCTGAAAGGACTGTGACACAATATGAGATACGCACCCGGCACTCAGTGATTTTAAGCACTTTGCTGTGTTACAGAAGGGAGTTGTACATCACAGGGCTTGCCAGGCCTTGCCCTATGAAGCAGGTGAAAATCAGGCAGAAAAAAGGCCCAGGTGAGCAGCCTCACAACATGCAATCCCCTTTCATTCTGGTCAGGCATTGAACAACAGTGACACAGATGTGTCTAAAGTGCTCTAAGATTTGGAGATGAGGCTAAAATTCATCCTAAAATTACATGCTTACATAAAAAAAATCATATATGTAACTCCGATTCAGTGATTTTAGGTACCCCTGAGCATCTTCAGATGAAAACCTGATGGGTATTAAACATCAGGCATGTTGTCTGAACACATGGACTGGCCTGCTCAGATGTAATATCTCCTGATCTGGGCTTCCATTTCACCCTCTCTTCATGACCTTCCCCTTCCAGTGTTATAAGATGTAGTGTTTCATTTGTACTAGTTAATGCTTGCTGTGAGAATGCTTGCTAACTTTAACCAAGGTTTGTAAGGTTTTAACCAAAGTTTAAACAAGTTTTCAAATCCGGGTCTCAAAAACTATTTTCAAGCTAACCATGGATAGTAAACCTGCTGTTTTCACACAACTATATATTGTAGTAAACACAGAAAAATAATGGAAAGGTGAACTGCTCTCCATTCATGGTATGCTGCTGATCCACTAGATAATGTGACCTCAATACGGGGCAACTGCAGAACCTAAATCCAATATATCATTTTAATTATTTCAAAAATCCATTATGCTCTTTCAGAGGTATGATTTATTGATGACAAATCTGGTAAAACTACAAGCTTGGGCCAGATTATGATCTAGAATGTTTTCTATGTAAGAATTTGAACTTGGCAGTATTCATAACCTTGTATTACAATTTGTATTTGAAATGGTAATTATTGTTTTATATATATTTTATATATTTGTCATTTTATATATGCCAATAAGGGTATTGACCATTGTATCCATTACCATTTTTAAAAATGAAATGCAAATGTTCTTTGCACACCTGGCTTTAGTTCAAGAAAGTAAAGGGCTAATTTCTGGGATCTCAGGAAATCTGATTTGCAAATATTTGTCTGTGCATTTCCAAATGAGGGAAAGGAATTGTTGCCAAAGAAATGCTAAGAACACATCTCATTACAGATCGTATTGTCAACAGAGCACATAAGGCTGCTAAAACTGGGTTTTAGGAAACGGAATTATGATGTGTTGCATTTTCAGATTTTTAAAGGATTAGGCCTCACAACTTATCAAAAACCTCATCTAAATGTATATTTCCTATAAATGACACATGTGAATATATAAATACATCTGTGCAAGTTGTAGAATTTTATGGTTGTTCAAAAACAGTCAAGGTGTTGTTGCAGAGGAAATTTATATGCATACCGATGGATGCTGAACACATGCTGCAGAGCATGCAATGCAGTTCATGAGACCAAACTAATCAACACCAACTTTCAACCCTTACTGTTGTGGACACTTAATATTAAAAATTGGCTGTTGTGTTTTCTCATCCCTGCAGAAACATATTAGACTTTAGAAAAATAATTGGTGGTTTAAAAAAGCATCCACACAATCAAGAATTTTCATTAACATGTAATTCAACCTATGTATCTATATTTATTTAAACTTTACTTTAAAAAAAAATCCAAAAATGTGTACTTTCCCATTATTTTATAGACCATTTAAAAATATATATAATCAGTATGCACAAATAGATAATACTGAAACATCTGTTTTCACTTTACTAATGAAATGTTCTTAAATTGGGGCTCAAATATAAAAAGTCTAAATCTATATCCTGTCTTTGTACTATAAACCATTTTTTTTTGAATCTGCAGTTTTCAGAAATGGTGTGTGGCTGGAGGGTTTGATGTACACAGGACAGCTGGTGCATGTGTTGCACTGATGCTCTCACAGCGCAGCACATGAGCAGAAATTGCATACTCTCTTCAACATTAGGGAAATGTGCTTGTTGAATATTTCCTGACACTGAGAAAAATGGAATAGCTTCACAACTGAGTGAACAAAGATTAAAACTCTCACCAGTCACTGCCCACAGACAAGACACATTTTCAGTGAAACTTGGCAGAAATAGCTGACTGAGATACATTGAAGTTGTTCCCACAGGTTAATCTAGTACATTGCATTGTGTGTGTTTACAATATTCTTGGATCAAATTTGGGCGACAGTTGGCTGCAGCACTAAAGAAGATGGTGAAATTCACATTAAGAGTTGTTTTTGATCATAGAGCAGTTCTTGTTTTTGAGGTTGTCCACTTTTCCCTTTGCTAGATCTTTTAAGCAGCCAGCAATTTAAATTTCCCCCATAATGGGACTGGAAACAATTTAATTGATTCTATATCAGCTTGCTGTTAAAAAGTCACTGGAGCCAGACCAATAAGGAAAAGTTGGCAACCTTAGTTCATTTTCACATTTCATGCATGCCACTGGGACATGGCATGGGGTGGGGAGTAGCAAGTGATATATGGTGGAAATCAAAGACCTTTTGTACACAAAAGGAACTGCCGTCCATCTGCCCAGAAGACTTTGAATCCCAGGCCCAAGGCAGAGCGCTGTTTCAATGCAAAAGCCTGGATTATATGCTACCAATTCTGTGAACAGCAGTGATCAGAAAAATGGGTAATAAAGAGAAACAGAAGCCAAGTTTCCTCTTGTTCATGATAACAGCAGCTAAATCCACCTATTTTTAGACAGCCACCTGTTAATTCTTCAATAGAACTTTGAACATTTCATTTGTAATGGCAGTTTGGAGGACAGAGTGTAATATATGTCTGTAAAATAGAGGTGTTATTACTATTATTATTGAGTTCTCATTGGCCTGCATGCAGAGGTGTACCAAGGGTGCTCCATGCCCATGGCACACAAGAAGTCATGACACCAAGCAGCATCATGATGTCATCATGTGGAGAGCGCACGTGCTTTGCACATGGGAATTGCACATGCACCCTTTGCAGCCAGTTGACTAAAAAGCACATGCACAGCCTGACAAAAGCTGCACATGTGCCCTTAGCAGCGGGATTCTCTGGCTGGATGCAAGGGGTACATGCGCAGCTCGATGAAAGCCACACATACACCCTTTGCAACCACCCAGGGAAGCTGGCTGTATGGGAAAGGGGTATGTATGGGAAAGGCTTCCCTGAACAGCTGCAGAGAGCACATGTGCAGCTTGGTTAAAGCCGTGCATGTGCCCTTCACAGCTAGCTTCCCCAGTTGTCTGCAAGGAGTGAATGCACAACCAGGCTGTAGTCGTGCATGCAGCCAGGGAAGGCTGAATGTGAAGTGCACATGCATGGCTACAGATGAGCCATGAATGCGCAGAAAATGGGGGGAGGGATGTGGGTGGCCGGGCAACCTCACGCCCATCATGGTGTACTCCGCCCATGGCATGAGATGTCTCATGCCATGGTACACCACTGCCTGCATGCAATTTCCTCATATAGAATACTTGCTTGCTTCGTGATCCAATGTCTGGAAACAAGATGCATTGCTACATAATCTGCTATGCAGACTAAGCAAGCATCCTCCCATCTAAACTGAAGTCTGTGCAAAATAAATAAATACATACACATATAAAATTGGGCTGACAGACATTTCATAATCTCCATATTGTATGCCTCTAAGGTACAGTACTTCAAATTTGCCCACATTTTAAAGCTTAATTAAAAAAAATTCCAGAGGATGTTTGCTTGCATTAACAGCTTGAAAAAAGCAGGATGCAAAATGCATTTCTGATGTTATTTTCTAACTTTTAAAAACACTCCATTCGCTTATTCACTGATACTTATCAATGCCTGAAAAAAATCCATCAGAATTAAGCCACATGTTCAGCACTTGTGATGCTGTTTTTGTTACTTCCAAGTCTTGAGCATGACTTTTGTACTATTAACAGCACAAAACATCTAAAGTACAGCACCCTTCACATCATGGGGAATTTTGCTACAGGCTTCTAAAGGATAAATACTGCACTCACAGTACTTTTTTGGGCATAATCCTATAGTCTATAGGCATAATCCGATAGTCACTTCCAGTGCAGTGCCATTTTGCAACAACATAGGTTACTGGCGCTGGTGGGAAGGTCTGTGCCATCTGCCAGGGCAGGCTTCCACTTGTGCCAGAGGCTGTAAGCCCCACACTGTGCAAGGGATAGGCAGAATGAGCCTTGGGGGGAGGGAGAATTGGTGCCACTGGTGCCACCATATTCTACCCCCTTCCCAGGCAAGATCTGCCAAGACTTATGCCAGCAGTTTAGCAGGCACAGGTCCAAGCAGACTTGTTGCTGTGGCTGGAGCAATTCCTGGAAGTGTGCCAGAGGGAGGATGGACAACAGAGATTTTGATTTAATGTTAACCACAGGCATAGATACCATTAAACAATATTTGAGAATTATCTCTCATGCATAGCTGCATCTGTGGTGATCTACCTTATTGCTATACATCAAGAAACCTCTTTAAAATAGGTGTACAAAGCCAAGTGTGGGTCAGGAAGACTGAAAGGCAGTACCAGGATATTACTGAAAGGTAAACCTGCAATTATCCTGCAATGAGAAAGCAGTATCTTTACCAGTTCCTAAACACATCCATCAGGCACAGGATGCAGTCAAATTGTGGATATGCCATAGAGGCGTGGATAATGCATCCAGACAAGGGACAAGTACATGATTTACAGCTGACCTCAAAGTTTTTCTGCAGCAGCCAGTGACAATATGATCCATAAACAGTTGTAAGCAAGAACTCAAAGATTGTGATAGTGCATTCAATAATTCCATGCAACAGTGCTAAAGCTAGAGGGGTGCAATGCACTGGTTTTGGGGGGAGCCTTATTGCAGTGTGCAAGTGGCCTCTCCCTCTCAAGGCCATTCTGGGCACTGCTCTTGCATGCCACACTGAAACACCCTGCCAAGCTTAGTGCTTTTAACTCTCTCTAGCTATGCCACTGCCACACAGTAAGATAATTTAATGCAATCCAGAGGAGGGGGTGTACCCAAATGGATACATTTTTCTTTTAAAATTAAGGAAAGGTTGAGACACTGTCTGGTTCTTAAGATCTATGGCACTTTCAATAAATACTTTAAAGCTCTTCAAAGAAATTTTGTGTAGTTTTAAAGAAAAGCAAAGCAACTGCTGCAACAAGTCTGGTTTAGCCATAACACAAACAATTCTGTAAGAAAAAAAATACCCTGAAGTTGCACAATTAATTACAGTAATGTTAAAAAAAGCACAGCACATCTTCTCATTCCACAATCTGAGACAATCTGGATTGTTTAACCTCACATTTAAGATATAGTTTGATTTAATCCTATTCTGTTTCATTTCATCCTCTCCAAATTTTATCAATGTTCCTTTCTACAACCTCAACCACAAGATTCAAGTTCTTTCTGTTCAGATGACTTCATTCAAGCCCATGGACAAGGTTTAGGTGCAAACAACACCCTGTCTATTGCAGAGTAGGCCAGCTACAGCTTGTAGAGCTGCTTTGGTATCAAGGGATTAAAGATGGTAGTCCTTCTGTGCTCATTGACTTAGACCAGGGTGTCCAACCTGCATACTCTAAAGAAGCTCCAGATGGATTGCTACTGAAGCTGTGCTCCGGTCATGTTCAGAGGGTGGTGGGATGGTGGTGGTCCAAGTGCAGCCCTTGAACCACTGGCCCTCAGACAGGTGCCACAAATGGAATGTGGCCTTTGGGATAGGATGAGTTTGACACCCCGGCTTAAGACTTATTTTTTAAAGCACTTGTCTTCTAGGTCCTATTCTGCCAGTCTAATGACTGGTTGTGAGCCTGAACAAAGCTACCATCTTTGCAGATCGATGTTGTATTCATGGGAGGAGTCAACATATTTCATGGAAAAAAACCACACACTGGTATTTTACTAAAACAGCTTGTGCTCCCCCTGCCCCCAAAAATAAGAGAATGGAAACAGCCTTCACAAATAACAGTGAATAATGCCCAGGAACCTTATATAGGCAGTTATTCTAAACCATTTACACTTATTTACAACGGTGCTTCATAAAATAAAACCCAGAAAAGGGAAAAAAATAAAACGGTAGCACTTCCTAAAAGATTTTTTTACTTTTTTTTACTTTTTTTCTCTTTTTTTAAAATTCCCTTGTCATAAAAGCCAACTTACTTTAAAATATACATACTACAAGACAACACAACTAACAAAATATATAATAAAACTCATACAAGTAGAAAATTCTGAGGTATTTCTGGTTTGAGGTGATCTGTGGTCGTGAAGTTTTTCAAAACTTTTTTTTTAAGTTTAAACCTCGGAAGCCACGTAATGTGTATGTGTGTTCTAATTTTTCTTAAAAAAATCATTGCATGTCTTGCAAGTTAAAAAAATATTTAAATGTTGAATCAGCAGCATTAGGAACATTCACTGACTAGAGCGAGTTTATGGCATAATAGAATTAACGGTATTTTAGAATATGCACCACGGTCAAGATGAATAAGTCAGGTGGCAGAGTGCAGAGAAAGAAGAATCAAGATAACCAACTGGTGTTCCGACCTCTCATTTTGGGATTGAATTCTACTACAAACAGGAAAATTTACTTCCAAGTAAATTTATACAAACGTGTATTGGTTATGAAAATATGACTGGCTAGCTAAATTACACAAATCTGCACTGCAAATACTGCACTAACAATTTGGAAATTTGTTTCATACTTGCTGAAGTAGCTTCCACAAAAGAACCTGAGACATGTAGTTTTGTGGAAGTATTGATATTGATTTTTAAGTATTGATTTTTAAAATTAGAAATTGCAAGTCTCTCCATAGATTCTGATATTCCGGCATTCCACGGTAGAAAGTTTTAACAGATCTAAAACGGGTTCAAATTTGTCTTATAGGTGTGCTTCCTAAGCACACTCGCTTGGAAGGTTGCGTGTTCAGGATCCAAAGGTGAAATCCAGAAATTTTAAAATTTACTAGTGATCATTCTAGAGCACATTTACTTGAAAGTAGGTTCTGTTGCTTTCCATTAAATTTATTTATAAGAATTGAAGGTCTGAACAGCCTTCCCAACTATGTGCCAACATTCTAAGTTGTTCTTAGAATAAGAAGTCTATCTTTGAACAAATGCTTTTAGCTTGCACTGATAATTAGCTTGAGTGTTTGTTGTTTTCCATCTTGGTTATACAAAAACCAAGCTTTTTAACTTTTAACAGCAAACTCAAAATTTGCTGTTAAAATTTGGTTTTTGCAATAATCCAGCATCAAGATTTCATTCTCTAAACCAGGAGTCTCCAAACTTTTAACTTCAGGGCACCTAGACCTTTAAAGGAGGAAATTGCAGCAGGTGCAGCTTCTCATCTCACAGATCACAAGCTGAATTTCCTCTTCTACACACTTGTTAAAGGTCCAGGAGCCCTAAAGTTAAAGGTTTGGAGACCTCTGCTCTAAACTAACAATCCTATCACAGGAGTTGAAGGATTTTCCAGCTCCTGTGTATACACATTGGTCCAGGCCTGGCATCTACAAAGCTGAAAATTAACCCAATTTGGTCTGCCAGGTGCTTGACCCTCCCCCTAGCACCTTATTCCCAGTTCCAAGCAGAGAGCATAATCCAAAAATTCATCCACACTCCCTATGGAGGGCTGCACTCAGTTTGGACAGCTATTCAGGCCTGTCTCCAACCTGTCTCACAATGCATTCTGTTAAAATGTACATCATAGATGTATGGAATTTTCTTTTAACATTACCAAAGTTTGAGATAATAAAGAAAGAAGTCAAAGAAAGAAGTAGCAACTGCTACTGCAAGCATAGTGGGGTAGCCAGAGTGGGTGCAAAGCACTACGTTTTGCAGGGAGCCTCATTTCCCTGTGAAAGGATGTCCACTTTGCTTCTGCTGTCCAGAAAGGTTTTGAAGAGGAGAGACGGCTTGCAACTGCAGTGAGGTTCCCTATAAAATTCAGTGCTTTGACCCCCTCTAGCTATGCCTCTGTGCATGTTCCATCTTTTTCTGCACTCTGCAGCAGTTTAATACTCTGCCTCAAAACTTGTCCTCCCTCTCATTAACTATTTACCTGAGAAGTAGCTCCATAACAGATGTTTCTCCAAATGCTGCAGAAGTCCAACGTTTCTTTCTCCCCCACCCCATACTAAAACTTTTCCCTTTCAGCTCTACCATCCAAGCGTTAACATTCTCTTCTCCATTTCCCCCCCGCCCCACCCCAAGTTACAGCAACACCCGTTAGACCCGTAAAAGACACATCTGCTTTCTTCTTTTTTTAAGCTCACTGTCTAAAATAGAAAAGAAGAAAAGGAAAAAGTTAGGGAAAAGTCCTTTGTTTGAGGTGTGATTTTATGTAACAGTCTTCAGTATGCAGCATGTCTTGCAGATGGATAGCTGTTTTTTTCTCGATGTCACAGATGCTCTGTGTCAAAAGACAGACCAGTAAAAGAGAAAATGCAGAAAACAGGATCAAAAAAGGAAATAAAGTGAGTCCATTGAGGTTTTGAGGTACCTGCACCATGTCTGCATTCATTAGTCGGCACCCAAATGCTTGCTGAGATGTCCTCTTTTTTCTTTTTTTTCTTTTTTTTTTAATACAGTAGAGCAATGTGCTGGTAAAATTGATCCAATAAAAAAATAACAACAACAATAACAATAATAATAACAATAAAAAAGTCAAGATTAAAATAGCAGCTGCATTCGTATGTGTGTATGTGTTGTGTGTGTGTGTGCATGTGTTGGATTCTTTCTTTTTTTTTAATCCACTGAGTCTGGAAAGACAAAAAAAAAAGTGAACC
Source organism: Cryptoblepharus egeriae (assembly GCA_030015325.1). Taxonomy (NCBI): domain Eukaryota; kingdom Metazoa; phylum Chordata; class Lepidosauria; order Squamata; family Scincidae; genus Cryptoblepharus; species Cryptoblepharus egeriae. The sequence continues at coordinate 6,135,475 of JAREYC010000004.1, forward strand.
AGGATTTAGATACTTGACTCTTTGGGCAGCAAGTCCATGTTGGTGACGGACGTCACGATGGAAACGAGGCAGTCCGAGGTAGTTCCGTTTACCAACTTGCGTATCTGAGATATGCGCTCTTCCACGCAGCCTGCTGAGAGGCGTGCTTCTGCGTCATGGTCCCAGCATTCTTCAATGGTGACACAAAGTTGTGCCAATCCCTGGATAAAGAGGAGGTGGAAACAAGAGATCCTGAGCCAGTGGGACTCCCATAAGGTCACCAGGTTCATTTAGGGATCCTGGATCTTTAACAATTACATACTATCATCTTTATCATCAGAGGGAATAAAGAATTCCCTCTTCTATACAATTGTTACAGATCCAGGATCTCCAACGTGATCCAGCTCACCCACCTCTACAGTATAGCAGTAAAAGCAGTACTGAAGCTAGAAGATTCCATAGTGTACGTTTTGGAAGTACTAAGTCCACAAGGGATGGAGCCTCACAACAGCTTGCAAACAACCTCATCCCCTCCATTTCAAAGTCTATGTAAATAGGGTGACCATATGTCCTCTTTTTCCAGTACAAGTCCCTTTTTAAAGCCTGATGTCCTGGAAAAAAATCTTCAATGTTCTCCTTCACCTTGTGAGGAGGAAGCATGTAGCCTTCTTGTAATTAAAAATTATTTGTAATAAATTATGTTATAGTTTTAATCGTAGTACAATTAAATGTGGTAGTACAGTGTTTAAATCAACCACATGAAAGCAAACTATTAGTGTTGCTAGCTTTTATTTTGTCATGTCCTACATTTCTCTTGGGTGTCCTACATTTTGGTGGGTGTACACTTCGGTTCCACCTTCCAGTTGAAGGGAAGAACACCTTGCACACTAAGATGTGCTCCCCATAAGTGCAAGAAACTAGTCATATAGTTTTTTTTCAGATTCCAGCTATGCTTTGTATTTCTAACAGATGTAATTCCACCTAAATGTATTAGACATATATTATTAAACAATTGATTTTTCTTCTTCTAAAGTCAAACAGAGAAACCAGGAATCCACAACACTCAATTTTCCCCTTCCTTTCTCAGCTATTCACAACTGCCACAAATTAAGGCATTACACGGAAGAGAAATTAATTTAATCCAGAGTTCTCCTGCCTGAGGACAGTTGCTTTCTGCAAAACTGCTAAATCATTTTTGTTCTGCTAACTGACTTGAAGGGGGTTCCTAGTTCTGCTGTGCTTCATTGTGAAACAAGGGATTTGAAAATTAGGAGCAAGAAAACACTTACAGGATGTTTCAGCCAGTGATCCTTGAATGCGGGGCGCATCTTCTTGTGAACCACCACTTCTTGGAGGTCCTCAAGGGATGGGTGCTGGCCTATCTCTTCTTCAAAAGGCAACATGTACTCATCCACTGGACCTGAATTAGCACAGTGAGAAGAACATTACTACAGACTGGATTTCTCCAGAATAGGCAGATCAATCTGTTTTTGCTGGAGTGTGCCTCCTCAGTAGATTTTGGGATTTTCCTAAAGTCAGAGGTACAAAAAGTGGTGTTATGTGTTTTTATTCAAAAGATAATGTCCCCTGCAGGTTGCTCTACTAGTTGTGACTAGCAGGTACTCATCCCCATTTCATAAGCCATAGAGCCAGTGTGGCTCTACGGACATGTGGCCTCGGAGCAAAATATCCCACATGCGAACGGAAAACTGTTACCTTCCAACTGAGGTGGTACATATTTATCTACTTCCAATTGCATGCTTTTGAACTGCTGAGATGGCAAGAACTGGGCAACCGACAGGAGCTCACTCCATCATTCAATATGTGGGACTAGAACCACTGACCTGTCGATCCTCAGATTTACAGGCACAGCAACTTTAACCACTATGCCACTGCAGCCCTATAATGTACATTATAATTATAAATTATATAATTTCCTCCCATCTTTCAACCCTCAGTTTACTTGGATTTGCACCAGCAAAATCTCTGACAGAGGTCACTGGAGCAGTGGAGTTTTCATCAGGCAAAGGAATAAATGTTCTTTTTCCTTTGTGAGTCTCTCCCCCCTTTGCAGGATGCAAGCACATACTCTGGTGTCAGGGCTACAACAGCAGGGATGGGGATTTTGATAGGATTGGATTGTCACTCAATTAATCATTGAGTTTCAAGTAATTAATTACGTTAGTTTGCAAATGAGCTAACCAAAATAAATTGGTTTGTTGTATGCTCAAGTGTTTTTATTTGTACTGATCACTGTCCATAAAAAAAAAGCAGGCCTCCGTCAGTCTTGAAAGACTATGGTATCGTGCTCGGCGCTGCAAGCAAAGCACGAAAGCCTGGGTTGGATTGTTATGGAGGATAGGCTGTTACCCAAGCAGCAAATCCCCCCTCTCCACGCCACTGAATTAGTCCAATGGAAAGGCAGAGCCAATACGATTGGATCCAGCTGGCGTCGCAGAGCTGGGCTAAGGACAGGAGCTCACCCTGTCTTGTGGGGCCAACCCGGGTCTTGAACCCTGGCCTGCTGGTTAACAGGCACAGCGTCTTAACCGCTTGCACCACCCACAGCCTTAACAGAAGTAAAAATTGCAGTGATAAAATCTTATCCAAAGTAGAGTGGAAGACACTGCAGAACATACTATTTGGACTGAAAACTCAAAGTTAAACAAAGAGACCTGCTAATGAAAAAATGTACCTTAAAACAAAACAATTCTAGATAATTTCAGGTTTTGCTGACTTTTCCAACCAACAGGATAAAATTTGTGACCTATTTTGTCAGCAAAATATCTCTGGCTCCAATTAAGCTTTCTGTTGCCCAAAAGGTCTATAACCCTGGACAAAAAGCATAATCTGAACTGCTGATTATCCTAATATCTGGGATCTCTCCCTGTTAAACTGAATAACTAATATTGCTGAATGTTGTACTGTGACATATTTGACAGTTTCTCAGGATACAAGGAGCAATGGCTATTATCTGAAAGCACCATGATAAGTTTAATACTCACCATCCACTGCTTTGCACCTAGAAACCATCTCCCACAACACCAGCCCCATGGCATACATGTCTATCCTTAGGAAGGCGTCTCTCTGGAAGTTTATTGCTCCTTCTAATACCTCTGGAGCCATATATCTTCTGGTCCCCACCTAAGGGAGAAAGAGGAATCCATACAGAACCAATATATAGTATTTTTTTTAATGAGTTTAAAAAAAGGAAAAGACTTCTGTCTGAAACCCTGGAGAACTGTTACCTGGCAATGCAGACAATCCTGACCTGGGTGGGCCAGTGGATTGACTCAGTAGTTGCAGCGTCCTATGTGTTAGGTGAAGGACAAGTTCCTCTTTGAAAGTTAAGGCCTTAATATGCTTCGAAAAACCACAGCTAACGTGGTGAAAGGGCTGTTTGCCTTTGTTACATCCTACATGGGTCTGCCAGGACTATACAATACCACCCACCAAGTCGATAGTGCCTGGAGGCCTGCCTGGTGTTTGACATCTCTGCTTTATCAGTTCCATGGGGCAGCCATAGATACTGCTGAATGACAGACTGAGACACAAACTCCTTTGCTAGACTGCTGGAATTACCTGTCCATGGGTATCCCCTGGAGGTTTTCCAGGCTCAAACCGCACAGCCAACCCAAAGTCAGCCAGCACAGCCGTCAAGTCGTTCTTCAGTAATACATTTTTGCTCTTGAAGTCCCTGTGGCCAGAGAAGGAGGAAAAAAGTAGCAGGGGGTTTCACATAGCACAGATCCTGCCACTTTGAAAACAACTACAACAAAAGACTTGATCCATACTTTATAAAACTTTTGCTGTTTGCTACAAACTGTTTTTATATTTGTTTGCTAGAAACTGTAAGGGAGGAAGAAACTGAAATTCCAGGAGGAAGAGTCCACCATGAGTTACAAGCAATCTTATTTAATGCAATTTAAACACCACCCCCACAGTCAACACTTTCCTAGAAAGCATAATGTGGTTTTGGAAGGGAAGCTGTTGATCTGGTTTCCCTTAGAGAGGCTTACACCGGGCGCATTTTCATCCGTGCCTTGACCCATGTGCAAGCTTTGCCTATTAAGTCACTCCTGGTCTTTCCAACATTTGCAGTTGAAAAGGGGAGGAGGGATGTGGGTGAATATAATTAAATTACAGACCTTGGGCAGCAGATGGCAAGCCCATGTGTGCTTAGCATTAGAATGCTCCTGCCGTCCATTCAGCTCACTGTGGTAACCCTGCTGGTTGGAGCGCAGGACAACTGCAGGGCCATGCGATATAATTAATGAGGGCAGATGCAATTGTTTCCTGAAATGTCCTGTCAGAATACGTTACAAAGAAAGAGACTGCAGCAAAGAGAGAGAGCGCGCAAAGGGGTGGGCAAGAGTTCAGTGAATTCCCAGGGGGAAGGATGGCCTGGAGGATGGCTCTGTCCCCACAAGCCTAAGTCTCTATTCTTTGGAGAGAAAAAGAAGAGTACATGAAAGAAGAGCATCTTCCTTGCACTGGAAGAAAAGTGGCCATTTGAAATTTTGGAGATGGAAGTAAAAGAAAAGCCTCTTCCAAACACTGAATTTATTATTTTTTTGAAGTACACACACACACACACACACACACACACACATAGAGAGAGAGAGAGAGAGAGAGAGAGAGAGAGAGACATGCATTCCTGCTTCATGATGTCACTTCTGGTCATGGCATAACTTCTGGTGGTTGCTGACAGAGCCTCTTTCTAAAACATGGATTGCAGTGCTACAAGTTTGAGAACCACTATATCTTATGGGATTTATGTAAAAGGGATCTTAAGGGATTTATGTAAAAGAACATGACATATTCAGAGAAAGGAGAGAAAATTGCCACTACAGTAGAGGCATTCCCTAATTTACATAAGTCTCCATGGACTTTCAAGTTTGCATAAAGTCTGGCCTATGTAAGAGATGCCATTGCCACCTCCTACCTGGTTTAGAGCCATTAGTTGATTTCCTCTGTAAACTGCTTTGTGAACTTTTTGATGAAAAGCAGTATATAAATACTGTTGTTTGCTTGTATTTTGGGATCATTGCTCATGTGGAATAAGGGGCACGGTCGCTTAATCTCACTCCTTCTATGCAGGAAAGAGCAAACCTAGGGATTGCTGAGCATGATAACAGTTTACAGAGCAGTGAGTGTGGGTGGCTCCACCTGAACAGCTCAATCCCAACTTTGGGAGATACCTTTAGGAGGATGCCACAGCTCAGCGGCAGAGCCCATGTTTTGCAGGCACAAGGTTCCCAGTTCAATCCCAGGGCTGGCAGAGAAAGATCCGTCTGAAACCCTGGAAAGTCACTGCCAGTAAGCAATGGCAGTACAAGGCTCGTTGGACCAATAGTCTGAGTCTGTATAAGGCAGCTTCCCATACAATATTGTCATATTATTTCCAAAAGACGAAGAGGTGTGGCTACCTATGGAAACATTGGCTACCTATGAGAACTTGTAATTATCTCTTGCATGTACCGTGTCCTTCAATATCTGCAATGATGCACCATTGGGGGGCAGTGCAGCATAAAAAATCTAGACTATGATCTTCCTCAGATGGATCTACCTTCAGGGAACCCTTCCTGCCCAAGAATCCCTCTATGTCACTGAAGTTCTCAGTCCTGCAGCGGGTTGTGTTGAAATGCTCTAAGACACAAACTTTCAGCATCCACTTCAGCTGACAACATGCTCTGCTCTAGAACACTCCCAAAGCTACCTTATTTATGGTGCAATCCTATACATGTCTACTCAGAAGTAAGTCCTATTGAATTCAATGGAGCCTACTCCCAAGTGAGTGTGTTTAGGATTGCAGCCTTAGTGGTGGACTGCAAAGGATAATTGGAAGTGGTGTGGCAGTTGTCATTCAGGGCGTTACCTCTACTGACCTTAATGACGGACCTTCTATAATTCCTTTCAAGAATTTGTGCAACACAATCTGAAATTTCTGAACTAAAACAATATCAGTGGCAAGACATTGGTGTTAAAAACCTAGAGCCTTTAAAATAACCAGTAGTTTAGGCAAATTAACTTCAAGCTTTGAACAGACACTGCACAAACATGTAGTTTTCTTTAAGGATGATCAAAAGCTTTTATGGCCAGCAATAGTCCAACTATAATTTATCCGGGTGAAGAGACCGTTGATTTACAATTGATATTGTTAAAAAGATCCAACATTTCATTCTGTAATTTTCAGAACTTCATCAAGGAAAATGAGTCCATATGTTGCTGGAGAAGGCCAGAAACAGCTAAAAACAGCACTATAACGGGCGTTTAATTGTAAAATTCAATTCAATATTAACTCTACAGTTCCCTTCTTAAAGCACATTTATATAACTTCCTTATAAAACTTTTTTTCTGTTCTTTTTAGGACAGTAAGCCAGGTACATCTTCTTTGAAGCTCCTTTTTCCACCCCCAATAACTGCTGGAATAACCCCAAAGAGGAGGGATCCCTTGCTCACCTCCCTCCAAGGGTGACTGCTCCTTTGCCCCTTTAGATACACTACCATTGCTGCCTTCTTCCCTGTACAGCTGCTTCAGAATATACTGGGAGTGGAACAAGGACTTTGGCTGCAATCCTAAAGACACTTTCCTGGGAGTAAGATCAATTGAACACAATGGGGCTTACTTTTGAGTAGACATGGTTAGGATTGTGCTCTTTAGCTTTTAGCTTGCCTACCCTGCCCAGTCTGTTTTGATGCAGCAGTCCTGCTTGAGAACAGATTTCATCAGCCTCTTGCTTTTGATTCAAGCCTGCCACTATAACTGTGCAGTTGTGCAATCTAGATAAATATATTATAGATATGATTACAAATCACTGCACTCCAACTCTGCCACCACCCCTAAAACCTGCACGTAATAGGAAAAAAATTCAGTTTACCCATAAGAATGGTCTAATCTTATTAAAAGAAGACAGCATAGTTCTCTCAAATACTTTTCTGGGGTACCAGAAAGTATTGCTGATATCTTATAGATTTTGTCAAATTATAATTATGGCTACAAATTATATTTGGTTATAGATTATGGCCACTCCTTTGTCAAATTATAATTATGGCTTCAATGTTTATGGTAATGATTTTCAATCAGTATGCTGTGGCACAACCACAGGTGTGCCAAAGAATCTGGAGCATAGCAGTTGCAAATTGCTGAAAAACTTCTGGGTCCTGTGGTTTTGCTTCTAGGGCAACTGTCTGTAGGAATGAATTTGTCAGTACCTCTTCCTATACTACAGACTGTTGCTGTAGAACAGAGCTGCAGAAGCTGGGAGTTTCTCCCAGATGCTGGTTCTCATAAGATCATAAAGATAACCACAGAGGTCAGTATGCCATAGAAAGAAAAACTTTGAAAATCACTAATCTATAACTTTTTAAATTAAAAAAAACACAAGCAGTCTTATGTTTTAGAACTTGTTTGATAAATACAAAGCTTTATATTGCATTATTACTTCCAAACTGAAAAGAACTGTACCTGTGTGCTATAGCGGGTTTGTGTCCTTCACCTTTACACCAGGGGACATCTTCGTGCAGGTAGGAGAGTCCGTGAGCCATTGTTTCTGCAACATGGCAAAGTTCATTCCAGCTGATAATATTCCCTTTCAGGTAGTCTGTCAGAGATCCCTAAAAGACATACAAAATGGTGTGTATGAAATATCAAAAATCCTTTGTGATACAGCTAGTTACTACAGTTTAATTATAAAGCACATCAAACCTACAGTGGGCACAAAGTTACCGTAAATATCTCAAGTCCCATTCACTTCAACAAGAGAGTTAAACCAGGGTGACCATATGTTATAACCACACAAAAAAACAAAGGACAAAATCAAGAGTAACTATGGGGAGTCCTTGCTCCGGTGTACAAACAGCTTACTCTGGATTCCAATATGAATTTCCCTTAGGTTTTCACTAGGTGGTACAGTAACTACGGATGCACGTAAAGTCTCTTACATGATCCTGTAGTTACTCTGGATTTGGGGGAAAGCCTCCCCAAAATGTAGGACTTGAAGGAAAAATGAAGTAAATGATAAAATAAGCTCAAAGTACTCATGAATATTGCTTTCATGTGATTTAAGCACTATATTACTTAATAAACTTAAAACGGTTACTTATAATTTATTATATGTGTATTATAATACAAATATTATAATTTATTCCAGGACACAAGTCAATAAAAGAGGATGTGTCTTGGAAAAAGATGGCAAATGGTCACCCTGAGTGAAACAGATGTTTACCTTTCCTCTTCCCCTACTGAAATAAAACAGGCTTTAAAGGGCTTAAGTTTGGCAAGGTCATGGCTGTATGTCATAGTTGTCACTGAGTTTCCAGGTATATAAAAGAACCAAAAGAGCCTAAGAAACCAGGATGCCCATAACATGCAGCTGTATTATTTATAATTTTCTCTCCCCAATTAAAGCTTTCACTGATTACTTTGCTAATTAAAGCTTGTATGCATATGTGGAGAGCAAGGTTGCACCCATGCAAAATCATTGGCTCAGCTCCCATGGAACGGAAGTGGCCTGAATACAGGACAGCGGGAAACAATCAGATCTAAGGTAAGTTGTAGCGATAGATAACTAAAATTAAAAAATTAAAATCCTCATTTGGATTAAGGTCATTTAGATCTAAATCCAAAAAAACAATCAAAAATGGTTAGATTCAATGTGGTCCAGAGTCCTGAAAAACAACTAAAACTAGAAAGCCTCTCAACACATTGCAATGAGGAGCTCCCAAATTCTTTACAGGCCAGGCTGTAAAAATTCAGAAAAACTGCCTAAATGGCCATAATTTAACATTTTTCACAGGTTAAGAATAATTTCAATAGCTCAAAATGGAAAAATAAGGAGACATGTGGCAGAGCACAGAAAACAAAAATTTTCAGCAGTACAAGGGATGGATATCTGGCTTATAGCCTTTGCTAGAAACCAAATGCCAAGGACATCTGGATAGTTTTTCAAGAATTAGCTGAGTAAAAGAAACAACAGGAGAGATTCTCAATTTTTGTGTGGTGAACACATGAAATGCACAAAATTCTGAGATAATAGTGTTAATTGTGGTGCACAGGTCAGAAGTGATTTATAGGGTGAGAAATCTGACACCTTCCTGTCTCCTCTTTATGTTCCCCCACAGAGTAGAAGTAAAAGGAGGATGGGGGCCTGAGTTCCAACACTCCTAGGACCAAATCCTCAAGTTACAGTACATTTTTTTGCTTGAGCTTTTGTTCTCGCAGGTGGAGGGGAAGGCAACTGCACTGTTTTGACTCAAATTTACTTTTAGGTTTTCTCCAGCTGCTAGTACAACACTACATGTACACATCTATTACCTTGTCATGGAAAGCTGTGATCAGCCACAGTTCCATCTCCAAGTTTGTTCCTCGCTTTTCCGCTGCAATAAACTGCAAAAGGTTCTCATGCTTCATGCCTGGAGTGTTGAAAATCTCCCTCTCACTTTGCCAGGATTGCTTATCCTAGAAGGATGAGGATAGAAGAGACAAGGACACATAGTGAGTAACTCTATTTTTGTGCATTTATGATGCTACCCACTTGGAACAGATGGTTAAAAGGGTACCTAAGAACCATGGGCACTGAAGGCCTGCAAAGGTGCTGAAAATTCAGTTACAGACCTTTCACAAAGCAAGGGCTGATCTGCACCTAGGTAATTGCGGCTTTTTCGTATGATAGCTTAAGCAAGAGGTTCCCAAATGTTCTTTAATCAAGGTGACTCCTTAGTATTGTCATAATATTTTTCATGGTGTCCCAGCCATTCCCATGCCACCTTCAAAATATTCTCTGGAGCCTTTAAAGCAGTGATTTTCAACCTTTTTCATCTCATGGCACACTTATCAAGGCATTAAAATTTGGAAACCATGTCACTAAACAGAAAGTGATGAACAGGTCACTAAATATAAATAAAAGCATAAAGTTCTATCTCTGGAATACCTTCCACCTATGCACAGCCTCAAAGAGAGAAAGAAGATAAAACCATAGGACCAAGCAAATTCATTAGCAAATAAAGTTTAGCTAAAGTATTTTTTCCATCCAAAGAAAGTAACTAAATGAACAAGGATTGGTCCATATTTGTTAACTAGATTTAAACCATTTGTGTATAATCTTAACAGTTTTCTAATCTGGATTAGGATAAAATATCCAACTAGTTACTCAGAGCTGCCTTGGAACAGATGACATGGAAATCTCCTTCTCTAAACCCATGATAGCAAACAAATTGAGGATTATGAATAAGGCACCATGTCAAAAGATTTCTCTGGCAGTGACGGTACTGCAGATTTAAACTGGTGTTACTCTCATTGGGGACAGAAGAAGGTTTGAATAGGACTGCCTAACAGTATTCCCAGCATCCTCTCCAAACTCTGATTCTTTGATGGTTTGCACTTCAGCCATGACTACTGCATGGCTATAAATATATATTGTTTTCTCACCCTCCGTTGGTGGTGTATGTATGTTATCCTCAATCTTGGGTCCTCTACCAGAGGCCTGGGAGTTTCTATCTTAGCTGTTCCTAGCAATGCACGTTTCTGGACTGAGTGTTCTGATGTACTTCCTGGAATTTGTTGGAGCCATTCTTCAAGCTTGGGTGTCACAGCCCCTAGTGCTCCAATCACCTTCACATTCACCTTCACTTTCACTTTCCACATCCTTTCTAATTCCTTCTCAAACCCCAATACTTTCCCACCTTTTCATGCTCTTTTTTCCTGATGTTGCTGTCATTCATATTGCTATATCTATCACCTGGGCTCTTTTCTGGGCCTTATCTACCACCACAGTGTCTGGCTGGTTAGCCAGTACTTATCTGTCTGGATATGGAAGTCCCACAGGACCTTAGCCCTGTTGTTCTCCACAACCTTCTGAGGAGTCTTCCATCTGGTCTTGGGAGGGGTTAATCCATAGGCTGAGCAGATGTTCCTGTACACGATGCCGGCTACTTGGTTGTGCCGTTCAATGTATGCTGTTCCTGCTTGCATCTTATACCCTGCCACGATGTGTTGGACTATATATATATATATATATATATATATATATATATATATATATATATATATGAAGTCTGGATTTGACTGTAGTCATCTCCATAAGCACATATTTTATTTGGCTTCTCTGCTTGTGAACAGGCATGTGAACAGTCAAAATACAGGGTGAAGATTCTACAGTTAAAACAACAAAATGTACAGCACAATCCAAAGTAACTATGGGAGCTCTTACGTCAATGTAAGAGACATTTACGTCGACATAGTTACACTGCCACCTAGTGGAAACCTATGGGAAATTCATAGAGCAATCCAGAGTAAATTTTTCTTACACTGACGTAAGAGCTCCCGTAGTTACTCTGGATTATGCTGTTAGATGCATAAAATTACTTCACCTTCTGCCTGAACCTCCCTCTCCTCCTTTAGTACAAAACATGTCCCATCACAAAACATGTCCCATCAACAACAGCTCTATGCTGTGCAAAAATGGCACATGGCATTATTTCACTTTAAGCATAATTTGTGCATAGGTTTCTTTTTTGAACAGAAAAAAGTCTAAATATTTTAGAAATATTAAAAAATAAGGCGACAATCCTATGAACGCTCTCCTGGAAGGAAGCCCCATTGGATATAGAGGGACATACATTTGAGTACACTCCCTTCGGATTGGGCTGCAAGTCAGGAAATAACACAAGTATGAACCGATAAAAGTAATAATTCATTGCACATAAAGAAAATGCTGTTTGAAAATAGTTTTATGAGATGGTCTACTTCAAACTTGCTTTCTGTTGCTACTAGTGATGTGGATGTTTTTAGCTCCAGTTGAAGGTTTGAAGACACAAAATCTGAAGGAAGAAATGCGTCCCAGCCTTCTGCAATGTCATTAAAACGTAGTGTGTTGTCCCACCTTCCCTGCCTTCTCCACAAAGCCATGAGAAACCTATGGCTACAAATACGTGCATGGCTAGGATTCATAATGTATTCAGATAATGAGATGAATTTCAAAGCACTTTAGCAAAAGCTTCACGTACTGCAAAGCAAGCTCTCTCATACCATTTTAAAATTCTTTCTATCATTTGAACTAAACCTAAGATGCCCTACAGATATCAATGTGATTATCAGCCCAGCTAAAGTACAGGACGTTTTGCCAGTGGCGGCTGCTAATAAGACGAGAACAGGGGATGCTCTTGACCTTCTATCTGCGACCAAACTTCCAAACATGCCTGTTCGTGAACAGAGACTATCACCAGGAGGTCCAGCTGCTAGAGGCTTCCCATTTGGACCATGGTATAGCCCTCAATTTGAACAGCAGTTTCCATTACATAACTTAAAAATACTCTGTAATTCTACACTGTGAACTGATCAGAAAATACATTGAACAGAATAGAAATTTAACAAATTTCATAAAATAATGCTTCCCGTGCAAGCCAATGCTTCTTTAAATTCCCTCTGGCCAGATCAGCAACAGAGGGTCCATCAGAGTGTCAGGAGAGATAAAGAACTGACAAAAGAAAGTATTTCTTTTACCCAGCATAAAATTATTGGCATCCATCAGTCTTGAAAGACTATGTTATCGTGCTCGATGCTGCATGCGAAGCACAAAGGCCTGGGTAGATTGATATGGAGGGTAGACTGATACGATTGGTTCCAGCTGCGTCGCAGAGCTGGGCTAGGGACAGGAGCTCACCCTGTCTTGTGGGGACCCGGGTCTCGAACACTGGCCTGCTGGTTAACAGGCACAGTGTCTTAACCACTTGCGCCACCCACAGCACGAAATTGATGCGATAACAAAAAGCTGGACTTGATGGGCCTTTGATTTGATCCAGCAGTGCTCTTTATATGTTAAGTTCTTATTAAAATGTTTATAGGTAGTCACTGGAAAGATAAAAACAATGAAAGCCTGTAAGTCTGTCCTTGTCTGGGTTGAAATGCATGAAAACAAAAGGACTCCTCTCTTGGTATTCTTTCTGGGGGTGCAGGTATGGAAGTGTAGATCTGCTGAGTGCTACCTCATTTGGTGAGTCACCAGGGTTGTAGTCCAGTGTGTTTCCTGGACTAGAAAGTGACTGGAGAATTGGATTTGACTCTCTTCACCCAATCCACACATTGGCCGCTACTGAATTAAGGATGAAAAGTTCAGGCTTGGACCTTGTTTGTTTTTATATACAAAGACAATTTATGTTGTGACCCCTGTTGCTGTCTTGGGTAGAGAGAAAAACAGCCCTGAGCCTATTGCTTTACTTCTGCAGGAGCAGGTGGAGCCAACACTGCCAACTTCATCTGTCAAAAACATTCCTCATTAAGAAAAAGAAACAGCTGATCAGGGCTCTAAATTAATTCCCTGCTCCAAACTGCATCAGGACTCAGCCTTTTCTGAACCACAGGTGCAATCCCACACTCACCTGAATGGGGAAGATTTTTACTGCTACATAGTCGTTCATCAGCTGAGCCTTCCAAACACAGCCAAAGCGTCCTCTAGCTTTGACCTCCAGCAACTGCAATGGTTTCAATCCAACCAGTGGAGATGGGGGTGGTGGTCCAGGGTCCTACAACGAGGCACGTTGATATAAATGATATATTGGTTGTCAAGCATATGTTTGTTAGATGGCCCCATTACTGCCCTTCCTTGCACCAGGCCATAAGTTTTTCACATACACTGCTGATTTGACAGGTGCCCATCTCTCTCAGCACAAAGTAAGAGGATGCCTGGAGGATTCTGGACCATTCCAAAGGAAATGGGATGACATCTCATTTTGAAGAGAACTCAAGTTTCCCAGATCTCAGGAACTGTTTGTAGTCCATAACATCATCCATGATCATTTTAGACAAGGGGCCTCCAACGTTTTTGGCCGGAGAGCCACATCATCTCTCTGACACTGTGTTGGAAGCCAAAAAACTAATTTACATGTCAAATTTGAATATATTTACATGAATTTACATATAAGAATGTATTGGAGTGGATTACAAGGCTTGCCCAAGGGCTGGATAGAGGGGTCTTGCTAGGGGCCACATTGAGGCTCGTTGAGGGCCACACATCTGGCCCCTGGGCCAGGGTTTGGAGACCCCTGTTTTAGATCATCAGAACAGCCTAATGGACCCAGAATCACATTCCCAAGATAAGTCGGTTCTAGATCCATTACCGTGCTAACTGTAAGAACATGCATATAATCAGATATAACTAAAGTGAACTACTTTGAGAACTATGGTTGAAAAGTGAAATACACAAGAAAGCTGCAAACCTAACCAGTATTTAGGCTGGCCTAAGCCCTGGCACAAGTCTTGTGCTGACTTGTGTTACAAAATTGCTGTTAGACACTTCTGTGCCACTCCTAGGGTGTGGGTTAGGACAGTGCACAGATATGTGCTTGCCTCCCTACATCACTAAGGGAACAGGAAGACCAATGAGTTGTGCAGCCTAAGTTATGACTGCACTAGAAGTTAAACAAATAACAGTTAAGCTTTCCTACAGTCTCTCCTTACAGTTCTGGGATCAAGAGTAGCACCCTAACCACAGTCCCCCTAACCACAGTCCTGACTATGTCTACACAAATGTAAGCCCCATTGTGTTCAGTGGGTCTTACTCCCAAGAAAGTGTCTTTAGGATTGCAGCCCTAGTATCCTGGGTGGGGGAGATGGAGACAAATCTCAGGGGGCAGATTATGAACCATATAAGTGATGGCTTTGCAGCCACAGTAGCCAAGTCAATTAGCTTGTCCCAGATCCTGTTGGTAGAAGCTGCAAACGTCTACCATCCCAGCACACTTTTCCAGATATCTACTGGTTTGTCCTTAGAAAGTTACCTCATTAATGTCAACGTGTCCATATGGGGGCTTGCGGTGGCGGTACATCCAGAAAGCTAGGAGAATGGCAATGGAAAGGGCAATGATTGGAAGCAGAGAGTAAACCAAGATGCTCAGCATGGAGGGCGTTGGTGATGGTGGCTCATACACCACTGGAAAGAGGAGAGAACATCAAGAGTAAGAATTACAAAAACACAAGATTTATATTTCCATTTCAAGACAGTGCACTTCATCATGCGGCTGTCAAACATGTAATTTTTTAATATTTGCACAAGCACATGCTTGTTGGCATCCTTAAAATAATTCTAGCATGCTAATGGTATAAAATAGAAAACAGTGTTTTAAGCCTTGCAAATATCTAGGTACAGTTTATTAGAACTTCATACTTCAGTAGTGATGGGAGGCAGAGAATATAACCAGTTCATCAAAGAGCTGGTGAACTGGACCAGCTTTTGCAGTGCATTCCCTTAACACTATTCAAATCCCTAATATTTGCCTTTTATGTGATCATTCTCTCCCGTACTATGACAGTTGGCATTTGATATCAGCTAATTGAGATATTTAGCTCAATCTGGGTAAATCAGACTGTGTTATTCTCCTCCCACAAACATTCTGTCTGCAGAAATTCACCCCAGGCATTCGAGGAGAGTCAGGAATTAATTCCCTTTGCTTATGTCTGAAGAAGCAGTTGCACAAGGATACACTTCATTTGGAAGACTGATAAAAACCAATGATGAGCTCTGAAAAAAAAAAATCCAACTTAACAAAACTTCTCAGGGTACAATCCAGAGCAGTTACAACAGCTCTTGCATCAATGCAAGAGTGATTTGCGTCAACGCAGTTATGGCACCACTCAATAGAAACCTATGGGAAATTCATAGTGCAATCCAGAGTAAAATTTTATGTGCATGGATGCAAGAACTGCCATTACTGCTCTGGATTGTGCCCTGAGTATCATAACTTGGAATGCCACCATTCTAATTAGATTGAAATTCACAGCCACTCACTGTGGCTGTGGGTGGCACAAGTGGTTAAGAAACTGTGCCTGTTAACCAGCAGGCCAGGGTTTGAGACCGGGGTCCACGCAAGATAGGGTGAGTGCCTCTCCTTAGCCCAGCTCTGCGATGCAGCTGGAACCAATCCTATCGGCCCTGCCGTTCCATTGGACTAATTCAGCGGCGTGGAGAGGGGGGATTTGCTGCTTGAGTAACAGTCTATCCTCCATATTAATCTATCCAGGCCTTCATGCTTTGCATGCAGCGTCAAGCACGATACCATAGTCTTTCAAGATTGATGGATGCCAAGTTAGTTAGCAACAATTCACCAAGGCCAACTGATACAAAACTTTAAAAAATTTTTAACATTCAAAAATCTCACCTTCCGGGCCAGAAACTTCAGGTAAATGAGTGAACTTTTCATTACAGTAGTTCCCTTCACAGCAGCAGAAAAACACTTGTGGACTCTCTTCTGTGGCCACACATTCCTGCCTATATATCAAAATAACACAAAAGAAGAGAAAATGAAAAAAAATCAGAGAAGTCTTGAATTGTCACATGAAGGAGCCTCTCTTTGAAGATAAGTGGACAGTCTTTCTTATTTACTGCTCACTCCAGCTTTACTCCCATCACACCTTTTGTTATAAGAGATTTCAGAAGCAGAAAACTCTAGTGTGAAGTTTCAAGGGCTCTTTAGGTGTACACAAAGATTACAGAAGGAAAAGTGAAGGCCAGGCAAGGTATGGGTCTAACATCCCAGTAATATCTCAAGTAATATCTCAATACTCTTGGGTCTCAAGAACATATGCCCACACATTATCTCCCCCTTGTATCTCCTTCAAAGAAAAGAAGGAGAGGGGAAGAAAAAACTTTCTGACACTTAGTATAGACTCATTATGGTAATAATTGAAAAGTGGAAGGCAATGGTTACAATCACTGAAGAATCAGGTCCCTTCACATTTTTTGTAATGCTGTAGGAAAGCAGTGGCTCTTCTTCCATGGATATGTGGGAAACATGTGGTCCTTCCATGGTGGTGTTAGAGGAATCTGCTGAGTAAAGATCAGACACTGCAGCTTGGAAGTTGTTTTTAATTGTCAAGCTAGGCCCTGTTGGCACAATATATCTCTCTTAACTTGTGGCAGGCAATTAACACCAAACATATTTGGTAGTGACTTTCAGCATGTGCCTGAACAGTGCTACAGTGTTCCATTTTAAGTGGGGTAAGTAATGTGCACTAAAGGTATTTTGCAAGTGAGATAATGTCAAGTAGCTGGGACAGGCAGAGCCAGTACTATCCCCTTGGCTTAAACACCCTGAACCCTATTAGCCTGAATGCTATACCTCTAGTCTATAAAGCCTGAATGCTCAAACTTATTAGCACACAAAACAAAACCCTACATATTTTCATCAATATGGCTCACCGACAGAGCAATCCCATACATGAAGTCAGAATGTCCCATACTTTAAAATCCCATACTCAGAAGTCAGCAATGTCCTTATTTACTCTCAAGTAAGCATGATCAAGATTGCAGCCAAAAATGAAGAACAGCTATCACTTTTGAGCACCTGGAAGTGTTTCTTACTCCAAGTTGACAAACAAAGTGGTTGTTATAAAATGTTGGGTAATCAAGGGATGATAGATAATGCATGTGAATGTGTGAAATCAGAATTGTGGAAAGCTGTGAACACTAAAAACCAAGGCCACCATCCTCTAGCATGTTTCTCTTCCTTACCAGGCTAGTACAGAATGATTTACCCTACAATCCAGAGTAACTATGGGAGCATAGACATTTATGTTGACATAGTTATAGCACCACCTAGTGAAAACCTATGGGAAATTCATATTGCAATCCAGAGTAAATTGTTTTTACGTCGGAGCAAGGACTCCCCGTAGTTACTCTGGATTGCGCCCGAAGTTTCCCTTTTCTGCAGCAAACAGCTTTTGGAAGAACAGACTGCATTCCACATAATGGTACAGAACATTTTTCAGATCATGCCAAAAAGTCATGTAAAACACCAAAGAGTTTCTTAGTTTCCTAAATTCTGGAAGTAAAAAAGGAAGCCAGATTTACTGCACTGTCTAATATGAAAGAACTGATTTAAAGAAACAATTTAATGGAAACCATGGCATATTCTTCTCCAACCCAAGGCACTCTGGGGAACTCCATTGGTTCTCTAGCATAGGGTGCTGCTTTGATAAAACAGGTAAATGCAGCTAACATTGTTATAATTGCTTTACTTAAGAGCCTTCCTACAGCCACATAGCAAGATTCCCATATTTAGCACTAACACATTTCTGTTCAACAGAAGGAAAAGGCAATAGCAAGCTAGCAAACAGCGAGTGGAACTGGAAAGGGAGGTGTTTGAATCTTTTATTGGATGGGATTTCTTTTAGCGGAGAGCAGGGCAGTGATAGCAGAGATTAATGTTGTATTATTTATCATCACCATTGTAATTTATCACCTTTTATAGAAGCATTAAAGATCTGCTAGGAAAAAAATTCACAAGTCCCTGGTTACAGCATCACAGTAGAGGGACAAAAATAAAGGGAATGTGAAAAGAGAGGAGATGCAGAAAGAAAGGGGGAAAGACTCCTTAATAAGTTGGGTTCTTAAAAAGGGAGAAGAAAAATCTATTATCCTAATAAGAATCAAAACAGAACTTCCCCAGGAGGGAAACAAAAGAGAAATCTCAGGGTTTTTTTGTTGTTTCAGAAGTCAAATTCAAGACCTAAACTAAACTTAAAGGGCTCTTCCCTCCAAAGTGGCCATATGACAAGAGGCACAGAGAAGAGAAATAGCAGAAGGGAATGTGGTCGCTTTAAAGGATTAGTATTTGATGAACTGAGAAGAATAGAGAGAAACCAATGAAGACAGATAATGAAGAGGCAAAATCATTAAGAAACTTAAGAACCCGCAGTTTCAAAGTGCTAATCCAGTATCAGCTAAAACCCTATTCCAATCAGTGATCTTTTTGAAAAACAGAACCTGTTTTTTCTGCATTACACTTAAGTAAGTTTGTTTAATCTTGCAGCACCCAACTCCTAACCCTGGAAATGCCTCCCTCCCAGGAGTGTCTCAGATGTTAAAAATTAAAGGGGATACAATTGAATTTTGAGGTACGTCATAGCATGAACTCCCCAGTATCTCTTTCTGAGACTGGCCAGGACCGCTACAGAAAAGTGCCTCCCATCCCAAAAGTCTACGACAGTTTACGGTATTGAAAGCTGCTGAAAGGACCACCAGATGTAGATAGTCTATCATGGCAACCAACATAATCTCTGCCCTCAAACAAGGCCTAAAGCTGAACTGAAATAGATCTAGATGAGTTACTGATATTTTCAACCACTGTGGCACAACACATCAGTGTACCATAAATGATCTTATACAAGTGTGCTGCCCGAGTTTGGGGGAGAATCAGTTATTTGTAGAGCCATAGGGGAATGTGAGCCCTCCACTGTGCCATGTGCCTTTTCCATAGATCGGAACTTGAATCAGGTGATTCGGATTTGAGTCATGGATACACCTTTTCCCTGCCATGCCCAAGGAGTGAAGGGAGGTTTTCTTCATTGTGGGCAGGGTAGGATGGTGCAGGGCAAGAAGAGAGGGTTTTGGTAAGATCTGCACTGCTCATGGACATTGGGATGAACGTGGACAGTGGGGAAAGCTGTTACTCTGCACAGAGCCAAGATGTGGTTTTGAGGGGATGACTTGACGCAGTCCTATCAGATCTCAAAGGGGTTACTCAGCAGTTTGGAAAGTGCCCTGTTATGACTCATTGAGTTGCAGGGAGTAATGACTCTAGACTCAACTCAAGCCCTACTGGACTTGCCCATCACTGGCTTCTTCAATTAGCTGATGGTGGGCCAATTTTAGCACCTTGTCACTGTGTGTTGTGAGATGAAAAGGTTGAAAAATACTAATCTAGATCATCCTTTTCCTCCAACAAAACCTGGTGTTGAGTGACCTTGATGGCTCAAGATAAAACATTGACTATTTGGTATCAGTCTCAATTCTCCAAAGGAGTTAAATCCAGGGAGGTCTTTTACAGCAATCCAATGTCTCCTTAAAAATTCCTGGAATCTCTAGGAAGGCATTTGCCATCTTTTGTATGTTCATCAGTTCATCTTTGCCTTAGGGTGAAATCCAGAGTAACTACAGGGAGTCCTTGCTACGGAGTAAGAACAAGTTACTCTGGATTGCAATATGAATTTCCCATAGGTTTTCACTAAGTGGTGCAGTAACTACGGGTGCACGTAATGTCTCTTACATGCACCCGTAAGTTACTCTGGATTGTGCCCTTATTTAACCAGCCAGAATCAGGCAAAGGACAAGTCCAGAGATGGCAGACCTCACTTTTGGAGGTGGATCTTGTTGACATCCTTGAGTTATAACAAAGAGAAAAAGGCAATCAAAGGAAATTTATATACAAATAACATGAAATTTATATACAAATAATAATAATAAATAATATTTATATACAAATAATATTTATATACAGTATATACAAATAATATGTTTATACTGCTTTCCAACCTCAACAACAACAAAAACCATAAGGTGGTTTGCATACGGCACAATGCAGAGTAACTATGGGAGCACGTAAGAGACATTACGTGCACCCGTAGTTACTGCACCATCTAGTGAAAACCTATGGGAAATTCATATTGCAATCCAGAGTAACTTGTTCTTACTCCAGAGCAAGGACTCCCCATAGTTACTCTGGATTTCACCCATAGTCTGCAATCCAGAGTAACTATGGGACCAAGTAAGAGACATTACATGCACCCGTAGTTACTGCACCACCTAGTGAAAACCTATGGGAAATTCATATTGCAATCCAGAGTAAAGTGTTCTTACTCTGGAGCAAGGACTCCCCATAGTTACTCTGGATTGCGCCCATAGTGAAATACGGTAAATAAGAAAAACCACTAAAGAGAAACATGCAGAAAGATCGGTCATGGTTCTAGCATGGGAAGGAAACCAATGAGAAGAATACAGTTCATGTGAGTCTCACGAAAACCAGGATGAAAATATTGCAATAGTCTACATAGAACAAAGGGAGGGTCTGAAAACAGGTTTTAAGAGGACAGAAATTTTATAAAAATTAGACAACATAGTACTAACGTAGCACTGTGAGTCAAAGGAAAAGAAAGTAGGATCACAGATAACAAACATCCAAGCTCTTAACTTGCTGGAGAAAAAAAAACTGCAGAATGATTTTGCCAATTAAGAGAAAAAAAGAAGGTGAAAGTGAAGGTTTGGAAGAAAATACAATAAAATCCGTCTTCTGCATATTGACTTTGAGATAACGATCAAACCTCCAAGCAGAAATAGCTGTAAGATAATTTGAAATGTTAGTAAAAACAGAGGGAGAGAAGGAAGGAACTGCAAGATAGTGTTGGATATTGTCAGCATAAAAGACCAAAAGAGGGGATTACGCTGCCAAAGGGAAAAAAAGGGAGCCAAGAGCTGAGCCCTGAGAAACACCGACAGAAAGCGAAAGCTATGAACAGAGACTTCAAAGGAACAATATTTGAAACAGCTGGGATACAAGAATGGACAGTAGTACCAAATTCCAAATAAGAAGAACTAAGAAACAAAGTGTAGTTATTGGTATCAAAAGCCCACAATAATCATTCTTTTTTAAAAAAAAGATTTTAGTCCCAATGGCATGCAGAGTTCCAAAAACAAATTGGGAAGGGTCAGAAAAGAAACCAGAATGGGAAAAAAGAAACACTGAGGACTTGGGAATGGGCAAGTCGCTCAAAATCACTTGAATGAATTAAGTAAACAGATATACAGTGGTGCCTCACATAAAGAGCTTAATTTGTTCCGGAGGCATACTCTTTAAGTGAAACACTCTCTAAGTGAAACCGATTTTCCTGTAGGAAATAATGGAAACTCAGATGATTGGTTCCACAACCTGCAAAATATTCATATAATAATATTAACTGTATGTAAAAATGATGTCAAGACACTGTAATTGAATTCAAAACATGCATTCAATGTGCATGATCCTATGAAGTCTATTTAGGCTGCAATTCTAAAGACACTTTCCTGGGATTAAGCCCCATTTAACACAATGGGGCTTACTTCTGAGTAGACATTGTTAGGAGGCTGCAATCAAAGACACTTTCCTGGGAGGCTTACCTGGGCTGCTGCTGGAGGTTCAAGGTGGTTGGTGGGGGCACTTGGGGGCAGTTAGGGGTAGTTGTCTTTGGCACCCCCAGGCAACTGCCCCCAAGTTGGGGGCAGTTAGAGGCAGCAGCCTTTTTAAAGAGCTTCCGCGTGAAGTGTCAGGACTGCGTAGCGCAGGTGCTCATAGTGTGCTTGCTTGTTTTAAGTGAAGCAGAACTTGTTATGTGAAGCAAGATTTCTTGGAAATTTATACTTATGTGAAACACTTGTTATGTGAGGCGCTTGTTATGAGAGGTACCACTGTATAAAGATGGGGACATGGATCAGAAGGCGGCTTTTTTGACATATGGAGAAACATTAGACTGTTGAGAGAAAGAAGAACAGCATTAAGTGAAAATCACAACAAATATGATCAAGAATGGTTTAGTTAAAGAGGAAGAAAAAAATCAGAGACTGAAGAAAAGGAGGTAAAGAAAAGAAATTTGAGCCACAGGAATATTTTCACCAGAAGAAATCAGAAATTTGCCTTAAGAATAAAAACAAAACACTGTTTTCTCATTTTTGTCAAAACCAGACATCTCTGAAAAAAATAAAACCAATTAAACACGCCTTTATGAATTAATTACCCTCCCCTAAACTTGTGTAGTGCACAGAACATCTGTGGCACAGTGGTTGAACACTACTTATCTAGAGAGCACAAGACAGTTCAGAACACATGTATGCAACACCAGACTCAATCTGTGGGCAAAGAGATGAAGAAAGCTTAAGAAGCATCAGAGACTATAAAATAAAAATACAAAGAGCTCTGGGAACTCAAAGGGATGAACAATAAGAAAGCAAGAAATCACAGGGAACACAATTGTTATATGAGAAAAAGCACAGAACCGAGTTTAAAATAAAGTAGGAGGAAGAAAAGGAAAAACCTAAGATGTGAGTAGGAGTTTAAGAGAGGGCCAGAGAAAAAGGGGTCTAGGAAGGGGGGAAGCTCTGAACATGAGTCACCACAGACACTAAAATCACTACAAAGAAGAGTAGGAAGAAAATAAGAGAGGGAAAGTATGTGGTAGGAAGGCCTGGCAAGAAAGAACCAGGGAGACAAGTTATCACAGCAATTTGTGTATTGAAAGGAGCAAAGAAACCATGTGGACTTTGGAACTAAGCAAAGAATGAGGGTGACAAAAGAAAGGCCTTGACTCTGGCAAGAATGTGAGAAGGCCATTCCACTATCCGGAGGGGGTCGTGGGAAAATAAAATAAAGCATAAGCAGTGGTGGGGGTGTTGGTGATCAAATGGGGAAATCCAACTTTTCGTAAGACCAAGAAAAGAA
Source organism: Cryptoblepharus egeriae (assembly GCA_030015325.1). Taxonomy (NCBI): domain Eukaryota; kingdom Metazoa; phylum Chordata; class Lepidosauria; order Squamata; family Scincidae; genus Cryptoblepharus; species Cryptoblepharus egeriae. The sequence continues at coordinate 6,158,692 of JAREYC010000004.1, forward strand.
GATGTCAAAGGGAGAGGCATCCTGCAATATTGCAAGAGCAATGCAGAAAGCTGAGCAAATCATAGAAATGTCAAGGAACATAAAATGAACCAGGAAGATAAAAGAAATGTTGAGACGGTTGGGGTAAAAAGCAGTATCATTGGCCAAAAGAAGGAACACAGAAAATAAGAAATAGATGCATTACAGAAATACTCCAGACCCAGGAAAATAAAGCGAAACTGCAGAGGAGGCAGATGCAGTCCTTAATCCCAGATGTCAACAGGCTGAATCGCATTCTGGTATGGATGGTAATTTGCAGTTAGCAAAGCATTCCCTCCCTAGTTGGTGGTTGTGGCCATCATCATCTAATCTGCTTTCATTCAGGAGCAACAGGAGGAGAACTGATAGGGGGAGTCCTTTCCTCCCAACAAGCCCTCCAAACAGGGGAGCTGCCAAGTAAATAGAGGTGTCTTTGCCAAGCAGGAGCTGGCAGAGGGAATTCATGACCACAGAGTAGTTTTCTAATGAGCTAACTGTGTGAAATTCTCCTATTGCCTTTAACGATGTTGTTGTTGCTGCTGCTGTAAATGAATTTAATTCAAATAAAACGCAACCAATTCGACCGTTCAAAAATATGCATTTGAGGGAGAGGAGGAGGAGGAAGAGCAACAACTACTATGGCTTAGTGTTTGTGACCCTCACTCTGAATATTCACATTGCTATGTGCGTTGGGAAGCATCTATAAATGCCACCCAATCATTTGTGAATTGCTTTCCAGCTCCAAAACTAATCGTGCATTTTATTAACAGGCTGAAACTATGATTACACTGTGTCCACAACAGAAACTGTGGTTAAACTGTGGGTCTAACTACCCACTCTTGATACCCTACCCATTTTGCCCTCCCGACATCCATCAACAGGGAAGAAAAAGGAACATGCAGAAGCCAAGTGCCCACGATATGCTAAGCAAAAAAAGTGACAGCTGTATGTGAATGTTAGAAATTTTAGGAAACTAGCCAAGTGAACTCAACCATTCAGAGTTTACCAGTGGCTTCCATAATTTAAACTGGAATTCCTCACTGACCAAACACCTGCATTTCAGGAGTGGAGAAAGGGACTGCACTGCTCTTGTCCTAAACAGTGTCTAGGTACTCCATGAAAGAAAACCCCATGAATGATGTGCTACCTAGACTCTGGCTGTTCCCCTTTACCTGTCATAGCAGTTGAAGTCATCCAGCCAGCAGCCTTTCTTCACCAGTTCAATGGAGCCGGAATTGTTTCTCCAGGAGGCATAACAGTGGAGCCGCTTGTCCTTCTCTCCTTCACAGCGCTCCACGCCACTCTGATTTGTCTTCTCCAGTTCCCAGTTGGCATTGTAATAGATGCATTCCCTGGTTTCTGCTTCACCCCATCCTGGTCCTGAAGAAAAATATAAATTATGATACCGAGCCATTAGTGTGCCTGGTCCTTTAGAAAGTTGAAATATTCTTTGCCCCTAGAAGTTTACAATCCAAATGTCAATACTATACTGTACATAGGAGCAGAGGAAGGGGAGCGAGAAAAAGGAAAGGATAAACAGAAAAGAATGTACATTGCTTTCCATTACACATATTTAGGGGTTCGAAATATGTTCAAGAAAACAGGTTCAAGAAAACAAAGCATGAGCAGTTTCTAATACAGGTTTTCCGTGTTATGCACAAGGCTCTATTCTGGAATCTCTCGTGTCCGATTTTAAAACTCTGTGAATTTAAAAATCAGTGGAAAAATAAGAACCACTTCCAGGTTTCTTGTTCCTTCATTGCTCTTAATGGAATAAGGCTGTGCCTCAGTATCTGCAGTGGTTTGATTATGGGACTCCCTGCTGATACCAAAACATGTGGTAAATAAAAGCAGTTAAAAAATAAAAACTCCCTTTAAAATGGTTTAAATATAGCTTCATTCACTTTTGTAGAGAGCATTGAATCAGGCCAAAGGCCCATCTAGTCCAGCTTCTTGTATCTCACAGTGGCCCACCAGATGCCTAAGAGGAGCACATAAGACATATGCATCCATGTGCTTTGCCCTACATTTTAGGGTTGTCCACATCTACATCTATCTATACACTCAGACACACACACATACACATACACACACACACCCATCATGGCTTGTAACATGTGATGGACTCACTGCCTTTGCCTTGTTCAGTTCAAGAATGAGATTGCTTGTATGACTGCCTCTCTACAACAGTCAATAAGCAGTTTTTAAAACTGCGATTTGCAGTGGCCATTTGTGCCGAGTCAAACACATATATATTAAAAAATCCATGAATAATAAGTTTCAACAAGCAGTACTGTGGTATCATAGTTACACCCTTAGATAGCTGCATAATAGTACAGTGGTGCCTCACATAAAGAGCTTAATTCATTCCGGAGGTATGCTTTTTAAATGAAGCAGATTTTTCCATAGGAAATAATGGAAACTCGACAATTGGTTCCACAACCCCCAAAATATTCATATAAAAATATTAACTATATGTCAAAATGATGACAAAACACTGTAATTGAATTCAAAACATGCATTCAATGTGCATGATCCTATGAAGTCTACTTAGGCTGAAATCCTGGGAGTAAGCCACATTTCACAAAATGGGGCTTACTTCTGGATAGACATGGTTAGGAGGCTGCCATCAAAGACACTTTCCTGGGAGGCTTACCTGGGCTGCTGCTGGAGGTTCAAGGTGGTCGGTGGGGACACTTGGGGCAGCTGCCTCTGGCACCCCCAGGCAATTGCCCCCAAGTTGGGGGCAGTTAGAAGCGGCAGCGCTGGCCGGTAGCCCTTTTAAAGAGCCTCCATGCGGAGCGTCAGGGCTGCATAGCACACATGCCCATAGCGTACTTGCTTGTTAAGTGAAATGGAACTTGTTATGTGAAGCAAGATTTCTTGAAAATGTTTGCTTGTTATGTGAAACACTTGTTAAGCGAGGCGCTTGTAAAGCAAGGTACCACTGTAACTTTTCAACTATAAGAGCAAAGTGTGCCTGAGCTATCAGATATTTGAGAAACAAGCAGTCTTGTAGGTTCCCACCAGAAGCACACCGGTTCAGGTGTCAGATGCTAAGAGATTTATCAGGGAAGATGTTTCAAATCTGCTCTACAATGTGCTGAGTCTACCAAGATTGGGCCCCAAGAGTTTTCTTATTGATTCTCCTTGACATTTTCAAATACCACAATTCCAAATTCAATTCGCTGGTAATTGGGGGGAAAAAACTTCAGTGCATGGAAGTGGACAAGAAGATGTTGAAGTCCAGAAGGTCAGACAACAGGCAAACATGCCCCTAAGTACTGAAACTGTGTTTGTTTTCCCTTCCTGGCATCCTCTTCCACCTCAATAATCAAAGCTTAGAAGTTGGCATATTTTTGGCAGTATGAAGCAAGGGAGGAAAATAAAACCAGACAATATATCTCTGGGCTGCCAAGATGGATTGTGTAAAACATTGTTATAAAGTCTTGTGTACGTCAAGATCCAAACACACTGGAAAATATTCCAGACACAGCATGGCAGAAAACTGCTCTACTGCAAGCAGTTCCAGGGCTTAGCAAGGATTTTGTAGCTATATATGTGAGAGAAAAAGGAATTTCTCCCCAAATTTCAATGGCAGTTAGTTGTACTCCAATTGTCAGCAACCAATTGCTCTTGATATTCTGATTTTAGTGGTTTCTATGACAAACATTCAAAACATTCAACCAAAAGATGGTAAAGAGTAACTTTTGTTCTGTGCCCTCCTCCCCATTTGGTGCAAATACATAGTATCTTTTATTTAAACCCTGATTTTGCTTTCTTTATTTATACCCTGATTTTCCCATGCAAACTCAAATGCCCAGCATGGCTTACTAGCTTAAGTTCCACACCTTGCAAAAAAAAGCATGCCTCCGTCAGTCTTGAAAGACTATGGTATCGTGCTCGGCGCTGCATACGCTGCATGCAAAGCAAGAAAGCCTGGGTTGGATTGTTATGGAGGATAGGCTGTTACCCAAGCAGCAAATCCCCCTCTCCACGCCACTGAATTAGTCCAATGGAAAGGCAGAGCCAATACGATTGGATCCAGCTGGCGTCGCAGAGCTGGGCTAAGGACAGGAGCTCACCCTGTCTTGTGGGGCCAACCCAAGTCTCGAACCCTGGCCTGCTGGTTAACAGGCACACATCTTAACTGCTTGTGCCACCCACAGCCCAACAACAACCCCTTGCAACAACCTTGCAACAACCCTGTGAATTATGTGGAGGCTAAGAGTGACTTCCAAATCCAGAGTAACCGTAGGAGCATGTAAGAGACTTTACATGCAATCATAGTTACTGCACCACCTAGTGAAAACCTATGGGAAATTCATATTGCAATCCAGAGTAAATTGTTCTTATACCGGAGCAAGGACTCCCCATAGTTACTCTGGATTGCGCCCTAAGTTGTTCTTACACCAGAACAAGGACTCCCCCGTAGTTACTCTGGGTTTTGCTCTGAGTGACTCATGGTGACCAATGAAGCTTCATTACCAAGGAGAGATTTGAACCTGGATCTTCCAGGTTTCAGACCAACTCCCAAACCACTACCATCCTGGCTTTAATCCTTGTCTAATGCCATTCTTGTCAAATGTTAATACAGTATCTTTGCTGTTCCATTTTAGCAAGCTTTAAGTTAAATTTTTGTGAGTTTAATGTTTTGAGCATGTGTACCAGTGTTGTTTTCTAAACAGTTCCACTTTCCCACCACACTCTGGTCCATCTTTCATTTTCATCTTGTTGATTTGTTGGATTCACACTGTTAGATCCATGCACAGGTCACATCTGCCATTTTCCCAGAATTAAATTATACATGATGTGGAACTCCCATGACAGGAGAAAGACAAACACTCTGGGGATTCCAGATACAGAGGTCCAACATCATACTTAGTTTGTTCTGCAATCCATTTGAGAAAGGGGATTGTTCTCCATGACAACCCTTGCTACAGTAAATCCCACTATGCCAAATCTTATAAATATCTCTAATAACAGTAACGAAACTATCAGCAGTATTGCCACAAGAACCCCATTTTAGCATAGGGCAAAATCCAGAGTAACTACATGGAGTCCTTGCTCTGATATAAGAACAACTTACTCTGGATTCCAATATGAATTTCCCATAGGTTTTCACTAGGTGGTACAGTAACGACGGGTGCACATAAAGTCTCTTACATGCTCCCGAAGTTACTCTGGATTTGGGGGATAGTCTACGATTAACTGAAAGTACACAAACCAAACCAGGCATGACTGTATATCCAATAATGTTCCTCTTTGTCCACAGATTTGGGACCCATGGTTTTAACTAACCATAGGTTCTGATCCCTTAGTGGAGGCCAGATCTGAGCTCCTGGGCACCAATAGAGATGCTCTCCAGTGGCTTCTAGGAGCCACTGCAGACCTCAGAAAGAATCCAGAAGTGATTAGTCCTGGTCACATTTGGAAACCCAGTGTGTTGTAATCCATGCATTTCATTATTTATGGGTTAATGTTTTTTGTGTCCAGGAAAAGAGGCACAACTTTACACATGGCTAAGAACTTAAGATAAGCCACCAGCCTAGAACAGTGGACAAACAGATAACAAAGGCTACAATCACACATCGGAAATGCCTTATTTACTGGAATCTAATGCTCAACTTTTTCAGCCAAATTTTTAACAATTTACTATAAAGTATTGTAATAAAAATGTAACACAAATCCATTGTTGTACAAAGTAGAGCCATTAGGTAAAAATCATGACACAAACCCATTGTCATATTATTACTGTCATTGTTGTATGCAGTAAAATTAGGCATTTTGCACCTGCTTTGCAGCTGTGCATTACAATAGCCAGTAAAGTTTTTTAATATCAAGCCTTTTGAAATTTGTGTGCGCATTAGATTTGATGGCACATTGTATTTGAGTAAATGCAGATTCATTCTGTAACACAAACAACTCAAGAAGAAGAGGACTCCACTTGCCATTAGGCACAAGTTAAGAAAACGGAAGCAAAATCACTTGGCCTACATGCAGTCATCCGAGTCTACCATCAAAAACTGTAATTATGGGGAATGCACAAAATAGTCTAGAGACAACTACCAACCTTGAAACTGCTACTTGCTGAAAAACAAATTACTGCAGAGCCTCCAGTGCACAGCAGTGCATGTAATCAGAGGGGAGCCATCCCTTTAATTATCACTGAGAGCACTGCTGCACATTGTTCCAATGCAATCTATGCAACTCTGTGCCAACCTGGAAACTCAGGAGAGGGACTAAGATATTTTTGTTTAATTCATTTTATAAATTCCAGGCAGACCTCGCAAAATAGGATAATGAACTATCCTACGCTTCCCCTCAGCTATGGTTTTCAGTGAAGCCTAAAGAGGACTCTGATCAACAGGGAGGTGGGTTCAAACATACTAAGGTACTAAGGCTACAATCCTAACCACACTTTCCTGGGAGTGAGTATTGACACAATGGGACTTATGAGTAGCCATGCTTTGGATTGCACTGTCAGAAAAACATTTCTGGAAGGTTGCAAGGGAGACAACTAAGCAGACTGACTTTTACTATCACTACAGCATGTTCTATATACAGTATGCTATAAATGTCGACGTCTTCTGGCTCTGAATACTCGTGACAACTTTATATCAGCTTGTAGTCTCCCCTCCAGGAGCTGTTGAGGTCTTTCCCTGTTTAGCCCATTTTCAGCAGCCTGGCACTCAACCACCAGACTATACCTGCTGCCAGTACAACTAACCAGTCTCCCTGGCATAGAAGTGCCTTATGGCACTATTGTGACATCCCAAGACCAGCACAGGACTTGTGCCAACTTAACTGGGGGTTAGGGTTGCAGCCAATGCCTCTACCAAATTTCCTTCAGCACCATTACGCAACCATTGTCAAAAAGTTGATTAGGAGTTTTTGATGGTACCTGGGCGCCTTTTCTAACAACAAGGAACAAAATATAAGCCCTGGTTTCAGACATTTACTCGATACTCCTGGGATAAATTCTATAATGGGCTATTTCCTAAATGGAGAACAATTTTGCAGTGGCAAAATGGGGAAAGAGCACATTCATTTCCCCCTCCTCCAAAGATTGCTTTCTCCCTCCCCTTACAAGGTAAGAATTCGCTTTGGACTAAAGAAAACAAAAGGGGTGAGAGGACACCATCAAGAAAGTCAGGAAGCACAACAAGCTTAGTTTTTCTCAGGACACAATGGCAGGGGAAGTCATTCCTGAAATTCTTCTGGAGGAACAAAGAGCCATTAACACTCAAGTAAGAAGCTTCTGCTGTTGACTTTCACATTCATGTGGGCAACTCATGAGACTGTTACGTCCCCCACCCCACCACTGACATGAATCAGTTTCCCATTCAATACACAACAGGGACTTCAAACAACCTCACAAAGCAGTGTAACACTCAGTATTAGTGGGATTGTTCTTATATGGATAGGATTTGTGGTAGCAAAAGGTGGAGAACACAGAGCTTGGGTGATTCACAGTGGTTGTAAATTCTGCTCTATAAGCTTTGATCCACATGCCTTTGCTGCCATTGGCCTCCCAAAAGTATCCTGTCCCCTTAAAAAGGTCTGTCCTTTTCCCTTACTAGAAATGCCTGGTATTGTTCTTGGACTTGACTGAACTTCCTACAGAAGCACCCATTACGCCACTTCCACCTCTTCCTGGATAGCTCTGCTCATAAACAACCTTTTCCTGAAAGCCTATGAATTAACCTCTTGGTCCTTCTTTCCCCAAACCCCCTTTTATCCCAATTATTTCCTGATTATAATTCTACATTAAGGAATAACAGGTATTCACATTTTTTACAACTGCAGAGCTGGTCCTGTCATGCAGTGAGCTGAAACAACTGAGTGGCGCTGCACCCCTTGGAGGACCTGGTCTGTCTGCTTCCCCAGTCTGGTACTGCATTGATGGCTCTGATCCTCTCCTAATTGGCAGTGCTAGGAGGAGAATAAAACAAAATTAAGCTGCCACTCTTCTAAAGTCATGACAGTGGAGTTGCTAGAAGGGGTGGTACAGTCAGCCTTGGAGGGAAGTGTGCAAGCGGCTCTTCCCCTTCAGCTGTATGGCTCTGTTTGGCATCCTGTGCCTGGAATGGCTCTAAAAGAGAGGGACCCCTTGCATGCCTCCATCCAAGATTGACAGCTTCTCTCCCTCTAGCTATGCCACTAGCCAGTCCCCACTGTCCATAAAAGGTGGCAGGGAGACCTCACCAAAGCCCCACACCCACCACAGGACCAAGTCTCAGCCTTGTATTGCACTCCCCACCTGGAATGGATCCAGAGGGGAAGAGCCCCTTGCATGCACACTCCATGTCAGATTGCTCTGACTCCCTCTAGCCATGACACCCAGGGTTTATGAAGCATCAAGAAGGCAAGGAGATGTAGTCTGGAGCCTACCAGTTTTCTTTTACTTACTGGAGCTCTCCTCCTCCAGGTGTTCTACAAGTCTGCTTACCACCAGCTTGCCCCTCTTTCCTACCCATCCCCCAGATGTTCAACCCAAAGAGCTGTTTGCTTTCTAGACAACAGCAGGAAGATCCCGCAGTGGCAGCTAGAAGCACATCCCCTCTCCTCTATAAGGGAGAGTACACACCATGAGGAAAAGCATGAGCCAAATAATGATTGGCTCATCATACACCAAATCCAAACGCATGAACTCCTGAGCAGCTTTTTAGAGCGTGACTATTCATGACAATTACTTCCCCTGCACAAATACTGGCAACCCACACATGCACACAAGGTGTAGAGGCAATTCTACTTGCCACTGAGATGCAGTTAAAATAATGCACACTACAAATAGTGTGCAAATGCGTAATATGAACTTAGCTGGGCAGGATTTATTTTTATAATGCACTGAGCAAAATGCTTTTCAGGAACACATTTCATAGATAAAGAAGCCCTCCATTCCAGTAGATCTTCAAATTTCAGACAGCAACACACTGGGGCAATAGGTGTTGCATGAATGCCCCAAGCTAACAGCTAAGGCTGTGCATTCTCTGGCTGGCTTTTGTGCACTTTGGTAATTCACTGCAGCTAGCTGAAGACAAAGAGAACAAATCTGTGATAAGATTTCACACACCCTCACCAGCTGAATTGGCCATCTGCTTCCAGGGTCCTCATATAATCCTTTTAGACATATGCACAGCAGCCCTTCTCCAAATTCCATGTATGGAACAGCCTTGCTGAAAAGAGAGCTGTAGAAGTTGCTTCACAATAGGTTGGTCACCCATCATTAACTTGTCTTTCAGAAAAAGGGAACATGGTAATGGAGATGAATCTCTTATTCGGAGCCCCAGTTCAAACTACCTAATGCAGCAAAAGGCCTTAGCATCAGCAATCCTTTAATTCATTGAAATTTACACCATCACCTTTCGCAGGGGAACAGATCAGATTACACCCTTTAAAGAAAATATTATTTATAATTTATTTATATAAATTTTTAAATATAAAATATATTTGAATTTTTTTAATGCATAACCTTAGCTATTAGTTTGGGGCATTTTGTGACACCTCTTGCCCCAATGTATTGCTCTGTGAAAACAAAAAAAACCCAGCATGCAAGAAAATGAACAAACCCATATCATGTAATTCATATAATGTAAAACTTGCCCTTTACATCCAGAAATGATGTTAGCAGATTTATCCTGTCTGCGAACAGTTCACTAATATCTTCAGCTGAATCTACAGAACAGTGATTAGCTGGCACAGAATTCTTCTTGAGAATTCAGCACATACCGTACTCATCTATAGGACTCCTTAAATTGGTTTTTCACATGTTGGGGCTGATCCTGATGTCTGTGGCAGAACCAAAAATGTCCTTGGTCTTTCCTTCCAAACTTTTGTTTTAAAATGTGGTGGAAGAAAACAGCAGGATCAACCTTGCTTTGTCCAGAAGAAAAGGAACCAAAACATTTTACCAGGCAGTTCTAATGCAGGCCTCCGTCAGTTTTGAAAGACTATGGGTTCGTGCTTGGAGCTGCATACGCTGCATGTGAAGCACGAAAGCCTGGGTTGGATTGTTATGGAGGAGAGGCTGTTACCCAAGCAGCAAATCCCCCCTCTCCACGCCATTGAATTAGTCCAATGGAAAGGCAGAGCCAATACGATTGGATCCAGCTGGCGTTGCAGAGCTGGGCTAAGGACAGGAGCTCACCCTGTCTTGTGGGGCCAACCCAGGTCTTGAACCCTGGCCTGCTGGTTAACAGGCACAGCGTCTTTACCGCTTGCGCCACCCACAGCCCAGTTCTAATGAAATCAACCATAACAGAGTGATCTAAATTCACTATTGAGTCCAGATGTCCCTTGTTATTCACTAGGGTTCCATTCTGAACCCTACTGTGCATAAAAAAATAAGTGGATAAAAAACTGGAAAAATAAATTTCAAGACCCACTTCCAGGTTTCTTGCTCCTCCATTGCTCTTAATGGAAAAAGGTTGTCTTATTTGCAGGGATTTGATTCTAAAAAGTGTTATTTAAAAAAAGCAATTTTGAAAAATAAAAGTGTGTCCCTTTACAATAATTTAAAAACAGTTTTTCTTTATGTTGCATAGAGGCAATCAGCAATTAGAAATGCAAAGGACCCCGCTCTACCTTTTTCTGGCTCAACTGAAAAATGGAATGATTGCTTGCATGACTGTCTCTCTACAACAGTAAGAAAAGCTGTTTTTAAAACTGTGATTTGCAGTGGCCATTTATGTTGCATCAAATCTGTGTATAAAAAAAATCTGTGTACATAAGGTTGTATCAGTATTCCTCCCAAACGTAGATACTTCATTAACCATTACTCTCAAAATGAAAAGTTCAAGAATTTAGCGGCATACGCAGGCTGCCAGTCAGTGAACCTCTAGCCTTATATAACAGAAACAAGTATGTGTGTGTTCACATATGCCCTTTGGTAAAGATTTCAAACTCAGACATTACAGCATTCCCCAAAGAGTCATCACGATCCTATCCAAAGTATGCTGACAGAACAGGCCAGGTTTGGTCATCACAACATTGGGTAAAAATTCAGATTAGTGTTTCCTGGCAGGCCACACTCGCTAGGAACATGCCTTTGCATAAAGAGGGAGTGTTCGGAGAAGAGTGGGAGACAGCACAACATCTCTGGAAGCTGCTCCCCATTGACCTTCAGATGTGGCTACTCCCATGTCCTCCAAGCCCTTTCTCTGCATCTTTCTAAAGAGGTGGACTGCCTGGTTTCATTCTTTTCCCACCTTCGTCCAGACCTCATACCATTTCTTGAAGAGATCCATGTTACCAACAAAACCAATTGACCCACACGCTAGTGACATCTAGATTACACAACTGCAATGCACTCTACGTGGGGCTGCCTCTGAAGATGGTCCGGAAACTCCAACTAATGCAGAATGAAATGGCTTGTGCGGTTGCTGGGGTTCCTTGGTTCAATTCTATGGGCCACTGCTTCAGCTTGCTTCCCGTTTGCTTCCGGGCTGAATTCAAAGTGAATGGTGTTGCGGCCAGGAACAGGGCCTTCTTGGTTGTTGCACCCCAACTCTGAACTCCCTTCCCCGGGAGTTAAGGAAAGCTCCCTCCTTATGGGTTTTCCAGCATGCCCTGGAGACTGACCTATCCTCGAGAGCTTTTAATTGATCTCAGAAAATTTTTTAAGTACTAATGTTTTAAATTCTAAATTGTTTTTAATTTTATGTGTGTGTTTATCATGTTATTTATTATTATGTTGTTTTTATCATGTTGTAGCCATCTTGGTCCTGCATGGCGAAGAAAGGAAGAGTAAAAATCCTTTAATAAATAAAATAAATAAACCAATAAATAAAATAAATAAAATAAATAAACCAATAAATAAACCAGGTCTGAATCAGAATCACAACCATAACGGAACCTCTATGGACACAATCCTAACTGTGCCTACTCAGAAGAAAGTCCAACTGTTTTCTATAGAGCTAGCTTCCTGGAAAATTTGCTTAGGATTGCAGCCTATACCTCCTTCTTAGACCCATTCCCCAACAGGCCACACGTTGCTGTGGCTTAGTATTACTGTGCCTGTTAACCAGCAGGCCAGGGTTCGAGACCCAGGTCGGCTCCACAAGACAGGGTGAGATCCTGTCCTTAGCCCAGCTCTGCGACACCAGCTGGATCCAATCGTACTGGTTCTGCCTTTCCATTGGACTAATTCAGTGGCATGGAGAGGGGGGATTTGCTGCTTGGGTAACAGCCTATCCTCCATAACAATCCAACCCAGGCTTTCGTGCTTCGCATGCAGCGTATGCAGCGCCGGGAGCATGATACCATAGTCTTTCAAGACTGACGGAGGCCTGCTTTTTTTAATACACCACTTATTGGTTGCTGGTAAAATACTGGTAACTCTTTTATAAAACAATTAACTCCTCCTAAGCCTTCTCTGAAATGCAAAGGCATGCAATATTTTTCAAGAAATTATTTTTTAAACCTGCAAATTTAAAAAAATAAAGGCTTTCTTCACAATACATTTTTTAAAAGATGTTTCTTGTTCAACACTGGATGTCTAACTAAAAGATGCAGAGTTGTTTTATGGCACTGGCCCAAAGGTCTGGTGCAGCAGGTCCACAAAAGGTATTGGGTTTAGCCGTACTGAACCATCCTGTCTTTAACTGGAGATTGTCTAACTCATCCTCTCAGTGTTTACAGCAGAGGCACTTGCCATTAATCCCCTCCTTGCTTCAACCCTATCAAGCTAGACAGTTGCTGGGGCAATGCTGATGCCACAGACAGAAAAGGGCAGGGAGCCCCCTCTCTCTGCAGCCCAGCAGCCATTTAGGAGAATCAAGACAGCCTGAGAGTGCAATCCAAAAGTATGTTTACTCTGCAGCAGGAAGCAGTGTACAATGGAGTTACTCCCAGGTATAAGGATTGCATCCTGAGAGTCTGCAGTTTCCTTGAGAGAGTGGCCCCTCTTATTAGATTTATTTTCATACTACTTTTCTACAACTTTGGCCTCAGTTTGAGTAATCAGAGATTAAAATTAACTGACCAGAGCCAAAGTGGCAAGATTATTTAAGAAATACTCAAGAGTTGATATCCCTGGGGGTGAAATTCACAGTTCCAGAAAGAAATATGGTCCTGGATTTGTTACAGCAGAAAAACCCCAGCATCATTGAGGCTGCAATCCTAATCACCAGTCAGGCCACCTCTGCCCTGGCATAAATCCTTTGCTGACCTGGGGATGTCACAAAAATGCTGTAAGAAACGTCTGCACCACTCCTGGAGGAGGGTTAAGCCAGTCCACAGACATGCAGTTGCCTCCCTATACCACAACGGGAATGGGAAGACTGATGAGTTGTGCTGGCCTAGTTTAGGATTGTAACCTGCAATTGGAAAAGGATATGGACTACCTTGGTATCCAAAGTTATTCAAGCAATATGTGCCAAGAATCTAGAAGCAGCTCGGGATACTAAATATATACGTAAACACAGGAAGCTGCTTTAGGATGAGCCAGACCATTGGTTTATTTATCTTCTCCATATTGATTATGGCTGCAATCCTGAACAACACTTTCCTGGGAGTAAGACCCACTGAGTACAATGGGGCTTGCTTCAGAGTAGTCATGGTTAGGATTGCAGCCTAACTCTGCAATCCAGAGTAACTACAGGAGCACATAAGAGACATTACGTGTACCCGTAGTTACTGCACCACCTAGTGAAAATCTATGGGAAATTCATATTGCAATCCAGAGCAAATTGTTCTTACACCAGAGCAAGGACTCCCCATAGTTACTCTGGATTGTGCCCTAAGAGTGCCTCTCCAGGACTTCAGGAGGATTTTCCACAGCCACAGAGTTGCTATAAAGATGCAAGCCTTTTACAAGTAAGTATAAAACACAGTACAATGAACAAAATTATAGTGTAAGGTTTGCTGTATGAAGAGCTCAAAAACATTAAAACCAAACCTCTAAACACCACAACTTCAAGGCTTACCCCCAAATCCAAAGTAAATACGGGAGCACGTAAGAGACTTTACATGCACCCATTGTTACTGCACCTCCCATTGAAAACCTATGGGAAATTCATATTGCAATCCAGAGTAAGTTGTTCTTACACCACAGCAAGGACTCCCCGTAGTTACTCTGGATTTTGCCCTTAGAGAATCAGTGTAAGCATTTTACGAATACCAAATTTACATTTTAAATTTCTGCTGATAGCATCATAATTCTTTGATATTAGCAACCAGGAGTTAACTACACTTGATCTTAGCCAAAAGGCCTATTATCTCCTCTTCTTGATGAGCTTGTGTTCTCATTGCACCTTTGGAGGCAACAAGGCTACAACTTTAATTTTATCCACTTTTTAGCTAATTGTATGTTTATTGTATGTAGATCAGGGAGGTCCATCAATGAAGTGACACAATGAGCTCCTGTGCTGGTGATCCAAACCCTAGTGATGCTTCTGCCTAGATATCACTTTCAGCACCTGCTGGTCCATTTTTGACTGGTCCCAGCAGCTTGAGAAAATCATTAGGGTCTGGAAAATGCTTTGTTTTTACTTGAATGGGAAGAATATTGACTTTACTATAGAGACAAAGATTGCTAAACATACAATATAAGAAAGAAAAAATTGTGTTCTCACTGTGCATTTGTGTTTTAGTGAAACATGGCGCAGGAAGGGAACGTGGTTCACTTAATCATTAAGTGTTCCTCCAGATGCTGGCCTTGTAAAATGTCATAGTAAATTCAGGCCCTTCACTTCTCTCGAGCTGTGGATAATTTTCTGATAATGAATCAGGTGCAAACTGGAAATTTCATCTGAACAAGGCTGAATTACGAGGGGTGCCGTGTCAAAGGCGGCTTCAAAGTGCACCCAGCTGTACTCAGAAACAGATGAAGAAAAGGTTACTTTCTTCTGGAAAGGTTTCTGAAAACTGCAAGTAATTCTTCCAGGCACCTTGTTGAATTCAAGGTCAGTATAACATACAAAAAAACTTCCACAGTCCAACCAGGCTCATTCAATGCCATACTGAACATGCTTGCGCAAATGTGTGTGGAATGGTACTACAGAGGGTATGGGCAATGCCCATGCACTCTCAAATCCACTCACACCACAATCTGTGGCAGGCAAATATGGGAAACTGCCTTGGCCAGACTTCTTTTGAAAACCACTTCCTAGAGCAGTGATTCTCAATCTTCCTAACGCCATGACCCCTTTATAAGTTCCTCATGTTGTGGGGACTCCCAACCATAAAATTATTTTTGTTGCTACTTTAGAACTAATTTTGCTACTGTTATGAATCGTAATGTAAATATCCGATATACAGGATGTATTTTCATTGTTACAAATGAAATGTGTGTTCTCTGCACACATTGAACACAATGGGATTTATTTCAGAGTAGGCATGCATAGGATTTGGCCTTGAGGCTACAATCCTATCTACATTTACATGGGAGTAAAGGCCCCCCTGACTATAATGGGATTTATTTCAGAGTAGGCATGCATAGGATTGGGCCCTGAGGCTGTCAGTCAGCCCCAGTGCGTGTGTAGCTACAGCCGGAGAGGTCTGGCAAGCCTGACCTGGCCCCCTGCACCAGGGGTCTTTAGGCGACCCCCAGGAAAGCTCTAGGCGACCCCCAAAGGGGTCCCAACCCCCACTTTAAGAAATGCTGTCCTAGAGTTTCCCAGTGTAGTTTCTCACCCACATTCAAAAAATGCAACTTGTCCAGCCTGCAGCTAGACTGTGCACAGCACATGGAGTCACTGGAGTCCAGACAGTGGCATGACAATTTTTTAAATAAAAGGGCTGCAGTGGCTCAGTTGGCTAAGACACCGTTCCTTTCATCAGAGAGGCCGGAGTTCGAGACCCAAGTGCTGCCAGATGGGGTGAGTTCCCATCCTTAGCCCAGCTTCTTCCTGCCTAGCTGTTCAAAATCATGCCAGTACAAGTAGATAAATAGGTACCACCTCGGTGAGAAGGTAACACTGTTCCATGCGCCTCGGCGTATAGTCATGCCGGCCCCATGACCACAGAAGTGTCTTTGGACAATGCTGGCTCTAAAGGCTTGGAAACGTGGGTGTGCACCGCACCCTAGAGTCAGATAAGACTGCAGTTAACTTGCGGGGGACCATTTATTTGGGAATTAGGAGGTGTTGCTGCTGCTAAGATTTTACCGGTGTGGTAGGTTCCATATGGTTCTTCATGGTGCTCATGACTTTTGGACCATCCCCAATCCCATACCCCACTTGAAGTACAGAACACGATCCATCAAACCTTAGCTGCCACAAAAGTACTGTACCTTAAAACACTTTGTGATTGAATTATAGTATAGTGCTCTGGAAGGAGATCAAAGCCTTCCCACACACACTGACACAACAGAGGATGCACCACAGAGCAGGTGTGATGTGCAGCACAGGAACAATGGAAGGATGGGAGCTGATTAGCACAGAGAAAGGCAGCAAGGGGGCTAGTGTTGGATTTATGGGGACAAGAGGTGGGTGGGTTCAACTGCACCAGCACATGAAATCCTATTCTACTTCCCAGGCCTGATCCACTGGAACAGATCAATGTTCCAGCTGATGCAGGTCTGAGGTGACCTATTGCTCAAGCTGGGCTTACTCTGGGACAAGGAGACAAATGTTCTGTGGACTCTTTCCACAAATGTCCTGTGGACTCTTTCCTATTTAATACAAGACAGAGACTTCAAACAACCTCACAAATCAGTGTAACACTCAGTATTAGTGGGATTGTTCTTGTATAGATAGGATTTCTGAAGAAAGATTTCTGCCTGCTAAACTTCCAGCATCACTCCATCGGCATGGGGTAGTTTAGGTAGGACTAGACTGCCCATCTGTCTTTTTAGGTACATTTTAGTGTTCTTTTTATTAGACTGTTATTACATAATATAAATCAATAAAATTACATATAAATTAGGATATAAAATTACATTACGAGTTAGGGGAAAGCAGAAATATACCTTGTGCATGCAATTTGTGTAGAATGTAATAACGCAGCCAACATAATATGGCTTGAATCAATGCCTTTCAATGACTTTTTTGTATGATGTGGAATAAACTATGTGTTACGCTACCTACAGATTGCATTTAAAGACTGCAAATGTAAGCAGATGGACCATTTGTGAACTATGTCCATCTTTTCAGTTCATTTTCTGCTGAATTCTCTCACACAACTAGGAGGTATTAATGCAAGGCAAAGCTGAGATCCATGAGAAAAGGAGAATAAGCCAGGAGAACGAAACCATCATCTGCACACATTCTTTAAAAAAATAATTAAGAAAACCAGTGACCTTCACATAATCCAAGCAGTAGCCCCAAAAAAGTTTTTCAAAGCATGAAATATATTCGAAAATTTTTGCTTTAAGCGAAGTGTGGAAAAATGCATCCTGGGAGTCATTTGTAGCCCGGGTGGATTCCCAATTTGGCCTTCAGGGAGTCCCCAGTTTCCAAAGATCCTCTGGCCTGAGCATGCACTAGCCTGCAGGTTTAATTTAACCCACCATTTTCTCTGAACAACTTATATCTCCATATGTTTTTGTCTAGCCCTACAATCAAGAGTAACTATGAGAAGATTTAAGAAGCACTTACTCTGGATTGCTCTATGCATTTCCCATAAGTTTCCCATAGATGGCACTGTAACTACATTGGTGTAAAAGGTCCCATATCCCCAAATCCAGAGTAACTATGGGAGCACATAAGAGACTTTACGTGCACCTGTAGTTACTGCACCACCTAGTGAAAACCTATGGGAAATTCATATTGGAATCGAGAGTAAGTGGTTCTTACACCAGAGCAAGGACTCACCATAGTTACTCTGGATTTTGCCCATAGTTACTCTGGATTGTAGCCTTGGTCTGTATGTTTTCATTCTGCAAGAGGTATGTGGACAAACAGTTCATAGTTTTCATGTGGTTCTACATGCCTTTTCATGCATATTATAAATAAGGTCAGTAAAAATTCATTCATATAAGTTCTGTCTCTAATGTATTCATTTATATAAATGTATGCACATTTATGTTGATTTGAAAAGTAAATTATTTTTCCGTGCTAGAGAGATGATGTGGCACTTCTGCCAAAATGTTTAGCCCACCCTTGCTTTAAGTCAGACAAGAACCAGATTCTTTGCCAGCTTTAAGAATCATTTGCAAAGCTCAGGCCCCTCACACTAATTCTCCTTTTGAATAGAGAGAATTGCCATTTGAAAAGAAAAAAGAGAGATGGGGAAAGCATTTTTGCAATGTTAATGTTCCACAGCAGGAACCAATAGTGACAAATCTTTCCCTTCCACATGCTAATAAGGCTGTTCCTTGCTAAACCAAAAAGATTTTTCAACACTGACTTCAAAGCTTCTTACTAACAAAACTTCTACATGACTTTTAACTAACAAAAAAGTGAGTTGTTTGCCTCCAACTCAAGAGTCACCCAACGGAAGTTTAAATTTACTGAAATTCACTTGTACCCCCATTGCCATTAGCAGGCCTCCGTCAGTCTTGAGAGACTATGGTATCGTGCTCTGCGCTGCATACGCTGCATGCAAAGCATGAAAGCCTGGGTTGGATTGTTATGGAGGATAGGCTGTTACCGAAGCAGCAAATCCCCCTCCCCACGACACCGAATTAGTCCAATGGAAAGGCAGAGCCAATACAATTGGATCCAGCTGGCGTTGCAGATCTAGGCTACGGACAGGAGCTCACCCTGTCTTGTGGGGCCGACCCGGGTCTCGAACCCTGGCCTGCTGGTTAACAGGCACAGCGCCTTAACCGCTTGCGCCACCCACAGCCCATTGCCATTAGCAATAGGTAGGAATTTCAACACATCATAGGTTGCATTCTTTTAAAATCTCACCCTGACAGCATAAAGAAGTACTTGTAAGTGGTGGCCCATTGCAAAGATTGCTTGAATTTTAATTTACAAAAGCCTGTTCTTTTTTAAATTGAGTCTTAAAAGAAGAATTTGGTGACTTCATGATTAGAATTAAATCAACTGTACATGGCTTTCAAATGCAACATGCTTTTTCTAATCTAACAATGGTCATATATATCTCTGCCTCATCCTGGATAGATATATGAAGGCAGAAAATTTGAAAGCAATTCCCATCTAGCAACCTCAAGGCTAAGACTATTGTCCAGAGCTCTATCTGGCCTTTGGAGACTCTCCAGAATGATCCAGTGATTCATAACATGACAGCCTGAATCCTGATGGCAAGGATACTGGGTGTAAATTCCACCAGTGTCCTAATATCTTCACCTGTTCCATGCTGTCTTCCAGGCAAAATTCAAAGTATTTCTTCCTTTAAAACCCTCCTATGTTAATGTCTTTTATAGATGTGGAACCTTCCTTTTCTTTCCAATGGTAAAAGCAAAGAATTTTATGTGCCTTTGAACAAGGCTTACCTCTTATCTATCCCCTTGAATTTTGCTGTTTTTTATTAGTCTTTCAATATGTAAGGTGGCTGTGGGTGGCACAGGTGGTTAAGACACTGTGCCTGTTAACTAGCATGCCAGGGTTCGAGACCCGGGTTGGCCCCACAAGACAGGGTGAACTCCTGTCCTTAGCCCAGCTCTGAGACGCCAGTTGGATCCAATCGTATTGGCTCTGCCTTCCCATTGGACTAATTCAGTGGTGTGGAGAGGGGGATTTGCTGCTTGGGTAACAGCCTATCCTCCATAACAATCTAACCCAGGCTTTCGTGTTTCGCATGCAGCGTATGCAGCACTGAGCACAATACCATAGTCTCTCAAGACTGACGGAGGCCTGCTTTTTTCAATATGTAATGCTACAGTTTAAAGCTAATATTAAATTTTTTACTGCTAATTTGGAAACACAATCCTGACTTTAGGACAAAAAAATGGCCCAGCCAAACTGGCCTAAGTAAGCCATATCCTGAGCTTAGGCCAATCCACAAGTCTAGAAGGCCTCTGGCTGGCCTAACCACTGCTGAACAGGCAGAGGTGCAAAACATTTTAAAAAAAATCTCATTATATAAATAAGATACTGGTTATAACGTACTGGTTATATAATGTACTTCATGTTCATTATTTGACAAACTACTGATACCAAAGTCCACATTTAAATGCCTTGTAATAAGGGGGGAACACCAAATATCAACTTCACATTTTTAATTATAATTTCATTCCTTTAGGTTCCATTATTCACCCCATCTAATGGATGAAGGCAGTATAGTGTCTAACAGCCCAATCCAGAGCAACTAATCTGTCCACATAAGAGCCCTTAGGTTGCCCTATCTAACACTAGGTTGGAGCAACTGCAAGATGCTCCAGCCCAGTTACTCTGAAGGAGGCTTAGGGCAGAGCAAGGCAAGATAGGGTGCCCTAAGAGAGGTGGAGCTGCTCTGCCCTAACTGGGGCAGCCTAAGCAGCTCAGGAGAGGCAAGTTGAGGGCATGTTTAGCATTGCCTAGGGCAGAGCAGTTACTCTGTATCCAAAGCCTGTTTCCAAGGCAGAAATGCCCTCTTCCAGCCCTCAGAGTTATACCACCTCAGGAGCAGGTATAGTAATGAGTAGACCCATAGGGGTCCATGATAAGGCCCGAGTAAGAATGGCAGTGTTGACCAAAAATCTGAGTTCTTGGCCAGCCTAGCTGCAACCCCTGCCTCTCAACCTCAGGATATGGAACAAACTACGGCTGCCCACAAACCTCAGGATACAGCAGGCCACTCCAAGAAGCCCCTTGTATTCACTGTAGAATGTACTGGCATCTCATCAGGGACTCCTTAGAAGGCAGGCACCCAGTGGCGTCACCAGACTGGTGCGGGTGGTGTGGGCTGCATTGGGTGATGCGCTCCGTATGGGGTGATGTGCTGGAGGAGTTTGACTGTCCTTTGGCAGGCCCCGGGCGTCAGCACACCCACTCAGGCCTGCTCCAAGGCGGAACAGCAGCCAGAAGCTGCCACTTGTCTGAGGAGCTGGCCTGAACGGCCATCTGAGGTGCACTGCGCAGAAACACACTGAGCATGCCGAACAGCTTCAGAGGAGACTTCCTTAGAGCAGAGAAAGTCCGCGCCTCTGCACAGCCATTCGGCCTCACTCAGGAGGCGGAGCGGCAGCCGAATGGCTTCAGAAAGAGTACTGCACAGGCACCAACTCTGACGCCTGCACAGTCTCCCCCGAAGCCAAAAGGCTTCAGAAAAGTACGGCGCAGGTGTCAGAGATGGTGCCTGCGCAGTACTCTTTCTGAAGCCAGTTGGCTTCAGAAACAACTGCGCAGGCGCCAACTTTGGTGACTGCGCAGTCCAGGTTGGGGGGGGGGCGCATCCCAGGGATGATGCACAGACTTCCGCACCAGGTGATGTGCAGAGTCATGTCACCACTGTAGGCACCACAGCCGTTCCTTGTTCAGTGTGATCTGAGGGGTGTCTCCTCAGGAGCAAGTCTTCCCCTTGTGTCAATTACTTAACATGCTCTGGAGCAGTTAGGGCAGCCCAGGCTTCCTGACTCTCTGGATTCAGCATAACTTTCTGCTCTGGATACAGAATAGTTAGGAGAGTGCAGTTAGGTCAGAGCAGGCTGAATTTGCTCTGGATTGCAGCCTATACCTATGTATTCTGGGGTGACAATAGAAGAGCAAGAAACCAGTTCTTTAAAGCTATTTTCCCACTGATTTGGTATCCACTGATTTTTTAATCCACTAAGAGTTCTGGAACAGAACCCAGTGGATAACATGGCATGACCTATGTATACAATGAAATACATTATGGAAGAAACAGTGCTGTTTGAGGGGGAGGGGGTGGAAAACAGCAGGAGCAACACTGCATAAGACAGTTTGTGTTATTCTCAAAATCCCTCTGAAACCATTTTCACCGCTTACCAAAACACAAATAGTGATGCAGCCAAATGGGAAACATTCCACAGCTGAAATGCTGTGACTGAGAAAGTTCTTTCCTGCATCTCTGCCCACTGCTGTGGTGGGAACATTGAGAAGGTCCTCTGATGCCAGTGTGTTTTAGGTGCAGGTAAGAGTAGGTTAAGAGCTGTGGTGGCACAAGTGATTAAGACACTGTGCCTGTTAACCAGCAGGCCAGGCTTTGATACTTGGGTCCTACCAACCTAGCAGTTTGAAAGCATGCAAATGCAAGTATATAAAAAGGTAGCAGCATTCTGTGCACATGCCAGACAATGCTGTGTGCATACCGGACAATGCATGTCAGACAACGCTGGCTGTACGGCTCTAGAAACAGAAATGATCACCGCACCCTACGGTTGGTCACGACTAGCAGCATAACCTGCAGGGGATACTTTTACCATTTTAAGGGTAGGTTATATACAAGAGGACCTATTTACCAAGTCCCAGACTTTTTAGGTCTTTAAAAAGTCAGAAAAGAGCACGAGAAGCTGCAGTCCTACATGCACACCTACAAGTAATGGGATTTGCTTCTGGTATGTATGCATAGGATTGTGCTGAAGGAGGTGATCTTACCCAATCTACTATCCTTTCAGCCTCAACTGTTCATCTATAGCAGTGATTTTCAACCAGTGTGCCATGACACACTGGTGTGCCACGGATAGTCCTCAGGTGTGCCATGGGAATTTAGGGAGAGTCATTAATTAATAGGAAAACTGGGAGATTTGAACAGCCTGGTGTGCCTTGTCGATGGGAAAAACAACTGATGGTGTGCCTTGACAATTTCAGTGTGCTATGAGATAAAAAAGATTTTAAAAATCACTGATCTATAATACGAGGATAGATGCTGCCCAACCTTATATGGTTATTTCATTAGGAGTACTGAGATACGTGTATGAAGTGCTCTGAATACGTTAAAATTACCAAACACGATGATGAAGATAATGGCCACAGGGGGAAAAAATAACGTGCTTCCTTCCTGACTTCATGTTTTTATATGTACGGACATTGTTTTGTTTCGCTAATGCATTCCAGCCTCAAACTGTGACAACCTCCAAGATGAACCCTGCACCAGTTTTTTTTTTTTTAAACAGGTGCATTTAATTTTTGGAATGAATCTGTTGCTCTTGTTTAAAGTTCATAGTCCTAGCCTCTGGCAAGGCACAATCAGTTTGCTTTTTTTTTTAAAAAAAGTCTTGTAACACAAATTATTTTTTGGCTCTTTTATAGAGAAAGCCTCCAGACGCATGTGTTCTTGGCTGTGAAGTCTTTCTTGAAGCAAGTCGTAGCCAATTTGCCCAAAGCCAAAGTGAACTGGCACATCTCCACGTATACACTCTTCCCTTGTCAAAGTGCCTGCAAACTGGAGTGTTTTCCTTGGCCGTTCCAACTGTCCAGACTTAGCCTTTCCATGTGCTTTCCAGCCAAACCAAGAAGAAAGTAGCAACAAGCTGCAAGAAAAGTGCTGTTAAAAGAATTCTATTTTCTTTTTACTTATCAGTAGCAGAAAATCAATTGAAAGGCATATATGCCAAGCTGGTGGTTCCATGACCTACTGGCCCATTGACTATGGCTCCCCATAAGGACTACAACCTTATTCATTAAGTATGGTAGCAGGTTTTTTACAAGGATTCAGTGGCTCCCTTAGCTAGTTTCTAGTTTCTCAGGAAGCCACAGCTTACACTTTCAGAACCACTACTAGATAATCTTGCTTAAATTTGGCATCCATCAGTCTTGAAAGACTATGGTATCATGCGCGATGCTCCATGGAAAGCACGAAGGCCTGGCTAGATAAATATGGAGGATAGGCTGTTACCCAAGCAGCAAATCCCCCCTCTCCATGGCACTGAAATAATCCAATGGAATGGCAGAGCCAATACGATTGGTTCCAGCTGTGTTGCAGAGTTGGGCTAAGGACAGGAGCTCACACTATCTTGTGGGGACCCGGGTCTCGAACCCTGGCCTTCTGGTTAACAGGCACAGTGTCCTAACCCCTAGCACCACCCACAGCCCACAATCTTGCAGTACAGGTCAAATTTTTGTTATACACAGGTTTCTTTCATGCATGGATTTGACATATGTATAAAAATCACAA
This sequence comes from Cryptoblepharus egeriae, assembly GCA_030015325.1. Lineage (NCBI taxonomy): Eukaryota > Metazoa > Chordata > Lepidosauria > Squamata > Scincidae > Cryptoblepharus > Cryptoblepharus egeriae. Next base: position 6,182,617 of record JAREYC010000004.1, read on the forward strand.
ATGGTCATTGCAAATCAAAATTTTAAAACAGCTTTTCTTACTATTGTAGCAAGACAGTCATGCAAGCAAGCATTCCATTCTTCAGCCGATTCAGGCAAGAGCAGGCAGTCCTTTACATTTATTATTTCTGACATTTATTATTTCTGACAACAGTAAGAAAAGCTGATTTTTAAAGCCATGTAAAGCAGTGGTCTTCAAAGTGGGGGTCCTTCCAGGCTGCAACCTCAGGGAGTTCACGAGAGCATGGGATCCACCATCTTGGAATCTGGCACAGGGCTTTCCTGGAGTAAGTCTCATTGAACAAAATGGAACTTACTTCCAAGTAGATATGGAGGAGTATCCTGGTAAATTTGACAGGGGGTCCAGGACTGATTTAATTTTGAAAGGGGGTCCCAGGCTGCAATGCCTGAATATCACTTCTGCAAAGGATGCACTTTTAAAAACAAAATCTTTTATTTAACATATTTTTTGGTATCTGCAGAGAGTTCCAGAATCAAACCCCTCCAGATTCTGAGGCACAACTTTATTTCATTTGGAGCAATGGAAGAGCAAGATATCTCAAACTTTTCAATGGGTATCGAAATCTATTTTTAAACTTTTTTACCCACAGATTGTTTTTAATACATGGGAGGTTCTGGAACAGAATCTAGCCCTACAATCCAGAGTAACTACGGGAGCACGTAAGAGACATTACATGTATCTATAGTTACTGCACCATCAAATGAAAACCTATGGGACATTCATACTGCAATCCACAACAAATTGTTCTTACACTGGAGCAAGGACTCCCCGTAGTTACTCTGGATTGCCCTTAATTTGATAACAAGAGACACCTGTACTTGGGAACAGTTTGCTTCCTTGATAAAATGTAACACTATGTGACAAATTGCCCTTCCAGATGGTTTTATTCTATTTGTATATAAATACACCCACTTATTTATTTATTTACCGAGTCCAAAACAACATTCATTAAAAATTTTAATATTTAAAAAATTTAAAAATTAGAAATTAAAAATTGAGGTAAAACTAAAGAATATATTTCAAGACTATAACAAATTTTCAAACCTGAAAATATATTTCAAGACTATAAACACGATGCTTGTGATTTGCCAATTGACTGAACTGGCAAATTAACTGAAAAACTATTTTCTAACAATCTCACACTTTTAACTAGTATCTCTTCATAGTGCTTTGCTTCCCTAAGTTTATTTCTTTGCATTTCAGCAGGATGACGTTATTCAAAAATACCAGTACCAAGATATAGGGTGCAATCCTAACCATGCCAACTCAGAAGTAAGCCCCATTGTGCTCAATGGGAAAGTGTGGAAACTGTACTTCCAGGAAAGTCCTGGAAACTGCACTTCCAGGAAAATGTGTTTAGGATTGCAACCTTTGATTATTAGTAGTGTCATATCCTCCACCTCCCCCACCAAGTGTGTCACCCAGTGTGGTCCACAGTCCCTGCACAACCTTAGTGTTGCCATTACCCTGTTGTGACCCAGAGTACAGCATAGATCTGATCAAAGAGGAGAAGAAACCAGCTGGTTTCATATCTGGATCAGGTCCCCAGAGAAAAGCAGATTCCAGCAACCAAAAAAGGCTCAAGACACAACCAGAGTATCCCATTCCTATTGCTAAAGACAACACTGTCCTAAACACTGAACCACTATCACACACCCTTCATTCAGCATGGAAGAAGGAACCAGTTCAAAGATCCATATTAAGCAGTCGACAAGCATGCATGTGTGTGTATGGGTGAGCACATGTGCACACAAGCACAGTAAATTGTCTCTCTGTGCTTTTGCCTGAAGGCCATTCTCTGAACTAATTAGATTCAGCCAGTTAATGGTTGCAATGCCACAGCTGCCTGGCGCTGTTAATGCTTTTCCTTAAGCTAAATCTCTAACTCCAAAGTCTCTGCTTGACCTCTGGCCCTACCCTGGTGCCTGATGGTTGAAAAACTGGCAGGTGGTCGAGCTTTAGCTGGTTCAAGAAAGGTTAAATGAAAAAAGAAAGAGAGAGCAAGAAGAAATCTATGTCAAGGGTTATTCTGAAGCAGAACAAAAGGTCTCCCTGCCTGTGAGCCGTTCACTCTGTGAAACATCATTTCCTCTGACATGCACAGAGATGTAGTAACAGCATCCTGGCCAACCTCCCCTGAAAATAAAGGCACTAGATCCCCAAAATACAATGCTGTACTAGACTATCTGCTGACACCAAGGAAGCAGATTAATATTTTAGCTGGTATTGTATTGTAGCTGGTGTAATGCCCTCCCCCCCCCCCACCCCCAGGAATGTCTTAGAAGCGGCTTACAGCACTTATGTGGGTATGACTGGAGGTTAGGATTCTATTCACATACCTCACGTGACAAGTTTAATTCGTTCCGGAAGCATGCTTGTTATGTGAAATGTTCTTTATGTGAAGTGGATTTTCCCACAGGAAATAATGAAATCTCAGATGATTGGTTCCACAACTCCAAAAATATAGTATTAACTTTGTAAAAATGATGAGAAAACACTGGAATTGAATTCAAAACATGCATTCAATGTGCACGATCCTATGAAGTCTACTTAGGCTGCAATACTAAAGACACCTTCCTGGGAGTAAGCCCCATTTAACACAATGGGGTTTACTTCTGGGTAGACATGGTTAGGAGGCTGCAACCAAAGACACTTTCTTCTGCAATCAAAGACACTTCCCATGTGTTTTCCCACTTTCTCCTTCTCTCCATCCTGAGCCTCTCTCTCCCCTGTTCCATTCTGGCTAGCCCTGAGCTGCTTCCCTCTTCTCCACTGCTGTTCTCGCCCTCTACCCAGCCACAGACGCCCAGCCACAGGAGGAACAGCGCGGAAGTGTTGCTTTCGCTATAGGCAGGCGCACTAGACAGCCCTGACGCTTTTTAAAAGGGCTGCCGGCCAGCGTGTCTGCCCCAACTGCCAATGAGTGTGCTTGTTAAGTGAAGCAACACGTGTTATGTGAAGCGGAATCCTGGAGAAATCTTTGCTTGTTATGTGCATCACTTGTTAAGCGAGGAACTTGTTAAGCAAGATACCACTGTACTGCAATGTTATAGCATAGTTCAGTGGTAGTCAAACTGGTGGGTCACGACTCACCAGCTCATTTGAAAGTGAGAAAACAGAAAAACAATGACAGCGAAGTGGTTTGCAATCATTTTTTCTAACTTTCTAAGTGCTGGGTAGCCCTGCGGAGAGCTACGGGGGCTGATTAAGTTACAGAATCCCCAGTGTGGGAGACTGCATCACTGTCCATGCTCAGCCCCCCCCCCCCCCCCCAAAAGACTGAAGAGTAAAACTCCCAAGCGGTTGAGATCCACTAGTAGTGCAATCCTAGGGGGTGCAATGAGTTTCTGTGCAGAGACACATCGCACACCCATCAAGTTAATGAGCCACCTACTGCTTGGTGCAATGGTCCGATTTGCCCCCATTGTAACCTTGTCTGAGAGCTACAATTCACTGTTTGCTCAGAGAAGTAAATGGCAATTACTCAGATGAATGAAACGAAAGGTATGTTGAGCACCACAGCAGAGGGGGCCATGGTGACCATATATTATAACCAAAAATGAGTAGGACCCCCCCAATTGTTAGTAATCCCCAAATGTTAGTAAAATCCCCCCAAAATGTTAGTAAAAATGTAGGATACCCAAGAAAAATATAGCACATGACCAAATAAAAGCTAAGAATACTCTCATATTTTCAGAGTTAATGTAAACACTATTATTATTATTATTAAATTTAAAATTATAATGTATTACATATAATTATTTAGAGGGGTCTCCAAGCATTTTGGACAAAGGGCCATATCAAATATCTAGGACCAAAAAAATTACAAATAAAATTTACAATAATATATTAGAAATGGAACATACTACATTAGGAATATCTTGTGGATTGTTCTGGTTGTGTTCAGTTTGTGGGCCAGAAGCTCTCAGGGTACTACAGGCTGGCTAAGGGCCATGTAGAGGCTTGCTGCAAGCAGTATCCGCGCCCCCCCCCCCCCCGGGCTGGGGTTTTTAAGACCCCTGAATTAGATGATGGCTACCTGTTGCCTGTTCATAAGGAAAAGGAGGGCTATGAAGTTTCTCTCCCTCCTGGAAACAAGATTTAAAAAAGGAAAAACATGGTCACATTGAGTGGGGGCTTTTCTAATGACCCCTGTACATTTCTAGTGGGGGCTTTTCTAGTGAACCGCTGAGGGTCACATTTATGGTTCCAGATTGTAGTACATTTGCTTGATCTTAGATAAGGCCTTTCAGAAGCATTTTTTGCATTGCGCTATCTCTTTATGTGAATATCTCTTTGCTAGGTTGTGATACTAGATGGAAAGATAGAACTCTTAAACTAGCTTTTGTTTCTATAAATCCCACTAATATTGATGATGATGATGATGATGATGATATGATGATGATGATGAACTGGTTATCACTGTGGTTGAGGAAAAACAGGTCTGGATAATTAACATTGCAATACCCAGACATCATCAAGATCTTCAAGAGAAAGAACTTGAGAAGATCAAAAGGTATAAGGTATACAAATAGAAATTCAAGGGATCTGGGAAAAGAAGGCCACTGTGATTCCAATAATAATAGGTGCTCTTGGAGCAATTCCATCAAGTCTCCAGGAATATTTAAATGTAATGGGCCTCCAGAAGATAACAACTGCCCAGTTACAAAAAGCAGCTCCTGGGAACTTCACACATATTAAGAGGATACCTTTGTGATTCCTCTGATTTCTCTTCCCTTGAACAGGAATCGAATTACAATAGAACCAATTCCAGTCAAACACCTGGCAACTGTGATATACAACATAATAATAATAATGCTAACCTGTCTAATAGCTTCCTATCTATTCATTCCTTGCTGAATGAATGAATCAGAAATTACAAAGTTGAAAGGTGAATGTTTGCGGAAAAATAACTCTTCTTTGTGCACTCCAACAAAGAAATAGTTTTTGTTGTAAAATTAGGCTTGGGGGATTTTGTAAGGAATCAAGAAGTCCTTTTAAACAATGAGACACCATAGCAAGTATTTTTAAGGGTGCAATTCAAATAGGAATTCAAAAATAAAAGAGGGGTGAAATTAGTGGGACAAGCAAGCATGAGAGAAAGAGTATTAGAGCTATATCTACGAAAAACAAAGCCGAAAAACAAAGCTCCACAGTTTTCCGTGGGTCTTTTTCTCCTAGGAAAGCTTAGGCTGCAATCCTAAACACACTTTCCTGAGAGTAAGGGCAAAATCCAGAGTAACTATGGAGAGTCCTTGCTCCAGTGTAAAAACACTTACTCTGGATTCCAATATGAATTTCCCATAGGTTTTCACTAGATAGTGCAGTAACTACAGGTGCATGTAAAGTCTCTTACGTGTTCCCGTAGTTACTCTGAATTTGGGGGTAAGTCCCATAGAACACAATGGGAATTACTTCTGGGTAGACATGCTTAGGATTGCACACCTAGCTGCAAAACAGCTTCAAATGTTTATTCAGAAGCAGAATTCTCTGCAAGCCACTGTTTTTAACCTGGCCTGCAAATTTATTTTATTAATGCTTATGCCGCTTTTCCAATAAATCAGCTTACAAAAATTGATGAAAACAATTAAATGATTACCATAAATACTGAAATAGCAATAAAAGCAACACCAAATTAGGAAAAGTCAGCAAGGCCTTCACAACGAAAACCTGACAACTAAAACAACAACTGAAATTAAAACTGTCACAAGACAAAATATTTCAGTGTGACATGCGTTGTGTATTTCATGTACATGTTAAAATAAGAGATGCTATAGGGGCTTCTTCTCCAAAGTGAACACAAGGAAAGCTGACATTAAAGAGTTAAAGACAGCAAGTCACACAAAAGTGCAAAAACTATTGTTTATAAAAGTCAGAAAGAATGAAGTTCCTTTGCTCCAGTCCCTTCTCCCCTTTAACCTTTTGCCACCATGTCACACTGGCATTTGATCTTTTGCCTTAGTTCATTTGTTCCTGTCAAGGCCATCTATCATGGGTTCTGTTTATGGAGGGACTGAGACAAGTCTATCACTGGCCTCTCGGTTTCTCACACCCACATGATGGCCTGCAAGCTCTAATCACAAAACAAGGACAGGTCCTGCTCTGGATATGAGGGGATCCAGTGTATCCTTTATCACACTTGGAATTCAACTGATGGAATTTCAATTCCTCAAGCATCTGACCCCACAGCTGCTTCAAAGAAGGCTGGAACCCTATGGTTTTCTATGGAACAGCAGTATGCACTCTGCATGCACTCAACTGTCTGTGATATATATACACTGAGCCCTGCTTGGGAACATCTGTTAGTTGGTCACTATGAAGCTTACTGAGCTAGATGGACTTTGGATGCAATCTAGAAGGATACTGTATAACTTGTTTTTAATATATATATATATTTATTTATTGCATCAACTTTTACTATGCCAAAGCAAATGCTCAAGGTGGTTTACAGAACTTTTATAGAGCACAATCCTATCCCTCTCTACTCAGAGGTAAACCCCATTGTATCAGGGTGACCAGATGCCCAAACCTCAAAAGGAGGGCATGGTCTTGGATTCTTCCAGGCTTTGCCTTTCCTGAGGACAATGGCACACATTTGTCTACTTACAAGTAAGGCCGTGATATTGGGCCCTTTCACTTTCCCAAAGAGATCAATGCATATTTTTTGGGGGGTTTTGGGCATAACTTTTTATAGGAAGGAGATATTTCAAAACTGATTTTCGCATTGGATTCTGCTCTTCAATATGAATCCAATGACATATGACATGATGGGGTACTGCACACCATTTCTAAATTCCAAAATGAAGGGCAATGAAGCCTTTTGGAGGACACCCGGACAAGAGAGTAAAAAAAGGGACAAATCTGGACATTTCCGGTCATATGATCACCCTGCATTGTACTTAGTAAGGTTTACTCCTAAGCAAGTGAGATTAGGATTGCACCCATAATAGCAACACAAGAAAAAAAATCAAACAGGGCACTAAAACATTCACTTTAAGAAAAAAAAATCAAGCAGATTCCTGTATAAAGCAAATACTCATAGAGAAAATAAACATGATGAAAGACGTAGGCAGGACCCACACAGTTTCCTAGTCCAGACCAGCATGATATATGAACCATAAGGTGGAATGCAACCTACCAGTCAGAAGACCCTCCAGTCCTAAGGTTGGACCAGACTTCACTGAATGTCCCTGATTGGTGAGCTCAGGATTCAGAGCCAAATTCAGGCAGAGAGGAGTACAACACTGGTAGGGATGATGATGCCTCCAACTGGCCAGACTGGTGTACATTATTTCCCTTGCCTTTTCAACAGAAAAATACCTACTGCTGGTCTTTAAGCTTTAAGGTGCCATTGGAGACCCAAGGATAAACCTTCCAGATCACAGATATGGATTTGTAAAGCCCTGCCTGTTGTACAGTCAGGATGTTTACAGAGCCGGGGGGGCGCAGATTTGGGCTTTTTGGATCATAAATTGGGTGGGTCTGACCTTGATGGTACCGATAGTGCTTCATCATGTCCTTGATGGATATTGTGACAATGTCTCCAAACTTGGCAACAAGTATACAAAACTTTTTTGAGGTGTTTAGAATAGTTGCAAGAAATCATGAAATCAAAACTTAAATTCCTTACCTTAATTCTTACATAATTAAATGCCTAGCTCAGAAGGAAACTCGATTGTAAGACTGAAGTTTATTCAGTAATGTAAAATGTTAATTGTGTGCATAAGGGAATGCTGATCAATTAAACCAGATACATCCACAGATTACAGCTGGATCAGACCAAAAATCCATCATTCTAGTGTCCTGCTTCATACAGTGGCCAACCAGATGCTTTTGGAAAGCCTACAAATGATGGTCCTCTCCTGATTTCCAGCAGCTGATATTCAGAGAAACACTGTCTCTAAACATTGATGTTTCATTTATCCTTTGTAATTTGAAAACACATCCGCAAAAGGTACAATGCTCACCCAAGGCTGCCTGCATGCCTGCCCTCACACACTGTTATTTGCTTCATACAGCACATCAACAACCTTAAAAATGTGCTTTATTCAACACACCAACAACCTTGGAATCTCCTAGGCCTGCCTGCAATTCTTACTTTGCTATCTGCACAGCTGCCTTGAATTCGTCCCACCATAAACACTCAGTATCAGGATTCGGAGGATTATTTTACATCAACATAGAACGGCTTTGTTCTCTTCCCCCCTCTCACTCCAGCTATTGCAGTGACTGCATACTGCAAATCACAAGGCTAACTACGTTTAAACCAGCATTTTGAAGGGAGGTGGGAGAAACCACAAAGCACAAAAAGGCACGCACACCTCTGATGCTATCTCGTGAACCAAAGAAAGGCCATCATACTCACTCCTCTCCTTCCCAGGCTTCCTCAAAACACTCATCTGCAGAAGCAACACGCTGCTTGGCGGGCAGCCAGTTGGAAACCAAAAGGGGTTTTCCTTTCCTGCGCTCACCCTCATTCAAGTGCTTCTTTCTCTGTACACAATGCTATTTATAGCAGCTGGCAAGAAACCAGCTGCAGTTCAGCCACAGAACCACAGATTTCGTGCACACACAATTCCATTTTCGCTTGTTTCGTTGCAAGGAGCATGGAACCTGAAAGTGTGATTCCAGGGCAAAATATTCACAGAGGATGCCGCACATAAAAAAGGAAGGGTTTGAGGAGACTGGGGCAACTGCAAGCTTGGGAAGTTGTCAGAATGTAAGGGGCACCCATTTCTGTCCAGCCCCTTGCCTCCTCCGATCTTTCCTTCCAAAGTGGAAATGAGGAGACAGAGATGCAGTGAGCTTGCAAATTGGAACAGCAAAGGTTGGCACATGACCAGGTAAGGGAGGCAGTATTCGGCACACTGGTCCAGGAGTCAGGAGGTCTTGGGCGAACCTTGGGTGACTGGCAAGTTGCCACAAGTTTGCACTTGGGAGAACAAAATACGGTAGATAATGGTTGTATGAGCTGCTCGTATTAGAAGTTTGGTCCCTTACAGAATCCTTGGGTTGACTTCTAGGAAAGGCACAAACTCTCTAAAAGGGGGATAATAAATCAAGGACTAGAAGCAGAATTAAATACAGTAGCATTCCTATAACGTCCTGATTTATGAAGAGTCTCATATAATTCTAACAAATGAAAAACTGGAGCAAATTTGCCTTTTTACTTGTCTGTTTTTAATCTGCAGAGGGTACCGACAAAGGCTGCAATCCAAACCTATATTTAGCCCAGCATGAATCCTATGCACACCAGGGAAAGTCACAAAAGTGGTTTAAGGCACTTCTGCCCCACTCTTGGTGGTGGGGTTTTAAGGCCAATGAACAGGCATATGCCAACCTCCCCACACCATCACAGAAATATAGACAAGGTGAGTTAGGCCAACGCAAGTTTCTTAGGATTGCACCCAAAATCACATACCTAACTGCTTTTCCGTACTAAAAAAGAGAAAAATGTCTGCATGTGGAAAATGAACATATAAATGGTAAAAGCTTTTGAAGCAACAACTTTCAACATGCAGTTTATCACATAAGATCAGGGTGACCAGATGCCAAACCCAAAATTCCTGAACCCCAAGGCCAAACTTCCTAATCCCAGGCCAAAATTCCTACCCGCTGAAAAAATTGCCAAAAATGTATTATTTTGTTTTTGCTTTTGTTTTTTTGACCATAACTTTTGATAGGAAGGAGATATCTCCAAACTGATTTTTGCATTGGCTTCTGCTCTTCAATATGAATCCAAGGACATATGGCACGATGGGGTACTGTGCACTATCGCAAAGTTTCAAAATGAAGCCAAAATGTAGGACACCCGGACAGGAGGCTAAAAATCTGGACAAATCTGGGTTTTTCCGGTCATCTGGTCACCCTGCATAAGACAGCATTTAAAAACGCAGGTGCCTGTTTAAATCCCAAGAGGGCTGCATCACTGGTTCTCCACATCACATAGTTCAGATCTGCAATGGATTTGGATACAGAATGTGATGTGTAACAACTCCTAGTTTGCTGCTTCACAATTCATGCAATATTATCCATCTGCATAACTAGCACAATTATTCAAAATACATTTTCTTTTAATTGCAGAGGTAACAACATTTAGCCTTCTTTGGCACAAAAGCTGGCTTACCTTTGTATACGGAAACTCTGACAATAACTTAAAGATTGCTTAAACACAGACAGCTTCTGTTTTGTAACTCGTACTCCCTGTCCTCCCATTTTCTATAAAGTGAGAACGCTTTCAAAAGAACACCTTACAAGTAATTTCCTATTGTGCATTGTAATTATCTGTTATAATAGAGAATAAAGGCTTAATTAGCTTTCAGGCTGAAGATATGATTTAATTAGCTTTCAAGCTGTACATGGAACACCTGTCTAGGTAAAACCAAAGCTTGCCGATTCCTGTTTGAAATGAAGGTCAGGCTTGCGGATCCACAGCCGTAAAAAGGTCTGCAAACAATTGGATTTTGTAACTTGAGGATACTTTCTTCATGGGCTTAATTAACAGCATTTTTGTTAACTGTAGCAGTGGGTGTTTGGAGCTTTCTGTGCACAACACATGAAGACACATGATGAAGCTATATTCTATGCTTTCTACAATACCTTTCAAGACAGTATATAAAGCAGCAGTCTTGAGCTGATTTATGGCTGCTGAAGAAGAAGTTGCCCTACTTATTAGATCAATCCCATATCCTCAGCAGATTCAACAGGTATGAAGGTCTTCATGCAGTAGACATGCATGCATGGGAGAAATTTGCACATGTGCGCCTGTGCATTCATACCTTTTGTACAGCTGGCACATTTGTCACCTCAGGGCTAACTGCAGTCTGTGAATACTGATATTTGGTTGCAGTTCCTGGATTAAGACTGGTTCAATTCCTCAATATTTCCTCTTAATAGAGTTAATTCCTCAATAATTCCTATTAATAAATGATGTTGATTTAATAAATAAATAGTCTAAACTCCCATGGCACACTTGTGGGCCACTCATGGGCCATGGCACACTGGTTGAAAATCACTGCTCTAGTCCAACTATTGTGATAACAATTCTCTGTCCCCCTTTTTTCAATCAGTCCTCAAGTCCCTTTTGCAGCCAGTTTTCATCCCAAACTGCAACAGAACCAAATGAATATAACTGAACCAACCCACATACATCCATTATTCCTCTCTTGCCCCTTTTCACATCTTTCTTTTCATCCAATGCCAAACTTTGGACAGAATGGTCCTTAGGGCAGTTTTTGGTTTTATTGATGCTATAAAGAGTCACTATGAACACTGACATTACAAACAAAACACCACCACATGCAGTTGTGGTTTTCCCTACTCAGCACTTGAAATGCCATTGCTTTGATTAACCATTGAACATGGAAGAAAAAATTCCAGGCATTGGGTTACCTGGGAATCTACAGATTTCCTATGCCAAGAATTGAAAGTATTTTCCCTGCTCAGTCTACGAGCAGCAGAAAAGTGGATACTAATGCTAAACTCTGTGGAAGAAGATATATATTCCACAGAGATATATATTCCACAGCATTTTTTAAATTTATACACAGTATATATAATTTAAAAAAAACCTGTGGAATTGAACTTTTTAAATTTCAAAATGTCTACAACTTTCCAGTCCAACAGATGCACAAGTGGGTTAATTCTGTGCACACTACAAAAATTTAAAACCATGCATGACTTGTAGGAACATGTAGTGTTGCTCCTTAAAAACAAGCCATGAAATTAGCTTCATATTTAGGGCTAAATCCAGAGTAACCACGGGGAGTCTTTGCTCTGGTGTAAGAACAATTTACTCTGGATTGCAATATGAATTTCCCATAGGTTTTCACTAGGTGGTGCAGTAACTACAGGTGTAAGTAACGTCTCTTACATGCTCATGTCATTACTCTGGATTTGGCTGCTATTTACTAATTGACACTGAATAACCAAAAAATAGGGTGCAGTGTTAACTTTTTTAAAAAATATGGTTTAAGTACAGTAAATGCATGATGAAGACAAGCAGGTGATTTGTTAAAGATATATAAGAGGGAGGAAGGAAGGAACTGCTGAATCCAGGACGCAACATTTCAAAAATGACAGCCCTATCTGTGCTGCGGTGGTAGATTAAAACATCTCTATTTTTAGAACCATTGCGCACACATGAGGCATAAATAGAATGAATGAAATCTGAAAGCACGTGCATTCCACAACCTGGCACCGATACAGCTTTCCACAATGTCCAGCGCTGGATTAATGAGCACATAGTCCCTATAAAGCAGTACCGTGTGGAATTTCTTCCTTCTACTACAATGCTTCCCCCTCCTTTCCACACCCAAGATGTCTAGCAAAATACTAATGGCTTTTAAGAAGTTGCAGATACAACACTGATGAGGGACTTGTGGCCCGGGAGGGGGCGCAGTCCAAGATGGAAGGGGGGGGGGCTGAGCCAACTACTCAAGACTTCCACCTCCTCCTGTAGTGCAAATTCTGTAGTCAGATGTCATTTTCTTCATACTGCTTTTCTTCTAGCCACAGAGCTTCTCAAGGGGTAACTTGACCCCATGCTGGAAGCTTGTTATGGTTGGAAGGGAGACTGAAGCTGATGGGTGCAGCTGTCATAGTTCAGCCCTGTGTAAGGTCAGGCACAAGCACTATGACGACAACATGCAGAGCTCTAACCCTGCTCACCCTGAGCACCAGCAAAAGTGATATACCTGCATTTACTCAAATCTAATGCACCATCTAATCTAATGCACACACCAATTTTAAAAGGCTTGAGATAAAAATGTTTACTGGCAAGTGTAATGCACAGCGGCAAAGAAGGTGCAAAATTTAATTTTAATGCATTAAACAATGAGTTATATAACAATATGGCAATGGGTTTATGTTACATTTTTCATTACAATGCAGTAAACAAACTAACCCCCAAATCCAGAGTAACTACGGGAACACGTAAGAGACTTTATGAGCATCCGTAGTTATTGCACCACCAAGTGAAAACCTATGGGAAATTCATATTGGAATCCAGAGTAAGTTGTTATTACACCGGAGCAAGGACTCCCTATAGTTACTCTGGATTTTCCCCTAAGAGCACTATCCTAACCATTTCTACACAAAAGCAGAAATTATGTTCAATTGGTCTTACTCCTAGGGAACTGTCTTTAGGAGTGCAGCATTAATACTGATATTTTTATTTATAATAAAAATACTATTTGTATTTTTTTAGGTGCCATTAAATCTAATGCAATTTTGGAAACTAAATTTCCAAATTTTAAATTTAAATTTAAATTTAAATAAAGCTTTTAAATTCAGCTTTAAAAGGTGAGCATTAGATCGAGTCGATGTGATAATTTTGATCCAAGGTCCAAAAACTGATGGTGTCCCTGGATAATTTTAACACCTTGTCAATGTGCCATGAGATGAAAAAGATGGAAAATCATTGTCCTAAAACATGGTAATTCAGCCTTAACAGGAGAACAAAGATGAGAATGGAGATGATGGAGGACTCAGGCTGAATGGTAAGGGTAGAGGCAAAGAATCATAGGTATAAGGAAGTGATGCCAAAGAGCATCCCAGGTTTTGCCAGGCTACACCCTCTGTCAGTGATTTTCAACCAGTGTGCCGGTTGAAAATTGTGTGCCATGGATAGTCCTCAGGTGTGCCGTGGGAATTTGGGGATTGACATTCATTAATAGGAAAATTGGGGGATTTGAACAGTCTGGTGTGCCTTGTCAGTGACAAAAACAATTGATGTTGTGCCTTGACAATTTCAGTGCCTTATTAAGTGTGCAGTGAGATGAAAAAGGTTGAAAATCACTGTCTTCTGTAAAGCATCACAGATATGCTAATATCTCCAGAGAGCAACCAACCAAAGGTCACCCTCCTTGAGTAGCAAGCCTAAAAAGGTTTGCTTTCATAGCTGATAAGGGAAGGAATTTTGAAGTCAAAGTTCGAGACAGTCTTTGCATTTAGACCAGGGGTCTCCAAAGTTTTCAGCCAAAAGGCCGCATCAAATATCTGGCAGAGCGTCAAGGGCCAGATAAAATAAAAACTCAAGCCTTTTAAAATAGGGGTGTGCATCAGATTTGAGAAAATGTGGTATTTATTGCAGTCTACCTTCCTATAGTATTGGACTCTATTCAAAGTGGAACATCCCAGACGTGCCCATATTAGCACCCTATGAGGAATCTGAGAGTGTCTGCTGCAGAACAGGGCCCAAGACAAGTTTGCTAACTTTCTCTTTCTGCTGGCAAGTTGCTTGTATTTATCACGACCTGTTGACCGACCACTGGCAGAAAGAGGAACAAAAGGAGAACTCCACAGTCAATGCAGCCCCTGTGGTGCTGTGTAAACTCCGCACACATTCTGTTTGCGGGAGCCTGATCTATTGACATGGCAACTGTGAAAACCCGAGTCCAATTTGAAATTTAAATAGCATTTTTTTTCTACTCCTCTATAAACGCCAGCAGCAAAATACCCTCCATGGCCCCCCATTTCAAAAATGCTTTCACTGCACAACTTCCCCCTCTCTCTCAACAGAATGCCTCCAGACACAACTGTTCTCCTCAAAAGGAGGCAGCAGAATTGAATGGGAAGAGGAGGGGCACACACCTCCATTTTAATGCAAATATATATTATCCTGTTGTAGAACACCAGGTGTTTGGCTTCCCCATGCCCCTCTTTTTTCAAAAAGAAAAGCCAGGGCCCCAGCTAGTTCTCTGTATCTAGACTTTCTCAACTGACACACATGTGCACGCATGCACACAGCTTTCATAAGTGATACCCAGATTTGTACAGCTGGTGTAAAAGAATGTCTGTATCATGTTCCACCACTAACCTTACACTCCAGAGCAGGGGTCCTCAAACTTTTTAAACAGGGGGCCGGTTCACTGTCCCTCGGACAGTCGGGTGCCGGACTATAGTTTAATTAATTAATTAATTAATTTCTTATTTATACGTATTTAATTTATTTATTCCTATTTAATTTATTCCTATTTATTATTAATTAATTATTAATCTCTGGAGCCCAGAAAATAAAACCAAGGACTGGGGGGTGCTATGGAAATGGGAAGAGGATTGCCAGAACTCTCTTCCAACAAACTGGGTCAGGAGCCTGCTCCAACTTGCCCAGAGACAAATGCTACCCCCAATCGGGGTAGTCCTGGTTTTCCAAGTCAGTTGGCACCCGGAGGTGGGCAGGCAGACAGAGCACCCCAGAACACAGACGGCCTGCCCTGCCCTGCCCTGCCCTGGCCCCACCGGCCGCATCCTTCAGCCCCGCTGGCCCCACTCTGCGCGTGTGTCCCTGAGCCCCCTGGCTGGCAGTGGAGAGGCTGCTGCAGCACAGTGGTGCCGTGCGAGCTCGTGGGCCGGATTGAGGACCCTGGGGGCCTTATCCAGCTCGCGGGCCATAGTTTGAGGACCACTGCTCCAGAGTAACTACGGGAAGACGTAAGAGACACTCTGGATTGCTCTATGCATTTCCGATAGGTTTCCCATAGGAGGCACTGTTACTACATCGGTGTAAAAAGTCCCGTAGTTACTCTGGATTGAAGCCTTAGTCGTTCTTCTGCAAATGTGGGAAGATAAGCATGTTTTCCACTTGTACTACTGTACCAATAGCAGGGATTGTTCTAATGTGCAAAGTGTGCATAAAACATGCACAATGATTTTTATCTATGTCAAATTGTTTGAAAGTCCTTTTCCAAAGGCAATCTGTGCAACACCTTTACGAAAAAGTGGCCACTGCAACAAGGAAACACTGCTAGGAGGGTGTGAATGTTGCTTTTGCTGGATGTAACATGCACACCTGCAACACACCAGCAGGGGGAGGACAAAGCACTCTTAGAACCACAGTCATCAATGTAATCAATGATGCTATTAAACAAAGGAAATTAACAATTCTTCTCCAGATGGAAAACAAGACAGTATTCATTAGCCCCGAAGCCCACAGGCCACACTCCACATCATGTCCCACATGCAAGCCTGTTCAGAGAGACACAAACATACAAAAGGCATGTTGCCTTTGGAATTCAACAGCACCACAGAAATAGTAACACAAAAAAATAACGCTTCATACTAAGCAGGGGAATGTGTGTTCAAAAGAATTGTGAAACAAGCAATGGAAACACACTGGGACTACAATCTAATCCCCAGTTAGGATGGCATATGTCCTGGCACAGGTTCAGTGCTGGCCTGAGGGTGTTGGAGTGCTGTAAGGCACTTTTGTGAGGTGCACCGTTCCTAGGCCAGTGAACAGACGTGCGCCGGCCTCACCACATAACCACAAGAACAAGGAGTAGGTCAGTTGTGCTGACCTAAATTTGTTAGAACTGATACACAAATTGAAATACACAAATTGAAACATCTGGTTCTTGTGGACCCAGCATTATTGTAATAGAGCAAACACACCACTGAATGACATTGTACGTCTACTCGATGCCCATGGACTCCTCTGTAACTTGGGAAGCCAATGTAATTTCAGAGATGTCCATCAAGTTGCACCTACATGTTTGGTAAGTTTTTCTGAAGTTAACTTTCCTCGTCTGGCACAGATTGGCCTAGAAACCCAGCACAGAGAACAACACAATAAGGAAAGAGGGTGGGTCAGACTAAGAGCACAATCCTAACCATGTCTACTCAAAAGTAAGCCCCATTGTGTTCAATGGGTCTTACTTCCAGGAAAGTGTCTTTAGGATTGCAGCCCAAGACTGCAATCCTAATCGCACTTTCCTGGAAGTAAGCCCTATTGAATATAATGGAACTTACTTCTGAGTAGATAGGCATAGGATCACCCCTTTAGTTATTCACTTACATTTTTTAAAAAACCATGATTTTTTTTCCTTTGCCATATGTTTGCAAATCACAGAATGCCATGCATGGGTGAAGGTTAACCACATAGTTTTTAAAGGAGAAGAGAGAGATTCACCAAGATTTTTCTAATCTTACTCATGCGTACCCAGAGTATTTCAAGCACTTAACTATTTTTATTTTCTGTACGTTCTCTCTTTGCAGAGGTCTGTTAGAGGCAGAAAATGGGAGTCCTCAAAATTAAATTTCAAAAAGTTAACCTCTGAAAAAGAGCAAACTAGTTTATGTCACATATACACCATCACCATATTCCACCTCTGGGTAGGTAGAATTTTCCACTTTTGGGAAAACATATAAGAAAAGGGAGGACACTTTATTTTCTTTGTTTCTGGGGCAAAAGATAATCACATCTAGCTGTACAAACAGGCAATTGAAGAACACTCCCTTGCTATCTTAGGTCATTCAGAGGTTGACCCAAGGCTGACCCAGTTCACAGCCAGGTCAGATAGCTGTGACTGCAGATAGCTTTTTTGGTACCTTTACATTTGCTAACCAATGTAGTACTAACTGCAATTTCTTCCAATCCTCTCCCTCCCCCATCCATTAATCTCTTCATCTGCCTGCTGTAGGAAGCTGACCTCTTGAGACAATGTCATTGTGTGTTCATGGTTCTCTTATCCAGGGATTAGCTTGGGCTGTGGGTGGTGCAAGTGGTTAAGACACTGTGCCTATTAACCAGCAGGCCAGGGTTCAAGACCCAGGTCCCCACAAGACAGGGTGAGCTCCTGTCCTTAGCCCAGCTCTGCAATGCAGCTGGAACCAATCATATCGGCTGTGCCGTTCCATTGGACTATTTCAGTGGCATGGAGAGGGGGGATTTGCTGCTTGGGTAACAGCCTATCCTCCATATTAATCTACCCAGGCCTTTGTGCTTCACATACAGCATCGAGCACGATACCATAGTCTTTCATGACAGATGGATGCCAATACATGTAGTAACTACAGGTGCAAGTAATGCCTCTTACGTGCTCCTGTAGTTACTCTGGTTTGTAGGGTTAGTTGCTTTTGTTAAGAACTGGTTTTGAAAACTTAACTGTACTTTAAATATTGCACTTTAAACTATTGTACTTTTAAATACACAGTATAATTTGATCCAGGTTTGCCAACCTGAGACTTTAGCTGCAATCCTAAAGACACTTTGCTGGGAGTAAGACCCATTGAATACAGTGGGACTTACTTTTGAGTCGACATGGTTAGGATTGTGCTCGTCTACATGGTCAGGATTCAACCTATGAATCCTCTTGGTTTTCTCTTGTTTCCTCCAACAAGCCTTAAATGACTTACCCCCAAATCCAGAGTTACTACGGGTACACGTAAGAGACTTTACGTACACCTGTAGTTACTGCACACGTAACTATGTGCAGCCGTAGTTACTCTGGATTTTGCCCATAAACAGATGAATGTTTGAAAACACACACAAGCCTCGGAGTTGTTATCCAGGATAAATGACCATGTTATTAGGTCCTGTCTGATAACAAAGATGACTGCAACTCATCTAGGGTCATGGACACATTTGCAAGCCTGTTTAAGAGTTCATTTATCCTTACTTTTTTATGCTTTTTATGATAATAGTGGGTGGGAAAACTACTTTCAAAGTTACGGCCAAGAATTTGCAATCCTTCAAACGTTCAGCTAATAAGGAAATGTTTCATTAGTAATTAATGCTTCTGTAAAAAAAATCCAACCAAACAAGGAGGAAATCACCTGACTCAAGGAAATCAACCTGTAATACAGCATTTTGCTCAAAGCCAGCCAGCATCTGAGATGCCAATTTAAACTCTGAACCAAAGCTCTCTCTTAAATTTAACTTCTACATAATATGCACCAAGTCACACAAGTAGCACAACATTGTTTCATGCATGAGGACTCAAAGATTTATAAGTGTACTACCTCAACTGAAAAGCACAGAGATGGCAAAAGATATGGCAAGCTCAGTCTGCACTATTTAACTTGCGCTGACCATTTCACATGTGCAAGTCACCATTCCCAGTCAAGGGGAACAAACTCCCCTTGGGGTGGCTGCAATATTTTAGCTTCTTCATTCACAGACCTTACCAAGAAGGCCAAAATGAGACAGTATGCAGTATTCAATATGTCTCTCCTGTTCATAGAAGTTTAGGCATCCAGCCACAGACTAAAAATACTTACCACTGCAATACTGCTGACCATTAAAGTGACCAAATGAGAAACTGCCTCCCAGCCTTAAAAACCTGTAATTAGGCTGCAAGCCTATCCTCCAGTTAAGCCAGCCTATAAGTCCCAGCATAAGTTCTGTGCTGACCTGGGGATGTCACAAAAGTGCTAAAAGACTTTTCTGTTCCACTCCTGGGGGAGAGTTAGGCCAGTTAACAGACATACCCTTGCATCCCTACATCTCCACAGGAAAAGGAAGAACAATATTGCAGGCACCCTTTACATTTAAATTATTGGGTGGTGACGTTTGGAAGAAATCTCCCTTAGATCCCAATCCTGTGCATGTCTTCTCAGAAAAAGTCCCATTAGAGTCAATGGGACTTAGGGCAAAATCCAGAGTAACTGTGTGGAGTCCTAGCTCAGGTGTAAGAACAACTTACTCTGGATTCCAGTATGAATTTCCCATAGATTTTCACAAGGTGGTGCAGTAACTATGGGTGCATGTAAAGTCTCTTACGTACTCCCGTAGTTACTCTGGATTTGGGGGCTACTCCCAGGAAAGTGTGGCTAGGATTGGACAAGACCCAACTCTTAAAAAATGTATAGCCAGTGTGGCTGTTGTAAAATTATGCAAGAGAGATGCCTGCAATTTACATTTGGTTACTAGCTCTTAAAAGCTGCCAATTTTTTTACCGTGCCACTGCAAATTTTTCAATGGATGAGTGGGATGATGCTGTTTGCTGCAGGGTGGTAAAAACAGTAACAAGGGTGAGACTAGCCTGGGGTACTCAGTTTACTCAGGACTATTCTTTGGACAAGAACCAGCCATTTGCCTCCTAGATGACAACAAGGACTGCTGCTAAATAGAACTATATGGCAAGATCTAAAGGCCCTGCATTTGCACATGGAAAAGAATGGTGCATATATCTAGAATTCTACTACTTTTAATAATTATAATTAATAATTAACATCATCTGGAAAATTTCATGAGCACAGTCTGTTGCAACACCAAAACACCAGCATGTTTTGAGGCCAGATTTCCCAATCAAGTATTAAAAAAATGGGTGGGGGAGTAGTTGATGAAGGCCAACAAGGGGGTAGGGGGTTGAGCCCCTTCTCTATTTTATTGTAAAAGCTTTACTTTCCTTACTTTGCATGTCATATGCAGAACACAGGACTACAATCCCTTTCCTGTCTGATTTCTAGTTCTACACTTAAACAAAGAGTGGCAGCACAATCCAGAGCAACTAATCTGTCCACATAAGAGCCCTTGGGTTGACCTATCTATCACTAGGGTGGAGCAACTGCAAGATGTTCCTCCCCAGTTACTCTGGAAGAGGCTTAGGGCAGAGCAAGGCAAGATAGGGTGCCCTAAGAGAGGTGGACCTGCTCTGCCCTAACTGGGGCAGCCTAGGCAGCTCAGGAGACGCAAGTTGAGGGCATGTTTAGCATTGCCTAGGGCAGAGCAGTTACTCTGCATCCAGAGCCTGTTTCCAAGGCAGAAATGCCCTCTTCCAGCCCTCAGAGTTATACCACCTCAGGAGCAGGTATAGTAATGAGTAGACCCATAGGGGTCCATGATAAGGCCCGAGTAAGAATGGCAGTGTTGACCAAAAATCTGAGTTCTTGGCCAGCCTAGCTGCAACCCTTCCTCTCAACCTCAGGATATGGAACAAACTACGGCTGCCCACAAACCTCAGGATACAGCAGGCCACTCCAAGAAGCCCCTTGTATTCACTGTAGAACGTGCTGGCATCTCATCAGGGACTCCTTATAAAGGAGGCACCCAGTGGCGTCAGACTGGTGCGGCTGGTGTGGGCTGCATTGGGTGATGCGCTCTGTATGGGGTGATGCACCGGAGGAGTTTGACTGTCCTTTGGCAGGCCCCAGGAGTCAGCACGCCCAAACAGGCCTGCTCCAAGGCAGAGCAGCAGCCAGAAGCTGCCACTTGTCATTGGAGCTGGCCTGAACGTCCAGCTGAGGTGCACTGCGCAGAAACACACTGAGCATGCTGAACAGCTTCAGAGGAGGCTTCCTTAGAGCGGAGGAAGTCTGCACCTCTGCACCTCTGCACCTCTGCACCTCTGCACGGCCATTTGGACTCATTCAGAAGGCAGAGCGGCAGCCGAATGGCTTCAGAAAGAGTACTGCACAGGCACCAACTCTGACACCTGCACAGTCTCCTCTGAAGCCGAAAGTTTTCAGAAAAGTACTGCGCAGGTGTCAGAGATGGTGCCTGTGCAGTACTCTTTTCTGAAGCCAGTTGGCTTCAGAAACAACTGCACAGGCACCAACTTTGGCAACTGCACAGTCCAGGCAACTGTACACATCCCAGGGGTGACGCACAGACTTCTGCACTGGGTGATGCGCAGAGTCGTGTCACCCCTGTAGGCACCACAGCTGTTGTGATCTGAGGGGTGTCTCCTCAGGAGCAAGTCCTCCCCATGTGTCAATTCCTTAGCATACTCTGGAGCAGTTAGGGCAGCCCAGGCTTCCTGACTCTCTGGATGCAGCATAACATTCTGCTCTGGTTACAGGTTAGGAGAGAGCAGTTAGGGCAGAGCAGGCTGAACTTGCTCTGGATTGTGCCCTAATCATTATTCAAAATGGTGTCTGGGGAAGGGGCTGGGGCCAATTACTTTCTATATCACAGACTATTGGCACAATCCAGAGTAACTACGGGGAGTCCTTGCTCCGACATAAGAACAATTTACTCTGGATTGCAATGTGAATTTCCCATTGGTTTTCACTAGGTAGTGCTGTAACTACATCAACATAAATGTCTCTTACGTGCTCCCGTAGTTACTCTGGATTGTAAGGTATATCTATATGAATGACCTCCATATCCTAATTTATGTCAAAGATAGGTCAAAGATTCCAACACAACTTTAAAACTAGCCTAAAATCTCTCTTCCCCCTTTTTACATTGACAATGAACATTCAGGGTTGGCAATTAGCTAAACACCAGCCATGACAGCCAATTTTATTTATATTTTTAACTTACTATTCTTAAAACTATTGGGGCCGCAATCTAAACCATCTAATGATTTGTGTGCTACAAATTTTACTGTTTTGTGTTTTTTAAAAAATAAAATTTGTATATTTTTTTTAGTGAGCAACTTTGGTTTTAAAGAGGGAGTGTACTAAGTAGATTTGTTTTGTTTGTTACAGATTAGCTTTCCTGACAGGGTGAAAATGTTTTTCCCTTTTTAAAAACATACCATCCTCTCCATGCCGCCTGAAGCACAACTCATCCCATTGCAAAAGTCCAAAGTGAGATGAGGAAAACCAAGCTGGCAAATAGCTTGCTGCCTTTCCCAACACAGAGATAAAGCAACTGTGTTGCTTAAGAAAACTGGAGAGGTTGCCTGGCCAAAAGATGGCAAAAGGCCACAATTGGGCACCCAGGGGGCTGCCAACAGCACAAAAGCAGACAGAGCTAGGCTGAAATGGATGGCTCAGAAGTGCACTAGTGAGGATACAGAGAATATGATGAGAAAAAGGAGGACCATCATCAAGATTAGAGCTGTGCGAAGTCCTTTCCTCATTCTAACACCCAATGGTATTTATATCAGCATTCAGAAAGTATTTTATGAGATTGCAGTTATAGCTGGCTCTTGATATCCTGCTGTACCCCCAGTATTGATGTTTACCTGCTCTTGGCCTGTTCTAGAACAGAACTTACCACAATTGTAACAGCATTTGTGTCCCATTCCTTATTAAATGTCAAAACCTTGTCGTTTGCTAGAATGCGCAGGTTTGGAAAATCTGGATAGTCAAATGTTTCTGGAGGAAGGGTGTTGAAAGGGAAATTTAGACATGCATGCTTATAGCTTCTAAACATGAAAAAGTACTTGTGGGATAGCAGGGAAATATGCATCCGGAAATTTAGGGTTTTAGAGGTTCTTTGCCAAACCATAAAGGATGTGGGTTGACTTCAATGAATTCCTTACTGACTTAATGTAAAAAAGTGGAAAAAGGAACATGTTCATTATTATTATTATTATCCATAAATACACAGCGAACAATTTCATGCTGGTTTCATTCACTTCAGCAGTTGGACCCTTCCCAAGAGTCTAGGACTGTGTGATGTAGCAGTGTATAATTCGTGCTGATCCCAGAAGAGCGGCTTTCTGCAGTTGGCAGAGTGATATTTTGTCAATGCCAAGAGTTTTCAGGTGCCTGCCAAGGTCTTTGGGCACTGCACCCAGTGTGCCAATTACCACTGGAACCACCTGCACTGGCTTACACCAGATCCGCTGTCATTCGATTCTTAGGTCTTGGTAGCGGGAGATCTTTTCCAGTTGTTTCTCCTCAATTCTGCTGTCACCTGGCATGGCGATGTCAACAAGCCACCCCTGACAGCTTTCTAAGATCGTGATATCTGGAGTTTTGTGTTCCAAGACCTTGTCCGTCTGTATCCTTGACCTGTATCAAGTCCCACAGAAGCTTGACCTGCTCATTTGCAACCACTTTTTCAGGCTTGTGGTCCCACCAGTTTTTTGCCACTGGCAGATGATACTCTTGGCATAGATTCCAGTGGATCTTCTGGGCAACAGATTGTGCCTCAGTTTATAGTCAGTCTGCGCGATCTTCTTGCAGCCACTTAGAATGTGGTCGAGGGTTTCATCCACTTCTTTGCAGAGCCAGCATTTTGGGTCATGGGCTGATTTTTCAATTCTGACCTTGATGGCATTTGTCCTGATTGCCTGTTCTTGGGCAGCAAGTATCAGGCCCTCCGTCTCCTTCTTCAGTGTTCCACTTGTGAGCCACAACCAGGTCTTATCCTGATCAACCTTTCCTTTGATCTTGGCAAGGAATTGGTCATGCAATACTTTATTCTGCCAACTGGCACTCCGAGCCTGAATTGCACTTTTGCGATATTCATAGTTGGGATATTATTATTATTTGTGATAATAGTTGCAATATTATTATTATTATTATTATTATTATTATTATTATTATTATTATTATTATTATTGCAAATGAATTTAAACCTATTCTTCACAATATAATAGTTTTACTGAATCTAACTGAGTACTGTATTCTTACTAAGGCCTATATCCTAAAGTCAAATTAAACCCTTTGCTCCGGACTAGTTAAGGTGACTTTCCATAAGATAACATTATAGGGTAACGTAGCTGCGAGGACCCGTAACTGCTCTGGATTTTTTCCTTAAGTCATACATTTCTCAATCCCCATCCTGAGTCCTCCAAGGTTCTTCATTCCAAGAGCTACCCCAGAAAGATCACTACAAAATTCAGCATCTCCTGCATAATCAAATGTTGCCCTAAATGCCTTTCCAGTCTGGCCTCTGGTAATTAGCACACTAACCTCAATGGTCTAGAGCTGGTGTCTGGAATGCGGTTCACAGCCATGAGTCTTGGAAATAAATACTGACCAATTTTTTAATGGAATATTTAAAGAGGTGCAACTATAGAATGAAATAAACTGAAGAATGCATAACATAGCCAGATCAATTCTGCACATGCTTACATGAGAATAATCCCATTGAACTCTGAAGGGCTTAGTTCCAAATAGACAAATGGATAGGACTGAATTGACAGCCAACTTTCTGCAACAATAAAATTTTCCTGCAAGGAATAAGAGGAAAGAATTGTAAATGTTCTTTTCCTCCTCTTATCCTACTTCCCTACTCTCCTATTTCTCCCCCAACTACATATAAATTCAAGGGGGCATCACAGAACACACTAGATTCAAATTTTCTTGCAGGCCCCTCACACGCTTACATGGAAGCTGGTACAAATATAATGGGGCTGGTGCGCTTGCAACGCTAGCTGATTTACCCCCTGCCTGACATGGGGAGCCCAGATAAGGTGGAAGCAGCTCATTGCCTGCTTCGGGCTGCAGAGAGCAGCGCTTGGAGGTGCACAGCTGTGCGCGCCCAGGACGCCTCAGTCGAACTCTTGGCGGAGTCAGAGAAGGAGCTCCCTGAGAGCTATGTTTCCCCCCCCCCCCCCCCATAGCATGGCCAGCCACAGTGCATGCTTTTAAGCTTGACAGGAGTGCAGTTCCAGCTGCACTCCTCTTCCCTTTAGCAGGTGGAAGAAGCGGTGCAGGCAATTAGCACACTAACCTCAATGGTCTTTGCCTCTTAAGATGTCACTTCTGGCTTCAGGGACACTGTTCTGGGTTCAACAGCTCCATTTCTATGGCTGTAGTAACAAATTGAATGTCCTGCATCCATTGCTGTAAATTTAGCTGCCCTAAAAACAGAGTTGCAGAACCAGAGTTTTTCCAGTAATTTTCAACCCCTGTGCTTCAAATTCCTGCACAATGTGAGACAATTCAGAGCACACCAGTGCACCACAGCATTGAAAATTGCAGCTCTACACTCAGCTAAGGGTCTTCTAAAAGGGATGGGAACATGCCAACATCTACTGTAAATTGTCTAAGGCACATGGGAACACATCCACACAGTTAGGTTCCCATCTTCCTAACTCTAGCCACTGAATCATGGTGGCACACTATTAATTTAGCTTTCTACAACTGTCATAGAAAAAGAGGTATACATTTCACATTGAAGAAGAAGCACATCATAACATGGCTGAGAGAATACACTGAAGGAGCATTGTCCATAGTACACCCCAGTAAAAGTGTTTTCCAAAATGTACATATATCATGCAGTATCACACAATTTTCCCCCCTTAACTTTCGGAATAAATTGAACAAGTTTAGTGTACATCAGGTACAACAGTAATATTTTTTAAATGGATAGTTAAATAGCAACACTGACCAAGAGGAAAAAAATGTCAATGTGCCAGAATGCACACCAGGAGTTTCTGCCCCATCATTAAATACAAAAAACTATCCATTAGAATTTCCTCATGGGAAAATAGGTTTATACACATTAAGTAGGTTAATGTGACTGAAATAAAAGTGAATTAAAAAGTTGTGAATGCATCTTGAGGGCATTGGGATGTGGACGAATGAAGAATTCTTAGGACGATTGTGTTTACATTGAAGGGCTCTTTGACTTTTGCCATTGAATAGTCCTTCAGAGCCATACATCTTCCCCATTCCCCCCAAAAGGCTATTCATAGTCAGTGCATCTCATCAGAACTGGGCTCTCTTGTGCAAGTTTCATGGCCTTCATAGATCTGGAAAAGCTACAGAAATAGCTGGAAATACTTTTTCTTTCTTAAAAAAGGAACTGTATACTTGTATAAACCCAACACAAAGTAGCTATTCCCGAAACGGAAGACTTCTGTCTTCTGTCTTTACTATGTGACAAATAGTAAAGAGAAAAGAAATATAACAAACTGCAAAAAGGAAAACATGAACAGAAATAGTAAGAGGAAACTGTGGATTTTTCATTATATGAAATACAAATTGTTGGACTAGGAATGAAGATCTACAGAAGACCTGCAGATCAGTCCTATAATTTCACTAGGGCACAATCCAGAGTATCTACGGGGAGTCCTTGCTCCGGTGTAAGAACAATTTACTCTGGACTGCAATATGAATTTCTCATAGGTTTTCACTAGGTGGTGCAATAACTATAGGTGCATGTAACATCTCTTCCGTGCTCCCGTAGTTACCTGGATTGTAGGGTATATCTACTCTAGAGCGTATGACTTGGCTATTATAGCCCAAGATACCTTATTGCCCCATATCTTGCCAGCACTTTCTGTAGGGGACGGTAACTTCTGGTTGGAGAGATACAGTATGTCTTATGCTTGCAAATCAAAATAGCCCAGAGGCAGACTTTTAATAACTATATTAAATGCATATAATTAAATAGCAGCATTTGGTAGCAAACACTCTGCAGACAGACACTGCAGCTGCTCAGCTCTGTCAAGTTCTGCCTATTAAGAGTGGGAGGCGAGGAGGGTACGAAGCATTCCAGAGTAGTGCAGGAGAATCATTCTCTACAATTCGATGGCATGACCGAAAGCACGCTCAGAGCAGGGTGTAAACAGAAGCTTTGACTCCTCTCCCAACAATTTTGGACTCAAGTATACCATGCAACTAGCACAAACCAGGCATGCTTGATCAGCCAGAGAAATATATCCCACAAAAATTTCAAACCGTTTGAAATACAAGAATCTCTTTCAGCCTCTTTACAATGCTAAAGCAGTGAAAGACAAAACTAATATTATCAAAATTGCTGCACCAGGTTGCTGGGGACTTCAGGCCTAGCTCCACACATTAAGAATACACCTGCAACAGTGCCTGCCTGATGGCACATTGGGTGTTACGGAAGATTCTGGGTTGACCCAACCATCCACTCCATAGGTTTTCGGCTAATTCCTACTTGGCTAACTCATGACATAACCTCTGAGCACAACATGTATCTCAAATCCATTTAAAAACAACCCAACAGTAAAAAGTCACAAAGCTCAGAAATTAACCAGCATAAATCCCTAATGGAAAGAAACAGCTGCAGATCCTTCTGTTTCCTAATAAATTCTGGCTCGCAACAAACATCACATATTTAGGAAAGGTGTTCATGCATGTGCTGGCTTCCCAACTTCAGGTTTTTTTGGAATGAAACAGATTATCTAAAATTCAAGGGACGGGAAATGTTTTGGTCACCTTGGTGGACAACGGTACACCAAGAACTTGACAAGGGGAATAAATTCATTAGTTTCTGCACCTCAGAATGCCTCCTGCACACAATCAGGACTTACAGGCACAGACCAGATGTGGCTTCTGGGGACATCTGGCAGACCTTTCCAACCCACTGTGTATCCATAGATTTTGGTATCCACCATGGATACATGGAGCTCCTGGAACAGACCCACTGTATTGATTTAACATTTATGGTTCTATACAGCCGTATAGATATAATACTTTAATATAAGATATAAGCCATATAATACCAGGATACTTGAAGGACTGTCTTCTCAAGAATTTGCCTTTGTTTGGGAAAGAAGGTATATCTTACCAGCATAAGAAAGCCGGTGTATCTTGCCAGCATAAGAAACGTGCCTGCTGGCAGGTCTGGAAACTGCTGAAATAAAGGATCTTTATTTATAATGTTGTGCAGGCACAGTGTCAAAAGCAATTATTCTGCACCAACCAAAGCTAAATTATGCTGCCTGAATAAATCAGGCAAATTAAGATGGCTTCTTACTCCTGAAGTACCAAAGTGACAAAGCTACAGGGGGGATGGCACTGTAAGTGCTGAGGGATGGTTGCTGGCATTGCCCCAAATGACTCTGGTGACAAATGGAAGGGGCCACCACAAGCATTGTGGTGACTGCAATAGTCAGAGCACCACCACCAATGGTAGCAGTAGTAGCATATATGACAGCAATGGGATAGGTGCACCAGCAATTACCAGCATGTGTTTTAAAAACAGACATGTAGATGCATAGGGCAAAAGAACAAATAAGGACACCCTTGCTGCTATCCAAAGCTGTTCTTGATGTGGGAGTTTATAAAGGCTTAAGAAACTGACCTGCAGGTGCTGCTTAGCCACAACAGACTCAAATTCAAGAACCAAAGGTCCTCCGTAATTCATTTTTTGCCTCCCAAGCCCTGAATCTTAGAGGAGAACCTCAAAAACGTCTGTGGTTTCTGGCTTGGAACCAGAAAGTAAATCAGAGGAACTGACCGACAACCACCTTATTTTTCAAGTAAGGAATTATTTTCTCTCAGTGACACAAAGGTCATTCTGTGTACATGAAAACCTTTTGGCTGTAAAAGAAAATAATATGACCTTTGTCCTTTACCAACTTCTCCTTAGTTGATTCTCAACCATGTGTGTTGTAAGGTAAAGCAATGCAAGTAGGAGGTAATGGAAAGCAGAGGAAAAAAATGCCAGGCTAGCGTTTGGGGGACAGTGGCCCAATACAGAAACTGCCCAATTAATTTTTTGTTCCTAAAAGCCACACCCAGCAAGGAAGCCAAATTGCACTGCACAGGCCCATTTGCACGCACTAGGCAATCCAAGTGGTGGCCCTTAGATATTTATGCCACTATATTTATAGATAATTGAAGTAAATGCATGTCTATATGCATTTGTCTATTCATATGTCAATACAGTATTTGTCTATATGTCTATACAGTATTTGGCATATGTCTATACAGTATTTGGAAACTTCTGTCCAGCTGGAAATAGAAATTTTTTTCAGGGCAACAGCCACATTTCAATGTCATTTGACCAGGGATATATGCATATCCAATGACTGCAAGGTAAAGCTTCTGACTGCCTGGTATGTTGAGATTTGCATATGTAAAGTTTCAACAGGGCAAAATATTATAACTAGGGGCAGTCTAAAATGGTATTTGTGAAAGTAATAAAATACAAAATATAAAATGGTAAACTGTGATATCCTGCTGAATTAATGAAATTATACTGCCATGTATCTATTAAAGTGGCTATAAAGGGCCTGAGGATCATCCTGAGTGCTTCTGAAAGTTTCTAAGCCCCTAACTGCACACAATTACGGTGGTAAGGCTCCCTGCAAAATGTAGTACTTTACACCCCATCAGGCTATGCCACTGGGGAGGAGAGCAGGAAGTCGCATGCAGTAACATATTCGAGACCTTTCAAAATATGTAAAACTGGACATCTACTATTCTAAATCAAAACTATTTTTAGTGCAATGAATTAAAGATACCCTCTGGGAACCCTCCCTGCACTGACTGGCTGTGCCCACTGCCTGTTATAGAATTCCTGAATGCTGCAGAGGATTTGGGGGGCACATTCCAGGGCACAGACTTTGTTGACAGTCAGGCTTGTGGGGCGCCACCGTTATTCTGAATGAACTGAGAGTACGTGATAGGAGACACTCAATATTCCTGTGGCAGCATCTACAGGAGAAAAGCAGTCAGGTGTAGACAAGCTGTCCTTTAGGAAAAGATATGTATTAAGACATGTATTAACTATTATTAGTTGCCTTTATTTATTTCTTAGAGAAGAACCTCATTACACTTCATAGCATAGTTTGAGATTTTCAAATGAGACTTTCCCCAGTAGCTTCATACTCACTGCCAGGCACAAGATTCAAATGGACAAAGCTCTGGATAACTGCAGCCCCCCAGTGTGTAGGGCCTGACTCAACATCCTGTCAGTGATGTCCTGCCAAAGTTGTCCTGCCAAATCCCCCTTCCAAAGTATCTTCTGGTTCTTTCTACCTGGGTTGCCTGTAAAGGAAAAGGGGTGTGTGTGTCAACCCGTCCCGTCCCCCTCCAGATTGTACTAGTCATGTACTAGTCATGACTCTAGAGTGCAGTGCTCATCCCAGTTTCAAAGCCAAAGATAATATGATCACATGGCTATATGTGGAAGCACATGGAATGCTGTTACCTTCCCACCAAGAAAAAAAAGCAGGCCTCTGTCAGTCTTGGAAGACTATGGTATCATGCTCAGCGCTGCATACGCTGCATGCAAAGCACGAAAGCCTGGGTTAGATTGTTATGGAGGATAGGATTTTACCCAAGCTGCAAATCCCCCCCTCCACGCCACTGAATTAGTCCAATGGAAAGGCAGAGCCAATACGATTGGATCCAGCTGGCGTCGCAGAGCTGGGCTAAGGACAGGAGCTCACCCGGTCTTGTGGGGCCAACCCGGGTCTCGAACCCTGGCCTGCTGGTTAACAGGCACAGTGACTTAACCACTTGCGCCACCCACCAAGGTGGTGCCTATTTATCTGCTTAAATTTGCATGAAGCAGAATTTTTAGCCAGCAATGAACTATGTTTATATGTTCACAGTCTGACTTTCATCCAATGCAGGCAACAAAAGCTCAGGTTTCTGGGGCTCAAGATGCACCACCACACCTTGTTAGGAGGCTACATTTGGCCTGAATGTTGCACCTCTAGAAGAATATCTTATCTGGTCTTCAATTTGGTAACATAGTAACTTGTAAAGTAGCTCCTCCATTGTTGTCTCTGAGTGGTGGTGTAGAGTTGTTGCACCATCCAGCCACTTGTCCCCTTTATCTAGACTCTAGAACAGGAGTCTTCAAAGTTTTTGGCCAAAGGGCCACATCAAATATCTGGCACAGTGAAGAGGGCCAGAGAAAATATATTAAATATAAAATTTAAATACACTAGAGATAGATTAATGAATAAATGGGCTTAAATTTCCAGGATTTCTGCAAACACCAACACACAGCACAGAAATAAAGCACACAGTTAATAGGACTCCCATTCCTCTACCATACCATCACAGCTCCAGTTGTGTTTGTTCAACTGGGTCAGAGGATCTTAGGGGACCATAGCCTGGGTGCGGGGCAGTTAAAGGCTTGCCATGGGCCACATCTGCCACCAGGCAAGGGTTTGGAGACCCCTGCTCTAAAGTTTATAATGCACTGTAACCTTTTATTGATTACCACATGGATTCTTGTACAAGAAATATTAATCCCATATCTGGGTTTGACAAGCCCAGTTTGTCTTTTCCACATACACTGGGCTAGTCTCCACCCTCCACCCTCCTCCCTGTCAGCTGTGGGGTGCTAGGAACTGTATGAAGAGAAAGATTTCTGACTCTATAATAATAGTAGAAAAGGGAATTAGCAGTGTTTCACATCCCATCTTAATATATAGGAGGAAAAATGGCACCATCAAATTCTTTTTCAGAAAACTAGGAGCTTTACCCCAGTGTAAATCTGATACCCCATCTGCGGAATGAGTTGTACATTTATCTTTTAAAAAGGGGGAGAGGAAAACCACAGAAAGCCACAAAGCATTTGGCATGCTATACTTAAAAACAAGGTCCAGCCAATGAAAACCTTGTGTTAGCAAGGGATAAAGTATTTCTACAGAGAGCTGCAGAGCTGAAGCGTTGAATATCAAAGGTCATCTTTGTTAGCAAACTCCAATCTTTTTCTGTGACATTGAAATCTGTATCTGGAGTATATCTCTGGGTACCCTGCGCTTGTACACAGTTCAGCTTAGCTGCGATTTCAACATTTTGGAGCTTTAAATAAATAAATAAACCAAACAAGGGGTAGATACTTTGGACAATCTCTGCTTTGTTGCTGTGTACACAAGTCTTATTTACTTTAGGACTTCTATAGGATGGGGTAAGACTACAAACACGGCCCTATTGTCCCTAGTTCACTTTAAGCCTGATTCACATAAAACCATCCATAAAGGAAAAGCTTATTTTCATGCATCTTTGAGAAACCGAATTTACTCACATCATTCACATTACACAAACCACAGTGCAGAACTTCTCTCTACTGGAACAGTTTTTGTTTGAAAGGACATCCAAACAAAAGAAAATATTTATTTCTCCAGAATGTATTTATTCTGTGGAACTCCTTGCCTCAGGATGTGGTGATGGTGTTTGTCCTAGATGCCAATTAAAAGGGGATTAGACAGACATGTGAAGGAAAAATGTATCCCAGGTTACAAGCCATGATGGATCCTCATTTTAGAAGCAGACAACCTCTGGATGCCAGGTGCAGAGGTGTGGCATCAGTATGCAGGTATGTTGTTGTCTTGTGCACTACCTGAGGCATGTGGTAGGTCACGCTGAAGCTAGCCCAAATGGGCACTTTACTTGATCCATTTGGGGCACTGTTTACAACTTCCATAGGCATGCTGAATAATTGTCAGAATCATGTGGCATTCTTCCTCTTGTGTACATGAACGCAATCACTTCACCAAGTGATTCTTGAGATGCTTCCATCCACCATGACTAAGTGCAACCTTTATAGTGCTGTGTTGTGTTACAACATAGTGTCGGGGCGACATGGGGGGTGCTGAGGGGGTTGCGTTCTGCATCAGGGTGATGCACAAACAGGAGAAGTGGCACAGCCAAAAAGGATGTTTGCAATGGTGTGTGCTATCCCATCATGCCATATGTCGTTGGATTCATCCTGGAGATCAAAGTCCAATGCAAAAATCCACTTTGAGCTAGCACATAAGTCATAATCGGACAGAGAGGTTGATGGGGGTTGATGCACATGGGGGAAATTGCACATGGGGGAAGTTGCACATGGGGAGATGATGCGCATGGGGAAAGTTGCGCATGGGGGTTGATGCGCATGGGGGAAAGTTGCACATGGGCGGATGCACATGGGGAAAGTTGCACATGGGAGAAGTTGCGCATGGGGGATGATGCGCATGGGGGGATGATGCGCATGGGGTGTTTCTGCGCCGTGGGAAGATGGCATAGGGGAAAATGTTACACCCGCAACATGGGTACGTTTTTTGCTAGTAAGAAAATAAAAGGTCAAAACCCTTGTGTTTATTGCTTCCTTGTGCTTATTGTAATATTACTGAATTCCATGCAATTTTACTGAATATCTATGATTCTATGAATATCACATTTAGATATGTGGCACCCTTGAAGGGGTAACACCACTAGTGAACAAAATGGCTAAAAATAATGGTTTTTAGGAATAATCTCATCATGTTATATGCTGTTGGATGTGTAATTTGCAGCAGAATGCAGTGCAACAAACCACTTGGAAATATCTTTATTCTATTAGAATGTGGCAACAATCCAGGGTAACTACAGGACCTTTACACCAATGTAGTTATGGTGCCACCTATGGGAAATGCATAGAGCAATCCAGAGTAAGTGCCTCTTATGTCTTCCCGTAGTTACTCTGGATTGCAGGTTGTGTGGCTAAAAAAACCAGTGGAGGCGGGGCAACGGCATGTAACCATGCCCAGCATCCAGGTTGTGGCCTCTCCCACTGCGTGGGGGTGATGCGCTGGCCTCCTGCACCAGGTGACGCGAACCCACGTGACGCCCCTGCATAGTGCTATGCAGCTGTCTATGTGGCTTGTAGAAAAGAGAACTTAAAACAAGTAAGAGGAAGATATACCATGAAGGCTGGCCAACACTTCTGCAACAGGGACATGGAGACAGAAGGGATTTAAACATAAATCAGCTGAATTTTAAACCACTCAGATGAATTACTTGAGAGATACCACAGGTGGGGGAAGACACTTCCATCAGACCAAAGACATCTTTTTTCTCAAATGAGTGTCTCCATGGAAAGATTGAAAGACTGCAATTACTCTGACAGTGTTTCTAAAGCTTACAGGAATTTGGAGGCTGAAATAAATGGTTTCTTTCTCCTTTAAAAACATTCCTGTATCTAGGTTTTTAATCTGAGCACAGAACATATTTGGGAAAAGGCATTTTGAAACACACTTTACATCTGCATCCTTCCCTTGCTCAGAGACAGTTAAAAGAGTGAGGAATTCAGCCAAGAGAATCTGGATACACAGGTGGGAGGTGCAACATTTTATTCTAGTACCTACAGGCATGTAACACAGACCAGAACCCCATTAAGCATCTGTGACAAAATCCTAGTACAAGAACAAAGGAACCAGAAGACTTCTGAGATTTCCAGTTATTTTCTTTTGCAATGGAGCAAGAGTCTGTAAGAGCAGCTCTGGGATGGACTTTCCTCCATAGCATGGGGGCAGAAGCAATAGTGTATACAGAAGGGGGTGGTATGGTAAGTACTGCAGGCTCTGCAATGCCATGTAAGTGGACCCTTCCCATGCACCATCAGAAGAAACACTGTGCTGCCATCACTGCCCTGAATGCGTCCAATGGCAAGTGTGAAGGGCAACTTACACAGTGCCCTACACTGTAGCTATGCTACT
This sequence comes from Cryptoblepharus egeriae, assembly GCA_030015325.1. NCBI lineage: Eukaryota > Metazoa > Chordata > Lepidosauria > Squamata > Scincidae > Cryptoblepharus > Cryptoblepharus egeriae. The sequence goes on from JAREYC010000004.1 coordinate 6,217,173, forward strand.
TTGCAGAAGACATAGGGCAAAATCGATAGCTGTTACGGGTCCACACAGTTATGTCACCCTCTAATGTTATCTTATGGAAAGTCACCTTAACTGCTCTGGAGCAAAGGGCTTAATTTGACTTTAGGATATGGGCCATAGTTTGCAGGTTCAGATCCTGCCATTTCCTGATAGGGCAGGGAGATGCCCCAGAGATTCTACCAACCTGTAAAAGACAATTCTGAGTTTGAAGAGTTAGGCATTAGCCTCCTCTGTTCATAAGACTGATCATAAAGGTCCTTGGACAAAGTTCCATGTAATTATTAAAATCTAGACAAAAATCAAATTAAGAGGTTTAGGCTACATTCATATATATATATTTTGTCTATATAGCCTATTTTGTCTATATATATTTGTCATATATAGCCTATTTTGTCTATATATATGAATGTAGATATAGATATATGTGTGTGTGTGTGTGTGTGTGTGTGTGTGTATTCTCTAGGAAGATTAACTCACTGGATGTGCTTCAGATAAACATCTATCATAGGATCAGTATGGTAGGAGATAGATTCTCTAAATAGAATAAATGGAGTGAAATCCTCAGCAGAATTTGCTGTGAAATAATGCTTTTGTTTAATTATTGAGAGTTGGGTATGGCAAACACTGGATCCCGATGGGCAGAGAACAGCTGTTGGCTCTAACAGAAAGTCATTCATGTTCCATTCTTGGAACTCTGAAATTCTATCAACAATAACTGTAAATTGATTCTAGTGTAGCTCAGAGTTTTCAACTAGCATTCATATTTAGAAGAGCTATTTTTAGACAACTTTGGTTTGTCGAACCCTGGCTTTGAAGAGTCCTACACCTCGGTTGCACTGGGAGACAACTGCAAATAATAAATAAGTAAATAAATAAGTAACTTTTAAAAGCGAGTTTGCATAAACGGTATATCCAGCCACTGATTCTCCCCCTCCAAAGTTTATTCTTTCACCATCAATTTATCGAGTAGGTGTTTGATCACTGCTCAGTGATACATGCATCAGAAAGGGCAAATTATTGCACATGTAGTACAATTTGCGCAATAACATATTTACTCAAATCTAATGCACAGCTTTTTCACACCAGCTGAATTTAGAACACAATCCTAACCATGTCTACTCAAAAGTAGGCCCACTGTGTTCAATGGATCTTATACCCAGGAATGTGTCTTTAGGATTCCAGCCATAGAGCACAACCCTATCCATGTCTACTCAAAAGTAAGCCCCACTGTGTTCAATGGGTCTTACTCCCAGGAAAGTGTCTTTAGGATTGTACCCTTAAAGCACAATCCGGAGCAGTTACAGCAGTTCTTGTATTGATGCATGTAAAATTTACTCTGAATTGTGCTATGAATTTCCCATGGGTTTCAATTCAGTGGCACCGTAACTGCATTGACACAAATTGCTCTTGCGTCAACACAAGTGCTGCCATAACTGCTCTGGATTGTGCCCTTAGTCTCCAAAATCAGGGTGCACATAAGATGTGAATACAGTATTTTTATTATAAATATAGGTCAATATGTTGTTTAAAAGTTTACTGTATTGTAATTTAAAATGAAACATAAACCCATTGTTACATAGAGTAGTGGAATTAGGTTAAAAAATTCATTACATAAACCCATTGTCATATGCAGTAAAATTAAATTTTGCACCTGTAAATTTTTATTTCAAGCATTTTAAAATCAAGGTATATTTTAGATTATATGGCGCATTAGATTCGAGTAAATACAGGTATTTACGCAGCTGTACATCCCACTGTGTTCAGTGGGGCTTACTCACAGAAAAGTGTGTTCAGGATTGCAGCCTCCCTGACTAGGCTTGCTGTTACTTTTTACAAAATATAATGAACATTCTAAAAAATGGGGAGTATTCGGTGTGGGTTTAGCTGTTTTCAAACATGAAATTCAGAACTGCATTCTTGGATATCCAATTTCATTCTAATATCCTGCCTTATATATGAGTGAGTTCCTGCCCTTTTTATATATCTTGGCATCCATCAGTCTTGAAAGACTATGGTATTGTGCTCAACACTGCATGCAAAGTGCAAAAGTCCTGGGTAGATTAATATGGAGGACAGTGTTGCAAAGCTGGTCTAAGGACAGGAGCTCAACCTGTCTTGTGGGGACCTGGGTCTCGAACCCTGGCCTTCTGGTTAACAGGCACAGTGTCTTAACCACTTGTGCCACCCACAGCCCTTATATATCACACTGTTTCTAAACAAGTTAAAAATTTTCAGCCTGACCTGTTCCCTTTTTCTGTTTGGGATGTTGTGCTTTCCTGAGAGCCAGTGCAAGACAGACTTTTTGCAAAACACCCATATCAGATTGAACAATCTTGCAAAGTGATCTACAATGTTACCACCTCATATGTACACAACTAGGGGCACAATCCAGACTAACTATGGGGAGTCCTTGCTCCAGTGTAAGAACTTTGGATTGCAATATGAATTTCCCATAGGTTTTCATTATGTGGTGCAGTAACTACGGGTGCATGTAATGTCTCTTACTTGCTCCCGTAGTTACTCTGAAGTAAGAATAAGAGTTGGTAAGACTGCCAACCTGTACAGGCAGTTCTCAATTTATATAGTTTTCATTTCTGGAAATAAACTCATATTGTATGCTGAAAAAACATTAATCAAAAACATCTTTCCCACAAAAAACAATGGGATTTCCCTGGATCATTAACACTCACGCAGATGACTTCTGCTATTCTTATTTTGAAACTTGCCAGCATAAATTAGACTTCTGGTCTTAATTTGCAAAACATGCTATTTTGAAGAAATTCAAGTTAAAACAATTTCTATTAGAAGTTCCTAGTACTGTGTTTGGAAACAAACAGTTTGTGCAACATAGGCTGAAATCCTATATGTGCATTCCTGGGAGTAAGTCCCAGATAACACAATGGGACTTACTTCTGTATAGACATGTTTAGGATAAGGCACACATAAGGTCAGACATACGGTAAGTCCATTTCTATCAGAAGAAATTGAGCACCACAGTTTCTACACTGGAAAGCTGGCACCACATCAGCAGAATGCTACACTAGATGTGGTAGAGTGGTGTGTATGTGTGCATCTGAGATAGATGGGATAGGGAGGAACAGTCTTACTCAAAATTCTTTACCCCTCCATACCGCAGATACACACCTTATGACCATTTGTGCAATATAGTGATATAAGGCATATAAGGCCTTATAAGTGATATAAGGCAAAATGCATGCACTTATTGGTGCAATCCAGAGTAACGACGGGGAGTCCTTGCTCCTTGTGTAAGAACAATTTACTCTGGATTGCAATATAAATTTCCCATAGGTTTTCACTAGGTGGTGCACTAACTACGGGTGCCTGTAGTGTCTCTTACATGCTCCCATAATTACTCTGGATTGTAGGGTATATCATTAACTCTTCCCATACACAGTATACCTACTCTGGTTCACAAGTCCCTGACCATAACTCTCATGATCATGGTGCATAGCACAGGCTATTTCTCTCTGACTCATGTTGTGCGCACTGAATATTCACCTGGGGTACATTTGATGATGGCAACTATGGACCATTTGGCACCAAAAAGGAGCACTGTTCATAGACAGCATGCTGTTCTCAAAAGAGAGTCAACCTTATCTTTTCAGAATTCTCATCAAAAGTATTATGTCCCAGGAGGATCCAAACACAAACACTTGATCAGGACTTGTGGTCTAACTCCCCCAAAGGAAGAAAGAACAAGTTAGGAAATTGCATGCCTCAAAACAAAAATGCTGCCGTGTCTCTCACACTTGCTCCTTCACTACCATCAATCAGCTACAGACACAGTTTGTTAACATTCCTTCCTTCCCCAACAACAACACTGCCCATATGCTCGCAACTGGTGAATGATAGAGAACTTCCCCTCCAACTATTGTTATTACAAGCAAAAAAACTTTTGCTTTTCAGGATTGCCATATGGCTACACGAAACAGAACAGTCGCTAAACAAAGTTCTGCTGCACATTTGGAGAAAATAGTAATGGCACTATCTTCCCTAAAAGAAAGCAGGGAGTCAGAAACTAGAGCAAGGGTTGGCACCACTGCATGGGCAACCTTTGGCAACGCTACTACGTCACTGCTTGCTCCTAACCACCCATGCAAGCATATTTTAATTCCTGTTATCGTCTCTCTTTTCTTCCGCTCTCTTAACAAGAAGGAGAAAAAAGAAAGAGCATCAATAGATCACAAATAACTGCCAGGGCAAGCAGTCAGTTCAAACATTGCAACATCAGGCAACAGATGTTACACAAAAGCCTAGGCTAGTGGTTCTCAAACCGGGGCATCACAAAGCCCCAGCCTGAGGGTGTGGGGAAAGCAGCAATACGATTACATGGATCAAACTGCTGCACAGGAGCTCACCTGGACAGTTGCAGAAGCCTGCTGGGGTTCCCCCACACCAGCCTCCCCATAGCATCCCCTTTATGAAGACCCTCAAAATCATTAAAGCAATCACAAGGGTCTCTGCAACTGAAGGGGTGCAGCCTTTTGCCCACGATCATCAACACACTCAGCAGCTCAAAACTATCATTGAGAGTTGAGAATTGAAAGTTTATATTAAAATTAAAATAAATGCTCAATTGGTGCACCATGGAAATGGTTCATAGTCCACTAACATTCAGTATCATATACATAATACAAAGTAGAGCCATGTATTAACCAGGAGAAACCCATCTTAATTTTTTCCATGAGTAACATGGTTGCTCCTGACACTACATCTGCTTCCCTGCTACAATAGGCTCTACAAATCGCCCATCCATGTGATGAGGGTTAAAGGCATGCCTACATACCAGTCTGGCTATAGATTCTCTAGTATTTTTCTAACTTTTTCTCCCAAACAATTGATTAAACACACAAGATTCAATCAAAGGATGCAAAACCTTTTTCTCATTTGCTTGTGACTTCCCAGTTTACGGGAGTTTGTGCCTAAAATAGTAGCGCAAAAATAAAAGAGATGATATGCAGAATGTCTATGGTTAGGCTCACTTTTGCCAAACTCTAGGTGCATACAGTGCATTCCTAAACCTATCTGCTCAGAAGTAAGTCCTACTGTATTCAATGGAGCCTACTCCCAGGAAAGTGTTTTAGATTGTAGCCATATTCTCTCAGCCTTTTTCTCAAAGAATTGCTGAGTATATTTCACAAACAACTTTATATATTTACACCCAACTCTTAAGACGAGACTGGCTCCCAGAACATCTAACAATTAAAATGCAGGCAAAAAATTATTAATTACAATGGTGATATGTTTAGCAAGATCCTGTCATCCCCGCCAGTGGTGACAGTGAGAAGCTGCAATCCTAAACTCCACTTAGGCCTGCCTAAGTCCCGGCATAAGTCCTGTGATGACCTGGGGATGTCACAAAAGTGCAGTAAGGCACTTCTCCACTCTTGGAGAAAGGTTGTTAGGCTAATGCACAGGCATATACCAACCTGGAGGTCAGTTTTGAGTGGGGTACCCCAGGGCTCTGTCTTGGGCCCGGTGCTCTTTAATATCAACAATGACTTGGAGGAAGAGATACGGGGGAGCCTCATCAAATTTGCATATGACACCAAGCTGGGAGGAGTAGCAAACATGACAGATGACATGAAAAACCTTCAGGAGGATCTGGACAAACTGGAATACTGGACTCCTAAACAGAATGAATTTCAACAGGGAGAAGTGCAAGGTTCTACACTTAGGCAATAAATATCAAAAATAAATATAAAATGGGAGATGCTTGGCAGCACAATGTGCGCGCGGGATCTTGGCGTCACCATGGATCACAAGCTGAGCATGAGTCAGTAGTGTTATGCGTCTGCAAAGAAGGCAAATGCCATTTTCTGCAGCCAAACTGGAGCAAGTCCAGAGGAGAGCAACAAGAATGATCAGTGGGATGGAAGGGAAGGTTGGGGGAACTTGGCTGAGAGGAGATATGATTGCCCTCTTCAGATACCCGAAGGGCTGTCATAGGAAGGAAGGGGTTCATTTATTCTTTGCTGCCTCTGAAAGCAGAACTAGAACGAATGAGTACAAACTGCAAGAAAGGAGATTCCGGTTGTATATCTAGAAAAAATTCCTGACGGTGAGGGCGGTTCGGCAGTGGAACAGATTGCCAAGGGAGGTAGTGGACTCTCCCCGACTGGAGATCTTCAAGCAGAGGCTCGATGAGCACCTGTTGGAGATGCTCCAGAAGGATTTCTTACTACAGGAAGGGGGTTGTACTAGATGACCTACTGGGTCCCTTCCAACTCTAGGATTCTAACCATATGCCACACCATTACGGAAAGATAGGCCAGGCAAGTTAGGCTGGCTTAAATTTCTTAGGATTGCACCCCTAAGTTCCAGAGTTTTTTTTTCTGTAGCAGGAAGATGAAGGCACTTAAAAAATAAAAATAAAAAAATAAAACCAGGAGCTGCCTAATGGCACAGGTGACAACCTATATTTTGTTTTGCTTTTACTATGTTTTTATCCTTTCTTCCTATTGCAATTTTGCTACTATCAAATCATTTTGTCCTATTTTATGTTGTGTTTGATCTAGTTCAATGGTCTCCAAACCACAAGCTGCTGCACCCCATGATTATCCTTTAGAGTGCGGTGCAGAAGCCTTTACATTCTGTGCCACATCTACAATTCTTCTTCCCAATCTTCAAACTCACACAACACAGCAAATTCTGCTTAGAAATCAGGGCATGAAGCCTTTGGGGCAACAGGCAATATAAAAGCAGTTGCTCAGTGCAAATCTGTGTGAAGATCAAGTGACAAACAGTGGCCAAGGTGTGCAATCAATTGGCACAAATGCCCCCCAAAAACAAATAGCCCCACTATTGATCTGCTGGAGTTTTTGTTGGAACAGCAGATGTCCAGGCTCCAATCTCCTACCTCTAGAGTAGTGATTTTCAGCCACTTTGCCAAATTACACTGATGTGCCACAAATAATCTACAGATGGGGTATAGGAATTTGGGGGGGGGGGTGTTACTTACTAATAAGCCCATTTGAAGATGTGAGCTGCCTTACCAGCAATATGATGCGTCTTGTCAATTGTAAAAATAAAAAACAACTGATGGTATATCAGACCCTTGTCAGTGTGCTGTGAGTTGAAAATGGTTGTAATTGCTGCTCTGGATGAAACATATCCTACAGTCCAGAGTAACTACAGGAGCACGTAAGAGACATTACATGTACCCGTAGTTACTGCATCACCTAATAAAAACCTATGGGAAATTTATATTGCAATCCAGAGCAAATTGTTCTTACACCGGAGCAAGGACTCCCCATAGTTACTCTGGATTGCGCCCATAGCCACACTATCCTGAACACTGTAAAACACATTACAAGCCTTATTAATCCTTGTCTTAAATTCTCCTTCGTCCCCATCCCACTTTGTGGTGAATGAGTAAGAATCATGACCAATGCAACTGAATCAAGTGTTTGTTTTCATTTTTAGGTTGTTTTCTATCAAAATTGATTAGCATGGGAAGACTTATTATTAAATTTGTCTCATCATAATGCAAAAAGATCGTGCCACACACTGTTTGACAAAGGTGCAAACCACTTAGAATACCCACCCATGCTGTATGTGGAAAGGAGTGATACAAAACTATATTGTGGGAACTGTGGGACCAATTAAAAATAATGATTTACCATACTTAACTAGTTGGTTGGTTTATTTTTAAAACCCCAACAGGCATGAATTGCCTAAAACACAATTCCATCACATTCATTCAGAAAAAATACAATACATATTAAATAAGATAACTGCAGTCAAGATGCTCTTTTACTCCAGCAGAAGCAAAACGTAGGGCGCAATCCAGAGTAACTACGGGGAGTCTTTGCTCCAGTGTAAGAACAAGTTATTCTGGATTGCAATATGAATTTCCCATAAGTTTTCACTAGGTGGTGCAGTAACTACAGGTGCACATAATGTCTCTTAAGAGTGCCCGTAGTTACTCTGGATTGTAGGGTTAAATACTGTACCATAAGAGGCTCAAACCATATACAAAACTTCTGGTTGGGAATTCTGTAGAGCAAAAAAGAAAATGTCAAGGGGAAAAAAGAGAGGAAACAATTATGATGTTATAGGAGATTGTACTTACTACCTGCCAACCACATGATAATTTTGGGAAGTCTCAAGAATTACTGTATGTTCCCAAACAGATGTGCAAGCAATCAAAACCACTGGTGTACAGATTTGAGAACATGTGTTATCTCAGCTGTAAAAACTTATAGTTTGAAAAAGGCATTTCCATTCCTACCCTCCATTCCATTCACCTATGAAAAGCCAGGTTTCTGATATATCCTGTTGTGTGTGTGTGTATGTGTGTGTGTGTGTTTGTGAAGTAAAGCCAAGTCAGACCACATTCAGATTTTATTAAAGCAAAAGGCTAACCATTTTTTTGAAGTCAGATCCCACAATATAATTTTGGAGGGATTATTATTCATGTAGAAATCCTAGTTGAACTCAGTCAGAACACATGGCAACAATTGGATTCTTAACCCATTTGACTGCTCTGCACAGAACAGGTCTTGTTTCATTTTATTTTGTGTCACAGCAAAGGGATGGGTAAGTTGTCTTGACAGAACTGAAACATTATAGTTATTTAAATTCTTGGGAAACTGCTGTGGTATTTAAAGCAAGTTGTTCTCCCTGAGATCACCTGCTCTATACTTTGCCATTATATCCTACAACTACGCTGTGTATAAACACAGCCCAAACCCAAAGGCAGCACTGTCGCTGGGTGCAGCGGTGCCAAAGTGGCTACTGATGCATCCTCAAGCACCACAACAGTGGCTAGAGGTCTCCTCAGGGGGAAAAGCCCCTCAATGGGGAATATAGGAAGCAGCAAGAAATAGGAAATATAGGAAGCGCAGAAATAGGAAGCAGCAAGAAATAGGGGCTTCTCAAGCCTGTTCCAGATTTTTCAAGTCTCCCCAATTTGGCCAGCATCACATGCTGGCCTGGTGCAAAAGTGTCCAAAGTGCACAGAAATGCAACCCACCATGAGAATGGGAAGCTGGGCAAGTTGCGCAGAGCCTACATTGGTTAGGATAGCACCCAGCCTGCTAGCCCTGCTCCCTCCTGCCCTGCCCTTTTGCAGGTGTGTCTTACAGCACATTTATGACATCAAGTGCCAGAGGTCAGTACTGGCATTAGAATCATAGAGTTGGAAGGGACCTAGTAGGTCATCTAGTCCAACCCCCTGCCTGCAGCAGGAATTCCCCCTACAGCATCCCCGACAGGTGCACAGGTGCTCGTCAAGCCTCTGCTTGAGGGAGAATCCACCACCTCCCTTAGCAGTCACCTCCCTTAGTCCACCTCAGGAGGAGAAAAGCCCCAATATTTGCAGAAATTGTAAAGGAGTACTTTTGTATCTTCCCATTTATTTAATTGCGTTGCTACTTAAAGGCCTCTTTATACATTTTAAGGTATACACTTCATTTTCAGTTGTATGCATCATTCATCTGCATTACAACCAGCATTCAGAATCTATGACATTATCAACAGAAATTCATGTAATTCTAAGCCTTCTTTCCTAGCTACATACAAATATTTACTTGAATCTAATGCACCATTGAATCTAATACACACCCTGATTTTAAAAGACTTGAGATTAAAAACTGTTTACTGGCGATTGTAATCCACAGTTGCAAAGCAGGTGCAAAATTTAATTTTGCTGCATTAAATAATGAGTTATATGACAATAATAATTTGACAACAGTTTGTTAGGATTTTCACCTAATTGCACTACTTTACACAACAACTGGTTTGTTACATTTTTCATTACAATAAACTACTGAACTGTATACTAAACTATATACTGAATTGTACTTACAGCTGCAATCCTAAACACACTTTCCTGGGAGTAGGTCCCATTGAATACAGTAGGACTTACTTCTGAGTAGACAGGCTTAGGATTGCAGTGATGGCTTGTTAAAGAACCAAGATTGGATGCCATTTCCTGTTTAGGATACATGCAAAGGCCAACCCAGATTTGTTGTTGTTTATTAGTTTATTTGTTGTTGTATATTTATTTAGTTTATTTAGTATGTTCATTTATTTAGTACTATTATTAAGAATTTGAACAGCTCATGGCTACAAAAATACTATTGGAAGTACTTTCACTTTAACAGTCTGCACATTCCCACAATATACTTGCCAGAATTACAACATCATTTGCATCTTTCTTTCTGCCAGGGAAGCAAAGTAAAGCAGAATAAAGGTATCGAAGGCACCAGCAGAAATAGGAAGCAGTATCAGCAAGAGGAGAAACACATCACACAGAAGAGAACATTTAGCTATCTTCCACTAATAAACCCTCAAAGGATCCCCATCTGTCCTAGGAAGCTGCTGTTATCCTGATCTTATAAATTTGTTGCAACCAAAGACTGATCTTTGTTGCCCTTTAAACTGACTAGGACAGTCACAGTCTTTATCGTGTCTTGAAATTGCTATCTCTATCATGACATAATGTGCAGGTGCTAAGTTAATGCCAAAGTAATTCCAGCCGCCATCACTACAAAACCATCTCCAGTGGATGCCTCTGTTTCTTTTATCTAACCTTAGATCTTACTGCAACGGCCAACAGTATGTTTCCGGCATTAGACTATTTGGGGTTTTTGTATTTCTATCCACAACAGTTTGCTTTTCTTATGGTTTTTAGGCTATTGAAATTAAAGCCATATTTGACATATTACTTCCCAATGCCTCCAGTAACTGGAGCAGTTTTACCAGCATGGACTACCATTTTTCAAAAGGTTAGATTTGGTCAGGACCCTGCTGTGCTCTCTGTTTCCTTATTGTAAATTTAATTGCACTGTCCAAAGCATCTGCACACTGGAATGTCAAAGCTTCTGAACACTGCCTAACAAATATTCCTACTTTATCCATACTGGCCATTTGTACAACTAGTGTACTGTGTTAGGGCAGCCAATTGTGTTCTTCCATTCTATAGGTAGAATTGTCTTCAGAAGTTATTGTTTGCCCAAGGTCACCTACCAGTAAATGAACTCATGTCTGAGTAAGCATTTAAACTTTTGGGCTGAAAACAGTGGCATAGCAAGAGGGACTGCAAAGCACAAAGTCTTGCAGAGAGCCTCAGTGCAAAGAGTTTCCCTCCTCTTCTCTGGAGTCAGTTGTATGACTCCATTTTGCTCCCACCACCTGGAATGACTCCAAAAGGGAGGTGGAATTGTTCCTTACATACTGCAATGAGGCTTCGTAAAAGACTTAATGTTTTGCACCCCTCTCGTTACACCACTTGTTTGAAGTTCATGCTCTGAAATCACTACACTACAATACCCATGAATGCATTACTATGTGATACATGCATTGACATTCCACAGACTAATCGGTCTTCAAAGATCAGAATGTCTTGCATTCCTTGAGGATGCAGTTTTAGGCTTGTTGATAACTGAAGACCTTTACAACTGGATACCAAATCAAAGGATCTATTGGGGGGGAACCCAGCACTGATAAAAGTCCCCCTCCCAAAAAAAAGAGAGAAGCAAAAGGATGGACAACAAATGCTTTGCATACAGTATTTGGTTATGAATGCCCAGTAGCAGTGTGTCCTGACACCAACACCATGACATCTTTGCAACTTTAATACTATCGTATTTAATTCCCTTATTTGAGAAGGGCCTTGACATCATCCACACGGTTCTTTGCTGTCCTAATTATCATAAAGCTATCAGTAGCAAGCAGAGCTAAGGGAGAGAAGCAAAGCTGGAGATCCTATCAAGAGAAACTGCACATGTTATGTTCTAGGAAGAAGGTGCAATTCTGTCATCACCTTTCCCAGTTTCATTTTGAAGATTTACATTTCACATTTTGAACATGTACATTCATAAGAAGGGGAGTGAAGCAAGTGTGCACCCTTTTGAAACAGAGCATTATTGAGACATGCATAGGCTGGTCTCCCAGGAGAGGCTGAGGAGGTGTCGGCAGGCACACACCCCCTACAGGTAAGGGCTACAGGGCTGCTCAGCTGGTTAAAATGCTGTTTCTTTCATCACAGAGACCAGGGTTCGAGAACTGGGTGCTGCAAAATGGAGTGAGCTTCCTTCCTTATCCCTGCCAATAGAGTGAGCTCCCATCCTTATCCCTGCCAATGGAGTGAGCCCCCATCCTTATCTCCTGCCATCCTGGCAATTTGAAAGCATTTCAATGCAAGTATATAGAGGTACCACCTCAGTGAGAAAGTAAACAGTGTTCCATGCCATAATGCTGGCCATGTGACCATGGAGGTGTCTTTGATCAGTACTGGCGCTTGGCTTTGAATTGGGGATGAACACCGCACTCAATAGCTGTGGCTGGTGGCACTCCATAGCTGTGGCTGGTGTCTATACAGGCATCAGGGAAACCTACAGCCAGTCATGGGAAACCCTTATGGTAGGGGACCCCTTGAGGTTGGCTGGTGGGAAAGATAATAGAGGAGGGAGGGCAGGCTTCCTCCAGAAAGTGCTGCTGCAGAAAATTTCCCTCCAATCAGCCTGGGGATCAGGTGAGGTCTGAGCAAGGCTGCTTGGACGGAAAATTTCCCCAGAAGCACATTTCTGGAGGAAGCCGGAGTGCACACACAGGAAGCTTCTGTTCTGGTCCCCCTCTGCTCCTAGAACCTGCGGCTGGCAATTAGAGCGGGGTGTGGCATAGAGTGGAAGGTGCCTGCCAGGCGCAAAGGCAGGCTGCAGTCCTTCTCCCCTCAGGCACCTCAGTGGCAGTAAGGATAGAGTGGTGAGGGGTAGCCCTGGTGGAGCATCAAAACTGGCCATAAGCTGGCCAGGATTCTTTTTATTAATACATTGCTCAGTTATCAACTTGTTTATCAAGTTAACATCACTCATTTATCATGTTTATTCAAATTTATTAGAAATGCTTGCTTGTATTGCAGAACACTCTCTAATCTAGTTACTCTCATTCCAGTATTTTACTGCACTAGGTATTTCATGTTGAGTTCTCTTATCTAGCTCATTAGTTCTCACCACACCTGGCTGGATCAAGTGCTGCTTTCTGAACACAATATGAGAAGGAGGAGCATCAGGCTCATGTACACACATTCACAGGCCAAAGTCCCTTCCAAAGGGAAAACCAAATTGCAGCTCTACATAATATACAACATTGGTCTGCACCAGCGACTCCAAAGACAGAAAGCAGATAAGGAGATCTCTGGAAAGGCATTTAAGAGTAAGTGCAAATTAAACATTCACTTCCTACCACCCTGGCTTCACACCACATGACCAGGCCCACATCTTGTACAAACCCCCACTCCCAAGTGTCTGATCTAAATGGATCAGGATTTCAACCATAAAGGTAAGGGTGTCCCCCGCAGGTTGCCCTGCTAGTCATTACCAACTTTAGGATGTGATGCTCATCCCTATTTCTAAGACTTTAGAGCCAGTGTTGTCCAAAGACATTTCTGTGGTCATGGAGCCAGTATGACTGCTGAAGACAAAAAGAATGCTGTTTTACTTTCCCACTAAGGTGGTACCCACTTGCCATATATAGGGAAGGTAAAACCACATTCTGTGCACCTTCAGCAGTCATGCTGGCCCCATGACTATGGAAGTGTCTTTGGACAATGCTGGCTCCAAAGGTTTAGAAATGGGGATGAGCACCACACTCTACAGTTGGCCACAACTAGCAACCTGCAGGGGACACCTTTACTGGTATAAAGTATATGATGTTGTCTCACACTGGTTCACTATTTCCTATTCTAAGTGGCACAGTTTTCTAAGAACTCAACTTTAACTATAACACAAACTGAACCTGGAGCCCTTCTGCATTGCAAGTATGATCTCTGCCATCAAGCTATGATCCAGATATAATCCGTATCTGGTAGTTCAAAAGTATACTGCTTCTAAATAAGGAGATTCCAGCAAACAGCCACATGTCAAACCTACCTTCTATGAAGATGTACCTTCTTAATCCTTGTACAAGCAATCAAAATTAGCAGATACTAACAGAGTTTATTGCATATCCTAAATATAATTCAATATAACAGTATGCTAAGCCCAAGTCACAGCACCCTATACATTTTTATGTGGACATCTGAATGTCACAGGAATCATGCCCGAGTAAATATGCTCAGTATTGTAGTCTTAGTATTATGTGTGCATACAACAACAACTTAATGTAAGCAGTGCAACCAGTCAAGAGTCCTGATATCTGGAGTGGCATAATCTATATCTAACAATAGATTTTGTTAATAGGATCCTGAACACTAGTTCAAGAGTTTTGTGTTTTTAAAGACTAGCACCATTAACCTTGGCACAGCACTTCATTGTGTTTAATTAGCAAGCTAATGAAGCTGGTCTCATTCCTTTTTCTCAACCACAAGAGAATAAATGCAGAGCTCTGGGAAAAAGAAAACTTAGCTGCTAGGAATTCAATACACTGAGTGTAGTGGAAGGGCTAAATTTAAAAAAAAATTTATTAAAGAGGTATTTTGCTTTTGCAATACTTTACTAAGTGACAGTTTGTACAAAAGAAATTGTTTTCATGTGGTCCATGTGTCTATGTTTTTAGGGGGGGAAAAGAAAAGGATGAACACAATTTCTGAACATTTGGGATAAAGGAGGATTTGCAAACAAAACACTAGAAATGAACATAATGTTTTCGTCAACAAATCTTCAGATACTCCAAAAATTAAAGTTCACAACAGTTATTTGTTAAGAAAAGCTACAGCCTGTTTTTGTTTAATTGAGTTAGCCAAGGTGCTACTAGGAATCATCCCCATGCATTTTAAAATGAATTCAAGCCCTTTTAAAAAAAAATAACGCACCCTTTCTCTCTAATGACCTAAGAAAAGACCCACAGGATCAAATCAAAGGCTCAACTAGTCCAGCTTCCTGTATTTCACAGTGGACCACCAAATAATTCAGAGAGCAAACAAGAGACCTGCATCCTGGTGCCCTCCGTCCTTTGCATTGGTCATTCTAAGGTAATACTCTATTCTACTATGGATGCTACAAATACTCTACACATACAGTGTCTTCGTAACAACACAGGAGAACTAATAGTTCCCATCAATCCTTTGTAAGGTTGTAGGATTTTTCTTAACTGAGTATTTCTAGAAAGCTGCAAGGAGGACCTGTTGCAAAACAATAACTGCATTAAAAAGCCAGCTGAGGTTATTCAAAAAAGCAGATACCCATGATGGTTGCTGTGCAGTGCATTTGGCTATCTTCAGATAAGTCATCATTCAAATAATGTGCATTTTCCGTTGAAGTGTTAATTTAAGAAAAGGAATAAGCATAGTCGTTTTAAACATCTTGCAACAACGAGTGGGAGAGATCTCTGACAATTTTTAATCTGACTCCAATACAAGCATATGCATACCATGACCCATTTAAGAAAAAGAAGATTGTGATTTATAAAGTAAATTTATATCAGGTAATGACAAATAGAAGGCTAAAAGAATAGAGTCATATGGAAGGAAGAAATAGAAAAAAGAAAATTTCCCATTTATATAAATTCTGCTCCTGCTTCCAGCAAGTGGAGCAGTTTGTGGCTATGGGAACCCATAATTTCATGACTGGTGGTGCTGAAAGCACACAAACACACACACCTAGTATTGTTATACCAAAGCACCCTGCTATTTCCAGAAATGCCTGATGGCACAGAGCGCATTGGTGGAAATAGGATCACTCATGAGGATCTTCACACAAGGAGACAAAGATCTATGTAAACAAACTGTCACTTAGACAAATGCTGGGATGATACATATTATATATTTTTAAAGAACAGACCTCCTCCCTTTCAAAACTTCAGCTTGACTGGACCAAAAAATATACTGTATATAAATAGGGGAAAGCTTTGTTTACAACACAGAAAGGGGAGAAAAGAGACCGTGAACAAAGAAACACCAAGCAGCACTGCTGCTGTGGCCACTGCCACCTCCTGCTTTTCTGGGTTTAACCCCTCCCCAATATTCCCAAGTACATTCCATGACAATCCAACAAAGATAGGAAACATTTTAAGATGGGAAAATCAATAGTGAACTGGTGCTGCGCTGGAACAGATGGACTGGTTCCAGTAGGAAATGTGTATAATGGGAGAGAAAGGAGGTTTTCTTCACCTCTCACAGCCTGAATGTGTAATTTAAATGCAACCCAGAGGAAGATAAAGAAAGGAGGGCCTGGAGCTGCCTTCTTCTCAGGCTATATTGAAATAGAAGAGGAACAGCTGCAGGACCCTGTTTGAAACCAGCTGCCTTTGCAGCCTGTGATCTTATTATACAACTCTTGTCTCACTCACACACATACACAGCCCAAGCCAAAAATATTCTTCTTTCTCCATGCGCTTTGATACAACTTGACAAGTTGCTACTATTAGGTGGAACCTGATGAGAGTGCAAGGATCCAGCTTAGTGTGCACTGGAGTAGCTGGAAGGGGGGCAAAGCACCAAATCCAGACAGCATCTCTAAGAGGTGAAAGGCAGGGTGACCATGTGTTGGAACTGCAAGAGAACAGGACCCCAAAATGTAGGACACCCAAGAAAAATGTAGGACAAAATAAAAATGAAATAAAAACTTAAACACTGATAAAAATAAAACACTCGTCTATATCGCTTTCATGTTGTTAATTTAAACAATAACAGTGCAATCTTATTAGCGTCTACTCAGAAGGTCCACTGAGTTCAGTGGGGCTTACACCCAGGAAAGTGTTCTTAGGATTACAGCTTAAATTACTTATTATTAATTGAACTATTACATATAATTTATTAATTACAAGTAAGCTACATGCTGCCTGTATACAAGGAAAAAGAGGACAGTGAAGGAAAAGGAAACAAGGGAGGAAAAAAGAGGACAAGGAAAAGGATGATAAAATGTTTTCCAGGATACAAGGCTTGAAAAGAGGACATGTCCTGGAAAAAGAGGGCACATGGCCACCCTGGGTGCAAGGGTCCCTCCTCCTGGAATGGTTCCAAAGAGAGGGACCCCTTGCACCCTACTTGCACCTACCCTAGTGATGCCTCCTCTAGCTGCACCACTGCCCATGTGTGCCTGAGGGCTGGGGGGAGGAAGGAGGTAGTGTGGCCAGAATGCGGCCATGCATGCATGCCCTCCACATACCGAGATCAACCCTTTTTCCAAACTGGAGGCAACCAGCTCTGCAGCTTTAAGATGCCCCCCTCCTGCCTGCCAACCTATGCCACGCTATGGGGCTGGGCAGTTACGTCAGCGCCTGTTATTGTGATTCCAGAGCCACGAGATCTGTGTTGTGTTGTGTGTGTCTTATGTGTGCACGCCTGGAAAGGGGTGTGCAAGCCCTGGGCAAGGTGGGATCTCCTAGTGCCCTCCATCCACGTTGTTCCAGAGCTGGTCAAAGGCCAGATTTCTCTTCCCAACCCCCAAAGAAAGGGGTCTCCAGACCCTTCCTCTATCTCAGAAAGTCATCAAAACAAGGAGGTGGAGGAGGGAGGTGGAGGCGCACAACAAAAGCAACCAGCCTCGCCTCCTGGCAATTGCTTGGGGAGGGAGGGAAGGAGGGAGCATCCCCCCTTCTTTCCTTCCCACCTCTAGCCACACCACCCCCCACCACCTCCTCCTCCAAACAGGGCAAGAAGGGAAGGGCAGATTTGCAATGGATCAATGTGGTGGCAACATTTCCATAACAAGAGAACAAAAACTTGCAACCACTGCCAGGGACCACAATACCTCCCTCCCCCAATACACAATACATTCCTCCCCCAAAAGCAACATTCACACTGAGGGTGGATGAGGGTTCCCCCCTCCTCCTCCTCCTCCTCCAAAATTAGGAAGCCAGACACCATTCCAGCTGGCACGCATGGAAATGAAGGGGCACCCTGAACAAAAGAGAGATGCTTAGAAGAACTGTATTATGAGCCTGTCTACTCAGAAGTAAGTCTCATTGTAGCCAATGGAACTTACTTACTCCCTGGAAAATATGGATAGGATTGCAGCCTCGATGAACTGAATTCCATTGAGGAGAAACACTTTGTAGCAGGGCCTTCAGTTGTTTACATGCTTTCCACCAGGGCTACACCAGGTCTGGTTTACTGTGGAGAGGGTTTAGTAAAAGGAGGAAAGTCGAAAGTTTAAAAGGCTTAGAGCCTGTGCATGTCTACTCAAAAGTAGGTCCCTTTATGGTCAACAGGGCTTACCTCCAGGTAAGTATAGATATGACTGCAGCCTCACAAAGGGAAAAGAACAATTTCTACCCACTCACAACCAGACCTCATCCCTTGAATATTTTTTAATTTTTCTGATAAGTTTTAATGGGAGTGCTCTATTCCAAGTTTGCAATCGGTTCAGGTTACACCATCACAGTTCACATAAAAGCAAGTACCATTACAGTCAATGGGGCTAATTCCCAGGTAAGTATGGAGAGGATTGCAGCCTCACAAAGGAAAAAGAGAACAATTTCTACCCACTCACAAGAGCTCCATCCCTGGAATTAAAAAAAAATTCCTGATAGTTTTAATATGCAATCGATTCAGGTCACACCACCACGTCTTTGGCAACAACAAAACCAATTCTGGCTCCAAGATTGAGCCATAAAAGGTTAGGGAGCCCCTGCTTTTCACAAAGAGGTTTGGTTGGAGAGGGAAAGAATTGGGGAGAATTTCAAAGCTTGGAACAAGAACGGTGCAAAATCCCTTAACCTAGAGTTCAGATCCAAAATCTATCCTAAAAGAACTTCCAAACAAGATCAAAAATAATAGGGAGGCTTGGGTTTAAAATCCACATTTCAGCGGTGGAGTAAGAACCAGGCCTGGCCTGCCTTGTGTTTTTGTCCTGGGGAAAAGATGGTTATCTTAGCCCTGGAGGGGAAGGAAAACCTAGCACGTTTTCCTCTCTCCTCCTACTGTATTTCCATGCTTCTTTCCCCACCGATGTCAATCCCATCTTTTGTTCCCCAAGGCCAGCCTCCCTCTCTCCAAGTCGGGGGCACTTCATTCACACCAGACACCAGACCCACCACATTTCTGATCCTACTAGTGGCGTAGCTTAGAGGGGGGCAAGGCATTAAGTCCTGAAGGGAGACTCATCGCAGGGTGCAGGTTTGCCTCCACTTGGAAACCATCCCAGGCAAGGGTGCAAACACTTTTGATCCGACTAGTGGCGTAGCTAGAGGGGGCAAAGCTCTAACTCTTGCAGGGAGCAAAAAGACTTCTTTCCAGGTAGGGGGTGCAAACAAAGGGGCCCCTAATTCCCTGCAAGACTTAACGCTTTTTCCTCCTCTAACTACGCCACTGGATCCTACCAACTCCAAGAAGCCCCAATGCAGAAACCAGAAGCAACCAGATCTCACATTGCCACCAAAAGGCAAAATTAAGGGCACGTTGATCACACACATTCCCCCCCCCCAATTAAAAAAGGCACATTTCAGATTCTTATGGTTAAAAATCCTTAGGTATAAGGATTTTTCTTCTGGCAAAACTTTTCTTGCTTTACTTACTTGCGCAGAAAGTCCCCCAAAGGAGGGCGAAAGTTAACCACGAGACCATCATATTCCTTGTCCTCCTCGTGGCTCTTGTTTACTGTCCCCCCCTCCAGCGAAAGGAGGTGTGGAAACGAGCGGGGGGGGAGAAGGGGTGAAAATTTTAAAAATACTTTAAAAATAGAAAGTCTTTTTCAAATAGAGAGAGATTAAATCCTTCTCAGTTGCCAAAGATGTATCCAAGTCTGGAAAATATATATCCTCAAGGCAGGTGGATGGGCTCTTGTCTGGATCCGGGGAACAGAGTTGCAGAGTGTTCCCCACCCCTCAAAAAAAGAGAATAAAGCAGGCTGAGTTGCCTCTGTAGAGCTGTTGTAAGAAGCGTGTGCCCCCTCCCCAAAAAAGATTAAGCAGTCTGGGAGAGTGGGTGCTGCTAAAATAAGAGAAGCCTGTGGCCCCCCCCCCCCCAAGATCAACCACACTGGAAGTTTCTTCAGCGGGAGCTGTTGGGTGGTTGGTGCCCCCCCCCCCGGTATAGCAGTCTGGGAGAGCTTCAGTGGGTGCTTCTTAGAGAGAGCCTTGTGCCCCCTCCCCAAATAAAGCAGTCTGGAAGTTTCTTCATGGGGTTCTGCCCCCCCAGATAAAAATCTTCAGTGGGTGCTGCTGAGGCGGATGTCCCCTCCCCAGATAAAGCAGGCAAGGAGTTTCTTCAGTGGGTGCTTCTTTCAAAGAGACTTTGCCCCCCCCCCAATAAAGGGCTTTTTCAGTGGGTGCTGTCTCTCCCCAAACTAAGCAGGCTGGGTGAGCTTCTTCAGTGGGTGCTGTTGAGAGGTTGGTGCCCCTCCACACAAAAAATAGTAGGCTTCTTCAGTGGGTGCCTCTTTCAGAGAGAGGCTGGTGCCCCCTCCCCAGATAAAGCAAGCTGGGAGTTTCTTCAGTGGGTGCTGTTCAGAGAGGTTTCCCCCCAATAAAGGGCTTCTTCAGTGGGTACTGCTGAGAGAGCTTGGTGCCCCCCCCCCTAAAAAAAAGCAGGCTGAGAGTGCTTCTCCAGTGGGTACTTCTTTCAGAGAGAGGCTGGTGCCCCCTCCCCAAATTTTCTTCAGTGGGTGCTGTTCCTTCCCCAACCCACATAAAGGGCTTCTTCAGTGGTTGCTGCTGAGTGAGGTGGGTGCCTCCCCCCAAAGAGAGGTTCTTCAGTGGGTGCTTCTTTGGAGAGGCTGGTGCCCCCTCCGCAGAGAAAGCAGGCTGAGAGTTTCCTCGCTGGGCGCTTCAGTGAGAGAGAGGCGCGAAGCCCCCTCCTCAGCCAGAGCCCCCTCCTCAGAGCAGCCCAGGCCCGCCTCTCCTCCAACCACAGCAGGGGGGCGAAGGCGACCTCAGCCCCTCCCCAAATTAGTTCTCAGAACCCAAACAATGGCAGGGAGCCCTCAGGGCGCGCTGAGGAGCCTCTCCAAAGGGAGGGGGCAAAGTTTGCCTCCAGAGAGAGGGCAGCCGGGGGAGGTGAGGGGGCTGTCCGCTGGGGGGGGCTACTCCATGGGGTGCTGAGGGCGCTGAGCTCCGGCTGGCGGTGGCGACAACAGCGCGGTGCGCTCCGAAGCATCGCTTTTGGAGAGGTCCCTTTTTGGAGAGGTGCCTTTTGGAGAGGCTGACGCGCGTAAAGGAAGGGGTCCTTTTTGGAGAGGTTGCCAAGCGCGGGGGCGCGCACGGGCACGCGCCCCCCCCACAGGGTCCCCTCACTAGCCCCACAAGCCAACCTTGCCCCCCCCCCACCTTGAACTGGGTCCAAAATGGCTTCTAAAATGGGAAGAGGAGGAGGAGGAGAAGGAGGGAAGGGAGCGCGCGCGCCTCCATGTGGGTGCGCATTTGGAGAGGTCTCTCCAATGCACACACTGTGGGGGGAAACCCGGATGTTTCATACAAGGGGAAGAGTGGGGGAGGGGTGGCGAGGGGGGAGGGGAGGGCCGGGGGAAGGGTCTCCGCGCCTCTTTAGCCACTGACTGGGCAGGGAAGGTGCCCGTCAAGGCGCACCAAGGGCTGTGGGAGGAGGGGGAGCGCAAGGACAGTCAAGAGGGGGGCTGAGTGGGGTCTTCACCACCCCAGGAGCGCCTCACTCTCCCCTCTGTTGCAACCCTCGGGTCCCCAAACAGCCCTCCCTTCTTCCCTTGCGTTCCTCTTTGCGCACACGGGTTGTTTGCGTTCACACGTGCACTAGGAAAGCCTGGCTTTGCGCGCTGAAAATGTTTTGGGGGGCAATTTGAATGGGCTGAGAGCTCAATCCTGTGCCTGCCTACTCAGAAGAAAGCCCCATTATTAGGAATCTCTGCCCTCTTTTTCCAGGACAGGTCCTCTTTTTTTAGCCTTGTGCCCTAGGAGAAAAATCATTGCCCTCTGTCCTCTTTTTCCAGGACATGTCCTCCTGACATGTGTCCTGGACAAAAAAAGCCCTGAGTAATTAATAATAAATAAGTAAATTAATAATAAGTAATAAATAAATAAGTAAAGTACGTATTTTACTTATTAATATTAATAATAAGTAAGTAATAATAAGTAAGTAATATTAATAAGTAAAAGTAACATGGTGCTTAAATTAACCACCTTAAAGCAATATATATGTGTGGGGGATTTTTTTGGTTTTATTCTGTCTTGTGCTACATTTTTCTTGGGTTCCCTACATTTTGTCCTCTTTTGCAGTTATGCTCACCCTGCCCATTATATACTCTACTCGGAAGTAAGTCCCATTGTGTTCAATGAGACTTACTCCCAGGAAAGCCCAGTGCCAGATTCCAAGATGGCAGATTCCACACTCTTGCAACCCCCCCCCCCCGACCAAAGATCACAACCCCCAAGAGGGTCCCAACTCACACTGCACATGATTGAGATGTACATGATTGTACCCTGCACGTGATTGAGATGTACAAAGTTAAGGGGAGGCAGCAATACTTTTCCAGGGGCTGGTATTTCATCTCGGACAACACTAGCACCATCCATTCAAATTGAGTGTGGGGAGAGTTCTAACAGGCAAAATAAATTCTTCTTTATCCGGCATTTAAATTAATCCGTGGAACTCCTTGCCACAACATGTGTCAATGACGTTTGGCCTTGATGTTTTTAAAAGGGATTCTGGAGGAAAACTCCATCATTTTCTACAAGCCGTGTCGGTTATGTGCAACCTCCAGGTTTTAAAGTAGTCGGCATAAGGCCAGAATGAAGAGAGTGGCACCAGGATGCAAGTTATCTTGTGTTGTATGCTCATGTAAGGATCTCATCAGCTGCTGTAAGATAGAGGAAGCTGGACAAGATGTATCCTTAGTCCAGCAGGGCTCTTGTTATGTCACACATCTTTCCCCTGTTACTTATGCCCACTGAAAAGTTACATTTTCTGCCACTTTAAGGCGGTTGGGTAGGGCTGACCCAAATACCCCTGGTGCTTGAAGCAGTACGTTGGTTGCTGTCTGTACCTTGTGTGTCAGCACTGTCTCCCACTCCTGGAAATGAGGCATAGAGCATGAGAAGAGAAAAGTGTAGTATGGAGAAGTATGAGAAGGGTGTAATGTTCTGGAGCTGTGAAGGCAGAAGAGGAGCATCAGAGAAGCTTCCGCTTCCTGAGGCGGCCATCTCAGTTGGCCTCCAATATGGGTTCACTCTGACAAATGTACAATTGGTTATTCAAAGTCAATTGGTTATTCAAAATCAGTCTTTCCTCTAGTTACTGGAGTGACCAGCACAAACCCAGGCTTCCTGGAAGAGTGCAAAAAGTTTGCCTGATGCTGGGAAGGCTTGAAGAATTTCACACTTGCTGAAGCTGAAGATCAACTACAAACAGCCAGAACCCAGATGGGCCCCTTTTGACACTCCTGGAGACTGCCCTGATGTTTAATCAGAGGCCTTGTTGCAGCATAAGAGCCTCTGGAGAAGGGCTTACTGGTGTCTCACACCTCTCTGAGGAATACTTTTGATCTCATTCCCTTAGGGAGAGCCGGACAAAATATGCACTTTCCCACACTTTTTTAAAAGGGAATTTGCCATCAGACTGATGAACAGGAAGCTGGTAAAATGGTATCTTTTTGCATTAATTGCCCCAATCGCTCTTCCTCCACTTCTTCTACTTTGCTTTATCAAAACAGATGCAATGTGGGGAGATTAGTGATCAGATTGGGGCAACAAAGAGGTAGGTAAGTGTTTAATGTTCCAGAACAAAATCACCTTTTCTACCAAACAAATGTGCTGTTTTTTCTGGCACAATAAATTTTTTTGGACGGGGCAATTTTGGGGCAATTTTTACAGGCAGGGACTGGCACAATATAGGTATTTTCAAGCCCCGAGAATTATCAGTAATACTGAAGTCAGTGGTATACCTAAGAAAGTGCAGGGGGTAGCAGCTGCACCAGGCTACAGGTTGGGGGGCATGAAGCAAGTTCCCAGGAGACTACAGGAGAGCAACATCACCCACTAGACAGCACATGGCACCCAACCTGCCAGCAGTAGTTTAGGATTGAGCAATCTTTACAACAGCCTTGTAACAGGGCATTGTTCTTGCACCATATTAGAGGAGAATGAGAGGTGATGGCTTGTGTGAGGTTATTTAGGGTCCAATCCTACCCAATTTTCCAGCACCAATGCAGGCACAATGCAACTCCAATGTAAGGGAACAAGCATTCTCTTTGAGGAGGTTGCCATAATTCTCCCCCTTGCAGGATGCAGTGCACATCCCAGTAGCACAACTGCACCAAGGCTGGAAAATTGGGTGGGATTGGGCCCTAAGTGAGGCTGGCCCTATAATGAATCCTGGTGGAATCCTTGGTTCATGATGTCCTATTAGGGAGAGTGCTGGGCCACACTTCCTAATGGGCCTTCCTTGGATCCTCCCTGAAGTTCTTCCAAATGGCAGAAAGGGTGGGGGAGGGAAGGAGAAACAAATGGAGAAGAGGATCTTCTCCAGTTACTCTCAGCTGTTCTCCCCTGTCCTCCTTTGCATTTCAAAATGGCAGAGTGGAGGAAGTAGAATGGAAAGGACAGAGAGAAGGTCCGCAAGAGAAGAAGAAAAATATGTGGTGTGCATCAAGGGTGCCATGTGGGTAATAGTGGCAGGACATGGTGTGGAGGAGAAATATGTGCAAAGCACTTCATGCTCCATGAAGAAAGCAGCAGCCGTATTCACTCACACACCTGGAGTGTTTGGGCCGAACCTTAACATATATTTTGTTCGATAACATATATTTTATTGTGGTTTTAACTGGTTTTTTACATGTGGATATTTTTAAGATGACGTTTTAATGTTATTTTTAATTGATGTTTTAAGTGGACTTTTGCTGCAATCTTAAAAACACTTTCCTGGGAGTTAGACCCATTTAACTCAATGATGCTTACTTTAAAGCAGGCCTCCTCCAGTCTTGAGAGACTATGGTATCGTGCTCAGCGCTGCATACGCTGCGTGTGAAGCACGAAAGCCTGGGTTGGAAAGGCAGCGCCAATACGATTGGATCCAGCTGGTGCAAGCGGTTAAGATGCTGGGCTTGTTAAACAGCAGGCCAGGGTTCAAGACCCGGGTCGGCCCCACAAGACAGGGTGAGCTCCTGTCCTTAGCCCAGCTCTGCGACGCCAGCTGGATCCAATCATATCGGTTCTGCCTTTCCATTGGACTAATTCAGTGGCGTGGAGAGGGGGGATTTGCTGCTTGGGTAACAGCCTATCCTCCATTACAATCCATCCCAGGCTTTCGTGCTTCGCTTGCAGCATATGCAGCGCCGAGTACGATACCATAGTCTTCCAAGGCTGATGGAGGCTTACTTTAGACAAGGTTTGGATTGTACTTTTTGTTGATTATTGTGAGCCGCCTTGAGTCCTCCAGGAAAAAGGTGGGATACAAATAAAGTATTCTATTATGGCAGAGATAAAGTCTGGACCAAGGACTTTATGATTCCCGTTGCACTATCATCTAGCCCTCTTCTTCATGCTCTTTTCTTACCATGTATTTTAATATGTATATAACATTAATATAAGAATGAACTCACACAGTTTGTTCCTTTGTG
Organism: Cryptoblepharus egeriae; assembly: GCA_030015325.1. NCBI lineage: Eukaryota > Metazoa > Chordata > Lepidosauria > Squamata > Scincidae > Cryptoblepharus > Cryptoblepharus egeriae. Next base: position 6,242,621 of record JAREYC010000004.1, read on the forward strand.
CTGCTGATAGGAAGCCAGAACTGGTAGAAGTATTCAGAATCATCTCACCCTCCATTTTATTTTTTTAGGTGTGAGGAAGACTGACGGCAGTGATATGTGTGTTGACCCTCCATTTCACCTGACCTCAAACAAAAATGCTTCGTTAGGATTTACTATGCTATAATCCATTTTTGATTAAAAATTATAAATCAACCTCCATTTGATGTTATCCACAGCACATGTCAAACAAGGCTATGCCTGCCAGCAAAGGGTATGCTGGCTAACAGAGAATCGGGGATGGATCAAAGGAGAGCAGCCTTCTACATGCTGAGTGTCAGTTTGTGTGCGTGTGTGTGTGTGTGTGTGTGTGTGGTTTGTGTGTGTGATGTGTGGTTTAGCAAGGGGATGGTGTTCAAATGCTTGGACCTCAAAGGCAATGATTCAATGTGTCACTACTCTGATCAGCCTTTCTTCAATCCCTTGAAAACGCTACTGTGATCAAGTCTGTTCTTTAAATGTGTTTTTGTTTCTTTAACAGAGCGATCATGCAATTTGATTGTTTAGTTTTACATGTTAGTTTCTTTTCTTCCCCCCCCCCCCCGGTTTGGTTACTCAGTCCATATGTTGGCCTAGGTCAGACAGTCTATGAAACCATGGCTTGCTGGATCATTAATGTGAATATAAATACCTTCTGAACCCGCTTGCTCCCCACCTCCCATTTCCTACTTTCCTTGCATGTTCAGTTGCAAGAGAGAAACAATTGATAGTTAAATAATATTATCTGTGGCCAGGCACTGTGGTTTGTAAACCATAATTATGTAGTTCCAATGTTTGGATGACACACAGAGCTATGATAAATAAATCCTATGCCTATGCACATAGGATTATGCACATAGAACTAAGAAGTAAGAGCCCATACTTATGAACGTTTACTAAACAATCTCGTTATAGTCAATGGGGCTTACTCCCAGGTAAATGTGGTTAGGATTGTGGCCTGATGGTCTAGTTGGGCTCTATCATTGGTATAGGATTGCCATTATTCTCTTCCTCAAAATCAGGAAGAGTCTCATTTGCCAGTATGTGAACACAATCGCCAAAAATTAGGATTGTCCCTGTTTTTGGGGACTTGTGGTGACCCTGCACTGGTAGAGCAAGCATTCCACCAATGTTAACTGCCTTGTGGCAATCAGAAAAACCTTTTGGGCAATACAGTGGCGCCTCACGTAACAAATTTAATTCGTTCCGGAGGCTTGTTCTTTACGTGAAACATTCTTTACATGAAGCGGATTTTCCCATAGTAAATAATGGAAACTTAGACGATTGGTTCCACCCCAAAAATACTCATATAAAAATATTAACTGGATGTAAAAATGATGACAGAACACTGGGATTGAATTCAAAACATGCATTCATTGTGCATGATCTTATGAAGTCTACTTAGGCTGCAGTCCTAAAGACTCTTTCCTGGGAGTAAGACCCATTTAACACAATGGGGCTTACTTCTGGGTAGACATGGTTAGGAGACTGCAATCCAAGACACCTTCAAAGTGTCTCCCCACTTTCTCCTTCTCTTCATCCTGAGCCTCTCTCTCCCCTGCTCCCTTCTGGCTAGCCCTGAGCTGCTTCCCTCTTCTCCACTGCCCTTCTCTCCCTCTGCCAGCGGACATCCAGCCACAGGAGGAACAGCGCAGAAGTGTTGCTTTCACTATGGGCAGGTGCGCTAGGCAGCCCTGACGCTTTTTAAACAGGCTGCCGGCCAGCACATCTGCCCCAATTGCCAACGAATGTGTTCTTTATGTGAAGCATTTTCTTTACGTGAAGCACTTTCTTTACGTGAAGCAGAATCCTAGAGAAATTTTTGTTTGTTACGTGAAACATACTTTACCTGAGGCATTCTTTACGTGAGGCGCCACTGTATATGGAATCATGCTGCTGGACACACTGAATGATCATTATGGACCTACCTATGCAGGCAAGGTGGCAAGGGAAGCAGGATGGGATTGGGGGAGGGTGGATCAGAGGGCTATGGGACAGGGAATGTAAGGATAAGCTCTATGAAACACTCATTTTTGACAGCAACATTGTCCACCAAATTCTTGGTCTCTTCCCAGATCCCATCCTACAGCCCAGGTCCCTTTCACTAAAGTGGGTCTGTGTATAGCCTTTGCATAAATGTTCTCCTACCCTTAGGACACCTCCACAACTGTGACCTCCCTTCCAGGATGCCTTTGCAGGAGTGGCCGGGAGCATAGGTGTAGGCGGTAAGGCTAATCCAAATGAAGGCACTTTGGGCCATACATTTTAAAGGGTAGTGAAAAGCGCTGTAAGACCAGACCAAGCACCTTAAGATAAAAAGATGGCAATTGAAGTTCTGTCTTTTGACCTAAAATTGTACAGTAGCCACCATCTCTCTCTAATTTACTAAAGATTAAATGAAAGTCCTGGTAAATAGTTTAGCAATTGTTTGCCCATACATTTAATTACTAACTGAACACTGGCATGTGGTTGTGAATTAAAGGTAAAAGTGTACCCCACAGGTTGCCCAGTTAATCATGACCATCTCTGGGGTGCAGTGCTCATCCGCATTTCTAAGCCAAAAGGCCAGGGTTGTCCAAAGACGCTTCCATGGTCATGTGGCCAGCATGACTATACACCAAGGCGCATGGAACACTGTTACCTTCCCTCCGAGTAGGTACCTATTTAATTACTTGCATTTTCAGGATTTCAAACCGCTGGGTTGGCATGAGCAGGGCCAAGAATGGGAGCTCACCCTGTCTTGTGGTTGCGTATTAAGTTTATATAAAAGAGTGAAGGTGGTGTAATGTTTAGCAATTTTTAGGTGATCCCATATAGCAAATATTAGCACAGAGAAACTAAGGTTTTGATCAGAGCTAAGAATTGCTAGTTTGTGAATCCTAATGGGCACTAATGTTGGTAGTGTTTTGCCAGCATTATCTGCTTTACGGAAGTCACAAATAATGTTCCAACAGCATACTGTAGCTCTGTGGTATGTCAGTGGGGGAAGTGTGTGTCAATGAGGTCAGTGGGAGAGACGAAATAGGGTGGGGGCTGGGAAGAAAGGATTGGGCTCTTAGTTATAGCTGAGAGACTGAGATAATCTTGCAGTGCTGTGTTTTGGTTTAGAATTAAAACTCAGCTCTTGGAGAGCTTATCTTAATTGCTTCTGAAATCTGGGGGGAGAGATTGTGGTGAAAGAACAAGCAACAAGCCCCATTCTTATTCAACTTTCCAGCATCAATGCAGCTTTGGCAATGATATGCGCCATAACTTCCTGCGGTTGGGATGGGGACATTCCTAAATGCCTCCACAAGGGAAGGGAACAAGCTTTCTCTTGAGGTTGTATTGTAGTTGGAATGTTGGATAGGATTGGGCTCACAATCAGATAACCAGATTACATACAGGGTGATAGGAAATGAACTCAAGGACTCTTTATACAAACTGTGATTTACATTTACCATATGACCTGAGACCCACCTATGGTGGACAGTACTTTTTGTGGTGGTGGGATTGTGTGCTCCAGTGTTAGGGCAATGGTGCTACTGGCAGGGACTCCCATGCCTGACAGGTATTTGTTGAGGAGCCAGACTAAACCTGTCCAAAATCCCACTGAATGTGGTTGTCTGGAGAAGGAAAACTCCCACCTCCAACCTCCACTGCCTTGTGGCTTATCCATCTATGGGAAAGGCTTCAGGAGTCAACCTGGAGGCAAAATCCGGAGCTGGAATCCCAGAAGCAGTTTGTGACTGTGTACAATCATGTTCTGGTAACTCCTATGACGCAGCTGGAACCAATCGTATTGGCTCTGCTGTTCCATTGGACTATTTCAGCAACGTGGAGAGGGGGATTTGAGAGGGGGGATTTGCTGCTTGGTAACAGCCTATCCTCCATATTAATCTTCCCAGGTCATCGTGCTCTGGAGAGGACACTCAGAGCACCATAACATAATCTTTCAAGACTGAAGGATGTCAATTATTACCTGAGTTGCTGACCTGTATAACATGCAGGCACTGGGAAAATTGATTCTACATGTATGTGCAAGGATTCAGTGGCAAAGCTGGAGAGGGTGCAAAGGCACTAAAGGTACAATCCAAAAGGCTGGCACAACTCATTGGTCTTCCCATTCTTATGGTAATGTAGGGAGGCAAACTCACATCTGCACTGGTCTAACCCTCCCCCAAGAGTGGCGCAGAGGTGTCTTATGGCACTTTTGTAGCACCCTTAGCCAGCATGGGACTTTTGTTGGGGCTTATGCTGGCCGAACTGGGGGTTAGGATTGCAGCCAAAAGTTTTGCAATGAGCCTCACCGCAGCATGCAAGTGGCATCTCCTTCCTCCAGAACCATTCCTGGTAAGAGTTTGGCTTCATTTTGTTCCCACCACCAGATTCTTCTGGCTATGCCAAAAAGGGGGGTGGGAAATCCATCAAATCTGAAGGTTCAATGAAAACCCTCCTTTTTGGAAACAGATCTAAGGCTGCAGTCCTATGCATTCTGGTTTGAAAGTATCTTTCATTGAGACATTGGGGCTGCAAATCTAACCCCATTTAGGACTTGTCCTGAGATACGTCTTGTGCTGCCTTGGGGATGTCACAAAAGTGCTGTAAGGCACTTCTGCGCCATGCCTGGGGGGGTTAGACCAGTGCACAAACATGCACTGACCATCACAGGAACAGGAGTTGTTCTGGCCTATATTAGTTAGAATTGTGCTCTGGAACAATTAGGCAAACATGAATAGGTTGGGCATACAACATAAGCGAATATGTATAATGGCTCCCTGAATTACGGACATCCACATTATGGATGTCTGCATCAGCCCTTCATACAGACACAGCACATCCTTTGTAGTGCTTTCATGCAGATGCAATTGCCTGGTTTGGCAAGAGCCAGTTATTTCAAGCTATGCATGTTCTGACTTCCAACCAAATCTCTATAAAGTATCCAGTATGTTCATAGGGGACTGATTTAATCTGAGTAAATAACTTGGGACTTGGAAAAGGGTTTGGAACTGTTGTTGGACAAAAAACAAACATAGAAACATATGAAGAACCCCACTGGATCAGGCCAAAGACCCATCTACTCCAGCTTCCTGTATCTCACAATGGCCCCCAGATGCCTCCAAGGAATGCACAAAACAACAAGAAACCTGCAATGCGGTCTCCTCCCTGCTACATCTGGCATTCTGAGGCAACCAGCTCTACATCTAAAATATACAAGTTGCACATATCTGTCATCACATGTAACCTGTAATGGTCTTTTCCTCCCTAAATCTATCCAATCCCTTTTAAAGGCATCTAAGCCTGATGTCATCACCACATCCAGTGGCAAAGAGTTCCACATACAAATTACATGCTGGATAAAGAAATATTTTATTTAGTCTGTTCTAAGTCTCCAAAACTCAATTTGAGTGGATGTTTCTGGTGTTATGTGAGAGGGGGGAAAACATGCTCTTTCCCCAAAATTTCACCGCTATGCAAAATCCCACAGGTACCAAATCTTGACCCCCAACAGCCCCATCTTGCCTGGCCTCTCTTTCCATTTCCATCAATTTCACACCCCCTCTTCTTCCTGCTATTTAAATCCCACAGAGTGTAGAGACTTGTTACATCCTGGTTATATGTCTCCTCTTGTTTGTGAGTCTTGTCCTTGTAAAGCTGGTAAGATTCACTTTCCTAAATTTGAAGGACACACAAGAATTGAAAGAATTATCTGTGGATCACTTGTGGAACATACATCTTCCCCCACAGCCATTCTCTAAATGGAATTAAGTCTAAGTACAAAGGAGAGATGTGTATATTCAATTTTTTTCCCCTTCATGAATAAGATCTCAAATTAGCAGCCAAAAAAGTGAGTCATTATACATCTTCGCCATATGTCACTTCAAATCAGTAAGGCCTTCTGCTCAGCTAACAATCAATTCCAACCATTGCTATTAACAAGAATGCATATTTTCCCCAGCAATAACATGGCAACTACCAATTTGCACAGATTACAAATGGAAGAGAATGATCACATCGGGAGCAAAATGGGCAAAACAAATACATCGTATGTACATACATACCAGATGCAATGCATAGCATTGAAATCAGGGCTGTAGCCAGCCTTCCTTGTTAGGTGGGGTTGCCATATTCTTAGGTGGGACCAGAAACAGTCATGTTCAAAAACTCTCATTTTGTGATGGGTTAGCATCAGAATGGAACAAACATAGGGTTAGTGTATCACCAAAGGGACAACTCCTACAATCCAGAGTAACTACAGGAGCACGTAGGAGACGTCACCACCCGTAATAATGCACCACCTACTGAAAATGTATGGGAAATTCATATTGCAATCCAGAGTATAGAATCATAGAATCCTAGAGTTGAAAGGGACCTAGTAGGTCATCTAGTCCAACCCCCTGCCTGCAGGAAATCCTCCTACATCATCCCTGACAGGTTCTCGTCAAGCCTCTGCTTGAAGACCCCCAGTGAGGGAGAGTCCACCACCTCCCTTGGCAATCTGTTCCACTGCCGAACCGCCCGAACCGTCAGGAATTTTTTCCAGATATAAATTGTTCTTACACTGGAGCAAGGACTTCCCGTAGTTACTCTGGATTGCACTCAACATTTTGTAAGTTGCGTCAGGAAGCAGGTGATCTTGGGCCAACCCTGGCCCCAGTTGCAAGACAAAAAAAAATCTTACAAGCACCACCACCCCTATGCATGCTGATTGGAAACAGTGATAATTTTATTTCCCAGTGTCATAACAGTGGACTAATTCTGTCCTCAATGTGGCTTTTATAATTCCATGGATAACAGTGTATTAACATTCTGTTTCTCCACCTGTTAGAAGAAGCTGATCTGAAGAGTCATAACTGTGAATCAGTGGCGACAACTTAATGAAAAATAGAGCTCTGCATTTAATTTCCTTTTTAAGTTCCAGCTGGGCATTCAGGGAGATCAAAGAGGCACCAGCATTTGCAAATGATCTATGATATCTGAGAAACAGATTCTGGTGCAGGCACATGTTGGTATGTAAGAAAGCTACCACTTTCAAAAACTAATGTCTAAAGTGGGCTAATGAAAATAAAGAGCGCACGTTACATTTCATGATGGCAATCTATAATCCATTTGAATCTATCAGAGCTCTTGCAAAGTTTCGATCCAGTGTCGATTTAAGTCCAGAGAGGATTTTCTTTCACAGCCTAGGAATAATCCTAAATGGACCCTGAAAATACATATAGCAGGTGGTGGTATAGTGTGAATGCAGTGTTTATCCCAGAACTGAGAGATCTCTTCACAGAGTGGGCCCCTGAGAGTGGTGCACAATCAGTGATGGGATTCAAAGAAATTAACAACTGATTCTATGCCCATCTGGCAGCCACTTTTAAATGGCTATTTTTAAACTTTATATGTCCTATCTCTTGTTAACAACCGGTTCTATAGAGTAGGTGCGAACCTGCTGGAGCCCACCACTGCAGTCAATCCTATGTAAAGGAAGCACAGACAGAACATGAATTCTCCTGGTGCAAACTTCTGAATGATATATAACATGATAAAGGGTTGTGGTAGTGCAAGTGGTTAAGACACTGTGCCAGTTAACCAGCAAGCCAGTGTTTGAGACCCAGGTCCAGTGATGGGCTTCAAAGAAATTAAGAACCGGTTCTCTGCCCATCTGGCAGCCACTTTTAAATGGCTATTTTTAAACTTTATATGTACTATCTCTTGTTAAGAACCGGTTCTATAGAGTAGGTGTGAACCTGCTGGTGCCCACCACTGCCCAGGTCCCACAAGATGGGGTGAACTCCTAACCTTAGCCTAGCTCCTGCCAACCTAGCAGTTCAAAAGCATGCAAATGCAAATAAATAAATATGTACCATTTTGATGGGAAGGTAACAGCGTTCCATGCGCATGCAAGCCACATTTCAGACAACGCTGGCTCTATGGCTTTAGAAACAGGGATAAGCACTGCACCCTATAGTTGGTCACGACTAGCAATATAACCTGTGCTGTGGAAGCGGGGGGGGGGGTGACACTTATTACAAGCCATAATCATTAATGGCTTTACCTTTTTATGATATTATTCCTAAAAATTGCTATTTTAATTATTCTGGCTTGTAATAAGTGTCACCCCCTTCCACAGAACCAAAGGGCTGCACCCCACACATCTTAGCAATGTCACTGCCATTGCAGCAGTGGAAAGGTTGGAGCCTTACTGTGCAAACCAGCAGAAGTCTGCTGGAGGAGGTAAGTCCAGTGCAAATGGTGGAACGGGGTATGGGAAGAACAGTTCTTCAGCTCCTGAAGCATATTTTACACCAGAAACAGTGGTGGGCTCCAGCAGGTTCACACCTACTCTAAAGAACCGGTTGTTAACGAGAGATAGGACATATGAAGTTTAAAAATAGCCATTTAAAAGTGGCTGCCAGATGGGCAGAGAACCGGTTGTTAATGTCTTTGAATCCCATCACTGACCAGAAAGCGTGTTCCACCTTTGGACCACTAGTTGTAGTACCAGGTTTGGGACACTTAAAAAAATTCTCCACTTTTAAATTTCCTTTTTTAAAAGTCAAAAATTGGGTCATCACTTTTTGTATAATAAAGGTAATTGGCCTGATGTTTCAGGTTTCTAATCATTAATCTCTAATTTTTTCCCCACCGAGACAAACTACTAACTATACTTGTAGTTATAAATGCATGTTTACTACTGTGGCCTGTGGGTGGCGCAAGTAGCTAAGACGCTGTGCCTGTTAACCAGCAGGCCAGGGTTCAAGACCCGGGTCGGCCCCACAAGACAGGGTGAGCTCCTGTCCTTAGCCCAGCTCTGCGAAGCCAGCTGGATCCAATCATATTGGCTCTGCCTTTCCATTGGACTAATTCAGTGGCGTGGAGAGGGGGGATTTGCTGCTTGGGTAACAGCATATCCTCCATAACAATCCAACCCAGGCTTTCGTGCTTCGCATGCAGCGTATGCAGCACCAAGCACGATACCATAGTCTTCCAAGATTGACGGAGGCCTGCTGCTACTACTCAGGGGTATTCAGCCTTTTATAGGATAACTGTCTTAGCTGGTTTGGTAAACTTAATTTAGCCCTTTACGGGAAAAAGTTTCCTTTCCAGAGTTTTCTTTAAAGGAAGAATTCCATACTGGATCTTTTGGGATTGCTTCTTTCACTGCCACGTAAAAGTGAAGATAGACACTCATTTTTGAGAGAGAGCCAATTTTGAGAGTTTTCAACCTTGTGTTGGTGCTCCAATGGGCATTTCATGTTTTCACACTGTTTCAAAAGCACAGTGAAGTGCTTAGAAATGGTGCGAAGACCATATGTGCCAGTGGGAAGGACAAAGACTTCCTGCGCATGACATCAGGGAAAAGGATCCCTGCCCAAACAGGTAAGATCAGCACAAGGGGAGTGTGGGGAAGGGGGAAACAGTGCAGGGGATGGTAGCAGGGGGGACAGGAGTGGAGCCACTTTCCATCACCGCTCACCAGTCCTATGGTGTCCACCATGCCATGAGGTCTCACACACACAGGAAAGGGGACAACTTTTAGGATCATTTGTTCCAGAGCTGCACATGCTTTTGAACTTGACTATCTGAAATCTTTTTTTGCATCTCTTTGAGTTCAGAGGAAAAAAAGATTTTCCACCTTATAACTCCCCTTTTCCCTTTTCTATCATTAATGGGGCCTCCTAAGCATAATGTCAAAGTGTTTAATGGATATACATTTCCTGTCTCTTATCTATTCCCCATTCGGTCTTTTTTACCCTGACTTTGTTTTGATATTAGTCTTCTATAATATAATACAAAAAATTTAATGTTTTAATGTTAATATTAATGTTTTTGCCTCTTCTAATGCTAAATTTAATGTCTTATCTTGTTTGATTTGTAATTTGTTATTAGTTAAGGTTCTTGTGCCATGTTTGGGATTTTTTACGCATTGTATTATGCTTTGTGAGACACCTTGGACATTGTATGCTTTGGCATGGGAAAGGTGGGGGTATAAATACCTTAAACAAACAAACAAACAAATAATGATATAACATAATAGGGGATTACTCATAATTGTAATCAGTCTTTGGAACTCCTAAGTTAGGAATCCTATACTCATGAGTGGTACTGAACATGGCTGACCATTGCCACAGTCTATATTTATGCTGCATTATGTGCTTTTATGTTTATTTTATTGTTTTGTTGATTGCTGTTTACATTTGTGAGCAGGGCTTCAAATACAAAATGTTGATGAGGGGGATAGATCATTTTAGCAAACAAACAAACAAATGTGCCCAATGAGATTTTTGGCTTCCTTCCCCCCATCCCGCCTCGATCTGGAACACACACACAGCACCACCACATTCACTGAATGCCAAGTTGCTTTGTATAGACTTAATTGTGCGATTGTCTGGATTGTGGCCAATAGTGAGAGAGCATTGCTTGCAAACAATTAAGGCAACGTCAACTGGACATATAGAATTGATTTTAAGCAACAGTCAATATGACATTTATATGCATTAAGGGAGATACTGTCAATGTTATGCCCTAAAACATAAATCTGTATATAATAACTATGAATACAATCATAAATCTCTTATTTTAATGTAAAGCGCAGGACCCAAATGGGAAGTGCTATTTAAATCACACAATTGTTATTTGTTTCAGCAGTTCAGTTCTTTGCTTTATTTTTTTCAGGAAGACAAGGTTGTGAAGGGAGCATCAGTTCAATAGTTATAAGTAATACTTTAAAGTTTAAACAACGTTTTTAGTTTTCTTTCACATTAATGCTTCAGTATTTGCTATTCTCCAAACATTACAGATGAGAAATAAAGATGGTGAGATCAGCCTGATCCAACAAGGACAGGTTGTCAGTGTACGTTTCCCCATCTTTCCACCCCACAGGATTGCTATGAGAGGGGTGCGCTCCCCTTGGTGTCTAAATCCTTCTTGGCCCTAGGAAAAGAGGCATAGAAACAAATATGTATATTGCTGGCCCAACAACTGAGATCTTTCCAACTAGAGTTCAACAGTGAGGAAGGGGTTGCTGGACTTACCATAGGTTTTCACTAATCCCATAATAGCAGCCACAGAGCAGCCTTCAGGTACACTGTCCAGAGATCTCTCATCATCAGCCCTGAGCACATTATGAAGCTCTGGACCCCCCCCCCCCGACCCCTCCAGACTGTTCCTCTCTCATAATGAGAGAATAATCAGCTTCACTGATCTAGGAGTTAAAAGGCCAGCATTGCCCCAAAGTTGCCTCAACCAGTGTGGAGCAACCAGCTCTGAACATTGATTGACTTGGGGAAGCAAGAGGACTGTACATGCAGCCATATGCTTGATTTTATAATTCCCATCAAAACCATAAACTGGAGTACATGAGATGGTGTGATCCAGTAGGTGGGGGGATTTGGTGAGCTTTGATTTAGTGTTGACCATCATACATCCATACAGGAAGAAAGCAGCAGGATGCTGCTGAGTGATGTGGGACTCCTGCCCTACATCTCACCTACTACATTGGTAAGATCAGGGTGAAAAGAGGGTTGCCTGACTGGCTCCTCCAATCAACAGAGACCTGCCTGCGGATGAGGGATCCTCTGTGTACATGTTCTGTGTTGTTCTGCTCATCCAAACACACTTGATTCAACTTTGGACACAAACAGGGATGTGCACTTCCCAGGAACTGCTGGGTATGACTAATTGTACGTGACTCAAGGTTGATTGAGGTAAATGACTCTGAGCCATGTAAGCAGCTGAAAGAGAAGAGTGTTAAAACGGCAACATTTTGCATCCCCTTCAGATCACATCCATGCGTTGTGCATTAAAAGGAAAGGCTTTTGATGTTTCAAAGCCCTGTTTTGGTCAGTTCTGATATCAATTAACTTGTATCTGACCTTTTGCAAAATTCATCATGCTGAACAAACTTGCAGAATGAGGTGCTACGGCTGTGATTTTCAACCTTTTTCATCTCATGGCATACCGAGCCGATGCTAAAATGGTCAAGGCACACCATCCATCTTTGGACCATTGAAAAGGCACACCATGCTGCTTGTGGGGTTTCAGTTCCTCAATAGCCCTATAAATAAATAAATAAATAAATAAATAAATAAATAAATAAATAAAAGCAGGCCTCCGTCAGTCTTGGAAGACTATGGTATCGTGCTCAGCGCTGCATATGCTGCATGCGACGCACGAAAGCCTGGGTTGGATTGTTATGGAAGATAGGCTGTGACCCAAGCAGCAAATCCCCCTTCTCCACGCCACTGAATTAGTCCAATGGAAAGGCAGAGCCAATACGATTGGATCCAGCTGTGTCGCAGAGCTGGGCTAAGGACAGGAGCTCACCCTGTCTTGTGGGGCCGACCTGGGTCTCGAACCCTGGCCTGCTGGTTAACAGGCACAGCGTCTTAGCCACTTGCGCCACCCACAGCCCTCAAATAAATAAATAAATAAATAAATAAATAAATAGTCCAAACTTCCATGACACACTTGCAGACCACTCACAGCACATGACCACACAGCACACCAAATGTGCTTGCAGGGGCCGTTTCTGACATCTCCAAATGAACTGATCCATGTCAGAATTGGTGTCCAGGCTGTGTTGGTTGTTGAATTATGACTGCACTCTTGTACCATATTCATGTTCCTATACAGTCAATGTATCTACAATGAGGTCTGCAACTGGTAACCATGTGCCTGGGAAGATTTGTTGATCACTCATCACACCAGAACTCTACCTTAATGGAGGTTGACAACTAAGTGTGGAAACATGTTGCTCAGTTTTCCCTGCTGAAGCTGTTGCTGGAACCAGATACAGTATTGTTATTGCGGCCTGGGAACCTGACTATCTGGAAACAGCAACTCGGCATTGGGAAGAGGAAACATTTAATAAACCCTACATAATCCTGGAGCAGCAATTTTCAACATTTTTCTTTTTACAGTATCCTAAATCCTAACCAATTTAGGTTAACATAACTCACCCACTTCCCGTTCCTATGGTGGTGTGCACTGACCTAACCCTACTGTGAGTGCGTCGGAATGCCTTAGAACAGTGGTTCTCAATCTTCCTAACTCCGTGACCCCTTTATAAGTTCCTCATGTTGTGGAGACCCCCAACCCATAAAATTATTTTCGTTGCTACTTTATAACTGTAATTTTGCTACTGTTATGAATCGTAATGTAAATATCCGATATGCAGGATGTATTTTCATTGTTACAAATGAAATGTGTGTTCTGTGCACCCATTGGACATAATGGGATTTATTTCAGAGTAGGCATGCATAGGTTTGGGCCCTGAGGCTGCAATCCTATCCACATTTACATGGGAGTAAAGTCCCCCCTGACTATAATGGGATTTATTTCAGAGTAGGCATGCATAGAATTGGGCCCTGAGGCTGTCAGTCAGCCCCAGTGCGTGTGCAGCTACAGCCGGAGGTCTGGCAAGCCTGACCTGGCCTCCTGCATCAGGGTCTTTAGGCAACCCCCAGGAAACCTCTAGGCGACCCCAAAAGGGGTCCCAACCCCAACTTTGAGAAACACTAAGTTAAGCCTTTTCTGTCCTACTTTGCATATATACAGAAGGGATCAAATGTATACACCTGTGGTCTGGGCAAAAACAGGTTTAACCAGCCCTTCTGACCCATTTACCCTACAATCCAGAGTAACTACAGAAAGACGTAAGAGGCACTTAGGGGAAAATCCAGAGTAACTACAGGGAGTCCTTGCTCCAGTGTAAGAACAATTTACTCTGGATTCCAATATGAATTTCTCATTGGTTTTAAGTAGGTGGTGCCGTAACTACGGGTACACGTAATGTCTCTTACGTGCTCTGCAGTTACTCTGGATTGTAGGGTGAGTCTGGATTGTTCTTTGCATTTCCCATAGGTTTCCCATAGGTGGTACCGGTGTAAAAGGTCCTGTAGTTACTCTGGATTGTAGCCATAGTCAAGATTGTCAACACAGATTGGTGGTGTCTTTCCAATAATTTAGACACACACAAAAAATGATCTTTAGCCCCATCCAGGGTTGTGAAACATTTCACATACAAAGTAGATGGGCCATGGCCCTTCTCATGTGCAAAGGTGATGGCTCTGAGCCAGTGGCCAAATGTATGCAAATATATAACAACAAAAAAGCAGTTTTCTTAAAGCAGTCACATGAGAACAATCTCAGAAGAAAAAGAAAAGCAAGGAAAGATTTTTTGATTCCTGGCATGCCCTTTTCACCACAAAAATGGCCTTTAGAAGCAGCATTTTGCCTTTGAATGGGCACTGAAGATGGGAGAGCTGATGGGTGGACTTAACAGATAACATCTTTTATCTCTCCTTCTTTTAGCACAGGCTTTGGTAAGTATAATACCTTGGCATCCAGATGCCCAAGTGTTGCAATCTTTGACTTTATTTTAGAGGATTTATACCCCACCTTGTCATGCCATAGGAAATGCCCAAAGCAGCTTAAAATCTTTGTAGCTTTTATTCTTTTGTCTTCACAACAACCCTGTGAGGTAGGTGAGGCTGGGAGTGAGTGACTGACTGGCCCAAGGTCAACCTAGAAGTTTCATGGCTGAGGGGGGATTCAAAGGTGATTCACAGGATCTTCTAGGTCTCAGTCTAACTCCCTAACCACTAACCTGGCTCTCAAAATGTCTTCATGGGATTCCTCCCCATCCCAATTGTGGTGAAGATGTGCCCGACTGGTGTGGAAAAAGCCCACTCTTGTATCTTCATGAAGAAAGATAATGATAAAGTTGTGGGCCGTGGTATCAGAATCTCACTGTCTAGTCTCATTAAAGTAATTACTTGTGCTCTAAACTGCAATAAATTTGTCACTTGAAAGATTACAAGCGTGGAGCATTTAATGATATTAATGCTAAAAAGTGATGCCCATTTTTATTGGGCCAGCATGAAAGGCCAGTCAATGAATCTCACGATAACTATGGATGTGTGAACCGGTCTGTAATTAAGCTTTGATTAATCTCTAAAGCTCAGTTTAACTTAGATTATACCTGCATCGATTTGTATTTCTTTACAATTACAGTCTTGGTATAGCAAACTTCCCAGGTCATTATAGAACTGCTTATCACCCTGGAGAGAGGGGGAGAGAAAGTAAATAGATTGAAAGAGCCTGTGTTATGCCTTGCAAAATATGCAATGAGATATGAAAAATAATAAACTAAAAATCAAGCATGGGTGTTTCATGATGGGAACTTCAGTGTCTTCTGGTTTAAAAAAGAAATCATGGGTTCCTATTTAGGTTCAAGATGTGACCTGTGGGGATGGGAGACTGAACCTGACAGAGTCAGGCATGTGCCGTAGCCTGGATCCTTCCCCTTTTTGACATAGAAAATGAAATGCAAAGTTTTGGTAATGAGACTCCCCTGTGACTTCCAGTTTAACATTAAAAGCAAAGACAGCTAAACCCTACAATCCAGAGTAACTACGGGAGCATGTAAGAGACATTATGTGTTCCCGTAGTTGCTGCACCACCTAGTGAAAACCTATGGGAAATTCATATTGCAATCCAGAGTAAATTGTTCTTATAACGGAGCAAGGACTCCCCGTAGTTACTCTGGATTGTGCCCTAGGTATTAAATAAGTGCTTGATTAACTGGGCAGTGAGGCACCTTCTAAAGGAGAGAACACCCATCCTTTGGTCATCCCAATACAACACCCTCCCAAAGACTTGATGGTGAGTCAATTATCCTGTGCCATT
Organism: Cryptoblepharus egeriae; assembly: GCA_030015325.1. Lineage (NCBI taxonomy): Eukaryota > Metazoa > Chordata > Lepidosauria > Squamata > Scincidae > Cryptoblepharus > Cryptoblepharus egeriae. The sequence continues at coordinate 6,258,299 of JAREYC010000004.1, forward strand.
TTTAAGATTGTGTGTCCTTTTGGGAGAAGGAACAGTTTTCTTACCCTTCTGTAAACTATTCCTTTGCTGAAATACATTTTTGCAATAATGTATAAAAAAAGCAGGCCTCCGTCAGTCTTGAAAGACTATGGTATCATGCTCTGCGCTGCGTACGCTGCATGAGAAGCACGTATTCACATATTGTAAATTACAGGTGCCTCTTCTTATCCACTAGGATTCCATTCTGGAACCTCCCATGGATTAAAAAATCTGTGAATAAAGAAAGTAATTGACAAATAGGTTTAAAGACCCTCTCTATTGTGCCTAGTGGAATAAGGTAGTGCCTCAATATCTGGAGGGTACTGAAAAATTCTTGTACTGATAAATGGAATGATTGCTTGCTTGACTACCTCTCTACAATAGTAGAAAAGCAGTTTTTTAACTATTTTCAGTGGCCATTCATGTTGAGTACAATCCATATGTACAAAAGTCAGCGTATAACAAGTTTGGATCTGTATATATCTGAAATGGACAGAGATTGCCGACAATTCCTATGAAGTTGCTGTGCAACTGCAAGAACATGCATTTGCATCCCACAGACCTGAATCACAGATCAGGGGTCAAACTGAACATTTTCCCCTATTGCCTGCTCTCCATTTCAGATGCACTCAGTAGCAAAGCTATATGAGGGGCAGCACTGCAAGTATTGTACATATGGGAACCGTGCAATCGGCTGTTTGCCATCAGAGCCATTCTGGGCAGTGATGACAACATATGGTTCCAATGGCAAATGGGAGAAGCTGCTTACAATGGTGTACGCAGCTTCATGCAAAGGTACGCCCAGCCTTGCCATCCCATGGAAGCTCTATTTAAGAGCCAATACCCCAAACCTGAATTTGTTGATGTTTTCCTACAAAACCACAATGGCTCGCCATTCAGCATTGCTTTGCAGCCCTGGGGAGTTGCCAGAGACCTGAGAAAAGGAGAACTCAGCTCTTTTGGTCCTTCCAGGAGAGAAAACAAACTCCAAATTTTGCACAGCTCATGCTGGAGGAAGATGAAAGCTCATCAACAGACCCGAATGCAGCTGTTTGACAGGAGATGTCATGCTACACAAACGATTCCATGAGGGCCACCGAACGTTCTCACCGCCGAAGTTTGTTATAAAACGGCAGAGCAAACAAGGGAGTTTTTATTTTTACAAGGGCTGTCATCCCAGGCAAAGATTTTTACTTGATTAATCATCAGTCTATTGACCAGTGAATGGATTCATTCATCAATTAAATTCAAATGAACATGCCAAAAAGCCCATGCTTTGAAGGAAAAGCCACTGATTGTCCTTTTTTTCATTCCCCGTTACAGTAACACATAATAACTAAGATAGCTCCGAAACCATCAAGGGCAGGATCTGTCCCTGTTTGTGCAAAATACTATGCAGAGGCATAGTTAGAGTTGGTGCAAAGCTCTACTTTTTGCAGGCAACCTCACCACAGCATCTCCCCCTCTTTGGAGCCATTACTGGCAAAGGGAGCAAAATAGAGGAAATTGCTTGGAAGGGGATCAGTTGGGGCTGTTTTATGTTGCAGTGAGGCCCTGATGAACAGATGCCTGAACCTAAAAAGGAGGACAAGGTCTTGGATTCCTCTCAGCCTGGCCTTTCTTGCAGGCAATGGCACATTTGCTTACTCACAAGCAAAGCCATGATACGCAAAGCCATGACATGCCCCTGCTTACTGGGCAAGAGACACTCTTTCAAGTGGGTGTTCCTCTTTTATTTAGCAGGGGGAGAGTAACTGGCCCTACACACCCCAGCAGTGTCTGTTCAAGTGGCTTCTGCTGGTGTTCTTTTGCATTTTAGATTGTGAGCCCTTTGGGGACAGGGACCCATTAGCTATTAATTAGCTATTAATTTTTTCATTTTCTTGTAAACTTTTCAGTTGAAAAGCGGTATATAAATACGGTAGATAGATAGATAGATAGATAGATAGATAGATAGATAGATAGATAGATAGATAGATAGATAGATAGATAGATAGATATTGGGCACTTTCATTTTCCCATAGAGCTCACTGCATATTTTTTATTTTCAGATTTTTTGCCATAATAGGAAGGAGATATTTTAAAACTGACTGTTGTATTGGATTCTGCAGTTCAATACAAATCCAACGACATATGAAATGATGGCACCATTGCAAAGTTCCAAAGTGAAGCCAGAACGGAGGACAGTGAAGCCCTTTTGGAGAACACCTGGACAGGAGGTTAAAAATGGGGACAAACCCAGAAAAATCCAGTCATTGGTCACCCTGAGTGAGGCTCCCTGCACAACTTAGTGCTTTGTATCCCCTGTATCCATGCCAGTGGTTCTAGCTGTGCCATTCCTCCTTTGGCACCAGCCCATACTTCAGCATGCACAATAAAATCAGACTCCAAGCATATCCAGGATCTTACTCCTTCCAGAGCTTTGGCACAGAACGTACTTCTCAATCTACTTCTTGGCACATGATGTACTTCATAATGTAAAAATTTTGCTAAGACCACAATTGGAGTATTGTGTCCAGTTCTGGTTGCCACATCAGAAAAAAGGGTAGAGTGAAAATAGTGAAGCTGCAAAGGAGAGCAACCAAAATGATTACTGTTCTGGGTTACTTTCCGTATGGGGAAAGGATGACATTCTCTGATGGAGAACATGATTGAGATTGTTGTGTGTGTTTGTATCGAAAAAGCATAAATGAATATAGATCAACATATCAATATGGGCAAATGTATCTTCTCAGATAAAAGAGATAATGCAGGCATGCAGACCAGAGTCATGTGTGCCAGGAAAATGAAAATACATCCATCTGTATATATAAAACTGAAAACTCACTCACTTCACTCACTCACTCACTCACTCACTCACTCACAGTCAGCCAAAACTGCTGGCCTTAGAAGCATGAAATTTGGGGAGGGTGTTCTTTCCGTCATGGAGGCACCCACTAAGAACCAGTTTTCGGAAATTCCAACCAGAAGGGGGTTAAAAGGGGTGCAACGAGTTTTCCTCCCTACACTTTACACTGAAGAATCCCTGACTGAGGGACGCTCTGCCCCAACCCCCAGAATCTTCACAGCATTCATAAAAAAACCCTAATAGTTCTGAACACATCCTTCACAATGGAATAGGGAAAAAGAGGTTCCAGGGATTGGAAGATGTTTTCCAACCACAGTTGAGATCCCTGTTGTTACTCGACTTGATGGCACATGAGTCAGGATGCAATTCTATCTTGCAATCCTGAAAGTAAGCTCTATTGGCTATAATAAGACTTAATTCTGAATAGACAGATATAATATTGGGCTCTCAGTCTAGGTTCCCTCTTGCTATGAGGGGCTTCTGAATAAGGTGCTCAGAGCTCCCCTCTTAATCAGGAAGGGTTAAATGGGGATATCCAGACAAAGGTGGGAAGACCTGACCAGGTAACTGAACTTTTTTATTTTTTGCTTTTTGAGGTTTACTAAGCAGCTTAAATAACTTTTCTCTTTGGGTTTCATCCTGGGCAATTCAATAGGCTCTTCCTACCAGACTAGGATTCAGCTCCTTATTTAACTTGATGCTGGTTGTAAAATGCATTGCAAATGAGAATTATGAGGATGTAAAATGCAAGCTCTATTAAGCCACTTTTTGCTGAAATGAAATCATAAATGACTTTCCAAGCATCAAAAGATATAACAAGAATCTGAAGGATGCAGCCTATTCATTCTGACATCTCTGTAAAAGTAACCCCGAAATCCAGGGTAACTACGGAAGAGACTTTATGTGCACCCGTAGTTACTGCACCACCTAGTGAAAACTTATGGGAAATTCATATAGGAATCCAGTGTAAGTTGTTCTTACACCGGAGCAAGGACTCCCCATAGTTACTCTGGATTTTGCCCTCAATCTGTGTTTCGAAAGAGGAAGTGCTCCTCTAGGGATAGTTGTGAATGGTGTTGGGCAGTGATGGGATTCAAAGAAATTAACAACCGGTTCTATGCCCACCTGGCAGCCACTTTTAAATGGCTATATTTAAACTTTATATGTCTTATCGCTTGTTAACCACCGGTTCTATAGAGTAGGTGCAAACCTGCTGGAGCTCACCACTGGTGTTGGGCAGTAGTATAGCTAAGTATTGAAGGTGTCCCAATGCACTGTGTAACCAGCCTTTCCCATTCACCGTTGGAGCCATTCTAGGCAACAACTGCAACTGCAACTGCAATGTGTGATGCCTGCTATACTTACTATGCCACTTCCTCCAGCTATGCTACTGTATTTAATAACAGACAGAGACAGCTGGCTATATGTCCATACATGATTGTGGATAGCCCACCTGGATCCACTTAGCCTTTCAGATAGATGACTAACAGGTTGGTAACTGTGAACTTGCAAGTCCAGTACAAAAGCTTATGGAGTTCTCCAGTATTGAAACTCTTGGTCTACATGTCCAGAGCTGTCTTCATCCAACTGAAGCTAAATGCATTGGGGAGGCACCTATCAGGAGGTAACATCCTAAAGTGGTAGAGTAGGACTGTACCACTTCAAACTAAAAGTGGGAACACTGTTGTTAAAATGTTCACCCAGTATAACAAAAATCTTCTGCAAATTAGGAAGAAATATTGTCACCCAATTTTTCTTTCTGGTGTACAGGTTTTCTACTTGCAGAGAGTCTTTGGTGTTTATGAAATTTTCTTTTATTAACACAAAAAAGCAGGCATCCGTCAGTCTTGAGAGACTATGGTATCTTGCTCTGCACTGCATATGCTGCACGTAAAGCGCAAAGGCCTGGGTTAGATTGATATGGAGGATAGGCTGTTACCCAAGCAGCAAATCCCCCCTCTCCACGCCACTGAAATAGTCCAATGGAAAGGCAGAACCAATACAATTGGTTCCAGCTGCGTTGCAGAGCTGGGCTAAGGACAGGAGCTCACCCTGTCTTGTGGGGACCGACCCAGGTCTCAAACCCTGGCCTGCTGGTTAACAGGCACAGGAACCCTGGTTAACAGGCACAGTGTCGTAACCACTTGCACCACCCACAGTCCCTTTTAACAGAGGCAGGTTAACAGGAACCCTGGTTAACAGGCACAGTGTCGTAACCACTTGCACCACCCACAGTCCCTTTTAACAGAGGCACCACAAATGTGGTCAACCTCCCAGTGGCATAGCTAGAAGGGGTGCAAAGCATTAAGTTTTACAGACCATGATACCCAAGCAGACTGCTCCACTTTTCTTTGGAGACAATCCTGGCAGTGAGAGCAAAAATAGAAACCTCCTTACATTTGCCTCTGTTTTGTTCCCATGCCAAAGTGGGGCTCCCTGCAAAAGTTAGGGCTTTGTACCCCCTTTAGCTATGCCACTTATTCTGCCTCCCACTGATAGGCTGAAGGGCCTCTGTCCATTCTGTGGTATATAGAGCAGCTTTCTCAAGGGGGGCTTTGGAAGAGCTGTCATTCCTCCCCGCCCCCACCCTCCAAGAAGATCAGCACTTGCCTAGCTCTGTGGCTCTCCTTTGTGTCACCCTATTGTCTCTCCTAAGCAGTCCGGTAAGCCTCAGTTTCAGTGCTTTGGCGTGCCCTATTCAGGAAAAAATCTTCTACACAATGGGACCGCGTTGGCTCTGGGAACATGTCATGGGTGTTGATCCGTGAAGAAACAGGCCAATTTTGTTCATGGCATAAGGAAGCACAGATTTAGAAAAAAACAAAAAGAAAAATCAAGTCAGCAACAGAAACTAAACCCATGTCACAGTTCGGGATGGTTGCTGAAATCAGCTTCTTGGGGATATTTGTGGACCACAGAATTTGATGATGAAAAAAAATGAGGGCTGACAAAGGATTAAGTTTCCCCCTCCTCTCTTATCTTGTTTTTCATAGATTAACATTCTGAGGTGCCAGCATTTGTGATGCTCCATGCCAGGATTTGCACAGTAGGAAGCACAGCTTGGCTGGAGCCAAAGCATTGATGTGCTGGAAAATTAGAGTGGTTGTGGAACATCTAAGTTCCCTTCCATAGAGTCAGATCATCTAGCCTGGCATTGCCTGTGCTAGTGATTTTCAATCAGTATGTTACAGCATGTTGGTGCACTGTGAAAAGTCCACAGGTGTGCCAAGAGAGTTAGATCTTCCAAGTGCCCGAAGACCTTTTCTTCAGTTTCAACCACTTTGCTCCAATGTGGTTGAAATTGATGAAAAATTTTTCCAGGTACCACAGCTCTATTTAACCCTTATACAACCAACTGGGTCCATTGGGCCCACCTTTATAATTTATGCAAATTAGGCTATTTTTAGATGGGCATTTAAGGGTTAAGGCAACTATCTGTAATAATGCCACTCTTCCTCTGACAGAGGGTCAGAGTCAGTGGTCAGAGCTAGAAGGACACATGATGCTTTAATATAGTCAGTTGCCCTAAAAACAGATGCAGAACCTAGAAGGGTCCCCTGGAAGCCAAAAATGACATCACAAGTGGTGAAGACCATATATAAGGCCATAGAGGTCAGTGTGCTGTGATCAAACATTGCTGGCCTATGCTGACCAGTGGCTCACTAGGATCATAAGAACGTAAGTAGAGCCTCCGCTGGATCAGGCCAAGGACCTGATCCTGATCCTCCTCTCCAAATGGCAGCGCTTCAACCCCGACTCTTCAGTTATACCTCCATTTTGCTCCCTCCTCCTTTAAAGGCTCCAAAGGGGAGGTTGCTGATCTCTCTGTCCCAAATGGTTTCTGATCTCATAAACTCAACACTGGATCAACCTATTTTACTAATACGAAAGAGAGAGAGAGAGAGAGAATGTTGAAAATTTTACTTTTTTTACATTTAAAAAATAAACTCTGAAAACAAGCTGAGATGGCTAGCTCCTTTTTATGTACCACCCCAATGACAGATTTATCGTAGTCCATAAAACAAGTCTCTGGATCTAGCAGTGAAAAGAATTTGAAAGTCAGCTGAGCTGTGCTCCCAGAAGTTTTCATAATTAACTATCAGGTACTCATTGTCTGTTCCGCTTCTGGCTTAAAAAATTAATAAGTATTATGGTATATTATGAGCTCAGGGGCATCTTTAAAACATACAAATGGATCTTGAGGCTTTAGCTGATCTACGTAATGTTTTCTGTACAGTCTCATATATAAGTGGATATCTGAAGAAGTTTGCAATATAGTTTTGTGTGTGTGTGTGTAGAATTCCTCTGCATATATTTATACTTTCACCTGGTCCCCACATTCACAATGTTTAAATGCAATCCTCCGATGCACACATTGCTCTCACAAACATCTTTCCTCATACCACATATGCCCTCATATGAGGGCCCTCATATGCCCTCACACATATGCCCTCATACAACATACACATGCATGCAATGGAACAGTTGCCTGGCACACACGTCACACTTCTGGTCATCTGAGTGGCATCCCTGAAGCACACAAAGCTTCAGGCATTTATGGCATTTATGATGCTGGAAGATGCTCCCTTGGGCCAGATCTGACATCTGGATCCTTCTCCCATTGTGCATGGTGCTTACCATTCCACATGGCTGCTGTTTACCTTGCAAGCCCATATCATCAGGAAGTTGTGCCGGGCAGCTTCTTCCACCAGCCTTTGCTCCAGCAGAACCTGCACCTGATTTTGAGGGTGAAGCATCTGGCTGGAATGACTTCTGATGAGACTGCAGTGGGCTACCCAGCTGCTTCAGATGCAGTTGTATTAAGAAATCAGCTTAGTAACTGATTTTTATCCAAGTATTTTTCTTATTTGAAAAAATATCCAAATTATTTTTTTTAAAACACAAACATTTTTAAAAAATGAATATTTGTGCTTAAAAAAAAGAATATTGTGCTTTTGACCAGGAAATTGTCAAATACAGAGGATTAGATGGATAGATGGATGGATGGATAAAACAGATGGATTAGATAGATAGATAGATAGATAGATAGATAGATAGATAGATAGATAGATAGATAGATAGATAGAGTCTAAAAATAGCTCTGTGATTCCAGGGTATCCCCTCCCATCTGAAATCATCAGTTGTTTCATGTGGACACTTTAACACAAACTTCAGTACTCTTGGCAGGTTCTCTTTTTAATTTTCTTATATAAGAAAACTTACTTAAAAGAAAAGAAAAACAATTCTCTGCTTGGAGCATTCTTGTGACCCAATACAGCATTTTTAATTAAATCCCCCTCTATGCAAAGTAACTGCCTTTCTCTTGTTAAAAAACTAATTGATATCAAAGTTAACCTTACAAATCAATATTCATCTGTCAAAAGTGAGAGTGAAAATGTCCCATCACATCAGCTGAATTCTAGAAATAATTGTATTGGACCTGATTTGATTTCTGTTTTGTTTTTTAATGTGAGCTTGTTCCACATGTGCAGAATTTGCAAGAATAACATGTGGGCACCCTCACCAACATCCCCACTGCTTTACCTCAAACAAGATGTCTGTAAGAGTCACCATCATACTACGGCCCCCTATTTACTCTCCACCCCATTGGCTGAAACACCCTCAAGAGATCTAATAACCCTGGAAGGCTATAATGTTTGAGGTCATATTAGTAATCAGTTCTGATATAAGGTAATTTTAAAAAATCCAGGGTTCAAACACTTTCCCTCTATGAAGATATTTGGGACTTTTGTTTAGAAAAAGAATGATTAAGGGCAAAATCCAGAGTAACTACGGGGAGTCCTTGCTCCGGTGTAAAAACAACTTACTCTGGATTCTAATATGAATTTCCCACAGGTTTTCACTAGGTGGTGCAGCAACTATAGGTGCACATAAAGTCTCTTAGGTGCTCCCGTAGTTACTCTGGATTTGGGGGTATGGGAGCAATCCTAACCATGTCTACTGAAAAGTAAGTCCCATTGTGTTCGGTGGGTCTTACTCCCAAGAAAGTGTCTTTAGGATTGCAGCCCTAGGGTGGGTTTTGCACATTACATGTGAGTCAAGCCCAGAAGCTGCAAGATGAGAGAAGCCGTATGTCAGAACTGGGAAAACAATTTACAACAGAAATCTGTGTGAGTGGTCAGGACTGTGTGATCTTCCCCAGGGCCTGAATGATCCTACTTCCAGATGGGCTGGAGACAATCAGATTAGTTGTGCTTGGTTTTTCTTCTCCACTCTGCCAATCTGTTTAATGCTTGAGATTTTCCAGTGAGTTATAAGTGATAGTCAAAAGTATTAAGAAAAAGTCTGATGTGTCTTTCACTACTCACAGATCCAATAAGATGACATGATACAGTTCAGAAAACTATTGCTAGCATAGAGAAAATGGATGGGGAGGTTTCCCCCATCCAATAATTCAGAGACTCCCAATGAAATTGATTGGCAGTCCAAGTGCCCCCACATATGTGTTGATCCAATATCCACTCATGTTACCAATTATCCATGGTTTCAGTGGTGTGCACCTCTCCAAGCTCCCATTAGGGGGGATGCAAAAGTAGATACCGGTATATATTTATAAGAGTTAAGAAAGTGTAAATGCTGAAGGCCAGCAATTTGAGCACTTAAGAGATTGTACTAGATTGCAATTTGTATGTCATCCTTATTGGAACTGAGTTCTTTTCATAATAAAAACTGTATATCTACCTTTGCACCCCCCCCCCCCCGTGTGTGAATGTATTTATGTGTGTTTGTTTAAGTTTATGTATGTGTATGTTCAATATAAAAGCAGGCCTCCATCAGTCTTTGAAAGACTATGGTATCGTGCTCGGCGCGGCAAGCGAAGCACGAAAGCCTGGGTTGGATTGTTATGGAGGATAGGCTGTTACCCAAGCAGCAAATCCCCCCTCTCCACGCCACTGAATTAGTCCAATGGAAAGGCAGAGCCAATACGATTGGATCCAGCTGGTGTCGCAGAGCTGGTCTAAGGACAGGAGCTCACCCTGTCTTGTGGGGCCGACCTGGGTCTCGAACCCTGGCCTGCTGGTTAATAGGCACAGTGTCTAATAGGCACTTGTGCCAGCCATAGCCCTATGTTCAGTATATACACATATAAACTCACTGACTGTCTCACTGACTCATCAATGCCCAGTCAAAACCATGATCTGGCAGAACCACATTTTTGTAATAAAGTGGCCATAAGTTTGGTGACTGCTGTTTTACAAGGTTGCTATAATCATACAAACATATAGTGACACACAAGCTGCTGCTTTTAAAAAACTCTATCAAAGTTAACAAGAAGCAGTTAATTCCCACTTCCTCTTAATTTCTATACTGTCTCTTCAAGTGTTCAGGCTGGCAAGAGGCAGCCAGCGCATTGCTACAAGTTTATATGCTTATAGCAAACCTGTAAATCAAGAATATTTACTGGGCACAAGGGCAGCAGGATTCCCCCAAATCCATGGTTTCTGTATCTGGATCCAATTGTATTGGCTCTGCCTTTCCACTGGACTAATTCATTGGCGTGGAGAGGGGGGATTTGCTGCTTAGGTAACAGCCTATCCTCCATAACAATCCAACCCAGGCTTTCGTGCTTTGCATGCAGTGTATGCAGCGCTGAGCACGATACCATAGTCTTCCAAGACTGACAGAGGCCTTCTTTTTATGTATCAGCAGGAGGTCCCTGGAATGGACCCCACATGGATAGGGGGCAAGCCTACATATTTGTGTCAATGAGAGATTAACACAAAAGAAACTACACAAAAGGCAATACACATTGCCACAAGAGGTGGCAATGCCTTCATGCTTCAGTGTTGCTGACATTCATCAGAGGATGCACCTATCCACAACTGTGAGCCATGATCACTCAATGGAAACTGCATGTTCATAGGAGATATTTCTCTTAATAGATTGGCAGAGGAGGAACAAAAGCTCTAGCTGTCTTCATGAAGAATCCCAGAGGTATCTATCTGGCTGGCTGCTTTTGGAAAAAGGCTGACCTATTGATCCAGTAGGGCTCCGCATCTGTTCTTATGCTCACCCTGATGCACCAATGTGTAAAAACGCCACATCTTTCTGGGGCCTGGAAGTTGAGCCTGCTATTGGCATCATGTGGGCTTTGACTGTCAACCTGGAACATCCCAAGGCATGCTTTCCATAAAGAAATGGATTTCTCTCCAAAACCAACAGCTATTTCAAACAGTGATTCCACATCTGAGGCTCGTTTGTCTCTTAAGAAAAGCAAGAGGAAAAAAGGCACATGCACAGCATTTATTTCAAAGGTAACAACAGGATCCACATTCGGAGATGCTCCGACTTTTCCTGCAAATCCTTTAAAAGTAAGGAAGCAGAACCACTTCAAAGGTCAGATGAATAATTCACTCAGATTTAGGCTTCTCCGACGGGCTTTTGAACAATTTGCTAGTGAATGTTTCCTTTAGGCAGAAGTAAGAGTATAGGAAAAAGCCCAACGTGTATCACTGTTTTATCAGACGTGATGTGTTCTGTTATTCAGCTGGATTGTGTGCATTACGGGAAACTGCAAGGAGTGGGTGTGCAAATGAGTTATTTGCAGGTCAATTTTGTGTGAGTGCGTATGGCTCCATGTTGCTTCCCCCACCTGAAGAGCACCACCCCGTTTTGAGGTAAGTCTCCCCCCGATTGCTCTGCCCCCCTCTAGTTCCACCACCACAAAAGAGCAGCTTTGATCTCACAGAGCCCTGCTGCAGCTGAGCTCCTTTATGTTTCCCGTCCTAGCTGAGAAGTAGCATTCATCTATTTCCAGAAAAATTCCCAATTATATAAAGAATAGTTTAAATTAAGAAAACAAGTGCATCGACATTACATTATGTGCTGCGATAATATACATGCAATTATTCAAGAATTAGTTTGAAATCCTAATATTCATTTAGGCTATCCTAATTGCTGGCATAAGTCCTGAGCTGATCTGTAGGTGATCACAAAGTGCCATAAGACACTTCTGTGCTACAAATGGGGGATTAGGCCAGTACACAGACATGACTACAGGAATGGGAAGACCAATGTGTTGTGCCAGCCTATGTTAGAATTGCATCCTAAATCTCACAAACCCTGCAATCATTTCAGGCAATATACATGTACAGTACTTACATGCACTTACTCCTGCGGGAGAAGCAAGAATTGCAGATGCTCAGAGTCAACACAGGTGATTCTCCAAATCAACACAGGTGATCAACATGATGGTCATTCCATTATTTACTGCACAGGCGCACACTCAGCATGCTGACTTGAAGACTAGTACAGTGGTGCCTCACATAAAGAGCTTAATTCATTCTGGAGGCATGTTCTTTAAGTGAAATGCTCTTTAAGTGAAGCAGATCTTCCCATAAGAATTAATGGAAACTCCGTTGATTGGTTCCACAACCCCCAAAATATTCATATAAAAATTTTAACTGGATGTAAAAATGATGACAAAACATTGGGATTGAGTTCAAAACATGCATTCAATGTGCATGACCCTATGAAGTCTACTTAGGCTGCAATCCTAAAGATACTTTCCTGGGAGTAAGCCCCATTTAACACAATGGGGCTTTCTTCTGGGTAAACATGGTTAGGAGGCTGCAATCAAAGACACTTCCCTGGGAGTAAGCCCCATTTAACACAATGGGGCAGTTTGGCTTGGGGGCAGTTAGAGGGAGCAGCGCTAGCCAGCAGCCCTTTTAAAGAGCCTCCACGCAGAGCATCAGAGCTGCATAGCACGCGTGCCCATAGCACGCTTGCTTGTTAAGTGAAGCGGAACATGCACTCGCACCACCCTCGTGATGCCACTGCCTGTAAATCAGGGCTGTGCAGTACAACTGCTGCCCCACTGTTGTCTTCCTAAAATAACTTGATAATTATACTTGTGTTCTGGCTGGGTGGAATGCATGTGCGATCACTTGGTTACTTGGCATCCATCAGTCTTGAAAGACTATGGTATCATGCTCGATGCTGTATGTGAAGCATGAAGGCCTGGGAAGATTTATATGAAGGATAGGCTGTTACCCAAGCAGCAAATCCCCCCTCTCCACCCCACTGAAATAGTCCAATGGAATGACAGAGCTGATACGATTGGTTCCAGCTGTGTCACAGAGCTGGGCTAAGGACAGGAGCTCACCCTGTCTTGTGGGGACCCAAGTCTCGAACCCTGGCCTTCTGGTTAACAGGCAGTGTCTTAACCACTTGTGCCACCCACAGCCACCCGCAGCCACAATCACTTGATTAGCTGTAGTGATTTTCAGAGGACACAAGTGAGGTGGTTCTGCCTCACTTGTGTCCCCTACACTGCAGGGATCTTCACCTTATGACAAATCTTATCAAAGATCTGACCAGCTTTTCCCACATCAAGTTCTGGCTATCATGCGAGGTCAGGGCCATTTTTTTGAGAATCAGGCTGAAGTGGTCCTGAATTCACCAACATCACTGAAGATTATACAATGAGAGATTAACATATGCAGATTAACATGCAGATAAACATACACATGCAGATTAACATATGCAGATTAACTGGCATGGGTAAGTTCCCAAATTCTTGGGTGGATAAACTTTGCTTTGTCCTCACCACTCACTTGGATGCAAAGAGGCAAGCTTTTAATATTTGGATCAGGTAATCTGGAGATGCATCCTCTAATTTGCCTTCAGACCTCTCTGTCTATGTCTCTCCGTCTTTCTCTCTCTGTCTCTCTCTCTCTCTCTCTCTGTCTCTCTCATGCAATCAAAGTCAGTAACGGGTAATAAAGGTAGCAATTATTTTTGCATTGCCGGCTGCCCACCGCAAGGCCCTGCCCCCAGCTTCTTTTCTAAGCCGCATTCAATATTTATTCATGTATGTAAATTCAACCGGTCAAAATCTTGACACATTCACGGCGTAACATATTTCATTCGGTTTATCCCCTGTAATTGTTCCCAACTGCTCAACCGCTCTGAATGATGAGTTCCATTGAGAGCAGGAGGCACAATAAGTGTAGTGCCTGCTTTTTTCATAAATAATCTTGCAAGTTCGGAAGGCTCTAAATGACCTTGCTTCATTTGGTTTCAGAATTGGGAGGCCTTTGCTGAAATGTACTTCTGTGTTTCAGACTTGGTGACATTTTCTCCCTTATTTTGATTAAAGGGGGAGCAGAAGGTAATAATACTGAACAAAAGATTCTGTGGGCCCACCACCATCAGGACCACTGCTGGCAAGAATGCAAATACAACTGCTGTTGTTTAATATTGAATATTTATGTGCTACTGCCTGAATGCTATGGATATTGTGCAGTGAAGAAAGAGCTTGCTTCCTTTCCCTGATGCCACTGAGACTAAGGGAGGATATGGTACAAGTGGCTTGACAAACTGGGTGACAATTCTAGTATATATGGAAAGAGCCTCAAAGGCTACTATGGAAATACCATTCCCAGTTGCCATTCGGGCATATCCTGGGCAACACTGGAAACTATACCAGTGGCTAAATCCTTCCACCATCAGAAAGACTTGCTAGATAAAAAAAATGTGGCAAAATAGGGGTGCCAAAAATTTAGGGGCTGTGGTGTAGGGTTGTCATATGTCCTGAAAAACAGGGGGATTTGGATGGATTGTGTTCACATACTGGCAAATGGGACAGAGTAATATCTTTCCCGATATTGTGGAAGAGAATTATGGCAACCCTACCCTGATGCGAAATGACCTAGCAATGCCCCTGGCTTTAACATTTGAAATATAACAGAGTTCCAGATCAGAAGCCTGGAAGAAAAGGTTTACATCAATTAGTTTAAAATAATTATTTGTGCTTTAGAACTCTCATTAATGTATGGATGGATGTAGGGAAGGCTTGAAGTTATATTCTACTATCTCTTCCTTGGAACTCATAGCAAACATTTCCATGCAGCCTTTCATATCAGCACTTCCCTGATCCAGATTGCTTAGCTTCAGCAATATCTATACTACATTAAGTATAGTATATACTATACAGCAATACTATATCAAGTATCTTCAGCCGATGTCAAAACAACAATTATTGCCAGTGACTTTTACAGCATCAATATCTTTGCCTCTGCTTGCCAATTTTGTCTATAACCTCTTGAGGCTGCAATCCCATCCACACAAGCTTGGGAATAAACCATATTGACTATGATGGGACATCTGGGCAGACATGGGTGGGATTGGGCTGTGTGTGTCACCTTAAAACCCCAAATCTTTGGAATTTTGAAATGAAAAGGAAAGGGAAAACAAGAATCATTTTTTCCTTTCAATCACATCATAAAATCAAATACCTTGTACAGTATTTATGTACACAAAGGATTTTGAAAATGTGCAGGAAAAATGCTGAATTCTTATATATTCATTCTTAAATGCAAGTTAAATTCCAGTTATCAACCGCTCACATGCTTTGGTCAATCCGCCCATGATAAAGTCAGTTCTGGTCCAAAAGATACTTCAGAAACCACTGGGTGGATATAAAATGTGATGTCATCATTGACCCAACACATGAGATAAATGCACCATGCACATGTATACCTAGATACATGCATAAGCCAGCTGAACATAGCAGTCAGACTACTGCTAGATTCAGAGATCCTGGAGTTCGTACATCCAGGAGTGGAATCTGTCACAAAGACGATGAGGTCTGACATTGACAGAGAACTTGAAACTCAGATCAAGGTACAAAAAGTCATTTGCTGTAGCAAGTGGTAGTGTTGAAATGCTTGTGGGTCAGCAGCACAGTGTGCTTTCAAAGGCAGCGTTCAAAAGAAAGAGAACCATGTGCACAGGAGAGTTCAATGTCAAGAAGTGGACGGACAGATCAATAGGAGAGAGGTTCGGATGGAACAATCACAGGATAAAACGGTTGCCTTGCTTAAAACAAAGAGGGAAAGGACTTTGGAAACTGCTTGAGAAGGATTTTTAAAATTATGGGGAATTACATCAGAAATTGTGATGTTCTACCTTTGTATGCTGACTGTTTAGTAGTGAAAAATATGTCTTATATTCTAGGTATAAGACAAGCCCTGCTGGATTTGTGCCTGAGCTGGCTGACCTCAGATAACCATCTTGCTTTTTTGGGTTCTCCAGGACTGGTTGAAGGAGTTGGACATGTTTCATTGGAAGGAGTTGGACATGTTTGGAGGTGACCATATGTCATAACCCCAAAAAAGATGACAAGGCCTCCCAAAATGTAGGACATCCAAGAAAAATGGAGGACATGTCACAACAAAACCTAAAGACAATCATGTATTTTGCTTTCATGGGGTTAATTAAAACACTATAAGTGCAAGCCTAACCATGTCTACTCAAAAGTAAGCCCCATTATGTTCAATGGGTCTAACTCCCAGGAAAGTGTCTTTAGGATTGCAGCCATAACTTATTATTAATTTAAATCTATTACATATAATTTATTACATATAATTTGTTATTTACAAGAAGGCAACATGCTATCTCCTCATAAAGAAATGGAGGACAATGAATATTTTTTTTCCAGGACACAAGGTTGAAATCCAGGACATGTCCTGGAAAAAAGAGGAAATATGGTCACCATATTCCATGTTAAGGGCTGTGAGTGGTGCAAGTGGTTAAGACACTGTGCCTATTAACCAGCAGGCCAGGCTTCAAGACCTGGGTCGGCCCCACAAGACAGGGTGAGCTCCTGTCTTTAGCCCAGCTCTGCGACACCAGCTGGATCCAATCATATTGGCTCTGCCTTTCCATTGGACTAATTCAGTTGTGTGGAGAGGGGGGATTTGCTGCTTGGGTAACAGCCTATCCTCCATAACAATCTAACCCAGGCTTTCGTGCTTCGCAAGCAGCAGATGCAGCGCCGAGCACAATACCATAGTCTTTCAAAGACTGATGGAGGCCTGCTTTTATATTGAACATACACATACATAAACTTAAACAAACACACATAAATACATTCACACACCGGGGGGGGGGGTGCAAAGGTAGGTATACAGTTTTTATTATGAAAAGAACTCAGTCCCAATAAGGATGACATACAAATTGCAATCTAGTACAATCTCCTAAGTGCTCAAATTGCTGGCCTTCAGCATTTACACTTTCTTAACTCTTATAAATATATATCTACTTTTGCATCCCCCTAATGGGAGCTTGGAGAGGTGCACACCACTGTCCTCCATAACAATCTAACCCAGACTTTTGTGCTTCGCATGCAGCATATGCAGCGTATGCAGCGCCAAGCAAGATACCATAGTCTTCCAAGACTGATGAAGGCCTGCTATTCCATGTTTGGAGATGATGTGTAAAGGGGGGGGGGTTAACATAATTATATAATTTTTGCTGGAAGATATATGTATATTAGTGACTATCTAGATGCCTCAGGGGAAGCCCCAAATAGCATCTCTATTAGGGCAGTACAGTAAGCATTGCAGTCATCACAACATGCCATGTAACCAGCCTCTTCTTCTTTACCATCAGAGCAATTCTGAGTGGTGCTGGCAGTGCAAACTGTAGCTGGCTAAAATGACCCTGATGGCAAGGGGGTGATAACATGGCACATTGTGGTGCCTGTGATACTGTGCAACACTCCTTATACCTATGCTACTGCCCATAAAAAAGCAGGCCTCTGTCAGTCTTAAAAGACTATGGTATCGTGCTCTGCGCTGCATACGCTGCATGTGAAGCACAAAAGCCTGGGTTGGATTGTTATGGAGGATAGGCTGTTACCCAAGCAGCAAGTCCCCCCTCTCCACACCACTGAAATAGTCCAATGGAAAGGCAGAGCCAATACGATTGGATCCAGCTGGTGTCACAGAGCTGGGCTAAGGACAGGAGCTCACCCTGTCTTGTGGGGCCGATCCGGGTCTTGAAGCCTGGCCTGCTGGTTAACAGGCACAGTGTCTTAACCACTTGCGCCACCCATAGCCCCTAAGTAGGACATAAAAGCTATATCCTTACACTACACTAGTACTAGTCTTGTTTCTGAACTTGATGTTCCATAAAGCCCACTCTGATAGTCCTTTGCTCCTCCATCAATTTTTCCCAGTCTTGTAACCCTTAGATGACCAACTGGATCAGGGTGACCATATGACTGGAAAAACCCGGATTTGTCCGGATTTTTAGCCTCCTGCCCAGGTGTCCTACATTTTGGCTTCATTTTGAAACTTCGCAATAGTGCACAGTACCCCATCATGCTATATGTCGTTGGATTCATATTGAAGAGCAGAATCTAATGCAAAAATCGGTTTTGAGATATCTCCTTCCTATCAAAAGTTATGGTCAAAAAACAAAAAAACAAAAACAATACACTTTTTGGCATTTTTTTTAAGCGGGTAGGAATTTTGGCCCTGAGGTTCAGGAATAATCTAGTCAGTCTGAAGTGGATTTACTGACCAGCAATTATAATTTATGCAAATTAGGCTATTTTTAGATGGTCATCTAATTAAAAGTCACTTAAGCTAGTGACCATTTCCATACCTTCTGGGAGAGCATTCTGTAATTAAATTATAGATGTTAAAGAAATTATTTTGCCTGCCCCAAATCTACTGACAGTTTCAGCAGGCTCCTCTAATACTTTGTGAGAGTGGAATAAACATCTCATTATCCACTTCTATCCACTATTCTCTATCCTCAGGATCCCAAATTTTTTGAACTTGTTATATACCTCTTACTTGTCTCTTTTCTAAACTACAAAGCTCACATATTTCTGTCTTTCCTGGTTGGAAAAGTGCTCCAATTTGGTTGCACATTTGCAGTTCCAGAGTATTCAATTGGAGATCTGGGGTTTCCTTTGACTGGAGACGTCAGGCACTGAACCTGTTTCTGCCCCTTTTCATCCATCGTGATGTCTCTTCTCTCTGTATTTCCGAAAGTATTAATTTAGAAAATTTCCCCACAAATAAATAAGTGCTGTTTGGCTTTCCCTCTCTAATTGATTTGCCCTACAGGTGATGGTGTATTAGCATATTAGTCTGACCACTTAAAGCTGCCATGCTTTGAAAGGGAAGGACGAGTATTGACGCTGCGCACTCTGCTGATGCCAGCCTGCCAATATGCGGGACAGTTTTAGGAGAGAGCAAATGTGACCGAGTCAGTCACTTTGACAGTAAAACAAATAATTTCATCATGCAAATCAATATGTGAGAAGGTACAGGGATTTTTTTTTGATAAGGTTGGTTTTTTGCTTTTCAGTTTTCACTTCACTTGTCACTATAAGCAAGACAGAGAATTGAATTAAACCCCAAAGTGGAGACAATGATTCCGAACATGATTAAAGAACGAGAGAGAGATGGTGGAAGAAAGAAGAAACAAGCTATGCACAGGCATGAAATATGAACTTCCACCGGGAAATCATAAAGGGAGTGATTAGAAAATCAAAAGCACAAGGCTTTAATGCAATCAGTAGGAGTGGCCCGTCTCAAAAAAAGAAAATGATGGCGGGAGAAGCCTTTATAAAAAAGAAATTAAATTCAAGGGTGTTTTCTTCCCTCTCTGCCCATTCCTTCTGAGAATTCTAAGTATCTAGTAGCCACGCTGATCATTCCCACACTCCATCTGGAGGTTGCCTTTATAAGATGCACAGGGATTGCATTCCTGCTCCTGAGGATCTGATGTGCAAGCACATGGACACAAATGTGGAGCAAACATACGTAGCCATTTAAGACTACTAAAATCAAATGTAGATGATGGGAGGTATGGGGAGCCACCTGTGTGATCACGTCCACTTGAAGTGTTCTGTATACACTGGTATTCCATCTCATTGCCGTACAGGTTTCCTCTCACCTTTCCAATTAAATGAGAAGGAAATTAAATTCCAATTAATGAAAAGGAAGATTTTGATCAGAATCAGGACTGCAGCACTTAGTGAAACAACTGCAAATGTTTTATTGATTTTAGAATGAGCCTCAACTATCTGGGGCAGTAGATTTTTCTAAGTTCTGTTTTAAAAGACAAAAGCAGTGTGCACCAGGTACCAGCTTGGAGGAGGTATTTCCACAAATTACTCATTTAAAGGCCCAGTCCTATCCAACTTTCCAGCACTGATGCAGTTCTGACAACAGGGCATGTACTGCATCCCACTGGTGTAGGGGAGTACAGGGTGACAGATGCCTGAACCTAAAAGGAGGACAAACCCCCAAATCCAGAGTAACTATGGGAGCACGTAAGAGACTTTACGTGCACCCACAGTTATTGCACCATCTAGTGAAAACCTATGGGAAATTCAAATTGATATCCAGAGTACTTTGTTCTTACACTGGAGCAAGGACTCCCTTGTGATGATCCCCATTCCCTCCTGTCTGCCCTGACCCTCTCTAAGGACACAATCCAGAGCAAGTTCAGCCTGCTCTGCCCTAACTGCTCTCTCCTAACTATTCTGTATCCAGAGCAGAAAGTTATGCTGCATCCAGAGAGTCAGGAAGCCTGGGCTGCCCTAACTGCTCCAGAGCATGCTAAGTAATTGACACATGGGGAGGACTGCTCCTGAGGAGACACCCTTCAGATCACACTGAACAAGGAACAGCTGTGGTGCCTACAGTGGTGACACAACTATGTGCATCACCTGGTGTGGAAGTCTGTGGGTCACCCCTGGGATGCGCGTACCCCCTACCTGGACTGTGCAGTTGCCAAAGTTGGCACCTGCGCAGTTGTTTCTGAAGCTAACTGGCTTCAGAAAGAGTACTGCGCAGGCACCATCTCTGACACTTGCGCAGTACTTTTCTGAAGCTTTTCGGCTCCAGAGGAGACTGTGCAGGTGTCAGAGTTGGTGCCTATGCAGTACTCTTTCTGAAGCCATTCAGCTGCTGCTCCACCTCCTGAGTGAGGCCGAATGGCCGTGCAGAGGCGCAGACTTCCTCCACTCTAAGGAAGTCTCCTCAGAAGCTGTTTGACATGCTCAATGTGTTTCTGCGCAGTGCACCTCAGCTGGCCATTTGGGCCAGCTCTGAGGATGTGGCAGCTTGTGGCTGCTGCTCCACCTTCAAGCAGGCCTGAATGGGTGCGCTGATGCCCAGGGCCTGCCAAAGGACAGTCAAACTCCTCTGGCACATCACCCCATACGGAGTGCGTCACCCAGTGCGGCCCACACCAGCTGCACCAGTCTGGTGATGCCACTGGATGCCTGCCTTATAAGGAGTCCCTGATGAGATGCCAGTACATTCTACAGTGAATACAAGGGGATTCTTGGAGTGGCCTGCTGTATCCTGAGGTTTGTTGGTAGCTGTAGTTGTTCCATATCCTGAGGTTGAGAGGCAGGGGTTGCAGCTAGGATGGCCAAGAACTCAGATTTTTAGTCAACACTGTCATTCTTACTCGGGCCTTATCATGGACCCCTATGGTTCTACTCATTACTATACCTGCTCCTGAGGTGGTATAACTGTGAGGGCTGGAAGAGAGCATTTCTGCCTTGGAAATAGGCTTTGGATACAGAGTAACTGCTCTGCCCTAGGCAATGCTAAACATGTCCTCAACATGCCTCTCTTGAGCTGCCTAGGCTGCCCCAGTTAGGGCAGAGCAGGTCCACCTCTCTTAGGGCCCCCTATGTTGGCTTGCTCTGCCCTAAGCCTTTTCCAGAGTAACTGGGGTGGAGCATTTTGCAGTTGCTCCAACCTAGTGTTAGATAGCGCAACCCAAGGGCTCTTATGTGGACAGATTAGTTGCTCTGGATTGTGCTGCCAGTGGCAAGACTTCTATTAGGGAAGGACATTTCTGTATCTTCATCACTATCAACCTCTAACATCTCTGAGGATTCCAAGGAGGAGACACACGCAGGTAAGTATGGAACACAAGATTACTCCAAGTTGAGGCACACAAGCTTAATTGTTTCACGAGGCACTTCTTGGTTACAGGTATAACTCAAATCAACTGGAGCTCACAGGCTCCTTCAACAGATACATTCCAACAAGTGAGTCCAGCAGGTAAGTCCAACAACTGGTATGAATGTCTTTCTTTCCTGGAAGGGGAAGAACAGGTCACTAACAGCTCTCCTTCTCTGTTACAGGTATCTCAGCGGCCAGCGACAGTCTCTCCAACTTCAGGACCTCGCCTTCCTCTGCAGCTCTGTCCTCTGCCTCTTCTCTCTTCCAGGGGAGCACCTCCAACTGACTTTCCCACTCACCCTCGTCGCTCAAATTTCCCGCCTGGTCCGCCCTCCCCCAATAGCTGGGCATGCTGCGTGGGAGGACCTTCACCCCTCCCCGCACATACCAGTGAGGAGATGGACCCACTGTTATTCCTCTCTTGCGCCTGATGTTCCCCCGTCCCCTGTTGCGCAACTCCACCAAGTCCTTCACAGACCACACTTCCACCGAGTCCTGGAAGCGGTCCATGTCAAGGGGGGGTATCTGGGTTGCCGACTCGCATACAAGCGCTCCCCCATGTAGACCCCCATGGGTTCCACGTTATACTTTTCGTAGTCCTCCCAGGTGAGATCACCACATCCCTGTAGTTACTCTGGATTTTGTCAGTAGATTTGGATTCCTCTCAACTTGGCCTTTCTGGAGGACAATGGCACATTTGCCTCTTCACAACTAAAGCTGGAATATTGGGCATTTTCACTTTCCCATAGAGCTCAATGCATATTTTTATTTTTTTGGCCATAACATTTGATAGGAAGGAGATATTTCAAAACCAATTTTTGCATTGGATTCTGCTCTTTAATATGAACTCCCTGACATATGACATGATGGGGTACTGCACACCATTGCAAAGTTAAAATATGACGCAAAAATGGAGGACAATGAAGCTGTTTTGGAGGACACCTGGACAGGATACTAAAAAAGAGGACAAATCTGAAAAAATCTGGTCATGTCGTCACCCTGTGGAGAGGCAATCCCAGAGGGAACATTTGTTCAACTTACTTTGGTTCAACTCCTGTGCTAGATAGTTGGATAGGATTGGGCCCTAAAATGATAATCTTGAGGAGCAGAACTTGAGGATTTATTTTTTAAAAAGTTGAAATATTTCCCTTCCTTAGTTTTACCCGCAGTGTGCCAAGAGCATGGAAAAAAGGACAGTTATATACTAAAATGCCTTTGTGAAAAGCCTACAGTTTCCACCTACCTACTTCTTGCTTGCCCAAAGCTTTTCACCAGAAAACTTTTCCACATTTGCTTATTTGATAGCAAGGAAGATTCAACGATTGCTTTTTAGAAGCAATTAACTTTTTATAACTTTCCACTTAGATTTTATGGTTTTTATGATGTTCTGTGTCTGTTTTAAGGAGAAGCAGAAAAACACTTAAAATTTTCATAATATGACAAAAGTCTAGCACGCATCAAAGTTATGAGTAGCAGGATGTCCTTTGTAAGACGCAAGGAGAAGGAAACAAATTAAAGCAAGCAAGGGAAGTTCTTTCAACCTTCATTTTTATTCCTGGTCTCTGCCAATACGTGTCATCATCTGTCACCTTAAAGGAAGAACTTTAAAAAAGATTTAAAAATTAAACAAAAAATTGTATCTAAAGGTTATGAGAACATCATTCTTTTGTGTCTCTTTTGACTATTGTTTTCCATGACAGCATCATAAACTCAGTCCAGTGATTCTTTGTGGCTACATGAGCCTTGGTACATATGGAGCTCCCCTATCTTTTCAAGGGCTTTCCTGCTCACTTCAGTGAGTGAGGACATACCTCCTGGATCTTATAGAATACTAGCGAAAGGCGTACCCGCGTTGCGGGAGTAAAATTCCCCCGTATGCCATTTCCCCATAATCATCAACCCCCCATGGATAACTTTCCCCCAGGCGTAACAACCCCCCATGCGCAACTTTCCCCATACACATCAACCCCCCCAAGCACAACTTCACCCATGCGCATCAACCCAGCATGCACAAGTTACCCCATGCGCAACTTCCCCCCATGCACATCAACCCCCCATGCACAACTTCCCCATGCGCATCAACCCCCCATGCACAACTTCCCCCATATGCATCAAACCCCATGCGCAACTTTCCCCATGCGCAACTTCTCCCCATGCGCAACTTCCCCCCATGCACAACTTCCCCCATGCGCAACTTTCCTCCCATGCGCGACTTTCCTCCCATGCACGACTTTCCTCCCATGCACAACTTTTCCCATGCGCAACTTCCCCCCATGTGCAACTTCCCCCCGTGCACAACTTCCCCCCGTACGCAACTTTCCTCCATGTGCATCATCCCCATGCGCAACTTCCCCCATGCGCAACTTTCCTCCCATGCACAACTTTCCTCCCATGCGCAACTTCCCCCGTGCGCAACTTCCTCCATGCGCAACTTCCTCTGTGCGCAACTTCCTCCGTGTGCATCATCCCCCATGCGCAACTTTCCTCCGTGTGCATCATTCCCCCATGCGCATCATCCTCCCATGCGCAAATTCCCCATGCGCAACTTCCCCCATGTGCAACTTCCCCCATGCGCAACTTCCCCCATACACAACTTTCCTCTCATGTTCAATTTTCCCCATGCGCAACTTCCCCCATGCGCAACTTCCCCCATGCACAACTTCCCCTATGCACAACTTTCCTCCAGTGCGCAACTTTCCCCCATGTGCAATTTTCCCCATGCGCAATTTTCCCCCATGCACAACTTCCCCCAGGTACAACTTCCCCCCATGCGCAACTTCCCTCCATGCTCAACTTCCCCCCATGCGCAACTTCCCCCCATGCGCAACATTCCTCCATGTGCATCATCCCCATGCACAACTTCCCTCCATGCTCAACTTCCCCCATGCGCAACTTCCCCCATACGCAACTTTCCTCTCATGTGCAATTTTCCCCATGCGCAACTTCCCCCATGCGCAACTTCCCCTATGCGCAACTTTCTTCCCATGCGCAACTTTCCTCCCATGCGCAACTTCCCCCGTGCGCAACTTCCTCTGTGCGCAACTTCCTCCGTGTGCAACTTCCTCCGTGTGCATCATCCCCCCATTCGCAACTTTTCTCCGTGTGCATCATCCCCCCATGCGCAACTTCCCCTATGCGCAACTTTCCTCTCATGTGCAATTTTCCCCATGCGCAACTTCCCCCATGTGCAACTTTCCTCCCATGCGCAACTTTGCTCCCATGCGCAACTTTCCCCCATGTGCAACTTTTCCCCATGCACAATTTTCCCCCATGCGCAACTTCCCCCCATGTGCAACTTCCTCCCATGCGCAACTTCCTCCCATGTGCAATTTTCCTCCCATGTGCAACTTCCCCCCTGTGCAACTTTCCTACATGCGCAACTTCCCCCATGCACAATTTCCCCCATGCACAATTTCCCCTCATGCTCAGCATCCTCGCCAGGATCTGAGCACCAAATTGGCTGGATGTTGTTCAGTGTCCCATGTAAAGTATAGGACAGAAACACGTTGCCCCCTTTTCAGCCCCTGAAGGGTTAATTTCTCCAGATGGTTCTTGGTGGGAGTTCAGGTGACAGAAGGAACTCCCAGAATTCCATGCTTCAGGCCCAGCAGTTGGGGAGGAATGTTGAGGAGTCAGCAATTCTCAATGCAAAGTATAGGGAGCAAAATGCGTTGCGCCCCTTTTCACCCCCTTCCTGTTGGAATTTCTAAAAACCGGTTCTTAGTGCACCCCTCCCTCACGGAAGGAACACCCACCCCAAATTTCACGCTTCTAGGCCCACCAGTTTTGGCAGGGCGGTGATGAGTGAGTCAGTAAGTCAGTGAGTGAGTCAGTCAGTCAGTGAGTGACTTTTCTCTTTTATATATATAGATTACATACCAGCGTTTCCCAACATTTGTCCACAGCCACACCACTTAACATCTATTCAAACCAGAAGTTATCTGATGATTGCCAGATGATGTGGTGATGGCATCAAGCCTCAAAGAAGGGATTGGACAAATTCCTAGAGGAAAGGGCCATCGATGGATGGAGGGATGGAAGGAAGGAAGGAAGGAAGGAAGGAAGGAAGGAAGGAGAGTGCACCTAAATGCAGATGTTTTGTTGTCTTGAGTGCTCCCTGAGACATCTGGTGGGCTGCTATGAAATGCAGGAAGCTGAACTAGATGGGCCTTTGGCCTGATCCAGTGGAGGTTCTTCTTATGTTCTTATAACGATGACATCTTTGGCAGTTACATCAGAGTTGAGGAACCAGATCTGACATGAACCCCAGTAGGAGGCTCAGGGTGGATGGGAGGGCTTTTTCAAAGGAAGAAAATCATGCTTTGGAACTCTGCCCACCCACTGAGCAGACCTTTTTACTGCTTTTTGTGATGTCTCATGAGACACCACCTCAAGTTCTACTAGTGGTACCCTGGTTGAAAAACACTGTTGTGTATAGTCACAATGGTAAGGTGGCAACCCTACCACTGATATAAATTGAAGATCATGCAAAATTCCGCTGTGGAGAGGCACAGACTCACAATTGCACTTACTTTTGAGTAGACATGGTTAGGATTGTGCTTTTAAATTAGAAGCAGTTTATTATCTGTGAAATTTGCCAGTGAGCAATTTTCTACCCCAGCCAGAAACCCTCACTCTCTATATCTCAGTATCTGAGGGATCGTCTCCATCCATAAAATCTGACTCATCACCTAAGACTGTCTTGGGGGCAGCGGGGGGATCTGCTAACCGTGCCGCCATTGAAAGAGATGAGAGCTAGGAGCAGGGCCTTCTCGGTGGTTGCACCCCAGCTCTGGAACTCCATTCCCTTTGACTTAAGAACTGCTCTCTCCTTACGCAGTTTTTGGCTGGGCCTAAAAACATTCTTGTGGGCAAAAGCTTTTTAGTTATAGAGAGATTGGGGGTGTTGTGTTTTAGCAGATTTTAGCCAGTGTTTTTATGATAATTTTTAGGGTGGTGGGTCATTTTTACATTTTTCGACGTTGTTAAATGTTTTAATATAAATTGTTATTTGGTTTGTTAGTTGCCTTGAGTCGGCCTTGCCAAGAAAGGCGGGATACAAATCCAGTAAATAAATAAAAAATAAATATATTACAAAACTTCCACGGCAAACGGAGCAGCTTCTAGGGGTCCTGTGGCTTTTAGGGAAACCAGGTAATGTCCTGGAAATTCTTGATGATTTGATTCAGACCATGAAGTTGCTTAACTCATTTAGCTCCAAAGTATCATAAATCAGATGTTCCTCTCTGAAGGACACTTTTGCAACTCAGAATGTAGAATGAGATTCTGCACACACATGTGAAGGAGGTGTTTGCAGTTGATCTCTTGTTACTACAATGAGAGGACGATAACTACAGCTAGGGCTGTGAGTGGCGCAAATGGTTAAGACACTGTGCCTGTTAACCAGCAGGCCAGGGATCGAGACCTGGGTTGGCCCCACAAGACAGGGTGAGCTTCTGTCCTTAGCCCAGCTCTATGACGCTAGCTGGATCCAATCATATTGGCTCTGCCTTTCCATCGGACTAATTCAGTGGCATGGAGGGGGGGATTTGCTGCTTGGGTAACAGCCTATCCTCCATAACAATCTAGCCCAGGCTTTCGTGCTTTGCATGCAGCATAAGCAGCGCCGAGCACAATACCATAGTCTTTCAAGACTGACGGAGGCCTGCAACTACAGCTAACTTGAAACAGGGAGTTGGGACCTGTTTTGTTCTACCCCGGTTATGTTTCCAATAAAGAGAATGCAAAAGAAAAACTGAAAACCAGAGCCCTCACTCTTCTCCATGAGATATACTTTATGCAAGACTCAAGCTCAATTTTTTACTACTCTTCTGGGTTTTAAACCAAAGAATCACTACATCAGCAATGGCTCTTGGAATAACCCTTTGTCCTATCCCCTGTTAATTTAATTGCTTTTACCTATGAACTGAAGCATTTTTTTCCCTCTCCGCAATTCCCAAGAGATATTTTATCAACAAAGACAAGATGAAGAGACCCAGCAGATAATAAGGGACAATGTGTGAATTAAAATCATCAAGTCAAGAGCACAGCATGTACTAAATCATGTTCTATTACCATTAATATTTCAGATGAGAAAGAGAAACAGCAGGATCTCAGCAGTAGCCTCGAAGATACCCCCTTCTTTTTCTTTCACCTCTTAAGACCTCTCTCTCCTCGTACATAGAGAAGGGCAACTAAGTGGCTGGAGGAGTAGACCATTGCTCAGTCATGCACGGACCAGCATGGGCTTCTGGAACTTCTCCAGCTTTCATCTTCTCTTTTCCTGACATCCGTTTCAGTCTGTTCTATAGCAGGCAAAAGGAAGGATGTCTCCATATGCCATGTAGTTAGCATATAGAACAGGTTGTCACAGAATATGGCAGTTGCCACAACTGACATGGCTTTGGAAACGGGTGAGATAAATGCCGGGAAGAAAGGTCTACGGGTGACAGCTGATGTCTATCATTGACATCTGTCATCTATCAGTGATATCTACCCATGCCTATCATCAGACATCTATCAATGACAGCTAAATGGGCCCACCACTTACAGTGTCAGTGTACCTCAGAATATCAGATTCACAAGAACAATTAGTTACATGCATTCAAGCAGGCATGGATCTATTTTCTCCCTCCTTTGCAAATTTATTTATTAGATTATTTATTTTATTTATTTTAAAAATTTATATCCCGCCTTTCTCGGGCAAATTAGCCCGACTCAAGGCGGCTATTAGAGTTGTATTTATTAGATTTGTATTCCGCCTTTCTCCCCGAAGAGCACCCAAGATGGCTAAGAAAGTCAAATTCTGTGGGAAGAAGTTGTTGGAACAGTGGCATAGCTAAAGATAATGTAGTGGGTCTGCTTGGATCTGCACCACTGATTTTGGTAGCACAGATCTGAGCAGCCTTGGGTTGCTTCTTCCCCATCCTACCCAGTCTCCCCCAGACCCTGCACTGGGCAGTGCAACTTACTGTTTTCGGGGTTCCATGATAGCATGGGGAGGCCAGTGCAAGCCCCTTTACCAGTTCAGGAGTTTTGTGATAGCAATAAACAGGGTTGCCATTTGTCCTGGAAAACTGGGACTGTCCCAGTTTTTGGGAATCACTTTCACATACTGGCAAGTCTGACAGGGAGTCCCGTCCCAGTTTTGTGAAAGAGAATTATGGCAAACCTCTCTACAAAGCACTTTTGCACCAGCTTTCCAGGGCATGAGCCAGTGGCCATCACTTTAGCCCTCTGATGGATCAGGGACAAGTGGGCACTTAGGATTGTGCCCTGTATTTAACTGATTAACAGCCTTGAACCCATCTAATTATCAGGCGATGGTTGTAGCAGCAACACAGTGCTAGGACTCTAGAACAAGAGTTCTTTTAAGGGACAGACCCTCCTAAAGAGGTAAACTGGCTATTCTTAGGACATGCCGCAGGAAAACACGCAAAGCATGTAACTTGTACCCCTCAATACAAGAATTACTGAAGTTCAGCAAGGAAGTGCTGCAGTAGCTCACTCTTGCTGCAATCCTAAACACACTTTCCTGGGAGTAAGACCCATTGAACAGAATGGGGCTTTCTTTTGAGTAAACACGGTTAAGAGTGTGCTCTTTGTCTCCATTGGTTTATTTATTTATTTAAGCAATTTGTATCCCGCCTTTGTTAGGAGAAAAGTGTGGCTCAGTCCTAAATCAAATGTTCTTTGGCTTGACGGGAGCATCACAAAAGGCCCGATTTCCAAACAAAACAGATTTTCCTGGCACAGCAGTGAAGCCAGAGGAGGACATGGTGATATAAGTACAGGAGGTGCTACTATATGTTGTATAAACAGGCCCTCTCATGTGCCACCAGAGCCACATTCTGGGCAGAGCGTTGCCATTGCTGCCTGGAATGGCTCCGCTGGCAATTGGGACCAGTTAATTACACAATATTTTTGATTGATTGGTTGATTGATTTTTATCTTGTCTTTGTCTGGACCGATGTCCAAGGCAGGGACCAATGCCGAAGGTAGCATCACATAAAGGTTATGTGATGGGCATTGTGAATATTTTTTGCTCCACATATGGCAAACTTTTTTAAGAACCTGCAATCATGGCTATTCTCAAATATCAATTTATCTGGACTCTATTACTTTTCGCTGTGGGTGGCACAAGCGGTTAAGACACTGTGCCTGTTAACCAGCAGGCCAGGGTTCGAGACCCGGGTTGGCCCCACAAGACAGGATGAGCTCCTGTCCTTAGCCCAGCTCTGCGACGCAGCTGGATCCAATCGTATCGGCTCTGCCTTTCCATTGGACTAATTCAGTGGGGTGGAGAGGGGGGATTTGCTGCTTGGGTAACAGCCTATCCTCCATAACAATCCAACCCAGGCTTTCGTGCTTCGCATGCAGCGTATGCAGCGCCAAGCACGATACCATAGTCTTTCAAGACTGATGGAGGCCTGCTTTTTTAAAAATTTCTTTTCGCAGGAGTCATACTTGCAATCTATGGATCTGCTGATGGAAATAAATATCCAAAGCCACCAAACTAAAAGGAAAGAATTTTCAAAGCATGAAGGCCGTTGCTTTAATTTTAACTGGGATACTTTTAAATGTAAGTTTTAGTGGAGGCTTTTTAATGTCAGAGTTGGGCTGGGGAATTCCAGACATCACTTAGTACCCTGAAGAATTTAACTATTAAAAGCAAGCAAAACTTACCAAATGGCTGTGAAAAAGGGCGACATACCTTCCATGGCTCAGATCTGTAGACGGGGAAAGTGTTCTATAAAAATCTGTGTTTTGAGTTATGATATTTAAAATATTGTATGTTTTTATTCCCCAACCTGAAAAATTCCTCAAGTCTGGCTCGTAAACTCCTTTCAGAAATGGTTATATGGTGATATATAAAGTTTAGACTAAAGAACTCAAATCCTGAGGCTGAAGTTGGTGCAATTCATGACTCGCCATAACAGCAAAGAATTCCCAAAGGTGTTTGTGAAAGAGATTCCAGAGAAGATGCAACTGGAGGAAATATTAGTCAAGCGTAGCTCTGTCCCATTTGGGGCCAATCCTATCCCCTTTGGAGCCATTCTAGTGGGAGAGCAAATTGAAGCCATTTGCCTGCATTTTGCTCCCCAATCCAAATGGTTCTGAAAGGGAGGGTGTTTTACCCCCCTCTAGCTATGCCACTGGGGGAAAAGTGAATTTTAAAAAAATGTTTCTTGCTAAACATGTTCTTGCTAAACTAAAGCATATGCTCATCCGTTCCTTAAGGATAATTCTTCCGGTGTGATCGTCTTCCTTCCCTCCCCCTCCTATTTCTCTGCTGTCCTGAAATTCAGGCGCTTTAACTTATAAAAGGCTAAAAATGGATAATGAGTTTTCAGTCAATTGCTTTTGACTGTCGATATAAAGCCAGCATTACCATCCCACAATATCATTATACAATCAATAGCAATTAGTGTCTAGTCAAGCCCAGGATTTTAATCATTCACATCAAAAGACCCTTCGTTTCACTGTTGTATGTAAATATTTGAAGATGCTGTAAAGATGCTTTACAAAAATAGATGAGTGTCTTCATCCTGTGGAAGGGACTTTGAAGATTGCAGGGCTCATCCTAACAGCAGTTGGCAAATGGAGAGGACCCAAAAAGCACAAGTAACAGAAAAAGGGTGCCTATCACTTGTTCTAACTGTACACGCATTTCCACATGCTCAGTGAACACATCATGGAGGGTTAGAGTTGCATCTCCTGGTCCTTCCTCTCAAACTCCCAGTAAAGGAAAGGTGATCCTCGCAGGATGCCCTGCTAATCGTGACCGACTCTAGGGAGCAGTGCTCATCTCCGTTTCTTAAGTCACAGAGCCAGTGTTATCTGATGCCACCGCCATGGACATGTGGCCTGCATAATTATGGAACACTGTTACCTTCCCACCGAGGTGGTGCCTATTTATCTACTTGCTTTCAAACTTCTAGGCTGGCAGAAGCTGGGTCAGGGACCACTTATTCCATCTTGCAGTACTCAGGTCTCGAACCGCTGACCTGCCGATCTTCAGATTGACTGGCACAGCACCTTTATCCACTAAGCCATGACAGCACCAGTAGTCACCATTAATGCGAAACTAAACAACCATGAATGCATGGTTAAGAGTCCCAAAAGAGTCCTAAGAGTCCCAAAAAGGGGTGGAGGTGGTACCCAGACATCCAGAAGATACTCATGGCATGGCTCCTGCAGGCAAATTGAATGATCATTCTGTGTCTGAGTTAGTCATACCCTACAATCCAGAGTAACTATGGGATCACGTAAGAGACATTACGTGTACCCATAATTACTGCACCACCTAGTGAAAACCTATGGGAAATTCATATTGCAATCCAGAGCAAATTGTTCTTACACTGGAGCAAGGATTCCCCATAGTTACTCTGGATTGCGCCCATAGTCAATGATCAGCTGCTTCTGAATAGAGTTGTAAAGAATTGGGTCTTACCAGTAGTCCTTTGTTTATGGGATGGGGACATCAGGGAACTATTAAATCAGGGGACTATTGTCCAAATACATATGCACACTCATAGACATCAAGCTCTTGATTGGCTTAAAATGGCCTTTTATGGGTCAAGGTAGGGCCTTCCAAAGCCCAGCCTATGGGCTGGATCTGGGTTTAGACTAACCCACTCATTGGCATCCTTCAGTCTCTAAAGACTCTGGTATTGTGCTCTGATTGGAGGTCCTGAAACAGCATCTAGTGTGGCTAAAAAGGCCAATTCGAGAGTGTCCATCCCTTCCACACTGAGGACAAATAAATTCCGTCCCCTGCCCAGGCCTCACTGCTTCCGGGTCTGTCTCTTTGCTTCAGCCTGCCGAACAAGTGTCTCTTCCAGTTGGAGAAGGCCATGCTGGGTCTTTTGCCTCCACACTGAACGATCAGAAGTCAAGGTTTCCCGGCTGTTGATGTCCATTCCCAAGGCCTTTAGATCCCTTTTGCAGATGTCCTTATATCACAGCTGTGGTCTCCCTCTAGGCGCTTTCCCTGCACTAGTTCTCCATAGAGGAGATCTTTTGAATCCGACCATCAGACTAACCCAAGTGCCCCATGAATGGACATTATTGTTCCACGACATTGTTGCATGACTTTTACCTCAACGTGGGGATTGGGACGCTCTGGGCAGTTGCTTCTGTTACCTTAGTGCTTTGCACCCCCTTTAGCTATGCCACAGGTTGTGTGTACTGGCTTTTGGTCACAATACTGGGAAAAACTAGAAAATGATTACTAATGAAATGCATGGAAATGGGCCACAAATTTCAGACTTGTAATTGTATTTCAATAGTAGGTTTTTATTACTAGAAATTATAAGTGACATGCATACCCACTTATCTTACAAAGAACATGTAGGTCTGAGCAAATGGTACAGTTGCACTAATTGTTCTGAGCCAGAAACCTTATGCATCAGTCGGGGGAGGAAGTGATACGTTGCCAAAGGAGTTATCAGAATCACAGGCACTTCATCAACCATGTCATCAAGGGAGACAGTTATGTAGCCAACAGCAGCAACAATCCCAGTCCAGAATAAGATTGTGGTTTTGGCTGATTGGGGTGGCATAGCTAGAGGGGGTGCAAGGGAGCCTTATCATGTCATGCAAACAACCCCTTCCCCTTTGGAGCCCTTCCCAGGCAGTGAGGGCAAAACTGGGCAGTGAGCCCAGGAATGACTCATAAGGGGGAAAATCTGTCTACACACTGTGGTAAGGCTCCCTGCAAAATTTAGTGCTACGCACCCCCAGCTATGCCACTGCTAGAGTGTAATGCTTGCTGCTGCCTGTCTGTTTATATGTAGCTGACCAGATTGGAAATCTCTGGATAAGACCCCTAAACAGACTGCCCCTAGCCCTGTAGATTCCTTCCATGGGGTTCTGGTTTGTAGTGTAAGATTTGAGATTGTGACATTTTTAACATAACGGTCCAAGCCCTACCTTTTTCTCCCTGCCCAACTTGGGAACACCCTTGGCCCACACTCCCACAACCTAATATGCCATCCAACTTTTGTCCTTTCCAATATCTGTACTGGCCGAGATTGGCCAACACATCTTTCCTGTGAACAAAACTGTGTCAGCCTTCCACCTCTCTGGGTGGCACTCTGAGTTGGTGACACCCTGGGTCAGCGCAAGTTGCTTGCATCGGCCCAAATGAGTGCTCAGGATTGCATTCTAAGGATCTTTCAAAAAATGGATGCAACATTGTACATTTCTGCCAGCTGCATGAAATCTTGCATGCTTCTCTGCAATACAATTATTTGATATCCTTATGAAAAGGAACCTTAATTTCTGCCACGGGTGTTGAATTCATGAATGATTTAATCTCAAATCAAAGCATCATATACTATATTTTGCTGTCACCTTTTCTTCTACTGATCAGTTGCGACAAAGGAGAAAATATTATTGTACTTGGGAAGTTAAACTTTGGGGTTGCATTCTGCCAACCATTGAAGCTGTCTCAGATGACACACAGTTTGTGATCAAATGGGAATTTTTTTCCTAAGGTAGAAAACATGCTGAAGTGCGGAGAGGTCATTCGGATGGAGGTTGCAGTGAGGGAAAAGGAATTAAGTCCTTTCCTCAACATTATAATTCCATTATGGATTGGGGACCCCTGCAATTTTTCCTAGAAAAATCAAGCACCAGAGCAATAATTAGTGGCATTGCTAGAGGGGGGTGGACCACAATGGGTGACACCACTACTAGCCAATTTTTTTAAAAAAATCTTGGTATTTCCAAATAATACCATCATGTTATATATCAATCAGTGTGTAAGTTCATGTAAGATGCACTGAAACGAACTGCACTGAAATATTTCTATTCTATCAAAAGCTATAGCAAAAATAAAAAGCAGAGGGTGGGGCAATGGTACATCACGCTGGATATTGTCCCTGCCACTGTATGGGAGAAGGTCCATCATGGGGATGACATGCTGTCTTCTGGCATGTAGGTCTATATCCTAAAGTGAAATTAAACCCCTTGCTCCAGAGCAATTAAGATGACTTTCCATAAGATAACACTAAAGGGTGATGTAACTGCGTGGACCCATAACTGCTATGGATTTTGCCCCTAGTGACACAAACACTGACACCTTTGGCTGTACTGTCTACTTTGGTCCTTAGATGCACAAAGCAAAACCAAAATCAAAGATCGCTGCATCTGACTTGTATAGATATGAACTCCTGATCAAAAACAAAACCGTCACTCTTCATTGATCAGGCTATTTAATCTGGCTGATTTTGTCCTATAGTATATTTTTGGTGTTGTGTTATGTGATAAAAATATTTTTGGCCATATTTACATTTCAGTTTCTTTGAACGTTGAACAGGCCATCGCCATCTTAATGAACGCCCCTTGTGTTCTTATTCAGACAATACCTATCTACTTACACTTACAGTTTGGTGGATGACACAGTTTTTCTGTCCGCTAATTGATCCAGCAGCAGGAACATTAAATTCATGTTCCAAATATATCCTGCAGGGCAACAGCTGAATTATCGAACCAACACCTGTATGTGTTAATGCACTCTCCCTTCTGCCATGCTGAAAAATACAAAGAACTGCCTGTAGTTAAGAAGTGTCCTTAGAAAACCCTTGTGTAACAGTGGCATTTCTTGGAACAACAAATTTCCCATTTCTTGTCAAGCCTGCCATTGTTGTTCTCACTGGGGATCTGTAGGATGCCTAGTGTTTTTATTTACACTTGTATTTTCCTTGGTGTGCTTTTTTTTCAAGAGAAGAACTCTGGAGTGCAACTCTTTCCAGAATAAAAAGCACTGCTATTAGACCTGCCACTAAAGGCATTATCAATGTTAAATTAGTTAATGGAGCTCAAGTATTCTGGGAATCAGGTGTTTCACATATAATGTAGATCAGGGGTGTCAAATTTGTTTCATACAGTGGAACGAATAGCATTTGTGATGCTCACTGAGGACCAGAAGTGATGCCATTAAGCAGGTTGTGACCAGAAATAAGCAACTTTTTCTAGAAATTCATTAGATACAAATGACGGAAGGGAAAATGCACAAAATCCTGATAAAGCTTTTGGGTTGCCCGTTCAGGAATGACACCTCAGCACAGCAGGCCTCCGTCAGTCTTGAAAGTCTATGGTATCGTGCTCGGCGCTGCATACGCTGCATGTGAAGCACGAAAGCCTGGGTTGGATTGTTATGGAGGATAGGCTGTTACCCAAGCAGCAAATCCCCCCTCTCCACACAACTGAATTAGTCCAATGGAAAGGCAGAGCCAATATGATTGGGTCCAGCTGGCGTCGCAGAGCTGGGCTAAGGACAGGAGCTCACCCTGTCTTGTGGGGCCAAGCTGGGTCTTGAACCCTGGCCTGCAGGTTAACAGGCACAGTGTGTTAACCACTTGCGCCACCCACAGTCTGGCAGCAAAAAATGGCTTGTGGTGGTTTGGAGAGAGCCTGAGATCTGAATAAAAATCTTCCAGAGGCCACATCCAGCCCATGTACTTTATGTTTTTGACACCCTTGATGTAGTTACTTTCTCCCATTTTGGTGATGCAGCAGGCCTGGTGCTCCATGCAGCTAGGATTGCAACTCCCCTACCCCAAAATTCTTTGGGTAATCATTTCCCAGAAACGCAACCCCTCCATCCCACAAAAACACAAGTTTCAATACACCAGATAGACTTCCCAGCAAAGACAGAGTAAATTTGCTTTTAAAATTAATTTAGGAGAAGGTATTAAAATAATATAATCAACATGTCAACACAAATCAAAATGTAACCCAATAAACCTTTTTTAAAAAATGCCTTGTCATTCCCAAAGTTCAATAAATCTCTCCATTTCTTTTCAAATACTCTAGCTTGCTATTCATCAGTCTTAATTTAAAAAAAAAACTAATTAACTCAAGCCATTTAACCATCTCCCTTATTTTTAATATATATATATTATTCCAATTCAGAGCTGGAGGCATTTTTTCACACTTCCAGAATTTGATAATAAATGTTCATACTTCCAACTAAAATTCTGAAATCATTTCCTGAAGCTTTTTGGGGGTGCGGGAAGGGATTATTAACCATAAAGACATTAGTAAAGGTGCAATTCAGAGAAAACTGAGCACTCTTAAACTCATTTAAAACCAATAGATTATAACTTGAGTGAAACTCAGTTTTCTCTGGATTTCATTATAAAAAACAAATACATAGGTAAGAAGTTTTGGCTGCTAATCATTTGCTTGGTTTTTAAAAACATAGAATTTGGGAATTTAAAGTTCACATATTCAGCTGCTCGGGGGTGTTGCACTGATGAACCATGTCTATATATTGACTTACTGTGCGATACTATGCGTGTCTACTCAGAAGCAAGTCCCATTGCATTCAGTGTGGCTTACTCTCAGGAAAGGTTGGTTAGGATTGCAGCCAAGGGCTCATCCTTCATAGGTGTGCAGGCACCAGACAAACACAAATTTCCCCTGGACTGTTAGAATAAAGGAAACAGAAACGTATCCAGCAGTTTGGTTTAGAGCCTTTCTTTTAAACTCATTGCTGACTTTTTGCCAACTACCCATCTTTTAAAAAGAATATTTCATTTATCCAGTCCGCTAATAAACCCATTTGATTGTTTTTAATTACCTGCCTGGTACCAGTTGTTATGGGCTACATTTCTCCAGAATACTTGTTTTGCTTTTGTTTCAGAAGGAATTGCTTGGATTTTGGGAACCTCTTTTTCAGATCAAGGCAGTAATGTAGCAAGGGGGGTGCAGAACAGTAAGTATTGCAAGCCCCACAGCGCACCATGTAAGCAACTGCTACGGTTGAAGCCAGGTAGCAATGGCTACTCACAGTAGACACAGTATAGATCAGGGGTGTCCAACACGAGGCCCGGGGGCCACATGCAGCCCAGGACAAGGGTGGATGCAGCCCTCCTGCAAAGCTGGCCACCACTGGAAAAACCAGCTTTGGTTTTCAAATTTCACGTGCTTCTCTGCGCACTGCCCTGGGCAGCCACCACAAAGCTGGTCTGAGCTGCTTGCTTCCTCCCCTACCTGCCTCCTGGCACTCAGAGCACTTCAGGCCCCTGCAGACCTTGCAGCGCTCACCCACCCGCATCCCCCAAAAGCAGCCTCAGCCTCTATCCCAGCTGCTGCCTGCTGCCCTTGAGACCTACTCAGAAATAAATGAGTAAATGAGGCTTACTCCCAAGTTGCATTCTGAAAGCCCAATGATGCATAGGATGGGCTGTGATCCTCTTCAAGCATAACCTTGGAGATATGCTGCAACCCTAACGATGTCTACCCAGAAGGCCCATTGTACCCAGTGGGTCTTACTCCCAGGAAAGTGTGTTCAGGATTGCAGCATATCTCCAAGGTTAAGCTTGGAGAGGATCACAGCCCATCCTATGCATCATGCCGCATCTGAAGTAAGTCCCACTAAAGTCAATGAGGCTTACTCCCAAGTTGCAGTCTGAGAGCCCAATCCTATGCATGGCTACTCAGCAGAAAACCACATGATAATCAATGAGACTTACTCCAAGGTTTAGTTTGGAGAGGATCACTGCCCATCCTATGCATCATGCCTACTCAGAAGTAAGCCCCATTAAAATAAATGAGACTTACTCCAAGGTTTTAAAATGTAGGACATCATATAGGACATCCTACATTTTGAAAAAGTTGTTCGTCTTTATGTGCGGACCAAACCAACTCGTCTTCTGCCAATGCGGCCCAGGGAAGCCAAAAGGTTGGACACCCCTGGTATAGATCATTGGGCACTTCCACATTGCCATCACTGCCCAGAGTGGTTCTGATGGTGGGTGGGAGGGAGTGCAATGTGGATCCACCACACTACAGATCAAGACGAGATGTTTTCCAAGGTGGTCACTCTAGACTGGCTTCCTAGACTTGAAGGCAATGGAGGCATCCAAATTCATCAGATATTCCCCAGGCTGATCAGTAGAGTGAAAGGAGAAAAGCAAGGGCTGGAGGGTTGCTGCTAACTGCTAGACATTGCTTTCATTTTGCCCTCTACCATTCCATTCTATGAACCTTCTTCCACCACACATTGACCATAAGTAGGTGCATTTAGCTATTTAGTGTTGAACAGGGTGACCGGATTATTCCTGAACCCCAGGGCCAAAATTCCTGAACCCCAGGGCCAAAATTCCTAATCCCAGGCCAAAATTCCTACCCGCTTTAAAAAATTGCCAAAAAATGTATTTTTTGTTTTTATTTTTTGGTTTTTTGACCATAACTTTTGATAGGAAGGAGATATCTCCAAACTGATTTTTGCATTGGATTCTGCTCTTCAATATGAATCCAATGACATATGGCATGATGGAGTACCATACACCATTGCAAAATTTCAAAATGAAGCCAAAATGTAGGACACCTGGACAGGAGGCTAAAAATCCAGACAAATCCGGGTTTTTCTGGTCATATGGTCACCCTGGTGTTGAAACCCAACTGTGCTCTCATAGAACTCTTATTAAATTCACTGGGGAAATTTCTGGCTCATTTGTGTCCTGAAAAGGGAGATTTCCAAATAGCTTTGGGATAATCATTTATTCACCCTCAGAATAATAGATTTGGGATAATTATGCATTCAGAACATTTGTAGCCCTCTGTATTTCCAAATGGCCTCGAGGTGGCTTACTGTAAAGCTAAAACCAACAAAAGAAATGGGAAATCGGGTTTTCTGCAGCAAAAAACATATTAGTTAAGCACTGAAAATCTTCTCAAGGGTTGGCTACTTCAGAATCCTGAAGAAAAATCCAGGAGATATTCTTGATTGAAAAATCTGAATTCCTGCTAGAACTTTGCAGCAACATATGCAGGCACAGCTGGCTGGGAAAAAGCAGTTTTCCCTGCAAAGGGGTGATTCATCTTCTAATGCCAAGCATGCAAAAATATTGAGAAATTAGATATTAGAGTGGGAGATTCCTTGTAGATAGAAATGGGACCGAGCCAGAAAGCTGACACTGCTCTGTAGACCCAGAAGTTGCAAATTCAGCAGTGCTATTACACATTTGGTGCCTCGGATTGAAATGTGCCCATTTGGAATGCAGGGTGAGCTCACGACTATGGCTGTGCAACGTACGAGAGTCTCTAAATGTGTGATGATTGCTGGTATGGCATAGATGGCTCCGGCAGGCACGGCAGCAGTAGCCCCAAAGAGCAGCCAGGCAGAGCGGAGAGCGATGAAAACAGCAATATTTGAATATGATGGACTGCTTCCAGAGAGGTGATCATGCTTATACAATGTCACAAATGAGAGGGAGATTGTAAGAGAAGTGCATGGTAAATTGGGCACCAAGACACTTAAAGGGCTGGTTATTTTCTGGCTAGTTGCCTTCTGATTGTTCTTAAAAGGAGAGAGAGAACCTGAAAGAGCTGCTTGAAGAAAGAGCAACTTAAATCCATTCATATGCACTCACGTTCCCGGGCAGAGAATGGCACACTGTTTAGTGCCTTGCCATTACTGCCCATATCTCTTCATGCGCATTATTGTTTAGTAATTTGGTTCCATTTATCTCTTTATGCCCACACTCAAGGTGACTTAGGGCACCATTCAAAAAAAGGAGATGGGCCACCTAGTGAGGAGGGAGGCTGGCCCTGTGGGACCAGCACAAAAAATAACTCACTGGTTGAACAGGATGTGGCACGGGAAAGGTGGTTATTGGTGCACAAAACCTGCAGCAGCGTGTCTTATACAGCAGTGTGTCCTCCTCATCTCCTAGACTACATCCTTTTTCTCCTTGGGGTGCAATCCTAACCTAGACAGGTGCAATGACTCGGTCTTCCCTTTCCCGTGGTGTTGTAGGGAGGCAAGTGGATGTTTGTGCTGTGACCTTACCTTCCCCCAGGAGTGGTGCAGAAATGTCTTACAGCACTTTCAGCACAGGAGTTATGCCAGGGCTTAGGCTGGCCTAACTGGAAGTTAGATTGCATACTTGGACTTGCACCAGCTCAAGGGTAGGTGGCAATCGAAGGAGACCCACTGATAAACGAAGAAGTAAAGGAAACATATTTTCCTCGCTATTTCCAAGCCTCCAGATACAACATCCCATCTTGCTGGATACAGCATGTTGCCCTTTTGGGCTTCATGTGTCCCAAGCCTATTTAGTTCAAAAATTCTTTTCCTACCAGCTGTATGCATATGAAACATGGCATATCACTTGCAAGTCAAAACCTTCAAACATCACAGATGGACCAGCTAAGTTCTGATGAGGTCAAAGCTCAGTTTATTCATTTGCAAATGTGTATTATTGCATCCTGATTGTAAGATGTAAAATTTGGGACAATTATTAGGAAAATAAATTCAAAGCAGGTGTAAGTACAACAGGAGGTATGATTGTCAGGTGGACAAAGAAGTTCCCTGAGATACCAGCACCAGGGCTCATCTAGATCCACTCAGCATGTTTTCAACCTAAGGCTCAGAACATGTGTTGATTGTATTTTTCTCACAAATGAGGCATCATCACACATCCCTACACATCTGGAATTAGAAGGTGGCGGTTCCAGGAGTTTACTATAATACCACACCTTTTCAGAAGACCCACAACTTTTCCTTCCATCACTACAGAAAGGTCCGTGGGTAACCAGTATCACTGCTTGTTCAAAAAGTCAGTGCAAAGGATGTGAGCACAGAACGAGTGAGATGCAACACATTAAAATAAAGTCAAGCAGTGCGTTGGAATATATTCAGTATTAACCTATGCAGATCAATGAAGCTGCCTCCTGACTACAAGGTGGTTACAACATGGATTTATATTGCAGGGCTCTTGAAAAATTAGCCACTCTAAGGTTTTGTTTCAAAAAGCCTAGCAGGGTAAGCCACAGGTAAAGTGCAGTGTTTGCATGAAATGCAATGTTTGCAGGGTTTGGACAAGCTGTTTGACCAAGAACTCTATGGGGCATTCACTCGGAAAAAGTTTTTAAACAGGATATCCTTATGTTGCCTCTGATTTCTTTTGGGACTTGATGCAATGTGAGAAAAGTGTGTTCCCACACCTGAGAATGCAACAACAGCCTGAGCCAACAGCATAACCAGACTGGGGTGGCATGGTAAATAATGCGGACACCGCAATAAGCTGTGTAAGCAGTCCTCCCTTTTATAAGAGCCATATGGGTCACCAATAGTATTATTACTGCTGCTGACCACTGATGCATGACAAAATAAATAGTGTTTTGTAAAGCCTAAAATCTAGTGCAACTGTTCACCCGATATGAATTTAAGGTCGCCAAAAGCGACAGGTCAGATCTAAGTGAATACACATGAGCACTAATTGTCCAGCATTTCACATGCGGAAACTGGAGACTTTTTCCTGAACTGTAGATAATGGATTGTAGGACAATCACCTCTTTTTGGTATTGTCGCATCCTTAGGAACAAACCACCCCTTTAAATCAGCTGAGGACAAAAGTCTGTGAGACAACCTTTCATGCACGGGGCGGGGGGACCCCTCCCGTAGGGGACTTCCTTTGAAATCCCCTTGGCACCCTCCTTTTGGAAGAAAATTGCCCTCTCCTCTCCTGGCAATACATGCCTCACTGTCAATGGGTCATAAATGGATGAACAGCTCAGCTCTTTTTAATAGAGTGTGGCACAGGGCTGTAATAGACTGCTGCAGATCATGCCTTTCTGCTTAATTCATCTTTCTACAAATCATTAATATTGTTGGAATAACTACCATCATTATATGGGATACTTTCTTGCAAAAGCCTAAAAGCAGAATTTTAATAGACAATTAAGGGGGATAATATGTGTGTGTGTGTGTGTGTGTGTGAGGGGGGGTAATATGTAAACAGTGTATCTCCGTCTGCAAACATCGCAGAGCTTCTGTACAAGATTGCTTAAAGGAGGATCCCAGAAATATAGAGTATAAGGGGGAGGCCATAACTGCACTTTTCAGAAATGTAGTATATAGAAACTATATACACTACATGGGGGGGATGGGTGATCAAATCTTGATTTTTTTGGTTAAAGCTGAGTTTCTTGAGGTGCTGAGTTCTGCTTCCTGCATGAATTTCTGCATACACTTTTCTGTATATAAACATTCCCCCATAACCATCTCCCTACACCCCGATTTTTCCATGGGGACAATTTTGACTGGTCTTTCTAGGTCAAGGGAAAAGCTGTTAAACTCATGGTGATACAGCATGTTCCCAACACGGGCTATGTAAATGGGAAGTATTTGCTTCCGCCGGTCCATTAATACAGACAACTACTTCTGTGTTGTGGTGGTAGGAATAAGAGCAAAGCTTTTACTTATTGCCTCCCTTGTGTGATATAAACTATCATTACGAGATACATTTTCTTTCCATTATACCATCAGAAAAACCTTCCACCTTGAAAGCTAAATATACATTTCCTCCGGGGCATCCTATTTGGTAAAGAACATGGTGGAAATCTAATCTCCTTTTAATCAATAAAACACCAAATGATGTTTCTATTTAATGCAAACTTTGCTCCTTGCCATGTAATGAACCTGTTTCTATTAAGGCTACAACTATTAATGGAATAAGTAATGTGTTCCTGCCTTGGTCTTCTGCTGCTTGGTTTTGGTTTCTTGTTGCAGTTCAGTTATTGTAAAGCTTGTTCTTTAGGGGTCTGCAATTCAGCAATCAGGACACACTTTGCAGGGTGACCAGATGACCGGAAAACCCGGATTTGTCCGGATTTTTAGCCTCCTGTCCGGGTGTCCTACATTTTGGCATCATTGTCCTACATTTTGGCTTCATTTTGAAACTTTGTGATAGTGCACAGTACCCCATCGTGCCATATGTCATTGGATTCAGATTGAAGAGCAGAATCCAATGGATCAATCAGTTTTGAGATATCTCCTTCCTATCAAAAGTTATAGTCAAAAAACCAAAAAACAAAAACAAAAAATACATTTTTTGGCAATTTTTTTTTCAGCGGGTAGGAATTTTGGCCTGGGATTAGGAATTTTGGCCTTGGGGTTCAGGAATTTTGGGTTTGGCATCTGGTCAGACTTTGGGCTCAGTTTTGCCTAGAAAATTCAATTTCCTGCCCCTGGTTTTTAATATTATTGTACAATCAGTGGCATAGCTGGAGGAGGTGTAAAGCACTAACTTTTTCAGGGAACCTTATTACAGCATGCAAGTGTATAATAATTTATATAAATGCTATTAATTTGTCCTTGATGAGTGATACCATTTCACTCTGACTTTGGCCAAAATTGCAAAACTGCTGAAGGTAAATTGCTGCTGCAAAACCAAAGTGAACCTTGCAGGACCGCAAAGTGCAAACTGTTGTACTTTCAGTATTTTCAGTAAAGGGCACTGAATGACCAACACTAGGGACAGGTAATGGATTCTTGGAGTTTTTGGCAGGCAGCCTTTATCGGTTAATTTTTTTAAAGGTACACATACATAGCTAGAGCTTCCTTGAGTCTCTTTTATGGTATATGGAGAGGGGCCAGCAAGAATTTATTCCTAGGCATCGGGTAGGGACCACTACAGTTATACCCACCAAGTCATACTGTCCACCAAACATTAATTGTGGACTGCCAGAAAAAGATGCTGATTTCAAGGGAAGGCAGAAAAGCAGAAGACAGATCATGCCATCTGCCAGATTTAAGAGCTGATGACCCAGGTGACTGCCCAAGGCAATAAACATTTGGGGTGCTGGGTGCATACAGTGCTATTTCTAGGTGCTGGTACTCATCTGCCAGTACTCACAGGTATTCATCCATCTCTGTGTGTGTGTGTGTGTGTGTGTGTGTGTGTGCCAGTTGTGTGTGTATGTGTTTGTGTGTGTATGCCAGTACTCACCCACAGAGGTGCTGGTACTCACACAGAGGTGCCAGTACTCTGGACGGGTACCCCCTGAAAAAGTCCCTTGGGCATATATATGGACTAGTAATCCAAAACTGAACCAATGGAACATGTATAAAGGTGCTCCCACAGTTGGTCCAGACTAGAGCTGTCCAGAATGGACTGTGCTCAGCTTGACAGTGCCCAGATTTTTGTAGGTCTGGTCTAGGGGAATGGGAGGTTAGACTAGCGCAGGGGTGTCCAAACGTTTTGTCAAGAGGGCCACATCATCTCTCTGACACTGTGTCAGGGGCCCAAAAATAATTTTCATTTCAAATTTGAATAAATGTACATATAAGATTATATTAGACACATTACAAGGCTTGCCTGCAGGCTGGATGAAGGGGTCTTGCTGAGGGCCACATTGAGGCTTGCCGAGGGCCCCATTTGGTTTCAGGACCAGGGTTTGGACACCCCTGGACTAGCTGGACTTTTTCTGAGCCATTTTGATTTTTTTCTCATTTGGGCTTA
Organism: Cryptoblepharus egeriae; assembly: GCA_030015325.1. Lineage (NCBI taxonomy): Eukaryota > Metazoa > Chordata > Lepidosauria > Squamata > Scincidae > Cryptoblepharus > Cryptoblepharus egeriae. The sequence goes on from JAREYC010000004.1 coordinate 6,303,187, forward strand.
TCTAGCAGATCTTTTGAATTTGGGGGCAAGAAAATTGCATTTAGTAGGATTTGATGGAGATACATCCCACTGCCCCCCAATTTATTTCAGAAAACACTTGCGAACCTGTGAACCCATGCTCATTCCACCCTCATCCTTCAGTCACCATCTCAATAACATACACTTGACCTGAGTCCCGCTGAGAATTCAACACAATCTCTTTTTGATAACACTTGTCATCTCCATCCCATATACAAGACCGGGATGGTGGTATAAAGAAGCAGGGTCAGGGAACCAAGGAAGAGAACCCAGAACACTGTGAAGTATAAATTATATGTGAAGTTTTGCAAGCCAATCTTTTTTCCCCCCTCCAAACCACAACGGAGCATAAGGGAGTGTGAGATGTCAGGCAGACAGAAAAGATGACGAACGTCTTGCTGATTTGTAGCCTGACAATCTTTCTACATTTTGAGTCCCTTTTTAAAATGTATAGGTGCTGTTTCAGCCTTAATAAATGGCCCTTTTGGGCAATAAAGCATGTAAATTGGGCTGCCGAGTATTTTGGAGGCAAAAGATTTCCTTGTTCAAATATCATAAATATCACCATGCAGCTACTAGGCTAACATCGGAGAGGCGATCTTGACATCAGCGAATACCCACAGAAGTGCCTCTTATCCAGCAAAGAAGTCACCTGCATGTCATCTATCAGCTCTTGTTTTTAAAGGAGACAGAAGAGACGGATCTGTCTCAACCACGAGCACTTTATACCCATGAAGCCTTCGGTCCCTGCCTATATTTGGGTTTTCTGTTCATCTCATTATGTTTTTGAGCAAGTGCACAAGACAAAATTGATGATAATGGCAGGCAGTTTGGGACTGGGAAAAATAATTGGTGACATGAAGTCGGAGTCAAGTCTGGCTGGGCAGGGGATTGGGGGGGTCCAGCTATAAGAGGCTGGCTTGGAGCCAAACTATATATGATTTTAATCATGTCATGCACCCTGCCAAACTGGCTTTAAGTTATGTAAATAGTATGCAAGGGATCCAGGCAGCAGTAGGGATCTTCCAACCTGCTTCTCTCTAAGAACTTGACTAGGATTTATTCATCCCCTTAAAAAAAATACTATATTTACTTAATAACGCTCACCTTTTTCAGCCGAATTCAGTCTCCAAAATCAGGGTTAAAAATCAGGCACATTCGATTTGATGGTTAATTAGATTTGAGTAAATATGGTATTTTGATTATAAATATAGGGTCACATTAGATTCATTGGTGAATTAGATTTGAGTATGTGTTTGTGTTATTGACAATGGGAAAAGAGGGTTTAGATGATAGAAGTCTTGCTTTCAAAACTTCTTGCTAGGTCTAGGACAATAGTCAGAGGAGAAGGTCCCAACATCAAATGACAGAATCCCAACACGTGCAGAATCCCAACAGAATCCCAACATGTGCAAAAGATTTCAACAACAAATGACAGAATCCTCCTGAAATCATCATCATCATCATCATCATCATCATCATCATCATCCCAGGGAGATGGACTGGGGCCAGGCCATGGAGACCACGGAGTGCTTCTGTCTATTGAGGAGCCCAGTATTTGGGATGGGCCAGTAATCTTCAAATGAAATGCATCCTAGGATTAGATCCCATGGAGTTCAGTGGGAACATTTCACACACACTTGAATATCTCCCACTGACATAAGTGGCATTGAAAGTGCTTAACTTTCAGCCCAATCCAAAACTTCTTATACTGGTGCAACCATACCATTGGGGTCTACACTGGATCCTGAAATGGGAAGGCAACCTGGAAGCTTCCTTAAGACAAGGGAATGTTTGTTCCTTGACCTCGAGGCTGCATTGCAGCTAAGGAGCACAGGGAATTTCAGTAATTTGGTGAGGCTATTTGATGAGGTTGTGTCCAATGTTAGATGTTAAATGTAACTGTTTGTGGCCAAGATTTATTTAGCTCTCCTTTTTGTCCACAATAAATCAATCACTGAATCCAGACAATGAAACCCTGATTGGCACAGTCCAGCCAAAGTTAAGCAGTATTAAATCCTCAGAATATCAATGGGCAAGTTAAACATATGTGTAATGTTGCAATTCTATCCATACTAATCCAGAGTAACTACAGGATCTTTTACACCGACCTAGTTATGGTGTCACCTATGGGAAACCTATGGAAAATGCATAGAGCAATGGAGGCAAAAGAGGCCTCTTCCCACAGTTACTCTGGATTGTAGGGTAACTTGGGAGTAAACTCCACTGAATATAATGGGACTTACTTCTGAGTACCCATGCCTAGGATTGGGTTCTTCATCTTTTTAATTGTAATCCAAGACTTTTAAAAGTGGTTAACTGTGGCTGGACTGGGCTTCAATTTTCAACAAGGAAAAAGCAACTGTATCAGAGATTGAAATGCTCTACTTTTTAGAAGCCAAAAAGCAGAGGCACCACCAGTGAAGAGGTCCTATTGGGACCTAATCAAAGATTAGACCTGATTCAACCAAAGTTAAGTGCTTTTAATGTGAACCATCCAGTCCAATGTGAGAAAGAGTTAAAAATTAGTTTAATTCTTTCTGGTGGCATAGCTAGAAGGGGGTGAGCAGTCATTTAGAGGGAGGAAACACAGCGAAGCTGTATGGAATGGCTGGAAAGCAGTGGTGGGCTCCGGCAGGTTCGCACCTACTCTGTAGAACCGCTTGTTAACAAGTGATAGGACATATAATATTTAAAAATAGCCATTTAAAAGTGGCTGCCAGATGGGCATAGAACCGGTTGTTAATTTCTTTGAATCGAATCACTGCTGGAAAGGCTCCGAAAGGGGTGAGGCTCCCTCTAAGACTGACTGCTGTGCCCCCTCTAGCTACACCACCAGTTCCCATAGAAGCTATTGAGGAGAGGATCAGTCAATCAACAGTATTTATTCAATGAAAAGTTCACAAAATAGTTTCAGATCTTGCTTATACCCATAGCAAGCGGGAGTGCAAAACATTACATTTTGCAGAGCACCTCACTACAGCATGCAGTTGGCACTTTGTGGTTACAGCCTTGTGGTATCCTTCCCTTAGGGAGAAAGACAGGATATATAAATTGAATCTCTCTCTCTCTCTCTCTCTCCACCTTTAGAGCTATTCTGGGTCTTGCTCCGAAGGGAGCGGAGGAACTACTTGCACAATGCAGTGAAGCACCATGTAAAATTTAGAGTTTTGCATTCCCTCTAGCTATGTTGATGATCATGACTTAGAAGATCAGCAATTTGCAAATGTGTTGTAAATGGCCTGCAGGCATGCTATAAAACGGGAGAGTTATTTATAGGTGGGGGAGGGTGATATGGGAAGCCCCCAACCAGCAGCATGCGTTGCCTTCCCATAAAAAAACTGATGGTGTGCTTTGTGATTTTTTAGGACCTTGTCGGTGTGCCATGAGATGAAAAGGTTGAAAAGCACTAGTCTTAGATTGTCAGACAGCAAAAGCAAGAGGCTTCAAGGCTGGAAGAATAGAAGCCGCAGCCAGCATGACCTCTTTCGAAATATTCAGAAATCAGTTCTGCTGCCCCCTGTTTAGAAATGCCTGAGTGTGACACATCCAGCCATCTATAGGCATTCCTTGGCCATGGCTGGGCCCTTTGGGTTCTATTTGCTGTTCCATTAATGCATCAGAAATGAAAAGATTGAATTTGATGCCAGTTAAAATTACATTAGGCACCCCAAAGAGCTCTTTTATTTAAAATTGGATGTGGCAGTTTTCTCCAGTACACACACACACACATAAAGACAGAGAGACAGAGACACAGAGAGAGAGAGAAGGAAGGAAGGAAGGAAGGAAGGAAGGAAGGAAGGAAGGAAGAAAGAAAGAAAGAAAGAAAGAAAGAAAGAAAGAAAGAAAGAAAGAAAGAAAGAAAGAATCTAAAATCTAACAGAAAATGTTCCCGTGTTCCAGTAAGGAGCTTATTCCTTCTTTCAAAAATCCCCTGCCCCTTCTTCTTCTATGGACACACAACACAAAAATAGATGGCTTACCTCCTGAGTGACCCATAAGTGACCAAAGAACTAAAAAGGAAGAAGTAAAAAAATATTTTCACTTACCTCCTGTATGGCCTTTGGTTGCCTCTGCTACCATAGGATAGAGTGCATACCTTTTTGACATGGAGCACAATCCTAACCATGTCTACTCAAAAGTAAGCCCCATTGTGTTCAGTGGGTCTTCTTCAGTGATGGGCTTCAAAGAAATTAAGAACGGGTTCTCTGTCCATCTGGCAGCCACTTTTAAATAGCTATTTTTAAACTTTATATGTACTATCTCTTGTTAAGAACCGGTTCTATAGCGTAGGTGCGAACCTGCTGGTGCCCACCACTGGTCTTCTTACTCCCAAGAAAGTGTCTTTAACATTGCAGCCGTAGCTGCATTGGTGCTGGTGACGGGGTAGGATTGGGGCTGTAGACTCTGCATATTCCCATATTCTTGAAATTGTTCCACATTTGTTCCAAATTGCTTCACATACCCTATAGAACTGCATGTGCTTGTTATAGCTTTACTGAGCTATACTGAGCCAACTCTACTTTCATGCAAAGATGTCATTCAGACCACGAGTTTAATTGACAAGAACAAGGTGATGGGGCACCTACTATATGTCCATAGACTGTTTGGGGGCACAAATTTGGTACCAATAATCATGCAATGTATTTTTATAGTAGTCATTCACACCACAGTGGGTTCAGGTGCCTGCAAAACATAGTGCTGTGCACCCCTTCTAGCTACATCACTGGGTTGGAAGGTACAGAGGATTCTTGTCATGAAAAGTGGATGCAAGCTGTCCAGATGTTTGGTAATGCCCGGATGGGTCCGGAAACAGCAGGGGGTCCGGCATGATAGGGAAACCCCCTGCTGTGTCTAGGAAGCAGCACCCATGGGTGCCGCCATTTTAAACTGCACACACCTCTACGCTTCACAGTGCAGGAAAACTGGAGCTGGCCAGGAGAAGGTCCCTCCCCTGCCTCCTGATTGGCCAGGGGGTAGAACGCTCCAAACTCTTGCCTCCTCTGCAGCCTCTCCTGGCCGGCTAGGGGGCTTGGATGGTGCCTGCGCTGCTGCAGCATGCCATCCACAGCCTCTCCTGGCCGGCCAGGGGGCTTGGATGGTGGTCGCAGGGCTCCCCAGGTAAGTGCCTCCCTTTCCCCCGATCCCCACCTATGCCCTCCCTCACTACCCCCAGAAACCCCCACCAGACCTGTCGGTACCCACCCCCAGAAACCCCCCACTATCCCTGCCAGTGCCCACCACCTACACATACCCCCCACTAGCCCTGCCAGTATCCACCAGCCTTCAGAAACCCCCACCAGCCCTGCCAGTACCCCCCAGAAACCCCCAACAGCCCTGCCAGTACCCACTAGCCCCAGAAAAACCCAACCAGCCCTGCCAGTACCTACCACCCCTCAGAAACCCCCCACCAGCCCTACCAGTACCTACCCCCTCCCAGAAACCCCCGAGTGTTTTAGCTTATTTTAACATGTCCTACATTTTGTCCTACATTTTTGGGGCGTCCTACAATTTTGGCTTGGGGATAGCAATTTTGGCCTGGAGGTTCAGGAATTTTGGGTTTGGCATCTGATCACCCTGAGTGGATGTCATCATTGGAATGTGTTACCAAGTGGACCTCTTTTATTTACTCCTCCATTGTAGCCATTATGGATCCAAACTGGGGCCAGCATTTCCCCACTACTTTCCATATTGTTCATGATGTGCAAGCATGTGCAAGCATACCCCCCACTAGCCCTGCCAGTATCCACCAGCCTTCAGAAACCCCCACCAGCCCTGCCAGTACCCCCCAGAAACCTCCCAACAGCCCTGCCAGTACACATGGACTAATTATTTTATTCTCACACCATTAGAGGAAAGTGTGACATCTCTTCTCCTGCCGTGATTTCTCGTCACACAAGTGTGCTTAATCAGATGGTGTTGAAAAGCAAACTGAAGAAGAAAGTGTGTGTTGCTTTCCTAACCTGACATAGTGATAAAATACAATAAACATGCAAAGTATGGGAAGCGCTAGGCGAATGCCCTCTGGACGTCATTATTTGTTGGTTGTCAGGAGATAGGAAAATAAGAGAATGCATATCAAAAGCTGGAGATTAAGTGTCTGGATTCGGAACAGAGAGGCCATGAAATCTTCCTTAAGAAATTGTAGGCATGATCCCCAATCCAGAACATGACCTGCATTTTACAGATAGTGAGTAAAATTTAGTAAAAGTCTGAATTAGCTGCTTTTCCTGAATCAGGGCACAATCCAGAGTTAGGGGAGTGAGGAGTGCCCAAGCTGGGCTGCCCCAACTAATCTGAATCCAGAGCAGAGAGTTATGCTGCATCCAGAGGGTCAGGAAGCCTGGACTACCCTAGATGCTCCAGAGCATGCTAAGTAGGCACCAAGTCAGTAACACCTGGGGAGGGCTTGCTCCCAAAGAGACCCCCCATATCTCACTGAACAAGGAACATCTGTGGTACCTGCTATATAAGGAGTCCCTGATGAGATCCCAGTACAATCTACAGTGAATACAAGGGGCTTGTTGGACTGGCCTGCTGTATCCACAGATAGGAGGGCTGCTGTAGTTGTGCCTTATCCTGAGGTTGAGAGGCAGGGGTTGCAGATAGGTTGGCCAAGAACTCAGACTTTTTTGTCCACACTGCCGTTCTTACTCTGCCTTATCACTGACCCCTATGGGTCTACTCATTACTACACCTGCTCTTGATGTGGTATAACTCTGAGAAGCTGGAAGAGGGCATTTCTGCCCTGGAAATAGGCTCTGGTTCAGAGTAACTGCTCTGCCCTAGGCAATGCTAAACATGCCGTCAACATGCCTCTCCTGAGCTACCTAGTCTGGCCCAGCTAGGGCAGCCCAGTTCCACCTGTCTTGGGGCAGCCTATGTTGCTTTAGGCTGCCCCAAGACTTTTCCAGAATAACTAGGGTGGCCCATCTTGCAGTAGGGTCATCCAGCCCAGTGATAGATAGGATAACCCAAGTGTACTTCTGGATTGTGCCCTAAGTGGCATAGGGTGCAATCCAGAGTAACTATGGAGAGTCCTTGCTCTGATGTAAGAACAATTTACTCTGGATTGCAATATGAATTTCCCATAGGTTTTCACTAGGTGGTGCCGTAACTATGTTGACATAAATGTCTGTTACGTGCTCCCATAGTTACCCTGGATTGTAGGGATAGTTAATTATCACGGAGCTCAAAAGTTTGAAAGTGATGGTAACAACAGCCATTTGCAGTGTAGTGCTGCTTATAGGAGTTGTGGGGCACATATATGTGTGTCAAGTTGTATCATGCCTTCTCATTGTATTGACCCTCTGAAAAAATGGGGAAACTAGAGATCTCGAATTAGGGATGTATATTTGACAAGGGGAGAAAATGTTAATCAATCACACACATGTCTTTTCTGCAACTATATCCAACTGAAAGCAAAAGACTCGAATTGGCCTCCCAATCCTGTGTGTGTTTAGGCTGTAATTCTATACACACTTTCCTGGGAGTAAGCCCACTGAGCATAACGGGACTTACTTCTAATAGATGTTGTGGGATTGTGCTGTAACAGGAGAAAATCCAGCTTCATCCCAATTAAATGTTTACACTTACAAGATTGTTTCATTAGGCTGCATTTAACATGGGAATTTTGTTGTCTGGGATGGCGCTCAGCTGAAGTAAGGCATGCATTGATGAAATAACTTGCCCAACATCATACAGGCTGCACTCCTAACCACACTTTCCTGGGAGTAAGTTCTACTGGACACAAACGGACTTACTTCTGAGTAGACATGCTTAGGATTGCACTGAAGATAATTCATCAGCAGCAGTAGCTTAGCAAGGAAAGGTGTGGGGTAATCTGACCTAGGTGGTACACAGTGGGAGAATGATGGGCACACGGCCCAAGCCCCCATTGAGACAAATCATGTGGTTCATTCAGTGATTGATGAGCCTTCTCACCGTCCTTGAAGCTTTGATCTGCCAGAAACTATTACCCCACAACACAGTGGTGTGTGTGATGACACAGCCACATTTCCATTGAATCACTTCTGGGTGCTGTACACCAGTCTGCTATGTACTGAGCTGTCGCATGGTGCAGAAGGAGTGACACCTGAACAAGCTGGCAGCTGCCAAGGCAAACTCACTGACAGCAAAACTGAGAATAAATGGAAAGGTATCAAAATCCACTGACTGTATGAATAGGGCTGCCATACTGGAAAACCAGGAGTGTCCCAGTTTTGGGTGTTGTGTTCACATACTGGCAAGTTTGACAGGGGTCTTCTCTGGTTTTGTGAAGGAGAATTATGGCAACCCTATTATGGCAAGCCTCTCCATGCCTGTCTTACATTGTCTTACATTGGTTCACATCCCTCCATTGTGAGCCTTGCCTATCCCATCCCTTCCTTCCCTGTTCTCTCATTCCCTCCGGCCTTTTCCTACCCACCATCTGTTGTCAATTAGACTGACAATTAACCATTCATCTCCTTAATCCATGATCCTGTGCCCTTTTGCTATTTTCTTATGGTATCACTGAAATAGCCAACTTTCCCAACTTTCAACTCAAGAGTCTGCAGGGCTCTTATAAAGTATCATGTATTCCGTGAAACCAAACCTATGAAGCTATCATTGAGAAGTCAACCGGCTGGTTCATGGTTCCTGCAAAATGGTATGTTAAACAACAGGAAATATATCCAGTGGCATAGGTAGAGGGGGTGAAAAGCAAAATGTTTTTCAGGTAGTCTCACCGCACCGTGCAAGTGGCTGGTCCCCCTCCTCTTCGGAGCCAATCTGGGCAGGGCGAGCAAAACAGAGGTAAATACCTGGCCCTAAAGGGGAAGGCATCATTTGCATGCCATAGTGAGGTTCCCTGAAAAACTTAGTGCTTTGCACCCCCTTTAGCTATGCCACTGATTGTATCCCAAAGAAAAGTTGTTTGCAAAGATTCTCGTAAGGATGCACAGCAAGCAGAAAATAAATTTCAGACTGATCCACCAATGTGAACGTGACACTACCCTTCACCGTGGATCCAGTGGTGCTAAAAATGGGTCAGATGCAGCATATTTTCAACAAGAGTTTGTCAGATTAATTAGAGCTATGCAAATAGAGACGAAGCCTTCTTCTTTAGCCCTCCATGCACCGTGAAGATATTGTGGCGCTGACGGCCTGCCACAGAGATCAAGGGAAGAGATTGGCATTCAAATAAAAGCTTTTAATTATTTAACTCTCCCCCCCTTTTCATTTAATGGAGGTGACGAGTGATCAAAGTGTCTCTTCTAGGTGAGCGCCTGAATTCCTTCATTTTGTGAACAATATAAACCAGACATTTATTTTATTGTTTTGGTCCTGTGAGATAGAGATCAACATCAGAAGCATTATTAAGAAAGAAAGAAAGAAAGAAAGAAAGAAAGAAAGAAAGAAAGAAAGAAAGAAAGAAAGAAAGAAGTCTATTTTTATGCTTCCCCTCCCCAAATCAGAACAGAGGAAATATTGCATCTCATCTTCTAGTGCTTGGTTTCTGTAGCTGAGCCCAGAGGAACGATCCAAACATCTTGCTATAGAATAGCAATCGTGTGAGATACAGGAATCAGAATAAACATTGCTTCTCTGAACAGAGCAATGAATCATTTTAGTGGTGGTCTTTTGTTTAGAGCAGTGTTTCTCAAACTGTGCTACTACTAATGGTACCACCTCAGTGGTACGTGAGGCGGTTTTAGTGTAGGGTTGCCATAATTCTCCTTCATAAAAATTGGGACAGGATCCTCTGTCACACTTACTGTTATGTGAACATTAGCATTGGCATCCATCAGTCTTGAAAGATATGCTATCATGCTCAACGCTGTACGCGAAGCACGAAATCCTGGGTAGATTGATATGGAGGATAGGCTGTTACCCAAGCGGTAAATCCCCCCTCTCCACGCCACTGAAATAGTGTAATGGAATGGCAGAGCTGATATGATCGGTTCCAGCTGTGTTGCAGAGCTGGGCTAAGGACAGGAGCTCACCCTGTCTTGGGGGACCTGAGTTTCGAACCCTGGCCTATTGGTTACAGGCACAGTATCTTAACCATTTGTGCCACACACAGCTTATTATGTGAACACAGTCCCCAAAATTGGGACTGTCTCTGTTTTTTGGTTCATATGGTGACCCTATTCTGGTGGTACTTGTAGGATCCTTGGACATCTGCCCCAGACAGTGAGACCAGTGATGTGGTATGACAAACATCAGTAGGAGGCTTGATCAGTAGGAGGAGGTGTTCAGAGCTCCAAAGCAGGCTTTTCCCATGATCTAAAAAGTCTTCCTAAACCACAGTTATTGGTTTGCGTTCCTTCTAGTTACACCACTGGCTTTTGGACCAAGGAGCAAGGGGTTATATGGGGGCCAGAATATAGGGCAAGAAGAAAGAGTGAACCTCTGCATCATTCAGGAGTGCCTGTCCCTCTGTCCTTTTAAAAAAAAAAATTATAAGGGGCACTTTTTAGGGGAGAGGCCCAGCTGCTTTGATATTCATTTCCACAAACATCTAGTTTGACCCAATGCCCCAGCAAATCAATTACATATTCCCCAATGAAATCTCTAGACTAAAAATATATAATACTTAATAAATATTATGACTTTAATAACCTAGTGTTGTATGAGAGGGAGATGAACATCCCTATATTCACTCTATTCACTCCTGCATAATTGTGTATGGCTGCAATCCTGAAGACACTTTCCTGGGAATAAGACCCATTGGACACAATGGGGCTTACATCTGAGTAGATATGGTTAGGATTGTGCTGTATGTCTCAATCATACCCCCACCCCCTTTTCAGGTACATTTTTAATAGACTGAATTGCCCCAAATGCTGTATTCTTTCATCATACAAGGGGTGCCCCACTCCAGTCATCAGTTTGGTCGCTCTCTTCTGCACATTTCCTTTTCCACTATATCCTTTATGAGATGTGGTGACCAGAACAATATGCATTACTCCAGGTGTGCCTTTACCACTGATTTATATAACAACATAGGAATATTGGCTGTTTTATATTCAGTTTCCATTTTAAGGGTCACAGGCATGGAATAAGCCTTCATACCTACTGCCATACATTGGGTTGATGCACCATTGACGACAAATAGGATTTTTGTCCTAGATCAGGGGTCTCCAAAACCCAGCCTGGGGGCCAGATGTGGCCCTTGATGAGCCTCAATGTGTCAAAACCCAACAAGACTCCTCTATCTGGCACCTTGGGCATGCCTTGTAATCCACTCCAATAAATTCTTATATGTAAATTTATTTAAATTTATTTAAATTTGAAATGCAAGTTAGTTTTCTGGCACCCCCAACACTGTGTCAGAGAGATGTTGTGGCCCTCCTGCCAAAAGATTTGGAGACCCCTGTTCAAGATGATACCCTAGGAGTCTTCTACGTAGTGGCACACAAACCGCATTCAATTTGACCAGCCAATACAACAGCTAAACTAACAACATGAGCATAAACTACTTGGCACTCATTTTTTGCCTATTCCCTACTCAAGGATAATAAGGTCTTTTGAGAGCACATTTCATGATATAGGGTTTTGTCCTTTGTGCGGTTTCTGAGAAAGATCAGATCAGAATCTGGATAGCTTTCTTTATAACCAAGGATGTAGGTATTAATAAACCATAAAGCTGTTTTTCAATTGGTTTCTCAGTGGTGGGATGTCAGACTTTTAAAACAGTAATCTACGAAGAAAGTGGGTAAATGAAACCTCCACTGTGTCATATAGCATGGCGTGGTGGCCTGTAACACTGGCACCTGGAAGACCTCTCCAAAAGACCAGGATAAATGATTTGTGTTGAAATTTTCTGAGAAGTCATGGCCATACTCATTTTTTTCTCATAGTGACCTCAGCAAGAGCGATATCCACATCTCATAAACTGAAGTGAAACTTATAATTGCGAAGCCTTGAACTGGGCTGACACAACATGCCATCGCCAATGAAACTGTCAGAGCCCAGGAGGATTTGAAAGCAACATGGTGACAGGTGAGCCTGATCTTTTCAAGTTAAGCTCCAAAAAGTAGGTAGCTAAAAGCCAGTGGTAAGTATTGCAGGAGCCACAGGTAAGCAGTCCTGGGTAATCAGAGCCGTTCTGGGGTCACTTGCTCTTGCACACTCTGCATAATGGAGAGCCCAATCCTATGCCTCAGAAGTAAGTTCGTTATAGTAGGTTGCCATATGCCCCCCAAAACAGGGATAATCCCCCAGTGTGGGCCGCAACCCCCACACCACCCTAGTGATGCCAGTGCATCAGTGCCCTTCTTTGAGATAATTGTATAACATGCAAATTTATTTACAGTTAACTGATTGATTAATTGATTCAGCAATTTCATGTTAAGTGATTGATCAACAAATATTATTTCATCAATTGATAGGAGAACTTCCAGGGAGTAGCTGATTGCACGATGTTTTCTGAAAATGTAAAACTACTTTTCCCATTCCAGGGCAAGGCAGTAATGAAAGAGAAGAAAGAGCAGTCATTCCCTTCTTTGGAAACCATCATTTTTCAGTGCCTCGCAGTAGCTATTAATTAATCTCTGTTTGCATAGCCTTCTGAAGGTGTGAAATGCTTGAGAGGTACTGCTTAGTTTTTAAAAAAAAAAACTTACTTGTGGTCTTCATGAAGCAGCAGGCCTACGTCAGTCTTGAAAGACTATCGGTATCGTGCTCAGCGCTGCATACGCTGCATGTGAAGCACGAAAGCCTGGGTTGGATTGTTATGGAGGATAGGCTGTTACCCAAGCAGCAAATCCCCCCTCTCCACACCACTGAATTAGTCCAATGGAAAGGCAGAGCCAATACGATTGGATCCAGCTGGCGTCACAGAGCTGGGCTAAGGACAGGAGCTCACCCTGTCTTGTGGGGCCAACCCGGGTCTCGAACCCTGGCCTGCTGGTTAACAGGCACAGCATCTTAACTGCTTGCGTCACCCACAGCCCTTCACGAAGACTGCAAAATAATAAACACATAAATGTGTAAGAAGGAATTTCTCCTATCCCACCAGTTGTTTTGGAAGTTGCTCCAGCTGAACAGAAGGCAAACAAGCACCCATGAACGAAGTATTCTTTGCAAACCTGGGCAAGCACCATGTTATGGGGGAAGCATCTGTGAAGTGCTGCACTGTGAGTAATGGAGGCCCTGCCTGCCCATCATCTTCAGACAATGGACACTAATAGTGCCCGTATACCAGTCCAAATAATGATCTGCTGAGAGACAGGAGTGAGTGATGGATTTAAGCAGGAGGTGGGCTGTGGGTGGCGCAAGTGGCTAAGACACTGTGCCTGTTAACCAGCAGGCCAGGGTTCAAGACCCGGGTCGGCCCCACAAGACAGGGTGAGCTCCTGTCCTTAGCCCAGCTCTGTGACGCCAGCTGGATCCAATCGTATTGGCTCTGCCTTTCCATTGGACTAATTCAGTGGCATGGAGAGGGGGGATTTGCTGCTTGGGTAACAGCCTATCCTCCATAACAATCCAACCCAGGCTTTCGTGCTTCACATGCAGCCTATGCAGTGCCAAGCACGATACCATAGTCTTTCAAGACTGACGGAGGCCTGCTTTTTATGCAGGCCTTGCTCTGGGAGAATTAAACTGGGTTCTGTAAAGGTATTGGTAAGCCTTGCCTTACAAACCTTTTGGAAAAGGTCAACAGGCACAGTCAGTGATGGGCCCAGCCTAGCCCAAGAACTGATTCCCTGGAAGTGGGTGGGGCCAAGCTGGGTCAGGGGGTGTGGCCAGGGTCAGGGGGCATGGCCGGGGCAAGGGGGCAGGGCCGGGGAGAATTCAAAGGGGAATTTTTTTAAAAAATCTAAAAAAATTTTAAAATTATTTTTTTTAAAAAAATCTTAGTTTTGTTAGTGCCCCCCAGCAACCTTAACCACACTTTACTGGGAGTAAGCCCCATTGACTGTCATGGGACTTACTTCAGAGTAGTCATTCTAGGATTGGGCTCTCAGACTGCAGTGCCAGCGTTGACTGTCATGGGACTTACTTGTGAGTAGACCTGCATAGGATGGGGCTCTCAGACTGAAATCATCTCCTCACTGCCCTGGGAGTAAGCCCCATTGACGATCATGGTGCTTAGTTCTGAGTAGACCTGCAGAGGATGGGCTGTGACTGTGAGGCTGCAATCCCAGCCACACTCGCTGGAGCGGCCAGGGCAGCCAGCCAGGCACTTTTAAATTTGCCATCCAGCCTGGCGAGGCGCCCCGCAAGCCCCAGTGGCAAGGGAAAGGACCTGGCTGGCTGCACCCTGTAACTGCTGAACCAGTCCCCTAGTAATTGCCGCCCCCCCCCCCCCCCGCTGTTGCTACCAGATCACCACCGCCAGGAAATTTTAACAACCGGTTCTATAGAGTAGGTGCAAACCTGCTGGTGCCCACCACTGAGGCACATGGGAGAACCTGTGAACATCATATATCTGGACTTTCAGAAGGAGATTGATACAGTCCCTCCCTAAAGACTTCTGAGAACTCCACAGTTTGGGAATTAGAGGCCAGTTCCACTCATGGACTGGGAACTGGTTGAGGGCCATGAGACAGTGGCTGGGTGTCAATGGGCAACTTTCCCAATGGAGAGAGGTGAAAAGTGGGTTGACCCAGGGGTCTGTCCTGGGACCGGTGCTTTTCAACCTGTTCATAAATAACCTGAAGACAGGGTTATACACATGCACAGTCTAATATTTCTGAAAATGGCTGCCCGGATAGCCAAACGAAGCCAAGCCGCACCAGGGCAGCCTAAGCCACTACAGTCTACACTACACCAGCAGTCTGAGACTCCCCACTCAAGGTAAGCCCCAGTCCCATCCATATTTACTCAGAAGTAAGCCCATTAAGTCAATGGAGCTTACTCTTGAGACAAGGCGTGATTTTTTAAAAATGTAGGACATATTTAAATGATATAAACTGATTTTAAATGTACATTACATTTTTTTTAATGTAATGGTCCATATTTATGGGGGACCTTGTCTTCCATTTTGGGTTCTGACATCTGGTCACCCTGCTGTGGAACTCTCTGCCACAGGATGTGGTGATGGTATCTAGCCTCAGTGCCTTTAAGAAGGGATTGGACAAATTCATAGAGGAAAGGACCATCACAGGTTACAAGCCATGGGGGTGTGTGTAGAGGTGGACAACATCTAAATGCCAGATGCAGGGAGGGCACCTGGATGCAGGTGTCATATATGCTCCCTGATGCATTGGAGGGCCGCGGTGTGATACAGAAAGCTGGCCTAGATGGACCTTTGGCCTGATCCAGTGGAGACTCTTCTTATGTTCTTTAGTGACATCATTAAGCAAATTATAGGTTGAAATAAGCACTTTGTTCTCAAGTAGAATCTCATCAGCTGCAAATGACAGAAGAGAAAACATGCAAATCTTGAAAATATTTTTAAGATATGAGAGAGCCCAGTTATCACATGTAGGTGCACCGCTTATATTGAGGGGTGGCTCTGAGCAGCGGCAAACAAATGAGGGGCTGAAGGAGCCCCATGCCCCAGGTGCCAAGCTTCAGGGGGTGACAGAGGTGCCTCCCCCAGATTTTTAAAAGATTTTTTTTTAAAAAATCTTGGTATTTTTGAATAAAACCATCATGTTCTAGATCATTCCATGCAAAATGCAATGAAACAATCCAGTTGAAATATCTGTATTTTATTAGAGCCAAAAAACCCAGAAAATGAAAACCCAACTGCCTTATATAACAAAAAGGGGATTACACTGGGATTATCACCAGGAATAAATAGCATGTTGGAAGCATTTCAGAAAAACTTATATGTATTAATCATAAATGTGTGTATGGGGGCAATCCTAAGAATGTCTACACAGGAGGTAGTCCCATTCTGTTCTATTTCCTGTTACACTCAGGAAAGTTTGTTTAGGATTGCAGCCTTAGTTTTGTTTCCTTCTATATGACAACAAAACAACAAAACTTTTGTATGTATGATACATCACAAACCCACTACAAATTTGTAGGCATTGATTCCTTATTTTATCTTGGGTTTTCTATTATGCACAAGTTCAGTTAAAAAAATGTTCACTGTGCTTCTTCTCTGGCCAATATTATTATAGTGGTACCTCTCATAACAAGCACCTCACATAACAAGCGTTTCATATAATAAGTAAAAATTTCCAAGAAATCTTGCTTCACATAACAAGTTCTGCTTCACTTAACAAGCAAGCATGCTATGGGCATGCATGCTATGCAGCCCTGATGCTCCGCGCGGAGGCTCTTTAAAAGGGCTGTCAGCCAGCGCTGCTACTTCTAACTGCCCCCAACTTGGGGGCAGTTGCCTGGGTGTGCCAGAGGCAGCTGCCCCTATCTGCCCCCAAGCGCTCCCACCGGCCACCTTGAACCTCCAGCTGCTGCCCAGGTAAGCCTCCCAGGAAAGTGTCTAATTGCAGCCTCCTAACCATGTCTACCCAGAAGAATGCCCCATTGTGTTAAATGGGTCTTCCTCCCAGGAAAGTGTCTTTAGGATTGCAGCCTAAGTAGACTTCATAGGATCATGCACATTGAATGTATGTTTTGAATTCAATTACAGTGTTTTGTCTTCATTTTTACATCTAGTTACTATTTTTATATGAATATTTTTTGGGTTGTGGAAACAATCGTCTGAGTTTCAATTATTTCCTATGGGAAAATCCACTTCACTTAAAGACTGTTTCACTTAAAGAGCATGCCTTTAGAACGAATTAAGCTCTTTATGTGAGGCGCCACTGTATTCATTTCATGACTATTTGTTGAAAATAATTTTTGTGATTGGAAGAGTGCCAAAAATTTATGGGCCCCGGATGCTGAATAACCCTTGTATGCCACTGCTTCTGGAAAAGTCCAATTATAATGGGAGCTGGATAAAGAGCTAGGCCCATGTATCTGCCCTTGGGCCTTGTGTTTGACACTGTGGCTGAAGATACCATGAAAAAATGGGTCCTGGTAAAAAAAAAAGCAGGCCTCCGTCAGTCTTGAAAGACTATGATATCGTGCTCGGCGCTGCATACGTTGCATGCAAAGCACGAAAGCCTGGGTAGGATTGTTATGGAGGATAGGCTGTTACCCAAGCAGCAAATCCCCCCTCTCCACGCCACTGAATTAGTCCAATGGAAAGGCAGAGCCAATATGATTGGATCCAGCTGGCGTCGCAGAGCTGGGCTAAGGACAGGAGCTCACCCTGTCTTGTGGGGCCGACCCAGGTCTCGAACCCTGGCCTGCTGGTTAACAGGAAACAAGATACCACTTCATGGAAATGTACAAATGAAATAAAGGAACAGCTGGTTAAAACTTTTTATTTAAATATATGAAGTTTGTGGCTTCCATTCCCCACTGCAGAGAACCGTACAGTGTATGGCAGGTTCTTGTGAGCGCTTTGCAAACGTGCTGGCGCAACTCTTCCTTTGCAAAATGCTTTTGTTATTGTTGTTGTTGTTGTTTTTGTCGTCATCATTCCGGACTTAATGGAATCAGCTTATCAGGGAGTAGAGTCTTTTGAGACAGGCCTTGGTGTCCTTTAAAGAGAGACCTCCTTAATCTAATGCAGGCGCCTGGAAGAAAAATAGGCAAGGACAGATGTTGGAATACTTTCACCTTGACAACAGGGTGCACAAGCATGCCAAAGGGGTCAGGGGGCTGAAAGGTTGGGGGGGGGGGGGGGAAAGCTGCCTAAGCAACAGGCACAGCGTAAGGACAAGAAGAAAACCGCTGCAAGCCAATAATGAAGTGGAGGACCTTCTGCTCTCGCTGGAAAGTGCTTAAGCCTGGAACAATCATGTTTAGGTCCATCAGTCTGACACTATACATTTCAGGGTGATTGATTTCCAACACCTGGTGCCGGATTTTTTTATGGTTTCCTTTTTCTTTCCTCTCCTTGTTGCAAATTATAAAATTCCACAATTCAGCAAAATGAGAAAAAAGCATCTCTCCTTCTTTAAAGTAAGGAGATTCCCAGTGGCATAGCTAGAGGGGGTGGAGAGCACCGGGTTTTGCAGGAAGCCTCACTAGCAGATCTTTTGTTTTGTGCCTACTGCCCAGAACAGCTCCTAAGGCAGGGGTGTCAAACTCATTTTATAAGAGGACCAAAGTTAGCATTAATGGTGTCTCCCGAGGGCCAGAGTCCAATATTATGCATGTCTATTTAGAAGTAAGGCCCATTAAGTCAGTGGGGCTTACTCTCACGCAAGTGTAGCTGAGATGCTCTCGCAGGCCATATTAAATGGCAAGGCGGGCCAGATTTGGCCCCCGTGTCTTGTGTTTGCCATCTGTGTCCTAAAGGGAAAGGACGCTTGCATGCCGTAGTGAGACTCCCTACAAAACTTGGTGCTTTGCACCCCCTCTAGCTATGCCACTGTAGGCCCTGTAGCTAGGCCACTGTAGGCTTTGCACCCCCTCTAGCTATGCCACTGGGATTTTGCAAATGGAGTATTTTTAATGCTGCTGGGGGAGGGGGAAGCACCCAACTGCCTTCATCTGCTGATGATGGCAGACCCCAGTGCACACATTATTTGGGTGACAGGCAATCTTCATCCTGATTAATTCCAGAACATGGGGAACAATAGGCTTCCTTCACTGCTGAATAATACATGCGCGGCAATGCAAACCGCCGTCAGCAGGGTTCCCGGCTAGTGACAGAAATTCACACTCGAGGGCTATTTTAAGAAGTCATCACAGCCAAAATTATTTGCATTCTCCATCTCCAGCATCCATGACACAAAACATGTCAAGAACTGGGGAAAGCCTTTTAGAATCAAACTATTGTTGAAGATGGTTTCAATTACACAAATGTGATCTGAAGGTCCCCCTTCAGATGGTCTTTGTTTCTGCAAGCTTTGTTCAAGTTGCTCTTTGTTACTTCCATAGCAAACAACCTTCCTGATGTCCTGGGTGATGACCCTGTTTGTGTATCAATGGGAAGATCCCTTTGGGAAAGAGCCCTCCCTGGAAAAATCTTGTTGGGAAATGTGATTCAGATTCAAGTTCAGGACTTTTCTTTTGTAATTGATCTAATAGTAATAATAATAGCAAGATCAGGAAGTATAACTTGCGGGTTTCTTGGAAAAGGTCAAAACTGTGCCAAATTAGTCAAAATTGTGAACTTTGAAGGAAAAACTAGACATCTTGGCCCTGAGCAAATTACACCAGCTCAGCTCCAGAAAGCAACATTGCTTGGAATAGCAAAGATCTTGCATGATTCCTGGGATCTTTGGTACATCCCAAATTGCAGACTATTACAGACCAGCAAAGGCTGTGATAAAATACAACATCATCAAATTTCCATCATTAAGCTTCCAGCAGGAGCAGTTTCAGGTTGGCCAAGGTGTTATCAGCAGCACCTTCTGTTGGCTCATGACAGCTTTATCAGTGTTCAGTCTCCCATCCAAAATTCAACCTAGTCTTGGCATCCATCAGTCTTGAAAGACTATGGTATCGTGCTTGACGCTGTATATGAAGAATGAAGGCCTGGGTATATTAATATGGAGGATAGGCTGTAACCCAAGCAGCAAATCCCCCCTCTCCACACCACTGAAATAGTCCAGTGGAATGGCAGAGCCAATACGATTGGTTCCAGCTGGCATCGCAGAGCTGGGCTAAGGACAGGAGCTCACCCTGTCTTGTGGGAACCCGGGTCTCAAACCCTGGTCTACTGTTTAACAGTTACCGTGTGCCACCCACAGCCCCAACCTAGTCTAGGGTGGCATAATTCTGTTCCACAAAATTGGGATAGGATCCTCTGTCACACTTGTCAGTATTTATTGTTAGATTTATTATTAAATTTGTATGTGAACACAGTCCCCCAAAATCAGGACTGTCCCTGTTTTGGGGGACATATGGCTACCCTTAACCTAGTTAATTCCTGCTTATCAGTCTACTGGCAGCCCTTTGCTCAACAACCAGCCACACTTGATGCAAATTATATATATTACGATGTTATGGTTTGAAAAATTTTTAAAATTGTGGTCAGTAACAAAATCACAACAACAACACTGTTGGACAATCACTCACTCCAATGCCGGCTTTTTTCTTGAAAGACTCTTGGTGAACTGCAAATTGCCTGAAGTTCAGTGGAATCAGTGAGCAGCTATTTTGAGCACCTGGCCCCTAGGCGAGTGCAGGCTGTTGAACCCTCTCAGCTCTAATTTATTGGAGCAGATCAATATTAATTATTTTACTGCTAAAGCCTTATGATGCCCTCTCTCAAAGCTGTAATGATGATCTTTTACTACCTGTTAGTAGCTTTACTGTATCATCCTTCATTATAGGGCACGGGACGCAAAACCGGCAGGAGGAAAAGCTGCTTAAGTTTTCCTTCAGACATATGGTGTGCAGGGCTCTATGGGGTTCCTTTAACAGCTCTCTTATAGCCCTGCTGGTGGATAGGATGATACAGAAAGACTCGACAATGAAAGCATCCCGCATCATTTAAGCATTCATGGCAATATTCAGGTGTTAGAAGACAGTGGAGTCCAGTGTCTTCTCTGTAGTGGTATAGCTAGAGGGGGGAGCAGTCAATCTAAACATCTAAGAAAAAAAAAAAGCAGGCTTCCGTCAGTCTTGAGAGACTATGGTATCGTGCTCGGCGCTGCATACGCTGCATGCAAAGCACGAAAGCCTGGGTTGGATTGTTATGGAGGATAGGCTGTTACCCGAGCAGCAAATCCCCGCTCTCCACGCCACTGAATTAGTCCAGTGGAAAAGCAAGCCGATACAACTGGATCCAGCTGCGTCGCAGAGTTGGGCTAAGGACAGGAGCTCACCCTGTCTTGTGGGGCCGACCCAGGTCTCGAACACTGGCCTGCTGATTAACAGGCATAGCGTCTTAACCACTTGCACCACCCACAGCCCAATCTGAACATAACCTTCACAGAATTTGGGGTTATTAAATTATCACCTAATTTTTTCTTAGACCTCTCACTAGATAATATATCTTGCAAGTAAAGCAGAATTTCATCCAATAACAATCCTTCTCTCCAAAGGCAGGATTCTGTTTCCCTGCACTTTCGTAGACCCGTCCCCAAGACGCAAAGCAATGCCAAAGTGTTCTAAATTCAAATTATCGTGACCCCTGGAGGTCTTGCCAATTTGAGAACCACTGACACCGACGCTATGATTCAGCAGAACAAGTCTGAATTAGCAAAACGAGTGGATTATTTTCAGCCGGGCGAATCACCTGCCATTCAAGCACATGTCCAATGTTGGTGTGATGTGAAAAGTGTTCCGAAAAGTGTTTGCATAAACCGAGTAGCTTGAAAACATAGTCCCTGCCAGCTTTATGTAACCTTTATGAGCAAGATAGATTATTGATGGTGAGAGCGGTGGAGAGGCATAAATTTACACAGCTGTGCTTTAAAAGGAAAACTCTTGGAAAATTCCCCAAAACACTTGGAAATCCTTTGTGCGTGGGTCAGAATCCCTATTCCTCTGTAAAGAGGTCAAGAACAGCCCTGCTAACACACCTTCCTCTCTTGTGTCAGCTGATCCTTACATATCTACTAACAGTTTTCTTGGGATACAGGAAAATCAGTTTTGTGGTGGGGAGGATTACACAGGGAGGTATGCTGATTATTCCTTCAATTTTAAAAATAATACTTATGCAGACCAAATTTTTCTTAGAGAAACACTGAATTCTCATTAATCTGTATATATATATATAAAAGAGAAAAGTCACTGACTTACTGACTCACTCACTGACTGACTCATCAATGCTCTGCAAAAACCGCTGGGCCTAGGAGCGTGAAATTTGGAATAAGTGTTCCGTGATTGAGGTGTGCACTAAGAACCGGTTTTTGGAAATTCCAATCAGAAGGGGGTGAAAAGGGGCGCAACGCATTTTCCTCCCTATACTTTACACTGAAGAATTGTGACTGAGGGATGCTCTGCCCCAACTGCCCAGGCCTAGAAGCATGAAATTTGGGGAGGGAGTTCCTTCTGTCACATGAACACCCATCAAGAACCGATGTGGAGAAATTTAACCCTTAAGGGGCTGAAAAGGGGTGCAACGTGTTTTTATCCTATACTTAACACGGAAGACTGACAAACCTCCAGCCAATTGGGTGCTTGGTGTCTGGTGCAGTGGGGGGAATGTTGTTCGGAGGGAGGGGTTGCACTGGGGAGGATGCTGCTCATGGGGGGGTGCACATGGGGGGATGTTCCGCATGGGGGAATGTTGCGCATGGGGGAGATGATGTCCATGGGGGACTTATGTGCATAGGGGACTTATGCACATAGGGGTTGTTACGCATGGGATTTGATGTGCATGGAGGCAGGTGCGCATGGAGAGATGATGCGCATGGGGAGATGGTGCACATGGGGAGATGATATGCATGGGGGGTTGTTCCTCATGGAGAGATGATGCGCATAGGGAACCTATGCACATGGGGAGATGTTGCGCATGAGGGGTATGTTGTGCATGAGGGGGATGTTGCGCATGAGGGGGATGTTGCACATGGTGGAATGTTGCGCATGGTGCATTGATGCGCATGGGGGTTGATGTGCATGGGGTTTGATGGGGGGTTGATGCAAAAGAGGGTGATGTGCTGTGGGGGGATGGTGTATAGGGGAATTTTACTCCCACAATGCGGGTACACTTTTTGCTAGTCCACATTATAAATGAGGCAGATATACTGCACATCTGACAGTTTTGCCGTATCCCAAGCAATGAGGTCAGTTTAATTCAAATCCAGGTTGAGTGTCCCTTATGGCTGTAATCCTATCCACACTTTCCTGGGAGTAAGCCCTATTGAATGTAATGGGACTTACTTCTGAGTAGATGTGCATTGGATAGGGCTCTATGTCCCATACTAGTAATCACCCACATCTATCGCAGATGTACAATATAACAAATAATCAGTTAGAAAAACCATCCCCCTTTCCAGCATCTAATCTTCCCATATTTTCAATGGTAGCTGGAATATTGACAGTTTCCTCTCCTCAGCTTGATTCACATGGAATGTTTGCCAGAAAATGTTCACTCTCCAGGGTAACCATATGTTCTCTTTTTCCAGGCATGTCCTGGATTTTAGAAATTGTCCTCCTTCTCCTTGTAAGTGGACAGGATTTAGCCTTCTTGTAATTAATAAATTATAAGTAAAAGTTTTAAACTTAATAATAATATTGTGTTTAATTAACCACATTAAGGTAATATATAAGAAGTTTTTTGTAGCTTTTATTTTGTCATGTCCTGCATTTTGCTTGGATAGCCTACAATTTGGGGGGCCTTGTCCTCTTTTTTTGGGTTATGGCATATGGTCATCCTGGACACTCTCTCACACAGGTTAAGGTTCTTATGTAGATATGTATCTTATGGATAGAAGTATGCGTCCTGAGCACACTCTTGTACTGCAGCAAGTCTTGGACCCTTTATGCATGGCAGGAGAGAAAGCTCCATATGTGCTGTCTCCAATGTATTCTTGGCATCACCTGGCGTGACAAAGTCTCAAATGACACAGTCTTGGAACATGCTGGAATCTATAGCATGTCCACACTTCTGAAACAGTGGCATCTATGCTGGCTTGGGCATGTTGTGAGAATGGCTGATGGTCGGATTCCAAAAGTTATCCTATATGGAGAACTAGTGCAGGGAAAGCGCCCTAGAGGGAGACCACAGCTGCAATACAAGGACATCTGCAAGAGGGATCTAAAGGCCTTGGGAATGGACATCAACAGCTGGGAAACCTTGACCTCTGATCGTTCAGCGTGGAGGCAAAAGACCCAGCATGGCCTTCTCCAACTGGAAGAGACACTTGTTCGGCAGGCTGAAGCAAAGAGACAGACCTGAAAGCAGCGAAACCTGGGCCTGGGCAGGGGGTGGAATTTATTTGTCCTCAGTGTGGAAGGGATGGACACTCTCCAATTGGCCTTTTTAGCCACACTAGAAGTTGTTTCAGGACCTCCAATCAGAGCACAATACCAGAGTCTTTCGAGACTGAAGGATGCCAGTGATGCATGAATGATGATGAACAGGAAAGTCCAAGCTTGATATTGGATTTGTCTGGATTTGGGAATGCATAAATATCATAGGAAATGCTTCCTTTTGCTCTTTTCCCTGTGGCCCATATGGGTGACCAGATCTTGTTGACAGTTTTGCAGAGTATCTATACAGCTACCCACCACAGAACAGAGAATAGAGTTTATAGCCTATACCTGCTCTGTACGTAGGAATAAGCCCAAGAATTTCTAGTATTCACACTACATAAAATGTAAAAAAAAATGCCTTTGACAAAAATGTCTGGATTTTGAAAAAGTCCAGATTTTGGATGTCTGGATAAGGTAAGACATTATGTGACATCTTCTTTCTCTTGCAGCTTTCATATCCTGCAAGTATAGAATCCTAACTTTATACTGATGGTCTTTGGGGAGCAGGTTGCCTTCCAGAGAGACGACCCTGCACTCACTTCTCCTGAGCCCTTTAATTGCATCAGCCCTCAATTTTCTTTCCCTTATCTGTTTTAACCCTTTTTATTAACACACACACACACACACACACACACACACACACACACACACACACACACACACACACACACACACACACACACACACACAGGAATACCATCCTGCCAAAAAATTCTAGAAATAAAAAAATTTCTACAAGAGGGAAAGGGGAATCAATTAGGAAGCACAACCACTTGACTAATACAGGGGCTGTTTGGGCCCATCGAGGCAAACAGAATCATCGGGGGAATATTCTGATTAAATAATGCCAAATTCTGCCACTTCCTTAATCATGAAATATTGATGAAGGCATAAGCAGCACACCTTTGCCCTCTCTCCGCGCCTGTGCCTGTGTCCAAGAAGGGAAGGGAAATAATAACATTCAGGAAAT
Organism: Cryptoblepharus egeriae; assembly: GCA_030015325.1. Taxonomy (NCBI): domain Eukaryota; kingdom Metazoa; phylum Chordata; class Lepidosauria; order Squamata; family Scincidae; genus Cryptoblepharus; species Cryptoblepharus egeriae. The sequence continues at coordinate 6,328,013 of JAREYC010000004.1, forward strand.
GCAAATGTGAAGCGCATCCAACGTCATGTTCAGTGATGGGCTTCAAAGAAATTAAGAACCGGTTCTCTGTCCATCTGGCAGCCACTTTTAAATGGCTATTTTTAAACTTTATATGTACTATCTCTTGTTAAGAACCAGTTCTATAGAGTAGGTGCGAACCTGCTGGTGCCCACCACTGGTCATGTTCGTTCTGAAGATACAGAAAACTTTATACTCCATCGGCAGATTCATTTTGAACTGTCTGTTGATAAGACCGATATGTTTTTATAAATGATCACCAGCCCATTCAAACGCAGGGTGCTCATGTGCTCAAATCCCATGTGCTCAAGACTACTGGAATCAATAGTCCTAACTCTACACTGGATGGTGACCTTTAGTTGTAATGAAAGTGTTTCCACTTTGTCTTGGTTGGGTTCCTCATATGACACTCACAACAGTGGTATAGCCAGAGGGAGGGTGGCACAAAAAGTGTAGCAGGCATTGCAATGTGCAGTGTGGTCCCCACTCACCATTATGTGGGGCAGCATCACCATAGCTTCCTTGAATAGCTCTGATGGCAATTGGGAAGGGTTACTGACATATTGTGACACCACCACACTTCCACATATTGTGACACTGGCATATTGTGATACCACCACACTTCCCATTGATACGGTACACAATAGTATTCCTAGGAGACATTAGGACAGGTACATGTGATCCTAGGAGGCATGGATGGAGGAGAACTGCTGCCACATGCACCAACTTGTTGCCTTGTTTCAGAGCTTCAGAAGCCCTTTAAACCTCATTTCTGTTTTTGCCGGAAAAGGGGTGGCATATAAAGGGGTGGCACCCCTGGTTAATACCTTTATTTACACACCACTGATTACTTTCGACACTGCTGAACTTAAAATTCTGGCCAAGTCAGTAATGAATTTGTAATTTTTACAAAAATTAAATTATTTTTCCAAAAAGTTGCTCTAGGCAACTACAAATAATTCTTAAGTATTTCTTAGTACACTGAATGAACAGAGAAACAAGTACAAACTACTGCATACAACTTTTGCAGACAATTAATTCTTTTAATGGGAATCAACTCTCTCTCTCTCTCTCTCTCTCTCTCTCTCTCTCTCTCTGAAGGTTATTATGTGGCCTCAGCAGGCCTTTCAGGAAAAGGGGCCATCTGGCGAAATGTACGCTTTCTCCTTTAAATGTTAACCACAGGGTTAGATCCAATTATGTTGCACTTTGATCAACTACTGCGCTGGCAAAGCCCACCTGATGGGATGTAACACAGCAGGAAGTGGCAGAACCAGCAACAAGAGACCAAATGCTTTACGCGCACTCTTGTGCCCTTGTAAGAAGCGAACCTCTGACGGCAAAAATGGGGCTTCACTTCCTTTCACCCCAGCCAAAACTTTCAACATACTGAATGTTGCAAGGAAGATAACCCAAAAGCTTGCAGATATCAGATGTAAATAACTTGGAGTTTTTCAGATGCACTTGTGCTTGGGAATAAGCCACCCCACAATTAATCACAAGGATTCTTACTTCAAAATAGACATGCTAAATGCAGTATTACACTAGAACAGAGATTCCCAAACTGTGGGTCAGGACTTATTTTTGATGGGTCACCAAATGGGTGATGGAGAGATCAGATAACTCAAGCCTTGAGACTGTTCAAAAATCAGATACTGTAGATTCTAACTTTCTGCGAAGAGCTGAGCTCCTGCAGTTTGCAAGGTGGCATCAATGTAGGGAGATAAATACAGTGTTTGAGGGGTTTTCCTGGTTATTATTAAGCCAAATAAATATTTATTTCTAGGCTAGCAAAAACATACCCATGTTGCAGGAGTAAAATTCCCCCTGTACGCCATCCCCCCACTGCGCATCAATCCCCCCAATCACATTGTCTCCCCATGCACATCGTCCCCCCCTTGCACATTGTCCTCACATGTGCATCATTCCCCCCTTGCATTGTCCCCCAAGGGAAAACCAAGGTGGGTCCTGATAGAGGGTTGTTTTAAAAAGTTGATGCTGGTGTTAAAACATTTGGGAACCACTGCATTAGAACTCCCACTATTTATTTATTTATTTATTTATTTATTTACTTACTTACTTACTTACTTACTTACTTACTTACTTACTTACTTACTCACTTACTTATGGACATACGTATGTATGTATGTATGTATTGTATGTATGTATTTAACACTTCATTACCCTCAAATAGTAGGAGAGGCATTTTGAATCCTTTTCCACACACCCCAAAAATTAGTAATAAAATATTTTCTCCCACACCCCCTCATGACCCTGCTCAATACCCCATGTTTTGTTGTTTGCTGAGCAGTAGTAAGACAGTAGTATATGAACATATTGTGATACTATTTTTTTTACCATCCTGAAACTATTGTTTTTAAGGAGGACAAAAACAAATAACAAAGGAGGAGAACAGCCTGATAATGCCATCAAGGAAATAAAAGAGCCTTTACGAACTGTATATTATTATTATACATAATAAACCTTATGTAGTAACATATAGAAGCAGAACAGAAATTCCTGAAACTTTCCCCCAACCTGAGATTAAATCTTAAGTACATCTAAACAAAAGAAAAATAAAACAGAGCCACACCTTATATTCATGTTTAATTTGAGTAATTTAGCCAGGAATTTCACTGTCACAATATTGCACTTCACTTTGTAGAAAATACACCAGTGTTTCTCACCTTGAGGTGCAGGTACCACCCGTGGTTCTTGAGGTGGTAATTGTGGGGTGATCATCCTGGAGACTATATGAACATGGGCTACAATCCTGTACACACTTTCCTGGGAGCAAGTTCTACTGAACAGTATTGGAGTAAGCACAACTCTGACTGGAGTATACACAATTGATGCAAAAACCCACAGGGGTTATCTAGGGTCCCTTACCTCATATGCAGGCATATCCGACAAACACAATGGAAATTTCTCCTGAGTAGACATGCACAGGATTGTGCTCACAGTAACATTCTGGAGGTAAACCAGCCAGTGACATAGCTGGGAAGTGAATCAAAGCCCTGTGTTTTGCAGGGACCTGAATGCAGGTGACCCCTTACCTTCAGAACCATTCTGGGCAGAGGGAGCAAAAGAAAGACATCTATGCAAAACTTTGAGTTTTGCATCATCTCTAGTTATGACACTGATAATGTCATCTCGCCAATAGTAGAAGCAAAAAAGGAAACAGTAAAATAAATATATATTATGTTACTCGTGAAATTTACCCACCACTGCAGGAGTAGTGCCCATGCACCATTCTCCTGTGCACCACCCCCCTCCATGCACCATCCATTCATGCACCACTACCCCTATACACCATCCTTCTGTGCACCATCCCCCTCCCATGCACCATCTCCATACACCATCCTTCTGTGCACCATCCCTCTCCCATGCACCATCTCCCCATGCACCATCCCCCCATGCACCATCCCGTGGTGCACCATCCAACAGTGCACCATCTTCTCATTGGTTCACCAGGCACTGGGCACCACCAGGCACCAAATCAGTTCTTAGTGGGTCCTTACATCACAGATGTAAGTGGGTCCTTACATCACAGATGTGCTCCCCAAATTTCATGCTTCTAGGTCCAGGGGTTGGGGCTGGATATTAATCAACCAGTCTTCAGTAGAGGTGAAACAATGTTGCACCCATTTTCACCACCTTAAGGGTTAAATTTCTGAAAATTGTTTCTTAGGGGTTGCTTACATGATGAAAGGAACACTCTCCCCAAATTTCATGCTTCTAGGTCCAGGGGTTGGGGCAGGGTGTTGATCAGTCCGGGATTCTTCAATGTAAAGTACAGGGAGGAAAATGTGTTATGTTCCTTTTTACCCCCTTCTGGTTGGAATTTCTGAAAACTGGTTCTTAGTGGGTGCCTCCGACATGGAATAAATGCCCTCCCCAAATTTCACAGTTATAGGTTCAGCGGTTCTGTTTGGGTGTTGATCAATGGGTAAGTTAGTGTATCAGTCAGTGTACCTTTCAATTTTAAATATATAGAAGACAAAAGTCACCCTAATTTTTGTATCAACCCTAAGTTAGAATCTCATTTTCATCCATAAGCCTCCCTTGCAAAATCTGATATGTTTAATAGCACCAGAAGGGGCTCGTTCAGGCAGATCCACCCACAGAACTGTGGCACCCACAGATGTCACCTTGTGTGCCTTGTGCACACCTTGTGCGCTTGTGTTTGGACTATTCCTTTTTAGCACAATTGCCAAGTGCAATCCTCTTACCTTCCCAAAATTCTCCATTCCAGCCTCCAGGCTTCCAATTTTTTTTATTTTACTATCACATTATCCTGTGTTGCGATTGTAAAAGCGCATTATAAAAGCAACCAATATTGAACTAATTTTATCACAGGCCTGGTAATAAAGTTTAACACCAACTATAACGTTGTTGTACATTGGAAATATTGCGAGAGAGTTGTAATATCCTGTTAAACTCATTTTTCCAGCCAACGCCATGAGATCTGCCAAAAGATGTTGTAAGAATCAAAGCACCTCTATGGCATGATTCCACCCACCCCGGGGAGATTTTTTTAAAAATTTAAACTGGTTTGGTGAGTTTGACCATAATGTGCTTATAGTTTCAAAGGCAACCCTGTTGGCAACTATGCTGGGGGTGGGGGGGAAAAAGAAATCAATAAGGCAAACTGATACAGAGGAGTAAATAAAGGGGGAGAAGAGTGATGGATTAATCTTTTCCATTGTGCTGAGTCCAGATGAAAATTGCTGCAAAAGGGCAAGAAAATATATTGATCAATATTCACCCCCAGGAAGCTTGAGTAGGCCTTATTCTCTTCTGTATCTGTATATTTATGGCCAGTGTGCCTGATGGAAAACTAGGGTCATCCCTACATTAGCTTTGTGGTGACCCCAGGTCATGCTGTATTTGAAAATTTATTTAATATATGTTCCACATTTTTCTTATGCCTTCCAGTCTTCCTCCATGAGGCCTCTAACTGGTTGGTGGCTGTAAAGCTGCTGTAAAGCTGCTGAATTATCCAGTGTTCTTAGAGAACACATTGGGTTTAAAACCCTAAGTTTAAAATCCTAAGTTTTTAGAAGTTTTTTTTTTTTTCCGCATAAAACGCAAACCAAGGAGATCTATTTGATCTCCTTGATCTTCAAGGAGATCAAGATGGTATATGAGGTTTGCTGTCTTCCCTTATCCACTGATCCAGTGAGCTTGGCAACAAATATAATATACAAATATTTGGCAATATACAAATATTTGTATATTTGGATATCTATAGTATTTACATAGAAGCCTTCAGCTGTGTGTTAGTGTGTCCGATGCTATAACACATTTAACCACTAGTTGGAGTTTATAATGGAATCTAATGGAATCTCAATAGTGAAGAAAGCCAGGCTGAGAAGAGACAAGGGGAGCAATTGAGGAGAGCTATTAAGGAGAGAGGTGGAAATAGAGCAGCTGAGATGCTAAAAAGTGGGGATGACTTTTTACTGATGAATACTGTTATATTGTATATAAGCAAGCGATATCTGCAGGGTCTCTGTATATAACTTCATATATAAAATCACATATAATTTGATATATAAAATTGAAACTTCATATATAAAATTTTCACATATAGAATCATATATAACTTCATATATAAAATCAATATATAACATGATATACAACTTCATATATAAAATCATACCAGTAAGCAATTGAAAAAGAAAGTTTAAAAGAAATAAACTCTCCTGTTTAAAAAGAAGTTTAGTACTAGACCACTGGATAAATTTATTGATTTGCATATGTAGATAAACTTGAGCTGCTGAACTCAGTATCCAAAACAGAGTTTGTAAGTTGGGCCCAGTGCACAGTATGGAGAAAACTTGAATTTTCACCAATGTTCATATTACTGAAATAAAATGATTAAAAATGGCCTAAATCCTACTGTTTCTACTTGATGTGCCCTCTCTTTTGTATTCTGTTAAGTCTGCATTTTGTTCAGTCTGTGCTGAATGTTGTGCCGTTAGCGATAATTTATATTTCTTATGGATTTTGCCTATTGAGTTATTTGCGCTTATGCCAATCAATGAAGAATTGTCTGTGCCATCTTTCCTTCTGCTTTAAGGCATTTTCCATGTGCAAGAGGCTAATGTTAACTTTTGCAGAGACTAAACTGGGGCACAGTTTTGATAAACATCCTAGAAGCCAATGGAAAATCCTGGGAAATGCCAAGAATTGGTATGAAAGCCTACCAAATTCTGCGGGGTGACAGGCCAAATATAATTTGGGACAGGCCATCTGCTGTCCCAAATTATACCCCAAATTTGTCATTCCTTCAGATCCCTCCAAACTGCTGCTGATGCAACTTGTATCAAGTGGTGGACTGAACATAGCACATGGATCAGGTTTAGATGTTCAGGCTAAACTGAACTTCCATGTAACTGGAAGGAGTTTTTATGGGATGGCATCATCTTGAGAGCTTCTATGGAAAGCTTTCTGGGTTAATTCACTCTTGGGTTTATCTCATGACATTTCATTTAAAAACAAACAGACCTGCCAAATGTCTACTCTAATCAACAATAAATATACAAACCATCAGGCTTTGTGTAGAAGTGTTTTTCTATTTCTTTTTTTCCTTTCTTTTGGGGTGGAGTGTATTGGAGGGTCCATCTGATTACTACCCTGCATTTTTCCCCCTAAGCAAAAATCCCTGCCAGGGGGAGTCTAGAACTTAATTTATTGACTATGGGTGCAATCCAGAGTAACTTTGTGGAGTCCTTGCTCTGCGGTAAGAACGATTTGCTCTGGATTGCAATTTGCTCTGGATTGCAAAATAGGTTTTCACTAGGTGGTGCAGCAGCTATGGGCACACATAATGGGCACAATCCAGAGTAACAACAGGGAGTCCTTGCTCCGGTGTAAGAACAATTTGCTGTGGATTGCAGTATGAATTTCCCATAGGTTTTCATTAGATGGTGCAGTAACTACGGGTGCACATAATGTTTCTTACGTGCTCCCATAGTTACTATGGATTGTAGGGTATGTTTACCAAGCTGTCTCTGGGAATGTTCATAATGATTCTGTTTTTTATCAGGCAACAAAAGAGGACCAAGGTGCAGTGATGCAAAGAAAGATACATGAGCTGTCAACACACAGGTAACATATCACACTAACACACTCCATTCTGTTTTCACCCATTGCTTGGCACAACATTTTCCCTTGAAGGGTTTCCCATCACCCTTGACAGATGGATTCAGCCCCAAAGGCATCAGTTCTACTGGAAACTGCTCCCTGCCGAGGAACTGGATACAGCTTTGTCATTCAAGGGGTGTTCCTTTTCCTAATAGATCCTCTTCTTGGAAAACGTTAGCCATTCGTTTTCATGGCTTGAATTTTTTCACCTACCAGTGATAGATACATAAATACATTACCTGCCAGTTGTAAAGGAATTATGAAATAATTTCTTCCATGCCCTGCTTAAGTTAAACTGGATCACTGCAGCTCATATAGACACTCAGCTAGTATTTTTCTGATTTCATAGAACTTGAGAAACACTTTGGGTGCAATCCAGAGTAACTAGGGGGAGTCCTTGCTCCAGTGTAAGAACAATTTGCTCTGGATTGCAATATGAATTTCCCATAGGTTTTCACTAGGTGATGCAGTAACTACGGGTGCACATAAAGTCTCTTACGTGCACCCGTAGTTATTCTGGATTGTAGGGCTAGTGCCAACTCATACTGGCGAGTGCCAATGTGCTAGGGCAAAATCCAGAGTAACTACGGGGAGTCCTTGCTCCAGTGTAAGAACAACTTACTCTGGATTCCAATATGAATTTCCCATAGGTTTTCACTAGGTGGTGCAGTAACTACGTGTGCACCTAAAGTCTCTTACGTGCTCCCATAGTTATTCTGGATTCAGGGGTATGTGTTTTTACTATGTTGTTAGCCACCATGGGTCTGCTTGCAGAGAAAGTCAGGATATAAATCCTAGAAAGAAAGAAAGAAAGAAAGAAAGAAAGAAAGAAAGAAAGAAAGAAAGAAAGAAAGAAAGAAACAAACAAACAAACAAACAAACAAACAAACAAACAAACAAACAAACAAACAACCTGGGGAACACAATTCTTCCAACTGGCATGCCAGGTACATATGCTGTAGCGAAGCACACCACAAGGCTTTTGCAATAGCACGTGCCAGTGGAACATGTGCACCTATTCCAGATTGCAGCAGGGCAATAGGATTGGCACATGATAAAAAATATAACAAATACTGTATCATTAGGGCCCAATCCTATCCAACTTTCCAGGAACAGGGTAGCTTGGGAGGCCTCCGTGACTCTCCATCCACTGCAGGATGCAGCAAATGCCCCATCTGCATGGCTGAATTGGTGCTGGAAAGGTGGATAGGATTGGCCCTAAATCTTGTATATCTTTTCCTGATCTCTTTTTACCCCCTTTCCCACTTCTTAAAGGTATCAGATATCCTACTCCAGCTTTGCACAGTTAACTGGAAACTGGAAAAAGCAGGGATGAAGGGGTTGGGTCAGCATCCTTCCTGATGATGTTGTTTTTCCAATGAAGTGCCATGATATACCACCTGGTATATCAACTTTTACAAGGTCAGCCTGGACATCAAATTTCACTGTGATTGATAGTGACGTGTGAAGGTATTTGACCGGTCTGTACAGTTGCCATTCTCCCTGGCCACAGCCCTTCATTCCTAGCTGGTGCACAGCCACTTTAAGTGGGGCTTGCAGTTGAGACTTGGGCTTGCAGCAGGCCACATAGAGGCTTATCACGGGCTGTGTTTAGCTTCTGGGCCAGGGTTTGGGCAACCCCGTTCTTATGTCTCTGACATACTGAAGTGTGACTGACATCAACCAACTTCACATCCACAAACATTATTATTAGTATAGGTCACCGAATTCAAATTCGGCTTCCATTTCCCTTCTGGGCCCCGGTTGCCATAAAAGATGCATTTTCTGCAGTCTCCGTTTCCTCAGAAAGGAGGTCTGAATGCAGATTTGTAAATGAATTGCTCCACAGAGTAATTATACGTCCCTGCAGACTACTCAGTAATGTAATTGCACCACAGTCTTTGCCAGGTGATGGGGGGCATCATATATTTACTTCATATTGTAACACACCATATACAGTAATTACTCTGCTGTTTCTCAGCACTTAACGTAGCAATGAATGTTCCACAATTATCACATTTATAAAGAGCCCTTGTGGAGGAATCCAGGCCCATAATTTAAAGCTTTGCAAGCAACATCCTGTGTTTAGTACAATCCTGTGAAAAAGGTACACTTACTGACAACTGCACTTTGGAAAAAAGGTATGCCAAGACTGGGAAAAATGTAGATAGATCCTCAATCATTTATAGGCTGCAATCCAGAGCAAATTCAGCCTGCTCTGACCTAACTGCACTCTCCTAACTATTCTGTATCCAGAGCAGAAAGTTATGCTGAATCCAGAGAGTCAGGAAGCCTGGGCTGCCCTAACTGCTCCAGAGCATGCTAAGTAATTGACACAAGGGGAAGACTTGCTCCTGAGGAGACACCCCTCAGATCACACTGAACAAGGAACAGCTGTGGTGCCTACAGTGGTGACATGACTCTGCACATCACCTGGTGCGGAAGTCTGTGCGTCATCCCTGGGATGCGCCCCCCCCCCCAACCTGGACTGCACAGTCACCAAAGTTGGCACCTGCGCAGTTGTTTCTGAAGCCAACTGGCTTCAGAAAGAGTACTGCGCAGGCACCATCTCTGACACCTGCGCAGTACTTTTCTGAAGCCTTTTGGCTTCGGGGGAGACTGTGCAGGCGTCAGAGTTGGTGCCTGTGCAGTACTCTTTCTGAAGCCATTCGGCTGCCGCTCCACCTCCTGAGTGAGGCCGAATGGCTGTGCAGAGGCGCGGACTTTCTCTGCTCTAAGGAAGTCTCCTCTGAAGCTGTTCGGCATGCTCAGTGTGTTTCTGTGCAGCGCACCTCAGATGGCCGTTCAGGCCAGCTCCTCAGACAAGTGTCAGCTTCTGGCTGATTCTCCGCCTTGGAGCAGGCCTGAATGGGGGTGCTGACGCCCGGGGCCTGCCAAAGGACAGTCAAACACCTCCGGCACATCACCCCATACAGAGCGCATCCCCAATGCAGCCCACACCAGCCGCACCAGTCTGGTGACGCCACTGGGTGCCTGCTTTATAAGGAGTCCCTGATGAGATGCCAGTACATTCTACAGTGAATACAAGGAGCTTCTTGGAGTGGCCTGCTGTATCCTGAGGTTTGTGGGCAGCCGTAGTTTGTTCCATATCCTGAGGTTGAGAGGCAGGGGTTGCAGCTAGGCTGGCCAAGAACTCAGATTTTTGGTCAGCACTGCCATTCTTACTCGGGCCTTATCATGGACCCCTATGGGTCTACTCATTACTATACCTGCTCCTGAGGTGGTATAACTCTGAGGGCTGGAAGAGGGCATTTCTGCCTTGGAAACAGGCTTTGGATACAGAGTAACTGCTCTGCCCTAGGCAAGGCTAAACATGCCCTCAACTTGCCTCTCCTGAGCTGCTTAGGCTGCCCCAGTTAGGGCAGAGCAGGTCCACCTCTCTTAGGGCACCCTATCTTGCCTTGCTCTGCCCTAAGCCTTTTCCAGAGTAACTGGGCTGGAGCATTTTGCAGTTGCTCCAACCTAGTGATAGATAGGGCAACCCAAGGGCTCTTATGTGGACAGATTAGTTGCTCTGGATTGGGCTGCCTATCCTCAATCATTCCCCAGACACTTGATCCTAAACTTGAAGCCATATCTAATATAATTAATTGTTGACTTCAGAGGCAGCACAACCCAGAGTCAGGGTGACCATGGCCTTCTTTTCCCAGTGGGCAGGCAGCATGTAGCCTTCTTGTAATTAATAAATTATATGTTAAAATTATATGTAACCGTTTTAAATGTAATAAGTAGCATACAGCTCAATCTTATGCTGGTCTACTCAGAAGTCAGTCCCAAACAGGCACAAGTGGTTAAGACACTGCGCCTGTTTACTGGCAGACCAGGGTTCGAGATCCAAGTCCTATAGGACAGGGTGAGTTCCCATTCTTAGCCCATTTCCTGGCAACCTAGCAGTTCCAAAGCATCTAAATGCGAGTTGATAAATAGGTACCACCTCAGTGGGAAGGTAAAACAGCATTCCGCGCGCCTTCCACAGAAGTGTCTATGGACAACTCTGGCTATAGACTTAGAAACGGCGATGAAAATCATACCCTTGAGTTGATCACAACTAGCAGTACAACTTGCAGTGGACACCTTTACCTTTACCTTTTTACTCCAAGAAAGGTTTGCATAGGATTGTTGTCAAAGTGTTCAAATTAACCACACAAAAGCAAAACATACAAGTGTTTTCAGTTTTTATTTTGTCATGTCATACACTTTTGTTTTTAGCTGGTTTTTATTGTAAAATTTTAGGAGGGATGCTTTAATGTTTTTGTAAAAATCTGTATTTTAACTGTATTTTAATTGTGTTTTAATCTGTATTTATTATTATTATCTACTTTTAATGGTGTTTTATTGTTGTTTTTAATTGTTCTTGGCTGCCTTGGGTTCCCTTTGATTAGGGAAGAAAGGCAGGATATAAATAAATAAATAAATAAATAAATAAATAAATAAATAAATAAATAAATAAATAAATAAATAAAACATTTTTGGGTGTCTTTTTTGTGTGCTGCTACATTTCCCCAGGAATGTTTTCCCAGCCAAGAATTTGGAGCCATGGCTGTCAAGTATATACCATAGTTCTGGTGAGGTTGTGACATTTGCAAAAATATCAGTGTGGGTAGAGGAAAGAATTCCCTTTAAATTATATATATACATATAATTTATAATATATATAATTTATATATATGATATATATACATACATATATACACACACACACCAGCCGGCTGCAATTTGCAAAGAGTAGAAGCAATAAATATATGGAGGGGAATTTTGCTGTCAGGTAGAAGGCAGATTATTCTCTGTGACTAGTGGCTGGCCCTTGAACCTGCCTATCAAATTTCTAAGGGAGGAAAGTAGCTTTAAGGGCTGTCTTGGAATACAAAGCAAACTTGTCCGCTGATAATTAATGTAATAAAGATGCATTTTAACGTGGGGAGTAGGAGTGAAGGTCACACTACCCAAAGAGAAGGCAAAGCAAAAGCAATTATTCAAACTAATTTGAGGTTGGATGGAACTCAAGGGGGACCAATACAGCAGCCCAAGGAGGATTAGAAGTTTTTACAACAGTTTGAAGAGTAGCACTGTCTCCAGGCTGGGTTTTTTCCATACCTCCTACAGATAATGGGCTCAATAAGCGGTGTAGCTATAGGGGGTGCAAAGCATGAAAGTTTGGAGGGAGCCTCACCACAGTGTGTAAGCGGCCCTCTCCCCATTCAAAGCCATTCCAGGTGTGAAGAGCAACTAACCCCTACAATCCAGAGTAACTACGGGAGCACATAAGATACATTTACGTTGACATAGGTATGGCACCACCTAGTGAAAACCTATGGGAAATTCATATTGCAATCCAGAGTAAATTGTTTTTAGGTTGGAGAAAGAACTCCCCATAGTTACTCTGGATTGCGCCTTAAATGAAGGGAAAAAACAGTGCCCAGTGCCTGGTGCCCCTGATGCCCAGGGCCAGAAGTCCAATGCCCAGTGCCCAATTTCTGTAGCCAGTGCCCAGTGACAAGTGCCTGATGACTGGTAACTGACATCTGGTGCCAGTGCCCAGTGCCCACAGTACTTGATACCCAAAGCATGGTGCCCACAGCCCAGTGTCCAATGTCTAGAGCCTGACACATGGTGCCCACTGGTGCCAACCCTTCCAGTATGAACCCTGTTTGGTTCACACAAATGGCTTAATGATCTCTTTTTTTGTTAACATGTACCATCAAAAGTATCATTAATATTTGTTGTTTTCCTGCGGCAATTTGCTAGGTTTCTCTACCCAGGTGGACTGTTTCTTTTTCAAACTGGAAGAGATTGTCAGAGCTTGCTGATTTCCTAAGTGGTGATCTTCATTGAGCTGTACAGTACATCATCTGAACTGACACCAAGAGAAGACATTTCACTGTTACAAGGATAACTGTATTCTGCAGTACTGAGTCAGAATGAGCAAGAGTGTCAGAAATTGTTACTTTCATAAATATGGATCATTTGTACACATTTGCCCCTGAGGAAAGAGCCTTTGAGTTAATATTGTGAGTTTACACAGCTGGCTCAGGCTGTGAAAATGAGGATATTACAAGTATACTATGGTAAAAGATGTCCCCCGCAGGTTTCCTTCCTAATTATGACCAACTCTAAAGGCAGTGCTCATCCCCATTACAAGGCCAAAGAACTAGTGTTGTCCAAAGAAATTTTTGGAAATCATGCTGGACGTGCGGCCTGCATAACTAAACACGAAAGTGCACAGAATGTTTTATATCAGTGCCCTTCTTCATTCTGATTATTTTATTTTGTAAATGGCAATGAAATGTGTAATTATCAGAAATAAAAATATTTTTAACAGAATAAAAATATTGATTTCCTGTAACTTGCACTGGATGATTGGTTTTGTAGTATTTTGATATATTTTGCTATTCTTGACTATGGGTGCAGTCCAGAGTAACTACAGGGAGTCCTTGCTCCAGAGTAAGAACAAGTTATTCTGGATTGCAATATGAATTTCCCATAGGTTTGCACTAGGTGGTGTAGTAACTACGGGTGCACATAAAGTCTCTTACGTGCTCCTGTAGTTACTCTGGATTGTAGGGTATGTCAGATACTTTGAAAGGAGATTTTAATCACAGATGTGTGGATGATCCTGACACCTTAATACCTTCAGCATCATGTTCCTGCCACATTTTATTTTGCAACAATAACTACTTTAACAATAACTACTTTAACAATAACTGCAACAATGTCTACTTTCTGCAGAGAAATCTCCGGGAAATCAGAGATTACCAAAGCAGTCAAGATTTGTGTGTGTGTGTGCGTGTGCGCGTTCGTGCGTGTGTGTTCACAGATATCTGAGATATTTGCACATGTACAAAATTCTGAGCCCTGTTATAATACCGCTATTCACAATATAACTTCTGATATGACAACAGAACAGGATGTGGCCAAAGCAGGAACTGGTCTTGCAAATAGTTGTGTTTACACCTCTAAAATAAATGGCTCGAATGGAAGGGGAGATGGATTTGGTGAGGAAGAAACCAACACATGCCTGAGATCAATAGAAAGCATTTAGCAAGCAAGGTGACAGAGACAAAGTATGCTCAAATAAGAGGGTTTCAAATGAGTGTTTGAGGAGTATGGCTGCCTGCACATTAGTTCTGGATTGCATTCCTTCATAATTCTCCAATAAGCAGTTTGCCGGTCTCCGCTGAGCTATGAGGTCTTCAGTGGCAGTTCCTATAGCAGGGGTTGATCACAGTATTTCCCACTGACAAATTTGCTAACAGATGTAGTGCATAGATTATTGCTAACCTATTTAGCAGAGCTTTCTCTCCCTTTTGTCTTTCCCGAAAAAACAAATCGGGCTGCAGTGCAAAAACATTCCTGACAAAAACCAAGGTTTCTCTTTTTTTTACCGAGTCCAGAGTTTTCTGGTGGTGGAAGGATTTAGCCACTGCTGTAGTTTCCAGTGTAATTTCAAAGGTTTCTGACTACAATTGTACATCCAGAACAGTCTGGACATGCTGCATGCATGCATGTAGTGGTGGGCACCAGCAGGTTCGGACCTACTCTACAGAACTGGTTGTTAAGGAGAGATAGGACATATAAAGTTTATAAATAGCCATTTAAAAGTGGCTGCCAGATGGGCAGAGAACCAGTTGTTGAGTTCATTTAATCCCATCACTGATCCAGCCCCTTTTCCTAATGCAGAAAGCTCACAAGGAAGATGTGCTGAATCACACCTGAAAAACTGGTCAGTTGTAATTCAGTTATCTAAAGCAAGCATATCACAGGCAATGGCGAAGCTAGAGGGGCTGCAAAGCACTAAGGGCAAAATCCAGAGTAACTACGGGGAGTCCTTGCTCCGGTGTAAGAACAACTTACTCTGGATTCCAATATGAATTTCCCATAGGTTTTCACTAGGTGGTACAGTAACTATGGGTGCACATAAAGTCTCTTAAGTGCTCCCGTAGTTACTCTGGATTTGGGGGTAAGTTCTGCAGGGGCCTGAATGTGCCTTATAAGCATCCCCTCTCCTTTGGAACCAAGCATCCTGTTGCCATTTTGCTCTCCTTGCATGAACACCTCCAAAGGGAAGGAGCCACTTGCACTCTGCATCCAGGCGCTTCCTAAACTTAGTACTTTGCACTTTGTAAATTAGATTGTGTAAATATTCCCCTTATTTCAATACTATTTACAGCAGGTGCTGCTTCAGTGGTATTTTCTGAAATTTTTCTACTTTGATTGGTCACACAGATGCTGCTGCCCTGTAAAGAGCTACACAAGGATATCACACTCTTCTGCAGCTTGTAAGCTTCAGCTATATGATCATTGGGAGGGGGAATTAGAACTGGTGCCTTACCTCCTACCCTGCCAGATAGTGGCGTCACTAAAAGATGGTGAGGGTGTGGACCGCACTGGGTGTTAGCATATGGGGTGACACCACTACTTGCCAAAGTTTTTAAAATCTTGATATTTTCAGATAATACCATCAAGCTGTATATTGTTCAATGAGTAATTTCATGAAGAATGCAATAAAACAAACTATACTGAAATATTTTTATTCTATCAAAAGTTATATTCAAAATACCAGCAGGAGGGAGCAATGATACATCACCATGCTCAATGCCTGGGGTGTTGCCCTACTCAATTCATGGAATCAGGTCCATCATAGAAGTGATGTGCCGGCCTCTTGCACCAGGTAACACAAGTCCTAGTGATGCTACTACTGCCAGAGCCTTGTTTCTTCTTCAGGTCCTCTCCTGTATGGGCTTCTCCATGTTTTCTAGGAGGACATGGAATCTACACACAATACTGGGCCAATCAGCACAATCACCTGCACATAGGCTTGACATATTTCCCATAAAACCAGGAGTGTCCCAGTTTTTTGAGGGGGGGGGGATTGCGTTCACATAGTGGTAAGTTTGACATGGGGTCCTGTTCCAGGTTGTGGAAGAGAATTATGGCAACCCTACATGCACATTCAGTCCATTGTCTTGAATGACCAGTTTATCACCTCTATACCCTAGAGTTGCAATGGCTCCATGGTTGAAGACACTGTACTTATGAACAGCAGGTTGGTGGTTTGTTCTGCATGGCAGAGTGAGCTCCCATTACTTGCCAGCTCCTGCCAACGGAACAGTTCGAAAGCATGTAAGTGCAAATAAAGTCAAACTGGTGTCAGGCAAAGACTTTTAGATTTTTTATTTTTAACATTACCTACAGGCCTGCTTTTACAACTGCTATTTAATTATTACTGTTGGCTATTTTGACCTTGTTTTTTATTGTTAGTTGCCCTGATAGTATTCAAGATTTTTAGGACCATGCCTTCATCTTAAAGCAGATGAAACTTAGGACTTTGAAAAATACCATTTTTATCTTTCTTTTCTCACTTCAAGTTTTTTTAAACTTCTCTTCTATTTGTGGTCAATTCAGCCAAACCCAAACATAGCCTATTTCCTACATTAAAAGCGGATGAACACCCTTCATGCCTTACCTATATATTCTTAAAACATATACTGTATATTCTTAAACTGCCCTCTTAACAATTTCTTGTTCCCCATTCTGTGTATATAAAGTTTATTACATTTCACATCGTAAAAATGGATAATTTACTGCCCTCATTGTAAAAAGGGAAACAATAAACTCGTACATTATTTTTCTGGAAAGGTGAAAAATCAAAGGTATCACCAGTATGCTTGTCATCATAGAATGCTTAAATAACTGTGAGATGGACCTCCCAGGTAGGCCCACTGGGAAGAACGGCCCAGCTGGTGGGGTGCTCTCTGTCCCTCTTCTTCAGAAGAAGCCCCCATAGGTCTGGATCTGGTTGGATACCTAATACACTATACTTCAAAGATAGACACTGAGAACTGTCTGCTTCTGAAAGAGGGGCAGTTGTGGAGATAAAAAGATCACAAACTGGGCAGGCAGGAAGGGAGACATCACAGAGTAAATAAAGATCCAAGGAGGAGGAATAGGATTGCAGAATTTTTAAACATCATCATTTCAGGGGCTCTGATGTTTGGAGCTGGGCTGACAATTCCTATTTCCAGATAGAGAGTGATGCTAGTTTCCAGACACCTTAGAGACAACCAAATTTAGTGCAACAAACTGTCTTTGAAAGTATTAGAGCCTACTTTCTTGGATTGATCCATATGGTGTCATAGCTTGAGGGATTGCAAAGCACACAGGGTGCAATCATAACCTCCAATTAGGCCAGCCTAAACTCTGGTATAAATTCTGTGCTGAGCTGGGAATGTCACAAAAGTATCAAACAACACTTCTGTGCCACTCCGAGGGGAAGGTTAGGCCAGTGTGCTTGCCTCCGTACATCACCACGAGAACAGGAAGACCAATGCGTTATGCTGGCCTAAGTTAGGACTGCAACCTAAGTTTTGCAAGGAACCTGAACATGCCATGTGATAAGCCCATCCCCTCCACTTTGGAGCCATTCTGGGTGGTGAGAGGAAAACTGAGGCATCATATTCACTATGTTACGTAGCACAACTGTAATGTGTAAAACACATGTCAGAAAAACTATTAGCAAATCATACCATTTTTGCCATGTCAGAAAGCTAAACTTTCTAAAAGGGACATGTGGTTTTTTTCCCCCAAGGTCTACCCTATTAACATAAATGATTTCAGATTTGTGTTCAATGGGGTTGGTAATTAAGCCATGAAATTTCAGCTGATCTCATCAAGCTCCTTTTGCCTTTGAAAATGTATTTTGGTGTCCATTAAGATGCCTGTGTAAAAAGCAGAAATGTTTATAGGTTTGGCTTTATTAATTATTGTGCCTTTGGAGGCTTGTCAAATTGCATACACACCTTTGATTAACACTGCCTGCTGCAGTTGCCACTGCTGCGCTACTTGGTGAAAATGTGTCTGCAGTGAACACATATTGTACACAACACGTGATTCAACTCAGTTGCATATCATGTAAGAGAAACGCTCCAAAGATTGGAACAGTAAGGAATAGTATGAAATAATGTCAATAGCCCCACTATGGAATGGTTTGTGAGTACATACAGGTACATACAAGAAAATACAGTAAATACAGGTACATGGAATGGAGCAGAAAAAGATGAAGATGGCTTATAGCTTAGTGGGTGAGTAGCCTGTTGCATATTCAGAAAGCACTTTATAAATGTACCATGATTCCTAACCCAAAACTCTGCCACACCACACTTTTGCAATAAAGTTCACACAAATATTTCCTCAATATTCTTGAACTACTCCCATTCATTTCATGGGTCCAAATTAGAGAACATCCCAATCAGAGGTGGGCTCTAGCAGGTTCGCACCTACTCTATAGAATCGGTTCTTAACAAGAGATAGGACATAAAAAGTTTAAAAATAGCCATTTAAAAGTGGCTGCCAGATGGGCAGAGAACCGGTTCTTAAATTTTTTGAAGCCCATCACTGATCCCAATGGATAATGCATCTTTTAATAAGATTTTCAAAGGATTCCAAATCTGATCAATTCACAGTCCACTTTTTCAGGTCATTTGCAGAATGACCAGTCTGTGGTCATTCCCTATGAGGTGGACCAGGCCTTGAATCTGACCATTGATTATTCATTGGCATCCTTCAGTCTCGAAAGACTATGGTATCGAGAATATCTCTTCCGTGCTCAACGTGCACGGAAAAGGAAAACTGTAAGAAAGTAGGTGTCTCTATACAGAGGTGTCTCAGTTTAGAGCTTCGTTAACCTGAAAACTGCTCTTGCTGGGAACTTGGAAGGCATTCCCTGATGCCACCTGGAAGAGAAAAGTGCTATGAGTTTCCTGTAGAACTATGTAGACGAACCTCCTCGTGGTGCACCCTGGGCATAGACTACATGTATTGGCTGCTGGACCTCCCAAGAATCTCATAGCAATGAACATTGGAATTGCCACAGTAAATAAGCAAAGTACATAAGAGTACATCAGGACGAAGGCCCATCTAGTCCAGCTTTTTGTATCTCACTGATGTTTCAGGGAGCACAGAAGACATGAAGACACCTTCATCTAGGTGCTCTCCTGAATCTGGCCTTCTGAGGTTGCCTACATATAAAATAAGGAGGTTGCACATACCCCTTGTGGCTTATAACCTGTAGGCATTAGTTTTTCCAAATGGCTCCAATGGCTTACAGCAGCAGCTGTGCTTCTCGCATTGCCCCCCCCCCCCCAGCTACACTTTTGTCACTTGGCTAAGCTGTGAATGATCTGGGCTAAAGGCCTGGCAAGGCAGTCTTGTTTGTCATGGGGGGAGGTTGTGACAACGGCTGTTCATCTTCCTTGAATTCTTCTCCTCTCTGTTTTCAAAATAACAACACCTGGCAGAATGGACCATCTTCCAAGGATCGGCCTCTACGGTCACCTTCTTTATCGCTACCCATCCATCTATCTGTAATAATAATTGAAATTCATCAGGAAAACCACTAGACATTCTCTTTTCAAAGCAGTCATTAATCTGTGGCAGAATTGAGAGTGGGAATCCAATGAGGAAAGGAGGTAACAGATTTTTTTTTGGGGGGGGAAGCAGATTTATAAAGTATTGAAGTATTTATTCTCTATAAAATCCACTCTTTCTAATACAGTCAGATACTGCATTGGTTATTCAAAGAACACAATGTGGGGAAATTTGTGATGAGGACGGTGCACAGAGGAATTAAAATTACTGGTACATTTCTTGAATCTATATACTGTATATAAAACTGAAAAGTCACTGACTGATTGACTCACTCATTCAATCACTCATCAACAGCCAGCCAAAACCACTGGGCCTAGAAGCGTGACATTTGGGGAGGGTGTTCCTTCCAAGATGGAGCAGCAACGTCAATGTGATCCTGCGCATTGCTATCACCGCCCAGAATTGTTCCAGTGGTGAGTAGCAAGGGGTGTTTACATCACATATTGTGGCATCTGCTGTATTTACCCTATCTCTATGCCACTGCCAGGACTAGTAATCTGAAACTAGCCATTTATTGTATACCAGTTCTGTATCTATTGTATACCAAGTTCTGCCAGTGTCCAGATTCTATGGCCACAGCTAACATCCTGTCCCGAACCCTTCATGGTGAGCCCTTGCAGATCCCTGAAGGAAGGCTGGCTCAATGTGTTGGCCCTTTACTGCATGTGGGCTCTTGGTCACCACTGGCTCTGATGTCACCCCAGAGACTGTGTGTTGCGTTCAGGATCTCTTCCTCCATATGTGTTTTT
The DNA here is from genome assembly GCA_030015325.1 of Cryptoblepharus egeriae. Lineage (NCBI taxonomy): Eukaryota > Metazoa > Chordata > Lepidosauria > Squamata > Scincidae > Cryptoblepharus > Cryptoblepharus egeriae. The sequence goes on from JAREYC010000004.1 coordinate 6,348,376, forward strand.
ACATATGTGTTTCTTCCTCCATATGTGTTTCTCTTCCAGACTTAATAACCGGAGAACCGGAGGGAGAGAATAAAACACAGACAGTGAAGGTCAGCTCCCTTTAGCATGTATCCAGCACAATCATGAACATAAAAGCGGCGTGGAGTGGAATCCTTATTTTCAGCGACTTGGGCTGCCTTTATAGTTCTCTTTATAATTCCACTTATAGCTTATATGACTCAATCAAACCGAACGCTGAAAGGGAAGAAGCACCATTCCCTTCCCTCTTGGACGTGTGGTCATAAAACCATCTGTCTCTGCCCCTTTCATGAGTCACTTTGCTGCAATGTCATCATGTATCTGTCCAAGTTGACTCACATTCACCTTCAGGCTCCAGAACTTCTTCCAGGTAACCATGTGGTCTTTAGACAAATCAGCTCAGAGATTCACTTTTTTGCGGGTGGTTTGGATACAGTCCTGGCACCAGGATGCTATTCCAGTGGAAGCCCCCATGACCACTGCTGCCTCTGCATGGTCACCCATATGGGTCCTGAGTCCAGTGGCATAGCTCAAGAGGGTGCAAAGCACAACATTTTCAGGGAGTCACACTGTAGCATGCAAATGGGAGTGTACACGTTTCCAGTTTGCTCCCCCTGCCCAGAATGGCTCAGAAAGGGAGCGACCGCTTGTACACCACGGTGAAGCTCCCTACAAATCTTTTACCTTTTTGTTCTTCCAACAACGCTAAGAGGCTAGGAGTGAGTGGCTGCTCAGGTCATCCAGGAAGCCGAATTGAACCTGGATATTTTATGTCCCAGTCCAACTTCCTAGCTGCTCCACCATCCTGGCACTCAATTAAGTCAAGAAGTGAAAGCTCTCTTACCATGAAGATAGGGTTGCAATAATTCTCTTTCACAAAATCGGGACAGGACCTTCTGTCCCGTTTACTAGTATGTGACCACAATCACCCCAAATTAGAATTGTCCCTGTTTTTCAGGGCATATGGCAACACTGCCTGAAGAGGCCTCATTCTTATTCAATTACTACTACGTTGAGCAGGACAGATGCACACCCTCCATTTGCACCCAGCCCTGAGCAATATATGCCAGTCTGGAAGGTGAGAAGCAAAATCAGAGCGCGGGAGGCTTATTGATATTTGCTCAGCACTTTGAGAAGCAAACAAAAAACACAAATAGCAGAAAGGCCATCCTGGCACCAGTGGGCCCTTTTCCATATTGCTTCCCACTCACCCACACAATAGTTTCCTCTTGATTCAGCACAGCTCAGTCATCACACAGCAGGTTGTCGGAAATTTGGAGTCACAAACAGTTGCAGAAATATTGCTTTTGGTTCGTCTGTTATTTGCATTTTCCTATTGTTGTTGGCTCGGCTGGTGCTGCTTGGACAAGTGCTAAATGTCACCCTGTTTAATGTAAATAACATCTGGATCACCAGCTGAGAGAAGAACATCCAGCAAAAATGGGTTAAAGAATGGTTAACTGGACCTCAACAGGATGGCACTTCAGGTGGTACAGTTTTGGAGGCAAAGCTGTTTCCTTGGGTATGCACAAGCACCTCCAATGACCCAGTTGATGCAGCATGTTCTGATATACTGTATTTACTTGAATCAAATTAATTCAGCTGAATTTAATTTACAAAATTAGGGTGAGCATTAGATTTAATGAAGTGGATTCGTGTAAATATGGTATTTTGATTATAAGTATAGGTCAGTATTTACATTAGCAATTTCCTATATTGTAATAAAAGATAAAGGTAAAGGTTGTACTGTTAGTCATGGCCAAGTGTAGGGTGCAGTGCTCATCCCTATTTAAAATCCTTTAGAGTCAGCATTGTATGAGGATGCTTCCATGGTTATGGGATTGGCATGACTGAGCCATGCATTGTTGTATTTGTATTGTTGTATAAGGTAGTGCAATTAGGTAAAAAATATAACATAAACCCATTGTCATATTATTATTATTATTATTATTATTATTATTATTATTATTATTATTATTACTACTACTACTACTACTACTATGACGACGACGACGATGACTACTACTACTACTACTACTACTACTACTACTACTACTACTACTACTACTATTACTATCCATAAATACACAGCGAACAATTTCGTACTGGTTTCATTCACATCACCAGTCGGACCCTTCCCAAGTGTCTAGGACTGTGTGATGTAGCGGTGTATAATTCGTGCTGATCCCAGAAGAGCGTTATTATTATTATTATTATTATTATTATTATTATTATTATTATTATTATTATTATTATCATTATCATTATTATCATTATTATTATTATTGAAAATCAAACAGAAATGCACAGCAAACAATTTCATGCTGGTTTCATTCACATCACCAGTCGGACCCTTCCCAAGAGTCTAGGACTGTGTGATGTAGCAGCGTATAATTCGTGCTGATCCCAAAAGAGCAGCTTTCTGTAGTTGGCAGAGTTGTTGTTGTTGTTGTTGTTGTTGTTGTTGTTGTTGTTGTTGTTGTTGTTGTTGTTGTCGTCATCATCATCATCATCATCATCATCATCATCATCACATAACACATTGTATGCAGTATAATTAAATTTTGCACCTGCTTTGCAGCTGTGCATTACAATCGCCAGTAAACTTTTTTAAAAAAAATCTCAAGCCTTTTAAAATAGGGGTGCGCATTAAGTCATCATAATCAGAACAAAATCATCATCAAATGTGCATCATAAGAGTCTGCAGTGAAGAGTCGAGACTGCATGAAACCTCTGGATTGGACATGCGTACTAGAATGCGTACCAAATACTACAAGAATCTGGTCTTGCCTCCTGAATGGAACTAAGGGATTTTTGAGTTTGTAGATCTGATTTCCACCAACCCCAGTTCCTCCTGCACCCCTATACCACATGCCATTCTAATTACAAGGGTTTCCCAACCTTTAGGAAAGGACTGCCAGGGAACTGAAGATACAAGTTCAGTTCCATGAGCAAAATGTCATTCAAGGAAGTTGGGATACAAGTCAGCAACTTTTAAGGGATATTTTTAGGGGGAATACAAACCTCCTTAATTCATTCATTCATTGCTATAACCCCGGTAGACTAAAATAATTGGCAACGGGCCCTCAATTGCATAGCACAGCTTTCTCTTGCCCTTGTCAAATGGAGGTTGAGTTGCTCTGCTCAGGTCAGATTTCCTTGGAGAAAGCAGTTTTTGATATGGATCCCAATGCCAGCATCTACTTGGAACTGTCCGATGAGTTCTTTTCCAAACCCAGCACAAAACAGGACTACAGCTGCAGCTGGTGTGCAAGATTAGCATGCTGTTGCAAAGAAGAGAAAGCATAAGCTTCCCCCCCCCCACCCGCTGCCATTGTTTCAGTTGTAAAGTATAGTAAGGAAAGCCTCCAGCAGAGTGATTTGATTCCTGCGCATGCAGAATTGTTCATTACAACCACACTTCCGCTAATTGGCAAAGGAAGGCAGGACAGGCAAGCTCATATGAATTAGCTGTCACAGACCTGAAATCAGTAGGGAGAGAAGATGAGGATGAGGAAGAGGAAGGACATCCCCTTTTGGGATGTTATATCTCTGTATGCAAATGTATCATGAGATGCTTACAAATTACTTAATTAACCACATTGCAGAGTTCTTCTGCCTCCCCCTTGGCTTGTTGTTTTATTGTTATTTGCTTGCAAGGAATTCCTTCCTCTCCTTGGTTAGTGTGTGACCCTAAACCTCCATTCTTGTTTACCTAAGATGCTTACTACTCCTAACATGTTGCTCATTTGCTTGTGCCATGGTTGTTATACCTTCTTTTGGCCATTTAAGTGCCTGGCCCAAGCTCATATCTATGACAGGAGAGAGGGAGGAACATACTTCCATTCATTCCACGGAGTGCCTGTGAGTTTTTGCATAGAATTAACATGCCACATTTCAGTGCCATCCACTGAAATTCTGATGCAACAGAAGAGAATAATTCTAAATTGTAATTATAATTTTGAAATGCCATCAAATTCAAATATTAGCCCCATATAGCACACGAGCACATTTAAACAGCCCAGCCCAGTGTACTTGCACTGTGTTCATTGAGGTGTACAATATAAGTGTGTCAGGAATGAGGTATAATAACGTTCGGGTGCAATACACACCGCACCCTGGACCAGCACAAGTTCCTTTGTGTCATCTCAGGAAGGTTGCTGAACATGCCATAAAGAATGCTTTCAACTTTCTGAGTTCAGAACAAGCACATCACATGTGGAGGACAGGTTTATCAATGGCTACTAGTCATGATGGGTACGTTCAGCAATGTAACCTCAGAATACTAGTCACGAGGAGTAATGGCAAAATTAAAAATTCCTCTTCTCCTGCTCGTGACTGGTTGCCTACCATTGGAACCAGAGTGCCGGACTAGATGGGAAGTTGGTCTGATCCAGCAGAGATTTCCTGATGTGGTGGTTTAGGAAACAGCCATCTTCACCTTGTACCATTATGCAGCATCATCTTTTAATCTGTGGGGCCTGGATCCCCCAGATACTAAATGCTGAGGAAGGAATCCAAGAGGGGGAAACTGGCTTGTTCATTCAAGCATGTGATTAGATTACTTCATCCAACTGCAGGCTACAAGCATGCTTAAAAATACCAGGATTAAAACTTAAGCACAATCCTAACCATGTCTACTCAAAAGTAAGCCCCATTGTGCTCAAAGGGTCTTACTCCCAGGAAAGTGTCTTTAGGACTACAGCCTTAATTGCAGAAAGAAAAGCATCAAACATTTTCTTATGTTGAATAATAAATACAAACTTTTAAAATGGAACACTTCAAATATACCTGCACTTGTGGGTGGCGCAAGCGGTTAAGACGCTGTGTCTGTTAATCAGCAGGCCAGTGTTCAAGACCCAATTTGGCCCCATAAGACAGGGTGAGCTTCTGTCCTTATCCCAGCTCTGCGACGCCAGCTGGATCCAGTTGTATTGGCTCTGCCTTTCCATTGGACTAATTCAGTGGCGTGGAGAGGGGGGATTTGCTGCTTGAGTAACAGCCGATCCTCCATAACAATCCAACCCAGGCTTTCGTGCTTTGCATGCAGCGTATGCAGCACCGAGCACGATACCATAGTCTTTCAGACTGACGGAGGCCTGCTACTCAAATCTAATGGCCCACCAAATATAATGCGCACCCTGATATTAAAAGGCTGGAGGTAAAAAATGTCTACTGGTGATTGTCATGCACAGCTGCAAAGCAGGTGCAAAATTTAATTTTACTTCATTAAACATTGAGTTATCTGACAATAATAATATGACAATTGTTTTATGATTTTTACCCAATGTGCATGTGGACATGTGCACTGGGCATACAGTAAAGTGCTCATCTGGGGGTGCCAGCAGAGAGGGCTCTGAGTTCCTGCTCTGGCACATGTGCCATAGGTTCACCACCACTGTCCTAGACTGATCACTCTTATCCACCATGAACTTCAGTGTCTGGTCGAACTATCAAGACTTGATGAACAAATCTGGTTTCAAACGCAATAGAAACAAACCAATCCACACAGAGGAACAGATGGGAAGTAACAACCCTGATTGGAGCTTAAAGGGAACACTATTAACATAAACCCAAAATTAAATCTCACTGGCAAACATTAAGAAAAATAGTCTCATTCGGCATTGAACAAAAGATGAAAGAAAACCCAAATAATAGTAAGATCCACCAAATATTTTATTCTTGGTAGAAACATCAAGGAGATTCTCAGTTAATAGGTGAAGCTCAGTGGGTCTACACCAGTGTAAATGGTCACTGAAATCACCTATTAAGAAACCCATTGTGTAGAGCTGGGAACTCTTGAAGTCCACCCAGGCCGAAATAATTGCTCCTGAATGCCAATCCTGAAGGCGATTGTGGAACTTGGAATAAAGATATCAACATGCGCCTTTCATCACTGGGTGGCAGAGCTGGTATTGCGCATGGAGCGCCCCTTGACCATTTAATTAATGAAGGAGCCCAAGCTGCTGGAATTAATGTGGTGTTGAAAGCATCAAAAGCCCCAGCGAAGGATCAAGCTGATATTTTCATTTATACATGAGCGTCTCCCAATGCCTTGTTGTGTCCCTCTTTCACACGACATCCTAGTCTGTTCTTTGCTCTCTTTCACCCATAAACTCCTTTTCAATTGGCCTTCACAGGGTTTCTGCGTGACGAAGCCTCACCCCAATTAATGTGGACAATTGGAGTGGAGAAGAATTTGAGCCAGCTCCGCAGGATATGCTTTCCCTCCCAAATTCTTTGGGGGAAGGGATTGTCTAAAACCAGCGGGGTGCACCCCTTCTCCGTCCTTTCCTTGATCTGTAGCTCCTTGGTGTGCAATCCCTTTCCTGATACACAATGCCAAAACCTCACAATTTGTGGAGCATCTTGCAATGTACTCCTGCAAAAGTTGACATAAACAGTTGTAGTGATGCTGTTGTCAAAAATCACTATTAGCCCATTCAAACCACAAATATGGTTAACCTGTTTGTGATCTGCATGTGTATAAGCTCTGATCCTGATGTGCTGAACATGGGAAACCACAAAAAGTGTTTGCAATTGGGGCCTGCACCTCCTAATGCCAGACCTGTGCACATAGCACATATCCTTTATACTCATTTGAAAATAAAAAATGGAAAAAATAAAATTAAAATTTTTAAAATAAAAATGGAAAATGAAGTTAAAACCAGAAGCTCCCTTCTGCACAAGCAGCTGACACTGTAGTTTGATGGGTCTTTAATGTATCGGTTGCAACGATGGGCTCCTTTTTGAAATTGTGTGGGATTTTTAAATGCTGCAATATTGCATGCGACATACACTCCAAGGCACATCCTAAATAGCTCCAATACTCTTTTGGCTAACAGCCCAGCTATCAACCAAACCTTTAGACATCATTATGGGCTCTTAATAATCAGTTAAGCTGAATCCAAAAATATATCTATAGTTGCAATTCGATGCACACTTTCCTAGGCGTATGTGCAGGGTGACCATAGAGAATGGAGGACAGAGTGTTTCAACCTTTAACCATGGCATAGAAGAGAGAATTGAGGCAGGTGCTGCTTTTTAAACCCTTATGTGATGAGTTAAATCTGCCTCAATTCCCTCTTCTATGCAGTGGGGAAAGGTTGAAACACTTTGTCCTCCATTCTGCTGTATATGGTCAACCTGACAGTATGAATGCACAAAGGAGCTTACTTCTGAGTAGGCATGCATAAGGTTGTACTGAAAATTAGCCAACCATGACAAGTAAGGGACATGCAACTATGTGATGTTCTGGAGTCCCTGCCTCTCTACAAATCATCCTACCCAACCTCTGGTTTCTGAGATTTCTCCATGTATTGCCAAAACACCTCCCAGCCTATCTAATAACAATAAGAATAAGACATTTCTTTAAAAACAAAATCAGGGATTCTCAGGGACATTGAATTCTAGTAACAAATTATCCCTTGCCCAGAACTGCTGAATGAACTTGATAAGAGTATTGCATCCCAATCCAGCCCAGCACAAAGAGGGGAGCTGTGCTGCCCCATCATTTTTATCCCATCTCTGCCATTCTCACATGTCAATATAGTGAGGGAATTATGATGGTGACTTAAAAAATATTATGTGGTTGACTTAAAAAAAAGTGATCACCCCCTGTCTATAAAGCAGGCCTCCGTCAGTCTTGAAAGACTATGGTATCATGCTCGGCGCTGCATACACTGCATGCAAAGCACGAAAGCCTGGGTTGGATTGTTATGGAGGATAGGCTGCTAACTGAGCTGCTAACTGCGCAAGAGGCACTCTTTCAAGTGGGTGCTCCTCTTTTATTTAGCAGGGGGAGAGTAACTGGCCCTACACACCCCAGCAGTGTCTGTTCAAGTGGCTTCTGCTGGTGTTCTTTTTTGCATTTTAGATTGTGAGCCCTTTTGGGACAGGGACGATTAGCTTTTAATTAGCTATTTATTTTTCCATTTTCTTTGTAAACCGCTTTGTGAACTTATTAGTTGAAAAGCGGTATACAAATACTGTAGATAGACAGATAAACAGATAGATAGATAGATAGATAGATAGATAGATAGATAGATAGATAGATAGATAGATAGATAGATAGATAGATAGATAGATAGATAGATAGATAGATAGATAGGCTGTTACCCAAGCAGCAAATCCCCCCTCTCCACACCACTGAATTAGGCTGATACAATTGGATCCAGCTGGCGTTGCAGAGCTGGGCTAAGGACAGGAGCTCACCCTGTCTTGTGGGGCCGACCCGAGAATCGAACCCTGGCCTGCTGGTTAACAGGCACAGCGTCCTAACCGCTTGTGCTACCCACAGCCCACTACATGCTAACCATGTCTATTTAACATGCAGGGGAGGGCCGACGCCCTCCCAGCAACCGGTTCACCAGAAATGGGAGGGGCCAGGCTGGGTCAGAGGGCAGGGCGGGGGTCAGGGGGAGGGGCGGGCCCCAACCCCGGCGCACTGCGCATGCGCCAACCCCAGACGCATGCGCAGTGCGTCTCCTCCGGCTGGGCGTGCGCAGTGCGTCTCCTCCAGGTGGAGGAGACATTCTGAACATGCGCAAAGGTCGGAGCATGCGCAGATTGTCTCCTCCTGCAAGAGGAGATGCATTGTGCCCGCGCCAATGTCGGCACTTGCGCAGTGTGTCTCCTTCCGCGGGAGGAGATGCACTCATCTCCTCCTGCTGGAGGAGACGCACAGCGCAAGCGCGACCCTGGCGCACATGCTGTGCATCTTCCCCACCAGGAGGAGACACACTGCGCATGTGCTGAGGTCAGCGCACGCGCAGTGTGTCTCCTCTCCCAGCGTCTGAATCGATACACTGGGTTTTCAGGTGACCCCGCTGCTACCAGTTTGGTAGTGGCGGAGTCATGGGAACAACCAGTTCAGCCGAACCGGTCCAAACCGACTTGGGCCCATGCCTGATGCCATGTCTATATAATCATGTCTATATGCTTTGCCTTTTATATAGGCCGAATTTATATCTTCCATCCTTGCGTAGATATTTAGGGATGTCAGAAGTGAGTTGGTTGTTCTAAGTAGCTGGAGAGAATAGGTCTCTTCCATGTGATGGACAGAATAAAATGGAGTGTAATGTCAGCTCCGTTTGGCAGCAGCCCATGTGTCTGCGTGGAAAGACTCCTCATACCTGGTGTATACACAAACACTCATGATCCAACATATTGGATTTTGTGACAAAGAAATCTCATCCCCCCTTTTCTGGGTGTCCATTGCATAAATGGAGCAAAATACCACCTCGAATTTTACGTGAATATCAATATTGCTGTTCTGTTTAATCAATACACTCCAGACATTTTTCAGCTTAGATCTCTTTTAAAATACTCCATCACTTTCAAAGGAACACTCCCATAGGAAATGTCGAGGGCGTAAATGCCAGATGTTTCTTTTTAACCATTTATTGTGGGGAGGGATCAGAAGGAGATGTGAGAAGGCCTCGTTTCATGGCTCAAACAGCACCAAACTCGGCTAATAAGAAAAGAGATATAGATTTTGTTGACTGGATAGTAGCGATAGACAGTACTATAAAACTGGACTGACTCATAGACTGACTCATTGACTCACTCATCAACGCCCAGCCAAAATCGTTGAACCTAGAAGCGTAAAATTTTGGGAGAGTGTTCCTTCCATGATGGAAGCACCCACAAAGAAACCATTTTTTTGAAATTTAAACCAAAGCGGGTGAAAAGAGGTGCAACATGTTTTGGTCCCTAGACTTTATATTAAAAAATTGCTGACTGATCAACGCCCAGCCCCAAACTGAAGCATAAAATTTGGGGAGGGTATTCCTTTTGTGACATGTGCACCCACTAAGAATCAATTTCTAGAAATCTAATCCTGAAGGAGGTGAAAAGGGTTGCAACATGTTTTCATCCTACCTAACACCGAAGACTATAGAAGCATATTCCTTCTGTGATGTAAGCACCCACTAAGAACTGTTTTGTTGCCCAGTGATGCTGGTAGTACCCATTGCCTGCTGCTCACTGGTGCCTGGTGCTTGCTGGTATCCAGTGCCTGGGTCCTGGTAAGCATGCCCAGTAGTGCCTGGTGCTGTCTATTACCCACTACCACTTGCCTGAGACCCAGTGCCTGAGACCCAGTATGGATGTGTGGTGCCTGGTCGTGCCTGAGCACCCAGCATGTGGTGGCCCATGCCTAGTGCCTGCTGATGCCCTGTGTCCACTGCTCAGTGGTGCCTGGTAGGGATGTGCTTTACCCAGTGGTGCCCAGTGTCTGGTGCCCCATGCCTAGTGTCCTGTGGTGCCCATTGGTGCTCACTACCCAGTGGTGCCTGGTGGGGTACTTGTTGGTGCCCATGTTGGTGCCAATGTTGGTGCCCAGTAGGGATACCAGGTGCCTGGTGGTGCCTGCTGCCCAGTGCTGCTTGAAGGGATACCTGTTGCCTTGTAGGGATGTCCAGTCTCCACTGTGCACTGGTGCCCAGTGGTGCCACTACCCACTAGTTCTGTTGCCATCTGGTGTATGGTGGTGCCTCCTGGTGCCCAGTGGTGTCCACTGACAGATGTGGCTTGTAGGGGTTCCCAATGTCTGGTGGTGTCTGCTACCTGCTGCAGAGTAATGCCAGGTATCTGATAGGGATGCCCTGTCCTCAATAGGGAGGTCTCGGTGCCTGCTGCTGCCTGCCACTGCCCCCTGGTACCATCTGGTGCCTATTGTCCGACTTTGTCCAGAGAAGCCAATGCCTGCACTTGCCCGCCACCCATTGCCACTGCCTGGTGCCCACCAGTACCCCGCCATGCCCAGCATCCACAAATATTCTTGAAATGTTTCTCCTGCAATGGTTGGTTCATTCTGCAGTTATATATAAAATGAAAGATTGGGCCCAATCCAGTTAAGCTAAACATTTTTAAGATCCACTACTTTCAAATGTAATGTGACCTAGAAGTCTAACTTCCTAGTAAATAGGGTTGTCATATATCCTGGAAAAGAGGGACTGTCCTGGTTTTGGGGGATTGTGTTCACATACTGGCAAGTTTAGGGGTCCTGTCCCAGATTTGTGGAAGAGAATTATGGCACTCCTGCTTGTAAATGAGATTAGGTTGCAATTTAAGGATGCGTCCAGATTCTGCAATTTAAACATGCTTCCAGATTAAAAACTCTTCCAGATTCTGCAGCTCTATTGGGCAAAAATAATCTCAGCCAGAAGAGGCCGGATGGAAGAACTGCAGGAACCAGGTTGCACCCTCTAAATCACCCCTCCTTGCTAGAGTTAAGAGGTATTCTAGGCAGCAACAGCAGTGAGACGGGCTCCTGATATGGCGCATTGTGACACCTGCAGTACCTATTGCATTACTTCTCCCATCTTTTGTTTAGTTTGACCCTGAGTTTTCCCTAGGATTTGTTCCCATTCTTGCAAAGTCTTAAAAACTAGAAACATATTTTGGGGGGAAGAGGAGTGAATGTTGAGATTCTCCTCAGTCGGATCTTGGTTCCCAGTACTAAATTCCATGCTTGACAGTCAGGTTAAGGAACCAATGATCATAGCTGCATCCAAAGCTCAAACTCTGATTTCAGGGACCTGTTTTCAGGAACTCACAAAACTAGTGGGACTTCAGCAATCATCATCAATCCCACTCAGTGGCATACCTAGAGGGGGTGCAAAGCACAAAGTTTTGCAGGGAGCTTCACCATAGCATGCAAGTGGCCTCTCACCTTTGGAGTCATTCTGGAAGGGGGATAAGATGGAGGCATTTGCCTCTGTCCCCCTACCCCAAATGACTCTGAAGGGGACAAGGAGGGTCCCGTAACACTTTGCTGAGACTCCCTGCACCCCTCTAGCTACACCACTGGGCCCTCTCACAGTTCTGAGCAATGTGACCTTTTATTTGCTTGCTCTGCCCATCCCTTTTGCCTCTGAAGCCACAGGTTAGCCATCCATAAACCTGCTTCCAGTCCTGGAGACACAGCGAAGGTGAAGCATTTAGAAAAATGCTGTAACATTTGGAAAGGACACTCCATGATTCATTACTTTACTTGAAAACAACCCTTTCTGGAGATCATTATGCAACTTGCATCGTCAGCCGCAGAAGATGAAAGAGAAAATAGTGTCTGAAGGTACTGGCGTCTACAGCCTGGAAGACAGGGCACGTTTTTTAAAATTTAAAGAAAAACCAACACTCCAGAATGGCTTTTTCCAGCTTTTGTCTCATTCAAAAATCAATAAGAGAATCCTTTTAAAATTACAACTAAAGTAGCAAGTCTCTTTGTTCTGTCTCTGTGCACTTCAGGTACTGGAACAGAAGGAGAACGTGGCGTTCCCTGCAGCACTGGACAAAAGGAAGCTCAGAGACATGGATCTCAATAAAGGCCAATGTTGTCTCCAAAGAAAACAGCAGAAGCTAGAAAAAGTTCAAACTTAGCTTCATAAATAAAGAGCCTCGGAAAGGTGATCATCTGGGGAGTGAAGCCATACAGCCTTCCGCAATTGTCTCCATAAACATCCTTCCCTCTTCGCCATCAATGCCAAGGGTTACCCTACCCCATTCTTTTCCCCAAAGCTGGGGAGTAGTGGTGATTTTGGGGTTACTCCTACTCTGGAGTGAGATATTTTTTCTTAATGTTACTTCTCCTCCTACTCCAAATAAAAAATATTTCGTCATTGCCACTTCAGTAGCCACATAGACACATAGTAGTCATAGCCACATCAGGCTACTTTTCGGAATTCTGATTACATTATGTTTATATGGTTATCACTAATCAGAATTCAAATGTCTGTAGCTATATTTTTTATTTAATGCAAATTTGAAATTACACCATATTTTTCATTGGAATCCTTCAGTCTCGAAAGACTATGGTATCGTGCTCAGAAGTAGAGGTCCTAAAACAGCGTCTTTTATGACTGAACAGGCCAATTCGAGAGTGGCAATCCCTTTCACACTGAGGGCAGATACAGTCAGTCCCCTGCCCAGCCCCCAGATTTCGCTGTTTCCGGGACTGCCTCTTTGACTCAGCCTGCTGAATGAGTGTCTCTTTGAATTGAAGAAGGCCATGCGCGTCTTTTGCCTCCACGCTGAACGATCAGAGGTCAGGGTTTCCCAGTTGTTGATGTCCATTCCCAAGGCCTTTAGATCCCTCTTGCAGATGTCCTTGTATCGCAGCTGTGGTCTCCCTCTAGGGCGCTTTCCCTGTGCTAGTTCTCCATACAGGAGGTCTTTTGGAATCCGACCATCGGCCATTCTCACAATATGTCCAAGCCAGCATAGACGTAGCTGTTTCAGAAGCGTGGACATGCTAGGGATACCAGCACATTCCAAGACTGCACCATTTGAAACTTTGTCATGCCAAGTGATGCCAAGAATACGTGGGAGACCGCGCATATGAAATGTGTTCAGCTTTCTCTCCTGCCACGCATGAAGGGGCCAAGACTCACTGCAGTACAAGAGTGTGCTCAGGATGCAGGCTCTATGGACCTGCATCTTTGTATGTTCCGTCAGCTTCTTATTAAGCCATACTCTCTTTGTAAGTCTAGAAAACGTGGTAGCCTCTTTACCGATACGTTTATTTAGCTCGGTATCTAAACAGAGAGTGTTGGAGATAGTTGAGCCAAGGTACACAAAGTCATGGACAACCTCCAGTACGTGTTCAGAGATTGTGATACACGGAGGTGAATCCACATCCTGACCCATGACTTGTGTTTTCTTCAAGCTGATTGTTAGTCCAAAGTCTTGTCAGGCTTTGCTAAAACAGTCCATAAGTTGTTGGAGGTCTTCGGCAGAGTGAGCAGTAATAGCAGCAGCAGCAGCGAAGAGGAAATCCCGCATATATATTTGATTCAAACATTATTTATTCAATACAATGCTCTAATAGGCTAATTTTTAATTTTATTTAATACAAAAACAGCAAAAAGCTAGTTAAAACTAAACTATACATTTAGTCTTTTAAATTGAGTTAGTTCTCAAAAGCAGTATGGACTCAATCAAATCTTCTTTCATTGAAGCACGTAAATCAGATTTTATTATTTTGAGTGCTGAAAACAGCCTTTCAACACTGACTTGGGTTGGTGGTAGAGCAGTAACTGCAAAAGGCTGCATCTTGAACTATTAGTGGATAAGTTTTTATTGCCTGTATCACCTGTAACTTTGATGTATGAGCAGCAAGGTGTGGCTCAGGGTCCTACTTTCTAGGGTATCTCGGACCCTGACATGTCCATCAAACCCATACCCACTAGGAATCAATATCTTGTTCCAGGGACCACATTACCCAGCTGAGGATGATTTACAATTTAAGATCACGCCACTTGGGCAAGTGTGAACTCTCAGGCCATATGGCCCCCACTGGGCATTCTGGAGATAAGGGCTTCAGGTCTTAATTCAAAGTTTTATAATTTTGATGTTTATAATTCTTGATGTTTTATAACTCACAGGAAAGTGTGACTGCAGAAGTGGGGCTGACTCACAATATAATAACAGGAGTGAGGAGTAACAAATATACGGTATTTTGTTACTCTTTACTCCTACTCCTGCTCCTGTAAAAACCTCTTATTCCTTTACTCCTTACTCGTACTCCCCAGCCCTGCTTTTCCCAAATATGCTTGCCCAGCACTACAAATCAGGCCAAACTGAGGACATCACAGACCTCTCCACTCAGGGCTGGCCCAAGGCTCCCAATGCCTGAGATGGCATGCCCAATGCTGTCCCCTTACCCAACTGTATGCCAGCCACTATTCCCACTGTTCAGTATCTTAACTCGGCACCATTCCTCTTCCCTGTTTTACTTTCCAACCCCAAAATACATTGATTGATTGATTGATTGATTGATTGATTGATTGATTGATTGATTGATTGATTGCCTGAAGGGATTTCTAGCCCAGAATTCCCAAGCCAAAGCAATTGCCCAAGTTGGCTTCAGTTCCAAGGGGCTTCAAATTCTGGCCAGATCTGGTGCACTGAGAAAGCAATTACAGGGTGCAGCACCACAGTGGAGAATCCTGTGCATTGCCACTGCTGCCCAAAATTGTTCCGATGGATGGCAAGTGGGGGGGTTCTTACATGGTGCATTGGAGCACCTGCAGTACTTATCACACCAGACCCTCTCTAGCTACCCTATCAGTTGTCTCTCAAACCCGTAGCTCCAAAAGAAACATGTGCAAAATTGAACCTCAGGAAGAAATCAATGAAGGGAGAGCCACTGAGGATATGCAGTTTCCTGGTGTTCTTTCCCCCTCTGTTCTTTAAGTTTACAAAGCTCAGGCACAAGAGTGATGCACATATAAGTTTAGAGGAGGAGTGTCCAAACCCTGGCCTGGGGCCAGAAGTACTTATGAATGGATGTGAATTCATTCATTCATTCATTCATTCATTCATTCATTCAGTTCTGTTTCAAATCTATTCATTTATTTAAATTTATTTAAATTTGATATATAAATCAAATCTTTTTTCTTCTTCTGGCCTCCGACACAGTGTCAGACTGATGATATAGCCCTCCTGCCAAAAACATTTTTAGGTTTGATTCCATAAGGTAAGGACTGATTTTTGGAGAAAAAAGCATTGAAGAATCAGGGGAATTTTAAATAACTGCTGTTTACTGGAATACTAACAATAAAAATAAATTAGGCAAATCCCTGAGAAGGGCACTTTGTCAGTCAGTGATGGAAAACTGAAAGAACAAGAGGGAAGGAACTTTTGGCAGGGTGTTAATTAAGATTGACTATTGGATGGGACCAACTGAATGATGGGCAGTCATTTGCTGAGGAGTCATTTGCAACAATAGCGTGTTCATACGTGTACTCCAGCTCTTGATGTTCCAATCATGGATCATGATCATGAACATGCGATAAGAATGTCACAACCTGTTACAACCTTTAAGAACTTAAGAAGAGCCTCCACTGGATCCAGCCTAAGACCCATCTAGTTCAGTTTCCTGTATCACACAACAGCCCAGCAGATGCCTCAGGGAGCATACAAGACATCCTCCCTGCATCTGGCGTTTGGAGGCTGCATTTTAAAAACACAGATACACAATGCTATACTATACTTCTCTTTACCCTGGTATATATACCATACCATTTACCCTTTATACTTTTCTTTACCCTAGAAAAGGAGGGATTAAGGAGCCGTTGGCCTAAATCTTGATTCATGAAGGGAATGAATCAGTGGGCAGATTCAATATGCCTTGGGTGTCCTTCGGGAAGAAAGGCAGAGTACGACAGACAGACGTACAGACAGACAAGCAAGCAAGCAGGCAAACAAACAAGCAAGCAAACAAATAATCTGCACTTAATCCAGCTTTTATCTGGATACGGCCCAGCTCAAAATTATGAGTTGTCAACCAGGGTTGTAGAGTCTCCGTATTACCATAGTTGTAAATACAAGCAATTTGTAAATACAACTACCTTCAGGGTTCTTTCTCTGCCTCTCTTAACTACGTTTATTCAAAATATCACCACTTCTCCCCCTTTTGTAATTATTAACCGGTATGGCTGAGGAAACCCTGAGGCCAATCATTAAAATGTCATCCTCTTAGGACCACTGAGCAACTTCAACCCTGCCTGGCTAAACTTCTTTGCAGCCCATCCCTCAGCTTTGCTCACTCAGAAACCCTTTTTTTCAATGAGGAACCATGAATTGTAGGGTACAGTCAATTAACTTGAATATTAATTATCTATAATGAATGTACCCTTCCTGAGGGCTTGAAAAAGAAGCAAATTACTTGGAGAGGGACTAATTAAGATGATGTAATCTTGACCACGAAGAATAATTCCTTCCCAGTGACAAAGATGATCTAATTGAAGTATCTCATTAATTAACGTCTCATGAAATTGACTGGAAAAAAAATGCTCTGATGAATGCCATCTGAACCCTGGGCCAGGCGAGCATTGTCGTGCACACGATCCCCTTCCAGGCCGTACTGCTGACAATATAATTAGGCTCTGGAAACAAGCTGAGCTCGGAAGGATTTATGGCCCTGCAGTGGGTGTGCACAAAGCCCTAAATACGGAGCAGAAGCAAGGCAGGTCTTGGTTTCCAAACACAGAGAAACCCACTGAAGCCAGTGAAAGGCAATCAGTGGACCTCAGCAGTCCGCTAGCTTGGCACAATCAACATCATGTGCCGCACATGAGCTTTGGGCCCTCTCCCTTTAGGGTATGGCCTTTGGCCAACAGGTAGGTCACAACCATAACTTATTCAGCCACTATTTTAAGCATTTTAAGTAAAAGGGAAAGAAAAGTCTCTTTCCAGATGTTGTATGTACACCTTCCATTAATAGGCACTGTAATAGGCTGTGGGTGGTGGTGGGTGGAGAGGGGGGATTTGCTGCTTGGGTAATAGCCTATCCTCCATACCAATCTATGCAGGCCTTCGTGCTTCCCATGCAGTGTCGAACACAATACAATAGTCTTTCAAGACTGATGGATGCCAATACAAAGGCACTGTAAATGTACAGCCCAACACTTTTTAACCATCTCACGCCACACCATCAAAACACACCAACAGTTTTTGGACAATTGACAAACAAAACCTAGGTGTTATGCTGGGGAGGGGGTCACATTCTTGATGGCCCTACCCTCTCCCAATGCCCACAGCACGCCGAAAATTGCTGGTATAGCCTAAGATCTATACATAGCAGTATATATGTTTATTACAGTACTAGCAAAATGTTTATTCAAATATGCATTTCATTTTTAATTCTACTGCCACGTTTTTATAATGCAGTTGTTTCAAGTTATTTTGTTGTCGCAGTGAACTTATGAACGTTTTTAATTTATTCTCTGCCACTTTGAATGAATTCCAGGCATAAAAGCAAGAAACTCATAGCAATGAAATGCAAGATAAATAAAAGCGTGCTTGGTTTTCATCCAGCTTCTACTGCTGCTTTTGTAAGGATACACAGGTGAATCTTTATGGAGATGGAGATAAATGCTATTATCATCTGCTAATTGCTGAAATTGCTTCCGCTGAAAGCATAGCTGCTTACTGCCAGTGGCATAGCTAGGGGGGTGCAAAGCATTAAGTTTTTCAGGGAGCCACTTTGCAGCATGGAAGCAAACCCTCCCCTCCTGTTAGAACCATTCCAGCCATATTTCCAGGTTGTGCATGCAAAAAGGCACACAGAAGTGTAAATAATTTTTATAAAATAATCTTATTCATGCAACTTGCAAGCAGGTTCCTGAACCTCCAAGCGCTTCATGTACACAGCGCTAAACCGGCACTCTAATACGTGTGGGGATTCACTGTGAATGTCATATTTTTATTTGTTTATGCTAGTGTTGTTAAACCTTTTATCAAGTATGGGTATTTAATTGACTTTATCTACTGCAGCTAGAACTCCTTTAGTTATCATCCAACATTTGAACGCTAATTACATTTCAGGCAGCTACCAAATATACCATAACTAACGTTTATTGGGCAATGAAATGTTGCACAGTTAATAATTACAGATTCACGTAGATAATAAAATGTGAAGCACTGAAAGGGCGATGGCCAATTTACTGCACATGTAGCATTTTGCAAACAGCTCCATACTAGGTTGATGTTCTCAATAGTTTCACCTTTGGAGTGGGTTAATCCACAGGGGAAAGAGTGTTACACTTTGATTATTGATTTACCGATCCAACTTTTCAGTGCCAATACAGCATGCCAATGGGAAATGTATTGCATCCTGCAGTGTCAGGAGAGCAATCTGGTACAGGCACTCTGTACTCCATTCTATATAGTCACTCTTGTCTATATGGCAGTGGCCAGGGAACAGGGGTAAATTATCCCAAATGGTGTAAAAATGAAATTCCTGGGGGCAATGGACAGTGGCGCTGCCGAGACACAGCCAGGCATGCATATGAATCTATATGCATGCCCGACTGTGTCTCAGCAGCGCAACTGTCCATTGCCCCCAGGAATTTCATTTCATTACATGTAGAATCTATATATAGATTCTATATGCATGCCCGGCTGTGTGTGTTACAGTACTGTAGTGTACAAGGACCTGACACAGTGCACTATATTAATAATATATGATTTCCTTCCTTTCAAATCAAGGGGGTAATGTTGGCATATCTAAATATATTTTGGGGTAAAAGGTAAAAAAGTTCCCTGACCCCTGCTATATGGTCACCCTTGTATCAGAGGCCCCTCCAGAACCATTGCAGGTGGGGGGAACAAAACAGAGCCAAAATGGTGCTGGAATAGCTCCAAAGCATAGGGATCCCCTTACATCCCTCCCTCAAAGACTGACTGCTCTGCCCCCCTTTAGCTACACCACTGCCTATCTGGTTTGCCCATTACAGCTTCATTTTTATAGAAGGTCCATCTTCCATTTCTGTTCTTTTAAGCTGCTGCTGGAGTAAACATACTGCACTTTTAAGATCAACTCCCCGTTGTATATTGCAGTATAGATAGACAATCGATACAGCAACTGAAATATGGTTTTGTTAAATTGTCCAGGGGGCTGTATGCATTTAGCTTTCGCACTATTTTCAGAAAATGAACATCAATATAAAAATAATGAGCATCATAAAATAGAACCCTGGTTCAGGCAGCTGAGCTTTTAAGAAACAGGCAGAGATTTATATGAAGGCACCCGGAAAGACTCAGGTTAGAATAACAGTTAACGTCCTTCAAGGGAAGGATGTACAAAGCGTATGGCGTGCATGCCTTTTGTCTGCTTGGCAGTGGTTATCACATTTACTGGACACCACTGCACACCTGAAAGAAACATTTTCCAGCACATGGCAAAGAAACATTTTCCACTCCTTTTCAACACATGGAAAGAAGATGGTAGAAGAAAGCAATTTCAAGAAGCTTCCATATCGATAGAGGAATGTTTCTCAAACTGTGGGTAGGAGAAAATTTCAGGTGGGTTGCACAGCACCATATCATCATTGGCATCCTTCAGTCTGGAAAGACTATGGTATAGTGCTCTGATTGGAGGTCCTGAAACAACATCTAGTGTGGCTAAAAAGGCCAATGTGAGAGTGTCCATCCCTTCCACACTGAGGACAAATAAATTCCGTCCCCTGCCCAGGCCCAGGTTTCGCTGCTTTCGGGTCTGTCTCTTTGCTTCAGCCTGCCGAACAAGTGTTTCTTCCAGTTGGAGAAGACCATGCTGGGTCTTTTGCCTCCACGCTGAACGATCAGAGGTCAAGGTTTCCCAGCTGTTGATGTCCATTCCCAAGGCCTTTAGATCCCTCTTGCAGATGTCCTTGTATCGCAGCTGTGGTCTCCCTCTAGAGCGCTTTCCCTGCACTAATTCTCCATACAGGAGGTCTTTTGGAATCCGGCCATCAGCCATTCTCTGACATGCCCAAGCCAGCGTAGAAACCGCTGTTTCAGAAGTGTGAACATGCTAGAGATTCCAGCACGTTCCAAGACTGCGTCATTTGAAACTTTGTCATGCCAGGTGATGCCAGGAATACGTTGGAGACAGTGCATATGGAAGGTGTTCCGCTTTCTCTCCTGCCATGCATAAAGGGTCCAAGACTCGCTGCAGTACAAGAGTGTGCTCAGGACGCAAGCTTCATAGACCTGGATCTTTGTATGTTCCGTCAGCTTCTTATTAAGCCATACTCTCTTTGTAAGCTTGGAGAATGTGGTAGCCGCTTTACCAATATGTTTATTCAGCTCAGTATCTAAGGAGAGAGTGTCAGAGATAGTTGAGCCAAGGTACACAAAGTCATGGACAACCTCCAGTTCATGTTCAAAGATTGTGATACAGGGAGGTGGATCCACACCCTGACCCATGACTGTGCACACAGTGCTGGTGTTATGCTGGTGTTATGATGTGGATCCACCATAACTTCCCAGCACCATAACACCTCTGAAAATACGGAGCTGCAAATGCAATGAACAGGATGTGGGCTCCCTGTGGCAGAGATGCATGCTTTGTCCCGAATAAGTTAGTGGGAAGACGGGAAGATTGTCTTTCAAAAAAGTGGGTCCTGGAGCTAATATATTTGAGAACCTCTGCCTTTGAGCCCGATCCTAGTGGCATGCTGTTGGTGTTCTGCTGCCAGTGGGTGTCACAAATGTTCTGTAAAGCACGTTTGCAAGCCCCAGAATTAGCACCAAATATGAATGTCGGCCTCTGGAGGAGGTATGTGGAATTGTGTTTAACCCAATCACTAAATTTGAGCCTATTCATTTATCTACGTTCCATATCTATGTATTTATTTAATTCAAACAGCATGTTTGAAAGATTTTCAGACTGGTCCCAAGGCCGGAGCACAGAGACCCCTGGGCTAGACTGACAATGCGAGGGCAAAATCCACAAAGAATCTGTGGGCTAAACCATAAAAATTAAGAAAATAAAGTGTTAGAAAAGGATTTGGCATCCACAAACCTATGGGGGGGTTCTTCTCGCAATGTGTCCACTTCAGCCACTATTCTCTAAGAAATCAACCCTCACCCACATTACCTTTTGTCAAGCCGGGCTATGACTAAATATTAAGGTGCAGCACCAGGGCCCCAAAATAGATTTTGCTTGGGTAGACATTTCAGAACTTCTGAAGAAATCCTGGTCATAAACAGAAGAACGGCACTGTTACTGTTAGTAACTTAACCCCTGGTTAGCCTTGCACAAGTCCCATGCTGCTCTAGGGATGTTTTAAAATACCATAAGACACTAGTGCACTACTCCTCAGGGGGAGGGTTAAACCAGTGCAAGACATGGGTGCCATCACAGGAATGGGGAGATGACTGACTGAGCTGGCCTAAATTGTGGATTTATTAGGATTATAATAAACAGGCAAAATGTACCCACGTTGTGGGAGTAAAATACCCCTACATGCCACACCCCGTTCTGCAACATCCCCCATACACATCATCCCCCATGCATATCAATGCCCATGCGCATCAATCCCTCATGCACATCAAGCCCCATGTGCATCAATCCCTCATGCACATCAAGCCCCATGTCCATCAATCCCCCATGCACAACATCACCCATGTGCATCAACCTCCATGCACATCCCTCCACCATGCACATAAGGCCCCCATGTCATATGTCAATGTCATATGTCGTTGAATTTGTATTGAAGAGCAGAATCCAATGCAAAAATTGGTTTTGAAATATCTCCTATCAAAAGTTATGGCCAAAAAGTAAAATGTGCCCAAGGCTTTACTTGTGAGAAGGCAAAGATGCCATTGTCTGCCAGAAAGGCCAGGCTTTGAAAAGGCCAGAAATCCAAGACCTTCTCCTCCTTTTTAGGTTTCAGGCATCTGGTCACCCTGATATTGGTGCATTCTGATCCTAAAGGCTACAAAATGCCAGAAATACACTTTGTGTGATGCTTCAAAACATGAGATAAGCACAGGGATGTAGTACAAATAGTAATACTTGATAAGGTGACTCTTTGGCTGTTCTGAGTTAATTAATATACATAATAGGACTGGGAAGCAATCTTCCTATTCAAGGTTGATGACTAAACCTGAAAGGGCATTTGTTGAATTCACAAGGTTCAGGCTTTGTCTCTGAAGCTACAATGAATGGGAGATGCACAGTGATAATTTATAATGGCAGCTGTGATCATACAGTCTTCCTCACTAAGCTACACCACTTAAGCATATGTAGTCAGATTATTAAAAACAAACCCACAGTGGCCTTATTTAAGCCCCAAGAGATACAATTAAACCTCTGGATGAACTCTAATTCAGGCGATTCTCTAAAGTCTCCCTTAGAGTTTCCTTGTAGAAGAATGGGGACTTCAGGATGAGCAGCAGAGGGGGTTAAAGTCTAATAATATGCACCCAGAAATAATACCCTAACCCCAAACTGAACACTTGGGGTTGCTTGAGTGGATTCTTACCTGGCCTTCTGGAACAGAGATGGAGATGCCATGTAATATTTCCCATGAAGAAGGTTCCAAGTCGGGCAGAGTCAAGCTCTCCTAAACTCACTGCTGAATTTTGAAATAAAACTTTCTTTTATTCAGCCTGCTTGGTTTGCCTCAAGGAATGTTATTTGATCTATTCTGTGTTTTGGTTTGTGGCGAGATTATGACATGTTGAATCCAGTCCCTTCGTATCATGTCACCCATGGAGCAAACCAGAGCCACACTGGTCAGTGTAATGAGACGTCTCAGATGTTTCACTCTCTGTCTGCCCAAACAGAAGCACATCTTGGGTGTTAAATGCCCTGCAGGGCCCACAGGGACATTTACAGGCTTCACAGGGACATAAGTGGACTGGTTGTCCAAACCTGAATATGGTTCACCTATAAAATATAAGCATAAATTTGCCCGAGCACCTTCTATGTTCCTTTTCCCCCATACTGTAGCTCTTTGAGGAAAATAATGGTGACCTGAGCAATCATTCTTTCTCTTTTATTACTATTACTAGCGAAAAGCGTACCCACATTGCGGGTGTAACATTTTCCCCTATGCCATCACCCCATGGCACAGAAACATCCCATGTGCCACTTCCCTCCATGCGCATCATTCCCCATGCGCATCATCCCCATGCGCATCATCCCCCCATACACAACTTCCCCTCATACACAACTTTCCCCTATGCACAACTTTTCCCCATGTGCATCATCCCCCCATGTGCAACTTTCCCCCATGCACAACTTCCCCATGCGCAATTTTCCTCCATGCGCAACTTTCCCCGATGCGCATCAACCCCCATGCGCATCAACCCCCATGCACATCATCCCCCATGTGCAACTTTCCCCCATGCGCAACGTTTCCCCATGCGCAACTTTTCCACATGCACATCATCCCCATGCGCAACTTTCCCCATGTGCAACATTCCCCATGCGCAACTTCCCCCTGCGCATTATGTCCCCATGTGCAACTTCCCCCCATGTGCAACTTCCCCCATGCTCATCAATCCCCATGCGCAACTTTCCCCCATGTGCAACTTTCCCCATGCGCAACATTCCCCCATGAGCATCATCCACCAATGCACAACTTTCCCCATGCGCAACTTTCCCCCATGTGCAACTTTCCCCCATGCACAACTTCCCCCATGCGCATCATTCCCCGTACGCAACCTTCCCCACATGCGCAACTTTTCCAAATGCGCATCAGCCCCATGTGCAATTTTTCCCCATGCGCAACTTCCCCATGCGCAACTTCCCCCCTGCACATCATGTCCCCATGTGCAACTTTCCCCCATGTGCAACTTTCCCCCATGCGCATCAACCCCCATGCGCATCATTCCCCGTGCGCAACCTTCCCCACATGCGCAACTTTTCCCCATGTGCATCAACCCCATGTGCAATTTTTCCACATGCGCAACTTCCCCATGCGCAACTTCCCCCCTGCACATCATGTCCCCATGTGCAACTTCCCCCATGCGCATCATCCCCCATGTGGAACTTCCAACTATGTGCAACTTCCACTCATGCGCAACTTCCACCCATGCACAACTTCCGCCATGCGCACATCCCCTCATGTGCAACTTCCCCCACGCACAACTTCCCCCATGCGCAACTTCCCCTCATGCGCAACTTTCCCCCATGCGCATCAACCGCTGATGCGCAACTTTTCCCCATGTGCATCATCCCCCATGCACATCAGTCCCCATGTGCAACTTCCCCCATGTGCAACTTCCTCCATACGCAACTTCCTCCATGCACATCAGTCCCCCATGCGCAAATTCCCCCATGCGCATCATCCCCCATGCGCATCATCCCTCCATGCGCATCATCCCCCCCATGTGCTTCAGTCCCCCATGCGCATCAGTAAGTTTAGAGAGAAGGTTTAGAGAGAAAAAAGGTGCATAGCTAGAAGGGGAGTGAAGTGCTAAACTTTGCAGAGGCCTCATGCAGTGTGCAAGCGGCCCCTTCTCCTCACCTTTGGAGCCATTTTGAGCAATGGAGACAAATGCTTTCCTGCTGTGGTGAGGTTCCCTGCCATACATAGTACTTTGCACCCCCTCAAGCCATACTGCCAGCTGGGTCCACTCCTGAAATACATGTGAGGAGGCCTAATATGGCATAAGGCCCTTCCCCACACAGTGCTCCCATATTTCCAAGGCCTCAGTCATGCAAAGGTGGCAGAAAATGAGGCCCGGTATCCTTTGGGAAGGTCAAGTGATTTATGCTATATATCTAAGTGATGATGTTAATGTCTCTTGGTCTGCTGAAAACCCTAAAAAGATGAAATGCGATCTAGTTCTGCCTTAGGATTGTTCCTGGGGTTACACCTGACCTTCCTCGTTTTGATCCAAGCCATGGGCAATTTCACCTTGGCACATAGGATGCCACGGGCATACACAGAGTGGTCTCTATGTTGGACTCCAAATCCAGTTTTTCAGATGAAAACAAGTCTCTTAATAAGGTTCTCCCACGGTTTTAACCCAAAATGAAACCGAGGCAGGTAAAGAAGAGCCTCTGATTATACCAGGGCTGGCACCTTCCATACTATTCCTCAACCAGTTTGTGAGAGTTGGTTATCTCTGGTTAACTAATTGTCAACACAAGCAACAGACCAGAGAGAAGATGAATAGGAGAAAAAGGAAAGGGGTGGGTTCGAAATCCGTTGAAAACGTTTTTGAGATTTGCCTTCCGTATTCAAAGAAGGGATGTCTAATCTGCCTGACCTTCGGAGCTTCCACCTCCAGAAATAATAAAAAGCTTTGCGACTTCAATCAGATAGGATTGTTCTTTGTCTTGAATTGCATTATTCTTTGCTCCTATTCCCAGTACAAAAAGGGAGGTGAGGAGGCACAAGAACTTGGAATCCTCTTTTTTCAGTGTAGAAGGCTTTGGTGACACTAAGCCTTTGACAGAACCCGCATAATATTATTAATACAGCTCCTCGCCCAGAGGAGGAGTTGCATTTAACTGTCGGAGAAGGGGTGAGGAAGTGCACAGCTCTCACTTGAACCTTCCTGGTCCCTTTGCACGTTTGCAACATAATCCCAGATTCCATCCTTCCCATCATTGTACAGTATTAGTGTTTGCAACGCCAAGTTATGTATCTGCACCATGCAGGGTGGCCATATGACCGGAAAAACCCAGATTTGTCTGGATTTTTAGCCTCCTGTCCGGGTGTCCTACATTTTGACTTTATTGTCCTACATTTTGGCTTTGTTTTGAAACTTCACGATAGTGCACAGAACCCCACCATGTCACTGGATTCGTATTGAAGAGAGGAATCCAATGCAAAAATCAGTTTTGAGGTATCTCATTCCTATCAAATGTTATGGTCAAAAAACCAAAAAACAAAAATGATAAAAAAAAATACAACAACAACAAAAAATTTTGGCAATTTTTTTCAGCGGGTAGGAATTTTGGACTTGGGGTTCAGGAATTTTGGGTGTGTCATCTGGTCACCCTGGCACCACAGAAGGAGGGTGACATCCCCAACCAGTGATGGGATTCAAAGGAGTTAACAACCAGTTCTATGCCCATCTGGCAGCCACTTTTAAATTTTTAAACTTTATATGTTCTGTCTCTCATTAACAACCAGTTCTATAGAATAGGTGCGAACCTGCTGGAGACCACCAATGATTCCAACACTTAAAATGCAGTACTCAGCCCAGGACCCCCTTTCCAACCTAAAAATCTGTCTTGGATCTCCTGTCAAACTTACCAGGACATGACATTACTGTGATGCCAGAACTCGTCCACGTCTACTCAGAAGTGTTCAATGGGACTTACTTCCAGGATAGCCCAGTGCGAGATTTCAAGATGGTAGAGACCCGTCTGACCTGAGGTTGCAACCTCCCAAAGGGGGTCCCAACCTCCACTTTGAGAAACATAGTGTTATGGTAAATCTATGGTTAAGTTTTATAATAAGATATTCATATCCAGTCCATCCACCCATTCAAGGATAGGGTGGCAAAAAAAAATCAGTGGACCACTATAAGCTCTTGATTTACAGTTGGACACAATGTGATACAGTATATAGCTTGTTGAGGAGCAACAGTACATTGTGGGGTAGATACAAGACCTCATTTAAACAGTGAGTCTTGGCAGACACCATGTTGGATACAGATCCTGTTCAGAGTTACCCAATGCTGGCAAGGTAGGTTAAAACCTGGCACCTTTTGTGTATGGTCCTCTGTGTAGCTGCCTGTAGCTGGGCATTCAGCAGCCCATTCAGCTTTACATTGGACATTGATGCGAAAATAGTTAACTGTTGTGCTAGTGCCGGAGAGGGTGTATATGTGGGGCAGATCCTGTGGCCAACAGGAAGCTCAATGTGGAGAGCTGGGACAGCTGGACCACAGAGTTCAAAGAGGGTGTATATGTGGGGCAGATCCTGTGGCCAACAGGAAGCTCAATGTGGAGAGCTGGGACAGCTGGACCACAGAGTTCAAAGGCACCATATGGTCTTAGTTTCCTCTTTCATTTTATGTAGATTTACCATAATTCTCTTCCACAAAATAGGGACAGGACCCTCTATCCATTTGCTAGTACGTGAACAGAATCCCCCCCAAAATCGGGATTGTCTGTATTTCGAAACATAGGCCTGTATCCTAAAGTGAACTTAAGCCCCTTGCTCTGGAGCAGTTAAGATGACTTTCCATAAGCTAACACTGCAGCAGACCTCCATCAGTCTTGGAAGACGATGGTATCGTGCTCAGCACTGCATACGCTGCATGCAAAGCACAAAACCCTGGGTTGGATTGTTATGGAGGATAGGCTGCTCCCCAAGCAGCAAATCCCCCCTCTCCACACCACTGAATTAGTCCAATGGAAAGGCAGAGCCCATACAATTGGATCCAGCTGGCTAACACTGTGAGGTTAACATAACTGCATGGACCCATAACTGCTATGGATTTTGCCCATATACCAACTCTAATTTTATGTCTTCTTGAGTCCTTAGCTGTAGAACAAGCTAATATGCTTTCATCCTTGTCCAGTGCATAGATCAGGAGAAGGAAGAGCAATGAAGTTGAGTGGAAAGGTTGAGTTGGGCACTCCACCACCACCATTCTGTTGCCTAAGGCAATATCCTCAACCAGCCTCATGGGTGGGCCGGCACTTCAGTCCTTGCTAATTAAGGAGGCATATATTGGTTGCTTTCTTAGGGTCTCACTAAATCCTAATGCCAGCAATACCCACAGCCTAAAAACCGTTCCTTTGAAACTTTTCAGCTGAATGAAAGGGCAAGATTTTGATTTTTGCTGGTACAGATCCTGACTCTTGTTTTTGACAGCTCAGAATCTATGCAGCCTGAAAATCCCTCTGTGAAATGCAAACACACACACACCTTCTAAATAGAACCTGCTCCTTCCTCGCCACATCATACAGCCTGTCATTTAACATGGAGCCTGGAATTTGGGAATAGTTCCCTTCAGGTTAGCATGACTGCACTCGCTCACTATTGATCATTTGTCAAATATCATACACCCGACTCTGAAGCCGATTAAGAAGCATTTCCTCAAAAAGTCAATATTTATTCATTAACAACCTTTTAGCAAGTTAATTGAAAGTGACAGGTTGCATTTTGGGTTTAACAGATTGGTATATTTTTCCTCTTTCCCCCTCCCCAAAAGTAATTTCTAATTTACAGCGAGGATAATAAGACATAAAAGTTAATTCTATGAATCGGTATTCACACGGCTTGCATTGTTAATAGCTACACCACACCTGCCAGGACTTCCGCAGTGCTTGGCTTCGGCGACAAAAGGTTACGCGTTTTGCATTACAGGCAACAACGTTAAATCAGATTTTGGGATGAAAATCATTTAAGTAAGTAAGGCTACAAGCCAGAGTAACTATGGGACCATTGACATTGACGTAGTTACGGTGCCACCTATGGGAAACCTATGGGAAATGCATAGAGCAATCCAGAGGAAGTGCCTCTTACGTCTTCCCGTAGTTTGAATTGTAATGTAAGGGTGCAATCCAGAGTAACTACAGGGAGTCCTTGCTCTGGTGCAAGAACAATTTACTCTGGATTGCAATATGAATTTCCCATAGGTTTTCACTAGGTGGTGCAGTAACTACAGGTGCACATAATGTCTCTTACGTGCTCCCGTAGTTACTCTGGATTGTAGGGTATGTAAATAAGAACGAATGAATGAATATTTATCACTGTGTACTACTAGATCCCACCAATGGACAATACCTTATAGTGGTGGTGGGACTGTGCGCTCCAGTGATACAAAGGGCTATCCATGCTGGTGGTAGCGTAGCTAGTGTCAGGGACTCCCATGCCAGACAGGGCTTTGTTGAGAAGCCAAACTAAACCTGTCCAAAATCCCACTGAACGTGGGTTGTCTGGAGAAGGAAAACTCCCACCTCAAACCGCCACTGCCTTGTGGCTATACCCAACTATGGGAAAGGCTTCAGGAGTCAACCCCGAGGCAAAAACCAGAGCTGGAGTCCCGGAAGCAGTTTGTGACTGTGTACAATCACGTTCTGGTAACTCCTGAGATGCAACTGGAACCAATCGTTATTGGCTCTGCCATTCCCTTGGACTACTTCAGTGGTGTGGAGAGGGGGGATCTGCTGCGTGGGTAACAGTCTTCCCTCCATAGTAATCTACCCTGGCCTTCATGCTCTGGAGAGGACACTCAGAGCACCATACCATAGTCTTTCCAGACTGAAGGATGCCAATGATACCAATGATGCTACTAAGTGATAGGGTCTCTCCTGGAAGGGAGTTTTCAGCAACATTGTGGGGATTCTGGCTGGTGCTCTGTTTAAGTAGCATGGCACAGAGGGCCCAAGGAGGTGTAAAATAGTAGCCACAAACCACTAGCACACTAGTCCCATGGTCACCACAGTTAAGTTTCATCCCTGAATCTTTCACCCAGTTTGTCTTTCCCCTGGAAACACAAATTCACCCTCCTCACCCACTGAAACACCTCCTCACCCATTTTCACATCCATGAAGAGAGATTGTCCAAAATGCCCTTCCACTTTTGCCATCACCCAGGTATTAATTTTTTTTGGGGGGGGGGGAATTTTGGATAATCCTTTATCCCCCCCCCATAGCGACATAATTTGTTCTTTTTTGTCATGCCACCACATAATTCTTCACAGCATTCCAGCTTCAGCAAAACCTCAGTTGCCAATTTTTCGAGAAGGCATGTCAGTTGAGTGGCTTCATGCAAAACAAGAACATCTGCATACGTTGCCTTCACAGACATCATGTGTTTAGAGCACAGAAATAGCTTTTTTTGGCCATGCAGAATAGTTTTAAGTCAGAGAGTTCAAACAGTCCATAAGCTGCCTGGAGTGCCCAGACCGCCACGGTGCCAAAACGGCTCCCACGGTGTCCTAAGTAGCCACTGGCAACTCCTCAGGAGAAGGGGTGTTCATCCCCTTCCTCCTTGTAAGGAAAGTACCCTGAAATTTGTATTTCATTTTCTCTACAAACTACTTTGTGAACTTCTTGTTGAAAAGCAGTTTATAAATACTGTTGATTGATTGATTGATTGATTGATTGATTGATTGATTGATTGATTGATTGATTGGCTGACTGACTAACTGAATGAATGAATGAATGAATGGGGCTACTCAATTCTGCAGCAGCCCTTCACCACTGGCACCACTGGAGATGCCCCCCTCCTCATGCAGCTCCTTCCCCCTGCTGCACCTCCTCCCCATCTTCCCCTCACCTTGTAATGCCTCCTACCTGTCACCACCAAGTCCCCACTCACCTCTGTGCAACCTGGTGGTCCAGGTGATTGGGGTTACTCACTGGGGTTCCCACTGGTGCTAGGCTGATGCTGGGCCAGCTCCAGTGCTGGGTGGGCACTGTGGCAGACATATCTTATAGCAAAAGTCTGCTACATGTACCTTATAGCATATGTCTGTGACACTCAGCGCCAGTGACGGAGTGGCACTAGAGCTCAGATTGGGTTGTGAATCACCTTGGCTATCACATTCAGTGAGAACCTGCCCCCGAGCTGTTATTGTTTAAAATATCTTGCCTAGTACCTTGTGTAGATTATAAAACGGCAGTAATTCACTCCCCGTGGCAGGCCAAGAGAGTGGAAAGTGAATTTTGTGCCCAGCAGCCTGTAGCACCTCTTCCAAGCACCGTTTTGCATAATCGCAGTTCAAGCCCCTTCCAGAAATGGCTTTCTTTTTAACGCTCTCTAGTTACATTTCCTGCCGTGAGACCTTTGCATCCGAATAAATTGAAGGCCGGCGCAGCGACTGTCATCTGGCAACCTGCTTCCACAGAAACAAATGGATTGTCAGCAAAACAGAGGAATAACTATTTTAATAGAACATTTTATTACAACTCGCAATGTGGAATGCAATGGCTATTTCGGCACTCAGCCACTGTACTCAATCTGCAGTATCTCAGAGTAACGTCAGGTGCCTTGCCCTGCCGGAATGGCACTCTGTTACCTGTGCTTGTTAAATGATATTTATGACGTCTCTGAGCAGGAATATATAGCATGCGGTGTGTCTTTCCAGATCTTTAGTCCTTGAGGCTGCTGACCGTCACACATGTGCTTGGCCTGAAGTATATGTCTGCATCCTTCTTTCCTGACTGTTCTCCAAAAGGGAAGGAAAATGGGAAGAAATATGAGCTTGCCCCAGCTATGGGAATGATGTTGGTGATACTCTATTTTCTGTACTTTATCCACAGAGTGAGGGCACAATCCAGAGTAACTAAGGGGAGTCCTTGCACCGGTATAAAAACAATTTCGTCTGGATTGCAATATGAATTTCCCATACGTTTTCACTAGGTGGTGCAGTAACTACGGGCACATGTATTGTCTCTTACATGCTCCCGTAGTTACTCTGGATTGTAGCGTTTGACTGATTGCATGCGTATTTTCAAGATTTCTATGTAACTCTAGGATTATTTTATTAATTTAGGACAGTTGTTCCCAAACTTTTTAAAGTTCTTCTCCAGAACCCACTTTTTAAAATGACACTCTTATCAGGACCCATCGAAGTTTAGCAGATGTTTTAAAAAGGAGATCCTGAAAGAAATAATTTTATTTATAAGTACATCCCCATAAAGATCTATAACATTTATCTCTCTATAATATATTTACTGATGCTTGCAAACAGAAAGAGCTCAATTCCTTGCAGGACTGTTAGCAGCTACAGGATCTGATTTTCAAAGAGTTTCAGGACTTGAGGCAGTTATATGATCTTTCCATCTGATGACCCACCAAAAATCAGGTCCTGACCCATAGTTTGGGAACCACTGATCAAGCAACTCTCATCTCTATCTATCCAGCCATTATTTCCCAATAATTCTTAGTTTTGTTTAAGTTTCTTTTAATGTGTCTTGTAAACTTTTTTTAGCACCTCCCTTGTTGACAGGAAAATGCAAGTTACTACTACTACTACTACTACTACTACTACTACTACTACTACTACTACTACTACTACTAATAACCACCATCATTGGAACTTTTTTTGCTGCATACTATTGTTGCTCTTGAATAAAATATAATAATACACTGATTAATAAAATACTTAATAAATCACCCACCCATGCACCCACTCCCCACCTCTATATAAGCGTACCATTGTTGCAAGACAGGCATGTCCATGTAAAAAAAGAATCAACAATTGTACTAAAAGCATAAGGGAACTCTGTGAACATGCAGGATTTTGATGCTAGTGATTTCATTGCCCCCCTCTGTTTCTGTATCAATGGGACACACTTTCTGTGTCTATGGGAAACGAAAGATGTCCAAAGATGTTTCCCAGTCCTAAAAGGACTTTTGTAAATTGCACACCCATTCAAGCGAGGGTTCCACCTCCAGTATATTTGGGTTGTGGCCAATGATGGGATTCAAAGAAATTAACAACCGGTTCTCTGCCCATCTGGCAGCCCCTTTTAAATGGCTATTTTTAAACTTTATATGTCCTATCTCTCGTTAACAACCGATTCTATAGAGTAGGTGCGAACCTGCTGGAGCCCACCACTGGTTGTGGCCCTCTAGCGCTGCCTAAGCTTTATAGCCCCATTACTAGGGTCTATACATTTTAGATTGTGAGCCCTTTTGGGAAAGCTTTTAATTAGCTATTACTATTTTTCCATTTTCTTTGTAAACTGCTTTGTGAACTTTTCAGTTGAAAAGCGATAGATAGATAGATAGATAGATAGATAGATAGATAGATAGATAGATAGATAGATAGATAGATAGATAGATAGATATACTAAGCCAACTAAGCTCCAAAGAGAAGGGGATGAAATGGAAAGATGGGGGAAATATAGGAGAAAGGAGGTATTTTCAGAGTGACAATCACACCATGCATGGTGTAGCTAACGGGGGAGCAGTCAGTCTTGGAGGGAACCTCATCACGGCTTGCAATGGTCCCTCCCTTTTGAGATTATTCCAGCAAGGGGAAGCAAAATATTTCTTAGTGAAAAGAATGGAGAAACCAGTGCTGTCTATTGTACACTATTTGCAAGGATCAGATGCTCTTAATGTCTTTTTAAAACCCATGGTAAATGCATTTGCCTGGGGGCAAAATGCATATAGTTATATTTATGGCATCCAATCAAAAGTCAAGAAATTCCTCATAAGTGTCTAAACAGAATGATTTTTTTCATCCTAATGTTCAGCTGTGTGGAACTGTTTAGAAAAGAAAAGGAGAGAGAATGGAATTTACAATTTATGTGAGATCAAAGCATTTAACTTGGTGGATTTGCAATTAATTGGTTCTTATCCTATATACTTCCCCAGAGCTAAGGCCATCATCCTGACTCATTTACTTGGAAGTAATCTGGAATTTTATACCCAGGTCACTGAAATGCATCACCCACTGCCATGGTGGACTTCCTCCTATGCCGTGGACAGGGCAATGCACGGAGTAGTGAGCATGATGATGCACCATTACCAAACTGGAGTTTTTTGGCTATAAGTTTTGGTAAAATAGATCTCAATCTGGTTCGTTTCAATGCATTCTGCATGAAATTACACACCAAAGGATACATGGTATTATTGGAAAATACCAAGTTTTTAACAATTTTGGCCAGTAGTGGTGTCACATACAAACACACACCCCCATGCATGTCACCTGGTGTGCCCCGCACCCCACTAATGATGTCACTGCTTCAATGCCTGTACAAGGCTTTCCATGCAACATTAGGGTAGGTAGACAATACTTCTCTGTAGAACATATCAGATATGAAAAGTGTTTAATCAGAACTGTTACCAGTTTCCTCAGGAGGGCTGGATCTGAATGAAAATGCTAGAACCACCCAACTTTTTTAGATTAGACCCAAATGGTTCTGCTACTCTAGCTGTGGCTAACAGGATGGGTGCAATCCAAGGCTATACACAGGTTTAACAATTGCTGCTGCTAAAAAAGCAACATAAGAGCAGAATCATTTGTATGAGAGCAGCAGGTGTACAGTTTGCACATAGCTTACCATGCCCAGAAGTCAAACCAGGCCAGACTTTTCCCATGGCCACTGCAGGGTCAGAGGGCAGGTGAAGAGGTCCTCACATCTGAGCATTGCAACATCATTAATAGTCTGGTCCGTGTTGCCCCTGCTTCCCACAGACATTAGCTTTCATCCTTATAGCAACACTAAATGGCAGGCTATGAATTTCTCCACTTTGAGAAGAGAGTGCTGAAGACAGTTTTTCAAGGCCAACGAGTGAACAAGTCAAAGAAGTTGAGTTGGAAAGCCCTGGATGACTGCTCACTGAACCAGTGGCATACCCAGGCTTTTGGTGCTCAGGGAAACACCAGTTTGAGTGAGTGAGTGCTCGGCTAGGTGACCAGATGCCAGCATGCCTGACCATCTACCAACATGCCACATGAGTTCCAACTGCTTCCCATGTTCTGGTGCAGATGTTCTGGTGCCTTCCAAGAATGCATGGTATGTGCCATGTTATGCTGTAGGAATAGTACTCCTCTGTACTGAACCACAGAGGACAATTCTCTGTGGGTAATGTCCACATGCTGCAGGAGTGGCCCATCCATGGCACTCTGATCTCTCAAGACTTCCCTACTGTCTTCGTGTCTTGTGATGTTGCTTCCAGGAAAGTACTCCCTTTAGACTTCCAGTGACCAGACACCAACATGTGTGGGGAAGAAGGAACCCCCTTGCAATGCAGTATTACCTGTCTTCTCTGACAGACACTGCCAAGGGGCTTGAGCATCTTTCAAACCCCCTGTATCCTATTCTCCTATAAGGAGTTTGCTGGACCATGAAGGATCTTTATTTATTTAAAAGATTTGTATCCCATCTCTCCTCTTGTAAACAAGGTGTTTGAGGTGGCTTACAATATTTCAATTTAATGTATTCTCTTTATTGATCAACATCGCTTTTGGGGCCCTGTTGATTGCCTTGAGCCACCAGCCAATACATAAGAAAGCTATTTCTCAGTCAATATTCAAAACCCAAATCCAGTTTTAAATTTCACAACAGGTTTGCACTGCAGAGATGCCCAAAGTGCAACCTTAAGGGAAAGCAGCCACTTTTGAAAAGTATTGTTTTTGAAATGGTATTGTTGAGGGTGGGAAAAAACAATACCCCCCTTTTCTCTGTGTTCTAAGGCAATAGAAACACAGATTAGAGCTTCTAGATTAAAACGTAAGGATCTTTACTGAGGGCATCTGATTCAGTGGGAATGGTTCAACTTCCCACAAACATAAGCAGTGGAAAATTCAAAGAACTAGCCAGATATACTGTATATATGCCTTTAAAGACAATTCTTGGATCCAGCTCTACGCACACCCTACCTAGATCCCACCTATCTGTTCAACCTCCTTCCCTTTTTGGTTGAGCAGGATGTGATGGTAGATCGCCTCCTCATGGTGCACCCCAAAGAGCACGAAAATGTGATCTAAATGACTAGCAACAATTGGCAGCCAAACTATATTGAAAAATTGGCAGTTGGCAACAGTTGGCAGCCAGACATCGAAGTTGGTTGGTTGGTCAGTTGTTTTATGGCAGTTGGCAGACAAATATGTGCATTACCACCAACAACTTAAGCTTCATGTAATATCCACAAGTCCTCTCATGTTCATATCCTCTCAATCAGGTATGTTTTCCTCAGATACTTAAACAAGAACCTGTCACAACTCTTTCCAGAATTTCTCTGCAGTAGATCATATAAATTGAATGGCAACTTAGTTCCTATGTTTGTAGTCAGCTCCCTCCTCTCATCCTCATATTTTGGGCAATGGTTCATCACATGTTCCAATGTCTCTTTCTGCCCACAAAATTCACAATTTCCAGTTGGATTTCCCCATTGTCATTATACTGTTAAGCCCTGTGTGTCCAAACCTCATCCTAGATATGATGATCTCCTATCTCCTCTTTTTTCCTGTAGATCTTGTTTTTCCTACATCCCATTGAATTTTATAGAACCAACTTCCTGTTCTCTCTTCTTCCCATTGTTTCTCCCACCTTCCTTGCAATTTTTGCTTTATGAGTGATTTCATTTCTGATTTACTCAATTTGACGATGATGTCCATGTCCTGCTTTTTGGTTGCTTTCTTTGTATATTTATCCACTAGCTCATTTCCTGTATCTTCTATATGTGATGGTATCCATCAAAACTCTACGATTGACCCCATCATATGAATTCGGTACAGCATCTGTTGAATCTCTATTAAAATATCAGGTTAACTGCCTGAATGGCTGCATTTTAGGCTTAGTAGTGAAGAACAGGAATCCGAACATAGCACGATTCTCAAGGGTCTAACCTCTTCCACCCACCATAGTCCAAACAAAAGTGCCACCCTCTCCAGCACGCATCCTTCAGCCTTGAAAGACTATGGTATTGTGCTCAGCGCTGCATACGCTGCATGCAAAGCATGAAGGCCTGGGTAGATTTGATATGGAGGATAAGCTGTTACCCAAGCAGCAAATCCCCCCCTCTCCACACCACTGAAATAGTCCAATGGAAAGGCAGAGCCAATACGATTGGTTCCAGCTGCGTCACAGAGCTGGGCTAAGGACAGGAGCTCACCCTGTCTTGTGGGGACCGACCTGGGTATCGAACCCTGGACTGCTGGTTAACAGGCACAGTGTCTTAACCACATGTGCCATCCACAGCCCATACCACCCTCTCCATATACTCGAATATAATACACCATCAAATGCAGTGCTCAGCCCTATTTTGAAGGGTCTATTTAAACCAACTGTGCACTATATTGGAGTAAATGCGGTAGTTTACTTTCCCATTTACTGTATCAACTTCTTCAGAGAAGTTCACTTTCTCATTCATTGTATCAACTACCAGGATCTGACTTATTTGCAGATCCTTGAATGGTTTAGCAAATAGGATCATCTTATTGATGAAAGAATATTCTCCAAGCAACAGTATGATGTTCTGAAAAAAAATATGTAGATAGTGCTAAGGAAAAAGGTATTCCAGAAATAAAACTGAACAGACTTTCATGCACAAGTTATGCCATTCAAGCCATCCATTTAAATATTTAGAATTTCAAAATGCTAGGAATAATCTCCGAGTCTCAGTAATTATTTTTGTGACCTTAAACCTTGATTAATTTTCTCGGGTACTGAAAATTTCATTTTATTTCATCCCATTGTCCACAAGGGTCCACCAGCCTTGTTCGGTCTTCCGAACCAACAATCAGGATTGATTTGGGCTCCTTCTCTCTCCCACCGTCAGCCTCCATCCCCACCCTGAGCTTCAACCTATAATTCCCTTTGTCTAAATTCTTCCAATTTTCCAGGAACCCCAAGTACATCCTTAATGTATTCCCCCCTCCCCTTGCCTGTTAGGCTTGCCTTCCCCCTCCTCTCTCTGCATATGTAGTGTTAATTTTCTTTCACAGCAGAAGGAAAGGACAATTTTTTTCCCTGGGAGGAAAAAGGAGAAGAGTGGGTGACAAGGATTGGGCTCGCCTGACAACATGCACCAGTCACTTTTGACACCCTTGTGACAATCAATATGCACAGCAGCTGGGTTGAGGGGGGGATCTGGCTTCCCACCAGCCTGGCCTCGCACTGTTTGTTCTTCTTCAAGCAGCCAAGAGGATCTGCTGTTAATTCTCGGTGAATGATGAGTACTTTGGAGAAGATGAGATGAGGAGGGGGCTGTGAGCTGGGCTCCCTTTGCAAAACTGTTTACTCTTTCCTGATGCCTCTGGCCCACTCAAGTAACTATTCCTCCACCCCTGCTGAGCCCATCTGCTTCATCGGCTTCTCTCCCTCCTGCCACGGGCAGGCAGCTGGCTGGCGTTTTTTGCAGCTACCATACAAAACCCTTGCAGGACTGAAGACCAAAAAAATTAAATTAAATTAAAAGGGCATCAGGCATGGCAGAGGAGATAGAGAAGAAAAGCACGCCATGCTGAAACTCCAGTGGTAGAGATCAAGTGTAACCCAGTTAATAACATCTTACACTTTCTGACTCTGCCACAGATTCATCCTTTGCACCTTGGGCCTGACACTTCATCTCTTTACATTTGATTTCACAGAAGGGGTGAAACTTATTGGGGATCAAAAGCACGGCTGAGGTTGGTTTGGATTTTCAGCCAAAAATACTCTCCATAACAAATACCTTTCAGAATGCAGAAAAGGCCAATTAGCTTAAAGTGTTGGGGAAAAGCTGGCAATATAATGTGAATGTAGATCTTTCCCCTTGCATAGAGGCTTGCCATTTGTCCCCCCAAACAGAGACAATCCCAATTTGGGGGGATTGCGTTCACATACTGGCAAATGGGACAGAGGGTCCTGTCCCAATTTTGTGGAAGAGAATTATGGCAAGCATACTTGCATTAATCCCAGGGGCGTCACTAGGGTTTGTGTCATCCAGTGTAGAAGGCCAGCGCATCACCCCCATGCAGTGGGCGGGCAACAACCCGGATGGTGGGTGCAGTTATATGCCATTGCCCCACCTCCACTGGTTTTCTAGTCACGCATTCTAATAAAGGTATTTCAAAGTGGTTTGTTTCACTGCATTCTGCTGCAAATTACACATCCAAGAGTATATAACATGATGGAATTACTGGTGGCGCAAGTGGCTAAGATACTGTGCCTGTTAACCAGCAGGCCAGGGTTCGAGACCTGGGTCGGCCCCACAAGACAGGGTGAGCTCCTGTCCTTATCCCAGCTCTGCGACACCAGCTGGATCCAATCGTATTGGGTCTGCCTTTCCATTGGACTAATTCAGTGGCGTGAAGAGGGGGGATTTGCTGCTTGGGTAACAACATATCCTCCATAACAATCCAACCCAGGCTTTCGTGCTTCGCATGCAGTGCCGAGCACGATACCATAGTCTTCCAAGACTGACGGAGGCCTGCTGCTATTCCTAAAAACCATGATTTTTAGCCATTTTGGTCACTAGTGGTGTCACCCCCCTCCAGGGTGCCCCCTTTCTAACAACTTATTGCAGTGGTTTTCAAACCTTTTGGATTGGGACCTACTTTTTAGAGAGATCATCTGTACAGGATCCATTAAAACTAATGTCACGGCCATCAGACAAATTAAAATAAATAATTATAAATACGTTAAAATTAATCAAATAAATAACCTCAAACACACACATCCCCCCAAAAAATTCAGTAAGATTTTCAGTCCTACGCAACACCCAGTTCAAGTTCCTATATTTAAAACAGTTCAGTATGATTTGGGATTAAATCAGTTTTAAACCCAGCATGTTTTTCTTATTTTTGCTAGACCAGGGAGATCATAAGTCATAATCGGACAGAGGACAAGTTTCAAACTCCAGGTGCCTGGGATCAGGCCCATTCTGGAAGACTTACACCCTCTTGCACCTTCCACTCCAGCCACAGCATGTCTGCTTATTCGCGAGTAAACTTGACTGCAGTTTAACTTTCCATAGCCTTCAATGCAAGGAGGAGGGAACTTCCTTCTGGGGTTATTTTAGAGGCTGTGTTCCTTGAATCAGGACCTTTCTGGTGTACTTGGATCCCTTTGGCCTTGTCTTTCTAGCAGTCTATGGTGCATTCACCTACTCGTGAGTAAAGCCACAATATGCACATTTGGGGGCTTTTTTAGTTTTTTGGCCATAACCGGCAAAAAAAATCTCAAAATGGATTGTTGCATTGGACTCTGCTCTTCATTACAAATCCAATGACATAGGGCATGATGTTTCACTGCATTCACTGCATTTCAATGCAATAGTTAGTGTGCACTGTTGCGAAGTTCCTTTTTGGGGGTCGCACAGCCCCCCAATGCACGTCACCCCCCCCCCCAGGTGTGTCACCCGATGCGGGCCACACTTGGAGATGATAAAGCAAAATCATGCTTCCTTTTATCCTTGCATTACCTCCTGTTTTCTTTCTTTCTTTTTTTATTTTTTTCTTTTCACCCACCTGAGTCCACTTTTGAGCACCCCCCAGGTTGCCCCCTGAAACCTTCCTACAACCACACTTTCTGGATATTGCAAATTCATGCTTCAGCCATGGTTTCACACCTTGGCTCAAATCTTGATTTCCTACTCCTACTGGAGTTTTCATGCTCTCCCATTGTTTCTTATAGTGTTGCACCTCCCTTGTTGTTATTGAATACTAAGTTCCATCAGGTGTGACGTGCCAGAAAAGGACCCCAGACATGTGTTTGGTTCCTCACATGTGCATGTTATTCCATTTGTCAATTATGTTTTACAAAGATGATGTTTTTTTCTTGGAGTGGAGACAGATGATTGTAAGATGTTCACCTGCTACCTGCACCAAGAGACAATAGCCATAAACAATCCAGTTTCCAGATATTGTCTATTCTATTAAAGGGATAGAGCCTTATTGCACAATATCCAGTCACACAACACAATATTGTCTGTTTTGGTCTAAGGGCGAAATCTAGAGTAACCACGGGGAGTCCTTGCTCTGGAGTAAGAAAGAGTTACTCTGGATTGCAATATGAATTTCCCAAAGTTTTTCACTAGGTTATGCAGTAACTATGGGTGCGCATAATGTCTCTTAGATGCTCCCGTAGTTACTCTGGATTGTGCCCTATGCCACCTTTGGGTGCATCTGCTCTATTTGATGTTGTAATCTACAACAAAACCTTGACTGCTGTGACCTGATACTACTCTATTGAACCTTACGCAAGTGCCTCGCATGTGATACAAAGCTGGGGTAAAGTCCAGGATTTATTTTTTACAAGACATGGGACTTTTGGGCCATAAAGGTTTAACGAGGGCTGTATTTACTGGGTAGCAAGCAATCTGTTCCTCTGGCACTTTACCATACAAGACACTTGGCTAGATTTATTTCACTTGGGCTCCTTAAAACCATTTTTACTAGTCTCTCTGTCCAGTTTTGCCCTCCTTCCAATCAGGAGCAAAGGTCTTATCTGTAGAAGAGCATGGCCGGACTGGGAACCAAAACTCTTTTACAGGCTTCAGACTGGAGCCTCATTCTCAATGAGGGATATTTCCAAATTTCTCCCCAGGATTTGAAGCGCCTCCATTTATTTATTTAGTTATTTAGATCCCAGAGAAGCTTATATAAAAATAATAATAATAATTAAAAACCAATTTCAAAGTACAATAAAAAAACATCAGAAACAGAAAGCACTGGTCCTTGTGTGTGCATGTTATTCCATGTCTGATTACATGGGTTTCATGTGTTTTATTATATTTATTTAAGTAATTTGCATCCGACCCTTCTATAAGGATCCAGGGTGGGCTTCAACATATAAAATGTAAAATATTACAATAAAACAGAATAACAAACAGTAGCAGCAATGAAAACTCAAAATAAACTGGAACAAGATGATGGACCCAAACTGTCAGATCCACCAGCTGAGGTGCTGGGCCATGGCAGGAGTGCCATGGCATTAGCACATGCAGTGGGCCACCAGCACACAGGGCCACTGGCTGTGCATGTTAGAAGAGAGAGGTTGAAAGAGCAAACATGTGTTGAATGTATGAGTTATATGGGTATAAATGAAAGAGTGGATCATCAGAAAACGAACCGTAAAAGTTTGGCATACCTGTAATGAGGTTCCTATCCTCATTCCTTCTTCTCTTCCGTACTTCTTTAGACATGTATCAGCAAAATGAATAGCATAGATGAAGGAAGACCCATCTGGGGTATGGAGGCTTGTCTGAAGATAAGGAAAACAATTGCTCTGTTACCACAAGGAGACCTCATGACTGCCCCCCACCTGGACACTCTATGGGCACACTCCTGGAAACACTCCATTGGCACTGCTACGTCAGCAAGGGATTTTAGTTAGGCTGGCCTGTAAGCCAAGTACAACAGCACTGATACTTCAATTCACAACAGAATATTGACAGGAAGGGAGCATGCCCAGAGAAGGGAGTTCCACAGGATAGGGGGCCACCACCGATAAAGTCCTGTACCAGGTTATTGCCAACCACACTTCTGATAAAAGCAAACTGCTATAGGGGGTGTAGAAAGAGCCTCTGAGCAGCTGCAAAACACTTTTATTACACTGCCATAGGATTTGTGCTGGGACTTGTGCCGGCCTTACTAGGGGTTAGAACTGCACGATCACTGGCATAACTAGAGGGGTACAAAGCACTAAGTTTTGCAAGATGTCTCACCAAGGTGTGCAAACAGACCCTCCCATTCTCTGCTATTCTGGGAGGTGTTCGCCTCCATTTAATACTTGTTAATACTGTTTTGCTTTCATATAAACAGTGTTGATTGATTGATTGATGATTGATTGATTGATTGATTGATTGATTGATTGATTGATTGATTGATTTTGCTCTCACCACCTGGAATGGCACCAAAGGCGAGGGGCTGCTTTCACACTGCAGTGAGTCTCCCTGCAAAACTTACTGCTTTGCACCCCCTTAGCTACACCGCTGCGTGCACCCAGCCAAACAGAGCGAGACAGCCATCCACAAGGTGGACAAAATATCTGAACTGAACAAATGCTAGGGTTTGAGTGAGGAAGACAAATGGCCTACAACTCTCACAGGCTGCACTTCTGCAACACCCATACCAATCCCTTTGAGTTTATTATTTCCCTGTCATAGCCACCCCTTGTTACCACCTGCCACTCTCTGGAGATGTACCCAGTCAATACTGGTTGGCGGTGGGTGTCAACATCCTGTCCAGCCGGAGTTGGGTTGATCTCATCGGACGTTGCTTTTGCATCTTGATTGATGGCTGCTTTCCACTTCCACATTAACTTGCAATGAAGTGCTCCCTGTGCAACGAGAGGCATTTGTCATGTGCAGTTCTGAAGGCTGTTTATAACTTAATTTACTCCAAGGTAATGATGATTATATCTAAATATTTATGGAGGGTCAGGTGGTGTAAATGTCTTGCTAATTCCGCCTTGCTGCTTTTCTGCTCCTTCTTCTTCTTCTCTGGCCCCCACCTCCTCCCCCCAGATGTATTTTCCTCAGCTGGCCAAATTATCTGGATGTTCCCTGCAGACCTCACTGTTAATTCCTTTGTTTGCGGTGACAGTGGAAGAAGAAAGCTGATTAACTGCAGGCATTGTTAGTGCTGAGCGCAGCCAAGAAGCAAAGCCGGGCTGCGAGGCACGTTCTTGCCTTTTTTAATTTTAATTCTGACCTGGGGGAATGTCATGGCCCAAATCGTGACTTCTCAGACATATGTGTGGATGGGTGACACCAGCAGGGAAGAGAACGAGGAAGGCTGAAGGCAGGCATGACGGCTCAGAGTAGCAGATACAGTTTGAAAGCTCTCAATACAGATGCACCCTTTTGTATTCTATTCTTCACGTGAGATTGGTTGGAACCAGGGAGTATCCAGCAGTGGAAGGTATCAACTGGCTAGTATCTGTGTCCTCACCAAAGTAAGCACACCACATTCCCAGAGTAGTGACGTCCCTGGACAACAGAGGGGGGGGGGGCTGGTCTCCAAGTACCACCTTCAAGAGGGTGACACACTGGCCATAATTGCAAAAATTGTTCATA
Organism: Cryptoblepharus egeriae; assembly: GCA_030015325.1. Lineage (NCBI taxonomy): Eukaryota > Metazoa > Chordata > Lepidosauria > Squamata > Scincidae > Cryptoblepharus > Cryptoblepharus egeriae. The sequence continues at coordinate 6,392,058 of JAREYC010000004.1, forward strand.
ATAAATCCCCATTAAATCTTATATCATTGGATGTATATTTTCCAGCAGAATCCAATGCAGAAAACAACTTTGAAATATCTCCTTTCCTTCAAAAGTTATGGACAAAAATCAAAAACACAAAAATGAATGGAGCTCTATGGAAAGTGAAACGGAACCATATTGTGCTTTTTCTCATAAGGAGGTGAACATGTCTTAGTTTGTTGGAAGGGCAGACTGGGAGGAATCCAGTGTCTCCAGAATGGTCCTAATCCAATGAACACAGTCCCCACAAATCAAAACAGAAGGAAGTTCCTGATAACTGCATTGAGTCCTATGGAAATCAGAACTGAGCTACATAGCCGTGTTTACTTATGAGTAAGCAAATGTGCCTTGGCTCATATTCAGGTCAGGCACAGAGGAATGCAAGGCCACCAGAATGGTCCCAAACCAGTGAAAGTGGAGCTCAACAAGTGCTCCAGAAGGCAGTGTGTATAATTGGATCTTCTCAAGCTTTGGATAGCATGCATCTCCAGTGCCAAAAGACATGAGGCTGTAATCCTAAAGACACTTTCCTGGTAGTAAGACCCATTGAACACAATGGGCTGACTTTTGAGTACACAGGATTAGGGTTGCACTGTAATTAATTAATACTGATAATAATTAAACAATTGTTACATATAGGGTATCAAAAAATTTGTGTGTTGCAGGTGTCAAATGAACTATCTACGCGACTTTCCAATATAGGGTGTTCCCAGGGGAGAATGTTTTAAATGTTTGTGGGTTTTTGTTTTGGAAAGCTGAAAGAAGGTCCTGGAAAGAAGGTCCACCACTTTGACCAAGACTAAATAGTGATCTCCCTCCAAGCGAGCCCCAACCACATGCTTCTCACTTTCATGTTGAATGTTCAGCTGTTAGAGAAATAAACTTTTTTTTTTTGCAGCCCAGAAGGGAACACTATTGCCTTTAAAAGGGGAATTGTCACTGGTTCCAATGCAACCTCAGAGTTTTAAAGGTGGACTATTTCTGTATGCCAGGTGCAAGGGAGGGGCATTAACAGGTAACATGGTGGCAAAAGTGGCCATCCTTTATGGTCCACATGGTGGCATCCTTTATGGCCAAGGATGACTAATTTTCACTAAAAGAGTCACTGATGTCACTGGTGTCTTTTTGAGCATCTTTTTGAGCATCTTTAACAGGGAACCTCTGTGTGTGTGTGAGTTTGCAGCAGTATTAGCAGGAAAGGCTTCTGCCAGAATGCAAAAGGGGCAAGATCCTATCCTGTCTACTCAGAATCAAGTCTCATTGTATTTACTGGGACTCACTCACAGGAAAGTGTGTAGGATACCAGCCTGACTCCTTCCACGTTTGCAGCATCAGCAGCAGGAGCAATGGCTTCTGCCTGGATTTAAAAGGGGCGAGATCCTATGCTGTCTACTCAGAATCAAGCCCCATTGAATCCACAAGGGCTTACTCACAGGAAAAGTGTGGAGATTTCTGCCTTGAAGCAAAAGGCAAGATCCTATGCTGTTTACTCAGACTCAAGTCCCACTGAATCCACTGGGGAAAGTGGATCCTCACAGGAAAGTGTGTAGTATGCCAAGCTGACTCTTTCCAAATTTGCAGCAGGATGCAAAAGTGGGGTGGAGTGGGGTCCAAGCAGGGAAGGTGGTGGGGGTAGAAGGGTAGTTGTAGTGTAGATCAGAGAAAAAGTGATAGTTGATACAGGTTGGCCTCAATTATCTGTGGGTTCAGACCTGGTGATTCCACTAAATGCAGATCCCTAAGCTGTGTCTGTATTCTTGTCACATCCAGAGGTGTTATGGTCACGGGGAGACCATAGGGAGCCTCCCTGCACCTCGGAAGTTCTGCCTGCAGCTTCTAAGACACACTTCCAGTGTATATCTTAAAGTCAGGAAAGCTCTCTGAGATGCAGGAAAGCCGCACATGGTCTCCCCACATCTGAGAATACCTCTGAGGGGTACCTGTGAACACATCTAGAGGATGGGGTTCTCTATGGGCCTATTTGTGGATCCCATTTTCCATGCATTTATGAATCCAGGGAAGTTCGGGGCATAGAAAGCCCTGTGGATGCCAAGAGCCGATTGTACAGTAATTAAAAACAAACCCAGGGAGATGCAAAGAACTGCCTCACTTGTGTATATTTTCGAACAAGCTGTTAGGTTGGTGTGATCCTAATGTTATCTGACACTATCCTGTTACTGGGTAATATCTTACCTTTTCTTGGCTGCTTTTGACAAAGAACTGGCTCCTTATGGTGCCTCAGAGGTGAATCAGAGCTTATGATGCAATATAAACATCTTTTAAAAAAATAATTCTATTGAGGTTTTAGCCATACCTGAAAAAGATTTTGCAGCTTAGATCTGCTTGTTTGGGTTCCCTCGGAGCTGTAATGCAGAGCCAACACATGATGATCACTCCAGCCCAATAAATTATGACAATTAAGCTCAAATCTCTGTCATACCTCCAGAAGCAGAGTCTCAGCAGGGGTCCTGATGCATTTATCTGCATAAGAAGGGAGCAGAAGGGAGACACATTGGGATACTCACCCATCTTTCTTCTCCCACTGATCTCTGCCCGCAAATTATGCATCAAATGCTACGCTTTCTTGATTCGTGACAAAGGCAAGACTCTGCATGTACCACAGATCCATGGTTACATGATATACATACCAAATTTCAGTGCATAGATTTGTCATGTCGAAATTGGCATTATGAGATTGTACAGCATTACGTTTCCTTTATGACAACTGTGATAAAAATGTAAACAGATGCCACATATCAACAGACTTGTTATTCAGTTGGGGTTGATCCCATAATATAGAAATATATTAATGGCCCAATCCGATCTCCTGTCCCACCGGGTAACTGGAACTATTCCTGCGATGCCTGCTTTTAGATTGTTGCAAGGAAGTATTGGATGCCTTTTGGAAAGGCAGAGTTCGAATCCAACAAACAAACAAACAAATAAATAAGCTTTCGCTGATATGGAGATACCAGAGTGGCTTCCTACACGCCAGTGAACCCACAGACACTCCAAGAGCAGGTAAACTTACACAGAGCACAAGTGGAGAGGAACAGAGCAGAGGACAAGATGGGCAGAAAGGGGCAGTAACAGGTGGGGAGAAGGGTGGAACCCAGCAGGGGTCAAGGTTGTTAGTAACAGTATATGTCATATCCTGACATTGTTATAAAGAAAAGGAAATATTTCTGTAAATGGAGCATATCTGAGAATTGGGAAATATATTTTGGGTGACACTCAGATGCCAGTCATTGCCCTGCACAACTGGTTCCCCATCCAAATCTGCAGAAGTGGTTGTTTTCCCCCCAGATATCAGTTTTGTTGGTCCATTTCTACGCAGCATGGTGAAGTTGCCCACTACTCTGAAAACATCAAACCTGTCTTCACCCTAAGGGAGTTGCAGAGCCAACACCGGGTGATTAGATCTTTGCACCACTTGCTGGCAGAACAAATCTGTCAATGAGATGAAAACACAGGGGGACAGTTTGCCCTGCCCCTATGTAAGCACAGCTAAGGGGCACCAGGGACCAGCTGTGGGGCCGATGACTCAGGGCTATGAAACAGGCAAGCATACACTTCAAGGCATTGCTGGAAACTGATGCACCCCATTGGGCATGCCAAGACAAACAAGCCACATTTGGCGCCAACAAACCCAATGGTCAGCTATGCCCAATACAAACTTTTCTCCTATCAATAAGGAAAAAAGAAAGAGAGGGGGGGAATAACCAGGGGGAGGGGGAGTCATCAGCCTATCTTGTGCTATGCCTGGAGGGCAAATTTGCTTTTATGAGTATGAATAATGCATGTGTGTTCATCTATTATTAATTAATATGCCGTGAACAAGCCTGGTTTATTCACCCAACAAAAGCCCCCCAAAATAACCTTCACTCTTCCCTGCATCCACTGCAGGCTCACATGAACCACTAGATGTAGTTAATTGTTGGAGGACCATTTTTTTCAGCCCTTTCAGCCTGGAAGGAACTTCCCTTCCCAGGTCTTCCTCTCCTGGGAAGACATTTTAACCAGCATTTTAACCAGGATCTGATCCTGGAAAGTGATGACATAAGAAGCACATGTACTACTGATAAAAGAAAATATTTATTCACTCAGAGGCAAGTTAATCTGGGGAACTCCTTGCTGCAGGATGTGGTGGAAGCTGGCCTGGATGGACTATTGGTCCAGCAGGGTTCTTCTGTTGTTCTTATGACCATTTATTGCAGTACTGGCTTCACTTGGCAGTGACTTTCCAATTTTTTATCCAGCTCTGGAGAGCTTCAGGATTGAAGCTGGGTCCAGATCATAGAATCATAGAGTTGGAAGGGACCTAGTAGGTCATCTAGTCTAACCCCCTGCCTGCAGCAGGAAATCCCCCTAGAGCATCCCCGACAGGCGCTCGTTGAGCCTCTTCATGCTCTGGACATGAGCTCCAGCCACTACATGGTAGAAGTAAGACTAGGGCCAAAGTAAGACTAGGGCCCTAGTTTGGCCAAACTAGGGCCCAAGACTAGGGCCAAATCAGGGGCAAATCAGACGAACCAGGATCTGATCAAGGCACACTGCAAGAGAATCAAGCAAGAGGCATACAGACTACCTTTGCCTTACCTTTGTCTGTTGAATCCCAAGCCCATATTTGTCTTGGTCTGACTTATAAATTATAATGCTGTATGTTCATCTTTGCAGAAATAGAAGATTCCACCTGTCAGTGGAGAGGGGAGGGGAGATGTGAGAAATTATTTTCTTTCATTCGCTTTCTGGGTTTAAACGTTGCAGGCAGGTTGGAAATAGTGTTGCTACAAGAGTCTGAAATTGGTTTTTTCCCCCTTCTGTCCCAATGCACTGTGTATTTAAATTTCATATTAGGCATAATTTTATTCTTGGAATCCATCTACAGAAACTCAGGAAACAGCTGGCTTAACAACATCATAACATTTCAGTTCAATGGAGCTGCTGTAAGAGAGACGTATGCCCGATGCTTCGGCAACTACTTATGCATTCACTTGTTGGAAATGTGGGATATTATGCGTTCCAATCAAATTGTTCATGTTGCTCTTTATTTTGCACCAGGGTCCATGGAATTCAGTGCAGTGTTGGGGCTGATTAAAGAGATAGGCTGCTGGTTGCATGAAAACCAATAGCGTGAAATCTGGGCAGCTCCAGTTTCTCTAGACATTCTTTGGATCTGACTCAAATTATCTTCAAATGCAACCTACAACGCATTCACACACCAAAGAGTGCAGTTAGCCTGTGGAACTCCTTGCTACAGGATGTACTGATGGTGTCTGGTCTATATGCCTTTAAAAACTGGACAGTATAGGACAAAAACACACTGCGCCCCTTAAGGGTTAAATTTCTCAACATCAGTTCTTGGTCAGTGCTCACGTCACCTTAAGGAACACCTGCCCCAAAATTTCATGCTTCCAGGTCCCTGGGTTTGGACGCTTTTCACCCCCTTTCCTGAAGGAATTTCCCAAAAACGGTTCTTAGTGGGTGCCTCCATCACAGAAGGAACACCTTGCACAAATTTCACACTTCTAGGCCTGGCGGTTTTGGCTGGGCTTTGATGAGTCAGTGAGTGTTTTCAGTTTATATAAATAGATATAGATAATAGATATAGATACATTGGCATCCTTCAGTCTTGAAAGACTATGGTATCACGCCCTGAGTGTCCTCTCCAGAGTACAATGGCCTGGATAGATTAATATGGAGGTTAGGCTGTTACCCAAGCAGCAAATCCCCCTCTCCACATCAGTGAAATAGTCAAATGGAATGGTAGAGCCGATAACGTGGTTCCAGCTGTGTCACAGGAGTTACCAGAAGGTGATTGTACACAGTCACGAACTGCTTCCGGGACTCCAGCTCTGGATTTTGCCTCCAGGTTGACTCCTGAATCCTTTCCCATAGATGGGTAGAGCCACAAGGCAGTGAAGGTTGGAGGTGGGAGTTTTCCTTCTCCAGACAACCCACGTTCAGTGGGATTTTGGACAGGTTTAGTCTGGCTCACATATAGTAATGTTTTTACCTTATTCAAAGGTAAACAAACTTGCCAGTTTCAGTGCCTTGTTAGTGTGCCAGGAGAGGAAAAGGGTTGAAAATCACTGGAGAGCAGTGGTGGGCCCGGCCTGGCCCAACAACCAGATTGCCGGAAGTGGGTGTGCCAGGCGGGGGTCAGTGGGTGGGGCCGGGGTCAGGGGTCAGGGAGGGTCAGGGGCGGGGGCGGGGCCAGGGAGTGCACGCCACCCACTCCAGCGCACTGCGGGTATGGGTGGGCGGGGCGAGGGGTGGGCCCCAACCCGGCGCGCTGCACGTGCACCAACCTCAGCGCACGCACAGTGCATGTCTGAAGCTGGTTGACCAGCTGGTCGACCAGCTTCAGGACACCGGGCACCGAACTGGTGCGCCTGGTTTTCTGGGCCCCTGTAGCTACTGGATCGGTAGCGGGGCAGCTGAAGGAACAACCGGTTCAGGCGATCTGGCCCAAACAGGCCACTGCCCACCACTGCTGGGGAGGGGGTGCAAAGCACAAAGTTTGCAGGAAACCTTACCGCAATGTGGAAGTGACCCTCCCCCTTTGCTGTACACATCCATTTTCATCCCAGCATTCAAAATGGGTCTGAGAGGGAGTGGGTTCTTGAATGCTGCACAGAGGCTCCCTGTAAAACATAATGCTTTGCACCCCCCTGGGTTTGCCACTGATGCAGCAACTGTGAGAAATTGGTATTGAGGATTATTGAGATTAAACTTGCCAATATAGAAGAGAGGTATAGTAGGGAGACAGCATGGGAGGAATAAAAAATTTTAATGAAATACAATAAATTGCAAATTCATATATCTATGATTGTGACCCTATATTAATTTAGGTGAAAGTCACTCAGAATGACTTACTTCTGAGTAGACAGATGTAGGATTTTGCTGGATTTCTAACTTCCTCTCACATTCTACCCTAAACAAAAAGCAGAATTGAGGACCAGGTTCTGCATTTATAAGAAGGCTTGATTCTCAGTGAATGGGTTATTCAAGGAGAAGAAACAAGTTGTTCCCCCTTCTTTGATCATTTTCCAAACTGCACCCATTTAATTTCCCCATATCAGGGAATGGGTACTATGGGGAGAAGCAAAGTGCTGCATTTGGAGATGCTGTGACTCTTCAGTAAATAACCATCATTCAAATATTGAAGGTATTCATCGTCTGCACATGCCCATTACATTTTACTGTAATTTGTAATGTATTTTGCTTATTTGTTAATAAATGTGTAATTTAGGCTTTTGCAACTGATATTTATGTATTTTTGGGCGGCCACTTTGCATCTGCAAGCTGAAAAAGACTGGGTTCCACTTTTCAACGGTTTTAACTTTTGGACAGTGCTCTAGTCCCCAACCCATCTAATAAGTGGGGGATGCCTGTACCACCCATCTGGACCCCTGGATCCAGCGTAGATGCATCCATATCCATGAACTCACCTCCCTTCAACTTTCTTCAGCTCACAGGAAGGAAATTTCTGACCAGCTCCTGGTTTTCTGCATCCCCGAATGACAGAAGCTCTGCTACTGAAGGCAATGCTGGACCAAAAAGGAGAACTGTAAATAATGTAAGACAATGCAGTTAGTGAAAGAGCTGGCGGCATGGAAAGGGGGGAGCAAGAGAAAGGGGCTGTGACTTTTGGTATTGATCAGGAATTAATATATAACCTTCAAGAAAGCTGTACAGAAGTTCAATATGGTTGTGAAAGCCCAGATTGCTGCTGTCTGGGTGATAAGTTACCCCTGGACACCAAAAGGGGGGCAGCTGCTGATTACAGATGCATTCGGCGAAACCTGAAATTTCAATTCGCTGCACAAATGTCACCAAATGGCACTGGATCCCCCTGGGATTTATGGAAACAACGCTGCTGTCCACTGCCCTCATTACCTTGATCGCTGCCCAAAGTTGGGAAGGCGCTCAGGCTGATGCACCCAATAAGAATAATTCCACCTCCGCCAAGCTAATTGGCGCATGGTGAGAACTTTGCTTATTCATCCTCTTCTTTCTTGATTGCTGTCTTGTTCCTTGCAGCAGCAAAACGGAGGCCAGTGCTCTCAGTATAGCATGGGCTGAGCATGTGGCAGATTCATGGTTCAAATGTCAATCTGGGGGCATGACTAAATTTGGCTTCTTTTTAATGCACATATATGTATATGTATGCACATGAACAATGAAGCACAACATAGTGCGCATCGGTGGCATAGCTAGAAGGCGCAGTGGCAGAGCAGTCCGTTTTGGATACAGTCTATTAACCAAACCTGAGTTGTTTATTTACCATACAAATCACTTCCAAGGAACTGAGTAATGCGCAGCCTCACTGACAGGCATCATCATAGTGGCCCTTGCACTGTCTTCTGCATAAATTCAATTACATTTGTGCAGTTAACAAAGAGGATGTAAACATTTCTGTTTACAGATCAATTTCATAAATCTTTCAGGCTTCAATTTTTCATTTCTGGACCAAATAGGGGACAGGTTTCAAGTCTTCCTAGCCCAGCCATGATAAGTTCTTGCAGTCCTGTCCTCTATAGGTTTATTTGAAAATAAGACATTTTGAGTTTGAGTGTTAGCATAGATGCTTTGGAGTGATGTTTATGAACTTATACCAGGGGTCTTCAAACCTTTTGGCAGCAGGGCCACATTCCTAGAGTAACTACGGGAGCACGTAAGAGACTTTACGTGCACCTGTAGTTACTGCACCACCTAGTGAAAACCTACGGGAAATTTATATTGCAATCCAGAGTAAGTTGTTCTTACACCGGAGCAAGGACTCCCCATACTTATTCTGGATTTTGCCCATTGTCTCTCTGACATTGTGTTGGGGGCCAGGCCTCCAAGAGAAATTTTTTAAGGAGGTACAAAACACATTTGGGGCCCTAAGACTTGCAAAATTATTTTGAAATAAAAAATTGAGGCTAATTAATGTGCAACAAACTTTAACAAGTGCTCATTTATTGATCATATAAAACATTATGTTAAAACATACCGGTATTCAAGTACTGTGACAATCTAAAATACTAACGTCTTTCAGTCATGGGCCCCTCCGTAGCTCTTGGGCCCTAGAACAATGTACCTGCTGGACCCCCTTCTCATAGGCCCTGGTTGGGGGCCAGAAAACTAATTTACACTTCAAATTTGAATACATTTACATAAATTTACATATAAGGATGTATTGGAGTGGATTACAAAGCTTGCCCAAGGACCCAATAGAGGGATCTTGTTGGGGGCCATATTGAGGCTCGCTGAGGACCACATCTGGCTCCTGGGTCAGGGTTTGGAGACCCCTGCACTAAATTATGGATTGCCAACACAATCAAAGTCCTGAATGCAATAACCCTCTATTGACTGGGCCCATCTTTGGGCACCTTGATGTGAAGGGGTCACCCACCATGCCTGCAGGGGTGGTAGAGAGGTCTTGCAAATACAGTAAGTTGCTGAAGGGTTGTGCCCTTTGCACATGAGCTGGGAGTGATTGTACAGGGATTTGGCTAATGCTTTGTTTCTTTCCCCTGCCTTCTTCATTTGTGTGTTTAATTGTTTTCCTTTCTTCTTCCTGTCTTGACTTGTTTGATCTTCGAGTAACAGCTGTTAGAGGCTCCAAAGATACCTGTCAGAGAGTAATTGCTAGTGTATGGTTAATTAGTTGAGCTAATCAGCGATGTTTAATCGGTGTGGGAAAATAAACACACAGTAACCCTGGCCTCTGCGTGGCTGAGCTGCTGCTTCACTGCCAGCAAGGAGGTCAGCCAAAGATAATTCCCAGGACCTGGGACTCCCTTTGACAGCAAACAGAGAAAGCAGTCCATGTGCCAGCTTGGTCTACTGTACCCTCCACATTCTCCCAGATGAAAGCAGGGAGGCTGGAGGCTTCATAACACCATTTTTGTTTTGCCAATTTTTGGCTTTTAAAGCACCTATACACCATATATACAATACAGTGGCCCAAGGTTTTACTGTATATAAGCATATATACACCAAAGACATCATGCACACAAACCCCAAGAGGGAACAGAGCATTAATTACATTCCCTGATCTGGTGGTTGAGCAAAGGGCTGTGGAAAGACTGCTAAGCAGGAATGTACTGGGCTGAATTTTGGAGGGGAGAACAAAAAAGCTGATGAATATGTCGTGAGATAGGAGAATCAAAGGAATCGCTGTTTACAGCTTGCCCCACATGAAACTTCTCCTATTGGAAGCTTGGAAGGCATTCCCTGATGCCAGATGTGATGACCATGTTGTGAAGGATTCCATCTGGAATAGAAGAGTTCTATGAGATCCCATGGAACAATAAACTGCCTTATGGGGTTGTGAGGACAAAAGGATAAAAGTTATTTGAACTCCCTTGGGAGGCATTTTTGGGGGCTATGGGAAAGACAGGAGATAAATCCCTTACATATATGCATGCAATGCAAGACAGTTTCTAAAGGTATTCTGAGATACCTAATATCTCCAGAATGCAAAATAAGGACAATGATTTTCCAGGAACAGATACCATATATAATGAATCACATCCATAGTGGTTAGCTTCAAGTGTAGACTACATATACTGTACAGGCCACCTTCTAAGACATTTCTATGTACCTTGGTGTGGTGCCAGCGGTGGGCTTCAAGGGCTTATCACAGGTTCTATAGAACTCTTTGCTAACGAGCACCTGTCTCTGAGAACCAGTTACTAATGGGTCATAGAATAGAACCTGTTGTTAATTTAGGTTATTAGGACACAGAACCTGTTGTTAAATCCCACCACTGTGTGGTGCAGTCCAGCCAGTTCCAACAGTAGCACTTGGTGAACCTGTTTTAGAACAATTTCAGCTTTCATGATGAGACACAAAACGTTCATGACACACTCATATCCACATTGGAAAGATGGTTCCAATTTGGAAGATTGGAAAGACAGGTTGTGTGTGTAATTAGATCTTCTCAAGCTTTGGATAGCATTCATCTCCCATGCTAAAAGACATGAGGCTGTAATCCTAAAGACAATTTCCTGGGAGTAGGACCCACTGAACACAATAGGACTTACTTTAAAGTACTCATGGTTAGGATTGTACTCCCCTACAATCCAGAGTAACTACAGGAGCATGTAAGAGACATTACGTGCACCCATAGTTACTGCACCATCTTGTGAAAACCTATGGGAAATTTATATTGCAATCCAGAGTAACTTGTTCTTACACCGGAGCAAGGACTCCCCGTAGTTACTCTGGACTGCACCCTAAGTGACCATGACTAAGAGATGCTACAGATTATCTCAGTGGAAGATTTGCCCCTGCATATTTAAGACCACAAACTTAACCATCTAATCAAAAGTAAGCCCCATTGTGTTCAATGAGTCTTACTCCTATGAAAGTTACTTTAGGATTGCAGCCTAAGAAATAGAACAGATGTTCATTTCCAGGGCCAAGAAGCCCAGATTTCTAAATTGATCTTTGTCACCTTATATGTCATGTGTCTGTTGACTTGGTTTCTCCTTTGTTGAATCTTCATTCTTGATCATGTCGTTGACATCATTAATGGATATCAAGTGTTACAGGAATGAAAAATATTTCTATTTATGGTTTACGCTACAAAGGATCTATCAGTATTTCTTGGTAACACAACATAGTCGTTAGGCAATGGTATGTGAATGTCACAATTTCTCCACATCTATCACTTACCACAACTTCTCCACGCTTCTCCTTGTGAATAGCAGCATGTAAACTTCTTATAATTCATAAATTAAATTTTATGTATTATAGTTTTAAATTTAACAATAAGCAATATATAGGAACCTGCAAAAGGAGAGGTTATTTTTCCTGACAAAGGGGTATTATCCTTTGTCAGAAAAAAAATAACCTCACCTTTTGCAGGTCCCTAGCAATATAGTGTTTAAATTGACCACGTGACAGAAATATATATGAGTATTTTATTTCCCGCATTTTTCTTAGGTGTCCTATGTTTGTCCTTTTTTTTTGTTTATGGCATCTGGTCACCCTGGATAATGATGAAAGGTGTGACCAAAAAGGCCTTTTTAAAAATTCTTTTTCTTTCTTGGTAGAAAAATAATCTGCGCATGAGCAGGAACACTCAACCTTAGGAGCCAGGTTTGGAATTTTGTGTTTGTTTTTTTTTCAAACACGTAGCAATTTTACAACCAGGCTTTATAGCAGCAGCCAAGGAACTGAATATATGTGAGCTCCTTCCTCTTTTCTGCACCACTAGCAAGTCACCAGCAATGTGAGATTAATTGCAGTGACAAAATTCACCACTCCGGCATGGACATCTGTCATCCTGGCTGGAGCTGCAGGTCTGAAGGCAGATTGAATGTGACTGAGGGTGTCATAGGAGGTAAGATGCTGCTGGAGTTGATGAAGTAAGTACCAAGTTTGTACTCATCTTGAGTTCACGGAGGGGAGATGGGAAGAAGGGGAGTAGCTGGTAAAACGGTTCACATTGAGTAATGGCGTTCCATTTTTCTACAGCCAGATCAAAAATTGCTGTGTGTTGTGCCCTTAATCCCCAAAATTGGGTTGCCAGTCTTGGAGATGTTTTATTTTCCATCCTTCCTGCAAGAAGCTGATGGTTGTCTTGGCAGGGTCGATTCAATTTTATCCTCTGTGAAGTGGGTGAGGCCGAGAGATAATGGGTGCAATCCAGAGTAACAATGGGGAGTCCTTGCGCCGGTGTAAGAAAAAGTTACTCTGGATTGCAATATGAATTTTCCATAGGTTTTCACTAGGTGGTGCAGTAACTACGGGTGCACGTAATGTCTCTTACGTGCTCCCGCAGTTACTCTGGATTGTACCCAATGGCTTGCTAAGGACTCTTGCTCTGAGCTGCTACCTTCATCTGGAAGTTAAATTTCATTTCAAAGTGTGGAGGACAGTTCCAAGTCTTGTAGAGAAAAGCAGATGTCTTTGATTTCACCCCCTAAAAGCACCTGGAGCTAAAGGGATTCCTCATGGAACTCAAGGTGGTGTACATATGGATCACAGGAGGTCACCCATCCAGATTGTGGACACACCCTGAACCTTCAGCATCGTGGTCACCACATTATATGTTTTCAGTCCATATTATAGGAAAGTGGAATTCTTAAAATATTTTGTTGTAGTCTTGTGACAACAATTTCAACAAAATTTTCTTTTCCTTATATCTATAATGGAAACAAAGTTATTTATCATCTGGTGGGCCAATGTGAGATACAGGAAGCTGGATAAAATGGACCTTTGGCTGGATCCAGCCGGGCTCTTCTTAAGAACATCCTACCATATGTTGGCATGTTCTAAGAAAGAAAAGAGTCACAGAGCTGAGGGGGCAGGGTGGACAATGTGTCATTAGTGAAAAAGAGGACCAAAATGTAGGACACTTAAGAAAAATGTAGGACATAACAAAAGAAAGGTAAAACACTCATAGTTTGCTTTCAAGTGGTTAATTTAAACACTATATTTCATCTTATTAAACTTATTGTATATAATTTATTAATTGCAAGAAGGCCATGTGCTGCCTGTGCACAGGGAAAAGGAGGACATTTAAGTTCCAGGATACAATACTAAAAAAGAGGACATTTCATGGAAAAAGAGGGTATTTGGTCACCCTGGTGTGGGAGGTGGAAGGAGAACGAACTTTTGCAACTTCCAACTTCCCAGTCCAGTTTATATTGGTACGTGGAACAATCATAGAATCATAGAATCCTAGAGTTGGAAGGGACCTAGTAGGTCATCTAGTCCAACCCCCTGCCTGCAGCAGGAAATCCCCCTAGAGCATCCCCGACAGGTACTCGTCGAGCCTTTGCTTGAAGATCCCCAGTGAGGGAGAGTCCACCACCTCCCTTGGCAATCTGTTCCACTGTCGAACTGCCCTCACAGTCAGGAATTTTTTTCTGGATATCCAACTGGAATCTCCTCTCTTGCAGTTTGTACCCATTGGTTCTAGTTCTGCTTTCAGAAGCAGCTATGAACAAATGAGCCCCTTCCTCCCTATGACAGCCCTTCAGGTATCTGAAGAGGGCAATCATGTCTCCTCTCAGCCTCCTCTTCTCCAGGCTGAACATCCCAAGTTCCCCCAAACTTTCCTCGTAGGGTTTCCCTTCCATCCCACTGATCATTCTTGTCGCTCTCCTCTGGACTTGCTCCAGTTTGGCTGCATCTTTCCTCAAGTGAGGTGCCCAGAACTGAACACAGGGAAGTGGCTAATAACCAGCCTGTGTTTATATATATATAAGGGCTGTGGGTGGCGCAAGTGGCTAAGACACTGTGCTTGTTAACCAGCAGGCCAGGGTTTGAGACCCAGGTCGGCCCCACAAGACAGGGTGAGCTCCTGTCCTTAGCCCAGTTCTGTGACACCAGCTGGATCCAATCGTATTGGCTCTGCCTTTCCATTGGACTAATTCAGTGGCATGGAGAGGGTTTGCTGCTTGGGTAACAGCCTATCCTCCATAACAATCCAACCCAGGCTTTCGTGGTTCGCATGCAGCATATGCAGCGCCAAGCACAATACCATAGTCTTTCAAGACTGGCGGAGGCCTGCTTTTTTATACACTTTTTTATACACGTTTATATACGTTTTATACACGTTTATACACACACACGTGTGTGTGTGTGTGTGTATACACACACACACGCATATATATATATATATACACACACACGCATATATATATGTATATATATTATATATGCATATATGTATATATACACACACACACACACACCACACACACATATATAGACATAGATATACATAGATATAGATACACATACACACACACTCATCTACACTGAGATATAGTTTGCTCAGATGCATGTGTGAAAATATACCCTATGAACACAGAACGCCGCCATCTGTCAAATAAATCTGACATAATAAAAATGTCACTTTACTTAACCAGCACTGAAGAGAAATAGACAGAATAAAAGAAATCAAGAGAGGGCTTAGTTAAAAAAATACACGCCAGCACCTCTCAAGATGGCAGAAATTAAAGCAATCAATCAAGGCCTCGCGAAACGTTGACATCACTTGGAATAATATTTTATTGTCAGCTATTGATTGGATCCCACCACACCAAATTGCAAACAATGAATTCTGGCATTCTATATACAAGGAGCGCCATCGGAATAACTTACGTTGAAACTCTGCATGCGCTTTGCATACTTTTGCAGGAAAATAGGAAATCTGAAAAAGTTGTTCAGATAGGTGGGACTCTGGAGATCTGCTATGGAAAGGAAGCTTCAGGGGTGACATTCAACCAGTCATTCACTCTCAGTCTCACCTACTTCACAGGGTTGTTGTGAGGACAAAAAGATAAAAGCTTTATAAGCCAGCTTGGGCATTTACTGTTGCATGGGAAAAGTGGACTATAAAAATAAAATAAACCCCCAGATGTTCTCTGAAATCAAGCTGGTGCTCCTCCACCATGCAGTGTGGACAAGGCTGTTCCAAGCCGAGATAGAGGGTTAAAAAAGTAAACTAAAAAATGCTGTGATTCCTTTTAAAGAAGGCTGTTAGGGCTGGTGAATAAAGGTGGGGGGTGGACACCTCAAGATGCTACCAGCGACAACAAAGTGTTCCCACAACGAATGAAATCAATAGAGACCCTGAAGAACAGGGCTGTGAGATGTAATTAGTCATCAGACATTCCTGACCCATACATTGTTGTGGATTAATGGGAAGCAGCTCCCAGTATCCCTTAGCTACATCTGAACCCCCCTGACCCTCAATCTCCCCTCCTGCCTCTGAATCGATGGTTCCAGAGCTGCAAAGACGTCCCACACACCGTGTTATTCACACCAGCTCTGCTCTGCGGTCACCACTTCCAAGGAGTGGAATTAGAAATGAAAGTGCTAACAAAAAAATCCTGATTTTTAACCGTTGGATTGAGAATGATGTCTATACAACAAATCAAAAATAGATTCCCTTTCCTTCCAAAATGGATGGGGTACATTTGCACTTTACTACATTCAGAAACTGATTAGTTAAATTGAAGGATCCCAAAGACAGGATCTAGATCATCTGCAATAGTGGTGAAGAAGGATCAGTAGAGAAGATGGTGCATGCAAAGGGGGTGTAACTATACAGCACATGTGGTTTGGTATCAAAAAAATTGGGCTTGCAAGGGGTCTTATTCTTCCTGGCCTTGTCCCCACGCTATGGCAGGGTCAGCTTTTTTTTTTTGCAATGTTGCAGAAAACAGCCTGCCCGCCACAGGTGCCTGTCGCTGCCTCACAAGAACCCTGTGCAGTAGGTAATAGTTCTATGGACAGCTCATAGAACTCTTCCAGATGGAATCCTTCATGGCATGATCATCATCACATCTGGCATCAGAGAATGCCCTCTAAGCTTCTAGCAGGAGTTTTTGGGCCAGCCAAGCTGTAAACAGCAACACCTCTGGCTCGGTAGAGTCAAGACCGCTTCATCAGCTTTCAGATCTCCCATCCAAGAGTTATCCAGGATGGGTAGCTTTCCTTGCTGAGCTTGCTTTGGAAGCCCTTCACTCAACCACCAGACCATGTCTGCTGCCTTGTATGGCAGTAAGATCTTGCATGGGGTAACGGGGCATAAATACGCTGGTGGTACTTCCCTGGCCCTTCTGGACACAGCGGTCTCCATTTCAGCACTGCTGCACCCCTAAGCACTAAGGAAATTTAGGATTTGGCTGCCTGCTAACAGAATTGATGTGAGGCTGAAATTGGAAAAGGACCATGACTGCCTCCATGAATCCCTTGGAGAAAACTTGGCTTCCATCAGTCTTGAAAAACTATGGTGTCATGCTCGACGCTGCATGAGAAGCACAAAGGCCTGGGTAGATTGATATGGAGGAGAGGCTGTTACCCAAGCAGCAAATCCCCCCTCTCCATGCCACTGAATAAGTCCAATGGAAAGGCAGAGCCAATACGATTGGATCCAGCTGGTGTCACAGAGCTGGGCTAAGGACAGGAGCTCACCCTGTCTTGTGGGGCCGACCTGGGTCTCGAACCCTGGCCTGCTGGTTACCAGGCACAGTGTCTAAACCATTTGCACAGTGGGATAGCCTAAGTTAACAGAGGAATAGTGGTGGGAGAGGAAGCATTTTTATTCTTGTATCGCAGACATACAAAGTTCACACCATAAACACAGCCCAGCAGGCTTTTATCTTACACTGACATCTTCTCAGGATAATTATAGTATATGGCATTGTTATATTAAAAAAAAATTTCAGCTCATATTACTTGATAATATATTGTATTCCATGTCTCACTATTTAACAGTTTCCAGATCTAGATCTCACAAAGGTAGTTCATTAAACCAGTTAATTTAGCAATTATTTTCCTTTTCTTGCAATTATTTATAAATAAATTTATAAATTATTTTTTCACATAGCAATTATTTTCATTTTTCTTTAAGTCTTTTCTTTAGAAGATTTTCAATCCATTTCCCAACATTTCCCCAAATACGTATAAATATAAAATTACTTTGAAATATTTCATTGCTGTGACTGTCTTAACATAATCCAGCCAATATATTACTTGCGGCAAAGAAAGATCAGAGATCAGTTGTGTTGCAGAGAAGGGGAAATGGAAGGGCAAAGATTTCTCTATATTGCATGTGTGTCAACCAGCACCATGGGAAAACATCGTGCTTGAGATTGTGAGTCCAATTCTAACCATGTCTACTCAAAAGTAAGCCCCATTGTGTTCAGTAGGTCTTACTCCAAGGAAAGTGTCTTTAGGATTGCAGCATATGGCTCCAATCCTGAGAACACTTTCCTGGAAGAAAGACCCATTGAACTCAATGGAACTTACTTCTGAGTCGACACAAACAGGATTGCACGGAAAATGTGTTACATTTGGGATTGGCTCCATTCACACATGCAAGTAGCAATGTTGTAATCATGTTGCTTTGTAGGTAGAAATCCCAATGTCCAACTCAAGGTAGTACTGGAAAAATCCCCTATGAAAACTCCATGCACCATGGCCAGCACATTGGATTAGACGAACAAGCACACTGTCTCATGGAAGGCAGCTTCACACAAATGAGTGTGTGGATCAGCCCTAATTGTATGTGGATGTTCCCAAATTACCAGCCAGCCAGTACACTCGAGTTGCTCATGCATACCAACCTCCACATCCTAGATAATGCAGTTTGTGCTGGGGACTAAGCGCAACCTGTCCAACCTCTAGACTTGCCAACCTCTCTTATAACACCAAACGCTGGCAAGGCAGCCTGGTAAGGAGGATTCTTGGACCAAAGCAAACTTCCGCCCCCTTGTGATGATGACTTGGAATACACTGGATCCAGCCTTTCCCATCCTACCTGTGATTACATTGATGTGCTACTTCGGGATTTCGGTTGCTGTGTTACTTTGACCATCCATCTGTCTATCTATCCGGCATTTTGTAAAAGCATAGCTCCTCACCGTGCAAGAAAAAGAAAGCAGAGGCAGAATGTACACATTGTAAGCAGTCCACACTCTTGCAAAATGTCGCAAAAGTGTTTGACACACCACTGAATAGATTGCTTAGGATTGCAAGCAGTACTTTGAAATCACATAGACCAACACCGAGATCTGCAGGGTGCAAGGTTTCTCATTTGTGCAGTAAACACGAGCAGAAACGGCCCGTTCTAGTCCAAAAATGCACTCCTGATTATGATATACAATTCATACAAACTCCAGGATCAGAAGGATGATACAATGTGGTGGACTGCAGCTGAACTGTAGCTGGAAAGCAGTGGCGTCCCTAGAGGGGTGTGGGAAGTGAGGGTAGCACCGGGTGATGCACACATGGGGAAGGCATCACTATTGGTCAAAAGTGTTAAAATCTTGGTATTCTTGAATGAATACATCATTTGTATTCAGAATGCAGTGAAACAAAAAGCACAATCCTAACCATGTCTACTCAAAAGTAAACCCCATTGTGTTCAATGGGTCTTACTTCCAGGAAAGTAATTTAGGATAGCAGCCAAACTGAATGAAATATCTACATGATATCAAAAGTTGTAGCCAAAAGACCAGTGGAGTGGGATGTTGGGCCACCACATGGAACTACCCTATCCACTGCATGGGAGCAGGTCCATCACTGGGTAAAGCAAACCCTACTGATGCCACTGCTGATGAGAGCATGTAATCACTTTGATGAAGCTAAGCAGGTCTGGTGCTTGTGGGTGGGCAGTGGGGGGTATCTCTAGACCCCATCTTGTGTGCCATACTGACTTAGTATTATATTTACTAGATTTGTTGTAAGATTGGGACATTAACCAAAAAAATTACATGTTTAATGGTCAGCCAGTTATTCTATTGCCTCGTTCTGCATGACTACCAACCAATCACCCCATTGCCTTTGGTTGTCTGATTTCACAAATAGCTGCTTCGAGCCCAGATGCTCTTGTTTTAGTAATCCGGAACTCAATTTTGTAAGGTTAAAGTGATAGCCAGTGCCAACCAATCTTCATGCATCTGCCGTTTTCTCTGGTCCAGATCTACACAATTAAGCATCCAGCTACAGAGGACAATTTCAGGATGCTAAATGAATGCACTGCTAAAACAGGCTATCCCTTAGTAAATGCTACAATTTCTCCTTGCCACAATCCTCACCCCATCATTCACCGAACCCAGGCTGGTGCCATTGTGTTTTATTATCCTAAGCTCTACTCTGAACTGTGGGTTCTGCATCCCCGGAACTAATGATTGGAAAAGGAGGAAAGTTCAGCTCATGGCATTTGAACACAAGACTGACTGGAACAGCCAGTGTTCTGCCGATTAAGGGACTCAGGGCACAATCCTAACCATGTCTACTCAAAAGTAAGCCCCATTGTGTACAATGGGTACTACTCCCAGGAAAGTGCCTTGAGGATTGCAGCCATAGATGTGTGCTTTGTATAGATCTTGGATTACGTTTCACCAAAGAGTGAAGCAAAGAGTGCACATATTTGCCATATACCAAGTTACACTGTCCCAATTTCTTTAGAAATATTTCTTTATCTAGCATGTCATTAGTCAGTGGAACTCCTTGCCGCAAGATGGGCTGATGGCTTCAGGTCTAAATACCCTTGAAAGGGGATTGGACAGATATCTGGAGGAAAAGTCCATCATGGGTTATAAGCCGTGATTAACTTATTTAATATATTGCAATTTCAATTTCCTGGAAGATCCTTTTTAAGGTTCAGCAGCTGGTAAATGTAGACTATTTATGCCTGGGTGCTAGCTCTGTAGGCTACCTCTATATGCCTGTAGGCTACTTCTGTATGATCTTGTTATCTCGTCATTCTCCGTGAGGCATCTGATGGGCCTCTGTGAGATGCAAGAAGCTGAAACACGTGTGCCTTTGGCCTTTTCTAGCATTAACCGAGCCGTTCTGTCCTCTTTTCCAGTTATGACATCTGGTCACCCTGTTTTCCCTGGTCCCAGTCCAACACCTACACCACCTAAGTTTCCAAGCTCTGGACTGTCAACTGAGCAGGTGCCTTTCCTGAGAGCTCTCCAGATCCTGCAAAAAAGACCTATCTAGAGGTAGCCTTATTATCTGGAACCTGAACTGCATCACTGGCGACCGAACAGCTCACATCAAAACCTGGTATTTGCCAGATCTGGTTTAGATTGTGGCTTGGCTGAGCATTCAAATCAGCTCTGACTTTTGAAAAAGGTAGCGCTTCCTTTGACTTAGTTCAACATTTGTGAGCATCCAGTAGACATATGTGTATATTGGATCATTCTGATATTAAGAAATGAAACCTCCAGGTGCTAGTCCTCCTCATGCCCACCTTGCATTGAAAAAATGCACTGATGGACCAAGTAAATTAACAACTGAAATATTGAAAGTTTAAGTGTACAGTCATTGTGTATCTTTCACACTGTCTGGGACCCACTTTCAAACTTAAAAATCTGTCTGGAACTCCCTGTCAATCTTAAAAGGTTGTGACATCACAATGATACCAGAGCTTCTCCATGTCTACTCAAAAGTAAGTCCTATTGTGTTCAATGAGACTTAGGGCACAATCCAGAGTAACTGCAGGGAGTCCTTGCTCTGGTGTAAGAATCCAACTTACTCTGGATTCCAACGTGAATTTCCCATAGGTTTTCAGTAGTTGGTGCAGTAACTACGGGTGCACATAAAGTCTCTTATGTGCTCCCTTAGTTTGGATTTGGGGGTTACTCCCAGGAAAGCTCAGTCTCAGATTCCAAGTTGGCATATTCCACCTTCTCACAATCCCCCAATGCTGAGGTTTTGATCCCCCAAGGGGGTTTGACCCCAGCTTTGAGAACCACTACCCTAGTGGATAAAAAGAATCAGTAGATACCAAATTAATGGAAAATAGCTTTAAAGACCTACTTCCAGGTTTCTTGCTCCTCCACAGCTGCCCCTGAATGCATCAGCATGTAGTTATTATGCCTCATTCAACCACAAGGTGGGGGGAATAACGGAATATAATGGAACGAAATAATAATTATTTAACAGCAAAGGTAAGAGATAGGATTTTGTTGTTTTTTTCCCGTTGTTACATGGCATTTAAAGGTAGACTCCAATAACAGTGGTGAGAGTCAAATCAGTGAATGCCAAATCAATGGATAACAAGATACAACCTATGACTCTTACCAATGTAATATCAATGCCCTCCTTTTGCATATCTTGCAAAGTATCCTGAAAATGAAGAAATTTTAAATCAATCAAGCCAGTGGCTTGTCTGTACATTAATAATTTCTCTTAGCATATGTATGATTCAGAATGGGAACTAGAGAGGAAAAGCTCCGTGCTGGACTTTGAGAAACCTTGATACAGAATGGCTAGAAGAAGCATTAATTTTTAAAATACGCTGTTGCACCTGTGATCGTCAAGCTCCAGCCCTAGATCACTTGGGATCACAAATTCAATTCAAAGCCATTCAACAGAAGAAATTAAACCTGGCATTGGCATCCTTCAGTCTGGAAAGACTATGGTATCGTGCTCTGATTGGAGGTCCTGAAACAGCATCTAGTGTGGCTAAAAAGGCCAATTGGAGAGTGTCCATCCCTTCCACACTGAGGACAAATAAATTCCGTCCCCTGCCCAGGCCCAGGTTTCGCTGCTTTCGGGTCTGTCTCTGCTTCAGCCTGCCGAACAAGTGTCTCTTCCAGTTGGAGAAGGCCATGCTGGGTCTTTTGCCTCCACTCTGAACGATCGGAGGTCAAGGTTTCCCAGTTGTTGATGTCCATTCCCAAGGCCTTTAGATCCCTCTTGCAGATGTCCTTGTATCGCAGCTGTGGTCTCCTTCTTGGGCGCTTTCCCTGCACTAATTCTCCATATAGGAATCTTTTGGAATCCGACCACCAGCCATTCTCACGACATGTCCAAGCCAGCGTAGACGCCGCTGTTTCAAAAGTATGAACACGCTAGAGATTCCAGCATGTTCCAAGACTGCATCATTTGAAACTTTGTCAAGCCAGGTGATGCCAAGAATACGTCAGACACAGCGCATAGGGAAGGTGTTCAGCTTTCTCTCCTGCCATGCATAAAGGGTCCAAGACTCGCTGCAGTACAAGAGTGTGCTCAGGATGCAAGCTTTATAGACCTGGATCTTTGTATGTTCCATCAGCTTCTTATTAAGCCATACTCTCTTTGTAAGCCTGGAGAACGTGGCAGCCGCTTTACCAATACGTTTATTCAGCCCATTATCTAAGGAGAGAGTGTCAGAGATAGTTGAGCCAAGGTACACAAAGTCACAGACAACCTCCAGTTCATGTTCAGAGATTGTGATACAGGGAGTGGATCCACACCCTGACCCATGACTTGTGTTTTCTTCAGGCTGATTGTTAGTCCAAAGTCTTGGCAGGCTTTGCTAAAACGGTCCATAAGTTGTTGAAGGTCTTCGGCAGAGTGAGCAGTAACAGCAGCGTCATCGGCGAAGAGGAACTCCTGCAAGCATTAAACCTAGCATTAGAATAATTGCACTTCCATTTTGCGTACACTTCCATTTTGTTCCCACAACCTGGAATGGCTCCAAAGGGAAAGGGTTGAGGCTCCCTGGCAAAGCCATTGAGGCTCCCTGCAAAACTCTGTGTTTTGCACCCCTTTGACTACACCACTGAATCAAAGACGTGCATTTTTATGCCACGCAACTGTTGATTCAACAAAGATTTTTCATGAAAAACTATATCTTTGGCCAGCAAAATGGAACTGGCATTAGAATCTCTCTTGGGAGTTTCTCACATTGTAAACACTAGGCTACATCTCCTTCTCAATTTGCTGGTGCCTGCTGCAGGAAACTTAGTCAAGCACACTCACTTTCCTATATTAAAAAGAAACTGACGGAGCACATTGGCAAGCCACTGAGGGAAAACATTCACCAAGCCACAATAGATTTAGGAGAACTGCTTTTGATTCACAAGTAAATAAAAGGCGCACCAATTTAGTTAGCACCAGGAGCAAATTGATCAAGCATTGCAGAGTTTTTTCCCCCCAAGGACAGGGCAGTATAGCCCATTCTTGTCCTTCCTTCCTTCCTTCCTTCCTTCCTTCCTTCCATCCATCCATCCATCCATCCATCCATCCACCCATCTATCTATCTATCTATCTATCTATCTATCTATCTATCTATCTATCTATCTATCCATCCATCCATCCATCCACCCACCCACCCACCCATCCATCCATCCACCCATCCATCCATCCATCTATCTATATACATCTATCTATATACTGCTTTTCAACTAAAAAGTTCACAAACCCTACAATCCAGAGTAACTACAGGAAGACTTAAGAGGCACTTACTCTGGATTGCTCTATGCATTTCCCATAGGTTTCCCATAGGTGTCATCGTAACTACGTCAGTGTAAAAGGTCCCGTAGTTACTCTGGATTGTAGCCAAAGCAATTTACAAAGTTAAAGAAAATGGCTAGTGGGTCTGTCCACAAAAGAAAAGAGCATCTACAGTAACAGCCTCCTTTTAATAGGAAATGCTCAATCTTCATCTTCCAGAGAACTGCAAGAACCATCTTATATGCAATACAAGTCATCGCTCCAAATTTTAACCAAAAAAGAATAATGTAACCTTGACCTATGATATCTGGTTCTCAGTCCAGATAAGAATGAGTTAGAGCACAATCCTAACCATGTCTACTCAAAAGTAAGTCCCATTGTGTTCAATGGGTCTTACTCCCAGGAAAGTGTCTATAGGATTGTAGCCAAACCCTACAATCCAGAGTAACTACGGGAGCACATAAGAGACATTATGGGCGCAATCCAGAGTAACTACGGGGAGTCCTTGCTCCGGTGTAAGAAAAATTTGCTCTGGATTGCAATATGAATTTCCCATAAGTTTTCACTGGGTGGTGCAGTAACTACGGGTGCACGTAATGTCTCTTACGTGCTCCCGTAGTTACTCTGGATTGTAGGGTTAGTGTACCTGTAGTTACTGAACCACCTAGTGAAAACCTATGGGAAATTCATAGTGCAATCCAGAGCAAATTGTTCTTACACCGGAGCAAGGACTCCCCGTAGTTACTCTGGATTGCGCCCTTCATCACAGGTTAGGCTTATGACCAACTTAACTGACGAGCTAGAGCAGTGATTTTCAAACAATGTGCCTTGGCACACTGGTGTGCCGTGGATAGTTCTCAGGTGTGCCACAGGAATTTGGGGAGGGACATTTATTAATAGGAAAACTTGGGGATTTGAACAGCATGGTGTGCCTTGACACTGGTCAAAAAAACTGATTGTGTGCCATGAGATGAAAAAAGTTGAAAATCACGGAGCTAGAATATGCCGGTGTCAGGACTAGAGCCAACAAATATAGAACCTTCAGTCTGAAGCATGTTAGGTCAGATGATGGACCATCTTGAAACTCATGCACAGCAGAAAACTATTTTATTTATAGGTCCAAGTTTGTAATACATGAATTTTTAATATACAGATTAGACTCAACATGAATGGGGACTGCAAACCAGTTTTAAAAACGGCTTTTCTTACTGTTTTAAAGAGGTAGTCAAGCTAGCAATAATTTCATTCTTAAGCTGAGCCAGGAAAAGACAAGGGGAACTTTACCTTTTTAAGTGCCTCCCTACAATAGTAAGAAAAGTTGTTTTCAAATTATTGTAAAAGGACACACTGCATTATTTTTAATTGCTATTATTTAACACATTTTTGGTATCAGGAGTCCCAGAATCAAACCCTGCATGTACTGAGACGCAACCTTATTCCAATAGGAGCTGTGGAAGAGCAAGAAACCTGGAAGTGGATCTTTAAATCTGTGAACTTTTGTTATCCACAATTTTTTTTATCTTCAGGAGGTTCCAAAACAGAACTCTGATATACAGGGACACCTGTATTTTTATTTAGTGATTTATACCCCATCTTTCCCATTCAAAATGGCTTACAACATGTCATTGTAAGACTAACACCAGATATTCCAAGTCCCCCTTCTTATAAGGTATGGAAATAGTGTGAGAGGAGGAAATTCTGGCAGTTAGTAAAATTCCCTCTGCGACGATATTGTAAAAGATCCAGGAGCCCCCATGTTGGAAGGTTAGTCACCCCGTCTTAGCAGAAGACAGACAGACAGACAGACAGACAGACAGACAGATAGATAGATAGATAGATAGATAGATAGATAGATAGATAGATAGATAGATAGATAGATAGATAGATAGATAGATAGATAGATAGATAGATAGATAGATAGATAGATTGAGTGAGTGACTGAGTGATTGAGTGGCCAAGCATGAATACCATACTTGGCTATTGGCTATATACATACTAGCACTAACTCAAAAACAATCTATATATATAAAAGGCATCTTCATCATCATCACTGACTCATCAACACCCAGCCAAAACCTCCAGGCCTAGAAGCGTGAAATTTGGGGAGGGTGTTCCTTCTGTGATGGAGGGAGTCACTAAGAACCAGTTTTCGGAAATTCCAACCGGAAGGTGGTGAAATGGGGTGCAATGTGTTTTCTTCCATATATTTTGCATGGAAGAATTGATGACTCATTAACATTCCGCCCCAATCCCGGACCTAAAGCATGAAATTTGGAGAGGGAGTTCCTTCTGTCACATGATGTGACAAAACCAAGAACGGATGTGGAGAAATTTAACCCTTACGGGGCTGAAAAGGGGTGCAAAGTGTTTTTGTCCTATACTTAACATGGAAGAACAACCAACATCCAGCCAATTTGGTGTTCCGTGCCTCATGCACAATTCCTCCATATTGTTTAGAGGAAGAGGTTGCACTGGGGAGGATGCTGCACATGGGGGTGCGCATGGGAAGATGTGCATGGGATTTGATTCACATGGGGGTATGTTGCACATGGAAGGATGTTGCATATGGGGACATGATGCGCATGCGTGGTTGATGTGGGGAAGTTGTGCATGGGGGAAAGTTGCACATGGGGGAAAGTTGCACATGGGGAAAGTTGCGTATGGGGACATGATGCACATGCGGACATGATGCGCATGGGGGAAGTTGTGCATGGGGGGTTGATGCGCATGGGGTTGTTGCGCATGGGGGTTGTTGCACATGCGGGGTTGATGCGCATGTGGGGTTGATGCGCATGGGGGGTTGATGCGCATGGGGGAAGTTGCACATAGGGGAAGTTGCGCATGGGGGAAGTTGCGCATGGGGGTTGATGCACATGGGGGTTGATGCACATAGGGATGAACAGGGGGAATGTTATGCATGGGGGACTTGCACATGGGTGGTTGATGAGCATGGGGGCATTGATGCTCATGGGGGAACGATGTGCATCGGGGAATGATGCGCATGGGGAAATGATGTGCATGGGGGTTGTTGCGGAAGGGGAGATGTTGTGCATGGGGAAAGTTGCACATTGGGACATGTTGCGCATGGGGACATGTTGCGCATGGGGTCATGATGCGCACGGGGGGTTGATGCGCATGGGGTTGATGCGCATGGGGGATGTTGTGCATGGGGAGTTGATGCAAATGGGCTACTGATGCACATGGGGAATTGATGCATATGGGGGGTTGATGCACATGAGGGATGAACTGGGGAATGTTGCACATGGAGATGTTGAGCATAGGGGATATGTGCATGGATGGTTGATGAGCATGGGGGGATGGTGTACATAGGAGAGATGATGCGTATGAACACGGGGATGTTGCACATGGGGGTGGATACGCATGTGGGTTGATGGGAATGGGGAATTGATGCTCAGTGGAGGGATGGTGTACAGGGGAATTTTACTCCCGCAATGCGGGTACACTTTTCGCTAGTAAACAATAAATTCAGCAGAACAGATAAGGACATCCAATTCAATCACTTGATCCTAGGTTATGTTAGAGTCAGCTGAAGTTACATGCTCAGTTTCAGCTTCCAAGTCTTTAGGAGTTGTCAGTCTCTGCTGAAGAGGCCCCTGGTTGTGGTTCTCCCCCAAACCTGGCTACAAAAATGGTTTCACCATTATTCCAGTGAACTTAGCCAAGGCATGCAATGTGGTATGTGGCAGAAAAGGCCCCATTGGAATCCTTTGAAAAACATCACCCTTGCTGCATGAAGTACACAAGTACTCACAACCTACACACTAAATAAACCCTGTGTGTATTTAGTTTAACACACAGGTCATATGGCAGTGGCAGTACTTTATGCGGAACTCCGGTGGGGTGGCTCTGCCTCACCTACCATCCACACACTGCAAGCCCTGGAGCTTCCCTACAAAGAAGCAAGTCTGGGATTAGGCTGCCAACCAGTTGTGTTGGTGGTGGATATAGGACCAGTGGCTCAAGCTTCAAGTAGTCTTGAAGTGGAGGCTCACATGTTAATGTGAGAAAGCATCACTATGCCTCCACTCTACTGCACTACTTTTTGAATATGTCTCCTGCCACCAGCAACTTTTGAAGGCCAAAAAGGTGGGCAAGATCCAACAAACCATATTTATTCAAATCTAATGCTCACCTTACCTTTTCCAGTCAAATTTACCCTACAATCCAGAGTAACTTTGGGAGCACGTAAGAGACATTTACGTCAATGAAGTTATGGCACCACCTAGTGAAAACCTAAGGGAAATTTATATTGCAATCCAGAGTAAATTGTTCTTACGTCGGAGCAAGGACTCCCCGTAGTTACTCTGGATTGCACCCTTAGTCTCCCAAATTGGGATGCACATTAGATTTGATGGTGCATTAGATTCTGGATATAAGTATAGCTCAGTCTTTAGTTTAACAGTTTACTCTGTTGAAATAAAAATGTAATATAAACCCATTATTGTATAAAGTGGTGCAATTAGATCAAAATCATAATGTAAACCCATTCTTATATTATTATTGTCAGATAAAAATGTAGTAAAATTAAATTTTGCAGTAAAATAAATTAAGCTTTGCAGTAGATCTTTTTAATCCCAAGCCTTTTAAAATCAGGGTGTGCATTAGATTCAGTGGTGCCTTAGATTTGAGTAAATATGGGCATTCCTGGCCCCAATGAATGCACACTGCAATAGCCACAAAACAAAAGTCCCTGAAAAGGAACACAATGATGGCAATAAAACTGCTCTCTCTCTTTCTCTCTTCATGCTGCGTTTACCAGAAATCTAAAGGAGTGAATCACACCAACTGCTCATTTCAGGCCATGTGGCTCCGGGGACCCCCACTCACCCACCCTGATGCCCATCTAGTCAGGAGTTCAATTGACAGTCGGAGAGAGATTCACTCCCTGCAGCACTTGCTTAAATTTTTAACAGATGGCCTGTAATAAGTAAATTGAAAAGTGCAAATAAGGTTAAAACAATTTTTTGTTATTGAATATCATTAACTTCAAGGCTGCCCACTTTAAAATGCTAATTAAGCCTCGCTTCCCTTTTGCAGGGTCTCAGCAAAGACAAATGGCTGTGGAGTAAATTAATCTTGTTTGCAAAGGACCAGCCCAGGAGAAAGTCTGATGAATGGATCGTCATCCCCCACAAGGTTATGCAAAGCATTTTTGAAATTTTCCACCATCCCTTGCCCACTTGCGCTAATTAATTTATTTCCTAAAACTATAAAGAGGGTCAACGAGAGTGTTATGGAGCAAGGCACATGGGTTAAATAGCAAACAGTGCCCCTTGCCGGCACCTTGGCCTTGAACTTTGCTAATAATGTCAAGGTCAGAAATTATTTTGCCGGCTAACCCAAATCAAAGCCTGATCTTGCTTGACTAACCTCCATGTGGAAATTTGCATTCAAGAATGATGTTCTGCCTTTGTGGGAAGAATTCTGGCTTTGGAGCAAAGCAGGTGATGATATGGCCATAAAGAGAGAGATCTAGAAACCACACTGGGGCAAGGTGGGGCGCAGCTCAGTAGGAGAACAGAAGCTCTGCTTGTTTTCCAGTTCAATCCCTAATACCTCCAGTTTGGAAATATCTAAAAATGTAAAGCAGCCAATGCAAAGCCTGCGCACCTGAGTTGCCGCCAGTCAGAGTACATGCTGCTGGACAAGATAAGGCAACCATCTGATTGCCTATGTTCAGCTGAACTCAGAAGATCCAAGCAGATCCAGGCAGTGGCGTAGCTAAGGTTCATGTAGCCCAGTGCAAAGCTCAAAATGTTGCCCCAGAAGTGATGTCCTAACTGGAAGTGATGTCACCCCCAGGTATTTTTAAAAAGAAAATTGGGGAAATACCTGCCTTCTCCTCCTCCTCACCATTTGTTCTGCTAGTGGCATAGTTAAAGTATGTGTTTGCTATCTGTAGTACAAGATTTTGTTGCCCTCCCCCACTTGCCCCACAACAACAAAACCAATAATCAATTAAGTAAAAAAAATGAAAATTATGTCCCTTATTGGTTAGGGAAACTGTGCTGGGGCAAAGAGGAATGGTTATTCTTTCCCTGCTAAATAGAAGAGGAAAGCGCCTGTATACCCAGTAAGCATGGATAACTGTATTATGATATATGTTCTGTATATGATATATGTACTGAGAACTGATTCATATTAACACCTTATTAGTTCTATACAGCATCAGAATTACATCTCATTGGTTTTCAGAGCCATCAGTAACATGGGAAAGTTTGAGTTAAGAAAATTCACTTTTGTTTCATAGGCTTTTGTGTTTTCATTTTCTGGTTAATTGGCCATAAGTTTTGATAGTAGATATTCCAGTGCATTCTGCATAAAATTACCTCTCCAACGATATATAGCATGATGGTATTATCATTCATACATACCCCGTTTTTCACAATTTTAATCACTAGTAAGCTCAGCTTGTAGCCCCCCCTAAAGCTTGTAGCCCAGTGCAGCTGCACCCCTCTACCTATACCACTGGATCCAGGAAATCTATAAATCCATATGAAAGGCCTGGGAATGTCAGTCTCAGGCTAGGGTCATCTGTATAAATCAGTGCCTTCACTTGTGTGCTGTACTCATTGGGAGTTGCACATACACCACCAACTGAAGGTGCCAATTCATTCAGACATTGGCTACATCATGTGTAGCCACATGTGCACTGGAAGACTGTGAACTGGCATAAAGTGCACCTCTCAGGTCTTAGACATGCACCCTTCACTTCCTACGAGAGACATTCCCATATGAAAAGGTGAACTGAGACATATCTTAGATGCTGGTCATTGAGAAGGCTGGAGAGATTGGAGGATTGTCTAAGACAGGGGTGGGCAAACCTGGTCCATTTGCAACCCTCAGGGACCACTAATTCAGCTCCCCCCCCCCGAGCCCAATCTGGCCCATTTGCTGGGCCACACGGACCCTTCATTTCCTCTCAACAACTTAAGTCTCCATGTGTTTCTGGCTTGGTTAGTTTGAATGTTTTCATGGGCAAGGGGTGTGTTGCAAGCACTTTGTACTTCTCATGTGGTCCTACAGGCATGTATTACAGTTTTTTGTGTATATTACAAATAAGTTCAGTCATTAACAAGCTCAGACATAATAAATTTTTATTAATTTCTGTAACCTGATTCAAATTTGAAATGTAAATTTTTCCCTGGCCTCAGACAGTGTCAGAGAGATGCACTGGTGATGATGCCGAGATGACTGCTTTGTGATCTTTTTGTTGAAAAGTGGTACATAAATACTACTGATTGATTGATTGATTGATTGATTGATTGATTGATTGGCATGGGCCTCCTGCCAATATGTTTGCCTACTCATGATATAAGGAGATGTTTGAACATACGAACCAGGACAGGATCCAATTTGGAAAGATGTCAAGAGGAAGCAGCAGTGCTAGGTTTGTCCATGAAGGCATAGATGGCCCATTAGGACACCCACTGTGGACTGTCAGCAGGAAAGGGATCTGAGGGGTAGTGGATTTGAGGTGCCTTTCCCCCGCAAATCTGTTGCAGATTCTTCCCTCCAGTCCACTGGTGTTGCAAGCTGCAAGGTTTTATATCCCACCTACTGAACTTAGAAGCACATCATTCCCCTCTTTACAGTGTTCCATTTTTGTTGCTGACAAATCCAGAAGTGCTGGATTTCTGGTTTTATGTATAAGGACAATGCATTTGCTCTGACCCCAATGAAAACTTAAGTCCCACACTTCCAGTATGACAGCATATCAAGGATCACGGTGTTTGGTTTGTTAGCTTGGGATGCAGAGATGGAAGACCTGAGACGTCATCAGATGATGTTCTGGGTCATGCTGCCCCTGTACAAGGGCAAACTTGCATAAGCAGCAAGCTAGGCTTGTCTGTGTTGATCAGATGGAGGTGAAAGGAAGGAGGAGTAAAGTTCCATCAGAGGCAAAGGTGCCGGTCAGCAAATTGATTCTGAAACAGGGCTGCTGAATGAGGATATCACAATTCATCAAACCAAAAAGGACCCCTTTGTCACCATGCCTCTGGGGTCCACTGGTGAACAATCTGGTCTCCGAAGGTCTTCAAAACCAGCCCTTCCCCCTTTGCTGCTGATCCTGGCCCAAGCCAGCTGGCATGTTTACTGGGTCAATATCAAAAGAGGCACTTTCTGCAACGATGATGTATTGATCTGTGTAAACTCAATTATGCTTCTAAAGGAAAGAACTGTAAGCAAAAGAAACAGAACATCCATGTGTCTCCTGCGCCAGCAGTTATTCTTGGGGCCAAAGTAGGCATGACGTGGCGGAATAGGAGCAATGGCAACTTCATTTTGGAGCATCTGTTGCATCTTGCAAGGAGGACAGGTCTCCTCCAGCCAAGGAAACGTTTGTTCCTTTGCCTGGTGGTAAGTTGTAACTACCTGATGGGTCTACTCGGACATGTGCCAGTGTTTTGCTGGTGCAAATCCAAGTAGACCCAAAAATGTGGGGCAAATCCAGGAAGAGGGCTAGGATATCAGCAAAGTACTGCCACAAATATTTTCCTCCTTTTCGTCCTTCACACACCCTGTCCCCACCCATAGGATTGAGCCATCAAGTTGCAGCAATGGTTGTGTGTGGGAAGAGGTCAAGTCTAGCACTTATGATTGTGGATTAAACATCACATGTACATAGGCAAAAGCTGTTTTTTGATCTGTAGGTAAAAACATACTGACACTTTGCTAGGCAACCGACAGCTTGGTGTTGTGGGGAGTGGTAGCATAGCGAGAAGTAATTGTAGCAGTTAGTCTTGGAGGGAGGCATGCGAGGAGACGTTTTTGCCTACGGCTCCATTTTGCTCCCCCCACCTGGAATGGCTCCCAAGCTGAGAGGTCCTTTGCACACCTCCCTCCAAAACTGACTGCTACAAAACTGGGGAAAGATAAATGTAAATCAGGAAAATGGTGTACAAAGAGAGGTTCACTTCCCTAATTTCCCCTCGATTCCAATCCCACTTCCTCCCACTGCAAAGCCAAAAGATGTGTTACATACAAAAATTAAAACTGCAGACATCCCTCTGGTCCCATCTGACACATAGTATAGCTGGACCTCACATGACCTTTTTTATCATCAAGGGCAGCCTGGAATTGGGGCGACGGCATACTGAACTGATGACAGTCCAACTCATCTCTGCCCAAGAAAAATGTACCTTCTAAGTGACCAGAACAGCAGGAGCCGGCATAATTAGGCTATGGAAAGGAGAAGAGGAGAATGTGTGCTGTGGACACACAGGAGGATCTTCCTTAATCGAGGACAAACAAGCAAAAATGAATCACTGCAGATGGAGAGAGTCCCTCTTTTGACTTAACCAGCTGAGAGCAAAAGCAGAAGCAACAGCAGGAATTGGCATCAGCACAGGTATTAAGGTCACCAGCACAGGTATTGACACTGCTGGAGATGCAGTTGGTGCAGAACAGGATGAGGTCTTTGTGAAAGCAGTATCTATGCTCTGAAGCTCCTCTCCAGGACTCCTGCTTTAAAAGCAGTCTGAAAATGGATTGAAACTGCTTTGCTTTGTGAGGCTTATATTGGGCTCTGTGATATTTCAGTGCTTCGCACTTCTCTCGCTGCACCGCTAAGAACATAAGAAGAGCCTCCACAGGCCCACCTAGTCTTCCTTCCTGTATCACACACTGGCCCATCAGATGCTTCAGGGAGCACATGTGGCACCTACACCCAGGTGCCCTCCCCTGCACTGCCAGGGTGTAAAGCAAAAAAGCTAGTAGGTGACATGTCTAAGGAATCATCCCAGGTGGTCTGAAAGATGGGGAGAAAAGAAACACACCCACTAACTTGGGAAGCCCCCCATGGTGCACTGGAAGGCCAAGCAAGGGAGACCTTTCTGTGTGACAAGCTGATCGCTGGCTAGGGAGAGATCTATGGTGCCAAATAGCTACCAGATGCTCTTTAACAATCCTGCTTATGCTTCCTGACTGCAGCTGGCCTCCAGCCTAATCCTAAGAGTAACAGCCTGTGATGACGTGGCTCTTTAAAACATCTTCCTGCTTTGCCACACATACAGGCATACACCAAAAATGGTTAAATGGAAGAGGACTCAGCCGAGATCAAATTAGGTGTTGCTGGATCAATGGTGCCTTTTAAAGCACGACCAGCAGGTCCGTAGCTTCAGTTTGTCAGCACTTTGAAAGCAAATCCCTTCAGAAAGCGCCAACCGGTTTGTTTCCATTTCCATGATAAAGGGCTTTAGGCAGCAAGGAAAATAATTTTTCATTGTGTCAAGCTTATTGGAGAATCAATAAACGTTTCACAGATGGATTAGAGGTAGGTCTCGGGGACCATCACGCTAAAGGGAACAGTCACAGCTGTGGGCTGTCTAAGTCAATGCTTTATATTCAAGATCCAGAAAACAAGAACCGAAAGGAAAGGGAGGAGTGCGCATGAGTTAAGAGATATTAA
The DNA here is from genome assembly GCA_030015325.1 of Cryptoblepharus egeriae. NCBI lineage: Eukaryota > Metazoa > Chordata > Lepidosauria > Squamata > Scincidae > Cryptoblepharus > Cryptoblepharus egeriae. The sequence continues at coordinate 6,426,211 of JAREYC010000004.1, forward strand.
CAGGCCAAAATGCATTCACTGATTGAAACCTATTTGGCACTCACTTTGTTTTAGGCATTTGTTCAGTTAAAAAGAGGTGTTCGGTAATTTTGGAATATTAAGGAAATTTGGCATTCTCATAGCAAGAGTCTTATACCTAGCTAGGGATCCAGGAAAGTTGCTGAAAGAACAAGTAGCCAATATGGGACTAGACGAGGGATATCCAAACCCTGGCCCGGGAGCAAGATGCAGCCTACAGCAAGCCCTAATGTGGCCCATGGCAAGTCTTCCCAACTGGCCCTTGTGCAAATCTTATAATCCTCCAATCTGTCTCTAACACACACTTATATGTAAATTTATGCAAATTTGTACGAATTTGAAATGTAAATCATTTTTTCCGGACCCCAACACAGTGTTGGAGAGATGCTGTGGCCTTCCTGCCAAAATGTTTGGACACCCCCAGACTAGACTGATCTTAGCAGAAAGCCCCACAACTCAGAGATACCACAACTGAAAGTCCTCTGGGCTGTTTCTGATGTCTCCAGTTACACAGCCAAGCTGGGCTCTGTGTCCGCGAGAGACACAACTAGTCTGAATATGTGAAACTGGGTAAGAGAGTAATGATGTGGATGAGTTCCAAATTCCTTCTGAATCTAGATGGTAAGAAACTTACAATATCAGGGCCTTGCATCCTCCCTCCAGCTATACCACTGGTTTCAGGCTGTCATGGGTTCATGGACAAAAGAAGAGCGGCAATCTCTCCCGCAAACTCTGCAGTGGGGAAGTTCTTGCAGAGGAGGGAAAGAGTGAGATATTTATCTAAAAAGGATATCCTGTTCCACACCCTTGAGTGAGATGAGTTCAGTTGGCTCATATTCTGGTTCCAGCTATGAAATGAATGAGCACGATCTTGGAGTCACTGTGGATCACAAGCTGAACATGAGTCAGCAGTGTGATGCAACTGCAAAGAAGGCAAATGTAATTTTAAGTTGGATTAAGAGATCCATAGAGTCCACGTGGTGAGAAGTTATAGTTTCTCTTTATTCTGCACTAGTTAGACCTCACCTGGAGCACTGTGTCCAGTTCTGGGCACCTCACTCTAGAAAAAGATGTAGTTAAACTTGAGCAAGTTCAGAAGAGAACAGCTGATGATGATAAGTGGACTGTATGAAGAAAGATTGAGAAAACCTGGTCTCTTCAGCCTGGAGAAGAGAAAGCTAAGAGGAGACACAATCACACTGTTTAAATACCTGAAGGGCTGTCATATGGAAGAATGAGCACATTTGTTCTTAGCTACATCTGAAAGTAGACCTAGAACCAACAGGCACAAACGGCAAGAAAGGAGATTCTGGTTAGATATCAGGAAAAATTTCCCAATGGAGAGAGCAGTTCAACAGTGGAACAGATTGCCAAGGGAGGTGGTGGACTCTCCTTCACTGGAGATCGTCAAGCAGAGGCTCAACAAGCACCTGTCAGTAATGCTCTTAGAGGATTTCCGGCAATAAGCAGAAGGTTTGACTAGATGACAGGTCCCTTCCAAATTTATGATTCTGTGATTCTAAGAGCAAAATAATGGCAAATCAAGATTATTTTCTTATATTTATTTTGCATCTGCAATTCAAATCTTAATTTTTTTCCCTTCTCTCTTTTAAAAAAAATTCTAAAAAGGAATTGTGTCACAGAAAATAGAGAAACCCACCATCGTAGTTCCTTGGAGTCAAGCTCGGTTCCTTGTTGTTTGACGAAGATGTACCTAACTGCAGACTTGACACAAATCTTAACAGTTCCCTTTCAGACGGAACTGTCATTCTCAAAAAGAAGCATGCATGTGCTAAATCTTCACTTGATCACTCACAGATAAATCACAGCACCCACACCAGATTACAATTCTTAGGATTCTTTATGGAAAGTCATGATAATTAATAGCAGATTTTTAGTATAGGCTAAAAAATTTTAGGATAGGCTAAAAACTGTGTTTTGCAGTGGCCAATAATGTTAAGTCAAATCCATGTATAAAAAATCAAGTGTATGACAAGACTGGAGGATACAGAGACCTGGTAAAGAGTCTTGGGTTAGCAGACCTTCAGATCATGAGAGAGAGAGCACCTCATTTCGTTGTTCTCATACCTTGAGTACAATGACAATAAATTTATCTTTATCAGGAGTCCTTGTGACGATCATGTACTATGATAGAAGGAAGAGTCAGAGGAAAATGAAAGATTTAAGAGGGGAAATGCATTGGAAGGCAGAAACAGAAATAAAGAGGCAAAAAATGAATACAGCATTTGCACACACCTCTTCTATCTGTCTGTCTGTCTACAGAATTTATCTACAGCTCTTGGAAGATATCAAATTACAATTTCTTTAATAAGGTACAAAAAGCAGGAATGTATTACACAACTGCAGTTACTACTAGTGTAATTTCTTCATATCATCAATTTCCTTTTCATTCAAATAAAGCTACGGCCTTATTCTTAGTTTTTCCATGTGATGTTGCTTTGTCCAGTTCAGTACTTGCCGCTCAAGTTCCATATACCTTTTAAGCAAAGGTTGGTAGATCTAAAACAGAAGAAAAAGAGGGATCATTTTCAGTATCATGATCAAAGAAATTAAACAGGTATTGAGTAGCCTATTTATTCATTTGCCATTCCTTTTACCTATAAATCATGTCACATAGTAAACCACTATGCCAAGCACGTGAGATAATCTTTGTACAGCAATCAAGACAGTGATGGGCTTCAAATAAATTAACAACCGGTTCTCTGCCCATCTGGCAGCCACTTTTAAATGGCTATTTTTAAACTTTATATGTCCTGTCTCTTATTAACAACCAGTTCTATAGAGTAGGTGCGAACCTGCTGGAGCCCACCACTGAATCAAGTGTTTCTACAATACACAAGAGCATTGCAAAATCCTGGTGTATACAACAAGGAGTGACTCCTTCCCCCATTTTCTAGTTAGCTTCACAAGGGGCTTGAATCTTGGAGGAGGAGGAGGAGGAGGAGGATGTCAGACCAAAAAAAAACTTTGAAAACCTTTGGCCTGCACCTGAAATTACTGCTGAATCTTCAGCACACCGTGGCACCTCGTTTTCCTTGAATATATATGTTGGAGCAAGCAAACTACCGAACAAGCACTTATGGCTGTATTAGGGGCATCAATATGTCAGGCAAAAATAGCTCTTTTATTTACTGAAATATCTATAGTCAAGCCTCACTAATTCTCACTTTGATTATCTGCAGCCCTGATAAAGCTTGCTTGCTTTGTGCCAGCTTAGATTTAATAGAGTAGCCCTGCATGGCTGCAAACGGCTGTGCTACTGAGATAGCAAGCTCTGGGTTCCTTTCCCGATGCTAATATTATTATGATGATCATTTTTACAAATTTAAAAAAAAAAAAAAACAAAACAGACTATGGCACCTTTATATACCGGGGTGCTCTGAAGCGTTGTGGTGAACACATTGCTCTAAATTAAAAGTGTCAAAAAAATGAACGGCTACATTTAAGGCTACAGTGCTTTTGACTGTTTTATTGGACTTGAATGCTTAACTTGCTAATTTGCAAAATTCAAGCATCTGCTGCAACGGGTCTCCCAGCCATTAGCATGAATAACTAATGTTTGGCTGTTGTTTTATATCCATGTGAACGTGGAGGGAAAATTAAACCTATTCCTCTTTCTTCATCTCTATTAATTTTGTCCACAATTCCCTTCTTTGCAAGGGCTCTTTCCTTTTAACTGTACCCATGGTACAAACCATACAAAAAGTTTTGTAGTCTGCCCTGGACTTTTCCAAGATAGCAAGCTCTTGCCCTGAAACTCTCCCCTTCTCAACAGGGAGAAGTGCAAGGCTCTGCACTTAGGCAATAAAAACCAAAAACACAAGTATAAAATGGGGAATACTTGGCTTGGCAGCACAATATGTGAGCGGGATCTTGGAGTCGTCGTGGATCACAAGCTGAACATGAGTCAGCAGTGCGATGCCTCTGCGAAGAAGGCAAATGCCATATTAGGCTGCATTAAGAGGACTGTGGCTTCCAAGTCATGAGAAGGTCCAGTTCCTCTTTATTCTGCATTGGTGAGACCTCACCTTGAGTACTGTGTTCAGTTCTGGGCACCTCACTTGAAGAAAGATGCAGCCAAACTGGAGCAAGTCCAGAGGAGAGCGACAAGAATGATCAGTGGGATGGAAGGGAAGCCCTACCAGGAAAGGTTGGGGGAACTTGGGATGTTCAGCCTGGACAAGAGGAGGCTGAGAGGAGACATGATTGCCCTCTTCAGACACCTGAAGGGCTGTCATAGGGAGGAAGGGGCTCATTTGTTCATAGCTGCTTCTGAAAGCAGAACTAGAATCAATGGGTACAAACTGCAAGAAAGGAGATTCCAGTTGGATATCCGGAAAAAATTTCTGACGGTGAGGGCAGATGGCAGTGTAACAGATGCCAAAGGAGGTGGTGGACTCTCCCTCACTGGAGATCTTCAAGCAGAAGCTCAACGAGCACTTGTTGGAGATGCTGTAGGGGGTTGGACTAGATGATCTACTAGGTCCCTTCCAACTCTATGATTCTATGATTCAAGCCTTCCCTCTTTGCCTTGGAATTTGGCCTACTTAAAAACATCCAAAATGCACAGGGTGGCCAGCAGAATTGAAACCAGATTTCAAGACCTATATATAAATGTTATTAACTGTTTGATTAACTTTAATCAAAGGGAACGACCTTCAATTAAAAACCCCCTCTCTTTTGCAGACATTGGGGTCCCAACTCCAAGCCCCTGGAAGGCACATTTAATTGACCTTAGTTTGGAAACCTCCTTCCAAAGAATTTCAGGAGTTTATAGCCTACAGCAATTAATTAGATTTATTTTTGTAATTGATGTCTAAGAAAATAAAGAACATTCAATGATGCGTTAAAAAGGACCCTTAGGAACATAAATTTCCTTGTTGCAGCAGCTAAACTCAGTGCATCACAAGAAGTGATATTTTACAAAAAGTAATTATACAGACCACCCTAAGCTTGATCTTGCTTCTTGTCATGTTATACTCATCAGGTGCACGCATGGCATCTCTCCTACAGTAAATTAGTTTCATCCCTCCTTGGTCACTTGCTATCTGTCTCCAATTACATTCGAAATAAACCCTCATCCACTCTTCATCTTCCTTCCATCACTGTACGACATACTACCATTTTCAGCTCTAGCTCAAGAGCCAGGACAGAAGCAAGTAGCCTCATTGTGGGGCTACCTGCCTACATGGGGGAAGGGAACATTTGTTCCTTTTCTCCAAGTAGGTGTCTCCAAGTAGGTGCAGGTGGTAGCCTGCTGGTCCACAGGATCCCATGGCAGACATTCTGGTGCCAGGATTGGGCCTCCCATGTCTGCACTGAAGATATCTTGACCAGGAGAACCTCTGTCTTTCCAGAATACTAGATGCAGCAGATGCAAGAATCTTATGGTCTTAGTGTGCTCCCCGACGCATCAGGTGGGATATTGTGAGATACAGATGTGATCTGGCCCTGACCCAGCAGAGTTCTTGTGATGTTCGTTAGACTTGTCATACATTTGGGCCACAAGTCACCCTGGCCAGTATGCAAGGAAGAAGATACTTCTCAAGGTGTGTGGGGAGTTTAGTGCTTTAAAACCCTCATTTCAAATATTGTGCATTGGCAACATTCACACAGAAAGCACAAAGCAGTGAGAGACCTGATGTGTCAAATGCACATTAATGGTGTTGGGCTGTTTTGCAGGGCCAGCAGGCCTCTGTCAGTCTTGAAAGACTATGGTATCGTGCTCTGTGCTGCATACGCTGCATACAAAGCACGAAAGCCTGGGTTGGATTGTTATGGAGGATAGGCTGTTACCCAAGCAGCAAATCCCCCCTCTCCACGCCACTGAATTAGTCCAATGGAAAGGCAGAGCCAATACAATTGGATCCAGCTGGCGTTGCAGAGCTGGGCTAAGGACAGGAGCTCACCCTGTCTTGTGGGGCCAACCCACGTCTTGAACCCTGGCCTGCTGGTTAACAGGCACAGCGTCTTAACCACTTGCACCTCCCAGAGCCCACTTAACCGCTTGCGCCACCCAGAGCCCAAGTCGCAGGGCCTGTGACTTGTAAAAACACCAACGCCATGATTATCTTCCAGATAATCGTACTGCTTTCTCCTGCCTTTTGGCTTAATTAACCAACAAGCCAAGCATCTCCGGTTTTAATAGATTGCTAAACCAGTGCTGCATTTTAATGCTACAGTAATGGATTGTTACTGTCTGTTAGCATATACTTAGCATTATAAAATCTCCCCAGTTATTCCAGTCATGCCTACTGCTTCGGATTAATCTTCCTTTTCTAAAAGAAATGTTTTCAAATCTTCACTCATTTTTCCCCCTCTTTCGAAAGTGGGTGGAAGCATCAGAACATTTGCTAAAACAAGACACAAAGAAAGCTGATGGGCTCAGCTGGTCATTCAAATCTACATTGGACAGATAATGAGCAAAAGTTAATTACCATTAGATGGCTCTTTTAACAGCCTATTCATTTGTCCACTGATTTGAGAACAGATCAGTTGCTCCAGGCCAGCTCTCCAACACCACTGTGATAAATGATGGCATTTGCCATACAGGTCACGAAGATCTGAGCCTTCTTGTTGTTATTAACCGAATCATAATCTTACCTTGAGAAAGTCTAAATGGCTGGTTGTCCTCTATACAGGTTTTCCTCAACCTGTGGTTCCAGACACCAGCGGACAAGAGGTGGGGGGACCCCTCTTTGGAGCTCTTAAATGGAAATCCCTGCTATTTAGTTTTGCCCATTGTTGGGTCCACAAAAGGAAAAAAAGCCATCAAGGATGAACTCAATGATTAACTATGCATTTAGTGGATGTCCCCCAGTTATGGTGTTATGTGAAAGGAAAAAGAGCATCTCCCTATCCACTCTATCAACTCCTTGTATATGACTCAATCATGCCTCTGCTCAAGCACCTTAGTGCTTTGCACCCCCTCTAGCTATGCTACTGTGTACATGTAATTGAAATAGTTGCAGTATCTGTGCAGTATCTGCGCAAGAGGTTAAGACACTGTGCCTGTTAACCAGCAGGCCAGGGTTTGAGACCCAGGTCAGTCCCCACAAAACAGGGTGAACTCCTGTCCTTAGCCCAGCTCTGCGACGCAGCTGGAACCAATCGTATCAACTCTGCCTTTCCATTGGACTATTTCAATGGTGTGGAGAGAGAGGATTTGCTGCTTGGGTAACAGCCTATCCTCCATATCAAATCTACCCAGGCCTTCGTGCTTCGCATGGGGCATCAAGCACGATACCATAGTCTTTCAAGACTGATAGATGTCAAGTTTCTTTTAAGTATCTGTGCAATAAAGACAGAGTCATGCAAATATGACATGTTGCATTTACTTGCTTAGCAGTCCAGGAAGAGATAAAGGTCCCTTTTCTAGTTGAATTTCATTTTTCTCTCTTATTTATTAAAGAAAGCTCTGGCTTGTTTTTACTTCACAGCACAAATACTCAACATTCCTATATTCAAGAAACAAAACACCAAGACGCTTTCACATGGGCTTATTCAGGTTGCTGTACACAGAATTCCCTGGAAAGACAGCGCTTAACCTCAAGTTGACTTTGAAGGTTATAAAAGGAACCGTCACTTAAGCGAAAGCTGCTAAACTCAACAGAACGAAATCGTCCAGACAGGGAGATGCAGCTCTGTTAAAAACAGAACCAAACTGACGCATCAGATTATGAACTCGTACTGCACTTTTCATGCTAATGCACCATATTGTTGGCAGGCCCTCTGGCTTTTGTGGGTTTGCAGCCATGAAGCTAGAGAAGGCAGTCACACCATTGGGGCAAAATGTACAGTTTTCTAAAATGGGAAAGGAAGTATGGAGGCCAGGAGCACTAGCCAGACTAGGGTCAGAAATACAAATTTTAGCAGAACTGGATCGAGGAGCACTTTGACAAACAGAGAAGAAGTGAACAAAAGGGGGAGTGACACATTATGGGAAAATATAAGTCTGCAACCACAAATGGAGATCTTGCTTTGAGGCTCTCTTCACTAATATCTCAAATAAACTATCTTGCATCCTAACATACCGGTAATTAAGAATAACTGCATTAAGAATAATTTATCTATCACTGCACTATGCATTTTCCTTTCCATGCTCTAGGCTGCTGCTGATGGGGATGAGCTCTACTTTAGGGTCTCCAAACCCTGATCCAGGGGCCAGCTGGTGCTCATAGCCAGCCTCTTTCTGGTCCCCTGCAAGCTTCTGGCCCACTTCACCACACACAACTTGAGGGTGCTCTGATCATGTCTGGAGGGTGTTCTGAGGACCTAAAAAAATTCCAAAAAACCATAAGTAACTTAGTACGCTGTCTGAAGTCTTTAGAAAGTGCTTGGGACATGGGGAAATGGAGATCCATTTGTGTATGTACTTAATGTGTGCTGGTGCTTGGAGAAATCCTAGAAATTTGAGCCCACTCTTACTCATTTATTCATTCATCTAAATTTCATCTCTATTTATTTAAATTTTATATTTACACTTTTTCTGGCCCTCGATACCGTGCCAAGTATTTGATTTGGCCCTCTGGCTGAAAAGTTTAGAGACTCCTGTTCTACATTATCGTGTTGGGACATAGGAGAATGCATTACAGAGGAGGAGAGGAGAACATGGTGACAGCACTGTAGGCAGTCTTCGTTTTCTCAAGAAAGAAAAAGTATGAATACAAGCAGAGATCACCCTACAGGAAAAATAAGCTGCAGATGTGTAGAAAAAAGAGCAAGTATTCAAAAGAGCAGAAGTAAATGAAGTAGGGAAAGAACAAAAGGGGGTCCATGCCAGGAAAGCACACTGTATACATATTTTTCAGTATGTTATTGCCCCAATATTACAGAAAACTGGCACCCTTCTTATGCATGTTTACATTGAAAGGGCTATCTGAAGGCTGAGGTTAAACAACCACTTCTCTTAGTGGTGGAGATAAATATGGGGGGCTCCTTATCCATAGCCTCTATGATGCAAATGAGGTTGCATCTGTAGATGCAGAGCCCAGATCCGGAGGGTCTCAATGGACCAACCATGGACCACCAACTAGTAGTCACTAGCACAAAGCAAAAGTAATTTCCAATAGCTACCTGGACTCTTCTATGGAAGTTATGAGCAACTAGGGTTGCCATAATTCTCTTCCACAAAATCAGGGCAGGACTTTCTGTCCCATTTGCCAGTATGTGAACACAATCCCCCAAAATCAGGATTGTCCCTTTTTTTTGACATATGGCAACCCTGTGTGCATCCTACACATGACTGGTTGTGTCCCCAGATAGTTTTTGCAGCACTCCGCAGGACTCCCTCAAAGATTTCATTATCCACTGATTTCAGTATCCATAAAGGATCTCAGAACTGATTCCCTGCAAATATTGAGGTCCAAACATATATATAAAGACCTAAAATTGTTAAACCAAATTTTACAGTCATTTGTCCTTCTTTCCAGAAAGCCACAGCAGATGGCTTTCATATTTCTCCGGAAATGTTTCTTGAACGAAGAAAATTAGAAAACAACTGGTTTACCCAAATCATCTTTGTTACAGAGCACAATCCTAAACCATGTCCACTCAAAAGTAAGCCCAGTTGTGTTCAATGGATCTTACTCCCAGGAAAGTGTCTTTAGGATTGCAGCCTCAGAACACTGGAAAGATATGAACTTTCTGAAACAAAATCTCTTCCTCGTTTCAAGTTTAATTATAACTTGTTCTGCTTTTAAAGCAGAAATGAAATAAATAAAAGAAACCAAAGCCATCCCATAAAACTGCCCAATGCCACCTTACCTGAGCCACACCAGCCTTTGGAGTAGCAACTAATTTGGGTCCAGGTGCTAATTTTACAACATCAGTCAAGGGCACGTTTGCTTCTGCCACAAGTCCTGCAACGAGGATCACAGACATGATCAATGAGCAGAAACAAGATGAGGGATGTGCCTGGACTCCTTGGCAAATTAATACATTGCATTGATCTTATTTGGTCAGGTCAGCATTCAGAAGTGAAGGATAAAGGGTAAAGATCTTACATTCCAATGCACTGGGGCCTGGGCAAGCAGGGCTCAGAGATTGAGTTTATGTCAGTCATTCAATTTGTCCCGTGGAGGGCACAGCCAGCCACAAAGTTGCAAGTTCAACAGTATCAGTAATCATTGACCAACACCAATAAGGCAGCAAAATAGATGAGAAAATATAGAGAAGTAATGAATATAAGGACAAAGTATAACCAATTCCTCCACCCCCTCCCACATACACACACAAACAGACTCAGGGCACAATCCGGAGTAACTACAGGAGCACATAAGAGACTTTACATGCACCCGTAGTTACTGCACCACCTAGTGAAGACCTATGGGAAATTCATAATGCAATCCAGGGTAACTTGTTCTTACACCAGAGCAAGGATTCCCCATAGTTACTCTGGATTTTGCCCATACACACACACACAATACCAAGCGAACAAAACAAGATATTATAGTTCAGATAGTACAGAATAAGATAGTACAGAATTAGAAAACTAACCGAAACAATAGCAAAGATCCAGAATGAAAGATGTTCAGCCACTTCTGTTTTATGGCTCATTATGAGACACAACCTACACATTTCTAAGCTGTTTACTTAAACATGAAAGTGCGAGTCTGGATTTCATAATGTAGCAGTTTTCAGCCTCTTAGGTTCAATATTAGGTAACAGATTCTTTGCATCTGTTGGTTATTAACAGAAGTGTGAAATATACTCAACACAAAACAGTAGTTTCCACAGTGCATTCCATGAATTCTGAGGATCCTTGGATGTTTATCAGTGGATCCTTGAGACTACCATTTCTGTTATAATACACTTATATTGAGCACATTCTACAGTACACATTTCATGTACACAAAATGGATCGGTTCAATAGTGTGTCCACATAACACAACACAGGTTAAGAACTGCATGGTATATGCACGTAGATTCCTCAGTGCAAGTCAATGTGAATACAGTTTCTTGACATATTTCATCTGGACATATAAAATGGTTGGAGTATTTTCTTGACGTTTGACATTTTGGAAACCAATAATATAAAGCTCCCTCCAATTTCTTGCACAAGAGTTGTCAACTATCAACAACTTTCTAAGGATGTGAAGGTCCTCTCCAGTTTGTCCTGAAAACTAACTCGGCTTTTTTGACGGTTTCAGACAAATAAAAGAAAACCTCAAGCATTTGAAACTATATAAACTAATAATATATAATATAGAAACTAATTTTCAAAACCCAGTCACAGTGTAATCTAAATTTCCCACTTGGGTTGGACAAGAATGTTGCAAACATGTCATAAAGTCCACTTGCAACACCTAGAGAGGAATGGAGGCCATCAGACTGCCACAAACTGCCACAAGACCTGCAAGATAATAAGTTGCACTGGCCAATGTGTACAGGAGGCAGCAGGTAGGAAATGGGAGGTGTTGTGTTGGATTGTGTTGGATCCAAGCTTTGTTCTCCTGGTCTGCTCAACTCTGCACCACCTCCTGATTTTGCACAAATCTGAATAGACCCATTGGAGCGGCTGCTGCATTACCTGGGATAAGGGGAAATGTTCATGGGGAATGTTCATGGGGGATGAATATTCACTGGGACATATTTATGCTCTTCTAAAGGGCTCTTTGGTCAACTTACCGTGGACTGCTCGGTAGGCAGATCCTAAACAGGCTGAATTAGCAGTGTCAATAGTGTACACAGGAGCGCTGAATACATCAGAAAGAACCTGAGAAGTATTAAAAGCATCAGTTACCAAATAACTGTGGAAAAACAAGGCATTCCAGCAGTTCTGTTTCCACTGCTGGAAACACAAACCAGAAGCAACTTTTTCACTGTTAGGCTCAGTCTGAACACAGCAGAGGCCACAGACAAGACTGCCCATGGTCTCTGCTGGGGTCAGAGGACCTTCTGGAGGCATGCAGGAAAAACAGGGTACAGAGCCAATCCATGGACAAGTGAATCTGTGAATACAGGATCTGTAGATTCAAGGTCCTCCTGTAGTATGTATACTGCCATACTCTGATTACAACGTGTGTGTGTGTGTGTGTGTGTGTGTGTGTGTATGTGTGTGTGTGTGTGTCAGAATGACAGAAAGCCTTGTGGCTCTTGGATGTGTACCACAGTACAAAGCAGATTTATTTAATATTACTAGCTGCTGAAACTGAATGGCACTAGACCTTGGTTTTGGATTGTCTAAGATGAGCAATTTCTCTGCTTTTCCATTCTAATTTGTTCCAAACTATTCCATTTACTTTTTTGGCTTCGTGTCTCCAAAGGCCTTGAAGAACGGCTCTAAAGAGGCATCTACAGGAGTAGATCAACCAGAGAGGTTCTAAAAGGGTTGACAGTTTACATCATCCAATATTCTTAGCAATCCCAAATTGCTGTCAATTTAAGCAACATCCAACTTCTCTGGATGTTGAGATCCTGTTGAGGCTGATTTAGTCCTGGCTATGCATAGCCTATACCCCCTAATGCTTCTCATTACGTGCAAACTCCAAGTCCTGCTCAGTGCCCACAAACTGGAGAGGTCAATGTACTGGAGAGGACCATAAACTGAGTATAGTACATCATATTTACCTGTAAGATTTCTTTATTGTGGGAAGCCCCACCAGTAGCCAAGATTCTTGTTGATGGTACTGCAAAACAAATACAAGAAAAGCTGAATAAGCACAAGTACAGTAAATATACAAGGTTATGGTAGATCATTGCTTATTCCCAGACAGAGGGAACTCTGATTCACACAGTCCTTTGTTTCCATAAAATTCTCAATTAAAATCACTGTAGGGTTGCCACATGTCCCTAAAAACAGGGACGGGAGTCCTAATTTTGGGGGACTGTGTTCACATATGGGCAAATGGGACAGTCCCGATTTTGTGGAAGAGAATTATGGCAATCCTACGGTGAATCAGTTACCTGGCTGTTTCACGCAATCCTCACTTCCCTGATCTTCTGATCTTCCAGTGTGAGAAGTTTCTATGTTAATATCATACGCCACTTTCACAGAACATGGCAACGTTACATCAAAAGATAAAACCAATTCACATTTCAGTACAAACGAAAGGATCAAATTATTGGTTCTTATAATGAAAACATATGACATTGTCCACAAGTGGCATTTGTGTGTGTGTGTATGTGTGACTACATGATATAACATGAAAATGCAAGAAATAGTACTATCACCAAAACAAAAACAATAGTTTTTATTGTTAGATTTCCCAGGAGGTTAGCTAAACAGCACCAGCAGCCAATCAGACGGTAACTGGACCACACAGCACAGGTAAGTGAATCAAGTTGTGGATGTGGATCAAAACTTTTGGCAGTCATTTGTTTGTGCCATATCCTCATCTAATGTAGCTCAAATAGTCCAGAATTTGACCCCATCCTTGTGCAGTTTGTAGAGATCAGGCTTACTGATAACAGTGGACCCAACAACCCAAATAATCTTCCAGATGGAGGTATCATCACATTAAATGCACTATATTTACAGCATTAGAATAGATACACAGGTGGCGAAAAACCAACAACTTTGACCACTATCTCCTTGCATCCTTGTGATCTATAGAGAGGGGTCCATATGTTTACAAGTCTGTTTGAATGTAGCCAAACCAGAAAAAGCACACTGCCAGCTCTTAGATTCCATGTCCAACATGCTTTTCTTGGGGTGCAGATTATTACAGCGCAGTCAAAGGCTCTGCAGAGAGACTTCATTCTTGCTATAAATTTAATCAGACCTTCCTCTTTGGAGGATATTCAGTGATGCACAAATTGGGTTTTAAAAGCCATTTAGATCTCTGTCAGTGTCAGTAAACAAATAAACCACACAGTCGAGTGATTCCTCAGAGAAAACAAGTTTCAATTATACCTGCACAGAGTGACAGAGCCCTGCCAATATTTTCAGAAACATGTGACAGTAAAAAATAACCACTAAAACTATTGGGCTTGGAAAACAAAGCAAGGGCAACTCTTCCCCCCCCCATCCCAAAAAAGGTGCTTTTAAAAAATTTTGTTAGGCCAGTTCAAACGGTAAAGTATTGTCTGATCTGTCATATTATGCCAGAATAGTGCAGTTTAATCGGTTGTGCTTAGAATTTAGTTAAATTCAGAACCTTTCTGTTCTGGGTTGGGTCTAAGTGATCTCTTTGGCATTTGAAGTTGAGACTCATTGGTGATTACATTATATATGCTCTGTATGCCTTCCTTCGTGTGGGCTGTGGGTGGTGCAAGCGGTCAAGACGCTGTGCCTGTTAATAAGCAGGCCAGGGTTCAAGACCCGAGTCGCCCCCCCACAAGACAGGGTGAGCTCCTGTCCTTAGCCCAGCTCTGCGACACCAGCTGGATCCAATCGTATTGGCTCTGCCTTTCCATTGGACTAATTCAGTGGCGTGGAGGGGGGGATTTGCTGCTTGGGTAACAGCCTATCCTCCATAACAATCCAACCCAGGCTTTCGTGCTTCGCATGCAGTGTATGCAGCGCCGAGCATGATACCATAGTCTTTCAAGACTGACGGAGGCCTTCCTTCCTTCGTGGAACTCAAAACAAAAACATACAGGTATCCCCACTTTCTGAAGGTTCATTTTCTGACGATCCACTCTTTCAACACCTTTCAATTATATCCCAAACTCATTCATTCAATGCATGTTCTGCTCTTTCAACCTCTCTCTCCTGTTCTAAAGGTCAAAATTTCCCCATGGTCTAATCCCATTCATGAAGGAGTTATTAATGATGATCCATTTACAGAAATCACGCTATGGCAGCAAGAATTTGCAAGATTTGCAATTTCTAGCTAAAAAAACATTGGAAGCAACATTTATAAGCCAAAAAGATCGTGTTCCACTTTTCAATGGTTTTTACTTTTGATCGGTGCTCTGGTCCCTAACCTGTCCAATAAGTGGTAAATGCCTGGATAGTCTTTGTGTGATCTCCCATCCAGAATAAAACCCTGCTACATCCTATGTATTCAGGCAACAGATCTGGTACAGGGAAAAGAACGTCAATCTCTTCCTCTAGATGAGAGCCTTGCAGAATTGTGAAGCGAGTCATTGTCTCCAGAGGAGTGCAGGAAGTTTATTTATTTTTATTTATATAATTTATATCCCGCCTTTCCTCACCTGCAAGAGGGAGCTCAAGGCGGCTAACATCGATCATAATAAAACACCATTAAAATGATCATAAATAGAGATTAAAACTTAATTAAAATACAATTAAAATACAATTAGATTTAAAAAGCTAAGAACAATTAAAACAGACTAAAATGCAATTGTTAAAAACAATAATATAAAATAGAACAATAAAACTGCCCCCCAACCTCTGCCCCATTTAAAAAGCTTTTTTGTTGTGTGTCTTTTGCTGTTCCTTCCCAGGGTTTGACAACTCAAAGAGTGAAAAGGGGTGCATAAGAAAGAGGAGTTCCAGGAGAGTATTTTCAAACAGAGGCTCGACAAGCGCCTGTTGGGGATGTTCTAGGACAGAGTTTCTCAAAGTGGGGGTCGGGATCCCTTTGGGGGTCGCCTAGAGCTTTCCTGTGGGTAGCCGAGAGACCCCTGGTGCAGGGGGCCAGGTCAGGCTTGCCAGGCTGTAGCTGGACACACACTGGGGCTGACTGACAGCCTCAGGGCCCAATCCTATGTATGCCTACTCTGAAATAAATCCCATTATAGTCAGGGGGCTTTTATTCCAATGTAAATGTGAATAGGAATGCAGTCTCAGGGCCCAGTCCTATGCATGTCTACTCTGAAATAAATCCCATTGTGTTCAATGTGTGCACAGAACACCCATTTCATTTGTAACAATGAAAATACATCCTGCATATCGGATATTTACTTACAATTCATAACGGTAGCAAAATTACAGTTATAAAGTAGCAACGAAAATAATTTTATGGTTGGGGGTCCCCACAACATGAGGAACTTATAAAGGGGTCACGGCATTAGGAAGATTGAGAACCACTGCTCTAGGAGGATTTCCTGCTGCAGGCAGAGGGTTGGACTAGATGACCTACTAGGTCCCTTCCAACTCTAGGATTCTACAAGAGCCAAGTTTTGATGGGAGAGCAACTCTCTTTATGCTTTACGCTCCACCAACAGTGTACAGATATCCCTGTAAAATCAGCACAAACATCTCAATCTGCAAATGTGAGACTTTCAGGTCTATTGAGGTCTTAACTCTGCTCTTTTAAGGCTGCATGCTTCAGCAAACAAACAGGCCAATAAGTCAAAGGAATCCATTCAGAATCACTCTGTTCCTTCATAAACCTGCTTATGGGGACGGATACCTGAAATGAACCTTAACAGGCGAGCTCCAGGTGGTACCTTTCTACCCACCGGACAAACTGGATGGTGATGTTGCTTAGTAACAAGCAGATGCTTAAGGCTTGAAATTTAGCTCCTGGAAATCTAACAGCCTGTAAAAAAACAAAGGCACCGTCTAATGTAAGATTTATCATCTGGGTAGGTGTGTGCATGTGTGTCAAAGGCAGAGATTATGATTAGTATATTTTGAGAACACATAATTAATTGGCAAAGCAATACAGAAATGAGGCAAGGAGTATATCCCTACAATCCAGAGTAACTATGGGAGCATGTAAGAGACATTACGTGTACCCGTAGTTACTGCACCACCTAGTGAAAACCTATGGGAAATTCATATTGCAATCCAGAGCAAATTGTTCTTACACCGGAGCAAGGACTCCCCATAGTTACTCTGGACTGCACCCTATGATGCTTTTGATTAAGTGAAAGCTAAGGATGAAAAAGTTCTGAAAAAATTAACCCTAGAACAGCCATCTGAACAGGCACATCGAATGCTAATCATGTGGGTTGCACATGAGAGTGAACTCTGCCCTCTACTATGAATGCTCTAGGTGTCCTTGGGCAACTCACTATCTTATAGCCACAACCCCTACTTGCAGTTTAGGGGCAATGGTCCTGACCTGCCTTGCAAGACGGTTGTAAGGTGTTCTGGGATGGGGGAGGGCAGGCGAAGAGCATTCAAAGAATGGTCAAGGTGTGGATGGCAGGACTGGAACCCAGCAATTTCCTGATCCCAACCTGCTTTCTTGTACAAGAAAGTCTGGATTGTGTTGCACGATGCATGAAAATCACATTTCCTGTATGTTTGTCTCTAAAGAGGCCTTTGACATAGAGGTCAACGTAAAAATAAAAATTCTGCTTTGTTCAAAACACTTGAAGAATGTATCACAGGTAGACCGTGAACTCAGAACTCAGAGGAGACATTGAACACAGTCCTAACCATGTCTACTCAAAAGTAAGCCCCACTGTGTTCAATGGATCTTACTCCAGGAAAGTGTCTTTAGGACTGCAGCCATTCTCTTTTCCTCCTCCAAATATGGAGTTGTCTCCTGCAGTCAAACATATGGCAACTTTCAGCAAAATGCAGTAATTACTTGAGGGAGGATGTGCTTCCATGTGAACTTATTTGGCTGTGCCTGTTCCAAAATGCTTCTCAAAATAAAATGCCAAACATCTTCTTTCTCTTCCTTTACACACAGGCATGCATCCACAAGGAATCACCATCACTGGCCTTTCCATTTCTATCTCAGTGCATCTCTTATCCCTCTTCCAATCTGGCAGTGTTGTTGCTCTCTGCAAGGTGCCCAGAACTAACTCTGCTTAAGATCCAAGTTCCCTGGCGCTCAAAAATATTAAAATTCCCAGACTGTACAAAGAGATCAAACAAGCCTCCTGATAGAGAAGCCAAACTGTGCTGAGTAAAAACTGGAGTTCCTCCATCCTCCAAAATTAATCTGCACACACTGGGTAGGACATGTCCATGGGCCATTCTGGAGAAAACTCCCACCGAGGCAACAAATAAAGCTGTGTCACAAATATCAAGAATATGAAGAGATGGTAGTACTACTTTGATTTGATTGACCGTTCCCATTTCCAGCAGAAAACAATTGTTTGGGTAATTAACTAATCTTGAAAATAGCAAATTTTAAAAATTGCCACTGGTCTTCACTCTCCTCCTATCTGCCTTAATACCCAAATAACAGCTGTCAGGAGGCAAGGTCTATGTGTCACCCTCAATTCATGCAGTGCTCCATTTATGGTGTGTTTCATCATCAAAGAGGAGCCCAGAACAAACCCTTCACAAGGCTGCATTCAGGATGGGATCACAAGTCAGAAAGGATAGGTACTAGCCAAAGGCCCACATGAATATTCAGTTATCCGTGGCAATGGAAGCTTCCAATGACCATCCAGGGATGAGTATGTGCCATAGGAACCCAACGTTTGAAGCTTGGCACCAGTATTGGCCACAATACTGCTGTACTGTTCTGCACTACTCTAGTATTGCAGAGCCCCTCGGCAACCTAGCACAACTATAGGCCACAATTTTATTCTTGCAATGGGTATTGGGAAAAACATCCTATTTTTTAAAATGAGCAATGCAGGCTCATAACAGGATGACATTCTCTTTTCTTTTTGTTTCCACCACCGGGAGTGGCTCTAACGGCAAGGGGAAAGGGTCACCTGCAAGCTGCAGAGAGGCTCCCTGCACTACTGGATTAATCAGGAGTAAAAGTACCCAGCTGAAAACTCACCTAAGGACTAAAGACAGGGAAGCCACCATTGACTTTGTCTCAGCCTCAATGGAACATGGAGGGAATGATAATTCTGGCACATCTTCAAAGGGTCACTCTTCTTATAAATACTAAGGTTAGCAATATGGAACTTTTTGATTTTCTTTAAAGGCACAGTATTGCACAAATTAATGTAATATATATATTCTATCTGAATTAGTTCCCATATTACTGTGATCTTAGCATAAGTGAGCTAACATCAAAGAAAAAATTGATAATTACATGTAGCAGTGGCATAGCTAGAAGGTGTGCAAAGCACAAAGTCTTGCAGGAAGCCTCACCACAGCATACTAGCGGTCCCCTCTCTCAACATGCAAGGAGACTCCCTCCTCTCCTTTTTCAGGCAGTGGGAGCAAAATGGAGGTGTATGCCTCCGTTTTGCACCCACTGCCTCAAATGGCTCCAAAGGGAGGGCCTTGCACACTATGGTGAGGCTCTTTGCAGGACTGAGAGCACAATCCTAACCATGTCTAAGTAAGCCCCGTTGTGTTTAATGAATCTTACTCCCAGGAAAGTGTGTTTAGGATTGCAGCCTCAGGCTCCAGTTAGGCCAGCCTAAGCCCCCAAGTCATGTGCTGACCT
Source organism: Cryptoblepharus egeriae (assembly GCA_030015325.1). NCBI lineage: Eukaryota > Metazoa > Chordata > Lepidosauria > Squamata > Scincidae > Cryptoblepharus > Cryptoblepharus egeriae. Next base: position 6,445,425 of record JAREYC010000004.1, read on the forward strand.
GGGGGGGGGGGGTATCATCAAAGTGCCATAAGACACTTCTGCACTACTCCTGGAGAAGGGTTTGGCCAGTGCACAAACATGTGCTTGCCTCCCTACATTGCCACAGGAACAGGAAGACCTAAGAGATGTGGCAGCCTAGATTATGATTGCACTCTTTAGTGCCTTGTACCCCTTCTAGCAATGCCAGTGATGTACAGAACGTCACCTCTCTGCCATAAATGTAAAAACATCCATACTCCACAGAACCAGCAGGGGTCTGTGCACATATAGGGGTGGGTGGAAGGAAATCAATGCACTGGAAGTTGCAATAAGCCAGTGTTCCTTCATGCTTACAGGCCTCCTCTCCCATTTGCACATTAAGCCGTGGCGTTCCCTCCAGCAAACACCAGACTTGTTGCTAGTAATGTGAATTGGTCTTGTGTAGAATCTGTTGCTCATATGCGAGTCTCTATATATAGACACACACTATCAATATTCTCTATAATGCCAGAAATAGAATTAAATGTTAGCTCCAGAAGAAAAACACACACATTCTCTCTCTCTCTCTTTCTCTCTCTCTTCATTAATACTTCAAGAAGCGCAGAAGGTTTTGTAGGTTGAAAAAGGTTAATTATACCATGAATAAAATAAGGTACTTGAATAAATTGTATGTTTTATATGTAATGGAGGTTGAAGGTGGGTAGATTTGTCTTGCGCAGACAAGGAAACCTGTTAGGTATCAGTAGCTGCTGCCAAGTAGTCAAGTGAAGAATCAGCAAGCAAGGCGGGTGGTTCAGAAGCTATTATTTGAGAAGTTGCTGTGGGTTCTTCTAACACCTGTTGACAGCACTAGGCTGGGTAAGATCCTAAAATTAGGAAAACGTGGCTACTGAAGAACAGTGGTATAGCTAGAGGGGGTGCAAGCACTTTTTTAGGTGCCTGAATACACCAAGAAAGTAGTCCCTGAATTATAACCCTATTGTAAGATGGCATTTGGCCCCATTTGGAGTACAGTGTCCAGTTCTGGTCGCCACATCTCAAAAAGGATATAGAGGAAATGGAAAAGGTTCAGAGGAGAGCAACTAAAATGATTGTTGGTCTGGAACACCTTTCGTATGAGGAAAGGCTACAATGTTCAGCGCTCTTCAGTCTAGAAGAGGTGCTTGAGAAGGGGATATGATTTAAACGTACAAAATAATACAAGGGGCGGATAGAGTGGATAGGGAGATGCTCTTTTCCCTTGCACGTTACACCAGAACTGGGGAACACTCACTAAAAATGAAAGTAGGGAGGATTAGTAGGAAAGTAGGGAGGATTTTTAAAAAGCATTTTAATGGGACAGAGGTTGTCGGGGCTGTTGTTTGTATTGTTATTAGCGTATATGTTTTTAGCTTTATATGTTTTAATTGTTTTATTTGAATGTTCTATTTATGTTTTTAATTATGTTTTAATGTGAGCCGCTTTGAGTCGGTCTATGACACGAGAAAGGCGGGATACAAATTTTTAAAATAAATAAATAAAATAAATTTGGACAGACAAAAGAAAATTTCTTTACCCAGCGTATAGTTGGTCTGTGGAACCCCCTGCCACAGGTTGTGGTGATGGTATCTAGACATCTGTCAACAGTCAAGAGGGGTAAGTAAAAACTATTGAATTTTTCTGCTATTTTGTTATGAGAGTACTGCATTTTGATTTAGCTTTCATTGCTTGTTCCATATCTTTCTACATTCAAACAAATAATCCATTTGTTTGTTAGCAGACAAAATTCCAACATGGCATAAAACCTACAATCTGTAATCTGGATCCTAAATTCTACTTAATACCAAATTAGGGAAACAAATGTAGTAGTGATCACAAAGTGACCCCAGCTTCTAGCTGATCTAAAACAGTGGCCAGTTTCCTGAGTGGTTAAAGGGGCACAATTTGGGCAGTGCCATTTACAGATCAAATGGTGCAAGGCAGGGCCTTTGACATCACCTGGAATTAAGAACATGGGGTATTTGGTTTAGTACCTGAAGATAAGATCTTCATCTTTTCCAACCCAAGGACAGTTGCTCGCCTTTCAGAACAAATCAGCATTTGTTGCTTTGCAGCCTTGAATTATTCATCAGGCTCAGACACTTTCTTGTCCAATTCACTCTGTCATCTCCCTCTTACTTATTCCCAGCAGCACTGATGAAAATATAACACAATAACACCTGCTTACAAGAGGCATTCAATTTAATGCATGCCCTGATTGAAAAACCATTTCTTGCGCTCCCAGTTTTTTAAAAAATCAGATGCTCTTTTTAATGGGAGATTCATGTTTTTTGGTAGAGAGGAACATTATATAAACTGTTGCAATGTTTCTCCAATGACCTTTAAAAAATATATATAAGCCATCTTCTATCTGGTTTGTCTTTCACCGGGAAAGAAAATAAAACCTGATACCGCATCAGGTCATATTCCTAAAATTCTTTTTTTCTTATTGTCAAGTGACTACTTGAATGTATGTCTTTGGGAAGGTAAAAGCTTCTGCTGAGTTGAGATTTGTTGCTGAAAATGGCAAAATACTATTTGGTTCCCAAGCAATTTGTGCTGTGCAGACCTCAGAGCAAATGTTAACAATAAGAATATAAGAACATAAGAAGAACCTCCACTGGCTCGGGCCAAAGGGCCATCTAGTCCAGCATCCTGTATCACACAGCGGCCCACCATGCTTCAAGATGCTTCAAGGAGCATATATGACACCTGCATCCATGTGCCCCTCCGCATCTGGCATTTTGAGGTTGTCCATATCTACCCATATCCTTCATGGCTTGTAACCTGTGACGGTCCTTTCCTCTAGGAATTTGTCCAAACCCTTCTTAAAGGCATTGAGGCTAGATCCCATCACCACATCCTGTGGCAGGGAGTTCCACAAACCGACTACAAACCACTATATAAACATTGCTGGGGTGAGGAGTGCCAGTTACTCTTCCCCTACTAAATAAAAGAAGAACTCACTTGAAAGAGCACCCCTTGCCCAGTTAGCAGGGAGTCATAAATAGAATAAAAAACTAATCTATATATATAAAAGAGAAAAGTCACTGACTGACTGACTGACTGACTGACTCACTCACTCACTCATCACCACCCTGCCAAAACCTCTGGGCCTAGAAGCGTGAAATTTGGGGTGGGTGTTCCTTCTGTGAGGGAGGGGTGCACTAAGAACCGGTTTTCGGAAATTCTAACTGGAAGGGGGTGAAAAGGGGCGCAACGCGTTTTCCTCCCTATATTTTGCATTGAGAATTGCTGACTCAGCAACATTCCTCCCCAACTGCTGGGCCTGAAGCATGGAATTCTGGGAGTTCCTTCTGTCACCTGAACTCCCACCAAGAACCATCTGGAGAAATTAACCCTTCAGGGGCTGAAAAGGGGGCAACGTGTTTCTCTCCTATACTTAACATGGGAGACTGAATAACATTCAGCCAATTTGGTGCTCAGACCCTGGTGAACTGGGGGATGTTTTTCATAGGAAGATGTTGCACTGGCGAGGATGCTGCGCATGGGGGGAAGTGGCGCATTGGCGGATGATGCGCATGGGAAAAGTTGCACATGAGGGGATGATGTGCATGGGTGGAAGTTGCACATGGGTGGAAGTTGCGCATGTGATGATGTGTATGGGGGGATGATGCGTATGGGGGGTGATGCGTATGGGGGGATGATGTGCATGGGGGAAAGTTGCGCATGGGGGATGATGCGCATGGGGGAAAGTTGTGCATGGGGGTTGATGCGCATAAGGGAAGTTGCGCATGGGGTAAAGTTGCGCATGGGGGATGGCATATGGGGAAATGTTACTCTCACAACGCGGGTACACTTTTTGCTAGTCTATATAGATAAAACTGAAAAGTCACTGACTGACTAATCAATTCCCAGACAAAACCGGTGGGCCTAGAAGCGTGAAATTTGGGGAGGGTGTTCCTTCCGTGATGGAGGCACCCACTAATAACCGGTTTTTGGAAATTCCAACTGGGAGAGGGTGAAAAGGGGCACAATGCGTTTTCCTCCCTATACTTTGCACTGAAGAATTGGTGACTGATGGATGGTGTGTCCCAACCCCCGGACATAGAAGCATGAAATTCAGGTAGGATGTTTTTTATGTGACATCAACACCCACCAAGAACTTATGTTGAGAAATTTCACCCGTAAGGGGTGTAATGGGTGCAATATATTTTTGTCCCTTATTTAACATTGAAGACTGATTGATCAACATCCAGCCATTTTGGTGCCTGATGCACTGGAGGGTGCACTGGGAGGGATGATGCGCAAGGGGGGATAGTATGCATGGGGGATTGGTGCACATGGGGGATGTTGCACATGGAGGGATTTTGCGCATGGGGGAGTTGCTGCAAATGTGGGGTTGATCCTCATGGGCAGATGATGCACATGGAGGTTGATGCACATGGGGTTGTTGTGCATGGGGGGTGATTATGCATAGAGGTAATGCGCATGGGGGTGTTATATGCAATAGTGGAATGGTATACAGGGGGTAATTTACTCCCGCAACGCGGGCACATTTCACTAGCCAAAAGTAGAATTGGTTTCAAAACAGAAAAAAAATTCTGTCCTTGGAATAAGATGGCTTTTGACATAATCGTAGTTGTGTTGATTATGTGCTGAGCCTAACAGGACATTTCGAGACAGATATCCAGCAAGGCTTAAAAACCACAGCTGTGTTCATTGACTTAAGTGCAGCATACGATAACGTGTGGAAGAAGGGACTGCTATACAAATTGAGTTATATTATCCCTTGTAAAATCCTCTATCCTTTAATCAACAACGTGATTAAAGTTCCTTTCGTGATAGTTCTTTTCAGATTATAATGGCAGAAAATGTAAGCAAGGTAAGCAAGACTCAGCAATGACCTCCCACAAAGTCCTGTAATGGCATCCACACTATTCAATTTATACATCTCAGATATGACAGCTACAAGGGGATGCAAAATGGGATATGTTGGACTGCCTCATCACTGAGGATCTTCTTTGCTGATCGGACACTCACCGAGTGTCAGCAAATGGTGACTACTTTGTTTCCATTTTAACAACAAACTTGCTAATGCAGCCCCAAAGATCTACCTAAATACCAACCTATTCCCTTATAATCCTCACCCAAAATACCTCAGAGTAACTTTGTGTCGGACGCTTTCTTATAAGACACACCTAAAGAACATGTCTGTGAAAATTAATACCAGGAACAACATACTCCAGAAACTAAGAGGATCAAGATGGGGAGCTTCAGCTACTACTCTGAGAATATCAGCACTATGGTTGGTCTACTCCTCAGCATAATACTGTGCCCCTGTATGGCTTAACAGCTGCCATACTTGTAAGATCGATGCCAGACTAAATGAAACCAGGAGGATCATAAGCGGGTGCATAAAATCTACTCCTACTTGCTGGTTACCCGTTTTGAGCCACATAGCATCACCAGCTCTACGAAGGCAAGATGCGCTAGCGAAAGAATATGAGCAGCCCATTTCTACCTGTGCACACTGATCTTCCTCATCTATCAGGCTTAAATCTAGGAAGCCTTGTCTGGCACAAAAGCTGTTTAACAACTTTGACATAAACATTCAATGGAAAACTAAATGGGCTGATGAATGCCAAGATTTAGGAAGTTACGGAGATGACCCTACACAAAAGGTGCCAGCTTTTGACCTACCTTGCCAGCATTGGTCAACTCGGAATAGGATCCGTACCCAACACAGTGTCTGCCAGGACTCAGTTTAAATGGCGCCTAATATCTAATCCTCAGTGTGACTGTGGTGCTCCTCAACAAGCTCTTCATCACATTGTGTTCATAAACACTGTGTATTCATCACATCACTATAACGCATTGTGTTAAATCAAGAGCTTATACTGGCACAGTGTCTGATTTTTTCCCCAATGTAAACCACTCAGTCCTTAAATGGCTGGGTGGACTGGATATTTACATCTTATTTAGTATAACTCCATGTATTATACGCCATATGATAAAAAAAATACAAACATACAGTTAGTGATATGTCTTAAAATCAAAATTATCACTTTTAGGATACCCAAATACTGCAGAAATGGCAAAAGTCAGCCATGATGACCTATGTCATCATCATTATGGAAACATTACCAAGCAGTGCTTTTTGGAAAAGGGGTGATAATTATCAAACAACAGGGAGGCTAGGAGTTGGGTTGTGGGTTGTGGTGCAACTCCTGGGTTGTGGGTTGCACCAAACCTAATTAGCCACAAGTTGCATAAGGTAGTTTTAGAAAATATACTGCAGAAAATATACTGCACCAGTGTATTTTGATTACAATAGCTACAGTCCTGGTAATTTAAACACTCCTGAAATGCCTGTGCAAACCCTTCCTCCACCCACACAATCCTGATTTAGCTTTGGAAAAAAATCAACAAAGCCTTGTTCGTGTCAAATATTTAGACTTACTTACTAAAAACTATCTTCAGGGAAAACTAACATTCTCCCCCCTCCCTCGGCAACCTGTCACTCACAGCAAATCTGCAAATAAACTGTCCAACTCTATTCCAATCACTGTAAGTAGTAGAATAGTAGCAGCTGATACTGTTTGCCCACTGCCATCCCCCAAACACTGTTTTCACAGCTTTTAGTTGGGTTCACTGCTTCACAGCAAGTCTGATCTGATATGTTATTTGTAAAATGAGTGACATTTTTGCTAATCATCTTCTTCAACTTATCACCTTTAGGAAAAATAAAACATACACACAAGACGACTTTTCAAGGACATGGAGCCTTCTTGGTTTTGTAAAAATGGATCCAGCTCTATAAACAAAGGCAGCCCAATGACTAGATCCACTGCTTCTGCAATCCCTCCCAAGTAGGTGGGCACTGGATTGCAATCTAAGACTGCAACTCTGAGGGTGAAATCCAGAGTAACTACGGGGAGTCCTTGCTCCGGTGTAAGAACAATTTACTCTGGATTGCAGTATGAATTTTCACTAGGTGGTGCAGTAACTATGGGTACACGTAATGTCTCTTACGTGCTCCTGTAGTTACTCTGGATTGTAGGGTGAGTGTATTTACTTGAAAGTAAGCTCCAAGCAAGTCAGTGGGACTCACTCCCTAGGAAATATGTTTAGGATTGGAGGCTAAAAAACTGACAGTGCAATCCTAACCAATTTAGACTGGCACAACTCACCTGTCTCCCCATTATCACAGTGGTGTAGGGAGGCCAGTATATGACAGCGCACTGGCCTAACCCCTCCAGGAGTGGGGCAAAAGTGTCTTATGACACTTTGTGACACCCCCAGGCCAGCACAGGATTTGTGCCAGGTCTTATGCTGGCATAACTTGGGCGTTGGATTGCAGCCACAGTATTTTAAAAATAATTTTTTAAAGGGAATGCCACAGATAATGGGATAACACTGTATCTTTTCGGCACCATGACAAATGGGAAGTGGGAGTGAAGAAGGTACAAAACCAATCAAAGCCAAGAATGCTGACTGGATGCAAAGACTAATTAGACGTAATGATAAAACCGTTAAGGAAAATAACTGGTGCTTTTGCCTTTGTGATTTGCCAATTAATACAGAGAATTGGTGTTCACCTCCTATTCTTCATGCTTTGCAGCAGAAACTAGAGTAGCAACTAGATTGTCGTGCTTGAATGTAGGGGCTCCTGGTTCAGTTGCCTAGATCCAAAGATGGGAGGCCTTTGGCAAGCCTACTTTCAGGCCTACCTTGCTGACTCAAGGCTTTCCTTTGGGACATTTCAAGACTCAACAGTGCAGACATAACTTAATGAGTCAATGGGATTTATTCCTGGGTAAGTGTGCGTGAGGATTGAGGCATAGGATTGTTAAAAAATATTTCTGCTAGATGATGTCACATCTAGTCATGACATCATATTTGGAGAGAGACTATTCTAAAAAGTCATCATATCTGGAATGAGACATTCCCTACAATCCAGAGTAACTACAGGACCACATAAGAGACATTACGTGCAGTGGTGGGCTCCAGCAGGTTCGCACCTACTCTGTAGAACCGATTGCTAACGAGAGATAGGACATATACAGTTTAAAAAGAGCCATTTAAAAGTGGCTGCCAGATGGGCATAGAATCAGTTGTTAATTTCTTTGATCCCATCACTGATTATGTGTACCCGTAGTTACTGCCCCACCCAATGAAAACCTATGGGAAATTCATATTGGAATCCAGAGCAAATTGTTCTTATACTGGAACAAGGACACCCCGTAGTTACTCTGGATTGCACCCCTGTTCTAAAAAGTGAGACTCAGTGCTAAAAGTTTGGGAACCACTCAAGTTTAGAGGAGAAAGCTCAAAGAAGAAAATATCTCGCGCTCTCTCTCTCTCTCTCTCTCTCTCTCTCTCTCTCTCTCTCTCTCTCTCTCTCTCTCTCACACACACACACACACACACACACACACACACACACACACACACACACACACACACACACACACACACACACACACACACCGCAAGACCTCAATGATAGGAGAGGTTCTACCAAAAGAATTCTGAACACCTGGAAGGAATGTGAGCTCTTTGTAAAGCGCTTCCAAACTCAGTATGTGGCCCTGGTGTGGCATTGGGCTTTGAAATGCAGCTATTGCGCAGCTTGTAAGTTGCCCGCTTTGGAGCTGATGGGCTTGCACGCAATAAGCTCCTTAAGCTCTTTAGTCTAGATCTAAGCAAACAGCTTGCTGCACTTACAAGGTCCCCTACCCTCACTATAAAGTTATTAAGCTTCTTAAGCTTACTGTCTCCTCCTGCTTCCACTGGTACGTTTTTGTTCACAGTGCAACCGTCTAGCACCCTGGACATGTACATGATATTTGTATTTTAACAATTAGGACCCAAGAAGTCTTGGGGGAAAAGAAGGAAAATTTGGTTGCTCCTACCTGTGAATTTTTATTCCAATAACTGTTGTTATCCCCTCCCTTCAGACTACACTACTATCTTTTGTTCCTGCCAGTGGAGGAAGAGAAACAGGGTGCATTTGCAAAAGGGATGACATCTGTATTCCAGAATTAAGGGCAATTTAAAACCCTACAAAAAACAAACAGCAAATAGTGACAAAGAGCATGCCAAACAGAATAGTATCCAGATGACAGTAAAGCAAAACTAACTGATATCAGTATAAGGGGGAGTTGTGACCACTGACAAGGTTAAAAACATGGCCATCAATTGCAAAGAACGGGCACATATTGTGAATGATGCACAAGATCCAGCAGCACCTACAGCAGCATATTGGTTGAGAGGGAGACCCTCTCCCCAATCTCCCCAATCGCCAGCTAAGGACTAAAGAAGTACAGTTAAACCTTGGATTGAGAGGATTTTGGATTAAGAGTGTTCCACAAGACAAGCAAACATTTCTATTAAACTTTCTCTTAGAGCAGTGATTTTCAACTGGTGTGCCACGGATAGTCCTCAGGTGTGTTGCAGGAATTTGGGGACATTTATTAAAAGGAAAACTTGGGGATTTGCTCAGTGCTTGTGTTGTTAGATGTTATATCAAGATTCTCAGGTGCTTGATGGGTGTCTGCTTATATTCTTCCTCTGAGAAACTGCTACTATTCCCAGCACAATCTACAAGGCAGGTGAGCCATTCTTCTACTGCAGAGGGGAATGAAGAATTTTTATTCAAAGAAGCAACCAGAAGGAAGAAACCAATGAAGCTTAATCATATGACAAGATCTTCAGGTCAGGAGGAGTATCTCAAATGGTGGCAGGCAACATATTCATTCTTCCATGTGATTTTTTAGTACAAAAAAAAAAAAAACCACATTAAATGCAGACAGTAAACAAATTCACCTGGGCCTTGGAGAGCGATAGAAGCCTTTTGGTTGCTGGAAAGGTGCTGAAAAACCAGCTATAATAAGCAAGCCTCTCTCTCTCTCTCTCTCTCTCTCTTTCTCTCTCTCTCTCTCTCTCTCTACCTCTGCTCCATATACAATATGCAGATAATACAACTAGTAGGGTGACCATATGGAATACCTGCAAGAGGACAACCCCCCCCACAAAGTAGAACATCAAAGAAAAATGTAGGCCATGACAAAATAAAAGCTAAACACACACACACACACACACACACAGAGCACAAAATGAATATATATTCATTTTGTGCAGTGTGTATGTGTGTGTGTTTTACCCATAAAAGGAAATTTACCACATAAAAGTATAGGGCACCAGGCACCAGTGAGCAATACCAGGCAGCAAGCACCATCAGGCACCAGCAGACACCAAATCAGTCTCTAGTGGGTGCTTACATCACAGAAGGAATACGCACCCCAAATTTCATGCTTCTAGGTGCAGAGGTTGGGACAGAGTGTTGATCAGTCAATAATTCTTCAATGTAAAGTATAGGGACAAAAAGGGGTATTGATGTGCATGGGGTGTTGATGAGCATGGGGGTTTCTGCGCATGGGGAGATGTTGCGGATGGGGGAATGATACCCCTGCAGGGTTGATGCGCATGGGGAATAATGCCCCTGCAGGGTTCATGCTCATGGGGTGTTGATGCACATGGGATGTTGATGCACATGGGGGATGATGCACATGAGGGGATGTTTCACATGGGTGGGATGTTGCGCATGGCGATTTATGCCATGGGGGATGTTGTGCCTGGGGGTTGTTGTGCATGAGGGGATGATGCACATGAGGGATTGATGTGCATGGTGGGATGATGCGCAAGGGGGGATGATGCCCCTGCAGGATTGATGCATATGGGGGGTTGATGTGCATGGGGGGTTGATACCGCTGTGGGGTTGATACTCATGGGGGATGATGCTGTGCATGGGGGATGATGCACAATCGAGGGTATTGCGCAATGAGGGGATAGCGTACAGGGATATTTTAGTCCCGCGATGCGGGTACATTTCACTAGTTTCATAATAAAAACTATACCTACTTATGCACCCATATGTATTTAATCTTAGATTGTGAGCCCTTTTGGGACAGGGAGCCTTTAGCTACAGTTACATTTTCTGTGAACTTTTCATAGAAAAACAGTATATAAAAACTGTTGATTGGTTGATTGATATATTATTTATTACTTGTTGATATATTACTTATTAAATTTAAAACTATTACTTAAAACTTGTTGCATATAATTTATTAATTACAAGAAGGCTACCATGCTGCCTGCTCACAGGGAAAAGGAGGACACGGAATTTTTTCAGGTCACAAGGCTAAATTACAGAACGTGTCCTGGAAAAGTGGACATATGGTCACCCTGTACAACTAGGCTAACCTAACCGTGTTGTTAAAGATTACTGAGATAATCAGTGCAATCCTAAGCATGTCTACTCAGAAGTCTCATTGTGTTCAATAGTGCTTACTCCCAGAAAAGTCTGGTTAGGATTGCAGCCAATGTATGTGAACTACATTGGCTCTTAGGAAAGGGGCTATACAAGGAAACCTCAGTCTTACTCAAACACACATAATATGGCAGCATGACGAGACATCAGTTATTTCATTTAAGGGCTGTGAGTGGCGCAAGCAGTAAAGATGCTGTGCCTGTTAACCAGCAGGCCAGGGTTCGATTCCCGGGTTGGCCCCACAAGACGGGTGAGCTCCTGTCCTTAGCCCAGCTCTGTGACGCCAGCTGGATCAAATCGTATTGGCTCTGCCTTTCCATTGGACTAATTCAGTGGTGTGGAGAGGGGGGATTTGCCGCTTGGGTAACAGCCTATCCTCCATAACAATCCAACCCAGGCTTTCATGCTTCACATGTGGCGTATGCAGTGCCAAGCATGATACCATAGTCTTTCAAGACTGACGGAGGCCTACTTTTTTTTAAAGTTATTTCATTTGTAGGGGTAGAATGGAGAAGCCTCTAATTGTTTTTTTCCCCTTGACTTGAAGAGACTCACAAAGACAAAGTCAGAGAACTCTTGGCATAACACAATATGGCACCAAGATGAAGGCATTCTTCATTTGTCAAAAATAATTAAACATGTCACCAACATTCTGCATAACTCAAGAGCCAGCTGGGAAAAGAGCAGTATGTCTCCAGATCCATTTGACTGACAAGGTCAACTCTTCCCTCTTCTCCTCGGCTGCTTCTCCATCACCAAGGCTGTTCATTATGCCGTAAATTAATCTGCAAAAATTCGGACGGACTACCTAATGTAATTAGCTCAGCCTGTTCAAACATGGCAAAGTTACACGGTGTGGCAAATCTAAGCTGCTGACTGGTCCGTAGCCAATGAGTAATGGAAGGAGGTTAATGTGCAACCCTTATTCCAAAAGAAGAGCCGAGATGTGTTACCCCAAGACCTTCAAACTGTGAGGTCAGAGAAATGTCACATTCAATAATTAAGAGTCTGAGGCTGAACTGCATTTGTTTATCCTTAAAGGCTGTTGATTCTTGCTGCTCATAACTGGCATGAATGTGATCAACACACTCAGCCACATTTTTTAAAAAAACTGCAACCCACTGAGCAGTGTGTCCTCACTATGTCTGACCCCAGATATTTTGGTTCCTGAGATGGAACTGCTGAAAGAAACCCAACTTTCCACTGACAAAAGCAAGATGCATATATAAATCCGCTAACATGCAAATGCTGCACAAACTTCACCAAGTGTGGTCCATTTAGCTCATATGCATTTTTGCATTGCACAAAGGAATTTTCAGATTGTGCTCTGAACTGTGCTTTATAAGATTGTGTGCTGCAATCCTAACTCCGGTTAGGCTGGCCTAAGCACCAGCATAAATCCTGTACTGACCTGGAGATGTCACAAAAGTGCCATAAGACATTTCTGCACTACTCCTGGGGGAGGGTTAGGCCAATGCTGTCAACCAGAAGGCCAGGGTTCGAGACCCGGGTTGGCCTCACAAGACAGGGTAAGCTCCTGTCCTTAGCCCAGCTCTGCGACGCCAGTTGGATCCAATCGTACTGGCTCTGCCTTTCCATTGGACTCATTCAGTGGCGTGGAGAGGGGGGATTTGCTGCTTGGGTAACAGCCTATCCTCCATCACAATCCAACCCAGGCTTTCGTGCTTCGCATGCAGCGTATGCAGCACCGAGCACGATACCATAGTCTTTCAAGACTGATGGAGGCCTTGCTTTAGGCCTCCCGTGCTTGCCTCCCTACATCACCGCAGGAATGGGAAGCCCCATGAGTTGTGCTAGCCTAGGTTAGGATTGCAACCAAGGTCAGGTCTGTTGACTCTTTAACATTCTCCAAATCTGCCACTTAAGGACTGATGCTTACTGAATTCTGTATCGTAGGAAGAGTAGGCTTGGGTACCCAGGATTAGTGGGAAAGAAGAAGTGGAAAATTCTGGGATTTTTTTTCTGTGACATGAGAACAAATTGGTGGGATTTATTTTGGAATTTATTTTACAATAAAATTGAATAAAATAAATTCAATTTCCTTGCTCCTAGAATTATGTAAAACAATATATTACGTTTTTAGTATGTTGACTTTTTGGATTTAGTTTTTTGTTGTTTTGGAGTGATTTATACTTCTGAATTCTCACCAGAAAATTTCTGGCTAAAGCCTTGGAAAAGAAAAACAGTCCTGGCCACTGTGTCCACATCAAGTTTCAGACACAGTAGTGGATTCTGGTAGACTGTTTTTAAATTCCTAGAGTTCTCAATACTTATTCTGCACCAATAATCTAATGAGGATTACAATGGAAGGAAAAAGCAGAAATTACAAGAGTAGTACTCGCTCCCTGGACAGAGCATTTAATGCAAAGTATTGCACATGGTGAAGAGTCAAAGCTTGTACTGCAAAGAACAGATCAAATCTAATTGGAATTTGTTCCATGCCGCTGCTCTACAAAACATCAATAAAAACAATATCCACATTGGATTTCGGGTTCACTTCATTTGCATTTCCTAATTTAGAGTTTAACTAATTTAACAATTGTAATGATTTTGTTCAAATTAAAGTCCAGGGCAAAATTAAAACAATTTTAAAGTGCTGTTAAAAGATTTCATTAAGTACTATCTACAGTAATGTTAGCTTTTTTAATATCTCAGTAAATCTTTTCTTCCTTTTGCAACAAACACTTAAGTTTTCCCTGTGCAGCCAAGCTTTAGACAAACCTTGTTAGATTTATTGGCATTATTTCATGCAATTAATTAATATATATTAGAGCTCTGTAAGAAAAAAAGTGCAAAGAGTGGCAGTAAAGTAAATGAGGCCATTTTTTAAAAATAGCATTCCACTGAGATAATTGCTCTTTTATTCAAATACTATCCTGATGAGAGCTATCCAGGGATATCCTGTTCATTAGTTCCCTCTTTCTGCTGAATTCTTCCGGCACTGCACTGAAGTATAGACTTTTTGTTGTCCTTCTGAGATACTGTAGGTGACACCGTATGTTATTTAAGATGATGTCGAAATGGGAATCTAAAGTCTTTTTACTGGGAAGGCTACTGAGGTTTAACCAGTTGGACAAATACAAAGTGAGCAAGTGAAGCTTGCTCTGCATCTCACTGCATCTGCTAGGACAGTGATTTTCAACCAGTATGCTGTGGCACACTGGTGTGCCACGGATAGTCCTCAGGTGTGCCGTGGGAATTTGGGGATTAACATTCATTAATAGGAAAACTGGGGGATTTGAACAGTGCTGTGTGCTTTGTCAATCATAAAAATAATTGATGGTGTGCCTTGACAATTTCAGTGCCTTTTTAAGTGTGCCATAAGATGAAAAAGGTTGAAAAGCACTGTGCTAGGGGATGAGCACATTCAGTGAAGGGGGCTCCTATATCTCCATCTTGCTCCCCACACCTAGAATGGCTCCAAAGTGAGGGAGAGGCCTTGTACATGTTACAGTGAGGCTCTCTTTCAAATTTAGCACTACTGCACCCCATATTTACTCTTTACTTACACCATAATCCTAACTTGCACTGGAGCAGGCAGCCTGGTATGACTGCACTGCATCCAGCACACGTTGGGGGCTGTTGCTGTGCAACCTTGAGAGGGGAAACTTCTCTCTTTACTTGGCATAATGCACCTCCCTCCTCCCCCTCCCCAAACTGGCTGAGCTTGGCCACTGCAATTCACCTGTCCCTGGGGCCCACAGTGGTGCGGGGAGGTTGGCACAGCTCCTTGCACCAACCTTCCTACTCTCTGGGTGGCGCAGACATGCCTTATGGCTCGTTTGCAACACCCTGGGCCGGTGCAAGAGACTTTTTCAGCCCAAGAATGCATTAGGATTGCATCCTTAGCAGAAAAAAACCTTGTGCTTTAATGATAAAAAGTTAGGGAAAACTGTGTTTTATGCCTCCATCCTGCTGAGGTTTAAGAAAGAAATATTTTACCAGGTGAGCAATCCTAAACTCACTTTCCTGGGAGTAGGCCCGATTGAATACAATAGGACTTACTTCTGAGTAGATAAGCTTAGGATTGCACTGTATGTCTTCACCAATTATTTCTGAATACTGCGTATTTTTTTCCTCTCTCTCTCTATGGATCCTGGTGTGATTACCTGTGTTGGTTCTTTTCTTCTTCTTTTGTGACTTTTAATGTATTGTATTTAAATTTTGACATGAATATATCTATTGTAAAATAAGTAAATAATAAGTATCGCATGGGTATTTTTTCAGTTCCATCTACACATATTCATTCCTGGCAGTCTATTCCAACTCCAAATGCTGGAATGAACTTTCAACAGAGCACTGCATTACCATCAACTGCAATAATCACACATTTAGTAATGAGCTTGATGGACTCCATCTGGAGCACAAATGTTCACAGCCTTTGATAAATTTAATGGAACTATTTAAACTTGAAGTACCCTTTTAATTTGAAAAGATCGCTCAAGCAGTTTGCGTCCTTCATTATGTTATAACGCATATACAAAATGAAAAACCAAGTTTGACCTTAATGTAAAAACTACACACTTTGCTTTGGAGAGGGAAAAAGTGCAGTTTTCCACTGACATCATTCTGTATGATTAACAATGAGTGTCACTCTGACACTGTTTACAGAGCTGTAGCTGCAAAGCCTGGAACTCAGCATCGAACCATCTCTTATTCTCTATATTCAGATTTGCCTATAGGCAGGGCTTGACCAGGAATATGAACAGCTGTGTCCAAATCAAGACCCATGATATGTGTTTTTCAGGCCAAAGACTTTCCTTTCCATAGCCGGACCCCGAGGAAAAGCCTGGACAACTCTGCTCTATTGACCAGACAGGGGCAGAAGGTTGGGTTCCTATTACTTGTGTCATATCTACTGGGTAATCCAGAACCTGCAGGCCAAAATGCAAGGATCCATATCGCCTCATGTGCTTAAAAAGAACTGTGAGCAGACATGGTCCCTAGTACCCAATACAGTCCCTAGTACACAGACCCTAGTATTAATACATAGCAATAGTCCCTAGTATCTCACACACAGCCAAATCTTATGTAGTCAATGGGGCTTACGCCCAGGTAAGCATGAATAGGATTGCAGCCTAATGCAAATCCCAACAACAGAAAGTAAAACTCCATTTCATGCCAATTCAATTTATTACATTATCATCTCACTCTTCCTCCAAGGAATGTAAGGCAATGTAGGCCTTAACCTGCTATCTAACAATCTTTCCAGCACTGGCATAGCTAGACCAGTGGGGCATGTGTGGCAAACTATAGTTGATGGGCAGGCACTGAGACCTAATCAAGGTAAGGTAATGTTTTTTCCTTTACCTTGATGTTGCACTGCCCTTATCGTAATGCTGGAAAGTTGGTTAGGATTGTGTCCTATCTTGCACTGATGACATCTTCAGAAGGGCTCAAATACCATATTTCCTGTATCAGCGAGGCATTTCCTAGGTCAGCATTTCTCAAAATATGGGTCATACCCAATGGACGGGCCATTACTAATGGACAGACCATTAGTAGGACCTCCATTTCCTTGCCTCTGTCTTGCCAAACAACAGAACCACTTCTAGGTACCACTCTCCATAAGCCACTCTCATGTCATGGGAGTGCCTCCATAAGCCACTCTCATGTCATGGGAATCCTGAGATGGCCATGAAAGGCCTCCGGACATCTCTGGGAGTGACATCTACATCATTTCCAATTACATGAACTCAACTTTGGATTCCATCTAGAGGTCCATTTTTGGTCATGACAGCAGTGCTGGTGGCTTAGGTAGTTTGCAGCTCTTGTAGGTTGGGGAACCACTGTCCAAGGCTAAGGGAGCCACTGCCCTGATCTCTGCTGCATTGCCATATGCCCTATAACGGCCAGAACATGTACTACACCTAAGCTTAGGGGACTTAAAGAGCCAAAAAGACCTAGCTGGTTTTATGCAAAACTTGCTCCAGACCCAGGTTCCTTAGAACAAGCAACACCACGTGTCTGGAAATAGCAAATCAGGCTGTCTACAAAAACACACCAGTTCCAATTCAAATGTTGCCCATTTGTTTATCCCACCTGTAATTAAAAAAGGTAAGTAAACTATAACAGAGTGGTTCCTTGCGGGGAAAAACAGTTGATTCATACAAATAGGATCTCCTTAAAAAGCTGACACATCATAATAAATCAGTTGTCAGTGGCATCTATATAGGCTGCCATTTAGAGGCGCAAGCCGATTGGACAGGCACAAATGGATGGGGAATAGGATGGCAAGCTAACACACAAATTAGTGACACACTCGGCTAAAGATTGACAAATACATTTATCAGTTTATTTGTAGCATGTATATACCCTCTCAAAATTGATTTTGCCTTGTCAAACTATCCAACTATCAGTTGCAAAATTATTAGAAATCTGCCCCAAGAGCCTGTGCACGCTTTAAAAAATTCAGTTTAACTTCATCTTTTTAGATGAAGTTTTTATTTCTTAGCACAGCAGACAACTTTCCAAGGAAATCATAACAGAATATGCATATATTCAAGAGGGCTCAGCTCACATGGTGGAGAAATGCTCAACTCTTGGGCTGCTTTTATTTGAACACCAAAAATAAAAGTGTAAATATAACTATTACACTACCTTTCTGTCTTTCACAATACGTAAAATAATTTTTCCAGCACCAGGACGGCTGTGGCCACTAGTTAAATATGCTTAGAGAAGATAGTTAAAATAGCCACCAAAAGAAAACTGTGAACTCCTGGGAACAAAAACCTCTCTTTTCTGCCAATACAGTCAGTGCCCTGTACATTTTTATGGACATACCAATAATACTATTCATATTTTTTGCCTCAATATTTTTTTTTAAATGTCCTAACCTCGAATTCTTCCATGCAAAAATGTCTCACGTAAGTAATTCACTTAAATTCAATTTTAACACCACTAATGAGCAATAAAATTGAATTTACAATATCCTTAGGCTAGACATGTAGGCTAGACTATGGCCTTCATCATGGTGTGTTTAGTTCAAGAAACTGGCATCATCATAACCTTGCTGATCCATGTCTTTACGTCTAGGTACTTGGCCCACATCCTTTTTCAGGTAATACACTCCAACGTGTTATTTTGATTAGGTGTTTTACAACTGCAACAACATTTCTCATCATATGCCTCACCATATTTTTATTTTTGATGAAAAACCACAAGTGAAGCTCTGGGGTGCCTTCTGTCATGTGTAAAGACTGCAAGTGACCTCTGACTGCTTTGGTACACCTCCAGAAGCAACCAGAAGTCGATTCAGTTGTGTATTAAGGACCTCTGAATTGAATTCACAAGCAGATTTTCTATGGGTTTCAATATTCTGGGAATGGATACCAAGGGCCAACCTGTATACATTGGGTGGCTGAGCAACTACCCACACTCTGCAGCCTTTCCAATCAGAACCTGCACTGTAGCAAGTGTGGTATCAGATTCACTAACACTGCCCTTTGTTCCTATTTAAACAGACTTGCCGCCAAATCCAGAGTAACTACGGGAGCATGTAAGAGCACCCGTAGTTACTGCACCTCCTAGTGAAAACCTATGGGAAATTCATATTGGAATCCAGACCAAATTGTTCTTACACCGGAGCAAGGCCTCCCCATAGTTACTCTGAATTTTGCCCCTGTTCTATCAAGAGATGCTTCATATATATGTGCACTTTGCTAAAATCAATGAACATACTATGCTATATTAATTTATGTAAAGGAATAAAAAGCAAAGGGCAATAACAACAAATTTAATATATTTATGAAAACATATAATTTCACTCCCACCATATTCCTGCACCCTGTTATAATAAACCGTACAACAGGCATCAGACATGATAGCCAGCGTTGTGCTGCAGGAACACAATAAGAACACAGAACAATGAATGGGGAGAGCCAAGCTGGCAGCCAGGGCAGCATTGCAGTATTGATTGCCTTTGAGAACTGAAAGTTCCTCTGGGCAAAGGAAAAAAATGTCATTGATTTAATCTGTATGCAATTACAGAATGGCCTCTTCACGGAGTTCTTCACCTCATCTAAGGAGGAACAACATTCGTTACGATGCAGGTGGCCATAACTCTTCATCGCTGAAGAGTTATTTTTATTCATCACTGAATAAAATGGAGGCAAGAAAAGGGCTTTAATACACTACATTCAAGTGGAACCCTAAGAACATGAGTCAGTAGCCGGCTGCTTTTCTGTGGCTCCAGCTCTTGAAACCTTTGGGTCACAAAACACCAAAATGTCAGCTCTTCACACAACTGTTCCTATTTGCCTTTGCACTGCATCATTCACAGCATCTGATTATTGGGACTCCCTTCGGTTTCTTTTTAAACTGTGCAGTGGCATAGTTAGGGGAGTGCAAAGCCCCAAGTTTTGCAGGAAGCCTCACCACAGCATGCAGGTGCCCCTTATCCTCCCTTTTGGAGCCCTTTATAGGGAGTTACTTTTCAGTCACCCTGTATTGTGATAGAAGGGCACAATCCAGAAAGTACTTAGGCCAGCCTATCTGGCACTTGGCAAACAAACCAACTAACTAATAAATAAATAACTTTAGCGCAGTGGTGCACAAAAAGCAAGGAATTCAACATGTACATGGCAAATGTTAAGGAAAGAACCACACACAGACTGGAAGTCATGCCTGCACTAGATCAAGAAAGGGTTGGAAAACTGCGTCAAGATTGTTTTATTCTTAGGAAAGGAGTGAACAGAATTGTAGGGACCTTCCAGTAGATGGCCACGTAAAATCTGAAGAGTATGGATCAGGATACAGGTACCGGTACTTGTGGAATTAAATAAAAATTCAAAAGCTGATTCTTAACATTAAAAAACTCAGTTTGAGAACTGTCAGGCACTTGTTTTATAAAGAAGTCACTATCAAATCTTACACTGGAAACCACTATGGTTTCCATTGTTATCAGTTGTGAGTTTTGAAACACCACCAGTTCAGCAGCCCAAAAGACTGATAAAACACAATCATTATCTATAGCTTGATGCTCCTCAAATATCAAGAGCCCACTGACAACTAATCTAGTAGCACAGAGTGCTTACACTTCAGGGTGATGCTGCAATATAGGTTTCTGGAAATAAGATAAGAAGCCATTGCTCTGCTTGCTTCAGAGAACAAAGAACAACTCAGAAAAGGTAGTAAACTAGCTCTGTTGAATCAGCTTCTCTTGATGCAACAAGAGTTTGCAAGCTTCTTAACTGCAGAGAAGACATAGAGGAGGAAAGAAGAGGAGTTTCCAAACTGTCATAAAGTCAGTGTAGACCTAAGTAAGAAGAAGGTCAATCAACAAGAAAGTAGGCGGTGGAACACAAAGCAAGGAAGAAAATGTGCAGATGGATGGGAGAGCTGGTGCACAGGTAGGCAGGAAAACAAGGGAGAAGTTCAGAAGCAGACAATTGAGTCAACTGTCAATTGTAAAGTCTTCTAAAGAAGAGACAAGATGCTCAGCCTGAGGAGCCATACTAGAGTGGGAAGATTTACAAAACCAGGAGAAAATACATTGGCTCATTGCATTGGCTGACAAGTGCTGACTTCAACCACAATACCTTCCTCTGGTTGGTAGCAACTTGGCAACCTCAAAGCACAGTGAGTAGCAGAAAGTTTTCTCTTCTGGAAACCCACTACTATGATGCAGAGGGTGACACACTTGGGTTTGGTTACCCAAATAGTTTAAGGTTCCCTAGAACCTTATGCAAACCATCCTTCTTACTCTCAACTGAAACTGAGAAATATTATTCACCATTATCAACTTCATTATCATTGCTTTTCCTTTTTAGTATACATAGATCATAGAATCATAGAGTTGGAAGGGACCTAGTGGATCATCTAGTCCAACCCCCTGCCTGTAGCAGGAAATCCTCATCTTGTGGGGACCCAGGTCTCGAACCCTGGCCTGCTAGTTAACAGGCACAGTGTCTTAACCACTTGTGCCACCAGAGAATTTACACTTGCTAAGTACATATTAACAAAGTAACTTACAAAAATAAAACCATCAATTAATACAATAATGTTACAATTGAACACAGGCATCCCAAATAGTAACAAGATAGAGAAATACCAAAATCAAAACAGCAAAATTGTTTCAAAGCAGCAAATAGTAAAAATTTGTTCAAATAAACATTAAAGGGTGCAATCCTAAGCATGTTTACTCAGAAGTAAATCCCATTGTGCTCTATGGGACTTACTCTCAGGAAAGTGTGTATAGGATTGCAACCATATTTTTTAAAGCACGAAAAGGTAAATTCAGAGTACAGTATTTAATTCATTGGATTAGAGGCTGGTTGTCTCGACCCTGGAAATGGGAAGGCAGAGCCAGAGGGGCATGATCTATACTTCTCCACATGGGTTTCTCTGACTGTGCCAGCGTTATTTGAAAAGCAAGCAAGTTCTGGGCAAAAATGGTAGCTGTCCATGGTCTAAGAAAACCCAATGAGTTTTTCACATCCTCCAAAAAATTCCAGAAACTACTTGCTCTTTTTCTTCAAACAGAGAATTTGGTGGAGAAAATGAGAGGCCACCTTTTGAACCACCTTGATGTTACCTCTGTGAATTGAAGGATATAAAAAGAAAAAGCTGAACACAGCCTTGTTCCTTTTTATTTCTTTCCTTGTCAGCAGGATGCTTCCCAGTCCTTAGCCAACAACCCTAATAGGATACCAAACATTCCTGGAGGATTTTCATTGCAATTTGACTGCAAACCAAGCCACATCAGAACAACAGCAATCCAGTAACCAAAACTAGAAATTTCACATCTGTGATTGGAAAAATGTGGCAAACATTTGCAACACAATTCAACAGGAGACTTTGGAATGGTAAAGATTAAAAGACAAAGCTCAAGTAGGCAACATGAACACAACTGATAAAAGGAATTGCCATGGTATGGGATCTACTGCCCTCTCCTGGATAGAAAAATACACTGAAAAGAGAATTTATGACAATGTGCAGCATTAGGATTGTTCCCAAAAAATACTTAGTAACTATCCGTTACCACAGACTGATCCTATGCATGTCTAAGTGGGAAAAAGACACACGAGCAACAGAGAAAAATACCATATAAATATAAATTTATTTATAAATTCTTCATATAAATATAATTTATATTCTTCATATAAATATAATTTATATATAAATTCTTCATATAAATTTAAGAGCCCTGCCTTAACAGATCAAGGGCACAATCCTAAGAAATGTAGGCCGGTATAACTCACTTGGCCTATCTTTCTGTGACGGTGTGGGGAGGTCAGTGAATGCCTGGGCATTGGCCTAACCCCTCAGGAGTGGGACAGAAGTTTTGGGGCACTTTTGTGACACCTCCAGGTCAGCAGAGGACTTATGCTGGAGCTTAGACCAGCCTAAATTAAGGTTAGGATTCCAGCTTAAGTGTCAAGCATTTTATTTTTTAAGCAATGGCAAACCAAGTCTGAGGCACACTGCCTCCAAACATGGATGTTAACTATAATGGCTGAGAGAATATAGTATTATCATTAGCTATGCATTTGGCTAATCCTCAATACTATTTATTATTTTATAATATTTCTGTTGTGCTTTAGGGCATAGGGAACATCCCACAAAAGGAAAAAAAGATGAAAAATAGTAAAGATTAAAACAAGCCAGCAACTCAGGATAGAGGTGATATAAACTAAGCAAGAACAAGTCAGGATAAAAACAAATCAACCGTAGCCTCCCCAGAAATGGTTAAAGGGGGATTACAAATATCCCTCCCCCCAAAAAAAACAAAAAAAACAGCAGCATGGTGCCTATATGAGCCTCAGGGGAAAGAGAGTTCCATGTTCTCTTCCATGACTACAAACAAGTCTCTCTGACATGAAGCTAAGCTACAGCTTATGATGGAACACAGAGCAGCCTCCAAAATAATCTTAATGGTGATCTCAGTCTCAAGGCTCTTGTGGAAGAAGGTGGCCATTCAGGTATTCTGGATTCATGCTATAGAGCAGTGGTTCTCAATCTTCCTAATGCCATGACCCCTTTATAAGTTCCTCATGTTGTAGGGATCCCCAACCATAAAATTATAACTGTAATTTTGCTACCGTTATGAATCGTAAGTAAATATCCGATATGCAGGATGTATTTTCATTGTTACAAATGAAATGTGTGTTCTATGCACACATTGAACACAATGGGATTTATTTCAGAGTAGGCATGCATAGGCATGCAGATCCCTGAGGCTGCAATCCTATCCACATTTACATGGGAGTAAAGGCCCCCCTGACTATAATGGGATTTATTTCTGTCTATCTATCTACAGTATTTATATACCGCTTTTCAACTAACAAGTTCACAAAGCGGTTTACAAAGAAAATGGAAAAATAATAATAGCTAATTAATAGCTAATGGGTCCCTGTCCCACAAGGGTTCACAATATTTCAGAGTAGGCATGCATAGGATTGGGCCCTGAGGCTGTCAGTCAGCCCCAGTGCGTGCGCAGCCTCAGCTGGAGGTCTGGCAAGCCTGACCTGGCCCCCTGCACCAGGGGTCTTCAGGCGACCCCCAGGAAAGCTCTAGGCTTTCCCGACCCCCACTTTGAGAAACGCTGCTATAGAGGGGCTTTAAGGTCATCATTAACACTTTGAATTGCATCATTTGACTGGAGAAAAGCTGCCTGAAGCAACTCAGCATCTCTTGCAGGTATCAAAGTGGCAGCAGCCTCACCCTGGTTACTGCTATCAATGGTCAGTTGTCAACATACTGCAGCGAGAATGGTTTGTTCTGTTACCAGATCCAAAGCTGACATCACAGCTGGTCCCAACCACAAACTGCCACTATGATACTGCATGCTTGGTGCAACTTCAAAAGCAGGATCCCACCCGTACACAGTAATGTTATCTGGCTAGCAAGACCTGCCTCTAGAAGAAGTTATCAGCTTAATTTAACTTTCATTCTCCCTCTTTGCCATCCAGCAAAAACACACTCACAAATTTTATATCCTAGCTTTTCAGCATGAATCCTTTTGGCCATGAACTGTCCTTCAATCAAGGCACGTATCTCCACATCCTTGGGGAAAGCTGTGACCTGTGGAGGTGGGGGAAAAATAATATAAGTAAATGCACATCCAAGGCAGAAAGAAGAGTCAGAATAAACTTTAAAAAGCACACATTATTTTTGTCTCACCCCTGAAAGCCTCCACTTACACCAATGGTGTTGCTATGGGGAGTGCAAAGCAGTAAATACACATGGAGTAGCTCAGGAGGAGAGGGAGGGGCTGTTGGTACAGAGTGGCTCCCTTCAAAACATAGGCTGCAATCCTAAACACACTTACCTGGAAGTAAGTTCCACTGAATATAATGGGACTTACTTTTGAATAGAACAGGCATAGGATCAGGCTTAGTGCTCTTAGCTATCCCCCAAATCCAGAGTAACTACGGGAACATGTAAGAGACTTTACCTGCACCCGTAGTTACTGCACCACCTAGTGAAAACCTATGGGAAATTCATATTGGAATCTTACACCGGAGTAAGTTCTTACACCGGAGCAAGGACTCCCTGTAGTTACTCTGGATTTTGCTCTTAGTCACTTTGTTACGGATGCTAAACTTAAAAAAACCCAAAAAGCCCATAACACTGATTCAATTGGTGTAACCCTCAATGATTGGTATTATGTTTCTTTTTTTCTGACATCCTCCTCAAGGATGGAAATAAAAACGTGAGCCACAATAAAGTCATATGCAGAAATCTATCTTCCTATTGCCAGCATGAAAACAACTGACCCTGTAACACTGTCACTTCCATTGATTAATTCGCTAAAGCACCAACATATTTTGTTGTTGTTTTTCTTCCTGTTAGGCACACATTCTGCAAAAGGCATCTGGAATAACAAGACAAGCAAGCAAATAAGTCTGCTGAATTTCAGTACAACTTATTGTACTAGTGTTATTCTTTTTACTGCAATTTTAAAGCAGTAGTTTAAAATTCAAGCACTGGAAACAAGTATCTTTGCACTAAGAAGGCTGTACAGTACTTCTAAGACAATGATATTGCTAGGAGGGTGCAGGCTGCACCAGGTGAGGCATATGGGCAGAGGTGGGGGGGGGTACCAGTACTGGCCAAAATTTTTAAAAACTTGGTTTTTTCAAACAATACCAACATGTTATATATCATTTTATAATTTTGTGCAGAACAGAATGCAACAAATGGATATAATAAGTCCATTATATCACATATCAATTGTATCAAAAGTTATAAACAAAAAGTGGGGTGAGATAATGGTACAAATTGGTTATACCTTGTTAGTTTTCACTCAGTGCACAGTAGATTCTGATATATGCTACATCAAAGAAACAAACTCCCATGACAAGAAATGGATGGCTCCCTTGGAAAATCTATCTATCAATATATATATAAGTACAGTATTTATATATCGCTTTTCAACTAAAAAGTTCACAAAATGGTTTACAAGAAAATGAAAAATTAATAGCTAATTAATAGCTAATGGGGCTTATTGATGGAACCCAATGAGGCTTATTATCCATGGAGGCCATGTTACATAACCCAGGGTTCGTTTTGAGGGGGTACTCACTGGTACTGAGTACAGGCACCTCTGTGCCCCCTCTCAAGTAGACATACCTATGATTACAAATATCTTTATCTCAAAAAAAAAAAAAAAAACATTGCATAGAGCTAGTGGTGTCACCAGGGTGCTGTGGGTGGTGCAGTCTGCACCAGGTGATGTGCCCAAGGGGGATGTGACGTGCACTGGGGGACTTAAAAACTTAAAAACACAGGTAACCTCATCAAGTCATAAATCACTGGATCCATATTGAAGAGCAGAATCCAATGCAAAAATCCTTTTTGAAATAGCACCTCCCTATCAAAAGTTATTGCCAAAAAACAAAAAAACAAAAATATGCATTGATCTCTATAGAAAGTGAAAGTGACCCATATCGCAGCTTTACTTGCAAGTAAGCAAACATGCCTTTGATCATTGGAATGGGCAGGCTGAGAGGAATCTAAGGACACCAGAATTGTCCTGGTGCAATGAACACAGCCCCCACAAATTGCCCCAGAAGGAGGTCCCTGATGATTGAACTGGAATTCATTGAAGATGGATGTGCACTGCACAGCTGTGTTTACTGGTGAGTAAACAAGCATGCCTTGGCTGGAGTGGAAGGTCAATCCAGGAGAGGACAAGACTTCCAAAATGGTTCTGATCAGGGACAGTCCTAGGGCACTAGAAAGGGGTGGCAACCTTTGTCACCTAAATTGTAAAATCATGGCTTGTAGAAATAATCCCATCATGTTATACACCTTTGAATGCGTATTTTATAGCAGAAACAGTGAAATAAACCACTTTGAAATATCTTTATTCTACTAAAATATGTGGCTAAAAAACCAGGGAAGGTGGGTCAATGGCACATAACCATGCACACCATTCATATTCATTGTTGCCCTGCCCAAAATATGGGGGCGACGCGCTGGTCTCCCGCACCGGGTGACGCGAACCCTAGTGATGCCCCTGCATAGAGCTACTTCTGATGGGTTGCAGGGAGGGTTCTGTCTCTGAAAAAAAGCCTCTTAAAAACTTTCACTATGAACTCTCTAGGTTCATAGGTAAATTATTGTGGGTGCAATCCTAAGAAATTTAGATTGGCTTAAGTCACCTGGCATATCTTCCTGTGGTGGTGCGGAAAGGTCAGTGTATCCCTATGCAGTGGCCTAATCCTCCCAGGAGTGGGGCAGAAGTGTCTTATGGCACTTATGTGACACCCCCAGGTCAGCATGTTGGCCTAACTAAAGGTGAGGATTGCAGCCTGTTTCTCAGGCTTCTTTCATCTGCAACCTGAGGATAATAATACTGAATTTCCTTACATGGTTGTTGTAAGAATTAAAAGAGAATGTCTGCATTCCAAACACTCTAAAGTGGTTGGCAACACTTTATTATGATTCCAGCAGGTCACCAAAGCCCACAGATCTTTTCCATTACAGCAGCTTTGTGTTTAATTAATACAACAGAAACGGCATCAATCCTGGCCCACAGTTATCAGCATCTAAAAGAACATAATCAAAAATGGTGACTTGAGACTCTTGTGGACATTTTGCAAGAAAAAATCATGGGTAATTACAAAAGCCCATTATTCATGGGACAAATGCTTATGGAGCACTAAATCGAACCAAACCACAGAAAGTAATGCATTAGGAAGCATGCTTAACACACCACTTCCTTCTCTTTTCAGAAATGGTTGAAAAACCATTTGATGAGATGTGCTTGCAAACTTTATTGGTGAACCCCCAATTAAAAAAAAATATGGGCAAGACTGTAAAAGTAAGATCATCCACAGGCATTTTTTTCTACATACGGACACTACCATGTAGTATATTTGTCAAATGGTGCAATCTTAACTATGTCAACCCAAAGGAAGCCCCACTGTGTTTAATGGGGAAAGTGTCTTTAGGATTGCAGCCATATTTTCATAACCTAAAACAAATGGGCATGGCTTCTCTTACTCGATGGTTGTGTGCGTTGAATCTATGAATTCCCACAGCTTCAGGGATTATCTCCATCACATCAAAATAAAAACCTAAACAGCAAGTTTAAAAGATGTTTATGTCACATTAGAAAATACATCTTTAATTAAAAAAAATGATTAGCAAGGCTGGTTAATATGTGATGCAAAATGGTTGTTTTTCTGGCCCTTTCCAAAACTTCAAGTGATTCCCTCCTCAATAAATTAATTTCTTTCCAGGCTTGAAGCAAACTTGAAGCAAACTTCAAACTAACAAAACTAGCAAATAAAACTTTCAATCAAACTAGCAAAATAAGTTAGTGATTGACCTACAAGCCAGGCTTTGATCCTTGTTTCCAATCCTAGTTTGCTGAGAAAAAAAGAACAAGTTGCAGAGAAAAAGAACAAATCATACTTTAGAGCAGTGATTTTCAACCAGTGTGCCATGAATGGCTCACAGGTGTGCCATGGGGGTTTGGAAAATTTATTTATTTATTACATAATAGTATTTATTAATAGGGCCATTAAGGGATGTGAATCCTCCAACAGCAGCATGGTGTGCCTTGTCAATTGTCAAAGGATTGATGGTGTGCCATGACAATTTTAGTACCTTGTCAGTGTGTCATGAGATGGAATAGACTGAAAATCACTGCTTTAGAGGTTGTACATAATGTTAGGATTGTGTTGCTGTGGATTATGTGAAGGAAAAGGGAATGCATGAATAGAAGACTTGCTCTTCTGGAGCAGGGCTATCCAAACCCTGGCAAGAGAGCCAGATCTAGGATTTGGACTAACTCATCCACCCAGTAAGTAGCACTTTCTATTCTGTCACATTGTCTAGCCTTCTGAAATAAGTATATCTAATAATTGTTGCAGAAGGCTAACATGTTCCTCTATTGCACCATCACGTAATGGATCCTTAAGGGTCATCTGGTGGCACAAGTGGTTAAGACACTGTGCCTGTTAACCAGCAACCCAGGGTTCGAGACCCGGGTCCCCACAAGACAAGGATTTCCTGCTACAGGCAGGGGGTTGGACTAGATGATCCACTGGGTCCCTTCCAACTCTATGATTGGTTCTTTGATTGGTTCTATGATTGTGCCAAGCATTTCTATGCTGGACCCAAGGATCAGGATAGATAAATAGTTAAGGTATATGTCCAACCCTTAACAAGCCTCTTTCTTTCAAGATACATACCGATGTTTCCATCATTTCCAACAGCGGTAGATGATAGAACTTTGGAGAATTCTTTCCAGGAGCCAGAGGCAAGCTCATCTCTAATTTTCTCTCTCATCCAAGAACCGTTCTTAAAACTAAATTATAAAATAAAACACCAATCTTGCAAGTTGCTCAATCAGAAATTTACAATGGTATAAGGATTTCCATTAGGAAGTTTGGGTTTTTTTGAAGACATAAGATAATAGTGTTCTCAAGACTACAGTGCTTGATAACTTTACTCATGTAATCTCAGTGGAACTTACTTCCAAGATGAGTTGCAGGTGCAAGAACATATATCTGGATTTATAACCCTATGCCATATTTTCATTTCATATTCAAAGGTCTGTGGCCCTCTCCCTTAGTAGTCCTGCATCTTACCTATACATTGTCCAAGTCTGCCCAAAGATGTGAGCAGAATGAAACATTCACATCAGTGGCATAGCTAGAGGGGGTGCAAAGCACTAAGTTTTCCAGGTGCCTAAATGAACCATGTAGGTGAACCCTCCCCTTTGGAAAAAACGGAGGCAAATGCTAGAACCCAGAGAACAGGCAAATGCTTCCATTTTGTTCCCACTGCATAGAATAGCTCCAAAGGAGAGGGACCACATGCATGGTACATTCAGGCACCTGGAAAACCTACTGCTTTGCACTCCCTCTAGCTGCACCACTCGTTCCCATGTCCCTGGACGCTAAGAGTTTTTATCAAGATCACATTGTCTCTATAATCAAAGGTTACTTTACCTGAGGATACGTTTTTCTGGAGAGAAATTATTCAAGTTGTTCTTGCAGAAGATTATGCTATTTGGGGGACGGGGGACGGGGACACCCCTGAAAGTTTTCCTTAAATCATGCACCAATTGATGATACTATTTGGGGAAAGAAATATGAAACAGGAATACCCCTACAATTATTATCTCAGGGCACAATCCTAACCAACAGTCCAACATTGGGGTAAAGACTATGCGACTCCAAAGTTAGGGAAGAAACATTGCTTTATCTTGACTCTTTGCCTGCCCCCATCTGCAGGATGCAGCAAGTGCCCCATTGGCACAGCTAAACCAGTGCTTGAAAGTTGGTTAGGATTCCGCCCTCAGCGGGTTAAAGCTTTAAGAGCTGCATTTGAGTTACCCTCAAAGTAACAAAGTATATATTGTCCTGTATAGATATACACATCAACCCAAAACACTGCACTGCTCCTCATACAAGAACACACTTCTTTCTATGTTCTTTAAAAAAACCACTACAGTAAGGGGTGCATTACCACAGCAGGGCCATATAGGCTTGTGAATCAACAGGACTGCAGAGGATGTGTCCTTCTAAAGCAGGCTTTGGCTCTTTAATCCAGAGAAACAATGTGTCACTTGTGCCAAGGCTAATCTGGGGAAGGAAATAATTGAGATGTTAGCACAATGTGCATGAAAAGCAATACAGAAATTAAATTAAACTCATTCGTTTGCAGTACTAATTATCTTTAAATTACACATTAAGGCAATTGAATTCTTGAGGTATCAGCTCAGCTTGTCACCTTTGTGTGAGATGTAGAGCAAAGTAAGTCTAAGAAGATTTATTAGGGTAAATTCACTGCAGCGCCAAGTGATGACTCGCATACATGAAACCGCCACCATTGAGTGAATACCCCAGGGAGAAGTTCCATACTGCCTAGCAGACCCAGAAACTATATTTTCCAATAAAGGCCGTTGAAACCAGCGGTATAGCTAGAAGGGGTGGAAAGCATTAGGTTTCTGCAATGCAAGCAGCCCCTCTTCCACCCTTTCTGAGCCATTCTGGGCAGTGGGAACAAAATAGAGGTGAACACCTTCAGAAAGGCTCCAAAGGGAGAAGACTGTTTGCACAGGGCATTCAGTCACTTGCAAAATGTAGTGCTTAGAACCCTCTCTAGCTTTCTCACATTCATATGAGAGTCACTAAGTGAAGAGAGATTGTTATTAAGACATGTATGCATACATGCAAATTGCGTTCATCTTGAGGAAGTATTAAATAAATCAAAACATACACTTACTTCACTGGTTTAGGGCAGGGACCTCCAAACTCTGGCCCATGGGATGTGTCCAGTGCTCCAGAAACTTGGATTTGGCCCCCTAGGATTGTGCCCTAGTGCCATGGTTGCAGAAATTTATACTGGGCATCAACTTCTGAGAAATCAAAGCACAGCCTTCTAGAGCAGGAGTCTCCAAACCTTTTGGCAGGAGCACCATATCATCTCTCTGACACTGTGTCGGGGGCCAGAAAACTAATTTATGTTTCAAATTTGAAAAAAATTATATAAATTTACATATAAGAATGTATTGGAGTGGTTTACAAGGCTTGCCCAAGGGCTGGATAAAGAGGTCTTGCCAGGAGCCACATTGAGACTCACAGAGGGCCAAACCTGGCCCCCGGGCTGAGATTTGAACACCTCTAACCACTTGCTCTAGTTCTTCTAGAGCAACTGACAGTGGAAGTGGATGCTTGACACAATATCTGCTATGCTTTGGTGTGAAGAGGCTGAAGGCAGAATGATAAGGCATGGCCATGATGTCTAGATCAAAAATTCCAGCATACCACAGGCCAGATTGGAGACCACTGGTTTAGGTTGTATTTCATCTAGGGTGAAACTTGTTTCATAATGAAATCCACAAGCCCCAACTCCTGATTCATAATTTTAACCCTCTCCTTCTCTAAAAAGCAAAAGTGGCATTAGCACTGTAATGTATAGTGGTGCACTGGTTCTCCTTTGACCACCTGTTCAAGACAATACTCAGTCAAAATTAAGAACTCTTAAGTGCTACTGATTTTCACAGGAAGTTTTAAGGACGTTCTTCAGTATCTTGGACTGATATGAACATGACCTAAACATGCTCAATGAAGGACACATTCCAGCAAAAGTTAATAACCTCAAATTGTTATCCAAGGCCACTAACAAGTATAGCTCAGGGTACTTAATCTGACCAGCAATAGGAACAATTAGTATAAATATGTCAGCACTTACTGCAATATCCCCTTCTGCAAGTCTCATTCCTGCCAGTGATGCTGAAAATACAACCAGGGAGCCAAGTTAAATATGAAATGAGGATGGCAGGACATTTGCACAACAGACACTACCAAGTTTGGGGCATTTAAATCTCACTGATATCAATAGGACAGAAGCATTGTGTATCTAAGGCTGCAATTTACTAGTAGTTCCAGTGAATTCAGTGGGGTTTACTTCTGAGTAAACAAGCACAAGATTGTGCTGGATACAGTATATGCATTTAAGCCCTAGATTAATCTAGGGCTTAAATGCATATACTGTACCTTTCTTAGGATGGCTGCCTTGCAACCGATCAGACGTCGCCAAACCCACAACTGCTATGTCTGGAAAACATGATCCCCATTCAGAGCAGCGTTTACTGCACTGCTCACAAATAGCCCACCTGGTCTCTACAGAGCAACACTTTGGACAGCCACATCTGCAGCCAGGTTTTGTACCTGTTTTTCCAGGCAGACGTGACTACACAAAGGGTTGCTCTACTGAAATCAGGTGGGCTACTTGTGAGCAGCACACAAGAATGGTAAGCAGTGCTCACTTGGAGAGGGCTGTAGCACTGCAGCATATCCAGACTGCGGGCCATAGCTTGGCAAATGCTGTACCGGTTCTTGAAGTCATTACAACCTCTCCAGATTCAGACTCGTAGATGATACATATCCTTATGAAAAGTTCTTCAAGAAAGACAACAGACAGATACAATATTCCAGCAGCAAACAGACTTTCTTACCTGGGTTGTCTCCGGTAAATGCAACAACTTTACAATCAGGGTTGAACCCATAGCGCCTACTGTAATATGGCGAAATAGAGCCCTTAAATAAAAAAAGGAAAAAGGTAAAATAATGAAAAAGATTTATAAAATTTTGCATTGTCTTCTGCATAAAACACACTATATTTCAACAGTATACTATGAAGTAGCTAGAAACCAGTGACTTGTGGATCATGACCTAAAATTATCATTTTTCAGGTCACAGCAACCTTCATTTTTCAGGTCACAGCAACCTTTCCAAGTCTGTGCAAGAGAGGCCATAGTTCTAATCCAATAATGGTACTGCTAATTACAACCGAGTTCGTAACATAATTCTGCACAAACTCTGCTCAGTGTCTTGCCCCACATCTTCTAAGTCCAGCCCTGCACAAATTACTACCTCGTTGTGTTATTGTGAAGACATGAAAGGGAAATGAAAAAGGTAGGGTTGGGGCTCAGCAGGTTGGATCCAAAAAGGTGGTGGGGTCAGCAGTAGGACACCTGTCTAACATTTTATTTGCTGGAGCCATAGCAAAGAAAAGGCTGAAGACTTGTCCTCTAATAGAAAGTATTATTACAAAATCTAAAATTTTATTTATTTTTCACAATTTTATACAAATTTAATACATTTTTATACTGTTTTTCACAAATTTATACTTGGAACTCCTTCCTCCAAGGAGCTCAGGGTGACTGATACCATAGACGTGCACATCAAAAATCCAAATAAAAGTATGGGATACAGACTTCATTTTCCAAAACCTCTATCCAAAAATTCATTGCTCTTTAGTGATACATACTAGGATTTTGCTTGATGGTACAGGATGGCCCAACCTTCTTTCTAATCCAGGTGCACAAGCATCGAGACAAACTGGATTCCATACTTTCTCACGAATCTGTAGTAAATTCATGCCAGAACCTAAAGAAAAAAATAGTTCTGGTTTTTCTAAAGTTCTAAGGGATGCAACTGTGTGAAAAGTATCTCTTGCCTTTATGCTTTTTCTCTTATGTCTTTATCTTTATTTTCAGTGGGAAACGACCCACCTTTTTAATTTACATCAATGTTCTCTTAAATACTCCTTCCACATTTGTTTGTTTTGCTTGCTTTGGTACCTTCCAAGGTAGAGAAGTCAAGCAGGTAAGACTGTGATTCCCTGGGGTTTATTTCCCATCCACACAACCCCTTTATTAATAGAGAGGCTCTGAATCCTCATTTCTGGAAACCTGCCAGTTTTCCAGTTACTACTGGAGGAAGGAACACTGGAGCATGATGCCAACTGGCATGAGTCTGAAACATTTCTCTTGCCACAAACCAGGAAGCAATTAGTTGGCTGGCTTCCTTCAATGGGCACTCCGTTGAAAATTAAGCCTAAAGTACAGTAGTATCAATGCTGCTCCAACAGCTACTACAAGGGTGCAAGTTGTTTGACAAAAATCATGCTTCTCTAATGCTAGGCTGCTGAAGCTCAGTGTATAGCATGCCTTATCAACATCTTTCACAACCACCTAAAATACATAAGGTGATGTCTATATGTTAAAATTCACACGTTCATGTCCTGAGGCTCACAGTCCTTCTTCAACAGCCTGAGCCCAGTTTTAATTTAATTTATTGATTTATACTGCGCCTCTCTTTCCTAAAGGGAACCCAAAACGGCTTACAATAATTGAAACATACAATGACAATAATATACAATTTAAAACTGGATAAAAACATGAAGACAACAAATCATAAGAACTCTGTTTATATATCTTGAAGGGAAATACATCCACCAGACCCCAGTCCAGAGCAAGGCTAGAGATGTCCTTCACCCAGCAAACTGGGTTTACAGCTCCTGGACTGGACCACACACCTAGGTATGTTGACGCTTGAAACATTTAACCACAGTTCACACAACCATGAAACAGAGCAATCAGGGAAAACATAGCATCTACTCTTGAACTGCAAGAATTAATCTGCTTCTTCTGATCATGCTTAGTATATTCTACCATAACAGAGGCTAAAGAGTACTAAATTGTGTGCACGGTGCTACAAAATGTATTGCAGGAAGCAACGCTGACTGACAGCAATGCAACCTAAAAAAGGGTTTGGAAACTCAGTTTTTAAAGTGACAACATCAGGAATAGGGCGCAATCCTGAGTAACTACGGGGAGTCCTTGCTCCGGTGTAAGAACAATTTGCTCTGGATTGCAATATGAATTTCCCATAGGTTTTCACTAGGTGCTACAGTAACTACGGGTGCACGTAAAGTCTCTTACGTGCTCCCGTAGTTACTCTGGATTGTAGAGATAATCTTATTTTGAAGTTGTTGCACTCTGTGTTTGAAAGCTGTTATCTCAGCAGTTTTCAACCTTTTTCATCTCATGACACACTGATGTGCTACAATTGTGAAGGGCACACTCATTTTTTGACAACTGGCAAGGCACACCACATTGCCAGCTGGGGGCTCACATCCCCCAAAGGCAATACTGTGACCCTTCACTAAAATCCCAACGCACATTCATCCAATTCAGCATTTTAACACAATGAGAATGTTGCTTTCATACCCAAAGGGACCCAGGGTAAGGATCAACACATACGCAAAAGCAGGTTCCACTTATGAAAGCTCCAACTATGGAACAGAGGGGCACGTTAGGTATCATCTAATTAACTTAGTCCATTAGATTTTGCATGAAATAGAATCAATCAACTTTAATTAATTGAGTTTCAGTTTGTACATCATTACACTAAAGGACGGTATGTGAAAAGATGTTTCTTTATGTAATTTATTATCTGAAAGTAACCACTGCAGCAATTAATTACTGATCATTAATTATAACTACTACAAAAATATATATTCCTGTTGAATGATGCAACAATATTTATTTGTTTGAATGGAGCTGATCATTCTTTTTGCATCATAGAGACACATACGGTGAGCTGGTAGAACATGCCGTACAATGAGCTAAGCACTGCAGCATTTGCCTCAATTTTTCTCATTGCCCAGAATGACTCCAAAGGGAAGTTGTTGTGCTGAGGCTCTCTGAAAAACATAGTGCTTTGTGCCCTCTCTTGCTATGCCACTAACATGTATGTATCCTGCACTTTCTGACGGTTTGTTTTCTGACAATCTGCTCTTTCAACACATTTCAGTTATACTCAGAGATTATTCATTCAATCCATGCTTGGCTTTCTCAACCTCTCTCTGCAGTTCTAAAGACTAAAATTGCCCTCCCTGTATTGATTTCCAAATGGCACAGGGCACAATCCAGAGCGATTTGCATCAAAGCAGTTACGGCGCCACATAACAGAAACCTATGGGAAATTCAGAGCACAATCCAGACGATGGGTGCAATCCTGAGTAACTATGGGGAGTCCTTGCTCCGGTGTAAGAACAATTTGCTCTGGATTGCAATATGAATTTCCCATAGGTTTTCACTAGGTGGTGCAGTAACTACGGGTGCATGTAATGTCTACCTGTATAGTATACAACACGATGGTGGTGCTACCTGGCACCACCATCATTGATTTTGATGGTAATTTTGTGCAAGATTCTACACATTCAGCATTCAACATGTATGCTGGCCGTCCTTCAGCAAGAAACTTCAAGAAACACTCTGGATTGTAGGGTAAATTTTACGTGCGTTGATGCAAGAACTGCCGTAACTGCTCTGGATTGTGCCCACAGTGATTCAAGCTGTTTTTGCTATGTGAGTATGGGCAAAATCTAGAGATACTATGGGGAGTCCTTGCTCCGTTTTAAACTTACTCTGGATTCCAATATGAATTTCGCATAGATTTTCACTAGGTGGTATAGTAACTACAGGTACTCCCATAGTTACTCTGGATTTGTGGGTATGAGAGAAAGAAAGAGCATGTGTCAAATTTAGCTCCTAGTCTATTCCCATTCCTGAAGGTATCAATGAGAGTCCATTTACAGAAACATTTGTCTGATAGCAGAACTTGCAAGATAAAAAAGGCATTTACAATTTGCTAGCTAAAAAAAACAATTAGGAGCAAAATTCGTTAGCTAAAAAAAAATATTGTGTTCTACTTTTCAATACTGCTCCAGTTCCTGTCAAATGAGCAGGGGATGCCTCTACATATAGAATGTCATACTATTTTATTCCTTATTTAGTTGTTTTTAAGGAGTTACTTTTTCACTTTTCCTTTTTTAAAAGACTTCCCACATATATAAATATAGGCCAAGAGCTGACATATTCCATGAGCAACCGCTGTTTTAAAAGCAACATATGGTGATTTTGAGATGAAATCCCTGACTTTTCTGAACCCTGAGAAACATTTAATCAGAAGTCTCTTGTGCCATTTTGCAAAAGGGCACGACAGCTCCAATCTTTAAACTCCATCTGTGCATAATTCTTTAATCTCTGTGTAAAATGTGGCTTCTGAACCAACCAAACCAGCAGAACCAGTCAGATAATGTCTACAATTGTAGAGCTAAGATCACTTATTCAGTGTATCTAGTAAATTTAATACATCTCAATCGGGCTATGCAATAGAAAGGCTAGCTGAATGGTAAACACCAGACAAAGAAAATTAGGTTGCATCATTTGGTTTGCTAAAGCAATCCTTAGATCAACTTTCCCAGCCTCTCATCTGGAATAATGACTTTCAATAACCACGACTTGCTAGAAAACACCATTTAATTTTTACTTATCTAAAACAAAACAATCATAAACACGTTTTGGTATATGATGTTGCTGGTTTGGCACCAAAAAATGAGATAAGGTGATCCATTTTACTAGCACACCATCTGTTAAGTGGTTATAAGCTGTGAAAAAGTAGGGGGGGGGGGGGCCAGGCTGCCACTTTTCTATATTTTCAAATCTACAATTGACTGGTAAAACAATAACGGCTGTTCATTCCCAGATCTTGTAAATCACCTTTCTTCTGTCTCCTACAAGGAGCAAGGTGACATGTTTCCAGCACAGCTAGGAAAAGAAGATGGAGAGGTAATCACTAGGAAAGAATTGAGAGAGACCATGGCTGCAATCCTAAATACACTTTCCCATGTGCCTTTTAACCAGCAGGCCAGGATTCGAGACTCGGGTCGGTCCCCACAAGACAGGGTGAGCTCCTGTCCTTAGTCCAGCTCTGCAGCGCAGCTGGAACCAATAGTATTGACTCTGCCTTTCCACTGGACTATTTCAGTGGCGTGGAGAGGGGGGATTTGCTGCTTGGGTAACAGCCTATCCTCCATATTAATATACCCAGGCCTTCATGCTTTGCATATAGAGTTGAGCACAATACCATAGTCTTTCAAGACTGATGGATGCCAAGTTATTTTCCCCCCTGGGACACAATGGACACAAAGGGGCTTAATTTGGAGAGACATGGTTAGGAATGTGCTGCATGTCGGCTTTATCTCCACAATCTAACCCAGAGATTTTCCAATTTTTTCATCTCATGGCACACTAATATGGCACTGAAATTGTCAAGGCATACCATCAGTTGTTTTTTATCACTGACAAGACACAGCAGGCTGTTCAAATCCTCCAGAAGGGCTGTGAGTGGCGCAAGCGGTTAAGGCGCTGTGCCTGTTAACCAGTGGTGGTTAACAGGCACAGCAGGTTCACACCTACTCTATAGGACCGGTTCTTAACAAGAGATAGTACATATAAAGTTTAAAAATAGCCATTTAAAAGTGGCTGCCAGATGGACAGAGAACCGGTTCTTAATTTCTTTGAAGCCCATTACTGCTGTTAACCAGCAGGCCAGGGTTTGAGACCCGGGTCAGCCCAACAAGACAGGGTGAGCTGCTGTCCTTAGCCCAGCTCTGTCCTTAGCCCAGCCCAGCAGCTGGATCCAATCGTATTGGCTCTGCCTTTCCATTGGACTAATTCAGTGGCGTGGAGAGGGGGAATTTGCTGCTTGGGTAACAGCTTATTCTCCATAACAATCCAACCCAGGCTTTCATGCTTCGCATGCAGCATATGCACTGCAGAGTACGATACCATAGTCTTTCAAGACTGACGGAGGCCTGCTTTTAATGTAAATCTCCAAATTCCTGCAGCACACCTGAGGACTACCTGCAGCACACCAGTGTGCCGTAGCGCACTGGTTGAAAATCACTGGTCTAATCGAAGATATAAATTGCAACATAGTATAGTGCAATCCAGTATAGTGATATTGTGAAATTCTTGAAAATTCTTGAAAATTTCAGAAAGTGATCATATTCATCTATCAAAGGATAAGAGCCGGAGACACATATTCTAAGGTACTAAAATATAACTTGATTAATAACTTTGCTGTTATAATAAAAATTATGACATGCAATAAGAGAAGCTGCTAAAACTTGGAGAAGGGTGTATTAGTATGTCACAAACGGGTTCTTGCACAGCACTGAGAGTGGGGCTGCCACCCAAAACTTAACTTTTTGTGCTAGGTTAATCCAAGCCCCATACTACCACCACACACACTCACAGGTCCAAGTCGCACCACTTCAGGTGTCACAATAGAAAACAGGTGGTTTCTCCAAACCCTTTGGGCACTTTTTCATCTGCCCAGAGAGCAAGACCTTTTAAAAGGCTTTTTCCAGAAAGCCTTTCAATAGCCTGTTTAAAACATAGATTACAAAGATGGATCAATAAAGACATAGTTTAGATGGCTTTTATCAACATATTTTTATGGATAACTATTTGAATGTTTTTTATCCTAAGCTTCTTAGAATCTCAGTTGGAAGGAAAAAAACAGTTATACAGTAAAACATTTTAAGTAGCTAAAGTACAGGCTTAGCCAGGGTGACCAGACAGCCTTATTTTCCAAGACATGTCCTCTTTTTCAGTCGTGTTCTGGAAAGAACATAAATGTCCTTCTTTTCCCTGTGAGCATGCAGCGCATAGCCTTCTTGTAATTAATAAATTATCGCTGCAATCCTAAAGACACTTTCCTGGGTATAAGACCCATTAAACACAAAGGGGCTTACGTTGTTGTAGAGATGGTTAGGACTGTGATCAAAATGTAATAAATTCTATTAAAGGTATAGTTTTAAATTTAGTAGTAAGTAATATAATGTTTAACCACAAGAAATTAATGTAAGAGTATTTTTAGCTTTTATTCTGTCATATCCTACATTTTTCTAATGTTCTACATTTTGGTGTGCCATGTCCTCCTTTTGTGCTTATGACATCTGGTCACCATTTTGTGCTTATGACATCTATAAACCCTTCTAGTAAAATCACTGAGGCTGTATATTGTTTCATTTTATTGGAGTTGCATATTGTGATTTGGACGAAACTAAGGTCCCAACCCTATCTAATTTTCAAGGGCTGGTGCAGTTGTGCTAGGAGGGTGTGCACTGTATCCTGTGAAAGAGGGGCAGTCACTGCAGCCTTCTCAAAATATGGGAACATGTGTTCCCTTGCCATGGGCTGTATTATGGCTAGACCGAAGCTGGAAAATTGAATAGATTTGGCCTAATGCTGCAGTCTTATACCTACTTCCCTGGGGATAAACCCTACAATGGGACTTCCAATTGGGACTTATGTAAAGTCATGAGAAGAGCCATGCTGGAACTTCTTAGCAGTCCCATATAAGGAAGGACTCCTAAAAATTCTGCATGTATAAAGCTTTGGTTTTCAGCCTCATGATAAATGCGATTGGAGAGACAGGAATCCATTTTCTCCTGTCCTGAGTATTCATTAAATAACAGTCTGAAGAATGGAAAGGTTCAAACCAAGCATGTTCAATTGCTTATGGTTCTTTGGGCAACTCTGTATAGATAAAAAGCCAGTGATGAACATCCTGCACCTCTTTCAGGCTATAATCCAATGATGAATGCAAAGAGAAGTCAATGTCTGGATGCAAAGTGGATTCAATAGGTGGATGCTCAATAAGTGGATGGAGTGGATACAGTATCTCAGAGCAAAGCATTATTGATTTATCACTCAGGATGACCGAGAAATACAGTGGAGATTTTTTACTAGAGGCTGCACAAAATTAATGTTCACATTAATTAAGGATTAAAAAAATATTGTTTAAAATGAGCAGAGAACTCCAAGTTTGACATAAAATGTTTTTGTCTTGGAATAACAGTGCAAAACTGTTCAAGACTTGAGACAAATCTGGTTATCCCCAACAATCCTGAGCTCAATTACTGAGGGGGCAAATGAAACTGCTTTATAATAGATATTGGACCTCCTAAACCTGTATTGCAAGAGTCTCTCCTAGTCCCTGGAAATCACATTCCTAACTGGATATGCTAGTCACTGAACCTTGTGGCATGCACACCAACCACTTGTTCTACCACTGAGTTATGACCTTTCACCAGAGGAAACTGAAAAATCAGGAAAGGCACTCAAGACTTTTTGTTCACTGGCCTGGTAATAGGGTGCAGATGCATAGCCTGACAAGGGCCATATTAATTAAGAAACCACAGCTGACACAGATCCTCAAGCTTGGACATAACTGGAAATTGTACTTAATTCAAAAACAAACCAATTTCCACTAGTCAACCTGAAGAGCTATCATATGTAGGAAGGGGCTCATTTGTTCTCAGCTGCCTCTGAAAGCAGAACTAGAACCAATGGGTACAAACTGCAAGAGATGAGATTCCGGTTGGATATCCGGAAAAAATTCCTGACAGTGAGGGCAGTTCGGCAGTGGAACAGATTGCCTAGGGAGGTGGTGGACTCTCCCTCACTGAGGATCTTCAAGCAAAGGCTCGACAAGTTCCTGTCAGAGATGCTGTATTAGGATTTCCTGCCACAGGCATGGGGTTGAACTAGATGACCTACTGGGTCCCTTCCAATTCTAGGATTCTAGGATTCTAGTTCCCTGCACATGCAAAGGAGAAAGAGAAAAGAGGGTGAGCACGTGAGTCTGTCTGATGCTTGATGTGGTTTCATTCTCATGGTATTAAACTATTTTTCCACCAGTGTGCAGTGATTTTCCACCAGTGTGCTATGCAACATTGATGTGCTGCAAATACAAAGGTGTCCTGCAGGAGTTTGGGAAGGGGTCCATTTATTAGTCATTAATTTTTCCATTTTCTTTGTAAATCGCTTTGTGAACTTTTCAGTTTAGTAGACTGAAGATAGATTAGTAGTGCCATTCAGTGTTGTGAGCCACCCAAGGCAGAATAGTGTGCCTTTTTTCTAATAGAGTGCCTTAACAATTTTACTGCCTTATCCGTGTACCATGAGATTTTTTAAAAGATTGAAAATCATTGAGCTACAGCATAATATGAATTTGAACGAGATCAACAGCTGGCTTGAGTGTAAGAACAGCACTTCTTAATTTTTTATTAGAAAATTGTCCTTTGGAATAGATGAGAAAGCATTTTGCTAAAATGTAGGAAAGTAGATACAAAACTCCACTCAGCCATGAGATGAATTTGGTGGCTGCTGTTTTGGGGTGCTTGCACTGTGCTATGTCCATCCATGATACTAGGTGATATACAGAGATACATCAATGGGATATTCAGCTGACTTTTACCATGGAACAGTGGTTCTGACAATATTCTACATGTGTGGTTGTTGCACTGCTGTCCACACAAAAGCTGGATATTCTTCATTAAGAGATGTGATGGTTTACTCAGCACAAGGAAAATAAAAGTGGGTAATAGATGGATGATGACAACACAAGAAGAGTGAATAAATATAATCTATATGAATATACAAGAATCGGGTACAATCCAGAGTAACTACAGGGAGTCCTTGCTCCGGTGTAAGAACAATTTGCTCTGGATTGCAATATGAATTTCCCATAGGTTTTCACTAGGTGGTGCAGTAACTACGGATTCACGTAATGTGTCTTATGTGCTCCTGTAGTTACTCTGGATTGTCGGGGAAGAGTGAATGAATATGGTCTGACACTCCCAGATTCAATAACCAATCTGGAAGTGCAGCTGAGGTCATCAAGACCTTGCTTGCACCACTCCAGCTCTCAGCCAATCACCAGGACTTTTGCAACATCACTCCTAGGATGGAAAAAAATTAAGGCCTATCTGTGGTATAAGTAAAAGGTTGTGAATGTTATTGGTTTTAAACAGAATTATACATCAAACAACATATTTAAGCCAATGAGTCTCAAGAGCATCTCCTTAAAAAAAAATCCACAGTATAAACAGAAATAATTTGTCATTCTAATATTGCTTTTGGCATTTTAAAAAGATCAGTTAACAAAAATGCAAAGTGTTTTTCAGAGAGAGATTTGTACCTCCTGGATCTACTCTTTCAATTCCAGAGTCTGGCCTCTCCAAATACAGTTTCGGCTGGTTTATGGGATTTTCTTCTTAAAAATACATGACCTACTACACAGAACAACTGGACCAAGTTTTTTTTTCAGAGCTTTACAACCAAAATTCAAGAAAATATCCAAAACAAAGGAAATAATTATCTGAAGATTATTTCCAAAATGTTGCTTCTAAATCTATATAAGGAACAATATAAAGGAGAAAAAGAGCGAGAACAAAATGCAGCACAGCTGAACATTTTATCACTACTTGGATGGTACTTGAAATTGTTCTACTTGTTGGCTGATGCTATTTGGTGCCTGATTCATTTGCAGTTGTGCACAACTTGGGTCAATGTAGTTGGCAATCTCTTAATCATGATTAAGTGGGCCAGGGGACTGATGCCCCATCTACTCCCACAAGCTTTCTCCCTCCATGTCTATCTCTGTCCTTGCCTTTAATCAGTTTAAACATAGCACCAATAGCAACCAATAGCCCAGATAACTCTCAGATAACAGTTCCCTCTCAACTATAATCCAAATACCAAATGTATGAATCTGCTTAGCAAATCCAGCTTAAGGACACTCATCAACCTGTTATTTCAAGGTATGTATGAGGCATATACTGTGGAAGGGCTGTGGGTGGCACAAGTACTTAAGACACCGTGCCTGTTAACTAGAAGGCCAGGGTTTGAGACCTGGGTCCCCACAAGACTGTGACACAGCTGGAACCAATCATATTGGTTCTGCCTTTCCATTATTTGTTGCTTGGGTAACAGTCTATCCTCCATATTAATCTACCCAGGCCTTCGTGCTTTGCATACAGCGTTGAGCACAATACCATAGTCTTTCGAGACTGATGCGTGAGGGATCTGTACATGGTTCTGAGTTCCCGCTAAGGATCCTTTAGGAAAAAACATCTAACCTCCATATGAACCTTTCCTCTATGAATGTTTTTTACTATAATCTAAGGACCACCTTCTCCTCTATAACAACTGCAGTTTCAGCTATAAATGAATAGTTGGATAGTTTCCCTTGTCTAGCTATTCCTTTCATTCTCCCAGTTGCTGAGGGCAGAACCCTCTAAATTGGACTGAGCCCATTCTTTAAAAAATACCCATGAAGACACTTACCATCACTGTAGTCGATGGAAGCATAAGAACCAAGGAAAAGAGAGGCTGCAAAGCTACTGACCAAAGATATCCGCTGAAAGAGAAAAAGTAAATGTAAAAGTTGATTCCTAACACAGGGCACCAGCGATATCTGCTGATTCAGGACCCAGGGATGTGATCATCTGTGGGTTTCCACAGCATTATTGCAACATGGACACTTCAGAGGTAATGGGAGTCTCTCCACACTGCAGGTGGCCTTAAAGGGGACTAAAATGTCCCTTATGGTTTTCCCACCAAAATCGCAAATGATCCTGAAGTCTTTAGAAGGCGTTCTAAGGCCGTGGAGGCTAAGTATGGCCTCTCCAATTCTCATAACATCTTCCAGTGGCAACAGGAGCACATATCCCATCACCCCTGAAAGATTACAGGACTCTCTGTAATCCTCCC
The DNA here is from genome assembly GCA_030015325.1 of Cryptoblepharus egeriae. NCBI lineage: Eukaryota > Metazoa > Chordata > Lepidosauria > Squamata > Scincidae > Cryptoblepharus > Cryptoblepharus egeriae. The sequence goes on from JAREYC010000004.1 coordinate 6,489,908, forward strand.
ATGGACCTATGGACTTCATAATTCACAGGTTTCCTTTTACACAGGAGGTCCTGGAATGGAGCCCCAGCAAATATACTGTATAGGATGTCCTTTATGATCATTTCCATTTTTCTGCTACTTAAAAAACTTGTTCCAGAAAATTCCTGCTGTAGGCAGGGGGTTGGACTTGATGACCTACTAGGTCCCTTCCAACTCTATGATTCTATGATATTAACCCAAATTAGGTGCCAATAATTTCATAAGAGTTAAGTACATGATTAACTGTCACCGGACCACATCCAAAGAATCAAGTTGGAGGCATTGAGCCAGCAGAAGGCCACCACCAACCAGAGTCTAGAAAACCACAGGTGCATGCTGCCATTTTGTTTAGCCTTGTACATAATGTCTACACAACTTCCAAGGAGTGGCAATGGCAATATGGAATAGGAGAAAAAGCATCACTCTGTGCCAGGATCAGACAGAAGGGGTCTAAATGATGGCAGCAGCTATTTCTTCTTAGCCTTATTGTCAGAGAAACTGGAATCCTTTTCTTCTCGGTTCACTGTGAGGAGACAGTAAGCAGAAACAGCTGCCGCCACTATCACCAGGGTCGTCTTCTTGTGGACAGGATGGGGGCTTGAAAAGAGATCCACTGATACTCTGCTGCTCTATTATAGTAACTTACAAACAAAGTAATCAGGGCTGTCCAAACCATGGTTGCCCTACTCACTGCAGAAACATTAGTAATCTGGGCTGCATTCTTAACATACGTGCAGCAGGCATTTATTATTCTTGCATGTTTATGTAATGTCATCTCTGTGCTTTATTTACTTACAACACATCCCTGCTTTGAGGGTCTTACAGTGAATCCAGAGGAACAAACATAGTCAATTTTTAAAGCTTAGCAATTCTATATCATATCACTACCAGAATGAATTACCATCCTGGGAATCCCAGTGCATTAAAGACTGTGGAGGTCTGCAAAAAGGACACCCATAAGTTTGGCTGGGAAGGGGCCTACTCCTTATAGTTCATACCAATTCTGGCACATAGCCATGCCCACATAACCAAGTATCAGGGCCTGGAGCCAAGAACATCAGGCAAAATCCAGAGCAGTTACAGGTCCATGCAGTTAAGTCACCCTCTAGTGTTATCTTATGGAAATTCACCTTAACTGCTCCGGAGCAAAGGGCTTAATTTGACTTTAGGATATGAGCCGATGTCTCATATTAAATCTCTTCCTACAGCCCCATTAAATGAAGTTTCTAAATGTTGCCTTATTTATCTTAGTGTAATCTGCACAAATGTTTTCAAATGTTTCTCTTTCAAAATATCAAAACACAAGAAAAAAAAATCAGTCTCAACCTCTAATAAGTGAACAGGAATAGAGTGTTAGCCAACCTCAGTCTGTGCATAGACCTCGGGGTTCTGGTTGTAAATCTTTGCTATCTGGTTTCCAGTAAAACGCTAAAAAAAAGGAAAAGAGAAGCCAGTGCTTAGGAACACAAACTGTAAATGGAGTCAATAATCATTAACTTGGCATAATGAGTTCAGTACGTTGCACTTTAGATATTTAATTTGCCTGATGCATGATGGAAGCTGCTATTTGGCTGCAAGAGACATTAAACAATCTACAATGCATTGACTCATTATAAAAAATTTGCCCACCCTTTGGGAAGGTAGGGAAGGAAGGCTGCAAAATATTCCTGACTACAACTTACATTTCAGAAGTGGCTGTGACCAAGGAAATGAATTGCCCTTGTCACTCATATAGAATTCCAACACAATACAGGTGCCATATCCATATCTCCAGGAGGCTCAAGTCTTTTGCAAAATCTTTACAGTTCTGTAAAAATACTGTCAGTGTAAGAAAAGATGGCCTTAAGTAAGCCACTGACCTTCACCCTTCCCATCTGTAACAAGAAGGTTAACAATGTGGGTTTACTGCGTACAAAGGTTGCAGGGATTACTGAGATAGTTGTGTGAAGGGCTATGAGTGCAATGTACAAAGAACGTGAAATTCTTTCAATTTAAAAAACAACAGCAAAGCAGCTTTGGTATGAACACTGCACAGTTGTTACACGCATTGCCTTACATTACGCATCCAAAGAGTCCTAGAGACGTATTGTAGGCAAGACCTTATTGTTATTTGAATGTAAATTTTCTGTTTATGGTGTTAAAATTTAGTTTGAGACCACATGCTTTATATCCACAAAAAAGGTTATGCTTGATTAACTCAACTGAAAATATCCCCGTTTTCTCCTTTGCAGCAATTTACTTATAGGGGTGCAAAGCGTTAGGTTTTGCAGGGAGCCTCCCTGTGCAGGGCGATCACATGACTGGAAATTTCCGGATTTGTCCTCTTTTTTAGTCTCCTGTCTGCGTGTCCTCCAAAAAAGCTTCATTGTCCTCCATTTTGGCTTCATTTTGAAACTTTGCAATTGTGTGCAGTACCCCGTCATGTCATATGTTAATGGATTCATACTGAAGAGCAGAATCCAATTCAAAAATCAGTTTTGAAATATCTCCTTCCTATCAAAAGTTATGTCCAAAAAAACTAAAAATAAAAAATACGCATTGAGCTGTCTGGGAAAGTGAAAGTGCTTAATATCGTGGCTTTACTCATGAGAAAGCAAAGGTGCCATTGTCCACTGGAAAGGCCAGATTGAGAGGAATCCAAGACCTTGTCCTCCTTTTGAGGTTTGGGCATCTGGAAAGCCTGTCCTTGAGGCATGCAAGCAGTCCCTCCCCTTCCCCCTTAGAGCCAGGTATTAGCATACACTTTTCTCCCACCTCCCAGAATGGCTCCAAAAGGGAGGGGATGTCACTTGCACACTATCGAAAGGCTCCCTACAAGTCTTGGGGTGCAATCCTATCCTAGGCTGGCACAAGTCATTTTTCATTCCCATGGTGATGTAGGGAGGCAAGTGCATGTCTGTGCACTGACTTAACCCTCCCTCAAGAGTGGCACAGAAGTGTCTTTTGTGTCACCCCAGGACAGCACAGAACTTATGGTGGAGCTTAGGCCAGCCTAACTAGAGATTAGGATTGCAGCTTAGTGTTTTACACCCCCTCTAGCTGTGCCAACTTCTAATGAAGTGACAACTTCTAATACAGAAAGTAGAGCATTCTCTCTGTGACTGAAGAAACATCCTGGGAAGGGAACTGAGCAAGAATGGGGACAGATATATGGAATTATCTTAAAAGAAGAGCCTATATTCATGCTTCCCTCTTTTCACTCGCCTCTTAGAAAGATAAAAAAGATGTTAAAGCACATTAAGAATCTATTAAACTAGGGAACCTTAACTTGGTGGTATATAGTTGGGCTTCAAGGGATCCTTGAACTGAGCATCAAAAAAAGCGTGTACATGTGTTTACATGAATATGAGTGAATTCTTCACTTTCATTAGATTCTCAAAGGGATCTATGATCCAAAGAATATTAAGAACCACTGTGTTATACTGAATTATTTCTTCATGGGTACATGACTAAGGAAAGGAAGCAACACAAGGAATTGTTTGTTATGGTCTTAGCACATGCTGACACTAGATGCCACCTGCATCAAGCCTTAAAAGCCACAGTTTAGTCTTTCACTGTATAGCGCTTACCTCATAGGCTCGTGAACCACTGATTTCAGCAAGCTTCTGAGCCCCTCCAACAGCTTTCTCTAGAGAGCAGCACTGAGTGTATGTACTGGAATCCATCCAGATCGGGCTGTTGCTGACAGAAAAACAAGACTACAGGAATGACAAAAAGTACTATGTCAGAAAGATCGTATCAATGTTACATCTATATCTACACTAAAGGGTTGACCATCTGGTCTTATGGGTTTATGTATACCCAGAGCTTAAATATTAAAATACAGTTCAGGTGAGTCTAACATATAAAACCAAGATGAAAAATATCCTAAAATCTGAACTTCTTTTAATCTGGTTTTAGGACTGTCTACAGGATAGAGATGAATTTGATTGCCTTGACTGATGACCTGTGCCAAGGACTAGACAGAGGAAATGCATCCCTACTGGTTCTACTGGATCTCGTGTTGGTGCCTTCGACACTATATACCATGGTGTCCTTCTGGACCAGCTGATTGGGTTGGGGCTTAAAGGCATTGTTTTGCAGTGGTTCTGCTCCTTCCTAGCAGACTGGATCCTGATGGTGAAGCTGGGGAATGTCTTTGGCACGCTGGGCATTGACTGGTGGGGCGCTATGCAGGGGTGGGCCCGACCTGGCCCAACTACTGGTTCCCTGGAAGTGGGCGGGGCCAAGTCGGGGTCGTGGTCAGGGACGGGACAGGTCAGGGGGCAGGGGCGGAGAGAGTACGCTACCCACCCCAGCGCACTGTGGGTGCGGGTGGGCGGGGGTGAGGGGCAGGGCGAGGGGCAGGCCCCAACTTTGGTGCACTGCGCGTGCGCCAAGGTTGGTGCAGGCGCAGTCGCGTCCTGAAGTTGGTCGACGGACCAGCTTCAGGATGTGACTGCACTTGCGCCAATCTTGGCGCAGCCGCAGTCATGTTCTGAAGAGGACGCGACTGCGGCTGCGTCAAGGTTGACACAGGCACAGTGATGGGCTCCCCCGGACGGCGAACCGGTCCGCCTGGGTTTTTGACCACCCTTAGCTATTGATATGGTAGCGGGCGGCCAAAATTAGGGAGCGGTTCAGGCAATCCAGCCTAAACCGCCCTGGGCCCATCACTATGTTGTATCTTTTCTGTTCCCCATGCTGTTCAACATCTACATGAAGCTGCTGGGGGGAAGTTATCTGGAGATCTGAAGTGGAATATTGCCAATTTGTGGATAACATCATGCTCTATCTTTTCCACCAGGTTCCAAGGAGGCTGTTGAAATCCTGGGATACTGACTGGAGGCAGTTGGGGCTTGGATGAGTGCTAACAAACTGAAATTAAAAACAATTGTATATGTTCGGAGAAATACTGGGATCCTACCATCACAGAGGAAATGCTTTCTCTAGATCACAGATAGAAATTTAGAGGTTCTAAGCCACTGTGTTCCCTGGTATTGCAGAGGGGACATCCTAAGTGCCGCAGTGAAAAAGGTCTTCTCTTACCCACTATTCACTTTTTGTTGGGATCAAAGGGTTTCAAAAGCAGTAGTTTAGCCAGAGGAGGGGTGGTGCAATAAATACTGCAGCTGCCTAAGTGCACCACACTTTATCCATGTTGCTGTCTATGCCCAGGATGGCTCTGAGAGTATAAAGAATCGGACATGGCATATTGTGGCACATGCAAAACTTACAGCATCTGAGATATGTGGAGTGACCCAAAGTGAACTTAGTGGCTGAGATTGGATTTGTACTCAGTTCTGTCCATCTTTTTCAATCCATTCCTCTTACTTTACTTAGCCCTTTGTTTATAGCTTTGTGGCAAAATATGCCTACTTCCTTTATTGATATTGGCAAGGAAAGTGGTGGAGACTATTTTCCTTTTGGATGCTGGTATCTCTTGTTTCAGTTTGTTCCATTTCAGGGCAGGAGAGGAGGCAGCACTCAAACCAAAGAGTGGAGAAATGAAGAAACTAGAGAAAGAAGGAATTAAATAATGAATGAACTAGAGAGTGAAGGAATGAAGAAACTAGACAAAGCAGTGAAAGAATTAAGGAACTAGAGAGTAAAGAAAGAGAGCGGGGAGCCACTTTTGCCCAATCACAGAGGCTCATCTCACCTCTGGCTACCAGAATTTTGTCTGGTACCAGCAAATAGAAACATCTAATCTTCAAATATCAAATCAAATCAAAACATCAAATAGAAAAGCTAATCCTCTGTTAGCTTTACTGTTTGCCAGTTTATTTCTGGATCCAATTCAAGGTGCTGGTTTTGACTTTTAAAACAATAAATTGTCTTGTTGGGACCAGAATATATTGGGAACCACCTGTTCCCCTCTCCTCCTGAGCAACAGCATAGCTGGGGGGGGGGTCAATGCTGTAAGTTTTGCAGGTGCCACAATATGCCATGTCCGATTCTTTATACTCTCAGAGCCATCCTGGGAATAGACAGCAACATGGATAAAGTGTGGTGCATTCATTTATTGCTGCAGTATTTATTGCACCACCCCTCCTCTGGCTAAACTACTGCTTTTGAATTTATCTCCAAATTCAAGGAGACAAGAGGACATGCAGACAAGAGAGCATGCAGTACCCAAACAGCCCGTCTGGGGTACAATTATCCACGTGAGGAATTCAAATTTGCAAAACCAAACTGGCCAAAACTAGAGCAGGTTGAAGAGTCATGCAAGATTTGGCATACAGAAAGGCCACTATAGAATTGTCTGACTGTTTTCCAAGTTTCTTAACTAGGAGGAATGAGAGGATTCCAGAAAAAGGGAAAAAACTCTCCCCCTCTTTTTTCCAAGAGGATTCAATGCCCTGAATTGGAAGAGGATGTCAGAGTAGAAGGGAAAGCATGAAGACCTTGCTATCCTCTCTTCCACAATACCTCTTCTTCCAACTCCTCTTCCTTTTCCAATCCAGAGAGTGGGAGGAGAAGAGGTCAATCAATCACTGGACACCACTTCAATTACCACTGGTGGTACCCTACCACAGGTAGACAAACAATATTGTAATGTCAACAGGAATTGGAAAAGAATGTACAACTGTTGAGGATTCATGACCAAGAACATTGTTGAGTTTCCTTCTAAAACTCCGATGGGGCCTAACTCCTGAGTTACCTTCAGCGACTGATGTAAAGGAAGATTGGGTGGTAAATTCTGTAAAATAGAGTTTGCTCCTTCTTTCCAGTAGATACTCCCATGTTGCTGGAAAAAAATCAGATCAGGGTGACAAATTAAGGTTCTTAATGCTACTCCCAAGTACAGTCTATTAAAGCTAAAAAGCATTTAAATAAATTTAAGACACTCTGGTAAATATGCAACAAAAACCTATCATGTTGACAAAAAATTTAATTTAATTTTAATATAGACTTTTCTATGGCTGCAATCCCAAGAACACCTTCCAGGGAGTAAGTCCCATTGAACTAAATGGAATTTATTTCTGAGTAGATATGATTAGGATTGCATTTGCATCAGGACTATAATCACCTTTAACTTTCAGGCACAATATGTCCTCCTTTTCCAAGACATATCCTCTTTTTAAACTTTGTGTCCTGGAAAAAAAAACTTCATTGTCCTCCATTTGCTTGTGAGTAGGCAGCAGTTAGGTTTCTTGTAATTCACAAGTTACATGTAACAATTTTCAGTTTAATAAATAAGCAATATAGGGTGCAATCCTAAGACATTTAGGCCGGCCTAACTCACCTGGCTTATTTTTCCATGATGGTGTGGGGAGGTCAGTGTATGCCTATGCATTGGCCTAACACCCCCAGGAGTAGCACAGAAGTGTCTTGCGGCACTTTTGTGACACCCCCAGGTCAACATAGGACTTTTGCCAGAAGTTAGGCTGGCCTAAATGGGAGTAAGGATTGCAGCCATAGTGTTTAAATTAGCCGGATAAAAGCAATACATAGGAGTGATTTTAGCTCTTATTTTGTCATGGCCCATATTTTTCTTGATTGTCCTACATTTTGGGGAGATGTTGTCCTCTTTTTCAGCTATAACATATGGTCAACCTGCAGACAAACCAATTAAAAATCACCCTCATTGATTAATCAAACAGAATTTTAGTTGACTGACCCCATAATGTGTAGGCAGTGTGTATGGGCAGTGTGTATGCCACAATTCCATAAGAAGGCAGGAAAAAATTTTCATCAATAAATTAAATTGTTTAAAAGTTTGCAGCTCTTCTCTTAACTAACCTGTCCAGCTCCAGACAAAGCTCTAACTCTGTAAAAGTTAAATCCAGAGGATTTCATTTTTTCTAAGATAATATCCAAAGCCTAGAAGAAGAAACATGATCAAGACTGATTAAAATGTTTTAGGAAATTATAAGCTTTCAGACGTCAGAGCTATACAGGAGTAGACACCTGTCATGAGTAATAAGCATTCAAGAGAAGGAGAAAGTAGAACTAAATGACTTGTAGACTTCTGGAGAAACAAAACACATTAAGAGCACATTTTTTTAAAGAGCGGAAATTCTTCGTTCAAGTCCACAACTATGACTGCAATCCTAAAGGCACTCTCTTGGGAGTAATACCCATTAAGCACAATTGGGCTTACTTTTGAGTAGACATGGTTAGGATTACGCTCTAAGCTGATTTTCAACAACAACAACTGCACTTTCTTCTCTACTTTCCATTCCCTACTGTTCCTTTCCTGAACTCTACTGTCCCCCTCGTTGCTATCCAAATTGTAATCCCCGCTTAGATATTCCCATTATATGTAAAGCACTATGTACACTGACAGACCATCTATTCTCTAATAAATTATTTATTACATTTATTAAAATACACTGAAACACAAGCACCAGTTCTCACAGCCAAACTAAACATCGTCTCATGTAATTCTAGCCCAGTGGTTGCATCTCCTGTACAAAGAGCCCTTGGAGAAGGATAGTTTGCTAAAGAGAAAAGACATTAGGAGATGTTTAACCCTTACCTAACTATCTTGTTTTCCCCTGAAACTTAATACTACTGTGTTTCCAAGCTATCTCAGGTTTTCAAACCAGAATTTTCTTTCCAAATACTGTATAGATCTAATACTCTGAAGGGAACAAGGCACTTGGAGAAGGCTTAAACAAGTAAACTTGACAAGAGCTCCTCCTTTGCAACACTGTTTCCTCTAAGACATTTTGCTAATTAAAAGCATCCATTACATTATACTAACATTACACTCTGCACGCATCAAAACATTTTTATTTTGCCTTTACATCTTCCCTAGCCTGTTTGGTTTTCAAAAGGATACAAAATTACAATGAAATGTGTCAAATTTGTTAAAAATAAATTCAGATGGTAGGCTGAGATGGTTTGAAGAATCAAAGTTTTCTACAACATTCTGTTTCCCAATGGTCCAGTTCAGCACCCCAAGATACTCCAGTGTACACAAGAGACTCTATTCCTTTTCACATACCTAGTTCCAATTCTTATCCCCAGTGGACAGAGCAGGCCATGCTCATGGAAAAGCTCTGGGTGCCTTCAGGACTTTGAATCAGATTGAGTAGCAAAGCTGGACACCAAAGCACCAAACTACCAGGCAATGGCAGAATATGGGTGCAATCCTAAAAAAATTTAGGTTGGCCTAACTCACCTGGCTTGTCTTTTTGTGGTGGTGTGGGAAGGTCGGCGTATACCTGTGCATTGGCCTAACTCCTCAGGATGGGAGCAGAAGTGTCTCACTGCACTTTTGTGACACTCACAGGTCTGCACAGGACATATGCTGGGGCTTAGGATGGCCTACGTGGAATTTAGGATTGCAGCCTATTAGCCAAATCCAGAGTAACTATGGGAGCATGTAAGATACTTTACGTGCACCCATAGTTACTGCACCACCTATGGAAAACCAATGGGAAATTCTTATTGGAATCCAGAGTAAATTGTTCTTACACCAGAGCAAGGACTTCCCGTAGTTACTCTGGATTTTGCCCCTTGTTTAAATGCAAATGTTCCTGGGAAAGGAAAGCCATCTACTGGACAAAACTGCATGTTGCCATGTGAAAATAGCATGGATTTGAATCATCACAAACTTAGCCTAAAAGAATCACCAACATAAATTTAATTGAATGAAATGCTATTTCTCATTCTTAGATCTGCTGCCTGAAGTTTCATTAAGTTCATATTAAAGTGGAATCTCATCACAAGTATACTATCACTCTTACATTAAAAAAAGCAGGCCTCCGTCAGTCTTGAAAGACTATGGTATTGTGCTTGGCGCTGCATACCCTGCATGCGAAGCACGAAAGCCTGGGTTGGATTGTTATGGAGGATAGGCTGTTACCCAAGCAGCAAATCCCCCCTCTCCACACCACAGAATTAGTCCAATGGAAAGGCAGAGCCAATACGATTGGATCCAGCTGGTATCACAGAGCTGGGCTAAGGACAGCAGCTCACTCTGTCTTGTGGGGCCAACCCGGGTCTCAAACCCTGGCCTGCTGGTTAACAGGAACAGCGTCTTAAACGCTTGTGCCACCCACAGCCCTACTCTTACATTATACAGTACATAAATATGTATAATTGCAGCAACAGGTAAGCTGAAATCCTAAAGACACTTTTCTGGGATTAAGATCCATTGAACACAATGGGGCTTACTTTTGAGTAGACATGGTTAGGATTGTGCTCTACATGGAGTATATTTTTAATTAACCAAAGAAGAACTGCAGGAATTTCTTCCGTGACTCCCAAACTATGAGTTATGGCTCCCTAGGAGTCGTGGAAACCATCCTGGGAAGCCAAGGAATTCTCACAAAAACATGTACTATAGGATTGTCACCCTAATGAGGAGTCTATTAATAAGTCAAGATAGCTGCCAGCTGAAAAAATTGGGGAACAACCACAACAACTGTTCTTGCTTCCAAATTAAGATGTTTGGTACTAGGTTATAAAACCTAGGGTGTTTTAATAGGGGTTAAGTGTGAATAGAAACTGATTATAGCAAAACTGAGCTTCTTCCCAAACAATCCTGACATCATTTTAAAATTTATAGTCTATTATCACAAACAGTAGTACAAATGGAATTAATTACATTTAAAAAGAAAAAAAATATCCTTCATACAAAATGGGAAAAAACTGCGGAGTCAAAAGAAATCTTAACAACATTCAGACAGAAAAAGAAAACAAGTAAATGATGGTCTGGAAAATGTAATGCTTTCTTGTATAGCCTAATTTCAAGAATGCTGAGCTAAGAAGCTGAATCATCTAATGACACAGATAGAGGCAGAGGCAATATCAAAAACCAGACCAGCTCCTAATTGAGAAGGGTTTGAAGAAGATGCTATTCCTCAACATATCCCCAGTCTGCACCAGATAATTATTTCCTACTCCCACATTTTCCTCCGGTAAAGACTGCCACCAAAGCAGTGAGTTGAAGCAGGCATGGAGGTATCTACAGATTACAATGGCCTCTTCTTTCCAGTTAAATGGGAAACATAGCACCTTAAAAATAGGTAAAGTGGGATGATTGGAAAAAGAGGGGAAGGCACAATCCAGAAGTGCACTTGGGATACCCTATCACTCATGGGTTGACCCCAGTGGTGGGCCCGGCCTGGCCAAGATCAGGTTCTCTGGAAGTGGGCGGGACCAGGGGGCAGGGCCAAAGCCAGGGGCGGGGCCAAGGCTAGGGGGCGAGGCCAAGGAGGTTTTTAATTTTAAAATAAAAAATAAAAAAATACTTACTTCAGAGTAGACCTGCATAGGATGGATCTCTGAAGCTGCAGTCTTCTCCACACTTTCCTGGGAGTAAGTCCCATTGACTATACTGGGACTTACTTCAGAGTAGACCTGCTTAGGCAGGGGCTCTGAGGCTGCAGTCCTCTCCACGTCTGCCTGGGAGTAAGTCCCATTGACTATACTGGGACTTACTTCTGAGTAGACACGTATAGGAGGCTCTTAGCCTCCCTGGCGGGCGTAGGCAGGGAGAGCACGCTTGTGCAGTGTGCCTCCTGCTTGGGCTGCTGAGCACCCCCCCGCGCCGGCCAGGGAAGCAGGAGAGCATGCTGCAGTGTGCCTCCTGCTTGGGCTGCTGAGCCCCCACCCCCGCGCAGAGTGAAAATGGCGGCCGTGGAGGCTGGCAGCGGCTCCAAACCAGTTCGCCCGGTTTCAGCTCACCCATGCCCTACCGGATCGCCACCGGCTGCCCAAAACCAAGATCCGGTTCGGGTGAGTAGGCCCGAACTGGTAAGTGCCCACCACTGGTTGACCCAACTGCAAGATGCTCCACCCTAGTTGTCCTGGAAAAGCCTTGGGACAGAGTAAAGTAAAATAGGCTGCCCCAAGACCAAGACCTGGGCTGCCCTAGCTGGGCCAGACTAGGCAGTTCATGAGAGGCATTTTGAGGGCATGTTTAGCATTGTATCCAGAGCCTGTTTCCAGGGCAGAAATGCCCTCTTCCAGCTCCTCAGTTATACCACCTCAGGAGCAGGTATAGAAACAAGTAGACCCAAAGGGGTTCATGATAACCCAGAGTAAGTGTTGACAAAAAAAATCTGAGTTCTTGGCCAGCCTAGCTGTAACCCCTGCATCTCAACCTCAGGATATGGTACAACTACAGCAGCCCTCTAACCTGGGGATACAGCAGGCCACTCCAAGCATCCACCCTCCACTAGAGGTACTGCTGTATTGCATTCACATGTTACAGCTGTTACTGGTTGTCAGATACTTCTGGGCTGCCTTATAATGCAGGCACCACAGCTATTCCTTGTTCAGTGTGATCTGAGTGGGGTCTACTAAGGAGCAAGCCCTCTTACTTGATTTCTACTTAGTATTCTCTGGAGCAGCTAGGGCAGCCCAAGCTTCTTGTCTCTCTGAATCCAGCATAACTCCTGCTCTGGATACAGAATAGTTGGTGCAGCCCAGCTAGGGCTCTCCTCACAGCACTTACTCTGGATTGTGCCTGAATGTAAAGGCAACAGTGGAGCCCTGAGTGTTTTTTCCAGACATTGGCAATGTACATCAAATGTTACATGCTTACCTTAACCCACATTAATACAGGAGATGTCACTGTCAGTCTATCACTGTGTACATAGACACCACCTTGAGTGCTGCAAGAAGTAGAATATTTAATCAAAGTTCATCAAATATTGAACAAAGCACATTATTTTTGCATCTGCCCCCCTCCAGCAAAATTCTGTCTCATGAACGTATTTTACCAGGATTAAGCAGGCCTCCGTCAGTCTTGAAAGACTATGGTATCATGCTCAGCGCTGCATACGCTGCATGCGAAGCATGAAAACCTGGGTTGGATTGTTAGGATAGGCTGAATTAGGATAGGCTGTTACCCAAGCAGCAAATCCCCCCTCTCTACACCACTGAATTAGTCCAATGGAAAGGCAGAGCCGATACAATTGGATCCAGCTGGTGTCGCAGAGCTGGGCTAAGGACAGGAGCTCACCCTGTCTTGTGGGGCCGACCCGGGTCTCGAACCCTGGCCTGCTGGTTAACAGGCACAGCATCTTAACCACTTGCGCCACCCACAGCCACTTTACCAAGAAACACAACACAAATTATCAGAAATACTCCCATAGGAACAGCAAGGACAGCCAACCCTGAATATATGAATTGTTGAAGCATATGAAAGAAAACTAATCCATCAGACAATAATATTTATGCAGTTCCCTCCTCTTTCAGTAAGGTCTACCCAAGTGCATCTCAGCAAAGGATCTTTCCTGCATTGGAGGCAACGTATGTATACCTCACCTCTTCCCATTACATAGATATACAAAAGACATGTGCCACTTCAGACTTCATTGGCACTTCCCATTTTTCTGTAGAATGAGAATGACACTTGTTAATGACATTGTTAATAACACTTGAGCTGCCAGCCAGTACTCCAACATGAAGAACCATAACCCCAAACCCATTTCCCAGTATTATACCTATGGGGGAAAGCACAGTAATTACTGCAGGCATTGCAATGTGGCAGAGTATGATGGCAATGTACACCCTGAACATTGCAGTTACAGCCCAAAATGGCTCCAAAGGCAAGTAGAAGAGGCAAGTTACACAGCACATTACTGCACCTGTAATACTCACTGCCCTGCTCCTGTAGCTATGCTATTGCCCTTTCCTAATTTCATGACAAAGTACATGAATCTGCATTACAGGTGTCAGTATTCATTGGTGTTCCATTAAATAACGTTCCATGGACTTAAAAAATCAGTGGATAAAAAAAGAGAGGAAAAATACATTTAGGACACCAATTTAGGCCAGCCTTACTCACCTGGCATATTTTTTCATGGTATGGAGAGGTTGGTGTAAGCCTGCACACTGGCCTAAGACCCCCAGGAGTGGGGCAGAAGTGTCTTATGGAACTTTTGTGATAATCCCACGTCAGCACAGGACTTATGCCTAGGCTTATGCCATCCTAACTGAAGATCAGGATTGCAGCCGTCAAGAGACCTCCTTCTGGGCTTCTTGCTCCTCCACTGCTCTTAAAAGAATAAGTTTGTACCTCAATATCTGCAGGGGTTTGATTCTGGGACTCTCTGCTGATACAAAAATGTGTTAAATAAAAGCAGCTTAAAAAAATAAAAAGTGTATCTGTCTCCTTACAATTTTTAAAAAACAGCTTTTCCTATTGTAGAGAGATAGTCAGCAATTAGAAAGCAAAGGACCCCCTGTCTTTGCCTGGCTGATTGCTTGCATGACTGGCTCTCTGCAACAGTAGAAAAGGAGTTTTTAAAACTGTGATTTGCAGTGGTCATTCATGTGGAGTCAAATCCATACATTAAAAATCATTGTATAATAAGGTTGGAGTGGCTAGAATTTCAGCACATAAAGCAATCAGGAAGAGGAGAGGAATGTCCAAGCAGGCCTTATGTTACCCTCTACAGCAGCCCTGAGCATGAGAATGCTGAAGGGAGCTGTTTTAGATCAAGAGGACAATCCTAACCATGTCTACTCAAAAGTAAGACCCATTGTGTTCAATGGGTCTTACTCCTAGGAAAGTGTCTTTCCAATTGCAGCCCAAATACGGCAGAAGTGGAGAAACCTACCCAAATTCTGGCAGATCTTTGTCAAAATTAACGGTGTCCTCATGGATGACTCTCATTTGCTCATCTACAGCAATTACTTTCAGCTGGAGGAAAAAGAAAATAGAACATTAAATCTAAAATGCACCTGGAGGAACTGGCAGTTGCGCATTCTGCATTTCACACCCTTTTCCTGTATAGGTGGAACTCCTGCCACATTGCTGAGCATGGATTCCCATACAATACAAGACTCCCAATACAAGACTCCCCATACAAGTTGTGGTTGCCATGCCAGGCTAATCCAAGGAATGCCCCTTGGCCAAGTGGGCCAAGGCCTACCTGCCCACCAGTGGCATTCCTAGGTCATTTGGCACCTGGGGCAAACAAATATTTTTACACCCCATACGTCAAATTTATTTAATTAGCAATATTAATTAATACAATTAATTTTATATCAATTGATACTTTCATATTTTAAAAATCATCTTACTGATTAGGGGTACAATCCTAACCTAGGGGCCTAACAAAAATCATTGGTCTTCCAGATATAGTGAGACAAGTGCATATCTGTACATTGGCCTAGCCCTCGCCCAGGAGTGGAGAGGGTGAGACACCAATATGTCTTACAGCACTTTGGTGACACCACGTCGGCACGGACTGACACCAAGCACTTTGGTGACACCCAGGTCAGCATGGACTTATGCTAGGATTTATGCCGGCCTAAGTGGAGTTTAGGATTGTAGCTGAATCCTGTTTTATTCTTTTTGGGGAGGAGGGATGATGCTGCCTTCTGGAGCACTTGTTGAACATGCTGGTGGCCTTGCATTTCTTGGTGCCTGAACACAAGCCAAGGCAGGTTTACTTACTGACAAGTAAACATGGCTGTGTAGCTCAGTTCTGCTTTCCCTAGGTCTCAATGCAATTATCAACTTCCTTCTGGATTTATTTGTGGGGGCTGTGTTCACTGGATCAGGACCACTCTGGGGGCGTTGGATTCCTCAGTCTTCCCTTTCCAACAGACTGTGGCACGTTTGCCTACTTGTGAGTAAAGGTGCAATATGGCTGTTTCACTTTCCATTGAGCTCCATGCAGTTGTGACTGCAGGAAAATTTTAAACTAGCAATATACTGTACACTTATTAATCTACAAACCTCAGCTGGGCAAACTGAAGGTTCCAAATCTTGGCAAACTCAACTTGTACTTGCTGAGTTCCAGCAAGTTTCAATGAGAAATTAAAGGTTAACCAGTGATGTTCAGTTGAGGTTTGTAGATTAAATGGGAAAAATATCCTGACTTGCTCTTAGCTCTGACAAAACTGAAGAGAAGGTGTACAGTATATTGCTATTTAAAAGTTTGACTTGTGTGTAATACATATGGCTGCTGTGAACAGCGTAACCATATGTCCTCTTTTTCTAGGACGTGTCCTCTTTTTTAGCCTTGTGTCCAGGAAAATAATTCTTCGTTGTTCTCCTTTTCCTTGTGAACAAGCAGCATGTAAAGCACAATCCTAACCACGTCTACTCAAAAGTAAGCCCCATTGTGTTCAATGGTTGTTACTTCCAGGAAAGTATCTTTAAGATTGTGGCCGTAGCCTTCTTGCAATTAACAAATTATCTGTAATAAACCAGTGAAATTTACCCATTGTTGCAGGAGTAAAATTTCAGAAATATTTGTTGGCCTCAGGCATGGCTGGGCATTGGCAGACACTAATTGGCACTGGACACTGGCACCAGGTGGCAGGCACCAGGAGGGCACCAACAGGCACCAGGCACTGGAGGATACCGGGGGCAGTGACAGGCAACAATGGGGGCACTGGGCATTCCTACCACTGGGCAGCAGGCACCACAGGATGCATTTGTTTTTCAACTGGATGCATTTGTTTTTCAGCTTTTGGCTCATAACATTTGAAAGGAAGTAGCTATATAAAAGCGAGTTTTTGCTTTGAATTCTGCTGGAAATTATGGATCCAATACATATGCCTTGATGGGGTTCTTATTTTAATTATTTTAGTATTATATTACTACAGTAGTACCTCACTTAACAAGCGCCTCGCTTAACAAGCATTTCACATAACAAGCAAAAATTTCCAAGAAATATTGCTTCACAGAACAAGTTCTGCTTCACTTAACAAGCAAGCACTCTATGGGCACGCATGTTATGCAGCCCTGATGCTCCACACAGAGGCTCTTTAAAAGGGCTGCTGGCCAGCGCTGCTGCCTCTAAGGGCCCCCAACTTCAGGGCAATTGCCTGGAGGTGGCAGAGGCAGCTGCCCCTAACTGCCTCCGAGTGCCCCCACCGACCACCTTGAACCTCTAGCAGCAGCCTAGGTAAGCCTCCCAGGAAAGTGTCTTTGATTGCAGCCTCTTAACCATGTCTACCCAGAAGTAAGCCCCATTGTGTTAAGTGGGGCTTACTCCCAGGAAAGTGTCCTTAGGATTGCAGCCTAAGTAGACTTCATAGGATCCTGCACACTGAATGCATGTTTTGAATTCAATTCCAGTGTTTTGTCATCATTTTTACATCCAGTTAATATTTTTATATGAATATTTTGGGGGTTGTGGAACCAATCAACTGAGTTTCCATTATTTCCTATGGAAAAATCCGCTTCACTTAAAGAGTGTTTCACTTAAAGAGCAGGCCTTTGGAACGAATTAAGCTTTATGTGAGACACCACTGTATTTTATTTTATTTTATTATTTTACTATTATAATTACTTTTACTTTATTATTTTACTATTATAATTATTTTACTATTATAATTACTGTTACTTTATTATTTTACTATTATGATTATTTTACTATTAAAATTATTTTACTATTTCAATTCCTGTTACTTTATTATTTTACTATTATAATTATTTTACTATTATAATTACTTTTACTTTATTATTTTACTATTATAATTACTGTAACTTTATTATTTTACTATTATAACTAGTTACTTTATTATTTTACTATTATGATTATTTTATTATTATAATTACTGTTACTTTATTATTTTACTATTATAGTTATTTGAATGACTATTGTAACAATAACAAGTGCTGCGGTTACAATTGTAATTCTTTTGTCCCCGTCGGTCCCCCTGGGTGTGTCACCCCTGGGGTGGCGGGGGGGGGTCCAGCTGCCCCCCCCCCCAGGTGTGCAGCCCCTCATTCGGCGTGTGCCTGAAGAGAACCCCCTCCCCTCAGTGGGGACCCCCTGCCTGCGCGCGCCAAACCCAACAGGCAAGCAGCGCGCGTCAAACCCGTGCGTAAAAATCGCGCGTAAAAGTGTGTGGCGCGTAAAAAGGTTGGGGCGTGTGTTGGGGCGCTGAGGGAGGGCAGGGCTGGGGCTGGCGGGGCTGCCCGGCTGGGGGACGGAGCTGCGCTTCCTGGCCGCCCCCTGGCTGGCTGGCAGGGCGGACCTCCGAGCGGGGGAGGCTCCAGGGCTGGCCGCCCCTCTCCAGCCCCCGGCTCTCCAATTACGCACGGGCTCAGCTGTGCCCGGCTTGGAGGCAGCAGCCCCAGAACTCCTGCGTTCTGGGCAGCCAAGCAGAGGCAAGGAGGGTACCTGCTGCGTGCTCAGGTCCCATCCCAGGTAGCAGCAGGGCTCGGCGGGCACAGCAGCTGCAGCAGCGGCCATGGCAGCTCCGTCTCCTCCTCCCGGGCGAAGGCAAGAGAGAAGGAGGAGGCGGAGGCGGCCGCAGCCCCCAGCTCTTCTGGGCAGAAGCCTCTGGTTAGCATTAACCACACTGCCTGCCCCCCTCGCCGCCTCCCTGGCTCACCAGACAGACACACAGACAGACAGAAGGCCAACCCAGCTGGTGGAGTAGCCAGAGGGGGGGCAGGCACTCAGGGACAGGGTGACCAGCGGTCATCACTGGGAAAGAGGACACAAGACCCCCCCCCCCGCTTTTGATGGAGGACACCCAAGAAAAATGGAAGTCTACTCAAAAGTTAGCCCCATTGTGTTCAAGTCAGCCCGACTGGTAGTTTTCCTTACTCCCAGGAAAGTGTCTTTAGGATTGAAGCCATATATGAGTGTTTTTAGCTTTGTCCCACATTTTTCTTGGGTGTCCGCCATCTCAGGGGGGCCTTGGATAGATAGATAGATAGATAGATAGATAGATAGATAGATAGATAGATAGATAGATAGATAGATAGATAGAACAAGGATGGACAGATGGATGGACACACAGTCCAATGGACAGACACTGATTGATTGATTGATTGATTGATTGATTGATTGCTCAGTCCTAGCCAATTTCCACCAGCCTAATTCATCTGGCATAACTTGCTGTGGTGGGAGGTTTTGTGCATTGGCCTTAACCCCTCCACCAGTGGGGGAGAGTGTCTTACAGCACTTTGGTGACACCCCCAGGTCAGCACAGGACTTTTTATATATATATATATATATATATATATATATATATATATATATATATATATATATATATATAAACAAACCTGGGTTTAGGGCTGTGGGTGACGCAAGTGGCTGAGACACTGTTAACCAGCAGGCCAGGGTTCGAGACCCGGGTCGGCCCCACAAGACAGGGTGAGCTCCTGTCCTTAGCCCAGCTCTGTGATGCAGCTGGATCCAATTGTATGGGCTCTTCCTTTCCATTGGACTAATTCAGTGGTGTGGAGAGGGGGTGTTTGCTGCTTGGGTAACAGCATATCCTCCATAACAATCCAACCCAGGCTTTCATGCTTCGTATGCAGCGCATGCAGCGCCAAGCACAATACCATACTCTTCCAAGACTGACGGAGGCCTACTTTTTTACCTGGGTTTACAAACAGAATTTGTTCCAGACACCAGCTTGTAATCCAAAATGAAGAAAATACAAAATATACAGAAATAAAACAAATTAACCTGCACTTACAATCCAATCCCACGTCTACTTAAAAGTAAGCCCCATTGCATTCAATTAGTCTTACTGCCAGGAACGTGTCTCTAGGATTACCGCCTATCCATGTCAACTCAGAAGTAACCCCCATTGTGTTCAATGGGTCTTACTCCCAGGAAAATGTGTTTAGGATTGCAGCCATAGAGCACAATTCTAACCATGTCTACTCAAAAGTAAGCCCCATTGTGTTCAATGGGCCTTACTCCCAGGAAAATGTCTTTAGGATCGCAGCCATAGTGTCTCAGCTCTCTCAGAGTGAGCGCACGCTTTATTATAAGGCTTACTTTAGAGTATACATGCAAGGCTAGGTCTCTTAGGAGACGCTGAGCAGGTGCTGGCAGATTGCCAAAACCGGCCATATCCCAGCAAGGACTATTTTTTGCTTATATTGCAAGACATCCGTTGTATTGCAAGACAACATTTATTATAAATGTTTGCTTGTCTTGCAAAACGCTCTCCATCCAAAATGTATTCAATCTAAGGTTTTACTGTATTAATACTACATTAAAAATACTGCATATAATTTATTACATACTAGCTGAACTTAACAGCTTTTCAGGTGCCTGAATGTGCCTTTGGAGCCAGGCATTTGCCTCCATTTCTGTGCACCCCACATGGCATGCCTCCAAAGAGTGGACAAACAAAAGTCAAACACAAATCAGGCCAAATGACTGTGATTGATATCACATCTCCTTTGGCCCTGAATTGCTTTCTAAAGGCCACCCCAACATTCGAAAGGATGATTGGTTTCATCTTTTAATTGTTTTGCACCAACTCTTATTTTGTTCAATTAAATTTCTTGACCTTTAACAGCCATGTATCATGTAAAAACTTGCACTGTTTTAATCCCTAGCATAGAAATGCCGCAACGGGGAAAACTTGCCCGCATGTAATAGGAAAGAGCAAAAATCTTTTTGAGGAATAGAAGCCCAAGAGTAGTCGTGTAAAGACATTTAAGGCACACCTATGTCTCAGAGGTCTTGAGCTTGAAATAAGTACATAAGAGGGAGAAACCCCAAACCATGTTCCTCCATCACTCCATTACTGTATTTCAGGTCTTCAAAGTTTGACCGTGGAGTCCTTCGGCTCAAAGAAAATAGGTCAGTAGCATTAGTATATGGTGATGTAGATAACATCAATAAAGTAAGCAATAAAGTAACTGGGTCTTTAGGCTTATCAAATTCCACTTGAAAATTAATGTTGACTTATTGATTAGCAACTGTCCAGTACAAATCCAAGCCCTTGTGCTTTGCAGTTTGATAGCAAAGGTTCATATGTGGCTGTGGAAGTTTGATATGCTTCTTGAAAATATTCTGAAACACTTTCACAAATCTTTCTCACAGCTCTATATTTTATATATCTTAGTAAAGTATATGTTTATAAAATTAAACAAGAACACAAGTGAGTTGGTGTAAGCAGGGACTTGTAGAGATGTTAAAATAGTATTACAATGCAAACTTTGCATATTTACTCTGAAGTAAGTCCTTTTCTATCCAATGAAGCTTACACTCAGGGAAGCATGCATACGCAAAAGTCTACTCAAATTCTAACCATGTCTACCATGGTTATCATTCTAACCATGTCTACTCAAAAGTAAGCCATATTGTTTTTGACGGATCTTACTCCCAGGAAAGTGTCTTTAGGATTGCAGCATAAGGAATGAAAAATATTTGTTAAAGAGAAGTTATTGTTTGTGTTACCAAAGAAAATTTCTCTTAACCTTCTCTCTTTCAATAAAATCCTTAAGAAACCAGGGAAGGCAGAAGAACCCAGGTTGTAGTTATTATAGAAATAACCTCAATAATAAAATATAAAATACATATGGGGAGAATTAATTATAATAAATGCCGCTAAACAATGTTGCTTTAAAATTTGCTTTTGCTACATCAACCAGCTTTTGTGTGCATTGCTATGTTAAATGAGGTTTTTATTCCACTGTGGGTTTTGGCAAGGAGTTGATATGTTTGGCCTTAAGTCAACACCTGTTCCAGTTGGAGAGTTTTTGTCATTAAGTAGTTTGCATTCAGAGGTCCAGGACACACTGAATGTGTTTGAAGCAAAGCTGATATATCAGTTGATTCGGATCAGCTGCTCTGCACCGGGTATTGAAGGAGGACATATCAATGCAAGAAAGCCATTGCTTTCCTTGTAACCATTTCAAATGTTTCCAGGATCTTTTTGGCAAGCATGATGAAGGAAATGCCCTGCTTCTGCCTGATTTTGTCTCTCTTATGGGAACAGATGGTGAAGGCTTATAAATATATGAGTGGTATTTTCTTAGTGACTCATCCGTCAAAGCAACAAGCCTCAGAGCGTTCCAGGCAGCCAACCAAGATGGACATAAACGTACTCGAAGAGCAATACCACTGCTTGAAACAGAAGCAAAAACTGCAAACACACATCATCGTATTTAAAACAGGTATGTTTAAGACTTGTCAAACTTTGAAAATCAGGGGCACACAAGATTCTTGTTAATCCATATTATTTTTAAAAGGCAAGTACACAACTTGAAAGAAAATACAAAAAATATAAAAAGGTACTCATATTTAGTGCAGCTGACATTGCTTTTGTTACTTTTTAATCACATGAATCTGTAACAGACTAACCACAGCTGTTTCCCTGTAATTGTTTTCATGTAATTGTATGCCTTTTTAAGAGTTAAAAAACCAGAAAGAATTATAATTGAATTATATCACAATTGTGGGGAATTAATGGTTTTTAAGAGAAATATAACTTTAATCTCTAAAGTATGGATGAAGTGTGGGTCTTGTCATTGTACACTCCAGCTTCAGTCCTGAGAAAACTTATCACAACTTATCACAAGCAAGATTTTGAGTTGTTCAGAACTTTTCTTCAGACAGAACATAAGCAAAAAAGCAAAGGGGGGGGGAGAGAAAAAGCTGGGCATGTTGGAAAAGCTTCAGTTACCTGTATGTTGAAGTTCTTCATTAGACCATATTATATACAAAACAATTCAAGTTAAACTATGACAAAGAAAAAATAGCCATTCCCCCTATTTGGAAAATGTAGAAATCAGCAGTTACTGAGATCTGTCTCGAGCAATAAATGAAGGATAATCCTATTGATATAACAGGTGTGACTAACTTTCTCTGGACTGTTGTGTGACTGTTGCCATTGTGTACAAAAAATTTTTGTGTTAGTGAGACTTGCAAAGAAAGTAAGATTTTATCTTTTATTAACTAGTGAAAAGTACCCATGTTGCAGGAGTAAAATTCCCCCATATGCCGTTCCCCCACTGTGCACCGTACCCCCATGTGCATTGTCCCATGTGCAACACCTTCATGCACAATACCCCCATACAACATTCCCCAGGCACCCCGTCCCCCATATGTCTCCCAATCTGCACTGTCCCCCCGTGTACAACACCCCCATGTGCAAGACCTCCATGCACATCATTCCTCCATGCACATCATCCTCATACAGCACCCCCATGCACACTATCCTCCCAATGCACACTGTCCCCTGTACAACACCCCCATGCACATCATCCCCCCATGCACAACACCCCCATACAACATCTCCCCATGCACACCATCTTCCCATCCACATCATTCCTCCATGCACACTGTCCCCCTATGTGCAATGTACCTCAATGCACACTGTCCCCCAATGCACACTGTTTCCCATGTACAACATCCCCATGCACATCATCCCTCATGCACAATACCCCCATGCGCACCATCCCCCATGTACAACACCCCTGTACATCTCCTCATGCATATCATTCCCCCATGCGCAGCATTCCCCCATGCGCAGCATTCCCCCATGCACACCATTCCCCCATGCACACCATCACCTCTTGTTCACCCTCCCTCCCAGTGCATCAGCTAGATGTAGATCAGTCAGTCTTCAATGTTAAGTGTAGGACAAAAACACGTTGCACCACTTTTCAGCCCCTTAAGGGTTAAATTTCTTAACAATGGTTCTTGGTGTGTGTTCATGTGTCAGAAGGGACACCCTCCCCAAATTTCATGCTTTTCATTCCTTGGGTCCTCAGTCAGGGCAACCATCAGTCAGGGATTCTTCAATGGGGAAAGTACAGGGAGGAAAATACAGTCATCCTTTTTCACCCCCTTAACCCAGTTTTTGAATTACTGAAGTTCTTAGTGGGTGCCTTCATCACAGAAGGAACACCCTCCCCAAATTTCACGCTACTAGACTCAGCGGTTTATTGGCTGAGTGTTGATGGTTAAGACACTGTGCCTGTTAACCAGTAGGCCAGGGTTCAAAACCCGGATCCCCACAAGACAGGGTGAGCTCCTGTCCTTAGCCCAGCTCTGCGACGCCAGCTGGATCCAATCGTATTGGCTCGGCCTTTCCATTGGACTATTTCACTGTCGTGGAGAGGGGGGATTTGCTGCTTGGGTAACAGCCTATCCTCCATATAAGTATACCCAGGCCTTTGTGTTTTGCATGCAGCGTGGAGCACGATATCATAGTCTTTCAAGACTGATGGATGCCAATGCATGATGAGTGAATCAGTGAGTCTGTCAGTGACTTTTCAGTTTTATATTTACTGTATGGAGTAGACTGATGTGAAGCACGTATGAAGGACCACAATCAGAATCTAAACTGTAGTGGGGACAAATAAGTAAAGTCCCTAAACCCACACCTCAGTTTCAGACACACCACCATAATGTTAATTAACACACACACACAAACAAGCCACATTTCATATCTAGGAGCACACCTAGATTGACTTTAAACCTATAACTATGTGCATACATCCTTAGCAATAAACCCAACTGATCCAAGTGGGATTTACTCCTGAGTAAACATAGACTTGCTATTACTGATACTCCTGCTCTCCTTAATAGTTTACATTCTGCTGGTTTTTTTTTCAAACTGGCAAAATGAGATTATATCTAAACAATTAATCCTAACCAACTTTCCAGCATGGCCATAGCTATGCAAGGAAGAGTATGTGCTGCAGCCTGCAGTTGGAGGACTGTTACAGAGGCCTCCTCAAGGTATGGCAATGTTTGTTCCCTTTCCTCTGAGTTGCATTGCCCTTGGTACTAGAAATTTGGTTAGGATTGTGCCCTAACTAAAACATGCTACAGTCAAAAATTGCCGTAATAACTTGGCTCCTGGCTACAGTCCACCTTGATGTTTGACTTAATGTTACTGTGAAAAATGTCCCAGTGGAAAAAGGAACACACTGCTGTAGCAGATTCTAAATTTTAATATGTAACTAGGAGAGAATACATTGCTTTAGTGTACTGGTTATCAGGTTATGTCATCATGAGCCTTTCTAACCTTCAGGCCAGCTTGATTTGTTCAGGCCATCTGAAGTTTCTAGGAAAGAAGTTCAAAGAGAGACAGCAATTCTTCACAAGCCCATATTACAATGTGAAACCTTCATGGGTGGCGGTAGGGGGAAAACACTAAGAAATAAAAGGAATGAAAGTATATTCCAGCCATGGTTCCTATAAGAGCTATGGTTCCAGAGCTGAGCTTTAGACAGCCATTGAGTAACAGCTGGGAACACCCCAGCATTGTCTGTTATAGTGGCTTCTGCTGGTGTTTGCATTTTAGATTGTGAGCCCTTTTGGGAGAGGGACCCATAAGACATTAATTTTTTTCATTTTCTTATAAACTACTGTGAACCTTTTAGTTGAAAGTGGTGTATAAGTACCACAGGCAGACCGCAGACAGACAGACCTGAGTGTGTCAAGCTAAGTCCATACCAACAGACAGGAAAGACTATCATTACCCAAGCAAGGTTCCCTCCTTAGCAGGAAGGCTTGATAGTCCTTCTTTATAGAGGAGGTACAGAGGGAAGTGCATGATGGAAGTGTTCTGATACCTGGAACTCAGCTCTGATACATTCAGAGCCGAGTTTTTAACATTTATCTATGGTCTTTCCTGTGGTCTTTGCCTCTTGTGATGCCATTTTCTGCTTTTAGATATCAACCTGGTGGCGCAAGTGGTTAAGAGACTGTGCCATTTGACCAGCAGGCCAGGGTTCGAGACCCGGGTCCCCACAAGATGAGGATTTCCTGCTACGGGAAGGGGGTTGGACTAGATCAGTGTTTCTCAAACTGGGGGTCGGGACCCCTTTGGGGGTCGCCTGACCCTTTCATGGGGGTCGCCTAAAGACCCCGGTGTAGGGGGCCTTGCAAGATATTTTGCATCTTTTTTATTTGTAATTAGAAATAAATATTTCACAATATATAATTAAATATTTTTTTGTGACTAATCACTATGCTTTAATTTTGTTCAGTTTGTAACAATGAAAATGCATCCTGCATATCAGATATTTACATTACGATTCCTTACAGTAGCAAAATTACAGTTATGAAGTAGCAACAAAAATAATTTTATGGCTGGGGGTCCCCACAACACGAGGAACTCTATTAAAGGGTCATGGCATTAGGAAGGTTGAGAACCACTAGACTAGATGATCGACTGGGTCCCTTCCAACTCTATGATTCTATGATCTATTAAAAATAACTTGGCATCCATCAGTCTTGAAAGATTTGGTATCATGCTCAATGCTATATGCAAAGCACAAAGGCCTAGGTAGATTGATATGGAGGATAGGCTGTCATCCAAGCAGCAAATTGTCCTTCTCCTTGCCACTGAAATAGTCCAGTGGAACGGCAGAGCTGATACGATTGGTTCCAGCTGCGTCACAGAGCTGGGCTAAGGATAGCTCATCCTGTCTTGTAGGGACCTGGGTCTCGAACCCTGGCTTACAGGTTTACAGGCACAGTGTCTTAACCACTTGCGCCACCCACAGCCCAGTCTATTAGAAAAAACAGAGGTACAAAAAAGGCACCTTAAGGTTAAAAAGGCCCAAACTATATACTGTACAATGGTATAAAGTAGCAGCCACCACTTTGAATTGGACCTAGGAATAGAAGGGATACCAAATCCTTACAAAATGAGAATGATGTTCTTCCCTTATAAGGCCCCCATTAGCAAATTAGCTTCAACATCCTATATCGTTTGCCATTTCCACATTTGTTTTGAAGTACAGTCCCATGCAGAGCATTTTCCAACAGTCAAATCAAGATGCACTTGAATTATGGATAATGGGGTCCAGATCAAACAGCAAATGCTGCACTAGGGTGTTACTGGTCACACCTGCCACTCTGAGAGCAAGACTGGAACAAAGGGCAGGGGACGGGGTGTAAAGCTGTACACCTCCTTCAGAGGACATGCCACACATCAAGAAACTGTAGCTGTTTGCACCAATATGAGGAATATGCACCAATATGAGCTGTTTGCACCATTATGAGGAAGCCCAACTTACCCTTTGGGAAATGCCTTCAGTACCCTTTGGGAAATGCATTTAGTACTTGAATAGAAGATGGATATTTCAGTGTGATGGGATGTACAAGCTCTTACCATTATCATCATTATCATTATTGCTTATTAGTAACCTTTTAAACAAATACCCTGCCTTTTTCAAAAGGTTCAAGACATAATACTTCCGTTCTGCTTTCTCTGTTCATAAATGCCTCTGTTCTGCTTCCTCCATCCAGCATGGCTCTGAAGGGAAATAGAGGGGCTGCTTCCATCCCTCAGTGAGACTCCCTGCAAAACTTAGTGCTTTAGCTATGCCCCTCTCGCTATGCCACTGATCACAGGTAGGATGCCATTGTAGTAAGGAAGAAAGGAGAAAGCTAAGTAAGGGAAGTACGTGGAAGGATAAGCAGAGCAATTCTCAGCTTTCCTAAGGCAGAAAATCCAAATAGTACCCTCTTTCAATAATTAACATTAACCCATTTCTGCCTGGCCCGCAGGTGTACATATTTGGTTCCTGTTGTGTTTGTGAAAATTTGGGCAGAAATGGGTTAAGTACAAACAACTGAAGGCACAATCCTAAATAACTTTCGTAGCTCTGACAATGCGGTGTGTACTGTATCCTGCACTGATGGGGAGGCAGTCAAGGAGGCCTCCTCAAGGTATGGATATTACCCAGTGATGGGCTTCAAATAAATTAACAACCGGTTCTCTGCCCATCTGGCAGCCACTTTTAAATGGATATTTTTAAACTTTATATTGCCTATCTCTCGTTAACAACCGGTTCTATAGAGTAGGTGCGAACCTGCTGGAGCCCACCACTGATATTACCTTACCATAAGGTTACCTTACCTTGGGACTGCATTGCAGCCAGGTCAGTGCTGCAAAGCTGGTTAGGGTTTTGCCCTAAAGACATTCTCCTGCGCAACACTCATGGAGATGAAGGGGAGTTGCTCAAGAATTGTGCTGTTGTATAGCTCT
Source organism: Cryptoblepharus egeriae (assembly GCA_030015325.1). Lineage (NCBI taxonomy): Eukaryota > Metazoa > Chordata > Lepidosauria > Squamata > Scincidae > Cryptoblepharus > Cryptoblepharus egeriae. Next base: position 6,517,559 of record JAREYC010000004.1, read on the forward strand.
ATACAATTCTGTGAAGCTTGCATAGTGGAAATTCCTATTGCTTTTGGTCTAATAGGTTAGATTTCCTCATCTCCCACTGAGAGCGGGACCTTGGTTTACGAGCATAATCCATTCTGGAAACATGCTTTGTAATCCAAAATGCTTGTATATGAAAGTGAATTTTTCCATAAGAAATAATGGAAACTCAGATTATTTGTTGTGCAAACCTGGGAGATGCTGGGCTGTCTCCCTGCATGTGCAATGAGTCATCCCGGCATCCCAGGGCAGCTTGTATTGCAAGACATTGCTCATAAACAGAGTCTTTCGAAACACTCGCAATCCAGGTTACTCACAATTCAAGGTACCATCAGGAGTCTTTTTCAGGGAGTATGCACCCATATGGAGTACCAGCACTTCTGAGGGTCAGTAGTGGCATACACACACATAGACACACACACAGGTGAGTACCGTGTGAACCGGCAGGCAAGTACCAGCATCTATTTTCCAGAAAAAATGGCACTGAGTATCACTGTATAATAACATTCAGAAAACTGCTACCTAACCTTGCCTCAAGGTAGAGTTGCCTCAACAGAGGAAAAGTGGAGAGGGAAAGCCACAGACTGACGCTGCAATCCTGACCCCAGTTAGGCCACCATAAGTCCCAGCACAAGTCCCATGCTGACCTGTAAATCACTATCACAAAATGTCATAAGGCACTACTGCATCACTCCTGAGGGGATTAGGCCAGTACATAGACATGCACCAACCTCCCCACACCACCACGGGAATGGGGAATGAGTGAGTTGTACCAGCCTAAATTGATTAGGATTGTGCTGTCTCTTTTTTTCTTCAAGTCCAGATAATGCAATGGTGTGAAAAGATAGCCAGTATTTTCACCATGCCAGATTTTATCACCATGCCAGAGCAAATATATGCTCATATTTGAGCCAAACACAATGATAAAAGGATATGTCCGCAATATCTCATTTATTATTATGTTTGATCAGCAAATTCCAAATGCTTTTGCAATTTCGCTTGAATAAAATGCTGTGAGCAAATGTTGAGAAAGTAACAATAGTTCTCTTTCATGCAGTGTTTGTTATGTTCTGAGACAGATGTCTACCTGCCAATGAGATAATGCATTTACTCTTTTTGGAATTAGTCCCAGAAAACAGAGGCTATCCAAAGATGGTAAAAAAGGTGAAAGAAAGAGGCATTAATAGAGTAGATGATCTGAATTATCTTGTGCAGTCTTGGAACATGCTGGTATCCCTAGCATGTACACGCTTCTGAAACAGCGACGTCTACGCTGGCTTGGACATGTTGTGAGAATGGCCAATGGTCGGATTCCAAAAGACCTCCTGTATGGAGAACTAGCGCAGGGAAAGTGCCCTAGAGGTAGACCACAGCTGCGATACAAGGACATCTGCAAGAGGGATCTAAAGGCCTTGGGAATGGACATCAACAACTGGGAAACCCTGACCTCTGATCGTTCAGTGTGGAGGCAAAAGACGCAGCATGGCCTTCTTCAGTTCGAAGAGACACTCATTCAGCAGGCTGAGACAAAGAGGCAGATCCGGAAACAGCAAAATCTGGGGGCTGGGCAGGGGACTGACTGCATCTGCCCTCAGTGTGGAAGGGGTTGCCACTATCGAATTGGTCTGTTTAGTCATAAAAGACGCTGTTTTAGGACCTCTACTTCTGAGCACGATACCATAGTCTATTGAGACTGAAGGATGCCAATGAGTGGATCTGAATTATATCTTCTGCTTGGGTCTTGGAGATAATGATGCAATTCAAGGCAATTTAAATAAGATTTGGAAATTATTACCCTCCGGAGAAAATCTCAACTTGGGTTGGGTAAAATCTCCCCACTACAAAACTTTTTGATGATATTGTTTTGACTCCTGTTGTTTCATTGGTCAGAATAGAACATCTGAATATCTGAACATCCCTGTTCAGATAGAGTGAACAGGGATGTGCAATGGGTGGGAAGCCATGTGATGCAGAAACCCCCCCCCCCCCCACTTGAGACCTTTGGAAAACACCACTGCCATGTGAGGTACACAAGCATTCACAACCCATGCTCAGAGCACATGGGTTGTGGGTGCTTCCATGACTAACATGGTGGTGGTTCTTTTTGAAGGACATCATTGGGAAGGCTCTGCTTCACCTGCTTCTCAACCCACTGCACATTCCTGTAGGTGAGAGCTGAACATGGAACTTAAGTTCGTGACACTACTAACGTATACCCATTTTTGACCCATCCACATTTTGCTACCTACCCCTTGGAGAGTTCAGGAAGGAAATATAAAGTTATCTTTTGGGGTCCAAAGAGTAAACATTATCTCACAAAGAGGCTCACTTGCTGAATTCTACACATATTTAATGTTTCTGGGTTTTTTTTTAAAGCAGTTTAGTTTTTGGCACTTTATAAGATCTTTCTTTTTATCTCAAGTTATTGCCTCATCAGATTTTTGTTCTTGATGGTTTTCCAGAATTGAGCACCTTATCATAATCTTAAGAAAAATGCATTGTAATAATTGTAATAATATGGAATTGCACATTGTTTTCACAGATGATGCCGAGACAGTTCCAGGGGAATCCATGATCAATGCAGTGCTAATTAACAAGAAATTTAGGAAAGGGAAAGTATTGACTGAACATATTCCCACCAGAGAGGTCAACCTTGATTTGCCCTGTGGCCGCAACGTACAGGAGAGTTCACCGTGGCGTATACATTTAGGAATCCACCGTCTTGTTCAAGGAGAGCACCTGAAAACACCCTGTGATGTTGGCCGAAACAATAAGGAAGAGATTAGCAATGACAGCAAAAAACTCCTCGAGGAGGAGAGCGTGATATCACATGGAGAATTATTAACAGGAAATGAACAATCCATTGAGTTACTCAGCAAACAGGGAAATAAAAGCCCTCTTGGAAAGACAGGCAGTTCCAGTTCTTCTTTGACATCAGTTACTTCACTTGTTTGGACACGTTCGCAAATTTCAGCCTCCAAATTTGCACCTTCGGCCAGCAAGCTCACTTATTATCCTTTCCCCCAGAAAAAAACTCCCAGGATATCTGAAGCTGCAAGAAAACTTGGATTGTATGTTTCATAAAGAACGTTTCCATAAGGTGAAGAAAGGGAAGATCTGCTCACACAATCATGTTCCCCACTTGTGAGCAATTATGGCTGCAATCCTAATCTCCACTAAGTACTGTGCTGACCTGATCACCAAAAGTGCAGTAAGACAGTTCTGCCCCTCTCCTAGGGGGATAGGCAGTGATGGGATTCAAAGAAATTAACAACCGGTTCTAAGCCCATCTGGCAGCCACTTTTAAATGGCTATTTTTAAACTTTATATGTCCTATCTCTCGTTAACAACCGGTTCTATAGAGTAGGTGCGAACCTGCTGGAGCCCACCACTGGGGATAGGCCAATCAAAGATATACACCGACCACCCCACACCACTATGAAAAGATAGGCCATGTGAGTTAGGTCAGCCTGTATTTGTTAGGATTGCGCCCTGTGTGTTCCATCCACATACATGCCTGAACTGCACAGAATACAGAAGAACTTTGTGTTCACAGGAAGTGCTCGAGCTGCACCTGGGAACAACCCATTTGGGACTAGTCCAAGACCCCTATTTCTTGAGGTGGTGTCCCCAATGCTGCCCCACACCCGGTGATGTGCCATCTTCTGCTCCCCTAACTCAATGGCTAGGATAAAGAAGCCCACCACTTTCCTTTCTTACATACTTCAGCTACAATCCAGAGTAACTACGGGACCTTTTTCACCAACGTAGTTACAGTGCCACCTAGTGGAAATGCATAGAGCAATCCAGAGTAAGTGCCGCTTACATCTTCCCATAGTTACTCTGGGTTGTAGGGCCATTCTTCTTTTGCATTTCCCTTATATGTAGGCAGAGGAAGAATAGCAGTTGAAGCGAGAGGGTGAACAGAGGTGATCAACTGATCTGGCCTGATGGATCGACCAGCTATAATGCACAAAAATGCTTCCCCAGGTGTAGCACGAGAGAAATGGGGATCACAACCAGGAAAATGGGAGTGCCCAATACTATCCACAGCTCGGATCACGTCCTTCCAAAGATTATCTTCCCCAGAACAATTTTGCTAATTAACTGGGAGCCTCTTGAATGCTGTCATCCCATCATTTTCCTCTGCTGCTTCTTGGGATGAGATGGTTCTGTAGTAGGGTAAACCAACTGTCATAGTCGATTAATTAATTTTGATTTATTCAAAGTGATTGTTTGAAATGTTTGGACTAATCTGGATCCTGACTATTAGAATATGAAGGTTTAGTGTGCAGAAAATTCATGCATTTCAAATGAGCAACATAAACAGAAGGCTGGATAAGATGCATGTATTGATGGGAGATAGTTTGACAATACTAATGTTTTTATTAAGTTAGAATGTAACACAAACAATTTTGGGTACAGATGTAGGTTTCAGTTTTAACAACATTTTTCTACAAACTACTGATCAATATTGTACATTCAAAACAATTAATATACCGCTCATGTGGATCAACGTTTCCAAAATCTTATTGAACTGGACCAAATTTTGGCTTACATAATTTAGGCTGCAGTCCTAACCACACTTTCCTGGGAGTAAGTACTATTGAACACAATGGTACTTACTACTGAGTAGACACGCTTAGGATTGCACTGTGTATTATCTATCTGAATAGAATTAATATCAGCAAAAATGAACTGATAACATTTAATTGGAACAAGTGATTTATGTTTTATGAAATCAATGAATAGATTCTTCAGATGACACTCATTTCGCTCTAATTCCTAGAACTGAAATAAATGTCTTTTATCAACATCACTTTCTTAGTTGCAGGTCAGAAAATACATCTGCTTTTCTATACCACTAAAATAAATTCATTTCTATGTAACTTTTTTTCCATTCATGGAAATGGTGCTTTTTTTAAACACTGCAGCCTATTTTGTAGTTTTGGGGTTTTGTGTTTGGCAGTTTGTACCATGTGTGGAAGCTTGTAAACCAGACTGGAATAACAACAGGGAGCTGAAGGGGGCCCAATACTTTCCCTTGGCATCATGTTTTGTTCCACATCATATGTAATTGTACATCATATATAGGGCAAAATCCAGAGTAACTATGGGGAGTCTTTGCTCCAGTGTAAGAACAACTTACTCTGTATTGCAATATGAATTTCCCATAGGTTTTCACTAGGTGGTGCAGTAACTATGGGTGCATGTAAAGTCACTTACGCGCTCCTGTAGTTACTCTGGATTTGGGGGGACTCATTTATATCATAAATATGTGTATGATAAAGTACATATTATGTATAATTAGACATTCACCTACTTTCCACATATTTATCATAGTATGATAAGAGGCACTAATTGGGTAAGAGGTCCTCTTTCTAGTGGGTGTTCCTCCTTTATTTAGTAAGGGGAGAGTAACTAGCCCTATTTGTCAGTTGTATATACATGTATATGTATATACATGTATATATATACGTATATACCAGACAGACTAATCTGTTCACGGCTTGGATTGACTACAGGAAAGCCTATGACTCAATGCCACATACGTGGATCTGTGAATGCCTGGCATTATATAAAGTAAATAAGACCTTAATGACCTTCCTTAAGAACTCCATGGGGCAATGGAAAACAACATTGGAAATCAACTCAAAAGAATTAGCACAAGTATCGATCAAGTGTGGCATATATCAAGGAGATGCACTGTCTCCCCTGCTGTTCTGCATAGGCCTGAATCCCCTAAGCCAAATAATAGCAAAGACTGGATATGGGTACAAGTTCAAGAGTGGAACTACCATCAGCCACCTCCTCTATATGGATGACATCAAGCTGTATGCAAAGAATGGATGAGACATTGACTCATTGATACACCTGACAAGGATCTACAGTGAGGATATTGGGATGTCATTCGGCCTGGATAAGTGCAGCCGAATGATAGTAAAGACAGGAAAAGTGGTTAAGACCAGTGGGGTAGAACTACCAACAGGGTACATAACAGATGTAGAGACCAGCTATAAGTACCTAGGTATCCCACAATCCCACGGAAATCATGAAGAGGAGGCAAGGAAGACGGCAATATCTAAGTACCATCAAAGAATATGACAGATCCTGAAAAAGGATTCCTCAATGGAAAAAATAAGATACAGGCCATCAATACATATGCGCTGCCAGTCACCAGATACCCTGCTGGCATAGTAAGCTGGCCACAGAAAGAAATGGAGGAGGCCGATGTGAAGATCTGAAAGCTCCTCACAATGCATGGGGGTTTCCACCCCAAGTCTAACATCCAGAGACTATGCACTAGTCGGAAAGAGGGCGGCCGGGGTCTGATGAGCGTCAAAACTACTATCCTGGATGAAACCCAGAATATCCAGGAATACATCACTGAGATGACACCCAAAGATGAGCTGATGGGAGAACGTCTCCAGCAACAACAGCAACAGCAAATACGGAAGGAAGATCAAACTGAAGAAGTGTCCTGGCAAGATAAGACCCTGCATGGGATGTACCATTGCCAGATAACCGAAGTCGCTGATATTGGGAAATCCTATCAGTGGCTGGAAAGAGCTGGCTTCAAAGATAGCACTGAAGCCCTCATCATGGCAGCACAAGAACAGGCACTAAGTACCAGATCCATAGAAGCGGGGATTGACCACACAAGAGAAGACCCAAAGTGCAGGCTGTGCAGAGAAACGTCAGAAACAATCCAACACATCGTGGCAGGGTGTAAGATGCAGGCAGGAACAGCATACGTTGAATGGCACAACCACGTAGCCGGCATCGTGTATAGGAACATCTGCTCAGCCTATGGACTAACCCCTCCCAAGACCAGATGGGAGACCCCTCTGAAGGTTGTGGAGAACGACAGGGCTAAGGTCCTGTGGGACTTCTGTATCCAGACAGACAAGAAGGTACTGGCTAACCAGCCAGACATTGTGGTGGTAGATCAGGCCCAGAAGACAGCCCTGGTGATAGATGTAGCGATACCAAACAACAGCAACATCAGGAAAAAAGCATGAAAAGGTGGAAAAGTATCAGGGTTTGAAGGAGGAATTAGAAAGACTGTGGCAAGTGAAGGTGAATGTGATCCCAATAGTGATTGGAGCACTAGGGGCTGTGACACCCAAGCTGGAAGAATGGCTCCAACAGATTCCAGGAGGGACAGCAGAACACTCGATCCAGAAAAGCGCATTGCTAGGAACAGCTAAGATACTGCGCAGAACCCTCAAACTCCAGGCCTCTGGTAGAGGACCCCAGATTGAGGATAACATACATACACCACCCATGGAGGGTGAGAAAACAATTTTTATATGTATAGTTATATGTATGTATGTATATGTCTATGTATATATATATTGGACACATGGGTTGGACACGTGGGTATATATATACATGTATAATTAAATATAATTAAGATATATAACATAACTATATATATATATATATATATATATATATATATATATATATATATATATATATATATATATATATATATATATATATATATAAAACACATATATGTCTGTCTGCCTTTCTGGTAAAAGTCCTGCAGCAGCTCTAGCACGTGCCCTAGCTTTGGTCATGCCTTCCAATGACGTCATCCAGGCCCCGCCCCCACGTAACCGCGGTAGCCAATCAGATGCGCGCGGCTGTAGCTCCTCTCCCTGGGACTGCGGGGCCTTTTCCGGACTCTGCCCAAGATGGTGGCGTCTGTGGGCGGGGCGAATGAGGTCACCCAGGGTGACGTCAGAGAGGAGGCGGTCCTTTCCCCGCTCTCAGTGCCTGAGGAGAGGAACCGTCACGCGCCCTCAGAGCGCGAGGGGGAGGAGGAGGCGCCAGCCGTTGAAGCCTGAGGAGAGCGGCGCGCGCAGGAGAGGGCCAGCGGCGCCCCCGCCCAGCCTTCTCCTTCCCCTCAGCTGCGGAGCCCCGCCCCCGCCGAGCTCCGCCCCCTGACTGAGGGGCTGCCACCTCAAGGGCCGCCTCTCCGCCCCTCGGCTGGACTCGCTCCCGCCCTCCCCTCAGCGCCCCTCCTGCACAACGGCCCTGCAAGGTAGGCCAGGTGGGGGTTGTCGCGACAGCCCTGCGGGGGCGGAGGCCTGGTGGGGCTTTTCACGACAGTCCTGCAAGTTAAGCCTGGTGGGGTTTGTCACGACAGCCCTGCGGGGGGGAAGGCCTGGTGGGGCTTGTCACGACAGCCCTGCAAGGTAGGCCTGGTGAGGGTTGTCGCGACAGGGTAGGCCTGGTGAGGGTTGTCGCGACAGCCCTGCGGGGGGAAGGCCTGGTGGGGCTTTTCGCGACAGCCCTGCGGGGGGAAGGCCTGGTGGGGCTTGTCACGACAGCCCTGCAAGTTAAGCCTGGTGGGGTTGTCACGACAGCCCTGCAGGGTAGGCCCGGTGGGGGTTGTTGCGACAGCCCAGTCTGTGGAACTCCTTGCACCAGGTTGTGGTGATGCCACCCAGCTTGGAGCATCCATCCCGTAACTCAGTAAATAAGGGTACAGTAGTGGGCTACTCCGAATGCCCAGTGCAAGGGAGGCACCTGGAAGCTTGTATTGTATTGGCAGTGCCTGGTTTCTGTTGCAGTTGTGCTTTTGTTATTGGTCTGTGGAACTCCTTGCCACAGGTTGTGGTGATGCCATTTGACCTAGAAGCCTTTCAAAGGGAATTGGACAGATTTCTGGAGGTAAAAGTTCAGCACTGATTATAAACATGGACAATTATGTGCAACTTCTGGGCATTAGAGAGACAGTGCAATCCTAACCATGTCTACTCAAAAGACATGGTACACCTTATAGGTGCACCTTACCTTACACCTTATAAGTGCGACACAGGAAGTTGGGCTGGGGTGGAAGTGTAGTTTACATAAATGAATTTCTTGAAGTTGCCTTTGGGGTTTTTTCTTTTTGTTTTGTTGCTTCTGCAGCAACAGACTTAGGGTGCAATCCTAACCTACATCTGCACGTCTTCCAGTTCCTATAGTGAAGTAGGGAGAAGCACTTTTCAGTGCACTGTTCCATCCCTCCCCCAGCAGTGGCATAGATGTGTCTTATGGCACTTTGCTGACACATCCAGGTCAGCACAGGACTTACACTGGGGCGTAGTCTGGCCTAACTACAGGTTAGGATTGCAGCCTTAATGCAGCTGCTTTCCTAGAAGTTAACACTCTGTTGCGGTTGTGAGGCTTGATTGCTTTCTAGACCTTGGTGGCACCTCAGTGACGATAACCACAACTGTCTCAATAGGATTTTTTTTTTTACCTCAATAGGTAAAATTCTTAAAAGAGTAGTAAACAGGATTCTAAAAATAGTGATAATAGTTAAATTGTTGGGAAACAAGTTGGACCAGAAGAAAATTGCTATCATCTGGTCAATGGAATTTTAGGTCACATTCTTACTGTTTGAAAACTCAGAGTCTGTGCCCAGGATCTGGCCACGTTCAAGCTGTGTTGTTCTTCCACATTTTTTTTTAAGCTGCAGGATGGATGCCTCAGATTCTGAGTTATGTATAGTATTGCAAAAAGTCTCTCCAGACCTTTAAAAAGACAATCCAGAGTCTTTTTTCTGAAGCTGATACAAATGTGGGGGATTTGTTTGGGAAGTTGGAATTTCATGAAATAAACAGAAAATGTTTTTTTTTTAATGAAAGCATTTTCTTTTGGTTTCTGTTTTCCTTGTACATCTGAGGATGTCCTAAGCGTGTAGGAAGCAATGATATAATGAAAGTGAAGCTAATGAACCTGTTTTACTGCCTGGTCCCAAGTAGCATATGGCAGCATCTTAAAATCTTTTAAGACCTTTTAAAGAGGTTTCTGTACAATATAAACCTCCTTTGCATGGTGTTCTCAGAGTTTCACCTTTCACTCATCTTTTTCTTTGAGACTTTCTGTCTCCCACCCGCTGTTTAGATGTTCGTTTTGCTCCCAGGGGGCTGTTCTTTCTGTTTCCCTCCCTGGCTCATACAGAATGGCAAGGAAGAGCACATACCTTGCTGCTTGAATGGAAGAACTCAAAGCTGAGCCATTGACCCTCTGCTTTCCCATGTGTTAACTTAAAGAGAACATCTCTGAAGGAACCAGGAGTTGCTTTTCTTTGGATTTTTGCTTGTATTATAAATCCAAAAAATTTTAAAACACTGGAATGATTTTGGGGCGCTACATTTGTAAAGATTTGCAGCTGGTATGTCTAAGCAGGTGTAGTAGCTCAGTGGTTTAGACACCGTGCCTGTCAACCAGCAGGCTTCAAGACTGGGTGCTACAAGATGGGGTGAGTTCTTTTCCTTAGCCCAACTCCTGCCAACCTATCAGATCAAAAGCATGCAAATGCAAGGAAATAATAGGTACCACCTCGCTGGGAAGGTAACAACATATTGTGAGCATTGGCGTGTATTCATGGCAGCCATATGTGCAACTGTTACTTTCTTCAAACCATTTATTCTGGAATTGCGAATTTTGCTGCGGAAAGTGATTTAAGATCACAATCTTTGAAACTTAGGTCTTGTTCTTCATGCTGGCTGTTCATTTTTTTAACAGCAATTCTACAGATATTAGCGAGTGATGTGATATCAAGCTGGGAATAGCTGCATCTGAAGTTCTCTGCAAATCCCACTGCTGAGATGAAAGAGTAGTCTGGGTTTTCTGGTCATTTGGAAATCCGTGTGTCAATCCAGCCAGATCTTCTCCCACACGTTACAAAACCAGTCCTATAAAACTTCAAGGTTTTTAACCTAGCAAAGAAAAACCTTTCTTACAAGAAAGAGAAGAGCTATACAGGCAATTAAAAACATCATGATAAATCATTCACAAGCATTTGTTTACAACTGTATTGACTGCTTCTTGCTGGACATCATCTTAATTTTTGTTTGTTGCTTGCTGGTATAATGCTCTTTAATATCTCCTTTCAATTTTTGTTTCAAAACATTCACTTTTGGCAGTCTGGAAGAATGTTTTATTGATATTTTTATAAGTACTTTGTAGAAATATAGGTGTAATGTAGTGTAAGAAGAAACAAAATAATATTTGAACAAAATTGCACTGTTTCACACGTCCCATCATCAGTAGAGACTCCAGAGCAGTACTTCTGAGCCTTTGTGGGGAAGAGAGAACTGGACATTTGTGATGGATATGTTTAAAAAAAATTTCTCCCATAATTTCACAAAGGAGTTTAGAGTGGTGTAAGTAAAAAGAGGACAGGACCAGTATATACGTTGAGTGGATTTGGGGGGAGGGAGGTGGCAGGCAGCCAGCCTAGTAAGCAATATTAGTCTTAATTCTGCAACTATTCTGCCAAAGCTCCTTCTTGTCTCCTTAAAAACTGCTGGGCTGGCTGCTTCATGACCCTGAGCATATGTAATTTTAGTAATGAGACTGCAGGATGTACCATCTTTCACATACATGCTAGTTTCCTTCCAGAACAAACTGAGGGAACTCATTCTTTGTGACACTAGAATTTGTATCTGTGACAAGGAGTTCTGCAAATTAACTATGCACTAGATAAATAATTTTTTGATCATTCTAACTTTACTGCCAGTCAAATTTCTGTGAATTTCTCCTGGTTCTGGTGCAGTGTGTGACAGGAAAAAAAACCTTTCCACTACCAACTTCCATGCATAATTTTATATGTCTCAGGCTGCAATCCTAACCTCCACTAACTCTACAATCCAGAGTAACTTCGGGAGCACGTAAGAGACATTACGTGTACCCATAGTTACTGCACCACCTAGTGAAAACCTATGAAAAATTCATATTGCAATTCAGAGCAAATTGTTCTTACACCGGAGCAAGGACTCCCCGTAGTTACTCTGGATTGCGCCATAAGTCTTGTGCTGAGCTGGGGGTGTCACAAAAGTGCAGCAAGACACTTCTACCCCACTCCTTGTGGGAAGGGGGTTAAGCCAATGCACAAGCATATGCTGACCTCCCCACAGCATCACGGAAAGGTAGGTCAGGTGACTTAGGCTGGCCTAAATTTCTTAGGATTGCACCCTCAGTTTTGTCCATTCTTAGGAATCCTTTTTCCAGAATGTAACTTAGGTTTTCTTTTAAAAATGGGAGTGGGTAGGAAGGCCATCCAACATGGGACAAGGTACTGTGTTGTCATTCAGTTCACTGGCCTATGCATTATTTCTGTTAAGGAGTTTATAAAGGTGGAAAGGTTGGCTTGTACTGCAGGAAAACATGCTCCATGGCAGCTGAATTGCATGTATTGCATGTATTGTAATGAATTGCATGTATTGTAATGAATTGCATGTAGTGCAGTGATTTTCAACCAGTGTGCCATGGATAGTCTTCAGGTGTGCCATGGGAATTATGGGAGGGTCATTTTATTAATAGGAAAATTGGGGGATTTGAACAGCCTGGCGTGCCTTGTCAATGGTAAAAACAACTGATGGAATGCCTTGAGAATTTCAGTGCTCTGTTAGTGTGCCATGAGATGAAAAGGGTAGAAAATCACTGCCGTGGTGTATTCATTTAGGCCCAGGGTTTGGGCCTGCTTGCTGTGCTGGTTTCAGCCACAAGGCTGACAGGAGGATGTGACCCACATTCCAGGCTTTAGGAACGTCTAAAGCTGACCATCAATACCTACTAAGCCAAACAAAATCCTGTGGTAATTTTGAACAGCTTTATAAATGATATGGTTTCTTTGCTTTGTGAACATTGTATCATCACATTAATAAACATGGTGCTGAAAGGATCTTTTAAAAGCAGAACATGTATTGTGTTTGAGTAGAGAACAAGATTACAAGGCTTTTAGAGCAGACATTCTTAACCTTTTGTGCTTTGTGTACCCCCAGGACAATTTCAAAATGCTTATACACCCACTTCCAAAATATTTTTGTTTTATTTCAATTTCCTGCTTTCCTGAAACTGCATTAAACATATTTGCAAAAGCTGGAACTTCAAAAAATATTAAATTTTTATCCTAGAAAAGACCATTGGCTTGCTTCATAGAATTTGACGATACCAAGAAAAAAAAATTCACAAGAAAATCAGTGCAAAGTCTGAAAATAACAAATATTTTAGACAAAAAGAAAATAGTAGTCAGGGCCATACTTGACTAAATGTTAGCATTAAAATTATTGAAATGTGTCTTCATCTATTAAAAAAGTGAATTAATGCTTCCCCACCCCTAATGCGGGGATCACCACATGCAATGCTTGGAAGCTCTCCGTGTATCCCTGGATACCAACCCCACAGTTTAAGAGCCCCTTTATTAAAGGAGTTATCATGCACAAAAGCTAATGTTTTAATTGTATTTTTATGCAAGAATGGCACAGCAGAAGCATCTGGCTGCAAAACTGAAAAACTATTTGCGAGAAGACAAGATTCAGCTGTGGAAACAGCCCTATACAAGAAGCAACAAAGAGGCTGGGGAGGAGCTGAAGGTTAGTACTCTGTGATTGCCGTTTTGGGACTTCCTTTTACTTCATGCATATTTTCTGCTTTCATATTCTTCACCAATTTATTTTTATCACCCTAGGTTCTTGCACAGAAATATGCTTTGAAGCTAAATTATAATGACAATGAAATAGAAGCCCTTCTGGAAGAAATACGCCACAAAGCAATAGAGCGGGGAACGGGCAATGAAGCTTATAAGGCAACAGGAGTTGCAACGCTTGAAGTGGCCTTGCCTCCGAGGCTGGGGAAAGTAAGCAATTGTTTAGTTCTCTGAAGAGGCATATATAAGATGTGCAGTGATGCTGTGACATGTAACTGATGAAGATATTGCATGTGCACAGAACAGACAAGTTGGTTAACTAAACAGAGTTTTTAATTTGCTTATGGGCAAAATCCAGAGTAACTACGGGGAGTCCTTGCTCTGGTGTAGGAACAATTTACTGTGGATTTCAATATGAATTTCCCATAGGTTTTCACTAGGAGGTGAAGTAAACTACGGGTGCACGTAATGTGTCTTACGTGTTCCCATATTACTCTAGGTTTGGGGGTTAGTCTGTAGTAAGAATTGGAAACCTTTTTAGGCAAATTAGCCATATGTTTGGGATGACAACTTTGCCATACTTCTAGGTTGTTGAGCTCCTGGAATCAGCTGTGCAGTGCTCAGCTATGGAAGCAAAGCTTCAATCCCAATTTTCAGCGCTCCAAACATGGAATTGCAGAGCTGTCTGCCAACACTTGTGGTTTTTAAATGTTAGCATTAAGCCAATAGTTTAGAATGTAGTTGACACAAACTGTTGAAAACAAAATTGCAGTCCTCTTATCTATCAGTGCTTCTTTGCCAACCAGATCAGGTAATTCAGTTTCACAGAATCTGGCAAGAGATTCACGTGGTGAAATTCTATAAGCTTTTTCTACATTAATCAAACTTTGTCATTCCTCAATATTTGTGTCTCTGTACCTTATAGACAAGAAAAAATGTACTGGAGACAAAATTGGTTGTCATGGGCAAGGAGCTCAGATCTCAGTAAGTAATTAGCGTGTTTCATAAATCCCTTTTTTAAACCTATATTTTCATGACATTTTTGGCACAAAACTTGGTTCTCTTTCCCTACTATAACTAAGCATAATTAGATGCAATTGAGACAATTAAATATTATTTAGCTGCTTATTCTTGCATGCATTTTTATTCTTTCCATCGTTCTTTTCTTTGTGTCTGGCTAGATTATGAGCCCTGCAGGACAGGGGCCTACTGAGTATCACGCACTCTTGTGGCACTATATAAATCAAATAGTTGAAATGTTGTTTATTTTCTTCATTCAGTATATCTTAAGTAGTTCTTCATAAGATATCTTCTAGGTCAGGAATTTTCATAGTGTGAAATTCAGTATAGTAATTCAGCATAGTCTGAAACTGAGCATAGTAATGCTCTTTAGATTTGGAGCACAATCCTAACCATGTCTACTCAAAAGTAAGCTACATTGTGTTCAGTGGGTCTTACTCCCAGGAAAGTGTCTTTAGGATTGCAGCCTTAGAAGGGAATAGCAAGCTTTCCTGAAGGATGTAGAGCTGTCAAAAGAGAATGTCCTGAAGAAAAGCACAGCCAAACAAGGCATCAGCTTTCCATTTAGAGTCTAGGGCAGTGTTTCTCAACCAGTTATATGGGTATTGCCAGTGGTACATAGAGCACAATCCTGAGTCTACTCAAAAGTAAGCCCCATTGTACTCAATGGGTCTTTCTCCCAGGAAAGTGTCTTTAGGATTGCAGCCATAGTGTCTGGGGGGACTCCACAGTGTGTCTGCACAAATAACTTTTTTTCCAAATTATTTCCACAACTCTTCTTTTCCCATCAATATTACAAATCTACAAGTTTGCCATTTTAGAAGCTGTGCGCAAAGCGGGTATACATTCGTTATCATATATGGTGTGCGTGTTCAAAAAAAAGCCTTTACTATAGCTCTTGAAATATAAACTGAAGACTAAAAATAATCCTAAAATAACTGGGCAGTTCTATCTTTGCTGATTCAAACTGTACTGAGGCTTCAGTCCTACCTACTCCCTTGTTTGAAACTAAGTCCCAATGAATTCACATTTGAACTGATATATATAGAGATCAGTTGGACCCTTCCATAAACGTGCTTGCGATATGCATGTCAAAAATGTCATTCTCCATGAAGTGTGACTACAC
Organism: Cryptoblepharus egeriae; assembly: GCA_030015325.1. Taxonomy (NCBI): domain Eukaryota; kingdom Metazoa; phylum Chordata; class Lepidosauria; order Squamata; family Scincidae; genus Cryptoblepharus; species Cryptoblepharus egeriae. The sequence goes on from JAREYC010000004.1 coordinate 6,533,158, forward strand.
AGAGTCCATGGAGGAAAAGGATAGGTTGTGTTGCTTACCAAAACTATAGTCCCTTTGAGTTGTCTGTAGAAGCTCAAAGTCTGACTCAGATGGTGGGATCTCTGTTCAGATGCAGTGATTTAAATCAGGGGTGACTAAAGGAACAAAGGCATTCAGCATTCTACACTTGTGTGAATAATTTTCCCTCCCAAGTCCAGGAGCAGAATATTTAACCAAGCTCTGGAACCTTTGGTGCTTACATTTGCAGGTTTCCACTGTGTGTGTCTGTACAGATCGCTCATGAAGAACTATAGTTACAAGCAATCAACCTGTCCTAATTACTTCAAAGATATTCTATAAGTAGATAGGCTTCAGTAACTATCTATTGCTTTGCTTCACAGAATAGCCCAGACATATGGATTGGAAGAAAACTGTATCAAAATAATTATAAATAAGAAACAACTTGATCTAGGTACGTGATAACGTTTATGACTGTAGCAGCTGACTAGTTGTATATATTTGTGTTTAATTAGGAGTGTGACTTTTGTATTTTGAAATGTTTTTATCCGAGTTTCTTCCAACTCACTTGAAATTAATTTTCCTCTATTTTGCAGGAAAGACACTAGAAGAACAAGGCGTAACACACAATGTCAAGGTCATGGTGCTTGAGCTGAAGCGTAGTGAAGAAGAAACCAGGAGAAAAGTCAAAGAAGAGGAAATGCAGCAGGAGGAAGAGATCATGAAGAAAAAAGAAATGAGTAAAAGGATGCAAAGAACAAAGAAGGGCTTAGAAATACTTGCTGAAAGAGGTGGAGTCCTTTGTGCAAAATAGAATTACTGTATTGTGTGAGTGGCGAAGCAAATGAAAGAAAAAATATTAGTGTTGCACTGTTTTGCATAATAATCTGGACAGCTGTTCCCCATCTTTACCTTGCCACAATCCATCCTGTCCAATCCTATGCTCCTGGAGATGCAAGGGGTAGCCCCAGTGGCCTCTTTCAGATCATACCACCAGTAACCCACTCTGCAGACCTCAAAATTGCTAGCAGTAGTCTCTGTAAGGTACTTTGGTATTCAGAGGCAAACTGTAAGATGCCAACTGAAACTATATGTAGCTATCAGAAGCCTCTGCAGGCCAATCTGATTCTGAGGCCTGCAGAGACCTATAGAATGTGTCTCTAGCTTGGCTTGACCTGGAAGAGCCCTCCCTGGAAGAGCCCTCCAGGGCCTCCCCACAACTCAGGAATAGCTCTGATTGGAAGCCAAATTGAGGGGAGGGCAAATGCCATGGCCCAAGTTGGAACCACATGGCATAGGCTCACAATCTACACTTCAGGAATCCCTGATCTGGATGAAGACAGATATGTAGTATTTAAGGTGACTTGAGTTTTTCAATCTGTAAAATTAAAGAAGGCCTCCGTCAGTCTTGAAAGACTATGGTATCGTGCTCGGCACTGCATACGCTGCATGCAAAGCACGAAAGCCTGGGTTGGATTGTTATGGAGGATCGGCTGTTACCCAAGCAGCAAATCCCTCCTCTTCACGCCACTGAATTAGTCCAGTGGAAAGGCAGAGCCAATACGATTGGATCCAGCTGGTGTCGCAGAGCTGGGCTAAGGACAGGAGCTCACCCTGTCTTGTGGAGCCGACCCGGGTCTCGAACCCTGGCCTGCTGGTTAACAGGCATTTCTATGTGGAAGACTTATTTGTAATAGTTACAAATGGTGACTTTCCGTCTGATCTTTACACTCTGTTGCAGAGGACTCCTCAGATCCAGATACAACACCTTATCTCGACATAGCAAACCAAACTGGAAGAACCATCAGGATACCGCCACAAGCTAAAAAAGTGAGTGTCAGCCATAAGGCAGATACTGTTTTGTTTTTGCTTCCCCTGGGATGAATTATGTTTTGCTTCAATTTTTCTGTGTTGGTAATGCTTTGTTTTTCTTTTTCTTCACCTTTGCAGGCACTTTTGTTAGCTATGGGTTATCATGAGAAAGGAAGGGCACTGCTGAAGAAAAAAGAATATGCAATGGCACTGCCATTCCTATTGGATGCAGACACACACTTCTGGTAAAGATCTCTGTCACGTTTTGCTTCTGACATAATAATGCTTCACATCAATATAATGCTTCGGTATTCTGAACATTTTATGTGAACATTCGAGGGTGTCATTTACAGATGGATCTGCTATAGTGTATCTGCACATCTGGTGCAGATAAGCCAGCATTATTATTCCCATTTTGCAGGTGTGGCTTGCCTAGGGGGTACTTAGTGAGTTTATGACAGAGGCAGGATTTGAACTTCCTGGTTCAGTTGCTTTTTCATTAATCCACTGCACTTTATGAGCTTATTGGCCATTTAAATGAACTTCAACATTACTTGCAACAGTCCTCATTTTGTATGAATGTAAATTCTGTTTCTGGTGGAATGATGCTGAAATGTGATGTGCCAAATTTGTTTTCTGACTTTTCAGTGAGTGTGGTTCAGACCTCCTGACCACTGTTGATAATTATGCGGTGCTGCAGCTGGACATAGTCTGGTGTTACTTCCATCTGGGTCAGCTGGAGTGCCTGGAAGATGCTGAGAAAAAGCTTCTTGCAGCTCACGATTGCTTCAAGAAGTGTTACGGAGAGCACCACGAAAGGCTGGTCACGATAAAAGTAGGCTGCGGATGTTCTCATTTCTCAGTGTTGGGAGGGGTGGAATTGGCACTTGACATTTAGAATAGTTGTTTTTGGAAATCAGGACTTCTCCAATACACCTGTTTGTCCTTGCTACGACTGCCTCTTTTTAAAATGTTTTCTGAGAACATAGATGTGATATTAGCAGGCCTCTGTCAGTCTTGAAAGACTATGGTATCATGCTTGGCGCTGCATACGCTGCATGCGAAGCACGAAAGCCTGTGTTGGATTGTTATGGAGGAGAGGCTGTTACCCAAGCAGCAAATCCCCCCTCTCCACGCCGCTGAATTAGTCCAATGCAAAGGCAGAGCCAATACGATTGGATCCAGCTGGCGTCGCAGAGCTGGGCTAAGGACAAGAGCTCACCCTGTCTTGTGGGGCCGAGCCGGGTCTTGAACCCTGGCCTGCTAGTTAACAGGCACAGTGACTTAACCACTTGCGCCACCCACAGCCCTAACGATGTGATATTAGAAAATTAATACGTACCCAGAAAATTAAAATGTCACAGCATGTTTACTGTAAAGTCCCCTGTCATAGTTCCTCTCTGATAGTTCTGATGTTACATATTTGCGCATCCTATAGCACAGGTGCAATTATGGAAATCAAACTTGTCAGACGATGCACCTCTGCAAAAAACTGGGTTAAAACTGTTAACAGGATCTAGCCTTGTTCAGTAGCTATGATTCAGTTCAGTGAATTCTTGTCTCTGCAGAGAATACAAGCATACTAGTTGTGGTTTTTGCAACATTTTGACAGATCACGGCTTGTACACCATTTCATACACAAGCAGTCAACCCTTTGGTGTGTCCTTGTGAGGCCAGGGCTCGGCTGTATGCACATGTTTTGTAAAATACACCAGTGACTGTTCTTAAATAGCATAAAGCCCATAGTTCATTTGTATGAGCTGTTGCTTGCTAGTTTTCCCATTTGAAATGCTTCTGTTTTTCTTAGGGAAGTTCTGGGAGAGAGAAGGCTCTATTTTTACGGCTTTATTTGCTTCAAGGAATAAGTCATTATCATAATGGCAAAGAAAAAGAAGCTGCAGAGTATCTTCAGAAGGTAAGATTTTTATTTTCAAGTTTTAGAATTTCTTCCTAAATCTGTAACGGTCTCTGCACCCTTACCTGGGAGTACGTCCTGTTGGACAATTTAGCAGGTTATACAGTATTTTTTCATTTTCTATAAGCAGAAAGCTGCTTTCTGCATTTTTCCTTCATTCTGTGAAGGGTTGTTTTCATTTTCTCTCATCTGTAGGCACATGGCTTGTTCCAGGAGTTGTTCATTGATCCCGAGAAAATCAACAGTTTGTTGCTTCTTGGATACTCTGCTCAGGAGGCTCGTCTGGGTCTCCGAGCCTGTGATGGGAATGTGGATCATGCTGCCAGTCACATTTCCAACAGGAGAGAGGTATGCTGTCATGGAGCTCAATACCATAAGCCAGGGTTTCACAACCCCTAGTCCAGGGACCACTGGAGGTCCTTGGTAGCTTCCTGACTGGTCTGCAAGAGGACTCCTCTAAGTGCATCTTCCCCTCCTCACAGCAGGAGAATTCCTCCTCCTCCGAGTTCAATCCAATGCCTGTCTACTCAGAAATAAGTCCCATTATGGTCAATGAGGTTTACTCTCCAATAAGAGTGACTTGGATGGCTTTGTGCTTTTCAATGCTTCCTGCATTGAAAAAGATGGAAAATCCCTGCTCTGAGTGACATGCATTGAGACTTTGGGCTCTTACCTGCAATCCTATCCACAGTAACCTAGCAATAGCTCTATTTATTATAATGGGATTTACAGCTGGAGGCAGCTGTGCTCTGCTCTAGGTGGGGAAGCCTTCCCTCCAGGTTGCCAGAGGCAGAACCCTCCCCCCATCCCTGGGCTGGTCCCTGGAAAATTTCAATCCAAAGAACCAGTCCCTGAGACCAAAAAGGTTGAGGACCACTGCCAAAAGCCATGCTACTATCGTAGCAGTGCTATAAACAATGCTGCTCCCCCCCCCCCCCACACACACACACTTCATTAGGAGGTCTTCTCATGATTGGAGGAATGAGCCTAACTATATGGAAGTAGGTTGTTTATTAGATAACCTGGCCCCAACCTATATAGGCCTTTTTATGAAAGAATTGGGCACCTTAAATTGGGCCCAGAAACAAGTGGACAGCCAGTGTAGTCACTGGAGAAGCAGCCTGACAGGGTCTAACCACCTACCTCCTGCAACCACATGGGCCACGCATTTTGTAGTTTCCAAACCATTTCCAAACTAATTGTAGTTTCCAAACCATTTCCAAGGGCAGCCCCACATAGAGTGCTTTACAATAGTCTCTGTGACATGGACCACCGTAGCCAGATCCTCATTGTCCACGTGCTGGCCACAGCTGGCGCACCATCTGAGGATGAGCAAAGACACCTCTGGCCACAGCTGCTACCTGGGAATCCTGGAGCAGTTGTGAATCCAGATGAACTCCCCAGATCAGTGGAGAGATTCATGTGGAGGCAGGGAAGGAAGCTAAGACTCCATCATGCAACACAACAAGAAATGCATCATGGGTTGGGATGGGATGTGTGGGAAGTGCCCAGTAACTAATCAGTAGCTTTCTTATGACTCTACCTCACAGGAAAGAGCCCAGATAAAAAAAGAGGAGAGTGCTAAAAGGAAAAAGAGACTGGCAGACATAAATACCTTGAGAGGGATGGGCTATTCAGAGCGAGCTGCGAAAGAAGCTCTTCACAATGCAAAAGGAGATCTTGAGGTTGCGGTAAAGGTACAGCATCTTTTTCCTAATTGTTCTATGAAAGTCTCTGATCACTGCAAAGATGTCAGAAGTACATTTTCAAACCATTTGTGCTTTATAGGCGCTATAACTATTGCTTCCGTACATTAACAGCACAGTTCTAGCATACACTGGAGCAGGCAGGTTGGCTTGCCTCCACTCCATCCAGCACAAGTTTGGGGCTGCTGCTGCTGTTCTGCAGAACAAGGTGAAACTATTCCCTTTACCACAGGTAGCGCTGCAGCAGTCTCAATGGGTCTACTTGGATTTGAGCCACATTAGGAGGTGGGGGACAGAACTTGAAACTGGCACAAGATTCAAAACAAGAATTTCTGTAGCTTGTTTGCAATGCAGGATGCATAACTGTACTCAGAGTCCCTGAGATTTACATGATTATCCCAACCACTGAGATTACCTGATAGAGAAAGTAGCTTGGAAATCTCATGCATTGTAAGTTGTACTCCTGGTTTGTTGAAGAGGAGTAGGTAGGCAAAGGATAATCTTTTCCCATGTTTTAAGAGTCCATCTTGCATTCATGCTCAGTTTTATACCTACAAGTGTTTCTGTTTGCTCTAGATTATCCTTGACAACCCACAACTTCTCCTGCCGGATGACGACGATCCTGGATCTGGGAGCCGATTTCACGTTTCTCAGGAGAGTATTGATCAAGTAAGTACAAGCATGAGTTTAGTGTTTCTAAACAATAATAATTGATGGGGTGAAGTTGGGCTAGTTGCTCTTTCTTAGATCAGCCTATTGCATAGAATTTTGGAGGATTAAATGTGAGTGGAAAGAACTGCCAGCTCTAAGGTGGAGAGGCAGGTCATAAATGTAATAAATAAAACTGAGCTTAAGCAGAGAGGATTCTTTCTGTGGTCAGCACACTCTGACACCTTTCTTAGCAGTGGCACTTCCTGCTTCCTCATTGGCCCTTCTGAGGCAAAAATCCCACTCGAGGCCTACTTGGAAGGGAGATGCAATAAAACATTTTTGTTGGTAACGATATTAACAATTTTATTTGTATTTTTTCTGCCTAGTTGGTGTACATGGGGTTTAATCCTGAGGCTGCACGGCAAGCTCTGAAAGTGTTCAAAGGCAACATTCAGCTATCTGTACAAACCCTTATCCATTATGCGGGCTCTCTTCCTCCTGATTTGCAGGCCCCTTTGGATAGCACCGCTCACTCAGATGAGTCCAGTTCATCGTCAAAAGGCTCTCCTACGGATTCTGCAGGTAAAGGGGCTGCATTCTGGGAAAAAAGCACTTGGAAGAATTTGAATTTTGCCAGTCATTACCAGGCAGTGGGCACCAGTGGACACTGGGTAATACTGGACATCAACAGGCACCATCAGTGGCAGGCATCAGAGGGCAGCAGGCACTACTGGGTAGTGGGCACCACTGTGTAACAGCAGGTAGTGGGCATCACTGAGCACTGGGACATACCTACTGGCACCAGGCAGCAAAGACCACCAGCCCCACACACCACTAGGTACCAATGGTGGCAGTATGTACCATCAGGCAGCATGCACCATCGGGCACACTGTCAGGCACTTGCCAGACATTAGCAAGCACAAGGCATCAAATCAGGTCTTAGTGGATCCTTACATTGCTGAAAGAAGATGCTCCCCAAATTTCATGCTTCTAGGTCCAGGGGTTGGGGCTGGGTCTTGAGCACTCAGTTTTAAATGTTAAGTATAGGGATGAAAACACATTGCATCCCTCCCCCATAAGGGTTTAAATTTTTGAAAATTGGTTCTTAGTGGGTGCTACGTCACAGAAGAAATGTGTTCCCCAAATTTCATGCTTCTGGTCCAGTGGTTTTGGCTGGGCATTGATGAGCCAGTGAGGGTGCAGTCCTAACCAATTTGGGCCAGTACTAGCAAAAAGCGTACCCACATTGCAGGAGTAACATTTCCCCATACAACATCCCCCCATGGCGCATGAACACCCAATGCACATCAACAACCCATGCACAACTTTCCCCATGTGCAACTTCCCCCCATGCGCAGCATCCTCGCCAGTGCAACCTCTTCCTCCAAACAACATTCCCCAGTGCACCGAGCACCAAATTGACTGGAGTTTGGTCAGTCTCCCATGTTAAGTGTAGGACAAAAACATGTTGCCCCCTTTTCAGGCCCTGAAGGGTTAATTTTCTCCACCTGGGTTCTTGGTGGGTGTTCAGGTGACAGAAGGATCCTTCCCAGAATTCCATGCTTCTAGGCCCAGCAGTTGGGGCGGAATGTTGATGAGTCATCAATTCAAAGTATAGGGAGGAAAACGCGTTGCGCCCCTTTTCACCCCCTTCCGGTTGGAATTTCCAAAAACCGGTTCTTAGTGTACCCCTCAGTTACAGAAGGAACACCCAGCCCAAATTTCACGCTTCTAGGCCCAGCGGTTTTGGCAGGGCATTGATGAGTGAGTCAGTGAATGAGTCAGTCAGTCAGTGACTTTTCTCTTTTACATATATAGAAGATAAGTCACCCATCTTCCTGTTCCCGTGGTGTGGGGAGGTCAGCATATATCTGTGTATTGGCCTATCCTCTTCCCAGAGTGGCCTTAGAGCACTTTTGCGACACTCCCATCCCAGCACGGGACTTGTGCACCAGCCTATCCAGAGGACAGGACTGCACTGTCAGTCAGTGACTCATATTTTATTTAACTACATTAACATTCATGCTCCCGCCAAAGGTTTTTTCCATCAGATCAGTGTTATATGGCTTCCCAGTTCTGCAAATACGTTCAGATATAATAGCTGTGGGGTCCTGAGATATAATCTCTTGTAATATCCAAGTCACCTCAACACTTGGTCCCAAAATAATACGATTACCTTGCAGTACCACCAGATAAGCATTAATCTGCATTTGAAGTATGACTGTGCCAATACCGATCAGTTAGCATGCGGTTGACCCCTTCTGTTTGACAGGCAGAATCACTACCTTTGATGTAAGCTTTTGCACCATCATCCATACAAACTGTTCATCCTTTCTGATAACTTGATTATTGAGTCAGCAACTCATTTTAGACATTTTTGCCAAAAATCTTTTATATGTTTCCCAAGTTACCAACAGAGATTCCAGTGAGCTCAGTGGGTGAATAACCACATCTACACTCAGGATTCTGGCTCAGATTCTTACCTAAGGGTCTTACCTAATGTTCTTCATATCAACAATTGGCATTAATGTTCCTGCAGTGAATAATCTTTGACCCTTTTCTAGTTAGAAAAGTCAAAACTTTTCTCACTACTCTGAAATCTTAAAGGAAAATAATTCTAAGTATGAGAATGGTATGATTCTAAGTATGAGAATTCTAAGTATGAGATGTATCTGGGGTGTAGCATGTTTCATATTTTATCTCTTTCATAATAGGATTCCAATTTGGTTAACGTATCAGAACATTTTGTACTGGGGGGAGCTAGTCCTATAGGACACGCATCTTAGCACAGGTTGACTGCTCCTTGCCGGTGATGGGATAATATGGCTGCATAGTAGTAGTTGGACATACAAAAGCATTTTCTTGGGGTTAGAGCCGTCTTTTTATTAGACAGAATTCAGTTTTTTTTTCTTAAATTTATTGTCCTGGTAAAAACAGACCAAAAGACACCTCAGTGAAGTGGTGTCTTTGGATTTAGATCACTATGATCTTTATAGATTTTTTAATTCATGAAATCCCCTTTCATAATTTTACTGTTGATTCAAATTCTGTCTGCGGAGCTGATTTGGTGCTGAGGGGCTTAAAGAGACTACTAGGTCTGGGTCTAAAAGCCTTGTTCATAGGAGGTCCTACATTTCTTATTTATTTGTAGGCACTTCCGGGGCGTCAACAGATGAAGATATGGAAGTCGATGCTGTCAATGAAATTTTAGAGGACATTCCAGAACATGAAGAGGATTACTTGGATCTAACTCTGGAAGAAGAAGAAATTGTTATTAATGAATATCTTTCTTACATAAAACACTTAATTGGTTGAAGAAGTAAAAAAAAGACTTTTAAAGCTCAAGTGCCAGTTCCATCGGCCAGCATCTTTGGGGCACCAGTCCAGAGGAAGTTAACTTGCATGTGTCTCACTGAAATAAATGGGTCAAGTTAGTCCTAACTAACTTTAAGTCTGTTTAATCTCAGTGGGAATTTAAGATTAACTTGTTCAGATGGGGTCTTTAATTTTTGGACTGCAAGTGTGCAGGTTTCCCTTTTGCCAGATGCCTTAAGTTCAATCAGTTGCATAGTTTTTAAACACTGTATTATAAAACCTGTATTATTGTAATTTTGAGCAACACTGGAGATCAATACCAGTAGTAGAAGAAAAATATTTACAGAAGAAATATTTTTATAGAGAGGTTTAGCACATACTGGCATAAAGTCAGTCTATTTAATCAGCAGAGAGAAGAATACATTTTACGTCTATTCATGGTACCCATAATTTTTAAAAAATTAATAGTCTGCATTAATATTTTTCTGGCTTTCAAATTATAGACCATGGGTATATAGATTTGTCGGTTTAGAAAACCTTTCTAGCCTGTGTTCACAGTCCAGTTGTAAATCTGTTGCGCATGATTTCAAATGCCTCCCTTTTTCAGTCTCTGTCTCGTAATACAGTAACAACGAATAAAAATCACATTCATCACTATTATTGCAGTTTTTCCTGCAAAAGTATGCATTTCAAAGTGGTAGACTTGAAAGAAGCTTTTAAACAGGATTTTTAAAGGCAGCAAACAAATGAGATCTGCAAGGTAACCTCTTCAACATCACTCTGTCCTGCCTTCTCTGTAACGCCTCACCTGGAGAATAAGGTCACTGGTGCCTGATTATTGAGGGGTATGGCTCCTAAATCCTTGGGCAGCCTTCTTTTCCTGTGGATGCCTCTTAAAAGGAAGTGTCCACAAAAAATGTTTTAAGGCAGTGGTTCTCAATCTTCCTAATGCCATGACCCCTTTATAACTTCCTCATGTTGTGGGGACCCCCAACCATAAAATTATTTTCATTGAGACTTTATAACTGTAATTTTGCTACTGTTATGAATCATAATGTAAATATGCAGGATGTATTTTCATTGTTACAAATGAAATGTATGTTCTATGCACACATTGAACACAATGGGATTTATTTCAGAGTAGGCATGCATAGGATTGGGCCCTGAGGCTGCAGTCCTATCCACATTTGCATGGGAGTAAAGGCCCCCCTGACTATAATGGGATTTATTTCAGAGTAGGCATACATAGGATTGGGCCCTGAGGCTGTCAGTCAGCCCCAGTGTGCATGCAGCTATAACCGGAGGTCTGGCAAGCCTGACCTGGCCCCCTGCACCAGGGGTCTTTAGGTGGCCCCCAGGAAAGCTCTAGGCGACCCCCAAAGGCGTCCCAATCCCCACTTTGAGAAACACTGCTTTAAGGTGTCCATCACTGTTGAATATAAATTTCCAGAATCAGTGGCATCACTAGCCTACCTGGCACTCGTAGGCATCCCCCCCATACCAGTTCCCCCACTGCCCTCCAAAGGGTATGTCTGGCAGGTGGGGGAAGAGGTGCTGAGGTGAATGTTCCCTGTGCCTCTTTTTTCTGCCCATCTGGAAAGAGGGTGGGGAAAGTGTGGGCAGGATGACCCATGCAGCCAGAGCTGCATGGGACTCCTGACCTGAAGCAGAGCATGGTGCAGCTTCAGGCCCCCTTTTCATGCTATCCAGATGGACAGGCAAACAGGGGAGCTTTGGCAGGACCCACTCATGCCAGGAGGGTGGGGGCGGATTGGAGAACAGTGCACTGTGTGCCCTTGTTCTTCAGTCTGCCCCTCCACCGTCTTGGCCCCAGGAGTGCTACTTATGCTCCCCTGCTGTCCCACCCAGGTCCTGGGGGAGCAGGAAGGGGGCAGAGATGATGGACATGTGGGCAGGAGGATCCAGACTGCCCAGTACAGCCACGCTGGGCTCTCCTTCATGCGCCCACCTGTGAACACAGTGGCATCACACAGGGGAAGGCATTTTGGCAAACACCCAGGCTTTGGGAACCAGGGCCACCATCCCACCCACCCCCCCCCCCCCGCCAGCCAGAACCACATCTATTTTGTTGCATAAATGCCATAGTTTGCATGGCTTGTGACCATGTTCCTTTCACATGTCTGGAGAGTGCAAACAAACAAAGGAAATGGGGAAAGTTGCCCTTTTTAAAAGTAGGAAGTGGTTGGTCAGATCATAAAAACCATCTTCACTCTGAGAGAAATATGAAATTAAGTATCCTTTTCTAGTTATGAAAGAAGTGTGAGGTTACATAGGAGAAGCCATAGCGTGCTGGTCCATCTACTAGTATTTTTGACAACTCCTTAAAAACAGGGACTGAATGTGGCCTTTGCCAACTGAAGTACTGGCTTAGGTACAATCTGGGTATTGAGGTTAATTCATATCTGTTACATATACACCTGTTTGTTGCATAATCTATATATACATAAGAGAAAAGTCACTCACTCACAAATGGCCCAGGCAAAACCGCTGGGCCTAGAAGCATGAAATTTGTGGGGGGTGTTCTGTGACTGAGGGGTACACTAAGAACCAGTTTTGGGAAGTTCCAACCAGAAGGGGGTGAAAAGGGGCGCAATGCGTTTTCCTCCCCATACTTTGCATTGGAGAATTGGTGACTGAGGGATGCTCTGCCGAAACCCCTGAACCTAGAAGCATGAAACCCTTCTGTCACATGAACACCCACCAAGAGCCCATGTGGATAAATTTAACCCTTAAGGGGCTGAAAAGGGGGTGCAACGTGTTTTTGCCCTGTATTTAACATGGAAGACTGACCAACATCCAGCCAGTTTGGTTCTCAGTGCCTGGCACATGGGGGATGTTGTTTGGAGGGAGGGGTTGCACTGGGGAGGATGCTGTGCATAAGGGGAATGGATGCGCATGGGGGCTTGATGCACATGCGGGGTTGATGCGCATGGGTGTTGATGCACGGGGAGATAATGCGCATGGGGGACATGCACATGGGGGAATGCTGCACATGGAATGTTGCGCATAGGATGAACATGGGGAATGTTGCGTGTGTGGGTTGTGCATGGGGGATTTGCACATTGAGGGTTGATGTGCCTAAGGGGATGATGCTCATGGGGTGGATGAATATGGGGGATGTTGCGCATGGGGGGTTGATGTGCGTGGGGGATTGATGTGCAGTGGGGGGATGGCGTACGAGGGAATTTTACTCCCACAACGTGGGTACGCTTTTCACTAGTAATCATCATCATCATGTTGGTAATAGCACATGCCAAGCAGAGCAATCACTGCAAGATGTTCTTGGGATGTTCCACTGTCTTCCCCATCACGTTTACAAATTTTTGTGCATATATGATGTGTAAGCAGAGCAGACTTTCATGCAGCAAAAGATCAATCCATTGTGAATGGGCTACGTCCTTTTTGGTGTGGCCCAGCTTGTGACCAAGGCAGACACACAAACATTTTATATACACACACACACACAGAGAGAGAGAGAGAGAGAGCTGTAATGAATGAACTCTACAGTCCAGAGTAACTATGGGAGCATGTAAGAGACATTATGTGCACCAGTAGTTACTGCACCATCTAGTGAAAACCTATGGGAAATTCATATTGCAATCCAGAGTAAATTGTTCTTACATTGGAGCAACGTAGTTCCTCTGGATTGCACCCGAAGTTGATTTGTAAACCAAGCCATTTTTATGAAACGAGTAAGGCCTATAGCTGGCATGTTGGGTTGCACCCTCCTCCTGCACTCCATTCCTGTCTTCATTTTTATACTACGGAATATTGGTCTTAATTAATTCCCACACTTAGGAAAAAAAGAAAGCCTTTTTACTAGTGTGTTAATCTCATTTTGTCATGCAGTGGTTTTGACACCCAAAGAGCTCTTGTGAAAATGTGATGAAAACTTACACTGAAAACTGCTAAAACTAATTTGACTTTTGGCTTTTAATTAAGCCAAACTTAACTTTAAAGAGATCTAGCCAGTAGAGGGCATTCAGATCTCATTTGCTGCTTCAACTAATTTGAAACTGGAAGCGGCTGAAGTGCTCATCCATCAAGGTTTATTTAAGACTGCTGGAACACGACTGCCATCAGAGTGGTGGGTTCCAGCAGGTTCGCACCTACCCTATAGAACCGGTTGTTAATGAGAGATAGGACATATAAAGTTTAAAAATAGCCATTGAAAAGTGGCTGCCAGATGGGCAGAGAACCGGTTCTTAATTTCTTTGAATCCCATCACTGATCAGAACCACTTACAACCAACTTAGGGTGCTCTCTCACTTGCCCACCCACAAAAATAGCCATCAAACTTGCCAGTCCTTTTCAAAGGAATTCTGGCAAATCCACAGAGATCTTGAGCTGGCTATACCTGCCTTCCCCCATTATATCCTCTGGGGTAATTCAGTTCTAGCTCCTTAGTCCCCTGCTATATTCTAATTTTGCTCACACGTAGCAGAATTTCTGCAACATGTTAAGACAGCAGCAGAAAGCTGCAGATTTATTTACCTCTAGAGGTTCTGGGTCCAATGCAGTGCAAGCACTAGGACTGGGATTTTCCAAACATGGGACTGTGCCAGAGGTTCCCCCCCCCCATTACTACTCAGTCATGCAGTGTATCTAATCACTTCACACACCATACATACACCCATATCTGTGCTGGTTGTTTTCTCATCCACAATGCTGAAATGCAGAGTGATCATCAGAACACTACAAGCCAGTGTGGCAAAGGCTGCACGAGGTTGTGATCCTGGAATTAAAACTACACTCAGCTTTTCCAAGGAAAATCTTATAGTGCTGGTTGTATAATTTATCTTATGTGTTTCAGAAGTTGTAAGTATTTCCTGTCAAATAGATTTTGACTAAGCAAAATCCAGAGTAACTACGGGGAGTCCTTGCTCCGGTGTAAGAACAACTTACTCTGGATTCCAATATGAATTTCCAATATGTCTTCACTAGGTGGTGCAGTAACTACAGGTGCATGTAAAGTCTCTTACATGCTCCCTGTTACTTTGGATTTGGAGGTATGGCTGCAATCCTAAACACACTTTCCTGGGAGTAAGACCCATTGAATACAATGGGGCTTAATTTTGAGTAGAATGGTTAGGATTTGTGCCTTGGGACAAAGAGGGACATTTCTAATCCTGATAGAAGATAGCTTTGAAATACCTCCATGAATGCATCTAATAGGAGGCGTGAATAGAGTTGCCATAATTTTCTTCCACAAAACTGGGACAGGACACCCTCTCAAACTTGCCAGAATGTGACCACAATCCTCAAAAACCACGACTGTCCCAGTTTTCCAGGACATATGGCAACCCCAGCCACAAGCAGGCCTCTGTCAGTCTTGAAAGACTATGATATCGCGCTTGACGCTGCATACCCTGCATGCAAAGCATTAAAGCCTGGGTTAGATTGATATGGAGGATAGGCTGTTACCCAAGCAGCAAATCCCCCCTCTCTCTTCACCACTGAATTAGTCCAATGGAAAGGCAGAGCCAATACGATTGGATCCAGCTGGCGTCGCAGAGCTGGGCTAAGGACAGGAGCTCACCCTGTCTTGTGGGACCGACCCGGGTCTCGAACCCTGGCCTGCTGATTAACAGGCACAGTGTCTTAACCACTTGCGCCACCCACAGCCCCACCCCAGCCATAGACAATGGTATAAATCTCAAAAGTCAGTAGGAAGCTTGTAATATGGTCAATGATTATGGAAGCGAAGTGAGAACCCAAGCAATTTGCAATCAAGAAACTGGCTGCAAAACTTCAGGTAGGAGAAATAACGTTGCTGGATTTTTGTATCATGATTTTGCTGTCAAGTTTACTATGCAAGCTGATTAGTGTAGCAACACTTGCCCTGCATCTCTGACTTGAATGTTGACAGCATCCCAAAAGCTGCCATTCCAGCTGGGAAGAATTGTGTAAGTATTTGCACAGCGAAAATTGGCAGAAGTGTGAGGATGTTGTAATCTGTTCAGGAACAGGAACGCAAATAAAAGATGCATTCACCCACCCAAAACATCCAGGCAGTGAAGTTGGCTGTAAGCCTCAAACCACCCTCATGCGCACCCCCCACCCCACTCACTGCCAGGATGGTGCTGATCCCACTGAAGTGAAGTGAACTCCCCCATGAGTGCTCTTGTAGTTTTGCTTGGGTCTCCTTTCAGAGCGGTGCCCATCAACATCCTGGCTCCAGTCCGACACAAACTGAAAGCCACAAAAAGAGACATTTTAATCTTCGAGGCAGCACTTGGACTTGGAAATACATGCGACGCTTCAGTGATTTCAAAGCACACTAAATGAGCCGCCTGGAAGAGACAGCTTGTAAGCTCCACCAAGGTGCATTTCATCAGAATCCCCCTAATCTTAGGGGACTGTACCTCAGGGTGGAGCCCATGCTTTTCATGGACAAGGTCCCAGGTTCAATCCCTGGCATCTCCAGGTAGATCTGGGAATGACCCCTTGAATGGTGCTGCCTCCAGCCAGAGTAGCCAACACTGATCTAGAGAGATCAGCAATAGAAGGCAGCTTCATATGTCCTCTGAATTGAATAAGAAAGTAGCTGAAAAGTGCAGGAGCAACTCGAAGCATGAAATCTTGATGCAGCAGCTATACTGAAAAGACATTAAGGGCACAATCTAGAGGAACTACGGGAGCACATAAGGAACATTACATGCACTCAAAATTACTGCACTGCCTAGTGAAAACCTATGGGAAATTCATATTGCAATCCAGAGTAACTTGTTCGTACTTTGGAGCAAGAACTCCCTGTAGTTACTCTGGATTTCACTCTAAGAAGGTTGTTTCACCTGAAAAAGCCCCTGGAAAAGAGTGTAAACTCAAAATACGTTGGGGGTAAATTTCATTTATGTAATACTTTTGAATTTTCTGTCTTGGTGCTTCTGCTCTTCATTGCTTTGCAATAGCTGTGCCTTAACTGTGACAACCACCTGGAGCACTTTGCACTGATGTTCCCATGCGCAAGCATCGCTTCCTTCAGGCAGCCAGGCATTTAGGTTTCCTTGATGTCCAAGGTATGCTCATCCCAAAAATAGTCCAGACCACTACACCAATCACACGAATGATGGGAACAGGGCTTTGGCAGAGAAAGTGGTTGACGCTTTGTCCTAACACATGACATGGCTTTGAACTGGCCAAAACAACTTGCAAGTCAAGGGTGTCCACAATGACCAGATATCTGAATTTAAAAAATAATGTAATCCAAACAGAACCGTTTGTTATTTTCTCTCTGATGTTTATTCCCTAACCACTATTCCCTTCTACCCACCCCACCCCCAATTTCCAAATTTGATATACAACAACAAAAACCACACATCAAAACGTATGTAGAAGAGGAAAAATACTTGCTTCTGTTACATTATGTGATACAACAAAGTCCACATATTTATGGCTCAGTGGTTTGCTAAACAAATAGTAAGGGGAGAGGGGAGCTGGGACGGTTCATTTCCAGGTCATGAAACTCAGCCATCAGAGAGTCTAGACAAGGCTCAGGCCAGCAGGAGAGCCCTCCCCATGATGGTAGCTGCTGCTTTCCATCTCCCAAAACCCCATCCCTATCCCAGACCCAGACAGTTCCTAGCTGGTCACTCTGTCAAGCCTGGCTGTGGCTTGCCCCTTACTTCACACATTCTGGCAGTGCAATACAGCTTTCTACTACCCTCAAGGGTTAACTAGAATAGGACAAGAGGGCCATCCGCCTGATCCCCCCCAGGAGCTTGAATCCCCCACCACTCTGGAAAAAGGGCAGGATTACTGATCTAAACAGGCTGGGGTGTGTGGCCCCTGTACAGACTCCACATGTGTGCATACAGCTTTGTTTTTAAAAAATGCTTCTCTATGGCAAAGTCTCTAAAACATTGGTTCCCAGCAATTAGGAGCCTGTGGACCACTGAGGCAAAAACTGAAATCATCATGGTCCCCATGCATACAAAAATATAATTAAATTTGCATTAGAGAAGATTAGCAATTTATTAGACTCGTTATTTATGGAGATTTGTGGGACGATGCTTTTGTTGCTGCTTGCGACTGTGTATGGTCCATTCTCCATCCTCTCTGGTGGTCTGAGGGAGTCTCTCCTGAGCCAACAGTCCCCCTTTGTAGAGGGCAGAAGATGGACCACCCACAGCTGCAGCTGACACTTCAGTGATGGTTACAGGAGAGTTGTTCTCTCTGGTGGTCTGTAGAGGAATCCTCACTCAGCAAGACTGTGGAACTGATTGAAGGCACTCTTTTATTTCTGAGACCTTGTGGACCACTTGTCATGGACTGCAGACCATGGATGCTCTGACCACCAGTACGCTAAACCTGCAGTTGCCAAACCATGGACCACTGCATTAGGAAAAAAGCCTACCCTGTGTAATGTGGCTCTTTCACAGCCTCTTTGCAGCCAATCTTGAAACTCAACCAGGTAGCCGCTTCAGCTGTCCAATGTGCCCCGATTTTTAGATGAAAGTCTGGTGCAAATTTCCAACATGATCAGCTGCAAGGAGGCTATGGCATTGAAGGAAAAGCACTAATGCTATATCTGGTACAATTTACCCCATTGCCTTAGCTCTCTACCGCCTTTTATACTGCCTGGGCATCTCTGCCAACCTTACAGAAGTTAACTTCCCACACAACTCAACCCCACTCATCATTCTGCCCAAATTTTTTTTTCTTCCAAACTCCAGCTGTACCAAAACCCTATAGACCTTTGCCTTATTGGCCTTATATAACTTTTATATGTAACTTTTTGCCTTATTGAATTCCTCCCCTCCTCTCATTATATTGACTCTCTAGTCCCTAATGGAGAGAAACTTTTTATCATAGAGTAACGCCTGTCTTGCTTTCCTGTGCTGCTGCTTACTACAGCTGTGGATTATTATTGGAGAATTAGCACTGGGACACTTCTCCGTTTTGCAAGGGCTCATCAGCACCCAGTACACTTAATGGTGGGAAAATCTATGGGGAAAAGAATCCACTTCATTGGAAGGAGAGCCTTAGTGCTCAGTTTTTAAGGGGTTTCACTGGTGCTTAGATCTAGATACACACTGGAAGGAGTGTATGTGGGAGTGTATGTAAGGAGTGTATTCTGCATGTTAGGAGGTACACGGACACTATTTTTCACATTACAGATGTGATTATGTTAAATCACATTTTACATTACACATTACTGATATAAGGTTCCAAGAGAATCAGACCCCTTTATTAAACCTTCTAGATTCAGGGCTGTTTTGAGAGTGAGGTTGAGACTGGTTTGTTTCAGAGCCAAAGTCCTTAGTACTGATTCTCCAGACAAGGCTCGAGTTAATCGTAGAATAATCCCTTCAAGCACCTTCATGTGTTCAAACCGATCCACAAAGAGAGGACATTAACTCCAGGCCATGCTGAGAAAAATCAAGGCAAAGCTGCTTTCTCAGTGTACAGCTTGACTAGATATACCTGGCAAAGAAACCCATAGAGCACAATCCTAACCATGTCTACTCAAAAGTAAGCCCCATTGTGTTCCATGGTTTTACTCACAGGAAAGTGTCTTTAGGATTGCAGCCTTGGTTTCCTACCCATCACAAAGGTAACTCAGCCACTTTATGGAATCGTAACCAATTTTCTAGCATTGACATTTCTGTGCCTATGGGGCATGTACTGTATCTTGCAGTGGAGTATGTCTCCTCAAGGTAAGGGAAGATTGGTTGTCTTGCTTTGGAATTGCATTACCCTTACATTAGTGCTGAAAAATTGGTTAGGATTGCGCCCATATAGACATAATGCCAACCATCACTCACTGAAAAAAGTCCTGAAAAGGGGATAAATATAATTGTCAATGCAGGCTCCCAGTGTGCAGACTGCTGCTTCCTTTGTGTGCATTCTTAAAGAATATGGATCTATCCCCCACAAAAATCCCTATTTTAATTGCCAAGAATGTTTGAATGAACAGAGGATATTAGGAAGTTGCTCTAGATTGGCTCAAGTTTTGGTGGAAAAACCTATCTACTACATATACTGATTCAAGCAGCTTCCTCATGATGAAGCTGCTTGAATTAGCTTATAAGGTGTATATGACGTACTCCAAAAACTAGAGCCATTCAGGCAAAATCAATGCTATTTTTTGATTCAGCACCCCAAATACAACCAAGAATAGGTTTAACTTTTAAGATCATGAAATGTGTGACCTTCCTAATTTTTTCCTGATCTGGACACAAACCAAATTTAGGAAACAGAGTTACCATATAACTCAGTTCCCAAGTATAGCACAAACAGCCAGGTGTTCAAATACTAATAAAATTCAAGACATCCTCAGGATGAGACTGTGGAGAAGAGCATCAACGCACAAATGACAACGATAATAGAAGTCCTCTTCTTCAGTATCTCTCGGCCTTATACCAAGCTTGTTTAACTTGTGACCCTCTCTGCTGAATGCAGATCATCAGTTGTCTCTGGTGGCCTGTCCAAAGCCAAGAACACTTTTCCGTGGGCACTCCCAGTCCAGCACCAAAAACAGCAGTTTACTCAAGCCTCCGTCATACTTTCCTGATGTGGGGGGCTGTGACCCCATTACCAAGGTTTGTGTTTCGGACCAACCTTGACAGCAATGGTGTTTCTGGGTCTTCTATCCTCCTTTCTGCAGCCATAGATTGATGGCCGCTGTTTTCTTCCCCACACAGACCGAAAAGAAGCATTGTTTCAGGGTGCTGTAGTGGAAAAAGGCAGGTCCTATTGACAGCTGCCATATGTTTCCCCACGGAGTCCAGGTAAAACACTACATCCAGGACACTGTGGAGGAAAAATTGGTGATTTTCAAGCCTAATCCTCTCTTTAGGAAGGCAGATGGCAGCAGTGGGCCCTGAGAGTGCCCTGTGTTGATGCCAGGACTGCTGCCCTTTACGGTTGACAAAAAGCTTCCTGTCTTTCCATCCCTGCCTTCCTCCAGTCACACCAGTTCCACAGTCTCTTGCTCTCCGCCATTTCCCGGGTGCACCATGCAGCCCACTTTGTTGTTGAAGAGACGCGACAGGCTTCCCTTCTGAGAGCTCCTGCCCTGGAGAGACCTCTCCTTTTTCAAACGCCGCTTGTTCTGCTTGCAGATTTGCCGTATGTCCCAGATCCTTAGCGTGCCATCGTGGGAAGCTGTATATAATAGCTCATTGTGAATCTGGAACAACAAGACCATACTATAAACACTGGAGTGGACAACTTGGCATTACAACAATCCAAACAGTGGATGACAGCAAAGGAGCCTTACACTTTTGTAGCATAGAGCTCTCTCAATCTCCCTCTCTCTGAACCCCCATTTCCCTTAGATGACCATCTAAAAATAGCCTAATTTGCATAAATTATAATTGCCGGATAAAAAATCTGGTTGGTCATCTGAGAGATGGACAGATTCGGGGGAGGAGGAAGGTTCTAGCACCAGGCATCATCCCCACTTCAGATCACCACACTATACATAAATGCAGGTCAGCAGGTGAATGACAGATGGACCCTACCAGCGCCTCCATAGTTGTTCATTCTGGTGGAGCCAAATGGTTACAACACTCTTTGCGTGCATCTTGGAGTCAGGGCTTTGTGTGCACAATAAGATTCTGCAGAAGAAGCTGCTGTTCTTCACACCGGGAGGGGTGATTAAAGAGCCTGTTCTCCGAGCGCTGGCTCAGTGTGGCTCAGTATGGGGCTAAGTAGAAAAGCTCCAATGGTTGAACTAAACCCATGAATTGTCAGCTGCAAACCCTAACACTCAAATATCGGGCAGTTATTTTGACTCATCATATAACCTGCTCCATGAATGCATCTAATACTGTACTTTTAAAAAGTCTAAGCTACAAATCCACGTCACTGGGGAATCTGGAGTTCTAGTAGTACATTGGAAACAGAAGCTTTTGTACTTCCCCATAATCTCCGCCATAATCTCCACTTTCCCAATAATCTCCACCTGCAAAGCTCAAAAGTACTTGCAAGTGATACTAAACTAGCCCATTCCTGCTCTGGAAGGACTGGAGCCCAATCCATCCCTCTGCAGATGAAACACTCAAAAGCCAGCAGCTCACCTGGATACAGTTGATAACCAGCTTGTGTCCTCGAAACACTCTTTGAAGAATGCCTGTCTTAGTATTAAAGGCTCGAGCACAGGCATCACCACTCCCTGTAAACACTGTGACAAAAACAAGGAAGGAGAACATTTCAGAATAACTTTATATGTTCTATATCCTACTTTTTTGAATCCAAGTTTTTGAATACTCTACAAGGTAGTTTTCAAAGATTCAACTCGTATATCTTCTGTTTCATTCCCTCTCTATTTTAACTAGAACTCAGGTACTTTTTAAATAAAAACTAGTAGAATTAACCCATAATTGCAAGAGTATTATTGCAAGAATATCTGTGGACTCCTGGCAGGCAATGCTGGGCAACACTGGGCACCAGGCACTGAAACTGAGCAGTGGGCACCAGCTAGCATCAACAGGCACTGGACACTGCTGGGTACTGATAGGCATCATGCACCAGACGGGACCAGGGAACAGTGGTGAGCAGCCGGGAGCACAGGTGAGCACCAGGCACCCCTACAGGGAAGCAGGCACTACCATGTGAGCACCACCAGGCACCAGCATGCTCCAGGCATCTCTACCAGAAATGCTGGTAGAGCATTTCTCTACCACTGGACAGTGGGCAGTAGACACAGGACATCCCTACTGGGCTCCAGTAGGTAGCACCAGTGAGCAGTGGACACCATGAGGTATCAGAGGACAGTGGGCACCACTGGGCACCACGAGGCAGCAGGCACCACGGGGCACCCCTACTGGGCACTGGGAACCACCAGGTACCACTAGGCAGTGGGCACAGGATACTACCAGGCACCAGGCAGCCCTACTGGCCACCAAGAAATTAGACAGCACTGGGCATTTGGCATACCTGCCAGGCACCAGGCACCACTGGGCAGTGTGCATCCCTATCAGGCACTGGGCACCAGTAATTAGCAGGCACCACCAGGCATTACCACGCATCACCCAGAAGCAGGCATCAGTGGGCACCAGTGGCCAGCGGGCAAGAGTAGGCAGCAGGCGTCACCAGACACCAGTGGGCAGTGCGCACTGGGCATCCCTACAAAGCACGGGCATCTCTGCGCAGCACCAGGCACTAAGCACCACCAGGCACCACAGAACACCAAACTGGTACTTAGTGGGTACTTACATCACAGAATAAATACCCTCCCCAAATTTCATGCTTCTAGATCCAAGGGTTGGGGCAAAGTGTTGATCAGTCAGTCTTCAATATTAAGTATAGGTAGGACAAAAACATGTTGCACCCCTTTTTACCCCCTTTCAGTTGAATTTCTAAAAACCGATTCTTAGTGGGTGCCTACATTACAAATGGAATACTTTCCCCATATTTTATGCTTCAAGCTCCAGCAGTTTTGGCTAGGCGTGAGTGAGTGAGTGAGTGAGTGAGTGAGTGAGTCAGTCAGTCAGTCAGTCAGTCAGTCAGTGACTTCAATTTTATATATTATTGTGAAGAACTGTAGGGATCTGGGTTGGTCATTAAAGGGGAAGAGAGAACAAAGGAGATGGAAGATTTCTGGAATCTAAATTAGCGGGGAAGCATTTTTAGTTGTCTAAATTGTAATATAACTGGAGTTTCCAGGGTGAGCAGAACATAATTCCAATTAAAGTGAAAAATCTCAGGGAACTTAATGTTATATTTTTATCCTCACAGCAATTATGTGAGATAGGATTGGATAAACCTTTTCCCAAAGTGGTGTTGTTCACAAGGAGGGGAAGCTAACCTTGCAACCAGGGCATCCAAGCCAACCCTTCCCAGCTATACCCACTGAATTTAGGAAATTTGGATTTTTGGAGAGGGTTTTGAAGAGGGAAATTTGGGTTTTTGGAAATTTGGGAGAGGTCCACAGGTGGTCAACTGGATTCATTTTAGTATAGCATCTCATGTGCTTATATTACTGCTTTTCTGCCTTAGGAAGCAACAACATATGTAAAGCATTTGTTCCTAACTGACCCCAGTCTTTAATGATAATACAGTATATTGCATTGCAGGAGAATTTGAGAGCTGGTGACCTTTACAGCTCCAGATAGAAAGACTCTTATTTTTAGTTACAGAGTGTCGATCTTTAATGTATTTACCTCCAGGCAAGCACCACCTCTACACTTACAACCCGCACATTGTCAGGAATGAAGGGAAGCTGTTGATACAATGCAGACCTCAAATTAGCAACTGCATTGAATTGAAGGGCACATTATATCAACTGGACCATGAATTTTGACTCCATTGATTTTTTTGGATACCGTGAGTGCAACTTGAAAAAGTATCAGAGTGGATATATTTTTTAAATGGCATACAAACTCAGCATACCCTCTGGGAACATTTCTGCCTTTATGTTCAAGTGTGCTTTCTTGGATTTTTTTTTTAAAGACAGCAGGAAAACAGCCCAAGTTTGCCAACTGCCAAACTCATTTGGTGCCATCTGGAAGTGTTTATTCCTTCAACAGAAAGGCCTTCGTCTGCTGCAAGAGAAGAGGCGAGAGTGACTGTCTGGGCCCACAACTGCTTGTTGTACCTTCAGCCAAGGGCAAGGGAATTCAGATGGCAAGGCAAAAGTCAGAGCCCATAAAACCTCTGCTTGTATTGCCTGAGACTGCCTGAAAGTATTCCAAACACACGCAAACTAACTGTAGTAAATGAAAAGGGAAAAATCATTACCATTTGCGGTAAGCATATATAGCTTTACTTTTTGGATTGATAAACTGCAGTCTTGCTGCCAGCAGGGAAGAAGCCCAAATGCACTATTTGGCTTTTTAAATGATGGCAAGAACATCAAGAGTACATTGTGCCAGGAACACGTTCTATGAAAGCCCTTTAGCAATGTGCCCAATTCAAAGGCTGCCAAAATCAGGACTTGATCCTATAGGCAGCAGAAACATTAAGGGCGCAATCCAGAGTAACTATGGGGAGTCCTTGCTCTGGTGTAAGAACAACTTGCTTTGGATTTACACCTTGCTCTGGTGTAAGAACAATTTGCAATATGAATTTCCCATAGGTTTTCACTAGATGGTGCAGTAACTATGGGTACACGTAATGTCTCTTATGTGCTCCCGTAGTTACTCTGGATTGTGGGGTATGATAAATATGGCTGCCAATAAGATTCTCCACCATAGAGAAGATCATTGCTTGCCCTACAACTGACTATTCATCAAAGGAGCAGAATCCCCTCTTTGCTACCCAAAACCATAAGGCTTTCTTCTAACCTGGTTCCATTTCAAGGATTTCATTTCCAGGTGTGTGTGGTAGTCGCTCATTACTAAATATATCATCAACACATTACCAAAGGGGTCCAATACCCTTTGGAGCAGCAACTTTTCTCATGATGACACCATGGCATAGCTATAGTCTAGAATTAAGGTATCCAGAACTGTACAATATCCAATCTGTACATATGACAAATCACATCACAATCTACATGCTTCTATTGTAGCAGTATTTGTAATCCTTAGGGCTACTTTGGCTCTTCTACAACAAACAGCGTGAATTACTAACAATAACTGATTTGGGGGCTGGTAGGGGTGGATCACAGCAACACTGCACTTCAGCATCCTTTCCCTCCTTATATTTCTGGTATTGGTCCAAGGAGGCCCAATGGTGATTAGTTGGCCTATGAGAAAGTAAATAAAATACCTTTTTAGTTACTTCTTGCTAGCAGTTTGATTATCCCTTCTCTCTATAGCACGTGGATTGTACTTTGTTAATGTGGCAAATTTTATTATCTGGTAAAGGATAGGATAAGATTGCTAGTTTGCAGTTTCCTAGAAGGAAACTACTTAACTCAGAGAGAGTTACGTTTGAGTAGATATGTGAAGGATTGCACTGTTAATTGTGTTAGAGAACAGCTGCCAAATCACTAGGGCATTCATAAATATGAATCTAACTGCCAAAAACATCTAG
The DNA here is from genome assembly GCA_030015325.1 of Cryptoblepharus egeriae. Lineage (NCBI taxonomy): Eukaryota > Metazoa > Chordata > Lepidosauria > Squamata > Scincidae > Cryptoblepharus > Cryptoblepharus egeriae. The sequence continues at coordinate 6,558,502 of JAREYC010000004.1, forward strand.
AAAATTTCAGACATTTTCCTGTTGCAACATACCAGAGCTGAGATAAGAAAACAAAGATAGCTATGCAGCACTGGCTTCACTAGGGGGTATGGGTGTGTGGCCCCATAGTGGCCAAAACTTTGAAAACCTTTTGGAAAGTTATGAATACTAAAATCATGCTGACCATGAAGAATGTAATGAAACAAACCATGTTGAATTATTTGTTTTCTATCTTATGTTGTGGCCCATTTACCAGGAAAGCAAAATAACACGATTTATGTTACAAAAAGTTGATTTTCTTAACTCAAAACTAACCAGTGAGGTGGATTGTTCTGACAATGAGGTGTTATTATGATTCAGCAGGGAACCAACAAGGTGTTAGTATGAATAAGCTCCCATTTCCATGTATCAGATCTACTACATGAATTCTTCAGTTGTGTGTCATCAAGTTGACCAATGGTTTTGTTTTTTGTTTTTGGTGGGTACTGATTTGTGGGGATAAGCTGTACTGGTTAAATATTTAAACAAAGTTAATGGGGATGATACCAACCCTAATGATGATTTTGCATTTACCCCCAAATCCAGAGTAACTATGGGAGCACGTAAAAGACTTTACATGCACCCGTAGTTACTGCACCACCTAGTGAAAACCTATGGGAAATTCATATTGGAATCCAGAGTAAGTTGTTCTTACACTGGAGCAAGGACTCCCCGTAGTTACTCTGGATTTTGCCCATAGTCTCTGTGTGTTTGATGCTGTAATTTACTCTGTGTTGTTGATGGGCGGAGGTCTGTCTTGGGGGTAAGACAATAAGCTCTCCCAAACGGTGATGTCTCTGCTTGGCAGTTATCATATACAAGGTTAGGGATACTTAAGACTCTTAAGAGCCTTCGCAAATTTGAATCAAGGAAATAATAAAGGAAAAGAGAAGAAAATAAAAATTTCACTTAAACATCTGGATTATAATATCTATCAGTACTGGAGAAGCAAGATGGGAAAGGATACAGGGGAAACTTTGGAACTTACATATTCCAGCATGATATTTCAAAGTGCTGACAGTGTGCTTGTGAGCTTTGTATGTCCGGACTCGTTCTCCAGTATCGGCCAGCCAGCATTTCACTGTCTTGTCTGCACTCCCTGAATACAAGTGACGGTTCACAAGCTATGGGAAAAACAAAAATAAACAGCATTTTTTAAAGGGAGAATCAGCCAACACAATCTTCACTCTCATTTTCCTACTGGGGAGAAGAACCACAAAATAGCAACAACTCTGAGAGGTGTGAGCATTCAAAGCTGCCATGTTGATGCATGCCATGTTGACGTTACATTCTGCACACCAGTAAGCCCTCAAATGACTCTTTAGATCGATCGATCGATCGATCGATCGATCGATCTATCTATCTATCTATCTATCTATCTATCTATCTATCTATCTATCTCCCACCTTTCTCAGCCAAAGCTGACTCAAGGTGGCTGACAACATGAAAAAAAAAAACATATGTCAAAGACTAGATCAGTGATTTTCAACCAGTGTGCTGTGGCACATTGGTGTGCAGCGAGTTGTCCACAGGTGTGCCTTGGGAGTTTGGCAAATTATTTATTAAATAAACATCATTTATTACTAGGATTATTGAGCAATTAAATCCCCACTGGCAGCATGGTGTGTCTTGTCAACTGTCTAAAGTTTGATAGCGTGCCTTGACAATTTTAGCACATGGTTGGTGTGCAAAGGGATGAAAAAGGTTGACAATCACTGGAATAGATGAACAACACTTGTTCTGTTGCGCCGTGAGGTCCCAATCCAACATTTCAGCACTGATACATGCCTGTTGACTTGTGCTGCATCAAGATAACAAAATAATCCTTGGGGCTGCATCAGTGCTAGAAAGTTGGAAAGGATAAGACACTTACCCTACAATCCAGAGTAACTACGAGAGCACGTAAGAGACATTACGTGTACCCGTAGTTACTGCACCACCTGGTGAAAATCTATGGGAAATTCATATTGCAATCCAGAGCAAATTGTTTTTACACTGGAACAAGGACTCCCTGCAGTTATTCAGGATTGAGCCCTTAGTTGACGATATTTTATGCATATTTAATATGAATCAATTTTAAAATATAGGTTTGAGTTATGAAACTACAATTCCTTGCCAAAGTTATGCACTATCAATTTATCCTTCCAATTGTTTTGTTATTGTTGTTTTGAAACACTGTACCTACAAGGACTAAATCAATAACTTAATTTTTGAGGTTATTTGATTTATTGCAGGTTTTCCCCACCCCCACCCCCACCCCGCTGCTAAAGGAGTGTGCTTGCTTCCAGAAACCCGTTACTTTAAATGAAAAATGTCCCATGTAGCCTCCCACAACATTCATTTGGCTAATGGAATGGAAAAACAACTGCAGCCTTAGGCTTAAGATATCCTATATCATGAGCTTCATACCAAGTATGTTACAGGAAAGCCTTTGCCACTCTTATATAGAGATAAAATAAAGTGGGCAATCATTGCAAACATGCTTTTAACTTCCTTAATCAGAAAAATACACAGGCTTTTCACCAACACGAATTAAGGTTTGTTTTTCATTATTTAGGAAAGGCAAGGGACAAGGAGGAGGAGGAAAGGGAAGTATTCCTCAGTATTCAAACTCCAACAGCGGCTGGTTTAAGGGGGGGAAAGACAAAGAAGACACAAATCTCAATTATAATATGCCTGTGGGTTGAAGAAGCAACAGTTTTGTTGCTGTATTTTTTCTGGCTGGCTGTAGAAAAAGGTTTGTACACTTTGGCTGATTTCCCAACAGAACAATTGTTGGAGAAAAGCAGAGATGAACATAGAAAGTAGAGAGTTCAACTGGACTCCTATCATATACAACATGTTTACATGGCAGCGACTGCCAGAGCTCTCAGTTAGGAGTTTGAACTGGAAAAGTCCCCAAAAAACATCTTCACTTTTAAAAACAGATAAAAAACACTTCGCTGAGTGCCCAAGTCTATGCATGTCTACTCATAATCAAGTCTTGTTATACTTAATGGGGCTTGCTCCTACATATATGTGGATAAGATTACAGCCTTGGCCTTTGAGTTAGTTGTTCTCTCTCTCTCGCTACACACACACACACACACACACACACACACACACACACACACACACACTAGTGAAAAGTATATCCCTGTTGCTGGAGTAATATGCCATCCCTCCACAGCGCAACATCTCCCCACGGTGCAACATCCCTCCGGTGCATCAGCCTCCCATGCACATCTTCCCCCATGAGCAACATCCCCCCATGCGCAACTTCCTCCCATGCACATCAACCCCATGCACATCAACCCTACATGCACAACTTCCCCCTTGAGCAACTTCCCCAAGCGCATCAACCTCCCATGCGCAACATCCCTTTATTCACATCAATCCCCCATGCACATCATTCCCCCATGCGCATCATCAACCCCCATGCACATCATCCCACCCAGTGCAATCTCTTCCTCCAAACAACTTCCCCCCTGTGCACCAGGCACCAGATTGGCTGGATGTTGGTCAGTCTTCCAAGTATAGGACAAAAACACATTGCACCCCTTTTCAGCTCCTTAAGGGTTAAATTTCTCCACATGGGTTCTTGGTGGGTGTTCATTTGACAGAAGGAACTCCCTCCCTCAATTTTACACCTCTAGGTCCGGCGGTTGGGGCGGAATGTTGATGAGTCATCAATTCTCCAATGCAAAGTATAGGGAGGAAAACGCGTTGCGCCCCTTTTCACCCCCTTCCGGTTGGAATTTCCAAAAACTGATTCTTAGTGCACCCCCCAGTCACGGAAGGAACACCCACCCCAAATTTCATGCTTCTAGGCCCAGCAGTTTTGGCAAGGCATTGATGAGTCAGTCAGTGACTTTTCTCTTTTATATACAGTATATAAAAAAAGATACATATATATATATATGTGTGTATACACACACAGGCATCCATCAGTCTTGAGAGACTATGGTATCGTGCTCAGCGCTGCAGTCGCTCCATGTGAAGCACAAAGGCCTGGGTTGGATTGTTATGGAGGATAGGCTGTTACCCAAGCAGCAAATCCCCCCTCTCCAAGCCACTGAAATAGTCCAATGGAAAGGCAGAGCCGATACGATTGGATCCAGCTGCGTCGTAGAGCTGGGCTAAGGACAGGAGCTCACCCTGTCTTGTGGGGACCGACCCAGGTCTCGAACCCTGGCATGGCACAGCGTCTTAACCACTTGCACCACCCACAGCGTAACAAGAACTATGTACGCAAAACAATAACTATTTACAATGGGGAGCAAGGCACAGTAGTGTGGGGGGCAAACTCAGTTGTCCATTCCCCACGTGTCCTCAGGAGGGAGGTCAGCAGCTACTGGCGGGCCACCTGCTGCAGCTGTTCTATCACACCCAGCTGCATCCGGGTGCTCTCCTGCTCATTGTGGAGAGCAGATTGCAGGTGCATGAAGGCCTGATTCTGCTCCTGCAGTTGCCGGTCTATCTGGCCAAGGAAATGCTGCAGTGCCCTCACACAAAGGTTCTGCACATTGTGCTGACGGGTCAGGTCAGCATTTTGGGCCCGGAGCTGCTGCACCTCCTCCAGCAACACTGCTCCTCCCGGCTCCTCCAGTGGCCCCATATTGTCTGTCATAGTGCCCACCAATGTGGTCTGGACTAGTGGCCCAGGGGAGGTCTGGACCTGCCTGTCCAGAGTTACTGGGCTGGCAGGTGAGTGTCCAGTGGCCAGCTCTATGCATGCCACCTCCTCCCCTATCCCCAGCTCAGCAACAGAGGCAGGGGAAGACTGTGGCAATTCCTGAGGGCTTCTGTACGGCAGCTCCTCCACCTCCTCTGGCTCCTGCTGCTGGTGTTGCTGGTGCTGTTCCTCCACCACCTCCACCGGCTCCTGCTCCTCCTCCACCACCACAGGCCTTCTCCGGCTGGGCCGATGTGGCTGCTCAGGTCCCCTGGTTATGGCTGCTGCACATGGGAGATGTGAGAAGGGGACACAGTCATGCCTGTCAGCAGTACCCATCCCACACCGCCCTATCCAGAACATTCCAACTCAATGGGCCTCATCAGCGGCCATCCAAGCAGCCCTGTTGGGAAGATAGAGGCTGTGCGCATGCGTTTAAATCACTACACAGCTGCACCCACCAGCCTGCAGACCCCAGTCAAGGCAAGAAGTGGTTTTTTTAAATGTAGAGCATTGCTCAGAGCTGGAGGCAGTGAGGCTTCCATTCCCTGTCTTCTCTCTGACCGTGGCACTGCAGTGCAACTCCTGCTGTGGACACGCCACTGGCAGGACAACCACATGCAGCCCCCCCCCCCCCAGCTCTGCACACCAGTCAGGGCCCATGCTGAGATTGGACTGCCACATTCAATTCTGCCCAAGAACCAGGCCTCACTTACCTGTGAAGTGCCGGTCGCCATAGGCAGGGCGTCCAGCCCTCACCCACATTCTCAGGAGCCTGCGATATTCTGGGGGGCACTGGCCAGTGCAAAGGCGGTGGCGTTTCTCCAGGTAGAAGGAGACCTTCACAGCCTTCCACTTGGCCTTCAGCTGCTCCACCGTCCGGCCCCTTACAGAGGCCCCCATGGCCACCAAAATACCCTGCCAAGCAGGAGCACTGGGGGTTGTGGTGCTGGACATCAGGACGGGCAGTTGGGGACTCCTGCCCACTGCCTTGATCAGTGCCTTCACGTCCCGAGCGTCCCAGATACTACGCATGGCTGCAACTGCTCAGCTCTGAGCTTTCTGGGGTTTCCTGGGGATCCCAGTGATGGGGATCCCAGTGATCCCAGGCGGCAAATTTAAAAAGAGTCCACGTGGCTGGGAGAGACCTAGCCACACTGGGGCTTCCAGGTGAGCTGCAGGCTGCCTTGCACTGTAAGGGGGGAGCCCCAGCAGGACCCCTTCCAGGAAGGGACCCCTTGTCCCCTTGTAGTTGGGCTGGAGCCAGGGGCTCTCACCCCTACCCCAGGAGCTTGGGAGAGCCTAGGAAGGGAGGGGTGAAGGAGGAAAAAGGGAGATAAACAAAGAAAAAAGGAGAAAAGGCAGGCTGGGCTTAGAGCCAACTGGATCTCTGTTGGGGCATCCACTGTTGGAGGAAGCCAGGGGGGGACTCAACTTCCTCTCCAGGCCTGGCCATGCTTCCCCAGGGTTTCCCCGCGCACCTTTCAAACAATGAAGGAGGTGTGGCCAGGCTGGGAGCCAAGCACCAACAGCAGCAGCAGCACCACTGGCTACACCTCCTCTCCTCCCTCTGGCAGCACTTCATCAAAGTGAGTGTGTGTGCCCAGCCTCCCTCCTACAGGAGCAGCTGCCTCTCACCAGCCTCCCCACCTTCTCCTTCCAGCCCTGTGCACACCTTCCTGACAGTACACACACCAGCCCCCTCCCCCCACCCACCTCTACACCCCCTTCCTCCCCCCATCCTACTCACCCCCTCCAAGCCTCTTCCAGACCCCCCCAAGCTGAGACCCCCAACCACCCAATGGGGTCTCCTAGCCACAAACACCACACTTGGGCTGTCTTGGACACACACCAGCCCCCTGCCCCCACCCACCTCTACACCCCCAACTCTTCCTCCCCCCATCCTCCTCACCCCCTTCAAGCCTCTTCCAGACCCCCTCCAAGCTGAGCCCCCCAACCACCCTATCGGGTCTCCCAGCCACAAACTCCACACTTGGACTGCCTTGGACACACATCAGCCCCCTGCCCCCCACCCACATCTACACCCCCAACTCTTCCTCCTCCCTCATCCTCCTCACCCCCTTCAAGCCTCTTCCAGACCCCCCCCCCAGCTGAGCCCCCCAACCACCCTATGGGGTTTCCCAGCCACAAACACCACACTTGGACTGCCTTGGACACACACCAGCCCCCTGCCCCCCACTCACCTCTACACCCCCAACTCTTCCTCCCCCCTCATCCTCCTCACCCCCTTCAAGCCTCTTCCAGACCCCCCCCAAGCTGAGCCCCCCAACCACCCCAGGGGGTCTCCCAGCCACAAACACCACACTTGGACTGCCTTGGACACACACCAGCCCCCTACCCCAAACCCACCTCACACCCCCAACTCTTCCTCCCCCTCATCTTCCTCACCCCCTTCAAGCCTCTTCCAGACCCCCTCCAAGCTGAGCCCCCCAACCACCCTATGGAGTCCCCCAGCCACAAACTCCACACTTGGATTGCCTTGGACACACACCAGCCCCCTGCCCCAAACCCACCTCACACCCCCAACTCTTCCTCCCCCCATCCTCCTCACCCCCTTCAAGCCTCTTCCAGACCCCCTCCAAGCTGAGCCCCCCCCCCCCCCAACCACCCTATGGGGTCCCCCAGCCACAAACTCCACACTTGGACTGCCTTGGACACACACCAGCCCCCTGCCCCAAACCCACCTCACACCCCCAACTCTTCCTCCCCCCATCCTCCTCACCCCCTTCAAGCCTCTTCCAGACCCCCTCCAAGCTGAGCCCCCCCCCCAACCACCCTATGGGGTCCCCCAGCCACAAGCTCCACACTTGGACTGCCTTGGACACACACCAGCCCCCTGCCCCAAACCTCACACCCCCAACTCTTCCTGCCCCCTCATCCTCCTCATCCCCTTCAAGCCTCTTCCAGCCCCCCTCCAAGCTGAGCCCTCCAAAAAGAAAGGTCTTCAGAGGGGTAGCGTGACTTACAGCTGTATTACAAAAGTCAATGTCCATATGCAAAATTTTGTGATGGACCATTTATTAACAGGGCAGTTATAGGATTTGAGCCCCCACAGCATCAAGACCCGGGTGCTGCATGATGCAACATCCTGACAACAGGCCAGTCAGATTTCCCCATGTCGCATCAATCACCTAAAGCAGACCCTGCCGGGAGCAGGGATAACATTAAGAAAATGATGATGATGAGTGTGCCTTGTCAGTGATTAAGAAACCAATGGTGTGCCTGTGCCTTGACAATTTTAGCACCTTGTCAGTGAACTGTGAGATTTAAAAGGCTGAAAATCACTGGTCTAGTGGAACGCTGCCTTCTGAACATTGCGTCGCAAGCTCCTGAATCTACACTGTTTTAAATTTGATCTCTGCAGCAAGAGGTTTGTTTTGGGGCAAACAAGTAACAGCCACTGGTGTCCAAAATACCAGAACAACTTTCGCCACCTTGCAGAAACCTGCACTATATGAATTGGTGTGGTCAGCTGTACCAATACAAATAATACAGGCTGTGGGTGATGCAAGTGGTTAAGACTCTGTGCCTGTTAACCAGCAGGCCAGGGTTCGAGACCCAGGTCAGTCCCCGCAAGACAGGGTGAGCTCCTGTCCTTCGCCCCGCTCTGCAACGCCAACTGGAACCAATTGTATTGGCTCTGCCTTTCCACTGGACTATTTCAGCGGCGTGGAAAGGGGGGATTTGCTGCTTGGGTAACAGGCTGTCCTACATATCAATCTAACCCAGGCCTTTGTGCTTCGCATGCAGCATATGCAGCGAGCACTTTACCATAGGCTCCATTTATGGGTGCCTGCTTTGTTTGTGTAGGCTGTGGCTGCTGGCCGTTGCTAAACTCAAGAGAATCCAGTAGTATTTAAACTACTATGAATATGTCATGAATATAATGAAAATAGTATGAATTAAATCATAAATATACTGAATTTCTGTTATTTTCCTTTGCCCTCTTCATTCGCTATCATGTTTAGTAGTTTGCAAATCTGCACAAAGGACCTGAGTTTTTTTTAATCCATATAAAAGATATAAGAATGTTATAAATTCTGTAAAAACATTTCCTGTTCTTCAACCAAGGGGGTTGTGAAGCTTCATTTGTGGAATTATAGGAAATTATTAGGAATTTACAAGGTTGAAAACCACAGAACTAGAGCACCACCAGGTGAAGAGGACATGTGGTGTACCCATTCAGATAGCAGGAGATGGTGCTGCAGTCCTGCTCTGGTTCTTAGCAAGTGTGCTAAATTACTATAACTTTCCCAAGTGTCACTAGTGCCAGTGCCATAAAACTATTTGGTTACAATGAACAGTACTGGTGAAGAATTACAGGGACAGGAACTGGGAAGTGGGCAGATAGGGATGGGATTGATGGTGGGTCCCCACTCTTATGCTTGTTTTGATAATTGGGGTTGTAGCATGAAAAAAAGATTTAAGATTGCAGTTCTAAGAAACTACATATTGGCTGGCTGGAAAATAAATGAATCGCCACTGAGACCACTTAAATTTTGTAGCCCTCTTCTGAACCTTTTCTACATATTGAACTGTAGAAATGTTTGAGGGCAAATTTCTTTTTCTAAAGTCTAAGAATTGGTGGAAAAATTAGAAGGAATTACAGTATGAAAAATGTTTGCATTAATTGTTTTAGAATAATATTGCTGCAGCCAAGTCACACTGCTACAAAGCTCTGATTCGAGATTCACAGGTTGTAAGGATGAAACTACCAGTACTACATTTGACTGGTCTTTAACTTCTTTCCCTCCTACCTGTGTACATGCCCAGCAGCCCTTCTCATTATTAGTGTTCTAATTTGTATTAAATGTTCTTATTTGTTCTTCTGCATTCATTGTATATGAGTTAGTGCTAGTATGTTATGTAACCATTACCCGAAACTAAATCCCACATATGGTATTCATTCTTGGCCAAAAAATCCCATTCCATCCCATCCCATCCCACCCACCCATCCATCCATCCATCCATCCATCCATCCATCCATCCATCCATCCATCCATCCATCCATCCATCCACCAACCCATACACCCTTATCCACAATGGCTGTTTTCCCCTCCCATCCTACTCATCCTAGATGACTAGACCACCCTAGATCTAGATTCAGGTGATCCAAGCAGCAATCGCAACCTTGGAATAATCAATCTCTTACCTCTAAGCAGATTACAGATCCTTGATGCTCTTTGAACACTCTCAGCTGCTCACCAGTCACAATGTTCCATGTTCTAATAGTGTAATCAGTGCTGCCGGAAAAGAGCTCCCTGTTTGGAGCATCAAGTATTAGGCACAAGATTGCCCCGGTATGTCCTAACAGGGTCTGGTGACAACGTCCACTGGACACCCACCAGACTTTGACAGTGCAGTCCGTGCTCCCTGTCACCAGGAAGTCTCTGCTTAGTCTCTCCTCCACTGATTCTTCCTCTTCCGAATCCTCGAGCAGGTCTTCTGAGGAATAGAGAGCCAGTGTCAGAACACAGTTCCGATGGCCCCGAAACTCCTGAATGGGGTTCTCTTTATCTACACTCCAACACCGAGCAGTCCTGTCATAGGAGCCACTGAAGAGGTAATCCTTGGAAACCAAGATCCTGTGGAGGGGAAAAATAGACACATGACAAATATCCTCTTTGCCTCCTTGGTAATTAATGGAATTGAGAGGGGCTCTATTGTTTATTGAAAATATTTTTATCCCCCCTTTGCCATGGAAAATGTTTAAGGCAGCTCACAATTCAAGATTAAAATGAGCAATATATATATATATGTGTGTGTGTGTGCATACACACACACACACAAACACACACACACACAATTTTTAAAACTTTAAAAGGGCAATTAATAACTTGAAGGAGAGCAACTATTTAAAGCAAAGCACTGCTATAGAGGGGGCGGTGTCAGAGACTGACCAGGTTGGACACTAACTTAAAGGCAATTCAAATGCCATCTCTGGGCTGGAGGTCTCACCAGGAAGATCTGGATCCCAGACCTTTCTTGCCTACACAGTACTTCACTTGTCTTGCAAGTGGTCATTATGGGACAAACATGAACCAAAACACATTTGGCCACAATAAACTATGGGATTTACTTCAGATCAGATATGCACAAGACTTAAATTTAAGCTTTGCTGGGTCCACAGCAAGGCAGAATTTTAATTTTTTAACTTTAAAGCCCTTAACTATATCATTTTACTATGAAGAACTGTGCCTAACATGATGTTTTTCCAATCTCTTTATCAGGTGCATCTGTTACCAATTGAACTGTTTTGTTTTTTTCCTGCACTTGCATTCCCAGTAGTGGATTTGGTTTAGTTTTGCCTTGCTTTTCTGCTGGTCTTTCATTCCCAGGCTGTAGCTGTGTCAGCACTGCTGCTAAGATAACTGATCACAAAGCCAAAAACACATGCAGTAGAAATTTATACAATTTATTTGTGAAACCCAGAATATGAGAAAACTCCTTATTTGAAAAATAAAAATTTGGGGTGAAGATAAATCATCTGGGGAGTGTGTAGTCTAGACAAGTAGAATAAGTAGAGGCTAAGGCTACAATCCAGAGTAAAACCAACAACTAAGGCTACAACCCAGAGTAACTATGGGACCTTTTACACTGATGTAGTTACAGTGCTACCTATGGGAAATCTATGGGAAATGCATAGAGCAATCCAGAGTAGGGGAGCACATAAGAGACATTACGTGCACGCGTAGTTACTGCACCATTGAGTGAAAACCGATGGGAAATTCATATTGCAATCCAGAGCAAATTGTTCTTACACTGGAGCAAGGACTCCCTGTAGTTACTCTGGATTGCGCCCTAAGTGCCTCTTATGTCTTCCCATAGTTACTCCAGATTGTAGGGTCTGTTTTTTCAGGGAGCCTCACCACAGCAATTCCAAACAGTGGGGGCAGAAGGGAAGGCAACCTTTATTTTGCTCCCACCACTCAAAGTAGAGGAGTAAGAGTCATTTGAGGCTCCCTGCAAAACTTTGTGCTTTCCACCCACCAGAGCTATACTACTGGTCTAGTCAACCCTGAATGAAGACCCTACAGTATGACCTACCTGTTCACAATGGATGTGTGCCCTCGATAAACAGCCAGGCACTGACCAGTCATCATATCCCACTTTCTAATTGTGTGATCTGCACTACAAGTGAAGGCAGCTTCATTTTCTAAGTGACAAAAAGTGATGTAGCTTTCATGTCCTGGAAATAATATGCAGAGGATAAAATATTATCAGTATAAATTATTACTGAAATGATATAATGGAATTATTTTACATTTATAGGTAAGGTTGATTCACACTCTCATGTCTCTTGTCTTAAATCTCATTGCTTATCTCTTCTATCCACTTTTGATTTTGATTACGGTAAGTCCATTGGATGTATCCATTGGATGTATCCTGCTGATAAGCAAAGCCACCAGCAAGATGTTCATCCTGGCATACCTCCCTGGCCAAAAGTAGAGCATTTATTGAGGTCCACATTCATTGGATCAGGACCCTTATGGCATTCCTCTTCACCTGGCCTTGACAATAGATGAAGCATGTTTGCCTAGTTATGAGTAAATTCTTTATTTGGCTCAACTCATTTCAGACATCAGCTTGTCAGTTTCACAGCCCATCAAAAACTGGGAACCACTGAACCAAAGGGTTTCACCCCAAAACCCACACTACCACCCAGCAGTAAAACTTACCTCTGGGATTTTCTACAACATCCTCCACCTGGTGCTGTGCTCCGTGCCTGCTGAGTGCCAACTCAGTGCCAACTTCCTCCTTGGGGGGTGCCATAAATGTGCTTTTATAGCACATTTATATCACCTAGCACTGGAATTAGCTTAGTGCTTAATCCTATGTTTTGGGGGGCAGAATGGAAAGGGGAAATATGAGCCCTTATCTTCTCTATAAGCATCCTGTTCTGCAATGAATCTCCTTGGACCTCCACTAGTTCTGTAACTGACTCAAGTCTAAGAAGAAAGAAATGAAAGGGGAAGAAAAATGGACAGAATCCAGCATGCACCATGGTCAGTGGACACCCCACGATCTTCCACCACCTCCCCACTCCCATGTTCTTTCACCTGACTGTGAACTTCTTCCAAAACTAAATTTCTATACAAGTCTAAAGGTAAAGGTGTCCCCCACAGGTTGCCCTACTAGTTGTGACCAACTGTAGGGAACAGTGCCCATCCCCATTTTTAAGCCATAGAGCCAATGTTGTTTGAAGACACTTCTGTGGACATGTGGCCCACATATGCATAAACATTGTTAAAATAAATTCTATTATTGTCAGTGGGGCTTGCTCCCATGCAAGTGTGGATAGGATTGTGGTCTCATTAAATTAGAATTAATTTACTGGTACTTTTAATTACCATGTATTGGATTTGCTGATGACCTGGCTCTTGTAGTACAAGATACAATCAGGGTGATTTTGGACTGCCTCCTCAATGAGAACATAAAGACCTTGGGAAAATTCTTTGCAGACCGGAAATTCACACCTAGTGTCAGCAAAACAGTAACTACTTGTTTTCATCTGAACAACAAACTTGATAATGCAGCCAAAAAGGTCAACCTAAACTACAAGCTACTGCCTTATAATCCTCACCTCAGATACTTTGGACTAATTTTGGATCTGACTCTCTCCTGTAAGGCACACCTAGAGAACATTGCCACAAAAATTAATACCAGGAACAACATACTCCAGAAACTTAGAGGATCAAGATGGGGAGCCTCAGACTTCGCTCTCAGAATATCAGCACTAGGGTTGGTTTACTCCACAGCAGACTACTGTGCCCCTGTATGACTTAATAGCTGCCACACTGGTAAGATCGATGCCAGACTAAACAAAACCATGAGGATCATAAGCAGTTGTACTAACCCTACAATCCAGAGTAACTATGAGAGCATGTAAGAGACATTACATGCTAGACATTACATTACATTACAGAGCATGTAGTTACTGTACCACCTAGTGAAAACCCATGGGAAATTTATATTGCAATCTAGAGCAAATTGTTCTTACACCGAAGCAAGGACTCCCCATAGTTACTCTGGATTGCGCCCGATATCTACTTTAACTTGCTGACTCCCCATTTTGGGCCAAACAGTATCACCAGCTCTACAAAGGCAGGAAGGCTTAATGAAGGAATACAACAAAATTATGAGAAACCCTGTGCACACTGATCTTCCTTATTTATCAACTGGAAGGCTTACATCCAGGAAGCTCTCTCTAGCACTTGCTCGACAGCTATCTAACAAGTTTAACATCAACACGCAATTGAAAGCTAAATGAGAATGCCCAGATACAGGCAGTTACATAGAGGACCCTACATGAAAGGTGCCATGTTTTGACCTACCTTGCCAGCATTAGTCAACTTGGAACAAGATCCATACCAAGCATGGTATCTGCCAGGACTTTCATAGTCCAGTTCAGCCCAGTCCCTGTGGCCCAGTTCAGCCTGTTTAAGTGGGCTCTTGTATCTACCCTTCAGTGTGACTGTGGTGCTCCTTGACAAAACATTCATCACATTGTGTTCGAGTGTCCATCAAGAGCTTACATTAGCCCAGTCTCTGATATTTTCAATATAGACCACTCTGTCCTTGAATGGCTGAGCAGAATGGACATTAACATCTGATTTCCTGTAAGTCCATATATTTGCCTTATGCTAAATAATAAATAATTTAATTTATCTATTTTAGAAGTTATTTAGAAGCACCAATCTTCAGAACACCCAAAGCCTCACTTCAGTGCAGAAAATCTGCTTAGCAAGTGAGTCTCAAGTGTTCCAAAGACAACTGCAAGAATTCCTATAGAAAGGATGAAACCTCCTGTTGCGAAGGTCACTGTTATGCTGGAATCCTAAGCTCCAGTTCAGCCAACCTAAATCCCAGCGTAAGTCCTATGCTGACCTGGAAGTGTCACAAAAGTGCTATAAGACACTTCTATGCAGCTCCTGGGGGAGGGTTAGGCCAGTGCACAGACATGTGCTTGCCTTCCTATAACACCACGGAAATGGGAAGACCGATGAATTGTGCCGGCCTAGGTTAGGATTCTGTCAAAGCAACTAGGAAGCAAATGGCAGGTTTCTACAAAAACCACAGCCATACACCGATCTTATTCACTTTAAACTTAGAGAGGCATCAATCCAGAGCCAAGTTGTATGGTAAAACACGCAGCTATTGTACCTTGAAAATGACCCCGGCACTGGCTGTCAGCAGTGCTCCAGAGTCGTGCCGTGCTGTCTTCACTGCCCGTCAGCAGCCACCGCCCATCTGGACTGAGGCTGAGCCAGTTGATGCCTCCTTGGTGATCAGTGCAAACTTTCAGTGCTGAGCTATTGCTCCCCATCCTTCAGGTTTCACCACAAGGTGGGGGATACGGGGAGGCTCATAGACTCCCAGCCATATTCTGAATGGATGCAACTTTTGGAGCAAAAGTGAGCCACATCAAGCCAGCTTCAGCCATCATCTTTGGTGCAAACAGACTGCTGGAGAATTTGGGTTTCTGAAAACGAAACAAAAAACAACACATGCACACACAAAATGAGATCTCAGGGATACTGGGAATGAGTGATGCTTATAGGATTTATAAGGCCGGAACATATATGAATAAATGAGTGAAGCAGAATGCAAAGAACTGATCACAAGGACAGTAAACAAATGATGTATCAAAGATCTTTATCACAGGATAGGCCCCCTAGTCTAAAGGGTCTGGTCCAAACCCTTTTATTGTACTTAGAATTAAGCCTAAGCATGTTTTTAGGAAATAATTGCGTATTCTGGCACCATTTCCCTCCTTCTGTTGTCTCCCTTGTGCCTGTTTTTAGATGGAGGACTTGGTCCTGCCACACAGCATTGCTTGCTGCAAGGACAAAAGCAGAGAAGGAACCAGCTATTGTACCATCCTTCCTCAAAGAAGGGTAGCATAAAAATCTGAAACGAATGAATAAGGGTCATACATGCTGACAGAATAAACATAATTTATATATGTTCTTCTGTGACTAGCTATTAGTGGGGTTAGGCACTTAGGGCACAATCCAGAGTAATCTATGGTGTGTCCTTGCTCTGATGTAAGAACAATTTTATCTGGATTGCAATATGATTTCCAATAGGTTTTCATTAGGTGGTGCAGAAACTACAGGTGTATGTAAATCTCTTACGTGCTCCCGTAGTTACTCTGGATTGTTGGATGAAACACAAGAAGGAACAAACATCAACTAAAGGATACAAACCCATTTTCTAATACAATATTTCAAAGCAGGGAAAGTTTGTTGGGTTGCAGAGATCACCAGACTGATCTACAGACTGAGACTTCATTTGGGCACTGGTCATAGCAGGTTGGGCAGATCTGATCTTTACAACTTCTTTTCCCCACCACAAAACAAGTACATCCCATAATGTAAGAACTATTGTACCTCTCCTGCCTGAATGGGGAGACACATAAATGCAGCCTAAACTAATGGGCAAAAAAATGAAGTTTCCCTACAATCCATACTCTACATATTTCCAACTCAAGCCTGATTTATTTACATACATTCCTACCCTAAGAGAAAAATCCCACAAGACGGTTTACAATAAGGAATGTTAAAAGCTACATTTTTAAAGAAGTCTGCATTTAAAGACACAAAACCAACCATTTTTTCTCAATGTGCCTGTATTGGGTTGTGTGAATTCATAAGCCAATAGTTATGGCTGCTGGAAAGACAGAATTATTTGAGGTATGTTTTAATGTCCAGTATCAAACCCACTGGAGATTCCACTATGCAGCATGTTGTTTCCGTGAGTGTTCAAATAACTACAATGGTGGATGAAAAAATGAAATAAAGCCATTTGTGTAAATGGCATTTGTTCTGCATCTTCTACCACACAGATTCAGGGTGGTGGCTTAGCTAGACAGAGTACAAAGAACTAGATTTTGCAGGGAGCTTCACTGCAGCCATGCAAAGGGCCTTACCCCCTCCAAGCCATTTCAGGCAGGGGAGCAAAAAAGATGTATGCTTGGCTCTTACAGGACAGGGGAGGGTCAGTTGCATGATGCAGTGAGACTCCCTGTAAAACTTAGTGCTTTGCACCCCTTCCAGCTACACCACAGACTATGCGAGCTGGGTTAGACAGAGAAAAGTAATGGAAGTTATGTTTATGCACATAACAGAATGGAGTGAATTACTGGGACTGCAGGCTTTATATATTTTCTAATGCTCTTCTTTGTCAAAACCAGTACAACAGTAGGTCAAAAGCTCATTAGGAACTCCCAAGGGGATTCTAGCCCCTATTTTGAGGACCATGGCTCAAAGGGATGCCTGTAGCCCGAAGTGGGCTACAGGGAGAATCAGAGTGGGCTAGAGGGAGAGTAAAGCTCTAGGTTTTCCAGGTGCCTGAGTGCACTGTAGGGCTGTGGGTGGCGCAAGTGGTTAAGTCACTGTGCCTGTTAACCAGCAGGCCATGGTTCGAGACCCGGGTTGGCCCTACAAGTCAGGGTGAGCTCCTGTCCTCGTATGGGTTCTGCCTTTCCATTGGACTAATTCAGTGGCGTGGAGAGGGGGGATTTGCTGCTTGGGTAACAGCCTGTCCTCCATAACAATCTAACCCAGGCTTTCATGCTTTGCATGCAGTGTATGCAGCACTGAGCATGATACCATAATCTCTCAAGACTGACAGAGGCCTGCTTTTTTTTTGAGCGCACTGTGCAAGCAGCCCCTACTTCTCCCCTTTGGAGCCATTCTGGGCAGGTCAACAAAAACAGAGGCATTCACTTAGGTGCCTGTGAAACATAGTGTTTTGACCCCCTCTAGCTACACTACTGCCTAGTTCACCTCCGTTTCGTTCCTGCTGCCCTGAATGGCTCCGGAGGGGAGGGGCAAAGGCCGCTTGGATGTTGCAGTCAGGTACATGCAAAGCTTAGTGCTTTGAGTTGACCCTCTCTAGCTATGCCACTGGCCACCTGTGAAGAGTTGCAGCTGGGCTGAAGGCAGGATGACCTTATATCATAACCACAAAAGAAAACGAGGCCCTTCTGAAATGTAGGACAAAATGTAAGAAAATGTAGGATGTAACAAAATAAATACCAGAACACTCATATATGAATATTGCTTTCATGTGATTAATTTAAACACTATATACTTACTATTAAATTTAAATCTATTCCATGTAATTTATTAGAGATATCCCTAGCTTTCTGATGGTTCGTTTTCTGACGATCCACTCTTCCAACACATTTCAATTATACCCAGAACTTATTCATTCAATGCATGTGTCGCTCTTTCAACCTCTCTCTGTTCTTCTAAAGGCCAAGAATGAACTTTCTCCATGTTATAGCTCTTGGTCTAATCTTATCCCATTCCCAAAGGACTTGAGAATCCATTTGCAGAAATCTTTGTGTGGCAGCAAAAATTTGCGAGATAAAAGGGACATTTGAAATTTGCTAGCCAAAAAATGGATTGACACAACATTTATAAACTAAAATTTTAAATTAAAACCTTTTGCATTTTAGATTGTGAGCCCTTTTCGGACAGGGACCCATTAGCTATTATTTTTTCATTTTCTTGTAAACCGCTTTGTGAACTGTTTAGTTGAAAAGCGGTATACAAGTACTGTACATAGAAAAAAAAGATTGGATTCCACTTTTCAACGGTTTTCACTTTTGGACGGTGCTCCAGTCCCTAACCCATCCAATAAGCGGGGATGCTTGTATATAATTTATTAATTCCAAGACAACTCCATGCTGCCTGCTCACAAGGAAAAGGAGGACAATTAAGATTTTTTCCTAGGACACAACCCAAAAAAGAGGACATGTCCTGGGAAAAGAAGACAAATGGGATTCCTGGGCTAATGGCCATCATGGGAAGTTTGAACTTGGTCTTGGGTGGGATAACAAGGCCAGCAGCCTCAGAGGAGCCACATCCTAAGTGATGCTGGAGGTACCCACCCTACCAAGTTTTTAATGGGGGGGGGGAAGGGAAGAAGGAAGAGCCAGGAGTGGTCCTGCTCCTGCTGGGATGGAGAACAAGCCTTCTCCCCACTTTCCTCTCCCTCCATCCCCTGCTCCGCCTGGGTGGGCTGTGCCTCCCCCTCCCCACAGGAAAAGGGGAGACCCCTCCCCTCCCTACAGGAGGCCTCCCCTCCCCACATCTAGGAGGGAAGCAACGCCCTGTCTGGGGCGCTTCCTCTCCACGCGGGCTCTGGTGGGGTGGGAGCTCCCCCTCCCCTCCCCCTGTTTCCTCCCCTCCTCCCACGACGCCCCCTTGACGTGGGTGGGGGTCTGAACCCCCCTTGCCACCCCAAGCTGCGCCCTGGACTGTGCGCTTCCCTCTCCAGGGCGCACAGTGCGCATAGCTCCTGCTGTCCAGATCCCTTCCTCGCCCCCCCCCAAGGCCGCCCTCCCCCCACAAGATGGGGACCCCCCAGTCCAGGCACTGACCCCTCCCTCCCTCCCTCCCTGTGGGGGTCTCAGAGAAACAAACTGGGGCCTCCAAGTGCGCCTCTCTTTACGCATCGTGCGTAAAGGTGAGTGCCAAAGTGGGACCCCACCTTGGCTGCCTCCTCCTCCCCTCTAGGCTTCTCCTTCCCGCCAGTTGTGGGCTACCTGAGGGGTTGGCCCCTCAGGTGTGGGGGGCACCAGCCAGCACCTGCCACAGTTCTCCCCTCAGCCCCTTTCTTAGGTACATCTCTAGCCATTCATGTTAAAAATGAAGCCCCTTCTTTTGCTCAACCTCTCCAAGGCAGTGGCATAGCCAGAGGGGGGCAATGCGCTAAGTTTGGCAAGGAAGCCTCACTGCAGCATGTAAGTGGCCCCCCCTTTGGTGCCATTCTGGCCTCCATTTTGCACCTCCGGCCCAGAATGGCACCGAAGGGGGGGGCCGCTTGCACCAGAGGACTCTCCATCCTCTTTTTCCAGGATGTGTCCTCTTCTATAGCCCTCTTTTTTGTTCTCTTTTTACTTGTGAGCAAGCAGCATGTAGCCAACACCTCAGTTTTGCACCCCCCCCCCCCACCAGAATGGCACCAAAATGGGAGCCACTTTAACTAGAGGTTTATACATCTTTTTTTTCCCAGGACATGTCTTCTTTTTAAGCCTTGGTCCTGGAAAAAAACTTTCATTCTTCTCCTTTTCCTTGTGAGCAGACAGCATGTAGCTTTCTTGTAATTAATAAATTATATGTAATAACTTTATATTTAGTAATAAGTAATATACAATACAATTCTAACCATGTCTGCTGAAAAGCCCCACCAATGGGGGCTTTACTCCCAGGAAAGTGTGTTTAGGATTGCAGCCATAGTGTTCAAATTAACCACTGTATGAGTATTTTTTGTTTTATTCGGTCATGTCCTACATTTTCTTGGGTGTCCATCATTTTGGGGAGGCTACATTTTGTCCTCTTTTCTGGTTATGATATATGGTTGCCCTGGGTTGAACACCGCAGCAAGGCTCCCTGCAAAATGTAGTGCTTTGCCCCCTCCCCAGCTATGCCACTGTTAAAGGCTGTCCAGTTACTACTACCACAGGCTGATTCATTCACACATTTGCATTTGCACACCTCCCCACCCTGGAGTATTACTTACTTCAAGCCAAGGGGGGTGACCTTCTGTGGTTCACCATCTCTGGAGAAGACACAAGTCATCGGAGCAGGTCCAGATCCAGCCAACACAAGTGTGGCACCCCTTTGGTCGTCTTCAAGTCACCCTCTTCAAGCTGGATCATTTGAATTAAGATTTAGTCCAGGAGCAAAGAAAAGCAGAAATATTAGGAGTCACCAAGCAGTCTTGGGGTTCTTCATGTCTTTAGCAGGAGGAATAAGAAAAGTGTTGGAAAACCCAAAGTCCAGAGAGACAAGCAGCCTGATCACCACCAAAATCACATCCAAGCAGATCCCATTTCCTTCCATGATAAAAGAAAAAATAAAAAAAGAGAGAGAAAAGAAACTGGGGGGCCTTGTTGGATTAACTGAGCCCAGTGGTTTTTGCCCCTGCTCTCTGAGCAGCTCCTAAGTCTTAACTTTCTCTTGTGCTTTTAAACCCCTGAAGACGCCTTTGTTGATCTTGAATCTAAGTTTAGTATAAATCATTGTGGTGGCGGTTGTAGCATTGTAGAAAGAACGCTGAATTTAAAAGTCTTCCTCTTTGGTGGATTGTGCTGCCTTTTGTCCCCTGTTCTTACCCCCTTTGGCTGTGCATAAAGAAGTTTCATCCGGATGGTGCGCTGAGACCTCCGCAGCGGTCCAAAGCCTCTTGCGGTCCTTCTCCTTTCACCCAGTTCTTCCCCAAAACGTTTTGGCTGTTTCTTACATTAAACAGTTGTGCAGAGTTCATCTTGTCGTTCTATTCAGGCTCTGCAGGGGATCAAATACCACCCCTCAGATTTCTACAAGGTCCTAAAGAAAGCAGAATTATACAGCAGAAAGTACTAGGATTTGAACTTCTCAAATTCCTGGGAATGAATCAAGCCTCGTGATTCAACCTATCTGTGTTAGAAAAAGGTTTTCACACTCCAAGTGCAAAGCGAGTACAGTCCAGTTGTAAACCTTGAAGTTATAAAGGATCTTTGTTGTATGCTGGGGAGGGTAGCAGCTAACATATGTTTATAGGATGTGACCTGTGAGAAAAGTCTTGGTAAAGTCAGTACTACATCAGATCCAAGTTACACTACGAGGTCAAGATGCACCAGGACAGGCCAAAGAGCAAGTCAGCCAACAGGAACTCAGGGACAGCAGCAGATTCGGAGGAACAGTCCTCAGTTCTTGCAAGGTGAGCAAAAGGAACATATGTACTGATACACACATCAAAGACTACACTTAACTGGAAGGTGAACCTGTGAACTGATTTCACTGAAAAGCATCATGTTCAGGCAGGTTATGCAACATCTGCTTGTGTTATTTCTGAAATACTGCATTCACACAAGCAAATCATCACTTGCTGTTGCAGGAATCTGTGAACATGTGAAAAGCTAGTGAAAGAAGCAGAAAGGCTGTGGGTTTGCCAGGTGGCACAGTCCAGGCTTCAGTGTTTCTTAGCAAAACGTATTGTGGATCATTCAACCAGCAGCTTCTCCTTTTGCAAAGGGGCACAGAGACACCACGGTGGGGAAGCCAAATTAATCCCAGCTGTTCCTCATTCCAGGTTAGGAAGTCAGGAACACATATTTAAGGGGTGAGTACAGAAAACTGTCTTGTGCAATGTCTCATTGGATCATGCCCATAAATCAGCATGCATTATGCTGATTTAAAATTGTACATATTGCTGCAGTCAGATACGGCCAGGTCTAGTACAAATCTGTGGGTCTGTGGTACCAATCCAGTACACTCAGCTCTCCACCAGAATTACTTGCCATTTGTGCAGCATTGGATTTAGAAAGCTTGATACTGCCATTATGATCACTGATCTATCTATCTATCTATCTATCTATCTATCTATCTATCTATCTATCTATCTATCTATCTATCTATCTATCGCTTTTCAACTAAAAAGTTCACAAAGCGGTTTACAAAGAAAATGGAACAATTAATGACTAATATGGCTGCAATCCTAACCCCAGTTAGGCTGGCATAGCCCTAGCACAAGTCTCGTGCTGGCCTAGATATATCACAAAAGTGCTGTAAGAAGTGCTATTTTTCTGGAAAATAGATACCAGTACTCATCTGCTGGTACTGAATACTAACCACCAGTTAGGCCAGTGTAAGTCCAGCACAAGTTTTTCTTTCTGAGGTCTCCTTCCATCTCTCTGTCTCTGAGCTTTGGCCAAAGCAGTGCTGCTGAAAGGATGGCTCAATGACAGCCATTGTCACAAGGGACTTAAGATGAAGCACTTCTTTGGCCACGTTTAGTCTGCTTGCCTTTATTTTTGACACCCCAGGACTGCACAACAATCTATATACAGTGGTACCTCTCAAAACAAATGCCTCACAATACAAGCAATTCACATAACAAGTATAAATTTCCAAGAAATCTTGCTTCACATAACAAGTTCTGCTTCACTTAACAAGCAAGCGCGCTATACACACACATGCTATACAGCCCTGACGCTCCACATGGAGGCTCTTTAAAAGGGTTGTCGGCCAGTGCTGCTGCCTCTAACCTCCCCCAACCTGCCCCCAACCTGCCCCTAACTGCCCCAAGTGCTCCCACTGAACACCTTGAAACTCCAGGAGCAGCCCAGGTAAGCCTCCCAGGAAAGTGTCTTTGCAGCCTCCTAACCATGTCTACTCAGATGTAAGCCCCATTGTGTTCAACTCCCAGAAAGTGTCTTAGATTTCAGCCTCCTAACCATGTCTACCCAGAAGTAAGCCCCATTGTGTTAAATGGGGCTTACTCCCAGGAGAGTGTCTTTAGGATTGCAGCCTAAGTAGACTTCATAGGATCATGCACATTGAATGCACATTTTGAATTCAATTGCTGTGTTTTGTCATCATTTTTACATCCAGTTAATATTTCTATATGAATATTTTGGGGGTTGTAGAACCAATCATCTGAGTTTCCATTATTTCCTATGGGAAAATCTGCTTCATGTAATGAGTGTTTCACTTAAAGAGCATGCCTCAGGAACAAATTAAGCTCTTTATGTGAGGCATCACTGTATATAAAACTGAAAACTCACTCACAAACGCCCAGCAAAAATCGCTGGGCCTAGAAGCGTGAAATTTGGGGTGGGTGTTTCTTCCATGACAGAGGGGTTCACTAAGAACAAGTTTTTGGAAATTCCAACTGGTAGGGGGTGAAATGGGGCACAATGCATTTTCCTCCCTATATGTTCCATGGAAGAATCCCTGACTGAGCGATGCTCTGCCCCAACCCCCGAACCTAGAAGCGTGAAATTTTGGGAGGGTGTTCCTTCTGTGACATAAACACCCACCAAGAACCAATATGGAGAAATTTAACCCTTAAGGGGCTGAAAAGGGGTGCAATGTGTTTTTGTCCTATGCTTAACATGGAAGACTGACCAACATCCAGCCAACTGAGTGCTTGGTGCCTGATGCACTGGGGGGATGTTGTTCAGAGGGAAGGGTTGCACTGGGGAGGATGTTGCACATGGGGGGTGTTGCACAGAAGGGGGATGGATGCTCACGGGGGGATGATGCACATAAGGGGGATGGATGCGCATGGGGAATGATGCGCATGGGGGATGTTGCAAATAGGGCAGATGTTGCACATAGGGGTTTGATGTGCATGGGGGAATGATGCACATTGGGGTTGATGCACATAGGGGGTGGCGTACGGGGGAATTTTACTCCCACAACGCAGGTGCGTTTTCACTAGTGCTCAATAAAGAAGCATCTTTTGCTCTTAAAATACAAGAGAGTGGAAGAAATATAATCCCCTCACTTGACAACATCATTAAGGAGCAAGTTCCCTTGTATCTGAAGTTCTGACCTAGCAAACATTACCCCTGGCTAATCTGGCTTCTCTTTAACTTGGCAAAGAAACACCCAGACTCCCACTGCAAGCTTCATTTGCAGCTGGAATGAAATAAAAGGAAGGCAAATCACGGCATTTGATCCTATGTTGTTTTCAAAATACAAACGATTTTGGACAAAACCTCTATTTTATATATAATAGAAAAATAAATAATGAGATTAGTTTTAAGTAAGGGAACAGAGAGAAGATAAAACAGCTTCTGACTCCTGCTTTACGGGGCCAAATCCAAAATGAGTATGAGCTGCTGTGGTCTTCAGTGGACAAGAAAGGTTCTTTTGTTCATTTTGGAAAGTGGAGCCAACGATGTGCTAATGCCCTAAGTTGTTAGTCTGCAGCCCCTTCTCAACCAGCTGAAGAACTCTCAAGCGTTCAGCTATGAAAGGTTATGAGGATATTAGTAGGATCCTGCTGGATCAAGCCATCTAGTCCAGCTTCATGCATCTCACAGTGGCCCACCACATGCTTCAGGGAGCACCCAAGATAACAAGACACCTGCATCCTGTTATCACTCCCTTGCACCTGGCATTCTGAGTTACCTACTTCTAAAACTTGCACATACCCATCATGTAGGGTTGCCATAATTCTCTTCCACAAAATCGGGACAAGATCCTCCCATTTGCCAGTATGTGAACACAACCCCTTAAAATTGGAATTGTCCCCATTTTTGTACCATCATGGCTAATAACCATCATGCTTTTTCTCATTTATCCCTTGGCCCATGGAAATTAACGGCTCATGAGGACATAAAGCTACAGATATTTTTTGCATTGGAGAGCTAAATTGGCTTCCTAGCAAGACGGCATAAAAGCAGTGGTGTAGCTTCAGGTGGGTAGCACAATATGTACTGCAGTCAACACAGTGTGCTGTGTAAGCGGGCTTCCCGACTTGTGTGTGTGTGTGTTGCCACTATGGCTGCCCAAAACGGTGAGTGGGAGTGTTGCATATATGGTGTGTGGCGGCATCTGCAGTACTTCCCATGCCATTCCTCTTGTAGCTACATCACCGCATGAAAGCATTACACAAATAGAAGATAGCCATGGCAGTTCATTGGACTCTCCATCTGCAACTGTGGAAGGAAAATTTCTCAAAATCCCAGGCGCTGGGGTTGTCTTGACATTTAATGGTCTGTACCGTTAAAACAGTTCTCTTGTTTTTCTTCTATCTGGAGCTATTGGAACCTATATTGAACTTGTGCCAATTGTTGGGGTGCAATCCTAAGCAATTTTTGGGCACTGGCATAGCAGTGCCAGTGGAGCATGTGCTACATCCTACAATTGGGGGCAGTTGTGAAGGGCTCCTCAAGGTAAGGACATCTTTGTTCCTTTACCATGGAGTTGCACTGCTGCTAACCCCAGAGCTGAAAAGTTGGTTATTATTGCGCTGCTGATTTTTTTATACCAAATCAATTGTGTCCATGGTATGTTAAAAACAGTCATGTCCTACTGGGCCCCAGTGATCTTAGTCTTAAATAACAATAAAATATTGTTAACAATATTAACATATTATTGTTAACAATATTGTTTACAAAAAATAAAAAACAATAGTGGAAACGGGCAGAATTAATGGAACAAGGAAAAATGTGGGGAAATGCAGTTATGCTTCTTTAGAGCTTGCTTATAGATGGGAAAAAATCCCCATCTGTGCTATGGAAACATTAACAATTCCTTGCCTCCAAAAGCTGTTGCAAGGATGAGGAAGATACATCAAAGTGTTTTGCGTAAGTGATAAATAATCATTCCTTTTCCTGTGAAGAATTGCATTTAGCTGATTCATGAGCATCTGTTTCCATTCATTCCAGACTTTGTGCCCTGACACTGCTGGATTCCTTTCCAAGGCCGGCCAGGGGGCCAAAGAGCGGTTTCTTTGCTAAACACAGTATATATAGCAAGATGACATGGTCTGAATATGGACGGATTAGAGAGGGAACATTTCATGAACTTCCTTTACCCGTATGGCTTGCGGACAATCCTCAGATGCATCTGACACAATGTAATCAGTGGTTTTGCTGTGGCAAATGGAATGTGCATCCATGTGCTGTCTCAGTCCAAATGAAACATAAGAGTCACCACCGTTGTCTGACCAAGCAGACGCAGCCCCTTCCAGTCATTCTGAAACCTTTCTACAGTGGTTTCCCCTTCAGTGCAGATGATCAAGCACGCATCTCCAAGCTCTCAAAAAAGCCCGTTCCCACATGATCTTGGCCCCAGATAGGGGCTATGGGCTTAATACCTATTTGTTGCTTGTTATGGGTGGCCAGCTTTGCTGTTTCTGTTAGTTATATTAATAGGGTGGGGAGTTTTGTCATTGATCAAGACTAATCCTATGTCTAGGCTTAGATACCTAGGATTGTCCCAGAAGTCCCATTATAGTCAATGGGGTTTAAACCCACATATCTGTGGGGAGAACTGCAGCCTAAATTAGTTTGACTTTAGCATGTAAGCTCATTAGCTTCTTAGCATGCTTTCTTGATCACAGTGTTGGTGAGGAGCATTGGAGGTGCAAAAGCTCTAAAAATTATTTTTCCCAAACGGAGGGGCTGCCACAGAAAGTAGTATTATGGCCCACCTTTGCTCCTTTAATGTGAGCAATGTTTAAGAGCACCTCACAAGTTCATATGTGGAAATAACTGCCAGACATGAGCTGTGATGCTACTGCGAATACCATGTACTCACAGAGGCAAAGATTTGTGTACCCACCAGCATGTGTGATAAATCATGATCTTCCCCATCAACAGACAGCCAGTATCCTGGGACAAGCCTCTCCACCTCATAGCATGAGTTCATGAACATTGTTCATCCACGCTGTAGGAACGTACAGCTATATAGAAAAATAATCTGGTGGACACTGTGATTCAATGGGTATTATATATATTTTGGAGGTCCTTCCTTGCCTTTTTTTTAAAGGAATAGATAGATGCTGGACCTTGAGTCAGTGGATACACAGGTTCACCCTTGGTATCCATGAGGGATCAGTTCCCAAACCCCACATTAGATACTGAAAAATCATAGTTAATGCAATGGGAGGGCCATCACAGAATCCTAGAGTTGGAAGGGACCTAGTAGGTCATCTAGTCCAACCCCCTGCCTGTAGCAGGAAATCCCCCTAGAGCAGGGGTGTCCAACCTTTTAGCTTCTCTGGGCCGCATTGGAAGAAGACAAGTTGGTTTGGGCCGCACATAAACACTAACAACTTTTTTGAAAAAAAATATAGGACAAAATGTAGGATGTCCTATATTTTGTCCTACATTTTAAAACCTTGGAGTAAGTCTCATTGATTTTAATGGTGCTTACTTCTGAGTAGGCATGATGCATAGGATGGGCAGTGATCCTCTCCAAGCTAAGCCTTGGAGTAAGTCTCATTGGTTATCATGGGGTTTTCTGCTGAGTCATGCATAGAATTGGGCTCTCAGACTGCAACTTGGGAGTAAGCCTCATTGACTTTAACAGGGCTTACTTCTGAGTAGGTCTCAAGGGCAGCAGGCAGCAGCTGGGATAGAGGCTGAGGCTGCTTTGGGGGGATGCAGATGGGCAAGCGCTGCAAGGTCTGCAGGGGCCTGAAGCACTTTGAGTGCCAGGAGGCAGGTAGTGGGAGGAGCCAGGCAGCCCAGACCAGCTTTGTGGCGGCCACCCAGGGCAGTGCGCAGAGAAGCACACGAAATTTGAAAATGGCTGCTGCCACAAAACCAGTTTTTCCAATGGTGGTGGCCAGCTTTGCAGGAGGGCCACATCCACCCTCATCCTGGGCTGCGTGTTGGACACCCCTGCCCTAGAGCATCCCCGACAGGTGCTCGTCGAGCCTCTGCTTGACGATCCCCAGTGAGGGAGAGTCCACCACCTCCCTTGGCAATCCGTTCCACTGCCGAACCGCCCTCACCGTCAGGAATTTTTTCCGGATATCCAACTGGAATCTCCTAACTTGCAGTTTGTACCCATTGGTTCTAGTCCTGCTTTCAGACATGCACCTCTGGATGCACAACCTCCTAAATCCTGGAAAGTGATCCTGATCACATCCAGGAGGCTTTCTCAAGTCCTCCAGTGTGGGTTCAGAACCTATGCTGAGTCTAAACTGTGGGTTTCAAACCCACAGTAACAAAATGCACTCACATAAGTGTACATACACGCCTTACATTGTCTGCATATAGAGGTCCTGTGCATGGGGTTCTCCATTCCATGTATTGTGAGATTTTGCGAGTTGTCCTGAAATTATTCCAACCTTGTAATTAGACACATCAGATTCCAAGAGAGGTGCTGAAAAAACCACTGCTTGCCATCGTTTCTAACAGTCAGCCAGTGGTAACCATGACCATGAAATGTTATGAGTCACACAATGACCTGACTGGGTTGTGGGAAACTATCATTACTGGGGGTTGGAAAGGTAGAAAGTTTGGATCTTCATGGCCTTTCTGCCTGAAACTCCATTCGCACCCCAAAATGATTTGCAAAAACCTCAGGCTGCAAGTCCAGAAAGAACATCCGAGACTTGTAAGATCCAAATCTCATTCACCACTGGGAGCTGTAAAGTTTTACACCAATGCATTGCCTGAGGTTTTCCATTCCATTGTATGACCATTAATTTAGAAAAGGACATGAAAACCCCAAAAAGCATATATACAGAGATACAAAGTTAGGCTCACATCACAGGCACAGAATAGCCTGCAGGGACTCAAGTCCCATTTTTCCAGTTCATTTAAATGGCGTGCAAGAACTTGAACGAGTCCACCAACTGGACGTTAATATGAACAACAGTGTTGTGTGCACAGCTTAGGAAGGAACAGGTACGCTGTCACTCAGCAGGATATTGGGAAATGTAGTAACAAATGTAGTAACTTTGTAGTAACAAATGTAGTAACTAGAAGCCTAGTAACATTTCCTGTGGGACATATCCAGCCCCACCACACTTCAGAGCAAAAGAGAAATGTTTTCATTGTGGTTCCACTCCATTTTTCTTGTAATTTTTGATGTGAGAGCCTGAACACACCATAAATACAACCAAGGGTATTCTGACTGCTCATGGCTCATAGTAAAAGTGGATGAAAATGGTTTTATTTTTTGTGGATCATGTTTTTTTCAAAATTAGATGTGCAGAAAGTGTTTTTATTCCAAAGATGTGTTTTTATAAATTTTAATTATACATAATAACCACTTGGCGTATGAGGTAGGTGATATAGGTGGTATAGCTTTAGCAGATGCTGCACCCACATGCATGTAGAGGTGTTAGAAACTACTGTATGTTGTTTCTAACACCGTTCCCCAGATTTGTTTTTGTGTTGTTTTTAAAAAATTGTTTTTAAAAAAGTGTTAAAAATGTTTTATATTTCAAACTTAATGACTCTGTAGGTTTATTTTCTATTTCCAAGGACATGGGGAGAATTCAAAAGAGGTATCCCAGTCTGTATGGGATTCCATTTCCAATCCATTATTCAGTATGTGGCATACTCACTCATGGTTTCAATTTGGGGAACTCACTGCCACTCACATAATAGAGAGCTCCCCAAATTGCAGAAATGGTGATGCCCAGCAGGACACCCCTTTTTCAAGCAGAGGCACCTCTTCAGTCAGCAGGAACCGTGTGCGACAGCTGTCAGGCCACAGCCCGACAGCCAATCCTGTGCACTCATGGTGGTAATGTGGGGGTGGCAAAACCAACCTATTATAGATGCAGACGCTCAAAGGTTTTGCCAGATATCCAGTTGCTAATATTATGTATTTAAAAATAAAAACATTGGCGCAAAAGGCAATCTTGACTGGTTCTAGAGTTCAGCCACAAAAACTTCAACAATGTGCCTGTTAAAGATATGTCTGTCCAGGCTACTCTAGACAGCCTGGAGTTCCACCAGAAAAAAGTTTTCCATCCACCACATCAGCGCTGTCAGAATCGAGCACAAAAGAAACAGTTATTTGGTGTAATACAAACAACCTGGTCTTCTTCAACCTTGGAGTTGGGATCCTACTAGGGTTGCAAAGACTCAGGTGTGAGTTTGCAGCAACTCATCAGGAATGATAAAGGTTGAAGATCACTGGATGAGAGCAACAGGAGGTGAAGATAGTTATCTCTTATACCGCTTTAGGCAACCAGGAGATTATGAGCACAATCCTAACCGTGTCTACTCAAAAGTAAGTCCCATTGTGTTCAAGAAAACTCCAAGAAAATGTCTTTAGGATTGCAGCGTATGTCCCAGTTGTGTTCAAGTTCTTAGCAATTGTGTTAAAATAGATTCCACTAGTGCCAGGGTTCATGGTAATAAGAACATTTCATCAAAGTGAACAGCGTGTTATAAGGGCAGGAAGTAAAAGGTGATGGAGTGCGGAGAGCAGATAGGGAGGGGGTACAGGATTAACTGATGATCTGATGATCTACAGTCATCAGTATCATAATTATCTTATCTTATGTTGTGGCATCAGAAAAGTAGAAGACCACTTATATACCTGTGAAGGTTTCCATTTACCCAGATTTGCTCCACCTCATTGTTACTTAACCTAAGGAGCAGTTCACACCAAATAACCTTTCCTTTGGTGCTTATGACAGCACTGATTTTAAGGATTAAACAAATAATAGCTGCTGGTATGCAGTTTTTCGTGTTCCTGGAAGTAGGTGGCTGCCCATCAGATGCCCACTACTGGAAAAAAACAGTGGTGGGCAGCAAGTGTCTGGTATTTGAGTGCAGGGCTGCCAAAGAAAGCTAAGCAGGGAACAATCTTGAATGGGAGACTGCAAGCTGATGAAGCTGTCATGAGACAACAGAGCTAGAACATGTCTCCATTTCCAGCTTGGCTGACCTGAAATCCTGGCTGACCTGAAAACTCACATTCCCTGATGCCAGATGCGATGACCAGGATGTGAAGAGGGAGAAGCGTTCTATGAGCTGCTCATACAACAATTACCTACCTCACAAGGTTGTTGTGAGGACAAAAAGGAGAAAAAACTATGTAAGCCACGTTGGGCATTTGCATTAGCATAGAAAAGGAGGAGTATAAATCCCTTAAATAAATGAATAAATACTAACAGAATGGAAGGATGGCATGCAGGATAATGGTTTCATGAGTGGAAAGAGCCTTGATGAGCTTCCATGAACAGAGCCATCATTCTGCATGCCCTGCAACATTTTTCCCCCTAAATATTAACAGGAATGGAAAATGAATGGGGTCCCCTGAAATAAAGACCATTCATCCCAATTTAAGGATTACATCCTTTCAGAAGAATGGCACTTGAATTGGAACAGGTTCCATATGATCTGAAAACAGATCACCTTTAGTGGGACATTGGCATCTATTTCTGAGAAAAGAGAGGATGAATGAATGAACGAGTGAATGAATAAGATGATGGATTTATAGGGCATTTTCCAAAAGCAAAGAGAATGTTATTTTTGAAAGCAAGAAACCAAACAGGTTTTACATATCAGTCCAAACTGATAAAAACACGATCCCTAAAATGCAAAAGCCCTTCAGACCTACTCTGATTACTATTATTACAGGTTCATATGACCCCATTGTTGTTTTTTCCTCTTACTAGCCAAGATAACTACTTCCCACAGTGCACGTCTCAGCGTTTTTCTGCTCCTTGCTTCGGGGAAACGGTCTTGCTGGAAAATGTGCGCACACGGTCATGCAGTTCAGGGTTACAGTATAAACAGAGTTAGATGGGGGGCAGCTGCGATCCATGAGAGGACTGTTTTTGGTTTCCCCAATCTGAAGTTTTATATATATATGGGAGCACGTGAAAGCAACATTACTCAAGGTTTGCCTTTAAAAAAAACCATTGTGCATCTTATGTAGCAAGCATGACTGTTCCAGAATAAGCCTCAAAACTGTCTGACTCTGTGCAATGCATCTGGCCAAGGAAATCTCAAAGACTAAACAAGTGTAATCACAGTCCCGTTGATTAAAATTTGATTTCACTGATTTTTTTTCAAGAAAAATAATGGCCAATTTAATCTACATATGCAACCGATCAAAGTTTGCAAGTGCATATAAACTGCAAACAAGATGGCTTGTTATAAAAGGTTTGAGCTGTTTGTTTAATCCAATTCCAATGGTGTCACAGTTTTCTGAGTACATTCAAGGTCTAAATCATTTTGAAAAACAAAGCCTTGTGTGGGTTGAGACTCGTACATCTTGAATTTGTTGCTGGAATTCTATTCCTGAAAAATTGGAATGTGAAGGGGCAGATTACCCGGCAGGATTTTGCCATTCAGGGTTTCATGTCTGCTTTGGACATACCAGAGCCAGGACGCTGCATTAGGGTGTTGGACTGAGACTTGGAAGATCCAGGTCCAAATCCATCCTTGATCATAAAGCTTTCTGGGTGACCTTGGGGCAGTCACTTAGAATGCAATCCTAAACCCCAGTTAGGCCAGCCTAAGTGCCAGCCCAAGGCTAGGGGGTGTTGCAAAAGTTCTATAAGGCACTTCTGTGCCAGTTAGGCCAGTGTACAGACATGTATCAGACACCCCACAGCACCACAGTGGAGCAGGTGAGTTGTGCTGGCCTACATTGTTTAGGATTGTGCCCTCTCTCTCAGCCTCAACTACCTCACAGGGATGTTGTGAAGACAGCAGGAGGGGAAGATCTAAACTTTGTAGGCGGCCTTCAGCATTTGTGTTGGCATGGAAAAGGCGAAGTATAAATCTCTTAAATAAATATCAAATAATCTGTTAAAAAAATAATTGCCTTGGAAAGATATAGAATCCATAGCTCTCTCATCAAACTATAATTCCCAAACTATAATTCTCAGAAACCAGAAAGTCATGATAGCTCATCTGGTAGCTAAATTACAAGCTTCGATTTAGCTTGATGTGCTAACATTAGGTAAACTGAGGCCAACAGAAGTCACTTGTAGAGCACACTCTTGAATTGAAATGCAGTATATGAACATTTTCCTTTGAAAAAAATGTTCTACTGAAATTGTATCTGCACAATGGCATCACCAAGGGTTATCCTGCAGCACAGCAGAGAAGGAACAGCCCCACACTTGTAGGGCATCCATCACATAAATGAATCTGAACAGCTAATATGTGATGAACAGATTTTTCACTCGCATGGTTTGCCGTGGAAAATGATTACAGGGTTTTGGGTGGACAAGCTGGGGCACTTAAGGCTCTTGGACCTTCAAAAATTGTATAGAAGAGGGAATTTCAGCAGGTACAGCTTGCCATCGTATAGATCAGCGTTTCTCAAAGTGGGGGTCGGGACTCCTTTGAGGGTTGCCTAGAGCTTTCCTGGGGGTCGCCTAAAGACCCCTGGTGCACGGGGCCAGGTTAGGCTTGCCAGACCTCCGGCTGTAGCTGCGCGCGCAGTGGGGCTGACTGACAGCCTCAGGGCCCAATCCTATGCATGCCTACTCTGAAATAAATCCCATTATAGTCAGGGTGGCCTTTACACCAATGTAAATATGGATAGGACTGCAGCCTCAGGGCCCAATCCCATGCATGCCTACTCTGAAATAAATCCCATTATAGTCAGGGGGCCTTTACTCCCATGTAAATGTGGATAGGATTGCAGCCTCAGGGCCCAATCCTATACATGCCTACTCTCAAATAAATCCCATTATAGTCAGGGTGGCCTTTACATCAATGTAAATACGGATAGGACTACAGCCTCAGGGCCCAATCCCATGCATGCCTACTCTGAAATAAATCCCATTGTGTTCAATGTGTGCATAGAACACGCATTTCATTTGTAACTATGAAAATACATCCTGCATATCCGATATTTACATTACGATTCATAACAGTAGCAAAATTACAGTTACAAAGTAGCAAGGAAAATAATTTTATGGTTGGGGGTCCCCACAACATGAGGAACTTATAAAGGGGTCACGGCGTTAGGAAGATTGAGAAGATTGAGAAAGATAGGTATAGATGATAATAGGGCTGCAATCCTACATACACTTTCCTGGGAGTAAGACCCATTGAACACAATGGGGATTACTTTGGGGGATTACATGGTTAGGATTGTGCTCTGTATGTCTTTTGCTTGTTTATTCTTAAATACCAGCAATTGTAATTAGGATTAGGACTGTGAGGGGATGAAGGCTTTAATGCTTCCTCCTCTCTGCAATCCTGAGCAAAATTATGGGCTCCACAGCTGCCATCTCCCCCAGTGGGGAAGCTCCTACTGGTGCCAGTGGCAGTTTCCCCCCACAGAATGTACTTTCCAGATCAGGAACACCAGAAGGCCAGTTCATGACAGTGTTGTGCAGTGTCCCATCACTTTGGGTTCTGATCCAGAAACTAGAGGAAAGACAAGCGTGTACTGAACAACCCTAGGGATTTAAAGTCTTTATTATACATTTCTGAAGACCGGGTGAGGTGGCCAGTTTTCAACCAGATAGTTAGTTAAAAATAGTTGATGACTCTTCGGATTGACTGGATGCTTGGACTCTGAGCTTGCCATTCATTACAGCTGCCGTAATCACCTCTCTCAACTATGTACATCTGTCCAC
Organism: Cryptoblepharus egeriae; assembly: GCA_030015325.1. Lineage (NCBI taxonomy): Eukaryota > Metazoa > Chordata > Lepidosauria > Squamata > Scincidae > Cryptoblepharus > Cryptoblepharus egeriae. The sequence continues at coordinate 6,593,018 of JAREYC010000004.1, forward strand.
GGTAGTGGGGTTCCTCATATAACACCCATCTGGAAGTGAGGCAGCACACAAAAGTTTGAACATTTCAATCTATATTACGCATTATTTTGCTCACCACTTTTTTCCCCATCAAAAGGTGGGAATCTCAGAACAGTCTTTGTCATGAAAAATTAACCAGTGACCGAGAAGAATCCTGATACCTACCTGTCCTGCTCAGCCACTACCAAAAGCAATTAAGTACTGAGAATGTCAATTTGAAATGCAACTACAGAAAACATGTTTCAAAATACATTTTTACAGGTTTCATTCTGGATATAAAAATCAGTTGATGCTGATTTGCAAAATCAGTAGAAAAAGAGCTTTAAGCACCACTAACAAGCTTCTTGTTCCTATCCTGTTATCCGAGAATGCTTTAGTATAGACATTATTCAGCAGTGTTTCTCAATGTTTGTCCTCCAACATACCAATTCACATGGTCTACTTATTCGAAATAACATTGGAACTAACAGGCGCTGATGTCATCACCAGTTAAGTCTGGGTTGGGAGATCAGATGCAACGCGCAGCCACCAGTACGAGTCCCCTGATGGACAGAAGTGCAGAAAAGCATGCTTTGGAACTCTGCCCACTGAGCCGATCCTTGTACTGCTCTTTGTTGTGTCACATCCCTGGTTTCACCGCTGTGTAAGGAGATGTCCAGGAATTCAGTGATTAGTACCACCAGACACCATCTCAAGTACCACTGGTGTACCTGCATCACTGGTTGAGAAATACTGCTATACCATATCCAGCCACTAGATGGGGTGAATAATTAATAAAATGAAATTATAATTAACAGTGCAAAGGTAGGAAATTGGATTTTGGTGCTTTTGCCCCCCCCCCCCCTTGTTACAAGGCATTTTAAGGTGCCTCGCTGTCAGTGGTGAGTCTAATCAGTGGTTACCGAATTAGCGGATTCCACTGAGGTCTCGCCCGTATTCATAAATACAGCAGAAATCCTGTACAAACAGTGGAGCAGTGGCCCAGCATATGAACCCACCACCACATATAAGACATGTGGCATGGAAATGGATCCATACATAGGATCAATCTCAAAATCCTTCCTCTTCTTTTAAAAAGGTAAGATAATTCACAGGACTCACCAAAGGGAATGGCACTAAAGGGAAGGGGCCTGTTGCATAACATATATAGTATACTTAGTGCTTTCACTCCTCTAGCTATGCTACTTTGATGCCTAACCCAGCAACAAACATTTTGCTAATCACCAACACGATTTTTAATTAAGAGAACATTACAGGATTGTAATTTATGAGAAGAAAAAGGTTCCTCCCCAGTTGTGACCTCCACTACAGGCATTTCTGAACTTTAATCCAGAGTGCCTTAAAGTTTTTTTTTGCCTCTTGCCCTCCTTCGAGATGCTGTCTTGGCACGGAAGCTTGCTATGTAAACCAGAACTGCAGCTGTGCCTTACACATGGCCAAGCGCACCCTGGCTCCGATGGAGTGCTTTGGTCTCTCTGTCCAACACGCACACCCCACAAATGCCTCCTGATGGCTTTTGCCATTGTCCAAAAGAGCACATGTTGATACAATGAAACTAGCACATGACATCATAACCCAGCCACACCGTCTTTATGAAAGGATCACTCATGCACACAATTTTTTTCTCGCTAGAGGATATTTATTCCAGGTCAAAATAATCCCTGTTTTTCAGGGAAAATGTTTTTGGGATAGAGGGGAACACAGATCACAAAGCAAGAATGCAAAGAAGAAGCGCTGCGGAAAGGCAATCATCAGGATTCATCATCCTCATTACTTTGACCCCTGTCATGCCACATGCTGACTTCTGCCTCTGATGAGCCACACTGCACAGCTGAATTGCAATTCTATTATTATCTATATAATAAGACAACCTCCTCGTGCACATCCCCAAAGCCAATGGGGAGGGAACGTCAGGGGGCTAGTGAGGGACTGGAGGGGTAGATCTGGGCCACTACTGGTCCACTCTGGACACAACTTGACATTTTATTTTTAAAACCAGCCATTCCTTCCATCCTGCAAAAGGCCCCAAGCTCCAAATCTAATGGCTTTCTGTGAAGGTTTTCCAGAAACCCAGCTGGTTATTCGTTTGCTGGTTTTATTGGTTCCAATGGATTTTATTATGTTGCTTTCTTGCTCCTGTAGTTTTCAATTGTACAGCATTTCTTTATATTTTATAAATAAGGTAAATTCAAATTTTTTTAAAGGTTCACCAGGTAACCATGAGCTGGTTACCAACTCTCAAGTCTAACCTTCCTCATAGGGTTGTGGGAAATAGAGTGGGGCAAGCTGAGAGATCCATGGATGGAGCCCTGAGCTCCTTCAAGAAAGCATGAGATAAAAAATGTAATTATATATTACATTTTTGACCCCATACATTCTTGAATTTTAATATTTTAATATTTTAATATTCTAAAATGAATGAATGGGGTGGTGGAGAAGGGACAAAGCAAAGTTTGGAATATTTTGTTTAAGACTGAAGATTGTATCCTGGGCAATGCATCAAGTTTGTTTTCACACGGTTATTTGACAAAATGGGTCAATAGAAATAGCTTTGAAACAGGCATTGGCATCCGTCAGTCTTGAAAGACTGTGGTATCATGCTCGATGCTGCATGCAAAACACGAAGGCCTGGGTAGATTAATATGGAGGATAGGCTGTTACCCAAGCAGCCAATCTCCCCTCTCCACTTCACTGAAATAGTCCAATGGAATGGCAGAGCTGGGCTAAGGACAGGAAGTCACCCTGTCTTATGGGGGCCAACCTGGGTCTCGAACCCTGGCCTACTGGTTAACAGGCACAGTGTCTTAACCACCTGTGCCACCCACAGCCCACAGCTTCATAACAGTGAATCAGTAACTGAAACCTTGTGTGGGCCAGAACCAGCATACTGAGGACACTCACTTGGCGGGCTGCCGACTAGCATTATGTTGCTATCACCCAAGAACTGTGATGTCTTAGAATCTACTAGCGAGGCACTACTACCTCCTCAACCAGAGATACCAATGTCCTTCCAAATAAAGCTGTCGTCTATTTACAGGGATGGCTCTCCATTTATCAGCCATGACAGGTAGAAACAAACAGGTCAACGTTTTCTTCTGGCTTCATGCATAGGGAAAGTGAGACAGATATCCTTTCAAGAAATAGAATTTGGTTTTAGGTGGAAGCATCCTATCCACCATTAAAAAATGGGGAGATCTCTGCTAAGTTCATGAACAGACAATGAGTGGGTGGTACTTTCAGAAAGTTCAAGGTGGTTGACCTCTTTTTGTCTACTCTTCCCCTTCTGAGCTTTCCAGTCACAAGCACAGCAATACCCAGCTCCATAAGTACACAGGTAAGAGCAGCTTTCAGTCTACACTCAGAAAGGCTTGATGGTCGAGAGTTCATCCTGATTACGATTATCATATTAAATCCTACAATTAAACTCTGGAACATACCTACTAAGCTTGCAGTTAGCCAAGCTGAGACTGATTCCATGATAAAGTGAATAAAGACAGAAGGGCCACCAGACTTTCTCATTAATTAGGCCACTGAAGGGTAGGGGTTTCAGTATTTTAGAGCCTGGAGACCAAGGATGGGCAGAAATCTGTTGATGGTTTCTGTACCCATGGAGTACGTTCTGTGCTGAGCAAGGGGACAGGCATTGCCAATGGTAGAACCCATGACTTTCATGTAGATGTTCACAAGATGAATCCCTGGTATGTTATGGTAGATCTGGGAAAGATCAGGATAACTGCTGATTTTGTGAAGGAAATAGCTTAACCAAGCCTAGACAACATATATATTCAGATTCCGATGCTGCTGTAGGCTGGTATGCAACCACTTCAGCACAGGAAACCAAAGGGATACTATAGTCATTTATAAAATTGATCTTCTATAAGGCTACACCAGAGCTTTGGGATAGTGATCCCTACCCTTAACAGTGCAGAGAGATGGATACATGTGAAAGACAGCAAAAAAGGATCAGCAACTTGTAGTTAGGAAAAGGCACACAGAGTGAGCAAACTGATTTGGCTGAAAGCACCTCACTGATTCAGAATTTGGGAGGGCTGCTCTCTGGAGATCTGACATGGCGTAGTGAATCTGCTGCCTTGTGGGAGTGCTTGCTGATTTCCACCACATACGGTCCCCCATTATATTTCATCACAAATTTTAACCAACCTCTAGTGTTCTTTCAAGCAAAGGAAAACAAAGGAATCTAGCAATGGTGTGCCTGGAACTTCATACCACTCAGGGAATGGGGAACCCCTAAACAACAACAGTATAGCCGTTACTTACGCTCCATCACCATAGACTTTGATGGAATTGACCCACTTCTTGGCCCAACCCTGCCTTTGCAAGAAAGAACAATCTTCTGTGAATTCTTGACTGCGGCCACTGAAATGTCTTCCCTCGAATACTTCAATCCGGTAATGTTCTCCATGCTATTGACAAAGGCAAATAAAAATTAATTTTAAAAGATGAACAAACAAAAACAGTTCCCTTTCACAAATGAAAGACAAAGTTTCAAAATATGTTACACTTGAGCCTTTCTCTTCATCCAAGAACTCCAGGCAATGTACAAAGGTTCACAAATGTTATCCCCAAGACAAGGCTGTGACGGATACTAGGCTGGAAGACATTTATTTGGCCCAAGGCTAGCCAGTGAGTTTGATGGCTCAGTGCAAAGCCCTGGGCCGCATCTGGCAACTTTCCCCTCTACACCATGATGATCTTTCAAGACAGCCCATCATTAAGAACATCAGAGGGACAATTTACTACAGATAGTTGCCAGAGGATCTGGACCTGGAAGAATTTGTCAGCCATTTTTTCCAATGCTGTGCTTCAAACTGTAGCCACACACCCGCATACCTTTCATGGCAAACCGATATTGTAGTGGTGCACCAGTTGGAAATTGTTGGTCTAAACCAGCGTTTCTCAAAGTGGGGGTCGCCTGGAGCTTTCCTGGGGGTCGCCTAAAGACTCCTGGTGCAGGGGGCCAGGTGGGAAGACCTGGCAGAAACGCTGGAGCAGCTGCGGCTGGAAGGAGCCGCTGAGAAGCAGCTCAAAGGGAGCCTCTGAGCAGCTGTGAGATGATGTGGCGCCTTGGGGGCGGCGAGGATTGTAGCCTTAGAGTCCAGTTCTATGCATGTCTACTCAGAAGTCAGTCCCATGATAGTGAATGGGATTTACTCCCAGGAAAGTGCTAGGATTGCAGGCTTAGAGCCTAGTTCTATGCATATTTACTCAGTAGCAAAATAGTAGCAAAATTACAATTATGAAGTAGCAACGAAAATAATTTTATGGTTGGGGGTCCCCACAACATGAGGAACTGTATTGAGGGGACACGGCATTAGGAAGTTTGAGAACCACTGGTCTAAACTGTCAAATTTAAATCCATCTGGCCTAAGGATGCTTTAAACATCAACACCACAAACTGGCGGTACTGGTCTCACCAGTATGAAAGAACCAAAGGTGCCATGCACCTGCCCTCACATCCCCCTCAAGCACAAATCCCACACTGAAAGAAAGAGAAGCCACAGAACGATCAGGTGCACATTCAGAAATACGTGTGCACCACCACCTTATGACATCTGCAGAACAGCCAGAGACATCCATTCTGTACACAGAACGGGAAGCATTCTGAGGACTCCACAAGAAGCAGAAATATGAGGCAGAAATTCCAAAATACACAGATTTGTAGACTGGATGCTTTAAAAAAAAATCACATTTTTCTTGAGTTTCCAGTCAAGTCTGTGGTTATTTACACAGGATGATGTTGTGACTATGAAAGTGAGGACGGGGAGAAACCATTTCCCATTGGTTTTCAGAAGCCTGGCTAGGTAGACTGAAAGTGAACAGATTCCTCAAACCCCCCTTGTTCTGGAATTATTTGGGATGGAGACAAATGACAAGTCATTTTCTGAAAACCCCAGCAGACAGGAACATAATATTATAAATTCAATTCCACATGAGGAGACTCAGCTATGGGGCCAGAGAGCGTGTGGCATTCCTGGAGTCGTGGAATCTCGGCTATGCCTCACGGCTGCCAGTGGTAAAAACTGAGCAGAGGCTCCCTCCCCCGCCCTACATATACACAGACATGCAGGGCACAGAAACAGCCTCTGAGGAGACTGGAAGGACCTCCAATTTAGAATGGAGACCATCAATAACAGTGGTTGAAAAGAGCTGAGGGTGCTTTGAGGGCAGCCTGGCTGACACATGGCCTTTTGTCCTGCTGTTCCCTTTGCTCCATCATGGCTCTGAAGCAGCACTTAAGAACACACAAAACCAAGCGACCAGCAGGCTGCAGCAGGAGACACACTGCGATGAGAGGTTCCTTCTTTTGATGGGCCTTCCCTTCTCTGAAAGAACTACTACTGTTTCTCCATACAGTTTTTGCTCTGATTTTTGGCTAGAACCCAGGTTATTGCCAGTGTGGTGCCTGGTAGGGATACCCGCTGGTGCCCACTATTGCATCATGGTAACTTCTGGTACCCGGTGCCTGTTGTGGTCCAGTGGTGCCAGTGCCCGCCACCTGGTGTCCATCAGTGCCCTGTCATGCATGGGGCCCACAAAAATTCTTGAAACTTTACCCCTGCAACAGCAGATTCATTTTGCTAGTTGTTATAAAACTCTGATCTCCTTTTTTCTATGTTTGTTGGAATTATTAAATAAGATTATAGTTTAAGATATGATTTTTAGGTGGTAGAAATTAATATTAGACTAAAGAAAGGTAAACCTGGAATTCTGCACTTGTCATATATCTTTCAGATTATTTTTGTTTTATTTCTCCCTTTCCTTTCTTACTTTTCAATCTTTAAAAAAAAATAATTATTTTTTGAAAAGGAAAATCCTCGGCTGGATGGATCACTGCCGGGACCCAGAAATGCTTTAAAAAAAGGATGTTTGTGTTCTTATAAACAATTTCTGTGGGAAAATACTATGACAGAACAAAAGATCAGACCCTCACTCTAGTTTATCGTTCTCTTGTAAGCAGGAACCAGCCAGTCTCTTGAAAGCCCCCCCGGAAGGCACAAGGACCCTTCATTTTGGGATCTGCTACTATTCAGAAATAGTAGGTTGCATTTAATCAATGAGAGAAATATCTTCGTATAACCCCTTTATAAGAAGCAAGTGCCCATACTTTAGATGTCTGTTTTTGGATTAGAAAGCTAACCATTTTGCAATGTTAAATTATTTTTCATATGTTGAATTCATAATGGAGTTGCCTGCAATTATTGTAGAACAACTGCAACTCAAGACATAGCCAGTCACATATAAAGATAGATGGTTAAGATGTAAATGGAAACAAACCTGGATGCACCAGAGAGTTTAAATTCCTCCTTCACCTGGTGCAGATTTAAATGCTGTCCAGGGGCAAAGGGGAGCATCGAAAGTGGTGCACATGTTACCCCAGCATATCTCCATAACACAAAAACTGGGATTCTAGAAACTGTTCTTGATAAACAGGAACAAATAGAACATCTCTTAATAAAAATGCAGACTGGATGACCCAAGATGACTCAGCCATGTAGTAAAATCTACGTAAGTCTAGACCTGACCATTGCTTTGGTTTGTAACCACCTGGGACTCCCTGCACGCCTCCTTCAGCTCCATGGCGGAAGGCAGGACACTTGTACATGTAATAGCAATCATATAAAAAGAACACCAACCATTCCAACTGGCTTGCAGGATCCCATTCGATCATTGTGGCCATTCCAACGGTAGAAATCTGGATACTCCCCATGTTCCAGGATATACTGTTGGCCTCGGAAATCTGGGTGGCCAAAGCAGACCCAGGCACCGCTCTGAACACAGATCGAATTGATTCGGTTTATGAAGCCCCGTTCTTGGAAGTTATCGCAGGCCCCCGAGACCTCCAGCTTCCTGCCCGTGAAGGATTTGCCCTCATAGAAAATGATCTGGACAGAGGAAGAAAAATGCTCCATCAACTGAATGACTAGTAACATCTCTGAGCAACCTGCCCTGTCCTACAAGTCCCAGGAATTCTCAGCAGATGGAATTTGCTACTAGGATGCCTTTAACTTTGCATTCATTGTGGAAATTTTATGAAAACCGGCAAAATCTTTCTAAGAAGACATTACAGCTTCCATTCCGTGTACTGCACTGTGTGTGGCATATACTGCAATTATCTCTTGGTGTTTTGCTTTGTAAATAGCATTGCATTAAATTTCATCTTTAATTTGAATAAAGACCATATTTCCCCTTTTCATCCCATCTCTCATTTGCCTTTCCTTCTTTAAGAGTTGCCAGATTTTAAGGAACGCCTTCTTAGTTTAGACCACCCTGGCTCAAGGACGCCACCCCAAACAACACAGTTTCTTAATTCTGGTGTGGTTCCATCAACCCAATTCTGCCTCCCACAGATGTTCCTTCAGTCTCATTTTTGATCTTGCAACCTTTCCTTTAAGAAATCCTGATTTAACATCGAAAAGCGGTATAGGAAAATATTACTTACTTTTCCTGAATACTGAGACATGTTCACTTGGCTGCAATACCCGATGCTGAAGCAGCAGCAAACTCCCAAATGGGATTTGCAGACCTGTTGGAAGTGGTACTATATATCAGCCATGGAGAGAGAAGACTGGGGTCGTAGGGCCCGCCAAACAATACATACCAGGAACTTGCTTTAACAATTCATGCTTAGCTGGCAAGAACCGCTTGCCCCAGTCTTTGCTGATACAAGAGTTTTAATTTAAGCCAGACCATTTAACAAAAGAGTCAGTTGATGGGGGATTTGAGCAATGAGTGGTGTTCATTTATAGTTCACTTTAGAGAAGCTTCATGTAGAATAAACAGGTAATACTGTAAGATCAGTATTATAGATCTGTAAGATCTGTATTATATTATACTGTAAGATCAGTATTATTATTGCAGAATAAATAGATAATACTGTAAGATCAGTAAATGCTAACTACTTTTCATCAGGAGTTTTCAACATAGGACGGTTTGTTTCTATCCAAGATTTTACAGTATCTTTAAAAGATTCTGTATGGATTATTAAGATGTGATTATCTAACTTTTTATCAGCCACCTAACCCAGAGTCATCTGCTTTGACTGGAAGTCCTCCAAGTTGCAGGACAAAGACCATTCCCAGCCCTTCGAACCTAGAACTCCAAGTGATCAAGCAAACATAAGAATGAAAATTGGCACTATGACTTTACGGAAACAAAACCAGGGTTTCCCTTCCTGGGTTTAAGACCCTCCATAAAAAGATACAGTTCCCTTATTCTGCTTGGCATGTCTTATCTGAGTTTATTTACATAAAAGTCTGAAGCATGCTATATAAAGCTTCCTCTAAAAAAATCTGAGCTACTATAATAACAATCACATCCCAATCCACATTACCATGTTCCTCAACCATCAAGCAGGCCTCCGCCAGTCTTGGAAGACTCTGGTATCGTGCTCGGCGCTGCATACGCTGCATGCAAAGCACGAAAGCCTGGGTTGGATTGTTATGGAGGATAGGCTGTTACCCAAGCAGCAAATCCCCCCTCTCCACACCACAGAATTAGTCCAATGGAAAGGCAGAGCCAATACGATTGGATCCAGCTGGCGTTGCAGAGCTAGGCTAAGTAGCTCACCCTGTCTTGTGGGGCCAACCAGGGTCTCGAACCCTGACCTGCTGGTTAACAAGCACAGTGTCTTAGCCACTTGCGCCACCCACATCACAAAACCCCCACAACATTGGAGCAGTAGAAAGCAGTGAAATTTATGTCTACTGATGTGACATCTGAAATTTCAGAATGCTTTACTTTTCTAGTTTTACAGCACCAAATGTACACCAGTAATCCATTCAAAAACATCTCATCATGAGTTTGCATAAACCAGAATTTGCATGTGACTCAGACTGAATTCAAAAGTTCCCTCTTACCCCACAAAAAAGACTCTTTAGATTTCCAAAGGCTAGATCAGAAAACCCTTCTTTGCACCAAAGAATTGCAAGACATGAAAACAACCTTCATGCACCTTGCAGAATCTTCATGCAATACAACGATGTCAGAAGACATATGGAAAAATAACCCATTTTGGTTCACACAATAGTATGAATCACTTTGTGATGCACTGCAATTTAGGGCGAAATCCAAAGTAACTACAGGGAGTCCTTGCTCCGGTGCAAGAACAATTTACTCTGGCTTGCAATATGAATTTCCCATATGTTTTCACCAGGTGGTGCAGTGGGTGGCGCAAGCGGTTAAGACACTGTGCCTGTTAACCAGCGGGCCAGGGTTCGAGACCCGGGTCGGCCCCACAAGACAGGGTGAGCTCCTGTCCTTAGCCCAGCTCTGCAACGCCAGCTGGATCCAATCATATTGGCTCTGCCTTTCCATTGGAGTAATTCAGTGGCGTGGAGAGGGGGATTTGCTGCTTGGGTAACAGCCTATCCTCCATAACAATCTAACCCAGGCTTTCATGCTTTGCATGCAGCGTATGCAGCGCTGAGCGCAATACCATAGTCTTTCAAGACTGACAGAGGCCTGCAGCAACTACAGGTGCACGTAATGCCTCTTACATGCTCACGTAGTTACTCTGGATTGTAGGGTAAATGACTCATTCAAAAAATGTGTGAATTGAGCCAAGTATTGTGAATAATGAACTCGTTACCTGATGCTACAGAAGTTAATACACTAAGCAAGCCCTTTATCTAGCAAAAGTGTACTACCTCCTGGTTGTTGACTGCTGGTTGATAAGAAGCCCCACCAAGCTAATAAAACGTACAATGGTTACACGCTGAGAAGCACCTCCTTGTCTGTTTCTGGTTCATCAGAAGTCAATTCTAGCATATTGTACCATCACAAACCCCAAGCAGTTCAGGACACATAAATTTACTTTCACTGGCAAGTGACAGAAAAGCAAAATGGTTTCCAATCCACTTAATTCTATACCACTCATACATGCTCTTCAGGGTTAATCCCTATATATCAGCAGATATGGAATGAGATCAAACCAGTTCAGCATGTGCTATTTTCGTACCACACACAACTTATTAGCAAGAACATTTCATACATTCAGAAGACTCTAGAGACAGAACTAATTAATTTTCACATCACACCCGGGGAAGGAGCTAATGCGAACCATCCTTTTTTACAGATGGGGAAATTGGGCAAATGAGAGGTCCCTCGCCTAAGGGAACTGGGGGCAGAGTCAGACTTGAAATATAGCACTTCATTGCTAGGATCAGGTCCAGAGTGGAAAATTAACTACTTTCATGTTAAAGAGCATCTAATTTGTGCCATGCAACTTCCCTTTTATCCTTCGGCTTGGGACAAAAAGATGGTATGGCTAATTTCTGTGCCCGGTGAAACCACGAATTAACCTTTGGAATGAACACCGGAACTGAGTGTAAAACTACTTTGTCTGAATGGAAAATATATAAATTGGGATTAATAGAAAGGGCCCCAATTTCGGAAACTCTCCTGGCGGAGGTAATTGCCACTAGGAAAATTGTCTTAAACATAAGGGACTGTAAATCAGAGAACGAAGGTTCAAAGGGGATCTCTGATAGCATAGACAGCACCAGAGACAGGTCCCAAGAAGTAAAGTGATGAATTTGAGGTGGATTCAGATGACTTACTGCTTTTATGAATCTTCCTATATGTGGATGATTTAAGGTCTCATTACCTGAGGAAGCTCCCAGAGTGCTTCTCAAGGCTGCCACTTGCCTCCGTAAGGTGCTGGTGCTGAGCCCCTTGTCCAGGCCCTCTTCAAGGAACTCTAAAACATGCTAAGTTTTGAGTTGGAATGGAGAGAAAGCCTTAGATAAACACCATGATCTAAATTTTTTCCATGTGTTGTTATAATCTCTACTAGTTGAAGATTTTTTAGAAGCCAATAGGGTATCTAAAATTTTAGGTGAGTATCCTCTTTGCTAGGGCTTGCCGTTCAACTTCCACATTGTTAAGTGGAACATCTCCCTATGTGGATGATGAATTGGGCCCTGCCTTAGTAGATCTAGTCTTAGAGGTAGTTCCCAGCCTGACCCCCTGGCTAGCATTAGAATATCCAGGAACCACAGACACCTTGACCAGCGTGGTGCTACCAGTATGACCTCTGCACCCAAGCTTCTTACCCTTTTGAGAAACAACAGGAGGACCTTCAAAGGTGGGAACGCATAAAGAACTTGAGGCCATGGATGCTGAAGAGCATCCGTACCCACTGCCTCTTCCGTCTGAAACTTTGTGAGAAACAGGGGAACCTGAGTGTTGATCAGGGTGGCAAAAAAATCCGCTACTGGGGACCCCACTTGGTCACCAATAATTGAAAAATTTCTGGATGAATTTGCCACTCTTTAAATGGGTCTCTGCCCATGACAATAGAAGATTGACCTCCGCCATCAGACTCTTGGACTGATTTCCACACTGCCTGTTTATGAAGGCTTTTGCTGTCATGTTGTTGGTTCGCACCAGAAGGTGGGAGTCCAACAGCAAGGGACAGAAATGGAGACGAGCCAGTCGAATGGCTCTCAGTTCCAATTTATACTGTGTTTTGTTTCCACTGGGGACCACAGACCCTGAACCATTTTCCCCTGGAGGTGGGCTCCCCAACCTAGCAAGGAGACACCTGTGGTTAGGACCTCTCTGACCGGGACAGGCATAGACAGTCCCTGGGACAGACACCCATTTGAAAGCCACCAGGAGACACTTAAAAGGAAGTCCCTGGATAGATGGATTTGGACTGACTTCTTTTATTCGACCAGGTCTGAATAAGGACGAAGCAATTGTTGAAGGGGGCACGGGTAGAATCAAGACCAGGAGATGACGTCCTGGCAGGACACCATCAATCCCAGCAGAGAAGCCAGTTCCTGTAAATTCGAGGTCTGGTCCTGAACCTTCAGGAGGGCTCCCGGTAGACATTCCTGTCTGTCCTATCTGATTAGCTAGGTGTCCAGATTCAGACCCAGATGTGGTAGTGACTGGGATGGTATCAAGGAACTCTTCTCCATGTTTACTACAAAACCTATCTGCCTCAGACCCGACAAGGTGAGAGCCAGATCCTCCTGGTACTTCTGCCTGGACGGTGACTGGATAAGAATGTCGTCCAGGTAGGGATGGAGAGCTACACCCCTGCAGCAGAGGTGAGCTACTAAGGCCACTAGGAGTTTCATGAAAACACAAGGTGCTGCCGTTAGACCAAAGAGCATGGCTCTGTACTGGAAATGCAGCTTTCCATAACAGAACCTGAGGTATTTCCTGTGTTTCTCTCGGATGGGGACATGCAGATAAGCCTCTGTGAGGTCCACTGATATTAGAAAGTCTCTCTGCTGAAGGGTCCACTATGGACCTCCATGTCTCCATCCTGAACTTTCTCTTTTTTAGGAAGTGGTTCAACCATTTTAAGTCCAGAATGACCCTCCAATCGCCATTCTTCTTTGGAACCAGAAAAAACACAGAATAAATCACTTTGCTGGTCTGAATCCATGGCACTGGCACCATTGCTCAGATCTGAAGATAGTCTATAGCTTCCATCTTTAGGCGGTGTTTTGTCAGATCCCTGGAGAGCAGAACTGTCCAGTTCCGGTCTCTGGGGATCTTGAGGAACTCCAACAAATACCCCTCAGTGACTAGAGAATCCAGGAGTCCAAAGTTATCCTGCTACCTTGTGGCTCTTCCGCCTCTGCTGCATCTTCTGTGGCCTTGGCTGACCCCTGGGAAATGCTAGTCCGATGCGGGGCGCTTCCCTAGTGGCCTCCTGGTCAGTCGGGCCAGCTGCGCAGGAGCCTGTTTGGGTGTGCTCCACCCACTGCCACCGCTTGCTGCTCCCGTCTGCTGAGGCGCGGTCTGGCGAAGCAGCAGCTGCTGCTTCTGTGGCTAAACAGGTTCCCTTCCTTGTCGAAACGGCTGGGGAAAGGCCCTTGTTCTTGCTGGGGGAGAAAGCCAGAGCCACTCCCCCAGAGAAGGCACCCGAGTGCCAGAGGATCTTAGTAGTCCGAAAAGAAAGGTGGAGGGAGCCAGAGAGAGAATAAAAAGAGATAGAAAAAGAGGAGAAAAAAGGAGACAGAGCTCCCTCCGACTTCGTCTTAGCCCTCAGTGAGGCTGGATGAGACTGGGAGGATGGTGACACCCTCCCCAGGAGAAGTTAGACTATGTCCAGCTTCGGGGAAGGGCAGCACCCATGCAGTAGAGAACGCTCTCCTTTCCAAGTACAGAGAAAAAATATTTTTGATCTATTCTCAGTTAACTGGTCATCACCAAACATCAGCGATGGGCAGATGCCAGTTTGGGCCTACTTGCCCGAATTGGATCTTCCCATTTCCCTTCCGCTGGTGAACCAGCCAGCTTCAGGGTCAGCACTGCGGAAGCATCAATGTTGATGCTTGCACAGTGAGTGCTCTGAAGCTGGACCGCCAGCTTCAGGGCAGGCACTGCACAGGCACCAACGTTGGCACAGCGTTGGCACTGCGCAGGCGCCAATTTTGGCCCGCCCCTCACCCCGGCCTGGCCCCTCCCACTTCTGGCGAACCGGATCTTGGGCCAGGCCGGGCCCACCCCTGCTGAACATGCTGGCCTGACCAGTGATAAAGGAATTTGATTCTTCAGGCACAATTCGTAACCCTTAGATGACCATCTGGATCCAGAGTCCAGAAATTCAAATTTATGCAAATTAGGCTATTTTTAGATGGGCATCTGAGTCAAGCTTCTAGTGTAGTATACAGTATTAACTCAAGACATCAAGGTATTATATTTGCTTTTATTAACTGGACACACTCTAAAATGCACCCCCCCCCCGTGTTCAACAAGCTTTTTAAACTTTTGTCAAAACAAAAAATCTGGAACTAATCATGCCTAAATTTCAGTGAACTGAACAGGACTTAAGTCACAACTAACTTGTCTCACTGAGCACTGAGTCTTTCAAGTGGTCCATCAGGATTCACACTTATTTATGTCCATTTCCTTGCACTCTGGTATCCTGAAATTGTGCTTGATACAAATATTCCCAGATTTCTAGGGCGGAAGGGAACAAAACCCCATACTAAGCAATGAGATTCTCATTGTTAGAGTTTCATCTTTGCAGGAGAAAAAGCTCTGACGTGTCTTCACGCTGAGTTGTAGCAGACTGCAACAGAAACATAGAACTCTTTCTGCAATACTAAAAACAGATCCCCATCCTTTACAGAGCACTTTGATTGACTGCAGTTCAACACTGAATGAACACAACTAGCTGAAGAATTCATTTTTTGAATGAATTGCTCTGACATTTTTTAACACTATCATTCCCCAAAGGTTTCCAGAAAAAATTCAACTGATCCCATTTCATATTACCTCTGCTACCTATCTGCTACCATGAGCAAGAAGGCATAGATCAATCGCAGTGAAAGAGATAGATGACAGTCTGTGCGTCACAGAAACAAACTCCACAAGTGTCGCTGTTGCAAAGGTAGAGGCAGGGGGAGTACATGGCTCTGTGCACACCCATCCTAAAGAGAAATTATATGAAAGGCGCTGCTATACTTTACTTACGAAGCATGTGCTGTGCAGTCAATGCTTTCTCCATTGGAAAGGAGCTCATGCTCACTGCAAACCAAAGAGCAACGCAGAGAGGCTGCATGCTGAGAAGCTATAGGCAGTAGGCTCCAAATCACCTTTCCCCTGTGAATCAGTGCTTTGTAAGTAAAGATGAAAAAGGCTCCGAAACTGGGTTTTGGGGAGGAGCCTGAAGATTTAACCAAGTTGTGCGCTCTCTGGTTTCTGCTGTGGCCCATTCATAAAGGTTCTGCAGGCAGAAGTCATGCTCTCAAGGTCTTCTTCAGCAAAGGTGTCACTGAAATTTTTGCTTCCTGCTTCTGCCATCACTTTTATTGGACTTTATAGTACTGTGCAGTACTATCACAAACCCACCAGAGTGAGGGCAGGAGTTGTGAATAGTGTCTCCTGGGCAAAAAAAGTTGAACTTGCTTACAAGAAAAATGGCACCCACCAGATGCAGAAGCATAATCACTGCCAGAAGAGCTTTGCCTAGTGGCTCATCACCAATCTCACCATGTGGCATTTCCTAAATGCAAAAGTTTCTCATTGGTTTCAACTGAATAGCAGCGTTTTTATCTTCCATACTACTCCATTTCTGGAGCACAAAATACTATGAATAAACTAAATTGTAGTTGTGAGCACCATACAGTACAATCCACAAACACCAGTAAAATCAAATGTGTTAACTCAAATCCATTCAAATATACTCTTTCTAGTTATTTGAAACCATTTTGGTTAAAGCAATGCTCAGAGTTCTGAATGGCAACGTTCAAGTTAAGCAGAGAACCAACAAAGGTTTGCAGCTATTTTATTTACAAGTATACATTTAACACAAAGAAACACTGATATTCAAGCCTAGTTAATAGTAGTGTAACAATATGCACAATCTGGATGATAATTCTAACCCAACTACACTGAAAAATTAATGCCAGTAAAATTCTTGGTCATAATATTAAGAAATACAATATATAAATTGAAAATATGATTTTCTTAAAATTTGAAAATGGAAGTGAAGCCTTTTTTGCACAGGAGTCAGTGTTTAACATAATCTGAAGGGTAAGTCTCCAACTGTATATCGTTCAGGTTAACAGAAGAAAAGGGATGCAAAGTTTTGCTGTAAAAGGGAACAGGCAGTTTGCTTCTTTACACCGAAGACCATATTCCCCAACAATAAACCGCAAATTACATCATTGAGCACGAAGACTTCCCTTGTGAAGACGCCCCGTCAATTTTCTCTGCTTCCAAAATTATCCTCTTGAAAACATCAACAGCCGTCTGGGAGGGAAAAAAGAGTCTGTTAAATCACACCAATCGAAGATATGTATAGCAGCTGCTACAATCCCTATACATGTATACCATCCCCATACATGATGATTTATACCACTGATTCTTGAGAATGACAATATGTCTGGAACCCCCAGAACTGATGTCATGGCTGAAAGTGAAATCACTGTAATGCAGTGATCTTCAGTGCATTCAATGAAACTTACTCCCAGGAAATTATGGATTGCAATCTGAGAGTCCCATTGGCAGTGCCCAGTTTTCTGTGACCTTGCAGAAATTGGGGGTTGCAATGCCCACTTTGAGAACCTCTGCTTTACCCACCGTCCAAGCAACTAAGCTTATGGTGTGTTCAGAAGATGGCACTAACTATTCTGAGTGGAATGCCTGAGTGTAACATACATTTTCTTCACTGCAAGTGCTGCTGATGCCCAGCTAGCATCTCACAATCCATTTTCTCCATAAATCTGTCCTAAAATCTAAAATAAATATATGGATAAAGAAATGTTGTGTCAGTTCCAACTCTTCCAACACTCAATTTTAGTAGATGTCTTCTGATTCTGGTGTTGTGCGAAAGGGGAAAAGAGCATTCCTTTTTCCATGCTGTCCATCTCCAGCATAATTTTGTATGTCACAATCAAGTGCCCCTCCCATATTCACCTCCTTTCTAAGCTAAAGTAGACTTTAGTCTACTTGTAGACTTTCCTGGTAAAACAGGTGCCCCAGACCAGGTGCCCCATAATCATTCTGGCCAGACCAATAATCATAATAATCATCTTTCCATTTCCACTATATCTTTTTTTTTGAGAAGTGGCAACCAGAACTGGACACAATACTCCAGAAGAGGCCTAACCATTGATTTGTACAATGGCCTTATAATATTAGCTGCTTTATTCTCAGTTTTCTAATGATCTGTAGAATGGAATTAGCCTTCTTCACCACTGCCACATATTGGGTCGACACTTTCATGGAGTTCTCCACCAGCACCCCAAGACAGCCCAGAACCCATAAGCTCAGTGGTATTCGAGCATTTCAGTCCTGGGCTCCCTTCTGAGAATGATAATCTGTCTGGGACTTCCCAGATGTGATGTCATGGCTGGAAGTGTCATTAAATGTGCCCAGTGCCAAATTCCATGATGGCTAAATCCAGCTTTTCTCGATCCTCTTGAAATGAATTTGCAACCCCCCAAAGGGGTCCACTTTGAGAACCACTGGATTAGCTTATATGTGAGGTTTTGACCTTTTTGTCCCAACATGCATTTGTTTACAGTTTTTGTAGATTACTATAGAGCTACAGGTGATTTTGTTACCTGATTTTCTTTAGCTGAAGATTCCAAAAAGGCTGCATTCCAGGATTCTGCTAAAGCTTTCCCTTCTTCATAGCTGATCACCCTGGAGAAAAAGAACAGGGAAGCTGAAAAAAATGAAGGTGCTTGACAGTTCAAAGAACCAGCCATCCATTCAAGCACATCAGGTGACATAACATGTAGAGTTATATAGAACATGAAAAGCGGAGAAACTGATATTTCATTTTCACCATTTGAGGTTAAAGAAATGGGTGTGTGTGATCATGTGCACCAGGCCCACCCAAGTGTGATGAGCAGCCACCATTTGGCTCGGGAACAACAACAGCAGCAGCAGCAGCAGCAGCAGCAGCAACAACAACAACAACAACAACAACAACAAGGCATTTATATACTGCTTTTCTGGACATTTTGGATTGCTCTTCAGTCTTTAATCTTTAATGGGAGCTGTATGAATATAAAGAGGATATGTAAACATATCCTGCTGGACAGAGGATATGTAAACAACTGCTAGATTATTCCAACACACTACTGCAATGCATGAGGCAGATTAATCCTCTATTCATACAGAACTATGGGCTGCTCATCCATACGCTGGTACATTTTCCTCCAATCTCCCCAACAAGTGAGGGAGTTCTTGTTGTCTAAAAGAGACAAAGGGCTTTGGATACCTAGTGCTCAAGAGAATAGGTACATGGGCCTATCTGTAGGGTCTGGACAGTATGTTGCAAATAGGGGAAAATAGAGAAACATACAAATAAAGGCAGGAAAAAGTTAATATGCATTCTAAGATGGCAAGGAAAAAGCAACATTACTAAAATCTGGTTAAGTTGGTCAAATATTGTTTAGTGGTCTACAATATAAAATTCCTAATTGCAACAACCCTTGTGCTAATGAAAGATTAGTTTACCACAGTAGGATTTAGTAATTATACAAATGCACTGAACTGTTCTTGGTTATTTGGGAATATCCTTAATAGTCACAAAATGATTTAAAGTGAAATTAAACACAAAATACAAAACACCTATTACTCCTAATTTATAATATCCAGGCAATAAAGCTGGGCTGTACTTGCCCAAGAAGCTCTAATGATAGTCCGGATCAGTTATGCTTCAACCTCAATTCACATTACAGGATTGTTATGAGAATGAAACATGTTATCTCACAATAACCCTGAAATCACCCTGAGCTCCTTGGAAGGTAGGAATTGGCACCATAAATGTGTGGTACCATTTTCTACTCAGCCTGGGCCAATCATCAACTGGCCAAGCCCAAATCTATTTACGAGCATGGGAGGAGGGATAGGGCTAGGATTCATCAAAGCAATTCATCTGATGAAAGGATTGTTCCTTTTACAGAAAATTTTCATGGCATGTGACTAAATCTGCAGACATTTTTTTAAGCATTCATTCTTTTCCATCTTAACTGAGTTGCAACAATCTTAAGCATCTTAAGAAAAATGTTCCATACCGTTCCATGTGCAAGTCTTTTTTATTTCCAACCAACATAATGGGGATTCTATGGAAGGAAAAAACCAATGTTCAGAGTGGAAGTCAACATATTTGGAGTAATAGGATAGCAAAATGAAACATGGAATGAAATGAATGTGTTACTACTTACTGGACTTTTCCCACCATATCCAATAACTTGCCATGGATAACTTTAATCACTTCAAAACTGCAAAATAAAAGGATGACATCATACACACCCTCCAATGTTGCACTCCCTGACATTTTTAAGTCCATATAGTTCTACAAGATGAAAGCTATGAACACTGCACTTCAATTCACTTTTGTGTTTTCCTGTCAACTGAACTTCTAAGTGAAAACCCAATGTCAATGGTATCTTATGCCATGCTTATCGAAAAGTAGATGTTAACTACTTATGCTTTTAGTTATAAGAAAAACAGTAATTTTCTGTTGTCCGATGCAAATTTGTTTAAATACATTCAAATAACTTTGTTTTAATGTTTCAATTACAACCTCAGAGCAAAGATGCTGCTCTAAAAATAACTTATTTCCAAGACTTATTTTCAACAGACACTAATTTCACAATTCACTAGGAAATTCCCTTATGCAAGGCTGGCTCAAATGAAGGCCAATTGCACAACAGTGATGGGGTTTATACAAGAGAAGGTTCAGGTTTGAACAGAGCTTGTGACCTTGAACAAGAACTCAATTACAGCCTGTCAAATAGGTTGAAGAGGTTAGTGCTTCAGTTTAGTTTGGGAAAATAGAAAGCCAGGCCTCCTTTTGCAACCATTTGATTAAGACACTGTGCCTGTTAACCAGCAGGCCAGGGTTCGAGACCCGGGTTGGCCCCACAAGACAGGGTGAGCGCCTGTCCTTAGCCTAGCTCTGCGACGCCAGTCTGGATCCAATTATATCGGCTCTGCCTTTCCATTGGACTAATTCAGTGGCGTGGAGAGAGGGGATTTGCTGCTTGGGTAACAGCATATCCTCCATAACAATCCAACCCAGGCTTTCGTGCTTTACATGCAGCGTATGCAGAGCCAAGCATGATACCAAAGTCTTTCAAGACTGACGGAGGCCTGCTGATTATTCATGCCAATGAAAGCATCTTATAGACACAAATGGTGGAATTCCAACACAATGCACTATAATCTGACTAACAAGGGAAGAGCTGCACAAATACAGTCACATCAGGCTCCTCTGCTTTCCATAAGTAAGCCAGCACAGGCTGTGACACATGCCTGATTGGTTATGTATGCATTGCAATCCCAGCAAATTCCAAAAGCCCCTGGCCACAAGCTCCACTTAATAACCACAGCTAATAGTTGCAGGACCTCCAAACAAGTGCACTGAAACCATCATGGTCCCTGCTTCCTCATCTAAAGGTTTTAGATGAGGAAGCAGGGTTCTACCCTCTCTTACTTCAACACACAGATGGATACAGATTCACAGTTCTGTCACTGAAGTTCCCTCTCATTCCCACCCCTGGAAGGCATTCTGAATTTGCAGTGCTTCTCACACATTTCTCCTCTCCCCAAAGTAGCTGTTTACAGCTACTCACACTTTACATGGTAAGGAAGTTTAAATGAGATCACTGTAACAATTCAAGTCATTCTGAACAACTGACAGTTTTGAGACAAGACAGCTGTAAGGCAGGACAAATTAGAACAGGGAGAATATTTTCTATTCCTAGTGGGAGGAAAACAGAGGACTTCATAGTCACTTTGCAGAATAACTGCAGAGGTACAGGTTCAATGTATTCTCCAGTTTGACAGATAACAAAACATTATGATGGGAAAAAGTTGGGGCTTATGCCAGTTGCCTGTTCTTAGTGTAAAATACATATTTAGGAAAGAGATCCGAACTTCTATGAGAATGTCAAGTCCCTTACAGCCCCCTCAAGGCCTCCAAAATTATAGGAGGAGAGAAGAGAATCTCCTGGAAAAGAACACAGGCACATAGAGTTCATTGATTGCCAGTCAAAGTCTTGCCTAGTAAGAACACAAACAGTATGTGGAGAGGGCCCAGTCTCTCTTCATACCGATTTGGAACGTGCATCTAGATGGATATGGGAGACTAATTAAATGTACTGAAGGCAATACTAAAAGAAACTGGCTGCTTCAGCAAGGGTTTAACCTTAAAAGGTGGTGGCTCTCAGAACCAGCAAGGCAAAAGATCGGCTTTCCTGGTCTACATAAACGGTCATTATCCCAGAGCGAACTCATTGCTTACTCTAGAAGACAAAGCGATACTTCAACTAACCACACACTTTACTCTCTACATACTTAAGGGAAATCTGACCTCCACAACAAATACAGTTGCTATGGCACCCACAAACTTACTCCTGGTGGACAGAACTGGGAAGAAGCCCACAACCAGAAGCCACAACATTTCTGCCACTCATTCAGAACGACCAGCCTGTTTCTATTGCTGCTGAGTCATGAACCCAGTCTAGCCCTGCTGACAAAAGAAACCCTTGGCTTCTAGAGCTCTAGTTCCTCCCTTGGGCATGCACTTCTAGCTGGCCAGGCTCTGTCCCTCCCTTTTTCCCACTTCAGAAAGGAAAACAAAAACCCAGCGCTTTTCCACCCCCCTCTCCTCTTAAGACTGGGGCAGGGTGGGGAGAAGGTCCAAAAGAAGTTGCTTTCGAAGAAAGGTGGTTTTGCACAAAATCCTGGGATGGATTTTTTCAGTGGAAAGGTTGTCCTCACAAGACTGAAAGATGAAGTGAAGAAGAGCATCTAAACAGATGTTTTAAGAAAAAGGAAGTTTCCACAGAGGCCTGGAGTAGATCTCATGCCTGCACAGAGAAAATATTCACGAGACGAACACCTTGTTGTTAAAAATGGCTTCATTTGCATTGGCCAAGAGAACTGAAGATATTTTTCTTTTGTGAAGATAATATCCTATTTGCAAGAGCTGCTAGATGGAAGTTGGGAAAAACTGGATTTTAAAATCAGAAATATTCTTTATTTGTCTGCTGTTAATGTGATACGGAAGCTAACTTTTAGGAAGATTGGAAGAAATCTGGTTATTATGGAGAGAAACACAATCTGTTCTATAATCATTTGGGCAGTAAAAAGAGGAAGGAACTTTGCGTATATAAAGGGTTACTCTCACTACAATCTTATGGTTAGTAAATTTACAACCATCAACAGTTTGGACATACTTTCTAGATAGGAAGTTGTTTGATATATTTTGAATTATGGGACTAAGCAGAAAAATTCTTGTCTAATGGTACGATACTGTGGTTCCATGTCAGTCCCTGATGAGAGCCGAATTCAAAACTTTCTTAAATATTTCTATACGACTTTTCAACAAAAGGTTTCAAGCGAAATGTTATAGGACAATGACAAAAAGAGTGCTCTGCCCTAGAGGGTCCCTTCCTTACAGAACTATTATGACCCAGAAGATGCAGGTTCAAATTCTGCTTAGACACAAAGCTTACTGGGTGACCTCAGAGGGTTTTGGCTTCAAAAGAAGACAAAGGGAGAGAACAATGACCACAACTCTGAGATCCTTGGAGGAACGGCAGAATAAAAACATGAAAAATAACAGCCTCTGTAATTTAGTATAACCACTGAGGTTCTCCAATAATCTTATGGTCCCTCTACAGAATATGGTCTAATGTTTGTCCTCAAAATGTTTTCAGTATAGTAGCTCTAACACATTTTAATTATAACATCAATATTTTATTAGACTGCAAATGGGATTAGCAAGTAGTAGTACAAGAAACTTATTTTTAAACATTTTTTATTACAAAAGCAAATGATTTCTATCTAAACAGCAGCCAAGATTACATATATGAGAAAGTGATAATTGAGCCCCTTCACAGAATGTGGAGCTCAGGCAATGGAAATTTCCAAGGCAAGAGCACCTCAGTCCAACTCAAAAGCCAAGGTTATCCAGTCTGTTAATGCCATGCTCTCTTCTGTCCTATACAGTGTGTCCATAACCCTGCCCCCACTCCTAAAGGGGGCAGTTAAGGGACTGGCAAGTCCCAATGTTGTAGTACAAATTAATCAAGGTTGCCTTCTCACTTTACACAGTCTGCTGAAGAGTTGCAGATCAGTAACATCACAAGACAACCTCATAGAAGTTAGGGGGGAAGGCTCTACTAGAATATATCCCATTAAGAATCCATTCCCACAGAAATAAGCTTTGGGATATCAAGCACTAAACGAAATGGTTATCAATCCAATTCTTTCAAGAGAAACGAAGAGACTCAAATTTAACTAGTGAAACATTCAGCCTTGGAGCAAAATTCTCAGGACTCACATTCATCACTTAGTGAGGTGAAATGAAACAGAGTGTAAGTTCCATTTTGAAATTTATGCACTATGCTAGGATTGTCAGACTGAAACATATGATCTGAAACATAGAAAGTAGGACCAAGGGTTTCATAAAATTCTGACCCTCCACATCACTGAGTTGAGAGCTGCGTCTTCCCTTCTGGCCTTTACTGATGTTAAGAAAACACAAGATGGATGATATTCATCTTCTCAATCCACATCAAAATTTCCACTTTATGGAAAAAACTTTATTTTTTTGACTCTAATGTCCATCTTTCTCAGCTTACTTTGTCTTTCAAAATCAGGGTGCACAATAGGTTCAAGGGTGGATTAGCATCAATGTTTCAGATTACTGGATTTCACCAATCAGCTCGTCCCAGGGACAGGGAGAAGGGCAACCACCCCATTCCTGGGACGATTGCTCCTCCATCACTGATCTGCCTGTCTATGGGGCAAACAGTCTGGCTGACCACTTCCCCACCTTTTATCTGGGGTAATTGTGTTGCCCACAGAGAATGATTGGGGGTCATACCTTTGTCCCTGGTATGCACAGGAAAAAAGGAGCATTGCTCCTCCTGTGCATCCCAGGGACAAACCTTGTATTGTTCAGTGTAATGTATACCTTGAAGGTTTGGGATTTTAAAAACGTTTGTTGTGCATTACAATCACCAGCAAACTTTTTTATCTCAAGCCTCTTAAAATCGCGGTGCGCATTACAGTCAATGAATCACTAGATTTAAGCAAATATGGGTATTTTTGAACACTGAGCAGACAGTTGAATAGAACTGGTAGAACGTGCAAAGCATTTCATGTACATTATCATATTGTCCTAATAGCCAACCAAGTAGATACTGCCCTACGAGCCAACCAGTTATCCCTACATTGCAGCTGAAGCTGAGAGGAAATAGGTTGTTTATGATCTAGACCAGAGGCATCCACTGCTAACTGGGCACGAGGCACTTTTTCAGGTGGGTGCTCCTCTTTTTATTTAGCGGGGGGAGAGTAATTCCTCACCCCAGCAGTGTCTTCTCTAGTGGCTTCTACTGGTTTTCTTTGACATCTTTTTAGATTGTGAGCCGTTTCAGAACAGGGAGTCATTAATTATTTCATTTACTCTGTAAAATGCTTTGTAAACTTTTAGTTGAACATCAGCTCTTATAGAAAATCGAGCTGTTGTTCTATTTTGTTATAAATAGGCATGAAACATATGGCACCAGCCTGGAAGAGATCAAAATTAACCAGCGGCCGGATACAGATGTCACATCCCAGTCTAACAACTCAGGGTTAACTGCACTCGGACAGAGCACCAAGTCCTTCACATCCTTTCCTCCACACAATCTGCAAAGAAGGAATCATGGTTTTTAAAGACCAAAGTTCTTCACTGGATCTGGAGGACTCTTGCTTTACTCTTTACAAATCAGAATACCAAGCAATGGACTCATCCTGTAACTTTCTTAATTTGGATAGAATGAAAAACAGCCGTCTTAAGCCTTAAGCCATGTGTCTACCTTTCACATAGAGATGAATGAGGGAGCATATGGGATTATACAGACATGGTAGATATCACAAATTCTTGAATCAGGATTGTGATGTCAAGACTGTATCTAATATATGCTTTACCTTTTAATCGATGTGACTGAGTAAACAAGAATGTAACCATTGATGTCTATGGAGTACGTCTGAGGAAATATTGAATATTCATCCTGTTGCAATATAAAACTACAGTTATTTATCCATAGCCAGAGTGAAATTGATTAGCTTGAAAAGAACCAGTTTACACTAACCACATTTAAGCCACTGTTAAAATGCTGTGAACATCTCAACATGCATTCATAGTTCTGTCTACTGTTCTAATGAATGTGTTGCATACTTCAAGGGTTTCAATTCCTATTCAAACACTTAGTTGGCTGAAAATACAAGGCACCCTAACAATAAGCACAATATTCTATTATAGAAATAACAAGGTTCTGCTCTTGTTACAAGGTTACGAAGTTGTTCTCTTGAGAATTATGTTGAAAGCAAGAACTATTAACTGCATTGTTATTATTGGTATTACATTTCAGTTGGTGAAAAGTGGAAATCAGATAATCTACCAAAATTGGTGTACTTGCATTGTTCACTGATTCTACAAAGATTCTAGAAGATGTTTGGCCATGGGATACGGCAAATAGTGTTATTACAAGTAAACTGATTTAGAGGTCTCAAAACTTTGATTAAATACCATCATGGCTTTCACAGGTTGAGGCATTAGTCCTCTTCACCAACTATGGTGTTGCTCAATTTAAGGGCATTCTGACTTTATGTCTCTCAATTTGATTGGCAGAGGACACTCCAAGGCAGGGCATATTTATCCATTAGAAAGGATTTCTTATAACAAATACAGTACAATTATAAAAGGAAACCCCAGTCAACCTTAATTCCATGAACACTGTCTACAATTCTATTTATTACTCATGTGGGATCTGGTATTGTTCTTTAGTATTACTTGATACAGAAATATTGTGTGTCATTCCATGTCCCTAGATTGGGTACACTTCCAGGTAAATAATTAGTGGCTACATGGTGCCTCGCACATCCACAATTTCTTTCATTGATAGCCATCACAGATCTTTAAAGCACTGTCAAGGGTAGGAAGGAGCACTTTCATCCAAATGAGTATTCATGCAAGAGAGGTGTTTTGCTCTAATAAATATTTCTGAAGTCATTGGGTTTGCAATCTTTGAATTTGTGAGCACCTGAGGCTACCCATCTTCCCTTTTCAAACAGGTCTTGACATGATTCTGGAGTGTTTTTGTGCTTACTTTAATTAAGGGACATCTAGTTGCTGTAAGTTTCCTTGACTAGAAGCCAACTGGAAAGCTTGAGATGTTAGTCAAATGACACTGATAGACAGTTGAACAATTTGCTTATGGTCAAAAGCTATCATATTCAGGGTAACTAAGAAATTCTTATGCCTCAAGTTAAGCAGTGGCCTATTTTCCCCCCCAAAATGTACCACAGCATTATCTTGTAATAAAGGCAGATGTCCTCTACACAAATAGCTGTAGCAGCATTTCCCAACCTGGGGCTGCAATCTCCAGGCATTTGCATTTGGAATGCTTCTGCCTTAAGGAAGGTAGTGACCCAACAAGGCTGCCATGATTACAGCATTTCTGAGGTCTCACTATAACATGCATTTAAATAAACAAGGGAGTAGTATCTGGCCATAGGTTGGAAACCACCAAGCTACAGGAACTGATTACATTTCTGTTTTGCTATTGGAATAGACAAGTTCCACGTTTCTTTCTTATTCAGTTTTGCAGCTTTTCCTCTTATCAGTCCTGTAGTCTAAGAAATTACAAGAAGGATGTTTACAAGAAGTTTATACACAAAAGGATGACTAACGTTAAATATAACAGCTTTTAAAATGCAAATTAATATCTGAATAATTCTGGAAAGTACTAGTACCATCTGTTGAATCTTATGAACTAAACATACACAGGACAGTTTTTTAGGACTGGATAGGGCCAGTCCTAAGGGCCCATTTCTTTCTGGCCAGTGCCAGCCCTCTGCCACCACTGGCTCTAGCATCAGCTAGAGGCACATTTACACTGACTAGAGCGCATCCTTTGCTCTAGCTGGCAGAGAGGTGGGAAGGTGTATTCTACAACAAGAGCAGTGGAGCAATGCAACAACTAATCCAGAATCCCATGTTGGGCCTTCATTTGCATTGGCTAAACACCAGTGCAGATGTGAGTAACTCAAATGGGAGCCTCCTCCCTTACACCAAGACAAAGGAAACAAATGTTGCATTCCCCACGGTGGTTGCTGAGTGGCCACTGGATCAATCTAGCACCATTGTTCCTCTGGGCATTTAAGATTGGGCTGTTTGTTTATTGCCTTGTAACTCATTGACATACTTTCTTACCCTATGAAATAAAGGGAATAGAAATCCAAAGATACACTTCTGGTAGTAGCCAAAGTACAAACGGGAATATGATTATGCATGGCAAAATCAAGTTTATTTTTCCTCTGAAATTCCTGAAAGTCATGGCTCTTTCAAATGTGGCTCACATCAACCCTAAGATACTAGAAAGATTGTCAAGATCACTTACTTGGCCAGCTGTGTCGACTACCTGAAGATGATATTCCTGCCCATTTACAGTAATCAGTTTTGTAAATGCTGCACAAATGAGAAAAAAGGACACTTGAAAGTTTCACTTGCCAGTATGCAACCCAATGCATCCAACTGCTTATTTAATAGGGTATATTCATAATTTCAAAAGACACTGCTACCACTATGAATATAAAGTATTCAATTTTTTAAAACTTCTCAGAAGAGATTCACTATTTACATATGTCATTTCCAAAACAAACCTCATAATGAAATGTTTGGTTTTACACATTAGTGGCTACACAGGTAGAAAAATAAGGTCTAGCTGAACATTACTGTTGGTTAAAATTTGATTCATGGTTTCCTCAGAATTGATCCACAAGACATTTTATAGATTAGAAACACTTCATACAAAAGGATGACAAATATCAGTATTACATCAGAGAAGACAATACACAAACACTTTTAAAACCATACTATAATTCTACTTCTATTCAATGTACACTGGTCCCCCTCTTAGAAAGAACACAGTACTATTTGGTGCTAAACTGACCAGTGATTGTGAAGCGCAGCTCAGATAATGCCAAAGCTCAGTAAGACATCATTATGGTTGCAAGAGCATAGATATTAGGTATTGTTATTTACTGATAAGAGGCAAAGAAGTGTTCTATTAAAACCTTTGGCTGCACATCAAGCCATGGTGCATACTGGCTGTAGCAGTACAAATTGTTCCGTGGTATAGATGAATGGTCCTATCTTACAGCAAGGAACTTGACCAGATGGCTTTTTGACCATGGCTTCCGATACAATGAGTATAAAATAACTGAGTTTAGAAGCTGGGGCAAAAACCTTTCCACTGATTAACTAAGCTTAATGTGACTTCAGGCTGTATACTCAACGCAGTGCTGGATTTGGAATATAAAACAGCATCATCTTGAGACAAGAATTGGTGCAGGAATGTATCATGCAACTTCCCATGGAAGCTATACTATACTAATAGTCACAATGGCTGCACTATGTGGTGTAAACTAAAGACTTATAGCCTTGCACCATATGCAATACCATATTTAATGCATGAATGGAATACTATGGCAGACAGATGTGCTTCCTACCCTAAATCTATGTTTTTAATAAAAGTATGTCATCCATTACACTTCACTACTGAAATACTTGTATTAGCTATAAGAAGGCATAAAATACAAGGCAGGAAGTACAATAATTTAAATAAAAAACAGCACACACAAAACATTGATTAAGACCCCTGCATAAGACCAAAAACACTAAATTTTTAAAGAAAAATATCAGAAGTGCTAGAAAATGCAAACTATATCTTAAAAAAGCACCATAAACCTTTAAATGTATTTGTTACTTACTGTTCTCTATGGTAGGATCATATGAATCAACAAACTGGCCTTCCACAAACTGAATAGTCAATGAGGACTTCCCTGTGAAGAAAGTTAAGTTAAATGATACCAGTGCTGGATACTTGAAACTATAAAGCTACTCTAAACAATCTTATAATTTGGGCATGCCTAGTGAATTTTTATTTTTTTTCTAGTTGTTTGAACAGGCACCACATCATATAAAATTGTTTGGGAAGTTCTCCCATTCTATAGAAGCATGTCTTGTGGCATTTGGGGAGGCAGAAACTAGCAAATTGCTTAGGCAAAGAGCTGTTCTGAGCATGTGAAGTACTGGTTGGACCCTCTGTATTGTGGCCATGAACCAAAATTTCTAAGGTACAACAAGATACTTATTTAAAACTAGCGAAAAGCATACCCGCGTTGCGAGAGTAAAATCTGCCTGTACGCCATCCCTCCATGGCGCATCAATTCTCCATGCGCAACACCCCCATGCGAATCAGCCACCCATGCGCATCATCTCCCCAGTGCAACCCCACCTTTCCAAACAACATTCCCCCAGTGCACCAGGCACTGAGCATCCAATTGGCTGGATGTTGGTCAGTCTTCCATGATATAGGACAAAAATACATTGCACCCCTTTCTCCACGTCAGTTCTTGGTGGGTGTTCAGAAGGAACACCCTCCCTGATTTTCAAGCTTTTAGGTCCAGGGGGTTGTGGCAGAGAATCCCTCAAGTCACAGATTCTTCAGTGCAAAGTAAAGGGAGGAAAACGCGTTGCACCCCTTTTCACCCCCTTCTGGTTGGAATTTCTGAAAACCTCTTCTTAGTGCACCCCTCCTTCATGGAAGGAACACCCACCCCAAATTTCACACTTCTAGGCCTGGCGGTTTTGGCAAGGCGTTGATGAGTCAGTCAGTAACTTTTTTCTTTAAATAAGTAAGAAGATAGTAATACTGACTTATGAAATGGTCGCAACTGAGAAACATGGCATCGCAACAAAACCATGTTGTGGACAGATGCCACTTCAGTTTGCAATGAAAAAACCATTCCTGCTACAAAGCAACAGAAGGACTCCATGCAGTACAATTTACAGAGTGCCCCACAGCCATCTGATAAACATTTTCATCAAAGCTATGAAATAAGTTAGAGGACAAATGACAGAAGTCTATTGGTACATTCAAGATGCAATGACAAACCACTACCATTCCCTGAAGACACTGAAGCATGCCCTTCCCCAACACTTGAAAGTACAGAGGCTTCCACTTCAATTTACAAGCCTTCGTTTGCTGGCTTTTACCAGACAACTATGACTTGCTACAAATCTCATATTCCTGCTCCCCCAAGACCATATTTTGAGAACTGTTTGACGTGAGAATCAGACGAGGAACTTCAGCTGAATTGAGAAACTAAGACTGAAGTGAATCCACCAACCCACAACAGAAGTTATAACTCTATAGCAAACTTGCTTAGTGCATATCATTATATTTCACCTGAAATGGAACTGAAAGCCCTGTGAATTGCTTAAATCAGTAGTTCTCAAAAGTGGAGGTGAGGACCCCATGAAGGGGTGGGTAGTGACTTTATTTCAGGGGTGTTGCAAAAAGCTGGGTACTACTACCTTGAAATCTGACACTGGGCTACAGGACCCAGCACACAGTCTCCCCGGCAGCATGCACTCCAGGCATCTGGGGTCTCCTATGTGCATAAGGGGGGTTGCCCATACTGAACTGAAAGTGATTGTGCTAACGTGGAGAGACAGAGGGAGGTCACAGGAAGAGGCATGTTCTTTCCTCCCTCCCAGATGCAGCCATCCTCGACCTAATCTTTGCTTCATTTTACATTAAGTGCCGATTTCGTGCTTATGCATGAAGTCACTGCCTTGGATCCGCTGCAGAGAAAGGCAGGATTGAAATTTCTTAAATAAAACTTTCAACTCTGGTTTCTGCCAGAGTATACTTAAGGGTATACTCTGTTGTAAAAGCCAGCTGGTTAGTCACACAGTTCAAGACACTGCAAAATGAAATACACTGCCACCAGAATTGGGCAGGATGTAGGAAGGCCATCATTTCCGACACCTGAAAAAGCTATTCAGGTACAGCTGCTTTTTTTCCTTTGCACTATAGTGACCTTTCTTCATGAAACAGCTGCTAGCACCTGCCTCATGTGTTTGCCAACAGTAGGCAATACAATCCTACAGCAAAGGCTACAAGGCAACACGAGTATCCAGGGCCTACGTTTGTGTTTTTCCAACTCCATTCAATGCCACATCATTGCTGCATTTCAAAACTTTTTCTCTGGTCAATGAACAGCTCACCGAAAAGAAAACTGGACAAATATTCTTTCTTCCCTCCTCTGCAGCACAAAACGCATAACGTAGGAATTAGCCAACTTCAGTCTTGCAGAGCTATTTAATTAGAATCCTCAATGTATACTGAAGTATTTTAAGTTGCACGGTCAGAGAATTTCTTAACACAGGTTAGTCATGCTTTAGCTGTTTGGTAATCTGGTTTATGCATTCATGCTTATATTCACTATAGGTACTTGCTGGATCAATTAAAGAGTCCAATTAGTTGAGCATTCTTTGTCAACAACCAAAAAGGATGAGGTGTGCTCCATCTATTGTGTCTGCAACCTCAACTGTGGCACAGAGGCATCCACAGAGATGGCCAGCTGTTCCAAGCCTGCAGGTGAAGCAGCAGTGTTAACATCAGAAGGGTTGTGTAGCTGGGGAGAACTGGAGTAGGATAACAGCAAAAAAAGCAGAGGATTCAAAAAAGCCCATGGAAGAGAATTCAAAAAGTGATGGAGAGGAGAAAGATAGGAAGAGACAGGATGAAGATGGCAGGGGAAGGCAGAAAACAGAGACCAAAATGAGAGAATACCACAAATCAAAAAAGGGGAAAAAAAACAAGCCAGAGAGAGAGACTGATGGAACTTGGGGAAGGCACACAATAGCAGTAAGAAGAGAAAGAGGACTGAGCCAGAAGAGAGGAGGTGTACGAGGCAAAGGGGCAGAGAGAACAAAGTGAAGATGAAATGACCATGAGATAGAGCAAGTTGCTAGATCACACAGCAGGAGCAAGGAGGTGGCAGATAAATGGAGAAAAGGAAACAGCAAGGAACAAACCCAGCAAAAGCAGACAACAAAAACAATGCAAGTGATCTCGGTCAGGGCAGAGTGACAGTGACCAGGAAAGAAGGCAGAGAAAACTGAAATCTGTACAGATTCAGGGGTGAAAACTAGACTGGATGAGGAAAAGGGGTAAAGGGGAAGTGTAAAGGAAAATCAGTGTGAGAGGTGAGTGACAGAGACAAGAAGGCAGGCAAATGAGGAGGCAGAAGACAAAAGGGCAGAGGAAAGACCTCCAAGAGAAAAATGGGAAGGCGTAGCTTTAAGGACAGATGAATTTCTGTATATGAATATAGGACTAGGGGTGGACAGAAAGGGAACTGTCAAAAGAATAAGCTCTAAAATACATGGAGCTGCCAACAAAAGTCTTGCAATACTGATTTCAGGAGCCAGGACATCCAACGATATTGATGTCATATCCCAATCATGACACAGACATGCCTCCCCTTGGGATGAGCCTATAAAGGAGAAAGACACATAATCCTTGCGTCAATTTCCCTCTTCTCTAACAAATGCAATACTAAGAATTTCATTCCATCCATCTATACTGTTGGCTGAACTTTTAAATTCAGATATAATCTCTATGACAAGAGATTACTGTTAACATTTTATTATAATGCTATCACTGTTTACAAAAAGAATAGTTTAGAATGAGGCTGGTCAAGAACGTACTTCTACATGGAAGTCTTAACCTGTGTGTTAGTAATGAATAATGGAATCTAACTGAATCTCAACTGTGAAGAAGGCCAGGCTGAGAAGACACTGGGGGGTATTTGAGGAGAGTCACTGAGGTGGCAAAAGCAAAAATGAGATAGCGGAGGGGTGGGTTTTTCTGATGAATGTTCCCATATTGTACCTCCATAAGCCGACAACTGCAGACTATTAGTCTATATATATCTGAGGTGTGATAGATAAGGATCAGGACTGGTGCTAGAGTAAAGGAACCAAAATACGTATTGTGAAGCCACTTGGCACAGATTGACCTTGACCCCAACCGTGCATGCACACTAAGTTTTAATGTCCTAGCTCACTTCCTCTTTACAGCAGTGCTTGGAAGGAACATGTGTAACGTGTGTTGTCACATTGACCATGACAGAGAACACTGAGCAGAGAACCTGCATCAAATTTTGCCAAAAGCTTGGCAATACCTGCACAGAGACCTGCGCAAAGTTGCAGAAAGTGTATAGACAGAAGTGTATGAGCCGCACATGAGTGTACGAGTTGTTCAGACTTTTCCAAGATGGCTGACAAAATGTTGACAGTGACGGAATGTTCTGGGATACCCGCAACCAGCAGAACTGAGAAAAACATCGCAGATGTGAGGGGAAAATTGTTGAATCACCATCCATGAGTTATTGGAGGACGTGCAGATTAGTTACAGTTCAGTCCAGACCATTCTCACTGAAGATCTGCATATGAGACGCGTGTCTGCCAAGTTTGTGCCAAAACTGCTTTCAGCTGATCAAAACGAAACTCTGGTTTCAGTTGTGCAAGATCTGTTTGATTGTGTCAAGAACGATGAAAACTTTTTGAAAATAGTCATAACAGGTGATGAATCGCGGGTCTATGGCTATGATTCTGAAACAAAGGCTCAGTCATCGCAGTGGAAGACCCCAATCTCTCCGAGACCGAAGAAAGCATGAATGAATCAAAGCAATGTGAAGACACTGTTGACCGTTTTCTTCAACAAGGGGATTGGTCCATCGTATGTATGCTCCACATGGTCAGATAGTAAACAAGGAGTACTACTGTGACGTGTTGCGGTGTTTGCAGGATGCTATTCTTCTGAAAAGACCAGAATTGCATGCATCCAGTGAGTGGCAATTGCACCATGACAATGCACCTACCCATTCAGCATATCTTGTGGTGCAGTTTTTGGCCAAGCACAACATTCCCCAGGTCCGGCAGCCACCATATTCCCCAGATCTCGCCTCTTGTGACTTTTTTCTCTTTCAAAAAATAAAATCCCACTTGAAAGGATGAAGATTTCAGGACATCGAGGAAATCCAACTGAATGCAACAAGGCAGCTGCTGATTATCCCAGAAAATGAGTTCTAGGAATGCTTCCATCAATGAAAACAGCACTGGATTAAGTGTGTGGCTCCTTAAGGAGATTAAATGCCAAACTGTTGTGTTGCAGTTTCATTTTATAGCACCAGTCCTGATACTCACTCACTGACTAAGGGCGCAATCCAGAGTAACTATGGGGAGTCCCTTCTCTGGTGTAAGAACAATTTGCTCTGGATTGCAATATGAATTTCCCATAGGTTTTCACTAGGTGGTGCAGTAACTACGGGCGCACATAATATCTCTTACATGCTCCCATAGTTACTCTGGATTGTAGGGTTACTCATCAATGGCCAGCCAAAACCGCTAAGCCAAGAAGCGGGAAATTTGGGGAGGGTGTTCCTTCTGTGACACTGCCTACCAAGAACTGATGTGGAGAAATTTAACCCTTAAGGGGCTGAAAAGGGGTGCAACATGTTTTTGTTCTATACTTAACACATTGAAGATTGATTAACATCTAGCAATTTGGTGCCTGATGCACTGGGAAAGATGGTATCGTACTCCTGCAACGCGGATACATTTCACTAGTATTTTATATATATGGTCAAATCAGTTTAACAGAAATTCTTATAGTCAAACTGATGGATGTTATAACACTTGCATTGGTCTACCTATCTCTCCAGGACAGTCATGAAAACACAGAAAGTTGCTTGCATCACAATATCTTAGGATTATTGTACAAGTAGCCTCTTATTTCCACACAATCCACAGATGCACAAACGTTTCAGAGCACACAAAATACTAGGAAGGATTCAGGAAAAATCCACCAACACTTTCTCCAGCAGGTGCTTTCAGAATTATGTAAACCATGTAATCAAAAGACTCCACATAAAGGTGGAAAGGTGGCTCATAAATGCTCTTGGATTTAAGTAGGAGTTTAAGTCTTGGAGTTTGGTAGGAATTAGAATCTTTTTTAAGAAATCAAAAAACAAGCAGTAAATGCAGAGAGTGAGAAATATTAGGCCACAAAAAATATTTAAAGTTGTTTCATAGATGATCAAGATAAGCAAAAATCAAAGTTCAGAATATTCTGCCCAAGGTAAATTGTGTTGTCCTTCAAAAAAGGTAAAGCAGATTTAAGAATTATGATTTATAATATGTGACAAGACAAGCAGAAAAATCCATTCTACAAGCACAAACCAGATCGGCAAGAGAAAGGAATACTATTCATGAACATGAGTTATGCAGTACTCATGTTTTCAGCCTCTTTGCCAACAATGTGTGGGCAGGAAAGCAGCACGATGGCTATAGCTCAGGGCTGATCAAATGGCAACAGAATATATTATAAGATTGCTGTCAGACAGCATTAGCACCCAATCGCTCCTGACTGCTGTTTGAGTGGGAAGAGGGAGAGAACATGGCATCTTTACATTTGAAATGTCTGCCTGCACCAAGATGGTTGGCATGCACCTGTCTCTGTGTTAGGCTGCCATCTGTGAATGAAAACTAGAACAGCTCACCAAGTTGATTGAATTTTAAGGCATAGCAAATATTTGGAAAAATCTGAGAAGATCCACTGGTCAGGTTATTCTGAACACTACCAAAGTCAAAAACCACTTATAGATGAAAAGAGGAAAATACCAGCTTAACCGATAGCAGTTCTAAACAGAAGTTCTTGAAGAGGTAGCATTGGATTAGAATTTCACTTCTGATTCAACTGCCAATAGTTTTAGTAAGCCTGAAGTTACTAAACCTGAAAAGCAGCACTCAGCAATGAAGCCATTAGTGTTTTAATCTCTTGTCACTTGTTAAACAGTAGTCAGAAATAGTGCACACTATTCCAGCAGACTCTCCTGGATTTAAGGGAGGATAGCCAGGCACAGTATCAAAAAAGCAGCGAAGCTCATCACTCTGCTGCCTGCAAAGAGTGGCAAAAATGGACCTAAGTTCTGAGCTGTTAAACAGTCTTTTCAGTGGAAAAGTCTAAAAATGTGCATCAAATACATCAAGCCACAACTTATTTTGCCAATTCCAATAGCACTGCTACTGTACAAGCCATTAAGTCTTCAATAATCCAAGTGAACGCTTTCTGGCAACTGCCATTTGTGAAACAAAAACTTGACAGTCTTCCTAGACACGTTGCCAGTTTCACTCCTCTTCAATTTGAACTCCCACAGCACAGGACGACATAACAAGATTATTCATAACTCCAGAACTGTATACTCCAAGACAGTTTTGCTTCCAGCAAACCTCTGTCAGTAACCATCCACTATAAAATTAAAAAGGAAAGACTATTGGTCTTCTATCATCAGTTTAGCCCACGCAAAGAAGATTTCTGTTTTACTTTTTTTGGAAAATACTGCATACAATTATTTTCTTACCAAACAGAGAAGGCAGTGGCAATGTGGAAATAGAGGTTGCAAGAGGGAAGGGCAGAGCCAAATCCACAAGTTTGAATATGGAACATAGCTTTTTAAAATTTAGGGTATCCAGGTTCAAGGAGGTATGCCAAACACACCAATGGCATCCAGCAGGGCACTAGGACTTCTCTTCATTAGTTGGCCAGGTGAGAATGAGAGGCTAGCAAGGTGCGTCTCACCAGGAGAAAATAGATGGCTGCACAAACATAGCAGCTGCACAAGAGATCATTTTGGGGGCGACCACACCGGTAGACTGCCTGCTGAGCAGAAGCAGACGTGCTTGTAAGCCCTTCTTAGCCAGAGTCAGGGAGGAGGATAAAGGGTAAAAACCTTCCCTGGTATAAGGCTGTAGGCCAGGGCTTACTCCTCCAAGAGCCCAACAGGAGCCATACCTGCTGCACCCCAACTCTTAGATTCACCAGCCTTGTTTCTTTTGATCTCCCTCAAAGTGCAGCAATCTCATGGTGGCACGTTCCATCCTGACCCCTGTACAGAGAAATTTGTAGTCCTTGTAGAGACACAGAAAATTAGAGTTTGATCTGAGTTTAGTCAAGGCTTACATAGTCTTGCACATTAGATTATGTGCTCTGTAGTTCCTTGGTTTCCCTTATGATCTCTAGCTGCTATCATCTCCCATCTCTATTAATTCAAAACATTTACGGTAATCCATTTATTTTCAACCAGTATGTAAGCATACTAGCTCTCAATGTTTAAGGTAAATCTTAATATGCAATTTAATTTCCATCTTTACTGTCCAAGAATACAGGATAACTAATTGTTAGTCAAACCTCAAGAACCAGAGTGTATTATTCCAATACACCAAACTGGAAGGTCAGAGCTAAGCTGAATTTAACAGTATCAAATTAGCTTCATTGTAGGAGCCAGAAATATTTGAGGCTTCCACTGCACAGAGAACCAAGATTTAATTACATCAGAGTCTATATTCGTAGTTTATTCAGTGCATGTAAAGGAACTGTCCTTTATGTCTGCAGCTTGGCTAAATGAGGAAGCAATGCAAGAGAGAAAACTGAAAAGCTGAGAAAAATGTAAAGCAGGAAAGGTAGGAGTTAATTCTAGCACAGTGTCCTCAAACAACCCTTCCAGAGACTGATATTACAGTCAGTCATGCTGCCTCCAGTGTTTACTGCCACCACTAACAAGTTCACTGCAGCAAGATTTGCCACTAGACAATGGGCAGGCCTAACAAGCTTTTAATTAAACCTGGCATTTCAGACTGTACTACACAGGAGCAGCCATGCTGCTTAAATGCAAGATTGAGACTCCGGCTTAGAACTCTGTTTAATAAAAATACCAGTGTGAAAATCTGCTGAAATACAGCTTAAAATTTACTCTGAAAAATGTGCTTTAGCTACAGGAACTACTTGTGTATTAAGTACAGAAATTGCATGTGTTCAATGACTCTGGGCACATCCACCTTATTTATCACAATACTTATTTATCACAATCCACCTTATTTATCACAAAAATGCATACTGAGCCATATAATCCAACACCAATGTTGTGGACTATAAATTAGCTGGGAAAACTAAAAAAGGGATTTTTCAAGGTCAAAAGAACAGGGTCAACAATAACTCAACAATTCAAACAGACCTGCCGTGGAGCAATCTTGCTCTCTACCCCTCTCCCAATGAAATGCCAACTGCAGTGAGTGGCTGCTTGTCTTCATTCTTTTATCGAAAAAAACTTCACTAATATACCTGCCTATGAGGATTCCTGTTTATGACTGAAAGAGTGAACTATAGTCCAGAAAAGCTTATGCTGAAATGAATTCATTAGTCTTTGCAGGGCTACAAAAGAGAATTTTCATGGTAGGTCTTCACTCTTCTGGGGGTCAATCCCAGATCATTATTTGAAACCAGGTGCCATTTCTTCAGTTTTGGGTTTCTACTGCTTTACACAACAGCTTCCAAGTTAGCCAGTGACAGTTGAAGTTCTCCCTCCTTGTGCCCTTCCATTGGTCCTTACACCAATTGCTTTTCTTACCATTAAATTTGAGGGACACTCTTAAAAAAAATCCAGCAACTCCCACTTCTCCCCAAGTCATGCCCAAACTATGTAAGTTTGGGCAAAGGGGCACCAGCATGGCAATGCAAAACACTGATGAAGTGAAAGTCAAGGACCAAAGTGAGCACTGCTTGAAGCAGTCCTGGCTCTAATGGGAAGCCAATGCACAATAGGCTATGGTGCTTTGTTTGCTTAACGTTTCCTGCTCCTGACAACTTTCTCCAGTAAGTAACAGGAACAAAATCCAGGCATACAGGAAGCCTTAAGAATTGTCCACTTTACTCTGAAAGGCATCAAAAACCAAAATACTATTAATGCAACAACATAATAAATTTTCATCTGCTTTGCTCTTGTGTTCATTTTGATTTTAAGCATTAATTCCCCTAAGTACTAAACAGGAAAATGGAAAGAATTACAACAGTAACCTGTTTCACTTCCTCAAGATCCCCTTTTCTCAAACTACATGTTCAACAGTACAACGCAAGTGCCATTTAATAACATGCCACGAGTATTTTCAGTCTAACGTTATTTAAGACACTTTTCAATATAAATCCGATTATAGTTAAATCTACTTTTTTTGCAAGTGTGAACACAACAGTGTTTCTCACAATTTGCTATATAAACTCTTTACATTTTTGCTGAAATACTAATATGACCCATGTTGTTGAATATACATTAAAAGTCTAATAAACTTCTCTTAAGTCTGAACCAGTTACAATATATGTAAACCAAGACCAAAGTTGATTTGGTTATTTGACCAAATTAAAAAAAATAGTGGCTATCACTCCTAGAGCAAAATCCAGAGTAACTACGGGAAATCCTTGCTCTGGTGTAAGAACAATTTGCTCTGGATTGCAATATTAATTTCCCATAGATTTTCACTAGGTGGTGCAGTAACTACAGGTGCATGTAATGTCTCTTATGTGTTCCCGTAGTTATTCTGGATTGTAGGGCTAATCAAATGTAGTTTAATAGTAACTCTTTTGAATTGAAGAGGTGGCCAACCAGGCCCCAAGATTTGAACAGAGCCTAAAAAGTACTGTTTGTCCACCTTTTTAATAACTTGGTATTTGAATATCACTCCATGTTAAGCAGCAAAGCTCAAACCATGTTATGAAACCATGTTATGGTTCTTAACACTGATAGCAACTTAACTTTAGTATTCCTCTCCGCTTCAGTTAGAAACATCTTGATTTTACATGAAACGCTATGATACAATTGTACTTTACATTTCAGAGTCTGTGCAAATGCTTAGCTGGACTTTGAAATCATTCTCCAATTTATCGCAGTGTTTAACAGCACACTTATTAACATCAGAACAAAATATCTAAAGAAGCATCTGAAGAATGCCATCACGTCAGCCATAAAGTCTTACGGCAAGGGAAAGCAGAGAGCAAAGCCCAAAAGAAGCATTCAGGGATTGGGACAAAGCCCTATAACAATGTAGCTGGGAAAGACATACAGGCTGCAGTAGAGAAAGAGGCATCCACAACAATTTGCTACATATTTCAGGCAAGCAGATGGAAGGCAAACTTCAGACCAGTTTACTTGAAAGTCTCTGCTACACAGTCAAAGGGTGACTTCACAATAATAGCGGCAAATGCACTTTTGGCACTAAAAGCACACCACAGTCGGACCTCTCCATCAAGTATACTTGCACAATACATTTACACAAATGTCCGTCACTTCCATGTTCAGTTCTTTAAAAAATTATGCGATCCCAACTTTTATGAAATTACCACCTTTAGTAAGTGACTCCATTTATATGTGAAGTACAGTGGTGCCTCACATAAAGAGCTTAATTCGTTCCTGAGGCATGCTCTTTAAGTGAAACGCTCTTTAAGTGAAGCTGACTTTCCCATAGGAAATAATGGAAACTCAGACAATTGGTTCCATAACCCAAAAAATATTCATATAAAAATATTAACTGGATGTAAAAATGATGA
Source organism: Cryptoblepharus egeriae (assembly GCA_030015325.1). Lineage (NCBI taxonomy): Eukaryota > Metazoa > Chordata > Lepidosauria > Squamata > Scincidae > Cryptoblepharus > Cryptoblepharus egeriae. The sequence continues at coordinate 6,633,838 of JAREYC010000004.1, forward strand.
CAAAACACTGGAATTGAATTCAAAACATGCATTCAATATGCATGATCCTATGAAGTCTACTTAGGCTGCAATCCTAAAGACACTTTCCTGGAAATAAGCTCCATTTAACACAATGGGGCTTACTTCTGGGTAGACATGGTTAAGAGGCTGCAACCAAAGACACATTTCATGGGAGTAAGCCCCACTTAACACAAAGGGACTTACTTCTGAGTATACATAGTTAGGAGACTGCAATCAAAGACACTTTCCTGGGAGGCTTACCTGGACTGCTGCTGGAGGTTCAAGGTTGTCGGTGAGGGCACTTGGGAACAGTTAGGGGCAGCTGCCTCTGGCCCCTCCCCCAGGCAACTGCCCCCAAGTTGGGGGCAGTTAGAGGCAGCAGCGCTGGCTGGCAGCCCTTTTAAAGAGCCTCTGCGCAGATGATCAGAGCTCCATAAGTGCTTGTTAAGTGAAGCAGAACTTGTTAAGTGAAATAAGATTTCATGGAAATTTTTGCTTGTTATGTGAAACGCTTCTTAAGCGAGGTACCACTGTACATAAATACCAAGATCGCCCTCCATTTACAGTGGCGCCTCCAGTAACAAAATTTAATTCCTTCAGGAGGCACGTTTGTTATGTGAAACATTCTTTACGTGAAGCAGATTTTCCCATAGGAAATAATGGAAACTCAGATGATAGGTTTCAGAACCCCCAAAATATTCATATAAAAATAATAACTGGATGTAAAAATGATGACAAAACACTGGAATTGAATTCAGAACATGTATTCAATGTTCATGATCCTATAAAGTCTACTTAGGCAGCTGTCCTAAAGAGACTTTCCTGGGAGTAAGCCCGATTTAACACAATGGGGCTTACTTCTGGGTAGACATGGTTAGGAGGCTGCGATCAAAGACATTTTCTTCTGAAATCCAAGACACTTTCAAAGTGTCTCCCCATTTTCTCCTTCTCTTCACCCTGAGACTCTCTTTCCCCTGCTCCCTTCTGGCTAGCCCTGAGCTGCTACCCTCTTCTCCACTGCTCTTCTCTCCCTCTGCCCAGCGGATGCCCAGCCACAGGAGGAACAGCACGGAAGTTTTGCTTCGCTATGAGCAGGTGCACTAGGCAGGCCTGACACTTTTTAAAAGGGCTACCGGCCAGCGCATCTGCCCCAACTGCCAATGAGTGTGTTTGTTATGTGAAGCAGTTTGTTATGTGAAGCAGAATTCTAGAGAAATTTTTGTTTTTTAAGTGGAACATACTTGTTATGTGAGGCATCACTGTATCTTTCTTTTTATTGGAATAGCCCCCAAATCTAGAGTAACTACGGGAGCATGTAAGAGACTTTACCCGTAGTTACTGCACCACCTAGTGAAAACCTATGGCAAATTCAAATTGCAATCCGGAGTAAGTTGTTCTTACACCGGAGCAAGGACTCCCTGTAGTTACTCAGGATTTTGCCCTAGGTCAGAGGCACTTAAATTCTGGCCCAGGGGCAGCTGTGGTCCAGAGCACATCTCCATGTGGCTCGCAGCAAGCCCCCTCCATCTGGCCCACAGACAAGCCCCATAATCCTCACCTCCAAAAGGGATTCTAACAGCAAAGGAGGCTGCATGCATAATAATAGAAATTCAGTCACTCACCAATACAGTCCGAGTCTTTAGTACCGACACCAACATGGAGTTTGGCCTGGACAAATGTGCCACAGTGGCACTAAAGAAAGGGAAGATCACGGAAAGTGATGGCACTGAAATGCCGAATGGTCAAACCATTAAATGCCACCAGCCTGAAACCTACAAATATCTGGGCATACTGCAGCTGGATAATATCAAGCACTGGCATGTAAAAACTGTGGTCAGCAAAGAATACATACAAAGAAAAATTTTGAAGAGCAAATTGAATGGCGGCAACATTATAAAAGCTATAAATACCTGGGCCATACCTGTAGTTAGGTATACTACTGGCATTGTGAACTGGATGACTTGGACAGGAAAACAAGGAAATTAATGACAATTCACTATGCTTTACATCCACGTAGTGACGTTGACAGGCTGCACCTGCCTAGAAGATCAGGGGGCAAAGGACTTTTGCAAGTGAAGCAGTTAGTTGAAGAAGAAAAACATGCCCTAGCAGATTACGTGTGACAGAGCCAGGAATGTGCTCTGAAGTCAGCAAGAGAAAGTTGCTGAAAATGCAGCAGACTAACTATGAATATTGCAAAAGTGCAATTCAGGTTCGGACTGCCAGTTGGCAGAATAAAGCATTGCATGGCCAATTCCTTGCCAAGATCGAAGGAAAAGTGGATCAGGATAAGACCTGGTTGTGGCTGACGAGTGAAACACTGAAGAAGGAAATGAAGGGCCTGATACTTGCTGCCCAAGAACAGGCAATCAGGACAAATGCCATCAAGGTCAGAGTTGAAAAATCAGCCCATGACCCAAAATGCCGGCTCGGCAAAGAAGTGGATGAAACCATCAACCACATTCTAAGTGGCTGCAAGAAGATCGCGCAGACTGACTACAAACTGAGGCACAATCTGTTGCCCAGAAGATCCACTGGAATCTATGCCAAGAGTATCATCTGCCAGTGGCAAAAAACTGGTGGGACCACAAGCTTGAAAAAGTGGTTGCAAATGAGCAGGTCAAGCTTCTGTGGGACTTCAGGATACAGACGGACAAGGTCTTGGAACACAATACTCCAAATATCACCATCATAGAAAGCAGTAAGGTGTGGCTTGTTGACATCGCCATACCAGGTGACAGGAGAATTGAGGAGAAACAACTGGAAAAGATTTCCCGCTACCAAGATCGAAGAATCGAATTACAGTGTACCTGATGTAAGCCAGTGCAGGTGGCTCTAGTGTTAATTGGCACACTCGGTGCAGGCCCAAAGACCTTGGCAGGCACCTGAAAACCATTGGCATTGACAAAATATCACTCTGCCAACTGCAGAAAGCCGCTCTTCTGGATTCAGCACAAATTATACGCTGCTACATCACACAGTCCTAGACTCTTGGGAAGGGTCCGACTGGTGAAGTGAATGAAACCAGCACGAAATTGTTTGCTGTGTATTTATGTTTGATTTTTAGTAAAATAATAATAGTAATAATAAGCCAGTGCAGGTGGTTTCAGTGATAATTGGCATGCTAGGTGCAGTGCTGAAAGACCTTGGCAGGCACTTGAAAACTATTGGCATTGACAAAATATCAATCTGTCAATTGCAAAAAGCCGCTCTTCTAGGCTCTGCACATATTATACGGCGCTAAATCACACAGTCCTAGACACTTGGGAAGGGTCAGACTGGTGATGTGACAGAAACCAGCAAGAAGTTGTTTGCTGTCTACTACTGTTGATTTTGAATAATAATAATAACAATAATAACAACAACAGCAGCAGCAGAAGTAGCACTCTGCTTGGGAATTTCATACATATTGAGACATACTGTACCATTGTGATTCCTAATTCCTTGGATGGGAACCGAATCACAATAGAGCCAATTCCAGTCAAACACCTGGAGACTGTGAAATCTATATATATAAAAGAGAAAAGTCACTGACTCATCAATGCCCTGCCAAAACTGCTAGGCCTAGAAGCGTGAAATTTGGGGTGGCTGTTCCTTCAGTGATGGAGGGAGTCACTAAGAACCGGTTTCCAGTAATTCCAATCAGAAGGGGGTGAAATGGGGCGCAATGCGCTTTCCTCCTTATACTTTGCATTGAAGAATCGCTGACCGAGGGATGCTCTGCCCCAACCCCCAGACCTAGAAGCATGAAATTTGGGGTGTTCCTTCTGTCACATGAACACCCACCAAGAACCAATGTGGAGAAACTTAACCCTTAAGGGGCTGAAAAGCAGTGCAATGTGTTTTTTGTTCTATACTTAACATGGAAGACTGACAAACAACCAGACAATTTGGTTCTCAATGCCTGGTGCACGGGGGTGGGGGGGTGTTGTTTGGAGGGAGGGGTTGCACTGGGGAGGATGCTGCGCATGGGGTGGCTGTTGCGCTGGGGGGAGGTGATGCGCTGGGGGGATGTCATATGAGGAATTTTACTCCCACAACGTGGGTATGCTTTTGCTAATAGTAAATAATAATAATTACAAAAAACTTTATGCCCCACCTTTCTCTGGAGGGACCCAAGGCGGCTTATAAAAACCAATCCACAAAATCATCAACAATAAAATCAAATTCATTAAAACATTTAAAACAGGGATATTAAAACATTATAAAACATCTACATTAAAACCATAATAAAAGTGTTGTGCTGTAGAAGTAGCCAGACTAAAAAAACCAGCAAACTTAAAAGCTCATCTCCTCTCTGTGTATGAGTGAGTAAAAGGGACAATGTGGCCCTTCTAAAAGGTTTGGACACTCAGATAGGTAATGAGTTTCCATTTGTGGTTGCCTCCAAGTCCTCAGGCACATTTAAAGCTCTGCAATACGTACTTTGCATAGATACATGCATGTATCCAAGGTTCAATTCTCAGACATGGCCAGGAAAATGCCATGTTAAGATCTTGGAAACAAGCAAGCACATATAATTCAATACATTGTACCCCACAATTTGCTTAGACATCTTTGTATCTGGACACTTTTATATCTAGGAGCCAGTGAAGCATGAACATACAACTTGGGCCACACCTTTTACTACATGTTTACCTAATCTACCATTACACAGAGAGCCATGACAAACATCCAAGTAGAATAAGAAAAAGGTCTAATCCCATAGCTAAGTTGAGATGGCTCTCCCTAAAACAGAAATAAGAGAACCAAGTTGTTTCTCCCATAGACTCCTCCATCTTATCTATATACTGTATAGAAAATTGAAAAGTCACTGACTGATTCACTCACTTACTCATCCATGCCCCGCCAAAACCGCTAGACCTAGAAGTGGGAAATTTGGAGTGGGTGTTCCTTCCATGACAGAGGCTGGTTTAAGAACTGGTTTTCAGAAATTCCAACCAGAAGGGGGTGAAAAGGGGTGCAACGAGTTTTCCTCCCTATACTTTCCATTGGAGACTCCCTGACTGAGGGACACTCTGCCCCAATTCCTGGCCTGAGAGGGGTGAAATTCAGGAAGCGTGTTCCTTCTGTGACATCAATACCACCAAGAACCAATGTGGAGAAATTTAACCTTAAGGAGGCTGAAAAGGGGTGCAACGTGTTTTTGTCCTATTCTTAACATGGAAGACTGATGGATCAACATCCTGCTGATGCACTGGGGGGATGCTAAGCCTTAGGGGTTGGTGCGCCTGGGGTTTTTGGTGCGCAGTGTATGTGGGGGCATTTTACTCCTGCAACACGGGCACATTTTGCTAGTACCCTAATATAGTTATTTTACTATTTAAAGACCCAAAAGAATTTTCTTACTCTTTCCTTTTGTACACAAGGCTGTACTTCCTCATCAGTTTCAAAAGCAACTGAACTACAACCAGCTTACATACTACAGCCTTCATAATATTTGGAGAAGTTTCAATGTGATTTAAGGAGGCTTAAGGTGACCAAATCTCCAAGTAGTAATGAATACGTTCAGTCCAGCTGCTAGTATACAGACAATTGCAAAGCAGGGGCACTGAACGTAATCAAGTGACATGATGGAATAAAACTACAGATCCACTTTCATGTTTTAGCAAACTGAATTTGCATGTAAACGAACTTATAAGCTATGCCCACAAGACTGACATTTGGACAAATAAATCCACCAGCAGGCCAGGGTTCGATTCCCGGGTCGGCCCTACAAGACAGGGTGAGCTCCTGTCCTTAGCCCAGCTCTGCGACGCCAGCTGGATCCAATCATATTGGCTCTGCCCTTCCATTGGACTAATTCAGTGGCGTGGAGAGGGGGATTTGCTGCTTGGGTAACAGTCTATCCTCCATAACAATCCAACCCAGGCTTTCGTGCTTCGCATGCAATGTATGCAGCACTGAGCACAATACCCTAGTCTTCCAAACTGACGAAGGCCTGCTCTAACTTAAAACGGACAAGATTTTGGAACTTGAAATATTAAGAATGTTTGATTAAGAATGAAGAATTTGGCTTTTTGAATTAAAATAAAACAAGACCCTGAAGGTCTTCCAAGACCATCTACATCTAAATCATAGCAAAACTTAGGGCGCAATCCAGAGTAACTATGTGGAGTCCTTGCTCCGGTGTAAGAACAATTTACTCTGGATTGCAATATGAATTTCCTATAGGTTTTCACTGGGTGGTGCCATAACTACGGGTGCACGTAATGTCTCTTGTGTGCTCCCGTAGTTACTCTGGATTGTAGGGTTAATCAAATGTTGTAGAATTTGTAAAAAACCAGGAAAAATGGTAAAAAACCAGAAAAAATGCCATCATCTATGGCAGTGGTTCTCAATCTTCCTAATGACGTGACCCCTTTATAAGTTCCTCATGTTGTGGGGACCCCAACCATAAAATTATTTTTGTTGCTATTTTATAACTGTAATTTTGCTACTGTTATGAATCATAATGTAAACATCCGATATGCAGGATGTATTTTCATTGTTACAAATGAAATGTGTGTTCTATGCACACATTGAACGCAATGGGATTTATTTCAGAGTAGGCATGCATAGGATTGGGCCCTGAGGCTGTCAGTCAGCCCCAGTGCATGCACAGCTACAGACAGAGGTGTGAAAAGCCTGACCTGGCCCCCTACACCAGGGGTCTTTAGGTGACCCCAAGAAAGCTCCAGACGACCCCCAAAGGGGTCCCAACCCCCACTTTGAGAAACACTGATCTATGGAACACAGGAAAAGCTTCCACTATTTACAGTAAAATATTGTATCTTTAAGCTCTTTAACTACTCAGGAGCTGGCATCTCTTACCCCATTTCTTTGTCGGCACATTAAAGAGTAAACCTCCTGAAACAAGATTGCAGACGCAATCCTAACCAACATAGACTGGCATAAAAACAGGCCTCCATCAGTCTTGAAAGACTATGGTATCGTGCTCTGCGCTGCATACGCTGCATGCAAAGCACGAATGCCTGGGTTGGATTGTTATGGAGGATAGGCTGTTACCCAAGCAGCAAATCCCCCCTCTCCACGCCACTGAATTAGTCCAATGGAAAGGCAGAGCAAATACGATTGGATCCAGCTGGCGTCGCAGAGCTAGGCTAAGTAGCTCACCCTGTCTTGTGGGGCCGACCGGGGTCTCGAACCCTAGCCTGCTGGTTAACAGGCACAGCGTCTTAACCGCTTGCGCCACCCACAGCCCATAGGCTGGCATAACTCACCTGGCATATTCTCCAATGCCTGTACAGCAGTGATTTTCAACCTTTTTCATCTCATGGCACACTTAACAAGACACTGAAATAGTCAAGGCACGCCATCAATTGTTTTTACCTTTGACAAGGCACACCTGACTGTTCAAATCCCCCAATTTTCCTATTAAAAAATGTCAATCCCCAAATTCCCATGGCACACCTGAGGACTATCCACGGCACACTGGTTGAAAATCACTGCTGTACAGGTACACATCAGATCAGAGAACAGAGTTTACAGACTGCATGTGGGAATGAATCAAGACCTTCTAGGGTTTACAATATTCCACCTGTAATGTGCCATCTGAGCACCCTGACTTCAAAACACTTTTCATTTATTTCTGATTAAGCAATCGCAGAACACACACAACTGAACACTTTTACTTTTATGCAACATGGACCATAATACAAGCCCTCCCATATTCCTATCTACTCCAAATTAGGACAGAGAAAGAACAGATACCAGCAATGGGCAACACACCCAAGATCACTGAACATGATTCAATACTGAATTTTCAATTCTAACCTGGCCCTTGTGCTGCCCCAGGACTGTAACACACATGCATAATGCACATTTGCATTGAGTAGGGAATTGGGGATACCTTGCCATGGAGGTGGAACCTATTTAACTAATTACATTTCCATGAATTGTGAGGTTGGCAGGAGCTGGACAAGGGATGGGAGTTCACTGTCTTGTACCACCCGGGTCTCAAACCCCAGCCAGCTGGTTCACAAGCACAATGTCTTAACTGAGCCAGTACAGTCCTAACGCTGATTATAAGTTATAATCATTTTATAACTTATAACTATAATCGTGTTATCCTGATGTTATAATTAACATCAAAAAAGCATTGCTGGGTCAGGCCTAATGGGGCCCATATAGTCCAGTTTCCTGTATTTTATAGGGGCGCATCAAATACCTCAGGATAAGGTACAAGTGGGACACACCATGCCAGGCAAAGGAGTGCTGGGCAATCCTACCCACACTTAAACCGCATGGACTCCAACGTGACCTTAGTAGAGAAGCACAGGAAGGTCGCTCCAGCTGCAACCCTATCCACACTTGCCAAGGAATAAGTACCACTGAATCTAGTGGGATTTCCATCTGAGTAGATGTGCACAGGATGGCTATATCAGGCTGCTATCCTACCCATGCTTACCTAGGAGTGAGCCCCATTGACTCTGAAGGGGATTACAGCTGAGTAGATTCACACAGGATGGGCTCTGAGGCTACAACCTATACTTACCTACGAGTAAGCACTATTGACTCTCACAGAATGTCTAACAGGTCTACTGTCTAATCATAGAATCTAATAGGTCTTCTGTGTAGACAGGATAGGACCTCAGGTTACACTCCTACCCAAACGAAGCTGGGAGTAAGCACCATTAAACCATTAACTCTAATGTGGCCTATTTCTGAGTATAGTTACACAGAATTACAGAATCCCATGCATGCTTACCTGTGAGTAAGCAATAGACTATAATGGGAATTTAATGGGGCCTGTCACTCATCTAATGGGGTGTACTTCCAAGTAGACATGCAAAAGATGAAACTGTCTGGCGGCAGCGTTACCCGCACTTACCTGGGAGTAAGCCCCATTGACTGTAATGGGACTTACTCATGAGTATAAACACAGAGAAAGGGTTCAGAGGGTGCAGTCCTACCCACATTTACTTGGAAGTAAGCCCCTTTGACTATAGGACTTACTTACAAGCTGGTATACATGAAAGAAGTTCTGAGGGTGCTGCCCTCCCAAACTCACCCAGGAGTTAGCATCCCTTGTCTATAATGGGACTTACTCCTGAATAGACACACACAGAAGGGGTTCTCAGCCTAAAATCCTTTCTACATTTACTTGGGAGTAAGTCCACTCAACAATGTGGCCTACTTCTGAGTAGACATACAAAAGATGAGGCTGCTGGATTGCAGTCTTGCCCACACTTACGCGAGAGTGAGCCCCATTGACTATAATGAGATTTACTGCAGAGTAGACATAGAAGGGGTTCTCAGGGTGCAGTTGGTCCTACTCACACTTACCCTGGAGTAAAGCCCATTGACTGTCATGGGCCTTACTCCCAAGTAGACAAGCACAGCAGGTTCTCAAGCTCCAAATCTATCCATACTTACCCAAGGATAAGCCCCATCATCTATAATGGGACCTACTCCCGAGTAGACAAATGAGGAAGAGATTCTGAGGATGCAGTCCTAATCAGACCTACCCAAGAGTAAGCCCATTGACTGTAATGGGCCTTACTCCCAAGTATGTTCTCACAGCGCAGCATGTTCTCCAGCTCCAATTCTACCCACACTTACCCACTGTCTACAATGGGACCTACTCCCGAGTAGATCTATGTAGGAGAGGTTCTGAGGATGCAGTCCTAATCAGACTTACCCAAGAGTAAGCCCACTGACTGTAACGGGCTTCCTCGCGAGTAGACGCGGCTAGAAGGGGGCGCAGGGAGTAAGGCCTATGGAGAGTAATGGGCTTCCTCGCGAGTAGGGGGAGAGGGACTCACCGACGCTCCTGTAGCCGAGGATGGCGATCTTTCGGGACTTGGAGGGCGGCATCTTCTCCCCGCAGGGCCGCGACCCACATGCAGGGCCTGGGCCGCCGGGGAGGGCTGCGGGTCCGGGCGGGGGTCGGTGGGCGGCGCGGCCTGTGCTCAGGCGGGGCCCGGCGAGGGGCGGGCGAGGGCGGCGGAGACGGAGACAGACATGCACGGAGAGCGGCCCGCGCGAGACTGACTGACTGGCCCGCTGAGGAGAAGGAGACGCCCTCCGCTCACGTGACCTCCTCGCCTCGCGCAGCCTTTCACCGCACTCACCCGCCCTCCCGCGCAGTGACGTCACCAGCCCCGCGCCCGTTGGAAATACTGCTGCGTCACTCTACCCACCTCACACTGGCCACGCCCATATATGGGAGCGGCCAGCCCTTGGCCCCTCCTCCTCGCGCCCTCTCCCTCCTCTCCCCCTCCCACCACGTGTGTCAGGCCAGCCGTCGACGCTGATTGGCGGATTTGCAGCACAGTCGTTCTCTAATTGGTCCTTCGGGTCGCGAGCTCCTATTGGCTGCGCGGCAGGCGGGAGAACGTTGGGTGAAGGATGCTCGCAGCTGATTGGTCGGGAGGGAAGGTGCTGCGTCAGCGCGCGCTGGGCTGGGCTCTTGGTGGGAGGGGCGGGAGGGAGGTTGGCCAGGCTGGGGGCGTGGCCAGGTGGGTGCAGTGTCCATGTCATAATTGTAGGACACCCAAGAAAAATATAAATATGTAGTGTATGTGTGTATATAAATACATACGCACCATACATATGTCCTTTCATTTTGTCATGTCCTATATGTTCATATACATGTATGTACATATAAGGGTACATATACGTACATTTTATATTTGTAAATGTATATATACATACATTTTGTATGTATATATACAGTGGTGCCTCACATAAAAAGCTTAATTCGTTCCTGAGGCCTGCTTTTTAAGTGAAGCAGATTTTCCCATAGGAAATAATGGAAACTCAGACAATTGGTTCCACAATGCAAAAATATTCATATAAAAATATTAACTGGATGTAAAAATGATGACAAAACATTGGAATGGAATTCAAAACATGCATTCAATGTGCATGACCCTATGAAGTCTACTTAGGCTGCAATCCTAAAGACACTTTCCTGGGAGTAAGATCCACTGAATCCAATGGTGCTTACTTTTCAGTAGACATGGTTAGGATTGTGCTCTTAGGCTGCAACCCTAAAGATACTTTCCTGGGAATAAGCTCCATTTAACACAATGGGGCTTACTTCTGGGTAGACATGGTTAGGAGGCTGCAATCAAAGACACTTTCCTGGGAGTAAGCCCCATTTAACACAATGGGGCTTACGTCTGAGTGGACACGGTTAGGAGGCTGCATGGTTAGGACTCTCCCAGGAGACACTTTCCTGGGAGGCTAACCTGGGACGCTGCTGGAGGTTCAAGGTGGTCAGTGGGGGCACTTGGGGGCAGTTAGAGGCAGCAACGCTGGCCGTCAGCCCTTTTAAAGAGTCTATCAGGGCGGAGTATAGGGCTGCATAGTATGCATGCTGCATAGTCTATGCGCGGAGTATCAGGGCTGCATAGTTTGCATGCCCATAGTACACTTGCTTGTTAAGTGAAGCGGAACTTGTTACGTGAAGCAAGATTTCTTGGAAATATATACTTGTTATGTGAAACGCTTGTTATGGGAGGTGCCTGTTACGAGATACCACTGTATTTGACAATGGCAGCATCTCATCTATATATATATATCTTTTTCTTCTATATATATAAAAGTCACTGACTCACTGACTGATTGACTCACTGACTGATTGACTCACTGACTTATCAACACCCTGCCAAAACTGCTGGGCCTAGGAGCGTGAAATTTGGGGCGGGTGTTCCTTCTGTGACTAAAGGGTGCACTAAGAACTGGTTTTCGGAAATTCCAACCGGACAGGGGTGAAAAGGGGTCAATGCATTTTTGTCCTATACTTCTGTTGTCAGAAGACTGACAACATCCAGCCAATTTGGTTCTCGATGACTGAGGGACAGGTGGGGGATGTTGCTTAGAGGGAGGGGTTGCACATGGGGGAAGTTGTGCATAGGGGATGATACGCATGGGGAGATGGTGCGCATGGGGAGATGATGCACATAGGGAGATGATGCTCATAGGGGACTTATGTGCATGGGGGTTGATGCGCATGTGGAGATGATGTGCATGGCAGCTGTGAATTGGGGTAGTTCTGCATGGTTGCATGATGTGCATGGGGGGTTGTTGCGCATGGGGATTGATGCGCATGGGTGGATGTTATGCGTGGGGGTGTTGCACATGGGGGTTGTTGCGCATGGGAGGATGAACATGGGGAATGATGCACATGGGGAGTTGATGCGCATGGGAAGATGATGCGCATGGGGAATGTTGTGCATGGGGGGATGTTGCGCATGGGGTTTGGTGCATGTGGGGGATTATGTGCATGGGGGGATGGTGTACAGGGGAATTTTACTCCCGCAATGCAGGTATGCTTTCTGCTAGTTCTCTATAAAAGTGTGTGAGCAAGTGTTTGTGAAGAAAACGGAGTAGAAATGATGTGGTGTCTCAATTGTGTCTTATTGACAAAACAGATGCTTGGCCTCCATACAAAAGGTGCTCTTCAACTCTTGATGCTCCTACAGATCTCTCTGTTCAGTTTCTCAAAAGGGAAAGACTTTCCTGTTCTAGGAACAGTTTTAAATTGTACTTTCATTCCATGGATTTGTTACAAGCTTTTGGAAATACCAGCACTCTTTGTTCATATGCAGCATAGATGGTTCACTTTTTTGCACTGCCTCAACAACCTCTTGGAGTAACTCCTGCCTTTTGGGAACTGAAATATGCAGTCAACTCCTGTTATTTCCAGTTCTCTTAGATATAACCCAGCTAAAGCAAAGTGCTCTTGAATTCGATTTTCAGTAACGAGACATCTGCTCTCTTGTATAACAATCAATGTTTTTTATTAATGGATATGGTGAAGTTTTAGCTATCCACCAAAGATGTGTAAAAAATTGCAAGAAAATAAAAATAAATAAAGCTGGTTTTAGATCAGTCTTGTTTTACCATTTCTGTTCAGAATGCAACATTTAAAAACACACAAAAATTGTAATTAAAGTTTTAAAGTAATATATCGATATTCAAATTACAGCTTTCATGACAAATCTAATGATAACTGGAACTGATTTGGTTTAGATTTTGCAACTTGAACATTCAAATATAGTGTCTTATTTAGCACAATACTTCCTCTTCTCGCAATGGGCAACTGTGATGACATATTGTTGGCGTTTTGACATAAGGCACTATGATATGAATATGCCATACACCTTATTGCCTTATGTCAGAGATCTGTTGCTGACCAGAGATCTGTTGCTGACCAGTGACTTCGATCAAATTCAAAAAGAAATGATATTGTTTCAGGCTATAATGCATTTTGGATGAAGGACATCGTATGAAGTCTTTCAGCAAACATTTGGAAATGCAAGCCTTTTTTAAATACACAAGCTTTTTGTCATGCTGCTTTTGTGCGACAATCACTGGGGAAGAAAACTAGTTACCCATCACTCAGTCCCAATAACACACACTCTCATCACCACTCTGTCTTCTCTATTGCCGTCAGTGTTCTTGAGGCAAACATGACCTAGTAACTTTATTCAGTTCTTCTACAAAGCCTTCTATGTCCACAGCAATCATTCATTTTCACTTTCTTTTTGTTTGGCACCTGTTAACAGTAGAAAAACAGTTTGAATTGTATTTCTACACAATAGCACACACATGTTTCCAACTTGTGACCCATTTTTCCATCAAGCTGTGCTTCTATGGTAGGGCACACATTTTCATACTGTTCAAAACACAGCAATATTTTGTTCCTGGGAAATTTGAGATACAATACTTCCCCCCTAAAGGCGTACACGCTCTTACAATGGCTGTGTGAAATGAGGTTACACAAATATCAGGCACTTATTGGAAACTAGTGATGTTCACATCACATCACTCACATTGGAAACTAGTTATCGCTCACATCACTTTCCTCATGTCTATACCACTTTGTGAACATTCACTTTGTGTTACATCTAGTACAGAAACCTGCAAAAGCAAGGCTAAGAGCAACTTAAAGAATGTTCCTGGGCTATACTATACTGCCCTTGCTTGCTAAGAGACCTCAAAAGTCATGAAAGATTGCTTTGCTTAGAATAACAGCCATCTTCCATCTTTTGCCTTGCAGTACACAGCCAAGATGGGCCATTATGACCCCAAAATTCTAAGGGCTGTGACTCTTCTGGGTAGGCAGCTGGCCCAGCACAACTCTAGTGGCCTCTGCAGGCTTCCTAATGGACCACAGAAGTCCTGGAAACTCACTTCAGTTTTCTGAACTAGAGGCTTTCTGAAGGTTCTGCAGGACATTCTGAGCCCCACAAAAACCAGTAGAATGATCATGGGCCTGGTGTATACCACAGCCTCCCCTCAGCCAGGCTTCCCATTTAGCTGGAATTGGCCAGACATGTCTGGCTTTTGCGTATTGGACTGCACCATCCAGTCCAACAGGCACATATCCTTCCATCTGGATGGGTGGGAGGGTACTTGGGGGCACTTAGGGCAGCCGCAGGATGGCATGGTTAAGTTTTGCCAGCTGCAGCAGCCATTCTAATCAGCATGTGTGCACAGTGTCAGGGCTGCATAGAGCACATGCGCACACCGCTTCCATTACAGAAGCAAAGCTTCCTATTCTTCCCTGCAGCTGACCGTGCGTGCCTCCTTATGACCTGGCCACTCTCACCATCACCAAGTCCGACAAGAGTGAGAATGGCCAAGTCATAACAAGTGGCCAGGTCATCAGGTCATATGTGCACTATGCAGCCTCGACGCATGAGTGTTGAAGAGTGTTGAAGCAGTGTATTTCATATGCTGCTACAGAAATAAAACACAGGGATAGCAGATATAGTACAAAGCCAGCCGGCCACATCCAGTTCATGGGAGCTTTTTATCCAGCTCCTCTGATTTATAATTGGGTTCCCTTAGAACTGCCTTCAGCTGCTCTCATCTCTCTGGAAATGATCCCAGGCTATTGAAAGGGCATTACTGGAAGAGACCAATCATCATGAGGACTGTCCTTTCAGCATTATAGCTTCTAATCACTAATGAAAAGATAGAACGATGCTTGGAGCACTGAATTTTCACCTCTTAAGTGCTGAGTTGCAAGGTGATACCTCGGCAGAAGCAGTGCTGCAGAAGAGCAGCCAATATAATGACTGGACTCTTGCATATGATCAAGATTTGCATATTTTCTCTTCTGTAATTTGCAGCTAAAGAGATAATAGATGAAAGCAAAGTGCTTATTTCCCCTGACATGAGTTGGACTGGTACAACCACTAGTATAACCACTACCAACTGAAGTAGTCTTACCTGCTGGCGTGAGCACTAATGCTTGTAGAATGTCAGAGAGAGAGATGATACCAACAATACTATCAGCTTCATTCACTACCACCAATCGATGAACCTACAAGCAACAGAGACACAGCACTGAATGTCCTGCACAAAATTTTCAAGCAGATTGTCCAAAGACAGCAGTTAGTTTCCCACAACGGTTCACAAACAGAATACATGTTTCAAAATAGCCTTCTATTGGGATCCATCTAGCTTTGAGACCAATACAGGAAGGGAAAAAATCAGACACAGTTTCACCTTATTAGTTGTTTTGGCCATTTACACAATGGTGGGGGGACACCTTTTGGAGCATTTTTTGAGCTCCACATTATCTGATTAGGACCATTCTAGCATCCCTTGGCTTTCAGTAGGAGCCAAGGCACATCTGACTACTCATCAGTAAGCATAAACATGTGGCTCAGTTTCACTTTCCATAGGGCTCAATGCATTTTCCTTGTCAACTATCAACTTCTCAGTTTCGTGACCCACCAACAATCAGATGGGACCCACTGGTGGATCCCAACCCAGTCTGGGAAACAGCGAGTCAGAAGGTTGCTCAGGTCCCAAAGTAATATTTAAGAGAGGATTCTAAAATTCAATAATTCTCTGCTCCGGAGAGATGAAAGAACAGGTCACATGTGTCACAAGTCTACTTGTGACATTCAAAAGAACAGAGTTTACATCTTTCATCGAAACTCAAGCTTGGTATTATATTACAGCAAGCTGTTTCATTTCATGTCATTAAAATAACTTATGCAGTTCTGTTCTCCCTCATTTAACACTGTATTCATACACTTGTCCTAGAGCTGATAGAGAAATAACTAAAGGCCTAGTTTTGCTCCACAACTGAAATTGAGCTTTTCTATTGCACAGTATCAGTTTGCATTTCATTTCTCACAGCTTAAAAAAAGCTGAAGTGCTAAAAAGGTGTTATTTAGCAACACAACTCTGTTCATCATGATGTATCTGAAAAAGATTTGAGAACAAGATATTCTGTTTTCTTAATTCTGCTCTGAAGACAATGCAAAACTTAGACTTTGTATCAGCTTCCTGCATATTTAATATCCCTAGATCCGCTATCTCAGCTTTAAATTATTCATTGAAGCATATTGATTTAAACTACAGCAACATTTGTTAATTTGCTGTTTCAAGGGTGTGGCTGCTAGTTCACCAGTTATACCAGATGCCTTTGCAAGAATATTTTAAAATAATGTTATATACAGTTAAATCTAGTGTATTTCCAGTTTTTTTAAAAAGATCCATGAAGCAGGGTTATGACTAAACAGAAAAACTTGAGCACAATTTCTAATACATTCTCAAAGGACTCTCATTTAAGTTTTATTCCAGTCCACTCTCCGATTGTAGTTTATTCTGGTTAATGCTACTCAGACATATTGTGATCAAAAGAAATCTCACCTCAGCTTTAACTATTCGATCTACAATGGTCTCCAAAGTTTCCAGCTTACTGCACTTCACAACACCTTCAAAATACTGAGAGCGGTGTTGGAGGGCTTGCGTCACTGTGATATCCAAGTTATTATAAGTCTTTTCAGCAGCAAGATTCTAAAGGAAACACAAAAATAACTATTCAAGGTTCAACCAGTCTTTACAAACAACCAAATTGATAGCACTAATCCTTATCCCCTAGAAGTAAAATACTAGTCAGTGGTACTCAAAGTGGGATTTAGGCTTATTGCAGTTTGTAGCCTTTGTGCTGGTGGAGGACAATATTCCATGGTCCTCCCCCGGAGACTGATAGATCCACATAGTTTCCTGAGGGCTCTGGGGGATTTTCCTGTTGCCAGAGCTGGTGAATCACCCGGCTCCTTAGTCAATCTCTGGAATACGGAGGTGATCAGGGCCCTGGATGAGATAGCTCCTGAGTGGCCTCAGCTCAGCCATAGATCGATCACAGCTCGCCAGCTGGATCCAATCGTATCGGCTCTGCCTTTCCATTGGACTAATTCAATAGTGTGGAGGGGGGGGGTATGTTGCTTCGGTAACAGCATACCCTCCATAACAATCTAACCCAGGCTTTCGTGTTTCGCATGCAGCGTTTGCAGCGCCGAGCACGATACCATAGTCTCTCAAGACTGACGGAGGCCTGCTTGTGGACTTTGAAACAGCAAGGTCGAAAAGAATCGACCGCTTCTGACCTGGGATTGGTGAGGCTACTTTGTGGCAATGGTGGCAGTCAAGAGGGCTCACTTCTCTGCCACCATCACTTCCACAAAGAGCCATCTGGCTGAGCTCTTTTGTGTGGTCCAGGTCCTAATCCATTTGCCCCTCCCCCACTAATGTGGGGAACTACATGGAGCTCAGTTTGATGTGTTTGCACAATACTTTGCAGACAAAATTGCTCAGATCTGGCATGGATTGGACGCCACTTTAGCAGTGTATGATAATGTCTCTGCAACCTGAGTTGCTCTGATCTGGCCATGATGACCCATGACCTAGTGACATCTAGGATTAACCTACTGCAACATGCTCTACGTGGGGCTGCTTTTGAAGACTGTCTGGAAACGCCAACTTGTGCAGTATCTCTCTCTCTCTCTCTCTCTATCGGTATGTGGTAACTCATGTCACTGCTGGAGCTCAGCAGTTTGACTCCAATGACCACTGCTTCGGCAACTACACTGGCTCCCCTTTCACTTCAGGACTGAATTCAAAGTGCTGGTCATGACCTATAAAGCCCTATATGGTTGGGCCAGGGTATTTGAGGGACCGCCTTCTCCCATACAATCCAACCCATCACCCAAAGTCAGCTGAGGGGGCTTTGCTGACTGTGCCTGCACCAAAGGAAGTGAAGGGCTTGGCAGCCAGAGACAGGGCCTTCTTGTTGGTTGCACAAACTCTGGAACTCCCTTCCCCTGGAGTTAAGAAAAGCTCCTTCCCAATGAATTTTTCAACAGGACTTTTTTTAACTACGGCTTTAATTGGGGCAAGTAGGTTTTAATTATTGTTTTTAATTTCAAATTTTAAATGTTTTAAAATTTTTGTATATGTATGTTTTTATTATATTATGTATTAAATTGCTTTTAGCATGTTTTAGCTGCCTTGGGTCCAGACATAATTATAGTACGGACATAACTACAAGTATGTGCCATATAACAAAGTTCAGGGCAAAGTGGACTGCATATATAAATAACAGTGGTCCCCTCAGATTATAATGCAGACATGTAGCCTCAGAGCAAGAAGTTACTGTGTTATCAGATGGTCCCACTCAGATGATGCTGTGCACTGAGAAAGTTTGTACAGCAACAAAATGACATATCCGTGACATTAAATGATGCATACATTTATAGTTGTTTGAAAGCCAAAAAATGGGGCAAGAAGAGAAGATAATGCCTTCATTACAAGGGATGGGGGATTCCATGCTATAAAACCTGCCTCTTTAAAAACAGGGTGACCAGATGACCAGAAAAACCCGGATTTGTCTATATTTTGAAACTTCGTGATAGTGCACAGTACCCCATCATGACATATGTCGTTGGATTCGTATTGAAGAGCAGAATCCAATGCAAAACTCAGTTTGGACATATCTCCTTCCTATCAAAAGTTATGGTCAAAAAACAAAAAAAACAAAAAAACACGTTTTTTGGCAATTTTTTTCAACGGGTAGGAATTTCGGCCTGGGAGTAGGAATTTTGGCCATGGGGTTCAGGAATTTTGGGTTTGGCATCTGGTCACCCTGCTTTAAAAACCAGTATGACTGATGAGCTAACAGGAACATTCAAGGAAAAAACAGAGGTCTGAAGTGGAAATACCGATAAGGGAAACCCATACTGGAACAGGATATAAGGACCAGGCTAATGCTGCTTATTTGGCAATATGAGCTACAGATGGGAGCACCTTAGAAAGCATCACCGCAGGAAAGCATTGCTCTACTTCACAGCAGCAGCCACGGTCTCATATTCCCACAATAGAAATGTTACAAGGATCACACACACCCTGATAACCTATCTGGGTGGTATTTCCTAACTGCACCGCAAGCGCTGATTTCAAGTCACACTTTTCAATCCACACCACACTGGTAACATCGGCATTAGGGTATACGCATGAAGAGCCCTGAATCCTGGCTTTGTTGTGGAATAGCAAGTTCTTCATTTCAGATTGCACCATTTAGCTTTTGAACTAAGATGACATAAATACACTTAACATTTTTCTTGAAGTGTTGTGTTGTTGAGAGTGAGGATTTTTACTCCTATTACTCATTCTATATAGAAGACTCTGCGGTAAGCTTAGAAGGAACTGCAGTTGTCTTACCAGTTTTAAACCAGTACTGCAGTATTTTTAAAAGGTAATAAAGGTAAATTACTTCATAGCAACACTGAATGTGAGCAAAACTCATATAAAAATTTTAAGTTGTACTTACTATTACATCAAATTTGGAATAAATATCTACAACTTTTCCTAAAAAGGGAAAGAAAAGTAATTATACCATTTATCAAACAACTTTAAATCAACTTTGAACACTACACAGTGAGGGAGTAGCATAATAATGATTATACAGTAATGAGGAATCTGTTGGTATGTTAGTACTACAGTCACATTCACAGATCCGGAAACCCCCAGAGCCAGCCTTCTTCTTAGATATTTAGGTGGCACTGTGGTTCAGGGTATTTATATTCCATCTTTGTTTACACTCATCAGAAGAGGCTTTGGTTATTCATGCCTCAGTCACCTCTCATGTGTTCCTGTAACACGTTATATGTGGGGTCTCCCCTGAGCACCCTTCTGAAATTTCAACTAATGCAGAATAGAATTGCAAATGTTCAAATATTGTAAAATATCATACCTTCCTTCTTGTTCTGATTGATAGGGAACTTTGGGGTGCAAATATAGTTGCTGGTTGTTACCTTTAAAATGCAAGGTAGCTAGAGATAAGGATACATGATGGACTGCTGCCTCCCCCGCCCCCACACTCTGAAATCTTCTGGGGGCCTTTCTTGAATGCTTTGCTACCATCTGAGGTGATGGCACCTCCCTCTCCTTGTCTGGAGAAGACTGGAGAGAACCTGTTTCAGTTGGCATTCTCTGACTGTTCTCTCTATGTTGCAAGCACGAATGCTCTTTTTGTAGTTTTGGCTTTATGAGCTCTCTTTATGTATTTTAATTGCATTTTCTTGTTTTGAACCACCTCAAATTATCAAAAAGGACCTCGATTGAAACATATGTTAATCTCCAATAAATGCCACCCGCCATTTTCATTTCAATAGGCTTCATGTCATCATGAATCAAAAAAGCTGGATTTAATTTTAAAATATACTAATATTGTGTACTTTAAAATTGGCAGCACTAGCTGCTATCAACTTTAAAAAATGCTATGCAATTTTTCTTTTTTTGCCTTAAAGATGCATCAAATGTAGCAGCAGTCTAAATTGAAACCATTAGCTGCAGTACAGTCAGCTACAAGATACCTCTCAAATGATGAACTGTTATGAGATACATTGTGAATCATGAAGTTCAGCTCTTCCATTATTCTTCTTAAGAAGGCACTCACTGCTCAAAGCCACAGGTAATTAAGATTGTCAAGCCTTTGAGGTCTAGGCAGAGATTTTATGGTCTGGATAATGTGAGCCAAAAGGCCCTGAAGTCTGGACTGTGATTGCAGAACGCAAAACTTTCAGTGATGATGGTAATGGCAAACACCTGTGTGGGCACCAAGTGAGTCCAATAAGAATCGTGAGATGCTGAGTAATCCTCCAGCTGATTGGTCCATCCTCCTGCTGAGATGTACTTGGTGGGATGTACAGTGCCATTGTTGGTGTGGGTAGTTCGTGGAATTTAAGGAGAGGTTCTGTCAAATTATGTATTGGTTTTGGACTTGGACTGGTTTTGGAACTCTGATCCCTGTAACCCTGACGCATGGACTTTGATACTTGACCATTCTTTTGCCTGCCAGTTTATAATACAGTGGTACGTCGCTTAACAAGTGCCTTGCTTAACAAGTTATCCACATAAAAAGCAAGAATTTCTCTAGGATCCTGCCTCACATAACAAGTGTTGCTTCACTTAACAAGCATACTCACTGGCAGTTGGGGCAGACCCACTGGCTAACAGCCCTTTTAAAAAGCATCAGGGCTGCCTAGCGCACCTGCCCATAGTGAAAGCAACACTTCTGTACTGTTCATCCTGTGGCCAGGCATCCGCTGGGCAGAGGGACAGAAAAGCAGTGGAGAAGAGGGAAGTAGCTCAGGGCTAGCCAGAAGGGAGCAGAGGAGAGAGAGGCTCAGGATGAAGAGAAGGAGAAAGTGGGGAGACACTTGCTCCCAGGAAAGTGTTTTTAGGATTGCAGCCTAAATAGACTTCATAGGATCATGCACATTGAATGCACGTTTTGAATTCAATTCCAGTATTTTGTCATCATTTTTTACATACAGTCAATATTTTATATGAATATTTTGGGGGTTCTGGAACCAATTGTCCAAGTTTCCATTATTTCCTATGGGAAAATCTGCCTCACATAAAGAGTGTTTCACATAACAAGTTTGTCCAGAAGCATGCTTGTTATGTGAGGCACCACTGTACAAGCCTGTGTTTGGATGAAACTGCTGCCTTGTGTTTTTCCTTTTGGGGTCTGGTTGCTTTCCTGGGCTCTCCCACACAGTTATACTCTGCTTGCTGCCAGGGGATAAACATCCGTACTCCCTGGGGAGCCAAACAAAGCACATCATACTTTTATGAACAAACTGTTTATACTTCAATACATACCTGACTCATCTACAACAGGTAGAGCCGATATCCTTCTATCTACAAATATATTCAAGGCTTTAATGATAGGAGTGTCGGGATGTATAAAGGCGATATTGTGGTAGGTTCCTATCCCAAGCTCATCCAGATTTTTCTTCATAAAGGCAGGCTTTGGCATTTCTGACACCTAGAAGAATTGTGGTTTAAAAAAGAGGCACATTTTCATGGGGTGGATTCTGTACGCTTTACAGATTGTTCAAATCACAGCAAGAAGTCATTTCCTACCAGATCTTCCAACTGCTAACAAAAAACTATTTCGAAAAGTTTAGCATATCTTAAAAGTTGCATAATGTCAACCATCAAAACCTGAAAAACTGAACTGAAGTAAAATCTGTGTTCCAATACTCAAGTCCTTCCCATGTAGCCCTTTGTCAGGGAGAATGTTACTCTTCAAGTAAAGTTGCATCTAGAGCAATTCATTTTGCATCTAGAGCAGTGGTCCTCAACGTTGTGAGGACCACGGCCCAGGACAGTGGGTCCAGCACTGGACCCCGGACCGGGGGTTGAGGACCTCTGGTCTAGATGAAAAACAAACCACACACTATTTCCCAGGGAACACATTAAAAGATTTGAAACTATAGTGTGGGTTACTACTGCATATGTTCCACTGTCCAAAGAACAAGATGAAATATGTGAAACACTTTCTCTCTGAAAGTGCCAACAAATGCATGTAGATAAGACCATTCTAATTCTACAAGAGCCATTCTAGAGGACCCACAAATCAAAAAATCATTTTGTAGAACATGCCAAATATCACACTCCAAAGTTCATATAAGCACACCTTAGTGTGACCTGACAAAGTTCCCAACCAACACATGGACTCACCAGCCATTGAAAATATTTTCTCCACAGTACCAGTAGAATGTACAATACATTCCAGCTAACAACCTAATTCAATCAATCAATTTTATTATTACAGTCACAGACCAGAATAAAAGTATAAAACAGACTTAAAAACTACTGTCTGTAATATTACATAAATATATTCATTCTGTTAAAACATTAAAATAGGATTAAAAGGAGTAGAATAAAAATAAAATATTAAAAAAATTCTATCCATGTGCTAAGCAGGTTCCAGTAACAGCCATGTTTAATCATCTTTTTGTGAATATTTATTGCAACAAATTTTGCAACCATATATGTAATGGTTGGACTGGAATTCAATAGTAATAAATATATATACTGTTGGCATATGTGATCTGGTGGACTATTCACTAATGGGGAGATGAACTTAGCATGTATGTCTTTGTAAAAGTTACAATTCAGTAAAACATGCTCATGGTCTCAATCTGTTTGGCCCCACAGGGTCATAGGTGCTCCTCAAATGTAATTTTTTTGTAATGACCTTCCAATACTGCTGAGGGTAGTCCTTGACAGTGAGCTAATGTGAATGCTCATCTGTATTTTGCTATTTCAAGTCGAGAAAGATAGGACATTGGAAATATACTTAAGATTCTCAGTGCTATAAAATCCCCTACCAAGATCATTTTGGCACTCAATATCTATAACCTGCTGCTTTATAATTATTTTGGCTTGGTCCAAAACCATACTAAGCAAGGTCAACTGTGAGAGTACTAAAGAATTTAATTTTGACTCAATTAATTGAGTCCATTTGGATATATAAGTATCCTGAAAGTTTAATAGAACTAAACCAGAAGAGATAGAATGGAGTTTCAACCAATATGTGAGAATCACTATCCAAATTCTAGCCTAACCTCGATCTGGATTTGTCCTGTCTCAAGTCGTAAGATTGCATTGCCTCTTGGCCCCCCCAAGACTGCTCCAAGGAACTTTGTACACATTCTAAGATTGTATTATTGGGGAAAAGACCCCAATTGGGCACCGTACAACAGCTGATACAGAGACTTGCTTTGAAAAAGCTTCAAGGCTGCAGGGAAATATTGCCCTCCTCTGCTTCTTGCTTCGGCAGCACATCTACTAAAATTGGAATGATAAAGAGAAGATTCGCATGACCCCTGTGCAAGACACCAACAACCTAATTATAAATGTAAAGGGAAGCTATGGGAAGTGCTCGTTTCTTCAGATATACTCATTATTTCTGGATTAAGAGGAATCTGTCACTTCAACAGTGAACACAGCTTGTGCCAAGAGATTCTCATTATACAGAGGTTGCCAAGATCGGCATTTAAGTTATCAATAGCAACAAGGTTTGTATTTTACAAGGTCAAGGAAGAGCTAAAGAACATTCTTGATCTACTTACAAAAAGCTGGAGGAACTTGAGGATTCTTTTATGGGTAAGTATATAAAGTGCATTTCCGCTCACAGGATCAATAACCGGCAATCTGTGGATTTTGTTTTTGATCAGTGAGTACACAGCATCAAAAAGGCTGAGGAGAAAGTTATTGCAACAGTCAGTAGAGACTCACTGAGACAGCCACTTCTACTTGGATGTTGTTTCCTCCACCCCACACACAGGGTTTGATTCTTCATTGTAAACAAAAATACAAAACAAATGATTCTATGCTTAAGTTACAGCAAAAGCGAAGTGATAAAATCCAATCACTTATATTTTTTATCATATCCAGACATTCTTTGACAATCTTTTATTTCCACCATGTTCTTCCTCAACAATAGTTAATCTACTGTATATAGAATGTTTCTAACATGTTACTAAAAACAACTTCCACTTCTTTCTTGTTTAGATCTACTTTAAAAATTCTCATGCTAGACTACAGCAACATAAAAACATCTATCATATCTAACATCTATATTTAAATTTTATATAAATCCAAAGTATATATTTACCATACGTTACAAATATTCCTATCCTATACTTCTCCGTTTCAGACCCTGATTTAAGAGGTTATACCTTTATATTTCAATCCATTGGTAAAAAAAATTCCCCCATAAAAACATTTTAAAACACTTTCTAATGATATCCTGTATTTAAAGTCAAATTACTGTTGTTAAAAGTTTAGTCAAAGTCAAATGGGATTAAATACAACTCCCTTTGTGATTACATTCAATGATTAATTTGACCTATATTATTAACTAGCAAAATTTACCCGTCGCTGCTGAAGTAAAATTTCAAGAATATTCGTGGGCCCCTGGTGTGGCTGGGCAGCAGTGATCACTTGTGGGCACCACTGGGCACCTGGCATTGGCAGGCGCAGGGCTACAAAGCACACTAGGGGGCACCAGCTGGAATCTCTACTAGGCACCAGTGGGTGGTGCCTACTGGACACCACCGTGAAGCAGGCACCAGCAGTCAATACTGGACAGCAGGCACCACAGTAGGCAGCAGGCATCAAATTGGTTCTTAGTGGGTCCTTACTTCATAGATGTAAAGCTCTCCCCAAATTTCATGCTTCCAGGTGCATGGCTTGGGGGCTGGATGTTGATCAATATTAAGTATAGGGACAAAAACACAATTGCATCCCTTTTCACTCTCATAAGGGTTACGTTTTTAGAAACTGGTTCTTAGTGGATGCCTACATCATGGAAGAAATACCCTCCCCAAATTTCATGCTTCTGTGTCTGGTGATTTGGGCTGGGTATTGATGAATCAACAATTCTTAAATGTTATGTATAGGGATAAAAGGAAGTTGCACCCCCTTCACCCCTTCTGGTTTGAATTTTTCGAAATCATTCCAGTTGTAAAGTTTCAATAATATCTGTGGGCCCCCAGACAATACATACCATATTGTTGTGTACAGTTGGACCTCTGTATCAATGAGAAATCTGATTCTGACCCCACCTGGCCCCAATTGCCCCCTGGAAAAAATAAAGCTACAGGTCGGTCCAAAGTTACTTCCAGACAGTTTTCTGACTGCGTCTGAAAGTGTTCTGAGGCTCACAAAAGCTGCACATGGCCTCTCCAGGCTTCAGAAAGGCTTCCAGATGAGCCAGAAGGGTACTTCTGGATTTTGTAAGAACTTGGTAAAAACCAAGATTTGAACAGAAGTAAAAGATTCCCACTAGGTACGGTGTTCAACTATATTAGTGCTATTTGTCTTCAGTCACTTATAATTTCATGCTGGTAAATCAATTCAGAACAGCACAACTTACCTTGCATCTGGTGAAATATTCACTAAAGGCTTAAAGGTTTCTTGCAAATAAAGCTCTGTAGAATTAAAAACAAAATCAATGTTTACTATAGTAATCTCCATTTTTTGATGGAAACAAATAAGAATCTCTCTATAGTTTTGACAGGTATTTCCTTTGGATGAAGGATAAAGTTCTTTTTCCATAGTGAACCTGCAGGTAGTATTGCATATAAAAGCATAAAATTTGATTTTAAAAAATTTGAGAGATTAAGATATAATTACATAGAGCTCAACACAGAAGCATTCAGGTGTAACCCAACAGTCTGGATTTTACAGATAGCCTCTCTCCAAATGCCAGATTAAAGGGAAAGGCAATGAGATACAAGGTATTATGTTGTTCTAAGTGTTTCTAAGGTATCTGGTAGACCACTATGTGATACAGGATAATGGACTAGATATGCCCATGGCTTGATCCAGCAAGACTCTTCATGTGTTCTTACAAGTCACCACTAGAGGCCACTAGAGCATGTGGTTTAAGCAGCAGCCATATCCCAAATATATTTACTGCAATTAATGCAACTTGTATCATTTTATAGTGCACAAGATTTACAGAAGAAACTTGCTATAAAACTGGATAAAAAGGCAAGTGTGATGAATGAAAGTGTGGTTTCCACATAGTTTGGATTTAGGGAGAATTTTCTATTTTGTTTGACAGCAGCATAGTATAACATTTATGTGGCACATCTTAGAATTACATTTCTCCTCAATATTTATGAAAAAGAAAAAAGGTACTTGCCCCGCCATGTTTCAATCTTGTGTTCTTCTAATTCATAGATTTGTACCTGCAAAGAAACAGAATAAGACCTATGTATTAACTGCAAATTAATTCACCTGGCAAGGAAAATGAAAGCCTTGCCCAAGCTTTTCCATTTTAGCAGCCTCTACAGTATTTTATTCTGCAGGTATTGTACCTCATACACAACTTTTTCCTGTTAACTGCAGACTCTTGCTTACTTCCTGAAGCTGACCAGAAAAGGCCACTGTAAGCAGTGCCTACAGTTAGAAGTATAGCTGCCTCCCGACCTGGATTAGATGGTTGGGACTGCACCACAGTGAAACACCAAGCAGCTGCACCGATGTGCTGAATTCCCCAGCAGTTATTCTCCTAATGTCATCACCATTCCTTTGGAGCTGGAACGGCTTGACAAGGTTAGCTGAAGTCTGCTGCCCAAAATAAGCCCACTATTCCCACATCAGACTAGCACCAGCCTTCTTGGTGTGCTCGTTCTCTTCACTGTCATACCCATGCAAGTTCAGCCCACCAAGTACAACACAGAAGCAGTGTCTAGGTGGGAGGTCAGAAGGGAGAGAGGGAAATACAACACATTGGGTGTTGTGTGTGGGCTTAAGTACTAGCCAAACACACCCAATCCTATGGACATAAGTGTGAGACCTGAATGCCAGATGTTTTTCTCTCTCTAGGTTGCCAACACTGAATATAGTATAGTTGTTGCAAAATCATTATTGATCAAAGATAGGCAAAGATTCAGAAAGTGCTATTGAAAAGTATTACTATTAAAAAGGGAGTATTTCTCCAATCAGGTTCAACAATCAAACTGTTGCAATGCTTTTAAAACGTTTAAAGAATACCATAACTCTTAGTTTAAATTATGAAGCGGTACCTACCATTGGAGACTTATAGTATCTATGCAGTATATTAATGAAATCTGTAATAGTTAACATTCCTGTAACAAGACAAAAGAAACATTTCAAAAGTCAACCTGAGGATATTAGACAACTTAGAGTCCCATAAATGCAAGAAGCTTCAGGTTTACATCAGTGCGTACCCATGATCCCTTTGACTTGAACTGCAATAGCTTCCCATTTGCATGTGTGTGCATGGGATTGTATCATTTGCAATTGTTAAACTTGGGGACTGAACCTTCCCTGACTTCAATTTTTCTTTTGCTATGTTATGATACTACAAGATTTGCACTCTTAAATCCAGAAAGTTTTACGTACAACCAATCCTTGGCTGAAAGCTCAGTAGTCAAGCAAGTGCATGCTTTACAAATATTGATGGGGAAATCACCGACCAGTTCAGATAGATAATATGAGCAACAGTGGAGGACAGCTCTAGTCTACTGGCACATATTAAAAGCCCACCAATGGTCTGAGAGAGCCCTCCCTATGGACACAGATAAACCATATGGTTACATTAAATATGAACTGGAAGTGGCAGCTTATTAAGAAAGTATATACTGCACCTTATTAAGAAATCCAGGACATAAATATTATTAGATTCTGCACATATTATAGATGAAATGCCTAGTAAGATACGCTCAAAAAGCTCAGAATTTTTTTAAAGCTTATAGGATATAATATGCGATCCATATTATAGCATACATTTGGGAAATTATTGCTTGCACACTAGGCTGTGAAATACATTTCAGCAATTGGTAGGGTGTGTTCCTTGGAATTTTTCCTTTATTAGGGGCCAGAAAACACTAGTCTTTACTTCAGTAGCCAATAACAAATATACCATAGATGTGTGTTGTCATCCCCCACTTTCCATGACATCAACTCTGCACCCTCCTTTTGAACAGAAACCAAAGACAGGGGACAAGGACAGAACAAACATCATTATTCTACTGTAGCATGGAGGTGAGCCAAGCTACAGTACTCTTTTGATGCCCCCACCCCTTCAAATCTATACTGAAACATTACCCTACCTACAAAGCTTTGTTTTTTACTCTCCCACAGTGGAGCTGCTCGAACACCATTGGCCACCAAGGCAAAGAACGCCTTCTTTACCTGTGAGGGGGAAAAGAGACATGCACACAGTAAGTACTTAAAAAAGACAAATAAGCATTATTTTAAAAAATGCAGATTTAAAGTAATGCAGAACAGTAGTTCTTTAATGGAACATGGAAGGTTTGCTCTCATGTAGAAAAGGAGATGTGACTGTCAAGACTGAGGCTCATTCCTGTAGCAGGAAACCACAATCACACATTGAATGGGGAAGAGTACATGTCTTTCCACCATTTTGTGTGTTGAAAAATGGATGCCTGAACGAAACAGAAAAAATACTCTTTGTTAACTCAGAAAATAAACCAAAAGCAGTATGGTAGGTGGGGAAGCAAGCTCATTCTGCCTGGAGACATTAAATGAAACACTGACCATCTGTCTGAGTCAAGTGTCAAAGAAGAAGACAAATATTTTCCTATACATTTGGTGGCAGCAGGACAGTCTGCAGGGGAGATGAGCAAGAAGAAAATCAAACACACTGCTTTTTGCTCACTTGCCCCAACACTAAGGAGACTGGCTACTGCTGCACTGTGATGGACTGTGACATGCCGCAGTCCATCTTATTAAAAACATCAACACCAACATTCATATTTTACAGACACTACTGTAAATCATACAAAGATACTATGACTGTTCTGTTATTTGCTCACTTCCATTTAAAATAAATTGTTCATTTCCATTTGCTCACTTTTGTTCATTAAAATATAATATCTAATTGATTCAAAGAAAAATAAAAATTCATTCCTTATAACTTTAAAAGCTCTACAAATTTCTCATGTCTTAAGCTGTCCTAAAAAACTCAATACACACTCCAATTTGTGGTAGGGTTATGGAAGCAGTCACTTGCATGTTATGAGGCAATTAATTTTGCATAATTCTTTCCAGATGGCAATATATGATCAGCTTGGTAGTGATCAGCATGATCAGCTTGGTAAAGCAAAAATATCCTGAGAGGGAATACTCACCTGTAGCGTAGTGTCAAAGACCACAAGCTTCGAGCTTGTTGGAACAATGTCATAACACTTATGTGACCTCATAAATCGCATATATATGTCACTTTCTGATTCACCAACAGCTGTAAGAAAAAGATGTTTGGATTTTTTTTTAAGAAACACAACAACATATATGCTGTTCTGAAAAATACAAAATGCAATTCTCAATATCTGGAGCTTTTGCAAGTTCTTTATCAAAGTGAGGCCACTGTCCAGCTGAAAGCAGATAAATCTTTCTGCCGCAATGAAAATGCAACTGGATCTTTCATAATTCTATTCTTTTGTCCACAGTATGAGTGCAGGAACTACAGCGTCATGTTTAGTCCAACTCAAGGACAACGTATTAGGAAAGGATACAGTGTTAAAAGCCAGTTTTTTATGTTTTTTTTTCAAAAACGCAACTCCTGTGCTCAGTAAAATGCTCATTATCTGCAGTTTTCTGTTACCCCTAAACTATTTTTCACAGGAAGAAACTCAAGGTTATTTACTGTAAACTAACCAACAGCGCACACCTACAGCAAATGTCAAAAATCCAAGTATTACCACAAGATAGTGGTAAGGGAAGAAGCTTGAGGCTGACCAAAGAGAGTGGTTCCTAGTGAACAGTGCTCAGTGCAGCCCCTGATGTTCTCCACGTTGCCTTTTTTGGGGGTCAGCAGGATGTGATAACAATAAATGGCAGACCTGATTTCTGCCTCATCTCTGGTTAAGGTAATCAGGCAGAGATACTTGGGAAAAACTACACTTCAGAGATCACAGAACCCTTGGTATGATTAAAGTCAAAATTGTAGTAGTGTCCTAGAATGATCAGATCTGAAAACTCACTTTTAGTACTCAAGGCAAGGAAGTCTAGGCAAAGAAGAAACTAAACATAACATGTTTATTTTTAAAAAAAACCCAAAGAAAAAAGAATTAAAATGGGAAAAGTGGGTAGAAAGTGTACAAACAGGTTGATGTCTGACACCTGCACTGGGTAAAATGGGCCCAAAGGTAAACTTGACCAAACTGAATGCAATATCTAGAAATACCCAGCAGATGGAGCAAGGACGCTACAGCATGTAAATGCAAAGTACACAAACCAACACTTTGTGGTATTTAAAAATAAGGAGGCTGACTTGGAGCAAAGAAAGCAAACAAAATTAACTCCCTAAAAGCATCTGGCTAGAAATACAATCCTCACTGAAATACAATGCCTTACTTATATTGCTATTGGAATCTTGGTTTTCTGTATTTACAGGAGAGCAAGTAAGTGGTGTACACCTTCTGTAAATCAGCAACCAACTCCAATTACAGGCCTGGTAAAACATATTGAAGTACTTTATGCTTGAAGGGTTAATGAGACTTAAGGGCTGATGAAGTCATAGGGCCATCTAGTTGGTCCGCTTCCCCTACAATCCAGAGTAACTACAGGAGCACGTAAGAGACCTTACGTGCACCCGCAGTTACTGCACCACCTAGTGAAAACCTATGGGAAATTCATATTGCAATCCAGAGCAAATGGTTCTTACACCAGAGCAAGGACTCCCCGTAGTTACGCAGGATTGCGCCCATCATCCCAATCCTTTATCTAGACAGGTGGGTTTGGCTGCTCAGTTCCTGGACATATGCTACTCTCATTAGTAGGCTTGGTTAGAAATCAAGCATTTCAAAGGCTACTGCAGGTTCATGACACTGCAGCTTATATAATGCTGAGCCAGTACAAGTTTCTTTGGTATGAACAGCACCCAAAAATACAACTGGTCTTTCTTATCCTCAGACTCAGAATCTGAAGATTTGAACCATGGCCCAGAAGATCTCCAAGAATCAGCCAGACACAACTAGAAGGCACAGGCACAAACTGGAAGTTACTTCCAGGAGATATTCTGAGGTGCAGAGAGGTCAGTGGAATAGATCACATCCACAGAAACTGGCACAAACTCAAAGCAAGGTATTGTAGCATCACGACCGTGGCCCTCTGCCATCTATACCTGGGACACCAGCATCTGCTGATTTCAGTATCTACAGGTTGTCCTGTAACGACATTAAAGGTCCACTATAAAGGGAAAATTGGGTAGATGGATATTTATCACAGATGGCTCTTAAAGACAAGCAATTATCCAATATCAACCCAGCCTAGGTCATACACATTTATTCTAGATGGTTGTCATAGGAAATCCAGGTAGACAATGTTCCAATAATAGATTTGCATTATACATTTCAAATGTACCCTGGCCTCCTCCAATGAACTCTGGGTGACAAATGGAGCTATCCTATTTAACTTTCACAAATCCCCGTAAGCTTAGCTTGAGTGATGCACATTGGGCCGAAGACTGCTTAGGTTTTTAGAGTGGAAATTTTGAACAAAAGCCATGTAGTATGCAGCATATAGCTTCAAACATAAGCTATATAATGATTGCTTGTTCTTTTTCATCCACCCCTATTCTCTCTCCCCCCTGCCCCTCCCCCCCCCCACACACACACACAGGTGTTCAGTGCCAAAGTACTGTAGGTTTCACTAAGAAATTTACTAAAGTCCTGTTGGGATTAAATTCATCTTTTGGCTCTTAAGCCCTTGAGAGGAAGAAACTTTTATATTCATTCATATGGGTTAGAGTAAGTCACAATGAAGGCAGTAAGTAGTTATATTAAGAATCAGTTTGCACATCTTTCTGATGTGAACAAGTCTCATGAGAAGATTGTTCATGAGAAGATTGAGAAGATTGTTCATGAGAAGATTGTTCATGAGAAG
The DNA here is from genome assembly GCA_030015325.1 of Cryptoblepharus egeriae. Lineage (NCBI taxonomy): Eukaryota > Metazoa > Chordata > Lepidosauria > Squamata > Scincidae > Cryptoblepharus > Cryptoblepharus egeriae. The sequence continues at coordinate 6,666,340 of JAREYC010000004.1, forward strand.
ATTGTTCATGAGAAGATTGTTCGTAATGCCCTTTAAAATTTCTTTTTTAAATTTAAAATATAAAATCCTCACAAAAAGTTGTTTCTAAACCTACTGAAACTAAACAGACTTCAGATTTTGTCCACATTATTAGATCAGAAATAAGGCTACTATCAGACAAAACAGAAGATTATAAAAGTTTGGAAAAGTTTCAGATTCTAGAATAATCCTTCCTCACTTTTTGCCACCAAAAGTGAATTCAACTAAAATATTTCCTTCCCTTGTGTAATTCCCTTTTTAACATTAAAGGAAACCAACCACTAGGAGGAAATAGAAGGAAACGGCTGTGGATGCAGAGATTAAAAATTCAACCTATACAGGTATCTCCCGCTTTCTGACAATCCAGTCTTTCAACACTTTTCAATTATACAAAAAAAAATCATTCAACATGTATTCCGCTCTTTCAACCTCTCTATCTGGTTTTAAAGGCTCTCTACCATGTTGATTTGCATATGACATGATGATTAGGACTGTTTTGGCATGTATTTGTGAAAGAGTGAGAACATGCATGGCTACTTTAGTTCATGATCTACTCCTAGTGAATGTATATTTGAAGAAACCTTTGTGCAATAGCAGGTATTTGCAAGATAAAAAGGGCATCTGCTTAAAAAAACATGTGAGAAGCCAACCTGTCTATAACCTGTAAGAAACATGGGACCCACTTATCCTCCTTCACCTTTTCCATGCCAGCACAAATGCCCAAGATGGCTTACAAAGCTTTAATTCTTCCCCTCCTGCTGTCCTCAAAACAATCCTGTCAGGTAGATAAGAATGAGTAACTGGCCCAAGGCTACACACATAGATTCATGGCCAAGGACGGATTTGAACCCATCTCCTTTCACCTACTTCCACCAACAGTATACAACGCAATTCCTAAGCCCTGCAGAACTTTGTTATATCACAACTCAGCCAGTATCTTGCTAGATTGCTCACTTGCCCCTTTGTCATCACCTACCCCTTCAGTCTTTTTTTTTCAGACCAACCCAACACTTTTCAGTACTAAAACATTCCTCTTTATCTTTGCATGCAACACAATCAGGCCTATCACTGCTTCCTTTGTGCTTCCTAAGCTGTTTCACAAACATCTGAAAAACGAAATTGAGTCATACAAGCAGCCAGATACGTAGCCTCAGCCTTCTTGGCTCTCCTCCAAACAGAAGATTCCAATATTAATTATTAAGAGGCACTCCACTGCACATTGTGTGTGTACATGCGCTCTCCACCCATTCCCTCTATACAAGAGAACCAACATATCTAGTGCCCTCTTCTCTGAACAGTAATTTTTTTAGAGCAGTCATAAAAAAGCACCACATCTCTATGCCATCATCCCTAAATTTAGTTTCTCAACATTGTTGCACACAGAAATATGATGCATTGTTGTGCAGAGGCAATTACATGAATTTTTCCTCAGTAATAGGTTGTTTCTTATTCTTAGAAAGCCAGCTCCAATTCTTATCTTCAGCCCAGCTCCTGCCAACCTAGCAGTTCAAAAGCATGCAAATAAATGCAAGTTGATAAATACAGACCACTTTGGTGGGAAAAGCAATGTCCTGGTGATGGTTCCCTGAGACAGGCTGGCCAGGTATCCCCATGACATGTGTATCATGAAACAACCTATAAAAAGGCAACTTGTTCAGCATTTGTACCATGTGAGACAGTGTTCACTTGTGGATTGGAGGTTCCTCCACGGAAGGTTCTCACACGGTACAAACACTGAACAAGTTGCCTTTTTATTGATTGTTTCTTATTCTCAGATTTCAGCCTTCAAATTTAGGGTATGCTTTTCCCACAGGTGGCAAGTTGGATTCCTGCAATTCCATTTGCAAGACTTCCAGATGCCTCAGTGCAATCCTAAAACTATTGTTCTATGGAAAATAGAATCAAGCTCATGGAAGTATATCAAATCTACTCTGGGTGGTTACAAGACACAAAAGAAAACACAGTACAAAGTTTGGTTTGTTAGCACTAATTATCAAGTTCAACAAAACCAAGAGATAGGAAATTTAAGGGACACAAATATAGGTACTATCTCACATAGTACTTAATTACTGTAGTATGTGGAATTCATTTCCACACTAGCTTGGATGTCTTTAAAAGACTGGACAAGTTCATGGAGAACAGGCTTTCACTGACAACTATGTAACACCTCTGGTTCAGCTGCAGTCAGCCTTTGAATGCCAACTGCAGGGAGCAATGATAGGAAGTTGCTTTGGGGCAGTTGGCTAGCCATAGATGGAAGCACTGTACTAAACTAAATGGGTATTTGGTCTGATCCAGTAGGCCTTTTCAAGTATTTTACAAGTATCAAGTGATTTTACAAGTCTACATCATCAAGTGATTTTGCAAGTGATTTTACAATCATCAAGTGATTTTACAAGTATCTACACTTCTGGTAACAGAGTGCAATATATGTACAAAGACAAAATACTTCTGACCTCTTTATGCAGCACTCCCAAAAATACAGCACTCTTTCATGTCTTGCTTGCATGAAGTCGTTACTAAATATAGACTTCATGTTAAAAGACATGTCCTAATAAATAAACTATCACATTCAAGAGACTTAAGAAAATCCCCAGACTCAGAAGTTCATTACTATTGGCTGTTGGTGCACATTGAAATTCCACAAAAAGAATTAGAGATTACACTCTTAGGGCAAAGACAGAGAGAATGTTAAAGAGAGAACATTAATCTTGGCCCTCCTTTCTGCATGACTCAGATTTTTTGACTATACTGCAACTTATTTTGGAAAAATACCTCGATACCCATATATTCAACACAGGTATCTTCTGCATTAACACACATTTCCTTTCTTAAAGTGTAAAACTGCTCCAGGGATGATCAGCGATACTAGCCAAGGAGTGCCACTCGCAGCCAACTTTTCCAGTTACAAGCCTGCAGAACATTTTAAAGAGTGACTTCTAGATTAAGAAGCAGTACAAGAATGTCATGTGAATGGTCATGAAGCTCCCACTGCAGGCAGTTTAAGAGGAAGATGACTTGGATCTGAGGGTTTCAAATTCATTCCCCAGAAGTTGTTCATAATTCCAGGATATGAGGACTTTCAACAAGTCTCAGCTCAAGCAGTAAGTCCTTGCTCAAAAACAGAAATACTTTTCTGTCCACTGAAAAGCAGGGAGGGCACATTGCTGGGTTAAACAGCTAAGGTTACAGAGGTGCAAGCTGAATCTTTACTCTCTGTAGAAATGTCTGGTTCCTAACAAACCCAGACAGCTTATTCCACAGCCTGGTGCAAAAAAAGATCTTTTTGGTGCTCTATCCAAACAACCTCTCAGACTTTCCCATAAAATTCTAAAAACACTGCTTTTTGGGAGTAGGGTGGATAAGCAGTATCATTCCATATTTACATAAGCATGAGAAAGCGTGAACTGCAGGTTAAAGGATAAATAGTGGCAATGGACCAAGCTAGCTAAAAGCAAGTCAAGTAATGCATGATTATTTAGCCTTTCAACAGACTTATTTACAGTGACATGTCTTCACAAAGCTCTTAAATCTGAAAGCAATTTAAGGCTGCACAAGTCAGGATACCACTTAGTGAGACCAAGAGAAGACTAATGCAAAGCTATACACAAACCAAGAACACAGGAACAACTGCAAGTGAGGAACAGGAAGTATGTCCACTTCCAAATTAGCCCCCATATACAAAAATCAATATGCCAGTGGGATAAAATAAGACACTTACAGGTGTCAGCTATTTAGAATGGAACAATCGTGCTTAGAATACTGCTGTGCCATTAAATGATCTAAAAACAGAAGTTGATCTCACTTGCTTTTCTTCCTTGAAGTCTCTTTAGATTACTCATTTAGAAGCTAAAACATCTATTTATAAAAACATGAAGTTACACATTTGTCAAGCTTCCAATAAAATGAAAAACTACAATTCCAAACAATTTCAATTTTCTCACAGTAACTACTTTTACAAGTGGTTCACACAGTTTTTCGACTGGTGTCTCCGATGAGGATTCTGCAGCTCCCCCGAAACATGGCTCAATTTGGGAACCACTGACTTCTACCATGTTAAACATCTTCCATTTAACTAAAAAAAATCATTGATTCTAAAAGTTACTGTTATGCTCAAAGATTTTACACTGGGGAGGAGTTGCTGATTTTGTTTCTAGCATAGTTCTGCATACTTTGTTTTTACTTTCCAAACTCACAAGACATCATTGTGCTGTTTTTGCATTTCCTAATCTGGAACCCTGAGCTCTAGTTATTTTCTGCTGCCACCAGCCCCTAGCTTAACAGGACTCCACTATTTGCAAGGCCTTGAAGGAATAGGGACACATTTCTTCTGGATTCTCATCTTGAGTCTTCCTCACCTTATGGTAACCTCACTCCACCAGGATTTCAAGGGAGGAATGAGAGTGGACATGAAAGTGAGTTTATTTAGAACAGGGGTGGACAAATCTCTTGGTACATCATAATGGGCCACATAATGGTGAAGGGATGCAGAAAAGAAAACAAGACACCCTTAAATGTAGGACATTCAAGAAAAATGTAAGACATGACAAATAAAAGCTAAAAACAATTACAGTATTTGCAGATTTCACGTCTTTCAGGAAGGGATTCCATTTCAGAATCCTCCCCAGTTAAATGAAATTATGGATACGATCAAATGTCCCACCTCCAACCTCTGTCAGGATCAGACAGCTTCTGTGAGTCAAGCAACATGACCTGGTTTTTTTAAAAAAAAAACCCAGAAGTATCATTTTTTAATGCCTTATAAGGCTTGGAGGGGGGTTTCCTCTGAATGCAAGCTCTACCCCTCACATCTGGAGGAGATACACAAAGGGACAGAACATAATCTGTGGATAAGTTAATCCAAAGACAGAGCTCTGATACCACATATATCTCTCTACTAGCAGAATTTACCCATTGCTGAGAGAGTAAAATTTCAAGAACATGTGTTGGCCCCTAGCAAAGCTGGGCACTGGCAGGCACTGCTGGGCACCAACAGGCACTTGTTAAGCGAGGTACCAAAATATATACAGTGGCGCCTCACATAAAGAACGCCTCACGTAAAGTATGTTTCATGTAACAAACAAAAATTTCTCTAAGATTCTGCTTCACGTAACAATCTGTGCTTCACGTAAAGAAAGCATCAAGGCTGCCTAGCGCACCTGCCCATGGTGAAAGCAACACTTCCATGCTGTTTCTCCTGTGGCCGGGTGTCTGCTGGGTAGAAGGAGAGATGAGGGAAGCAGCTCAGGGCTAGCCAGAAGGGAGCAGGGGAGAGAGAGGCTCAGGATGAAGAGAAGGAGAAAGTGGGGAGACACTTTGAAGGTGTCTTGGATTGCAGCCTCTTAACCATGTCTACCCAGAAGTAAGCCCCATTGTGTTAAATGGGTCTTACTCCCAGGAAAGTGTCTTTAGGACTGCAGCCTAAGTAGACTTCATAAGATCATGCACACTGAATGCATGTTTTGAATTCAATCCCAATGTTCTGTTATCATTTTTACATCCAGTTAATATTTTTATATGAATATTTTTGGGGTTGTGGAACCAATCGTCTGAGTTTCCATTATTTCCTATGGAAAAATCCTCTTCACGTAAAGAACGTTCCACGTAACGAACATGCCTCCAGAACAAATTAAATTTGTTACATGAGGTATCACTGTATGTAGAAGTACCAACCCAATTATTTTCAGTCAAATCTAAGTCTGTCACCATGGGACCTCTGGTTGAGTTCATTTGGAATGATCCTAAAGTTAAAATTTAATTTCTGGCTTGTATACATTAAAAAAACTTATGCTTTTCTGCCAAGCTCAAGCTCGTTATATAGAATCTCTTCGGTATAGTATTTACTATATGACTTGAGGCTCCAAGGTCTATACATGGAGTAGGGAGGGCCAATAATCTCTATCACTAGGCCCCTGGGAAATACCCAGTATGAACATGAGCACTTCTGTAGTTAGGGTTTTTTATGTTCTGGATGCAACATTAATCTTTTCCTAGGACTGAAGCACAAGACTCACTGTTTCTGCTCCTTTCCTACTGACATACAAGCCAGCTTCCAGTACTATGGCTTCTGAGTTTGCTCTTGTATCCATTCACCCTTACCTATCTTGCTCTTCACTTTGCAAATTCTTAGTTCCATACACTCAGAACTGGTGGAAACCCTCCCAACTTACTCAGAGGATTACTGTAAACATATATGAGGTGAGAGTGTGTTTTTTCCCTGCTAACTAGCAGGACAACTGAAGAATGGCTGAAGAAGTCACAGCTTTGATTAATAAAAGCTGTAGTAGCCAGGTGATTAAGATGCCATGGTTGTCAACCAGCAGGCCAGGATATAAGTCCGAGGTGCTACAAGATGGAGTGAATTCCCATTCCTTTTTAACCTAGCAGTTTGAAACCATGTACCGGTAAATGGAAGTAGTTAGGTACCACCTCAGTGGAAAGATAACAGTGTTCCATGCACTTTGCCATATTGTCATGCCAGCCACGTTTACAAAGAGACATCTTCAAACAGTGCTGGCTCGGCTTAGAAACAGGGATGAGCACCACACCCTACAATCAGTTACGACTAGCAGTACAACCTGCAGGGGACACCTTAACCTTTAGCACCACACACAACCCCACACAGGCACCTATTTGCTTGCTACCACTGACTGGTGTCTTTCAGGCATGTTGTGCATAAAGATGAAGTGCTCCACTGAATAGGATGAATGGATTGGGAATATCTTGGAGGCCAGATCTATTCAATATGCCCCATGTAAATTCCCTAAACAATTACTTATTGAAAGTTAGTCATCTGCCATTAAAAGAACTCTTCCAGACAGCTTTTAGCTTAAGGCAACAACTACTTACAGGTAATGAGTTCCAACACTTAAGAGACACAAGGCTGAACTTCCTACTTTTCTTTCCTCCTATGATAATTAGAATTTATGCAACACATTATTCCAAAAGCAAGAATTCAGTTTAACAGATGTTTGTTCCCAATCACCAGTTTTTATGAATGCAGTTCTCTAAGCTACTGACTGCTTCTTCTTCTTAAAACTATGCCAATGGGAAATGGAAGCAAGCCAACATTGCAGCAGTACCTGTTATCCAAGACAGACTTACAGCTCTGCACCAACCAATTGACATAAACAGATAAGCATCAACCAGATTTCTGTTTGTTCCTGAAATGCTAGTCCAATCTCTTTGTAAATGTATGATTGTGTTCTAAAATGCACCCATTTCAGATAGAAAATAAGGCTATGCAACAACAAAATTGTTACATTTGCTATGCTAAACTAGAAATATTGGAGAGGTCCATCATAGAAAAACAGCTTTTAACTGAATACTCCTATGCCTAACAGAGGATGCATTACCCAATTCTATTCTCAAGACAATTTGTGAAATGAAACTCAAAAACACAGTCTACTATAATTTTACCACGTTGAAAGTCACAAGAATTTTATTTGTATCTAGACCAGGGTAGCCAATGGGCTACATGCATCCTACAAAAATCACTACCAAAACCAGCATCCACTGCAACTTCTTACTCCAGCTGTTCTTTGATCTCCCATCATGTCATTCCAGCTTCTCCTTTGGAGAAGCAGGAATGGTGGAGCAGGGAGATTGAAAAGCCCCATTGCCTGCTACAGAACAATTGGCAGCGACAATAATTACGGTAAATCATTGCAAATTGCTTCCATGTCTGCACCCTTGGGGTGTGAAACCAGGGTTGTACAGCCCCCCTCCCGCTGTTAAAACTTGGACCACTCTGATCAAGTTATTTGTAAGCTTTATTTCCGTCTCCTAAAGATCTTCAAAGCAGTACATGTTCTGTTGAAAATATCAGTTAAAACCAAAAATATTTGCCACAAAAGCTTTCATTGCACCAGCCCTTTAAAGGGACAGATTTGGACAGATTTGTGATGGAGAAATCAATCACAATCACAGCTTATCATCGAAATCAATCCATCACAGTTTATAATGACTGTATGAATCTCTTTAATGAGGTTTAGGGGTAGCTTATCTCTGAATATGATGCAAAGGAGTGCATCATGTGTGCTCCCAAAGGTATAGAGTAGGTATCCAGTGGGTCACTATGAGATAGAAGAAGCTGAACTAGAAGCACCCTTGCCCTGGTTCAGCAAATCTCTTCTTATACATAATTAAAAGGCACACTATCAATAAAAAGAAGAGAGAAACTCAAAGGTTTGTGCAAACAAGTCTTCACTAACTGACAGAAAATCAAGATATTTTTAAACTACTGTATTTAAGAATCATTTAAGAAAACGTAATTTAAATTATTAGTCTACTATAGAAAGCAATGGACATTTGCACGTGTGTACATTTGTGGTTGTCAAATGTTCTGAAGACAGCTGATACCAGCACTATGGAAAGATATGTTCCATTATATGCAGAAAGATAACTCCTCCCACTGGAAACACACATCATTTACATCACATCTATTCCAGAGCACTTTTCATTGTTTTCAACTAGCACTTGAGAGAGCAGCAGGTACTTGGTGAATTAAAGGAAGTTCCTACTCAAAGGAAGATGTTTCATGTACAATGAGGGAAGATGAGTTGGGGCATAAAAACTCTTCCTAGAATTGAGGCATAAAAATTGGAATCCACTTTCACTCCTGAGTAAGCCATGAATCTTCCAGCTGTACTAAGAACTATACATTTCATTCACCATCATACAATGGCTAGATTATGAACTGCAAGCAAGAATAAATCTGATTATGAACTGCAATACAGTATTCAAAAAAGGAAGAGGCGAGAAGAGAAGATTTTGTTTCTTTCAAAAAAGCAACTATGAGTAAGTTAATTTTCTTTCCAGGATCTAACATAATACAGTGGTACCTTGCTTAACAAGTGCCTTGCATAAAGCGCGTTCCACTTAAAGAGCAAAAATTTCTGTGTAGCTTTGCTTAAAGAGCATTTTTCACATAAAAGAGTGCCCATTGGCTGGGCTCCCTGTCCTTCTCCCTGTCTCTCCCCAGCATTGGCTGGGCTGAAGGAGTGAGGCGGGACTTTCTCCCCCCTGCAGTACATGGAAGAGACCAGCAGGGAGAGCAGAGGAACAGCAAAGCCTCTTCATCAGGGGAACAAAGATGGCTGCTCTTCTACTGCAGCCAGAGAACTTGGTCAGCCCAGCCTATGCAGCCTCCATAAGGTAGGAGGCTGCATAGGGAATACTCTCCTGCACCCTCTCTGCAGCCCCCTCATACAGACCCCTTGCCCCCAAGGAAGCCCCCCTGCCTGGACCCCATTACAACCACCCCTCTGCCCCCACTACCTTCCCTGCCTGCACTTTTCCTTTCCTGTGAGTAAGCCCCAGTGGATTTAATGGGGCTTGATTCTGAGTGGACAGCATAGAATCTTGCCCTTCTCATGTTGCTGTGCATGCAAAATGCAGCCTACACACTTTCCTGTGAGTAAGCCCCAGTGGATTTAATGGGGCTTGATTCTGAGTAGACAGCATAGGATCTTTCCCCTCTGCTGTTGCAGACTGCCTTTCTAGATCTCACACAACACAGAGAGGTTCCTTGTGAAAGTTGCTCAGAAAGACACCAGTGACTCTTAGTGAAAATCAGTCATCCTTGCCCATAAAGGTTTTTCTTTTCTTTTTTACTGTACAGAATATTACAGTGTTTATTACAATAATTGTGGTCTGTATTATGTTATAGTGTTTTGAATTCAATTCCACTGTTTTGTCATCATTTTTACATGCAGTTAATATTTTTATATGAATATTTTTTGGGTTGTGGAACCAATCATCTGAGTTTCCATTGTTTCCTATGGGAAAATCTGCTTTCACTTAAAGAGCATGCCTCCGGAACAGATTAAGCTCTTTAAGTGAGGCACCACTGTAGTCCTATCGCCAATGTAAAACTCCAGGTAACCATGTAACCCCAAGGTTACTATGCACATATTTGTTCACAACCAAAGCCACTATTTCACCTTTTCTATCCCAAATGTCCTGGGTTGCTGTGCAACCAACAGGTAAAAGGTGAACATGGAAAATATATCTTTCCAAGCTTTATCACAACCTTTTAGGGAAGAAACTTCCAGCAAAAGCTTAAATTTGACTTGCACTCTATTTTGTTTTAATTACATCTAATAGAAACAATAATTCTAACTACAATACATTATTTTATATGCAATTCTTTCAAGACAGTTCAAGCACCAGCTTTCTGTGTTCACTGATTACTTTACCTCACATATTTGACATTGCAAAAAGAAGTCAGACTGGGAAGAGTCAGCATTTTTAAAGTACTGGTCTAAGCTAGCAGATACCATGGCGTTTGGGAAAAAGTAATCCATAAATAGTGACCACCACAAAAGCAGAAGTATTGTTGATGTACTCTCATAGATTTTTCTCAGAGAAGTGGAATTTCTGCAATAATTCCATGGCAAGATCCATAACAAAATTAGCCTCTGATCTCATGTCACTATGGAAGTAGCAGGTTTCAGAAATCAGGCTCATCTTTCATGAGATAGTCCAAGAATAAAAAAAAATTCAACATGTACGGTAATTTCATCCCATGTTCAGTGTAATCCAAGATCACCTTGTATTTCAAAGGAAATGGTAGAAAAGCATCTAAAATATGTTTTTCTTGGTCAATAACAAATAACTATTTGGGCAAATTATTACTTTCTTTAAAATTGATAGCTATGTTGCTCATGGTTCCTAAGAGTCCAATAAGCAGCATTACAAACAAGACTTCTTTGTGAAAGATACATTTTGATAAAAGGTCAGCTATGACTAACACAAAAAGCATTTGTAAAAATTAGCATCTAATCAAAAAGTGAAGTTCAAGAACACTGCAGACTTCAAGAACCTGTCACATTAAATAACTTCATTTACAATGAAATCCTACACAGTATACATCTACTCATAAGTAAGATGGTAGCATGTTCCACCAAGTAATGCGTACTACAGGTTTCTTCCCAAACAGCCTGTACCAGACATACAGGCTACCCCATTTAAAAGTCAACTACGGTATCTCATTTAAAGTCTGGTTTTAAATCTTGTTTTAACAGCAGGGAGTATATCTTACTTCCTATAGAGAAAAGGATGAGACTAAAGTCAGCAGCAGGACTTTGAATTGCTGCAGGAAAACTGTTTACCTTCTTTCCACATCCCTCCCAGCTGTGGCAAGCTGTAAATAATCTTATATCTCTTTAAACATAAACTTCTCTTTTCAAGGCACAAGAAAACATCCAAATCTTGAGCTACAACTTCAGCAGCATTGCTTCATTCAATACTGTAAGGATCTCTCCTGTTCCTTAACCTTGTCACACCTATATGGAACAAGATGGGCACTGTTGAGCCAGAAGAAGGGACCTATTTTGTTTTACAAGGCTTTTAAGAAAAGTGTTTGTGCTTTAGGGCAGCTTGCTTTACACCCACTTGCTTCACTTTTGGAGTACTATTTCTGTGATGCTGTTCATAGAAGAGTCACTACTCAGCAAGACTGTTTGCTCCCAAAGGGCTCTAAAAGCATGCAGAGATGAGAATGCTAAGGGTACCAGATGGTACTTATTTTTATTCATAGACCTTTATTCCAAAACATCAATCTATTAGAACACAATAGCCACCCATTATTTAACAGTACCACTCCTAAGAAGTGGTACTTTTTCTAATTTTGATTTGGCATCATTGGCATGAGCTGCCTCTACAAGGCTGTGTGATTAAAAGGGGTGTCATGTCTGGATATACCAGAAATACTATTTGAGAGATCCAAGGAGTTACATGTGGCAGTTTGCCCATTTAGTGGATTTTTTTACTTGACTATGTAAATTGGTGTTATTTTGGAGTAAATTAGAGACAAAAGGACTAGTCACCAAGGGGAATGTACGTGTCTGTGGAGCTGGACACACACATCTATTTATGGAAATATGCACTATCCGTATCTCGAGGAATCACCTTTTTACTGCTATGGTAGGTTAGTGGTTCTCAATCTTTGACGTCACACAAAAGGGGCAGGGGAGGAAAGGCAGCAATGTGACTGCCAGGATTGTGTTGTTATTGAGGGGTGCTGGGGCTTCACTGTGCTCACCAGAGCCTGCAGCAGCCTCCCAGGGGTGCATGGAGCCCAGAACCAGCCTCCACAGAGCCCCTTACCCAAGCTGCAGAGAGTGAAACTGGAAGTGGGTCACATCATTATCCTCACTCTCCACCATGTGAGGGGGGCAGTCCTACAGAGGAGATTGGTGCTGGGCCCCCCATACACATGAGAGGATGCAGCAGACTCTGGTGAGTCCAGGACTCTGGTGAGTCCAGTCTGCACCCCTCAATAGCAACACAAACCTATTCACTCCCTGCATACACTCAAGAGGATCTTAAACTCTTTGCAGTTTGAGAATTGCTGCAGTAGATTGTTTCAGTGTGATCAGAAATTGGACCTATGAGGCTAACTGCAGCAACTGCAATTGACTGCCCAAACCCACTGTGGCTGCAACCTTATACACATTTCCTGGGAATAAGTCCCATAAAACACAATGGGACTTACATCTGAGTAGACATGATTAGAATTGTGCCCATAAGCAGTTTCTGACCCATCCCTGGTCACAGTTTCAAACATCAAATATCTATATATCTATGAATGTGCTGAACAAGCGAAAAAATTGCAGGTACTCTTATTACCAGTACCAAAGGAAGAGGATGCTGAAAGAAGTCTCATCATTTTAAATGAGGCTCCAATTGCAGCGTTCCATACAGTGAGTAGTTGTCCATTCTATCCAAGCTGTGGAGAAGACCATTTTATCACACATACATATACATATACATACATACATATACACACACACATATACATACATCATATGTATGCAACATTCCTACAATTATGTTACTATATACTTTCACCTGGTTACAGACCTCTCCCATTCCTATTGTCTTATAGATAGCCCCTTGGGTATGTTCCTGGTTTTTTTTTTTATACCATGTTCAGGTTGAGCATTCCTCATCCAAACTGGATAATGGGATGGGAAAATGTCTGGATTTGGAATTTGTCTGGATTGTGGAGTAATTGTACAATATAAATATAATGAGAACTTTTTTCTTTCTTCTTTTCCCTGTTTCCCACATGGGTATTTGCAGACCTCCTTTGACATTTTCAATAGTGTCTGCACAGTGTCTCCTCTGCACAAAGGAGCAGAGAATGGAACTGAAGCCTGTGCCTGCATTGGACACAGCAGTGAGCACAAGACCTTCCAGTAAAGTGTTTCTAAAGGTTTGTTCTGGCCATACCATATTACATTGCCCATCTATTTGAAGTACCTACTGGAAATGATATCATTGCCAGTGACTTTTGGATTGGGAAGCCAGATGCGACATGGTGAGTAAGAGGTTAAGGGTGAATGGGAGGTCTTTTCCTGAGCATGGGAAAACATTGGAGCTCAGCCCACTGAGCCTGGTCTCCTACTGCTGTTTGTGCTGTTACATTTCTAGTCTTGCTGCTGGGCAGCAGGGGTCCAGGGGTCCCATGACACTACCAAGACACCACCTCAAGTACCACTGTGGTACCCATACCACTGGTTGAGAATCACAGTTCTAGACTTCCTGTACAGCAAAAACCACAAAGCTTAGACAAAAGCATCTGAATTTCAGAGTAGTAGGAATTTCGGATGTCAGGGCAAAGGGTGATCCACCTGTACATAGAGGCTGCAATAATGATTACGTTCCCTCCTGGGCAACACAGATTAGAACACTAACACCCCCTCCCTTAAAGCCCTTGTTCGGTCTTGCACCCAGAGGAGCAGATAAGCTACCTCAAGGGAGGGAGTGGCATAGGCGGAGGGGGGGAAATGTTATGTTTTGCAGGGAGCCTCAGCATAGCATGCAAGCAGCTCCTCCCTCCCCTTCGTACACCCGCTTTGCACCCCCTGCCCAGAATGGTTCTCAAGGGGAGGAGGAGCCACTCGCACACTATGCTCCCTGCAAAATTGAGTGTTTTGCCCTTCTCCAGCTATGCCACTAGAGGGAGGGGTGCAGCAGGAGGCAGGCTCACACCCCCTTCCCGTCTCAGGGGTCTGGGGATCCTCGGCCCCCTCCCAGGGATATGAAGACCGCTCCCCCCCCCAGCTTCCTCCTTTGCAGGGGACTGGAGTCCTCCCCCAGCCTCTTCCCCTTTCTAGGTAACTGAAGATCTCCCAGCCCCTAACAGGGGACTGTAGACCTCTTTCCCTTGCTCTTTCCAGCCTCTTTCCCTTGCTGGGTGACTGGAGGATCCCCCCCCCCGCCACTCACAGGAGACTGGAGACCTCCACAGCCTCTTCCCCTTTCCAGGTGACTGAAGACTCCCCCAGGTAACTAGAACCCCCTAAGACCTTCAAAGGGGACTAGAGACTCCCCAGCTTCTTCCCCTTTCCAGATGACTAGAAACCCCCTCAGCCCCTCAAAAGGGACTGTATACCCCACAAGCCTCTCCCCCTTGCCAGGTGACTCTTGACCCCCCCAGCCCCTCACAGGAGACTGGCACCCCTCCCCCGTTGCTCCCCTTCCCAGGTGACTGAAGACCCCCCAGCCCCTCCTCAGGGGTCTGGAGACTCCCCCAGCCTCCTCCCCTTGCCAGGGGTCTGGAGACCCCCCTCTCCTCCCAGCCCCTCCCCCACCACCCCTCCCCCTTTACCTTCATCCTCGAGCTCCAGTTTCTCCAGCATCCCTTCGGAGGCGGCTGGGGGGGACTGAGGCGGGGCGGCTGCCTGCAGGGAGAGGGCGGGGAGGGAGACACAAGAGAGAGACGGCGGGATCAGCAGCATCCAGGCGCGGAACTCCTCCTCCTTCTCCTCACGGGCATCCCCGAGGCGAGGGGGTTGCCACACGGGGGGGGGGGACTAGGCTCGGCCTGAGGAGAACGATGCCGCCCCTCACGCCTCAGAACGGGCACTCACTGACTGACTGACTGGGGCGGGGAGGAGCCCTCGCGCCGCCGATTTAACCCCTTCAGGCCAAGCGCCTCACTGCGGCGCCGTTAGAGCCCCCAACGGTCACTCGGCGACCGTTGGCGCGCGTGAAGTGGCCCTCTCCCTCGCCCCGCCCCTTTTCTCTCCCCCCCTCTTTGTGCGGTGGAACGTTCCATGCCCCCGTTTGATCCCTCTAAAGAGGGGAGATACCACTTTCTCGAAAGGGGGGTTAGTGAAGATGGCCTTATTTTCCTGTGAAGATGAACCCCTGTAGAGCAAAACCTCTTGTTCTTTCCTGAGCCAGTCAAGAGCCATGTTCTTATTAGGAGAGGGGGACACCCATACTTTTATTAGGAGGAGGAACACCTGAGGTGGAATCCCCCCTCCTTTGGCATTGGACTTGGCCAGTGTGCCTTCACCTGCATGGGCAGCAACGAAAGGGTGGACTATACCACTTCTTGTGTAGGGGAGGCTGAAGTCCTCCCCCTCATAAACTGTCAGGGACAGCTCCTTAAGGGACAAGTCTTGAGGAGGCGTGGTTACACCTGAGGCTGGTTCCTCCCCCTTCCCCCTCTCTTTCTTGGCATTGGTCTTGGCCAGTGTGCCTTCACCTGCATGGGCAGCAATGTGAAGGTGGACTGCACCATTCCTTTGTTTAGGGGAGGGAGAGTTGCACAATCCTAACCATGTCTACTCAGAAGTAAGCCCCATTGTGTTCCATGGATCTTACTCCCAGGAAAGTGTCTTTAGGACTGAAGCCTAAGTGAGCCTTCGTTCAACTGCTCTTCTGAACAGCTTTCTATTGATAGACCTGTACTGTCCAGTGGCTCCCCACTCTGCACTTCCTCATCAGAGCCCTTCAAAAGTATCACTGCCACCATGTGAGGCACTCAAGCACACTCAACCCACACACTTGTGCACTTCCCATGGCAGTGACTCTTTTCAAAGGGCTCCAGTGGGGAGGATCTGCCTCACCTCACACGGCCGCAGCATTTTTGAAAAGATTCCAACAGAGGCTCTGCCTCACCTGCCTCCCCATCCATCACACATCACTAGGAGTGTCTCCAACACCTTGAAGCAGGCCACTCAGGTGCTACACCTACACACCTGCCACATATTTGCCTGTGTTGGTGTCTCCACCATCTTAAGTCTCAACCTGAATTTCTCACACGTGCCACATATCCACCTGTGTTGGTAGATATGGTGTTGGTGTCTCCACCATCTTAAGTCTCAACCTGAATTTCTCACACGTGCCACATATCCACCTGTGTTGGTAGATATGGTGTTGGTGTCTCCACCATCTTAAGTCTCAACCTGAATTTCTCACACGTGCCACATATCCACCTGTGTTGGTAGATATGGTGTTGGTGTCTCCACCATCTTAAGTCTCAACCTGAATTTCTCACACCTGCCACATATCCACCTGTGTTGGTAGATATGGTGTCAGTGTTCGTGTCTCCACCATCTTAAGTCTCACGCCACATCAACAAAAACTTTTCATACATGCCACATATCCACCTGTGTTGGGATCTCCAGCATTGTCTCACAGCACCTCCACAAGAATTTCTCCCACATGCCTCATACTGTAGATATCCACCTTTGTTGGTATCTCCATCATCTTAAGTCTCACATCAGGTCAACAGGAATTTCTCACAACACACTATATAACCTAGGGCAGCCACTATGCCATGGTGTGCCATGAATGGTCTGCAGGTGTGCCACAGGAGTTTGGTAGAGGATCATTTATTGGTAGGGCCATTGGGGAATGTGTGCCCCCACCAACAGCACACATTCAAACAAAAACACATTTTTGTTTTTGTAAAGAAAAAAAAAAAACCTGATGCAATTTTAGCACCTTATCTGTATTGTGAGACAAAATGTTGAAAATCACTGTAGGGTGTAAAACTTGTCAACTTAGAGGGCCAAAGTCAGCATTCATCGCACCTCCTAAGGGCCAGAACTGACATCATTAAGCAGATTATGGCTGCAATCCTGAAGACACTTTCCTGGGAGTAAGACCCATTGAACACAATGGGGCTTACTTTTGAGTAGACATTATTAGGATTGTGCTATAAGCCAAAAATTAGCACTTTGTTCTCACATAGAAACTCATTAACTGCAAACAGAAGAAAACGTGCAAATCTTGTTCCTGTTTTCAAGGTATGAAAGAGCCCAATTATCACTCTACCAGCAATATGGATTGCATGCACCCATAAGTGTGGATCTATCCTTGCCAACCCAACAGTCTGTCAAAGAACCTTGCTCCTGTAGCCCATGGGGCAAATCGCTGCAGTTGTGCCCTGCAAAGGAACCTCCTGGTGGTACACTGTCACCACTGAAATGAATACAGATGAATTCCAGCCTCTTTGATACCACTCATGATACGCGTGAATATCTCATTTCTTTACTTAAAAGGGCAGATAGTCACACACAAACACACACACTTTAAACATTTGGAATAGATCCTGAACTATTACAGACCTGACCAAAAAAACACACACTCGGAGAATGGTTTCTGCAGTTTGAAGTCTATGTACGTTTGTACTTCCTCACCCATTCTAAATGATCAAAATGGATAGCATGTTACGAGTGAACCCACATTGGATGGAAGGCAAAATTAGAACACACAAAATTGGATTCTATAAAGAGAAATTTATCAGAAGGTAGGTTGATCCAGTTTATAGTTTATAGTTGTGGTCATAATATCAAAAACCAGTACTTCCCTACAGGTTGGCTTTCTATATTTAAGAAAATTTGATGGGCTGAACCTTTAAAAATTACTTAGGCTGCAATCCTAAAGTCACTTTCCTGAGAGTATGACCCATTGATCACTTTTGAGTAGACTTGGTTAGGATTGCGCTCTTAAATTTCTTTAGTAATTACTTAATTACTTCTGCAGAAAATGCCTATACAGAAAGTATTTTGAGCTTTATAGTCCCCTGCCCAAGTGTCAAAGCACTGGATGGAGTGAGGCAGTATGGCAACACTAGGTACACGTGTGTTCTATGCATGCCTGCAGCCACTTGCTGCCAATTCCTTCCCTTATCATTCATTGCAGGTTTCTTTGGCTTGCAAGTTGTCCGTTTGGATCTGAAGAAATCTTAATGTTGTGTATGTCACATGTGAGGGGTTTTCATCTTACAGACACTAAACTAGTATTTTCCAACAAGGCTCAGAAACGGCTTCTCCACTCCTGTCTGCAATCATCCACTAGACTTCAATAAGAGCATTCATATTCCTCGGAAACAGCTCTCAACTCCTCGCTGTGCTGTGGCAGCAAAGCCACTGCGGCTTCGGAATGCCATTAGATGCAACTAGCACTTCAAAGGAAGCCACAGTGGCCATGCAGATGACACAGACTGCTGGAAAGCAGCAGATGGGCAAGGGCTGCTGAAGCTCAGCAGGTTCTCAGATGAGGATCACAGCTGTCTTGCTAAGAAAAAGAAGAATCAAATTCATACAGCCTCAAAGAAAATTCATTCCGGCAACCACAGCTCCACTGTCAATTGCTTTAGTTATTATTTATGGATTATTATTTGAGGACAGGCATTGTTTTTTCTACCTATTAATAGTCTTTCTATTAAATATAAATCTTAAATCTTCCTTCTAATAAAAAAAAATTGGTTTTGGGAACAGATGTGGTCAAGAGAAAATTGAAACAATGAATATAAAATCAACTTAAAAAGACACAAAAAGCTGAGTCTTTGATAAGACAGAGTCCCTAAGCTCTTCATGAAGGAAGGAAAGGTGTGAGCTCCTAGAACTCAGCATATTCCTCTTCCTAAAGCTTTGGTTTAAAACAAATTTCAGATTACAAAGGTAAGAGGGGAACATTTTTAGACTATTGTATAACTATCTGCTCAGGGAACATAAAACAGGAATCAGTCTGATTAGAAGAGATAGTGATAAATAAGAACATAAGAAGGGCCCTGCTGGATCAGACCAAAGCCTATCTAAGGGTGCAATTCCAGAGTCCTTGCTCCAGTGTAAGAACAATTTGCTCTGGATTGCAAAATGAATTTCCCATAGGTTTTCACTAGGTGGTGCAGTAACTACCCATTGAACGTAATGTCTCTTACGTGCTCCCGTAGTTACTCTGGATTGTAGGGTTAGTCCAGCTTCCTTTATCTCACAGTGCCGCACCAGAGTACACAGACAAGAAGCCTGCATCCTGATGCCCAAACCTGCATCCTGTCTAAAATATGGAGACTGCACATAGCCATCATGGACTTTTCCCATGGACTAACCCATGATGGACTTTTCTTCTGGAAATTTGTCCAATCCCCTCTTATGGCATTGAGGCTGAATGTCATAGCCACATCCTGAGGCAAGGAGGTCCTAGCATATCTGTGCATCTGGTCACAGGGATGCAATGGCAGGTGCTTGTGAACTTTGATTGGTCCCTGTGGGAAAGATCCTGGCCCAGCTGGATCTTTGGCCTGATCCAGCAGTATTTTATGCCTATTGGGAACTCTTTGTATGAGGGCATGAGCAGATTATATTAGACCAATGGTTCATCCAACTCCCATGTCCCAATTTTAAAAGTTCCTTTAAAACTTGAGAAGGGGAAGAAACCTTTAAAAAGCCCTATGTCAACTCTGCAACATCTGCTTCCAAAATACGCACTCACTCGAATCTAATACGCCATCAAATCTAATGCACTCCCTATATTCATAATCAAAACACTACATTTACTCAAATCTAATTAGGGTAACCTTCAAATCTGATGCACACTCTGAATTTGGAGACTTAATTCAGCTGAAAAAGGTGAGCATTAGATTCAAGAAAATACAGTATGTACAATCTGTTCTCATTGATCTATGCTGGCATGCCATGAGCCCAAGACAGACAGCTGGGCTTGATTTCACAAGAAGCAACACTGGAGGCAGTTATGATACTTGCAGATCCTAAAACAAGTATAAACTAGAAAAAACCACCCTATGCCTGTGGGGATTTTAGCACAAAAGCCACAAAACAGCCACCACTATAATTTCTCCTGTTATTCCCAGGCTAATTAGGATTCTACCCTGCAGTTTAGTAAAAGCTTCATGATGCAAGGACAAGATGACAGATGGATTAAGAGTTTTAGCCTGAAAATGTATCTTATAAATCCATCTTAGAAATGATTTAAGTGAAATCCTAATGTTATTGTACATACTATACATCTTGGATGAACGAACACGACAACGGCTTCATCTTCTGCTCAGTATTCATGTAAGCATCAGAAAAAGATTTAAGATTGCAGCTTAACCTCAGCTCTGTCAAAAATGCCGGCATTGTGCCAGATATTTTTGGAATGAGATGTGTGGGAGACACAGTCCAGGGCTTATATGTTGGATACTTATCTGTGCCACTTCAAGATTGGCATGGGACTGGGTGCCAGGAGAGAGAACTTGCTCTTTGACCAGCTGTAAGGGAATGGCCTCTAGAGCAGACGTGCAAACGGCAGGGGATTGATTGTTTGTTGTAGGGTCAATATCTACACAAGAATCCATACTCTTTTGACTGAAAACAGTTTAAATCAGGTATGTGGTACTGGTGTTGAAAACCTAAATGGTGGAAAGACAGGATATATATACATACAAACAAATCCAAAATCCATCCTTCAGCATAGCAACTCAATCCACTCTCCCCAGTATTTCCAGGGTAAGGATATAGAACAGAATGCTTAGGGTTGGTCACAAGCATTTTCCTCTATAAGGATGTGCAGCCTGCCAAAGGCCATTTTATCCATGTATTTGTCTCTGGCTGCCTTATCACCCCATTCTGGACTAGGTAATAAAGGTAGCTGCGGAGGTCCAAGTGGATCTGCTAACTAACTTAGGCTACAATCCAGAGTAACTATGGGACCTTTTACACCAACATAGTTATGGTGCCACCTATGGGAAATGCACAGAGCAATCCAGTATAAGTGCCTCTTACTGTACGTCTTCCTGTAGGGAAGGGATTGTAGGGACAGTGTAAATGCTCCTGCCAAGGTGCACCTCAGTAACTCTTTGACTTTTATGTTTTTTTCACATGCCTTGTTACTACTGCTACTACTACTTGTACTGTTTAAGACAGGTGGGCAAGTGAGGAGGGAATGAAGCAATCCTGGAGCACTTTCAGCTTTCACTATCCTGCCTGTGTCCGGACAGGTCGGTTGAGCATGCCAGACGTTCTCAGCATGCTCCACTCAGCCTATTTGAACACAGGCAAGCAGAGGTGAATGTAAAGGCAAAAAAGGAGGTAGGCAAGAAAGCAGTAGAGGCTGAGCGATCCTGTTTTGATCTCTCACTAACCCAACAGGATCATCTTGCTGTATCTTTGTACTACACAGTTGCTGCTAAAGCGCATGGCATCCATGCTGAAGAAAGAGTCAAGATTCAAGCCAATCCTATTACTAGCATCAGCAAACCAAATGATCGGAGCAACAGAAATGGCTGGGTCAAAGGGGCATCCCTCATCATTGCTCCTTCCTTTAAACCAGTGATTTTCAACCAGTGTGCCATAGATAGTTCTTGGGTATGCTGCAGGAATTTGGAGAGTCATTAATAGGAAAATTGGGGGATTTGAACAGCCTGGTGTGCCTTGTTGACAGTAAAAACAACTGATGGTGTGCCTTGACAATTTCAGTACCTGGTTAGTGTGATGTGAGATGAAAAAGATTGAAAATCACTGCTCCAACCCAATGCTTCCTACTGCAGCCCTAATTTCAGTACCAATAAGGTCCTGATCCCAAGACATTTACTAGGAAGTGCCCAGAGACTACCTATGTCAGCATATAAAGTACTGTATATTGATGATTTTAGAAATGTACTTTAAGGAAGATGCACAAAGCAACCCAATGTTCAGTGCAGTCTCAGCCAACGCATTCATTTTTTAATTCCACCATAATATACTCTGTACAGCTATTGGTATACTGGGATATTAAATGAAAATGTATCATCAGTCATGGAAAATGTAATGTCTCACTACACCATTTACAAAATGCATTTATTTCAGTAGGCACAGAACAGAAATAGTAAAGCTTCATTTCTTCTCTGCAGTCACTTTTAGAGAGAGGAGGTTTTTTTATGGCAGCGTTAAGAGTCCTTCAGTCAAAATGCTGATGCTGACAAAAGCAATGCACAATGTAACAATTCAAGATTCTCTTGCCGCACTACAATCAAATCAAGGTGGCTTGAAGTAATGCATGGATTGAAACCAAACAACATTAAGAAGTGCTTTTGAAATGGGAGAACACGGAGAACTCTTCAATTAATTGCAAGACTCTTTGGTTTGGGTCCCACCTACTAAGCTCTTGAACAGTAAATAGAATTTCTATTTAAGTCCTCCTTCCTACAAGATACTAAGCATGCACCAATACATCTGATATTCTTAATTTATATAATGTATCTCACACTGTACACATATCTACCATATTAATAATCTGTTCCTGTTAGGGTGCCTCTATCCTTCCTTGTAACTTACCCATGTTGCCTCTGCCCTAATGTTGGATCCTGAAGGTCAGTTGGTTGTAAACAATATTTCTCCAACAAGAGTGGAAAAAAATGTGCAGGAGTTTGGAAACCCAAATTGTGCCAACATCCTGCTCTGATCTAGCAGCAAAGACTGTTTTAGGGGACTATGGCTGGAATCCTAACCACACTTTCCTGGGAGTAAGTACTATTGAACACAGTGGAGCTTACTTTTGAGTAGACTTGCTTAGGATTACACTGTGTTATGAGAACCTCAGTTTGCACATCACACAAGTTTATGAACTTTATTTATTTAATTTATTTAACTCAATTTATACCCCGCCTTTCCTCCCCCATAAGGGGGAGCCCAAGGCGGCTAACATAGAAGAATAAAACATCATTAAAATTGCTAATAAATACAAATTAAAACATGGCATGAACTTCCATGGCAAGTCCACTTGGCAAGTACATATGAAGTGCTTGGCAGATACAGTGGTACCTCGCTTAACAAGCGCCTTACTTAACAAGCATTTCACATAACAAGCAAAAATGTCTAGGAATCTTGCTTCACATAACAAGTTCTGCTTCACTTAAAGAGCAATTATACAGCCCTGACACTCCGCACGGAGGCTCTTTAAAGGGCTGTCAGCCAGCGCTGCTGCCTCTAACTGCCCCGAACCTGGGGGCAGTTGCCTGGAGGTGCCAGAGGCAGCTGCCCCTAACTGCCCCCAAGTGCCTCCACCAACCACCTTGAACCTCCAGCAGCCGCCCAAGTAAGCCTCCCAGGAAAGTGTCCTTGATTGCAGCCTCCTAAGCATGTCTCCCCCGAAGTAAGCCACATTGTGTTAAATGGGGCTTACTCCCAGCAAAGTGTCTTTAGGATTGCAGCCTAAGTAGACTTCATAGGATCATGCACACTGAATGCATGTTTTGAATTCAATTCCAGTGTTTTGTCATCATTTTTACATGCAGTTAATATTTTTATATGAATATTTTTGGGGTTGTGGAACCAATCGTCTGAGTTTCCATTATTTCCTATGGAAAAATCTGCTTCACTTAAAGAGCAGGCCTCTGGAACGAATTAAGCTCTTTATGTGAGGCATCACTGTACATATGAAGTGCATGGCCCTGAAGACATTTCATATCCAATCTAAACATTTAATGTACCAATAATTATACAGTACTTGAAAATGGGATTTGATCTCAAATGACGTCTTCTGAAAATTCCCATTTTCAGAAGTCCCAACTTTTGTCTTTTGGAGGGCCTTATCTCCAAGTAGACCAGTGGTTCTCAATCTTCCTAACGCCCCCTTTATAAGTTCCTCATGTTGTGAGGACCCCTAACCATAAAATTATTTTCCTTGCTACTTTATAACTGTAATTTTGCTACTGTTATGAATTGTAATGTAAATATCCGATATGCAGGACGTATTTTCATTGTTACAAATGAAATGTGTGTTCTATGCACACATTGAACACAATGGGATTTATTTCGGAGTAGGCATGCATAGGATTGGGCCCTGAGGCTGTCAGTCATCCCCAGTGCATGCGCAGCTACAGCCGGAGATCTGGCAAGCCTGACCTGCCCCCCTGCATCAGGGGTCTTCAGGCGACCCCCAGAAAAGCTCTAGGCGACCCCCAAAGGGTTCCCAACCCCCACTTTGAGAAATGCTGAAGTAGATTGTCTAGGACTGCAATGAAGAACACTGCAAGTCTTTGGCCATCTCTGTGTTTTAAGGGAAGCCAAAACCAGGGGAATGCCAAAACCTCGACACGCTGCACCCAAAAACTTCCCACTACTGCCGAACATGAGCATTTAACAGTACCATGGCAACATGCCTATTCTAGGCCAATCCTAGAGGATTGGCAACCCTAGTTAAGCAGCATGTTCTCATTTTCAACCATTAAGAATATGAAGCTGCAGCACAATGTAACAATTAACCTGCCTTGCTTTTTTAAAACGCAATTAAATAAAGGCTCTAAAGCAACAATATTGCACCGATCCCCATTTATTTACTGTTCTTGCTTTTCAAAGAACTGATCACGTTTTACATCCAACAATAAACTTGCATTAAGACTGCAAAAATCCAGACGGCAACAAAACAAGGGGTGTTTTTGAGTCAAGCCAATGGTTATATATTAATCTGCTGCGGCTGGGTAGAGACTCAGGAATCTCCGCTTCAAGCCAGAGTTACTCAAGCACCTCCACGGAAAGCCATGGCTGCCCTTCATCAACACTTGATGGTTCCTCAACACAAACAATAATGCTGTTAAAGTATCTTCATCTCTGAGCGATGAAGTGTTTGTTTCATTGTGATACTCAGAATATAATTCATGCCACTAACAGTGTCCGACTGGTGTTTTCTGAGATATCCTTAAAAAGGACATTGCCCTTCTGAAGAACTAAAAGACATTCCTCCCTCTCTCAAGCTTACCAGATTAAAAGGAATTCCCATCTAAATGCAAATCAAGGTACACCAATCTTGAAATACACAGGGAGAAATAAATACTACTTTTCCGTCCTGCCACTTCCCAGCCCCATGTGCCGGACATTCAGCAAGCCTCTCATCCTACCTACTTGCATTTAACTGCTATCTTCGATTGCAATCCAGAGTAACAACGGGGAGTCCTTGCTCCAGTGTAAGAACAATTTACTCTGGATTGCAATATGAATTTCCCGTAGGTTTTCACTAGGTGGTGCAGTAACTACGGATGCATGTTAATGTCTCTTATGTGCTCCTGTAGCTCTTATGTGCTCTAATGTCTCTTATGTGCTCCTCTAGATTGTAGGGTTAGTAAGGATTGCATTCTAAATGGATCTATGCACATTTTAATATGAAATTGCATACAAAACTATAGTAGATCATTGACCCCATTGGGAATGATGCCCAATTGGGAGCAGTTAGTTCAACTCGCCAACCGCTAATATACTTTCCTTGAATTTCTTTTTGTGCAGAAGTTCTGGGAATGTGGCATTTAGTTTTTTGGATATTTTGGCTCAGTTTAAGAGCAGCTTGTTACAGAAGAAAAAGGAAGTGAGATTTTTAGCCACGTATTAATTGAGAACCACAGTGTATAAATTATTCTGTCTGTTAAGAACTATAGCGCATTAGGTAATCATGGTTTTTTTAAATTTTTCATGCAAATAATATTGTTTGTGAGGAAACTGGGATGTGGATGTACTAAGTCCTCTTATTAACTCTGTCTCTGTGGCAGCCTTAATGGGGAAGAAGTTGCTTTTTTGTATCTTTAAGGTATAATATCGCTTCTAATTGTTGAAACCATCAGGATTATGCATGAGTCACAAGCATTAATCTTAATAAGCATTTAATTCTAGAAGTGAAAAGCCTCCTTTTCTTCCTGTTTAGCTCTCAAAACATACAATTTCCGACAACTGCGGAAGCAAAATAACATTTTTTTCTGTACAAGCACCTGCAAAGTCTTGTAAATGAAGTATGAAGCAGCAAAAGTTAAATGGAATTCTAAGGGAAGGGGAAAATATCTTATAGAAGTATTGGGATAGCTTGTTAGGTGAACGGGGATGGGGCATAGCATTTTATAGGTCATAAGCAACAGTTGTTGTCCAATGAGGGGCATTAAGGTTTGCTGCAAAATTAAAGGAGGAATGATATGTCCATGGATCGCTTTAGAACAAGCTGTCTTCCGTTGTTCCCCAGTACATCTGCTGAGTACATCTGCTGAATACTACCCAGATGGTTTCTCCCCATCACTAGATTGAAGCAAAAAAAAAGCTTTGTGCCAGTCCTCTGTGATGGATTGTACCAATCTGTAACTTATATTCCTTGAATCCGTTCATAGTTCGATTTAGAGGTGGAGGAGAAAAAACTCCTTCATACTGGCTATTTACCTGTATCCTAATAAGCCATGCACACCTTCTGTGGTCTTGCTATTCACTAACTTGCAAGCCCTGCCTTAGGACATGCACAGGGCTGCACAGTGGAAATGTGCAGTAGAAGCTGAAGTGTGTAGCGTGGCTTGTAACGGGGGGGGGGGGTCTTCTGATCTGACTAAGGGCACAATCCAGAGTAACTATGGGAGCACGTAAGAGACATTATGTGCACCCATAGTTACTGCACCATCTACTGAAAACCTATGAGAAATTTATTTTGCAATCCAGACTAACTTGTTCTTACTCTGGAGCAAGGACTTCCCATAGTTACTCTGGATTTCACCCTAAATCGTAGATTTATAACATTCTTCATTAGTTTAAGCAATTGGAACGAGGCTGGGTGATTTCAGTGTCTTAAAACTTCTGTGGTTAATTGTTAACAACTGCAGCTGGAGCAGTGATTTTCAACCAGTGTGCTACGCGAGGTCGATAAGTGTGCTGTGAGAGTTTGGCAAATTTAATTTTTCATTAAGTAAATATCATTTATTAATAGGGCCATTAGGAGATGTGAACCACCCACCAGCAACATGGTGTGCCTTGCCAATTGTCAAAAGACTGATTGGATGGTGTGCCTTGACAGTTTTAGTGCCTTATCAATATACCATGAGATAAAAAAGGTTGAAAATCACTGAGTTAGAGGTGATCAATCTTCCTCTATAATCTAGGATTGGAAGCTGGCTTTAAATTACAAGTAGGAATCAGCTAGCACTAACCATGGTTAGTGCTGCTACTGAAGTAATAATTCATTTTAATTATTAGAACTGGGGTGTCCCCACTGTTAGGCAGGAGGGCCTCATCATCTCTCTGACACTGTGTCAGGGGCCAGGAAACTAATTTACATTTCACATTTGAATAAATTTACATATAAGAATGTATTGGAGAGGATTACAAGGGCTGAATAGAGGGGTCTTGCCATGGGCCACATCTGGTCCCTCGGCCAGGGTTTGGCCACCCCTGCATTATACCAAGGGGGAATTGACATTATGTTATGGGAAAAGGGAGGTGCATATCCTTGCTCAACCATGAAGCCTTCCAGATGACCTTGGGCCAATCACTATGTCTCGCCTACCTCATGGGGTTGTTGTAAGGACTTGAGTACAGTCTATGATCCTTGGAGGAAGGGTGAT
The DNA here is from genome assembly GCA_030015325.1 of Cryptoblepharus egeriae. Taxonomy (NCBI): domain Eukaryota; kingdom Metazoa; phylum Chordata; class Lepidosauria; order Squamata; family Scincidae; genus Cryptoblepharus; species Cryptoblepharus egeriae. The sequence goes on from JAREYC010000004.1 coordinate 6,693,728, forward strand.
TTAAAATGTGAAGGCTTATGGTCCTACTACCCTACTCAGAATTTCTGATTCCCCTTATGTTTTTTTGTTTCAGAACTTATGTCCCATCATCAGAACATATGTCGCCGCAAGGTGGTTTAACAGTTAATGTTTACAGGCAATTTGTTAAGCAAAACATAAACTCTTTTTCAATGATTACTAACTGATTGTAGCCAATTATTGTGGCTGATAAAAATTGGAGAATTTATACCCAATTTAAAAAGGATGGACCATTTTTTGTGCCCTGGCCTGAAGTCTATCTTAACCCTACAATCCAGAGTAACTATGGGAGCATGTAAGAGACATGTGCACCTGTAGTTACTGCACCACCTAGTGAAAACCTATGGGAAATTCATATTGCAATCCATAGTAAATTGTTCTTACACTGGAGCAAGGACACCCCATAGTTACTCTGGATTGAGCCCTTAGGCCGGCACAACTCACTGGTCTTCCCATTCCTGCAGTGATATAGGAAGGCAAGCGCATGTCTGAGCACTGGCCTAACCCTTCCCTAGAAATGGTGCAGAAGTGCCTTGCAGCACTTTTGTGACACCCCCAGGTCAGCACAGGACTTACGCCGGTGTTTAGGGCGGCCTAACTGGGGATGAGGATTGCAGCTTTAGTTCATTAACTCGCATGTACTTTAAGCACACATTTTAATTGCTTTCTATTCTACTATATATGCAGACTTTTAAAAGAAATGCTTTTTAAAGACATAATTTAACATGTTGTTTGAATCTTTTAAGCCATGGACTAAAGGAACCCAATTCTGTCATCCCCAGCTACATATGCAACACACCAAACACAGCACTGATTCCGTCAACATGTTAAATTATGTTTTAAAAACTCATCCAGACACCAAAACCTTATTATGTTTGTAAAAGCTATTTAGTTTATTTTGCCTAATAAAAAATTTATGAAGCCCTGGTCATGGATAGTTCCAGACAGACCATTAGCCACCGGTCCTAAACTAACTGTAGTCCTTTTCACACTGACATCTGTACTTTCAACGGGAAGTTCTGTTTAAACATTCCTTGCTGGCTGTGGTCCACCAAGATCCATCAGACTCCAGAGTAAACTACTAGATGAAAAACTGGAGACCTTTAAAACTAGACTGGACAAAATGCTATTTTTAAGAAAGGGCAAGGTACTGGCTAGTGACCAAAAAGACAGTCTGTAGGTGCTGGTAAACCCCCTTTGTATGGTTTACACATATAAATAGGTCTGCTGAGTCACAGCAACATCTTGCCACACTTCCCTAAAGCTGCAATCCTATTAAAGTTATTCTGCAAGCAACACAATGAGATTTTGTTCTGAGTAGACATGCATAGGATTCAATCAATTCTGGCTGCTTCAAGGATGGTTTTTAGGACCGGTAACAACAACATCACACATGGGATCATCCCACATCCCATTTCCCTCAAAGCACCAACTTTCTTTTAAAGAGGTCATCAGATAAAAAGCTGGAGACTTCTTTATTTTTATAAATTTTACCTGCCGAGGGAAGCAGCCTCACCCACTGAACTTTCAGATGTACAGAGGAGATTAGAAGTCTTTTGGCCACTGCCAAGATCAAGGAACTATTGTGCACCACTTCATTCCTACAAAGAGTTTCCTCTTATAAAAGGATGCAATGTAGCTCTGTAAGGGAAGCAATTTTACAGGGATATTTATGAGCGTACTGCTGTTTGACTGGGAAAATTTTTTAAAAGCCCAGCGTGATGCTCATTTGCCCAGATTCTCTACAGATAACCGGTCAGGGAGCAGAATGTCTTGGGATATTGAGATTAAAGACTCATCACTGTGTCTACAGTTACAGAGGTCACTTTAAAAAAGTGAAGCAAAATTGGTTGGCTGGGCATTTCCAGTGAGAACTTACTCTATGACCGAGAAACCCTTTTTCCCAACACTGCTTCAATATGACTGAAAATTAGCACTATCACAGAATGACCATATGGGCATGCAGATGGAGATTTTGTTGACACAGGGCGAAATCCAGAGTAACTACAGGGAGTCCTTGCTCTGGGGTAAGAAGAATTTACTCTGGATTGCAATATGAATTTCCCGAGGTTTTCACAAGGTGGTGCCGTAACTATGGGTGCACATAATGTCTCTTACTCTGGATTTGACTGATAGAATCAGAGTTGGAAGGGACCCAATAGGTCATCTAGTCCAACCCGCTGCATGGGGGTTGGATGTGGCAGGAATCCTCCTAGAGCAGTGATTTTCAACCTTTTTCATCTCATGGCACACATCAAAGGTGCTAAATTGTCAAATTGTTTGACCGTTGACAAGGCACACCACGATACTGGTAGGGGTTCAAATTCCCCAACTGCCTTCCCCAAATGAAGGTCCGCAAAATTTTGCAGCAAGCCTACAGATTACTCAAGGCACACCAGCGTGCCATGGCAAAGTGGTTGAAAATCACTGTCCTAGAGCATCTCCAATATGTTCTTGTCAAGCCTCTTCTTGAAGATCCCTATTGAAGGAAAGTCCACCACCTCCATTGGCAATCTGTTCCACTGCCGAAACTAAGAAAATATTTCCTGATATCCATTCAGAATTTCTCCTCTTGCAGGTCCTGGTTATCCACAGCAAAAAAGCAGAGTTGTGCAATGTCTGTACCTGGAACTCAGCTGAGCTATGAATTCTCCAAACCATAAACGAATGAAAAAATAGCAATATCAAGAACACTGTGTTACATTCCACTTAAGAAAACCAACAAGGCAAAACGGAAGCAAGGGAAACATCACCATTACATTTACTACCTCTCTGCATTCCACTTGCAGTCAGTAATGTGACACCAGAGGAAAAAGTTGCACCACCAGCCTCCAACTGCTCCCTGAAGGTCAGGCAGTTCAAACAAAAAGAAGTCAAAGTGTAAATTGTCATCTCGTAGGGCTGTGGGTGGCGCAAGTGGCTAAAACTGTGCCTGTTAACCAGCAGGCCAGGGTTCGAGACCCAGGTCGGCCCCACAAGACAGGGTGAGCTCCTGTCTTTAGCCCAGCTCTGCGACGCCAGCTGGATCCAATCGTATTGGCTCTGCCTTTCCATTGGACTAATTCAGTGGCGTTGAGAGGAGGGATTTGCTGCTTGGGTAACAGCCTATCCTCCATAACAATCCAACCTAGGCTTTCGTGCTTCGCATGCAGTGTATGCAGCGCTGAGCACAATACCATAGTCTTCCAAGACTGATGGCTTAGACAGGGATGACATAGCTGGTGCCCTTAACAGCTATACAGCAAAAAGTACCTATGAATTACATACATAAAAGTGGGGTGTTCATTAATTGCCCATATCAAGCCATTGCCAAAGGAAGAGCAGGACAAGCAATACAAGACAGAAATCCTAAAAGCAGATGACTTCATTTCGATCCACAGGGTCCCTGGACAAAATTGATGCATTGGCAAATATTGGAATTAATCAGAAGACAACTTTGTAAAAGTTTGTGTAAATCTGAACTATACCCTAGTTCAGAAAATGGAACAACAGGTGATGTGACTTCCCATTATTGCAGCTGCAGATAATGCTGAATTGCTGTCCATCATGCAATGTTACAGATAAGAGTTCTGGCAGGAAAGAAAAACCACCTCTCAGCTGGAAGGTGGGCCTTCTTCCAAACCAGTTTAGCCATTCAGAAGACATACACGGGGAAGTCTATGTGATAACATTATCAGAAACCACTCCTCGCAGCCAACCCTCCTTGCTAACATCATATACTTTCCCATTTTACTTCCAAATCTGCACTTCAAACTACATTTGTGCTGCCTTTCTGCACTTCCAGTGAGTGACCTACTTACCTGAGCGCAATAAAAGAGCAGAAAACTAGTACTTAGACTGGTACAATTGTAGGAAAGCTGTAACTATAACTATCTTACCAATAGCAAGGAATTCCACAAATAGGCCAGAAGGTGGTAACTAACAACCTACAAGTGTATTTAAGAATACCGCTTCCGTTCTGAGGACTTGCGACAAGAACAGGATCTAAAATTAGAGTCAATATAAAAAGAAAGATTCAGTAGAGAGCTGAAGTTGAATTTAGGTGGCTTGGGTAAGGCACTTTATTATCTTTAGGATAAATAAATTTATGATTTAGGATAAAGAACTTAAAGATGTACTTTTTACCTTCAGAAGCACTGATGATGTAGCAGAGACTGGGACAGCCAGAGTGGCCCCCATTTTTGAGACCCTCCCTTAGTCTCTTCTCCCTCCCCTCTCAGATATAGTGAGGAGGACTCCAGGTGTGCTACCATTACTGAGCATCTTCCTTTTGGGTGGAGTTAAAGGCAAAGAGCAAATCTCTGGGTTTCTGCATCATGCACATTATGGCAACACCTGTGTTTTTCTGCAGCTGAGGAACTGAAATGTTAACACGGTGCAATCCAAGGCCATAAATCACTGCACTGTCAGGTTCACCAACAATCTTATGCAGGCATGCTCCAGAAAACAGAAAGAGAATTATTGAGCCAGTGAAAGAGGCGATGAGGGCACAGTCAGGGGCAGGCAATCCATCTTACGGGGTATTTCCTGCAGCTAAACCACCTTTTTCTACATCTTTCTTTCCAATTCTATCCCTGTTTTAAAACAAACCCAGTGACAGAACTTGTTTCCATAGCTCTGCCATTTTTGTACACGAGCTCCTTGAAAACTACTATGCTGGTAAAAAAGAAAATGCTATTCACTAAGACGCTGTGCCTGTTAACCAGCAGGCCAGGGTTCAATTCCCAGATCGGCTCCACAAGACAGGGTGAGCTCCTGTCCTTAGCCCAGCTCTGCAACGCCAGCTGGATCCAATCATATTGGCTCTGCCTTTCCATTGGACTAATTCAGTGGCGTGGAGAGGGGGGATTTGCTGCTTGGGTAACAGCCTATCCTCCATAACCCAGGCTTTTGTGCTTCGCATACAGTGCATGCAGCGCCGAGCACGATACCAGAGTCTTTCAAGACTGACGGAGGCCTGCTTTTTTTTTATTCACAGGAACATTCAGATTTAGGGAAACCACTCTTTTGAAAAAACTGACTTGGGCCAAGTCAGTTTAAATGCACCTTTAAATGCAACCTGATGTAATATTTAACAGGTTAAACCCTTTACCCACCTTTTATGTCCATGGTGAAAAAAAGCTTCACTTGGACTGCAATCCTATAAACACTTACAACTACGATATGGCTCACAGCTTGGCCCTCTAGCTAATATAAAAGTGCTAGAGCGCGTACAATCCAAATTCTTGAGGGCGAATGTAGGTGTCCCCAGAGATGTCTCCAATGCTAAGATTCGGCTGGAGACGGGGCAGATCAAAGTTGAAGCCATGTTCTGGATAAATATACTTTTCTTTTGGCTCAGGCTGTTATTCAATTCAGAAGGTATTGTTACTCTAATTTTAAGGGATGATGTGCATCATGGCTGGTTAAAGAACATTCAAAAAAACTAGCACAGTTGGGGCTCTCAATGTGTGATTTGCCCCTTCTGGGTCTTGAACGGGCCAGGTTAGTCATCAAACAACATATACGAGACATTGAATGGCAGAATGACCTCGCAAGTGTTGCAGATCCTTTTCTTAAAGCCGAGTTTAGACCACAGGCCACAGCGCTATACCTGACCCATCTAGAAATATATAGTTATAGGAGGGCCTTCACTCTAGCTCGCTTCAACACCCTACCCTCTGCTGTCATAGAGGGACGATATAAGAAAATCCCTTATGATGAGTGGTTTTGCCCTTGTGGACAGGATGAGGTTGAAACTATGGAGCACGTTGTTTTACGTTGCACTTTTTATAAAGATCTGCGCACTCTGCTTATTTATCCATTGCTGTCTAATCTGCCCGAGAGATCTGTCAACTTTTGCACATGCTCTTGACTGACAGAAATCCAACTTCCGTGTATGTTGTTGCAAAATTTCTTGCTGCTGCCATGAGAATCAGGATCGCAGCTATGAATGTTTCAGTTTAAGTGACTGCCAATTTTTATCATTTTCTATACATTATTAGGCCATTATTTTATGTGCAATCTTGGCTGAGGTTTTAACCCAAGGCTTTTATATATGATTTTATATATGACCTTTATATGACCTTTGCACTTTATATTGATAATTTCTACGTTTCTATTGTGCTCTTTTCCTTTTGGATATTTGTAATTAAGCTTTTTTTTTACTGTTTTGTGCTGGTCTAAGACCGTAATAAAGGTTTATTATTATTATTATTATTATTATTATTATTATTATTATTATTATTATTATTAACACTTATAAGGGAGTAATTTCCATTGAAGCCAGTGGGATTTATTTCTGAACAAACATGCACTGAATTGGAGTGTTAATTTTTACCATTTCAGGACACTGTCAACGGAATAGGAGCAGAGACAGCAATAAAAGTTGGCAATCCTAAAAGCAAATTCAATCTAGTTCAATCTGCAGGGCCCCTGCTCAAAACATATGGATTGGCAAATACTGGAATTAATCAGAAACCAAGTTTGTGTAACACTGGTCAGGTCTGAACTTTGTCCTACTACAAATGCAGAACTCTAAATATACAACGTGGAGGGAATAGCCTGCAAAAATCAGTATATAGCATTGGAGACCCTTCATGGAAAATAACACTTGTGGGGTAGAATATGGAATAAACAGGATAAGTGAGATCAGAGCTGGTCCAAGATCAAAAGGTCCTTGGCAAAAAGATGCTTCAAAAGTTGTTGAACTTTGGAATAACTTACTTCAGTGGCACTCAAAAGGGGGTTGGGATCCCCTTGGGGAGTCGCAACCTCCGGTCAGGGGGGTTGCAAGACGATGGGATCTTCCATCTTGGAATCTGGCACTGGGATTTTTTGACTTTTCCATTGAACACAATGGAACTTACTTCTGAGTAGACATTGCAGAACTCTGACATCACAGTGATGTCACATCCCAGTAAGTATGAAAGGTCAGACAAATTTTTAAGTCTAAAAGGGAGTCTAGGATGAAATATATTTCATTTATTTTGCATTTATAACAATTTCCACAACTTTGATACATAATGTGCAGTAACAATTTACTCTCTAAATGATGATGTATGTTTGCAAGTACATACATCAGTTTTATATATACATATTATAGGTGGCCTACATATAAGTAGACCTATTGGGGCTGCTGCAGTCCTTCCAAAAGGAAGTGGACGAGCCTCCCCTTCCCCATGGCAGCAGAACAATATTCCCATACAAGTGCTGGATACAGCACAGGCAAGGACAGCTTGTTTGTTCCAGCACATGTTAGGATCGTGCTGTAAGTTTTGTAGGGAGCTTTATTATGGTGTAATGCTCCTTTTTGGAGACATTCTGCAGAATGTCCCCCTACCCAGAACAGCTCCAAAAGGGAAGAGGAGTACGCATGCCGTGGTGAAGCACCCTTAGTGCTTTGAACCTCCTCTAGCTATGGAACTGAGTAGCACGGAAGCCCAATTCACAACCAAAAGAAATTTTGTTCCACTCCCTTGCATCTACATTATATAAGCATTCCCCATCTGCTCCCAAATCTTTCCTCTTCACAGTTTTAATCACCCCAACTCGCTTCTGCTTTTAAAAAGCCACTAAATTCTGTATCTAAAATCATACCCACATTCTGTATCACTGAAATCTGTGCTCCTGCCATGATCAAATGCACCCAGTCCATGCTAGGCTTTTATATCCTTGACTGTCACCCAACAGACATCTCAGCTAGCCCTGACCTTCCCACCTAAACTCCAAGATATGATGCAATTGCTCTATCTAGCCTGTCTCATACAGATCCTGATCTCCCGGTTTGTACTGGAATCCAGGCTTTGAGAAATTGCTTAGGCTGGAATAACAAATCTCATTTGCTGGTGCTGCTCACTATCAACTTTGATCCTTGAAGAACTGCTTGGCCTCCCTGTCCTGATGAAAACAATGGATTTGCAAAGGTATTTCTAATGTACAGAAGTGAGTCAAAATTCCTCCCATTCTCCCCCTATTTCATAACTCTATTTGGAGGAAATGAAACTGGGGTGGGCGCTTTGGCCATTTTGAGAAGGCAGAAGTGCTTCCTCACCAGTCTTCCCAGCACCTGATGGTTGTCATCAATCGGCCTTCCCCTCCCGACCCCAAAGAATTTTCCCCCATTCCCCACCCCCAGCCCAGAACAATGCTGCATGATGACTTAGCACTGTCCTCAGAAAAACTGCAGGGGTCAAAAAATGTTGGCCAGGATCCAACTGGGAGATCAAAACAAGCAGGAGCCTTTAATCAGGGAAGCTGAGTAGCAGTAGGTTTGTCCACCATATGATCCATCCACTTTCCAAAATTTGGCTTATGTTTTGCTGATGTCCACACTTCCTTTCCAAATGACTCTCCATCATGTTTAGTGCAGAACACATTGGGCTGCTTCTTGACGGAATAAGGTTACTTGAAGGACAAGAATCCACCATCAGCACTGCTTCCCTATCATTTTCAGTGGACAGTTTTGGTTATGGTCACCCTACACCTACATGAAGTAATAGGTCCAATCTATCCTTGCAATACTCTAGGGCAAGAGTCTCCAAACTTTCATCTTCAGTGCTGCACAACCTTTAACAACTGTGTAGAGGAGGAAATTTCAGCAGGTGAAGCTTTTCATTGCAAAGATCACAAGCTAAATCTACAGAAATTCCCTCCTCTACACAACTGTAAAAAGTCCAGGAACCCTGGATTTGGAAGCTTGGAGACCCCTGCTCTAGGGCATTTCCATGTACACCACAGCAATGGCAGCCCACCTAGTGTAGAAATTGCCATCGATGGCCACATTTTTGCCCTAGCATCCTGGAATGGCTCTGTAGGGAAAGGGCCATTTGCGCCGTGTAAACCTTAGTGCTTTGCACCCTCAAAGCTATGCTACTGCATAGGAAACTACATCAGGATGAGGTTAGAATGTTCCTCCAGAATTAAGAGGTTTCCAAACTTTTTGGCAGGAAGGCCACATCATCTGTCTGACACTCTGTCAGGGGCCAGAAAACTAATTTACATTTCAAATTGGAATAAATTTATATATAAGAACATATTGGAGCAGACTGCAAGGCTTGCCCAAGGGCTGGATAGAGGGGTCTTGCCAGGGGCCGCTACTGGCCCCTGGGCTGGGATTTGGAGACCCTTGCTCCAGATGTACACTAGATCTCCACACTACAGGCATCCAACATATGGATAGCTACAAGTGCGTTTTTGTGAAAGTGCAGTTATGTCCTTCTTACAGTTTTGCATACACTTGATGGGCTGCGGGTGGTGCAAGTGGTTAAGACACTGTGCCTGTTAACCAGCAGGCCAGGATTTGAGACCCGGGTCCCCACAAGACAGGGTGAGCTTCTGTCCTTAGCCCAGCTCTGCAACGCAGCTGGAACCCATTGTATTGGCTTTGCCTTTCCATTGGACTATTTCAGTGGTGTGGAGAAGGGGGATTTGCTGCTTGGGTAACAGCCTATCCTCCATATCAATCTACCTAGGCCTTCGTGCTTTACATGCAGCGTCAAGTACGATACCATAGTCTTTTGAGACTGATGGATGCCAATGTATATAGTGCTGAGCTGTTAATGACCATTCCAACTTAGGGACTAATATAAGAGTTATTGAAAGAATTTACATGATAGTGTTTGTGGAGCACCTGGACACCTGAAAGCGCTAACTAAATGCAAAGTTTTATGACCACCCAGGCCCAAGCAGTCCATACTTACTGTTTTTGAGGTAGCACAGAAAGTGAGCGCTGACGAAAAGGGCTTGGCCACACTTTGTCCCTGGGGCAGGCAGAATCTCTGGCCTGTATCTGGGGGAGGAGAGGACGCGTGGATCCGTGTTTCTATCCTCTCGGGTTCATGTTTATAGGATTCAAGAGGAAATGTTGGCTGCTTGGTCACTTGCGTTGGAGTCGATGGAGAAGAAGAGAGGCCAGAAGCTGTGAGTAACAAGAAATGTAGGTTACTAACACTTGGCAGACATGCAGGGTGAGTAATGATTTAAATGTACAATAATCACCACAAAAAGTCCACACAGTAACGATATCCTGTTTTTCTCCTTGTGGAATACAGCACTGCTTTCTCATGGTAGAAAATACTTTTTAAATAAATCGCAGTTCAATGTATAAGACTAATAAATCATAGTTCAGTAAATCACAAATTAATCAATCACAGATTAAGATTAATAAATCACAGTTCAATCTATTAAACAATCATTTGCTGCCATACCGTATATTGAGTATTAATATCAATTCAACTAACTCATTACTACCTCTTCTGTCTAGCAGCAGATCTTTAGGTTACTGGGCCAGGCAGTCTTTCCAAACCATGTTCTCTGAGACCGTGGCGTAGCTAAAGGGAGGTGGAGCAGTCAGTTTTGCAGGGAGTCTTACCCCTGCAGAGCCATTCCAGGTGGGGGAGCAAAATGGAGCTATACACCCCCATCTAGTGGCGCCACTAGTCTGAGATCCTGAAGGTACCAACGATTCAGTCTTAGATCTTTTACATGCAAAACATGTGCTCTCGTACTTTGCCCTGGTGATCAGATTCTCTAATAGGGGTATGATTTATACAATTACTGAGCTGAAAGACAGGGTCAGCCTTGGCCCCAACTGATACAAGCCACACCACTGACCCTCAGGCAGATAACAGGTGCATAAACATCTAACAAGTAAAGTCTCTCCAGATCTCAAACAAATCAGGTGTAGTTGCAGAAGGCAAACCTATCCATTTTATAATGTCACATGTCAATCAGACTAGGATGAATATTCCCTTCTAAGGACCCACAAAAGCAATCGGTCAAATAGTGAGTACAGGCATGCAAAATGAGACTATGGTTGTTAATGCATTCATGCACACTGTTCTTCAAAGGTATTTCTCTTTCCAATCTCACGCAGCACACGACTATTAAAAGGTGGGGAGGGATGATCTCCCTTGGCTCAAATTGTAACTAACTGGAAGTGTCAGTACTGACAGCTTAAGGGGAGAAAGGGCACCGTTTCTCAAGTCTTCCAAAATGGCTTTGCAATGTTTTTCGTGCATGCATATACTCTCTCATAACGCCCCCTGAGCATTGCGGTGCCGGGTGAAGGAATTTCAGGGGTAAAGGAGCTTAAAATGCAATGCAGTCACATCCCAGTGACTGGGAAGATACGTATTTTCAGCCAGTTATTTTAGATTTGGTCTAGTAACCACATCACCAGACCTCCACCCAGAAACAAGCAGTCAGGTACCATATATGAACAATCATGCAATATGAGCTAGATAAGGGAGCTGTCTGATGGTAGTGCATTAAATGGATTGTAAAGATGTTTTGATTAAGCTAGTCCATCTCAAGGTCCTGTTCAGCCAGAAGGCAAGGACTTAGTTGATGTGTATCCTAAGGGGCCTTCCATCTGGTTGATTATGAGTTTCAAATGACAGATTGCCACATTCACCTCTTTCAATCTATCAAAGACAGGCAGCTGAATAATACCGGGGCAAGGATGAGCCTTTCATATTAAACACTGAGGAGGGAAAGGAGCTGGCAGATAATTTGCCGATTAATTAGCATTAATCAACATTCTCTGTAGGTCTTTCTATTATTTTTTTTAGATCATGTCTTGAACACCAAACAGGGCTCTGATTTCAGAGGCAATGAAATTAAGGGTGCAATGAAATTAAGGGTGCAATCCAGAGTAACTACAGGGAGTCCTTGCTCCGGTGTAAGAACAATTTGCTCGGGATTGCAATATGAATTTCCCATAGGTTTTCACTAGGTGGAAGTAGGGGCAAAATCCAGAGTAACGACGGGGAGTCCTTGCTCTGGTGTAAGAACAACTTTCTCTGGATTCCAGTATGAATTTCCCATAGGTTTCCACTGGGTGGTGCAGTAAATACAGGTGCACGTAAAGTCTCTTATGTACTCCTGTAGTTACTCTGGATTTGGGGGTAGGTCTCACTAGGTTCACTAGGTCTCTTACGTGCTCCCGTAGTTACTCTGGATTGTAGGGTAAATCAACAAAGCAGGAAATTTAAAAAATCTAGGTACCTCTTAGAGTCAGGAAACTATTAACCAAACTGCTGCAGGAGCGTTTATCGCCACTGTTCCTATAGGAAAGTGATCACCTCTAGAAGGAGAGATAATACCTTAGTCTTTTTTTGTGGATAACTGCAAGCACAATCCTAACCATGTCTACTCAAACATAAGTCCCTTTGTGTTCAATAGGTCTTACTCCCAGGAAAGCATCTTTAGGATTGCAGCCTGCATTACACAAATAATAATAACAAAAAAGAAATGCTTGTTTGGGCTCTCTTCTGAAATCACCAATTTGTGGATTATGGAACAAGATTATTGTTGTATGTGCTTCTGAGGCATCTGGTGGGCCACTATGAGGCACAGGAACCTGGACTAGATGGGAAATTGGCCTGATCCAGTGGGGCTCTTTGCATGGGAGCCAAATGTGCTGGATTGTTGATGTTCTCTTCTCCAACACTTAGAGCACAATCCAGAGTAAGGGCAGTGAGGAGTGCCCTAGCTGGGCTGCCCCAACTATTCTGAATCCAGAACAGAGAGTTATTCTGGATCCAGAGAGTCAGGAAGCCTGAGGTGCCCTAACTGCTCCAGGACAAGCTCAGTAGGCACCAAGTCAGTGACACCTGGGGAGGACTTGCTCCTGAGGAGACCCCCCTTAGATCACACTGAACAAGGAATAGTTGTGGCACCTGCCTTATAAGGAAGCCCAATAACAACCAGTAACAGCTGCGGCATAAGAATGCAATACAGCAGTACCTCTAGTGGAGGGTGGATGCTTGGAGTGGCCTGCTGTATCCCCAGGTTAGTGGCTGCTGTTAAAAAAAAAAAAAAGGAGGCCTCCGTCAGTCTTGAAAGACTATGGTATTGTGCTCAGTGCTGCATACGCTGCATGCGAAGCACGAAAACCTGGGTTAGATTGTTATGGAGGATAGGCTGTTACTCAAGCAGCTAATCCCCCCTGTCCACGCCACTGAATTAGTCCAATGGAAAGGCAGTGCCGATACGATTGGATCCAGCTGGCGTCGCAGAGCTGGGCTAAGGACAGGAGCTCACCCTGTCTTGTGGGGCCGACCCGGGTCTCGAACCCTGGCCTGCTGGTTAACAGGCACAGTGTCTTAACCGCTTGTGCCACCACAGCCCATAGTGGCTGCTGTAGTTGTTCCATATCCTGAGGTTGTGAGGCAGGCCAAGAACTCAGATTTTTTTTGTCAACACTTACTCTGGGTTATCATGTACCCCTATGGGTCTACTCACTACTATACCTGCTCCTGAGGTGGTATAACTCTGAGGAGCTGGAAGAGGGCATTTCTGCCTTGTAAACAGGCTCTGGATTCAGAGTAACTGCTCTGCCCTAGGCAATGCTAAACATGCCGTCAACATACCTCAACTGAACTGCCTAGTCTGGCCCAGCTAGGGCAGCCCAGGTCCACCTGTCTTGGGGCAACCTATGTTACCTTACTCAGCCCCAAGCCTTTTCCAGAGCAACTAGTGTGGAGCATCTTGCAGTTGGGTCAGCCCAGTGAGAGATAGGGGAACCCAAGTGCACTTCTGGATTGTGTCCTTAGTTTCCGACAGGCAGAATATACAATTTTCAAGCACAATTTTCATCTATCAAATTTTTTTATGGACATGACGAGTGTTTTCGGAGAGCTTGAGTTACGGGATGGTGAAAATGAAAATCCATTAAAAGGAGGAAGAAATTGCTGCATTAGAGTTAATGGTTGTGACTGCTGGGATGTGTCTCTCACCAGAGCTAATGGACAAACAAGATGGAAAGGGTTTCTGAAAGCCAGTGTGCCAAAAAGATAATAACTAGACAAAGAGGAGCCATGCGCTTAGGAGCGCAATCAACACACCAATAAATAAATAAGACAACGGAAGGATGCAATACACGGCCATCAAATAAGGCTTCTTTTATCTTGAATACTTGAAAGCTGTTAGTGATTGAGAAGTGAACATCATAGGAATCTTCATGTGGTGCCTCTCCTCTTTCACTTGCTGCCCCAATCCGACAGGATAGGAAATGTGAGGAGAGGGAAAGGACCACCTTAAATGTAGTGTAGTGAGTGTAGTTAATCAAGGGCAGCGGAAGGTAAAGGTGTCCCCCGCAGGTTATACTGCTGACTGACTGTAGGGTGTAGTGCTCATCCTCATTTCTAGAGCCATAGAGCCAGCATTGTCCAACATGTGGCTTGCATGCGCACGCTGTTACCTTCCCACCAAAGTGGTACCTATTTATCTACTTGCATTTTCATGCTTTCGAACTGCTAGGTTGGCAGGAGCTGGGCGAAGGACGGGAGCCTCACCCTGTCTTGTAGGACCCGGGTCTCAAACTCTGGCCTGCTGGTTAACAATCCTGGTTAGCAATCCTAACCCTGTCTACTCAGAGGTAAGCCTCATTGTGCTCAATGAGGCCTATTCCCAGGAAAGTGTTTTTAGGATTGCAGCCACAGTGTTGTAACCACTTGTGCCACTACAGGAAGAGCCCAATTCAATTCTCTACTCAGCAATGAAGTTTATGGCGGTTTGCTAATCCTTCTCTTCGTTAATCCTTCTCTTCTGTCAAGCCAACCTTGCAGAGTCGTCACAAGGATAAAACAGCAGGGGGTTCTAATTGGAAAAATTAAGGGGATAGAAAGGGATTGACCACTTGAATTTCTCATTCCGCAGAGTGAAAATAATCACAGCCGCAGCAAATGTATAACATGCACAACATATTCTATATATGGAACATAAATGCTTTTTATCGCAGAACCGGGTTGGGTTTTTCAATGAAAGCACCCCTGTTACCCCCTCCCCATGTTACAAGTTGGTCTACAATGCCAGCACTTGATGTGAATGGAGCATGCTGAGGATAGACCAAAAAGTCTTGGGCTTTTGTACAGCACTTTGCTTAGATTTCCAAATGAATGTAGACACAAGACCGGAGTTAATCACTGTTCCTGCATCCATGGATCAAACAGCTGAGGCTTTCCTTTTCTGGCACTGTTCAAGAGCGGAGCAAGTGAGGCCACTTCTCATGAGTCAGAATATTTTTCCATGCCTTCAAGAATTTGTTTACCATTTTTTGTTTCTCATAAAGCAATATTTCCATGTGCAATATATGGGAATGGTGCAGAGTGCTCTCATTCCTAAGAGTTCTTGTATAAATCAGAGTGGCATTCTTCCTCCACCCCCCCCCCCCCGCAACCGCAGCCCTCCAATTTGGGTTCTTTTTTTCCTAGCAATGAAAACAGAGGAGTAGGCAGGCGACAGCCAATGAATGTTAAATAAAGCCACTTGCTTGTACAAGGCTGAGCATAGCCTGCTATTTCGATATTAGACCAACTCATGGAGAAAAAAGTATATAAGCATTTAAACCAATTACATATGATATCTTTTTAAAATGACGCAAGACACAAACACATGAAAAATCAGTTTGAGCCAGGAAGTTAAATAGAAGCAGTTTAAAAAAATAAAAAGTGTGTCCTTGTACATTTGTTTTAAAACAGCTTTTATTACTGTTGTAGGCACTCTGTGGAACCTCCATGTTCAGAGATCATGTATCTCTGAAGACAATGTGCTGGGAACCATTTCACAGGAGAGGGTAGGCGGTTTCATGCCTTCTTCATGAGTTTCCTGCAGGAGTCTGGTGCACTAAATAAGCTGATGGTCTGATCCAGCAGTGCTCTTTCTTTTCTAGGGTTCTATTCTTACTCTTACATAAGGACGAAGAACTGTACTGGTCCAACCTTGCTATACACAGATTTTTTAATACACTGATTTGACTCAACATGAACGGCCTCTGCAAATAACAGATTTAAAAATTTCTTTTCTATTGTGGTAGAGAAGCAGCCATGCATGCAGTCATTCCATTCTTCAGCTGAGCCAGACAAAGGAAGAGGTCCTTTGTTTTTCTGACTGCCTACAACAATAAGAAAACCTGTTTTTAAAAAATTATAAAAGGAAATACTTTAAAAAACTTTAACTGCTTTTATTAAACACATTTTTTGGGTATCAATCCCAGAATCAAATCCCTGAAGATATTGAGTCTCAACCTTATTTCATTAGGAACAATGGTGAAGCAAGAAACCTGGAAGTTGGTCTTTAAATCTATTTTTCCACTGTTTTTTTATCCACTGATTTTTTTTTTATCCACAGGAGGTTCTGGAATGGAATCCTAGTGGATAAGGGACATCTGTATAGACACTAAGGGCAAAATCCAGAGTAACTATAGGGAGTCCTTGTTCCAGTGTAAGAACAACTTACTCTGGAATCCAATATGAATTTCCCCTAGGTTTTCACTAGGTGGTGCAGTAACAATGGGTGCACGTAAAGTTTCTTATGTGCTCCCGTAGTTACTCTGGATTTGGGGGTAGAACTCCATCCCTACCACAGAAAATCTCCCCTGGAACTACTCAGCTTCTGAGATTTCACCAAGACATTGTCCATATATGTTAAAGAACATTCTCACATTCATAAGGACTAGAAACTTGCTAGGTTTTCTAAATTATCCAGTTCCTGCCCAGCATTGCATATACGCAACAGGGACCAAATATGCCCACCTGTGGGGTGGGCAGAAATGGGTTTGAAAGCAACTATAGCAGGCCTCCGTCAGTCTTGAAAGACTATGGTATCGTGCTCGGTGCTGCATACGTTGCATGCGAAGCACAAAAGCCTGGGTTGGATTGTTATGGAGGATAGGCTGTTACCCAAGCAGCAGATCCCCCCCTCTCCACGCCACTGAATTAGTCCAATGGAAAGGCAGAGCCGATACAATTGGATCCAGCTGGCGTCGCACAGCTGGGCTGAGGACAGGAGCTCACCCTGTCTTGTGGGGCCGACCTGGGTCTCGAACCCTGGCCTGCTGGTTAACAGGCACAGTGTCTTAGGCACTTGCGCCACCTACAGCCCAATATTAATGAACAATTAATTAATTAATTAAACAATTAATTAATAGCCCAATTAAGCAACTGTATGCTTAACTAAAATTAACAAAAAGTCCTTTTGAAATGTGGCTCCAGCTTAGCATGCAGAAACTGGATAGGAAAGCTACCATCTGGACACACCGCTAGCATTTCCTTTAACAGACTGTTCATATTTTCTGCTTGGTTGCTTTGGAGGTGTCCTAGTGCACATGGACCCATCTTTTTTGGGAAAGCTACCCTTATGTCCAAGAAAAATCTTACTCGATGCTCACACTGCCCAGCTTTCTATCTTTAGAAATATTCACTACGCATGACATGCAGATAACATAACAGTTTGAAAGGTACTAACATTCCATGTTCTAGATTACATGCATAATGTTCAAGCTGTGAGGCAAATTTTCAGCCATTTCAAAGGTACAGTGGTGCCTCACATAAAGAGCATGCTCTTTAAGTGAAACGTCTTTAAGTGAAGCAGATTTTTCCATAGGAAATAATGGAAACTCAGACAATTGGTTCCACAACCCCCAAAATATTCAAATTAAAATATTAACTGGATGGGAAAATGATGACAAAACACTGTAATTGAATTCAAAACATACATTTAGTGTGCAGGATCCCATGAAGTCTACTTAGGCTGCAATCCTAAAGACACTTTCCTGGGAGTAAGCCCCATTTAACACAATGGGGCTTACTTCTGGGTAGACAAGCTTAGGAGGATGCAATCAAAGACACTTTCCTGGGAGGCTTACCTGGGCTGCTGCTGGAGGTTCAAGGTGGTCGGTTGGGGTACTTGGGGGCAGTTAGGAGCAGCTGCCTCTGGCACCTCCAGGCAAATGCCCCAAGTTGGGGTCAGTTAGAGGCAACAGCGCTGGCTGGCAGCCCTTTTAAAAAGCGGAGCGTCAGGGCTGCATAGCGTGTGTGCCCAAAGCGCGCTTGCTTGTTAAGTGAAGCGAAACTTGTTATGTGAAGCAAGATTTCTTAGAAATTTTTGCTTGTTATTTGAAACGCTTGTTAAGCGAGGTACCACTGTATTCTGTAAGCCAAGATTTAGATTATAGAGGGACTCTTGGCCCGTAATACAGCCTAATTCCCTGCATATTTACTAGGGAGTAAATCTAATATAACACAGTGAGGTTTAACAAGAAGAATGGTGTTCAGATTTTGTCAGGCACTTTCTTTTGTGGTAGGAATCTCTTAACTCACTTGAGCATCACAATCTGTATGAAGAATTTAAAAAACAGCCAAGATAAGGAGTATCTTTGCTCTATTCTGTTTTTACATTAGGAAACTGAGACCACAATCCTAACCATGTCAACTCAAAAGTAAGCCCCATTGAGTTCAATGGGTCTTACTCCTAGGAAAGTGTCTTTAGGGTTGCAGCCTAAGGTGCGATATATCCTGTCCTTCTGTGGGAGCAAGAAAATATGCAAAATGTGAAACAGAATTAAATGCCTGGTCTCCTGGACAAGTGCTGTTTTTAAAGGCATTCTTAACTCTCTATTTATGCATTACTACATATCTAATTTCATTCCCACAAATAGGATTTATTTTTTACATAGTGTAGTGCCAACAGTGTGCATATAGAGCATTACAACTGGTCACAATAGGAGTATTACTTGACAAACCCCAATGGCATAGCTGGAGGTGCAAAGCACTAAGGGCGCAATCCTTGCTCCCTTGCAAGGACGGGGAGTCCTTGCTCCGGTGTAAGAACAATTTGCTCTGGATTGCAATATGAATTTCCCATAGGTTTTTCACTAGGTGGTGCCATAGCTATGTTGACGTAAATGTCTCTTACGTGCTCCTGTAGTTACTCTGGATTGTACGGCAAGGCTGTAATCCGAAACACCATTTCCTGGGAGTAGGTGCCATTGAATACAATATGACTTACTTCTGAGTAGACATGCTTAGGATTGCACTGTACGTTTTGCATCCATCTGAATGTGCCCATGCAAGTGGTCTCCCCCTTTTGGATCCCTCCCAGGTGGTGGCACCAAACGGTGCATTACCACCTCCCAAAACAGGGAGGGGAAAGGCCGCTTGAAAGGTGCATTCAGGGACAAGAAAACGTAATGCCTTGAAGCCCCTCCAGCTCCGCCATTGAATATGTGGGATGAACAATAGAAACATAACACAACTGAAGCCTTGTGGATTCCATAGCATATGTTGCCCAACAATTGAACTGATAGTTATTGCTGATCACTTCCAAGATGTTGTCACTTATTATTGCAGAAAACCACCTGCAGCACACAGAATCAATTTACAACTCCTGGGTAGAACTGTCAGAATGAATTGACAGACATAAAGGACCCCTGAAATGGGTATTTCTCTACTACACAGTCTAAAAGAACAGTTTCAAATGTTTCCATAGTGTGTTCCAACTTTGAAATAAGGTAAAAGACAGATTTCTTATTAAAATAACAATCAGTGGGATAATCTCCATTGCACACTATGAAGCATTCATTTTGATGATTTTAGTATTTTCATTTCATTTTGATGAGTTGAATATACTGTATTCAACTAAATAAGTTGAATATGCTTTCCTGACATATTCCCAATTGAAAAGAATGGTTGATGCAACCATGTTGGGTTGTGCATATCTTTTCTTTGGGTCTGAGATCCTGTGCATACTTACTCAGATGCAGGCCCCACGAAAGGTTGCTTCCCATTAAAGGAGAGTTAACTTCCCATTATTCCAAATATGTGAAGATGGCTGCAATCCTAAGAGCACATTGTTGGGAGTAAGCCCCATTGAACTCAATGGAGCTTACTTCTGAGTAGACATGAGTAGGATTGCACTGGATGTGAGTTAGCATCTTGCAGGCATATCATGCTATGTTAAACAACCACCAGGCTGTGGGTGGTGCAAGCGGTAAAGACGCTGTGCCTGTTAACCAGCAGGCCAGGGTTCGAGACCCGGGTCGGCCCCACAAGACAGGGCGAGCTCCTGTCCTCAGCCCAGCTCTGCGACGCTAGCTGAATCCAATCGTATTGGCTCTGCCTTTCCATTGGACTAATTCAGTGGTGTGGAGAGGGGGGATTTGCTGCTTGGGTAACAGCCTATCCTCCATAACAATCCAACCCAAGCTTTTGTGCTTTGCATGCAGCGTATGCAGAGCCGAGCACGATACCATAGTCTTTCAAGACTGACGGAGGCCTGATTGAAACCACCACCATGACCACCCCGCATACTAAGGTAGTGAGAATAACTTCTGAGTAAGCATGAATAAAGGCTGTTAAAATGATCTACTTTGGCAGGACTGTGCACAACGCCTTGATAAAGCAACACAATATGCCTAAGGATCCTGACTCCTTAATCTGGAAATACAACTTTCTTTTCGTTCCTGCTTTGCAAGGTATGAATATAGAAATCCTTTGATTGTCTCCTTGAGAAACTATAGGGAGAAGACAGCCTTGGTTTGCCAGGGTGACCAGATGCCCAAACATCAAAAGGAGGACAAGGTCTTGGATTCCTCTCAGCCTGGCCTTTCTGGCAGACAATGGCACATTTGTCTACTCACAAGGAAAGCCATGATATTGGGCACTTTCACTTTCCCATAGAGCTCAATGTATATTTTTTATTTTTTATTTTTCGCCATAACTTTTGAAATGAAGGACATATTTCAAAACAGATTTTGGCATTGGATTCTGCTCATCAATACGAATCCAACAACGTATGACATGATGGGGTATGGCACACTATTGCAAAGTTCCCGAGTGAAGCCAAAATGGAGGACAATGAAGCTTTTTTGGAGGACACCTGGACAGGAGGTTAAAGAAGAGGACAAATCTGGAAATTTCCCGTCATATGGTCACCCTGGCCACGTCCCGTGAAACGGGATTTTTCAATGTAAGGATGCTATTTTCTTGCAAAGGGAATAATTGCAATGCTCCCCTGAGTGTTCTGGCTCTTTTTAAAATTCAAAAGGCATCCAAGTGCAGCCTCTGACCCCTGGGAGGTGGAGAAGGCAGCCGGTAGAGGAAGCTTTGCTCCACAATGCAAGCAGCTGACTCCGACTCCCAGTCCCCTTTGCCATCACTCTTGTCTTACTAACCTGTGGAATTAATCTCTTTATGAATCTATGGCACAGCATGTCTCCTTGGGCACCAGCCAAAGCCCTCCTGAAGGAATGACTGATGACTGCCGGGTTCCTGTTTGACAGAAAATAATCTGCTCGTGGCCCACTGCCTGGTCTCTGATGTATTTCGTGATTGAAATTCACGTCAATTGTAATGAAGGATCTTGTCTGCAACTGCATATTTGAACAACTGTTCACCAAAACCCGCAGCCCTACCTCAGTGGGACGCTTGAGGGCACCACTTTTACTTTTCTTCACGGAAATCAGCAATTTTCAAAAGGTATGCAGCAAAAAGTCCGCAAACGCCTTGCAGGTGTTTGGAGCACTGCCACTGAAAATTGCTGGAAAACGCTGCCGGAGTCTGTGGATTTGAACAATATAGCAATGTTCACAGTTTTAAAACACCATCCCTCTTTCCAACTTCTCAACTGCCCTTTTGCCACCTTTCTCCTCAATGGCTCTCCTCAATTGCCTCCCGAGCCTTTCCTCAACCTGGCCTATTATATCTCCCAGAGATAGCTGGAAATGGGAATGATGAGACATTGGCTGCAATCCTAAAGATACTTTCCTGGGAGTAAGACCCATTGAACACGGACTTACTTTTGAGTAGACCTGGTTAGGATTGTGCTCTAGATCTTGTAGGTGTCTCTCCTCAGCCTGCTTGATTGACTAACCCCCAAATCCAGAGTAACTACGGGAGCACGTAAGAGACTTTATGTGCACCCGTAGTTACTGCACCACCTAGTGAAAACCTATGGGAAATTCATATTGGAATCCAGAGTAAGTTGTTCTTACAACGGAGCAAGGACTCCCTGTGGTTATTCTAGATTTTGCCCATAGAGCTCAATCTTATCAATATCTACTCAGAAGTAAGCCCCCATTGTGTTCAATGGGTCTTACTCAGTGGTGAGATTCAAATAAATTAACAACAGTTTCTATGTCCTAATAACCTAAATTAACAACAGGTTCTATGTCCCATTAGTAACTTCTCAGAACCAGGCACTCATTAGCAAAGGGTTTGATAGAACCTGTGAGAACCCTCTGAAGCCCACCACTGGAACTCTACTCCCTGGAAAGAGTGTTTAGGATTGCAACCATAAAATGTTGGCTGGAAGATGCGGACACCCTAACACACAGGGTTAAGATTTTTATGTAGAAAGAATAAATGGATGGTGGTGATGTATACCACTGCCCCAGCAATCACCACCCTAATAGAAGTCACAGTAGTTGCAGAAAAAGTCCTCTACCTTCAGAATATCTCCGCCTTGGGGCTGTGGGTGGCACAAGTGGCTAAGACGTGTTAACCAGCAGGCCAGGGTTCAAGACCCAGGTCGGCCCCACAAGACAGGGTGAGCTCCTGTCCTTAGCCCAGCTCTGTGACGCAGCTTGATCCAATCGTATTGGCTCTGCCTTTCCATTGGACTAATTCAGTGGCGTGGAGAGGGGGGATTTGCTGCTTGGGTAACAGCCTATCCTCCATAACAATCTAACCCAGGCTTTCATGCTTCGCATGCAGCGTATGCAGTGCTGAGCACGATACCATAGTCTTCCAAGACTGACGGAGACCTGCTTTTTAGGGGACACATTTCCCGAGTATTATGTTAACTGGCCACCCAAGACTTTACACATGTTCTGCTCTCTGGGCATTTCTGTATGCTGGATAACTACCTTTATGATCTTGGCTTTAACTGGGCTAGAGACAGAACTCCCCTAAAGGAGGAAAAATCCTATCACCACACTGTTATCGCTTCCCACTCATAAAACGAACTGAGAATTGTTTTTGCCTGGAATTTCCTGCTTGTCCTTGAGGTTCAGCAGAATCTGAGCAAATGTGCTGCAAGGTGGCTTTCCCAAGCTGGCGTAAGTCAGGCCTGCAGCTGTTGGCTCCTCTCAACGCTCTGCTGCATGTTGCTAGAAACGGCTGGCAAAAGACCTGCCTGTCAGCAGAGTTTAATTCAATCCATGCCTGCATTTTCCACGCATGCGGAAAGAGATTTCCTCTCCAGGAAAGCCTTTCTTTGCTTAATTCAGACATCTTTCTTTCCCCAGGCTTTCTCTCTAGAAATATTTCTTCTGTCTTGGCACTGAAAAGGACTCCCATCTTCTGGTTCTCCAACCCAGCTTGCAACGTTCCACTTCTTTCCCCCCAACAATCCATGCAGTAAATGTGTCAAACACTTGGAAAGCATTTGTGAAAGTCAAAAAATGGGGAAACCAAAGGCAAGGCTCAGGCAACTTCCTCCCTGCAGCAGAAGTATTTTTGCTACTCTACAGCACCACCCAAAGAATGGCTAGAGAGGGTACTGCAGCTCATAACCCCAGCAAAACCAAGAGATCTGGGCACTCACTTCTGGACTTTTAAAACTGGACATCTAAAAGTGGTATATCAGGCCTGGTCCCTTAACTGGAACTAAACATGGTAGTTGTACTTTAGACTTGGGCTCAATTCTAGCCAATTTTCTTGCCCTGGGATAAGGGCAATACAACTCTGAGACAAGGAAGTCAACATTGTCTTTCCTTGAGGAGGCCTTGAGGAGGCCCGAGACTGCCCTCAACTAAAAGATGCAGAATATGCTCGAGTGGCACAGCTTTGCCAGTGCCGGAGAACTGGTTAGCAATCAGCTTGTATGCAATTGGTTGGGGGGGGTGGAAGAATGTGGTGAGACCAACATAAGATTCACGCTTGTCTTCCCACCCTCCTTGTCCTAACCCATTGTGTTTATCATCCAGGTATATGAAGTGTAATGATACTGGGTGGGATGGAAGAAGGAGATGGTCTTCCCACTTTCTCCCTAACCAGTCGTGTTCATTCTTCATTTGCCAGAGATCCTGGACACAAAGAAGGAACATGGACTGGGCTGCAAAGAAGCCTTGGGCTCTGCTGCTGCCATACACATAGGGACCTGGAAGGCTTTAAGGCTCAGCCGGTTTGGTTCTTGTCCAGTGCCAGACCTTCTCAACATCCAACACCATCCCTGTTTCTCTTGCCAGGGATGCAGGAAGCTGGAATACTGAGGTGCATCCAGTTGAGAGCCAGGATGGCGTTCTGGTGATGGAGTTGGACTGAGACTTGGAAGACCTACATTCAAATCTCTCCTTAACCATGAAGCTTCCTTGGTGACCTTGGGCTAATTACTCACTCTCAGCCTTACCTACCTCACAGGGCTGGTGTGATGACAGCAGGAAGGGAAGGAACTAGAGCTTTATAAACCACCTTAGACATTTGCATTGGCATGGGAAAGGCAAGATATAAATCCCTTAAATTGCATAGGCTGCAATCCTAACCTCCAGTTAAGTCCTGTGCTAACCTGCGGGTGTCACAAAAGTGCTGTAAGACACTTCTGCGCCATGCCTGGGAGAAGGTTAGGCCAATGCACAGACATACGCTTGCCTCCCAACACCACCACCGAACAGGAAGACCAATGAGTTGTGCCAGCCTAGGTTAGGACTACACCTATAATTAATTAATTAATTAATTAATTAATTAATTAATTAATTAACTTCTACTCTCTTTACCCATTGATTTTGACTGTATCTTGGGATCAATTCTAAATTGCAACCCTATTTAGAAGTAATCTTGGCTGAATAGGGATAAATACAGGATACCGAGTTAATAATATATGAGCCAAGCATTGCACCTCTGAAACATAATTTATGAGCAAAGGTGAGAAAATTGCTGTGTGGTTGACAGCAGTTAAGTTTGGTACACAAGATGGCTTTTGGAGAATCTGGCACATTAGGTATCAATAACGGTGTCTTAAAACACCAGATTTGAAGAGTAGGGAAGTGTACAGAACTAAGTGGCTTGGATGACAGAATAAGTGGCAACACTCTCTTTGCTGCAGAATAAATTTCTATGACCCTGCATTTGATCTGCGGCAGACACTGCCAGGGGTTAAGGATGCTAATTGTGTTAAAATGAAGAAACTTCTGCTCCTGGAATGATCGGAAAAAGGCAGCTCAAGGAACTGATGCAAACAGTGCAACACAGGCAACAATCCTAAACCACAGTTCAGCCAGGGTAAGTCCCAGCACAAGTCCCATCATGACCTGGGGGTGTCACAAGTGGCACAAGGCACTTCTGCACCACTGTGCTACCATAGGATTTACGACTGCAATCCTAAACACACTTTTCTGGGAGTAAGACTGGCCACTGGCTTTCCCACATCACCATGGGAAGATATGCTAGGTGAGTTAGGCTAGACTAAATTGGTTAGGACTGTGCCCTAGATGTAAAGTTTTAAATTTAATAATAAGTAATTAGTGCAATCCTAAGCATGTTTCCTCAAAAGTAAGACCATCTGTGTTGAACAGTATTTATTATTGAATAGTACTTACTCTCTGGAAAATTTGGTTAGGATTGCAGCCAAAATGTTTAAATTAAGCACATGAAAGCCATATATATGAGTGTTTTAGCATTTATTTTATCATAGCTTATATTTTTCTTGAGTCCCCTATATTTTGAGGGGGAGCTTGCCTTCTTTTTTTTGTATGGCAAATGGTACCCTGTCCGAGCTAGACCCACCCGGAAGAGATTGTAGCTTTATTATACCAAATGTGACCACTGTATTGCGGACATCATGCTTTGTATGTATATGACACCTGTCCACCTGTGTCATACATACATTTAAATTCAGAGACCCGCTTCCTAGGTCATACCAGGGTTTCCATTGCTATGGTGCATATTTAAAAATATGGATACGTCAGCCAAACTGTGCATGTTGCTGCAGGATACACCCATGTCACATGTTGTGATACGGAGCTGCCCTGGGAGCATCACTGTGTTTGCATGCAGGCTTGCATTTTTTTGGTCCATTATCTAACTAGGTAGAGGTGATGCTTTGTTTGCAGAATGATGAGAGATCAAATAGTGTGGGATTTGCTTCACTGGGGCTGTTTGCTTTATTTGCCCCATGCAATCTGAATTCACCTCTTTTGTTTTGGACGGCATAAAATCAACAGCAGGGAAGAAAAGGTTCTGACTGTGAAAGAAAATTTGAGAGTGGGAAAGAAAACAGCTAGAAAAAAAAAATGAAAAGAGGCAGCTGGTCGCAGGAGGAGGCAAGAGGTAGGGGAACAAAAGCACTGAGGACAGAGTAGGGTTAGTTATTCAAGCAGCCAAGCTAAACAAGGCATAAGCAGGAACAAACCCCTTGGGGAGATATTTGAAAGAAAGAAAAAATAATAAAGATTCCCAACTGTGCAAAATAGTATAACTCTTTGACTGCTGGCTCAACAATGCCAATATCTATGCCCCAGTTTGCTGAGACTGGTCTACTCGGCACAAAGATGAACAAAAGGATTTGATGCTGGTGAAGGTACTAGTTTGCTCTAGGCCTGGCAGGGTCGCTGGATGGGGGAGCAAAAGAGTAAGCCCTGCAATATGCAACTAAAGGCTGTGGGTGGCGCAAATGGTTAAGACACTGTGCCTGTTAACCAGCAGGCCAGGGTTCGAGATCCGGGTCGGCCCCACAAGGCAGGGTGTGCTCCTGTCCTTTAGCCCAGCTCTGCGACGCCAGCTGGATCCAATCGTATTGGCTCTGCCTTTCCATTGGACTAATTCAGAGGCGTGGAGAGGGGGGATTTGCTGCTTGGGTAACAGCCTATCCTCCATAACAATCTAACCCAGGCTTTTGTGCTTCACATGCAGCATATGCAGTGCTGAGCACGATACTATAGTCTTTCAAGATTGACGGAGGCCTGCTTTATGCCATGCAAACAACACTTCACTGTCAGAGCCATTCCAGACAGTGATGGCAACCTACAGGTGATCATCTAACCCAGGCTGAGCATACGTCTTAATAAAAAAAAAACAGGGCCCCCACAAATGTAGGACCTCCAAGAAAAATATAGGACATGATGAAATAAAAGCTAAACACACACACACACACATATTGCTTTCATGTGCTTAATTTAAACACTATACAACTTATTAAATTTAAAACTACGACATAGAATTTAATACATATAATTTATTAATTACAAGAAGGCTACATGCTGCCAGCTTCCAAGAAAAAAGAGGACACTGAATTTTTTTCCAGGATATGTCCTGGAAAAAGAGAACATATAATCACTGTGGTCAAACCAATAGTGTAGTCCTAAGCATGTCTACTCAGAAGTAAATCCTATTGTATACAATGGGTCTTACTCTCAGGAAAGTGTGTTTAGGATTGCATTCGTAAATCCTATTGTATATAATGGGTTTTACTCCTAGGAAAGTGTGTTTTGGCTGAAATCCGAAAAACACTTTCCTGTGAACACAATGGGGCTTACTTTTGAGTAAACATAGTTAGGATTGTGCTCTCAACAATGTATCCTGAGCTTTGCCCAAAATAGCTCCAACTGTGAGTGGGAAGCGCTTGCACAGCACATGACCTGCATTGTGGTACCTGCAGTACATATTCCCCCAACAGCTACACTACTGTTGGATCCCATCCTAGAGATAGGGTTGCCATAAGCCCCCCAAAACAGGGACAATCCCGACAATACATACTGGGGCAATACATACCGGCAAATGGAACAGAGGGTCCTGTCCCGATTTTGAGGATGAGAAATATGGCAACCGTACCTTGAGAGGTCTTGAGTGCGCATAGGACTGCATCTGGTGGCCACCTTTTTTTAGCATCCCTGTTCATGTGCCTTGGGAAGCAGCTTGCCAAACATAAATTCAGCAGACGAAGCTTTCCCCATCTCTTTATCTCGAGGCCAGTAAAATGTTCACCTGCTTAATTCCTCACGATATGCTGGTGTTCGAGGGACATAAGCAGGCCAGGTTTTAAAAATCACGACAGTGGCAACTAAAGATAAAATCAGGGGATGTTTCAATCTGCATAGAAAGTAACTACAAATGCAAAATCAAATTCACATTCCAGGTCCTTTTTAAAATCAAAGGCGGCTAAGCATGTAGCAAAATTATAACTTTCTCATACACAGACCACAACAGCAAACACGAACAATCCCACAGGGTCTGGCCTTTTCCGCCACTCAATCTGATGCACGGATTTTGCATGACACTCATGTTGCAGTGTTATTTTTGACACACACCACACATAGTTACTGTAACTATAGAATCACAGCTGGATGAACCAACAGTTGCTGGGGATCCAGTATCAGTGTCGGAGTGTGATTGACATGTGCATGTCAGCGGCACAGGACTTAGAAGTGGGAGACGAGCACAAGTCAGCCAGCCATGTGATTTTGCAGGATCAGGTGCTCGACTGCGATCAAGGAAAATCAACTATCATTCATACCTCTCCCTCCCATCCCACTTTGTTGCCTTCTAAGGAATTGTGCCATCCACTCTTTCCAGTCCAAAGTTTGATTTTAAAAATCAAAAAAGACACTAACCCTACAATCCAGAGTAACTACGGGAGCACGTAAGAGACATTATGTGTACCTGTAGTTACTGCACCACCTAGTGAAAACCTATGGGAAATTCATATTGCAATCCAGAGCAGATTGTTCTTACACCGGAGCAAGGACTCCCTGGAGTTACTCTGGATTGCGCCCTAAATGAAGGGAAGTGTGGAATTAAGGCAGGTTTAGGTAGACAACGGAGGGACTTAATTAGAAACTCTTGGACAGAAAATCAGGCGGGTGTCATTGCTCCCAGGGGCAAGCGGAGCCATGTTTCATTTGCATGTGCTAATTAACTCAAATCTTACATTCACCTAAGCGCCAGCTGCTGCGTGGTAAAGATCAGCGCAGACAAAAACCTGGCACATGTTTTTTCAAAACCATTTGGGAATTTAGATACCTTTTGGAAATCCCTCTTTCCTAACAGGCATATGGAGGAGGGAAAGCATTATTTCCGGTAATGCAGATGCTATAATAAAGGGAAGGATTGCTGCTTATTATAGGTAGCCAGGATGGTGTAGTGCAGTATTTCTCAAACTATGGGTTGAGACCCACTCATTCAAATCCCAATGCAGCCATAAAGCTTTCTGGATGACCTTGGACCAGTCACTGGCTCACCTACATCACAGGGTTGTGCAGACATCAGGAAGGGAAAAAGCATCTATACCAGCCTGAGCTTCTTGGAGGAAAGTGGTATAAAATGTGAAACTTAGGTTGCAATCTTAAAGACACTTTCCTGGGAGTAAGACCCATTGAACACAATGGGGCTTACTTTTGAGTAGACATGGTTAGGATTGTGCTTATATTGAAAGTAAAGTAAATTTCACCCTGATTTTAATAATAATAGGAAATAATATCAACAATTAATAATAAATATTACAGAAAGGAGGGGTCACGTGAACATACTTCGAATACTGTGATTGGCTGCTCATGGACTACCATGATATATTTAGATATCATTATGATATATCTTGTTATGTTTTTTACCTAATTGCACTACTTTATAATCGCAATGGGTTTATGTTACATTTTTATTACAATATAGTAAACTAAATACTGACCTATACTTATAATCAAAATACTATATTTAATCCAATTTAATGCACCATCAAATCCAATGTACACCCCAATTTTGGGGACTACATTTGGCTGGAAAAGGTGGACGTTAGATTTTAGTAAATACGGTATATCACAGAAAATGCCATCAATGTCTGGGGAAATCTCCTTTCAAGAAAATAGGAAACAAGGCTTTGAAAAAGATAATTAAATGGCCAAATTGTAGAGATCATTGCAGAAAATAGATCACAGCAAGCAAAGGTGGTTGACAGTCTCTGAGATGGTGCTTCAACTTTAAATGCTGTGCATGGAACCATAACTTAGAACTACTGTTAGTAATGCCTTTGTTATAATGCTCATGTGATCCTTTTTTTAAAATATCTGGCTAAATGTCACTTGATCTGAATTTTTCTGGTCCTCCTCAGAAAACTGGGCTCTGACAAGCCCTTTCCTTATAACAGCAGGACTTTATCTAGATGTCATCAGAGCACAGCAGCATGACTGAGAGTTGTGTCGGTGCACCCACGTCAATGAGCCCCATGGTCGGGCCAGCCTGCCAAGTCATGTGACGGCAGGCTGGATAAATGGTATGCCACTGAATGACAAGGCCGTGCCTGGATTCAGACCAAACCTGTGCCAAGCCCCAACGTTCTGGATTGCAGAGGTTTTGTTTTGCATTAAGTTGGAACTGCAAAGCAGAAAACTCAGACATGCCTCCAAGGGTGACTACCTGGACCTGGAAGGCTTTGCAAGAGTGGAAGATGCCCTCTAAAGGCAATGGAAAGCAACCACCTATTAGCAAAACGATTGGTTAAGACACTGTATGGGCTATGGGTGGCGCAAGCGGTAAAGACGCTGTGCCTGTTAACCAGAAGGCCAGGGTTCGAGACCCACAAGGCAGGGTGAGCCCCTGTCCTTAGCCCAGCTCTGCGACGCCAGCTGGATCCAATTATATCGGCTCTGCCTTTCCGTTGAGGGGAGATTTGCTGCTTGGGGAACAGCCTATCCTCCATAACAATCTAACCCAGGCTTTCGTGCTTCGCATGCAGCATATGCAGCGCCGAGCACAAGACCAGTCTCTCAAGACTGACGGAGGCCTGCTTGTAACATCATCAAAAAGTCCTGGTTCTGTACCAAATTGAGGCACTAATATCAATGCACAAAAAATACTGTATTATTCAGCATGGACATATTTAACTTACATTGCAAAGGCCAGGTATAAACATACAGTTATAAACAGTACATTCTGCAATTTTGCAGCGCAAGTTCCAATAACTTTTTAAAAATAAAGGGTATTTAAAAAATAATAATGCAGTTAGCAAGATATAAACACAAGATCTTGTCCTATTGGCGGCAACTTTTCCGTGAACAAATGAAAAAAATTGCAAGGAGACAAGTCAAAGGTCTGTGACAGACACCATGCTGCAAACATGCTCTGAGAACCTTTTTTAAATCCCTGTGTGCCTGTAGCACAGCAGTGAATGGAAATCTATGGCTGCAGTCAGTTGGCTAACGTGCCACCGCTACCTGCTTACCCAGGGGGAATGAAAAGACCCACAGGAATTCATAGGATCATAGAATCCTAGAGTTGAAAGGGACCCAGTAGGTCATCTAGTCCAACCCCCTGCCTGCAGCAGGAAATCCTCCTAGATCATCCCTGACAGGTGCTCGTCAAGCTCGTCTGCTTGAAGACCCCCATTCATCTGAAACAGGAACCCATTAGCTAGGTTGCAAGCCAATTTCAGGTGGGTCCCCCTTCATTTCAATATTTTAATTTTAATATATTAGACTTGATGCTACCATTGTAAAGTGTATGACTGCATTTGAGGGAATGCTACAGATCTGAACTTTTAATAGGCTACTATGCATTTTTAGAGTCGATGGGACAGCCTCCTGAGTAAAAATGTATAGGATTTCAGCCTTAGATTGTTAAAAATGTTCTGCTTGATGATGTCACTTCTGGCCATGTCATCACTTTCGAATTAGTGACATCACATCCAGTGGGTCCTGGCAGATTCTCATTCTAAAAAGTGGGTTGCATAATGAGAACCACTGAGCCCTAAAGTTAGGGTTGCCATAATTCTTCCACAAAATCAGTTCAGGACCATCGGTCCCATTAGCCAGTATGTGAACACAGTCCCCCCAAATCAGGATTGTCCTTGTTTTTCGAGCCATATGGCAACTCTACCTAAAATGAGCCCTAAAAGCAGGTCTCTGGATCCAAGTTTGGTGAGTTTTATCAACATCCATACATTAATGTGATAGGAAGAGGGAGTGCATGAAAAAGCTAATAGCCTTGGGGATGGGGATTTTTGTCATGATCACAGTGCAGAGGAAGGGATGAAAGTCCTGATCCCGATTTTATCTCTTGCAATTGCTACGGAAGATGAAAAGGATGCTCTATCAATATGCTTCGCACTGCAAACGGGACTTTTTTAGCTCCTGGGATGAGCAAGCAAGCTGTATCACCTTACTATTTCAAAAGAATCCTCTCCAAGATCTGTGAGCATCTGACTCCAACATTTCAGCTGAGCCTGCACTTCTCCCTGCTTTTTTTTCCTGGAAATATTCAATAGCCAGGGCTGTCTTGGGGCTTCCCGCTGCCATCATGATGCAGCCAGTTCAACAATTTCTGGAGGCTCAGCATTCCAGTCGTGGTGGGGAAGCATCACCCAGCTTGACTCTTGCCCCTGGCAATTCTTGCATCAGCAGCAAAAAGTCCATTCCATTCCTGGACAAGCTCCTCATGTGCCTCCAGCGGAAGACCAGATTGCTCAGCAGAGCTTCCTCCACAGGGAGTGCTGCTTCAAGACCCGTAGAGAAGCCCCAGGACCACCTGGATTCTGGATTGTGGATTCTGAAGCATCATAGAAAGAACACCGTATCACAGCAGCTGACGGCAACTCTTCCCCATGTTTCTTCCAGGCTGATGTCCAGGAGATAAACAAGGGCATGACATTTTAGGATGCTTTATGTGGGTCCCTGCAAGTAAAGGCTGCACAAATAGGCCATGCAGGGACCATGCAGAGAGTATAGGCAAGAAAAAAAATCAGAAGAATCTATCTGAGATCCTCAAGAAGCCAGCTGAGTACAGAAGGCAGTACCAAAATACTTTATTTACTCAAATCTAACGCTCACCTTTTTCAGTTGAATTCAGTCTCCAAAATCAGGGTGCACATTAGATTTGATGGTTAATTAGATTTGAGTAAATACGGTACAGTATTTTGATTATAAGTTTATGGTGCACATTTGATTCTATGGTGCATTAGATTTGAGTAAATAACATATCTCTGAATGCTGGAGAGATTCTCCAGAACCTGCAGGTACTTTCAGAATGGCACCTATAACCAGTGGAGACCCCTTAAAAATAAAACCTTTTAAAAGATCTTTAAAGGAGATTGGCAGACCCATTTAAAATAAGTTTCTGGCTGTCATTTTAAAGGGGTCCATACTGGTCACAGCAACCATTCTGAAACTTCTGGAAAATCTCTGCATAGCAGATGAGATGCAGATAATGAGAAAAGGTAGCAATTCTGCTCCTCGCAGACAAGCACATTCACTTATCCGGTATTGTACCTAGAACGGATTTTAAATACAACCTAGGCAAAGCCAAAGTTGCATTTGGCTGCTATTTGTCTGCATTCTCCTATTTATCTGCAAAGCTTATGGCTCAGTCCTATTGTGACGATGCACTGCAAGGGTCCTGCCAGGTCAACAGTCATAGAAGGCTTTCTCCTGATGCGCACAGCATTGTCATTGGTGGTAGCTTCAGAAAGCTGCAAACTACTAGCTGCATGGCACTGGTTAGGTTTCGGGTGGCAGAAGGGCCAAGATTGAAGTAGGTTAGGGCACCAGAATCTGCTGCATCCCAATCCCCTGGCAGCTGCATGCAACCTATGCCTGCTGCTGATCTGAGGAATCACATCAAGAGGTAAGCAAAGTTTTCATTTCTTACTTTTCCTGGCTCTTATAGTTCACAATCAGCACGCAGGATGCTGTATAAGCTGCACCGAGAGACTTGAATTTCACACACTGGCTGGAGATAGGATTGGGCTGTAAGCGAAAAGAGAGCCTGGGACACCACTAAGCCTTTGCAAATTTGCAAATTCTTCTCTTTGATCAGCAACCAAGACAATAGATTCTTTATATGTTAGTAGTTTCTAGAGTTATCAATTAAGAGTTAAGATGCTGTGCCTGTTAACCAGCAGGCCAGGGTTCGAGACCCGGGTTGGCCCCACAAGACAGGGTGAGCTCCTGTCCTTAGCCCAGCTCTGTGACGCCAGCTGGATCCAATCGTATTGGCTCTGCCTTTCCATTGGACTAATTCAGTGGCGTGGAGAGGGGGGATTTGCTGCTTGGGTAACAGCCTATCCTCCATAACAATCCAACCCAGGCTTTTGTGCTTCGCATGCAGCGTATGCAGCGCTGAGCACGATACCATAGTCTTTCAAGACTGACGGAGGCCTGCTTTTAAGTCCTCAATTGCCAAGCCCAATTCACTTTAAACCAGTTACATCGGGTAGGAAGTGAAAGGTTTCTGCCCAGGTTGCATCTGGATGGGAACAGAGGAGTAGCAAACTTGGCAGACTTGTACTACACTCAATACAAGTTTTTGGTTCACATCTGTGTTTTGTTCATCTGTTTGCAAACACCCTCATAAAACCACCTATAGAGCTGAGCCTATGGAATCGTCCTCAAGAACGATAATGATGACATCCCATTTTAACCATTACAGGAAAAAAAATGGTGTGCCGGTCACATATACAGTTTCTCCTTGCCTGGAGGAATGTAAGGGAATGCCATGCAGCCTTGACGTTATCTCCAACAGTTCAACGTGATTATCTCATCTCTAATTCCAGTTCACACACAACAGTTTCTTATTATGGATGTGCTGCTGACACGGGCAGAGTTGATTAGATAGCTGGGCACAGTCCTACAGAACTCCTTGCTGGATGAAATTTATTCCCTGTGCTTTGGTCCCTGATCTGCTGGGTTTCTTCTAAAATCTAGACAACAAACAGAGCTAAGGAAGCAAACCCACAACCCCTTCATTGGGATGCCTTGTCCATTCCTACATACCAATAAGAGGGAAAGAGGGCCACTTCAGTGTTAATTTTATATTGTTTTTATGATGGGATGGAGTGGCTCAGTGGTTAAATAGGCTGTGCTTGTCAACATGAAGGTTTCAGTCCTGAGTAAGCTCTCATTACTTGTCCGGCTCCTGCCAACCTAGCACTTTGAAAGCATGTAGATCAATAGGTAACACTTATTAGAAGATAATAGCATTTCATATCTCTTTTGATATATGAATCTATCAATCTATATCTATATTTCATATACATTGTTTGGACTTTATAGTGGGGAAAAATTAGGAATAATTCATTAAATCATTAAACAAGTAAATATTTTGCAGAGATCCTTCCTTCTCTCCTGCCACAATGGTTCTAATTTTTATTTTTTGCAAATCAAGAAACACTTCTCTCCATGAAACTAAAATAAAACAGCTGCAGGGATATCAGACAGACTTTCCAAAATACAACTAGCCCAACACAGAGCAGCAATTTTCAGTGTTTTATGGTCCTCTCTAAGGTTTCTGCCTCTTGTGATGTCACTTCTTGCTTCCAGGAGACTCTTTTTGGTTCTATGGCTCTTCTTCTAGGGCACAGGTGTCAAACTCAAGACCCATGGACCAAATCCAGCCCTGCCTCACCATTTATGTGATGACAAATTCACATTTCTGGTTGAAACATGGTCAGTTTGAGACGGTTTCATAAATGTTAATTCTTAATAATCTTTTCCATCATAGTTTACAAACCATGAGTTGTCCCCTGCTAAGAGGCACTCTTTCAAGTGGGTGTTCTTTATTTAGCAGGGGGAGAGTAACTGGCCCTACACACCCCATCAATGTCTGTTCTAGTGGCTTCTGCTGGTGTTCTTTTTTGCATTTTAGATGGACAGGGTCTAAAGCCCTTTTGGGACAGGGTCCCATTAACTATTAATTAGCTATTATTTTTTTCATTTTCTTTGTAAACTGGTTTGTGAACTTTTTCGTTGAAAAGCGGTATATAAATACTGTAGATAGATAAATACTGTAGATAGATGAGGGATGTGTGTAGAGGTGGACAACCTCAAAATGCCAGATGCAGGGGAGGGCACCTGGATGCAGGTGTCTTTTGTGCTCCCTGCAGGCATTTGGTGGGCTACTGTGTGATATAGGAAGCTGGACTAGATGGGTCTTTGGCCGGATCCAGTGGATTTCTGGGTTTTTGTCTGATTTCTTACTTAAATGGGTCATCTCAGTTACTGGTTTCCTGGAACACTTTATGAGGTTTCAAAGCTTAGACTGCTTTAAAGCATCGCCACAAAGTCCATCATTTGTCTTGGCTGCTCTTATGTACTACTGGCCTCTTTGATTCCCTCTGATTTCTTTTCCAGGGTTCAAGGTGATCTATTTTTAGCTAGCAGACTTGGGTGAGCAGAAAGTTGCATAGTGACAGCTAGCAGATACAAACCCAGTCTTGCTGCAATTCCTGAACCTACTGAATGAACCCAAGACACCAATCTAGTTCCTCAGCCACTGTTTGTGAGTTACCAGCAACACAAAGACAGAAACCGGTTAATATCAGCAATGGAAATGGACACCATGGTCCACCATTCAATAGATGGAAGGGTAGGGTTTGCAGAATGCAGGAATTTTATTGAAGCTAAGAGGATGCATGTTTTGTCCAATGCTATCAAGGAACCTAGTGGATAGCTTCTAAGTTCCTTGGAAGAAAAGCAACCAATGAATGAAATAAGTGAAAAGCCAATCCCACAAGTTCAGAACATTCAACACAGAATAATGCGCATAGATAAATAGAGTACAGTACTGTATGTCCTTTGGCCTTTGGACGCAGCGAACCTGAAACTGTGAAAAACCAAACAGGCTACTCCTGGGTCTCCATGCTTCTGAGCAAATATGGCAGAGGATAAAGTGTCCTGAAATCTGCCTCAGATTTGTTTCACTTGTAAGTCTGTGACCTTTTTCACAAGTCTGAGCAAGAACTGTGCCCTTTGTAAGACAAGCAGGAATTGGGAAAAGGTGCAAAAAGAAATGCAAATTGCTTTCACGTCCATGTTGTTCAGGTCATAGTTCCCAGATGTCCACATTTATTTCTTTTAAAGAGCTGTATCCCAGTGGTGTAGCTAATGATCATGTGCAAAACTCAAAAATGTTGCACCGGAAGCGATGTCACAACCAGTGATTGCACATTTTGGTGTGCAATGCTAATTATTTCAAAATAGCAACAACAGAACATAAAAATTGATCAGGCCAGAGGCCCATCTGCTCCAGCTTCTTTATTTTCATAGTGGCCCACGAGAATCTTCAGGGAACACACAAGACATCGAGATACCTGCATCCTGGTGTTCTTCCTTTGCACCTGGCAATCTGAGGTAGCCTAACTTCTAAAATCAGGAAGCGGGCATACACATCATGGCTTGTAACCAGTCATGGACATCTCCTCCAGAAATCTGTCCTATCAATTTTTAAAGGCATCTAGGCCAGGCGCCATCACCACATCCTTTGGCAAGGAGTTCCACAGACTAATTACATTAAGGGTCAAACAGAGCATGCCTGGTATGACTATAAACCAAGGTGGCCAATGCTTCCTATACTTTCTTATTGGGCAAAGTGGGAATGTTGGTCATTTGTCAGGTTGCACCAGCTAAAATGCCTCCTCTACGCACAGCTACTAAAGAACCTGAAGACCTAGCTTCCATCCCATCTAGTTATTCTGATATACAAGCCTTTTTGATGTCCTAAGATGATGAACGGATTTTTAAAGCAGACACTGAAATCCAAAGCTACATAATTGAAATCTTGATGGTTTTATAATAGCAATCTAAGTAGCCCAGCCTGCTCTGATCGATCAATCAATCAGTCAGTCAATCAAATTTATATACTTCAACAAAATGAAAAGAAACAATAAAATTCTCTCTCCCTAACCCAATCACCTGCAGTTTCACTAGTCTTCCAAAGCTGAAAATCAGCTGAATTAATCCACTATTTATCCACTATCCAATTAATCTACAGATTATTGCAGATATCAGATCCCACAGTCAGTAACAAACACACACCCCTGGGGTCTGCCCTTTAGCACACAATTTTATTGGGAATAAGAGTTTACAACCAAGAGTCCTTGGTAGAGTCTTTCGTTTGAGACTAGAAGGCCGTTCTGCTGATCTACAAATACTCCTGACATTCAAAGCACCTTCAGAAAAGTACTCACAGCTCATACTGAGCTGCAGACAGTAACTGGGGAGGGGAGGGAAATCTGTGAAAGCAATCCTGTGATATAGCTTTGATATACTAGCATTGCAATCCATCATGCCTTCTCCTTTCAAATCACAACTGGCTGCTCGGAAGCATCAAAATATCCAAGCGCATGCACAATCCTAATCATGTCTACTCAAAAGTAAACCCCATTATGTTCAGCGGGCCTTACAGCCAGGAAACTATCTTTAGGAGTGCAGCCCAAGCCCCTGAGTTGTCTATAATACAAGATTAATTGACGTTTATTAGCCACTGGTGCACATTTTCTTTTTCTTCCTAATTGTTGTCAATCCAGCACAGCTGGTTGAGGAAGTGGCTAATGAAAAAAAGAGCTCATGGGATCAGCTGTGAGCCACATCATCAACCTCATATAAGTCCATAGCTGTCTATCAAGCTGGGGACAGCTGTCGATACACACACAGTATATATATTACGAGATATAATATGTAAGTACTAACTACAATACTTGTGTATTCTTATGTATTATTCTTATGTACAATACTTGTGTATTCTTATGTACAATACTTGTGTATTCTTATGTATTTATATTTATATATATATATATATATATATATATATAAGAATACACAAATTAAGTACTATCTAACAGTACTATATTAAGTACTATACTGTATTAAGTACTATATGAGAGCTATATAATACATAGGAGTACATAATTTAAGTACAAGCGAGCTATCAGCAGGATTACCAGTCTTTGGAACAACTCAATGTTTATTTTTAATACATTAATTTTGATGCTATCATGTATGTGACTGCATTTGGGGAAATGTTACAGATCTGTACTTTTAACAGTGAGGTTGATGCGCATGGGGGGTTGATGCACATGGGGATGCTGCGCATTTGGGATTAATGCACATGGGATATGTTACACATGAAGAGTTGATGCGCATGGGGATGTTACGCATTAAGTGTTGATGCACGTGAGGGATGTTGCACGGGGGGATGATGCGCAATGGGGGTGTTGCGCAATGGGGGATGGGACACAGGGAGGGCGGTGCAT
Organism: Cryptoblepharus egeriae; assembly: GCA_030015325.1. Lineage (NCBI taxonomy): Eukaryota > Metazoa > Chordata > Lepidosauria > Squamata > Scincidae > Cryptoblepharus > Cryptoblepharus egeriae. The sequence continues at coordinate 6,732,452 of JAREYC010000004.1, forward strand.
GGGGTGTATTTTACTCCTGCAATGCGGGCTCATTTTGCTAGTTTTAAATAAATTTTTAAACTTATATTCACTATAAGTTCAATTTACTTACTTAATTTTATTTGATTTTGTTTTATGGGGAGGTGTTAAAAATTTTCTTACTTGATTATGCCACTTCTGGCCATGATATCAGTACTAGGTTAATGACATCACTTCTGGAGGATCCCAACATTCTAAAAGCAGTCCTGGTGCTAAAAGTTTGATAAGTTGGTTACTACATTTATTTCTGTAAACTGCTTTGTGAACTTTTTTTTTTTTAAGTGGGATATAAATACTGTTGTTGTTGATGATGATAAATGCATAAAGGCTGCAATCCTAACCTGGCATGTCCTCTGCTGACTTGGGGCTGTCACAAAAGTGCAGTAAAACACTTCTGCCCCACTTCTGGGAGGAGGGATTAGGTCAATGCACAGGCATATGCTGACCTCCCCATACCATCATGGAAAGATAGGCCAGGTGAGGTAGGCCAGCCTAAATTTCTTAGAATTGCACCCAAAGCTGTGCAAAGCTAGAAAATATTCTGACCTACTCACTGGCTTTGGAACATTCTCCAGTCATTATGACACGAACAGGACTTCATGGTGATGCTTTAAATTAATGGGGAATTTCAGATAGCTGAATTATGTACCCAGTATAAGATTTTTTAACTTAGTGGATACATAAATGTTAATACAGCTGTGTGTGTAACATGTTTTGAAAGGTTTGTATTCCATACCCACACAAAAGCAAGGTGCTTGCAATCGGATTGTTTGTATATCCTTGTATATTCATAGCTTATTCTAGTCCTAGGTGGCTCGGGTTGCCATAATTCTCTTCCACAAAACCAGGACAGGACCCTTTGTCCCACTTGCCGGCATGTGAACACAATCTCCAAAAATCAGGATTGTCCCTGTTTTTCAGGACATATGGCTACACTATGGGTGGGCTGCCACCCATGAGGAGGTGGAAGCAGCTATGTAGAGAAGTTCTCCTAACTCCTGAAAGTCTAGCTCACCCCCGAATGGCTTCTGAGATTTCACCAAGCATGCTTTGAAGATTAGTGCTGTAGGAACCAAGTCAGAATTTGGCAAGATACCAGTTTCTTATGTGTGGTGCAATCGCAGATGCCCAGGATACAAGGGTCACGCATGTGACATTTCAAGACTATGAAAGCCACAGTAGGTTGCAGTTAGCTAATCAGGGCTGAATGTGGCACAGATCCAGGATCAGCAGTGGCAAGATAAAGGTATGGGTTTTCATGTGTTCATGGAAGCATTGGGAAATGTAAGACAGAAGTGGGCAAAAACCACAGGTTGTGCATTGTGTGGATGAGCCCTTACACAGCCCCAGATCAATCATGAACAGGTGACACTTTTTACAGTTGCTGTGGTTGCAAATATAGGTTCTCCAGATGTTTCTCCATCTCAAGTTCCCAGAAAGGATTCTGAGTGTTGAGCTGTCCATCAGAGGAGCACTCTTTTCAACTTTGCACCTTTCATGTGTGTCATTTGACCTATCTGTGAACAGATGGTGTCCTTTAAAGGGCAGGGGTATTAGTCTCTCATCGTGCCTGAAAAAGAAAAAAAGGGGCCGCATGGGAAAAGTGACTGGTGGATGACCTGCTTAAAAAGGGACAACTGACTGTAACAAGAGTCATAGGGGATCCTCCACAAAGAAGGAGTTTCAAATGGGGTTCTGGGAAACCATTGGATCCCATGGAAATATATTAGGCATTGCCTCGGGAATGGCAAACAAGCTTTTCTTAGGTTATGCACCAATGTGCACCACCTCCCCCATGCAAAAGGAAGCACAAACATGCTTTGTAGCACTTTTGTGCAGTGGTGTCGTCAGGATGGTGTGGCAGGTGTGGGCCACACAAGATGATGTGCCACTAGGGAGTGACGACACCACCTGCTCCTCCTTAGAGTGGAGGAATGGACTGTACAGGTCCAGAAGCCTGAACATGTGCAGTCCTGGTCCTCCCAGCCATTTGGACTTGTTTCAAAGATGGAGCAGCAGTCGGGAGCTGGGCAGAGGCACAGACTGTGCACGTCCAGGCTTCTGGACATGTGCAGTCTATGCCTCCAATCTAAAGAGGAGCAGTCTGCTCCTCCTTCGAGCAGAGGAAGTCTCCTCTGAAGCTGGTTGCAGAGGAGCAGGTGTCAGAGTTGTCACATGTGCAATCCTGGGAGAGGACCCTGCATCTTAGAGGTGATGTGCTCAACCCCTGCACAGGGTGATGCACAGGGTGTAAAGTTGGCAATCTTCTCAGGACAGGTATGGTGGGGATAACTCCTAGCTTCTTAGGTTTTAAGCCTCCAAGCCCAATTGTGTCCATCCAAAAGTATTATAGTCAATAGAGCGTATATTGTGTAAGGGGGCAAAGAAAGGTTGCAAAGGTGGTGTTTGCTTTTTGTCCTGAGAGTAAAATGTTTTGTTGAACTGTTCAGTCAAATGTGGTCTGAGATATTGCACTGCAATGAAGGTCAAAACTGAGGAAGGAGTGGAAGGATGGACCATGGGAAGGGGAAGAAACCCCTTGGACTCCACCACACCTTCCTCTGCCATACCACAGTCCCCAGGCAGTTCTGGATCACCTGTTTGGAAGGAACTCCATGAGACAGAAGCTCTGGTTACGGATCTTCAATATCTCATCTGTTTATCCTACAGTTCTCCCAGGATAATTATAATGATCCAGGGGGGCAGCCAGCATTCAAGGTGAATTAATGTTCCTTTATCTCCAGAATGCTTAGGATTCCCAGCAGTTGTGGGTTCTTGGCAGACAGGTGAACGAGGACGAGGGTTGCCCTAAGGTTCAGTGTTCAAATCCCACTGAGACAGTTCAAAGACAAATCAGTATAGTTGTAATCTGACACATTTTGTCGTCGGCTGCAAACCATGCTGGCGAGGTCAGCTCCTTCTCCAGCTATTTCACTGCACAATGCCTCTGTGATCTCTCTTGCCTCCGGAACCCCCTACATAATTCTCATTACATAGTCTAAGCTTCTTCTTACAGATGCGCTGCTTGCCTGTTAAACCTCGACTTCACGCTGCACTCTGACATCAAGAGTCTCAGACTTGTTACACTTTGTACGTTCAAACAACATAACACTATCATAACTGCCAAGCATAAATGGTAAGGAACTTTTCTACTTCTTGAAATGCGTTATGAATTTTTGTGATTATAAACTTACATGGAAGTTATTACTTCACGTAACAATCTCCTCATGTGAAGTATTTCTCACGTAACAAACAAAAATTTCTCTAGGATTCTGCTTCACGTAACAAACTGTGTTTCACGTAACAAACTAACTCGGCAATTGGGGCAGCTGCGCTAGCCAGCAGCCCTTTAAAAAAGCGTCAGGGCTGCCTAGCGCGCCTGCCCATAGTAATAGAAAGCAACACTTCCATGCTGTTCCACCTGTGGCCGGGCATCCACTGGGCAGAGGGAGAGAAGAGCAGTGGAGAAGAGGGAAGCAACTCAGGGCCAGCCAGAAGGGAGAAGGGGAGAGGAGGGCTCAGGATGGAGAAAGGAGAAAGTGGGGAGACACTTTGGAAGTGTCTTGGATTGCAGAAGAAAGTGTCTTGGATTGCAGACTCCTAACCATATCTACCCAGAAATGAGCCCCATTGTGTTAAATGGGGCTTACTCCCAGGAAAGTGTCTTTAGGACTGCAGCCTAAGTAGACTTCATAGGATCATGCACATTGAATGCATGTTTTGAATTCAATTTCAGTGTTTTTCATCATTTTTACATCCAGTTAATATTTTTATATGAATATTTTGGTGGTTGTGGAACCAATCATCTGAGTTTCCTTTATTTCCTATGGGAAAATCCGCTTCATGTAAAGAACATTTCATGTAACAAACATGCCTCCGGAACGAATTAAATTTGTTATGTGAGACGCCACTGTACAACTGTACTCAAAATTCAAAAAGGGGAAAAGGGAATGATGTTAGTGAAAAACTCTTCCAATCCTATCCAAATTTCCAGTGCTGATACAGCCACAATGCAATCTCAAAGGAAAGGAACAAACATTCCTTTCAGGAAGCATCACAGGATACATCAAAACTGGGAAGCTGAATAGGATTGGGCCCTTTGTTTACCTTCCTCCAAATCCAGAGTAAAGAGACTTTACGTGCACCCGTAGTTACTGCACCAGCTAGTGAAAACCTATGGGAAATTCATATTGGAATCCAGAGTAAGTTGTTCTTACACCGGAGCAAGGACTCCCCGTAGTTTCTCTAGATTTTGCCCAATCCAAAGCAAGAAAGAGATGAAGGCATGAAGCAGTTGACATGATTCATCTAGTAACTGACTTATTTTAAAGATTTGAGATGAGCAGTTTCCATAGAAGCTGTTTTCTGGGTAGGCAGTTCTTAACAGATAGCATGATTATAAATCATCTATATACATGGCATGAATGCATGTATATAGATGCATTCTATATGCATCTGAAGTCAGCAATGTGTTGAAGAAAATCTAGGGAAATAAATTATTGTTTTGTGTGGTTTAGTACAGCTATGATCAGGATCATGTTAAGTCAGAATCATGGTGTTGATCATCAGGGTGTAGTCTTGTAACTTGCTTTTAATGTTTTACTTCCATTTCCAGTGCTAAAGAAGAGACTGATACTGAGCAATCACAGAGTGCATTACCTTTACCATAAAATATAACCACCCCCTTGCTTTAAGGCTAGCAATTGCATGCTGTTTCTCTTCATTCACTATTCACATAATATCCCTTGAGCGAAAACAGTAAAATGCTCATACAATTAATGAACTGACAGATCAAAATGATCATCTAAAAATTATCAGAGAACACAATTTATGACATGATCATATTGTATAAGTCACAGTGATGGCATAACATCAATATGTTGACAATATGACCAGAAATTTCTGGATTTATTGCCTATTTTTTAGCCTCCTGTCTGGATGTCCTCCAAAAGGGCTTCACGGTCTTCCATTTTGGAACTTTGCAATGGTGTGCAGTACCCTCATCATGTCATGTGTTGTTGGATTTGTATTGAAGAGTAGAATCCAATGCAAAAATCAGCTTTGAAATATCTCCTTCCTATAAAAAGATATGGCCTAAAAACTAAAAATATGCATTGAGCTTTATGGGGAAAGTGCCCAATATCGCAGCTTTACTCATGAGTAGGCAAACATGTCATTGTCCGCCAGAAAGGCCAGGCTGAAAGGAATCCAAGACCTCATTTTGAGGACTGGGCATCTGGTCACCAAGGTTAAGGCACCACAGCTACAGTATGCGCTTTTGCACATCACAGCAATAACAGGCAGTCCTGCTAAGTTGGCAACATCTATCAGTGCAGGGTCATTAAAGTGCACTTGCACAAAGCTGTGGCTTAAGGTATAAACTGCACAGGAAAAGTGTCATGGGAGCAATTGCCCACAGTGGTGCTGTTTTTACAAAATCAATATGGAAATCATTTTTTCCAGTAGGATTATGGCTCAGAGTCAGTACACTACAATGACCTATCTGATCGTGGTAGTTACTGTACATTGCTGCACACAGTTACAATCCTTGTTGTGACTGTGCAGACTTGTAAGGTCAGGGCATTTGTACTTGAAGCCATTCTATAAGATAGATATCCCATAGCAGTAAAAGTATACTTTCCAATAGTTGAACAGGGAACAATACTGGCAAAATGTAGGCTTCTCCTATATTCCTGCTTTAACTACAGGGATGGTGATCCCAGAATGAATCATGACTTTCAAAAAAAATGTAAAATTATCTGAAATTTCCCTGTGAAATTTCTTTTGCCCACCCACAGTAAGACCTTACGCATCTTAAGCTGCAGTCCTAAACACACTTTACTGGGAGTAGACCCCGTTGAATACAATAGGACCTACTTCTGAGTAGACATGCTTAGGATGGCACTGTTAATTCTGAACTGCAATTGACAATCAATAGGCTAAGAAGAACACTGTTCAACAATCCACACAACAATGATCCAAAATGCTGAAAAATACACGTAGGGGGAAGGAATACAATGATTTTTGAGATCAGGAAATTGGGTATAATTTTTATTACTGGTTTAAATTTTCAAAACATGTTTAATCCCTTTGTAACAAGTTTAAAAAACAAACCTGTATCCAGAGCCACCCAAAGCATTTCAATAATTGAATTTGCAGTGAATCCGAAAGCCCAGAAGGGACTCAAGGATGGACAGATTCATCCTCTTTTAAAGTGCAAAGAGAACTTTTGCCTACCTAGGCCATGGGGTTCAGATTTGCGCCTTTCAGAGCTCCTGCCTTGATCCTTTCGCTTCTTGCTCCCTCTGAGACTGCCGAAACGCTTCATGGGTTACAGCAGACACGAACACCGGCAGCCGTCAGTCATGCCCCATATCCAAGAGCAAACACGATCCACAGGTGGAACAGAGGGCAGGGGGTTAAATGTCAACCTAAACTCATCAACAGTGGATGGTGGAACAAATAAATACACCTAAAGCAAAAAGATCCAATGAGCTAGCAGGTTAAGTAGTTAAAAAGGCAAATCTCTGCTGGTTCAGTAGTTTGAGCCTTAAGGAAGCATCACAGGCTGTGCCTTAAAAATTATAGCAAGGACAGCTTGAGAACTTAGCATTCCTCATGCACAGGAACAAGTTGCCAACATCTGTTGATAGCAGGAGCAGCCACAAGAAACTTGCAACAGCAGCTCTGATATCCGTCAGCAGCCGAATAAGAAGGTTCAGAAGCCGAAGTGGAATCTTGTGGCTTTCTGATGAGCAGTTTGGCTCTTTTTAAAGAAAAGCCCAAATAGGCAAAGTCGGCATCGGGTGAAGGTAATGGCCATGTGCAGTCCAGCGTGATGTCCCTTTAAAAAAGACTGTAAAAGGAAACCACCCGGGGAGCAAACAATTCCTGGCACCAAGTCAGCCAGAGCACATTCCCATTATGACATCACACAAGTATTTTGATTCATGTCTCGGAGGTCTTTAATAGGCTGCCTGCTGATGACCTCAGAGATGCCAAGCCCCCTCCAGGCCTCCCTGTGAGTGGGTTAAACGGGGAAGGAGGTGGCGCCAGTTTCACAACCAGCAGGTCGATCTGTTTTTGGAAACTTGAGAAGAAGCAGCACCACCATGGATTTGTCTGCTCCCTCTCCATGTGCCTGGAAAAAACACATCTGACTGATTCGAGGTGCCCAGCCTGCTACTAAAGGGAAGGGCGTTTGGAGAGAAGCGCTCACACTGCTGATTTCTATGGGATGGCTCAATTCTTCAAGCGTAGCTTTTGTAACCAAAAATGGTTTCCGATCAATTTCTGGGATCAGTTCAAAGTACCGGTGATCACCTAAACAGCTAAGACTTGGTGCCGTCTGAAGAATACACTGTTGATTTTTGCTCCCTTCCAAGACGTCTTTTTAATCTGCTGCACCTGCCATCTTCCTTTATGTCCATGTATATGGCTTGTAATCCACAACATGCTTTTCCTCCAGAAATTCATCTTTTTAAGGCATCTACTCCAATGCCATCACTACATCCTGCGGCAAGGAGTTCCACAGACGAATTATACACTGGATAAAGAAATATTTTCTTTTATCTGTCCTAATGCTCTCTCCACTCAATCTAGGTTTCCTAGACTGGAATCCTAAGCTCCAGTTAGGCCACCTTAACCCCCAACATAAGTCCTGTGCTGACCTGGGGGTGTCACAAAAGTGTCGTAAGACACTTATGGCCACTCCTGGGGGAAGGCTAGGCCAGTGCACAGACATGCACTTGAATTGTGCTGGCCTAGGTAAGGATTGCATACCTATTTCTGGTATTGATTGAGAGGAAAAGAATATATCTGTACCTACTCTCTCCATCCCCTGAATAATTTTATACATCTCAATCATGCTTCACTGAATTCTGCATGAATTACTTATTGATTGATATATAATATGATGGTATAAAAATACCAAGATTTAAACAATTTTATTGAGTAGTGGGGTCACCCTGCCCTGGATGTATCACCCAGTACTGAACAAATCCTCTGCACCTCCTGCGATGCCATTGCTGAGGAACTCTACAATCCAGAGTAACTACGGGAGCAAGTAAGAGATATTATGTGCACCCGTAGTTACTGCACCACTTAGTGAAAACCTATGGGAAATTTATATTGCAATCCAGAGCAAATTGTTCTTACACCGGAGCAAGGACTCCCCGTAGTTACTCAGGATTGCGCCCGAAGTCTAATTGAACCTAGTGCAGTTTTTATTTGAGTAAACACTTTTTGGATGGGGGCTGAGAAGATTTTAATCCCATGGAATGTGCAAAGGTCTAGAGAAAACCGTTTTGGTTCCCATGCCTAAAGGATAGAGATTAAAAAGAGGCACAAGATAGTTTGGACTTGGGAACAGAGAAGGGCAAAACCATGTGTCGAACACACTCATGTTACGTGACCAAAAGCTTTCGGGCAATCCTACTTCTAGGGCCATGAGAAATATCCAAGTTGGGTCAGCAATAGCTCAGGGTAAGAGGGGAGTGATAAACTGTTCCTCTTAACAGGATTATAAAGGTGCTGGGATCTGTGTTGAGAAACTCAAATTTTCCACTCAGTTGTCACTACAGTTCAGGATTCTGCAGAAGGTTTTCCTGAGCTGTTTTGGCAAGAAAATTTTTTGGCAACCTACAAATTTTGTATTTGTCCTGAGTCAGGGTCTAGTTCTCAAGGGCATCAAAGGTCCCAAGAAACCCGTGAGGGCCTCTGCAGGAGAAGGCAAAACAGAGGAGATCTCCTAAGAGCTGGTTATGGGCTCATACCCAACTTCTCCAAGTTGAAGGAAGCTCCGAGAACAAAGGGTGACCTGAGTTTTGGCTTCTTCTGAAAGAGACATACCTGAAGGTTTACAGTGTTCTTGGAATACTGCCTTTGTTTACCTATATACAGATCAAATATTAGATGGAAGTAAGTAGATAAAAGAACATTCTTTAGGGACAATAATGGGTTACATCTCTAACTGGCACTTCCTAGGTCCAAGGTGCTCTAGGTCTTTGATTCATTTCATCTAACACAGCTTGGGATGGTGGTGCGGTGGATACTTCAGGTGCCACCATGGGCCACATAAGCAACGCCTTCTACTCCACGTTGGAGCCATTCCAGGCAGTGATTGGCTTATATGATTGCCTGTTTCTGCAACCAGAAAAAGGAGTCTGGGCCAGCTGACGAAGGTTTACTCCTCACTTAACAGGCCTAGCATAGAGTTGCCCACCTGATGTGTCAACATACTACATGCAAAGGCTTTAAATGAGGATATTCAAAACAGTATGGATGGGGCCTCTTTATCCATGAATTCAGCACCTGCTGTTTTGCTTTACTGCAGATGCTGGACCCTCAGAATACACTCCACACTCCACCCCACAGACCTCCCAAACATGACTGGACCCTCATTTTGGCCATGTCTGGAGAAATTTATGAGCCTTGGAACACACCACATGCCACTATGAGTAATATTATGCAATATTATGAAAAAAAACTGTGCTATTATGACACATTAATCTTAAGTCATATTCTAATGGCTCTGAGTGGCATTCTGAATCTCAGAAGTGCCACACATGGTGGTGCGCTGCCTCTCTGAGGCTCACACCGGCTGTGCATATGATGAAGGACAAAGGTTCTGGTTACATCTGCAAACAAGAAGCAAGTCTATGTTCCCATTTGGATTCCTGGTGGAAAGAAATTTGCAGATTTGATTATCAGTGATTGTTGGCTTCGATGGGAGATATGGGAACAGATCTCCTATGAATATAAAACCCCACCTTTACCATCCTCACCCGAATCTGAAGTGGTACAGACTAGAATTTAAACACCCTGTGGTGTTAAAAAAAAGCGTAGATTGACTTCAACCTCCAAGGAGATGGAATAATCCTAGGCCACAATCCAGAGTAACTATGGGACCTTTTACACCGACAGTTACAATGCCACCTATGGGAAATGCATAGAGCAATCCAGAGTCTCTTACATCTTCCCGTAGTTACTCTGAACTGTAAGGCCAGTTTATCTTCTCAGAAACTTGCTTCCTTCACTTTTTGCAGCCTTCCAGCTTTAGGTCAGCTGATTATTTAATCATCAAAGGTTTAACATGATGTAAAAGAGTTATCTCATATATATATAATTATGCAGTCTGACAGAAGTTAAATATATACCAAGAGTGACCATAGCACCAACTCCTCTGCTTCAATAACCCTTCACATGCCAAGCTGGATGCCAGTGGCGTAGCTAGAAGGGGTGCAAAGCTACGCCACTGTTGGATGCAGCACTGGAAAGAGGATTGTTGAGGCTCACATTGGTGACAGCTGGATGGAGACTCAGGGTAAAAGTCATTTAGGGCACAATCCAGAGTAACTATGGGGTGTCCTGGCTCCGGAGTAAGAACAATTTGCTCTGGATTGCAATATGAATTTCCCATAGGTTTTCATTAGGTGGTGCAGTAACTATGGATATGGGTAATGTCTCTTCGTGCTTCGCATGCAGCGTATGCAGCGCCGAGCACGATACCAGTCTTTCAAGACTGACGGAGGCCTGCTTATGTGCTCCCGCAGTTACTCTGGATTGTAGGATTAGAATCCATTGCCCTCAGTCAATAATAAGTGCCTCGGTGCATGGCAGTGTGAGTGTGCAGACATTGCACTTGGTGCTGGATGGTTGGGTGAGGCTTTTCGGTTCAGTTTTGATCTGAACACAGAAAATAATGGCAAGTGCCAGAGGGAGGAGGGCAGGGAAAGGAAGGAACTTTCAATCATAATAAACCAGGGGATTGGTTTCCACCATCCTTTTGGGTTGCGCTATTGTTCTAAAAGTTCAAATACCTCCAGAGTTTCTAAGAGAAACAAAGTGAGATGAAACTTTATGTGGTTCTGTTTTCACTCCCCAAATTAAAAAATAAATAAGGAGTAGAGATGGTAATAATCTCTAATCTGAAATCTGGTGGCCGTTTCCTCTCATGAAGAGTATTTAGAAACTGAAGGTGAAATCCAGAGTAACTACAGGGAGTCCTTGCTCCAGAGTAAGAACAAGTTACTCTGGATTGCAATATGAATTTCCCATAGGTTTTCATTAGGTGGTGCAGTAACTACAGGTGCACGTAATGTCTCTTACGTGCTCCCATAGTTACTGTGGATTGTGCCCTGAATCATGGAATAACAGATGGTTGCGACCCAAAGGTCATCCATGTGGCATTAGGACTGTAGATGAAATGATTGCATACATGAATGTTGTTATCATTAATATGAAAAATATTTATATATATTTATATATCACTTTTCCACCACAAAAATTCACAAAGCGGTTTACATAATAAAATAAAAGATGGATTCAGCTGCACCTGGGTTATGTTGGAAAAGGGGCCAGGAAGCTGAACCCCTGGCTTGTCCTGCATGCTTGACCAGCGCTTTTTATTCAAGACCTTTCCAATCCTAATCTACTTTACTCAGGTAACTTTACTGATACTCTACCTGTTATGATCAGCAATATTGAGGTCGCCACTCCAGATCAAGTGATCTGAATGAATGGTAGCTTCACCACCATATAAACAGGGAGGAACCTTTGAACCTCAGGATGCAAAACTTCTTCCTGATACCAGTGATGTGGCAGATTGAGGGACACTTCAGATTTGACAACATGGAAAGCACTTTCACTTCTGAGATCACATGCAGCCCACACTCCTTCTACACTAGATGTGTCCAAACTTTTGATTTCAGGACTCCTAGACCTTTGACAAGTGTGTCAAAGAGAGGATTTCAGCAGGTTCATCTTGTGATCTGTGAGATGAGAAGCTGCATCTGTTGGAATTCCCTTCTTTGCACCTTTGTTGAAGAGCCAGGAGCCCTGAAGTCAAAAATTTGGACACTGTCTACACAAATGGGACAGATACACAGATACACAAATGGCACAAATCAACATGATGGCCCTATCACACCTACATTTGATCTTCTGAAATCTGATCCTTGACTCAAGGACTTATTCCTATGTTGCTCCTTCCAAGAACTCACTAAATGGTCTTTCCATCTCCTGTGCAACATGAGGGCAAGAATACTGACCTCCCTTCCAGCATCACAGACACAATATCTCTCAGGTGCTTTAAATTATTCAAAACATGCTGCGTAAATTCCCCAGCGGACGTCAGTCACAGGGTCTGGGCTATGGGAAGCTTAGATCGGAGATAATCAGTAGGTTCTACTTGCTTGATATTCTGCAGCACCGGTAATTCTGAAACTACTGCCAAACTCTGTATTCAGTCAGAAAGGCTACTCAGAGTGTGCAATTACGTTAAGCTTCTTTTGCAGCTTATAATACGTACTTTGTCAACCTCTCTTTGGAAAATGTGTCTTTCTCCAAAGTTCTGACTCAGAAATCACCTACTTTGAACAACAAAATTAAATTTATCCCTGGCCTGAGCTGAAAAACTGCTGGTGGTAATGGTGAGTAACTGCTGTGACGGCAATGAAGGCAGATCTTAATTGGAATGGTCAGAATCAGGAGTTTTACCTGGCCGGTTCTGTGGGCTTTGCGCTGATAACTGCAGCCCTGTGCTTTTGGAAATGGGGGAAAAAACCAATGTCATCCTCTTGGCAGCCACTAATGCCGACTTAGCATTTCTCTGGCAGCCGGATTGATCAGAACCATTACCTGGCCCATAAATATCAAAAAAACTATCCCTACAATCCAGAGTAACTACGGGAGCACGTAAGAGACATTACGTGCACCCATAGTTACTGCACCACCTAGTGAAAGCCTATGGGAAATCCATGTTGCAATCCAGAGTAAATTGTTCTTACACTGGAGCAAGGACTCCCCATAGTTACTCTGGATTGTGCCCTATATTTCACAAGACTAAAACAGAAGATACTGCCTTCAGAGCCACATTCTTTGGTTCATTGTAAAGGTTATTTCAACATTTAATTAAGATATAGGGTGAGGCAGGGAATGCAGTCCTAAATTCTTCTAACATGTGCATGCATGGATGAGTACCCTCCACTCCCAGACACAGCCATCCCTTCAGTGACAGGCAGGTGACCTGTCACTGGTATTTGGACATGTCCCCTTTTCCAGGACATGTCCTCTTTTTTGGCCTTGTGTCCTGGAAAAAAATCTTCATTGTCCCCCTTTTCCTTGTGAGCAGGCAGCTTGTAGCCTGACTGTAACTAATAAATAATATGTAATCAATTATGTAATAGTTTTAAATTTAATAATAAGCAATAGAGTATTTAAATTTAAATACTATAATTTAAATACTATATTGCTTATTTAATACTATATTAAATAAGCTATTTATTTATTATTTACTATTTATAATTTAAATACTATATTGCTAATTTAAATACTATATTGCTTATTATTAAATTTATACCTATTACATAATTGATTACATATTATTTATTAATATACTGTGTATATTTCATATGCATATGTGCGTATGCATATGAGCTGTGGGTGGCGCAAGTGGTTAAGACACTGTGCCTGTTAACCAGCAGGTCAGGGTTCGAGACCTGGCTCCCCACAAGACAGGGTAAACTCCTGTCCTTAGCCCAGCTCTGCGATGCAGCTGGAACCAATTGTATTGGCACTGCCCTTCCGTTGGACTAATTCAGTGGCGTGGAGAGGGGGGATTTGCTGCTTGGGTAACAGCCTATCCTCCATATTAATCTATCCAGGCCTTTGTGCTTCACATACAGCGTTGAGCAGAATACCATAGTCTTTCAAGACTGATGGATGCCAGTACATGTATGTATATGTGTGTGTGTGTGTGTGTGTGTGTGTGTGTGTGTGTGTGTGTAATGCAGAAAATTACACAGAAAGAAAGATTAAAGGAATCAAAAGAGAAGAAAAGAAAGCTACACCTTCTTCAATGTCTTTTTAAGGTCATTCAAAGGTTGTTCCTCCTTTTATAGTGTCCTAAGTCAATACACCCCTTATGATTTTTTTCTGCTGTGAAGGCACAAGGGCAAAACCCTGGAAGGCTTATCTGATTTTCTTCAAATACTATATTTCCCTGAAGAGCGTGATGCACAGCTATAGCACAGCCCAGCCTGCCAAAGACAAGACACACAGCAGAAACTGCAGTAAGCAATGGGAAGTCTCTCTGAGCCTCCTGCTGTGCATCTCTATTAAATTTCTGAGCATCTGTTTTTATTCCCCTTTGTATTCAAAGATGTAACAAGAGCCACCAGGATGGCAGAAAGCACAATATAGATGAGGAACTGCTTTGCCTGGCTTTATTTTATAGTGGTCAGAGGGTACCACCATCCACCAGACCTCTTTGCCCCATCTCTATTTTTAGGCTTTGCAATAAAATTAACACTTTCTTAAACTCCTTCAAGCACTTCCTCACTGACTAGTGCTTGAAAAGCTTATGAAATCTGAGTCTTTCACAGATCTATAAAATACCATCAAATATTTGTGACTCGTGGACTTAACCTGAATTGCCAAAATGCATATTTTTCATGAGTCTTTGCAACAGAAGTCACCCATATCACTGACTCAGGATCTGAGGGGTTGTTACCCTAAAAATGAAAAAAAACCTCAAAATAAACTCACCTATGAACTCCCAGGAGCATTTTTGGGGCTGCCCTTTTAAAGAGAATTGGAGACACTGCAGTCAATAGAGGATGCCAAGGTGGCAGTCAATGAGGTGGTAGTCAATTGAGGATGCCAATGAAGGTTGTCTAGGAGGATGCCCTTGTGTTAGGTCCAGCAAAACTAACATATTCCCCCATCCAGTTTCTGGCTTTGACCTAAAGTAGTTTCAGCACCCAAACTGAACTAGAATCCTAGACTGGAATCAACACATCAGCAACACTTAGAGTTGTGTTGACATCACCTGAACATAAGAAAAGCTCTACTGGATCCTGCTAATGACTCATCCAGTCCAGTTTCCTGCATCTCACAGTTGCCCACCACAGGGAGTGCAATAGGGAGCACAGAAGACAACAAGATACCTGCATTCCGGGTGCCCTCCCTTGTATGTGTCCGTCTACAATAACCTATTTCTAAAAATGGGAGATGAAACACACCCATCATGGCTTGTAATTTTCTTCTAGGCCAGATACCATCATCACATCCTGTGGCAAAGAGTTTCACAGACTAATTTCTTGCAGGGTAAAGTTATACTCTATTTACTCAAATATAAGGCTCACCTTTTTCAGCTGAACTTAAGTCTCTAAAATCAGGGCGTGCAATAGCATTAGATTTGAGTAAATATGGTATTTTGACTATAAGTACAGATCAGTACTTCACTGAACAGTTTAACATAAACCCACTGTTGTAAAAAGTAGTGCTGTTAGGTAAAAATCAAAACATGACCCCATTGTCATCGTCGTCATCATCATCATCATCATCATCATCATCTTATTATTATTATTATTATTATTATTATTATTATTATTATTATTATTAAATTACTAGTTGTTGTATGCTGTAAAATTAAATTTTGCACCCGTTTTGTAGATGTGCATCACAATTGCCAGCAAAAAATTTTTAAATCTCATGTCTTAAAATAGGGATGCATTTTAGATTTGATGGCACATTAGATTTGGGTAAATTTTGGGCACATTAGATTTGGGTATTTCCTTTTGTCCGTTTTAACTTTCCTGACACTCCATTTTAGTGGATATTTCCCAATTCCGGTGTTGTGGAAGAGGTAAAGAACATCCAGCTACCCGCTCTATCCATCCCCTACAAAATTTTGTATGCCTTAGAAATGGCAATTTGAGTCTGGTCTATGATTATTTTGTAGGGTGGTATCCTAATAGTTTTTTAAACTGTTTCAATTTCCTTTAATACAGCCGGCATCTCACCTTGCAATTCATGGAACACATCACTATTCCTGGCTAGATAAGAGCTAGCTCTGACTCCAAAAGAGGCAACCACGACTCAGCCTGTATGTTATACAACCTGGATGACTGAACCTAACCATGTCGTCCCTTCCCAGAAACAACTTAAACATTTATGGAAGTTTGATGGAACCAGCAACCTCCTACACGACACCTGCTGTGTGGCCTGTGCACAAGCACATTCCTTGTGGGTGGGAAGACGGAGAAATTCACACTACCATTAAATTACTTGATCTATAGTTTTCCTAATGAGTCCTGGCACCAAAAAGCAACAACTAACAAGCTGTGACAGATTTCCTAGGGATAAGCCAGAAATTTTGCCAAAGTTTTATGGTACAAGTGCTGCTTAGCAAGGCTTGGATTTTTAACAAAATTGGAGGAGCAATGCATCTGATTGATTATTTTCAGCTAGCTTTAGCAATGGCCTTCCAATTAAACCCCAAGACAGTTTCCAAATAACTGGACTAAAAGTACTGAAGATGTCCTATACTGGACTACCTCTGTGATGGGAGAAATATTTTGGAGTATTTGTTTTGCTGTGGGCTTCTTTGGTGCATATGCAGAGCTCCTCAGTGACATAGGGTGAAATCCAGAGTAACTACAGGGAGTCCTTGCTCCAGAGTAAGAACAAGTTACTCTAGATTGCAATATGAATTTCCCATAGGTTTTCACTAGGTGATGCAGTAACTACGGGTGCACGTAATGTCTCTTGCGTGCTCCCGAAGTTACTCTGGATTGTGCCCATAGCTGAGTTACGTTACGATGTATAAAATAATAGTATTACTGTATTTGAATATACCAAAATCTAAAAATTTTTGGCCAGTAGTAGTAGTAGTGTGTCACCAGGTGTGGCCGGCACCCCCCTTGGGACACCACCACTGTGGGATTGTGCTACCCCCGTATCTCAGTTGCATGTAATTGGGACTAGAAAGTATTATTTATACCTTTTGCAAGGAAAAGTGGTTTGCAAAGCAGTTTGCAAGAAAAAGATGCCCAGCCTCTTAGCAATAATAATTCATCAAATGAGTCGGTTCACAATTTACAGTCCTGTTTCTGTGTCTAGCAGCAGAAAGAATCAAATAAAGAGGAGACAAGGCTACATAATTGGCTGCGCATCCATTACTTGCGTTGCATCTCACTGAAAACTCCAGCTTTGATCTCTTTATTGGAAATTGCATTTCAGGGCACACACAAATTCTTCACACAAATAAAAAAAATATATGATCAAAAGCAGTGAGGGGCAAATGGGGGTCCTTAAAAATTACCTCTCTTTCTTAAATTTGATTAGGGAGGAGAATGCCACATTTTTGGATGAAGAGAGGTTAATCCCTTTCTCAGGATCTCAGTGATGCCAGGCAATTTCTTTTGCCTCCTTTCCTTCTGCCAGTGGGATTAAGGAGAACGTAACAAAAAGAAAAAAGAGGCTTTGCCAAAAGAGCAAATACTATTCATTGCTGGGATTTGCATTTTTCAAAAGACAACTCCTTGCTTTTGAAATGCTTCTGAGTACATTTGATTTTTGACTGGTATACCAGGCTAGCTTTCAAACCTAGAAAGGGATAACCAGATTCTAACTAGCTTTTCTCTGCCTTTTTAGAGCCATTTTCTCAACTACTGCTGTGTCCCACTCTTTCAACTGGTTAGGGACTGAAGCCACAAAGAAAAGTGGAATCGGTAAAAAAGTGGAACCCAGTTTTTTTTTTGGATTACAAATGTTGCTTCCAGTGCTTTTTTCAGCTAGCAAATTATAAATGCCTTTTATCTCTTACAAATTCCTGCTGTCACTAAAAGATTTCTGCAAATGGGCTCTCATGCCTTTGGGAATGGGAATAGATCTGGAGCTATGGTGTACTTGCTCTCTCTTTCGCTCTGACACACACACACAAACACACATACAACAAAAAAAGTCTGAATAACTATATCATATGCAAATCAACAATTTTAGCCTTTAGCCCAGAGGAAAGAGGCTGAAAAGGAGGTCATGTGTTTCATGAATGACTTCAGGGTGTAATTGAAAGGTGTTGAAAAAGTAGAACTGTCAGAAAATGAAACATCAGAAAGTGGGGGATGTCTGCATATCTGAATAATAGACACAGACAACATATAGGGCATAGACAAAATTTTTGCAGCACAATCTTATGCATGTCAATCCAAAGATAAGTTCTATTCAATAGAATTTATTTTTGTGCACTCCTCGTGACAAGGTGTTCTGTGAAATCCTTATCTCCAGATATTTCACCTTTAAGTTTTTATAAAGGAGACTGAAAATTCAAGGAAGTGCTCTGGAATATCCCAGTCGATGGCAGACAGGGCTACTTCCTCTCTTTTAACCCAGTCCTCCTCTCTTTTAATACCTTCCCCGCACTTTCTCTGTCCAGAGAATGCATCCGCACTAATGCATCCAGTTTTCCAGCCTCCCAAGGTCAGCTATGATTGAAGAGGGACCTGTGGCTGAGTTATTCATTCCTAAATACAAGCCTCAACTAATATTTTCCTCCTGCCAGTATTGGTGGCTCAGTGGCCTTGCACACTAGAGTTGGCACCGCTCCTGAAAAACAAGGAAAATCCCAATTTTGGAGGATTATGTTCACATACAGGCAAATGGGACAGAGGGTCCTGTCCTGATTTTGTGGAAGAGAATTATGGCAACCCTGCTCCACTGCCCATCACTTCTCAAAGAGTTGGTTGGATGTAGAGACTGGCTCCCTGGATCTCACATCAATGGCACAAAGATGTCACCCAGATGATGCACCAGCCTCATGGTGATGCAGTACCATCAGGATGCTACTCCATGGATAACAAGCTGTGTTCGTATTTCTGTGGAAGTTGGGAAGTTACTGGGAAGGACTGTGCAACCTTTGCTTTGCCAGGGCAGACTAGCCATTTGGCTCCTGTGAAGATGGTGTCGGTGAGCTATCAGTGCAGCATTCCCAGGTTGAAAACAGTATACCAGTATCCATACAACATTGGCACGGTGTTTGAACAGGATTGGGCCATTTTTTTCTAGTCTGTAAATAAGGGATGTGTCAACCTCTAAAGGGCTGGAATAAGGGCAAATAAACTCTGGGAAAACCAATATATGTCCAGTTGCCATTAAGATCAGTATCTATCCTACGCTACTTTGTATGATCAAAGACGCGATGATTTCTTCCCATATGTTCCTTACGCCCTCCCACATAAGCATTGGCTAGCAACGTAAGTATTTTTTTTCAAGTGGATGGACTTCTGATCCTAGGAAATTCAGGCAGCTGTACAAACTAACTTGTACTAATCTCCAGCATTTGTGCCAAAGCTTACCAGAAGCCGTCTATTGTAGGAAGTATCAGATGGGCAACGATCCTTGTCAACAATTAATTCAAAAGGTAAGAAAGGGGGTAATTAGGTCTTTAGTTAACATTTCAGTTCTGTGGCAACTGATTACATTAGAGTAGAACTGGCTTCTTACATAGAAAAAGCAATTCTACACTCCCCTTTTGACAAGGAATGGTGAACTTTATGTATCTCAGGAACAACCCTATACTTCAAACCCTAACGGTCTGGGGCTAGATGTGCTTTGGTCATATAAATGGGCATTGCTTAACAACAGAGGTTTCACAATTATATGTGGGGCACATATACTCAGTGATGGTATTATATGTGGGGCACATATACTCAGTGATGGCATTTCCAATAAAATTACAAGAGATTAATGCTGCAATCCTAAAGACACTTTCCTGGAAATAAGACCCATTGAACATAATGGGGCTTACTTTTGAGCAGACACGGATATGATTGTGCTGAATGACAGATAACTTCACAAATGTTTTTACATATATATCACTCATACAATAGGGTTCTGGGAAAAAGGGGATGTTACCAGTTAGAGCTGCCATTTTTTCCTATAACCTTCTGGCAATTACACTGGGTAAAGATGTTGAATGGTGTGTGGTTAAGGAAGAACACAACAGTCATCAGAATGATCAAAGGTGAAATAATCTTACAGCAGGATAAGTTTTCCCCACAATTTTGTGCCACCCTTTGAAAAACCATTGAAACCACCTCTTTGTGTGGATGGGGAAATGAAAATGGGAGAGCCACTTTGGATCAGCCCTGGCAGTGTCCCAATCCAAGGTACACTTTATACGTTCACAGGATCAATAATATAGCAAAGCCTTGATTTAAGAGGCTAATAGGGACACGGATGTCTGTTAATGCTGAAAGTCAGTTGAACCCCAATACACCGAAGTTATTGATGAGTAAGAAGAACAAATTGTATACGACAAGTGTTTAAATGCCCACTACTTCTGAATGTTAAATCGAGGGTTGACTTAAACAACCAGTTCTCCTCCTGAACTAGCAATTTTGCCAACAACATTCCTGCAGATCCCAAACTCGACAGCCAGGGACGTGGAAATGAACCTCCTAAATGAAAATCATGTGTCCTCCCACTGAGCTGCACCTATGAACTTCAGCAAGATTAAGCTCAAGTTTTTTCCCTGCTGATACTCAGCAGGAGTTTTCATATTCTAGAGTCTAATATTGTTATAGGGAATGTCGGAGCTGCCCAACAAAGCTCTCAGATCAATCCAAACAAGTTAAAACAATGTTTTTTGTTCTCTTGGTCCCTTGGGAAAAAAGCTACTATGTCACTTTATCTTAGCCAAATAGGGTGGAAAGAACTAATTTCATTATACAGAAGAGAACAGGATTTTGCTGGAACAAACCCAGGATTTTCAATGTGCTTCTAATAACTACAGCATTTTAAAGCTCTTTCACCTTCATAAAAAAACAAACCATTTTTCTAAACTCAAACTGATTCTCAACATTAAAAAAATAATAATAATTTGTTCCTTTAAAGAAGGTGGTTAACATATCCTAGGCACTCTTTTGTCTTTGAGCTGGAAAACTGTCTTGCAAATAAAACGCACATTTTTATGATACTAAAAAATTATGACTCACGGGGCACAATCCTAACCAATTTAGTCTTGTGCAACTCACTCAGTCCTCATTCCTGTGGTGATGTGGGGAGGCAGGTGCATGTCTGTGCACTGGCCTACCCCCATATGATACTTCGGTGACACCTCCAGGTCAGCATGGAACTGGAGCTGGGACATATGCTGGCCTAACTGGGGGGTTAAGATAGCATCCCAAATATTTTTCTGTGAGGCTATAAGAAATGTCACATGCAATGCCCAATGGGACTATTCACAGGATACGTTTACAACAACACGCAGATGTGATGTGGATTTCAGGCATATATTTTCCTCCCCCTTTTCTACAACTTCTTCACACCCTTCTTTACAACCAGAATGTTACTCAAACCAGAAGAAACCATATTCATTGGGTTTAAATCCTCCCACTCTTATTCGCAAGTGCAAAAACATAAACAAATAAAACTGCATTTGTCCACATTCATTCCTTCTTTTTTCTCCTGTCTTTCCTTCCTACTTCTATTCCTGATGTCTTCCCCAGTTCCAAACTGACTTTGAAAACTTTGGAACAAGGTCTTTTTTTGCTGATGACACTCCAGAAAGCACCATTTGCCTGCATAGTGCTATAGAAACAAATAAGAATACATTTTTTTAAAATCACAGGAACGGATAGTAGCATCACTAGGACCAGAACGTCACCCCATGATGGACCTTTTCTCATGCAATGGGCACAGCAACATCTTGGATGGTGGGTGTGCCAGTGCATCATCACTCTGTCCCCACTGTGGCTTTAACTTTTGATGGAATATAAATATGTATCTTTTCATGTATGTATGTGGCTTATTTCATTGCATTCTTCAGAAAATATGCATTGATTGATGTATAACAAGATGGCATTATTCCTAAAAATTGAGATTTGATAATTTTGATCAGTATTGGTGTCACCACCCCCATGGGCGTCACCCAGTGCTGTCCATACCCCCCGCTCCCCCTAGGACGCCACTGTCAATGGATAGGGAACGTGTTTAGGAGATTGTGAACCAAAAGTCTAAGTTTGCAAAGAAGGAAACTTTAGGAAGTTCCACTTATCAAGAATCTTCTGGAAAATCTTTTGTATCAAACAGCAAAGACTTTGAGGTTTAGTTATAATCATAAAGCACGATTTTTTTAAAAATAAACATAAAGCACAATTTTTTTAATGGCTTAAAGACCTGAAACATTAACACTAAGAAAAGGGAAAGAGAACATACGGCGCCACCTTCAGGTACAGATCTTTACAGCATGCAACGTAAGTGGTTTTTCTTTTTAACTTCAGAGGATGGTTGAGTTTTGCCTTTTAACTACAACTGAAGCATGACAATTTTTGACATGCATCCATAAAAACTTCTCCATCCAAATAATATATTATAATGTCCATTAGCAGACCTCAAATCAAAAGCAGACCACACAGCAGTGTTAGGATAATCTAATGATTCTCAGATTTTGGGAAGAGAATAGCTGTGTGTGTGTGTGTGTGTGTGTGTGTGTGTGTGTGTGTAAGGGGGGGTGATCACTCCATAAACCCAAATGTCTTTATTGCAAAACAGAATCAAATCTGGATTGGTTTTCATCAGAGGTTTTACAGTGTTTTATTCACTTTGATTTTTGATGCACATCTGGTTTTCATATGATGACTAAATAACCTCTACAATGCACTGTTAGAAAGCCTGTAGCTGTTCAACACGTCCGCAGGGAGAAGTTTTGTCTTCCTCAGGATACGCTTTGAAATTTGACATCCATTCAATTTTATATGCCCACCAAATCAAAATCCTAACCCTTGATTTGCTTGGATTTCCTTGATTTGCCAGCTTAAATCCTTTTACCTAGAGATAATTGGGACCTTCTATGTACAAATGTGCCTAGCACCACTGAGTTATGGCTCTCTCTCCTTCCCCAGTACTAGCCTCGTCCCATAATTTGAAGGCTCTGGGTCTAAGTTTCTACCAACAAGTGGGAGTGTAACACAACTTAAAAGTATCTTATAAAAAACAGAATGGGGAACAAGAGTTAGAAGCCATTGAATGAGTCAATTCCTTACTTTTTCTTGACCTGGAGAAGAACTTGATGCCTCCTGGGGAGGTAGATGGGTTAGAGTTGGGGGAGGAAGAGTCTTTGGAAGAGGACCTGAAGATCCCACTGAAGCTCATACGCCGAGGAGAGCGAGGGGGGGACTCCTGGTAAGGGAAAGGGAATACTGTTTTGGGGGATCCTGGACTGTGCTTAGACTTGACAGGGGCTGAGGCTGGGCTGGAAGGTCGGTTCTGGAGCCCCTTTGAGAAAAGTCCTTTGGAAGGGCTGTAGTTCTCTTCTGCCTGGAACAAAAGGAGAAAAGGGACGATTAAAGTCAATCTGTATTACTTGAAGCCTAGCTTTGTAAAGCTAGGCTTTACAATTAGCTGATTGACATAATGAGCACCTTCTTGCAGCAGTTCTGTGCTACTGAATGGTGTGAAGCCCAAGACTGCAGATGACTAAACAACCTTAAAAGTCCCTATGGATTTTTAGTCCCTATGGAATTCCTTGATCTGGTATCAGCGAATTTGCTGGTCCAGGACCAAAATAGAAGAAGGAACATTTCACATGTTCTTGAATTCTCAAAGACTAAGATTAAGAGAAGGTTGAGCTGCTGAACTTGTACTCACATTTTGTACTCACACTTGTACTCACATTTTTATGTGCTAGAGCTTTTTCACTAACAGAGTTGTTTTAGTTGTTGTTGGTTTTGGCTGCAATTCTATACACACTTTCTTGAGAATAAGTCCCACAGAAGGACTTACTTCTGAGTAGACATGCTTAGGATTGCATCCTTTATTGCCAAGTTGGGTGTTACAATCTTTTTAAATGTTTAAAAATATGTATTGACATTTATGTGTTAGCTACCTTAACCCCCAAATCCAGAGTAACTACGGGAGCACGTAAGGGACCAATATGCAACAGTCTACCTGCAATCATAACATGGCTTATGACCCCAACACAGCAAGCAGTATAGAGTACAGGTTTCAGTTTCAACCAAGCATAGGAATTTGTTAATCCCAAAAAGGAGCCCTACATGACAGCTGAGTTTGAATACACTGGTTTGGCACTAATACGTTCTGTAAGCAGTGTATTAGCAGCTCACAACTGTTATTTTTAACGATTGGGTCATTTAAGAAACCTGAATTTTAATGCATAAATATAATCATATTCACGTGGACTGAACTGAAACTTGCTTGTGGCTTTTGATTACAACCATAATATCTGGGGACCATATGCTGACATGAGAACCATATGGTATCGACATTGAGATTTCAATTATTTGATAGCTTAAGGCAGGGGTCAGGGAACTTTTTTACCTTTTACCCCAAAATATATTTAGATATGCCAACGTTACCCCCTTGATATGCTGACATTGCCCCCAACAAACCCTGCATCCATCCCTTCCCTAGTGTCCCTTGCTTCCCCTATATTGTTCCATTACCCCCAGTAATTTCATTTTTACCCCATTTGGAGTAATTTACCCATGTTCCCTGACCACTGGCTTAAGGGCACAATCCTATGCATGTCTACTCAGAAGTAAGTCCTACGGCTTTCAGTGGGACTTACTCCCAGGAAACTTGTGGATAGGATTGCAACTTGAATCATTAATGTGTGTGTTTGGGATGGGGGAAATTTCCACAAAATGGGAAGTGGGGGGGGGGGAATCAGACCATTTCCCATTATCTGCTCTGATGATACACTAATGAGTCAAGCCAGAACTTCTCAAACCATACAATAAATGACAGAATAAGAAAAAAAAAACTGGAGGCATTTATCATTATTTTGTGATGCTATTGTTCTGTGTTTATTTTTCTCTGTCTTTAAGGGTTAAGACACTGTGCCTGTTAACCAGCAGGCCAGGGTTCGACACCTGGGTCGGCCCCACAAGACAGGGTAAGCTTCTGTCCTTAGCCCCGCTCTGCAACGGCAGCTGGATCCAATCGTATCAGCTCTGCCTTTCCATTGGACTAATTCAGTGGCGTGGAGAGGGGGGATTTGCTGCTTGGGTAACAGCCTATCCTCCATAACAATCCAACCCAGGCTTTCGTGCTTCACATGCAGCGTATGCAGCGCTGAGCACGATACCATAGTCTTCCAAGACTGAAGGAGACCTGCTTTGAAGAAAACAACATCATCATTTACACCCATCAGGTACTTTAATCGGTGCAGGTTTTTCCTGTGTCCCTCCTGTGTCCTTTGTGCTAAGGACAAAGAGCACAATCCTAACCATGTCTACTCAAAAGTAAGCCCCCTTGTGTTCAATGGGACTTACTCCCAGGAAAGTGTCTTTAGGATTGCAGCCATAGATACACATTCTAGATTCATTATTTCTTCAGAACATATAAACATAAGAAAAGCCTCCACTGGATCAGGCCAAAGGCCCATCTGGTCCAGCTTCATGTATCTCACAGGGGCCCACCAGATGGCTCAAGGAGCAAATATGACACCTGCATATACAGGTGCCCTCCCTTGTATCTGGCATTTTGAGGTTCCCTACATATTTTTTAAAATTACACACATGCACACCCATACCACCATGGCTTGTAACCCCGGATGGTGTTTTCCTCTAGAAATTTGTACAACCCTCTCCTGATTTATTGTTCTCAGACTCTCAGTGTATCCAGTGTATTCAGTAAGAACATCATTGTGTTAACAAATGCACAGCACAGAAATACCAGTGGAAGTTGCAACATGCAATACCTCCACTGTTTCATCACCAGAGCTTTCACATCCTAAGATGTTCAACAGACTCAGCACCAGAGGGCAGAAAAAGAACATAAAAGCATCTATGCATAAAAGCACATAAATGAATCTCCCAGTGACAAGATTTTGGGATCCATATAGCTACATCTTGCACCCCCTTATCTCCCAGTCTACAGATCAGCTAAATGGTCAGTACCCCATTGCAACCCTTTCTGTCCAGTGACTGCAGGTTGATGCACAACAGAACTGGGGATCCATAGCTCAATTCTGGGCTATGGTGTGTTCAGTGCTGAACGTTTTCTAATGAAACCTTCTAACAACAAATACAGTAAAGATATCTTTAAAATGAAAACTTGATTTCCTTTTCCTGCTGTCCAGGTAAGGCAGATGACAGAACACAGGTGGGCTCTGCACCCACCTCCCTGATGGTTTTCCATTTGGAGCTAAAATCAGAGCGACCATCTGTCTGCTTTTTCTAGGCCATGTCCTAGATTTCAGCCTTATGTCCTGGGAAAAAATCTTCAATGTCCTCAATTTCCTTGTGAGCAGGCAGCATGTAGCCTTCTTGTAAATAATAAATTATATGTTAAATAAATAAATTTAATAAATTTAATAATAAGTGCTTTAATATTTAAATTAACTACATGAAAGAAAAATATGTGAGTTGTTAGCTTTTATTTTGTCATGTCCCACATTTCAGGATGTCTTGTCCTCTTTTTCGGATTATGTCATATATGTCATATATATGTCCTGGTTTATGTCACATATATCATATATATGTCATGTTTATTTAATATTAAAAAACCCTGGTTCAACTGGGATTGCAGTTAACACTGCCACTCCTCCATAACTTAACGAGATCCAAACAGAAGGATAATATTGTTGGAAACGTCCAGAATTTGGAAATGGCAGAACCCCCAAATCCCAGGGGTTCCCCTT
Source organism: Cryptoblepharus egeriae (assembly GCA_030015325.1). Classification (NCBI taxonomy): domain Eukaryota; kingdom Metazoa; phylum Chordata; class Lepidosauria; order Squamata; family Scincidae; genus Cryptoblepharus; species Cryptoblepharus egeriae. The sequence continues at coordinate 6,758,919 of JAREYC010000004.1, forward strand.
AAAAGCCTGATGATATCAGAGGCAAGGTGACCAGTGCAATAAGCTCCCTCCAAGTGAACTGAGATCAGGGAGGTAGAATAAAATAAAAAGGCATAAAATGCATAAAATACAATATAAGGGGAAACGTGCCTTACAGCTAATTAATGCCAGTTTAAGTAAACTGGTATGCAGAACTCAGGATTGGGCTTTAAGCCACTCAGCATCCAGTCTGATGGGGATAATGATATTTTTCATCTGTAGCTGAGAGGGTGGAATTTAATCCTACCAAGAAAAAAAGTCTAAACCAAATAAAACAAAGCAAAGAGTTTTCGGGTTAATAGCCACTTTTGTTCCCAAAGAATTTAGTACTTAGCTCCTAAAATGTATCATCATGCTTATAAAGGAGTGAGTCATCTTTGCAGAGTTTTGAAAAGCACATCTCTCCTTACCAAAATCAAAAGGAGTGCATAAAAGAAGTGAAAGCCAAAAAACATGCTACTGCCAATAACATACTACCACTGGCAGTTTCCTTTATGCCGTTTCAAGTAATTAAAAAAAATTGTTTCTTTAAAAGATTTATATACCACCTTTCTTCTGCTAAAGATTTATACCCCACATTTCCCTCTGCTGGTTGTTTCCTCTGCTCATTCAAGACAGATGGAGTAGTGTAGTGGTTAGAGTTGGGCTGAGACCTGGAAGATCAGGGTTCAAATCCCCTAGGGTGACCATATAGAATGGAGGATGGAGTGCCTCTTCCTTTATTCATTGCACACAGGAGGGAATTTAATCAGGTTTTAGCTCAGCAAAGAAGGGTGTAAAAAGCAGCACCTGCCTAAATACCCCCTTCTATGCAACGGTTAAAGGTAAAAGCAGTCTGTCCTCCATTCTGTATGGTCACCTTGAAATCCCCCCTCAGCCATGAAGCTTCCTGGGTGACCTTCAGCCAGTCACTCACTCTCAGCCTCACCGACCTCACAGGGTTGTTTTTTTTCTTTTTTCTTCTTTTATCATTTTTTAATGTTTTTTTTTAATTGATGCATTATATATTTACACATATTTTTCTCTTATATTTACATCATTATACATAAACATCATTTTCCCCCTGTATATTCCCACCCCCTACCTCACAGGGTTGTTGTGAGGACAAAAGGATATAAATCTTTGGGCATTTGCTTTGGGAAGGTGGGGTATCAATCAATCAAATAAATAAATACATAAATAAATTATAGGTTTCCCAGAGATGTTTAATGAGGAGCGCTACTAATAGGACAAGTTCCTCCTGGTGGAATAAAGAGCTTTAAAAATCAGATGAATTGGCCTGATTTAGGTGGGAGATAATTTTTTTCTCCACTCACTCTCATTGCACTAGAACTCAAGGCAACCCAATGAGACATACTGAATGTTGCTTCAGAAAGCCAGAAATAAATCTTCACCCAACACATCATACTTAACAGTATATCCTGCTACAAGGTGTGATTCTGGTCCTTTTAAAGGAGTTTGACATATTCATGAAGGAGAGCCACAATACCCAAATGGAGCTTCCAGATTCAGAATCGGTCTGAATGAACGATAGAATCTGAATCAATCTAAATGATTTGATTGATACAATCAGCCCTTGATATCAGCAGAGGACCCATATTCCTTACACTACAATCCAAAGCATGTCTTCTCAGAAGTAAGTCCTATTGTATTCAATGGGGCCTACTCCCAGGAAAGTGTGTTTGATTGCAGCCTTAGACATCAATTTTTGCAGATAATTCAATTTGCAGGGGAATCAACTGTAACTCTACCAAACCCTAGTCTTTCTAACCTGAGAACGAAATGTCTATGGAAGATGAGGAGATGCGCAATCTGCTGTAACAACCACAGAGGTAGAGCAGATGCGGTTATGTCTTTAAAATCCTACCTTTCGTGAAGCATGTTTCTCTGAACTGTCCACATCTCCATCCAAAAATGGCATGGCAAACGAGCTAAGATCCTAGGAGGCAAGAGAAGGAAAATTATACCTTTTTATTAAAACCCGTAAGGGCAAGACTATATCCTGCATGCAAATCTACATAAGCCTCAATTGGCTGTGTAGGATTGTTTCTTAACATAAAACGAATAGAATGTTGTTTCAGGATGGGCCAAATATGAATAAATGAGTGAGTGAGTGAGTGAGTGAGTGAGTGAGTGAGTGAATGAATGAATGAATGAATGGTGGATCTCTCAACTTATCCCCTAATTGCCATTTCCCCATTCAGATTGCAATTCCATGAATGGGCCTGTTTTGTATGAGAAAAATGAAAGTCAGGGCGATGTTATGTTCTTTGGTCAATGCCATAAAGTGTGGTGTAAAGGGATGACAACTATGTATAGATGACAGTGAACAATGGCTAAAGAGCCCTGGGCAAGAATGACTTCTGAGTGTATTCCCAACATGTGCAGTTGGGTGATCTGGAGATGTGTGTCTCCCTTCCTGACTACAGTATCATCACACATCAGTCATCACAGTATCATCACACATCAGTCATCACACATACACATCCTGATGTAGGCACATTTAACTCTATGTTGTCTCTTAAAAGGAGAGTTGAAATCCCTGAAAATCAGCAAGTGCTGCATATTCAGGGATACAACTACAGTACACAAAATGCAAAGTTCACAATGAAAAGTAGACAATTGTAAAGAGGATGCAAGAGTAGAAAGTCAGGACTGATGCCCTTAGGCTGCCATCCTAAAGACACTTTCCTGGGAGTAAGACCAATTGAACCTAGTGGGGCTTAGTTTTGAGTAGACATGGTTAGGATTGTGCACTTACTTCCTGTTCAGTGTACACTCAGCAAAAAAAAACTCTGAATTTTCTCGCTGTACAAAATGAATTGCCAATTTAAAGGAACCAAGAGGACTGAAGGGAAAAAAATGAAAGGAAGAAGGAACTGCTTTTATTAACGAATTATACAAGAAAATAGGTATGTTTGGGAAAGACAGTATTTAGAAAGACAAAATCAAAGGTAAAAGTAAAAATTTGATTATGCTGCAGAATTTTCCACCATCTAAAGCAGTTCCTCCTCTGAAGGGTCAATGAAATATATACTGTATTTACTTGAATCTAATGCACACCTTTTCCAGCCGAATTCAGTCTCCAAAATCAGGGTGTGCCTTATACACAGCGCATTGTATTGGATGGTTAATTAGATTTGAGTAAATACGGTATTTTGATTATACGGATAGGGTGCGCATTACATTTGATGGCACATTAGATTCAGTATTTCATGAAGGAAGGGTCCACACATTGGCACAGTAGTTTAATGGGGTATATTCCCGTGCCCTGGGGTATAATCATTTATTAACATTTATGAGACTGAACCCATCAGCATTTTCCAGGTAGCTGTTTCCTTGATTTTATTCCTTCACAGACAGTTCTCTATTGACACTCTGTAATTCCCACCACGCTTGTTTTCTTTTTCCAGAAAAATAGATCTCCATTTCTGAAACCTCACCTGGATGAGCATATGTTCTGCTTGACTATATAGTCAGTTAGGAGGAAAAGCCCCCTCCCCTTCATTCTTGCTCATTCCATTTCTGGAAGGTTCTAGACTGGAAAAGTCTCAGATCATCATGGGGATCAAGTGCTGATTTGCTCAGGTATTCTCAATATTTCCCATATTTTATATTAACTGCACAGGTACAACACAATTCATTCATTTATTACAAATAATGTGCTACAAGCAATTTTCACACCTTCCAGGAGGAAGGTGAAGAAGATGATACTTCAAAGAAGATGATACTTTTGGGTAGGATTGCCATATGTCCCAAAAAGAAAAACAGGGACAATCCTGATTTCTGGGGATTGTGTTCACATGCTGACAAATGGAACAGAGGGTTCGGTCCCGATTTTGTAAAAGAGAATTATGACAACCCTATTTTTGTGCCACCGTTCAATATATTTCCATTAGCATGAACCATGATCTTATTCAATTAATTAACAATAATTAACAAAAAACTAAAGGGGGTAAGTATTTATATTGACAAATTAAGGAAATTTAGACAGCTTTGAGTAAGTAAGGAAATTATAATTATGAGACAAACATGCCTATCCTTCCTTAACTAAAGACAACGAACTGCAATTACATTCCAGCCCCTGCTGTTTGAGCACTGCCTAATGGATTTTTGTGTTTAATGAATTATTATGTGTCCTTTTATTTTAGGTCCCTCTTTGGTAAGTACCTAATGAGAACCAGCATGGGGTAGAAAAGAAAATGTTGGCCCACAGATGGAGAGCACTGAACTCAGTCTTGGGCAAGTCACTCACTGTACCCACCTTAACCTAGAGCAACTTGAATCTACAGCAACTATAGCAACTTTAATCTGGAGGCCCCATGACATATCCGGTTCCTTGAGGACTGTTGATTAACTCTCCAGCTCCAGTCTAGAGGTAAAAAGAGCAGGTCAGCTGCACAGGGTGACCATATGACCAGAAAAACCCGGATTTGTCTGGATTTTTAGCCTCCTGTCTGGGTGTCCTACATTTTAGCTTCATTTTGAAACTTCGCGATAGTGCACAGTACCCCATCATGCCATAAGTCGTTGGATTTGTATTGAAGAGCAGAATCCAACGCAAAAATAAGTTTGGAGATATCTCCTTCCTATCAAAGGTTATGGTCAAAAAACCAAAAAACAAAAACAAAAAAATACATTTTTTGCAATTTTTAAGCGGGTAGGAATTTTGGCCTTGAATTAGGAATTTTGGCCTTGGGGTTCAGGAATAATCTGGTCACTCTGCAGCTGCAGCACCTAAACTCAGTGGCAGACCATTCTAAGGTTTGGGGATAAACCAAGGCCAGGTGTAAACATAACAAATCTGGGTAAGGTTTTTTTTGTACTACATCTGTTGCAGTGGTATGAGGGCTGTGGGTGGCGCAAGCGGTTAAGGTGCTGTGCCTGTTAACCAGCAGGCCAGGGTTCGAGACCCGGGTCAGCCCCACAAAACAGGGTGAGCTCCTGTCCTTAGCCCAGCTCTGCGACGCCAGTTGGATCCAATCGTATTGGCTCTGCCTTTCCATTGGACTAATTCAGTGGCATGGAGAGGGTAACAGCCTATCCTCCATAACAATCCAACCAGGCCTTTGTGCTTTGCATGCAGCATATGCAGTGCCGAGCATGATACCATAGTCTTCCAAGACTGACAGAGGCCTGCTTTTTTTTATTGCAGTGGTATTCAAGCATTTCAACCTGGGACCTCCTTCTGAGAATGATAAATCTATCCTGGATCCCCCAGAAGTGATGTCATGGCTGGAAGTGTCATTAAAGGTGCCCAGTGCCAGATTCCAAGATGGCAGCACCCAGCTTTTCATGACCCATCTGAAATGAAGTTACAACCCCCCAATGGTGTCCTGACCCCACTTTGAAGACCACTGCTCTATTGGCTCAATTTCTGAATACACTGAACCATAGGAATATGCTATTTTTATAATATATATTTTAATGTTTTATGTGGATTTAACTGTTCATTTTTAATATTGATGTTTTTAATGGACTCTATTTTTATTGTTGTGAGTCGCCTTGAGTCTTTTATGAAATATAAATAAAATCAATTAAATTCATCATCATCATCATCATCATCTTAAACACAACAAAGTGGCCACCATGATACACTGGAATCTGTGCCAAAAGTACAACCTAGACTGCAATCCTTAAGACACTTTCCTGGGAGTAAGACACACTGAACACAATGGGGCTTACTTTTGAGTATTCATGGTTAGGATTGCACCCCTAGTCACAAACAAGAAATGGTGGGACCACAAACCAGAAAAGATAGATGCCTTTGAATTATGGTGTCGGAGAAGACTTTTAAGAATCCCTTGAACTCCAACGAGATCAAATCGGTCAATCCTACAATAAATAAATCCTGACTGTTCATTGGAAGGATAGATATTGAAGCTCTAAAGCTCAATACTTTGACCATCTGAAGAGAAGTGTGGACTGCCTAGAAAGAGCCTCTTGCTGGGAAGAACTGGAGGCAAAGGGAGAAGAGGGCAGAAGAGGGTGAGATGGTTGGACAGTGTCACTGAAGCAATGAACATGAATTTGGACCAACTTTGGAAGTTAGTGTAAGATAAGAGGGCATGGTATGTTGCAGTCCATGGGATCAAGAAAAGTTGGACACAATGACTGAACGACAACAATTCCATGGGCTAACTTTTACAGCAGGAGACTTCAATTTTCTAGGCAGTTTGCGCACTACCTTTCCTACCGAGAACTCGTGTAGTCTAAGGAGGGTTTGCCAGAGCACTGACATGTCCTTGCCTCCCTACATCACAGTGGGAACAGGAAGACTGATGAGCTGTGCCTGCCTAGGTTAGGACTGTACCCTAAATCTGTGATGACAAATGGGTGAATTGCTGGCATCTCAGATCAATCTAAATTAGGCAGTCTGATTGCCTTTTGCCTCTCAAGCCCCAAAATTTGAAAGGTGTCAGGGATACCCAGAAAAAAGAATTTTTACAATCCCATTTACTATATAAATATGCCCTATGAAAACATTGTAAAGTTGGGTTTAACAATGAGGCTCCCTGAAAAACTTAGTGCTCCCCCCTCTATATATGGTAGAGGATCCAAATCCTACCAACTGACTCATGTTTGTAAAGGGTGTCTGGAGCTCCTGCATAGGTTCTAGTTTGGACCTATGACACAGTCACCTTGTGCCAAAGAGCTCTGGCTGTTATGGCCCAGGCCATAAACCGAGTAATTTGTAAGCATGAAAAATGGCATTCTCGCATCCTGGTTTTAAAACTGGCAAAATTTTACATGTGGCTATAAAATGCTGGCGTTTATGAAACACATTTGGCTTTTCTGTTTTATAGCGACGATGGAACATTTGTTCAATCTCTTTGCTCTCATGTGCCCATCACTCTCACAGATTCTGGCTGTGTTCTTCTTCTCTTGTTCCTAAGACTGACAAATTGAGTTGTGAGATGCCATGACTGGGGTGACTAACTTTCAACGTGACCCAAAGTGAGTGGGTGGCAACAGATGAAGATCGCTACGTTCACCCAAGCCACATGTAGCAGGGATCCGCCAATGTGATTTCATGTTTTTAGTTGGTTTTCTGGGAAGAACAGCCATGCCGAATAGGAGCAAGGACTGTTCAGGATGGTTATGATGAAAATCTTTCCTTTCATCTCTATTGCTTGTCCAGGTTTAGAACACTGTTGTTTACTACAGTGGGATTGCTGTGGCTTAGTGGTTAAAGACACTCAGAAGATCAGCAGGTCTGTGATTTGAGACCCAAGTATTGCTAGACACTGTGGTTAAGACGCTGTGCCTGTTAACCAGCAGGCCAGGGTTCGAGACCCAGGTCAGCCCCACAAGACAGGGTGAGCTCTTGTCCTTAGCCCAGCTCTGCGACGCCAGCTGGATCCAATTGTATTGGCTCTGCCTTTCCATTGGACTAATTCAGTGGCGTGGAGAGGGGGGATTTGCTGCTTGAGTAACAGCCTATCCTCCATAACAATCTAACCCAGGCTTTCGTGCTTCGCATGCAGCGTATGCAGCGCTGAGCACGATACCGTAGTCTCTCAAGACTGACAGAGTGAGCTCCTGTCCTTACCCCAGCTCCTGCCAACCTAGCAGTACAAAAGCATGGAAATGCAAGTGGGAAAATAGGTACTACCTCGGTGGGAAGGTACTACCTCGGTGGGAAGGTAACATCATTCTGGGCACACTATCTATCTATCTATCTATCTATCTATCTATCTATCTATCTATCTATCTATCTATCTATCTATCTGTCTGTCTGTCTGTCTGTCTGTCTGTCTGTCTGTCATCTCTCTATCATCGATCTATCTATCTGTCTATAGTATTTATATACTGTTTTTCAACTAATAAGTTCACAGAGCGGTTTACAAAGAAAATGGAAAAAATAGCTAATTAATAGCTAATGGGTTCCTGTTCCAAAAGGACACACAATCTAAAATGCAAAAATAACACCAGCAGAAGCCACTTGAACACATATTGCTGGGGTATGTATGGCCAGTTACTCTCCTCCTGCTAAATAAATGAGGAACCCCCTTGAAAGAGTGTCTCTTGCCCGTTTAGCTTGGGGTTAGCTCACATGGGGCACATGTCCATGGAGATGTCTTTGGACAATGCTGGTTCTATAGCTTAAGAAACACCACTCCCTAGAGTTGGTTAAAACTAGCAGGACAACCTGTGGGGGACACCTTTACTTTTTCTAAACCTTTTACTATCTATACAACCAGAGCCTCCAAACAATAGAAAGGAAAGGGTTCCTAACAACAGGTATCTGCCTCATTGGGTGTAGTTATAACGGTCATTCGCTGATTGGGTCCTTCACACTGGTATTGCAAATCTATCTACTACAGAGATTGACAGGGGGGTTAGAACAGTAGCATGAAGTAGTGGCGTGAACAGTGGCTTGAAGTAGCACATTGAAAACCCCTTTGGTGAAGGGCTCCCCACACCCCTTACACCCTGGCACCCCTTACATTCCTCGGAAGGCAAAAACAAGCCCCAATTCCCCCACTGGGACAAGATCCTGGGGAAGCTCTTCCTAGGCAAAGACTAAGGGAGAGAGTAGAGCTTGTCCAAAGTTTGAGGATCACTGATGCCTTTTATTTTTAGGGTTTGCTTTGCATAAGAGAAGGGAAACAGCCAGAGGTCACTACGAAAACACTAGAAGATTCATAAGAATGCCATATATCTGAACCTCCATACTATATAATGAAATGTTATTTGTGCCTGGTCTAGCTTCTGCTGCACTTCATAGGCTGACAATCTCTGAAATAAATATCTGTAAGGTCCAATGAATTTCAGGGAAGTACCTGAATTAGATGGTGCATTAGATTTAAGTAATGTACCATCAAATCTAATGCACATCCTCTACTTCTAATTAAGATATTATATTTACTCAAATTAATTTGAGTAAATATATTATATTTACTCAAATTAACCATCAAATCTAATGCACATCCTATACTTATAATCAAAATATTATATTTACTCAAATCTAATTGACAACCAAATCTAGTGTACACCCTGATTTTGTAGACTGAATTTGGCTGGAAAAAGGTGAGCATTAAATTCAAGTCAATACAGTATTTGAGTTCACAAAACTCTTGAAGCCAAACAGTCATGATCACTAGGTTGGATGGGAGTCTACTGTAAGGGGAAGAGCAGGATGAGTAGGATGCAAGTGTAATATTATTAATTTTTATTAATGAATAACTGCCATTAATTAGTTAATAATTATTTTCCAAATTATTAATTGCTAATTGGAACGACTGGGCACCAGGGGGCACTGGGCATCCCTACTAGGAACCATCAAGCACCAGTTGGCAGTAGGCATCAGCAGACAGCAGGTACCGCTGTGCACCAGTGGGCAGTGGACTCTGGGATCCTACCGAGTGCTGGGCATCCCTGCTGGGCCCCAAGCACTGAGCATCAACAGGGACCAGTGGACAATACTGGACACCAGGCACCACTGGGCACCAAATCAGTTCAAATCATTATAAGCATGCTTCCAGAACGAATTATGCTCCTAAACAAAAGTACCACTGTACTTTCACTGTTTTGACACATTTTAATTAAATTATAATCCCACCCTTCCTCAAAGGAGCTTAAGGCACCTCTGTGTGTGTGTGTGTACGTGTGTGTGTCCCCCACGTACCATCATCACAACAGCCCTGCAAGGAAGTTTAGAAAGAGAATTTCAGAAACGTTAAAGTTGGTGGATCTGTATTTCTATCTCATAGCAGTTAAGAAAACTACTGCCTTCGCTGCTTTCTTTGTATATTCTTTTAGATTAAGAGCCATGCGTAATTCTCATAAGTAGAAGATCAACTATAATGCAAACTTATCAAAGCATGGAGTTTATGATTAGCCATTTATATGGGGCTTCTGATCTGCAAACTGTTTATTCATCTTTCTAACAACACTGCATGGTAGTTACAATTCCATCGTTACAGAGACAACTAACAGACTGTGATTGGAAAACTGTGATTTTTCTATTGGAAAAAAAATCATCTATCACTTTTCAGAACCATCAACATTCATAAAATTCTATAAAAACATAAGAGTGGTTCTATGTGATGTCACACCTCTGCTCTTAATAATAATAATTATTAAAATGTGTATCTATATTTTTTGTAATAAGATGGTTCTTTCAGTAACATTAGGATTCACAATAAAAAAGGCACAAGGTAACTGAGGATGCAAGCCTAACTTGGAGTTAGGCTGGCCTAAGTCCCGGCATAAGTCCTTTCCTGACCTGGGTGTGCTATGAAAGTGCCATAAGGTACTTCTGCCCCACTCCTGGGGGGTTAGAACCAGTGGTGGGCTTCAGGGGGTTCTCACAGGTTCTACAGAACCCTTTGCTAGTGAGCACCTGGATCTGAGAACCGGTTACTAATGGGACATAGAACCTGTTGTTAATGGGACATAGAACCGATTGTTAATTTAGGTTATTGGGAAGTAGAACCTGTTGTTACTTTATTTGAATCCTACCACTGGTTAGAACATGATGTAGCCACAGATCTCCCCATATCAACCACATTGTGAACATTTTTGTTGCAAAGTGGTATATAAATACTGATTGACTGGCTGACTTATTAATATGCCAGGTGAGTTATCCCTGCCTAAATTGGTTAGGATTGCACCATAAGAAACCTGTTAAGGACATTATGCTGTGTGAATGACAGCTGGTTTCCCTGTACTAAACAGATAGGAGAACTGCCTCTTAAAAAGCAACCTCTTTGCCCAGTTAGAAGGGTCATTTAGGATTTCAAACAGGGATCTTTACCAGTCCGACCTATACATGCCAAGGTTCAAGCTTATCAGGACAACTCAATCCTTGGCAGCTCAATTCAGTAGTCCCATGAAAGAAGTCCCATGAAAAAAAATTAAGGGTCACTGCAAAAGAGGATTCTGCCCTCTGAGAAAAATGGGCTAGCATCCGACAGATCCACTGAAACAATAATAATTAATGGTTTTAGCCTGAAACCCTGTACTCACAGACTGGTATAATAAGCATAATAAGTAAACGTAATAAGATTGCTGTTAGTTATTACATTGAAAACCATATGTTTATACAGTTGTACAAAAGTTCTGATTTACTATCAAATATTGATTTTACATTACATTTAGTACTTCTATAGTGTTTTAAATAAACACTGTATGTGTTTATTCGAGCCATTACAGCTTGATATCATCAAATTTTTATTCTTTGTGCACCTCTGCTTGTTAGTAAATAGTAAATGTTTCTTTTCTAGATTCTGTTCATGATTTGTCTCAACCTCCATTAAGATGGAAGCAGCTGGAATCTAATTAATAAGATTTATGACTAAAATTTATTTTTCAATCCTTCTACCAAAACATATCTTCCAGGTGCAGAACTTTGTTCTTATCAAAATATTCTTTACATTATATGATAAGAAGACTCCAACACAACAAATTTAACAGATTGTTTAGTATATGTTTAAAAAAATAAAAAACATGGGGAATTTTAACTTTGGCTTTCCACCCTCTTTCTTGTTCTATGCTATGGGGCTGGGAACATTTACCTCTTCCGAAGCTGCCTGGCCTCCAGTGAGTCCCCTTGGCCAGTGGGTCCAGGCCAAGAGGAGGCACAGTGACCATATGTCCCATTTTTCCAGTACATGTCCTCTTTTTTAGCCTTGGAAAAGAGGACATGGGAAAAAAATCTTCATTGTCCTCCTTTTCCTTGAGAGCAGGTAGCAATTAATTGTAATTAATAATAATTCATATGGAATAGTTTTTAATTTAATAAGCAATATATGCTGCAATCCTAAAGACACTTTCCTGGAAGTAAAACCTATTGAACACAATGGGGCTTACTTTTGAGTAGATATGGTTAGGATTATGCTCTACGTGTTTAAATTAATCACATGAAAATAATATATGTGAGTGTTTTTAGTTTTTAATCACCTAAATCCATTGCTTATGAACTGCAAACAGAGGAAAAAACCTAAGATCTTCTCAGCTTTACTGTAGTTCACTGTGACGTTTGCTGTTGGATTAACACACTTGAAAAAAAATGAATCTTGAATGTGTCCAAAGAGTAGTCTGAACATGCCTAATGTAGTTCAATTTCTAATGCTACCTCTTTCCACAGCTTATTATTACTTTGTGGAATTTGCTACCTTGGGATGCAGTCACTGAGCATAATCCTAACCATGTCTACTCAGAAGTAAGCCTTACTCCCAGGAAAGTGTCTTTAGGATTGCAGCCACTGTTTGGCTTTCTAAGGGGACTATCTAATTCACAGAGGAATTGTTGATCAGTGGCTGTTAGCCAAAGATGGCTACAGGGAACTTCCATGTTCAGAAGCAGTTTAGAGATATTAGTTGATACTGAACAACGTGGAGGCATCTGGCTGGTCAGACCAACCTTAATCTGATCTAGCAGGGATCTAACAGGATTTCAGTCAGGAGTGGGCAATTACTTGGACAGTAAGCAGAATTATAAATATCACTCGAAAATGTCTGGACATATAAAATGTGTGGAAAATAAGAGGGCAACTTTAACAAGTTTTGTGGGTCCATGGCTTGCTTTGAAATGGCAGGCTGACTCTCATCCCAGACAACAGACCAGAAAGTCATCTATGTCCCCTGCAGGTTGCCCTGAAGATCATGACCGACTCTAGGGAGTATTAACTGGATGTAAAAATGATGACAGAACACTGGGATTGAATTCAAAACATGCATTCAATGTGCATGATCTTATGAAGTCTGCTTAGGCTGCAGTCCTAAAGACACTTTCCTGGGAGTAAGACCCATTTAACACAATAGGGCTTACTTCTGGGTAGACATGGTTAGGAGACTGCAATCCGAGACATCTTCAAAGTGTCTCCCCACTTTCTCCTTCTCTCCATCCTGAGCCTCTCTCCCCTGCTCCCTTCTGGCTGGCCCTGAGCTGCTTCCCTCTTCTCCACTGCTCTTCTCTCCCTCTGCCCAATGGATGCTCATCCACAGGAGGAACAGCATGGAAGTGTTGCTTTCACTATGGGCAGGTGCACAAGGCAGCCCTGACGCTTTTTAAACAGGCTGCCGGCCAGCGCGCCTGCCCCAACTGCCAACGAATCTGTTCTTTTCGTGAAGCATGTTCTTTATATGAAGCAGAATCCTAGAGAAATGTTTGTTTGTTACGTGAAACATAATGTACGTGAGGCATTCTTTAGGTGAGGCGCCACTGTACTGTATTTACTCAATTCGAATTAACATCTAATCTAATGCACTCCCTGATTTTACAGACTGAATTTGGCTGGAAAAGGTGAGCATTATATCTGAGTAAATACATTATATCCAACAGAGGAGCTGTCGGCATGGTCTTTAATGAAACAGTTGAGTCTTTGGTCAACTAGCAAGTATTATTGATCCTAATAATATATACTATTAATACAATGTTACAAAGAATGAGATAAACAGTAATCACCTTAAGACCCAGGCCACTTATAGAAGTGAATCTGTCAATCTCACTGTCATAAATGGCCCTGCCACAGTGTGAATGTCATATTCTGAGCAGCTGATGGGGAATGTCACTGGGTCTGCCTATAAGACAGACTACCCATAAACTCCATGATTTGTTAATAGGGTTGCCATTAGTCCCCCAAAACAGGGACAATCCTGATTTGGGGGGCTTGTGTTTACATACTGGCAAATGGGACAGTGGGTCCTGATTTTGTGGAAGAGAATTATGGCAACCCTATTTGTGAGAGAGTGGATCACGGAAACAAATGCACACACCAGACCCTATCCTCAATTTTTCATCCTGTTCCCTTCCTCTTAAGAACATAAGAAGAGTCCTACTAGATCAGGCCAAAAGTCCATCTAGTCCAGCTTACTTCATCTCACAGTGGCTCATCAGATGCCTTAGGGAGTGCACAAAATAAAATACATGCATCATGTTGCACCTGTTATTCTGAGGCAGCCTAATTCAAAAGCCAGTAGGTTGCAAATACATGGCTTGTGAGCTCTGATGAACTTTTCTACTATAAAAATTCAGCCTCCTTTTAAAGCCGTTTAGGTCACATCTTGTGTCAGGAATTCCACAAACACACTGGGTAAAGAAATATTTCCTTTTCTCTATCTTAACACTCCCAACACTCAATTTTAATGTCACCTGGTTTTAAAATTGTGTGAGTTGGAGAAGAGCATTACTCCATTTATAAACTGTGGTGGGTCTAAGGAACAGATCAGACAGCCTACCAGGAGGTTAGCAAGATCACCCCACCCACAATAATATGCACTGTGTGGTCATTGGCACAGCTGCATGGGAGAAGATAGTGAGATATAAGATCAGGCTGACAAATTCATATTTTTTTCTTAAGAAATTGCGCTATTTCTTGTGAAATCCCATATTTCATACAGGAAAAGTACTTGGTTCCCACTGTTTTCCCCCACTATATTAAATATGTCCAGCTACATATCAGAATGAAGCATCTGAAGGACTCACGCAACAACAAAGTTGGTGACTGATTTAGGCTGCAATCCTAACCACACCTTCCTGAACACAGTACTATTGAACACAGTGGGACTTACTTTCAAGTAGAAATGTCTAGGATTGCACTGTTAGTGAATTAAGGCTGCAATCCTAACCTTCACTAAGTCCTGTGGTGTAGCTCATTGGCTCTCAGAGCAATCAGTATCATGGGAAAGACTGATTTTTTAAAATCCCCTTTTTGTTCCTTTGCCTTTTGTATTTTCATTTTCTGGTTAATTGGCCATAACTTTTGATAAGAGTATAGATATTCGAATGCAGTTTGTTTCATTGCATTCTGCATAAACTTACCTTTCCAACCATATATAACGTAATATATATAAATATATAATAATTATCTTTCATACATACCCTGTTTTTCACAATTTTAGCCTCTAGTGTCAAGCTCAGCTTGTAGCCCCCCTTAAAGGTTGTAGCCCGGTGCAACCACACCCCCCAGTACCCCCTAGTTTCTCCACTGCTTGGTGGTGTCACAAAAGTTCTGTAAGGCACATCTGCCCCACTCCTGGGGGGTTAGGCCAGTGCACAGGCATACACGACATCCCCACACCATCATGGGAAGATATGCCAGGTGTGTTAGGCTGGCTAAATCTCTTAGAATTGTGCCCGAAGTAAAGCATGTTTAAGATCTAGAGAGCATCGGTAGCCTTAATGCAAAAACATGTGTAAACATTTTTTTAAAGGTACATAAACCTTTCTGGTTTGGAGTTCCAGACACCAATTCTGTCCTGCCATTCATCCTTTTATTTCCCATTCCCTGCTGATTCATAGTAGCTTCAAGGCACATCGGAGGAAGTCCATCTTGACACAATGTACATTGTTTCAAGAAGATATGTTTTGTTATTGTTGTTTTTATTTTTTGCTGTGGCAGCACAAGTCTCTCTGCACCGAACTGGCATGTTGCTGATTCACAGCATCATCCCACAAATCTGATAGGAATCAAAGTTGCCTGAACCACAAATCATTACTCACAGTTTTTATTGCAGTCAACTCTCCAAGGTCATTAAAAAATAATAATTAAAAATAATTTCACCAAGTCACATATGCAATGACTGATCTTCTCAACAGCTGAGATTATTTTCTCTTAACTAGCAACTACAAGTGTTTGAGAAGCTGAGAATGTTCTTGCCTGAAAACATTGTAGGGAACAGAGAACAGATGATTAAATTGAAATGCAGCATATTCAGACCCCCCCCCCCTTTATTCCTCCCCCTACAATTATCAAATTTCTCATGCCAAATTAGTAAGGGGGGAAAGTTAATGGATGGAAAGCAACTAGAGGAATGACATTATGCACAGCTTTTCGTTGTGATTGGAATTAAGGTAAAAAAAACCACTGTGTATCAGCTGCTCATGCAAAATAGAAAAACAACACACAAAACAACTGTTCTGTAGCCTACTCAAGAACTCGGCATCCCACACATAGCTGAAAGAACATCTCTTTTCCCCAGCCTTGGTTTTCTTTTCACAGACACAATTTATCTGCTTTTCAGAAGCAGCTATAGGAAAAACACAGATGAGTCATCCCAGGCTATTACTTACAGCTCTGAAAAATCCTGCGTCTTGAGTTGAAATATCCATTGAAGTGCATTTAAAATAATAATAATAATAATTTTCCTTCAAAGAAGCCAGCAAAATGAGAATGTTTCAGGTCCAGCAAGCAATGCTGCTGCTGCTGCTACCACAACAGATGGGGAACGCTCTGGGTGTGTTCTCAATTCCCAGAGCAGAGCGATAAGAGGGATGGCAGGGAACACAAGGTAACCCAGGAGAACACGACCGACAGCTCTCAGCTGATGCTCCACGGCTGGAAGCCAAGCAAGCTTCAGACAATTCAGATTTCATTACAAGAACGTGCCGCTCAATGCCGTTAACTTTAAAAGAAGGGCTAACAATAACCGTCTGGCGAGGAAGCACTCAAAATTACTGATAGCTAAGTAAGTAAAAAAAACTCCCCACAAGCAAAGTGGGGAGACTGGAATAAAAATTGCTATCAGGTTGGGAACAAAGGCATCAGTGCAGTCAGAACTAACTGCAAGATGGAAAGGCGATCGGTGTTTGGGGGTTAGAGGTTTACGTAAATCAGCCATTTTTAATATTTTTCTTCTTGTGGTATGTTGACCTGTATGGTCTTCACAATGATCATCACTTCTTGTGATGCCATTTCCAGCTCCAAGGAGTCTCTTCCAGGTTCTGTGGCTCTGTTTTTCAGACAAATGTCTGTATTAATGTCTGTCCCCCTTCCTGCCTAGTGATCCGATGCCCTAAAAACAGAGCAGCAGTATCTGCAATTGCTGATTCAAGCATTCTCCACACTCCCATGGCTCACCTGTAGGCCTTTTACCAGCACACCAATGTGCTGGGGTGGCACAAGTGATTAAGACACTGTGCCTGTTAACCAGCAGGCCAGGGTTCGAGACCCAGGTCCTCACAAGACAGCGTGAGCGCTTGTCCTCAGTCCAGCTTTGTGACGTAGCTGGAACCAATCGTATTGGCTCTGCCTTTCCATTGGACTAATTCAGTGGCGTGGAGAGAGGGGATTTGCTGCTTGGGTAACAGCCTATCCTCCATATTAATCTACACAGGCTTTTGTGCTTCGCATGCAGTGTCAAGCACGATACCATAGTCTTTCAAGACTGATGGATGCCAATGTGCTGCAGCATGGCACACTGGTTGACAATCATTGATGCAGTTTCCAGAATGATCTTCGTCATAAGCCTGGATTTCTTTTTAAGGCTTTATACCTCTTGGCTAAGATAAAAATAATGCCGAGAATGTCTTTTCAATGAATAGTTGTTATTCTTACAGGCTGATCTGTAGCACACCCAGGCCAATATCACAAGTAAGATATCACTCAAATGCATTTTGTTGACTCTGTGTGACATTTACAGTAATGCCCATTTACAGTAATTGAAGTGCCCCATGAATTGTTAGCTGCCTTGGATATCTTTCCTTTGACGGGATATAAATCAAATAAAAATAATAATTGTATTTGATAAACAGAAAGTCCTTCCAAAAACAAAAGGAGAGCTCCACTTGTGCAAACCTGTGCAGAGGACCTTTCCAAAAACAACTGTTTTGTGATTATTGGAGGGCACCTATTACTGTGTATATCAAATTCAGCAGAAAGGACACTGACAGCCCAATCCTAAACTTCTCTACTCAGAAGCATGTCCTGTTGTAGTCAGTGTTACTCCCAGGAAAGTGGGGATAGGATTGCAGTAAACTTTTTTTTAAAGAGATAAATAATTCAATGTAGAAAGAAGTTCATTGTTTAGGGAATCATAATAATTTTGACTCAAAAGGGTTGTATTCAAAGAAGGTGGATTCTGACTTCTGCTGAGTCAACCTGGATGACATCTTATTTCTAAAAAAGAAATTAAAAAGAAGAACCCAAACAATTTAGTGGGAAGATGGCCTTGATCCTAATCACTATGGACAGTTTAGATGCTTTCTGTCTCATTCCTTGTGGCAGCAACTGAATACAGTACAGTGGTGTCTCACATAAAGAGCTTAATTTGTTCCAGATGCATGCTCTTTAAGTGAAATGCTCTTTAAGTGAAGTGGATTTTCCCATAGGAAATAATGGAAACTCAGACAATTGGTTCCACAACCCCACCCCCCAATATTCATATAAAAATATTAACTGGATGTAAAAATGTTGACAAAACACTGGAATTGAATTCAAAACATGCATTCAATGTGCATGATCCTATGAAGTCTACTTAGGCTGCACTCCTAAAGACACTTTCCTGGGAGTAAGCCCCATTTAACATGATTGGGCTTACTTCTGGGTAGACATGGTTAGGAGGCTGCAATCAAAGACACTTTCCTGGGAGGCTTACCTGGGCTGTTACTGGAGGTTCAAGGTGGTCGGTGGGGGCACTTGGGGGCAGTTAGGGGCAGCTGCCTCTGGCACCCCAGGCAACTGCCCCCAAGTTGGGGGCAGATAGAGGCAGCAGTGCTGGCCGGCAGCCCTTTTAAAGAGCCTCCAAGCGGAGTGTCAGGGCTGCATAGCACACATGCCCATAGCGTGCTCGCTTGTTAAGGGAAGCGGAACTTGTTATGTGAAGCAAGATTTCTTGGAAATTTTTGCTTGTTATGTGAAACGCTTGTTAAGCGAGGCGCTTGTTAAGCGAGTTACCACTCGTAGAAACTTTCTGCAAAATAGAGGAAATTCACAAACAAAAACTTTTCATCCCACAGTAATCATAACCTATCGGGTGGCCCAGAATATTATGGTCTAGATCAGGGGTGGGCAAGCTGGGCCACTTTAGGGTTCCTTGTCATCTGTGAGATTACAATCTGTATCTGCTTAAATTCCCTTTTTCAAATAAATTTTAAAAGTCCAGGAGTTGTAAAGAGGCCCAGCTTTCCCACAATGGTCTAGATCAGTTCACAGAAAACCTTGATGCCTATTGTAAATTACACAGAGCTTTAAAAAAAATCAAAGCAAGTTCTCTAACTGAATTTGTTGAGAAAGGCAGTATTCAGAATAGGCATAGCAGTTTCTAGTTTATCACTGGCTCACTGCATGGCCTTGAGAAAGTTGAGACACTCCCATGGTCTACAGTTTCCCTTTCTGTAAAAAAGAAAAGGCAATTCTTATCCATCAAATGCTTGGGAAAATTTCTATGAGGACATACAATCCTAAACCACTTAAAATGATTTTCTCTGAAAATTGCTATGAGAATATGCAAACTTAACCCACTTAACACTCAACATTTCTGCAGTTTCAATTCTTGATGTTCCCTGGGGGATGTTGTGCCGGTTTTGGTCACATACTTCAGCCGTTCCCATATTCAGCCTCCTCTAATCCATCAAAGAACACAATCCTAACCATGTCAACTCAGAAGTAAGCCACATTGTGTTCAATGGTTCTTACTCCCAGGAAAATGACTTTAGGATTTCAGCCTAAATGAGCTAAATGTTCTTCAATAGCTTGCATGGCACAAGTGGCACAAGATGTTAAATGCCTGGTTAAACATTCATTTTATTTGTTGCGAGCATTAAAATGCTAACAGTCCAATCTTATATCAGTCTACTTAGAAGTAAGTTCAATCCTGTTCACTGGGGCTTACTCCAAGGAAAGGCTGTAGAGCAGGGATGTGCCTGGCCCAACCTAACAACCGGTTCACCAGAAGTAGGCGGGCCAGGCGGGTTCAGGGGGCAGGGCCGGGGTCAGGGCTGGGGGCGGGGAGAGGGGCAGGGAGAGGGGCAGCCCCAACCCTGGCATACTGCGCCGGCGCCAAGGTTGGTGCACACACAGTCGAGTCCTAAAGAGGATGTGACTGCGTGCGCACCAAGGTTGGAGCAAGCGCGGTCGCGTCCTCTTCAGGATGCCACTTTGCCTGCGCCGATCTTGAAACAAGGGGAAAGCACCAAAAATCCTAAAGAGGACGCAACTGCACTTGCGTCAAGATTGATGCATGTGCAGTGGTGGGCTCCAAGGGTGAACCGGTTCGCCCTTTTTTAGACCCGCCACTAGCAACCAGATCGCTAGCGGCGGGCCAAAATTAACAACCGGTTCTGTAGAACCGGTGCGAACTGGCCTGGGCCCACCTGTGCTGTAGAGGCTTGCACCCTAAAAGATCTTAGTAAATATATATATTTTTAGTAAATATATGTTTTTTTTAATCTTCTGAGAGGGACATGTTCACAATTTTCAAGTACTGAGAAAATGATCTTCCAGATGAGAAAAGAAAAATGCAACACAGCGAAAGTTTGCATTCTGATTCATCTCAAATTGTATTAGGTTTAAAATGTAAGGCACTCAGCAAACGCTTCTGTCAATCGAACCACTACCTCTTAATCCAACAAATGGAATTTTAATTGCTCTCAAAATGTCATTTGTAGCTTATTGGATTACACACAATTCTCCATCCATGTGCCAGTCTTCAGCAGGAGTGGATTTGGGAAAAGAACATATGCTTTCTTTCTATGGATTTTTATGTGTTCTTTGTCCAGGTAAAGCAGTTTTAAACGTGGCACACTATTTACAAATGAATATATTTTTGCACACCTGGTGACAGTCTTCCATGTGTGTAGAAAACACTGCTTTCTTTTGAGGTGACCTTGCTTTGATTCCAGCCTGACAAGCATAAAACCGTTCAAGTTTGGCACTATAGGTGGGACCTTTGCATTAATACTGATTTGGCATCCACTGATTTGACTCACCAATGGTACCAAGGCCCACCTTTAAATGCATTGAAACAAGGGGGAAAGCACCAAAAATCCTATTTCCTATCTTCGCATTGTTTGCAAGCTTCTCAGGATAAAGATAACTTTAAAGACCCACTTCTTCACTGCCCTAGATAGGTATAGATGCTATAGACATTCAGCCAACAGATGGAGTGAATAAAGGAATCTAATGGACTAATTTCATTCCATTAGATTTCTTTATTCACCCCAACTAGCAGCTGAATGCCATAAGTGTCTATAGTACTAATGCATTCTGGGGCAACAACAGAAGAGCAAAGAACTTGAAAATGTATTTTTAGAGCTATTTTTTCCACTAATTTGGTATCCGCTTTTTAAAAAAAATCCACTGGGGGTTCTGGAATGGAATCCTAAAGGATAACAAGGCACAATGTATATAACGAGAGGTTCTTAACCTGTTGTGCCCAGGAGAATTTCAAATTGTTCTCATACCCTCCCCAACTAAAGAGAATTTTGGTACTACTTTTTATTTCCCTGAAGATATATGCAAAAAGGAGAACTTAAAAAAATTAAATTTCCAACAAGGGTAAGAAAGAACTGTTTACTTCATAAAATTTGAAGGTGTTAAGGTACTCTTGAGAAAAGTAAATGAGAATATAAGGCTGCAACACTACACATACTTTCTTGGGAGTTAGACTGACGGAACACAATGAGACATACTTCTGAGTAGACATTCCTAGGACTGTTTTATTAATGTGGTGGCTAATAAGAAAATGTGGGCTGTGGGTGGCGCAAGTGGCTAAGACATTGTGCTTGTTAACCAGCAGGCCAGGGTTCGAGACCCGGGTCGGCCCCACAAGACAGGGTGAGCTCCTGTCCTTAGCCCAGCTCTGCAACGCCAGCTGGATCCAATCGTATTGGCTCTGCCTTTCCATTGGACTCATTCAGTGGTGTGGAGAGGGGGGATTTGCTGCTTGGGTAACAGCATATCCTCCATAACAATCCAACCCAGGTTTTCGTGCTTCGCATGCAGCGTATGCAGCGCCGAGCACAATACCATAGTCTTCCAAGACTGACGGAGGCCTGCAATGAAATAAGAAAATGGAACTGGCATTTGTTGCCTATCAGGAGCCAGGGGCAAATTTGATTTAAAAGAAACACCTCTCTTTGTCTAGTTATTAAAAATGAACTGTTTTAACAGTACATTGCGGCACCTGCAATATTTACTGCCCCCTTGTATTTAATGCTACAAGGATACACAAGGCAATGTAAAATCATCAATGCAGTACCCAAAGGAACTGGTACCAGCTCCAATAAGTCAGGTTGCCTTCTCCCTGATGCCAGTGGGAGGAACTCAACCACAACTGGAAAAATGGTTCTCGCTGCTCCTGAAAGCTGCAAAGACTTGAACTAAAGTAAAAATTGGTACCCTATAGTAACCTAACTAGTCCAATAGAAAGAGAAGCCAGCATCGCTTTCCCTCCTGCGTGCAATTCCTCAGCTAGCGGGGTTGCCAAAGGGTGATGGAAAGATCAGGTAACAAACCCTACAATCCAGAGTAACTATGGGAGCACATAAGAGACATCACGTGTACCCGTAGTTACTGCACCATCTAGTGAAAACCTATGGGAAATTCATATTGCAATCCAGAGCAAATTGTTCTTACACGGGAGCAAGGACTCCCTGTAGTTACTCTGGATTGCGCCCTAATTGCCTCAATTGCTGAGGCTACTGACAAATCAAATACTGTACTATAAATCATCTTGCAAAGAGTCCAGCTCCTACAGTTTGCTAGATAGCTGCTAACTGACATGCAAGAAGCTCAGCTCTTGTATATCATAAGCATGAATAAATATTACAGAGAAAGAAAGTTTAAGGATCTTTTTCTGGTTGTTATAATTACTTTTCTGATTATTATTTTCTGGTTATTACTATTATTCTTTCCAGTAAGAAAATACTATTTCTTACTTGAATCCCCTTTTTAAAAGTCTGGTAAACCTAGTGGTCCTAGAATGTTGTTTTAAAAAGTGGATCTTGATGCTAAAAAATTTAGTATCCACTGCTCTAAAGTACTAAGCTGTTGTAAATAGCTGAACTGTCCCAGAACCTGGAGTAGACCTTATGCGGACGGAAAGATTAAGCTTACTATCATTGTTAGCCATGGAGATAAAAAACACATTCCTGGTGGACTGTGATGTGGTACAAATAAAACTCTCTGTCTGGAAAATGCAAAAATAAAATAAGCTTTAAGTTTTAATTTCTGTTGTTTAAATGGAGATAGATAAGAGAACATAACACCCACTCATGCAATCATTTTGCGCCAAGGACTGCACATAATGGCAGCTGTGCAGCTTTAGTACATAGCAGTTGCGAAGGGAAAAATGAGAACAGCAGATTTTTTGAAATATAAAAATAAAATGGCATCAAAGCCTTTCAATCCTTTATTTTATGGTGAGGTGTCTCAACCTGTAATACAGCTAAGCTGGTATGAAAAAGTTATATAACAAATTATATGTACTGCCTGAACATTTTTCAGAATAAGAGGTTCAAACATATACAGCTGAATTCAAGACAAAGCTCTGACTTCCGATTCACTCCACTGATGGCCCTTTTTTGTGGGTCAATGCACTGAATACACAGAACTCTGATTCTGCTTGATCTGTGTTAGAAATAAGGGTAACATCAGCTGTAGGAGCCAAAGAGAACACCACAACACTCCATGGGTGGGAATGATCCAGTGGTTACCAACCAGTCAATAATCAGTGTCAACCTGTCAATAACGGTGCAACCCAAACCAGCCCTTGGGCTGGTGCAAGTCCCTTCCGCTTCCCCAGTATTATCCTAACATGCCATCATGTGCAATCCATAAGGTGCAAGTCACTGTATAGAGCAACCCAGAGGTTTGCAAAATATAGTAAGGGTCGGAAAACTAGAAATTCATTATCACATTTTTAAAAAACCCACGGGCAGCCCAATCCATAGCAACTAATCCGTCAGCGCAAGGGCTCTTGCGCTGACGGAACGGCATTTCCGTCAACGGAAACGCCGATGGTGTTGGCGCAATTACGCCGGCGCATCTCTCCAGCGATGCAACAATGTTTCTGTTGGCGCAATTACTTCAACGTCGGTGGAGCAACGAAAACCCTCCGTCGACGTAACTCCGTCGACGGAGGGATTTTTTTTATTTTTTCAGGGGCCGTTTCAGGGGCGTGTTGGGGGCGTGTCTTAGGTTCCTCCCCCTTCCACATAACTATGTTGTATCCTGAACATTTTCAGAGGCTTATGGGCACATGTAAATGCCTCCTGAGTTATACTACCTCAAGAGGTAGTTTAGTAACGAGGAGACCCATAGGTCTTCATGTTAAGGAGAAGTAGGGGCTGGGGAAAGTGGGGACTTTGAAAAATTTTCGCACCAAACCTTACGGGCAGTACTTTCCTACTTGAGGATACGGAGTACCTGGGTCACCCCAGTGGCCGACCAATCCCCTCACAGCTACCCTCCCATAAAGAGGCCCACCCCTGGACCCACAATTCCCTTTCAGAGAAGCAGAGTGCTTGGCCATGGACCATGTCACTCTGCTCTCTCTCAATGGGCACTTTGCTCTTGGGGAGTGTTCTCCCCACAAACACATGAACACATAAGGTGCATATATGATGATATATTGATATGATATAGATGTGATATGAAACAATATGATATCTGTGATATATGATTAGAGTGTAGACTTTGCAATTTTTTTGTATGTTTGTTGCTCTCTCTTTCTCCCTCTCCACAGGTACCCCAATCAGATAAGTGGGGGTGTTGAGCAATGTTTGCATTCAAAAACTCAAAAACACCTATACAGGCAATCTTGCAATGATGATTACCAATACCATATTTATGTCTCTGCAAGTTGTTGTTTCTCTCTTCCCCAGAGTTACTCCAACCAGGTAAGGAGGGCTGCATGGGGGGTGTTGGAAGCACCTCTTTTGTTTAAATTTCCTTCATCTTCCTCCAGTCTTGCATGTCTACTCTAAAGTAAGCCCTAGTATACTCAGTGGGGCTTACACCTGTGTAAGGGGGGGCCTTGCTTCACCAGGAAATGGGCGTGCTCACTTGTTGCCAAATGCTGTGAGGTCCTCTGTAGGTTTGCCTTCCAACCCAACTGGTCCCCCAAGGTAAGGGGGGGGGGCTGTAGAGTGAAAGGGGGAAGGGGTGCACACACAGACCCACCAGGAAACAAGGGCACTCACCCCTCAAAAGTGTGTGTGGTCTCTGTCCTTGCAGCCCCTCTGACTGACTGCCAGATCACACAGCCAGCAGGTGCTGATTCCACTCATCCCTGCCAGCAAACGGCAAGCCAAGGGGCATAGCAGCTGATCTGATTCCATGCTCAGCCAATACCAATGAAAGCTTTGCCTGTGATGCTTCTGTCTTTGCAGGATGGTGTCTCACCAGCAAGGAGGCTAGCAGGCAGCAGGCTGCCATTCCACTGGGAAGGAGACACAGTGCAATCCTAAATATGCCTACTCAGATGTAAGCCCCATTGTGTTCAATGGGGCTTACTCCCAGGAAAGTGTATTCAGGAGTGCAAGCCTCTGGATCCCTGCAAGGAGCCCTGGGAAGAATCTCCCTTCAGACATGTTTGCACAAGCACTTACCTAGAACACAAACCCCACTGTCCCAATCACATGAGTTAAACAAGCACCCTTCATGCCTAATAAAGTTTGAGCCACAGAATCACTTCCCCCCTCCACAGCTGATGTCATTAATGATGACGAATTAACAACTACATCGTCGATGGTATGATACATCACAGGTGAAGTCCTTGCCTGATGACAAATTTACAATTCAATTTGTCAATGTTGCTGACTTACAGTTCAATGCGTCAATGTTGCTGTCGTCAGATACTGTTAACATTAATGATGTGAACATGTGTAGTAGTAGTTATTTTAAGGACTTCACAATGAACATCTGCATATGATTGCTCCAGGGATTACCTGAGGATGGGTGAGTGGGGCAGTGCCTACCTGGTTGGGGGGGGGGAGAGACAGGGGTGCCCATCCTCAGTGTAGACCCCCAATGGCATCCAGACCTGGTCCTCTGTTTCTGGAGAGGGGGCTGCCTGTAGCTTCCTTAGCATTGGATAGTCCACAACAAGAGGCCACATGGAAGTAGTGAGACCACCTGTGAGCATTGCAGAGATGAGGGAATTCAGGCAGATGCCAGTGCTGTGTTCAAACTGCCTACAGTCTGAAGATACTTAAAGGTCCAGGCACTGCTTAAAGGTGCAGGCACTGTGTCATCCCTTCCATGTGCTCAATCTGAATGTGGTTGATTCTGGGGTCCCACTGCATCCTCACTGGAGACTGTTCTGTATCTGGAAGCCCCCCTACTCTGTGACCCTCTGAATGAGCAGGAGCAACTGCAAACATATGAACAAGTACACATGTGAACTGACCCCCCTTTTGTGTCTGCAAAAGGCCATCTGGGAGTCACTGGGGTGGGCTGAGAGAGGGTTCCTGGGGCCTGATGTCACCCCTTAGGCTTGTGAAGTGAGAGGTTTTGGGTGGGCAGTGGCCCCACAAGTGATCAGACACCCTTGCCCTGTTGTGGGAGCCCCAGGTCCCCTGTGCCCCAGGATGTGCTTTTGCTCCCTGGCAGACCCAGGTGGGCTCCTATCCCCTCTTCCAGAATTCCCTCCCCACAGATGCCCCTGGCAGCCCCCTTGCCTCCCCTTGCCCCCTGCTCTGCCAGCTGCTTGGGGACCCTTGCCCCTTCCCTGCCTGAGTCAGCAAGGGGGTCTCTTTCCTGGGCCTTCTGCCTTCTGGATGGGGTCTTCCCTCTCCTCCCAGCCCACCTGAGTGTGGGCCCTGCGTCTGGCATGCTGTACCTTTAATGCTGATGTTTCCTCCAGACGGTTGCCAAAGACCACAGGACACTCATGTTTATCTGTTGATGTTGTTTTTATTGACAATACACACAAATATGTATCCCTCTGTGCATCTTGTCCCTGCTGATGCCTGGGCTTTTCCTGGGGCACCTTGCCTGTTTGGGGGTGCAGGGGGGCAGCTTGTTTCCCATTTCTATCCCTGACAGCCCTGTCCTGTCCACCATGCTGGGAAGGCACTCTGACAGCTTGACAGCTACTCTCCCCCCATCTTGCCAGCTGGTTCCCCATGTGATCAGGAGAGCAGCAGTTTGGACAGCTGCTAGTGATTCTGAGTGATGTGGAAGCAGGTCAACTCGTGTGTAACTGCAGGCCATGTAGCACTTACAGGCTGCCTTCTGAGCATGCCCGATGGAGTAACTTATGTGGATCACTGCACTGGAGCAGTTACGGCAGACCTAAGTTATGGGCACACCTAAGTTCTCTGCCTCACACATAACTTTGTGTTTAGGATATGACATAGTTAGGGCAGAGTAGTTAGGTCAGAGCAAGCAGACTTTGCTCTGGATTGTGCTTTATGAACCTTTTTAATCTGAACCATTTTGTGTCATAAATTGTACTGTAATGTACTGTAAAAACTCGTACTACAGAATTTTTCCCCTATATAGATCCATGTAGTCTCATAGTAACAGGAGGAGATATCTCTGCTTAAGGAATGTGACCTTCTCGAAAAGAATGCAATCCACAATCAGGGAGTAGGACAAGAGCGTAAGGTGGTTCAAACTGCATTTTCTTAGAAATTTTAAAACAGAAATTGATCTATGGGGGGGGGGGAGAAGAGAAACTGATGTGTTTGGGAAATGGGTTAGACTTATTTTTGAGGATGGAACAATATATAGTACAGTGGTGCCTCACATAAAGAGCTTAATTTGTTCTGGGGGCATGCTCTTAAAGTGAAACACTCTTTAAGTGAAGTGGATTTTCCCATAGGAAATAATGGAAACTCAGGCGACTGGTTCCACAACCCCCAAAATATTCATATAAAAATATTAACTGGATGTAAAAATGATGACAAAACACTAATTAAATTCAAAACATGCATTCAATGTGCATGACTCTATGAAGTCTACTTAGGATGCAATCCTAAAGACACTTTCCTGGGCGTAAGCCCCATTGAACACAATGGGGCTTACTTCTGAGTAGACATAGTTAGGAGGCTGCAATCAAAGACATTTTCCTGGAAGGCTAACCTTGAGGTTCAAGGTTCAAGGTGGGGGCACTTGGTGGCAGTTAGGGACAGCTGCATGTGGCACCTCCATGCAACTGCCCCCAAGTTGGGGGCAGTTAGAAGCAGCAGCGCTGGCCAACAGCCCTTTTAAAGAGCCTCTGTGTTGAGCGCCAGGACTGCATAGCATGCATGCCCATAGCATGCTTGCTTGTTAAGTGAAGTGTAACTTGTTATGTGAAGCAAGATTTCTTGGAAATTTATACTTGTTAAGTGAGGCGCTTGTTATGAGAGGTATCACTTTATTCCACTATTAAATAGAATTCTATTTAATTCT
Source organism: Cryptoblepharus egeriae (assembly GCA_030015325.1). Lineage (NCBI taxonomy): Eukaryota > Metazoa > Chordata > Lepidosauria > Squamata > Scincidae > Cryptoblepharus > Cryptoblepharus egeriae. The sequence continues at coordinate 6,787,006 of JAREYC010000004.1, forward strand.
AATACCATTCTAATACTATTCTAATCCTAATACTAATACTAGTATTCTAATACAGTACAAATACTAATAATAGTATTCTAATACTATTCTACAATAATATTCTGCTATTACATCATATTAATAATATTACATTACTATTACATTACTATTACATTTAAATGGTAGAATATCTTTTTTTCTTTCTAATACTACATCCGCTCCCTGGCTTATTAATGTGTTAGCTGTGGGTATCTCTGTAGCAAAATAATGGTTCTTCAACAGACAGAAAAAGTGAATCTCAGCCTGCAAGCGGTGTTGTTTCTTCAGGGTGATTTCGTCCTAGCTTAGAGAAGGGGCAACTAAATTCCTCTAAGGCTGCAATCCTAAAGGCACTTTCCTGGGAGTAAGACCCATTGAACACAATGGGGCTTACTTTTGAGCAGACAGGGTTAGGATTGTGCTCTTAGTTTCTGGTTTTCTATATAAAAAACACAATACGACAGAGAAAAGCAGGCAGGCACTGTATCACATATAAATGTCTTTGATACATTTGTCACAGGAATCAATTTGTCACAGCAAGCATAATGTGCACAGCACGACTGCTGAGCCAGAAAATAAATAAATAAAATAGTTCAGTAGCTCAATTATACTTTCAGCTACTGAGATAAGAGACGCAAAGAAAGTTTCTCCAACACCAACTGTTTTCTCAAGGTTTATTTTCCTTTCCTGATAAGGGGCAAGGTTTCCAATCAGAGTCATAAAAGCTCTTCCTATCAAGGAGTCATCTCATATACCCAAGACGTGCATGCCTCCCTTTGCTATCTTCATAATGTGTTCATACACATACCCGCTGAGTTTGGCTGCCCTCCTTTTAAAGGTCATGAGCGATGATAGAGAGAGAAAATGAGTCTCATCCCAAGATTCCTTTGTTCATTTGGACCAGACGGTATTTATCAAGAACCCAATAGTCACATGGTGTCTTTCCATTTCCCTACCCGGTATGGCTCCCAAGGGGAACAGTGCCTTGCATGCCTTCTTGCAAGACTGACTTCTCCATCCCTCTAATGCCACTGATCTGCACCACTGATCATCTTGTCTCTCAACCTCCCTAATGTGACCCCACTGAGATCAGAACCCCAGCATTGAAAAACAGAATCAGAATCATAGAATCATAGAATCTTAGAGTTGCAAGGTACCCAGTAGGTCATCTAGTCCAACCCCCTGGGTTTAGGAAATCCTCCTAAAGCAGCTCCGACAGGTGCTCATTGAGCCTTTGCTTGAAGATCCCCAGTGAGGGAGCCTGATTATATACAAAGTGTTCATCTTCAATCCTTCTAATTATTCCTTGTTTATTTTATGATCAACAGTTATCATTCAGCTATAGGTATTCATATGCTCCTGCTATAGAATCCCACTACCTGCAGCATGCTTGTTAATTTATGATGACGGGAACTGTAAAACCACAGTTAGAATTTAATTCAAATGTCCAGTCCAAGAAGTCACTTAGAAGAATACCAGGAAAAATGTCAGCAGGCTTGGGCTGGGAGATAAGTGGGGTCTGTAACAAATACGCCGACTAATGTCACAGATCAAAAATGCTGAGAAAAAAATTTATAATCGTTAAATGGAATAAAGACACTGAAATGTCAACTGCTTCTGATCTGTTAATATTTAGGGGACAGCCTCCTGTTGCAAGAATTAATGGTGCCAATGAAAAAATTTTTAACAGACATAGGAAAAGATCTGGAACAGTGGCAGCCCAGGATTTTTTCCTTTTCTGCTTCCCCACGGTCCCAGTCTGTGAAGGCCAACTGCCGTTCAGTGAATTAAAAAGCACACTGGCCCTACAATCCAGAGTAACTACAGGAGCACGTAAGAGACATTTATGTCGACATAGTTATGGCACCACCTAGTGAAAACCCATGGGAAATTCATATTGCAATCCAGAGTAAATTGTTCTTAATCGGAGCAAGGACTCCCCGTATTTACTCTGGATTGAGCCCTACGTCCAATTTTTTTCAAACCACTTTTAAGCCACTGCATGACATTGAGAAACCCTATTTACATAATCAGTGGGAAACATACTAGGATAACCTTCCTTGTAATTATTCCCGTAATTATATCTTGCTGTGATGCTTGCTGTCCTAGCAAGATCTGCTAGGACCGGTGAGGCAGAGAGACAAGGAGCTGGTGGCTGGATGAAAGAAAGGAGATCCACAACACACTTCTTGCCAGCACCCACAATTCTTGCCAGAACCCACAAAACACATTTCTTGCCAGCACCCCACTTCTTGCTTTATATGAAAGAAGGTTGATTCTCAAGACATCATCTAATGAGCAGATAACCTGAATTTCTTCTCAGTGCTAGGAAGTTGTTCGGTGCTGCCATTAGCCTGATCCAGCAAGGCCCTTCCTATGTTTTTAATCAAGTAGGCTTTAGTCCACAAACTTTTACACTGAAATAAACTGAATAAATAACTGGGTATAAACTGAAATAAACTGGGTAGCCTTTAAAATGTTGTAAGTTTCTCTATTTTTTTGAAGTTCAAAAAATCTTTTTAGCTTCAGTTTTTCTACACTGGCAGTATGACACCTCCTTGACACGGAAAATCATGGGCTGTTTGCAAGCTAATGTTTCCAACTGAGCTTTCAAGATTTATAAATTATGGTGGTGGCTCAAACAACATGTACTGCTTTGGCATCATATAAAGTTATTACTGATCACAAAGAGCTGTGCCTACAAAAACAAATGCACATCTTTTATATATATAAAACTAAAAACACTCATATATATATATATATAGAGAGAGAGAGAGAGAGAGAGAGAGAGATCACATGAAAGCAATTCATGAAAGCCCATTTAATTTAATTAATTTAAATTTAAATAATATATTGCATATTATTTTTGAATTACAAGAAAGTTTTGGAAGGGTGTGTGCACAGATCCTTTGCTGAGCCACACACATGCTCTTTCCAGCCGGCCTGAGGGTTTTCTGGCAGACTGTGAAGAACCCATGTGTGTGATGTGTGATGTGTGTGTGATGGCATCATACCATGCCATATCATACACATGCCATGGGCGCACGGCAGCATCAGCACGCCCTTGCTCTGGGATGACAGCCTCCCTGAAGTTATTCCTTCCTGCAGGACAGAACTAGGTCCAGATTGTACCTCATACAGAAAGGCAGCCAATGAGATGTACCTTGGCTTGGTTTGTCCTACTGGACTTATAGGATCAGCATGAACAGACCTGGCAGCAGGGGGAGCTCAGAGCCTTTGAAGCAGCCACAGGCTTTCCTGTAATTGCTTTGCAAAGGGCAAGACTCAAAAGCTTTTACCATCAAATGGGAATATACCTGAAAGCGAATGATGCTAATTGTAGGAGGGCTCTGTGCATACCCTCCTTTCTCTCTCGCTTGTCTAAAGTGCAGTGGTGGAGGACAAATTTCTTCCAGTAAAGCACTGGATATTGACTCTCAGAACAAGAACATTAATAGGCTTTAATGTATCATGATTCCCCACCTCTCCACCCCACTCTCGCTTGCAAATAATATATATTGTACTTTGCTTTAGAGATAGGGACTAATCTCCATGCACCTCTTATGCTGCTGATACGGTTCACAAGCACTCTCTCTCTCTCTCTCTCTCTCTCTCTCTCTCTCTCTCTCCCCCAGCGCCCCCCCATGCAACAAAGCCTTTAGAAGGAAAGTACCATAAAAGTACTGTTTCCCAGAAATGTGCTCATTATGATCATTTGTGGCTGGTGCATGACAGCGCAACATTTTTTACCATCTAATTGCTTCTTAGGAAAATATTATTAGGGTTGTCATTAGATTGGAGAAATCTTAGTCCATCGTGTGAGTTTTAATAGATTAAAAACCCAACCCTATACTCAAGATACACTGCTATGGTGCTCCATATATGAGTAGCAGAAAGATAGGTTGTGCAGAAATCAGCCCACTGACAGATGCACTACAGATCCTGGCATAATTTTGGGAAAATGCCACATCAAATGCCACATCAAAGCTCAGACATCACCCAGACATCGGGTTGCCATTTGTCCCGAAAAACAGGGACAGTCTCGATTTGTGGGGATTGTGTTCACATACTGGCAAGTGTGACAGAGGGTCATGTCCTGATTTTGTGGACGAGAATTATGGCAACCTACCCGGACACCAGCACAACTCTGCCAGTGTAGAGGCCAAAAAGAGGGAGGATACTGGGAAGGGAAAAGGGAGATATGAAGAGAGGTGTACATATAGATACACCTTTTTACACCTGCTTCATACACTCCCCTGATGCTAGAGTGCCTATGGCTGCAATCCTAAACACACTTTCCTGGGAGTAGGCCCCATTGAATACAATAGGACTCACTTCTGAGAAGACAGGCTTAGGATTGTACTGTATGTGTTTTCACCAGGATGCCATTACTGCTGATTTTGATGGGATTTGTATATGCACAGGAGTGCCTTAGGTTTTGTTTCTGTTGTGGGTGAGGATTTCAAATGAAATATAACTAAGATAAGTTTTTTAAAAATCTGTTTTGGTTACACTTCTTCAGAAATGAGACAATTTACTGCTTCTTTAACTTTCCAAATATGTGAAACTGTAATTCTTTACTGCTGAGCCTGAGAAACTATAGCCAACCTTAGCCAGCAGCGATGTTTCCAGAAAACAGAAAAGAACCGTGAACTTAGACTCCACTATGCACTAAGGAAAACTAAGGGACTTTGTTTGGACACTATTTTTATATTTGGAGCTAAATACGCAGAAAAATAGAAGGAATTTTCTGGTAAGAAAAACACACCACAAATGGAAATTTCCATATTACAGCCCCACAGCATGGGGTTTCATCAGTCTTAACTCTGTCTCAAGCTTAGATCAAATATTCTGAATAAAGACTGGAAAGAAGTGTATGAAAATAAGCCCAGATCTCTGCAAGACAATTACAGTCACAGGCTGCAATTCTGTCCACACTTTCCTAGGAGTTAGCCCCATTGACTATAATGTGAGTTGCTTCTGAGAAGACAGGCATGCGATTGGGCTCATAGAGACAGATAGTAGGTCTAGACCAGTGGTTCTCAATCTTCCTAATGCCGTGACCCCTTTATAAGTTCCTCATGTTGTGGGGACCCCCAACCATAAAATTATTTTCGTTGCTACTTTATAACTGTAATTTTGCTACTGTTTATGAATCGTAATGTAAATATCCGATATGCAGGATGTATTTTCATTGTTACAAATGAAATGTGTGTTCTATGCACACATTGAACACAATGGGATTTAATTTCAGAGTAGGCATGCATAGGATTGGGCCGTAAGGCTGCAATCCTATTCACATTTACATGGGAGTAAAGGCCCCCTGACTATAATGGGATTTATTTCATGCATAGGATTGGGCCCTGAGGCTGCAATCCTATCCACATTTACATGGGAGTAAAGGCCCCCTGACTATAATGGGATTTATTTCAGAGTAGGCATGCATAGGATTGGGCCCTGAGGCTGTCAGTCAGCCCCAGTGCACGCGCAGCTACAGCCAGAGGTCTGGCAAGCTTGACCTGGCCCCCTGCACCAGGGGTCTTTAGGCGACCCCCAGGAAAGCTCTAGGTGACCCCCAAAGGGGTCCCGACCCCCACTTTGAGAAACGCTGGTCTATCTACAGTATTTATATCTACAGTATTTATATACCGCTTTTCAACTAACAAGTTCACAAAGCAGTTTACAAAGAAAATGGAAAAATAATAATAGCTAATTAATAGCTAATGGGTCCCTGTCCCAAAAGGGCTCACAATCTAAAATGCAAAAAAAAAAAAGTGGTCTAGATTATGGCAGTCACAGATCTAGGTATCAATCGATCGATCGATCAATCAATCAGTCAATCAATCAAAAAGTATTTATATACCACTTTTCAACAAAAAGTTCACAAAGCAGTTTGGGCCAGTGATTTGGCCCAAAGTCCCCTAGGGAGCTCACTGGGAGACTTTAAACCAAATCACTGCCTAGATCTGTGGATGCCTAGTTCTAACTGCTACACTACATGAGCTTAACAATTTTTAGTTGTATTTTTTTAAACACTTAGAGCACAATCCTAACCATGTCTACTTGAAAGTAAACCCCATTGTGTTCAATGGCTCATATCCCAGGAAAGTGTCTTTAGGATTACAGCCAAAATGAAGATGTTGGGTAACTTAACTGGAACCAGTCATTGGGAACATACCTTATCAGTCTTGGAACAGCTACCGTGGCTACTAGCCTGTTTCTGAGCACAATTCAAAGTGCTGGTTCTTACAGAGCCTGAAACCAGTTGGAACCCCCAAAAAACTGAAGGATCGTCTTCTCCTACATGAGTCTCCCTAAATATTTCATTCTTCTGCAAAAATTTCTTGCAGAAGAATTACATTTCTTCTGCAAGAATCTTCCTAAACATTTCATCCTCTGGTAAGTGACCTCAGGCAGGTGGTGACCCGCTAAAGGTAGATAAGAAACCATATCTATAGATATAGATAAATCTATACAGGTACTATCTAGTATTGCCCTCGGGTCAGCACAGTGGTGTCACAAATGTGCTATAAAACCATTTGCATCACCCAGAAAAAAGGGGATGCTGACTATGTTTGCCATAATTCTCTTCCACAAAATCAGACCAGGACCCTCTATCCCATTTGCCAGTACGTGTACACAGTCCCCCAAAATTGGGATTGTCCCTGTTTTTCCAAACATATGGCAACCCAAATGCTGACACAAGGAATTGTCCTGATCTCCCCATGCCACTATATGTCTCAAGATTATGAGTTCCACTGGATGAGTTCAGCCATCCTGGGAGTTGGATGGGCAAGGGGAGGATGAAGAGGAGGTGGGAGGGAGATGTTCCAAGGTTGGGAAAACCCAGGTGGGACTATGGACAGGTAGGCAGGAGGTGCGGCTCAGACCCTGCACATGTGCTGGATCCAATCCGCGTTCCTGGGCAGCCCATAGCAGTCCTGGGCGGCTTGGATCTGTGTGGAAATTTAAGATGCTAAATGAACTATGGGCAAAATCCAGAGTGACTATGGGGAGTCCTTGCTCCGGTGTAAGAACAATTTGAGAGTCCTTGCTCCGGTGTAAGAACAATTTACTCTAGATACCAATATGAATTTCCCATAGGTTTTCACTGGGTGGTGCAGTAAGTACGGGTGCACGTAATATCTCTTACGTGCTCCCGTAGTTACTCTGGGTTTGGGGGTAAGAGTAACGGGAAGGCTGTCTTCTGATGCATACCTGAGAATCATGATCTCTGTCTATCGTGACATCACTGATTATTGTACAGGCCACTGTTGATCATGCAGATGGTTTTCTTTGGGCACCGCTCATTGGCTGGTCTGCTTTTTGTTTATCTCCGAGACGTGTCCTCTCTACGTAAACAGCCGAGTAATACTGCACTGCAGAAAGGGTGGCCTTTGTGTGGGTGTGTGTTTGGGGAGACGGCCACTGAGTCATCGCAGGCTTCCAAGGCACGAACGCTCTGCCTGGCCATGGCACTCTCTCAACTTGAATTGTTTACTGGTTATGCTGCTGGCACAATTCCCGGGCCTGGTGCTGTGGTTAGAAATAGGCCAAAGGGCAAACAAACAAATGGCTATGAAAAAGCCTTTTCATTTTTCCAAAATCGGCTTTTAAGAACACATTTGTGTAGAGAAACTAAGTCATCACAGATTGAAACTGCCAGATGAATACTATAAAAACAAGAACTGGGGGAAAGGGGGACTCACAAAATCTTCTGAATCTTTACTGGTACTATTTTCTGCCAGTATGTGAACACAATCCCCAAAAATTGAGATTGTCCCTGGGACAGAGTGACCATATGCCCGGAAATTTCCAGATTTGTCCTATTTTTTAGTCCCCTATCTAGGTGTCCTCCAAAAGGGCTTCATTGTCCTCCGTTTTGGCTTCATTTTGGAACTTTGCAATGTTGTGTAGTACCCCATCGTGTCATATGTTGTTAGATTCGTATCAAAGAACAAAATCCAATGCAAAAATTGGTTTTGAAATATCTCCTTCCTATCAAACATTATGGCCAAAAAACTAAAAAATTTTTTAAAAGCATGGAAAAGTGAAAGTGCCCAATATCGCAGCTTTACTCATGAGTAGGCAAATGTGGCATTGTCTGCTGGAAAGGCCAGGCTGAGCAGAATCCAAGACCTTGTCCTCCTTTTGAGGTTTGGGTATCTGGTCACCCTGCCCTGGGATTGGCAGTCTTGAAGGGACTGTGCAATGTCCTTATACAGATCTGTTTGCTACCACTGCCTGTAATGGGAAGCAGCCCCTTGAATGGGAAGCAGCCCCTTGAATGGGATGGGAATGCAGCCCCTTGAATACTCCCTTCAAAACTGCTCTGCCCCCTCTAGCTATGCCACTGGTCCACCCCATTCCAAAATTATTCCTTCAGTTTTGATAAAAGAACATTTATTGGTTTTATTTATATTTATTTGTGCTGAAAATATTAGTCTAGGGCAGTGGTACACAAAGTGGGGAATTGGACCTCCTCGGGGGGGTTGTGACTTCAGATCGGTGTGGGGATTGAGAGAGGGTGGGATCCTCATCTTGGAATGTGGCACTGGGCTTTCCAGGGAGTAAGTTTCAATAAACACAATGGGACTTATTTCTGAGTAAACAGAGGCATCACATCCCTGGCATCCCTGGCATCACATCCCAGAATGTTTGACAGAGGACCTGGTCAGATTTTAAGGGCGAAATCCAGAGTAACTACGGGGAGCCCTTGTTCTGGAGTTAGAACAAGTTACTCTGGATTGCAATATGAATTTCTCATAGGTTTTCATTAGGTGGTGCAGTAACTACAGGTGCATGTAAAGTTTCTTACGTGCTCCTATACTTACTCTGGATTTGGGGGTAAGTTTGAAAGGGGGGCAGATATGCCTGAGACTGAGTACCACTGGTCTGGGACAAGCCCTGCAATTCTAAGCATCACAGAGTCATGGATAAAAAACAAGCAGACTCCTGCCCCAGATACCTCCAAGTGGAGCCAGCACTACTCTGTGCCAAATGTAGGGAGAAAATTCAGCATTTTTTAATCTGTTGGAGATGGAGCAGGCAGACAACACACAGCCTTGCAATCAGTCCCTCAAAAGCAAACAACATGTCCCAGGAACACATGTCTCTCCCCATCTAACCCACTTGCCAGCCAGCAGCAAACATGCAAATTTGTCTCCCTTACACTTTACAACACCATGAGCATGGCTTGGGCATGGATTAATTCTCTTATCCTGCCGAACAAGCAATTGGTGCCAGTAAAGTTGCCTATTTGACAGTGCACAGACCACCCAGGAGCCAAGAAAGAAAGCCACAAATGCAGGTCATTGTGAAAAATTGCAATCATCAATCAGTTAGGATCCCGTTTTTTTTTTCTACCACATTAGACCGCACGGGTCCATTAGACCCGGCTGGAAGTTTGTGTTGTGTTTTTTTTTACTGAATTTATTATTATTACTTGACAAGACTTTCTGAGTTTTTTACTGCTAATGAAACAGTTACAAAACCAAAAGCATAAAAGTTTTTGAATTTACAGTTTTTCTGTAAATTCCAATTTATACATATCATCCCAGGACGGGTCCATTAGACCCATTTGGTCTAAGTCTAAGCCTAAGTCTAAAAACTGTAAATTCAAAAATTTTTATGCTTTTGGATTTGTAACTGTTTCATTAGCAGTAAAAAGTCAGAAAGTCCTGTCAAGTAAAAATAATAAATTCCAGTAAAAAACACAATACAAACTTCCAGTTGGGTCTAATAGACCCAGTTGGGATCCTATGGGTTAAAAGAACTTGAGAATCTTCCGGCACCATATAGTTAAATTTTTCCTTATATCTTTAGCACAGAGGTTCCCAGATGTTTTGCAAGGGCAATCCACTTTTTCAGCCACAGGAGCAACATTGCACCCCAGAATGCCTTACAGCAGCATTTCTCAAAGTGGGGGTCAGGACCCCTTTGGGGGTCACCTAGAGCTTTCCTGGGGGTCGCCTAAAGACCCCTGGTGCAGGGGGCCAGGTCAGGCTTGCCAGACCTCTAGCTGTAGCTGCGCGCGCACTGGGGCTGACTGACAGCCTCAGGGCCCAATCCTATGCATGCCTACTCTGAAATAAATCCCAGTATAGTCAGGGGGACCTTTATTCCCATGTAAATGTGGATAGGATTGCAGCCTCAGGGCCCAATCCTATGCATGCCTACTCTGAAATAAATTCCATTATAGTCAGGGGTGTCTTTACTCCTATGTAAAGCTATCTACCTATCTACTGTATTTATATACTGCTTTTCAACTAAGAAGTTCACAAAGTGGTTTACAAAGAAAATGGAAAAAATAATAATAGCTAATTAAAAGCTAATGGGTCCCTGTCGCAAAAGGGCTCACAATCTGAAATGCAAAAAACAACACCAGCAGAAGCCACTTGAACATGCATTGCTGGGGAGTGTAGGGCCATTTACTCTCCCCCTGCTAAATAAAAGATGGATAGGATTGCAGCCTCAGGGCCCAATCCTATCTATGCCTATTCTGAAATAAATCCCATTGTGTTCAATGTGTGCATAGAACACACACTTCATTTGTAACAATGAAAATACATCCTGCATATCGGATATTTACATTACGATTCATAACAATAGCAAAATTACAGTTATAAAGTAGCAATGAAAATAATTTTATGGTTGGGGGTCCCCACAACATGAGGAACTTATAAAGGGGTCACGACGTTAGGAAGATTGAGAACCACTGCCTTACAGCTTTTGGGTCACATTACAGTATGCAAGACCTCAAAGCATTCTGGAGCATGATACAGTCAATGAATTGAGTTGTACATTGGCACCAACTGGAAGCCACAAGACATGTGGGGGCTCAGAATGCCTTGAAGCTTCCAGGTATGCCAACCACCAAAATTTGGGTTGATAATGACTGATTTATATTGACTTTTGACAATCACTGAACCTCGGACTAAGAACCTGACTCTCAAGATGGTTTACAAAAAATTCATAATAAAACATAACGGAAAAAAACAAACACTATCAAGCAAATAGCAGATAAAAAGTCCAACAGATCTCCTCAATGTCCTCAACTTTCATTCCTTCATCTCACGATCCCAACATTAAACCCACCACCAAAACCTGTTTGAAATAAATTTTTTAAAAGTCAGAAAATATTCTGGAAAAGGTGATCTGACATAAATCATCAAAATGGCCTTTATAAACTCAAAACAGCAAAACACCAGTTTTGATATCTTTTTTAAGATAATGATCAAGAAATGTGTGGTTTCAGCTTCAAAAAAAAGGATATATAACAATCACAAGTTATAAAGAAATTAAAAATAATCATGAAATGGTGTTCAGTGCATCAAAGCACACTTAGAAACATGATCATTAAGGCTATAATTTTCTGAAAGAACTGAATATAGCACAATAATACATTTCCTTTTTTTCCAAATTGTTCCAATTAATGATGAAAGCTTCTAACAAAATGGCAAAAATGTTGCTCAACCTCATCTACATTAATAAGCTTCCTCGAATTAGTTCAAAGATATTTTCAGGGTATAAGAGAGACAGGACTGAAGAATGCCAAAATATATTATTATGCAAATTTTCAGAACTGCAGAGCGCTTTGTGGAATGCAATGGACCAATATAAACACCAATTTGCTAACACCCATAATGTCCACCAATGTCAAGAAATTTCTTCCCCATGTCCACACTTTTTTGTAAGTGCATTTGTAAGTGTTTCGTTCTCATTTCATCAGCGTCAATTTTATACCACTCAAGCTTTCTTCCCAGCTCAATAGAGTGACCACTAATATAAGAAATGGAGGGCTGAATTGTTCTCCTTTCTATTTTCTTAAATTCTACAAAATTCTTTTGTGAGTTTATACCACTCAAGTACAGGGTGACCAGACGCCAAACGCAAAATCCCTGAACAGCAAGGCCAAAATTTCTGATCGAAGGCCAAAATTCCTACTCCCTACCCGGGAAATGTAGGACAAAATGTAGAGCATGTTAAAATAAGCTAAAAACATTTAAAAAAATAAGCTAAAAACACTGGTATTGCTTTCCTGTACATAATATATTACACTGGCCCTACAATCCAGAGTAACTATGGGAGCAAGTAAGAGACATTACGTGCACCCGCAGTTACTGCACCATCTAATGAAAACCTATGGGAAATTCATACTGCAATCCACAGCAAATTGTTCTTACACCAGAGCAAGGACTCCCTGTCGTTACTCTGGATTGTGTCCTATATTACTTATTTTAAATTGAAAAATGATGAACTCTCCGCTCATCCCATCCCAATCTGGTTTGGGGGTTGTGGAACCAATTTTGGGGGTTCCCAAAGTTTTCCAGACAACTTTGCCAAATGAGGCATTCAGCTTCATGTAGGTTCTGGTCAGGTTTGAATAAATTGGGGAAAAATTGGCAATTGTGTTTTGCATTATGGAAAATAAAAGCAGATATTTATTTTTATGCCCAGACACTAAGTTTTTTGCACAGGGTGATCAGATGACAAATGCAAAATCCCTAAACCCCTAAAATCCCTAAAATTCCTATGTGCTTAAAAAATTGAAGGACACCGCAAAAGTGTAGGACACATGGAGGACATGTTAAAATAAAGCAGAAATACTCATATTGTTTTCCTGTACTTAATTTCAACCCTTTAAAATTGAGAACCTTGTAAAATGCATGATTCAGACCCAGACATTAAAGCAACCGTTTGTAGTAACACAACACAAGCCAGTGACTCCAACGTATGTGGTTCACACCCAAACACACAAATACAAACACAAGCACACACACACACAAGCAAGATATCAAGCAGGGAAGGGGATAGAAAGGAGGACATCTCTGTATCAGGGAGGTGGGATCTGGAACCACCAAGAGAAATCTGCAATGCCCCTGAGGGTGTGCAGAGTGCAAAAGCAGACTGTGGGGAGTCAGAAGGACCAGGATGTAAAGGACTGGGAAGGAGGAATCAGAGTATCTCCAGAAAGGAGTTACCTTGCAGGTCTAGAAGTGGAGTACAGCCTGAATTGTTGGCTGAGGCAGGGTTAAGAGGCACTGAAAGGGTTAAGAACTGGAGTTTTAGGGCTAGGGAAATCTGAGCTGTGTGCATGGCTCGTAAATTCCAGAGGCACTCTTGCGTTTCCCTACTCCCCCGGATAAGGTCCGGGAAAGCCGGAGGTCTAGACAGCCACTCTGTGTGGGCTTCCCCTATGGGTGGTTGGCCTCTATAGGAGACAAGAAGCTGGACTTGATGGAGAGTTGGTCTCATCCATTAGGACTTTTCTACCTATTGTATAAACCAATAATTATTGATAGTCACCAGTTCAGGGATGAAAAGCTGCTGATGCCATTGAAACAACATAATGCTCCCCTCATCCATGCTCTCCTTGAGATCCTTAGCATGACATAAATCTGCTCTTCTTTCCTTCCATTCCCTGCACATCTTCAGCACTGGAGAGAGACAGCAGCTATCTTTTATCTCTCTCTTTAACTAAAAAACCCTCTCAAAACACAATTCCTATGCATTGTTGATTGATCTCCTAAAATAAGAAGTTGGAAAAGTACATGTCTAACCAACCCTGTCACCTAATCATGGTCAAAATTAGAACAAATGAACCACAATAAAACCAGCTCAATTCATCAGTATACATTAACCTTGATCTTGTAATTCACTTTCCAAAGGCAGATTCAATGGAAATAGTTTTAATAGATTCAGAGTTTTATCTTTGAAATAGATCTTTGAATTCTTTGAAATAGATTCAAAGTTTTATCACCCAGGATCAAAATGGAACCAAGGAAAATGCTGTTTGAGGATTCAAAACCTCAATTCCTCTGTAAAAAAAGACTTTTGCTGACAAATTAAGCATTTTGGGATGGGAGCAGAAGGGTGGATGGTGGACTGTGGGCAGGTGAGAGGAGAGGGGGAGGCAGTGCTTGGACCCCCCATTATGCTGGATCCAAGCCTCCATTGGGGAGCAGTCTCTGGTCGCCCCAGTCTCCTTAGAGCAATGATCATGTGCTGAATTTTTGAACTCTTGGACCTGAGTATTGTGTCAACATAGTAATTCCCATTTTAGTTCTTTAAAACAAACTCCATACTCCTGTATCTCATCAATGTATCTCATCCACCAATCAACAGCATTTATATATCACTTTGCAGTGGAAAATTCACAAAGTGGTTTATGAAATCCCTCATGGGGGTTGCATACAATTTACCCATTCATCCCTAAAGACCAGAGGCTGCTTCTCTTGCTAGAAGATACTGAAATGTGAGTGCAATGTGGGTTTTTAAAACAATGGGGCAGACTAGCTCATCAGTTCAAATCTGGATGCTCTCCAAAAGCCCATTCTGGCTGAAGCTTCATATAAACCCAGCAGAGGAAGTTGGTAAAAGCTTGCAACATACTCCTAATGCTGGTAAGTGCAATCAGCTGACACAAAGGAGACAGGGCCCCCTGGTAGACATTTGCCTTAATGTGCACTAGTCTAGATTTAGGATCTTCCAGGCATGCTCCTTGTAGCACCAGCCGGTCATTGGTCGACTTGTCTCCCCTCCTGAGGAGTTGCAAAGGGTAATATCCAAGTAGACATGCCTAGGATTGTACTGGAAAGTGGCTTGGATGCTGGATAATTTGTAATCTTCCATCAGATGTTAACCAAATAATTCCCATCATTTATGCAATTTGACAGATGAATGTGGCCCTTTACACAAGGTGACCATATAGAACGGAGGACACTCCTCTGTTCTATATGGTCACCCAACCTTTCACTGTTGGTGTTTAGCAAGAGATGAAGATGCTCTTGTTTTAGCAAGATGATATATCTAATCATGAGATGTGCCTGCCACATTATGCACTTTTATTGACTGACTGCTGCATTAATGTGTTGTCGCCCTGTTGAGGGGTTTTTTTTTTACATTTGTTTTGAGGTGCTTTGCAAAATCTAAATAAATAAATCTTTCTATCTATCTACAGTATTTATATACCGCTTTTCAACTGAAAAGTTCACAAAGCGGTTTACAAGAACATGAAAAAAATAGCTAATTAATAGCTAATGGGTCCCTGTCCCAAAAGGGCTCACAATCTAAAGTGCAAAAAGAACACCAGCAGAAGCCACTAGAACAGACATTGCTGGGGTTTGGAGGGCCAGTTACTCTCCCCCTGCTAAATAAATGGGAACACCCACTTGAAAGAGTGTCTCTTGCCCAGTAAGCAGAGGTAGGTAGGTAGGTAGGTAGGTAGGTAGGTAGGTAGGTAGGTAGGTAAATAAATAAATAAATAAATAAATAAATAAATAAATAAATAGTACAGTTTTATGTACATGAGTTCTCTCTCCAGATCATTAGTCCAGATTAGGTATCGCTGCTACATTTCAATGGGAAAAGTGGAAAATCCCATCCTCTTTATGGGATTCCCAAAGACCTCCAGTGCAATCATAATTGTGTCTACTCAGAACAGTTCCATTGAGTTCAGTAGGGCTTATTCCCAGGAAAGTGCTCATCTACGAGGGCCCTTGGGTGCAGCTCAAAAAACAAATCGCTTCAAGAGTGTGCTTAACTATTTGGACTTGCATACCATTTTCAAGCCTTCTAAGAAAGCTCCTTACAGGGTCATCAAGGTTTGGAAAAACTGTTACATTTCACAGTACGAGGAAATCCTTTTCAGACTGTAAAGCTCTTTTTTGACAAAAAACAAGGCAACCAGATTGAGAAGAAAGAACATTTGTCATTATGAACTTGTGCTTCTTGTGAAATTGCTGTGGCTGAGGCCCAACTGGTCCAAAAATAACTACATTTTTAGGACTTCTTGGGAGACAGATGTTCTTCAATGAAGGATAGAAATTCTGGACATCAAGCAACAGCAGGGCTTCACATGCTTCGGAGACGACACTCATCCTGATCCCCTTTCTTATCAGCAAGCATGAACATCTTTGGCTCTCTTCATTAGTTTCCATTTAAACTCCGCTGCACCTGCAATTCTGTTCCTAACATTCAATTAGCTATAAAACACATCTCACTCTGAGCAGGAAGGAAACTGCTCTACTCTAATCAGGCTACCAGCAAAATGTCCATTACAGCCATCACAAATCAAGGCAGAACAATCTGGTAGCAATAGCAGCTAGTTGAGCCATGAAACCATCTACAGTGGGACTTCACTTAACAAGCGCCTCGCTTAACAAGTGTTTCACATAACAAGCAAAAATTTCCAAGAAATCTTGCTTCACATAACCATTTTCGCTTCACTTAAAAAGCAAGCGCGCTATGGGCACGTGTGCTATGCAGCCCCGACGCTCCACACGGAGGCTCTTCAAAAGGGCTGCCAGGTAGTGCTGCTGCCCAACTTGGGGGCAGTTGCCTGGAGGTGCCAGAGGAAGCTGCCCCTAACTGCCTCCAAATGTCCCCACCAACCACCTTGAACCTCCAGCAGCAGCCCAGGTAAGCCTCCCAGGAAAGTGTCTTTGATTGCAGTCTCCTAACTATGTCTACTCAGAAGTAAGCCTCATTGTGTTCAATGGGGCTTACTCCCAGGAAAGTGTCTTTGATTGCAGCCTCCTAAGCATGTCTACCCAGAAGTAAGCCCTATTGTGTTCATTGGGGCCTACTCCCAGGAAAGTGTCTCTAGGATTGCAGCCTAAGTAGACTTCATAGGCTCATGCACATTGAATGCATGTTTTGAATTCAATTCCAGTGTTTTGTCATCATTTTTACATCCAGTTAATATTTTTATATGAATATTTTGGGGGTTGTGGAACCAATCGTCTGAGTTTCTTTATTTCCTATGGAAAAATCTGCTTCACTTAAAGAGCATTTGACTTAAAGAGCATGCCTCCAGAACAAATTAAGCTCTTTATGTGAGGCACCACTGTACTTTTTATCCTCATTTCAGAACCAGGCTCCTAGAAGAATGGGCCTATTCGGTGGTTGACCCTGTTGCCCCAATAGTTTTCTTTTCTGAAATTAAGATGCTCTTTCTATAAACAGAATTTTATTATGTTCTCTATTTCCTGGCACTTTAACATTTTGCAGAGTGCCCCTTTCTAGTGTTAGTTTTCTTTGGGCAAAAGAATACTAGTAGTTTCTGTCATATAAATAATATAGGGGAGGAACTTATATTCACAGATCCAGTATCCACTGTTTTAATTACACAAAGGTTAGGGGTGCCTCTTGTGTGCTCATTAACATTATTTAAATGCTTACAAGACTGAAAATATTCTTGCTTTACAGGTTGCTGTAAGTATACAAGCTTATAGCGATGCACATGCTGCTTTCTGGAAACCTGAACAGAAAGCCAGAAAAAAAACCTAGATCAAGGTTAAAAGGAAGTGGAAGTTAACTTTTAAAAAAAAAAACTCCTTCCTCCCAGGATTGATGGATCTAAAAATTGGGTAAGTGCAGGTTTGCTAATATGGTCCTTCAACCCCAAAAGCAGAATACGAGGTTTGATCCAAACCTTTCTTTTTGAAGCCTTACAGATCCAGTCAAGATCTATGTTAGAAACATATAGCACATGATACATTAGTAACATGCAAAATGTTCTCCAAGCTAGTTGGTGGAGAAGCCCATCTACATGCCCAGTGGCTACAGGAGGTGGTCAGAACAAACAGAAGTGAGCCAACAGGGTAGCTGACAGTAAGATGAGCTAGGGGCTAATCCAGAGACAGAGACTAGGATAGGTTTGCCATAATTCTCTTCCACAAAACCAGGACAGGACCCCCGGTCCAGTGGTGGAATTCAAATTAATTATCAACAGGTTCTATGTCCTACATATAGGTCCTATAAGAACATATGTCCTATATGTTCTATAGATATATGTCCTATAACAACGGGTTCTATATAGTAGATGAGCACCTGCTGAAGCCGACCTCTGCCCTTGTCCTATTTGCCAGAATGGGAAATAGAACAAGGACAATCCCCCAAAACCAGGACAGTCCTGGTTTCTCAGGTCAGATGGCAACCCTAGCCTAGGACCCAGAGTGAAGTGCACAGATTCCAGACCTCTTGCGGAGCTGACCATTGGGGTTACAGGCCAAGGCTCTGTATGCTGTGGCTGATAGCACATAGAGGAAACGGAGGTTGCAGAGTTTACACATGGCCCACTTCAATCCAATTTTCCAGGGATGGTGCAGTTGTGTCAGTGGGATTTATGCCGCATCCTGTGGTGGAGGGACAATCACTGGGTTTTTCTGAAGATATGGGAACATGTGTTCCCTTACCGTGGAGCTGCATTGTGGCTACACCAGAGCTGGAAAGTTGTACAGGATTGGACCCACAGTCATATGCGGGCCCAGGATCTTGCAGGCTTGGAGGGAAGCCAGTAGCTTTCATAACATGTGCTACAAGTTTTCCTCCTGCAGCTCAGTCACATTATAGGAAAAGGTATGTATACCACAGAATTACAGCTTATGCACCTTTTTATGTAACTTGTTTGCAGACCAGGCACATTCCCACTCTCCCCCCGCAACACGCTTGTGCGTGTTCTGCCGCCCACATAACAATTAGTGGAAATTACCGGCTGCGCTTGTTTGCATTGTTCCCCGGACCTGTCTCTCCTCACACTGAGCTCTGAAGATCATGCATTATTGGATTTGACAAGATTTCTGCTGCAACAACAAAATTGCAGGGGCTGGGGAGGAAAAGAGGCAGCCAAAGTTCCCATGCGGGACACACAGTACGGCCGATCAATGCAGCAAGTTTCAAGAATTAAGGGTGAGAACTGATGCCAATTTTTTGGAGAACTGAAGCATTGTTGCCATCTCCGAGTGCAGGTTGGACGGGTTTTTGCAGGGTTTTAAGCATGTGCCAAACCTGTTTGATCAAGAGGACACTGGGACCAAAAGAGTACAGGACTAAACTGTGGGAAACTGCAGCTCTGCTATGCTCATGTCAGCCAATTCAGATCTTAATCTCAGAGACCGTCATTTGGGTCCCACCACCCTCAAAAAGATAGTACAAGACTCAAGGCGCTTCATTGCACGAACAGCTTCTGAGTTTTGTCCACACTACCGCACTGCCCCTGACCAATGGCATAACTAATGATTGCATAGCCTGGTGCAAATTTCATAATGTGGGGTGTGTGTGTGTGTGTGCATAGACAGATGTAGATGTGGACAACCTCAAAATGCCAGATGAAGGGGAGGGACTTTAGAGGGCACTCAAGAATTACAGTTATTAGTAGTACATGCAACTGTTTTAGGGATTGGAGAGCTTGTGGCCCAAACTATACATTGCTTTAATTGCGTGCCTCTGCTGTTGACTTGTGCCTTCCTGAATATTCTTGAATCACAGCAGATGCATGGCATAGTGACACTGTCCCCACAGCACTTTGTTGGCTGCTCCTCATAGCAGGTTGGGGTGAAGCTAGGAAATGGTGATCATGATGCTTAGAGCAGAGTCACAGTCCATGCTTTGGGTGGAAAAGAGTCCAGATTCAATTCTTGGTAGATTCTCCTGTTAGGCCTGGAAAAAGACGTCTGCCTAGAAAACCACCAACATAAACAATACTGAGTTAAACTGAGCAACCGTTAGTAAAAGGAACCTCACCCATTCATTCCGTGAAGCTTCTCCAACCACTTTGGACAACCTCAAAATTTCAGATGCAGTTACCTGGATGCAGGTGTCAGATGTGCTCCCTGAAGCATCTGGTGGGCCACTGTGTAATATAAGAAGCTGGACTTGATGGGCCTTTGAGCTGATCCAGTGGAGGCTCTTCTATGTTCTTATGAAATGTTGCCCCAGAAGTGACATCACAACCAAAAGTTGTGACATCACTTTTAAGTTTTGATAGAACACAGATATTCCAATTCAGTTTGTTTTCCAATGATATGATGGTACAGGGTTACCTTTCCAATGATATGATGGTACAGGGTTAGTATTCATACATACCCAATTTTTCACAATTTTGGCTAGCCAAAATTCAAAATTCATTGTGCTGTCAAGCCCAGCAGAAGGAGGTAGCAAGCCCTCCTGGCCCCATCCTCTTCTTGTGAGCTTAAAGAGTACACAAGAAGAGAATGGGGCAACTAGGTGGGCAACTAGGTGGGGCATCTAGGCAAACTGCGGACCAGAAGATGGAGCAGGTACAAGATACCTTCTGCCAACTCATTGCCACCAGTTCACTTCTTCCAAAGATACTGCCTGAGGCAAGAGGTTCAATAGGCCTCTTAGATGGACCAAGTGATTTCACATAAGAGACTCATTTAGGTCATTACCCCAGAGATCGAGACCTTAGTGGCAGTGCCTGTTTTTGGGCAGACAAAGAAGAGTGGCTTATTCAGGCCAGCCTTCCTAGGATGTCGATGTTTAATTAGGATTGACTGCTAATCCTTCACCAATATATTCATTCACCAATATATGCTGATATCATGTGAATGTCCTGTAGTTTAATCTTGTAATATTTAGATGTTATGTGCCCTGAGTGATGTTGAGTACTTATAGTACTGGTGTGTTATAAATCAATAAAATAATAATAATGGAACGGGAAGATTTTGCAGTGTTTCCTAATGTGAGGAAGGAAGACTGTTGCACCAACTCAAGACATACAGGCAAGGAAGGATTTCTAATGTTTAATGATGTTTAAGGGTGAATGAGCAAGGGAGGGGATCCTTAGTCGAAGGGCCAACCAGTTGAGTAAGGTGTGATTCTGACTCACTAACGGACAACAGCAGTGCTTTTTTTCCAAGCCCAAAGAAGATTCATCTTAACAATTCCTTTGGCAATTTTGGATTATTGTTCAGACACCTCTAAAGATGTGAAGCTACCTTGAGTCAGACTTTGGTTTCATCCAGTCAGGTACTATCTACTCCGTTTTTTAAAATATTCTTTTAAAAATAAATTTATATTTCATGTTTTAATCAGTGGCAATCACTCCATAATAAAGTAAAAAAAGCAAAACATACGGTACATAGCATCATTAAGACCACAATCCGAACCATGTCTACTCGAAAGTAAGTCCCACTGTTCAATGGGTCTTATTCCCTGGAAAGTGTCTTTAGGATTGCAGCCTTAAACACATTTCATAAGACGCTGAAGAACATCCAGTATTAAAAGGACAAAAATAAAATCTCATGATGAATCTGAAAAGAAACATTTTAAGGGCCTGGTGGAAGGTAGAAGAGAAGGAAATTCAATCAAGTAGGTACTCTTAATAAGATGTTTTTTCTTACCATCAACCCCCTCACTTTTGTAAATGATATCACATTTAAAATCTAACACAAAATTAAATGCCCCTAAATTCAGGCTTATTTTTACATTGTAATGTACCACATCACTAACAGTGGTTCCTTTATCCTTCTATGAGATACCAAATCCTTGTTGAATCAATGCATATTGAGGACAGCTGGATTTGAAATTGGAGGGGAGAGTATAGAACGACAACCAAATTACAGAATGTTATTCCACTAGATAATAAATTCAAGGAAAAGGGATGAACATGTGACCAAAAAACATTTCTCCCCCATAACCCGTGAAAGCTCTCTGTTACCAAAATAAGTGTTTATGGCATACGGGCAGCCCCAAAAGTATAACTTTACTCCCACTAATTCTGCTAAGCCAAAACATGTTTCCAGACAACAAATTTGTTTTGCAACTTTTTTCCTTCTGGAATCTTATTCATTAAGTAATCTCTCCCCAGTGAGGTTGGTCAATGAGACGGGTGTGTAAACAGATCCCTTCTGATTCTGAGACCCTTTAAACAGAATGACACTTTGCTTGACTGCATGAATATTTTGAGATATGGAAAGAAGATCCACAGAAGATCTGGACCAAGACAGATCGTCATCAAGGGTTGATGACTATCTTGATAGTCATCAAGATGGTTCATCAAGGGTTGCCATGTGTCCTGAAAAACAGGGACAATCCTGATTTTGGGGGATTGTCTTCACATATTGGCAAATGGGACAGAGAGTCCTATCCCAGGGTGACCAGATGCCCAAACCTCAAAAGGAGGACAAGGTCTTGGATTCATCTAAGCCTGGCCTTTCCCGCAGACAATTGCACATTTGCCTCACAAGTAAAGCCATGCTATTGGGCACTTTCCTTTTCCCATAGAGCTCAATGCATATTTTTTATTTTTAGTTTTTTGGCCATAACCTTTGAAAGGAAGGAGATATTTCAAAACCAATTTTTGCATTGGCTTCTGCTCTGCAAAACAAATGCAATGACGTATGACATGATGGGTACTGCACACCACTGCAAAGTTCCAAAATGAAGCAAAATGGAGGACAATGAAGCCCTTTTGGAGGATACCCAGACAGGAGGCTAAAAAAGAGGACAAATCTGGAAATTTCCAGTCATATGTTCACCCTGTCCTGTCCTGATTTTGTGGAAGAAAATTATGGCAATCCTATTTTCATCCCAAAAGGATCAGAGAGTTGTGAGTTCTGAGAAGGCAGGTAATAAGCACTGGTTGAATCTTCCATGGATAACCCTTTTCCTCTCTTTTGGGGAGTCAGTCTCACTGCATTCATAGAGGTTTATTCCATGTGCCCTGTATTTATCTACAGATTATTCTTATGTTGTTTTTCTCCCAGAATGTCCCCTGAAAAAGGCAAAGATACACCCAAAACCTTTATGCTACTATTTGTAATAAATTTGTGTTTTTATTCAGCTACTGATGTTGGCAGGGGAGGTTTGGTACTTCCAGGGGCATGTTCCATGTATAAGTGTCCCAGGTTCGTCCCCAGGCACCTCCTGGCAAAGATCTCAGGTAACGGGGCAAGGGAACACCTTGAAGGGCCTCTGCTAATTCAGCTAAACAGTACGAGGCAAGAAAGACCAAAGGTCTTTGTCACTATCAGGCAGTTTTGTGCATTTGTACCATTTTGGACACAGGGACAGATCAGAAATTGGGAAGTACAGGTAGATGCTTAGACAAACTCTTCTGTACAATGCTTAGTTAGCACATGTTTTTCTTAAGACTTGTGCCAAACGCCTGTGCAAAAGCTAATCTATCACATACCATTTGGAAGGCTGCTTATCCATCATTATAAACTAACCACCTGGATAATTATACAGAGTATTTTATAGGAGTAGCAATACAGTGCGTCTAAGCGGCTGACTCATGGCTCTGGCACCAAAGAAAGAATCTGACAACAAAGCATACTCCATGTATACATTCTATAGAATGAATCAGCAGTCTTCCCTATAGCCAGATTTGAGTCTGTACCGATGCAAGCAAAAAATGTCACCCTAATCCAGGATTGTGATTAGAGAAACGCAGCCACACGTTCTTCATTCCTCAATCCTAATCTGTGCAGTCGATCCAGTCTCTGCAGTGAGACATAGAAGGAACACACTTGCTCATTGTAGGTTGCTAGGAAGATACTTAAAATCTCATTTTTAATTTTTTTTAAAGTTCGTATTACAAGTTAATACTGACTGTGTTGCTGTTCTTAACAGAAAATTGTTGCAACAAAGAAGGTCAAAGCGATATTAGACATGATGCGAGACCGTAGATGGGTGACTGGGTTTCAAATAGCTTTAAAATAAGTCATGTAGCCATTGAAAGAAGGACAATTCCCATTAGAAGTGTTGGGATATATGTGCATCAACAACCAACAACAGACCCTACAATCCAGAGCATCTTCGGGAGCATGTAACAGACATTTACATCGATGTAGTAACAGCACCACCTAGTGAAAACCTGTGGAACATTCATACTGCAATCCAGAGTAAATTCTTCTTACATCAGAGCAAGGACTCTCCGTAGTTACTCTGGATTGCACCCAAAATCAGTCACAAGTTCCAAACTTCATTTTTCAACAAGGGCATTTACAATTCATTCTATTATAAGCAATATTTCCCCATATAATTGTGACTCCATGAAAGGTCACCTTGTTCAGAGTTCTCTTGAGAACTGGTCATTAATGACCTTTGCTCAGTAATATTTCCTGCAGCTCTATCACACTAATATCTAAAAATCAAATAAAGGGAGAAGTTTACCAGTTACAAAATATTACTGTTTGCTTGCCAAGATGTTGCAACCTTAAGCCTTCCTCCACTAGAAAAAGGCGTTCGAAACTCACACAACAAATGACACTACACAGCAGTTGTAATGTAAGAAGACCCTGCATGGGGGGAACCTTAAGAACTGCAACTTCAACAATAATTGTCTTGATTTAGCATATTTACTCAATTCTATTGCACCATCAAATCTAATGTGCACCTTATACTTATAATAAAAATACCGTATTTCTCAAATCTGATTAACCATCGACTATAATACGCACCCTTATTTTGGAGACTGAATTCGTCTGAAAAAACTGATTTGAGTAAAAGATGTCCTTTTATCCAATCAGGGAAGATAACAACTCTGCAAATGTCTTGGTTAAAAAAAGAAAGTTTCTTAGGATACACCAATAAATGTAGATCAAGATTTTTGAAGTTGCCTTTCTTAGGGCCTGTCCAAACAAAGTCTCTTTGCACAATAGGGAAGGCATGTTATATATCTGAATTCAGCTTCTAGGTCTTGCTGCACTTCCAAGGTCTGTCTGCATCCACAGGGTGAAGCTTGGGTCATGTTCAGAAGGGTAAAGCATTAGAAGTAGGCAGGAGAGGAAGATATTGGGACTTTTCACTGCTCCCCCATCCACCTGCCAGTCAAATTTGATGGACATTTTACTAATCGCATCTAAAACAAACAAAAACCCTAATGCTGCCGAACTTAAAATCCCAATTAAAGTCTTCCAGTACAGGCTTAATCCTGGCTTCTAAAAGCCACCAGAGAGCACAAAGGTCTTGCAGCCTACTCTGGAAAATGCACAGGCTAAGTTTGCCAAGTTTCCATGGAAAGGGAATTCCTAACATTGTCAGGCGGCCACCTAGAACACCTCTCTATAACCCCAATTTTTAAAAACATCACACGTTGTACAGTCAAACAAATGCTCTTGGCTCACTTTAGGGCTTGTAGTGGGACAGGGCACTGAATGAAGAATGAGAAGGCGCATTTTGTTTTATCTAAGATGAATTGCAAACCAGTGGTCCAGCCTGCACTTCTTCAGCTGCAAAGAAGGTCAACATTCATTTTCTCCGTAAACTGCTATGTGAAATTTTCGTTGGAAAGTGGTAAATAAATAAATAAATAAATAAAGATTGATTGATTGAGTGAGTGAGTAGAGTGAGTGAGTGAGTGAGTGAGTGAGTGAGTGAGTGAGCGAGTGAGCAAACAAATAGAGAGAGAGGTTTGATAACTTGAAGTCATCTGGTTGAGGACACCTTTTGTGGATTTCATCAGAGGGACACTGTTTTTTAAATGCCATATCTGTATATCGGACAAGCTATCAAGAAAAGACAGAGAAGGTCTGCGTGGGCAGAAGTGGAATTCAGTTTACCGTAAGAGGCTTTTGGTAACACACAATTGAAAATTTTGGGTTAAAGTGACCGACAAAAGGACAGACTGAACTAGTGGAGTAAACAAAACAAAGCTGGTGGATAAAAGACCTTATCATTATCAGAATCTCAAGGATTCTCAAGGATCTCCAAGTAAATCCCTTGCTTTTATGTCTCTTCTGCCTATTCTTAAGGCACCTTAAGACGGAGCAGAGAATCAGATCGCTTGGGTCCAGAGTATCTGAGACTTGGGTCTGTATTCCTACTTACTCAGCCTGAAGCTCTCTAGATAGTGCTGCATCTTGACACTTTGCTGACTGATGAAGAATCAGCAGATGAGTCAGAAGAATCTACCTATCAATTCATTCCTTCTTTCAGATCTCTTATTTTATACGAGTGATGGGGAAGAGGAAATGCTATGGGGATACTAAAGGGATGCTTCTATCAGCCCTAATGTGTGGTCTACAGTCTGCTGCTGGAAGTAGTTTGCTACAGCCTGCTAGACCCATCACTGGGCAACCTTGAACCAGACACACTCTGAACACCTTTTGACCTAACCCACCTCACATGGTTGTTGTGGGGGTAAGGGGAAAAATGTGTGCCTTGAACAAAGAGGGGAAACAAATTAAATGATTTTTTTTAAAAAGCATTTGAAAATAGGATCAGGCATGTGGTTCTTAGATATATGCATGGGCTGAACCTCTTGACCGATTTGCCACATCTGTAGTCCTGTTTTATCCTGTTTGTTTAGCCGCCTTGTGTGTGTTTTATCCTGTTGTTAGCCGCCTTGGGCTCTCTCTTGTAGGAGAGGAAAGGCGGGATATAAATAAATAAACAAATAAACAAATAAATAAATTCAATTGGCATTCCTCCACAGCAACTCAGCAACCCTGCACAAAACTGCAGGGAGCACAAACCTGCATGAAGCATGAAGGGAGCAACCTTTATTCAAGGTGCCCCTGTAGATGTGTAAGGCTGCAATCCTATCCATACTTATGTGAGAGTAAGCTCCATTTACTACAATGGGACTTACTTCTGAGTAAATAGCCATTAGCTTGGGCTGTCAATCATTTTGATAAAGTTCCCCTAGCTGTGGGCACTCACAGCAGTTGAGCCAGCAATGTTTTTGGTGCCTTTTTTCTGAGCACCAGGTGGCGGTTAAGGGTGCCAGAGCCATTAAAAAATGGAAATTCTCAGGCTGCTCGCCTACATCAACAGCTTTCCTACTGTACCTGCACAGTGACACCATGTTGCCTTCTTGCACACTCCACAGGATCCCCTAATATTGAGAAAAAGGGGATCATAATCAGCTCCCAACCACAATCACACACAATAAGCCTGCAGAGCTCAGAAAGAACTTCCCCTCTTCCACGAAACCTTCTGTTGTTGCTCAGACACAGGAAGCACGTGGATAGCCCAGTGGTTATACCTCCCTCTAGCCACAGCACAACCGACCTGCCAGCAATATTGGACATTCAACAGGTACAAGCATTTACACTTCTGCATGGAAGCTGGCTCCGTGCAACAACAGGCAGATCACTTCTCAATAGGAGTCCAAGTCAACCCTCAATGTGATCTCCCATAAACACTGAGATCAGTGAAAATGGCACCCAATATGTGGGCACAATCCATCTGTTGTGGATGCTGAGGTGCAAGCACAGTGGCACTGGGCTGGCTAGACCCAGGTATTTCCACCTACATACATGCCAAGACATAACTCTGGAATGAACCTAGGTCATGTGTTGAAGACTATTTAGTACGCTTAGGATAACAGTTGACAAGAGGTGACCAAAATTGCGTACTATATTTTAATCAGTGTTAATGACCTCATTTATAAGGTGATAGCGTTTAATGGATTAATGTGCCAGCCTGCAAACATGTTTGTAGAATTGAAAGGATTCAAAGTGTTGAAAGGATTGAGTGTTGCTATGTGATTATAGTATAAATTTTTAATTATTCTATGGGTGCAATCCAGAGTAACTACAGAGAGTCCTTGCTCCAGTGTAAGAACAATTTGCTCTGGACTGCAATATGAATTTCCCATAGATTTTCACTAGGTGGTGCAGTAACTACGGCTGCATGTAATGCCTCTTATGTGCTTACTCTGGATTGTAGGTCTTGTGTATGAAGTCTGAATTTGCATCTGAATTTCATTGTATATATTTGTACAATGACAATAATCTATCCATCTGTCCATCCATCAATGTTTGTATCCTTTCAGGTTAAGGCACATGAGTAGAAGCCACAGACAGTAGTTATGAGTATGGCCCCAATTTGGTCTACACATGGTCCATTAAACACACAGACAAACAAATGGAGGAGATGGGCCACTTTATTACATGATTATTAAATAATCAATAATCAATAAATTCAATTAATAATCCAATCATAATCAAAAATGGGGGCAGACCTTGAACTTGAACTTGACCTGGGAGTTAAATTCCTTTAAGACCCCCAGCATCTGCCCCATGTCTAGGGTTAGCGAGCTTGCAGGTCCTTTATAGGCGCCCACGTGAAACCTGGGTACGAGGGTTGGCATGTACATATATATTGGCCATACCCAGTTAATAGGGTTCTGATACCCCTCCCCCAACCGGGGAGAGCGGGTCGGATCATACTGTTGCCTGGTTACCCCCTTCCATCCCATCGGGGATTGAAAGTAGGCGACCTGCAGGCACGGGGGTTGCCTTTCCGGTCTCATCCCGCCGAGGGCTGAGGTCGGGTTATTGTAGGCACACCCCCTTGGCTGTGCCTCAGTTGATCCTGATTGTACGTTGCCAAACTCCTTATTTTGGACCTGTTCACCCGCATCCCCTGCAAAGAGGGCGGGCTTACCTCTGCATCCCCCTTATAAAGCCCATCTTTAGGTTCCGCCCTCCCTGGTGGTCTCACCTGACCCCACGAGGGGGGAGCTGTGTTTTTTGTTTGACCAGCGAGCCAAATTCCACACCTGCCTATTGGCTTTGTGTCGTCATTCTCTTCCCATTGTTTAGGAGAGAACTGGTAAGAAGAGCGTTAAATTACAAGCTATCCTACAATCACACTGTTAACTCATCATTATCATCACTATTAACTGTTAATTGAAATTCCTCTCTCTTATTTTGCAGTGTTTCAGTGCCAGAAAGAGACTGTAGCTCTGGAGTTCAGGCATTTATACACCACACTTAACGCGCTTAATGGTGAGCAGTATCAGCTTTGGACAGAGGTGTGTGCAGGAACAGAAATAACTACATCAACGTAAATATCTCTTACAGCCAAATCCAGAGTAACGACGTGAGCACGTAAGAAACATTACTTGCACCCGTAGTTACTGCACCACCTAGTGAAAACCTATGGGAAATTCATATTGCAATCCAGAGTAAATTGTTCTTACACTGGATCAAGGACTCCCCGTAGTTACTCTGGATTGTAAGGGAAGTCCCATTACTCCCAAGCAATGGCGGATAGGATTGTGGTCCTAGTCCCTGAACTGGGCTCAGCTAAACTCATCTATCACCTGCAAGAAACTGGAATCCAACAGATAATCCATTCCTTGGTGTTGGAGAAAGCAGACAAGGCTGCACTTTACAGCACACTGACCCACTGATCTCAGCAGGCCTTGCTTCAAAGTGATCAGATCTTGTATCTCCATCTCCCCCCCCCCCCCCCCGAAAAGGGTTGTCACAGCTGTTCCTTTGGTCTCAACTCAACCCTGAAAACCTTCCCCAGTTGTGGCTGGGAGTGACAGACATGCACACATTCCTGTGCTGCCCCACCTCCCAACCTGTTGCTGCAAAAAGGGAGGGTTCCCACTGCCAAAGAGAAGAGAAAACAAGGACTGAAACAGGGAACACACCATATTTATTTGAATCTAATGCACCCTCGAATCTAATGCTCCATTGAATCTAATCCTATACTTATAATCAAAACTCCACATTCACTCAAATCTAAATACCCATCAAATCTAATGTGCGCCCTGATTTGGAGACTAAATTTGGTGAGCATTAGATTCAAGTAAATACAGTATTTCCACACTTGCATGGAAGTTAGTCCCATTGATTATGGGCACAATCCAGAGTAACTATGGGGAGTCCTTGCTCCGACGTAAGAACAATTTACTCTGGACTGCAATATGAATTTCCCATAGGTGGTGCCATAACTATGTTGACGTAAATGTCTCTTATGTGCTCCCATAGTTTATCTGGATTGTAGGGTATGATAGTCCTATTGATTAGAATGGGACTTAGGAGTAAACATGCATAGGGCTGTAAAACATCTGGGAAGAAAAGCATCTACCTGGTTACCTGTTCCCTGGTCAGTGGGCAGGAAAGGACCACTCTTAAATATTGGATGGGGGAGAAGAAAGTGGGAAAGAGACTGGGCAGAGGCACTTACTGGGATGTGAACGCGCAACATGCGCTTCTTCTGGCCAGAGCTTTTCTTGCCATTGGTAGAAGTCTCTTTCTTCTTGGTGTCCATGGCTGTGCTGCCCATCTCTTCAGTGGTCCCCAAAGGATCCCAGCTGCTGCAGGGTCTCCAAAGCAAGGCTTGATGCCAATTTTCCCCCTACAAACTCCTGCTGTTGTGCTCTCAAGAGAGGTGGAAAGGAGTCCAAGGAGAGGCAAGGAGAAAGATGTCAACCCAAGGTGAGAGCCTGAGCCCCTAAGAGAATGCTGGAATCCCCAAGGACAGGAAAGGGGCTGATCCTCCCCATGGGTGCCTGCCTTTGCAAGGGATCCCAAGGGTGCAGGAATGCCACTTCAGAGATCTCCAGAGCTCCTTGGAGGGGGTCAAAGTTTCCTCTCCTTTGCAGATCTGTGGCTGGACATGTTCTGGGGGTCAGTGGAGTATCCAGGAGGAGAAGAGGATGAGGTGCATTTCCAGGATTTCAGAAGCACATGAGGCAGGGATGCAGTGCCAGGCTGGATCTGGTGCCCAGGTGCCCCAGGGGATGCGATCCTGGGAACGATCCTCTTCTGCTGCAAAGGGGATCCCAACCCAGGAATCCCTCCCCCCTGGAAGCTGTGCTTCTTCCCCTTTCAGGCTGCCCAGAAGACTTTCTGACAGCAGCAGGGGAAGGAGCTAGAGAGCCAGCAAGCCCAGCCCAGGCAGGGAGGAGGAGGAGGAGGCACAGATCGTCATCATCAGTGTCTGTTCTTGGCAGCCTCGCAGGAGGAACAGGAAGCACCAAATCACAAAAAGGCAACTTGCTCTTTCCCTCCTGCTGATGCTGAGAGGAGGGATGCCCCTCCAAGGACCTCTCCCAGCCTCCTCTTCCTCCTCCTCCTCCTCCTGAGCCCTCATCAGATGTGACCAGAGCTGGGATGGAAGAACTGGCTGCATCCATTCACCTTCAAGGGCTGGCTGGGTGCAGCAGTCTAGTCCTGGTGGCGTAGCTAGAGGGGGGCGGAGCAGTTAGTGCAGGAGGGAGTCACTCCTTGAACAGAGTGACCACATGTCATAAAGAGGACAAGCTGCTCTCAAAATCTAGGACACCCAAGAAAAATGTAGGACATGACAAGATAAAAGCTAAAAACTCTCATATATACAGTTTTTACACTCATATATATACTTTTATATACATATATAAAAACACTCATATATTTATATTCTTATAGAATTGTGTATATATATATTATTATAGAATTGTGCAATTCTTATAGAATTGTGCAACTAGTTACAAGCATGTAGCCTGCTCACAACAAAAAATTAGAACTAGAAAGATTTATTTTATTTATTTTTATTTATCTATTCAATTTATATACATCCTGCCTTTCTTCCTAAAGGAAGGACACCTAATACAGCTAACAGCATTTAAACAACAGAATAAAATAAAGTTCTAGATTAAAAAAAATCAAATAGTAAAATATAAGTAAAACCAGTGCTTTTTCCTAGAAATAAAGGTGAGGGTACTTACCATGAAGATATTATTTCTATCTCTATGCTATTTGTAATCATAGACATGTCTAAGCTAAAAACATTCATATATTGCTTCCATGTGGTTAATATAAACACAAAGGCTATAATCCCAGCCACACTTTCCAGAGAGTAAGTACTATTGAACCTAATGGAACTGATTTCTGAGTAGACATGCTTAGGATTGCACTGTATATGACTTAGGGCGCAATCCTGAGTAACTACGGGGAGTCCTTGCTCCGGTGTAAGAACAATTTGCTCTGGATTGCAAAATCAATTTCCCATAGGTTTTCACTAGGTGGTGCAGTAACTATGGGTACACGTAAAGTCTCTTACGTGCTCCCGTAGTTACTCTGGATTGTAGGGTATATACATTTCAGATTAATTCATATAATTTATTACATAGGATTTATGAAATACAAGAAGGCTATATTTTGCCTGTTCACAAGGAAAAGGAGGACGAAAATGATTTTTTTTATTTCTAGGACACAAAGCTTTAAAAAGGCATGGCCTGAAAAAGAGGACATATGATCACTTTGGGGGGGGGGGGGGGGAGCAACCCTGCATGCTCCCACTGGGGTTGTGTACAAAATCTAGTGCCTTGTGGCGCCACTAGTGCCTCTCCCGCATGCACTTTTCAAATGCTCAAAAAAAGCCCTCCAGTCCAGAAAATTTCCGTTCCCTGAAACTTCTAACAATAAAATACAGGTCCAACCTTGTTATACACAATTTTTTAATACAAGGATTTGACTAAACACAAATGGCCACTGCAAATCACTGTTTTAAAAATTGCTTTTCTACTGTTGTAGAA
This sequence comes from Cryptoblepharus egeriae, assembly GCA_030015325.1. Classification (NCBI taxonomy): domain Eukaryota; kingdom Metazoa; phylum Chordata; class Lepidosauria; order Squamata; family Scincidae; genus Cryptoblepharus; species Cryptoblepharus egeriae. The sequence continues at coordinate 6,819,041 of JAREYC010000004.1, forward strand.
AGGCAGTCGCACAAGCAATATTCCATTCTTCAGCTGAGCCAACGGATCCTTTGCATTTCTAATTGTTCACTGCCTCTCTACAACAGTAAGAAAAGCAGTTGTTATACAACTGTAAAGGAACACACTTTTTAATTTTTTAAAACTGCTTTTATTTAATACATTTTTGTATCAGTAATAGCAGGCCTCTGTCAGTCTTGGAAGACTATGGTATCATGCTCGGCGTGGCACAAGCAGTTAAGACGCTGTGCCTGTTAACCAGCAGGCCAGGGTTCGAGACCCGGGTCGGCCCCACAAGACAGGATGAGCTCCTGTCCTTAGCCCAGCTCTGCGACGCCAGCTGGATCCAATTGAATTGGCTCTGCCTTTCCATTGGACTAATTCAATGGCGTGGAGAGGGGGGAATCTGCTGCTTGGGTAACAGCCTATCCTCCATAACAATCTAACCCAGGCTTTCGTGCTTCACATGCAGCGTATGCAGCGCCGAGCACGATACCATAGTCTTTCAAGACTGATGGAGGCCTGCTTTGTATCAGTACGGAGTCCCAGAATCTATCTCTTGTGGATATCAAAGCACAATCTTATTTCATTAAGAGTAATGCAGGAGCAAGAAACCATTTTTTCCACATTTTTATCCATGGGAAATTTCAGAATGGAACCCTAGTGGAAAACAAGTGACATCTGCTGTCTAGAGCTGTATCCTGAGTGCAGTATTATTACATGCTCCCCTTTCCACAAACAGTGAGAAGTTTCAGAAGCCACACTACCAGGTTTACAGTACAATCCTATGATTGTTTACTCATAAAGTAAGTCACTTCAGAGGTTTACTTCTAAATAAATGCATATAGCATTGTGCAACTAGTTTCATTTGAAGGAGAGAGCATTGCAGTTTTAGGGTTTCATTGTAACATGCTCATGTGACATGTTAAATATTTAAAATATATATTTAAAATATATTTTTTATTTTAAATTAATAAATGTTTAGAAATATACAAGCAGATCATGCTGGAGATAAAAGAGAAGATCCCTTCCAGAGTACAGGAGGAGCACATTTCGGTATTCACTCTTCTTCTCTCGGCCCATTTCAACAGAAGCAAGCTTCTGTTTCCTGCTTCCCTGCAGGGCACTGGCCCCTGCCCTACTCTTGCAGGTGAATTACCCATTCAAGTAACATGGTGGTCATTATGAAACATTAACATTCTTTTGTCACAGGCTCTGACCACTAGCAAGCCAGCCAGAAAAACTCAGAACAGCATAATGTACAATGCAGTTTTCAGTTCAATGATCTCTCAGAATGGACACAGCGGCGTACCTAGATCATTTGGCACTCGAGACCCACAAATTTTTGTGGCCCACATATGTGACCCACATATGTCAAAATAATTTAATTATTATCAGTATTGATTAATGCAGTTAATTAGATTTTAATTCATATTTTCATATTTTAAAATCACTTTACCAATTAAACCTTTACCAATTAAAAATTTACCATTTTGGGGGGCGAGGTTGCCTTCTGGAGCACTTGTCGAGCTCCACATCCACTGGACTGGGATCATTTTGGTGGCCTTGCATTCCTCTGTGCCTAACCTGAACACGAACCAAAGAATCTTTGCCTACTCACAAGTAAATGTGGCTGAGTAGCTCTGTTCCACTTTCCATAGGACTCAATGCAATTATCAGGGACTTCTTTCTGGGTTGATTTGTGGAGGGTGTGTTCTTTGGATCAGGACCATTCTGGGGGCGCCGAATTCCTCTCAGTCCGTCCTTTCCGATGGACTAAGGCAGTTTGCCTACTCACAAGAAAAGTTGCAGCAAGGCTCACTTTCACTTTCCATGGGCTCCATGCATTTTTTTAGTTTTGGGGCCATAACTTTTGATAGGAAGAAGATATTTCAAATACCTTCTTTGTTTTTGCATTTTTTTTGCATTGGATTCAACTGGAAAATAAGCATCTAATGGTATGTGACATGATGGGATTACTGCAAAGGATTCCATCAATTTTGGTGATTTTTGTAATTTTGGTCACCCCCAGTGTGTCAATGCCCGGAGGGTGGTGCTTGAGGCCCAGGCCCCCCAGCACTCCCCCACCCCCAGAAATGCCACTGGATGGACAGAAGCTTAGCATTGGTCCACTTCTGCAATTACATAGTCTTGCATCTTGGTAGGCATCCAAATGAGAAAGTATCCAGAGTTAGGGTGGGGTGCAACAACAGCAAAGAAATGATCAAAATCTCTTTGCTTTGCTCCTGTTTATACTGGATGTTGATTTGGAGTAGTTTCCAACTTGGCCACTGAAACAGAGTGTGGTAACTTATCAGGAAACACATAGTTCTCTGGGGACACTCTTAGGAGCGAGAGATTCCCAAATCAGGTACATCTCACCTTCTTCCCATTGTTAGCTGATGGTGGTCGTTTAGCAGAAATATCTCATTAAGGGTTTCATGCGATGTAAAAAATTTTGTGATCTGTTTGCTCTGCTATTCATGTGCTTATGTATATGCACCTGCACATTTCTTAGAAACAGTGGTAATTATATTATAGCTTATCCTATGCAGAGAAGGAGTTGCTTAGAACGGAGCACTGACCGCGGTCCTTGTGCAGGGTCACAAACTCTGGTATCACCGTGTTCTTCCTATGATTCTCGCATCATGGCAAGTGTTTCGTGATAGGATGTGAATGTTCAAAATTCTGTATATCCGCACCGCATGTATTGTCACAACAGCATTGCAAAGTAGGTAATTTTTTAGTTTTACATGTTGGGAGACCAAGGCTGCAATTCTAATCTCCACTAAGCCAGCCTAAGGTTCGGCACAAGTCCTGTGCTGAACTGGGGGTGCCACAAAAGTGCTTTAAGATACTTCTTCTCCAATCCTGGGCGGGTTAGGCCAATGTACTGGCACATGCAGACCTCCCCATACCATCACACATAGGCCAGGTAAGTTAGGCCAGCCTAAATTTCTTAGGGTTGTGCCCAGGGTGATCATATGACTGGATTTTTCCGGATTTGTCCTCTTTTATAGCCTCCTGTCCAGGCATCCTCCAAAAGGGCTTCATTGTCCTCCATTATGGAACTTTGCAGTGGTGTGCCATACCCCATCATATCATATGTCACTGGATTCGTATTGAAGAGAAGAAACCAATGCAAAAATCAGTTTTGAAATATCTCCTTCCTATCAAACATGGCCAAAAAATCTAAAAATCAAAAATATGCTGTGAGCTCTATGGGAAAGTGAAAGTGTCCAATATCGTTGCTTTACTCATGAGTAGGCAAGTGTGCCATTGTCTGCCAGAAAGACCAGGCTGAGATGAATCCAAGACCTTGTCCTCCTTTTGTGGTTTGGGCATCTGATCACCCTGGCCTGATGCCCCAATTCAGAGGAGTGTCAATACACTCACATTTTAAGTGGAATCTATAGAGCATAATCCTAACCATGTCTACCTCTTATTGTGTTCAATGGGTCTTATTTCCAGGAAAGTGTCTTTAGGATTGCAGCCTATGACTGAGATGGAATTTCATTTTGAAATCTGTACTCTCAGCTCCAAATATAAAGCACTGTTCTGAAGTTACTGGCAAAGAAGTCCTTTTGAAAGAGGAAAAGAACAAGTGTTGTGTAACAACCAAAGACAAAAAGAACATTCTGCTTTCACCACCCACTAAAATAAACAGCAACTATCCCCTCGAATCTGTGAAGTCTGGATCCAGGCCAACCTCATCTACCTTTGTGACAACGGATCCAGATGCAGTGGTGCAGCGGGGCAACATTTTCTATGCTTGTCTTGCCAATTGACTATTCAGGCATTCAGCACATCAATCTTCTTGAGAGTCAATCAACTGAGAAAGCTGTCCATGAGCCTGCCTGAGTCATCAAAACGGCTTCTAGCAAAACAGGGAAGACCAGGCTTCAGTTCCTGAAATAGGTTCAGGTTATATGTACAAAGAGCTGCATTTTATAATAGTGGTTCCTTAACATTGTTGCACCAGCACCCGCTTTTGAAAACAGCCATCTATTGGGACACAGCTAAGCTTATTAGGAAAAAAAAAGATCTAGAAAGAAAAAATATATTGATTTATAGTTATTCAAAGTACAGTAAAACCTTGGATTGAGAGTGTTTTGCAAGACAAGCAAACATTTCTAATAAAGTTTAACTTGATATACAACCAATGTTTTGATAAACAAGCAAAAAAGGCCAGGCTGGATATAGCCAGTTTCGGCACTCCTCCAGCATTTGTTCAGCCTCTCCTGAGAGACAAGCCTATGCGTTACTACTCTGAAGTAGGGCTTCAGAGTCAATGGGGCTCACTCCTATGTAAGAGGGGCAATAGGAAGGCGCCTGAGAGACCTACTTGCATATCTTGCATATCTACTCTAAAGTAAGCCCTATTATAATCAGTGAGGCTCACTCCTGGGTAAGGGGGGTGTGATGTGGACTGGGATGCATACCAGAGATATAATATGGAACCCATGGGGGTACACATGGGAGAGAGCCTGAAGGTGTGGAACAGACCGGAATACCTTCCCTTGGACATTCAGACCTTCCCAGATGCAGTAGAAGTCTGGAAGATGGAGGACATGCTAGAACTCTGGAGGACTGGGGGCAGGGGTGGTCCGACAAAGAGGGGGATCACAGTGGGGCCATCCACTAGATGGTATGCCCCAGGAGGAGTCCATCATCAAACCCCTCATTGGTAGGGGTTTGGCAGGAAGAGATGGGAGGAGGGGTGCAGGATATAAGAGACCGGGAAGGCGAGGAGCGGGAAGTCTGGTGGCGGGAAGAACTCCCTTGGAAGGAGCCAAGCACATATTCTGCGTATCGGGAGAACCCTGCGAATAAGCCTTCTGAGACCCCCTCCCCTAGGGATGAGATGCAAGGTGCGACTGGAAGAAAGAGTGGCTCGAGGAACCCCCTTCCTTTAAGGAGTCGAGGCGAGAGATCCAGTGAGATCCAGAGAGCCTGGCGGGTCAGAGTGAAAGCTCGAAGCACCTGAAAGAGAAAGGAAAGAATATGAGAAGAGGAGCCTTTAAGTTTTGGACCAGGGTGACCAGATGCCAAACCCCAAATTCCTGAACCCCAAGGCCAAAATTCCTAATCCCAGGCCAAAATTCCTACCCGCTGAAAAAAATTGACAAAAAGTGTATTTTTTTGTTTCTGTTTTTCTGTTTTTTGACCATAACTTTTGATAGGAAGGAGATATCTCAGAACTTATTTTTGCATTGGATTCTGCTCTTCAATACGAATCCAACGACATATGGCATGATGGGGTACTGTGCACTATCACAAAGTTTCAAAATGAAGCCAAAATGTAGGACAATTATGCCAAAATGTAGGACACCTAGACAGGAGGCTAAAAATCTGGACAAATCCAGGTTTTTCTGGTCATCTGGTCACCCTGTTTTGGACTATGTTGAGATAAGGTTGGAAAAGAGACCTGTTTGGTGGTGGGACAGCATGGTTGTTTGGGCAAACCTGTAAAAGATAAAACTGTTCTTTGTTGGAAACTTAGGGCACAATCCAGAGCAACTACGGGGAGTCCTTGCTCCGGTGTAAGAACAATTTGCTCTGGATTGCAATATGAATTTCCCATAGGTTTTCATTAGGTGGTACAGTAACTATGGGCACACATAATGTCTCTTACGTGCACCCGTAGTTGCTCTGGATTGTAGGGTAAGTGAAAAACAAAGTAAACGTGGTTATCTGCTAACTTACTGAGTCCATGTCATTGAGGATGTTTTCCCGGGGGGAGGATGATGATGAAACCCAAATCTCAGTCGTCCTAGAGGATCAGATCTCTGTTAGTGGGGGAACTGGCAGGAAGAGTAGACATACCCGTGACAGGGGGTAAAAGAAAGAAGCCTGATTGACCTAGCCTTGCATATATACTCTAAAGTAAACCTAATTATAATCACTCCTGGGTAAGGGGGCAGATTGCAACCTGAGAGACAAACAGTGCAATCCAGTTAGTGTCTACTCAGAAGTAAGTTCCATTGAGTTCAATGGGACTTACTCCCAGGAAAGTGCTCTTAGGATTGCAAACACAGTGCCGGTTAATTTGTTTTATTTTTCTTTAAATTTTGTATTTTCTTTATTATTTTGTAATATATTAAAGTTTTGTAATCATTTTTATATGAATATTTTTGGGTTGTGGAACAAATCATCTGAGTTTCCATGATTTCTTATGGGAAAATTTGCTTTGATATACAAGTGTTTTGGATTACAAGCATGCTTTTGGAACAAATTATGCTCGTAAACCAAGGTGCTCATCAACCATTTGCATGTATTAGGTCTGTAATTTTAACGTGCCTGTAATTTTAAGCTAGACCTATAGTGACAAATGATCTTTTCTGAACGCTGAGGTCTCCTTCTCATTTGCATCTTTATTTGGTGCCTTCCCTTCTTTCTTTTCCCATCTGTTCCATTAATACGCAGAACAAATATGGGTTATTGAAATAAATAAGTTCAAATCCCATAAGTAATTTGAGTGATCTAGATCTAAAAAACATTGGAATAGTTTTCATTTGGATGCTGTCAGCATAATATGTTGGTGATTCTGATTGCCAAAAGGACAGGCATACTTGATTTCACCATAAAATGTTAACTATCTACTAACTTTGAATCCAAACTAAAAGTAAAAGCTCTCTTTAAAGTTTAAGGGCGCAATCCAGAGTAACTATGGGGAGTCCTTGCTCCGGTGTAAGAACAATTTGCTCTGGATTGCAATATGAATTTCTCATAGGCTTTCACTAGATGGTGCAGTAACTACAGGTACATGTAATGTCTCTTACGTGCTCCCGTAGTTACTCTGGATTGTAGGGCTAATTTCATTTTCAAGTAGGAAAGGCAACATCCACACATTGCAGACACACTTTAATTATTCTCCTGTTTAATCTAAGAGCAAACTTTTAATTTGTCACCCCACACATTTCAAGCCTGTCACTCTTTGACAACAAAGAACTCTATTCATTTCTTTGAGGCATACATCAGAATAAGCCATGCTGTCATATTTTCCCTACAATCCAGAGTAAATACAGGCACACATAAGAGACATTAGGTGTACCCGTAGTTACTGCACCACCTAGTGAAAACCGATGGGAAATTCATATTGCAATCCAGAGTAAATTGTTCTTACACCGGAGCAAGAACTCCCAGTAGTTACTCTGGATTGCGTCCTTATTTTGAGATGGTGTAGAAGACAATTCTTGGAAGAAAAAAAAGAAATGCAGAAGGAAAACCAGCACGGCAAGATGTTTTATTCCAGCCTTTTCCCTGTGATGTAAATATCCTACATGTAATTTTCAGTGTGGGTCAGAGCATGCAGAAAAATGGTTCCTCCACATTGAATCTGATGTACTGTCCATTCTTCCCATCTTATTGGGTGAATTCATTCCAATAGATCAGGTGGAGAGAACTGGGGAAGGAGGAATCAGTAGCATAGCTAGAGGGGGAGAAGCCGTCAGTCTTGGAGGGAGTCTCACCCTTTCATAGCCATTCCAGGCTATGCACCAACCATTGCACTTGGTTTCTGCCAGTGCCCCCAATCTATCCAGGCTCCGTGCCAGATTTATGTATAAGCTAAACAAGCTTAGGGCCTCACTCTCTTGGGGACCCCCCAAAAAAAATTTAAAGAAAAACTGGATGAACATTTCCAAAATATAAGATAAAAAACAAATAAAATAAAACCTACAGTGTTTTGTGTTGTGTAGGTTCCTATTAGGTCCATAAATTACCATTTCGCATATATTCAACACAAAAAACAGCAACAATTTGTTGTTGACAAAGAACAGATGGACATATTAAGGGCCCCGATACCTTCAATAGCTTAGGGCCTCACCAAACCTAAATCCAGCCCTGTCCAGGCTAATCAATGTCTGTGTGTATCATACTTTCCCGTTGAGTTGTAATTTGTTAGCAATTGATTATTGATTTATTACAAAAGGTCCGATGTATGTTGCTGTTCCCACATATCCAGAACCATGAATGTCTGGTCACACCCTATTCAAGTTCTATGTTTTTCTAGGACGGGACTTGGAGTTTATAAAGTGCAAAGCAGATATATTCAGATCCCAGACTGTAAAGGGATTTAAATTTGCTTACATCAAGCTGGAAACACACTATTTCCTCCAAAAAGCCCAAAAAAGCAACAAATTATTGTATGACTCAGCAGAGCGCAAACACTCTTCACCGATAGCCCTGCAAGTCCAAACTCAAAACCATCCTGCAAATGAACAAAGCCAATATAAAAATAAATTGCTGAGTGATTTTGTCATCCATTTTAACGAACTACCCACTGTTAAGCGATATACTTCTTAGAGCCCCATACATGTTTAAAGAACGAGCACGTCTGTATTATAGTGTCAGGACAATCTCACGTTGGTCTTTTTCAGAAATCAATATTGGCCATAAAAAACAATAACAATGTGTTTCAGCACAAGGCCTGGTTAAAAGGACAACCACATAGTTGTTGGGAAAGACTTGTGCAATTTCTGGCTGCGCAATGTAGAAATGTGACTTGAAAAAAAGAATTTTTAAAAAACCTGGCACTTAATTATATTCTGTTTACATTCCTGTGCCTGATTTGCCCCAAGCTATCTCTTGCATCAGGAGCTGTGCAATAAAGCCTTCCTTTAGAATTGCCGTAAAGTGTCTTGATTGTGCAGGTTGTGTTTCCAGATTGTACATGCTAGTAGCAGATTGCTAGTTCATGCTAGTAGCAGATTGTACATGCTAGTAGCAGATTGCTAGTACATGCAAGTAGCAGATTGTACATGCTAGTAGCAGATTGCTAGTACATGCTAGTAGCAGATTGTACATGCTAGTAGCAGATTGCTAGTTCATGCTAGTAGCAGATTGTACATGCTAGTAGCAGATTGCTAGTACATGCTAGTAGAAGATTGTACATGCTAGTAGCAGATTGCTAGTACATGCTAGTAGCAGATTGCTAGTTCATGCTAGTAGCAGATTGTACATGCTATTAGCAGATTGCTAGTTCATGCTAGTAGCAGATTGTACATGCTAGTAGCAGATTGCTAGTACATGCTAGTAGCAGATTGTACATGCTAGTAGCAGATTGCTAGTTCATGCTAGTAGCAGATTGTACATGCTAGTAGCAGATTGCTAGTACATGCTAGTAGCAGATTGTACATGCTAGTAGCAGATTGCTAGTTCATGCTAGTAGCAGATTGTACATGCTAGTAGCAGATTGCTAGTACATGCTAGTAGCAGACTGTACATGCTAGTAGCAGATTGTACATGCTAGTAGCAGATTGCTAGTTCATGCTAGTAGCAGATTGTACATGCTAGTAGCAGATTGCTAGTACATGCTAGTAGCAGATTGTACATGCTAGTAGCAGATTGCTAGTTCATGCTAGTAGCAGATTGTACATGCTAGTAGCAGATTGCTAGTTCATGCTAGTAGCAGATTGTACATGCTAGTAGCAGATTGCTAGTACATGCTAGTAGCAGATTGCTAGTTCATGCTAGTAGCAGATTGTACATGCTAGTAGCAGATTGTACATGCTAGTAGCAGATTGCTAGTTCATGCTAGTAGCAGATTGTACATGCTAGTAGCAGATTGTACATGCTAGTAGCAGATTGCTAGTTCATGCTAGTAGCAGACTGTACATGCTAGTAGCAGATTGTACATGCTAGTAGCAGATTGCTAGTTCATGCTAGTAGCAGACTGTACATGCTAGTAGCAGATTGTACATGCTAGTAGCAGATTGCTAGTTCATGCTAGTAGCAGATTGTACATGCTAGTAGCAGATTGCTAGTTCATGCTAGTAGCAGATTGTACATGCTAGTAGGAGATTGCTAGTACATGCTAGTAGCAGATTGTACATGCTAGTAGCAGATTGCTAGTTCATGCTAGTAGCAGATTGTACATGCTAGTAGCAGATTGTACATGCTAGTAGCAGATTGCTAGTTCATGCTAGTAGCAGATTGTACATGCTAGTAGCAGATTGCTAGTTCATGCTAGTAGCAGATTGTACATGCTAGTAGCAGATTGCTAGTTCATGCTAGTAGCAGATTGTACATGCTAGTAGCAGATTGCTAGTTCATGCTAGTAGCAGATTGTACATGCTAGTAGCAGATTGCTAGTTCATGCTAGTAGCAGATTGTACATGCTAGTAGCAGATTGCTAGTACATGCTAGTAGCAGATTGCTAGTTCATGCTAGTAGCAGATTGTACATGCTAGTAGCAGATTGCTAGTTCATGCTAGTAGCAGATTGTACATGCTAGTAGCAGATTGCTAGTACATGCTAGTAGCAGATTGTACATGCTAGTAGCAGATTGCTAGTACATGCTAGTAGCAGATTGCTAGTTCATGCTAGTAGCAGATTGTACATGCTAGTAGCAGATTGCTAGTTCATGCTAGTAGCAGATTGTACATGCTAGTAGCAGATTGTACATGCTAGTAGCAGATTGCTAGTTCATGCTAGTAGCAGATTGCTAGTACATGCTAGTAGCAGATTGCTAGTTCATGCTAGTAGCAGATTGTACATGCTAGTAGCAGATTGCTAGTTCATGCTAGTAGCAGATTGTACATGCTAGTAGCAGATTGCTAGTTCATGCTAGTAGCAGATTGTACATGCTAGTAGCAGATTGCTAGTACATGCTAGTAGCAGATTGCTAGTTCATGCTACTAGCAGATTGTACATGCTAGTAGCAGATTGCTAGTTCATGCTAGTAGCAGATTGTACATGCTAGTAGCAGATTGCTAGTTCATGCTAGTAGCAGACTGTACATGCTAGTAGCAGATTGTACATGCTAGTAGCAGATTGTACATGCTAGTAGCAGATTGCTAGTACATGCTAGTAGCAGATGGCTAGTTCATGCTAGTAGCAGATTGTACATGCTAGTAGCAGATTGCTAGTTCATGCTAGTAGCAGATTGTACATGCTAGTAGCAGATTGCTAGTTCATGCTAGTAGCAGATTGTACATGCTAGTAGCAGATTGCTAGTACATGCTAGTAGCAGATTGCTAGTTCATGCTAGTAGCAGATTGTACATGCTAGTAGCAGATTGCTAGTTCATGCTAGTAGCAGATTGTACATGCTAGTAGCAGATTGCTAGTACATGCTAGTAGAAGATTGTACATGCTAGTAGCAGATTGCTAGTACATGCTAGTAGCAGATTGCTAGTTCATGCTAGTAGCAGATTGTACATGCTATTAGCAGATTGCTAGTTCATGCTAGTAGCAGATTGTACATGCTAGTAGCAGATTGCTAGTTCATGCTAGTAGCAGATTGTACATGCTAGTAGCAGATTGCTAGTTCATGCTAGTAGCAGATTGTACATGCTAGTAGCAGATTGCTAGTTCATGCTAGTAGCAGATTGTACATGCTAGTAGCAGATTGTACATGCTAGTAGCAGATTGCTAGTTCATGCTAGTAGCAGATTGTACATGCTAGTAGCAGATTGCTAGTTCATGCTAGTAGCAGATTGTACATGCTAGTAGCAGATTGCTAGTTCATGCTAGTAGCAGATTGTACATGCTAGTAGCAGATTGCTAGTACATGCTAGTAGCAGATTGCTAGTTCATGCTAGTAGCAGATTGTACATGCTAGTAGCAGATTGCTAGTTCATGCTAGTAGCAGATTGTACATGCTAGTAGCAGATTGCTAGTTCATGCTAGTAGCAGATTGTACATGCTAGTAGCAGATTGCTAGTACATGCTAGTAGCAGATTGCTAGTTCATGCTAGTAGCAGATTGTACATGCTAGTAGCAGATTGCTAGTTCATGCTAGTAGCAGATTGTACATGCTAGTAGCAGATTGCTAGTACATGCTAGTAGCAGATTGTACATGCTAGTAGCAGATTGCTAGTACATGCTAGTAGCAGATTGCTAGTTCATGCTAGTAGCAGATTGTACATGCTAGTAGCAGATTGCTAGTTCATGCTAGTAGCAGATTGTACATGCTAGTAGCAGATTGCTAGTTCATGCTAGTAGCAGAGTGTACATGCTAGTAGCAGATTGTACATGCTAGTAGCAGATTGCTAGTTCATGCTAGAAGCAGATTGCTAGTACATGCTAGTAGCAGATTGCTAGTTCATGCTAGTAGCAGATTGTACATGCTAGTAGCAGATTGCTAGTTCATGCTAGTAGCAGATTGTACATGCTAGTAGCAGATTGCTAGTTCATGCTAGTAGCAGATTGTACATGCTAGTAGCAGATTGCTAGTACATGCTAGTAGCAGATTGCTAGTTCATGCTAGTAGCAGATTGTACATGCTAGTAGCAGATTGCTAGTTCATGCTAGTAGCAGATTGTACATGCTAGTAGCAGATTGCTAGTTCATGCTAGTAGCAGATTGTACATGCTAGTAGCAGATTGTACATGCTAGTAGCAGATTGCTAGTACATGCTAGTAGCAGATTGCTAGTTCATGCTAGTAGCAGATTGTACATGCTAGTAGCAGATTGCTAGTTCATGCTAGTAGCAGATTGTACATGCTAGTAGCAGATTGCTAGTTCATGCTAGTAGCAGATTGTACATGCTAGTAGCAGATTGCTAGTTCATGCTAGTAGCAGACTGTACATGCTAGTAGCAGATTGTACATGCTAGTAGCAGATTGCTAGTTCATGCTAGTAGCAGATTGTACATGCTAGTAGCAGATTGCTAGTTCATGCTAGTAGCAGATTGTACATGCTAGTAGCAGATTGCTAGTTCATGCTAGTAGCAGATTGTACATGCTAGTAGCAGATTGTACATGCTAGTAGCAGATTGCTAGTTCATGCTAGTAGCAGATTGTACATGCTAGTAGCAGATTGCTAGTTCATGCTAGTAGCAGATTGTACATGCTAGTAGCAGATTGCTAGTTCATGCTAGTAGCAGACTGTACATGCTAGTAGCAGATTGTACATGCTAGTAGCAGATTGCTAGTACATGCTAGTAGCAGATTGCTAGTTCATGCTAGTAGCAGATTGTACATGCTAGTAGCAGATTGCTAGTTCATGCTAGTAGCAGATTGTACATGCTAGTAGCAGATTGCTAGTTCATGCTAGTAGCAGACTGTACATGCTAGTAGCAGATTGTACATGCTAGTAGCAGATTGCTAGTTCATGCTAGTAGCAGATTGTACATGTTAGTAGCAGATTGCTAGTTCATGCTAGTAGCAGATTGTACATGCTAGTAGCAGATTGCTAGTACATGCTAGTAGCAGATTGTACATGCTAGTAGCAGATTGCTAGTTCATGCTAGTAGCAGATTGTACATGCTAGTAGCAGATTGCTAGTACATGCTAGTAGCAGATTGTACATGCTAGTAGCAGATTGCTAGTTCATGCTAGTAGCAGATTGTACATGCTAGTAGCAGATTGCTAGTTCATGCTAGTAGCAGATTGTACATGCTAGTAGCAGATTGCTAGTACATGCTAGTAGCAGATTGTACATGCTAGTAGCAGATTGCTAGTTCATGCTAGTAGCAGATTGTACATGCTAGTAGCAGATTGCTAGTTCATGCTAGTAGCAGATTGTACATGCTAGTAGCAGATTGTACATGCTAGTAGCAGATTGCTAGTACATGCTAGTAGCAGATTGTACATGCTAGTAGCAGATTGCTAGTTCATGCTAGTAGCAGATTGCTAGTTCATGCTAGTAGCAGATTGCTAGTTCATGCTAGTAGCAGATTGTACATGCTAGTAGCAGATTGCTAGTTCATGCTAGTAGCAGATTGTACATGCTAGTAGCAGATTGCTAGTACATGCTAGTAGCAGATTGTACATGCTAGTAGCAGATTGCTAGTTCATGCTAGTAGCAGATTGTACATGCTAGTAGCAGATTGCTAGTACATGCTCGTAGCAGATTGCACATGCTAGTAGCAGATTGTACATGCTAGTAGCAGATTGCTAGTACATGCTAGTAGCAGATTGTACATGCTAGTAGCAGATTGCTAGTTCATGCTAGTAGCAGATTGTACATGCTAGTAGCAGATTGCTAGTTCATGCTAGTAGCAGATTGTACATGCTAGCAGCAGATTGCTAGTACATGCTAGTAGCAGATTGTACATGCTAGTAGCAGATTGCTAGTACATGCTAGTAGCAGATTGTACATAATAGTTGCAAACAACAATAACTACCTAGTGCTATGTTTGGATTTGGTTGTAGAGCAAACAGAAGCATGTTTTCTCTTGGAAAACACTTTTTGTGCTAAAGAAGTTTGTTATTCAGTGCATTCTGCTAAGTCAAGAACTGTCAGTATGCGATGGCTTCATTCTTTTCTGAAGAAGCACATCTCTCTTGAAATGCCTCCACACATCTGACTCCAACATTTTGCATTAATTTTCCTTGCCATTATTTCTGAAAGTTGCGTGGACATAGAATAGCCTTATCTACAGTCGGATCCTATGCATTGTTTACACAGATGTAAAGTACTGGTTAAATTGTGTTTTTTTCTCAAGTATGCATAGGGATTATAGCTTTATAGGGTCAATACTTCTCTCTGAAAACTCTCGACATATGGATTTTGACAATGTTACACCTAGGCCACAATCCTATGTATACTGTCCTGGGAGTAAGACCAATAGAACACAATGGTGCTTACTTTTGAGTGGACAGGGTTAGGAATGTGCTCCAAGCCTTACAAACATATCTTTAGTTAAAAGCAGTAAAGGGTTTCATGGAAAACTTATGAGGAATTTCACTCTCTGGTGCATGTAGCACAGAATTAAATAAAAAAGCAAATTACGGTAAATAATGTCTTGGTGCTTTAGCCCATACTAGGTATTCATTTCCATTCATTTCCCCACTGTTTTGGTGTGCTCCCACACTGCTTCAGGCAGCTGCAGAAATGCAACCATCTGCAACTGCAGATGCCAGCAACTATCTAAGAGGCTTAATGAGTAAGCAGGAGCTTCAAGGAGACACCAAGGGTAATGTGGACTCCTCAGATCACCACCACTGAGCCAACACTAATAGACAGGTAAAAGGCTCAGCAAGTTTAAAGGGTTTAGGAAATGGAAAAGTCCTGTTTCCGCAAACAGCACACTCTCCTTGAAATGCAGTATTTTTCTATTAAAACAATATCAAGTATATACTGATGTATTGTACTTACTTGAATCTAATGCAACATCAAATGTAATGCGCAGCCTGATTTTGGAGACTGAATTTGGCTGGGAAAGATAAGTGTTAGATTCAAGTAAATACAGTACTATCTCAGGGTGCAATCCAGAGTAACTACGGGGAGTCCTTGCTCCGGTGTAAGAACAATTTACTCTGGATTGCAATATGAATTTCCCATAGGTTTTCACTAGGTGGTACCGTAACTACGGGTGCACGTAATGTCTCTTACGTGCTCCTGTAGTTACTCTGGATTGTAGGGTCAGTAGCGTGTCAGCTTGCATGTTAAAAGTCCCTCTCACCTAAATTTCTCATTGATCTGGGGAATTTCTGTACTGAATAAGCCTACTTAGGTTGATTATAGTTAATGACATGAGATACTTTTCATACCATTCAAGTGTGCAATGGTGCCCTTGATGGTGCAGTATGATCCAGCTTTGAACTATGCGGGACATGATCCACTTGATGATCCCCGTTGTCACAATCTGTACAAGGAAAGGAGCATAGTTATTTGGGAAATCCCGTACCATTTCAAGGAAGCAAACTTGGGTTCAGCAAACATCTTCTGTTAGACTGGGCTGGTCCTTGATGAAGCCAATAAGAAGCACTCGGCTGGATTGCAAATTGCACCCGACAGACCAGCATCTCAAACTACTTTTGCCAGACAGAGATTCAGTGGTGGGCCCGGCCTGGCCCAAGATCCGGTTCTCCGGAAGTGGACGGGGCCAAAGCAAGGGGCAAGAGCGAGGGGCAAGGGCGAGGGTGAGGGGCCAGGAGTGGGGCCAGGGGGCAGGGCCAGGGAGGTTTTTAATTTAAAAATTAAATTTTTTTTTAAAAATTACTTACTTCAGAGTAGACCTGCATAGGATGGATCTCTGAAGCTGCAGTCTTCTCCACACTTTCCTGGGAGTTAGTCCCATTGACTATACTGGGACTTACTTCAGAGTAGACCTGCTTAGGCTGGGGCTCTGAGGCTGCACTCCTCTCCACACCTGCCTGGGAGTAAGTCCCATTGACTATACTGGGACTTACTTCATACTAGACCTGTTTAGGCTGGGGCTGTGAGGCTGCAGTCCTCTCCACACCTGCCTGGGAGTAAGTCCCATTGATTATACTGGGACTTACTTCAGAGTAGACCTGCTTAGGATGGGTCTCTGAGGCTGCAGTCCTTTCTTCACTCCCCCTGCCAGGGGAACAGTCCTGGCGGCGCGCAGAGGAGCGCGCGAGGGAATCTGCCCCCTCCCCCAGCTGGGGAACAGTCCTGGCGCGCGGAGGAGCGCTCTAAAACAAAGATGGCGAACGGCACGAACCGGTCCGCCCTCTTTTTGGGTTTCCCTGCTGCTGGCGGTTTGCCAGAGGTAGGGAAATGGGAAGATCCGGTTCGGGCGAGTAGGCCTGAACCAGTAAGTGCCCATCAGTGCAAGGTTCAGTTCAATCATAATGTCAGACCATGGTTTGTGCTAATGATAGATACCACATCATGATTTGAACTTCCAGATCTAAAATATCCAAGACATGGTTTGGAATTTCTTGACAGCTTTTGGTCCCCATCTGCTCAGGCTAGGGGCACAATCCAGAGTAACTACGGGGAGTCCTTGCTGTGATGTAAGAACAATTTACTCTGGATTGCAATATGAATTTCCCATAGGTTTTCACTAGGTGGTGCCATAACTACGTCGATGTAAATGGCTCTTACGTGCTCCCGTAGTTACTCTGGATTGTAGGGTAGATTTAATACCTCCATAGGTTTACTTCTGACTCCTTGGCACAGCAGACTCTTGAAATGGAACAGTGGTTCTTAATGGGGTTCTTCCAACAATCTGTGATGGGAAACCACTGTTAGAAAAACTGAGGTTTGAAGACCACCTTCAGATTATAGGTTCAGATATGAAATTACAGTGTTATGCAGTGGAACTGCATGCAGAACATGTGTTCTGTGAACTGCTTTGCAGCAGTGCAGTGAGCCGGTGCACCATGCATCATAGCAACTCATGATTGTTGACGCAAATACATTCATGGTGGAATGGGATGAGGAAGGGTGGAAAAGGGTTAAATGGGACAGATTAGGTTGGAATGGGGAAGAAATGGAACAGGGTAGGTGGATCAGGCCTGGAGGCCCTTTTTCAAGGATTCATTCTTAATGTGTTTTTGTTTTATATGGAAGCCCCCCCCCCCCAATTAATGCATGATACTCCCTTGTAGATGCACACTTACAGTGCATTTTGTTTTCCTGAGCTTGCTTGCCTCATTCACTGCAACCCAATGAGAGTACGCACATTATTTCTCGTTCATTTGACCGGAAACTGATGTAGAAAATTAGTGATCTGCCTAAGGGTCCTGGAGAAACTGTTTTAACTTTATGATGCATGAAAATACGGCAATGCATTTCTAACTGCAGGCTGTCTAAAGGGGCTACCTATTAAAATGCAAATGGCACCGTTATACATAGTTCAGTTTTGGCACAGCCAGCTGCTGAATGGCAAACCCAATTCATCTGAATGATGATGGATGCCCAGGTGAAAAGCTCTTAGTGGTACTGATGGACTGAAGAACAATTACGTTACAATTACATCTCTATTACTTTACACCACTGCCTGTGCTGATGTCTTCATTTTCTGGTACTTGAAAAATTCTCCAGTTGTACATCAGCTAAGATAGGTCTTTCAGTTCACAAAGAAGAGCTCACAAATGAAGCTAAAGGATGTCACTTAGGCTTCAATCCTAAAGACACTTTCTTGGGAGTAAGACCAGTGGTGGGCTCTAGCAGGTTCGCACCTATTCTATAGAACCGGTTCTTAACAAGAGATAGGACATATAAAGTTTAAAAATAGCCATTTAAAAGTGGCTGCCAGATGGGCAGAGAACCGGTTCTTAAATTTTTTGAAGCCCATCACTGAGTAAGACCTATTGAATATAATGGGGCTTACTTTTAAGTAGACCTGGTTAGGATTGCGCTCTTAGAAAAATAAATTTTGCAAGATTGGTTGTAAGCAAATAAAAGCACATTATCATAGAAACAACCTTATTTTCCATCTCCGATTTATTCAATGTCAATGGAACATGTGTGCGCGTGAGTGTGTGTGCGCACGCAAGAGTCATAAAGCACAATCCTAACCATGTCTACTCAAAAGTAAGTCCCATTGTGTTCAATGGATCTTACTCCCAGGAAAGTGTCTTTAGGATTGCAACCTAACCCTACAATCCAAAGTAACTATGGGAGCACGTAAAAGAAATTACATGCACCCGTAGTTATTGCACCACCTAGTGAAAACCTACTGGAAATTCATATTGCAATCCAGAGCAAATTGTTCTTACACCAGAGCAAGGACTCCCCGTAGTTACTCTGGATTGCGTCCTAAGATAAACAAATTTCTCTAAGAATATATTTGCATGTAGAATATGAGCCCTTTTGGGACAGGGACCATTAGCCATTTCTTTTATTTTCTTTGTAAACCGCTTTGTGAACTTTGTAGCTGAAAAGTGATTGATTAGATAGATAGATAGATAGATAGATAGATAGATAGATAGATAGATAGATAGATAGATAGATTGATTGATTGATTGATTGATTTATTTTGCTTTTCTGTGCAGCCACTTCCCGGTGCTCAGAAATCTGGAAATGTGCTATATACAACACCTGAAAGCATCTTTATCTTTTTATTGTTATCTTATTGTATCTTACTGTATCTTTTTATTGTATCTTTGCACAAGAGTCAAGAAGACTCCAACATTTTGGCTGCAATCCTAAAGACACCTTCCTGGGAGTAAGACCCATTGAACACAATGGGACTTACTTTTGAGTAGACGTGGTTAGGATTGTGCTCTTTGCCTCATTTTAGGTAAACAGCCATCAGTAAACAGTTCTAGGTAAACAGGTAAACAGATCTACCAAAATGATCAGCAATTTCCTTCAGCTTCAAGTCTGATTTTACCAAAATTACGGTAATTAAAACAAACTTTTAGCTTTTTGTAAGGTACAGGTGGTACCCCAATCCCTTCATGCTCCTTTCTGTATCAGATCTGCTCTTTCTGTCTCAAAGAAAAGTTAACAGACTTGTATTGCCTTTATTCTCTTTGACCTATTTTTTCCTACCTAATCTATATAGCAAAGTATTCAGGGCTCTTTTGTGACCAAATCCGCTCTTTCCCCTTCCTCTGGTTACAAATTTTTCTGGGCTGATTCTGTCCTTTGCAAGAATGAAACTCCCCACATCTGGTAATGGCTCAGTCATTTATTAAATGCCACTTTTAAATGTTTAGAAGTCCCATTTTGTAGACTCAGGGTGGTCTTGAATAGTGTTTCTCAACCAGTAGTACAGGTATCACCAGTGGTACTTGAG
The DNA here is from genome assembly GCA_030015325.1 of Cryptoblepharus egeriae. Classification (NCBI taxonomy): domain Eukaryota; kingdom Metazoa; phylum Chordata; class Lepidosauria; order Squamata; family Scincidae; genus Cryptoblepharus; species Cryptoblepharus egeriae. Next base: position 6,838,430 of record JAREYC010000004.1, read on the forward strand.
ATGGTATCTGGTGGGGACCCTGCCCCCCAGAAGTGAGACCAGGAACATGATGCAACCAGCAGCAGTAAGAGGCTTGTCTTGGTGGGTGAGCTCCAAAACATGCATTTCTGAGCTTGGAAAAGCCCTCCTGTTTATCCTGTGCCCCTTAATGGTGATTGTAGTGCCACCATTACATCCGACCTCTCAACTCAGAATTGGTGGAGGTAATTGGTACCACCAGGGCCTCCAACAGAAATTTTTAAAGTGGTACAAAATCCATTTGGGGTCCCTAAGACTTGCAAAATTATTTTGAAACAAAAAAATAGAGGCTAATAAATGTGCAACAAACTTCAACAAGGGCTCATTTATTGTTCATCTAAAACATTATGTTAAAACTGACTGGTATTCAAGTAATATGACAATATAATATACCATATTAATTTGTTAGTAGCAAACACTCAAATGGTCCTTCAGTCATGGGCCCCTCTGTAGTTCTCGGGCCCCAGAACAATCTACCTGCTGGACCCGCCTCTCATAGGCCGTGGGTACCACCATTACTTCTGGTGGTACTTTGAATAGGTGGACCATGTGAAGTGATACAGCAGAGAGTAAACCTTTGAGAAACACTGGCCCAGAGGTTTTTTAATCTATAGAAAAGAAGCAAGTGAACAGATAAAATATTCAGAGAGCAAAGGTTGGTCAAGAATTAGCTTTCAGATACTCCTGTCTTGTGCTATATCTTGCAAAGACACATATTAATATCTAATTTACAGCACAGAATCCTATGCATAACTACTCAGGAGTAATTTCCATGGGACTTACTTCCAGGTTAATGTATTCATAATTGCAGGCTCACCCAACAATCCAGAGTAACTATGGGAGCACGCGGTAAGAGACATTTATATTGACATAATTACGGTACCACCTAGTGAAAACTTATGGGAAATTCATATTGCAATCCAGAGTAAATTGTTGTTACATCGGAGCAAGGACTCACTGTAGTTACTCTGGATTGCACCCGGTGGTTCAATCCTAAAGACACTTTTCTAGGAGTAAGACCCACTGAACACAATGGAGCTTACTTTTGAGTAGACATGGTAAGGATTGTGCTCTATGACTGCAATCCTAAACTCCCCCGGCTATACTAATGGATTTAATTCAGCTGCAGCATGCACAGATCCACTCATAGCACAATCCTAAGCATGTCTACTCAAAAAAAGTAAGTCCCATTGTTTTGAATAGTACTTACTTCCAGGAAAGTATGGTTAGGACTACAGCCTTAGTCCCAGGTAAGCGTGCATAGGGTTGCAGCCAGTGATGGGCTTCAAAGAAATTAAGAACCGGTTCTCTGTCCATCTGGCAGCCACTTTTAAATGGCTATTTTTAAACTTTATATGTACTATCTCTTGTTAAGAACCGGTTCTATAGAGTAGGTGCGAACCTGCTGGTGCCCACCACTGGTTGCAGCCTCAAATTTTACTCCTAGACATCTTGGGAAGGTATTTCTGAAGACTGATTATCCTAACAATATTTTCATAAAGCTTCCCAAAGAGGAAACATAAGGACAAAATAATGACAGTGATTTTCCAGGAATAGGCACTGTACTGGGTACCCCAGTACAAGAGTGTTGTAAAGGAAACCAAAGTAGGGTTTCACCCTAAAACTGGCACTGCCATATTTAGCTCTGCAGACCCAGGAGGCTTCATACTTTCTTCTGAATGGCATTCTAAGCAATTAACAGGTTTTCCCAGACTTTAATGTCTTAACAATTGGCGCTTGAACCACTTTCAGCAAGAACTTTGGCCAGCAGTGGGAGGTTCCTGCAGGGTTTGGAAGACAAAACTCACCGGCTGATAGCCTTGAAATCTTTGGTCTAGGCAGGTTCTGAGACAGCAAACACTGCCAGCCCTTTGAAACCCAGTGGCTGCCACTCCTTCCAGCTCCTTTATGGCGGAGCCAACAATAATCCGCCTCATTCAATTATGCCGTAGAGAAGGCAAGCGACTTGCAAAACCAACAAGATAAAAAACCAAAGATAATGAATAAAATGCTGCTGGCAGCCCTGCCACTGTGCAGCCTCTGTGATCTCGGTTGTTTTGGCAAGAATGTTGGTATAAAAGAGGCAGGAATAATCCAGAGCAGGCAGAACAGAGAGCGGAGCTGCAATCCTAAAGACACTTTCCTGGGAGTAAGACTTACTGAACACAACGGGGCTTACTTTTTAGTAGACATGGTTAGGATTGTGCTTTCTGTTCTAAATATTTAGCGCAGATATTTACCCCCAAATCCAGAGTAACTACGGGAGCATGTAAAATTATGTTACTTTACGGGAGCATTACGTGCACCCGTAGTTACTGCACCACCTAGTGAAAACCTATAGGAAATTCATGTTGCAATCCAGAGTAAGTTGTTCTTACTCTGCTAGGACTTCCCATAGTTACTCTGAATTTTGCCCTTAGTTATTTAGATTAGCAGATATTTAGATTTTAGATATTTAGATTCTATTAACTAGGTGAGGTGTGGGAAAGATTAGATAGGTCCCTAGGAATCCTGCATCCCCAAATGTTAAGTTCTACCATAATTTGGTGAGGAGAAAGGGTTGGAATTGCCACAGAGGATGTGAATTTTCCACGACTGAGGGCAGATCAATGGTATTTTTCTTCTACATAAAATATTAAGATTATGCTATGCCTGGAAATAATTGGCATATGAACAGGCAAAAGAAATTAGAGCTCAACAAGCTAAGTGGCCACACCTGTAGGAAGAAAGGGTATTAGCCTGTAGCACAGGTGTGAGCAATACATGATCTGTATTGTGATTGGTCATGGATGTATATATAAATGTTGGTTCAGTGCAATGTATTTTGGGGGGCCATACCAGAAGCTATGTGGGAGCTTTTGATGCTCTGTATTTTATTTTCTTTGAGCTGTATATATTTTGTTACTATGCTGCAAAGACTTATTGACAATATAATCTACTGAATCTATACCTACGCTTCTTGCTGTAGTTATTTTGCAAGCTGGGGCTCTGCTATTTAAGACTTAACAGATTATAAGGGCTGTGAGTGGTGCAAGTGGTTAAGACACTGTGCCTGTTAACCAGCAGGCCAGGGTTTGAGACCCAGGTTGGCCCCACAAGACAGGGTGAGCTCCTGTCCTTAGCCCAGCTCTGCGATGCCAGCTGGATCCAATCGTATTGGCTCTGCCTTTCCATTGGACTAATTCAGTGGGGCGGAGAGGGGGGATTTGCTGCTTGGGTAACAGCCTATCCTCCATAACAATCCAACCCAGGCCTTCGTGCTTCAAATGGAGCATATGCAGCGCTGAGCACTATACCATAGTCTCTCAAGACTGACAGAGGCCTGCTTTTTTTATAAGGTAAGGCTTGATGTCCCCATTTTCCAGAACATGTCCTCTTTTTTAGCCTCATCTTCTGAAAAAGAGCTGGAATGTCCTCCTTTTGACCAACTTTGGCCTCTAGATTTTTGTTTCCTAATGGACTGACGTCTTTACCTATGAACTTCATGCATCCAGAAGTTCATGAATCCCATGTGCACTTATTGCACATAGAGGATGGAAAAACTGAAAGACAACCTTAGAAGGAATTTTCTGCATTATCTTTAAAATAGTGATAATATAATTGCCTGTACATTAAATCCCGTTTAATCTCAGTTGTGAAGGAACTTCAGGAATTAACGGGATAATATCTATGAGGACTTTGGACTCAATTCTGCTAGCTGGTATTCAGGCTGTTGTTCAGGATGTCCATCTAGTGAATGTGGAAAGAATTACATCTAACCAGAGGATGAAAGGAAAATATTCTCTGCAAATGAGGAGATTCACCATAAGAAAAATATCAGTGTTTACAGCCTTCTCATTGAGACCCTCATCATAATCCAGGATAATTTATAAGCAATTCATAATACAGTTCATAGCATGTTTACCCAAAAGCTTACCTCTCTTATCCTGGTTTCAGTCTAAAGAGTTTAAGGGCACAATCCTATGTCTACTCATAAATAAGCCTCATTATGTTCAATGGATCTTACTTCCAGGAAAGTGTACTTAGGATTGCAGCCTAATACAAAAAGTTGGGGAGACTGCTTGAGAAAAATTAGCAGAAAATTATGGCTCATTTACTTATTTGCTGATGAAAGATAGGTTTCAGAATTATAAGTAATTATTATAGGTAATTATAATTATAAGTACAAGAATTACTCAATAATTATACTTAGTTGCAGAGCATTTCCCCTAAATGCATATCTTGTGATTTTTACTGTTTTAAAACTGCCTTGAATGTACTCTGGAGCAGTCTAAGTTCTAACAAATAAATAATGGCTGTAATCCTAAAGACACTTTCTTTGGAGTAAGACCCATTGAACATACCGGGGTTTATTTTTGAGTAGACATGGTTAGGATTGCAGCCTAATCCTGAAAGTGCTATATATATACCTGATCTCACCAGTCCTAGGCTTGGCTTAAAACAACCCTGTAGGTATCTCCATACTGCGTATTGCGCAATATTGCACAATATCTCCATATTGCGTATTGTTAAGGCTGAGAACAGTTTTGCTGGCAGGACTAAAACTTTACAATTTCTTCATAAGACTGTTGTCTTAGGGCACTTCTGTGTTCACCTGATATTTAAAAAAAAAATCTGCTTTCCCCAACACTGTGTTGCAACAACATCATTGATAAGCTATCGTTATTGAATTTTGCCTGCAGATAAACACAGGGCTTTTACCAGGTAAAATTCAACAGAGGATAAACTGGATAAATCTGTGACTCAAGGAAATTCATCTCTTTTTTGTTGAATTTCCTATTGCTCATTTATGTTACAGAATTTCCATGTACTGTATTTGTAAGTTATAACCCAGTTGCTCCCAAGGAGTAATTATATATGATCTAAAAGAGGGTGAAAGGGCAAGAAATACCAGTTTAGGGCAGGGTGACCATATATGTCCTTTTCCCGGGACATGTCCTGGATTTTAGCCTTGTCCTGGAAAAAATTCCCAGTGTCCTTCATTTACTTGTGAGCAGGAAGCATGTAGACTTCATATAATTAATAAATTGTAAGCAATAAATAGGGTTGTCATATTTCCTGAAAATCAGGGACAGCCCCAATTTTGGGGGATTGTGTCCCCATACGGGCAAGTGTGACAGAGGGTCTTGACCCAGTTTTGTGGAAGAGAATTATGACAACCCTAGCAGTAAATTGCTAGGCTGTGGGAGGCTCAATCAATCAATCAATCTATCTATCAATCAATCAATTGGCTGTGGGTGGCGCAAGTGGTTAAGACACACTGCTGTTAACCAGCAGACCAGAGTTTGAGACCCTGGTCCCCCCAAGACAGGGTGAGCTCCTGTCCTTAGCCCAGCTCTGCGACACCAGCTGGATCTTGTATTGGATTTGCTGTTTGGGTAACAGCCTATCCTCCATAATAATCTACCCAGGCCTTCGTGCTTCACATGCAGTGTCAAGCATGATACCATAGTCTTTCAAGACTGATGGATGCCAAGCAATAAATTATATGTTTTAAATTTAATAATAAATAATATAGTGTTTAAATTAATCACCTGAAAGCAATATAGATGGGTCTTTTATCTTTTATTTTGTCATGTTCTGCATTTTTTTGTGGTGTCCCACATTGTCCTTTTTCGGTCATGACATATAGAGCACAATCCTAACCATGTCTACTCAAAAGTAAGCCCCATTGTGTTTGATGGGTCTTACTTCCAGGAAAAGTGTCTTTAGGATTGTAGCCGTAGTCACTCTGGTCTGAGACTACAATCCTAACTCCCAGTTAATCTAGCATAAGTCTGGCACAAGTCTTATGCTGGTCAGGAGGGTGTTAGAAAAGTGCTGTTGGGCACTCCTGAGTCACTCTTTGGGTGTTTTTAATCCAGTGCACAGACATGTGCTGACCTTCTCTCACCACGGGGAGACAGGTGAGTTGTGATGGCCAGGAATTGGTTAGGATTGTGTCCTAAATTTAGGAAAACCACTTCAAGAGACATGCAACACAACTTTTTTTAAAAAGATGCTCACCATACTTCTGGCACATTGCTTTCGTTTCACTTTTTTCCTGTAAAATTCGTACTTGCTAAATGACAAATTTAATCATTCATTCATTAAACCTTTATTGGCATTAAAAATAGAAATAATTAACAGGAATAGCAAGGCAGTAATAATAATATCGACGATCAGATCAGACAGAAATGGAGGCCTAACGATGGGTAAAGTCCAAAAATGGTGATTGAAGGAAAGAATAAGAGTAGAGAGAAGAGATATAAAAGGGAGGAGGGATCAGGAGGGGGGACAAAATATAAACCTAACCATATTGCCAAACTCCCATTTCATTCAGGTGCATTTTGCTTTTTGCAATCAAGAATTCTTATGTTCTTGTTGTTTTAAAGTGGTTTGTAGACTGGAGTGATTGCAGGTCCACACATGTGTCCGGCACTTAGCCCTATGGAGTGAGTGTGCCCCCCTCTTGTCTATCTGGCACAACCTGTTTTGATGTTGCTGGGATGTTGTGGGTCAGCTAAAGAGATAACAGAAGAAACACTCAGAAGACAGAGGAGAGGAGATTCTGGAAAGGGAGACACTTAAGGAAATGAAGGGTACAATCTTTTCCATATCTTCTCCGAAGAAAGTCCCGTTGTATTCAATAGAGTTAATTCCAAGGAAAATGACTTACAGTCCTTGTGGAGGAGGAACCTAAACCAGACCCAATGCCAGGCAGGTCTACTCGGGAAGTATATCCCATTGGAGTGCATGGGCTTACTCCCAGGTAAATGGTGGATAGCCTCACAGTCCTTGTTCAGGAGGAACCTAGACCAGACCCAATGTCAGGCAAGTCTATTCGGGAAGTAAATCCCATTGGAGTAAATGGGGCTTACTCCCAGGTTAATGTTGGGTAGACTCACAGCTCTTGTGCAGGAGGAACCTAGACCAGACTCAATGCCAAGCAGGTCTACTCGGGAAGTAAATTCCATTGGAGTGCGTGGGGCTTACTCCCAGATAAATGTTGGATAGACACACAACCCTTGTTCAGGAGGAACTTAGACCAGACTCAATGCCAAGCAGGTCTACTCAGGAAGTAAATTCCATTGGCGTGCATGGGGCTTACTCCCAGGTAAATGTTAGATAGACTCACAGCCCTTGTGCAGGAGGAACTTAGACCAGACTCAATGCCAAGCAGGTCTACTCGGGAAGTAAACTCCATTGGAGTGCGTGGGACTTACTCTCAGGTAAATGTTGGATAGATTCACAGCCCTTGTGCAGGAGGAACTTAGACCAGACTCAAAGCCAAGCAGGTCTACTCGGGAAGTAAACTCCATTGGAGTGCGTGGGACTTACTCTCAGGTAAATGTTGGATAGACTCACAGCCCTTGTTCAGGAGGAATCTAGACCAGACCCAGTTAGGCAGGTCTACTCGGGAAGTAAATCCCATTGGAGTGCATGGGCTTACTTCCAGGTAAATATTGGATAGGCTTGCATCCCTTGTGTCCTGCACTTCCCCTCCAGCGCCTGCAGGGGGCAGCACAGGCTCCTCCTATGGTGATCCCCAGGACCACGTGACCCCCTCCAAGCAGGTGGAGGCATTATCCTTTGCCTCTAGTGTCATGGCGGCGAGGCTTGAGAGGCGGAGCTTAGGGGGAGTCACGTGCCAAGCCGCGTCCAATCACCGATCGAGGCTGATCGAGGCGTGTCAGTTGCTCTCGTGTCCTTCCCCCTTCCGCGCGCGCCTCCCGTTGAGGTGACGGTTGGCGGCGCTCGCCGGTCTTTCCTCCTCACAGAGCCTCTCGAGGGGGAGGGAAGAGGATGCTGCAGCCGCCGCAGGCTGAGGAGCCCGGGCTGTGAGGGGCGCCCCGAGAGCCTGCAGGGCCGAGCCTATGCCTGTCTACTCAGAAGTAAGTCCCTTTGGAGTCAGTGAGGCTTCCTCTGGGGGAGTCAGGAGAGGGCCGTCGCCCCCGGGGGTGCAGCTGCAGGGGGAGCCCCTCAGCCCCCGGGGGTGCAGCTGCAGGAGGAGCCCCTCAGTCCCCGGGGGTGCAGCTGCAGAAGGAGCCCCTCAGCCCCCGGGGGTGCAGCTGCAGGAGGAGCCCCTCAGTCCCCGGGGGTGCAGCTGCAGGAGGAGCCCCTCAGCCCCCGGGGGTGCAGCTGCAGAAGGAGCCCCTCAGCCCCCGGGGGTGCAGCTGCAGGAGGAGCCCCTCAGCCCCCGGGGGTGCAGCTGCAGAAGGAGCCCCTCAGCCCCCGGGGGTGCAGCTGCAGGAGGAGCCCCTCAGTCCCCGGGGGTGCAGCTGCAGAAGGAGCCCCTCAGCCCCCGGGGGTGCAGCTGCAGGAGGAGCCCCTCAGCCCCCGGGGGTGCAGCTGCAGAAGGAGCCCCTCAGCCCCCGGGGGTGCAGCTGCAGGAGGAGCCCCTCAGCCCCCGGGGGTGTAGCTGCAGGGGGAGGCTCCACTCCTGGGACTGTCAGGCTCACCCTCCCAAGGCTGGTTCAGATCCTGTGGCTACTCAGAATTGAGTTCAACTACAGTCAATAAATAGTGCCTGTTCCCAAGTAAGCATGACTAGGTTTGCTGGCATCCAAGTCCAATCCTACATACAGTGGTACCTCTAGGATTCTGCTTCACATAACAAGTGTTGCTTCACTTAACAAGCACATTCATTGGCAGCTGAGACAGATGTGCTGGCCGGCAGCCCACTTAAAAAGCGTCAGGGCTGCCTAGTGTGCCTGTCCATAGTGAAAGCAACACTTCTGCGCTGTTCCTCCTGTGGATGGGCATCTGTTGGGCAGAGGGAGAGAAGAGCAGTGGAGAAGAGGAAGCAGCTCAGGGCTCACCAGAAGGGAGCAGGGGAGAGAGAGGCTCAGGATGGAGAGAAGGAGAAAGTGGGGAGACACTTTGAAGGTGTCTTTGTTGCAGCCTCCTAACCATGTCTACCCAGAAGTAAGCCCCATTGTGTTCAATGGGGCTTACTCCCAGGAAAGTGTCTTTAGGATTGCAGTCTAAGTAGACTTCATAGGATCATGCACATTGAATGCATGTTTTGAATTCAGTTCCAGGGTTTTGTCATCATTTTTACATCCAGTCAATATTTTTATATGAATATTTTTGGGGTTGTGGAACCATCTGAGTTTCCATTATTTCCTATGGGAAAATCCGCTTCACGTAAAGAATGTTTCATGTAACAACCATGTCTCCAGAACGAATTAAATTTGTTACGTGAGGCGCCACTGTATGTTCGTAAAGTGTCTTCCACAGGTTGCCCAACCTGTTGTGACTGACATTAAGAGTGGTGCTCATCCCCATTACAAGGCTGAAGAACCTGCGTTGTCGAAAGACCTTTCTGTGGTCTTATGGCTGGCGTGACTAAATGCCAAAGACATATGGGCCACTGTTACCTTTTCACCAAAATGGTACCTATTTATCCACTACATTTACATGCTTTAGAATTGCTCTGATGTAAATCTAACTGCAGTTAAAAGCGGTTATTCGCACGAAAGTTTGGATAGCATTGCACCCTCAGGGCCCAATTCTATGCAACTTTCCAGCGCCAGTGCAGTCCCAATGCAGCCCTGAGGAAATGGAACAAACCGTCCCTTAGCTTGCTGGAGACATCTGTGACTGCCCCTCCACTGTAGAAATTGGCTCTGCCTCCATTGGCACATCTGCATCAGAACTGGAAAACTGGATAGGATTGGACCCTCCATTCAGTAAGTTGTCACAAGAAGGTTTATTTTAAGGTGGACACAGGCTATGTTGGGGTGGGATTTTTATTAAAAAAAACACAGAACTCCGCCTATTTGGTATTTAAGATATTTTCCAGAAATTAAAATAGATTACGGTACTTTTCCAGGTAGAAATAATACTGCGACTGCATCTGCTGGAAGTATATCACCTAACTAGTACACTGATTGTCAAACAGTGGGTCAGAACCCATTGGTGGTCACAATCCAACTTTTGGTCGGTTGCCAAAGGGTGATAAAAAGATCAAAGAACTATTTGCCTCAAGCCCCAAGGCTATTGGGGCTGCAGTGGCTCAGTGGTTAAGATGCTGTGCTTATCGAACTGAAAGTCAGCAGGTTGGTGGTTCAAAAACCGAGTACTGCAAGACAGAGTGAGCTCCTGTCTCTTGCCCAGTTCGTGCCAACAGCATTTCCAAAACATGTAAAATGCAAGTAGATATATAGGTACCACTTCAATAGGAAGGTAACAGTGTACATCTCAGCATTTAGTCATTCCAGCCACATTCCAGCTCTTTGGCTCAGAAACAGGGAAGAGCACCGCACCCTACAATCGGTCATGGCTAGCAGAGCAACCTGTGGACACTCTTTATTCAAAAAATCAGTTATTGTAGCTGCTAATTACCATGAAAAGAGCTCTGATCCTGTAGTTTGCAAACCTATGTTGATATGGGGAGATAAATGAGGGTCTTTTTCTGGTTATTAATAATACTCGATTTCTATATTTCTTTTCTTCTAAAGTCTGATTAATCTAGGAGGGACTGAGGGTCTCCAAACTTTTTGGGAGGAGGGCCACATCTTTCTGACATTGTGTTGGGGGCAGGAAAACTAAAGTACATTTCAAATTTGAATAAATTTACATATATTTACATATAATAATGTATTAGAGGCTTACTCAAGGGCAAGATATAGGGATCTTGCTAGGGGCTGCATTGAGGGTTTGTAGGGGCCACATTTGGCCGTTGGGCTGGGTTTTAGACACCTCTGCATAAGAGTGTCATTTTAATTAATGCATCCAGGTGTCAAGCTTGGGAACCACTCACCGGGTATATTTTTACAGTAATTATATAATTAAAATGCACCATTGGAATAATTGGAATAACAACATGTAACACCACAATTTGCTATTTTAACAAAGAAATTTAAGGGGGAATATTTTAAAAAATCCCACACCTTTAAATAAAAGCATAAACATATGCAGTAGTAGAAAACAGTAGAGTGAATGGGGCATCTCCACTGTGCCTGGCCCTTTACAGGCAATGTAAATACTGCTATGAGTGTGTTACACTTTGGGCTAGGTGGACCCGGAATTCACTGGGGAGAGGAAATGCTTGGGATGCAAGGAAAGGAAGAGCCAGTTCTTGCGCTTACATGGGCTGAAACTTGATTTCATTGGGGTGTGACAATCAAAGCAATGTGCCAGACTCAGGAATGTTTGCCACCCAGATGTTGAAAGTGAAGAATGACACAAAGGTTGAGGAGGAGAATGTTGACTCCTTTTGTGTTTTGCAACTGTATCCTATTTTAAGGAATATAAAACATTGTGTAAGGACATCTTTAAAAATTGCCTACATGTTACTTTCTTCCTGCCCCAGTTCTTTCCCTTCCGCTTCCCAACCTTTCAAGGTGCACATTAAAGGTCTTTTTGGTTTTGTGTAATAAGACACCTCCAAAACCAGGGCACTCTAGTCACCTCCTTCTCCCATGAGTAGATTTGTACATAGGCTTTAAATGTGTGATCATATTTATTGAATTAGTCATTCCAAAGTTACTGTAGTAGTCAGAGGGGAAAGTGGTGGTGGTTTTGCCTCTCCCTCCCCGCATGCAAGGCTAAATGGCACTTTTCAGCCACTCCCTCATGCTAGTTGTTCATCATTTGAATGTTTTCAAAGCAGAATAATATGTAGGAGAGAAAATGATTGTATATTACAATATCTATAGATTTTTACATTGCTTTAGCGGCTGATTTTAATGAAAAGCTAATCTAAGGAAGGACCATTTAAGTATGATATATATATATGCTTTTATATGATAGGGAGAGTATGTCCTATTGAACTAACAGCTTTCATTTTAGAATAAATGTGCCTAGGCTTAGGCTGTTTATTTCTGTGGATAAATGACAAATTGTAATGTTCCTGCTGAATGTTGCATATCCGATATAATGTGGAAAATGAAACAGTCCTTTTCAGTGTACAATTTGGAAGTGTTTATTCCTCAGTGATAGTGGATATTAGAGGATAGCAATCAGATAGCAAATCGGAAAAAAGGACAGCAGTCAGAAAATAGCTCCCATTCTTTGAATGCCACATGACTTGGATTTGCCTATTCCAAAAATCCTCACATTTTCCTTGGCACAAGGTGCTGAGTGAAAACAAGCTGACTTATTCTGAAGAGGAATTTCATTACTGCTTACTCACTATATTGGTCGCTTGCTATTTGCCATCATTATCAAGTTGTGAAGTGTTCACAGCACTGAGTGAATTGGCAGATTATTGGATGCTAACTGAATAATAAAAAGTTTTCTTCATATGTTGCATTTGCCTTAGTTTCTTTTTTTTGTGTTGATGAAGTGTCTGAAATGGGGTTTGTTGTACAACCCTAACTTGCATGTGGTTGAGGACAATGTATTAAATTTGTAGCATGCACTTAAATGGCCAGTGTTTATCATACATTTTGTGGGCACTCACCCTACAATCCAGAGTAACGGGAAAATGTAAGAGGCACTTACTCTGGATTGCTCTATGCATTTCCCATAGGTGGCACAGTAACTACGTCAGTGTAAAAGGTCCCGTAGTTACTCTGGATTGTAGCCTTAGTCTTATGTTGTCACTGATACATATACTGGCACTGAACAAGCACTGATGCAATACAGCTTTTGATGGTGCTTTGTATAGGTTTGATATGTAAGGCTCACATATTTCCTAACTAGATCCCTAAGTTATAAATGTGTGGGAGGCTCAGTGTACTGACAATTGAAGCTGATGTGAGGCAGAATTATTGTTGAGTGTAGCACTGGGCACAGATGGATAAAGCAGGACATGGGAAGGAGTGCCATTCTTCAGTCTCTGATGATTGGATTAATCCAACTAGAGTCTAATCTCCTGGCAGAGATGGATTCAGCAGCATGGTGATTAAAGGTCTGATTATTGAAACAGGGGATAGAACAGAGAAAATCGCAGAGTGGATGTGGGAAAATTAAGTACAGGAACATATTACCAAAATAAGGCTAGCATTAAATCTGTAATTTTGAAATCCAGTGAAAACTAGATCTCCCAGTTTATTCTTTAAATAACTGAGATTGTATAACATTATTAATATAAATCCTAAAACTATAAAATTGTACAATCTTCATTTAATGTTTTGATGGTTATATAAAGCAGTGATTTTCAAAGAGAGGGTCAGCAGCCCCTGGGGGAGGGTTGCAATTACATTTTTGGGGGTGGGTTGTGAAAAGCTGGGTGCCACCATCTCAGAATGAGGCACTCAAACTGCAGTCCATACTTTCCTAAGAGTAAGTTTCATTGAACACAATGGGACTTACTTTTGAGTAGTCACGGAGGAGTTCCTGTTTGATAGCACTTCCAGCATTATATCACTTTCAGGTTGATGACAGATTGTCATTATCAGAAGGGGGTCCGGTACTAAAATGCTTGATAATCAGCATTTCCAGCTGAGGAAGCCTGCAGCTTTAGATCCTGACCATTCCATAAGCTTCATTAGTTGTTACACAGCAGACTGGAAGGCTTTTTACTGGTTCTAGCTGCCAGTGAGAAAGGTTAAAATCTTGTTTGAGTTTCTTTCAGGTGACATGGAAGGTGCTGTGTTATGTGTGTACACACATGGCTAGAAATTTTAATCAGGTGTAGAGCGTAGAGCAAGTAAAGTCTAAAGCATTGGCTAAACAGATTGAAAAGTTATAGGGTAGCTGCAACAGTCCACTGCAGCAAAAACTTTGTTAACTATGAAAATATATTTTTTCAGGGCAGGAAAGGATGACTCCTAGTTTCTGCTGTTTGAGGAGATGCCTTAGAATGGTAATTATTTCACCACACTTGTGCTACTTATTTAGACTTAGATCCTCCCATGCCATTTGGCACATTGGGCAGTGAGGATTCTCCATGTACTAGATCAGTTGCAGCAGCCTCAGCTTTATCCCATGAAATGTTGATAGCGGTTAAAAAAAAGCAGGCCTCTGTCAGTCTTGAAAGACTATGGTATCGTGCTTGGCGCTGCATACGCTGCATGCGAAGCACGAAAGCCTGGGTTGGATTGTGATGGAGGATAGGCTGTTATCCAAGCAGCAAATCCCCCCTCTCCACGCCACTGAATTAGTCCAATGGAAAGGCAGAGCCAATACAATTGGATCCAGCTGCATCGCAGAGCTGGGCTAAGGATAGGAGCTCACCCTGTCTTGTGGGGCCGACTCGGGTCTTGAACCCTGGCCTGCTGGTTAACAGGCACAGGGCGCAATCCTGAGTAACTACGGGGAGTCCTTGCTCTGGTGTAAGAACCATTTGCTCTGGATTGCAATATGAATTTCCCATAGGTTTTCACTAGGTGGTGCAGTAACTACGGGTGCACATAAAGTCTCTTACATGCTCCCGTAGTTACTCTGGATTGTAGGGATAGTGTCTTAAACACTTGAGCCACCCACAGCCCTACTTTCCTATGATTGTCAGTGATAGTAGTGATGATTAAATTTCATGAAATCACAATAAGGCTGCAATCCTAAAGATACTTTACTAGGAGTAAGTCCCACTGAACACAGTGGAGCTTTCTTTTGAGTTGACATGGTTAGGATTGTGCTCTAAGGGCACAAACCAGAGTAACTACGTGGAGTCCTTGCTCTGGTGTAAGAACAATTTGCTCTGGATTGCAATATGAATTTCCCATAGGTTTTCATTAGGTGGTGCAGTAACTACGGGTGCACCTAATGTTTCTTACGTGCTCCCATAGTTACTCTGGATTGTAGGGCTTGTCAGTTATGTTTTCATAGTAACACCAATTATATCCTTGAAGTGTATATGAAGTTTTGTTCTGGCTCTTTTTCTTTGGAGCCAAATAGAGAATGAAGATGAGCTGTTCTTCTCTGTGAAAAAGTGCTTAGTTTCAAAAATCATAAATTGCAACTTTTCTATAGACATTTTTGAGCATCTCAAGAGGGTTCCTCTAAATATCCACATTAAATTGGAATACTTGGTAACCCTATAAGTGGGATTATTGAAAAGCTATAAATGCGTAGAAAATAATAATAATGAAATCTTTGGTTTGGACCAGGGGTTCTCAAACATTTTGGCCCCAGGGACATGTCATACATCTTAACATTGTGTTGAGGGAATGGTATGGCCCACAAGCTGGTGTTTGGGGGACTCTTGGTTTAAATGTAGGATTATACTCAACGTTGTTTATTTGTAGTGTCATTTAGTGTCTTTTTCTCATTTATACAGGGCTCCCTGAGTCTTAAAAATATTGGAAAGGTAAAATAGCAAAGCTCTTCTTGGTTGCATTGCATTCAAAGACTGGGGAAGCCCTGGAGAGGGCTAAGAGCTTGCAGCTTCTTGCAGCCACCAGTAGTAAAGTTAAAGTAGTAAAGTTAAAGTAGTAAGTTAAAGTAAGTCTTTCACCCCTATTAGTGACACAATCCTGGGAATTGCTGTCCTTGACTTCTCCACTGCCCCTTAAAGGGACTGGTGGAACTTAACATGAGCTGATTGGGCACTGCTCTACATTGTATAGAGTGGATTCACCATCTCCATGGATCCCCCAGGAGCCACAACTCATAGTTGGGAACTATTGCTGTAGTATATTGTAGCTATTTAGGCTATATTTTATTGCAGTTCCAAGTTTTTATTATTTAGGCTGCAATCCTGTCCACTCTTTCCTAGGAGCAAGTCCCATTGAAAACAACAGCACTTACTTCTGAATAGTCATGCATAGGATTGTGTCCTTGGTTTCAGTACAGAGCCTTCTTTCCATTTGTCTGGAAACTGTAAGGAAAGAGTTGATAGAAAATTTTTCTCAATTACCTACAAAAATTATTCTGATGTCTGCAAAAAGCATTGGTGTTTAAGGAAAACTATAATAAGCTAAATCTGTATTATGAAGAGATGACTAAAGTGGAAAAATAGTTCCTCAGCCACAGTTTGGAACTGGCAGCTTTTTGTAGTTAATACATGCACCTCTTTTATTCCAGAAGACAGGCAATTGTGTGCTCAGATAATGGGGTTTTGCCTGAATTATTTGGCAAAGTCAAGATAACTGAAGATTGGGGTAAGTGACAGGCCACAAGAACTACAAACAGGATGGTGTGCATCAGTAAATCATGGGTTGCAATATTCAAGTATGTGAAATTTTAGCCCTTTAAGCTGAGAAGTGTTTAGTGTAGTTTCCAGTGGTTGTGGTGAAGGGTGGGTTTCAGTGATCTGCATATGTTTTTTTTTTCTTTGCTGCCTTCACAGTTAGCAGAACTGACCTTGCAAAATAGAAACATACAAGTGAGAAGGTTGTGGGAGATGGCAGAGGTAGGAGCAAAATAAACAATTAGTAAAATCTTTCTACCTATTGTGTAGAAGGATGTAACTTTTAGCCCTGTAGCTGATGAATCATTTTTTGCTCATGTAGCCTTGAACTTCAGCAGTCAATTCTCTACTTTGCTAACAGCTGAGGTCCAGTTGTGTAAGAACATTATGTTTAATGCTGAACCTGAGGACAATGCACAGGAGGGAAGGCATACTATATTTATCCTGTCTGTTGTATGTGGGATAATTTGGATGGGAAATGGGATTTGGAGAAATGGGTGATATATAATACCCTTCCACCACTGCTTCAAAATGGCCAGAGTCTTTAAAGCCCATGACATTGTTGATGGGGAGAAATTGGGATTAACCGCAACCCTTCCTGCCATGAGGTACAGTAAGTTGTTAAGAGGTTGATTACGCAGTTGCCCCAACCTTCTTTCATTTCCCCTGCTGAAAAAAATTGGTTATTTACTGAATCACTTAGAATCCATCAGGCCATCTTGAGGATTTTCTTTAATTTAACACAAAAATTTCTTAGTCACCCAGTTTCCACTGCCTGCTTAGCCACCAAGGTAGGAATTGAAAGGGATGCTGCTGCTACAAATTCATTTAATCCGAATAATTTATTCAGGTCACATAGTTCAGGTTTTCTTGGCATAGAGTTTGGGTCAGTTTGGCAAATGATCCCTTTCTATTCTTTGTGCAAAGTGTATACTGATCTGACTACAAGTAAAAAATTGTTAGACATGGGAGTAGTATTCCCGTGTGTCAGTAGTATTCACAATTTTGTCCTGTAGTTCAGCAAAAACTTAGGATATGTTTTCATTTTCAACCAGAGATATTTTCAAATTTCTGTTGCAAAGGAGTGTACTAGAAATGTTTTAGAGAGAAGTTTAGGTTCTTGAAAAGTTAAATCATTGCACTTAAACTGGACTGTTGTACTTGGAATACTGACAATTATATTAATATTAAAGGTTATCTGTTCTATGGATAAAAGTTTAAAATAGCACTACTGGATTTTCATTTAGGTTGAATAGAAGTTAATTTGCATAGTACTACTTTTGAATGTTTCTTTGCACCTTAGGGGCTAGGGGGATGGGTCAGTTTTAAAAACATAAATGCCTTTGGATTTGGGACATCAAATGGCAGGATGTTGTAATTGATACATAAAAGTTTCTTGAGCAGAGATATCTGAAATCAAGTTTTTAAAAAATAGTTTAGTGTTGCTGAGATTTTCCAGGCTAGTTTGGATGCCCACAACATTGTTATCCTCAGAAGAAGGGGCCTCCAAAGTTTTTGGCAGGAGGGCCACATCATCTCTCTGATACTGTGTCAGGTGCCAGAAAACTAATTTACATGTCAAATTTGAATACATTTACATGAATTTACATATAAGAATGTATTGGGGTGGATTTCAAGGCTTGTCCAAGGGCTGGATAGAGGGGTCTTGCCAGGGTCCACATTGAGGCTCACCAAGGGCCACATCTGGCCCCCGGCCTGGGGTTTCCTCTAAAGCAGGGGTGACCAATGTTTTAATTTCAGGGGTCTTGGACCTTTAAGAATGGTGTAAAAGAGGGAATTTCAGCAGGTGCAGCTTGTGATCAGTGAGATCAAAGTCTACACCAGTTGAAATTCCCTCCTCTATACAATTGTTAAAGGTCCAAGAGCCCTGAAGTTAAAAAGTTAGACTTCTAGAGAGTTGTTTTTAGCAACTTCTAGAGAGTTGTTTTTAGCAATTCAAAGAGGAAGGAGGTATTTGAAAACTCTAAGGCTGCAATCATAAGCACATTTTTATGGAATAAATCCAGTGAACATACTGGAACTTGCTTATGAGCAAATGTAGTTGGATTGTGCAAGAATTATTTCTTACATGTTGTGAGAGTCAGTGGTATATAAATGTGATGTATCAAAAGTGGTATATAAACGTTTTTATTGCACTGCAGGAACAGCTTCAAAATGCCACTTAGGAGAAGCAGTTAAGCATGCAGGAAGTACATTTGCAAGACAGATTTAAAGGCAGAGAAAATGTTAGCACTGCACCAAAATAAGAAGAGTATCTCCCGAAATGGACAAACTTACAACTTTTCTTAAAGACTCTCATGAACAATTGGAAACCATTCATTAACTTTCTGCATGAAAAGGAGTTGATGAGCAAAATTAACTATGGATTTGAATTGTTATATAACTTTTTTATCTTCCTTTTTGATGTCCGTTGGAATTGCTAAGTAACCTTATAGTTTAAGAAGATTTTTTAGTATAATTTAATTAATTGACGTTATTTTAGTCTAAAGAAAGGTAAATTGGGTAATCTGTGTTTGCCATATATTCTGATAAGAACATTTTTGTTTATAATTTTTTTGCTTTGTCTTTCTTTTTTCTTTTAATCTTTTTTTCTCATGCTTTCTCTATTTTTTCTTTCTTGTTTCCCTTTTTGAAAAATAAATAAAAATATAAATAAAAATATGAAGACTATCAGTTTTACAAGTGTCTTCTGAAATCACGTTCTGTGGAAATTCTTAGATAACTTATATTGGCATATCTGATTATAATGGATCTCCTTTATTTATAGTGGTATGTCATTGCCACTGTATGATGGTCATGCCAGAAAAACTGTAAAGCATTCTTAGAACATGCAACCAAGGGTTGGTATATTTTCCAAAAGTTTCACACAAATTAGCAAATCTAGGGACTTCTAGTCATAACTGTCATAATTTGTTGTTGTGTGTCAGGTTTTACAGTTACAGCTTTTCATTTTAGGGTTAAATTGAGAACTTTAGGGTTCATAGAGAGTGGAGAAACTAATTGAATTATACTGTCACTGCACTGGATACACTTTAACCATGTAACTTTATTCATTAATGGTGTGCACTTTGGTCCAAAAGGTGAGTGCATTGATTCAGAAAGTACCTCTTTACAGCTATTTAACTGAGATGTATGCAACTGTGTCATTCCTTTACAGTAGTGGTTCCCAACTTTTAGGAGCTCATGGATCACAAAGACAAAAACTGGAATTATTATGGACCACACTACCCCTACGCAAACAAAAATATAATTAAATTTGTACTACAGAATACCTTTTGGTGGTTTGTTTATAGAGAAGATTTCTGGGTTGTTGCTTTTTGTTCTGTTTGCCACCTCCTCCCATGTGCTTGGTAAGATACTTGAAGTGATCAAAGGGGATCTTCTGAGGTCTCACAGACCACCATTGTGGTCTGTCACGTGTACATCTGTTGGCTGGGTAAAAATGTGTTAAGAAGATGAAGAGTACAATCCTAACCATGTCTACTAAAAAGTATGTCCCATTGTGTTCAATGGGTCTTGCTCCCAGGAAAGTGTCTTTAGGATTGCAGCACATATGTATTTTAAAATGCTTGTAATCCTAACAATGCTTTTCAAATTATTTCTTACAAGCTTAAAAGCTGCACCCTGTGTGGCACTTTTAAGCCATCTCCTGCAGAGGCCGTTTTGGACCTTCTGCCCAAAACTAAAGGTACCTCCGGTCCAGCTTAGAAAACATCAATTTTGAAGAAATAACTTTGAATTCCTTAATTCAGTCCACAGAACTTGAAAACCTCACTGTAGGTTTTGTCAGTTATTTTCAAATTTGAATTTTTAAGTGTTCCTGCTTCATCCGGCCACAAATCCTAATGCTGGATGTTATAATATGTCTATGTAGAGCAAGTGTGGGTAGAGCTAGAGGATGTGTATGGAGTGTGGGGTTTGGTTTGTGTGTGGGTTAATCTTGGGATCATCCTGATTCCAAAAAGGTATAATATGTCTATGTAGAGCAGGTGTGGGTGGAGCTAGAGGGATTCAGGATGTGGGGTGTGGGGTTCGGTTGTGTGTGGGAATTAATCCTGGGATCATCCCGATTCCAAAGTGGTATAATAAGTCTATGTTGAGCAGATGTGGGCGGACCAAGACGGGTTTAGGATGTGTGTGAAATTGCAGAGGTGTGGGGTTCAGTTGTGTGTGGGGGTTAATCCTGGGATCATCCCGATTCCAGAGGTATAATATGTCTGTGTAGAACATTTGTGGGCGGAGCTAGAGGGGGACCTGGCAAACAGACAGATTTAGC
Organism: Cryptoblepharus egeriae; assembly: GCA_030015325.1. Taxonomy (NCBI): domain Eukaryota; kingdom Metazoa; phylum Chordata; class Lepidosauria; order Squamata; family Scincidae; genus Cryptoblepharus; species Cryptoblepharus egeriae. The sequence continues at coordinate 6,858,748 of JAREYC010000004.1, forward strand.
CTTTTATTAGTATTACTAGCAAAAAGTATACCTGCGTTGCGGGAGTAACTTCCCCATACAACATTCCCCACGCGCAGCCCATGCACAATGTCCCCCCGTGCGCGTCGTCCCCCCCGTGCGCGTCGTCCCCCCCCGTGCGCGTCGTCGCCCCCGTGCGCGTCGTCGCCCCCGTGCGCGTCGTCGCCCCGCCCCCCCGTGCGCGTCGTCGCCCCGCCCCCCCCGTTGCAGCGTCGTGGTCCCGTCCCCCCCCGTTGCAGCGTCGTGGTCCCGTCCCCCCCCCGTTGCAGCGTCGTGGTCCCGTCCCCCCCCCGTTGCAGCGTCGTGGTCCCGTCCCCCCCCCCGTTGCAGCGTCGTGGTCCCGTCCCCCCCCCCCGTTGCAGCGTCGTGGTCCCGTCCCCCCCCCCCGTTGCAGCGTCGTGGTCCCGTCCCCCCCCCCCGTTGCAGCGTCGTGGTCCCGTCCCCCCCCCGTTGCAGCGTCGTGGTCCCGTCCCCCCCCCGTTGCAGCGTCGTGGTCCCGTCCCCCCCCCGTTGCAGCGTCGTGGTCCCGTCCCCCCCCCGTTGCAGCGTCGTGGTCCCGTCCCCCCCCCGTTGCAGCGTCGTGGTCCCGTCCCCCCCCGTTGCAGCGTCGTGGTCCCGTCCCCCCCCGTTGCAGCGTCGTGGTCCCGTCCCCCCCCCGTTGCAGCGTCGTGGTCCCGTCCCCCCCCGTTGCAGCGTCGTGGTCCCGTCCCCCCCCGTTGCAGCGTCGTGGTCCCGTCCCCCCCCGTTGCAGCGTCGTGGTCCCGTCCCCCCCCGTTGCAGCGTCGTGGTCCCGTCCCCCCCCGTTGCAGCGTCGTGGTCCCGTCCCCCCCCCGTTGCAGCGTCGTGGTCCCGTCCCCCCCCCGTTGCAGCGTCGTGGTCCCGTCCCCCCCCGTTGCAGCGTCGTGGTCCCGCCCCCCCCGTTGCAGCGTCTTCCTCTGAAGAACATCCCCCCAGTGCACCAGGTACAGAGCACTAAATTGACTGGATGTTGGTCAGTCTCCCATGTTAAGTACAGGACAAAAACACGTTGACCCCTTTTCGGCCCCTGAAGGGTTAAATTTCTCCACATGGGTTCTTGGTGGGTGTCCAGGTGACAGAAGGATCCCTCCCAGAATTCCATGCTTCCAGGATGGAAGAATGGGGCGGAATGTTGATGAGCAGTTGTGGCGGAATGTTGATGAGTCAGCAATTCTCAATGCAAAGTATATGGAGGAAAACGCGTTGCGCCCCTTTTCACCCCCTTCCGGTTGGAATTTCCGAAAACCAATTCTTAGTGCACCCCTCCATCACGGAAGGAACACCCACCCCAATTTTCACGCTTCTAGGCCCAGCGGTTTTGGCAGGGCGGTGATGAGTCAGTCAGTGAGTGACTTTTCTCTTTTATATATATATAGATTAGCTTAGATGAGGTTGATCTAGATATTATAGGTGTGATAATTAAGCCGTGATGCTTAACTGTTAGTGTGAAAAGGTGGCATTTGGATCTTGACTCTTTTCTGTTGAATGTAGTAAGGACTTATTAATATAAAAAGGACTTAATATCCAGACTTGTAATACAGTAGTAATTCTAAAGTATGTGATTGAAAAACTGTCTAAAAAGCATATGACTTGTACTGCATATTAGCCACTGTTTTGTATTCATATATTAGCTTCTTGCGGGGGCAGGTGGGGGAGGGCTGGGATGTTGACACACTCTAATTTGGGAACGTCTGCTAACTTGTTGAAATTTATGCTGTATAAAATGTATGCCATTTGGAACAACTATCAGTATGAATTTATTTTTAAAACGCTCAAGATAAAGTGACTGGCTGTGGAATCCTGAGGTGTAGAAACAGTACAGTCAGAGTGACCAGATGACCGGAGAAACCTGGATTTGTCTGGATTTTTAGCCTCCTGTCCGGGTGTCCTATATTTTGGCTTCATTGTCCTACATTTTGGCTTCATTTTGAAACTTCGCGATAGTGCACAAGTACCCCATCATGCCATATGTTGCTGGATTCGTATTGAAGAGCAGAATCCAATGCAAAAATCAGTTTGGAGCTATCTCCTTCCTATCAAAAGGTATGGTCAAAAAAACCAAAAAACAAAAATAAAAAATACATTTTTTGCAATTTTTTTAGCGGGTGGGAATTTTGGCCTGGGATTAAGAATTTTGGCCTTGGGGTTCAGGAATTTTGGGTTTGGCATCTGGACACCCTGAGTACAGTTGTTTCTTGAGAGCCTTCCTAAATGAACAACAGAGGTTGAGGTTGTGGTGATTGTGCTTCTGTGTACATTTTTACTGCTTTGGCGTTGATTATTACTAATCATGTTCTGAGCTAGTGACAAGCTCTGCATCTGATACAGTGATCACTATTGCTTGCTTTTGAGTTTGAGGAGAAAGTTCTGGATTGCAGAGAGAGAAAGACCTGCTGATTTATACATTGTTACTTAGAAGAGAGGGCTGTGGTTGTGTAAGTGGCTAAGACACTGAACCCAGCAGGCCAGGGTTCAAGACATGGGTCCTACAAGAGGGAGTGAGCTCATGTCCTTAGCCCAGCTCCTGCTAACCTATCAGTTCAAAAGAACTGTTTGAATAGGTACCACGTTGGTGGGAAGGTAACCGTGTTCCGTGCACATGCGAGCCACATGTCGGACAATGCTGGCTGTATGGCTCTAGAAACAGGGATGAGCATTGCACCCTACAGTCTGTCACAACTAGCAGTATAACCTGCAGGGACACCTTTATCTTTACTAAGAAGAGATCGCCAACATCCTTGTCATATGGAATAGATTCTGAGTGCAAATTGTGTCCTGGGGCCCAGAAAGCCCCATCTGCAGCTGTGATGTACTGAAAGTTAGGTATAGGAGACTACTATTCTTTGGCTTGGTCTAATTCCTAGAGACTTCTCATATTATTTTTGGTATTGCTTCAATTCTAAACACTTATTTAGCATCTGTTATTTGTCATACACATTTTGGTTCTTATTTGTCCAGGTACCTATCAGATGGAGTGCATAAAAAAGAATACAGCCAATCTCTATGGCTTTTCCTCCTAGATTGAAGGGAATTAGAAAATCTTTGGTTTTTTTAGTTCATAAGGAATGAGTTAAGAGGTAGAGTTAACGTTGCTGTTAAATATTAGTTGTTAACTAGGATTTTTAAATATACGCGGTTAGGCTGTAAATGTTTAAACTTCCTAGTTACATTGCTATATTAATAACTTACATCATGAACTGTCTAAAACTCTGGGAAGTGAAATGGACTCTCACATCATTTGCTGACTAATACTATGTGGCGAGGCAAGAGTACCAACCCTGGGTGTGCTCCCAAGCCTGCCTTAGGGCCATCGTCCTCAGTGCCCTGCGGTAGCCAAAAGGGAGCTAATCTAAGCTAAATCCAAGGCAGAGCCGTCTTTGGTGGTGGCAGAATGTATCACAGAATGTATCAAGGCAAAGGCCATGCACTCTCGGAACAGCATGTGATAAAGAAAAGCAAGTGGGCAAATCCAAAGCTTGACTTCTTGACCACTTTTTCCAGGTGATCGTCATGATGATCTCAGTTCTTCCCCCTTCTGTGACAAGGAAGAGGGAGAGCTTTTGGCGGATGAGAGAGATAGCCAAATCAGCCCACAACAAACTGACAGTCTTTTTCCTTTCGACCTCTTGTCTTGGCTGCTGGGCTTGCAAGGAACTTCAAAAAGAGATCTTTCTTAGAGACTGTAGACCTATGAATAAGTTCTAATTCATATTTCATATGTTCATATAACCTCTCTAATGTATTTATGTAAATACAGTAGTGCCTCACATAAAAAGCTTAATTCGTTCTGGAGGCATGCTCTTTAAGTGAAATGCTCTTTAAGTGAAGTGGATTTTCCCATAGGAAATAATGGAAACTCAGACGATTGGTTCCATAGTCCCAAAAATATTCATATAAAAATATTAACTGTATGTAAAAATGATGACAAAACACTGGAATTGAATTCAAAACATGCACTCAATGTGAATGATCCTATGAAGACTACTTAGGCTGCAATCTTAAAGACAGTTTTCCTGGGGGTAAGCCCCATTTAACACATTGGAGCTTACTTCTGGGTAGACATGGTTAGGGGGCTGCAATCAAAGACACTTTCCTGGGAGGCTTACCTGGGCTTCTGCTGGAGGTTCAAGGTGGCTGGTGGGGGCACTTGGGGACAATTAGGGGCAGCTGTCTCTGGCATCCCCAGGCTGGCCGGCAGCCCTTTTAAAGAGTCTCTGCAGGCAGCGCCCAGGCTGCATGGCACGCTTGCCCATAGCGTGCTTGCTTGTTAAGTGAAGAGGAACTTGTTATGTGAAGCAAGATTTCTTGGAAATTTATACTTGTTATGTGAAATACTTGTTATGTGAGGTGTTCGTTATGAGAGGCACCACTGTAATCTTTTATCTAATTTATGTAAATTTTATATGCAGATTGATTCCTTTTCCCTCAGTCCCCCCCCCCCCCCCGACAAAGTGTCACAGAAATTATGTGACCCCCCTCTGCCAGAAACTTTGGACAATCCTGTTGTCAGCTAAAGGACTACTGAATTCACCAAAAATTATTACAATACAGGGTGAATCTGGAACAGAAAATATTACAAAAAGACCAGTTTTTAAGAAGTTGGAAGATCTGATTATTGGAAGGTTCACTCTATCTTGATTTTCTTTTAGGGGTATTAAGAATGCGCTCACAACAATGCTAGGATTACAATGGGAAGCACCACACTTCGCTATTTCTGCTATGGCTGTCTCTTTACATCTGTGACCTGGACGCTCCTGCTCTTTATTTATTTCAACTTCAGTGAAGAGTCCCAGGCTTTCAAGAATGTGCCCATCAAGGGGCTTGAACCTCAGAAACCATACCCCAAAAAATTCTATCCTCGTTTTGTCCGTGGACCAGCACGCATATCTGAACCTCAGTACAGAGACAACAAAGTTAGAAATTCAGTAGGAAATGCTGCACAGGATGACCCTATGAAGAGTGACATTGAACTGTCTCCTGAAATGGGTAAGTTTAGGAGTGATACATTAGAAAATTGCTTTTGTAACTCAAGTGACTTGCCTACATTAGTGAAAGTCAGTGACCAGAACAAATTTCTAATAAAACATGCATGGCAATTGATTTAGACTTGATTCTTTTAATAAAATGTCAGAAGTATGACAACAAAATATCTTATAAAGTTAATACTATTTTGTTTCTTTATTATATGGAAACCTGACAGTTTGCATAGCGTTGTTGCTCTTTCCATTACACAGTTTTCAACACAGTATCCCAAACCCTGTATTATTATTATTTTTTTCTTCTGTGGAATGACTCACTCACTCACTCATGAAAGCCCAGCCAAAACCACTGGACATAGAAGTGTGAAATTTGAAGAGGATGCTCCTTCCATGATGAAGGCCTGGGAAATTCAGACTGGGTGAAAAAGGGCACAATGCATTTTGGTCTCTATACTTTATATTGAAGAATCTCTGACTCATCATTGCACTGCCCAACCTCTGCACCTAGAAGCATGAAATTTGAGGAGGATAGTCCTGATGTAACATGAGCACCTACTAAGAACTGATATTTAGTAATTTAACCTCTAAGTGAGTGAAAAGAGATGCAATGTGTTTTTGTCCCTGTACTTAATATTAAAGAGTGACTGATCAACATCCAACCCCAACTGCTGGACCTAGAAGCGTGAACTGATTTGATGTTTGGGGCCTGGTGCACGATGGAGAGGGGAAGGTGCAGGGGGAATGCTGCATGGGGGTTTACTTCCACAGTGGTGGGTAAATTTTACTAGTTCACTAAATAAAAGTGAAATTTTCAATGTGACTAATATAAAATATTAAAATAATAAATGTAAATCAAATTACGCAGTACTGAATAATACTGTGTTGCAAAAGCCACTTAAACTCCTCCAGCCAAGTACTTAGCCAAAAGCCTGCTGGATTAGTTTCAGGCTGTAATCTCCGAATGCATTTTTCAGAAAACAAGCCCTACTGAATATAGTCAGATTTGGCCCTGAGCAATCCAGTACAGGGCCTCATTATGTTCTCTAGTGTAGTGGAATCTCTAATGTAGCCTGTTAAGCCACTATTGCCGTGATAAAGTAAAATAAGCCAAGCTTAATAGATATCAGCCTTATGAATGTTTTGGAAATATAAAGATAGAAAACTTTCTTCATAAAGCAGATTATGAATCTACAAAGAACTCTAAATGAAGGTTAGTTCACCATAGAAAAACCAGCTATAGAAAAAGCAACTAAGGCAGAAGTGGGAAAATGAAATGCTACCCAATTCATATGGAATTTATTAAAAGGACTAAGATATGAGTGTATTCAAGGCCCAAAAATGGTGCTAAAACAGTGATTACCAAACTAGGCATGGTCAGGTTGGGATCTGAAGAAAACTTCTGCCATTGCAACCCTCTGGTAAGTTAAGATTTCCCTTACAAATCAATGAACTTATTCTGGCTCATTTTTGGTTGCAGGGATGATTTTTAATGAACGAGACCAGGAAGTGAGAGATCTAGGGTATCAAAAGCATGCCTTCAATATGCTCATCAGTAACCGGCTGGGATATCACAGAAGTGTGCCTGACACAAGGGATGCAAGGTATGTGTTTATGCTTTCTCTGTAATTGTTGTGTTTCATGCACTGAAAGTACCCAGTATTGTGTCCAGCAGATGGGGGATGTGGCAAGGGTGTGGGTTGTTATAAAGACTTGCAGATAGCATAGCAGCAGAGCTAGTACTATATGTACTAAGGAGATGTGTTAGACTTGTATAGCTGCTTTGGCATCGTTTATAGTACAGGAGGTATATTTCAGGAAATGAAACTTGAAGAGGGTACTGCATGGAAGCTTTGTACATTATATCTGTACTGTATATGTAATGTTTCTGATCCTGCTGGGCATGTTTTCTTCTGTACCAGCAGTGTCTAAATATAGCATATTTTCTTTGTCTTTTGTTAGGTGTGGGATGGATAGGGGAAGAAAAGAGCAGGTTTTCTCAACAAATTGCAACATATGCATAATGTACGATGAAAATTGCTTTATTGAATATCTTGTTCTGTTCAATTGGTTTATACTGGCTTAGTAGTTTAATTTAGTTTAAATTAAATGTTTAATTTAGTCTGTCACCTCTTTGACATATTAAAAGCTATAGAACAGTTTAGAAGGTTTATGAGTACAGCAGTCTAGCATAAATCTGTCCAAAGGAAATCAAGGTGGGACCAAGCCCAACAGCACACATAGGTCAGTCCTATCCTTTTCAGCAAATAATTTGTTTTGCTCAGCTTTAACTGAGTGATGGTGCACTCATGCTTATTTTAAGCATGCTTGTTTTGTCTGTAGTGTTTGTCATAGTAAACTGCTAATACTTCACAATTTTTTGCAGGTGTACAAAAAAGAGTTACCCGCCTGATTTGCCACATGCTAGCATTATAATCTGCTTCTATAATGAAGCCTTCTCTGCCTTGCTTCGGACCGTGCATAGTGTCCTGGACCGCACTCCATCTTATCTTCTCCATGAAATTATCTTGGTAGACGACAATAGTGAACTGGGTAAGAGACATAAACCATGCTAGTGAGTGTTTACAAGAAGGTTGTGAAGACCAGAATTCAAAATGTCAATAAATAAAAATGTATCTTACTATCTTTTATTGTATTTTTAATAAATTAGACTCTACAATTTTTAGGTTACAACTACTAGTAGGTTATTTTTCAGGATATGACTTTGGGTAAAATCAGACTAAACTGCAGCCAGTTACCACCCTAAGTTTAGCTTCCCAATTTATCAGAGAATCAGAAAATTCCATGATTTTTGACTCAAAATCTGCTCTCGACTTTCCTGTGAGATTGACTTTAAACTCAAATATCATTTAATATCCCCCTCAGACAAAAATGTTATACTTCTTGAAAGGACTCTACATTTCTCTTTATTTAAAAAAATGTGCATGTGGGAGCAGTTGTAAAAGTTGACCTCTGTTTCTTTCTGTTTTTTAGCTGACCTGAAAGAAGATTTAGCTGCTTATGTCACAAAAAGCCTTCCAAAAAATGTAAAGCTAGTAAGGAATGAGAAGCGAGAAGGACTAATTCGTGGGAGAATGATTGGAGCATCCCATGCTACAGGTTGTGTTCAATGTTTCTTTAAGCCTAATCTTTTTTTTTTGTGGCAGCGCAATCCTAATTCCTTGTTAGCCCAGCACAAGTCCCATGCTGGTCTGGGGATGTTTTCTGCACCACTCCTGGTGGTTAGGCCAGTGCACTGACATGTGCCTGCCTTTCCATACCATCTAAGCAGTCCTTAGGAGCTTGCCCTTAGTTCTTCTTGCCCTTTATGTTAAATGCTTTTGGAGAGAAATTTGTTTGAATTCTAACCAACTTCATACAGAAGGTAAACACTTAAACCTATGTACATGATAACAATTAAGACTAAAGAAAAATGTTCCAACATCTATTGTCATATTAGAATTTATTTTTTATTGTAAGGGTTGCATCAGCATAGTATCTCTTAAATTTCACATACTCAGTTCTGATAATTGCTTTTAGAGACCCCACATCATGTATTCAGCTCTCCAGTTGAGTGGTCCTTTCAGAACTCATACATACTGGTGGGGCTTCATGTAACTGTCAAGTTATCTTTGTTAATTTAAAACCACTTAACACCACTTTCTAAAGTAAGAATTTATGTGGACAGACATAGGGTGTGCTTTATAGGAATGGTTTGTCCTGTGGTTCTCTGCTCATAGTGCTGAACTGTTAGTATCTACCAGCTACAAAACAGGATGAGTACAGGCATCCCCCACTTACTGGACGGGTTAAGGACTGCAGCACTGTCCAAAAATGCAAACTGTAGAAAAATAGAACCCAGTCTTTTTCAGCTTACAGGTGCTGAAAACCAGATGACTTTGTGTCTTTTGTTTAGTTTGCTCCATCCTTTAATCTTTTTCCACTGCATTTCTCAAAATGATCTATAATTCTCTTTGGAAAAATGAAAGCTAGAATCCTCCTAGGCTTTGTCCCTGGGGGGAGGGGGGGGGTGTTGGGCCTCATTTTGTCATCTAATATCTGTGAGGGTGAATGAGATAGAATTTATGAACTCTTATGAAAATGAGATCACTCATTTTGTTAAAGGCTGTAATTTTTACAGTGATTATATTATAAATTAAAAAAATCAAAGTGCTAAACTTAAAGGGTATATATGGATAACTTGACTCTTTGCATACTGTGTGATATATCTAATATGCTTTTGTATTTTCAGGGAAGGTGCTTGTGTTCCTGGACAGCCACTGTGAGGTGAATGAAGTTTGGCTCCAACCTTTGCTGGTGCCCATCCAGGAATCTCACAAAACAGTGGTTTGCCCTGTCATTGACATAATCAGTGCTGACACGCTTACCTACAGCTCTTCTCCAGTTGTCCGTGGAGGTTTTAACTGGGGCCTGCACTTCAAATGGGATCTTGTTCCTTCATCAGAACTGGAAGGTCCAGAGGGAGCCACAGCTCCAATCAAGTAAGGTTTCTGTGGGTTCTCAGTCCTTTTTGGGTCGCAGATTCCTTTGAGAATATGATGAAGGCCATAGGCCCATCTCCTATTAGGTTTGCACATGTGCAGTAACTTAAGCTTTGCATGTTTCCGAACTCAAGACAAAATCCACTGTAACATAATTTATATGGAAGGATTGGAAGCAAGTGCTGATACACTTCAGGGTTAAAAGCCCCTGTGCCAAAACTGGTGGACTCCAGCAATTCCACAACATCTGGCTAGTAAGAGAGGGTTTAATACAATGAGTACAGTTGGGAAACTTGTAGCCTCCTGAAGTTTGGCCACAAGGTCCAAAGCAGGATAATAAAATCTTCAGTCAGACTACAGAAGCTCCTCTACTTACACATGTTTAAATTATGAACTCAGTGCACTTTCCTTCTCAATTTTCCATTGTGCAACTGAAGCTACTGAGTACAGAAGCAGCATTATCAACTGCTGTGACAGCATTGCAAGTGAATTCTTTGCCTCCTGCATGAAATTGACAGCTTTAGCAATTGGGATTATGGCTTTACTATACTTGGGAACAATATTACTGTACTGGGAAACAACTTAAGAGTAGACACCTGAAACACAATGTGTTCTTAAGTAGGAGCTTCTTTAACTTACAGCCTGTCCTAAAACTTTGGATAGTTCTATACTTTACTATAATTTGGAGATGAGGTGATCCTAATCCTGGGGGTCTTGCAGTACACCTTAGTTATGCAATAGAAGTGTGAGAGGAGAGAGACAGTGCAGCATACATATTGGAAAAGTGGTGAAGCTAAAGTAACTTGATACTTTAATTTATATCCACCCTGTGGCCACAAGAGCCTCTAAGATTGGTTCATCACAATTAAACAGGTAAAAGTTTCCAGGACTAAGAAAGCAAAATGATGTACTTGAAAATCCAGGTTCACTTCCTTAAAAAGAAAGTCTTTACTGGATTATTGAAGGAATTGCATGGTACAGAAACACTGCTCAGTTGATAAGATATGAGATTGAAGGTTTTTCTGGCCAGCTATTATCCACTGTTGTGTATTTATTCCTGGGTTTTCTTGCCATTGAAAAAATGGTTTTTAGAAGCCTGGCATTTTGCCACTTCCTTTTCGTGACATTGTCAAAAACACACGCAAACTGCAATGTCACCAAAAGGAAGAGGAGAAATGCCAGGCTGTAAAAATAATTTTTTTCAATGGCTAGAAAAACCAGGGAAAAATACATGACAGTGAAAGTTGAAAAGATTTTTATTGCCACTGCTGGCCTTATTTTTAAATATTCTTGTTTACATAGGCAACACTTTCTTCTTATGGTCCTCTGGTGGTGCAAGCGGTTAAAACTGTGCCTGTTAACCAGTAGGCCAGGGTTTGAGACCCGGGTCCCCACAAGATGAGGATTTCCTGCTCCAGGCAGGACTATATGATCCACTGGGTCCCTTCCAACTGTATGATTCTATTTTTGAACTCTTATTACTTGAACTCCCTACTTAAAACCAATGTGATACAAGCAGCTAGCATTTTCCACTGTATTGCACTTTGCCTCTCATTATTTTTAACATTTCAGAAATAATAATTTCAGCCAGAAAGATCACAAAGAAAATCAATTACCAAAGTAAACCACTTTGTGAACTGTCAGTTGAAAAGCGGTATATAAATTCTCTCAATAACAAGACCAAAGTGATCCCAGTAGTGATTAGTGCCATTGGTGCTGTTCCAAACCAACTACAAAAGTCAACTTTACTGGGAACAGCTTACATCTTGTAACAATATTTATAACATCAAAATAGGATAAAAATAAGGCATTCCAGTTCCTTGGGAAGGATTCTGGATAAAATAAACCAGTCAAAAATATCTACTTGACTGTGTGAAATCTTTCATAATAATAATGTCACCTTCTCTTTGCAATGATATGTTTTCAGGAAGAATTGTCTTTTTTAGGTCACCCACAATGGCAGGGGGCTTATTTGCTATGGACAGAGAATATTTCAATGAACTTGGGCAATATGATAGTGGCATGGACATCTGGGGAGGTGAAAACTTGGAAATCTCATTTCGGGTACGTATGATCTTACGCTGTTGATAGTCCCTTTTCCCTTGAGTTTCTCCTTTCGGCTTCATTCAAGGCAGTTTACATGGGCAGGAATCTCTAAATGCCCATTTATTGTCTCTAACAAACAAATAGTTTCTGTCTTTCAAGAACACACTGCAGGCCGGATGGATCATTTTTCTGTCTTGGTCATTCACTCTGACCATCTTGCCTCAACCCTGAGAAACAGTTGCTGATTCCTTCATATCGCTCTCAGCACAGCTCAGCAGCTTCATGGTCTCACCACATACTGTACGTTCTGGTATTATTGAGCTGGTAATATTCAGATGTTACCTTCAGTCATAACAACAGCTCTACCTTTTAGACCAGACCTTTTCATGCATACAAAACAGTTTTGTTGTAATGTAGAAGAAAGGCAAAACAAATAGCTGGTAACTTTTTATACAGTTCATTGGTATAGTAGCTCTTCCACATTTTAACCACTAACTGGAGTGAATAGTGGAATCTACTGGAATGAAATTAGGATTATTTAACAGCATGAAGATGGGAAATGAGATTTTGGTGTGTTTTTTTCCTTGTTCCATGCATGTAAAGGTGAACTTTGGTATTGGTGGTGAGTTAAATCAGTGGATACCAATCAACAGCTTCCAAGTGGTAATCACCGTGTAATCCACTTTCTGTTATATAAGGCAGTTGTGTTTTAATTTTTTATTTTGCCTGTAACGTTTGATAGAATAATTATTTCCACCTGCTTTGTTTCACTGTATTCTGCAATTATGCATTGAATAATATTAAAAAAAATCAAGAATTTAAAAATTGGGATGCAGCCTCTGTCATCTCCGTAGGTGGCACCTGTGGCATGTGACCCCTCAAAGTTCCCATTTGTACACTGCTGTATATAGATCCATTGTGCATTGATTCTGCTGGATCAGTATTTCTCAATATTTGTGCTTCACTGTACCTCTGCAGGACATCACATGTTTTATAGTACCAAAATAACTGGCAGTGACATCTTCATCAGTTACTGGTTTGTCATCTGGTTTTGAGGCCAGATGCAACACAACAAACACCAGTAAGAGTGAACTGGAGGGGTTTCCTCAATCTTAGAGAAACATGTTTTGTAGCTCTGCCCACTATCGATCGATCGATCGATCGTATCGATCGATTGATCGTATGTATCGATCGTATGTATCGATCGTATCTATGTATCTATCGATCGTATCTATGTATTTATCGTATTTATCTATCTATCGATCGTATCTATCTGTCTATCGTATCTATCTGTCTATCGTATCTATCTATCTATCGTATCTATCTACAGTATCTATCTACCGCTTTTCAACTGAAAAGTTCACAAAGCGGTTTACAAGAAAATGAAAAAAATTAATAGCTAATAGGCCAAGTCTCCTACCACTTTTTGTTTTGTTGTGGTCCTGATTTTGGTGCTGAATGCCAGGGGTTCAGGGGTCCTGCAAGTACCAGCAGACACTATCTCAAGTACTGCTGGTGGAACCTGTACCACTGGTGGAGAAACTGTGCTAGATATAACTGGAAAGAGTCATCATGTAGATGGACTTAAAAATCAGAGGCAACGTATGCACTAATAATCCTAATCCTTTCTAATTCCTTTTGTTTCTGAACAGATCTGGATGTGTGGAGGCAAACTTCTCATCATCCCATGCTCCAGAGTAGGTCACATCTTCCGTAAAAGGCGTCCTTATGGTTCACCAGGTGGACAGGACACTATGGCACACAACTCTCTACGTCTAGCGCATGTGTGGATGGATGAATATAAGGCAAGACAACATAACCATCACATTTAATAAATGCTGTACCTGAGAGGGAGGAGGAATGGGAGATGGCTGTCCCAATACTGACAGCCAAAGAACTTCTCAGAACTTGATTGGCTCCCACCTGGGACTTGGATCTGGAGCAGAACTCTGGGTGATTGCAAGAGGGAGCAGTAAAGAGTTGCTGAAATCTAAAATAGTGAAATAGTCCTGAAACTGAAATAGTGAAAATTAAAAGAAGCTATACTGAAAAGGTTGTGGGAGGGGAAAAAATCTGTTGAAGAAACCTAGCTTCACCAGTGCAATCTCATGGTGCAAGCACATGTTCTGGAGTAGTGTGGCACTGCTTTTACCTTGGAGCTGTAAAATTGGTAAGGATTGCATCCTTAAATCCGTGCCAGTCACCCATGAAACAGCTACTTCGAGTGACAGGGTAGGGCTAAGCAGAAAATAAAAGGGAGGGGTTATCGTGTGCCCACTCGCCAGTGGTATAATTCTCCATGGTGGGGGTCAATTCCTGGTTGATCTGGAAAGTACCTCCTGTCAGGCAAGGCAAAAATCATGTGGAAGTCTTCATGAGGGGAGGGGTCCTCAAGGTCACCCAGACTGGCCTTCGCCTTAGGCATTACCCTTCAAGGATACTTTGGAGTTTCCCCCCTTCTTCTTTGGCTGGGGGGTCTAGAAACTTCATTACCTTGTTGGAGGGCATATTGTCTTGGCCCTTGACAGACCCCCCCCCCTTTCAAGGGAGCTGTGAGGCGTTGCTGCCCTTTTTTGTTTGTGGGGGGGGGGAGGGCACACGGTCAGGGTGCTACAGTGCTCCCGTCCTCTGGATCCCGCCATTTCCAGGCGCAGACATGACTCCCACTGTGGAAGGCTCTGCTGAGCCTGGAATGCGCCCCTGGAGGTGCACTTTTTCTGTCCACTGACTGTCTAGCCTTCTCACTCTGCTGCTGCTGCTGCTGTGATTCTCTTCCCCAAGGACAGGAGAGCACCAAGGAGAGAGGTCTCAGGCTCTTGCCTGTCACCTCCCACATAAGGGCCTATATTTATGGTACATAAAGGCCTATGCCTATTTAAGGGCTTTAGAACCATGCTCACTCAGGGCGGTGGCTGGAGGGGAGATACACTTTGCAGGGAGCATCGCTGTGGAGTGGAAGGGATGTCCCCCGCCCGAGCCATTCCAGGACGCTTCCACCTCCTGGAATGGCTCAGAAGGGGAGGACATCCCTTCCACTCTGCAGCATGGTTCCGTGCAAAACGTAGTGTTTTGTCCCCCTCTAGCTACAGCCCTGCACTCACCAGCTTGTCTTCTCAAGGCTGCCCTCTTCCCTTCACATGCTTCAGAGCAAAGGCAGTGAGGGGTTTACAACACCATTTCCTTCTCCACGACCGTGTCCTGTTTCACAGGGCTGTGAGGCTACACTTTTGGCCAGTCTCCAGTCCTGGCTGGTTTCTTCCTAGTTGTGCCCACCAGGATTGGTCACCTAATAACTGTGATTTTCAACCTTTTCCATCTCATGGCTCACTAACAAGGCACCTAAATTGTCAAGGCACACCAGGCTGTTGGTATGGGGCTTGGGTCTCCCATTTCTCCTACTAATAAATGACCCTTCCTAAACTCATAGCACACCCGAGAACCATCTGAGGTACACCAGTGTGCCACGGCACACTAATTGAATATCACTGCCGTAGGGGTCCTCAGCCAGCTCCTCTCTGAAGCAAGACAGCTCCTATGAACGCATGGCACCTTGTAATGCAGAGATGTGAGCTGCTTATTTCTCGCCTGTGCTCAGTCCAGCTTGGTTTGGCCACTGTGCAGGCTGTTCCCTGGGTTGGGCAAGTCTGGCCCTGGACATTGAGGAACATCATTAGAACAGCAGCTTGCCTCCTTTTTCATTGTTGCCACAGCTTCAGAGAGAATGGAAGAGGTGGCAAAGGACCGTTGGATGTTTCTTTAAATTGCTCTTCCAGGATCATGACAGCCCCTGCAACACCATGTGCCATTATTCCTGCCACATCTTCTGCATCCAGCACCCTGTTATTGTTAATGGATTCCTCTTGCAAGCACAATCCCCACACACCACATTGATTCTGAGAAGTGGTAGGAGATGGGAGGCAGCCGTCATGGGGTGAGAACATGGGGTGTGGCAACAAAAGGTTGTAAATGTGGGATCTATGTATTTCAGACATCAGTTGGCTTGGGCTGGGCTGGGCTTTGAAGATGAAGAGGATGCCCTGGTTGATCTTGGGTTCTACTTTTCTCCATCCTTCCCCCTTGCTTCTGCCCAACATAGGAGCAGTATTTCTCCCTCCGACCAGAACTCAGGACTAGGACCTATGGAAACATTACTGACCGTGTGGAGTTGCGGAAAAAACTGAATTGCAAATCCTTTAAATGGTACTTAGACAACATATATCCAGAGATGCAGATATCTGGATCAAATGCTAAAGTGCAGCCACCAGTCTTTTTTAACAGACAAAAGCGACCAAAATCACTGCAGCGTGGACGGGTAAGAGGATGCCCTACCTCTCTAGGTTTTTAATCATAGTATATTGTTTTGTTACTGTTATTGTTATTAATAAACTATTATTTACTATTAACTATTTATTAATAATACCAATAAATAAACTTAAAAGCATTAAGGTTTAATTTTGGACTGTTGTTATTGTTGTTTGTAATGCTTTAAAGTGTATTTTCTCTCGTGCAGCTCTATCATACCCAGACAAATAAATGCCTGGTTGCCCAAGGTCACCCTAGTCAGAAAGGAGGACTTGTTGTGGTCAGGGAATGTGACTACAATGATCAAAATCAGGTAAGTGTCCAGTGTTCTTTTTTACCTTGGCTGGGCAGGAACCTTCTTTTTCTTCTTCTGCATAGTGTGCAGATGGCACTTACTAGACGTGTTCTGGTTTTCAGTCTCCCAGTACTGCATTGTGTTGATCATTTGCACTTAAGTTAAAACAATACCCATACAAAAATTAGCGGTCAAAAAGTGGTTGACCTTGGCTGTGAAAAGTTCACCATGTATGGCCAGCTTTGCTTTATGGACAGAATAGTTTTGTGAGAAAACTGGATCCTGAGAGGTTGTACATAACATGTGTTACTCTTAAAGTATTTGTCTTCTTAGGTATGGCTTTACAATGAAGACCACGAGCTGATCTTAAACAACCTTCTCTGCTTGGATGTTTCTGAAACACGCACCTCTGATCCACCACGCCTTATGAAATGCCATGGATCTGGAGGGTCTCAGCAATGGGTATTTGGGGTAAGTGTGTTGTGGACAAGGGTAGAGTGGGAGCAGCTGCTACTGAGGTCTATTTTTCTTTCTGAGTATACTGGGTTTTACTTGGGAAAATGGTTGCAGGGTGGCCTGGTCTCTGTGCTCCCATGTGCAGCATGGGGAATGAACAAGCCTTTCATTAACCAGCAGCTGCTTTCAACAGTAGTTCTGCCAACATGCAACGGAGTCTGAGTGTGTCTCGACAATGAGTATTCTTGCTTTTCCTGGCAAGGAAAAGGGTAAGGGTCACCTCGGTCTCTGCATCTCCCTGTTGCACATCAGGAGGTTTCAGCTCACCAGTGAGCTCAGACTCTTTGTTTACTGGCCAAGGAAAAGATGCTCAAAGGAAAGGCAGCCACTCAGGACAATTTGTCTTGTGTTGGGAAGGCAGCAGCCTTTTTCTTGGAAGCCTCAGGAAGGGCGTTCTGGAGGTTCAAAGTAGCTGGAAAAATGTGACAGATTGGAGATTTTCATCATAGCTTTGGTTTTCAGGTTTTTGTGTGGTAGCTGAAAGTGCTGATCAGAAACAAATATTAATAACAGTATTTGTGACACTTTTTAAGCAAAAAAACTTCACAAAGAGGTTCACAAAAAATATAACTAAATGGCTCCATCAAACAGATTCGCCACCTAAAGCTTTGCACTAGAAAATGTATAAAATTGTAACTATGCTGACTTATATGAGGATCAGCCCTTATACTGATGAACTTTTATTCTGTTGGCAAAAGGGTTCTGTTACAGTGGTATCTCGCTTAATGAGTGCCCCGAATAACGAGTGCTCCACTTAACGAGCACTCAGTTATGTAGGGCACCTGCCTTGCTTAGTGAGGCAGATTCACTTAACGAGCACTTGCTGGCTGCCCTTTGAACTTTAAAAGGCAACCAGCAAGTGCTCGTTAGCCCCGCTAATAGCAGCCCGCGGGGGTCAGGGAAGCTCAGCAGGGAGCTGAGGGGGCTTCCCTCCGCCTCCTCCTGGGCTTCTCCACAGCCCGCGGAGATTGCGGAAGCTCAGCAGGGAGCTGAGGGGGCTTCCCTCTGCCCCCTCCTGGGCTTCCCCTCCAGGCTCCCTGCGTTCAATGGGGCTTACTCCCAGGAAAGTGTCTTTGATTGCAGCCTCCTGACTATGTCTACTCAGAAGTATGAGTATATGAGGAAATTGTTTTTGATTGCAGACTCCTGACTATGTCTACTCAGAAGTAAGCCACATTGTGTTCAATTGGTCTTACTCCCAGGAAACTGTCTTTCATTGCAGCCTCAAAAGTAGGTGAATGCAAGTGTCATAAGACAGATTCCTTGTTCCAGCTGCTAAAAAAGACAACAGTGACTTTTTAAGTTGAAAATTAGTTATCCTTTTATTTTCTGTTTTGTTGTACATAGTCACTAACAGTGTTTTATTACAATGAATTGTGCTATATGATAGTGTTTTGAATTCAATTCCAGTGTTTTGTTGTCATTTTTACATAGTTAATATTTTTATAAGAATATTTTTTGGAACCAATTTTTTGAGTTTTTATTATTTTTATAAGAATATTTTTGTGGAACCAATTTTTTGAGTTTCCATTGTTTCCTATGGGAAAATCCACTTCACTTAAAGAGCATTTCACTTAAAGAGCATGCCTCTGGAATGAATTAAGCTCTTTAAGTGAGGCGCCACTGTAATTTTTTAACTTCCATCCTGGTTATTTGAAAATGAAAGTGTGTTGAGAAATGATCTCCTAGATTTCTGTCCCTGGGTTGGTTCAAAGGTTCGACTGCAAGCTTTGAATGTCCTTTTAGGAAGAATGCAGGATACAAATTGAATTAATATTCTAATTTTGTACCTTTCCTCTCCAGATTGTACCTCTTTTTTTGTCCACTGGTACATCTCTGCTTCCTGCCATAATGTGCAGTCCCAGTGGTGTTACTGGTGCCAGTGGCTAAAGAGCACTATCTTCATTGCATTTACTTTTTGGTTGCAGTAGTGGCATATTGCTTGGAAAGCTGATCTCCATTGAGCTTGTCTGTAGACATGTCCAGTGGAACGGACGGCTTTGCACCATTTCAGTACCAAGATCGAAGCATTGCCCTGTATTTGAATTTTTGTACAGCCATTGAATAACTATTCTGAGTTTGATACAAAGTTCAATGCAGCATCATTTCTATATTTAGTTTAGCAGAAAAATACCCTTGTCTTGTAATGATTGTGGGAACTGTTGTGATTTTTTGCTCTCCAGAAAAACCATCGACTCTACCAAGTGTCTGTGGGGCAGTGCATGAGGGTGGTGGACCCCCTGAGCCCCAAAGGATACGTCTCCATGGCCATCTGTGATGGTTCCCCTCCGCAGCAGTGGAGCTGGGATGGCTGAACAACCAGACAGTCCACTCCACAAGAGACTCCAATTCAAAAGCTGCTATTTCAGATGCTGGAAAGTACTTGTTCTGACATGTCTGGAAAACAATCAGTGACTGAGATCCTTTGGAGGGAAACAAACTGGAGTTAATTCTACACAGAGAAGTGCAATTGTGTTTCTTACCGTTCCCTGGTATGGACCCTTCTAAATAAGAGCAATTTGAATGAAGAAATGTAACTGGATATTTTCTGTCAAAACAGAAGATTCCCTTGTCTTGCCAGTATTTCATGCACAAGTATTATGTCACTGCATTTATTCAGTTGCGTTAATGGCTGGATTATTTTAACACAAACAAAATCTTAGAACTGTGTATATTTTAGTTCATTAAATTAACATTCCAGAGTGTTGGTCCTGCAGTATTTAAATAAGTTATTACAGATTTCATTTGGATGAGATGTGACATTAACATTTTAAGTGTAGTCCATTCTTCATTAGCAGTTTTGTTCTATCCCACCATCACTGATCATGAAACTGATCTGTGCTATGAGATACTTTTAAAAAAATTATGAAGATGCAGAAAAGTGTGTAGAAAAGTATGTATGTAAATAAATGTGATAAATTTGAAGTTGAAAGGAAAGCAGTCATTGGATCTCAGTTAGTTCATGCAGTAGGCATTTATACTAGTGCCAGAGAACCACTTTGGACCCATTTCAGTCTTTTTCAACCGTTTCTTTGCTGTGCTGGGCTCTGGCAAATGGTGCTTCCAAATGGGGAAAAAGGACTTCTATGGAGATAGAAGTCTATGAGGAAGTCTATTTGTACTTTATGGGGGAGTGCAAAAGTTATAACAGCCAAGAATGCTGAAGGCCAGCATGGTACTGATGGCAATTTGCATGTCATCCTTATTGCAACACTGTTATAGGAACTGCAGGACCAAGAAGCATGCAATTTGGGGAGGGTGTTCCTTCCATGAGGGAGGCACCCACTAAGAACTGTTTTTGGAAATTCCAGCCGGAAGGTGGTGAAATGAGGTGCAATGCATTTTCCTCCCTATACTTTCCTTTGAAGAATCCCTGAGGGATGCTCTGCCTCAGCCCCCGGATCTAGAAGCCTGAAATTTGGGGAGGGTGCTCCTTCTGTGACATCAATACCCACCAAGAACTGATGTTGATAAATTTAACCTTTAAATTTGAAGGGCTGAAAAGTGGGTGCAATGTTTATTTGTCCTATACTTTACATTGAAGACTGATCAATTGTCATCCAGCCAATTTGGTGCCTGATGCACTGGGAGAGGATGCGCATGGAGGAGGGATGTTGTGCATGGGGGTAAATTGCACAGGGGGAGATGATGTGCATGGGGGGTTGATGCACATAAGCATGGGATGGTGCGCTTGGGCGGTTGATGAGCATGAGGGGAAGGTATGCATGGACAGTTGATGTGCAGCAAGGGATCACGTACAGGGGGAATTTTACTCTCACAACGTGGGTACATTTTTTGCTAGTTTAGAATAAAAGCTACCTCCTTTTGCACACACCCTGTCTGTTGAAGCCTAATATGTTCATATAATTTGTTTTAATCAGAAGCCATGTCAACATGCTTCGTGCTAATCAAATCCTACTTTTTTATGGAGAACTAGCAGTTACAATAGACGGAGGCATTTCATCCACTCATCCGAGCTGCAAGTTTAACTTGCTCAGTGCAGCCCCCAGTCAAGCACCGAGATTAGATTTTTCATGTCAGGTAAAAGGAAAGAACGCTCTTGCTGGAGGAAGGCGGTAGAGACAGCTACTGACAAACCAGCTGATTGCTGTCCTAGTTATTGTGTACGTATGTCACAGCTGCACTGATGCACAGAAAGAACTCAAATGTCAAGCTGTTCCTCAGTCTTAAATGGTGAACCAAATGGCTATGGACAATGGTCAGCTATGATGCTAATTGCATGACTGGCATCATCCAGCACACGCAGACTGAAGGTGAAGCGTGTAGAGTCTAAAATTGTTACACAAAGTTTGACTGCAACAACTCTATCAACTTCTAAAAATGTTTTATCACTGCATCGGTCTTTAACATGATAGTCCAACATTTTATTACTAATTGTTGTCTATAAGCACACGCCTGAGCTGCCAAGTGCCTAGAGGAGCAGCAGTGCTAAAATAGGTGCTGCTCCTGCTGCCACCAGCTTAATGGGGGAAAAGGATGTTTGTCCCCACAATAGGGGTATTCCAGAGCAGCCTTCCCCTCCACAACTAGCAGCAAGGGAGGAGCTCCAGGCAGCAGTGACGGGGCACCAGCCTGCACTAGCTCAACATAAACTGATGGTGGGTCTCACAGGTGTGCCTTTTTAAGGCACATTTGGAACCTTCAGGCAGAGGACTGGTGCTGATGGTGTAGGATCAGGTCCTAAGACATCCTTTTACACAAGGATGGATAGGACAAAATGGAGCACAGTTTGTTTTAAAAGTATGGCTGTGGTTGGTTGTGTCCTCAGGATCTGTTGCATCCCAATACAAAACAGATGTTCTAAACCAGAAATAAAAGTATTTATAGATGTAAAATATTTTATTTGTAAATGCTGATCTTCTAAATCTGTTTCCAAATCTGTTTCCACAAACTTCAAAGTCCATAACACTCTGTATGCTTCAAAAATTTTTTTTGCCAACATTAGATTATTATACAGAACAGAAAAAACCTGTAGGACAAATACTGGTAGGATGTTGGAGTACTGTACAAGAGAAGAAAAATATTCAAGAAACAATTTCATACAGCTGTTTTATCAAGAGAAAAATATATACAATTGATTTATTCTGTAAGATAAAAATACATCATGCCATATACATTACAAGTTCAGAACTGTATCGTTGAGTATACCAACTGATTTACAGTCCTCTTTATCTGTGCACACAAAAAAACTTTTTTAATATTTAGACTGTGAAGTGTCAGTACCAGAATTTAAAGTACAAAATAAAAAACTAACCTGTTCAAAATGTTGATTAGGTTTCTACAAGCAAACACAAACAGTGTTTATTTTAAAGAAATGTAAACAAAACAATCCATAAAAACACATTTAAGTTACGTTTTCCAAAACCCTATTGCCAGAGTCCTGCAGCTGAAAGCACAATTACATCTATGTTTTCCTTGTTTTACTTTTAAAGAAGGCAGCTATTGTATTTTGACTTACTCTCACTACACATTTCTATGTTCATAACATGATTTTTGTGTAAGCTGAACAGTCATCTATTTCTGCTATTCTTTGCTGGAAAAGAAATTTAATGTTCAGCTTCTATTTTGGATAGTTTTAGCAGTTATTCACAGTTATCACAAATTCTAAGCACAAAAAACCTGATTTAAGAAATAGGGATGTGACAATACAATTAAAGTAAATCAGTTTAAATTTCCTCAGACACCTACAAAAGTCATAATTGTAATAATATACATGAGCTCTCTACCAGTCTTTAAGGGTTACTTAAAAGAGTTAATAGAGCACAGTTGAGATTGCTTTAAAGATTAAAAAAATAAAGTAAAACCTCTCTTTAAATTGAGATTTTGGTTATTCCATAACAACTGTAATGGCGTATTTAAGATCACATGAGATCATATTGTAACATCCCTATTGAAGTTTCATCATAAGCACCTGAACTGCTGCAGAGTCTGGTAGCATTTGGTCAATTTCTATTTTTTATACTGTACTTTTTTCCTCAAAATATTTACACTTCTGTACAAAGTAACAGGGTTTGTTAGTTCTGCAAGTAACAGCAGCAGCTTGGCTTCTAACTTTTCCTTTTAAAAATAGCTTCATTCACTTATTTCAATAATAAATACAAAAGGTTTCTCTTATTTTACAGAAATCAAAAACTACAATAAACTGACTCATGGAATCAAGTATTTTAAATGTATTTTAGTGCAAGTTATTTTTTCCCTTAGCTCTATCCCTAAGGAAGTCATTTCAGTACATTCCTTGTTCAGTGGTGTCTACTTTTATTTTATTTTTTCTGTATTTAGAGGGCCTGCCCCTTTAATAAGTAAGGCTGTGGCCAGCACTTTGGACGTCTCCCTTTCGCTGGTGATTTCAGTCTACATTCATTGATGCCCCACCGCCCTGGAGCAGGTCAGCCCCGTACAGGTTCTCTGCCAAAGTTCTCCTTGGTGAGTTCATAAGATCAAAAGTGCTGGACTGCTCTCGAAATCACTTTCTCCTCCGTGTGCCGGGAGTCCTGCAGCTCTGGGTCCTGCCAGCCGGCTTCTTGGTGCTTTTTTTCTTCACGATGGTGTAAAATGTGTCGCTTAGCAGAAGCAATTGCTTTCACACCCCCTCCTCCCACCCCACAAAACAAAACCCAAAACCTCTTCTGCCCATCAGGCAGGAAGGAATGTGTTCAGTTCATCCATTTTCGGCAGTTTACGGCTCCACAGTGACATGGAATCTTGTGCTGGTCATCTTCAAAATCAAACTTATAATCATAACAAAGCTGGAAAAAAAGAAATTGCCAGGTGGGTCTTTTGTTGCCAAAATCAAGACATCCTATGAAACACACCCTACAATCCAGAGTAACTACGGGAAGACATAAGAGGCACCTACTCTGGATTGCTCTATGCATTTCCCATAGGTGGCACCGTAACTATGTCGGTGTAATAGGTCCCGTAGTTATTCTGGATTATGCAGAATATGCATAATCCATATTATGCATATATATATTTTGCATATAATGCATAAAGCGTATGCAGCGCTGAGCACGATACCGTAGTCTACCAAGACTGACGGAGGCCTGCTTTTTTTTATTCTGGATTGTAGCCACAGTCTTCCATCATGTAGGGGTGAATTTCAAGTAACATGAAAATCCTCACATTTCACATCCCCATGTATACATCACAACATACAGTGGTACCTCACTTAACAAGTGATCCACATAACAAGCAAAAATTTCTCTAGGATTCTGCCTCACATAACAAGTGTTGCTTCATTTAACAAGCACACTCATTGGCAGTTGGGACAGATGTGCTGGTTGGCAGCCTTTTTAAAAAACATGAGGGCTGCCTAGCGCGCCTGCCCATAGCGAATGCAACACTTCTGCGCTGTTCCTCCTGTGGCTGATCTTCTGCTGGGCAGAGGGAGAGAAGAGCAGTGGAGAAGAGGGAAGCAGCTCAGGGCTAGCCAGAAGGCAGCAGGGGAGAGAGAGGCTCAGGATGGAGAGAAGGAGAAAGTGGGGAGACACTCTGAAGGTGTCTTGGATTGCAGCCTCCTAACCATGTCTACTCAGAAGTAAGCCTCATTGTGTTAAATGGGGCTTACTCCCAGGAAAGTGGCTTTAGGATTGCAGCCTAAGTAGACTTCATAGGATCATGCATATTGAGTGCATGTTTTGAATTCAATTCAATGTCATCATTTTTACATCCAGTTAATATTTTTATATGAATATTTTGGGGGTTGTAGAACCATTATTTCCTATGGGAAAATCTGCTTCACATAAAGAGCATTTCACATAACAAGCGTGCTTCATGAATGAATTAAACTTGTTATGTGAGGCACCACTGTACATCCATGTACACTCCAGCTTTTGTACAAGAACTGTGCCTGAGCAATCCTATGATGGCAATTGTGTAGACCTCAGATCAGAGTTCAGGTGAACAGCAAATTCGTCTGCAAATATATTGATTTCAAAGGTCCGAAAAATGTGTGAACCTCTGAAATAAAGGGTTACTTCAGGTTATCCTTTTCCCACTTGTAGGAAGTACCGTATTTACTTGAATGTAATTTACATATTTATGTTCCCACTATGAAGTACTGCATTTACTTGAATCTAACGTGCCATCAAATCTAATGCGTACCCTATACTTAAAATCAAAATACGGCAGTCACTCAATTTTAATTAACCATCAAATCTAATGCGCACCCTGATTTTGGAGACTGAATGTGGCTGGAAAAGGTGAGCGTTAGATTTGAGTAAATACAAAAAAGCAGGCATCCGTCAGTCTTGAAAAACTATGGTATCGTGCTCAGCGCTGCATACGCTGCATGCGAAGCACGAAAGCCTGGGTTGGATTGTTATGGAGGATAGGCTGTTACCCAAGCAGCAAATCCCCCTCTCCACACCACTGAATTAGTCCAGTGGAAAGGCAGAGCCAATACGATTGGATCCAGCTGGCGTCACAGAGCTGGGCTAAGGACAGGAGCTCACCCTGTCTTGTGGGGCCGACCCAGGTCTTGAACCCTGGCCTGCTGGTTAACAGGCACAGCGTCTTAACCGCTTGCACCACCTACAGCCCTAATACAGTACTTCCTCAATAACATCAAGTTTATTATTTTGAGAGAGAATATGCACCAAGTCTTGGTATTGCACAGGTGGAGCTGACTATACCATGCCAAGCCTTCCCAGTTTTGTTCTTTGAAATGACACTTTTGAAATGATAGGGGCAAAGACACACCGGAAACATGAGTGCGCTATCGGAGACAGTGTAGGAAACTGGCACCAATCAGAATACACGGGTCTCTTTGGCTGTAGAAGTTGTTAACCAATATAGGACATAGCACTGAAGCAGTGCTAAAAATGTGTATTAATCAACAATATTACTTTATTTAAAGTAAAACATCTCTTTATCCAAGAAGTTGGATCTATTTTAATGTTTCAGCATGAAAGCTCAGAGCTGGAAGTCTCTATTGGAGAAGGTAGTTCAAGGTGACTGCAATGAGACAGCAATGTCAGCCATAATTTGCAGCAATTTCTCAAATGGTGCGCATGGAAGCAACGCAGGGTGAAAAACACAGGGTGTAATAATTACTGGCAACCTCACAGAAACATTCTGAAGAGAAATAAGTTGTGCGATGCTTGCATTTTTGAACATGTAATTGGAAATTTGTAGAAATAAGAAACTGAACATAGCCTACAAATAAGAATTCAAACAATAGTAGAAGCTGTACTACCTCTTCCCCCTTCTGGATTCTTCTACTGGAGCTGATGATGATTTTATGTCCCCTTTCAAAGGTCACAACCTCAGCCACACAATTTGGTGCACAGGAATGGTTAATATACCTACAGAAGGGGAGGGAGCACAAGAAGAATTACTACGTGAAGGATGCACTCTCATTCAATCTGTCCCTTTACCTTGGGGAAATGAGTCCTATCGGTGGAGGTGCTTGTTTCCAGTGGAAAATAAGATTACAGCTTAAGTCTTACTGAGCACAATGGGCGTATTTCTATAAAAGACAAATCACACCAATTTCAAACCCCTATAGCACCTGCTACAGGAGCATAAAGTTAGGGTTACAACAAATTAATAAGGATTTGAAATTTGTATATAATCTTGACATATTTCATATTTTATCTATTTTTTACTTGTTATATTTGTTGTATAGTTGAGTTGTCTGTACTCTGAGCTGGTCTGTGACCATAATAAAGGATTGAAGTAAAATTTAAATAATATTTGCAGGCACCAGGCACAGCTGGGCAGCAGAAGCCAGTGGCCACAGGCAGGCAGCATGCACCGGACAACAATAGGCACCACTGGACAGGGGGCAGAGGGCACTACTAGGGAGCAAGCACCATACACCACTAGGTGTGAGCAGTGGACACTATGCACTACTAGGCACCAGGCATCCCTACTGGGCACTGGACACCAGGCACCAGTGGGCAGCAGTCACTACTGGGCAGCGAGCACCACTGGACACCAGCGGACATCATTGGGCACTGGGCTAGGCAGCACTGGGCAGTGGGCAGCACCAGGCTATAGGCACCACCAGCCACCATGCATCCTTGTTGGGCATCAAACATTCCTGCCAGGTATTAGGCACTATCTGACAGTGGGCATCACCAAGCACAGTGCATCCCTATTGGGTACCTGGCACCATCAGGTGGCATGGAGAACCCAGCACCATTGGCCACCACCAGGCAATAGGCATCCCTACCAGACACCATCAGACTACCACTGCGCACCAGGCACCACTGGGTATCAGACATCCCTGCAGGGCACTGGACATCACTAGGCACCACTAGGAGGGCACCAGCAGGGATCCATGCTGGGCACAAGTCATCATCAGGCACATTGTCAGTTCTTAGTGGGTCCTTACACAATGGAAGGAACATGCTCCCCAAATTTCATGCTTCTAGGTCTGGACTCGAGGCTAAGCATTGAGGAGTCAGTGATTCTTCAATCTATATATATAAAAGAGAAAAGTCACTGACTGACTGACTGATCACCGCCCTGCCAAAACCGCTGGGCCTAGAAGTGTGAAGTTTGGGGTGGGTGTTCCTTCCGTGACTGAGGGGTGCACTAAGAACCGGTTTTCAGAAATTCCAACCGGAAGGGGGTGAAAAGGGGCACAATGCGTTTTCCTCCCTATACTTTGCATTGAGAATTGCTGACTCAGCAACATTCCGCCCCAACTGCTGGGCCTGAAGCATGGAATTCTGGGAGTTCCTTCTGTCACCTGAACACCCACCAAGAACCATAAGGGGAAAACTTAACCCTTCAGGGGCTGAAAAGGGGGCAATGTGTTTCTCTCCTATACTTAACATGGGAGACTGAACAACATCCAGCCAATATTGTGCTCATATTGGTGAACTGGTGAACTGGGGGATGTTTTTCAGAGGAAGAGGTTGCACTGGTGAGGATGCTGTGCATGGGGGGAAGTTGCGCATTTGCGCATGGGAGGATGATGTGCATGGGGGAAGTTTCGCATGGGGAACTGATGCACATGGGGAAAGTTGTGCATGGGTGGAAGTTGCGCATGGGGGAATGATGCGCATGGGGGAAAGTTGCACAGGGGGGCAAGTTGCACAGGGGGGCAAGTTGCGCATGGGGGAAGTTGCGCATGGGGGAAAGTTGCACATCAGCGGATGATGCGCATGGGGGCAAGTTGCACAGGGGGGAAGTTGCACATGGGAGGAAAGTTGCGCATGGGGGCAAGGTGCGCATGGGGGCAAGGTGCGCATCGGCAGATGATGTGCATGGGGAAAGTTGCACATGAGGGGATGATGCGCATGAGGGAAAGTTGCGCATGGGGAAAAGTTGCACATGGGGGGAAGTTGAGCAGGGGGGGAAGTTGAGCAGGGGGGGATGATGCGCATGGGGTAATTTGCACATGGGTGGAAGTTGCACATGGGTGGAAGTTGCGCATGGGGGGATGATGTGCATGGGAGAAAGTTGCGCATGGGGGATGATGCGCATGGGGGTAAGTTGCGCATGGGGGAAAGTTGCGCATCAGCGGATGATGCGCATGGGGGAAAGTTGCACAGGGGGGAAGTTGCACATGGGGGGAAGTTGCGCATGGGGGGAAGTTGCGCATGGGGGGAAGTTGCGCATCGGCGGATGATGTGCATGGGGAAAGTTGCACATGAGGGGATGATGCGCATGGGGGAAGTTGCGCATAGGTGGAAGATGTGTATGGGGGGATGATGTGCATGAGGGAAAGTTGCGCATGGGGAAAAGTTGCGCATGGGGGGAAGTTGCGCAGGGGGGGAAGTTGAGCAGGGGGGGAAGTTGAGCAGGGGGGGAAGTTGAGCATGGGGGGATGATGCGCATGGGGTAATTTGCACATGGGTGGAAGTTGCACATGGGTGGAAGTTGCACATGGGGGGATGATGTGCATGGGAGAAAGTTGCGCATGGGGAATGATGCGCATGGGGAAAAGTTGTGCATGGGGGAAATTTGCGCATCAGCGGATGATGCGCATGGGGGAAAGTTGCACAGGGGGGAAGTTGCACATGGGAGGAAAGTTGCGCATGGGGGAAAGTTGCGCATCAGCGGATGATGCGCATGGGGGAAAGTTGCACAGGGGGGAAGTTGCGCATGGGGGGGAAGTTGCGCATGGGGGGGAAGTTGCGCATGGGGGGGAAGTTGCGCATGGGGGGGAAGTTGCGCATGGGGGGAAGTTGCACATGGGGGGGAAGTTGCGCATCGGCGGATGATGTGCATGGGGAAAGTTGCACATGAGGGGATGATGCGCATGGGGGAAGTTGCGCATAGGTGGAAGATGTGTATGGGGGAAAGTTGCGCATGGGGGATGATGCGCATGAGGGAAAGTTGTGCATGGGGAAAAGTTGTGCATGGGGAAAAGTTGCGCTTGGGGGAAGTTGCGCATGGGGGGAAGTTGAGCATGGGGGGAAGTTGAGCATGGGGGGATGATGCGCAAGGGGTAATTTGCACATGGGTGGAATTTGCACATGGGGGGATGATGTGCATGGGGGAAAGTTGAGCATGGGGGAAAGTTGCGCATGAGGGGATAATGCACATGGGTGGAAGTTGCGCATGGGGGAAAGTTGCGCATGAGGGAAAGTTGCGCATGGGGGTTGATGTGCGTGGGGGAAAGTTGCGCATGGGGAAAAGTTGCACAGGGGGTAAAGTTGCACAGGGGGTAAAGTTGCACATGGGGTAAAGTTGCGCAACGGTGGATGATGCGCATGGGGGAAAGTTGCACATGAGGGGATGTTGCACATGGGGGGATGATGTGCATGGAGGGATGATGCGCATGGGGGGGATGATGCGCATGGGGGGATGATGCGCATGGGGGAAGTGGCACATGGGGTGTTTCTGTGCCATGAGGGGATGGCACAGGGGAAAATGTTACACCCGCAACGCGGGTACGCTTTTTGCTAGTAATAAATATAGGAATGAAAATGTGTTGCACCCCTTTGCACCACCTTTCTGTTTGAATTTCCAAAATTGTTTCTTTGTGGGTGCCTTCATCACAGAAGGAAGACCATCCTCAAATTTCATGTTTCTAGGTCTGGCCAGTTTTGGCTGGGTGTTGATCACAGTTTGTCAGTCACTCTTCTATTTTACATATGTAGAGATAAATATGAGGCCATGGAGGTTGAATGAGCCAACTTGGAGAATGAAGACTATTAGAAAAGAAAGCATCCACTAGGTCCTTTTAGGAAAGAGCTAGTGAAGGCAAGGTGGCTGATCTCCAAGACAGAGACCATCATTTTTTGTGTATTGCCACGTACCTTGCAGGACCTCCTGTCAGTGTGGCATCAATGACATGGTCATTGTCAATGCGGAACATGTATACTCCACGATTCTGAAAGGGAAAACCAAAAAAAATGCTTTCAAAGCTACAACGGAGATTAAGAATAAAGTGTAATCCTTTGGTTTACTAAAAAAATGTCAAAATAATTAACAAAAGTTGAACATTCCTACTAGTCTTTGAAACTAGATGCATCAAAGAGAAACGACAACCTACAGTGTTGTTCAGACAGAGACTCGAACACACCCTGGCCACAATTCTTAATCCCTCTAGGTGTAGACACAATCACACAATCTGTACCTATAGTGATAGGATGGAAGCTGGGACAAGTATGTTGCTGGAGGTGGTTTAACGTATGCAGTCTCAGTGTTGCACAGAAAGCATTAACATTTCAAAAGGGGACTCTACCATTTATGGACCAAAATCACAGTTCACTCTTGCGTAGTGCTCTACCTCACGAATGAAACAAATTAACATTTGTTAATGCTTCTGAGGTACTTCTCCAAAAAACCCCAGGAGATCCTGGTTCTCAAAGAACTGGTGAGGGCCTCATCCCTGGGCTGCAATTATGAACAAATCATTTAGACACATCCAATCCACATCCTCACCTTGCAAGAACATTCTACCTATAAATCAAACACAGACCTTATCTGTGGATCACTGTGGTCAGGGCTGTTCAGTCATGCTATGGCAGAGAAGAGAGTTAAAAGTGCCTGTGGAGGGTCTACAAACAAGTAGCTTTGATTACATTTGTTGGAGGGTCCACTGTATCCACACATTTGTCCATTTGTAGGGTCCTCTGAGCATGCTTGTTAAATCCAAAGCAAAAAGTGCCTCTTAAAATGGTAGTGAATGGTATAAGATGTTTAAGTTATTTAAACTTGTACGTTGCTTTTTATTGGTGCTGCATTTCTTTTGGAAGGTTTTTTTCTTTTCTTCAATTTCAAACCTGGATTTTTTTTTAGCACTTCAACAAAATATTCTGTTTTGTTCCTTTGAGAAAGAGGTCTCCAAATCCAGGCCCAGGGGTCAGACGCATCCCTTGGCAAGCCTCTTTCCAGCTTGCAGCCATCCAGTCTTTGGACACCTGCAAGATTCTGGCCCACTTGACTGAACACAACTGGAGCTGTGCTCTGGTTAGGTCTGGAGACCTATTACTTCCTTGTTTATCCTCTGAAAGCCTTAGAAAGTGCTTAGGAGCTTGGGGAATGGGGTTTTTATTGAGTATGTACTTTATTTCTGTGATGTGTGTTGGTGCTTGGAAATCCTGGAAATTGTAGCCCATTCATTACTATGTTTTACCTCTAATGTATTTATTTAAATTTTATATTTAAAGTTATTTTCTGACTGTTGACACTGTGCCAAGTATTTGATGTGGGCCTCTGTGGAATGGCACACACACTACATATGCACCTTGTTAAAGTTTTTGAATCACTGCTGTGGCATAGTCGTTCCCCCCTTTCAATTAGGCTCCAAGATAATCAGGCTTCAGAGCAAGCTGTAGCTCCTCCTCACAAGCTTCATTCCCTAAATTTTTACCCCCTGACTTATTTGAGCATTATGAAACATTCCATGATTTTGACTGAAAAACATCCCTTTTCTGTGGATCACCTTATAGGCCAATATCTAATGCAAACATTCACATACACACAGCAGTTTGGTCCTCTGCAGAACTGCCTGCCCTTCTGTTAGGAGGGCAGGACTTCTGGTCTAGACGACTGAGCTGCTGGTCATGCCTGAAGATAATTAATCTAAAGGTTGCCTGTCGGAGACCATTGAAAGACTCCAGAGTGGCAACCTGAGTGGAGATCTTCTGGGGGACAGCCAAAAGGGTCAACTTTGAGGCCTTGTCTGTGTGGAAGTACAGCAGTCAGTGTGTGTGTCCAGACCATGGAAGATCCACCTGGCATGAAGTCCTTTCTTGAAAGATAGAACTCTGTTTATTGTAAAAGCCTCTTCGGAGGCTTAGAGAAGCTTATCCATGTAAACCGCCTTGAATGAGGAAATCTAAGGCTGTATATAAAGGCAGTAAATAAATATCTATTATTTTTATTATGTTTTATATAACAGTTCGCCAGGTGTTTGACTAGAAATGGCTCTATTGTGATTCGGTTCTTATCCAAGGAACTAGGAATCGCAAAGGTATTGTCTTAATATGTGAGATGTTCCCAGGAGAGCTGCTTTTTGTAACTAGGCAGTTGTGCTCTTCTGGTGGCCCATTAAGTTGAGATGTTCCTGGAGACTTAATGGAATTGCTCAAAGAGCACCTATTATTATTGGAATCACAGTGGCATTCTTTCTCCAGATTCTCTATAGGTCCTTATATTATGATATTGTAAGGAGTGCTTATAATGGAGATCAAGTTGCCTTATGCAGTACCTGAGATTCGTAAAGCTTCTCTTTCCTGTTGGCTACCTCATTGCGGATGATGGTTCCAATATATTCAATGACCATGGTGTGCTTTTCAATATCTCTAGCAGCATACAAGCCCAGGCCCTACAAACACAATACATGTATGGTTTAGGATTATTCAACTACCAAAGCACACCGGTGAGCCATTATATTGGTGTAACAAGCTTAAGACATAACAAACTTAAGATTTAAATACAAAGGCATTTAAATTTTTTTATTTAAATACAAAAAGTGACTCCTTTTTGTTTATTGGTTGTATTATTTCATTGTGTTGTAGCCCATCTTCTTTTGATCCAAAGACAGGGTATATATTCTTTGGGTCCAAAGTTAGGGTATATATTCCACAACACAAGTCCTGTACAGGCTGAACCTCCTTATTCACGACATTTGATTCCAGGAAGCTTTGTGATTAACTTTTTCATGTTTTACAAAAGGACCATGGTAACAAGGGAGGCAATGAGTCAAGATTGCCTTTCAAGTGCCTAGAGGCACTTAAGTTCCCTTTCAAGGGCCTAGAGGCAGCAATTCAGAAGTGATTATCACTTGGCTGTGGGTGACACAAGTGGTTAAGACACTGTGCCTGTTAACCAGGAGGCCAGGGTTCGAGACCCAGGTCAGCCCCACAAGACAGGGTGAGCTCTTGTCCTTAGCCCAGCTCTGCGACGCCAGCTGGATCAAATTGTATTGGCTCTGCCTTTCCATTGGACTAATTCAGTGGCGAGGAGAGGGAGGATTTGCTGCTTGGGTAACAGCCTATCCTCCATAACAATCTAACCCAGGCTTTTGTGCTTCGCATGCAGCGTATGCAGCACAGAGCACGATACCATAGTCTTTCAAGACTGACAGAGGCCTGCTTTTTATCACTTGGGGGAATAGAGGGGCTCTGCCTCCCAGAAACAGCTGAAACTGACCTCTGTGAACGTTTCTAAGACTACCTTACTTGCCTACCATGTTGCTATGGTAGGCAGGCTGCCTTTAAGCCAATAACTGCTCCTTAAAGGTGGTAAAAGTGACCCCCACAGGTTGCCCTGGTAGTTGTGCAAGACTCTAGGGAGTGGTGCTCGTCCCCATTTCTTAAGCCATAGAGCCAACGTTGTCCAAGGATACCTTCGTGGATCTGTGGGCTACATGCACATGGAATGCTGTTACCTTCCCACTTAGGTGGTACCTATTTATCTACTTGCACTTGCATTGTAAACTGCTAGGTTTACAAGACAGGAGCTCACTCCATCTTCCAGTACTTTGGTCCTGAGCTGCTGAACCTCAATCTTCAGACTGACAGGCACAGCACCTTTAACCACTAAGCCATTGCAGCCCTTAACTCCTTCTTAAGGGAAGTTTGTCTTTCAATTTAAAGAGCCAACCTCATTTGCTTTGATATGAAATCGCATAAAATTAGGTTATATTATTGCATTGTTTTGAAACGCACTTCAAGTCGGTTTCAGATATGAACGGAAGAGACTGCTGCAGACTTTTAAAGAGTAGAGCTCTTTGCCTATGTCAAAAACTGTCAACTGACCTGAATACGTGAGCGGGCCAAATACACGTTGGATTTCCATTCAGTCTTCATTTTTCGGTACTGAGAGGACTTTGAATGAACAAACTGTTTACTGTAAGGTGCATTCAGTTCTCCTGTAACTGTGCTCTGAAATGATTTTGAAGTGCTGGTGCTATTCAAGGTATGAGGCCTGCAGTAAAGGGTCAAATAACAGAAAAGACATACAAGGAAAACTGAAGACCTCTCTGAACTTTATGACATTTTGAACAAAATAAAAATAAAAAGACAGACAGACACTCAAAGCCAGCTAGCACAGACGACAAAGCAGCTCTCTTTGCTTGGACATGCACATACACAGCCAAAGACAACAGGGTTTGTAAGCAGCACACAGAAGCACAGGTATCCTACGCAGCCTATAAACCCTGGGCTGTATTATGTGAATTTAAAATAAAATACCTTAACACAAACCTCTTGACATGGGTGCTCATTTTCGGCTCAGAGCGAGCACAGCCTGTGGGGTTGATGGCAAGAGGGAGTTCCATAAGTGGGTTTCGGCCATATCGGAAGGTGTAACGCTCACAAGCCTCAACCCCAGGAAGCTGTAAACACACCAAGGAGACACATGTCAACACAACTGCAAAAAGGCCATTGATTCAGCAACAGGGTAAGGAATGAAAACAGCCCCTAATCTCTGCAGGCAGATCGAAAATACAAAACATGCAACCATATCAAATGCAAGACGGCATCATGCTGATTTTCTTTCAAAGCCCTGATTTTCAACAGCCATGTGCTGCCTCTTTATCCCACCTTCTTTCCTCTTTACCTCTTCACCATCACCAAGACTGGGTACTTTCTGGAATTTTTGGTGTGTGGGGGTGTGTTTGGGGAGTATAGTGTGTGAGTTGGGCGCTTGTAGTGTGGTCTCTGGGTGTTTTTGCAAATTTCATACACTATGTATATATGTACAATGACAATAAAGAATTTATTATTACTTTCTTCACCTGCTCACATCACCATCTCTTCTGCCATCCCTGCCTATTGCATTACTTTGTTTAGTCATTTTGTCGGATTGGAGAGTTAACACCCCACAATCAACTCTCACATCTCTCCATGCCTCTTTACAACCTCCCTCAAAAAGGGAACAGTATCCATAAATGGGAACATTGCCCATAAATTATTATTAATGTATTAAAACACATGCGTCCCACCCTTTCAGCACTGAAAGGCAGCTTCCAATGTTTTAAAAATGACAAAAGGAGCAAAGAGCTTGATCCAAAACAAATCCCCTAACAGAAAGCCAACAATTAGAAAAATACTGAGAAGAACGAAGGAGCTTCAGCATGACTAAAAACCGCATTGACAATTTATCTGTGTGCCACAAGATGGATAAGGTTAAAAAAAACCTGATTTAAATTAATGGTTGCTCCTTTGCAACCATTCGCTTCAAGAAAGTACTAAATTTGCCATGAGATTTGCCATGACGCCATGCCTCTTGTGGACCACTGCCAAACATTAAGACAAAGCAAGAACATGCCAAGAGCCAGGCAAGAAGAGGTGTGGAGACCACTCACTGATTCAGCTATCCGAGCCACTGCAGAGACGGTCAAACCAAAGAGGTCTTCGCCCTTCAGATAAGCAGGGAAGAGCTGCAGCATTTCAGAGGTTTTTCTTACAGAAGCAACAGGCTCCAGGATTTTATCCCAAACACCTAACGTAAAGAAGAAAATTACAGTGAAAACAAAAGGGACAGAGAGCACAATCCTAACCATGTCTACTCAGAAGTAAGCCTCATTCTGTTCAATAGGTCTTACTCTCAGAAAAGTGTTTAGGATTGCAACCAGACACAAACATATGACTTGGCTCAGTTATCTTTGTTACATTATCTATATTTAATAACAGAAGTTTACAGAACAGCTTATATACTAAAATTCTTAGTGCCTTGGATGTAGATAAAATAAGACTGCTGTACATGTTGTAGCCTTGACAAATTGTGTACCCTTGACAATAGATCTGAATTTGAGATATTAATACTATAAAAAAAATTGCCTCAATTTTAAGACCCACTTTTCCCAAGATGAATTCTCCGCTATCACATATGCATAGAAAAACACATATACAGTACCAGGCATGTCAACTATCATGCATGCAAATATGTTTTGCATGGCAAAGTTGCTTGCAGAAGGTACACATAGTAAAACAGTTTGCGTTCACAATTAAATCCTCAAATTTGCTACCCATAAGTGATGTATGTGAGTGATACACATTTGTAGAGGTTTACATAAAGAAGACGTACTACCTTCAGTTTGGCTTTCCATTTTTAGCTAACTGACTGAAGTGACAGATCTATTACATAGAAATTCAGATAATACCCGAAATGTTCTATGATAAATCACACTCAATATTTTAATGTTTCTCCAGTCCAGTTCAGCATAAAATACAGACCCAAAACATTGAAAGAGATTATGTGGAAAATTCCATTTAAAAATCTAAATATTAAAAATGAACATACAAATGAGATTAATTCACTAGTAACACTGGCATGATTTTGCATACCTTTTGGGGTTGCACCAGTAAGAACCAGATCCTCATGGCCATGTTCAACGATCTTGATCAAAAAGAGGGGAAGGCCATCCTTCTCTTCTATGGAGCACAGATAGCGACACCTACGGTTGGGAGACCTGGTACTCCAATATAACCTGCTGGCCTCATAACCCACAGGATAAAGCACCTTTGAAGAGTGGAAGGCCTGCATCTGGTGTGGCAACAGCTGACCGATAGAGTGAAAAATAAGGCTCCCCACCCTGAAAGTGTGTTCACGATCCCCTCGTTGTACTATACTGGCAATCTGTCGGACTTCGTCACGTTGGACATAGACCCGCCTGAAGACTGCAAAATAGCTGAGTTCTTGCTCATGAGCTCCCTTTGGTTTGTGCATGGGACAAAGCATAGTTTTGTCTTTGAAAAACATGCATTGTGCTTTAATGGCACAGGTAAAGTGATAAATATTTGTGCACCTTAACCTGTGACAGCCACTGGTAGCGCCCATTTTGTGACAGAACATGCATTTCATTTGCAAGCCCCTCCGCAGAGCTAGTTCCACGTTTATTAAGGCACCAGCTTGTGTCTCATAGACCTCGGTAGACCAAAGAGCACAATTCAAATGGACCCAAAGGTCTAAGTCAAGGTTAAGAAGTCTTGCTGGTCCATCTGTTACTCCATCGCCCTCTTCATGACAGAAACAACATTTTCGGAAATCTTTAGGTACAGGATCAGGTTTAATGGTTGTGCCCAGTTTCTTGAGAAACTCATCTATCTCCTCATCACAAGGAGGCTTGAAGGTTCCTTTTGGAAGCACAATCTGTATGCTCCATTTCTTCCACTTCATGCCTTTCCATTTCTTGTTTAGTGGTCGACAGTCATCAAGGCCATTGGGTATTGTTCTCAGGCGAGGTTTGAGCTTCACGGTTACCTTCAGCTCATCTGGTTTTGGCTCCACTCTGGCTGCTTCTAAAGCAGGGGGGAAGTTAATAAGGGGTGATGAAGGTGGAGAAATCTTCTCCTGTAACTGTGGGAGACAGTGTACATCTAATGTAGAAATGTTGTTGTTATATTGATGAAATGCTTTGGTTGGTGTCTCTTTCATTGGCGTCTGTTGTAAGGAAGAGATTGATTCCTGAGGGGAAAAAGCAATTCAAAGTGGATTAAAGAAAACACCACCATCACTCCATCAGCATGTTTAAATCAGACTAAAAGGCAAAATTTAGAATCCCTAACAAACATACTAGAATTAGTAACCTTAATATCATAAAATGTTACATGGGCAGCCCAATCCTAACTCTGTGGAATGATGCAATGAAACCAAATGGCTTCTGCTTTTTCCTTTGGAGGAATTTCAGCATGTTGAGGGCTCCTTGTCATAAAGGAACATTTCCACCCCCCATCCTGGCCATAAGTCTAGCAGCTGACATGGGTAATTCAGACCTGTGTCAGCTAATAACCTTTTCAACTCCACATTGATCTGGATAAGCAGATCAATAAGCACCTGAAGCAGATCAATAAGCACCTGAAAAAGGTTTAGGATTCAGTGGGTTTCATTTCCACCAAACCCACCCACTTCCTGGGGGTGATCTTCCTGTATGGAAAACTAGTGCAAGGAAAACGTCCTAGAGGGAGACCACAGCTGGACATCAACAGCTGGGAAACCTTGACCTCTGATCATTCAGCTTGGAGGCAAAGGGCACAGCATGGCCTTCTTCAATTCTAAGAGACACTCATTCGGCAGGCTGAAGCAAAGAGGCAGTGCTGGAACAAGTGAAAACTAAGTGCTGGGCAGGGGACAGACTATCTGTCCTCAGTGTGGAAGGGATTGCCACTCTCAAATTGGCCTTTTTAGCAATAAAAGATGTTGTTTTACAACCTCAATTCAGAGCACAAATACCAGTCTTTTGAGACTGAAGGATGCCAATGATACAACTTCGAAATGTAGATTTAAGGAATGAAACAGAAGATCTAGTTTTAAAGAGAACTAACTTCTAATCACCAGGATTAAACTTTCTAATCACTGTGCTAGAACATTTGACAGAACCATTATGGTTATGCCCAAGAGGAAGTCCAACAACAAACATTTCAGAGTTTCTTTACAAGTTGCAAAGTAGAAATGGAATATTTATGTTGGGTTCTCGACCTGTATATGTACTGCTACCCCACTAAACATAACAATGACTATCCAGGCAGTATTTGTGCATGGAGACTTGGTTTCCACAATACGTCCCCACTCAAACGGAGGGAAAAATTCAGTGATGAGTATATGTATGGATCTGTACCATTCTTCTCCATTACATATCCTTGACTGACCACTGCCTAACAGATCTGCATTTAGTGTCAACTAACCACTGGTGGGCACAGTATGGAAAAGTATGTATCCTTGCCTCAAGGAGCCCCTGACCTGTAATTCTCTCATGTGATGCAGCAAGTCCCATTGATGTGGCTGTGCTCGAAAGAGAGACATAGGTTGGATCATGCCGTCAGTTGTGTAACATGAGTAGCAGATTACTTTAGGAGCCAACTAAAGGACTGATCTTGTAGGACTGATATTTTACTTCAGCTCTGATCTTTTGCTTTTAAGGATTTTGAACA
This sequence comes from Cryptoblepharus egeriae, assembly GCA_030015325.1. Lineage (NCBI taxonomy): Eukaryota > Metazoa > Chordata > Lepidosauria > Squamata > Scincidae > Cryptoblepharus > Cryptoblepharus egeriae. Next base: position 6,897,728 of record JAREYC010000004.1, read on the forward strand.
TAAAACCCCTAGAATACTGTGGATATTTTCAATAATCTTTAACAGGTTGTCTATTTTAAAAGTAGAAGCCAAAACTGGTTCATTTTTACCTTGCTGTTTTTTGCTTGCATGGATGCTGAATAAAGAATAAAGCAATTGTTGCTACAGAAGACAATATCCTCCATTCCCCCAGACTTTTCTCTGGAATCCTGGAAAAACCAACCATAAAAAGATACTGAAGGAAATTATATTTAAGGAATGACTGGTGATGCAAATACAGTACCAAGATCTCCAGATGTAGAAATCCTACAAAAACTACTTCTGTGTCTTATGTGTAAAACCTGAGAGCCCAAATCCTTTTTAGTGAAGAAATGAAAAATTAATAGTGACAGCCTCAATATTTTACATAAGATTTCGCTACCATCAACAATGTAAATTTAATAAAACAGATTTTCTTTCTGTGCGCCACACAGAATTTTAACACCTTAAAATAAACAATATAGGAAGCCCATTTTTCATTAGGAAAAGGCATAACTTAATTTAAAATGTAGACACATTCCTTCGAGAGTACATAATTCACACTGACATTATATTAGAAACTATTCTGATTGAAAAGAATTACAGTGGTACCTCTCATAACAAGCGCCTCGCATAACAAGCATTTCACATAACAAGTATAAATTTCCAAGAAATCTTGCTTCACATAACAAGTTCCACTTCACTTAACAAGCAAGCATGCTATGGGCACATGTGCTATGCAGCCCTGATGCTCTGCATGGAGGCTCTTTAAAAGGGCTGCTGGCCAGCTGCTGCCCCCAAGTGCCCCCACCGGCCACCTTGAACCTCCAGCAGCAGCCCAAGTAAGCCTCCCAGGAAAGTGTCTTTGATTGCAGCCTCCTAACCATGTCTACTCAGAAGTAAGCGACATTGTGTTAACCTTTAGATGGTATCTAAAAATAGCCTAATTTGCATAAATTATAATTGCTGGTCAATGGATCTGGTTGGTTATCTATGGGTTACATGGGGCTTACTCCCTGGAAAGTGTCTTCAGGATTGCAGCCTAAGTAGACTTCATAGGATCATGCAGATTGAATGCACGTTTTGAATTCAATTCCAGTGTTTTGTCATCATTTTTAGATCCAGTTAATATTTTTATATGAATATTTGGGGGGCTGTAGAACCAATCATCTGAGTTTCCTTCATTTCCTATGGGAAAATCTGCTTCACTTAAAGAGCGTTTCACTTAAAGAGCATGCCTCTGGAACCAATTAAGCTCTTTGTGTGAGGTACCACTGTACCTGGTGCTGAAAAACAATTTCAAGCCAAAATTAAAATAAAATCTATAACAAATTGGAGAAAAGCCAGTTTCTGAAATTGGTACTCTGAAATATTTTAGAATCTATACACAGGGTGGAGAGCCCCAGAGGCTACAGCCAGTGAAACAGGAGAAATTAAATGAGATAAAATTTGATGAACTCTCTTTTGGGCAGATAGAACATTATTATCCAATGCTAACTGGGTAAGCATTGTAAGCTATTCCTTTATTTAGTGGGGGAGAGTAACTGGCCCTCCTTACCCCAGCAATGTCTTTTCTAGTTGCTGCCTGCTGGTATTCTTTTGCATCTTTTTAGATTGTGAGCCCTTTTGGGACAGGGAGCCATTAATTACTTGATTTTTCCCCCTCTGTATACTGCTTTGTAAACTTTTTGTTGAAAAACAAAATACAAATACTGTTAATAATAAAATAATAATTATTACTTTGCATTTCTGAACTTCCAGAGAGCTCTTGTTGGGGAAAAAAGAAAGCTCCACTGAATCCATCTAAAAAGCAGTAAAGCGGAACTGCAATACAATATATACAGCACAAGTAATAGAAATAAACAGAAATAATATAGACAGATGATGCCCACTCCACCCCTTTCTTGTATCTATCAGCAAATGAAGTTCCCTCCCCCCCAAACAGTACTACCTGCTTCAGAAAGGGAAGATCTTTGATGGTTTTCCTTACGCCACTACCCAGGACTACTACTTTACAATGAGAACACCACTGCGGCCTCATCACCGAACCATCTGCAACACTTGGACTGTGTGCTTTATAACCTGTCAAAACTTAACATGACAAGAATAGATTTGTTACAAAATACAATTTTTAATAGAACTTGTGTATCATCACACTATTAGTATCTCTGTATGATGTATGGGTGTCCCTCCCAAATTAATTACATTCCTTTGCCTTCTCTTTATAAAATATTTTCTCAACCAATTGATGTACAAGAGCAGTATGCCTTGCTTAATCCACCCACAACCATCTCTGACCATCATAATTTTTTCTAACGTCTATACTTATAATTCAGGAGTTCAGCGCTGAATGTGACATAATAATTCAGGAGAATTTTCACCAAAAGTGGCATATCTTTCTACTGTAACTAAAACATGCTTTATATTGCTGACAAGGAAAATGAAATTTATTTTTGAAAATCAGAGGTTTAAAAATCATAATCATCAATATAAGAAAAACATAACATATATGAACTCACCATTACCACTTTGGGGAAATGGCGCATTAGGTTGCTTGAGTCCATAAGGCGTCATTAATCCAGATGGGCCCACACTGCCAGGCTGGGATCCATGAAATAGAAAATGCTGTCTATACTCCAAGACTGGATTTGCTCTGTGTGAGACTATAATTCCCATGGAGGATGGAACGTCTGGTGCGCTGCTAACTTCATAACTGTTTGGAATCCTAACATGCAGAAGGTTGGAAAAAGCAGCCACCACATTCCCAATATTCTAGAAAGGAAAAGGGAAAAGAAAAACTCACTTTTGTATCAGTTCTGCTTTTCATCAGGGAATAGTGCTAAAGTGTGTGTGCTGCATGGGGAAATCTTGATTCCTTCTCAGGAAATGTACTGGGTGCTGGACAGTGGGACCTGCAGGCACTGGGTACTGGTGGCCATCAGCAGTCAGCAGGCACCAGTGACCACCAGTACCCAGGGAGCAGCAGCAAGCATTGGGCACCACGAGGCACCACTGAGCAGTGGACACCACACATTCATACTGGGAACTAGACACCACTGGGCATCCCTGCACTGGGCATTACCAGGCAACATGGAACACTGGGCAACAGGCACCACTGGGCACCAAATCGGTTCTTAGACGGTCCTTATGTCAAAGAAGGAATATGTTCCCCGAATTTCATGCTTCTAAGTCCACAGGTTGGGGGTAGGTTATTAATAAGTCAGTGATTCTATAATGTTAAGCACAGGGACATATTGAACCCCTTTTTGCCTGCTTCCAGTTTGAATTTATAAAAAATCCTGGTTCATAGTGGGTGTCTATAACACTAATGGAAAACCCTCCCCACATTTCAGGCTTCTAGGTCTGGGTTTTGTGGTTTTGGCTGGGCTTTGATGAGTCAGTCAATGATTCTTCCATTTTATATACTGAGAGATAGAGCACTTTATTTCCTTACCTCTGCAGCTGCTGGATGCAAAGTAATTGCCACAGATACAAGGCCAGCCTTTGGACCATTTTGGGAAGGGAACTGAGAGCTAAAGAAGCCAGAACCAGGTTCTGTTTTGATATAATTCAGTTTTGCTTCAGAACCTAAGTATTGAAAAGTGAGAGAGAGAATAAATTAAGCACACATTCAGTTGAAGCACTTGGTAAAATGAACGTAAAAATAAAAAACAATGCACAGATATTTAGAATTTATTTTAGCATTACCCTTTCCAGTGCTGTTGGGTAGGATTGGAATGATGGGGGATGGAATTGGCTCTGGAATTTCTTCCTTTACAGCTGACAGATCAGGAAACCTACTTATTTCCATGCCCATCACACTCTCAGGAGAGGATGAGGGAACAAAGCTGTCAGGAGTGTCTCTATCATCACCAGGTTCCTGAACCCTGGGAAGAAAAAGAAACTTAGCAGTGCTGGAAAATACAGAAAGTTAAAGTGGAGATGGATTCAAGGTGTTGATAGCAGTTTGGAAGAAATTTCTGTTTCATGATGCAATTCATATGCTTGTTTCACAACAAGTGTAGCAATGATTGTGAGAAACCTCACCTGAGAATCTCTTATTATTTTTTATTGCATATATACCCCACCTTTTCAAGTGCCAATGCAAATGCATAAGGCAGCTTATAAAGATTTTAACTTTTCTCCTCACAACAACCCTGTGAGGTAGGTGAGACGAAGACTGAGTGATTGGCCCAAGATCATCCAGGAAGCATCATGGCCAAAGGGAGATTTGAACCTGGTTCTTCCAGATTCCAGTCTATCCCCCTAATCACTACACCATCCTGGCTTTCCTTTATCAGAAAATCCTTCTTTGGGGGTAATAATTCAAGCTGTTCAATAAGCATACATTGCTTTCCATGCTTGCAAGACTCCTAAACACACTTCCTTGGGAGTAAGACCCATTGGACACAATGGGGCTTACTTCTGAGTTGACATGTTTGGAATGTGCTCTTAATTCCACAGTTGAAAGGATCACATTTTTAATGAAAACTAAGTTAAAAGCTGTACTCAATGTAGATTTTAAAACCAGGTCCTGCGGATTTTAAAACCAAGTCCTGTTTTGGGCTTCTGGCTCAAAACTAAAGGGACAAATAAATTGTCTTTAAAATTCAAATGGCATGTCTGCCAATTTGGCCGGACACAAATTCTAATCCTGGATGTTCAAGTAACAGATGAAGGGCAGAATTTCAATCCCAGGATCATCCTGATTCCAGAAAACTCTATGTAGAGCAAGTGTGGCCCGAGTTAGAGGAGTTTCGAACACATGGACGGACAGAATTCACTGTTTATTTATGATTCCTTAACAGGAGATGCGGGAAGAATTCACAAATAATGACAGCATCATCTCTCTCCGACTTTCATGCCTGACTGTCACTCATGAAAAATAATTAAAATCCCATACTCCACATCTGGAGTGGGCCACTGGCTGTGGCTCATACGAATAGCCTGTGGATCAGAGGAATTGAGTCATGCAACTCTTCTAGTGGGAATGAAACCTTGTTTCATAACGTTATTAAGAAGATTTGAAGTCAGAAGTGACAAACCAATGTCTGAGAGAAAGAGGACTTACTCAGTATTTTAAAATTTTGAGAGGACAAATTACAATTACAAGCTACGATAGAACATTTGACATTCTTGATCTCAAATGATAACCGTGCTGTCTTCTCCGGTACCTTTGCCACTTACATGTCATGTAAGTTTTTACAAAGCTGTGTAGAATGTGAAACAAGTCTGCATACTTGAAATATAACAACTCCTCAAAAACAACCCACTTGGCTTGGGGGTGCTTGGAACAGGTTAGTAATTGCAAAAATAATTGATTATTGCTGACACTATCGTCACAGAGTTCAGAGGTTTCAGGGGCAACACAGGCAACAGACCCAAGATACACTGACCCATAACACCACCTACCTTAACTCTTCATGATTGTTATGAGGTGGAGTTGGAAGAGAAGCAGGAACATCCACACTTTTAGGACCCTGTGCCATGGCTCTGGCTAACAGATCATCCTGTGGTCTGAAAGGCAGTTGAAACTGTTTCGGTCCTAGAGGTTTGGTAACTGAAACACAGCAAGAACAGGTTGAACAAATGATCCAGTGCATCAAGTAACAAACATGGAGGTGGTGTTGTCCCTAACTTCCAATCATACTTCAATTGAAAGCATTGCGAAAGTCATGGAAACCCAAACAATCATTTCTCAATACAATTTTTTAAAAAAGTCTTATATAAGATTTTATATCATTTTATAAAATTCTGCATGTTTTCATCAGAAATAGAATAGGAATACAGAACAAGAAGGAAGCAGAAGGATAGGGGCAGAAGGATACAGATTATTAGGTGGTTTTCTTTTTCACTGAAATGTGTATTAGAAAAGACGATCCTGTACTGACAAATTGCTGTCTCTGCCAGCTGTCAACAATTTGTTGTTTTGTTTCTCAATATCTTAATTTTACATCCGTTATATGCTTTATAAGTCCTTGTGATTAAAGGTTGGTAATGATTATTCTAAATAAAATAAATAAGTTGTGCTTAAAGCTCAAAATTGCTATGTCCTATGCTCAAGAATGAAAAAAGAAACACGATGCAACATTTTGTAATAATTTCCAAAACCTGAAGAAATGTCTAGATCTGGGTGGACAACCTGCAGCATGTATGCTGCGATGGGCAGACACTTCTCAAACTGCACATTCAGTGTAAAGGTGTCGTTCTTCAATTGGAAAGAATTCAAATTCATTCAGAAAGAACACAACGCTGTTAACCAGGACACCATTTAGAAGTCTTGACTATTGACCCAATACTTGAAGTCTTGTCTATTGACCCAATGACCAGGAACAAGATCACGAGTTGCTGCATGCTTTTAGTCTTAGCCACACTAATTTAAAAGCCAACCCTACTGAATGAAGGGGATCTTTTTCCAAGGGAATCTCAAGGAGACAGTACTGTATCAAAGGGGAATGTCCTGTGATATTCTAACTTATGAACCTGGCTCTCTAAGATATGACAAGATGGAAAATTCCATGCATGCTGCTCACAGTCAAAGGGAATTATTTACAATAAAGCTGTTGTGCACTCAAGTGGCCTGTGCCATTAGTTTAGTCCCAATACAATGCCTATCTCACTTTTCTATCTACAGTGGATACACAATTCCGACTGGTCTGGTAGGAATTATAGTCACAATAATGACACCTCAGAATTCCCACTGGTCTTACCGGTCCGTTCTATTATCTATTGTCCTATCTATTCTACTATCCAGGTATAATGATGGGATTGTGCAACTCATCAAGAATGTGAGCCATAGCAATGTGGCACATTCTTACTGTAGCTATGTCACCCTAAACAGAATCAGTTCAATCAGTTGGCTCAAGGCTCCACAACTGCTCCCGACACCTCTGATCATATTCCTGCACATGCTCCTTTTCCACCCCTCCTCCATTTCTTTCTCCTCTCTCACAGTCCACTGGATACTGTTGCTCATTCCTCATCCATTCTGCCATCCACCTTTCCATCCTCCATTTTCCCAACATTTTTCTTCCTTAGGGTCTCCCCACTCATTCTATTCTTCCTACAACTGCCCTACCAACTCTTTCCTCTTTTCTCTTTTATGTCTCCTACCCTTCCTTCCTCTCAGCCCTCCTTCCTCTGCTGTTGTCCATCAGCCACTATCTTTGGTCTCCCAAGATCTTGCTAGAAATCCTGGGTTCCAAAGGTTCAAATAATACTTTGGGACAGCACTGGAGGCCTCCAAACATTGGCTGTGCAGAACTCAACAGCTACATCATGAAAGGCTTCCATGGGTTGGTTGAAGAACTTCTAGTACATACTTTGGAATATAAGTGACAACTTACCATCATGACAACCTAACATCCCGGCCTTGCTAGCAAGTTCTTCAGTGGTTGCAAATCCATTAACCATTTTCTGGCAGGTAACAGGTGGAGGTGTAGGAGGGAGGGAGGCTGGAGGAGTTGGAGGGTTACTCAGGTTATTCTGCTACATGGGAAGAAACAATTATTTTAATTTTCAGAAAGTTTGGGTGTTAAAACATCCCCACATGAATAAAAGGAGATGTGATCCAATTACAGAAGTTCAACATGCAAACTGCTATTTTCTAAACATTCAAATAATTCATTATAGTATTTATGTATTTATTACAGTATTTATTCTCTTATAGACTCAAGGTGGTTTGTATAGGCAGACTGAACACAAATCACATTTTTCAATGAGGTTTTCAGAAGTATTATTCCAGGAGAAAATCTCAAAAAACCCTCAATTTCACCAGGTGGTTCTCTTCATAGTGCAATAGTCACCCTGGTGCAGGTAATATATGTATGAGTTTACCAGACACATTATGTAACAGGGCAGGGGGAGAATGGGACACAACCCTTTGTTTTGTGTAAGGAACGAAAATAAAATCTTTTAATCCAGTGAATTTCAACCTTTTTCAACTTGTGGCACACTAACAAGGCACTGAAATTTTCAAGGCACACCATCAGTTGTTTTTACCATTGACAAGGCACACCAGACTGTTCAAATCCTTCAATTCTCCTATTAATTAATGTCAATCCCCAAATTCCCATGGCACACCTGAGGACTAGCCATGGCACACCACATGGTACCATACACCATGGTACCACACATGGTACCACTGTATCACTAGTTGTCAGGTACTCTTTATAAGGCAGGCAGATCTGAGGGGGGTCTCCTTGGAAGCAAGGCTTCCCCAGGTGCTACTGACTTGGTACCTACTGAGTATGCTCTGAAGCAGTTAGGGCAGCCCAGGCTTGCTGATTATCTGGATCCATCACAACTTTCTGCTGTGGATTCAGAATAGTTGGGGCAGCTAGGGCACTCCTCACTGCCCTAACTCTGGATTGCAGCTGAAGACATACAGTTTCTTTTTAGAAGCAGCAAGATCTTAAGAATCACTATGGTATAACACTAGTGGCTAATCCAGGCTTTACTTCCTATAGAACCTTTGGAGAATCTATAAGGAGGAAAAAAGCAAGCACCTTGTATATTAGCTGAGAATAGTAATCCGATACCCCTTCCAGAGTAGCACTGCCAAAGCCTCCCATGAGACGGTTTCCACTGTTCACATGGCCACTGCCATAAGGAAGAAAATGGGCAAAGCTCACGCCAATGATTGGCTCCATTAGTGGCAGCAAAGAAAGTTGCTATAGGAAAACACAAGCAGTTCCAATTATAACTAGCAAGATGCATCACAAACTGTAAATTTTCACACAACTGCACTAATATGATAGCTAACATTATGAGTAAAACGTATCCTTTTACAGTAGAGAAGCACTAATGTACTCCAAGTTAAGTAATTCACTCAATACCCCCCAAAAAGTCAAAATCCTTCAAGGATATGCTTATATAATCCCATATAAATCTCCTTTTAGATAAGAAGCCAGTAGTTCTCAAAATGTCTTAGCACTGTAAAATGTTAGACAGCAAGTCCTCACTTAAAGTTTTCAGTAGGTTCTTAACACTGTAAATTAAAGTGGAACAACCTATAACAAAAACCAATTTTACCATAGGCTAATTGATATACATAAACACAAGTTATACTCTAATAGCATATTTCTGGACACAATAACCTCACAATTGTTTGGGCCGCACATGAACACTAACTACTTTTTTTTAAAAAAAATGTGCGGCCCAAACCAACTCGTCTTCTTCCAATGCAGTCCAGGGAAACTAAAAGGTTGGACACCCCTGTTTTAGACCCAAAAAACTTTTCATATTAAACACTGAGCTAAATTTGAGCTTTTTTGGCCAGAGAACACCCAGAAAGACATAGGGAGAACATGCTAATTCTACACAGACGGCAGAAATCTTTTTCCCCCTCAGCAACCTTTTAATGGAAAAACTTTAAACAAAGTCTACAATCCTAAAGACACCTTCCTGGAAGTAAGACCCATTGAACACAATAAGGCTTACTTTTGAGTAGACATGGCTAGGATTGTGCTCAAAATGACTGTGGACTTGCTGTATAACTATAACTAAGCGGGCCTCCGTCAGTCTTGAAAGACTATGGCATCGTGCTCGGCGCTGCATACGCTGCATGCGAAGCACGGAAGCCTGGGTTGGATTGTTATGGAGGATAGGCTGTTACCCAAGCAGCAAATTCCCCCTCTCCACGCCACTGAATTAGTCAGAGCTAATACACCACTGAAAAGGCACTGAAAAGGCACGCCACTGAAAAGGCAGAGCTAATACGATTGGATCCAGCTGGCATCGCAGAGCTGGGCTAAGGACAGGAGCTCACCCTGTCTTGTGGGGAAGACCCGGGTCCCGAACCCTGGCCTGCTGGTTAACAGGCACAGCGACTTAACCACTTGCACCACCCACAGCCCTAACTACCTTAATGCCATAAAGTTTAATAAAGTTAAAGTTTAAACTTAAAGTTTAAGTTTAATGCTTAAAATTACTATAACTACCTTAATGCTAATTGGAATATTACCTGGGAACATAAAATGTTTAGGTATAATAAAACATCAAAACTTAAAAGTTCTATTTTTACTTTTTACCAGCAACAGCACTGACCTGTAATGTCATCCTTTCTCTTTTCTGACCTTCAAATCTCAGGACTTTGTTTCTTGTGTGAACTTTCTCCCAGCTAAAATACTTCCCTGTTCTCTTTAACCCTGTAACTCCATAATGTTTCCCTCTTTTTGTCATGTCTGAACCTGCCTGCTTACCCATCTTGTGTTTGCAAATCTGACTACTTCCAGCTGTGCTTAAAGTCCAACAACACTGCTTGGCTGGGTAACACTGCTTGGCTGGGTAAACTACTCTGGGATCTGCTAACAGGAACTGTTGGCTTCTAAGCAATACTAGCAGGTTCCTTAGGGTGCACGCACAGAAAAGGCATTTTATTAGATAGTAATAACCAGACCCTGTTCCACAGAGTCATGATAAGAGAGGTTAGCCTTAGAGAGACATCACAGTGGTGACAATGTTTGCCTTCAGATTCCCTCAGAATTTGTTTGTGTTTTGGAAATTCCTAATGTAGTGTAACACCTATATAGCAAAAGTAAGTTAAAGGTCTCCTGGCTGGTCACTCTGCAGCCACCATGGCTATAGGGTGTGCCGCTCATTTCTGTTTCTATGGCCAAAGAGGTCCAATGTCCAAAGACATCCATGGTCACGTGGCCAGCATGACGAAATGCAAAGGGCACAGAACACTTCCCACCGAGGTGGTACCTATTTATCTACTTGCATTTGCATGCTTTCAAATTGTTAGGTTGGCAGGAGCTGGGTAAGGAATGGCAGCTCACTCCATTTTGCAGTACTGGGGTCTTGAACCGCCAACTTGCAGACCTTCAGGTTGGCAAACAAGGTTTGTGACCTGTCACCCACCCTTGCTCCAAATCAGAGCCATTCCATAATCTCCAAATCAAGAGCCATTCCATAAGCTGAACTACTCACTGGAAGAGTGTAAAGCCACTTCCAGGTTGTGCTGGGCCAGCAACACACACTACTAGTCTCTGAAGACCTCAGATTAGCCTGCAGAAGCCCAGACAGGGCCGGGAGTGAGGTTTGATGATGCTATTGAAGGGCCCTTTATATGTCCAACAGGCTAGCAGGCAGGGCCCATTACTTACATCATAGGAGAATACATAACACAAAACACCTTTGCTTTTGTAGGTTTTATTTTATTTGTTTTTTATCTTATATTTTGGAAATGTACATCCAGTTTTTTCCCCTTTATTTGGGAGGCCCCCAAGAGAGTGGGGCCCTAAGTCATAGCTTGTTTAGCTTATACGTAAATCCGGCACTGAGCCCAGACTTTCACTAGTCCAAAAACATTAAAGTGGGACACTGGCCAAGTGCAACCAAGAAGAGTCTTCCACCCTCCCGGTAAATTATTTCCACATCACAATTCACCATAGAGGTGAGGTGGGTTGTGGCACCAAGGAAAATGGGAACTGGTGATTTAACTATATAAGCAAAAATATTAAAAATAAAACTAAACTAGAATGTTGCAGCAGTGGGGGTGAACATGAACTCTTTTTTGATTCAAAAAGTTTTAAGTTTGGCTTTGTTTTGCTAAAAGGTCTCTGTGATGCACTGTCATCACCAATACAATGCTCACCTGTTTTAGCTGCATAAATGTATCAGTGTTGGGGTAAAGAGCTTGCTTTTCCTCTTCCTCCTTTTTCCTCTTCTTGGACCGAGGTGCAGCCTTCTCACCTGTTCTCTGAGTGCGTTTGTTTCGTTGTTTTTTGGTTTCCTGTCCTAAATTTGCTTTCTGAAGCTGACTGTTGTTACCACACCCAAATGTACCTTGCAACAGGTTCCCTAAAGGTCGCTTATTTAAAAAAGGGGGGAAAACAAAGAAAATTATAAGTTATATTAAGTTAGATCACTTGCTTAAACATTTTTATTTGTATTTCTGCAAAGCAACAATAGTGTTTTTGCCATTTTGCCTGCACATAACAAAAAACCTTGGCATTAATTAAGTAGTTTGCTTTTAAGAATGTGACAAAGACGGGGAACTGATCAGGGAAGGCAAACAACTCCACATACTCTTCCTCGTTGTTTGTTCTGCTGTACAGATTTTCTAGCCCTAGTTGTTATGAATCTGTTTTTGTATATTTCCCCCTTTTTATTGACTGCCTTATGCTAATGGTGCACCATGCACTGGAATGAATGCACATTCTCAGGGTGTAATAAATGTGACACTGCCAGCACTGCCAGCGCAGCAAGAATTATGTGGTGCTGGACACTTGAGATAAGGCTGTAAAGTGGCTGGTAAGGAGGGGGAAGAGGGAAGCAATGGAGTGGGAAGGAAGAGGGTTTTGGGCAACAATGCCTGATGAAACCTAACCCCCTTTCTGGAATTGATTTGGCTTTATGGTCAATGCAGACTTGCAGCAGCGACATAAGTGGCACAGATGGCACAGATGCAAGTAGATCTGTCAGGCCATCATGGACCTTCAGCAGGGCAGGGAACAAAACGTTCTCTTAACCTGCAGAGGCCTCAAAATGCTAGAACTCCCCAGCAGGATACAATGAATGCCACATTGGCACAGCATGAGAAGTTGGACTGGGCTGGGCAGTAAGTCACCTCAGGCTTTCTGTCTGGGTTACGAAAGTGAGGTAGATTTTTAAGAAGCTCAACTATATAGTGAAAGGGATGGTTGTTGCCTGGCTACAGTAAATGGAACCACAGTATGTATGCAGAAACTATGAGATTATTGTTCTGTATTTCTTCTTTTAGGAAGAAGGGGTATACATGGGTAGCTGACTGGGTACATGTTACCTAATACACAGCTATTCAGGGGTTCATGTCTAAATAATATATAAATAAAATTAATTATTCATATCACCTTAGGGCAGTGGTTTCCAAACTTTTTTGGGACTGGTGGCTCCCTTAATCTCATGTGCAACTGGCTGCAGTTCCTATTACAGCTACAAAGCTTTGTAAAGGGTTTCAAGCTTTCTGAGAGTCTCCACCAGCTGGTTTCTGCAGCTCCCCAGGGAACCACTGCCTTAGGGGCTTACAATGAGAAGCTGGCCTCTTTTAAAATGCTTAGTACAATAAATTAAAAGCAATCTAATATTCTGAAAGCACAATCCTAACCAACTTAGGTTAGGCCAGCATAACTCACCTGGCATATCTTCCCTGTGGTGGTGCAGGGAAGTTGATATATGCCTGTGCAGTGGCCCGCGGGCCACCTCACCATTTCAAGTGGCCCCCGAGAACTTCTCCTTCCCACTTTCCTGGGAATAAGCCCCACTGACTACAATGGGACTTGCGTCTGCGTAGACATGCATACAATTGGACTCCAGCCCTCGGGAAACACCATTAATGCTAACTTCAGCCCTCTATATGAAATGCGTTAGACACCCCTGCCTTAACAGCACTTGTGAGACTCCCCCAGGTCAGCACAGAACTTATGCCAGCCCAACTGGAGAATAGGATTGCAGTCTCAGACTTATGTTAATTTAAAAATAGTGCTTACCATGTCACCTTCACCTGGGTCCTGTTTTTCAATGAATTTGCTCTCCTCAGCACTCTCTTCCAAATGGAAACTGACATCTGATTTCTGATTGAGACGAGAGGCAGATTTTTTGTTTTTAAGTAAATGTTTGAGGAGTTCATTCCCTAAATCCCCTTTTGTGACTGGGATCTTGGTGGGCTGTGCCTGATTCTCTGAAGGAGGAGAAGAATGAGCTGTGGCTTTATCTTCTTCCACTTTAATGCCACTTTGATTCTTCAGCTTAGGCTCAGTTTGAGTAGGGCTCTGATCAGCTTCGGTCTTTTCTTGTCTAATTTCCTGAATGTTCTCATAAGACTCACTCTTGACCTGGTCTGTCTCTGCATTTATGCTTGATTGCTCAGGCAATTTGTCTTGCTGCAAATCACTACCTGAGGGCTGACCTTTCAGTTCTAAGGAAGACTGACTCTCTTCAGCCTTTGGAGTTGATGAAACTGGCAGGTCCTCTGTTTCCATTTCTGTTGGCTGGTGTGAAAGTTCACCAGGGGTGCTGACAATTGGGGTGGAGCCAGAATCAGAAACAATTGGAGTTGGAGGGGCAGTTATATCTGAATGGGGTGTTGAAGGGGTATTTACTGATTCAACATCCTCCTCTTTCTTTTTCCTTGTTCTTTTCTTTTTGCACTTCTCGTCTGGAACTATATCAGAGTATAACTGAAGGAGAGACTGATTTGTCCCAGGAAAGTTTGTTCCATGAGGTAAGTTGGTGTCCTGACCACAGGGAGGAGCACTGCCAGACACTGAAGAAACTGCAGGCTGACCAGTGGCAAACTGAGTTCTAACCTGGTACTGGGTAAAGCTGGCCCCAGAAATATTCCCATGGGAAGATTTAACAGTATGGAAATTGGGACTGTCATCTGGAACTGGAGCTGGCTCGGCTCCAAAAGGGGCAGAGACCACAGGTTTATGTTCATTACACTGTGGAAAGCTTGTGGCAGGTGGGGAACTCAAAGGCCCCTGCGGCAAAATGGGTCCCATTTGTTGCTGTGGAGACTGCTGAAGGGGCCGTGGAGGTCGCATGAAATCACACGGCAAATCAGAATTGAAGAATGGTATTTGAGACATGGAAGTTCTGGCATTTAATTCTGAGCTCGTTGTGCTATGCTGCTCTATTTCCATCCTCTGCTGCAAAGCTCTCTGCCGGTCTACCTCCTGCATCAGCTGAATTCGTTGCCTTTCCTGCTGCTCTCGCAAACGTTCCTTTCGCTCACGTTCTTGAAAGCTCTCACTAAATGGGTTATTGTCATCAAACTCTACACGGGGTGGTGGTCCTGACTGGACGTTTGAGCTGGGAGCTGGTGCAGAAGTGGGTGTCACAGGATTTACTGGTAGCTGTGGCACTGTAGGTTGCATCCTCGGTGCACTGTGGGGAAGATGTGTTGGTGCACTATTGGGAGGTTGCCACCCAGGCAAGTTAGGCATCCTTGGAGGATTGGGTTGTCCAGGAATAACTACAGCATGCTGTTGATGTTGAAGCTGCTGTGACACCATTGGGAAATTTTGCTGACCCATTGCAGCTGGTGGTGATCCCCCTGGGACCAATGGGGGCTGAGAAGCAATGCCAGGGACCACTGCATGGGGTCCTACTCCACGTTGCTGCTGCTTAATCCGATATTCTTCAATGAGTTCAGAATGCTCCTTTTGCTGTTTTCTTATCTGCAATGTATGCACAACATTTACTTATTTTTATCCTGCTTTTCATAAAAACTCAATGGCTAACAAATTTAAACAGAAGAAAATTACAAGAAAACAATGCCATCAAATTACAAATAAAATGCAACAAGCAATAAAATCACAACCTGGCATCTAAAACATAGATACCTAAAAACATTAGACTTAAAACAGAAAAAGTTATTTTTAAAAAACAGCAAGTGAAGGGGTGATTTGCAGTTCTAAAAAAAGGAAAATCCATAACTAAAGAACTATTGAAAAGGCCCAGCTTCTAGTACCTATGAGGTACATCTCTGTCAATAGTGAGGCTGAGAGAAGGTCCACAGTGGCAAAACTCAACAAAATGAGAATTAATGGAAGTGAGAGGAGCACCAGCCTTATCCATGGAAAGTATGACCAATAAAAGAGGTACCGGAAATACTTCTGATCTTTCCACATCATTTTTTCAAAGACTGGAGAGAAGTCATTTGAAAGAGTCATTAAATAGTTGACTAACTTCTCCACATACCTGATTTTAAGTGAAATAACACACCTAGAAGCTAGATATAGAGAAGAAGGAGGAAAAAACCCTAATAAGCAAAGGCAGTCCACCACAGTCCTGTTCCTTGGAGCAAGACTGGAACCAATTCGGTGGGTATTTCCTCCCAGAAACCTAAATAAATCCCGTTTGCATGAAGCAACTGAACTATGGATGCCCTCTTCCAGTGAGACAAACTACTACTCATTAATTTCTAAGTCATAGAACGCCACATTGGTCTCTCTGTGTGCTCTTCATTTCCAGACTTCTGTTTACAAACTCACCCATCGACTTTTATGAGCAACTGTTTGTCCTAAACTGCTTGTCCATAGAAGCGGCAACAAATCTGTTCATCTTCAAGATGTCATGAAATTGGCAATTATTTGTGGGAAACAGTACACTCAAGAACATTCCCCAAATCCTCAATGCAATGAACCTCATGCTGTAGCTATTTCTTAATTTGTGATCACACCTTGCCATCTTTTATCATTACTGCCATCTTTTAGCGACACTTTAGTTAGCAATGAGAGCATCCTTCAGCGTGTATCTGCATCCTTCCCCAGCAATTCCTACCTGTTCTAGCTGTTTTTGAACCAAACTCTGTTGTTCAGTAACACGCTTCAGCTGCTCTGCATCTTCCTCTGGGAACTCTCGACCAGCTTTCTTGGCAGTTCGCTGTTTTGCAGAGAGCGCTTTTTTTGATTTGCGATGAGCTCCAATTTGCTCTTCAAGAAATTTCTGCTGCATTTTGAGAAGGTGCTGAGTGTCTTGTAGCCATTCTTCATATTTTTTCCTTTGTGCATCATCTTGGTAAAACATAATAAAACCAACATATTTGTAAGATTTCAAGTTTTATTTTTCAGTTGCATTCCTCTATTAAAGTGTTACACTGACATTTTCTTATAGTGCAATTCTATACATATCTACTCAGGCCAGGTCTCTCAGGCTCCTTTCCACTGCTGTGGGTGATGCAAGCAAGACGCTGTGCCTATTAACCAGCAGGCCAGGGTTCGAGACCCGGGTCGGCCCCACAAGACAGGGTGAGCTCCTGTCCTTAGCCCAGCTCTGCAACGCCAGCTGGATCCAATTGTATTGGCTCTGCCTTTCCACTGAACTAATTCAGTGGCGTAGAGAGGGGGAATTTGCTGCTTGAGTAACAGCATATCCTCCATAACAATCCAACCTAGGCTTTCGTGCTTTGCATGCAGCATATGCAGCGCAGAGCACGATACCATAGTCTTTCAAGACTGACGGAGGCCTGCTTTACATAAGAGTGAGTCCCACTGACTGTACTAGCCTTACTTCAGAGTAGACATGCAAATGCTGGTCTCTCAAGAAAGGCTGAGAAGGTGCTGGTGGAGCACTGAAACCCACTGTATTCCAGCCAAGACTATTTTTTGCTTGTTTATCATTGCTTGTACATCAAGTCAAAATTTATTAGAAATGTTTGTCTTGCAAAACACTCTCAATCCAAGGTTTTACTGTACAGTATATAGATGGGACTACCACAGACAAATTCCTGCTCCTTATCACTGCCAACCTCTCTGCCAGGGTCGAACTTGCTTAGGGGCTCTCTTAGCTGACCTCAGTTTGTATGAGAAGAGATGATTCCTGAAATCTGTGTCAAGCAACATAGGGCTTTAAAGTTCAAAACCAGTACTTTGAATTGTGCCTGGAAATGAACTGCAAACCAATGTTTCAAGAGAAGCTGAAGGATTGAATGAATCCACCAAGGTTAGATTTCAATTTAGGTGCAACTCAAAGAGCATAATCCTATCCATGTCTACTCAAAAATAAGCTCCACTGTGTTCAATGGGTCTTACACCAAGGAAAGTGTGTTTAAGATTGCAGCCAAAGACAATGATTAGTGCATGAACTTGAAGATGTCTTGAATATGTGAATGGAGTTATTCTGAGCATGAGAATCCAAGATCATATATATTAAATTAGATTTAAACTTACTGACAAAACAAGGACCAAAATTTGAAGGATGTGAAGTAGGAATCAAAGGTACTCGAGCTGTCAGGTTTCCATCCTTTAAAGAAAAAAATGCAAAATTGTTTAACCAAATTCCATTTCATAATTGCCCTGATCCCCAGGACTAACACGCTCCTAACCAACAGATTTCTACACTTAGATTATTTTTGGGTTTTATATACACGTAGCGTACAGACTGATTCTTGCTTCAGTCTAAAGAGATTCTTGTTTTACTCTTCAGTCTAAAGAGTCTCTTGTTTTACCACCTACTAAACAGATCACTGGCGTTCATTTGTTAATCAAGAGTTTCTCCACTCCATATTCTAGTGTATGCCTGATTGTACTGGAATTGAGTACTCTAGACAGTATACTACAGTGATGGTGAACCTTTTCATCACCAAGTGCGAACTGATGGCGTTGATACCCAGCACGCATGCCCAGAACTCCAAGCATGTGCACTGAGCCAGGAGCACCCTGAGCCCATTGCACATGCCTGATGGCATTGAGGACTGGCTGCTCCTCTTCGGACAGAGCTGATTGAGCATGCTGGTGCTCGGTCCAGAGTGAGCTCTGGACATGTGCGCTGGGCTTAGAACACTGGTCAGGGAGTGCTATGGCAGTGTGACAGCAGAGAGGGATTTGAAGTGCCTGCTGCAGCACACGTGCCATAGTTCACCACCATAGTGCATAATGCTCTAATAATTCATAATGCTCATAGGGCACAATCCAGAGTAAGGGCAGTGAGGAGAGCCCTAGCTGGGCTGCCCCAACTATTCTGTATCCAGAATAGAAAATTATGCTGCATCCACACAGTCAGGAAGCCTGGGTGCCCTAGCTGCTCCAGAGCATGCTGTCAGTAACAGCTGGGGAGGGCTTGCTCCTGAGCAAGCAACAGCTGTGGTGCCTGCTTTATAAGAAAGCACAGCAGTTCCTGACAACCAGTTACAGCTGCAGTTCCTCTAGTGTAGGGTGGATGTTTGGAGTGGCCCGCTGTTAGTGGGCTACCATAGTTTTTCCATATCCAGAGGCTGAGTGGCAGAGGTTGCAGCCAGGCGGGCCAAGAACTCAGATTTTTGGTCAACACTGCCATTCTTACTCTGACCTTACCATGGATCCCTATGGATCTACCCATTACTATACCTGCTCCTGTGGTGGTATAACTTTGAGGAGCTGGAAGAGGGAATTTCTGGCTTGGAAACAGTCTGTGGATACATAGTAACTGCTCTGCCCTGGGCAATGCTAGTGCTAACATGGCTCTTCTGAGCTGCCTAGGATGGCCCAGCTAGGGCAGCCCAGGTTCACCTGTCTTAGGGCAGCCTATGTTGCCTTGCTCTGCCCCAAGCCTTTTCCAGAGTAACTAGGGTGGAGCATCTTGCAGTTGCTCCACCCCAGCGATAGACAGAATCACTATCTACTATGGTACTCTGGATTGGGCTGTTAGAGTCTGATTCAGATTAACAAAAATTGAGATGCTTTATTTTGAATCTTGGGTCAGTTTACACTACCTGTGCTCCTGCTTGCTGTATTGGATTCTGGGCTTCACCACCTTGTGTTCCAAGAGCTGCTGACTGACCAATTAAGGGAAGTCTGGTGATATGCAAAGGAAAAAGAGAGTTTTGAATTTTTTTTTTGCATGCAGGGAGTATCAATATCTGAAACAATCTAGATAATAATAAAGAAATTTCTCAGTGTCTCCCATTCTTTTCTATCACTGTTTTTGGTTTCTACCATTATCAGACCATTTTCTTTTTAATTTATTTTGTGCATATCCAACCTGTTAATCAGAGACACAAAAATTCATTTCAATTTGCTTTGGGATGATAGCAGAGATTTTAACCCCATGCCATTCCAGCACATAATATCAATATGTTCAGGAACTAAGCAGCTATCTGTGCAAATGACAAGGAAGAGACAAAAATTCAATACTAGAATTATTAAGTTCTCATCATTCGTATTCTGCACATCTAAGTCACAGAGTAAAGTAGAAAATCTGAAAATACAGACGACAGGAAGACACATGCTAGTATCTAAGAGAAGGATATAAAATATTTAAAATGTTATGTTTTATATTCAGGGCCAGCCCATCCATTAGGCTAACTGAGCGATAATCTCAGGCAGCAGAGCGGTAGGAGGCATTATCTCTGTCTATTCCTGCTCCTCCCATTTCCCGTATTAGAAAAGGAAGAGGGAGACATTAGGTAATATGGAGGAGAGCAATCAGCTAAAACACTGGTGAGTGCGAGGAAGAAAAGTTTGCACACCACTGGACAAGGGCAGGCAACATCTGGCACACTGCCTCAGGTGTCAGGAGGTCTTTGACCAATAAATGGTGTCATCCTTGCCTACCTGTTCATGACCATTGGTGGCATCCCCATGTTGTTCTGTGCCATTACTTTATTGATCCCTTTAAGAGCCAACATTTTCGCTTTCATTATAGGATCAGTGATTGCGTCAAAATCTATGAAGCAAGAGTTTTAAAAGGTGTTAAAATTCTATAAAATAGGCTACACAATTTATATTTTTAAGTTATACAGTTGCAATAGAAATTAACTTCCATGGGTATTTTACACCAATAGTTACTAAAGTGACTAGAGTTATTTTAAAAACACACGCAACAAGGACAGAACTGATTATAATATAAAATAAACCCTAACTCAGGATTAGGCGGTACTGCAACCATATTGTTGATTTTAAAAAATTAAGAAGAGATGCAGGTCTAAAACTAATTTTTGGAATGTAGTGTAACACTTCCCCCACAACAGTACATTTGTTTTATTCAACCAATTCCCTCTAATGTTTCTTATCATATTTCTTTCTGAACCAGCTCCCATTTGTTTATCTTTCTTCTCACAACTGTCAGTCAGTTTCTATTATAAAAATCTCCAGGTTTGTTTCAAATGAGTAAGTTCCAAACGGTTGCAATCCAAAAGACACTTTTCTGGTGTAAGACCCACTGTACACAACGGGGCTTACTTTGGAGTAAAAGTTTTTACTTTTATTTTACTGTTTTTATTTAATTATTGTAAGCTGCCACGGCAGAGGAAAAAGCAGGATATAAATCTTTTAAATAAATAAATAAATAAATAAACAAACAAATAAATAATAAATTAGGATGGTTAGGATTGTGCTCCATATCAGTAAACGCAAGTCAAACACTAATTTGTTTTGCTCTGCTCTGTCTACCAAATGAGCTTTCATTAGCTTAACTTTGGAATTTTATGACTGAGGCAACGGTGCCCTTGCCTAGCTTCTGCTTGTGCACCAAGCATGCCAGTTTCCACATCATATCATCCACCTTACTTCTCTCTTATTTCGATTAATGAAATTTGCTATATATGGGCTGTCCCTGAAGACCTTGAAGAAATTTCAATTGGTTCAAAATGCAGCTGAGCGAATGCTGGTTGGTACTAACTAACTGAACCATCTTCTTCCATATGGTTCCTAAAACCTTCTCTGAGGGTTTCTTGCCAGTCTGGAGGCTGACCAAGGAATAGCTTGGGAGATATGCAATGTGACTTTTCATTGGTGGCTCCTCCTATGGAATTCCTTCTCATAAGAAATATGGCTTGCACCCATGCCAATTTTCTGGAGAAGGCAAAGTCCTTTTTGTTCTATTAGCTCTTCTCTGACATCCTCTGTTTATTTTGCATTTTAATTTCTTTTGCTCTCTCATTTTTTTTGTTTTGATGGCTGTTCACAGCTTGTTCATAGTTGTTTTTAATTTTTTCTCTATATGTTTTTAACTTTTGTTATGTGCTGCCTATGATGTGATGGGAGAAAGGATGACAAACATTTCAGATCAATTGATATGATCAGAATCTGCCCTCTGTCATTCATGCTGCTGGTGCTCAAAAAATCAATGACTAAGAACTGATTTGGAGGAACTGAAAACAATACCAAATAACATTAATATATTTTACAAAATAAAAAGAACATACCAATATTGGGCAAAAATGTGTCTGAACGCTGGCGAATCATGGCTTGCATCTGCCTCTGCTGCTGCTGCTCTTGTCTTTCTTGATCCAAAAGATCTTGTAGGAGAAGTGGCTGTTCCTCCAGCAGAAGAGGCCTCTCCCGATTTTGCTGCTGGGCTAACATTTGGGGGAGGATAATCTGCTGGGGACCTGGCACACCACTGGGGCCAGGACGGTTTACAAAAGGTGCAGGTTGATTTCCAAGCTGTCCCGCTCCAAAGTTATGATTAGGCTGCTGGCCAGGAATAAAGCCTGGATTTACTATTGCCCCTTGTGCGAAACTATGGCTTACTTGTGGAACCATGTTCAAGTTAGGTGTCAATGTATTTTCTATGGTTTGACCAGAAGGTGCCAGTAAGGTTTCTGGAATAGTTGAAACTGGGTTTGTTTGTGCTTCTGTTAATGAATGAGGTGGGGAACCCAGTGGCTTGGTGGTGGAATTTTCTGAATTTTCATTAGCTAGCAAACCTGTAAGAACTGGGGTGGATTCAGAGATACTACAAGAACTTGTTACATTTTGAGCAGGCATCGTTGAAGAGTCCTGTATGGTATCTGGGTTGGACAGTGTAGTCTCCTGACTTGTACTTGTTCTGCCAGGTAAAGTTCCACTACAAGACAATTCAGATTTGGTTTCCCCATCACCAAGTTCTGTTTCAGGAGCAACCTGTGTGCTTGTGGCTGCCACATTTCCCTCACTGTTTTCATTCTCGGGTTTAGTTTCTTCTAATGTATTTGGAGATAACACTTCCATTTTAATATCACTTATTTCAGTAGGTTTTTTCTGAGGAGAAACAGAACTTGCAGGAATAGTAGCTTTATCATCTTGATGTTTAAGTTGAGCATCTTCTGCCTTGCTCTGTATATCATCTATAGGGACATGAAGATCCAACTCCTCATTAAACATACCTTTTTTGTCACCCAAATCATGATCTGGATCAGTGTAGGCAATTATGTCAAATTCTCCTGACCTCAGAAGGTAATCAAGGTGACCATCATTAGTTTCAAGATTATCTAACGTGTCCAGCTCATCCCCTTTTCCATCCTCTGGGTCTAGATTTAGATTTTCAAGGTCCTCATCAACTAAATCCTTAACCTCAACACCATCAAGATCTTTGACATCCAAATCTTTCACAGACGGATCATCAGGATCAAGCTTTTCTTCTAGTCCATCTATGGGTTGGTTGGGAATCTGTATTCCACTGGTAGCCTCAGCAGGCACTGATAATGGCAAAGGAGCTTCTGGAAAAGTATTATTAACTGGGGGATGACACATTACTGGTACAGGCAGATGACTGGGATTTACTGCATCTTGTTGGGGGAGTGGCAAATTTTCCACACCTGTAGATAGATGTGGTGGATTGTTTAGGCTTTGAGGATTACGCCTTGCTGGTTCCATGGGCCTTGAGCCTTGACATTCTTGCCTAGGTACAAAACCAGTATGTTGTTGATGCTGGGGAACTGCACTTATAACACTAGTTGACGGGGAATTGAAAGGAAGTCTTGGCCTGCCTTCAGGTGCTCTGTGACACAGCTCAATAAATGCCTGCCCCATTATGTTGTGCTGCTGAACTGGTGATGCCACCATACCCTGTGGTGGGAAATGTTGAGGCAGTCCAATAGAGTTACCCATTTGTGGCTTGTTTGGTAGTCTAGACATATCTATTGACATTGATCTTCTTAGTTGCAGTGGAACACCAGAATGTTGCATTTGATGCGGAGGACCAAGAAAGCGTTCTTGACACAGTGGAGGACCATGACCACCTCCAGAAAATCCAAATCTGAAAAAATAAAATACATATTTGGTTGACATTTATGATCTTTTGTAGCATACTTTACATAATATATCTACTTTAAGGAGTATTACATCTTTGTAATAAATGGAAGCAACACATTTGTGAGAGCTATGAATTTTTTCTTACTTAGCACTGAATACAAAGGCTCCACTGTGTTCAACAAGCCTTACCCCCAGGAAAGCCTAGATAGGATATTGTGGCAGGACATGAACAAGAGTGAGGCGGGGAGAATGAAACTGAAATATCTTTGTCTGCTTTTAGCACTGTGAGTGTGAATAGTAGGGATGAGAAGGTGCCTGTTGCTCTGGAGCATGGTATTACGCCTGCTTTTCAGAAGATCCCAGGAATGGGAAGCAACATGCTCTCCCAGTAGCAAATCAGCTGTGTACATGCTAGCACAAAAAACGATAGTGTGTGCATCCTGCTGTCACTAGCAAGAGCAGGGCATTTGCTGCCCACAGAATGACAAACCCTCTAGGGAAACTCCCACGCCTTTTGTTTGGCATCTGCTACTAGGATACATGCAGACATGGAAAGCCTGCCAAAAATGATTGAGCTAGTCCATTCTTAGGCACTACCAGCTTTTGCCTGAAAGAAAGTCCTGGATTACAGTGAATGTGTGGTTAAGAATTTCATGAATGAAAACGCATGCATTTGTTTTTCTACAGAATAATTGCAAACTTAATCAATCAACAGTATTTATATACCACTTGTCAACAAGGCAACCCTGTTCCCTTTTCTTTTCTCTTCTCTCTCTTTTTAAAAAAATACATAAATTATTTTTGGATTAGGGTTGCAGGTGCGAACCAGGATACTATTGGGGGTTTGTTGACTATATTGTTTTCATCATGGGAAAAAAACTTTTACGAATGTTACATTAAAAAGTCAACAAGTTTTAATGATAGAATAATCAAGAAAGATACCTAATTCCATGAGGCCTCACTGCCATGCCACCCACGTCTCCTGGAAACTGAGGTCTGTTAAACTGTCCCTCAGCAGGAAACCCTGTGAACCTTAGCCCACTGGCCGGCACAACAGATGACCTAACATTTCCAGGGTAGGGTGGAGGAGGTCTGTTAAAAATCTGGTTCAGATTTTCTTGTTGCCATGGTTGAATAAGACCTGCATGAGGTGTTGTGGCAGGTTCTTGTGGTGGTTTCTCGTGACGAACAGCATTCTTCTTCTGCTGTTGTTGTTGAAGAATAATTTCACGTAATTTCTGGCGCTGACAGGAAAAAAAATATATTTTGTTAACAAAAACAATTTCTTCCTTATCAACTTTATATTTGTTCTTAAGATGCGCTTGTCAGAGTTTAAGTTTCCAGTTTTATAAGAGGTTTCAATCTACCAGTTTTATCTCAGAATCTATGCAGCACAACAAAGTGAGTGCTCGTTACAAATATTCATTCCCTCTTTTAGTGAACTTCTCAAGATCAAATTATACAAACACAATCTTTAACCGCAGCTGCAGAATTTGTTGATATGAACATTAAGTATGAAGATTAACTGGGTCCCCCTTAATCAAAGTTTTAAGCTATTTAATAACCCTTATTGTGGAGGATATTTACAGCACAATCTTATGTATGTCTATTCAGAAGTACATGCCATTGGGTTCAATGGGGTTTACTGCCAGGAAATTGTTCACAGGACTGCATCCTTGAACAATTAAGTTAATCTTCATTATAGGTAACAAAGCATTCTCTGACTGCAGTTTAAAGTATTTCAAGAATGGGTGATAAAACAACTAATGCCATTTAAAAATCAATGGTGAGGCCACAAACAGAGTTTGTGGTCCAGTTCTGGTCACCACGTTTGTGGTCCGGTTCTGGTCACCACGTTTCAAAAAAGATATAGTGGAAATGGAAAAGATGCAGAAGAAAGTGACCAAAATAATTAGTGGGCTGATGCACCTCCTATATGAGGAAAGCATTTGGGGCTTTTCAGTCTAGAAGAGAAGAACCTGAGGGGGGATTTGATAGAGACACACAAAATTATGCAGTAGATGGATAAAGTGGATAAGGGATGTTTTTCTCCCTCTCTCACAATTGTAGAACCAGGAGCTTCCACTAAATTTGAATTTTGTAAGAGTTAGGACAGATGAACATATTTCTTTACCCAGCATGTAAATAGTGTATGAAAGTTCTTGCCATATGATGTGTTGATGGCATCTGGCCTAAAACCTTTAAAAGAACATTGGACAAATTTCTGGAGGAAAAGTCCACTGTAGGTGAGAAGCCATTATAGGATATTGCACAATTTCCTCTTTTCAGAAATAGGCTACCTCAGAATGTCAGATACAAGGGATGGCACCAGGATGCAGGTCTCTTGTTATCTTGTGTGATTCCTGAAATATCTAATGGGCCATTGTGAGATACAGGAAGATGGACTAGATGCCTCTGGCCTGATCCAGTGGCATAGTTCTTATGTTCTTATGACTATGTAACAGACAGTGTCAACCAATATTCAAAGAGCCATAGGTAAGAGAATTCCCCAATTAAATGTGCACAGACTGTCAGTGAAAATTCATCCAGGTAAGGATCACTTATTAGGATTAAGATCGTGAGAGTTCTCCTGTAGTGTACAATATGCCCTCTTTCATGAGCAGAATAAACAATTAACAAGTGCAATTGCAGCATTTCTAAAAAAACCCGATTCCTTAAAATCTGGCATATCTTAGCATTCACCAGCACATTATTCAACAATATTAAGTTCACCTGTCTTAGTTTCTCTGTGTCTCCCTGAGGTGCTGTGGTCTGTGTATTTGTTCCTGCTGCTGTTGGTGTTGGGCCAGGAATGTGAGAGGATTGGGGAAACTGTTGTCCCTGCAAGTTCATGGAAGAGTTAGCAGATGCGCTGAAGTTCCCCTCAGATCCAGACCTTGGCTGATCTGCAATATCATGGGGAAGCTGAGTAGACCCAAAGTTTTCTGGCTGTGGTCTTGGAGTCATGGGTGGCTGATCATAAGGGTCACAAGATGGGACTGTGGAAGCATGGCTAAAAGCATCTGTCACTGCAGGCGCTGGTGGTCTTGGAGGCTGAGAACATGGATCCGACGGCCTTACAAAACTCCCAGGTAAAGTCCTGTTCTGTGTTGGTGGCAGAAAAGGATCTCGACTTGCCATTAGAGCTGGTCTACTGAACGTTTCTGAAATTCCAGGCCTTGGAGTTGCTGGTTGTTGAGAATACACATCATTGCTTATTGGCCGTGGTGTACCTGGAGGCTGAGCATATGGATCAGAATGTTTTTGATTAGCTGGAACCTGAGCAAATAAGTCTGCTGTTTGTGCAGGTCTTGGTGTGGGTGGCTGATGCATATATGGGTCAACAGTGGCAGGCCGGGGAGTACCTGGAGGCTGTGCATAAGGGTCAGTGATTGGTCGAGGAGTTCCTGGAGGCTGTGCATAGGGGTCAGTGATTGGGCGAGGAGTTCCTGGAGGCTGTGCAAAAGGGTCAGAGATTGGACGAGGAGTTCCTGGTGGCTGTGCATAAGGGTCAGTGATTGGTCGGGGAGTTCCCGGAGGCTGTGCATAAGGATCCTGAGCAGTTGCCCTTGAAGGTGTCCCAGACTGAGGAAAGGCATCACTCTGGTTTCGCACTACCCTCTGTGGATGGGCAAAGGCCTCTTTTATTGCTGGATGAGGAGTCAGAGGAGGTTGACTATATGGGTCATTAGATGAATTGTGTGAAAAGCTATCCACAGGCCGCGGTGTTAAAACAGGCCGTTCCAGGCGTCGTGGAGTTGATGGCATTGATGCATATGGTTCTTGCAAGGGCTGAGGTGGACGCATTGGGGTTTTAAATGAACCAGACCCTCCCTCGACAACAGAAGTGGAAGGCAGTTGTGGGTGTGAATGTGAGTCAGTAGGAGACATGTGGGGTCTTTGAAATGTATCCGTTCTAGGAGCTGGTTTAGTAAATGGGTCATTAGCCAATGTTAAAACTGCTTTCCCTGTTTTTTCTGCAATTAGAGGTGATTTTGATACCCCCAAAGGTTTGGTAAATGCTTCTGCTGTCATTACAGGCCTTGGTGTATCAGGAGGTTTTGCATAAGGGTCATTACTAATTGGAGATAAAGAACATGAATCTCTGGCTGGTGATGGTCGGCTTCCCATTGATTCAGATACCTGAACGGGCCTCGATATGGGTGAAGGGGGTGGGCAGATATCCACTGATGTCACAGCATTTCTTCTGATAAAGTTCTGATTTTGGTTAACAGCTGCTGGTCTGGGAGTCCCCACCATTTTTGCATACGGATCAACTGGAGACGGTGGTCTAGTAGGAGAAAAAATCTGTTGTGATGAATTCTGAGAATGTGCTTCTTGAACAGACTTTCTATTTGGTGCTGCAGGTGGAGGTGGTGCTTGTGGCTTTAGAAACACATCAGACGGAGAGGAAGCAGGGGTACCAGGCAATTGCTTTGTAAATAAATCTTTGTGAAATGTCTGTTGTGCAGGAGACATACTTCCATTACTGGTCTGAGGAGTTAAGGGACTCTGCATCCCACTGCTCGGTGTGTCTGAACCTGATTGGCTCAAAAGTTGTTGGGACCCAAGTTGTTGAAGTTGTTGTTGCTGCTGTTGTTCATTTTTTACTTGCTCAAGTTTTTGGGTAGCTTCAATTTTAGCTTGTTGCTTACTTTTCTGACGCATTTGCTAGTTTAGACAAGAAAAAAAAGTTGAGTCATAAAACTGAAAATTAAAGCAGGAATTAAAAATACATTTAAAGATCATTTTTAAGTTCTCCTATCAGGGCCAGCTCAAGACCTTCTGACACCTCAGGTGGCATCGCAAATGCCCCTTACCTGATAATATGCGAGCCTCTGCCTCTCCCACCTTCCAATGTTCTAGCTGAGCACTCTCCTTCTTTCCATATTTACTCCTCCCCTCTTGGAAGAAGGAAGGAAGTGGTGGCAGCAAACAAGTGAGCACTAACCACCAATCTGCTGTCTAACAGCGCAAGCCTAACTTGTACTGGAACATGCAAAATAGTGTACAGGGACTGCTGCTGTGCTACCACAAAGAAGGGAGATTTTTCCTCTTCCCTGCAGTAGGGGCTGCAGTAGCATTCCCAATAAGTCTCCTCAGACTTAGGCCACCTCTACAGGAAGGAGGCCTCAGGAGAAGGGAGCAGATAAAGGCTGCTTGAGAGGTGAGGTTTGCATCCAGTATAACTGCTGGTCCAAGGCCTGCCTCCCTCTCCCTGCTCTCCCATCCAGAGGCCCACCCATCATGACCCCTTCCTACCTCTTTCCTGCCTTTGCCCTACCCTCCCCAGACTGCGCTGGCCTGCAAAGGCCAGCACAAGCTCCCCTTGCACTGTCCCCACAGCAAGGCTGGTGTATCTCGGTGAACCAACCTACCTGCTTTTTGGGGTGCCACATGTGTGCAAGAGCCTAGATTGCTCTCTGAGGCAACTACTTCATTGGCATCATAGATGGGTCAGCTCTCTTGAATATATGAAGATTTGTAAGAGCAATTAATTTTCTTTAAAAAATCTCCATATATTTAGGATGTGCTCCTAGATGACTAACGGTCAAAAAACCATAATTTGAAAGCCAGAATATAAGATGTGAACAGCCAAGATGTGAACAGTCTCCAAATAAAGTTGTATTACATAGCCATTTAGGGAGTGTCACCCAAGTTTGAAGAGCTACACTAACAGCTCCCAACCTTTATTTTTTATTTCCCACATTATGTATAACTTGCCCTAAGGAAGCCTTGGTAGATTACACAAGATGTGGGCCACAAAAATGAATTATCAGAATTTGAATATCATGACAGCATTTGAATTCACTGGAGAAAAACTCACAGTAATTGTTCATAAACTTGTCCATTATGTAAGGTTTAAATGAAAAGTGTCAATGTATACAGAAACCTCCAGGACAGAACTTACAGTCACTATAGATGACCATGGTTTGAGTATATCTTATAACTGGTCTCTCAGTAACAGGCTGGTATAAATGATTTGAGTCCATGTATTTGATGTATGATATTTATAGTTTATGTATTGTACCAGTTGAATGGCTAATCCAAAACACACAAGTGAAAAATTCTACACCTGACCTCATATAGCAGAGTCAAAACACAAGCGCACAGTTTATTCAGCATCTCTGAAGGAGAAATAAAGACCCTCCTACCCCCTTCAGCTGCCGTATAATGGTAATTTTTACATGCATGCCCAGAGTCCCCAAAGCAAGCATGCCCACAAAGGATAATAAAATGACATATGTGCAGGCAGATTTCACCTAATCTTGGAATATGAAACCTAAAATTGTGTGCTCAGACAGATATATTTTGTAATATAAATGCAACTATTCCAAAATCCAATGAAATCTAAAATATGAAACACTTCTGATCCCATGCATATGGGGTACTCAACCTGTCATACTTTTCAGATAATTTCTCTTTTTTATTGCAAGAAATTGAGACCTCAACAAGACTGCATGTATTATGTAGATATGATTTCCAAGGTTACCTATACTCACTGTTCAAAAACATACAACCGCTTCTGGTAAACAATTTTAATTACTCAAGGACAGGGTTTTTTGTGTATCAATGCAAGTCAAAAAGGAAAAACAAGACCAAATGGCAACACACCTGTCTAAATTTCCATTCCTGCTCATGCTCCGATTCCCTCTGCTTTAATGGATCCTTAAAGAGTTCAGAGTCAATGCGAGAACTTGGATCAATGTTATCCTGTTGCTGCTGCCTTTTCATGGTATCATTAGACATTTGAACTTTATTTATGCGCAGAGCAGCTCTATTATCTCTGGCTTTTTGCTACAAAAAAATAAATAAGCCCATACAAGTACATGTAATTTGTCTAGTTTTTGTTTAACAAATCTAAATAATAAATTTGACAATGACCTCCCAAAGTCCATAAACAAGCTGAGAAATCTTAATTTATTTCAATTCATAATATGAAAGTCAAAGGGGTAATTAATTAGCAAAAGTACAGGCTGGGATTCCTGTTCCTTCCACATTTGGAATCAAGGTGAGCAGATCCATCATCTCACCCAAAATTTGAAATCAATGAAACAAAAAAATACATACATGCTTCACCCTACAGTGCAATCCTATGCATGTTTATTCACAACTTACTACATTCAGTTGGACTTACTTCCTTGTTACTGCCTTTAGAATTGCAACCTTAAGCATTATAAGCAATAACTGAGGTTAGGAAGCACAATTCTATGCATATTTTCTCAAAAGCAAGTACCACTGTGTTCAGCATTGCTTCTTGAGTAAGTGTGGTAAGGAATCCAGCCTTAAATATTTAAAAGCAGCTATGAGCACTTTTGACTCATATGTTAGATCTGCTTATCCAGAGAAATTTTTGTTTATAAAATGTTTTTCATGAAATTTTCAGTTTAATATTTTAGGGATTGAAAAGAGCAACTACAAAGGTATTGTAGTGGATTGACAAAAGTACAAACTGGATTGACAAAAAGTAATTTAGGAAATCAGGTAAACAATTCTATGAATTACCCAAAAATTTTTATAATTTTAGGTTTTCTTTTAATGTACTTAAGTATTGTCTTTTTTTAGCAGTTTTAAATCTTGAAGTAATTTTAGACCACTTAATAGAAGCCAGAGTTAAAACATATTTTCTCTTTTAAAAAAGTTTGAAGTGTTCATTACCACATATGGTGCTCTTTCCTGTGAGCTTGCTTTTCTCCACAGTTTAGCAATCTGCTTTACTCTTGTAGGCCAATCTAAGAGGGTGGAGAGGAAAAAGGAATATAGTTTGTAATTTTGCAATGATTAAGAATCATATGACCTCTTTCAGATTTTATATCATCATAACTTTTCCGTAAAGGCATACACCAGCTCTGTAAAGCTATATTCTACAAATTACAACATACCTGGGAACTCCTCCTTTAAATTTGGGAAATTAATATTTGTGTACAAAACAGGTGCTACAGTTGCCATTTCACCAAGTGCTTCCTCCTTCTCCCACTTCAGAGTACTTCTCTGTGCATTAGATATGGTATCACCTTCACCTTCCAATGGGGTAGCAGATGGAACCCAAGAACTTGTAGGATCATTCATCACTGCACTGAATGCTGTATTCTTATCCCTAACAAAAGTAAAACAAATTCATCTATTTTTATGACAGAGGAAAACATGTTCAGTCACATAAACATCCTGGTACCAACTAGCAACTCTAAAGCACAGATAAAAAGAAATCAAAGAGCCAACACACTGGCAACATGCTATGCTGAATTAATATCATTCTTGCTGTGCAAGAGTTTGATAAACCAGATTACTTAATTTGACTCACCTAGTGTCTTGGTATGGTGGCTGTGCTATAGTAGAAAAAGTGCCTAAACCACTACCAGGAACCAAGGGTGTGTGATGAAGATGGGCATTTGGTCCAATCAGGCCATTCATAAGTGGAACTCTTGAAAATGAATTATCCCCTATAAAGAAAAGATGACAATATCAAATTGAATAACTAATGCCATAGAAACACAGTCTTTTAACAATATGTGGCAAGAAAAATATTTTAAATACAATTAATAATATATTATTTACTGTACATATCTATTCAGAAGTAAATACTACTTAGTACCATGAAGCTTCCTTATAGTTAAGATTTGCTAAGGACTGCATCACATACACTATGTCAGTAAAAGCTTGGATATTTCATAATACTAAACTAGTGATGGGCAAACATTTTGGCAGGTGGGTCACATCATCTTTCTGACATTGTGTTAAGGGGCCAGAATCCCTCATTGGGAATTCCTGGAGGCCTTTCCTGAGTCACACTGGGCCAGTGACCCACAATCCAAGCATTCATTAATGGCCTGCAGAAGCATTTAGAAGACACTTCAGGTTTTACCTGGAGTGGCTACTAGACATTTCTGAGGACCTATTCGAGGACTGAGGCAATCAATAGAGTGGGTCACTGGCCCAGCACTGCCTGGGAAAGGCCTTGAACGCCTCCCAATCCATGTTTACAGCACCATGAGAAGCATCACGTCCCACTGAAAGGAACAAGGTGGGTTGTGGCATTGAAAAGTTTGAAACCCAGTCTTAAAGCAAACTGTATCTGTTGGGTTTCCCTAAAGAGAAAGTTGTCTTAGCATTTTACCTCATGTTCTCCCCATCTGGTATCCTGTCCCGAGGGGTAATCATCTCTGAAACCCTCAAAGGCATGAGGAAAACCCACAATCTAAAGGGGGGAAATTTCTTCCTAAACTTAACAGGTCACTTCAGAATATCAGAATATTCTACTATTTTAACATTAACTCTGTATTCAGGCAGTTTACTATCTTGCAAGAATTTCCCTAGAATTAAAAGATATAGAGCCTCAAATAGCTAAACTCTTCTTTTTATTATACAAGAAATTATACGCAGCTCACAGATCAATGGCTGTTGCTTGTACATTCCTTATGCTGTTCAAAATTAGTCCAGAAGGAACACATACAGATCTTAGCATACTGATAAGAAGAATATTGTGCACCACCTCCTGTGCTTGAGTACAGATTAGGATCCAGGCATCTGTACTCAAATCAATTTGTATTTAAGTCCAACATCACTTTTATTTATAACCAAAAATGTTCTGAAGTATAAAGAATGTATAAAAAAGCACAATATTCTACAGCACAATATTCTCACAACTGAAACTGATATGTTGACAGTTGACTTTAAAAAGGCATTGAAAACCATGGAAAGTAAAACTGATCTATTCATGTTTACTCATGAGTAGCAATCACAGGTAGGCCCAGGCCGGTTCGGTCCAGTTCTTGGGGACCAGATGTTCCTATTCCCCCGCCGCTGGCGATCCGGTAGCGGCGGAGGGGCGCGATAACCGGGCGGACCGGTTTGCATTCGGCCGCTGGAGTGGCAGTTAAAGAGGCACTTTTAAATTTGCCGCTCCAAGTGGCAGCCCGCTGAGGTGCCCCACAAGCCCCAGCGGCCCCGCCCCCTGACTGGGGAACCGGGGAACTGGCCACTTCCGGGGAACCGGTTGTTGGGCCAGGCTGGGCCCAACTCTGGTAGCAATCATGCCTCTGAAGGGCAAGATGAGAGGAATGCAATGCCACCAGAATTATCCTGAAGTGATAAAAGCAGGCTTATGATTTTGTTTAATTTGTCGTTGCTTATTCTTATTAGGTTGCAGTATTTCTTTTTTTAAATTGACTGTGATTTTAATTGATTTTGTAAGCCACCTTGATCCCCCAAAGATGGCACAGAAATTCTATTAATAAGCTGAATTAAACATGAATTATCAATTGCCATATTGTTCTAGCTTGTTCCCCTCCCCCAACAAACCTTGGTTGTGCAAATGCATTAGTTGCGGCGGTGGTGGTGGTGGTGGAGGTGGTGGGGGTTGTGGCAAAGGAGCTGATTGAGTGGTTACAGGACTCAATACTGCAGTAAACAAGTCTTCAACATCCTTTCCTCCTAGTTCTGTAAAATACTGCACATGAGTATACAAATATGGTTGAATAAAGTACAGTTCATAACAGGACGCTGAAAAACTAGAGAACACACCTGGAATTTTGTACAGTTTACCAAGAATTGCACCTGGAATAAAAGAAAGCAACATGAACATTAGCATATTTATGCAAACTAATTTATGTAACAGATTATTTAACAATTTTAATTTCAAAAAATAATCTGTACAAAGCATATTGAAAATAGACACGGATTCCAGTCTTTTAAATCAATAGGTAACTTCATAAGGCAATGAAGCAAGATACTAATTTACCATCTGTGACCATCTTGTCAAGTTCAGGACTGAGGATTCCATCTAACTGTTCTTCACTTAATGGCCGTGAACTTTGACTGACATTTTGCGGAGGCAGACAGGAGGGGTCATCAGAGATGGGACCAATATCGAGCCCAGCTGAAGGAAAGAAGAGTACACTTTATCAAAGCGAACAATACAAAAGAAATAGGTAAAACATTCAAATTAAGTTTCTTGTAGCCTACATATATACACGTAAGCTTTTCTTATTTCTAATTTAATGGAATGTTTAGATAAACAATCCAAGTACAGTACTTTAAAAAAATAATGCATCCAACTAAATCAACATATATTCTCATTTAGGGCCCAATCCTACCCAGTTTTCCAGCTCTGAGGAGGCTGTGTCAATGGGGCATGACCTGCATTTTATAGAAGGGCAACAGTCAGTCTTGGAGGCCTCTTCAAGGTAAGGGAATGTTCCATCATCTTAGGGCTGCATTGCAGCTGTCTTAGCACTGGCACGTTGGAAAGGATTGTGCCCTAAATGTTGTGAGTCAGATATAATCTAATACAGCAGTTCCCAAATTTTAGCACAAGGACCACTTTTATAAATGACACTCTATCATGACCCACCTAGCACTACAAGACCAAATGTTTAACTGTATCAGCTTTCCAAGCCTCTGCTGTTATCCTTTTACAATGGGTTGTGGAGGAACTGCCTTCTGGAGCATTTGAGCTTCCCATAAATTGGATCAGGACCATCCTGGTGACCTTGCATTTCCCTTCACCCAGTCTTAAATAAGAGTTAAGGCAAATTCACCTACTCATAAGCAAACCCACACTGGTGCTTCAGTTTCACTTTCCATAGGACTGGATATACTTTCTTTGTAAGTGGGGGAGGGGGGAACTAGTCTTTTTGAGAGTTTGTTGGTGCCTGTGTTCTTCAGGTCAGGACGGTCTTGGTGGCAACGTGTTCCCCACAGTATGTCTTTTGAAGTTGACTGAGGCACAGTTGCCAACTCATGAGTAAATGGTACACACAGCACTCCACTTCAGTTTCCGAAGGGCATAATGAATTTTTTTGTCAGTTAGCTTGTCGGTTGTGTGGTCCACCAAAAACTGGATCATAACCCACAGTATGGGAGTCACTGTTCTAATAAAGAATATAGAGATGGCTTTCCCCTTCCCCCAGGAATTTTATTTTTTTAATTATTTCAGCCAAAGATTAAGACATTTGCTAAGGATAGTATCAGGGCACACTGGCTGAACCACCATCTTTGGGTGGGGATGCCACTAACATTCCTGAGTCTGTTTCTACTTTTGATTCAGGAAATGACACACACTTCACTACACAACAAAACCATCCCTGACTCTTTTCCCATGATCCATTTGCTCTCATGTTTCCTTGGGATTATTTTCTGGGTTATGATTTTGGTAAGGATTGCTCTGTCTTGTCTCAAATATAAGGTTTAGGATTGCTCTGTCTTGTCTCAAATATAGATGAGCCTTGATAGTATTGGTTGTAGAGGATCCTACCTTTAATCAGTTTTGACTACTAGCTGAAATAAAAATTTAGGATACCAAGCCCTAAAATGGTAGAATTCTACACAAACTCCTTATTTAGCACAGGTCTCTTTTTAAAGCAACACATAGAGCCCGATCTGATCTAGGTTTCCAGCACCCGTGCAGCCACAAAGCAGTCCTAAGGTGAGCAGAAAGCAATGATTGCCCTTCTACCAGCAGATGCAGTGCACACTGCACTGGCACAGCTGCACCAGCCCTGGGAAACTGGATAGGATCAGGCCCTTCGACAACAAAATTAAATACAAGATTGGTGCCATTAAGGAAATAAACAAAAGAAAAATTCTTGCAGAGTAATTTTCAAACAAACAGCTCCAACTTTGGGTTTTATGTTTGCAGCTGTGAGACTGCCGAGACCAGCTAGGGCCAAATTAAGAATCCACATTATTCCTTTATTCCATCCTTTTCATATTAAAGCCAAATAAAAACTAGTCTATAGCTGTGAGAAAAAGCACAAATATTTTAGATAACATTTACATAGTACACAGAAATAAGAAAACACATTATGTTACTGTGAATGCACAAACACAAAACCGGAATTTGTAGTTATTTACAACATTTTAAACAAAGCTATCAGATTCTACCAGGTACACTGCACAAGAAAACTTTGGACACTGTGCAAGACTCTGCACACAAAGACAGTGAAAAATGCAAGTATTCTTAGTGACATGGTGAAAGACCCATGACATTTATACATGCACAATTTTTTTCAGCTGAAACCACTAGGAAAGGCTACTACTTCTAACCATGGATCATCCACTGTTCATTTTCTTACCAAAAGGGGAAGATGAGTTCTCAACCTGGAAAGTGCATAAATCAAGACCTACAAGATCCAAAACCAGATAAATTGGATGATTATAACAAGAAAAAAAAGGGACTGAAAAAGCAGGAGAGAAAACAAACTAAGTACAAATAGCTGCATGCTGAAATAGCACAAAAATTTGACAGATACCAATAGGATTTTTTTAAAAAAATCCACAAATCAATAGCAAAGCAAAGTGCAAAGTAAAATAAAGGGCAGATGCATTCATCAAAGCAAGAGATAAGAACCCTTTGCTAGGTGAAGCCTATGTCAGGCATAAAAATACATATAAATAATCGCATACAGCTCTGAACATGACAGTGGATGAGATTATAAAACAAGACACATCACAAAACCAAAAAGAACCTGAACATCATATACCTGAATGATCCCCAGATTTCACTAAATCATCAGAAAGTATTCCAAGAATATCATCATCAGTGTTCAGGGCAAGGGCAGCTAATGGATCATCAGAGGCACCTAAAGAAAATAGATACATTATTCTAAAATGTTGCAGCCATATTTATAGTTTTCTTCAGTAATTTGTCTAGCTTCAAATATTTAAGAAAGTATCTTTTCTGATCAAGTGATTTTTACCATTTCATTTGAGTTTCATTATTTCCTTTCCTTTCCTTTTAAAAAAGCTGCCTTAAAACTCTTTTTAAAAACTTAAAGGTGGGGAACAAGCATTTAAATGCATGCAAATTTGTACCGAATCTTATAAAACTCTGAAAACTGTAAAATTTTTCCCATGGAGATTGCTCATATTATGAACTAGCAAAAAGTGTACTCACATTGCAGGAGTAAAATTCCCCTGTACGCCATCCCCCCACGGCACATCAACCCCTCGTGCACAAATTCCTATGTGCATTATCTCCCTCATGTGCAAACCCCCCACTGCGCAACATCCTCCCCAGTGCAAACCCTCTCTCCATACAACATCCCCCCAGTGCACCAGGCACCGAACTCCAAATTGGCTGGATACTGGTAAGTCTTCCATGTTAAGTATAGGACATAAACACGTTGCACTCCTTTTCAGCCCCTTAAAGGTTAAATTTCTCAACATCGGTTCTTGGTCTGTGTGTTGATGTCACAGAAGGAACACCCTCCCCAAATTTCACACTTCTAGGTCCAGGGATTGGGGCAGAGCATCTCTCAGTCACCAATTCTTCAGTGCAAAGTATAGGAAGGAAAACTTGTTGCACCCAATGTAAAGTATAGGGATGAAAACATGTTGTGCCCCTTTTCACCCCTTCCAGCTGGAACTTCCGAAAATTAGTTCTTAGTGACTCACTCCGTCACGGAAGGAACACCCACCCCAAATTTCACGGTTCTAGGCCCACCAGTTTTGGTTGAGCATTGATGAGCGAGTCAGTGACTTTTCTCTTTTATATATAGATTTATTATTATTATTTATAAATCCTCATATTAAGATTTTTAAAAAACAATTATAATAGTTATTGCTGTAATAAGTGCTCCTGTGCCTGGCCAGATCCAACACAATTTTTTTTGCCATTTATCCTCCAGTAATCCTAACTGTTTTAGACTTCAATCCTACACACTCTTTAGTGACTTAGGAGTAAATACCAATAACTCATTGGACCTTATTTCTGAGTATATTTTCATAAGAATGCATGCATTCACAGAGACCACAAGGAAGAATATGGTTGCAATCCTAAGAACACTTTCCTGGGAGTAAGCCCCATTGAATTTATTGGTGCTAACTTCAGAGGAAACATGCATAGGATTGCAGCTTATGTCCTTTGAGTTTTATCATATAAAACTGAAAAGTCACTCACTCAATGGAAGTGAAAAGGGTGAAAAGGGGCACAACATGTTTTCGTCCCTATACTTTACACTGAAGAATCACTGACTGATGGACACTCTTCCCCAAACCCGGGACCTAAAAGTTGGAAATTCCTAAAAGTTGGAGCGTATTCCTTTCATGACGGGAGCACCCACCAAGAACCAATTTCTAGAAATTTAACCCGTAAGGGGCTGAAAAGGGGTGCAACACATAGTCAGTAATATAGGGTACAACTGGAATCACTAGCTCATACATGTTACAAACATTTTAATACCTTTCTCCTATATTGTTTCCTAAAGGCCATAGAGTAGGGGTTCCAAAAGTGTGCATTACAATGCCTTAAGGTTTCATGGCACACAGTTCCCTCAAGCACCATCACCTTGGATCTTGCAGATTTTGTGAGATCCAGGATAGTCTGCCTCATGGAGCTGGAAAGAAGAGGCTGCAGGAGTACAGCCTGGTTTGTACAGGAGTTTGGGAACCACTGCCCACACTTGAAATTATGCTTGTTTTCACAAAGTTAAGTCCCCTCTAGGATCAAGCACTCCTAAGCATTTTATGTTTTAGTTAAGCACATATCAACAGGATCACTACTTTTAACAAGAGGGAAACTGAGATTTATCAGGAGATACCACATGGCTCCCATACACAATAGCTGTGGGAAACAACTTCTGTATAAACAAACAACTCAGGTCATTCAACTCCTCTTCCTCCTTGTAGTGCCAACTGCCATCAAACCCTTCAACATACTTGCTTTCTAAATATCCCTCCCCTAGACCCCTTACTCCATGGCTCTTACCAAAGGCACAACAAAATTATATCTATATTAAATTTTATATACCTTGTGTTCCAGGTTT
This sequence comes from Cryptoblepharus egeriae, assembly GCA_030015325.1. Classification (NCBI taxonomy): domain Eukaryota; kingdom Metazoa; phylum Chordata; class Lepidosauria; order Squamata; family Scincidae; genus Cryptoblepharus; species Cryptoblepharus egeriae. The sequence continues at coordinate 6,936,909 of JAREYC010000004.1, forward strand.
TGATGAAGCTGGTGTGGAAGCTGAACTAAGGAATGGGTCTGAAGATGGATCTAGAAAATTTGTGCTCGGATTTGCTTTGCATGAAATGTTAAGGCTTTCTTCAGATAAATTATCTAAACTTGGTTTACTTTGCCTACTGGTATCTAGAAGATCTTTGCCAAAAAAGGCTTCCTGAAATTAGAAATAAAATTTTTGAGTTTTCATTCCTTAGTAGCATGCAGATTTCCCCTTATTTGAGAATTACAACATTAGTTTGTACTAACAAATTTGTATGCATATTTAGCATTTGCAAATAAATTTGTATTGTATTAATGCTGAGTTTATTTTCCTATTATCAGATTGAATTTATTCTCCTATTCCCTTGCAGCTAGAAAAAATTCAACTCAATCATAAAAAGACTACAGGTGGGGCCTTAGTATTCATCAGGGATCCGTTCTTTGATCCCCTGCCGATACAAAATTTTATGGATATTTCAATCTGTGATCTTCACCTCATTAACCCCTCCATAGGGGACCAGAGCTACATTTCTGTCTCTTTCTGACAGAGAGAGGCAGCACATGGATGGAAACCAAGGAAAACTGACTTTTTACACCTCTCAGGATTCAGAAATCTTTCCAGAGAGGACCAGAATGCAGCTCCTCTACGGAGGTATAGCTGAGTCCGCCTCTATGCAGGTCCAGGCACGGGGACCTGCGTTGATCCACATCCACAGATGTATAATCCACAGACAAACAGACAAATATTAAATTTGCATATAAAATTTTCACTTTGTTTCTTACGTAAATAAACTCTTGTATCAAAAGTAAGAAATAGAAAAAGCCATGTTAAATACATGTATATTTATTGCCTCAAGGCTAAACAAAAGTAGCCTCAAATTTACTCCTACTTGTATGAACCTTATTTTTAACTGAAGATATCTATATTAATGTACTATATACAGGCACTCATATTAGATGCTGAATTAAATAAAAAACCTTATTTTTTACCTGAAGGCATCTATATTATTGTACTATATACAGGCACTCATATTAGATGCTGAATTATAAGACTTTTTTGTTCCAAATAGATTCAACATTATAAAAATTTCCAAGTTATCCACATTTATAATTAAATGCATTGTCTCTGCGTTGTTTGTATCCATCAATAGATCTTCCATGGATATGAGGGAATGCTTGTATCTGTCTTGGCTATTAATACATTGTAGATTGCACAAATAATGCCTGTTTTATTGCCAATGCTAATTACTGGTTCAAAATGCTATTTTTCTACATATTTAGACCATATTTGATCATTTGAGAAAGAAATGCAATTGAGAGTCTGCTTTAGATAATCCTTTCAGTAACTACATTGCAGGAGATGTTTTACTAGTCCTGGATTCAACTCTGCCTAAGCTTGTTTGCTTCCACAAACTGTTGCTCTCTTGAGCCTTTTTCCATAAGGCAACACTTCATTAAGTTAATTGGAGAAAACCATGATTAAGATTAGTTTTCCATTTTATCTCAGATCTTGAACACTGCTACCACAAAGGATAATAAAAATTTCCTCTTTACACCATTTACCATGATGTTTTAGAAAAATTAACCCATGAGAAATTTTCTTCTGCTATTTTGCTGCCATAATAACCTTGCAATTTTTGTTGGTTTATTATTTATAATAAATTTAGGTATTATTTTTACCATTTCTTTAGTGAATTTATGTTTATCAATAAATACTGTGCATGTTTAAATAAACATTATGTATGAGGTGTGTATCAATAAATTTATGACTAGAAGGATATGCATGCTAATTGAGGCAATTTGCTCATCCATGATACTTGTAGTCTGATTTTTTCTACATCTGACCATAACTTCATATGATTATATTTCACCCGTTGATTTCTATCTACCAGACAGCTGATGGATTTTGACATCCTTGATCTTATTTCACTCAATATCTACCTAGCTCACAGTAGTACACATTTAGCCCCTCTTGTGTACAGGCATCCTTGAACAGAAATGCTATACCCCTTTATTTAGATTCATTTTCATCTAAAATGTTTTTTTTTTAATTAATCCTAAAACCAAACACTGCAGGAAAGCCCTGAATACTAATGATACAGCTATTACTGATTTGGAATGGGGTTCATAGTAACAATGTTATATTAGCAAAAAAATTGAATATGTCTTTTCCAAGCTTTAAACTTTAAATTGAGTTATTTGATTTCTTTGCTGTGGTTATGGGCACCAAATAGTTGAGAGGTATGTATCAAAAGAAACTCCTGTTCCATAAGCCATTGGTCTAGTAATTTGGCATGAATTCTGGTTGAATAATATACTGTATTTCCCTATAAAACAAAAGGATTTGTAAATTATAGGGCAATGTTATCATTTGCTTTTTATTACTCAATTTCAAGAGGAGGCTGTTGAAATGATCTCTGTACACAAAACTAACACAGTGATGAATTACACTCTAGAAAGCAAATGTTTATACTTTATTCCTACAGTTTATTCAATATATGCAAATGTGAATCTTAAGCAGCACACTATGCACAGCAATTATTGTACCTGCAGGTACACTGGGAATATTTCTTCAAGCTTGTTTTTCTTTTTCCTGTACCGCTTTTTAGTTTTTTCTGTATTTTCACAAATGGGAACAGATTCATCAATTGGTGTGTCTGGTAGTTGCTCACTCCAACCTAGAAATAACAAACAAGCACAGCTGCATCACCTCCTTATTTATAAACCTGACCCACATATGAGGTGCTTTAGTACAGCTTTACTCTAAAAGATAATGATTTCTTAACTGAATTTCTTGATTAGTATCTGTTTCTTGTCCTACTTTAAGAGAAGCAATTCACACCTAAAATAACACAGCTCTACAGCAATTGCTTAGAAACAGGGATGAGCACCAAACCCTACAGTTCGTCATGACTAGCAGTACAAACTGTGGGGGACACCTTTACCTTTAACAGAAATTGCAATCTGGTAGCAAAGTACAACTAGACAGTTTCCAAAGATGCACAGCATAAACATTCAAAAGCAGGGATTTCTGAAAAATGAGCAGGATATTGAAGCAGAAAGTCAAATTATGAGAGCATAATTCTATGAATGTATACTCAGAAGTTCCATTATAGTTAATGCAGCTTACTCCAAGTTAAGTACGGACAGGATTGCAGGCAGAGTTTATTTAAAATGTCAAAACAGAAACTTCACTAGAATGAATACCATTAGGTAGAAAAGGCAGTATCAGGTTCACATGGCAGTTATTAAAGGTAAGAAGGCTTCCCCCAGAAAGTGGTGGTATTTCCTAAGTAACAAAAAGGAACACAAACTCTATGAACAGAAATATAAGCTGTCAATAAGGGATGTGGAAAAAAGGAATATGAGGAGTGTGTGCGAGTAACTGGAGAAGGGGAGGTAAAGTGCAGCTTGCTGTGGATACATTTAATCAGATATTATCTGTGCTGAAAAATATATTCAAGTTACCTATACAAAATCATGACCCTACTTTAGTTAGTGGCAGATGCCAAAAAATAAAAATAATGCAATATGTATGTATACTTCTCCAGTCCAACAAGTTCTCAAAAATACGAATATAGGAGCATAAATACAAATGAACGAAAATGAATATCTTCAAAAACCAGATTGTACAATATTGATCCTTCTTAAATGATCCTTTCTGTGAACTATGGGCATCCCAATGAGAGAAAACAATATGGTAGTTTGTTCAGTGAAATTACAACAGAATGCTTTTATATTAAAATTCATATGCAGAGAAATATATTACAAAAAATTATAAACATAATGTTTTAATATAAACCCACTCTGAATGCCTGTCAGGGAGACAAAACAGCATTTAATTTTGTTAACATCAAATGCTTAAAAAGTCTAATTAAATACCCACTTTCATCTCTGTTTGGTAACTGCTCCGATACAGAGCCTGAAGAATCTTTCCTGGAGAGTGACCTTTTTGTTTTCCCTTGACCTGTACGACTCCTTTGTCGTACCATAAATCCACCAATGCCTGTTAAAACAATTCACAAATATAGTATAAAGGGTATCTGAATTAAGAAATATTGGAATTTAGATACTTATGCAGTCATTTACACTCCAAAACCACTAAGGACCCACATCAGGTGTCAATGTATTAGAGCAGTGATTGTGCTGTGGATCATTCGCAGGTGTGCCATGCAAATTTGGGGATTGACATTCATTAACAGGAAAATTGGGGGACTAGAACAGTTGGGGACTTGAAAATTGGTGTGCCTTGTCAATGGTAGAAACAATTGATGTTGTGCCTTGACAATTTCAGTGCCTTGTTAAGTGTGCCATGAGATGAAAAAGGCTGAAAATCACTGTATTAGAGGATAACCAATACACATTTAATTCTGACCTTCTATGGAATGTATAGCCTATCCCAGTGGTTCCCAAACCTTATAACACAGGAACCCACTTCTTGAAATGACTCTCTTTCAAGATCCACCATCAAGTGATTCTGTCAATGATACAGTATGTGCTGCATCCAGTGGTGGTGGACACTCACACAGAAAGTTTCATTAAAAAGTTTCATCTTGTCAGCAGCTCAAATTCTGTTTTTATCCATTTCACTATGATGGAGGGCTGCTTTCTGATGCATTTGTTGAGATTCATATCAGATTGGGACAATTTCTGAGGCCTTGTGTTCCCTTTTGCCTGGACTTCAATAACAGCTGAGGGGCTTTGCCTACACATCTGTAAATACAAGTGTGGCTCAGATTCACTTTTCAGAGGGCTCAATACATTTTTCTCTTCACCTTGAAGGTTGGGATTTCCTTTTCAAGGGCTGATCTGCGTTCATCAGTGGGAACATTCTGTGGGCATTGTATTCCTCTCAGTCTGCCGTTTGAAGCTGGCTGAGGCACAGCTGCCTGCTCACAAGTAAATATGCACATGTACCTCATTTTTTATGTGTTCAATATGTTTTCCTTGCCAGCTATCAGCTTGTCCATTTCAGTTTCACAATCCACTTATCAAGGCGGGGGCATCATCCCCATCATAATCAACAAACCATCCTGATTGTAAATGGGAATCGAGCAGTCATGGATACGTAAATGTGTTGCACATGGAAAGTCCTAAATTCAATTCCTGGAATCATTTCAGAAACACTGAAAAGGCCCGTGGGAAGACCACTCTGAGACAAACAGACAAATGGTCTGCCTATGATTCTTTAATCCTCCATGAACTTTTTCCAAGGGATCAAAACTCTTCTGATAAGTTTCCAAGCAGCCTTAATGAAAAAGCTTGATTCAAGATATACATTAAGGGCCCAATACTATCCAACTTCCCAGCATTGGTGTGGTTGTGCCAGTGGTATGTGCTGCATCCAGTGGTGGGGGACAGTCACACAGAAAGGATCCTCAATGTAAGTGAATATTTGTTCCCTTTCTGCAGGCCTGCATCAACACTGGAAAGTTGTATAGGACTGGCCCTTATTCATCTATCTCCTTAACATCAACAGAGGAGGTATCAACTGAAATATAAATATTCAATACCATAAACTATCTGCTGTGATATGATTGCTAGGCACTTTGCAGATAAAATAGCTCGGATCTACCACAACTTGGACTCCATGTTAACAGTGTCTAGAGTTATCGCCATGGTATCCTGCCTGTGAAAGCAAGGATGTGGACAGGATCCTTTGGAATGTGAGGCGATCCACCTGCCTGCTGGATCCGTGCTCAGTGTGGTTGATTATTTCTGCCCAGGAGGGACTGGCCAAATGGCACAGAGGGTAATGAATTCACCTTTGAAGGAGGGGCTGTTGCCTTTGGAATTAAAGCAAGCAGTGGTCCCCCCACCCCGAAAAGACCTGTCTGGATTCCTCCATATTCGACAACTATCAGCCAGTTTCCAACTTCCCTTTCCTGAGTTGAGTGATTGAACAGATAGTGGTGTCTCAGCTCCAGATGGTCCTGGATGAAGCAGATTATTTGGATCCCTTTCAATCTCGCAATCTGGCTTTATGATGGAGATGGCCTTGGTCCCTTTAGTGGATAATGGCGGGGGCTGAATGGAGTGGGTGTATCCTTGCTAGTCCTCCTGGACCTCTCAGCGGCTTTCAACACTATCAACCATGGTGTCCTTTAAGGGTGGCTGAGTTGGAGACCGTGGACATTTTTTACAGTGTTTCAGATTCTTCTTGGCCAGAAGGTCCCAGATGGTGATTCTACAGGACTCCTGCTCAGGATCATCTGGGTTTAAGTTCACTGGTATCCACTATACCAGTGGTTAACTGGGAGAGCTCTAGTCTCTCCTTAAGTCTTTGGAGGAAGAAGGGTGGGCAGAGATGCATTCCCCAGGACCACACCCCTTCTAGGGGAATGGGATGCAATTTTTAGCCTCCATAGGGGTCCTGCCAGGATCTGGGGCAAGTGAGAGCCCTGGAGATTGCTACAATAGCTCCTTGCAGCTGCAAACGAGTTACATTTCCAGCCACAACTAAACCAGAAATCTGACTTCTATTTTCATCATGGCAGGAACCAGCCCTTTACCACTGTTTCCAGCCCTTTACCACTGTACTACACCATCCTTAATTCCAATACATATTATCAAATAATTAATATATTAAACCTAATGAATATGGAAACGTCTGCGATATGTACTTTACCTGGTCTGTATGGTTTTCTCTTTCTCTTTTTAACTCCCTCAGTTCCTTCAACCCCCTTAGGATCATCATCAGCAGGTTCCCGTTCAGGGCTAGTATCTGATTTTCCTTCACAGTCCATTAGATCTCCTTCTGAAAAAAATATAACAATTAGTAGTTTACTCATGGCTTTGCCCACATGGATAATTACAAGAAGAACAGAATAAATGATTTATGGACTTAATTCTTAAATTATGTTTAAAACAAACCCACACCCTAATAAGATGAGGGGCAGACAGGAGGCTAGTGTTTTGAGAGGGGAGTTGAGGCAGTATTTTCCTCAGTAGCAAGCAACCAAAAATGGGTGCAATGAAATTATCTATAAAATAGCCCAGGCAATATTTTCCTCAGTAGAAGGCAACCAACAAAATTATGAACAACAAACCCACCCAGTTATTAACCACACCCAAATTGGGTGGTGGAACGGTGGGGGTAGTCAGGAGGTGTTGCTCACCCATAGTCACCTAAAGTATGTGTGGGTCACCGGAGTTCTTAACTACAGTAATAGGTTGCAGCAATAATGGCACTGAGGGATATTAGAGGAAGCTGTCAACATATATCTATTGATCCCCATACATTGCTATTTCATAATCACTGAAACCAACAATACTGTACAGGCACTTAATTCAACATATGCTGTAAGCCTTATTGTACTATTCAATTAACATACAAAATGGCAATAATATCCCTGAAACAGGATAATTTAAAGTAGAGATTTCATTTCACAGTTAATACTATATTAACCATTTCTCATCTTCCATACCTTTATATGCAACACCACTACTTCATCTAAATATACTTTTGTTTATTAGGAATTTTTAAAGGCTTTTTATAGGAAGCTGGTACTTTAATGAGATACATTTTAATAGCTGTGATCTGTGTTTTAATTTTTTAATTGATTTTTAAAATATTGTGCTTGTTTTATATTTTTACATTGGCTGCAATCCTAAACACACTTTCCTGGGATTAAGACCCACAGAACACAATGGGGTGTGTAGACATGGTTAGGATTGTGCTCGTTGTTAGTTTCCTTGAAACCCCTATAGTATGAGGGTGGGGGGAAGGTGGGATAAAAATCCTTAAGAAGTCAATAAAAACTATTATGGACAATTGGAAACCATTAATGGACTTTCTGCATGAGAAAGAGATGATGAGTCAAATGAATAATGGATTTGATTACTAGACAATTGTCATAATTTTTATCTCCCCTCTTCTCTTTTTGTTGATATTTTTAAATAAGACTATAAGATAAGAGTTTAGGTTATAGGAATTGTTATGAGATTAAAGAAAGGTAAATTTAGAATTCTGTGCTTGCCATATAATTTTTGAGTTTATTTTTGTTACAGGTATCTATTTTCTATTTTAGTTTCTGTGCCTTTCCCCTCTTTTTAAAATATATTTTAGCTTTGCTTTCTGATAAAGTCAATAAAAATAATCAAAAGTGTAAAGTCCATGTATGTCCATAAACCTCTACTATTTTAAATTTGGAAATACAGCACAAAACAGCACAACACAATTACCTCGACTGTCATCCATATCACCATCCCTTGAGTGTTCTGACTGAATGTCAGGTGGGGTCTGGAGGACAGCCACACTATTCTGGTTTATTATCTTCAACTTGAGCTTTGGCTTTGTTCGTTTTCTTCTTGGTATAACAGCACTGAGGCTCTGCAACTGAGACATCCCTGTTTCTGTCAAACAGACACCATCCTGAGTGTATGTCTTCGGTGGGTCTGTAAAATTTGCATGAACCAAAACAGGAATAGTAAACTTTAATACATTTCCTGAAAAGCCCTGATAGTGTTTGTTGCTGTTAACATTAAACAAATCTGCAATTTAAAAAAGCAGGCCTCCATCAGTCTTGAAAGACTATGGTATCGTGCTCGGCGCTGCATACGCTGCATGCGAAGCACAAAAGCCTGGGTTAGATTGTTATGGTGGATAGGCTGTTACCCAAGCAGCAAATCCTCCCTCTCCACACCACTGAATTAGTCCAATGGAAAGGCAGAGCCAATACGATCGGATCCAGCTGGCGTCACAGAGCTGGGCTAAGGACAGGAGCTCACCCTGTCTTGTGGGGCCGACCCTGGCCTGCTGGTTAATAGGCACAGTGTCTTAGCCACTTGTGCCACCCACAGCCCTTTGCAATTAACACATCACTTTAACACATCTGCAATTAACACATCACAAATAGCAATCATTTTAATGCTGAAGCATGAGAAAAACTTATTAATTCAGAAGTTGATGTAGACAGATGAAAAAATAATACTTTTAAAAAACTATATGATAAACTATTTGTGGTTCATAAATGGAATTATTCAGACAGGAAAACTGTCCCATCTGCAGCAGGTTTGCCATGGCACAATGGTTGAAAATCACTGCCATAAGCAATAGGAAGGTAAAGTAAGAAAGGGAAGGCAAAAGAGACAAATATTTTTAAAAGCCAAAAATATTTCTAAAATTAAATTTCTAATATTTAATATTGTAAAATGCCAGGACCAGGTTGTGCTGGACCTCTAAACCTGCAAGGTACAATTCACAAAAAATTTCAAGGTTCATTTCATAACATCATTGGAAAAATTGCTACAGGGAAAAGATCAAGACTTAAGTTACCAAGTTCCTTTGCTTTTGTTATAATTTGGGCTGCAACTGATGATTCACAGCATTCAGAAGAAGGCACTAAAAATAAAAAGCAAATTATTGAGAAAACTATTGATGCCATCTTAATTACAATAATGTCTTGATAACATTGCTACTGCTATTCTATTGCCTTTGCTATTCTAACATCCCCATCCCTGCTGGATCATTTCAGATGTGAAAACATTACCATATTTTTGATTGAATTTTATTCACCTTTTATGTACTGTTACCAGGGAAGTGATTTGGATCTTTCATTGAAAACCTTTGAATACTGTGAATCACTAGAGTCTCTTTTGCTATATTCTGGCCAGCCTAGAGAGCATTACATCAGACTGCTTGGACTTTATAGGGAAAGCTGGGGCATTGCTAAGGATAAAGGGAAAAATATCACCTGCAGAGACCTCTTAACCTGTAGAGGATAGGGCATAGGCCATGTGGCCTAACTGTGCCAGAACAGATTAGCAACTGGATGCCCCTGTCTTCAGTAGCGCCTCCACAATTAATTTAGCATCTACCAGTTAGATGAAATGTGTAAGATTATCTAGCCCAACCCACTAATTATAGAAATTTTAGGAGGATTTCCTGCTGCATGCAGGGGGTTGGACTAGATGACCTACTAGGTCCCTTCCAACTCTATGATTCTATGATTCAAATCCACCTAGAACAACTCCAGCACATGCCTTTAAGCTTCTGCGTGAATATCTCCAGTGAGGGAGAATCCACCCACTTGCTCCTTAACCTACAGCTAGATACCCAGGAAAAAACATGTCTTACCATTTGTTGGTGGTATATACGGTCTGCACATGGTACAATCGAAACCACTATCTGCTATACTTTCCACTTCCCCTTCTGTGTTTAAGTTTTGACAGCTTGTGTGCATCCATCTGGAAGTTAGAGGAAAGGGAGAAATTAAAGAGGTTGATTTATATGCAGTGTAGTATCAAAATACCATTTAGACATTTTTGAGCTTACAGTAGACACCTACCACCATACTGGACAAACACTGAAAAAGATTAAGGGTGCAATCCAGAGTAACTACGGGGAGTCCTTGCTCCGGTGTAAGATCAATTTGCTCTGGATTGCAGTGTGAATTTCCCTTAGGTTTTCATTAGGTGGTGCAGTAACTAAGGGTACACGTAATGTATTTTACGTGCTCCCGTAGTTACTCTGGATTGTAGGGTAAGACATTTTTAAGCTGGGAAGCAAATAGGAATGCGGATTGCAGAAATATAGTTACTATGGAATTTTTCCCCCATATAGTTAAGTAACTCTTGAAATTGCCTTCTAATTCTGTGTACAATTGTAGTGTTCAGCTTCCTCTGGTCAGAAGACTAGAGATTATATCATGGTTCTCTAATTCATAATAGTTTATGAAAGATGAGAAAATACCAGACCACAATAATTCACAAGATATTTTGTAGCAGGACATTTTGGGAACAGCAGTTTGGTATCATCTTGATGATGTAGCAGGGACAAAAGCTAGAAGTTTTAAAAATTGTTTTTAAATATCTTTATGTTCAACTCCAATTGCAAAGGCATAAGTTATTTACAGTTAAGTCAACAGCTGATCATGTGTATTCTGATCTGGCTTCTTCATTATCAGTGTCAGCAAAATCCACAACTCTCCTAGAGGACTGAAGAGTTGTAATGAAGTCTGAAAGCTGTTGCCTTACCATGTGCAGTAAGGAATCAATGAGTTCGATGGAAAGGAAATAATTTTATAAGTATAAGGAAATAATTTTTTGCTTTAAGTTGGTTTTAAACTCCTGGGCACTTCCAAATGGTTGAAGTCATTCTGTAATTTTTTTCTTATAACCTTTACTATTTTCCCCCATATATATTCCTTTTTATTTTTGAACTCTTCATCTGGCTGTTGCTGGTTGAACTCCTTCAATTGTCTTGGACTGTGGACTGCATGTTGCCATATAGGTTTTTAGGGAATCACCCACCCAAATGGGAGGCAGGGCTTTGAAGACAGACTCTCTAACTTGTTTTCATGGCAGAATCATCAAAACATACTGGTTTTGTCAAGGAAAAGGAGCAAAAACCGAGAAAAAACAAGGCTCCTCTCCTCATTGTCTCCATCACCACAAGGAAAAGAGACACAGAAGAATTACATGATTATGGGGGTGGAGAAACACTGCACATGTCAGAGATTTATCAAATCTGACCTAGAAACCAATTCATAAGATTCACCATTTCTAAATTTTTCTTCTCTTCGCATGGGTAAGGGACCCAAATCCTTAAATGATGAGAGTGCATTACTGACAGTTACAATTCTATCGGAATTGTGGTTTCCTACTACAAAGATGTTATGGTAAAGAAAAAAAACAGGTAAAATCCAGGATTGAATAAATTAAGAAGACCAATATTCATCTTGCTTCTTACCATGAATAAATAACCAAGGGAAAATATTGCAAAAAGAAATTCTGACCTGTCACATTGCCTGCACTGCAGAATGAGCTCTTCCTCTCTGTAATTGCAGCAGCAGATTGGGCAGATAGATAAACTTCCACAGGGAGCGCATTGTGTGTAATTATTTTGCCATTCACACCTTAAACCAGGAGAAGTAGCTCCGCAGTGTCTGCACCAAACACACCTGCAAGAAAACCCAAAACAAGAATACCCAATTAACATAGGCTCACACCAAGAATATCGGCTTGATCCGTTAAGTGCCTGTGATGAAAGGGGTACAACATTCTGTTAAAGGTGGGGAGGGGTCAAGGTTGTTTTCTTTCTGTTTGAATAACACACTCCTGGTGCCACTCCACTAACTCCCTCAAATTTATGTTTAAAATAAAGTCAAATATAAAAAATTAACAGTGAAAAGTATAAAAAACAAAACCTCATGTACCATTTGCACTTCCAACCTCCTTTCGGGACTGTCTGCAGTGGTGGATCTAGGCAATATGTGTGGTAGCTGATATCGCAGTCATCACAAAGGAGCAGCCTTCCTGGATCTGTGGCTTTTCCACACGCTTCACACACTGTGCACTCCAGACATCTCCAGCCTTTATGTAGCACCACTTTTGTAATCTGGATATTGGAAGACAGCATGAACACTATTCACAGAAACAATCCTTAATGCCCAATTATCAAATGTTGGGGAAGGGCTACATATTGCACTCTAAGTATTAAGATGAAATTTTCTTTTAGAAAAAAGATGTAGGAGAGATATATTCTCCAGTATTAAAAAATCTAAAATTCAAATTTATGTTTACTGATGTTCAGAAACAATGGGCACAATCTAGAGTAACTACGGAAAGTCCTTGCTCCGACGTAAGAACAATTTACTCTAGATTGTAATATGAATTTCCCATAGGTTTTCACTAGGTGGTGCCATAACTATATTGATGTAAATGTCTCTTATGTGCTCCCGTAGTTACTCTGGATTGTAGGGTACATTTTTCTGAAATCTAAAAGGCCATTAGGTGCTACAATATTACTTTCCCTGTCTCCTTGAAATTTGGATAGAATTTAAAAACACAACTCCAAAAGAATGGACTTATAAATTACTCAAATGTAAAGTGCTGAGCTAAAAATAACCACTGGAGGCATAATTTCCTAAGTAGTAGGGAAATGGTCCTGATTGACCCTACAATATCTGGAATACACTATTCCCACTTGCTAAAATGAATTCCAGAACAAAAAGTATCCTGACAAATGAGTGCAAGAGGGTCCTGGGAGGTATTAGTGTATATATTAAATAGCACTTATTTATAAGTTTCTGTGTATTGATGTATTTTATTTTTTTGTATTTTGTGAGAAACCTTGTATCCCTTTCCTTGGGGAGAAAGGCAAGATATAAATTTGTTAAATATAGATTATTACAGAAAGCCTTAAAACTGGACCCAACAGACACAACACAAACTGTAGTAAATCAGTGGTTTTCAAAGTGTGGGTCAGGACCCCAAACAGTCACAAGAAATTTGGATGAGAGGTCTGCAAAACTCTGAAGAACTAGGTTCAATTCCAGCAATCTCCAATTAGAGTTAGGAAAACTCCATATGAAACCCAGAGAGAAAGTGCAGACAATGCTGAGCTAGATGGAGCAATTGTCTTAATCCTTAATTAAGTTATCCAAGTGTGGGTTTGATATGAAATAAACATGTAAAAAATTTTATTTACTTTTCAATAGGCTGCCTGGCAATCCAGTGGATTACCTTGGACCTATGCCAGCGATAACTGATGTAAGTCTGAGAAGCTTCAGGGGATGTGTCAGGTAAGAAAAAGGAAAATAAGAGCACAATCCTAACCATGTCTACTCAAAAGCCCCATTTTGTTCAATGGGTCTTACTCCCAGGAAAGCATCTTATAAGCCTTGCCATCTGCCTCCTCTCACCGGTGGTTCAGCCTGGTTTCCTCCCCTCATGTACTTGCACCAAAGGCTCTGAAGTGCATGACAGCAGTGTAGCCTTCATGCCTTTGGAAGAGAGCTTACATTGAAGGGTTGTGAGATCCATCAGTGTAAGCCCAGCATTGACTGGAGTGATGAAAAGATAAGCCATTGCTGCACTTCAATTACTTAAAATGTGTGAACAAAAGAAGACTAAAGAATTGTAGTGGTGGTAATCCATGTCAGCTAACTTAATACCCTATTTCAAATGCAGATTGCTGGTAACTGTTCAAGGATTATCTACACCAGTCTTACAAAAATGCATATTGGTTTCATAATGCATACCTAGACTGGTTACACATAATGGTATATGGGGAAAAAAATCCACTTTTAAAATAACTATACTTGTAATATGAAAAAGACAGATTATACATTAGTGAACATAGTTTATTATCTTTGCACATGTCATCTCAGAACTATCCAAATTTAATTTTCACAGATTTTCTCCTAGCCTAATAAATGCAAAACATTAATTAACCAGTCTACTTGCTGTCAGTTCTGACAGCCAGCAGACTGAATTAATTGGACCTTATTGCCTAAGTAAATGAAAATGCAGTATAATTTTTCAATGGAAAAATTAGCTAAAGACTTAAAAAACTCGTATTAATACCTTTTAAAAACTAACTGTGGGTTAATAAGCACAATTTATGATTGCAAAATTTCAGAAAGATTAACTTCTCTTGCTTCTGTAAAATTTCATTTAATTAAACTATTTCTCAAGTTACATACTTATAGTTATCACTTTTACAAAGAAATATTTAACAAGCTAATGACCTTCCTAATAATTAAACCTGGAATTAATATACAAATATCCCAATCATTTCAAATTACTCACCTTAATACCGACACAGTATGGATGGTAACACTGTCCACATTGGGAGCAGGCAAGCAAGCGGCCTTCTGCACCTCGGCCAAAACTCCCACAAACGACACACATATCCTATAATAGCAAGACATGTTTTCACTGAATATTCAGTAATAAATATACAAACATCCTGGAACAATGTTAGAATTTTAATAATTGAATTCAATGTTTTATTTTTGTCTGTTGTATACTGCTTTGGATTTTTAGGAAATCCAAAAGGAAATCTGAAAGGAAAAATCTGAAAGGAAAAACAGTAGCCACACAATATGCTGCAAGTTGTACTAGTTGCAACTTCCTAATATCTATGTTCCTTCTAACTCAGGCAGCCCACATGAAGACCATTATAACAGATTGTGCTTTGGTACAGGAAACAATCTGAATCCTTTCCTATGTAAATTTTTTCAGAACTTGTTTAAAAGCAGTATACAGATATCAAAACAATTTTATTTGACATGACATTTAACACTAAAGGAAGGCAGAATTTTAAAAATAACTAGACCAGTGAAACATGCATTTTTCATTAGATGTGTATGAAATGGAGAATCTACCAATGAATTCTACTTGAAAATAATAAAGATAAGTGATAATAGCAACCTGATGCAAAGTAAACTTGTCACTGCTAGAAAACAAGACAACAGTGTTATGCATTGAGTTTTCTTCCTCATCTTTGTTAGATGAAATGTCCATATCTGTGACCTGGGAGAGAGGGACAGAAAGAGAAATCAGTTTGGACATTGATGCACTTTAACTCAGTTGTAATGTACACTTTAAGGCAGACTAATTGGACCTTTAAAAGAAAAGACGAATGCACTGGAAAACAAAAGTAATTATGGTACTGCTTAATTATGAAACAAAATAGGTTCTGGAATGTAAGTTGCTGCCTGACTTGGGTTAGAAATATTTTTTTGCCATATTCTGCTATCTATTTCTGAACATTAATGTTCAGAAATGTTCATGCACAAAGAATTTTGTGAGCTATATTTTGTGTGTTCCATTTTTCCTCTTTGTGCATGTGCACCATATGGCATTCCAATTTCAGTATCACAAGTTAAACAATCTTGAGGGCTAAGAGACTACTGAATGAACACAAAATTGATCAGTCATTTTTAGTCACAATAGGGAATGATAGACTAGAAGGGTTAAATGAGGTACAAGGCAGCTCTTAATACATTCTCAGGCCAACAATTTTGCTTGGTAAAATTAGGTTGAACAGGAATTCTTACCCCTGGCATTAGTACAGATCCAATACCACTCCTCAGTTTTGACCTCCCTCGTCCACCTCTTCCAGAAAGGCCTGCACCACGTGGTCTTCGCTTCCCAGGGAAACCTGACCCACGTCCCTAAGAAAAGTAGCAGAAAATTAAGTGTGACCTAAAACAAAAACAATTTAAGGGCTCATACGTTAGAGGCAACATAAAGGCAAGATTAAGGTAGTACACTGCAGGTTGCCCTTCTTGTCATGGCCGACTCTAGGGTGTGGTGCTCATCCACATTACAAGGCTGACGAGCAGTGCTGTCTGAAGACGTGGTCTAAACTCCAAAGTGCATACTTTATTTTCCCACAGAAGAGGTTCCTATTTATCTACTTGTATTTACATGCTGTCAAACTATTAGGATGGCAAAAGCTGGGCAATTAACAGGAGCTCATCTGTCTTGCAGTATTCACGTCTCAAATTGCCAACTTGCCAACCAGCACAGCATCTTAACCACTGAGCCACTGCTCAGAAGGTGACACCACTAGTAACCAAAAATTGTGGTTTTTAAGAATATCATCAAATTGTATACAATTTAAAGCATAAAAAGCAGGCCTCCATCAGTCTTGAAAGACTATGGTATCGTGCTCAGCGCTGCATACGCAGCATGCGAAGCACGAAAGCCTGGGTTGGATTGTTATGGAGGACAGGCTGTTACCCAAGCAGCAAATCCCCCCTCTCCATGCCACTGAATTAGTCCAATGGAAAGACAGAGCCGATATGATTGGAACCAGCTGGCGTTGCAGAGCTGGGCTAAGAACAGGAGCTCACCGTGTCTTGTGGGGCCGACCCGGGTCTTGAACCCTGGCCTGCTGGTTAACAGGCACAGCATCTTAACCGCTTGCGCCACCAGACAATGCAATGAAAAATACCAGAGTGAAATATCTCCATTATGGCCAAAAAAACTAGGAAAAAAATTTAATTTATCATTAAAACGTAAATTTCCTTAATTTAAAATGGACCAATGAACTGATTATTCAAAGAGCCAATGAGATGTTATGACAACGCATGGAACCTGAATCCATTGTTTGTGTTTGAGGGGACCATGAACACTACAGAGAGGTGAATCTGGGCTCTGCCTAGACTTAGACCCCAGATTGACCTGGGCTAGTAATATTAATATTAAAAATATTTATACTTTTTCAACAAAAGAAGTTCACAAAGTGGTTTACAAACAAAATAATATACTTGTAAATCATTATTTTATTAAAATACATTTATTTCTCCAGGTGGATTAGAAAACAGACCAGGTACAGCAACACAATATACAGCTAACTAATTCAACTACCAGTAATTGAAACCTTGGCATATCAAAACAGTTTAAGGCACACATTGGAAACCACTTGAAAAGGAACAAACTACTGCCACAGTTTTAATCTGCCACTGAAAAGGCTCCATCTTATGCCTTCACCAACCAGACGTCCAATGCCAGAGACACTGAACACAGGACCTCTGCTGACAATCCAAGCAGGTAATCCAGGTCATGTGTGAAGATGCAGTCCTTCAAATATACTGGTTACAAATCATTTAAGGCAGTGATGGGCTTCAAATAAATTAACAACCGGTTCTCTGCCCATCTGGCAGCCACTTTTAAATGGCTATTTTTAAACTTTATATGTACGATCTCTTGTTAACAACTGGTTCTATAGAGTAAGTGCGAACCTGCTGGAGCCCACCACTGATTTAAGGGCTTTAAAGTGCAACACTTTGGATTGTGTTTGGAAACATTCTGCAAGGCAGTGGCATACAGGAGGGGCTGTGCCTCCCTGAGGACTACCTGGCCTGCTACTCCCTTTGCAGGCATTCTGAGGGCAGAAGAGAAAGTGTGCAGCCTTCCTAGCCCTTTAAATTTCTAAGATCTCCAGCAGCCCTTAAAACATCATTTTCTAGTTTATCTGGAAGTTATTTTTAAAGTTCCTTTGGGGACCTTAATAGGAGGGTGGCCCCTCCAGGCATGCCCTCAGAGCAATCACAGGGCAATCACAGCTCAGAGGCAGAGAAGCTTAAATACCATTGGAGTCACATTCATTGAAACACAGATCGTATCCAGCAAAGAGTCTTGCACATAAACTCAAGATTATATTTATTTGAATATAACCTCTCGTGGACTACAGTCAACTTCATCAAGTATGTGAAGTAAACTCCAAAGAAGGCAGAGTTATGCATAAATAGGTATATGAGTGTGAGCACATGCACAAACACAAAGAAAAAAAGGAAAAATAAATGACACCAACTTATCAGAAATTGCAACATACAGAAATAGAAACCAGTTGGGGAATATATCAGTCTCAAAATCATTCTGCTGCAGATTTTAGTCTTTACACACACACACACAACTTCAAAGTGACAGAAGAAGAAAAAGCTGAATTACAAGTTAACACAAAAGCTGAATCATCAACACGCATCATCACAGGAAGGGTCTGAATTATGACTTGGGCTTCCTATTTATACAGAATTAGCATTTCAATGAGGTGTTGGTCACTGGCTATGAATTTTTACTATGATTATTTTGCATAACTTTAAGACTGTGAAGAACGGGCTTGTTTTATTTGTTCTTGCCAATTCACTCCTGCTGTTTGAAAATATGAACATTGTTCAAGTTCCATTCACCTTTTCCTATTCCCAAATCTCAAACCACAAATAAAAAGCACTCTTAAAAATGCTTCAGCTTGCCTCCTAAATAGTTTAAGGATGAAACAATGTTAACACATCCTTAAGGTGTTACATGCCCTAGCTCCAAAGAGGAAACTCAGTTTAGACCATGACCAAAACTTTAACCTCAAGCTGGAATGAAGTGTACACAAGGCAGGTGATTTCAGAGCTGGACACAAAAGAGTCAAAGCCCCTGGATGCAAAGGCCAGAGCCAGCATACCCTGAACCATATTCTCTTATGGAAAAAGTCTCATAAATGCCCAAAATCACACACTTTCTTGATCTGAGTGCCCAAAGCATCAGGGCTCCAGGTCAGAGTGATGTGCCATTTATACCTCTCCATTTTTTCAAGCACAGAGGCAGAACCTGAACATGGAGTTATTTAAAACAGCAAGCATCAAACCCAGGCCTGCAAGCAGAATCTAGTTTCTGCAGACAGCTTTCCTCCTCATGTTCAGAGTTGCACTGTGCACTGACTTATCTTTCGATCCAATCTTCTCACAAAGCTATGCTGGGCAACTGCTTTCATTGTCCATTGCTCCAGCAAGCTCTGCACCTGATTTCCAGGCGGAAGCAGCTGCCCAGAGCAAATTTGTGAGAAGATTGGATTGAAAGATATTATAACACAACAGAGAAGGCTTTTCCCTTATTCAGTCGTCTGCCTTTTGGAAACTGTTGATTTTAGACCTCATTCCTCCTTGTGCACTTACTCTAATAAATGTTCACTCTGCACTGCTCAACAACCCTTTCCTTCACTTTAAGAGAGGGGGTGGGATTCAAGCACTTCAGTACTTTATTTGAAAGGGGAACAGACTGACAAGAAGTTCTCCACGCTTCTTCCCAATTGCCAGCCTTCCTTTTCAATTCTAGTGCTGCATTCATAACAAGGAGAAGAAAGAGGAGTTGGAGTGGCTCTTCAAACTGAGATAATAGTGATGGACAGGTGGAATTTGGTGCCATGAACCAGGAATCTGAAAACCTTAGGTTGGGCTTGGGTTCTTGATATCCTGGTTGGGCTTGGGTTCTTGATATTTGTGGAAGCTCTTGGCTTCAGGCTCCACCAAAGTGAGAACAGTGACTGAGAATGAATCATCTGCTTTGGTCACAGTGGATGTTGAAATAACCTGAGTTAGTTAATACCTAATACCTTATAAAGACACAAATGCATCATCATGCATGATTAACTCAATTTTTAATCTCCTCATTTCCAGTACTCTTTAGGAACAATACGGACATCAGACTTTAACTAACAGCCAGGAGGAATAGAAGGAAGAAAGGGGACGAGGTCCACATACACCTGAAATAGGAAGTGACCATATGTGATGCTCTGAATATTTAAAATTTTGGCAATATCATGACACTTTTTTTAATGGGAAAGGATGCATTGTAAAAAATGCTATATATTTAAAATCAAGTTACAAGATAGTACGTTGATTCATCTTAGGAGCATTTCATTCATTGTGTAGATAATCTTTCTAGCAGAGAGGACAGCGGAGAGAGAGTGAAGGATAACAAGAATATAAATACAGTTTAATTACCACTTTGATGCTCCAAATGGCACTGCCAGGTAGCGGTCTGGATTTAAAAGTTTCCCGACCCTCTGAAAAGTCTGGGGACCAGTAAGGTGGGCTCACTGTATTATAGGTACTCCAAGTCCCCTACAATATGTCAGGTGAAAAAACAGATGTATACAACTCAGCCAAATAAAATTAAAATAAACTAATGGATGCAACTAAAATATTTTGATAACAAAGCACATTCAGGCATATACAAATATTCACTTTAACACATAGACTTACTGGGAGAAATTTCAATCCAGTGTTTACAAAGGATGAACATCAAACTTTAGAGTGGGCAAGAACAATAAAATAATATGCATTAAAAGAAAAGCACCACTTGAAAATAAAGTTCCTTGATATGAACAACACATGATGTAACTGTAACTCAGACTAAACAAAAAAAATCTAAACCAAGAGACATTCATTTAGGGAACAAGGACCAATTTCCACAGTTGCTCTATTAAGACATGATATCTGCTAAGACAGTGGTTCTTGATCATTTCAGTGTGGCACCCTTTCTGAGAATGACATCTGCCTGGGACAGGTTGGAAGTGACATCACAGTTATACCGGATGTCTACTTGTAAGTGTAACTTGTACCAGATGTCTACTTGAAAGGGCCCCACTGTATTCAATGTGACTTACTTCCTGGAAAGCAGCCTATGCCCCCATCCCAAGTGCCAGATTTCAAGATGGCAGCACCCAGTTTTTTACAACCCCACTGAAATGAAGTCACAATCCTCCAAGGGGGTCCTGACCTCCACCTTGAGAACCACTGTACCAGTAATCATGCACTCTCTCCTCCCATTGTGCAACTGATGTAACAAAATACTTCCTGATTAGATTGAAACCGTTTGCCATTATAACAAAGCCAACATATAATTGCTTAAGCAAGTAGTCCAAATGAGATCCTCATTTAGAGGTCACAGAAACTGCAGATCAGTTGGGAAACTATGGCAAACTTGTTTGATCAAACAAGCAAGAATTATATTAAACCAGACACACAGCAGAGGGCTCCCAAATATGTTTTAGACGAGAATTGGAAATGTGCTGTCTGAATGCAAAGAGTAGGATTATCTCAACATTTCAGTATGAAATTTGGAAAAAAATTAGACTTGAATTGTATTATTTTTTGCAAAACAGAAAAGCTAAGAAGCATAGCAGACAAATGGATTAAAATAAAATGTATAGTATGAAAAATAAATGATCTATTGCAATATCCTCATGATGAAATTATGACACCTAAGCACCTATGTTCTATTAAAAATGTGTAGTTAGCTAATTCCGTATATAATTTGAAATTTTTAAAAAAGTATCCGAGAAAAGGAAACTTTGCAAGCAACTTGATAGTTTCACTGATGCCATACAAAATATTTTCAATATCATTTAGAGTACAAAAGATTAAGGCTGCAATCCAGTACAGACTCAGCTGAAAGTAAACTCATTTGAACACAGTGAGAATTACTTCTCAGTAAACATGCATAGGATTGCACTGTAAAGCTACAATGTTATTTGTTACCTTCTTGGGCATAAGCCTCACTAAACACAGTCTTGCTTCTGAATACAGCAGCGTAGCTAAGTCAGAACATCCTGGTCTGATAAATTTTTGACAACCACAAACAGAATAAATTACTGTATTTACTCGAATCTAACACGCACCCCTTTCAGCCGAATTCAGCCTCCAAAATCAGGGTGTGCATTAGATTTGAATAAACACAGCCCCATCTGTTTTCCACCACCCTGTTGCAATATCCTGAAACACAAATCGTTTGGCCCTGAATCTTGCTAAGGGGCTAACTTCTTTAACCGCCATTTTTATGTAGCTTATTTAACACAGAATGTCTAAAAGTTTTGAAAATGATATTTTCCTTTTAGAAGTTATGGGACAGTTTTCTTGCTTCTGAAAGAGCATTTGTAAATTCTTCTAGCTATCTGACTGCCAAGCATTAAAGCCTTTACAAGTATCTTTATACATTCAATACTTCAAAAATTCATGAATACATCTTACCAAGAATAGGATTGGCTTTGGTTATGTGTAGACCAAAAAAAATCTCACAGGTGAAATTTTAACACACATTTAATTCCATTCCTGAAAAATATTTATTTTCTCACAAATTCCTAATAAAACAATTATATCACATGGCCTGTTTCTACATGCTCCTGCAAAATGTGCATTCCAATGAAGCACTAACCTCAGTGGTCTCTACTACCATACGAGACAAACACTAAAGAAATAGAATAAGGAAGTGCTAACCTGAAACACTTTCTATTGTTGAGGCATTGAAGAAAATGTTTTTAGCAGATTCAGAAATATTTGCACTGTACTTACTAAATTTATATTCTGTTATTCATGCAGGATGATCAAAATGGCTTATAGAAAGACAATATACAATGCAACAGCCAAAAATCATTTAAACAAGTGATAAAAATATTATGTACACATAAAGATAATTGTGTCCATAGAAAGATGTACACAAAGATAATTTCTAAGGATGCAAGCTTTACTTATATGCATCAACTACGTCCAATCCAAAATGCAATCCTAAATGCAACAACTACTTCTAATGAAATTCAATGGAACGTATGTGTTGAAAATGTAAAGCTCCATCCTATATAGTATTTAGGATGGTAATCTTTACATTACACACTGCTCACTCAAGTTCATTTTATTTTGCTATCCCATGTATCAAAATTGAAAATTTCACAGATGTATGATAATTTAGATTATACTTTCTACACGTTCTCCTCTGGAAAGTTATCAGACTCTCAAGGAAAACACTTGGAAATTTATGTACCATGCAATTAAAAACAATTATATTTTCACTTCTCAGGATCACACCTATTTCTGCAATTCAGATTCTTTTTCAAAATGAAGTTAAATGAAAGCAAAGCAGTCTTTTTAGAAGACAAAATTCTTTACTTTTAAAATTTCTGTTCCAATCTCCAATCTCATATTAATCCCAGAGCACCACACTGCATTTTTCTATTTACATGTAGTGTGCATAACTGTGTTCTTGAGCAACATCAACTGCACATTAAGCAGCTTTGAGTTAAAATGCCAATTTCAATGTGTAAACATAACCTATTTCAGTATTAAAGTATATCTTCATATTACACTTAAGCAAATGTTGGGTTTAAGTAGAATAAAAACTACAGTCGGGGATCTTAGATTTAAAGTATTTGCAAAAGTTGCTTTCAAAATTATCCCAGTTTCATATTAACATATCTGGGCATGATCCAAAATTTACTGCCATTCATGGGAGTTTCCACCTGCACATTTAATTAGTTTTTTCAGACAAAACTAGTACTTTTCCAACTTGAGAAAACTAAAGCTAGGTTGCTAGAAAATAAATAAAAGACAAGAATTTAAACAGAGCGGGCCCTCAATATCCACGGGAAACCATTTCCAGACCTCCACATATACCAATTTCCACAGATAATTGAATTCTCAGAGAGTCCTGGCCTGAAAAACTGGAGTAGGCGTTCTGAATGTTGGGAGGACTGCCAGCAATATGCTCTGAATGGAAAGAATTACAAAGTATACATCTTTGGGCAAGAGCTCAGTAAAGATGAAATACTAACAGCACAACACTCGGCTGCATCTACTCAGACCTGCACCAATAATAGCTGGAATAGAGTTAAGTGGTCCCAAGAAGATGGACCAAGGCAAGGAAGGGGGATATTGGCAGTGTTACTGTTACTACCCCCTTTTTGACCTCGATCCACCCCCCTTCTCTCTGCCTGCCCCGTTCCCTGTTACAACCATCCCTCTCTTTGCTTTCTTCCCATGCTAACTTTAGAGCACCAGGGCTCTGCTCCCTTCTGAGTTGTGTGCACAGCCACTTATTGCAGCAGCACAACTGCACTGAATGGCACATCACATTTTGTGACAGCCATAAAGGATCTCACAGTGCAAACACACCAATTCCAGAAAACCTTCATTTGACTAGGTCATTAATAATATGCGTTGTTTATGAATGGGGGGGGGGGAAGGAAGGATATAACATTAGCTATAAAAAATGTGGGGAAAATTCAAACATAATGCTTGGAAATTGTACCTGCTATTTTCAAATTTGGATTATAAAGAATGGAGAGAGATTGAATGTAGGTCATTCTTTAAGACCCATGAGAAGATACCTTTCTGATAGCAATAAAATGTACAATGTTTTGCCAAAACAACAATATGAAGTTGTTTCTCATTGTACCTATTGGTGAAGTAATATGCTAAATGCTAAAACCAATCACCAAATCTCCCACACTCTGTTTCTGGTTGAAGACAGATAAGGGCACCTCCTGAGATTATAAACAAAGTAGTAGCTACCAAAAAAATGATACAACTACCAAAAGTGTTTCTATAACCGGTTTCAGTAAAAAAATTGCTTACCTGTCTTGACCTTGGTCTCCCTGGAGAAAACTTTCTTTTGGTGATAGCTGGTTTTCCCATTCCAATTTTTGGAGTGAGCGATACATACGTTGTTGAAAGAGCTGCAGAGGACTCTAGCGATGAAGTCTGACTGCGCACCATTTCATGGGAAGAACCTAACTCTAATGAAGCCACAGGTGAGGAAGACACACTGGTCTTGCTTATTTCCACTGAGGATGGAAATGAAGAATATGTTTCCGCTGGTGACTTTAAGGATTTGTCCCCTAATGGGGAATTATCAGTCACACAACTTTCACTCGCAGGAAGTGATGATGTTTCATAATTTTCAGGAGTGTCACCTTCTTCTGCATCTTCCGGTACTACTACCTTTGCTTCTAGCTGTTCTTCTTTCCTAGAGGAAGTCTTTGCGACATTCTCAGGTGACACAGACAGATGCTGGGATTTCTCTGTGGATGTGTTGAAAAGCTCGATGCTTTCCCTATAAAGCTTTAATTCATCCGTTTCCTTGTTCAGTGTATGCTGCATTATATCTGGAGTATTTTCTGTCACTTCCAACTCTCTGTCAGAGAAGTTACCTGTACATGAGGAGGTCTTCTTAGGAGATGTTTCAATTTTATCTGTACCATAATGATCAGAAAACCGTGCTTCCAGTTCACCATTTGTTTCTTTTAATGAGATGTCTGAAACAAATTAGGACATTTAATTTGTGCATCCAATTATAACAACACTGAAGAAAGCAACATTTTTAGAAATATGAAATATGTAAACATATCAGTGTTTCTTCTGATAATGTGCTAAGAGTTCTTTGTGCTGCTAGCCCAAGCCCTGAAAATCTGGAGGCATTCTAACATGGTCCAGAATCACCCTATTATATGTCAGAAGTTCCACTTAACTATCAAGGTTAATAGTCCCCATGGATTTGTCTAAGTCTTTCTTGTAGTAGACATCACCAAATCTTGTGGTAGTAAATTTTGTTTAATTATATGCTCTATGTGAACAATTATCCTTTCGTGAATCCTGAAACTACTACAGATCAATTATGCTAGGTGACAATACAAGTATTTCTACACAGTGGTGTCTTGTAAGACAAATTTAATTCGTTCTGGAAGCATGTTTGTCTACAAAGCATTCTCCTTACAAAGTGGATTTTCCCATAAGAAATAATAGGAACTCATATAATTGGTTCCATAACCCCAAAAATATTCATATAAAAATATTAACTGTATGTAAAAATGATGACAAAACACAGTAATAAAACACTGTAATATACTGTACATTAAAACAGAAAAGAAAAACCTATATGGTCAAGGATGACTAATTTTCACTACAAGAGTCACTGGTGTCTTTTTGAGCATTTTTCACAAGGAATCTCTCTGTGTCTGAGAGATCTATTTATCCAAACCAGATAAGCAAAAGCAGCAAAAGCTTCTTCCTTGATGCAAAAGAGGCAAGATTCTATGTTGTCTACTCAGAATCAAGTCCCATTGAATCCAGTGCGGCTTACTCACAGGAAAGTATGGATGCAAAAGTGGGATTTAGGCTGCAATCCTAAAAACACTTTCCTGAGAGTAAGACCCATTGAACACAATGGGGCTTACTTCCAAGTAGACATGGTTAGTATTGTACTCTTAACTCACAGGAAAGTGGGGTGGAGTGGGGTCCAGGCAGGGAGGGAGTTTCTTTTGAGGGGGGACAAGAGGGGGGATCCAGGAGGGGAACTCTCTCCTACCTGATGGTGGCTTCTGCAGGGGCTCAGCTGGCTGGCTTGAGGAGACTGCAGACTTGCTGGGAAAGCTCAGAAATCCAGGCCCAGGCTCAGAGGCAGCTCCAGGCCTTCTCCAGTCCTTGCTGGGGAGATGCTGTGCCTGTGCTCCCTCTACTGGCCTGTTCCCTGATACTGCGGGCAGGAGGAGAAGGCCCTCTTCAGCCACCCAGCCCAGTCAATGCAGGCAGAAGAGGGAGCCCAGCCAATGGGAATTTGTCTTCCAAAGCACATTTGTTTTACAAGGCAGAATCCCATAGAAATTTGAATTTGTTTTACAAAGCATTCATCCTATAGGGCATTTGTTTTGCAAGGTACCGCAATACTTTCTGGGCATTAGATTTCTCCTCTGACTTTATTCAAAGCAGTTTACATGGACAGGCTTTCTAACCCTCGAGAGGATTTTACAATATACAGAGAACCATCTTTCAAGAATTTGCTATAAAGTGTAGATTGATCCATTTTGACCCCAGGTTCAAACATTATGAAAAGGAAGCAAACCTCTTTATTGCCTTTCTCCACTTTATGCATAATTTGATAAACTTCTATCATGCCTGATCTCAAAAATCTTCTGTAAAAAAACTAAAAACTCCAAATGCTTTCACCATGCTCATAAAAATAGTGCTCCAAGTGATCAGTTTAACTGTTTCTTCACATTTCCGAACATCCTTTTTGAAATGGGATGACCAGAACCATACATAGTATTCCAACTATGGCTTACAGAAGTACATTACAATACTTGCAGTTTTCACAGAGCATTGAAAAATTGATAGTTGCGGGCAAGCTGAATTTCTTGTGGAAGGAAATCTTACATTTTGGGACCTTTTATGAATAAAGCCTCTTGCACATCCATCTTCAAGGATGGATGCAGTAAAAATAATCTCCAATTGATCTGAAAGGGTAGGCAGGAATATGGGGGAGGCATTCCTTTAGGTATGCTGGTCTCAAGCTTTAAGAAACAAGACAGTTGGACCTCGGTATCTGCAGGAGCTCCATTCCCAGACCCCCAAGAATGCTGAAACCCATGGATAACCAATCTGCAGGTCTAGGCACTAAATACCCCCAGACCTCCTCATGTAAAAGCAATAGCTCAATACTATCATTCCACTGGAATTTGCATTATTTTTATGCATGTAGATGTATACATAAGACCTTTTTCCTTGAGGACTTTCCTCTTTGATTCACTGTCATGTCATATCATATGCCCATTTCCAAGCTATACCAATTTCTGGATGAAACTGAATATTTTCTCAAAAAATCTTTTTCTTTGGTCATGATGGGAAAGAGTGGAATTTCAGTCCTTACTTTGGGATTTTGATTTAGGAGAATCTATTTTACGTACACAACACATATGTTATCTCATTGCAAAAATGCTTTCTTACCTTCAGTGGCACATCTAACCATCAATTCTTGAGCAAGTCTGCTATCAGTTACTAGTTGGTCCTCATTTGCCCCATCTTCAGCAGCACTTTCTATTTCCATTGCACCTGCAGAAACTTAGGCAGCACCAAGCAAACCGTCAGTCATAATGTGATATTTCTCATAATTCTCTGCTAGTGATAGTTCTTTATGCTTGATTATGCCACATTTCTTCTGACAGGACAAACTGTCCTAGCATATGCGTTGAATTATATTTAACTGAATTTCAGGCCTCCGTTAGTCTTGAAAGACTATGGTATCGTGCTTGGCATTGCATACGCTGCATGCGAAGCACGAAAGCCTGGATTGGATTGTTATGGAGGATAGGCTGTTACCCAAGCAGCAAATCCCCCCTCTCCACGCCACTGAATTAGTCCAATGGAAAGGCAGAGCCGATACGATTGGATCCAGCTGACATCACAGAGCTGGGCTAAGGACAGGAGTTCACCCTGTCTTGTGGGGCCAACCCGGGTCTCGAATCCTGGCCTGCTGGTTAACAGGCACAGCATCTTAACCGCTTGCGCCACCCAATTTATATACCAACTTTTTGCATTACAATTACCAGGAATGCTGATAGGTCAGTAACACAATACCAAAGTGAATGGTACATTTTTTTAAGACAGCAGGAGAAAAATAATCATAGCAAGAAAGCAAAACCTATGAGGTCAGGAGTATTAAAAGGCATAGAAAAATTTCTAAAAAGGCTTTGCTATGGGGTGCCTTTCAAAGTGGGATGCCAAAACAGATATATTCACCATTCACAAAGTTTCTCATGACAGGAGCACCCAAAGGTAAGCCTTCATTTGTTGTCTTTCAATGCTTTCCTATGTAAAGTAACCTCAGAATAAGTCCCATGGAAAATGGTGAGACAAAGTTTTACTGCTTCCGAATAAACCAGGCTAGAATATCCACGGTAGTGTGTTGGCAGCTTTAAGTAGATATAGGCACTCCTTCAGTGTCCCGAGCTAGCATATAAAAGGTGAACTTTTAAGAAGACTCTTACCTGTGCCAGGTTCCACAAGCAATTGCGCTGTCTCCATTACATCACATGGCTGCACATGAACCTCTTCTCCCTCTGGATGTTTGCAAAGAGTGCAGATATATTCTTTTAACTGAGTATCCAATTCATTATCAGGAGATTTGTCACATTCCACATGAATCCATCTGAAGAAATCAGTTATAAATTTGCATTAATTTGTATGAAAATGTCCTACCACAAACCAGTCTCCATTTGAACAAAATGAATGACATTTTCTGGAGCCTACAGCAGATCAGCTTATGCTCAAACTTAAAGAGATAACACAGGTTACAATGCTGAAGAATGCCTATCAATTTCAGACATTATACAGTGGACTTTCCTTATCTGTGGGCTGTGGGTGGCGCAAGCGGTTAAGATGCTGTGCCTGTTAATCAGCAGGCCAGGGTTCGAGACCCGGGTCGGCCCCACAAGACAGGGTGAGCTCCTGTCCTTAGCCCAGCTCTGCGACGCAGCTGGATCCAATCATATTGGCTCTGCCTTTCCATTGAGCTAATTCAGTGGCGTGGGGAGGGGGGATTTGCTGCTTGGGTAACAGCCTGTCCTCCATAACAATCTAACCCGGGCTTTTGTGCTTTGCATGCAGCGTATGCAGTGCCAAGCACGATACCATAGTCTTTCAAGACTGATGGAGGCCTGCTTTTTTTCCCCCTTATCTGCAGACTTAGAATATGTTAATTTAAACATCAGTGGCTTCTGAGCCTGTATCAGAAGCCTGTATCAGAGAGCTGATACATTTAGATTCTTCTGAAGTCATTGGCATGAATAGCAAGTGACTTCCAGTCATGCCCAAGAGGTCTTCAGAGGAGACTGGAAGACTGGCTGATTTTCAGATGGTTAGGCAAAGTTTTCAGGTAAGTTTTGGTCCTCTGTTCCCCTATGAAATCCAGCATCAATAGGAGTTCACTGAACTGTGAATACTGAACAGCTAATACAATGTTGCCATGCTTTCTAATTAATAGCTGAACCTAAAAAACCAACACAATCAACCAACCACATGAACCTAATCATCCAACATAGTTCCAGTTCCATTCGAAAGTGAAACAGGTGAACCACAATTGAAAGTTATCTCTATTATAGGATTTGAATTAATTAGCAAAAGGGCAACAACCCTGTGGTGGCGATTTGCGTAAGTAATTGTAGTTGGTGTGCATATCACAAAAGCACAAAAACAAAGTTACATAGGTCAAAGATGTGTGCCACAAATGATTTTTTTTTAAAAGGTAAAAGACATGCCAAAGAGGCCCTCTCATCTAAGCTGCAGAAAGGCACTAATTTATCAGACAGTTAGGCTTCTTACCTCTTGCACACATGACAATGCAACCTGTCTTTTGGCAAATCTGTGTAGGAAGATTTTTCACAGAAAGGACAAGGTAGGTTTTCTTGTTGACGATAACAGTTGTCACACATGAGACAGTTATGATGCCACTGACTACTGGTTCGTGTGCCACATTCTGCACATACTCGACAGTTCTGAGAAACAGAAAATAAGCCCTTTTTAGTTATCAAAATATTATCTAGCACCAAAACAAATACCTAGCCAGGTTGCACTGATTGAAAGAGGAATTTAAAATTAATTTATTAAGAAGCTTATTAAGTCAGAATAAGGAACCTCAAACAACTCATGGCCAAGTACAGGTCCAATCTAGTTACACATGGATTTTTTTTTAATATAAATGGATTTGACTCAACACAAATGGCCACTGCAAATCACAGTTTTAAAAAATTGCATTGCTTCTGTTGTAGATAGGTAGTCATGCAAGCAAACTCCATTTTTCAGTACCAGAATCAAACTGTTGCAGATATTGTGGCATTGCCTTAGAACATAGAACACAGAATCATAGAGTTGGAAGGGACCCAGTGGATAATCTAGTCCAACCCACTGCCTGTAGCAAGAAATCCTTGTCTTAAGGGGAGCTGGGTCTCGAACCCTAGCCTCCTGGCTAACAGGCACAGTGTCTTAACCACTTGTGCCACCACACCTTATTCAACTTGGCATAATGGAGGAGCAAGAAACCTGGAGTGGGTCTTTAAACCCACTGTTTTTTCCACTGTTTTCTTTATATGCAGATTTTTTTAATCTGCGGGAAGTTATGGAATGGAACCCTAGTGGATAACAAGGGACACCTGTACTGAGAGAGCCTGGAGTGAGTGTTTGAGCAGCAGAAAGCCTTTTACGGCTGTTGGAAAACACAGCATGTTATACAGAGTGCTTGGCAGCTGTTGCAAACAATGAGTGGCCAGATCTATCAGTAGCTGGAGAAAAGCCCTGGTGCTGTTAAGTCAGCACAGGAAGAGAGATGAAAAGACATCGAGGGTAAAGAATGGGAAAGTGACCAAGGCAGGGAAGAGGATGGATCAAGGCCAGGAAAGGGATGGCATCACTGGCAGCAGTAATGCCAATGTCTTACTCCTTGGCCTCAATCAGCCTTCCAACATCCACCAATAATTGGCCTGGCTCCGAGTAAATCCAGCAGGGCTATGAGGGCATTTCCCAGGGCAAGGGAAAAAATGTTCCCTTCTGGGTTGGAACCTCTGAAACTCCAAAAAGAGATTCTAGAATCATCTGAATATGTCAGTTTCCTGGAATACTGAGACATAAGCATAAGCACTCATATGTGAGGAAGGAAACATGGAAGAAAACAAACATCACATTAATCTAGAATGCAAGAAATTCCCCAAAAGGCAAATAAAATAAATAGACAATTAAAGAAAAATTAACTATAACATCTCAGAGATGTATCATGATTGCAGAGTAAATAATATTTAACACTAGTTTCGTTGGCACAGTCAGCAGTCTTTTAACTCAATCTTTAATTTTTATCCACGGATATTGCGAGGACTGAAAAAACGTTAAGCGTTCTCCTGATTTTACAACAAAAAATTCATTTACTGACAACATTCTACCTTTGATTCATAATTATGACATACACTTGTATGTATGTCATGCATGCATGTATGACAGTGTATTATGATCTAAAGAGCTAAATGCAGATGAAAGGTGAAAACAGGATTACGTTTAGAACAATTCTGTATGGGGAGAAAAAAGTAAAATAGGTCTACACTGCCCGAATAGGTCTACTTGGACCATCATAAGAGATTTTGCTGGCATAAGTCCAAGTGGACCCATGATGTCAGCTTTCAACTTTAAAGTATATGTAAACTCACTTTGCATTTCCAGCCATTTGTTGGTACAGAGTCCATAACTGGTTGTAAACAAAAAGTGTGGTATCCTTTGTCACATGTATCACATACAAGCATCTTGTTGTCTTCCCCAGAATGCCTATGAAAGAGGTCAGCAGTTTAATTTTTGGGGGGTTGGAAGGAAAAAAAATAAAAAACAGTATCACTTCTCAGCAAGAGATATGACCCTTAACGCATATATTAAAGCTTTATTAGAGGGTCAATAAATTTTGACATTTGGGAAACCACCTATTAACTTTGATAGAAAAAGCTTGGAAGCAAATCCAATTTGATTACAAACAGCAGAAATCTGGGGCCATTTCCACTTACCTTCATCTTTACATCTTTCCTTTCAAGTTCTTACCCTCTATCAAACTGAACAAAAACATCAGTCACAGTATAACCTCCTCTCTCCCAGTATAAACCTGCCCAAGTTTAAAATGGACTGCAAGTCCACTCCTCTCCATTTTTATCTCAGATGGTTCCTAACTTACCCCCTCCACCTCCACTGATGTAGCTGTGCAACCACAAGCAGTGGGGAGATTGCCTTCACATGAGGGTACAATTGTTCCGTTGTGTAGGGTTAAGACTCCACTGCCCGAATAGGTCTACTTGGACCATCATAAGAGATTTTGCTGGCATAAGTCCAAGTGGACCCATGATGGCAGCTCAGATATTCAGGGAGTTGCTGCTGTCAATACCACTACAGCCCCCAGTCTCAGTCTACCTCCTCCCCTCCTGGTTCTCCACCACCCCTCCTGCCTTCCAGCATGCAGAATTAATGGTGCCAGGGCTCTTTGGCAGGCTAATTGTTCGTGGCATTAGCATCTTGGCAGAGCTAAATGATGTGTCATTTTTTGCAACAGCCATAAAGCATGCCTCACTGCCACACTGTGAGTTCTGGCAGCACAACAGCCAATATTGGGCCTTGGGTCTTATGAATTTCTCTCTGGGCTTCTAAGCTATTTCATCTCTGTTTAAGAAATCTATAGGCATTTTCAGAGTCAATGAAAAGCTGATTCGAGTTCTCAAAAAGAAGCCATGCTTCCTCACCAGATTTTCCAATAATTAAGCCTTTTTGTTCAAATGTTTGCATATAAAATCCATATTGAAGTTTTGCTTACTTGCAGTTCTGGCACACTTTGCAGTCAGGACATTGCCAACCTGCTCGTTTTATAGGTGTCACTTGTATATCCAGGCACATGCCATGGTAATGCTGGCCACAAGTAGTACAAAAAAACTGATCCAAGATGTCTCCAGGGCTATCACAAACTGCACAGTTGGCTTCTTCCTTTGCTACAAATTAAACAGATGGCTTTTGAATAATTTCATGAAGAAATAACACTTTCTCTAAGTTATGAAGAAAGGAAACTTGGGTATAGCTCTAAATTATGTTTATCGGAATATTATTCAAAGGTTATATAAGAATCACAGTCAATCCAGAAAGATCATATGTAAACTGTACGAATAAAGTGAAATTAGTTTCTGTATTAATACATAACACAGTAGTACATAACAAAATTTTCCGCAACTAAGTGCTCTACATGGGTGAAGTGCTTTAAAATGTAACTCTAGAGTTTGCAAATTGATTTTCAATTATTTTTGAAAAATAAATAGCATAGTTGGAAGGACCACATGTATTCCTATATTACTAAAATAAAAAGAATTACAGATACAGGGAAGGGGTGTTAGACTGAGAAATGACCAAAAAAGATGATAAGTGAACCACTGACTTGATTCCTCCATTGCGGGGGAGGGGAGAAGGGAGATTTGAAAGACAGGAAAGCAGAGACAATCACTCCCAGGCTGTAATCCTTCATCCTGATTCTAGCAGTTGCCCCCATTTCCTTTTTTACAACTGAATTTATACCCCACTAGTGAAATTTACCCACAATTGCAGGAGTAAACCCCCCCCCCATGCACCATCCCCATCCCATGCATGCACCATCCCCAACCTATGCTCCACATGTCACATAAGTCTCCAAATTTCATGCTCCTGGCTTCAGGGAAGGAGGCAGGGCATTATTATTTACTGATTCTTCAATGTAAAGTATAGGGACAAAAACGCATTGAGC
This sequence comes from Cryptoblepharus egeriae, assembly GCA_030015325.1. NCBI lineage: Eukaryota > Metazoa > Chordata > Lepidosauria > Squamata > Scincidae > Cryptoblepharus > Cryptoblepharus egeriae. Next base: position 6,970,793 of record JAREYC010000004.1, read on the forward strand.
CCCTTTTTAAACCCTTCTGGTCTGAATTTCCAAAAACAGGTTCTTAGTGGGAGCCTACATCATGGATGTAAGACACTCCCCAAATTTCAAACTTCTAGGTCCAACAGTTTAGGTTGAGCATAGTTTAGTGAGTTGTTTCTGCCAAGGTGGCAAGCAGGTGTCATTTCAGATCCTGAAATGCTCCTTCTCCTTTATCACAGTAAAAGAAAGGCACTGTATCATGGAATGTGCCCTTGGAGGTGGAGCTCAGTTCTAGGCTACCTGGAGTCCCCTGGCTCTCTCTAGGAATAAGCAGATGTTAGTTCACAGGAACATGTGAACCTTCTTACTTACAAACCTTCAAGTTACAAACTTTCACAGATAAGAACAAACTGTAACTGTGAAAGTGAAGGTTCATACCTTCCAGTCTCTGTGGCTGGCTAGGCAGCTCTCCCAGGGTTCTCAGCACCAGGGATACGTGCCCTGCCAGCAGCAGAGACTAGGAGTCCGGGCAACCTCAGGGCAGAGCAACCTGGAGTGAGGGGGTATTCCTCCCTTACTCCAAGCACTGGACACTGTGTTCACTGGGCAATCTCAGCACCTGGAGTGGTGGTGGGGAATTCTCCCTCCAAGGGCTGAGGACCCGCAATTTTTGAGGGACCTCAGTGCCTGGAGTGAGGGGGAAACCCCACACTTCAGGTGCTCAGAGCCAGTTGGTTGGTAAGTCCAAAAATCTTTGTTGGACTTACAAACAAATCAACTTACAAACAAGCTTCCAGAACAAAACTCGTTTACGAGTCGAAGACCTCCTGTTTTTAAGCACTCATCTGTGCAGACACATAGAGCGAATTCTGTGCATTTGCAGAGTCCACCTCAAAAGCTTTCAGAATTTTGTCAAGTATTCTGCATCTGCATTTGAGTGATAGGATCCCTATGAAAACTCTGTGCCTTATGCTCACCTGACTACGACAACCTTTGAATCCTCTGTAAAGACATAATGGTAGCATTCAATGTACCATCAGGTGGTCCAGTGCAAGGCTTTGCCACAGTAGCCCCAGCAACCTGTCTCCAGAACTGTTACTTCTGTTTTAAACATTTTCCTAAATATGGATGAGTTTCAGTCACAAACTCAGCTACATTGGTGAGCAAAAGAACGTTATGTTAAACCCCTCCCCGGAACAGTGTATGATTTTGCTGCACAAACAAATGATTTGTTAACATAGGGATGTAGCAATTGCTGTTGCAACTTAATTTCACAAAGCATGTTACCACAACATCGTACCGAGATTTGATCCTATGGAGATCTCAAAAAGACTGTGAGGCAAAATGAACACTAGAAGGAAAATCTGTGATCACCTCTCCTGGCTTAAAAGCCACTGTTGAAGAATGAGGTGGAGGAGTGGCGTGAATTAGGCAGGCGGTATTAATGGAATTGGGGAAAGCAGTTTAACCTTCCTCCCCACTGTTTTCTCTTTTGAAATCCACTGTCCCCACGACTAATGCCAAAGCTGGCATTAGTCATACTACAAAAAGAAAAAGGTATCTGTATTGATCAAGGAAAAAAATGCATGTCTGGAAGTGGTCAAACCCCTCTTTCAGAGCTTTTACCCCAATCAAATTCTGGAGACTTTGTAACACGCAAGTCTGCAATCCTAACCACATTTATCTGGGAGTAAATCCCATTGACTATAATGGGACCTATTTCTGAGTAGACATGCGTAGGATTGGGATCTAACTAATTTGTGGTTATGGTAAAGCCTCCGGCATCAATGGCTGATTGTTGATTATGGATTGATTGTGCAGTGCACATGTCAGAGAAAGGCAGGGCATACATAATCTCTGGCTGCCATTAGCTAAACAGCTCTTAAAAGAAAGCTACCATAGGCAGATGGACCAAGGAAACTTAGGGAGAGAAAAATGGTTGAAGAAAGCCAAGTGAAAGTTGAGACTTGGGAGAAGGAGCAGACAAATAAATGGAAATACTGTAAGAGAAGGCTATAGGGAATAGTGAAAGCACATGCAATACTAAATACATAATTTATATTATGTAATGTAAACATTTTCATTTTTGTTTTTATAAAAAAATAGTCATTGAGGGCAGGGATCAAATTATTTAACCTTTTCCCTTGACTCCATGGAATCTCTCTCACATAAATCATCTGCTATTTGCCTTTAAAGCAATACCACCAGTAATCAACAGCAATAGAAGCATCCCTTTTGACAGTAGCTGCTGTTGGTGGGAGAGCAAATCTGACCATGAGAAAAATTAAAACAGAGAGAAAACAGGCAAATAAGACTGCTGCACATGGCCAGGAACTATAAACATTAAGGATTACATATACTTATATATGGGACTACATATATTTGATTAGTCAGCCAAATCTTTGGCTGTAAGCATCATCCACTTTTCTAGGGTTGCCTTTTTCCACTTCTCTACTTACATCTTTGTGGAGCCTGGTCAATGTGGTCTGGACAAAGAAGGGAAAAGTTATTAAAATCCTGAAAAGTGCCTGCTCCAGCAGCACATGGGTAATGGTACATCTGGGTGCATTTCTCTTCACAGCATTTGATAGTGGCTCCAAGGTGCTTGCAATATGCACATCGCTAAAAAAAAAAGTATAAACCTATTTAAATATTTTAAAACAACTGTACCAATAGAGATAGTTTTCAGAAATATAGTGCGTTTGGTATTATATGACTCTAATATATACTATTTTCTTGACTACTGAACAATCTTCTCAATGGACAAAGCCTATGCACACAAAAAAGGTTTTGTAGTGTTTGTTACAATATATTTTGTTTAGCATGAGCATATTCTCATTCTGTTTTCCCCTCCCCAGTTATATAAAGTTTGCAAGATCTAAGAAAAAAAAACTTCTAGTGTTTCAACCTCTCACATAGGCTCCCCCAATGCAAATATTGTGTTGATAATTAACATATGTATTATAACCATTTAAAATAGCATTTCACAATAACTGGTAATAAACCACTCGTGGTATTTGAAGTAGTGTTCAGTGAAATAGTGTTCAGACCTCAAGACCGTCTTCATGTTGTAGCAAGGCCAGCAATACAACCAGTGGCAGGCGGCCTGGATGTTGGGCAGAACTTGAAAATGCCTTCCCATACATCCAGAGCTCTAACCAGTGTTTGGTGCATCAAATCTGGCCACCCAATACAGAGGTAACTATTGGTGTTGTCATGACACAACAAACATTGGTAAGAGGTTTAAGGCAAAAGGAAGAGCTTTTATGTGCTAGATGGAGCTCTGCCACTGCACCAAACCTCCTACATCTTGTCCTGTTGCAGTCTAGGTCTTGCTGCCTTCAAAATACCTCATGAATACCTCAAGTACCTCCCATAAATACCTCAAATAGCTGGTCTATTATTGCTCCCATAGGAAAATACAACCAATAATCCAACATAGCACTCTCAAAATAACAATAAATAATTTCTTTCATGTTTTTTTTCATTTGAGGTTCATAATGCTTTCTTAGATGCTTTACATACTCTGTTCTAATCAAGCTTCCATGTTCCATTCAAGACAGCTTCTTCATTGTCTTAAAACAGCTCACAGAAGCCAAACATTCAAAGGGTTTGAAGGTACAACACAACTGATGTATCTACATGTGACAAGTGGTTTACACATAGGGCAAAAGTGTGAAGTGCCTAGAATCTCAAGGAGTACAATCATTATCTTAGTTTTAGACAACAGGCTCTCTAGAACCTGCATGAACCTGCAATATATAGATACCTTGAGGATTGAGCACGCTATAGAAACAGAAACTATGAAGCAATTGAAAAATTCTTTCTATTACATTGACAGTATTTGATCAATAAGTCAAAGCATTATAAATAGAAAGTGCCTTTGCTGTGGATTATGCAGCTGCCAATTTCAAACATTATGGAATGACACAGATCATGAACAAGAAGGCAGGAGATTTTACTGTAGATACTGTAGCCAACAGTAATCCACCTCCTTCAGTCTAATATTTTCTCAACCTGATAATGGAAAATATCAACCAAACTCATACAAAATTTACCTTATGAAAAAATAGCACACTATGTTATTGCATATTATGTTCTTCAGAATGGCAAAAGAACTAGTATTCAGGAGGGCCGAAGCCAATATTATTAAAATTATATTTTAATAATATAATTATTATTATATTATGTCCTGAGTGCTGGACAGTAAAAACATGGATGACAGGACCCATGGTAGGTGTCTAAACTTCCCCTATTCCACCAAAGGAGTGCGATCCAAGGGACTCTTATGCATAAGTTGATGTACACAAATAACTGGATGCAAACCCTACAAAAAAAAGATTACTGAGGGAGAAAATTAGTTTCTCTGTGTTTATTAAGGCATCATCACTTCCTGCACAGCTAGTTTTATGGCCATCCTTAATAGTTATTCCAGCTGTTAGTTCATATACGTAATGGAGCAAAAGAATATTTCTAAAAGGTATCAAAACATGTCACTGAATAATAAAACTGGAAGGAGACCCAAATATCAATTAAGTAAATCAATTATTTCAAGAATCTAAATTAAATTGCTTCTATAGTACTGGACAAGTTGCTAACATAAAGGTAGCCTCTTACTAGTTTGGTCTGGGTAACAAAAATTATTGTCTGATATAGGCATTTAGTCACAGGCCAAATTATGTTGCTTGTCTAAATTTTTGGGATTTTGTAAATCTCAGTCTTGCATTATTTAACTCATTGGGAGTTTTCCTCATTTCCTGATTACTGATTATTACCTACATTACAATTAATTTTTCTGTGTAAAAATCCTGTAGGACTAACAGTGACTACTCAATGGCTGTCCCATAAGTTCCAAGAGGAATGGTCAAGAATGATGCTTCAAAGCCCTTCTTCCAGAATAACTATGGTAAAAACATTTATTATCCCTTGAAGAAAATTTGCAAATGCTACTGTGACTGCTACATTTAACACAATTTAATCAACAACAACAGTATTTATGTGACACTTTTCAATAAAAAGTTCCCAAGACCTTGCCAATATTAGCCCAAGACCTGCAGATACTGAACATAGATGAAAGTAGACAATGTCAAAGAGATACCTGGCTATGTTGTAATGAACCTGATATTTTGATATGATGTTATTTATAGAATTTACATGCTAAATTTAGTCAGATACTCAATACAGTGGACTTCTGAGTGACCCAGCACGTCAAACTAAATCCTCAAAAACATACACATCAAGTCTCATCAAACCAGCAAATTTCACACTGGAGAATGACCTATGGTTACAACCGAATTGTTTGAGTTGTTTGATATGTCCTACCTGAGCTGGAAAACAGACAAGAGGAGCCCCAAATGCCTTGAAACCAGGTGCTTAGTAAGAAAGATATATCTCAAATCCCTCCAGGGCCATTGACTCTAAACAACTTTAAAGAAAGGATCTGCAGAAAAACCCTTACTTTGCTCTGCTTACTTTGCTCTCCTACTGAATTTATGCATAAGAATAAAAACACTTTTAAAACAAATATGTTAATTTAAGACTGCTGGAAACAGCTTTGCTAAATGTTAGCAGATAAAGGAAGCGTTCAGTGAAAATGCATTCAAGAACACAAGGTTCTTTTATGCACCTCCAATGGGTTGTTCAAGCTTTTGTACTTGAACTGTTGCAACTTCTCTGTCCATTTCCTTCTGGATGCCCTGGTTTATTCTTCTTTTATCAAAGCATTTAGGGCTTCCAAACATCTGTTGTTATTTCTGATTTTATTCAGCATCAAACCCTTTTCGAAATTTCTTTAACCTCTCTTCCTTCATTCCAGTACCCTGACATACAAAATACAGTTCAAGAAAGAATCCTTTTCCCATAGCATTGAAGTCATGACAAGGTACTGAAAACTCTTACAGGACTGCCTCTATTTTCCTGTTTCATAGCCAAGAGCGTATTCACACAGAATATTTCCTACAGGATACTTGGCACCATATAAAGAAATCAGAAGTAGAATGCCATTGAAGAAAAAAAATGAATGTTGGTCAAAGATACAGCTATTTTTCTTCTTGATGGCCCGTGTCAAAATGTCTTTGAACTGAATTACCCATTCCCCTACCTTCTCTAAAGTAGGCAAGCAACTTCCTGCTGGTTTAACTGAGAATGACACAAACATTCTGCAAATTACAAAATGCATGTGATGACAGCCTACAATGGTACTTTTATGGTACTCAAAATGGAACTCAAATACTAATATATTTGAGTGTTACAGGTGTGCTTTTAAACAGATACTACTACACATATGAGAAACCTCTCTCATGTGCTGCAACCCTAAATTGTGGCCAACAGCACCCTAAATAGTTCAATGAGGAATGTAGATGAGGATAAAGGTGCAACAGATATATTTTTACTATGGGAATATTTTACAATAATAGCAAAGGAAAAAAGTGGTAAGTCAGTGTTGCTCAACCATTCATATAACTACTTTACTTCCGAAGTGCAAGCAGTTGCAATGGGGGTGTGTGTGGACAGAATAATTTATGGCTGGATACTGATTCTCTGTATCCTAAGCCAAGGGCTGTAAGAGGAGTAAACCTCTAAGTGGGCCATGAAATCACTTCACCCATTTGTAATGGGGGAGCTAGCCTCTACAAGTGGATAAAACACCCCCAACTGGCACTACAGCTTTAGCAAGACAATGCCATGGACTAAGGCTGCAAAGCTATACAGAGTGACACATAATTGGACTTCTGAGTAGACATGCACAGGATCATTCTTTACAATTAACTTTGAGGGTGCAATCCTAACCATGTCTACTCAAAAGTAAGCCCACTGTGTTCAGGAAAGCTGGATGTTTCTGTTGGATGGGATATAATACATTACAGGGGTCATGAGAAAAAGAGTACCAAGACCTGGCAAATTTCCTGTTTGGATTTAAAAGGAAGAAAAAGGTTCTGAATTAAGTTGATCATATCAAGATCATCTCTAGGCAGTAGCCTTAGTTAGCTGGAGGGATGTGGAGCAAGAAAGCCACTGAACAGGTGGCTGGTGCAATTGGTTATGATCTTAGTGGGACTACACAAGAGGAAGTAAATTAAGAGTTTCAATTTACTGACATAGTCATCCTCAAAACCTAAACTAAATGAAATGTTCTTTTCTCCTTATCAAAGAGGGACCATTTATGGCATGTACATGATGTTTCACTAAGCATTTTTGAAGAACAGGCCATCTGCTGAATTCTTGGCATCAGGCAGTAGAAAACACAGAAATAAGGGCCTCCTCAGCCCCAGAAGTAATTTATGCTGAGATTCATTTGAGGAAAGCAGGGTAAAACACACCACACTATTCATTAACACTTTAAACACTAGACTAAAAACAACAGATCTATGATTATTGCAAACTTCACTGAACCAGAGCACTTCTTCAGAGTACCAACAATCTTCATTAGCAAAGAGGACAATTGTATTCACTTCACAAGGTAGGTTACACAGAAAACTCAATAGTGTGGATTTTCTGGCTATTTTCTTTTAATGTCATATTCAGATATAATAGGAATCTAGTTTCCCATCACAGAAGAAAGTGTTAGAGAGTGGCAGCTTTGCATGCTTCCCTTTCTATTGTTCTCTACAAAAAAGGGAGAGACAGATACAGAGCATGCAAAACCTACATACAGCTTTATGGTCTATTCTCACAGCAGGAAACCGTAATTCCCCTTTACGTTGAACTTTGGTAATAACCAAATAGCTCTACTCCATACTGTATGCTTCAGTTCTTAGACTATAAGAGCAGCATGATTTCTCGTTCCTAATTATCACACTAACCCAAGAACACTGGCCACCGACAATCACAAAAATCAATTGTGATGACAGGATTCCGTCCCATGTTACCATACTTCAAAAACATATCTTAACCAATCACCAACATCTATATAGCAAGGAATAATAAAGCCAACAGAAACTTAAAGCAATAATTCCTACATGCTAATGGGGGGGAGAAAATTTGGACAGCATCTCTCTGAGGTGATCGAGTTGTGACTGGCTGTGGCAGAAGAGGAAGCTGGAGCCAGTCTTGAGGCATAGCTCCAGTGACTGCCTGCTGCAAAGGCTGTGCTGCAGGCAGGTCCTACTGCCTGCTGCTCTCACAACCAGTGGCCAAGACTGTGGGCCAATTTCTGGGAGTTGGGATAGGCAGGCTGAACAGCTATCCTAAGAAGAGGCTCAAAGTGCTGTCCAGCACCACGTGAATCTCTACTGAGCAACTGCATAGACCCGAAAGTGTTTAATTTCCAAGTAATTACTCATTCTTGCTCTTGATTCACATACATATTACTGTTTGCAAAACACAATTCATGAGCAGGAAAACATATTGTGAATTAATAATAGCATGTCACCACTGCTTTACTGATAAGTGTCCTTCAGAAAATGACATTTTGAACTAGAATGACAATTTTAAAGGAGATACAGAATCGTAAGTATTTTTCAACTCACTTTTGTGCTCCCTGAGACAACAGCTTTGTCCACATTCACTGGTAGCTGTTCTTCAGTCTGACATGCCTCCAGTGACCATTCCGCACAGCGGTGATGAGCCCAGCAGTGACCTAACACATAAGAGAAAATTATTTTACAGATTTTGCCATAGACCACTAGTCAGAAGAGAAAAGAAAACATGCAAAAGGGCTATATATAAATGGGCAGCACAACTATAAGGACAGGAAGCATGGTGAGTTCTAATGTTAAAGCAGACCTCAGCTGCTGCTTCATCTTCCTAACACAGCAACTCTAAATGGAAGCAAGAGCTGGGGGACCAAGATGTCAACAATCCTGACACCAGCCCAGGTTTTTGTGTGGTTGCTGAATCTGAGGCACGTCTAATATAAACAGCAGTCCAGAAAAATGGTGAAGAAACAATGAGAATGATTGTCAAAAGCTGGATTATTTTATGTTTTTGTTTTTTTCTTGTGCTTTTTCTTTATGTATCTAAATGTTTTTTGTTTTTGTACTGTATTGTTTGAATGTATTATTTTTTGTCTTTTTCTTTTAAATTAATAAAGAATTGATCAGAAAAATGGTCACCAGGAACAATCTGGCAGCAGTTGATGTGACATCTCCAATTAAAAGGATGAAGCAGAGCCTCTCCCAGTCAGGGGACAATACCAGACCCAAGGGACAAATATAAGAATGCTATGCATGTTCATATGGCTACAAATTCTTCTATTGTTGAATACTTAAAGAATATAATACAATTAATAGCTTGATATTTCATGAAGGAACTTAAAATGTTTTAAAATGCATGCTATAATCATTTTATAGTTATCAAAATGATTAAATGATTAATAGTTATTAAAATTATTTAGTTATATTATAGTTACGTTATTAAATTTTCTCTGTAAAACACTTATAAACTTTGTTGAACAGCAGTATATAATTATTTTTGATTAACTGATAGATAATCTTAAAATCATTTAGCAGAGTAGACTCATTAAAATAATAAAAGTATATCTTTTACATCAATATTGTGAAAGGAGAAAACATAATTATGACCACCATATTTACACCATGTCAAGATTATTCTACTACAGGACTGAACCAAAATAAGCAATGCCATATGCTTAGCAATGATTGTAATTACATGTTATTCAGCATTGAATTCTGAAGCACTAGGCTACCTGTTGGGTCAAATAAGGCTTGGACATCAATGTCATCTGGTAGGCCAACCATTTTGAGTTCATCCCACAATCTGACTACTTGATCATCAGGAGTCGTTTGCGTGCTTGAAGAAGTATAAGATGTTATACTCTGATGAGACCTTTCTCTGTACAAGATACAACATATGGTTAACATAACTAGTACAAAAATTCTAATTATCTAGACACATTAAAACTTAAAGCAGCTAACACAAGATTATGAAGCAAACATAGGACATACTGGAATAGCACCAGATTAATTTGTTTCTTTATTGTACATTGATTCAAACTGCTTACAGTTTGTTTTGTTTCATAAATCCAATAACACTATTATCATGCAACTCTAATATATAAATTTTATTAACTTCCTATCAGATCCAATCCTAATGCAGGAGTTAACAACCTTCACAACTCAGCACATTGAAAGCTCATTGCCAGACCACTGCTGTAAATGGTGAGTGGTGCAAGAAGCCTGGCAGCAGCCTTCGAAACTCTGGCTCAACATGATAGTAGCAGGGACAGATTGTGGAGGGCAAGCGAGATGATCAAATGGAAAAAAGCCAGAGTCAGTGGATCTGGAGGCCATAGGACACACTAGATATGATCTCTCTTTAAAAACCTCTCTGCCACAATAAACTCCAAAATTTACTACCCACAAATTGCCTACTTATTCACTACACCTCCTATGAATGCCTGAAATGCACAGCTATGCTTACAAATAACTTTTAAAATTTTACAAAACTTTTACAAAACACTTTTAAAATTAACACACATTAGTAATAGAGGAAAACAAACCTAGGATGTGCATTATATGAGGAACGAATTTAAAAATCAATATTTAATACATATTCATTATGAATACATTCCAATTATCTCACAGTTTCATACTGTGAAACATAAAATTTAGTTTGTTTTCATCAAATTATAACTAATAGGGAAACGTGAACTACTTTGAAATAAAATGCTTTTGTTTTACTGACAACCTGATAATTTTTGTGTGTAGAAGCATCGAGCACTCATGCATAGGGAAGACTAACCCTACAATCCAGAGTATTTATGGGAGCTCTTACATCGATCAACATAGTTACGGCACCACCTAGCGGAAACCTATAGGAAATTTATATTGCAATCCACAGTAAATTTTTCTTACGTCGACGTAAGAGCTCCCGCAGTTACTCTGGATTGTGCCCTAAGTTGAAATTTATAGAATAGGTTTTTAAAAGCCATACAACTGAAAATATCTACAGAACTGTCATCAAGTGATATATTGTATTTTATCACCTAGGTTCTCCTTAAAATGGTCCACCTTAAGTTCTTTTAAAAGCCTGTTTCCCTTTGTTATTCTTTCATTTCCTACTTCACTGCTTCATTCTAGTGGCAGAAATCCAGGGCTAGCCACCAATAAGAAAACTCCAACACAACAATCCTTCAGTACCTCAACTTGGATGCCAGCCAACATGGCACTTGGGTATGATTACATCACCATTCTCAGGGGACAGAACTGGTTAGCTGTTCCAAGCTAAATTAATTTTGCACTTTCCCATAGGCTACAAAAACCTCTACTAATCAGCCAGCACAACAGAGTCCAAAGAGTAGCAAAGTAGATTCTTACAAAGCTGTTTGCTCAGAGTAAACATGAAATAAATTGAACAGCCCAACAATATTTTAGAACTCTGCTATACTATAAACTAATAAGCAAACAAAAATAACTATAAGACACACTTAAAATTTAATTTCCAGAAACATCAGCATTTTTAAAGTGTTGGGTACATGTGCAATTGTTCCTTTTTTAAAGCTGTTGAGAAATGCTCCACTAACGTGGCCATGACTATATAAACACAAATAAGATTAGAACATCTGATTTAAAAATGAGATCACTACATAGACGGGTGCAGACATCCCGTTGAGGGTAATTCTTAAGCATTGCAAAATCTGTTCTAAAGGAGAAACAAGATTAGAAAGCTTATAGGGCTAGCAACAGCAACTATTTATTGCATTTGTATTCTGCTCCTCTTTTAAGGAGAAACAAGTAGTAACTACACAGAAGAAATCTACTACATATACCCTCATGGTGACTGAACACACGAAAGAGGTTTAGCACCCCATACCTCCAATTTTTGTGCTTTCAGCAAAAGGTGAAATACAATGAATACAGTAGATGCAATTAATGGCACAGAAATTATAGTCATCTAGTTGAATGCAAGTAGAACCCATTCTTGCCTTAACTAAACAAACAAGAGTCAGGGTGGTGGGGCTAGAAAACACAACCACGTTTGATGACAGTGTCATATTTTCTTGAATAAACGGTGGGAAAGAACCCATGAATTCTGACAGGCCCAACTAGCCATCCCATGAATCATGGTATACACCTCTGAATGCAGGCAGAGGCAATATAACTAGACCATCATTGCTTTGTTCTACTTTCCTCTTGTGAGAATATGGCTGCAATCCTAAACACACTTTCCTGGGAGAAAGACCCATTGAACACAATGGGGTTTACTTCTGAGTAAACATGGTTAGGATTGTACCCTTTGTTAAAGGTCATTCATAGAGAGGAAAAACAGAGAAGGCGGCTCCTTGGGTGCTACTCCCTCGAACGACATAAGGAAAAGCATATTCTACAGCATGACTAAGAATGGCATTTGGAAATACCAAGTTACACTCCAAGATTACTCCATAGGGTGAGTGGAGTTTGTGTGTACATGGCCCAAGCACATGTGAACAAGCACTCAAAAGGGAGACATAGAATCAAGCTTACTCTAAGCCCCCTACAGACTCTGGTATTTGTACTGCCACTCTTCCTTCATGTGCTCAGTCTACATAAGAAGGGGGGTGAGAACAGAGTTTGGAACTTGTCCATGATCACTACAATAACTTCATAGCAGAGCAGGGACTTAAACCAAATTCCCATCAAATGCTCAAGACACTGGTTTTGTGGTCCTATTTTCTCTAGTTTTCTTTATTTAAATAAAATTTCTTGGGTTCTATGATTAGAAGTACTCTCTACTGACAAGGGCATACCAATATTTTACAAAATAAGCCACCATTATGGTTGTTCAATTTTAACTTCTACCTCGAAAAAGAAAACATTTTTCATTTTATACAAAAGCAGGAACATGAGCTAACTCTATAACCTTACTAACAAGCTAAAAAACTGCAAAGTTAATTAAAATATTTCTGTTTTGTTAAGGATAGAAGGTCTTACTTCTTTTGACTCCTTGATTTACGCAGGACTGAGATCTGCCTTGGAGTATTCTCAGAAATGTCATTGCTGTTACCAGTTTCACTCTTATTTAAAGGCTGGCTGTTCCAAGGAGCGATAAATCCTGGTGTTGGACTGAATTGTTTTAGTTCTCCTTGTCCTAGTGAGCTTCGTTCTCCACAGTAACAAAAGGCGCAGAGTTGCTCATTGCTAAAGAGTTGGAAAGAAAAATAATTTCAAAAGCTATATGAAAGCAGAACCAAAGCCATTCTCAAATGGAAATCTTGTTATCCAACAAAATATCCAACAGTGGATATTCTCCAACAAATTATCCAATAGTGCACAATTAAATTCAATCTTCGTTTCTTTTCATATTAATTTCCCTTAAACAGGAGAAATGTCAACTAAGACCAGTATTCATCAAGCTTTCTAAACTTGATCACTTCTCAAACTTATTCTACCTTGTCTTTTACACATCCTTCCAACCAGTATCTAAAGATACATTGACACTCAAGGAAGAACATAGCTCTCCAGAGCCTGAAATTCTCCTGACTGTGGTAAGTGGCTGCACATGTATACTCTTGCTCCAGGTAGGTTTCTGCTACCCCATTGGATATACCCAGATTTGGCACAAGTCATAGTGGACTCAAAAAGGTGGATTAGTAGGATATTGGTGGCACTGCTACCACAAGTAAGAGCATAGTTATGCCAAGTTTTCAAATGACTGATGAGCAGTTTAAGTCAATTCAGATCCAGATATGTTTACAGAGCAATATACAGTGGCGCCTCACGTAACAGAATTAATTCGTTCAGGAGGCAGTTTCTTTACGTGAAACTTTCTTTACGTGAAGCGGATTTTCCCATAGGAAATAATGGAAACTCAGATGATTGGTTCTACAACCCAATAAATATTCATATAAAAATATTAACTGGATGTAAAAATGATGACAAAACACTGGAACTGAATTCAAAACATGCATTCAATGTGCATGATCTTATGAAGTCTACTTAGGCTGCAGTCCTAAAGACACTTTCCTGGGAGTAAGACCCATTAACACAATGGGGCTTACTTCTGGGTAGACATGGTTAGGAAGCTGCAATCCAAGACACCTTCAAAGTGTCTCCCCACTTTCTCCTTCTCTCCATTCTGAGCCTCTCCCCTGCTCCCTTCTGGCCAGCCCTGAGCTGCTTCCTCTTCTCCACTGCTCTTCTCTCCCTCCGGCCACAGTAGGAACAGCATGGAAGTGTTGCTTTCACTATGGGCAGGTGCGCTAGGCAGCCCTGATGCTTTTAAAATAGGCTGCCGGCCAGCATGTCTGCCCCAACTGCCAACAAACGTTTTCTTCACGTGAAGTATGTTCTTTACGTGAAGCAGAATCCTGGAGAAATTTTTGTTTGTTACGTGAAACATACTTTACGTGAGGCGTTCTTTACGTGAGGCGCCACTGTACTCCTTTAGAGAGGTACTTGCAAGTGTAGTGGATAAATAGCAAGCAAATTTTAAAAAACACACAAAATAATTCTGTTTTCATGCTTGTGCAATAAATCAGACTTAGGCCTGCAACACAAGAGGGAAAAAGAAGGCTAGACTACTTACAAATAGAGGTTGTAATACTTATTATAGAGTAGCTTGAAAATAGCAAAACAATGATCATGATAAAATTAGAAGTCTGACTTCCAGGTTCTTTGTGATTGCTGCTTTTGCTTATTTTCAAGCCACAGGGAACCCAACATGTGCAATACTAGATGTGCCAGGGCTCCCCAACCTTGCAGAACATGGAAGCACCTCTGTTAAGTTTCAAAATAGTCCCTTTCTTCATAGGGGCACAATCCTGGGGATCGTGTCACTACTCTAGCCCCTCCCCAGCAAAAAAATCCCAAAAACTTAAGGAGTACTTACTCCTTATCTGCATGCTCTGTTAAGGAGTAAGTCTGCAAGTTTGAGAACCAGTGCTCTAAAGGATTCATTTGAGTTCTATTTATTCAGTCAATTTATTCTAATTTGAAATGCAAACTTTTTCCCACCCCTAACACAATGCCAGAAAGATGATGTGATCTCCTGCCAAAATGCTTATCCACTCCTTTTCTAGCACATTCCCACCATTGACTCAGCACCTGTCTCACTTGCTAACCTGATTTTGGCTTCAACACCAACAGAGGCAACAGAGCATGCAGATTCCTCAGACACTGAACGCTGAAGAATTGGTGTTAGCTTCTTGCCACCATCCTCTTCAGTTTGTCCATCCTCTTCTGCAGATTGTTCTTTGACTTCTGTTTAACAAGAAGAGCAAGTTGATTAAGAAGTTCTACCTTTAATTGTTAAGATAATCTGTCTTGGTAAAATACCAACCAACATTATTTAATTTAACACACCAAAATTCACCCTTTCAAAACATCACTGTTCACATTAACAGTTCTAGGATTATTATGGTATTATCAGGTATACAAGCTTAATCTCCCCATATTGGCAATTTCTAAAACCCTCAGTGCTGGCAACCTCTCATTGGGGCAAAGCCTCAGTGTTGCTATATACAGCCAAAAGTAGAGAATTGGGTGTCTGTCAGTTCATGAAATTTGATATGTACAGCTCTAGGAGTAAGGACAACCTTGTTAGTGCTGCATAGTAACGTATGCAAGAACTGATTTCAATATTTCACAATAAAATTCCATTCAGATTTTAAGATTTCTTTCTTTCAAAAACTTGTCAAGACCTTGTAAATTTATTTAACCTATTTATTTAACTTATTCATTTGTGGGATTTATACCTCTTCTACCCATCTTTAAAATGCACAAACATTTTAAAGAGCTTATATGACCAAACACAAATACAACAATATCAACAAAGCACTACAGCGTTAATTTTAACAACAAATTTTAAAAGACATGAAAAGTACTGGGTTTAACATTAAAAACACTAATTTAATCATTAAAAAGACTTTTTAAAATTACTTCATGGTGAAATACTATCCTCAGCAAATTTAAAATTCAAGGGGAAAAGGGTGGAGGAAAAATTAATGTTGATACCCCCCAAAGCATGAAAAATAAATATCGTACAACAGTTTTTAGTTTCACCATCTTTCTTTTGCCAGTAATTCCAATTTGCTGCTGATGTAAACTGAAAACATATAATTTTTCCTTTAAGTGAGCTCAACTGAAGATCCACATCCCCAATGGACCTACTCAGATCCACACAGAATTATCCCAGGAGTAGGGTCAGGATCCAGACTAAGTGCTAGATCCCCCACTTTGCTCCAGCCCAGCCACTGATTTCTCCCCATCCTGCAAACACCTCAATTTTGCCCTCTCAAGTGCTCAGACCAGCCTGACTCAGCTGGTGTAATCTTACCAGTGTACCATCTTATGGCACTTTTATAACAACTCTGGGTCAGTGCATGGGACTTGCGTGGCCCAAGGGCAAGTTGAAATCATAACCAAGAACCAAGTTGGAATCATAACCAAGAATTTATTATTCTTAATAAATTGGTATGGGAGAGTGCTCTTCGAGGTCTAAATTAAAGCTTCAGATTAACATTTTAGACATCAGATTTTATAATCTTTATATTTCATATAATCTATTTCAACTTCAGCGATCAATCAAGAATACAGTAATCGCAGAGCCAAGTCTAGTTAGTGAAGCATTTCTATTGATAAAGGAGGGCAGTAAGATGTTGTCTTAAAACAATTTTTTAAAGCACCAAAACAGGGAAATGAACACAATTTCACAACAGAGGTAAGCAGCATGCTGAGCAGCACTTAAATAATAAATACTACAGATTAATAGAAAAGTTGTGGAAATAGTTTAAAGTATTAGGGCGTAATCCTAACCTAGGCCAGCAAAACTCATCAGTCTTCCCATTTCTGCGGTGGCATGGGGACGTGAGTACATGTCTGTGCATTGGGCCAACCCTCCCAAGAGTGGCAGAGAAGTGCCTTCCAGCATTTTAATGACATCTCCAGACTAGCACAAGACTTATGCCAGCCTAACAGGAGGTTAGGACTGAAGCCTCAGTATGATACAACATACGTGGCACTCCAGACAAGATTCTTCCCAAGTAGTGGCAGCCTTCCAATCAACGGGCCCAGTTCAAGCCGCCAAGCAGCTGAAACCTAAGCCCAGCAACACCTTCCCCAACATGAAGTGCACAAAGCTGAATTATTTTCCCTTCCCACCTCATCATCTCAATGACATACATCCCTGAAAGATGGTGAAAGATTAGTGCTAGAAAAGGATCCATTTCAATTAATATAGCAAACCTAAAAAAAATTATGACAACTTATATTGACTAGATTCTATTCTGAGAACTCCTCGTGCTGGACTTCTTTGGATACTGTCCACTGTTTCTTGGTCACTCAAATGTTTAAATGATCTGATTCAAGAAGCATAAGATGGGCCACAGCCTCTTTCCCTTCACAATCACCTTTTCTCAATACATGCTCCATTTTCATATTCTTTGTCAGTCTTATTGTATGGATATATCTAGGCAACAATGTATGATCGCTAACATATAAAACAAATGAAAGAACTACATTGATACATTATTTAAATACTAGAGCTATAGAGGCTAGATCAGGGGGGTCCAAACCCCGGCCCAGGGGCCAGATGCAGCCTGCAACAAGCCTCACTGCAGTCCATGGCCAATCCCCTCTGTCTGGCTGCAGAAGATCTGCAGAAGTTTGGCCTGTGAGGTGACAATCATATCCAAATTTACCTGGGAGAAAGACCCATTGACTATAATGAGACTTACTTCTGAATAGACATGCATAGGCTTGTGCTCCAACTCTGTAAGGCAGCTGGAGAAAGAGTGGACATGTCTGGTGGCTTGGGCTGTTGCTGCTCACCTTTCAAGAAACTCTGGGAGGCTGGATTTGGAGAATACAAGGAGGAAACGAGGAACGGGCCAGCAGATTAATTCAGTGGTGTCACGAAGGTTTGCATCACCTGGTATGGGAGGCCAACTCATCACCCCATAACAGACCACTGGCATCTCTAGGGAGAGGCTGGGAGCCCTGGACTTTGGATATCACCCTCAGGGAGACACAAACTGGTGGGTGACCAAAATAAAATAAATTGATAGAAATGCTAAAGGCATTCAGAATAACCCCATCATATTATATACAATTGGATGAGTATTTTCCAGCAGAATCCAATGCAAAAGACGGCTTTGAAATATCTCATTTTTATCAAACGTTATGGCCAAAAAAACTAAAATGCATGGAGTCCTATGGAAAGTGAACTGTATCATGCCTTTACTCACAAGTGGGCCAATGTGCAGACCATTGAAAAGAGCAGACTGAGAAGAATACAACGCCCCCACAAATCAACCAAGAAGGAAATCCCATTGAGCCATATGGAAAGCAGAACTGAGCTACACAGTCACAGCATACCGCGTAAGCAAATATGCCTTGGCTCGTTTTCAGATCAGGCGCAAAGGAATGCAAGGCAAGCAGAATGATCCCAATCCTGTGAAAGTGGAGCTTAACAAGTGCTCCAAAAGACACCCTCAAAGCTCTCCCTTAAAATAATAAAACAGAGCCTTAATTGGTGAGGTGATTTTAATTATGAAAATAATAAATATCGAATTAATTGTATCAATTAAAACTGATATTAAATTCTGATATATGGTAGTGTCAAAAAATTTGTGGGGCTCGGTGCCAAATAGCCTAGCTTCGCCATTATAATGGACCTCCTCCAGAAGCACTGGGGCAATACCCCTGAGAAGTGGCCCTGCTGCTGCATCGCCTTGCCACCACATCAGTGCCCCACCCCACTTCATTAAAATTGAACCCTTAAATTACAATATCATTTGCACAGCCAAAATGTTCACTTAGTTTATAAACTAAGAAGTTTATAAATTGCTGGCTTCAACCTGTTTACTGGCTTCAAGATAACACATTTGTTATACAATCACACACGTTCCGATTTTCAGTGCTTTATGTGTGAATCATATTACAGTATAAGCAATACTCTACATTATGTGCAAGGTAATCACAGGATGTAACAGGAAAAAATCATAGAAATCAGAGTTGGGACCTTCAAAATCACCAGATTCAACTCCCTGACAATGCAGAGTGTCCACAACTACAAAACCCCAGATAGAGGCTATCTAACCTCTGTTTAAAGACAGACAATGGGTAACTCTCTGCTAAAGCCTTCAAAACTAAAACAGTTCTTTGAATATCTGCCTCATTACTTCCCTACCATCAATACAATGGTGAATATCATCACTCCTTACTCTTCCCTAACTCCCTCCTTGACAAAACAGAAATAAAAAATTCAACATCTTGAATAACCCCCCATTTTGCAATTAGAGCACAGTATCAAATTATGTGATATATATATATATGCAATTGTTTAGATTTTTCCTATGATACATGGTTCAGCAACTTCCTCTACTGAATTTCAGCCGAAGGAGCAAAACTACAATCCCACACACTCTTACATGGGAGTAAATTCAGCTGAATATAGTAATGATCCTGACTTTGTGCATTTGGCAAGCAAAATTTGATCTTCATTCATTCCCTTTTCTACTTTTGCAGAGTATTCAGAGTGTGTCAGATTTCCAATTGAGGCATTTCCTTGTGCAAAAAACCTCTTTTCTGGGAAAGAACACTGGAAAGATTCTTGCCCCCACTGTAACTCTACTCATCTCCTTTGGGTACATCCAGCCCCCTAGGCTCACTCCAACCACCTGGAAAAGGTTGTTCCAACACACTCCCCCCTTCTGCCCCCAAAAACAGGGTCAACAGGGAACAAAACCAGAGTGACCATTTGTCATAACAAGAGAAAGGGGATAAGGTCCCTCTAAAATATAAGACACTCAAGAAATATATAGGACATTAAATGAGCTTAAAAACTCTCATATATATTGCTTTCATGTGAATGACCACTATATTACTTTTAAAACTATTACATATAATTTATTAATTACAAGAAGGCTATATACTGCCAAGTATATAGGACACTGAAAGGAAAAGGAGGACACTGAAGTTTTTCCAGGACAAATGGCTAAAATGCAGGACATATCCTGGAAAGGTGGGACATATGGTTACTCTAAACCAAACCCTCTCTTCTAAACAGGAACCCTCCAACCCCTCTGCCAGCCAGAGCTCTTCCAGCCACTTGGAGCCCACTTCGTGTATGTCTATTCAGAAGTAAGTCCCATTCTAATCAATAGGGCTTACTCTCAAGCAAATGTAGACAGGATGGCAGCCACAAGCATATAAGACCAAAGACCTCTCCAAAAGCCTAGGCACACAGAACTAGTGTAGACTACAGCAGAAAGGGCTTCTGTCCCTTTAAAAGCCTTTGGAGGAAGAAGGAAAATCTCCAGGGAGGCAGCCATTTCTGTTTACTATATGGCCTTAACTGGCCTTACCTGGGGCACAAAGATGAGTGGGAGAGGAAGGAGATAACAGTGAAGAAGATCTGTAAACCTCCTTTTGGGGCAGCGGGGCTCCTGGGCTGCTCTCCTGACTGCAGGTAGAACAGAGGGAAAAGCATGTTGCCCTAGCTACCTTCAACTCTTCCTCTGAAAGGGAAAGAAAGCCCCTCTGAACTGCAGGTGGAGGCAGAGGCAGAAGCTGGCACATGTGCAAGACAGGCACTTCAGAAGTCAGACAGTAGAGACATGGTGCACATGCGTGTGACTCTAAATAGACTCCCAATAGGAGTTCACAGCACATGGTCCTTCCAGGTTGAGGTTTCTTTAGTGTGAATGTTTCTGCCTTGAGGAATTTTGGGCCCCTCTTCAAAGTGCAAAAAATCATTCCTACAACAAACGCCATGCCTATCCCCACAAATGATACACGTCTGTCTGAGTGGCTCATATAAGACCATATCAGAATCTAAATAGCCATGTTTTCTCTCTTAATGCAATAGCACAGTCACCAACAAGACTGAAGAAAGGAGCTGCCAATTAAGAAGAAGCAGGATACAATATGTGCCTTACCAGTTTCCACAGTGTTTTCTGTTTCTCCTGCCTCCAACCCATCCATGCTGTCTTCATCCTCCACTGCAGGTTTTCCTCTACTCCGAGGCCTATGAAACATAAAAAAGACTGTTCAGAGTATAATAAAATGATTTTGTATAAAATCTAATCAAGAAAATTGTTCTATTAACTTAAGTGTTAAATACTAAATTAGCTAGAATTTTGAAGCATTAAAAGAGAGCTCTATTTTTTTTTTACTACTAATTGTCTGAATATGATACACAGGGATAAACTGAGATATGCCCTTCCATCTGTTCATATTACTCAGTTTCTCTGCTATTACAAATAAATGGTTCACATTTAACAAAAAAGAAAAGGTAAAACCCATATAGGTTGGATTCAAAGAGCTTCTTTAGTTATGTTGAGAAGATCTGTGAGCTTCTTTGTAAACTGCTTTGTGTACTTTTTGATGAAAAGTTATATATAAATACTGTTGATGACAATGATGACGCATGTATGCAGTGCAAAGCTATTGTGTTCAAATAACAGTTATTGTGAAAGTAACAAGTGTGTTTTAAGTAACAATTTTTTTTCAGACATAGTCAAGCAATAACTTCTTGCTCTTTCCAACCTAGTCCCAAAATGATGCATTTTGGGGAGAGTTTAGGAGGAGTAAGAGCCACCTGGAGATATAGAAGTGAATTTTTCAATGATAAAAGGACTTATGTAGGCTAAGGCTGCAATCCTAAAGATATTTTCCTGGGAGTAAGACCCACTGAACACAGTGGGGCTTACTTTAGAGTAGACATGGTTAGGATTGTGCTCTTAGTGGAGCAGTTTGATGGCAAATGGTAGGAGGCCCAATTATGATAATTTTTGGCATTCTGCAAGCACTTTAATGTGGACCCTGGTATCTGCAGGGGCTTTTGGAAAAAAAGAACACTTTTTCCACTTATCCCATCCTTCTGCTGAGTTCCTCAGGGCAGAATAAGGTGTTCACACCCTGCAGGCAAAAGGCAACTTCTTCAGCGTTTGTACCATAGGAAACTGTGTCTGCTTGTTGTGGATTGGAGTTTTCTGGGGATACCTGGCTGGCCTGTCGCAGGAGCCTGTCGTCAGGACATTGGCTTTCCCACCGAAGTGGTACCTATTCATCTACTTGCACTGGCATGTTTTCAAACTGCTAGGTTGGCAGGAGACAGGCTAAGGATGGGAGCTCACCCCATCGAGTAGTACTTGGATCTTGAACTGCTGACCTACGGAATTCCGGTTAAGCAGTGTTCTAACTCCAGCGCTCTAACCACTGAGCCACTGCAGCTCTCTTCCCACACACACAGCATACAATTTTATTCTTATAATAAACCTCAGAAAACAGATTAGGCTGAGAGATGGTGAATAACATAGGGTTACCCAGTGAGTCTCAGTTTAAGCAGGTGTTTCAATCAGAAGGAAACAGAAAATATGTAAAGCATTAAAAAACGGGAGGACACGACAACATTATTACATGCTCAATCTGTCCAAAGTTAGCAGAAATACAGTGCATCCTAAGAAGAAAGTCAGATATGAGTTGAGATGAGCTTAAACAGTTTCTAATCACAATAATTACAGCTCCTGTGCAAAGAAATATCAGAGGGTGGAGGTTGCATATAAGACTTACAGTGCAATCCTAAGCATGTCTACTCTAAAGTAAGTTCCATTGTGTTCAATAGTACTTACACCCAGGAAGGTGTGCAGCCTTAATACAACATGTTTAAATGAGAACTAAAGTTTGATTATGCAAGAGTGCTCATATACCAAATGTTTTTCTATAGTAAGTAGCTGGATCCAATCGTATTGGCTCTGCCTTTCCACTGGACTAATTCAGTGGCGTGGAGAGGGGGGATTTGCTGCTTGGGTAACAGCCTATCCTCCATAACAGTCCAACCCAGGCTTTCATGCTTTAGCGTATGCAACGCAGAGCACGATAGCATAGTCTTTCAAGACTGACGGAGGCCTGCTACTTAATTAATATACTTTCCTTTTCTTTATTTAATAGGTGATAAAATTGACATATTTACATCCTAAATAAAACAATACAAACCTCTACCTTCTAAAGCAGTGGTTCTCAATCTTCCTAATGCTGTGACCCCTTTATAAGTTCCTCATGTTGTGGGGACCCCCAACCATAAAATTATTTTCATTGCAACTGCTGCAGTGCTGTGCACACTTTCCTGGCAGTAAACCTCACTGAACTCAATAGGAATGACTTCTGAGTACACATGCATAGAATTGGGCTCTAAGACTGCAAACCTGGCACTTTCCTGTGAGTAAGCCCCATTCACTATCATGTGTCTGACTTCTGAGGAGACCTCCATAGGACTGGGATCTCAGGCAGCAGAGCCAGCCACAGTTCTCTGGGAGTAGCTCCATTCACTATCATGGGACTGACTTCTGAGGAGACCTCTATAGGATTGGGATCTCAGGCAGCACAGCCAGTCACTGTTTCCTGGTCGTAAGTCCCATTCACTTATCATGAACAACAACAACATTGAGGGAGCTTACTTTTGAGTAGAGCACAAGGAGCAGGGCACAACAGTCGGTGCACAAGCAGGGTGCCCACCAGACAGTCTACCCATCAGAGCTCTAGCACCATGCTCACACCTCAGTCCACAGGTGCACTGAGGATCTATGGTGGGGAGGTGGAGGCTGCCATCTGTGGTGAGTGTGTCGGGTTCCTCCCCCCCGCCCCCCAAGTCTCCACATCGGTCTCACAGCAGCTCAGAGGCTCCTTCTGAGCTGCTTCTCAGTGGCTTCTTTCATCTGCAGTGGCTCCAGTGTTTCTGCCAGGTCTTTCCAGCTGGCCCTCTGCTCCAGGAGTCTTTAGGCGACCCCCAGGAAAGCTCCAGGCGACCCCCAAAGGGGTCCCGACCCCCACTTTGAGAAACGCTGTTCTAAAGTGACATGCTGTTGATTTCTCAACTGTGTTCCCTTCCCCCAATACATTTTCAGCAATGCATTTAACATTAGTAAAATCACAGGTTTGAACTAATTGAATATAATTACTCCTTTTCAATATAGAACATACCCCACATCTGCTGTTTTCATGCAATTTTCCTCTTCATTATTTTCTTTATTCATTATTTTTAAAAACCTTCTAAACTACTGCACAGGTTTAAAATAGCTCCATAAGGGGGGGATTACAAAATAAAAGTCATAACTTGAGTTTTTCAGTGTATGAAGGACTTATATACTCCTGTACAGTGGTACCTCATGTAACATATTTAATTCGTTCTGGAGGCAGGTTTGTTATATGAAACGTTCTTTACATAAAGCGGATTTTCCCATAGGAAATAATGGAAACTCAGACGATTGGTTCCATAACCCAAAAAATATTAATATAAAAATATTAACTGGATGTAAAAATGATGACAAAATACTGGAATGAATTCAAAACATGCATTCAATGTGCATGACCCTATGAAGTTTCTTAGGTTACAATCCTAAAGACAGTTTCCTGGGAGTAAGCCCCATTTAATACATGGAGTAAGCCCCATTTAACATGGGAGTTAAACATTTAACATGGAAATGGGAGTAAGCCCCATTTAACATTTATTTATTTTTATTTTATTTTACTTAATTTGTTTCCTGCCTTTCCTCATCCACAAGAGAGAGCCCAAGGCGGCTAAAATGAATAAAAATAAAACACCATTAAAATAATAATAAATAGAAGTTAAAACATACCGTATTTCCCGGTTTATAAGACGCACTTTTTTTCTTCCCAAGGGGGGGGGGAATGTCTGTGCGTCTGATAGAGTGATAGGGCCAATCCTGGAGCACCGTACCCCATCATGTCATATATTGTTGGATTCGTATTGAAGAGCAGAATCCAATGCAACAATCAATTTTGAGATATTTCCTTCCTATCAAAGGTTATGGCCAAAAAAGTAAAAATCAAAAATATAAAAACAAAAAAATACATTTTCTGGCAATTTAAGTGGGTAGGAATTTTGCCCTGGGAGGTAGGAATTTTGGCCTTGGAGTTCAGGAATTTTGGGTTTGGCTTCTGGTCACCCTGGCACAGTTGCAATCCTAACCAGCCTTCCCTGGCTTGGAGACTTGCTCCAAAGTAGACATGTACAAGACCTGGTCCTGCCTTCTCCATGCCTGTGCCTCCCTCACTCTTCCCTATGTATCTAGATCCCCTCACTTTTCCCTACCTACCCCCCAAAAGAACCCCCCCAACTTACCTGCCTTCCTGAACTATTTGCAATGAGATTTGTGCAAAATGTTGTTGTCTGATCATTTGCAATGATATTTGTGCAGAAGTTGCAAATCACTGACACTAGAGATGATGAGTTTTTGGGGCTACCAGAAAATTAAAAGAGTGCTTGAAGCTTAAAGTCTTTCCTCATTTGTTAATGACAGTGTTAATGGTTCTTAATACCACTGTTGACTTTACATGGTTGAAATATTATTCTGCTATATTTTATGAAATATATTAGTACACCATTTGGTTCAGAATATTTTTTTCTTGTTTTACTCTTCTAAACTTTGGTGCGTCTCATGGTCCGGTGCGTGTAATAAGCCGGGAAATACGGTAATTAAAATACACTTAAAATGCAATGAGATTTAAAACTGAAGCAATTAAAACAGACTAAAAACTTTGTTAAAAACAATAATACATAAACACAATAAAACTGCCTCCCAACCCCTGCCCCATTTAAAAGTGTTTTATAAAATAAAAGGTTTTTAGGCTCTGCCTGAAGCTCTATATTGAGGGAGCCTTCCTCAGTTCTATGGGGAGGGAGTTCCAAAGCCGGGGTGCCACCATCGAGAAGGCCCTATCTCTGGCTGCCACACCTCTCACGTCTCTTAGTGGCGGCACAGTCAGTAGGGCCCCCTCAGATGACCTTAGGTGACGGGTTGGATTGTACAGAAGAAAGCAGTCCCTCAGGTACCCTGGACCCGAGCCATTTAGGGCTTTAATGGTCAGGACCAGCACTTTGAATTCAGCCTGGAAACGAATGGGCAGCCAGTGTAGTCGCTGAAGCAGTGGTCCGACAGAGTCAAACCGACGAGCCCCAGCAACCACACAGGCCGCCACATTCTGGACTAGTTGAAGTTTCCGGATCGTCTTCAGAGGCAGCCTCACGTAGAGCGCATTACAATAATCTAGTCTCAATGTCACTAGGGCATGGATCACCGTGGCCAGATCTGAATAACTCGGGTATGGTTGCAGTTGGCGGATCAGCCGAAGCTGAGCAAAGGCTCCCCTGGTTAGGCGGCTGCAATCAAAGACACTTTCTAAGTGTCTCCCCACTTTCTCTTCATCCTGAGCCTCTCTCTCCCCTGCTCCCTTTCTGGCTAGCCCTGAGCTGCTTCCCTCTTCACTGCTCTTCTCTCCGTCTGCCCAGCGGACCCCCAGCCACAGGAGGAACAGCGTGGAAGTGTTGCTTTCGCTATGGGGAGGTGTGCTAGGCAGCCCTGACGCTTTTTAAAAGGGCTGCCGGCCAGCGCGTCTGCCCCAACTGCCAACGTTTGTTTGTTATGTGAAGCACAGTTTGTTACATGAAGCAGAATCCTAGATAAATTTTTGTTTGTTACATGGAACATACTTTACGTGAGGCATTTGTTATGTGAGCCGCCACTGTATTTCTATCCCACCTTTTCTCCCCAAAGCAACTCAAGGCGGATTACATCCAGTGGTGGGATTCAAATAAATTAACAACAGGTTCTATGTCCTAATAACCTAAATTAACAACAGGTTCTGTGTCCATAGAACACCAGGTTCTATGTCCCATTAGTAACCTTTTCTCAGAACCAGGCACTCATTAGCAAAGGGTTCTATAGAACCTGTCAGAACCTGAAGCCCACCATTGATTACATCATAGTGGAACAATTAAAAATGTACCTTAAGGACATCCCTGAAAATGCTTATTAATTTTACTTTCACTATATTTTAGGCTTAATTTTAAGCCATCCATACGTAACCCATGAGAAGTCATAGATTTCTCTCTCTGGAAGAAGGTAAGTCTCCTCAACTGAAAATTTCAAGGCGTGATTTGTGACAACCATTCTCTGCCAGAAAGAACTCTACTGGTTCTGCTACCAAAACACATAATCATTAAGAAAAACTTCATGTTCCATAACTTACCTCTGCACTACTGAATTTAAACTACACAGCCCCTGCACATAGCTCGTACAACTGAAGCTTGGCATCTTAAAATAACTAACACCTAAGTAATACATAGCGTACTTTGGAATTTTAAAACTTGCTGTGTAAACTCTGCTAGTGAAAGAGAATGCAAGTAAAAAACTAAGTTGGTAAATCATCCAGTTAAAATTGTAAATAGATCATCCTCTTCCACTGAAGTGTTTGGGGAAGGCTTTCTGAGTAAGGAACCTTCATGTGTCATTCTGAGAGCCTGTAGCACTCTGTCACAGCATATGCCTACAACTTTGATATAAGCATATGAAATGAAGCAGCAAGTAACATTTTTCAGAGAAGGCAATAAAAAAGTAATTAATGAACAACTAGCCAACTGTCACACAAAATTATGGAACTGGAGAGCTGGAAGGTGATCTGTCCAAACCATTTATGAATATTGATTCTAATTGTTCTGAAAAAAACTGCCTACCAGACAATTCTGATACGCGGGGTACCGGTATTTGTAAAAACACAATTACAACAACATGTAATAACCTTAACAGAACACAGAATTTGTTATTTTTACTACTAAAAGAGTCCTCATAACAGCATATATCAATGATAATTAAGAAGTCATTACAATCTGAACAAAATGTGATCAGTAGAATACAGGGTGTGGCCATATCCACAGATCCACTTATTTGTAGATTGGGTCCAAGGTCCCCATGCACATCCCTTCCAGAGGCAACCTTGCCTCTGGAGGGTCCTCTGAGCCCAGCAGAGAGTGCAGATGTCTGTTCAGAATGATAGCAACAGTGAAAAAAGTCACTTTTAGTTTCTCCATGAAATTGAAATGCCATTTTTAATGCCTTGTGACAGGGTTTCTCAACCCCAGTCCGGGGTCAACTGGAGGTCTTTGGCAGCTGCCTGACCAGTCCATGAGAGGACTTCTCCAAGTGCCCCTCTTCACAGCAGAAGGCCTCTGTCTGAGGACTGCAGCCTCAGAGACCAAACCTATACCTATTTACTTAGTAGTAACTCCCATTGTAGTCAGTAGGGCTTACTCCCAGGAAAGTGTGAACAGGATTGCAGCCTCAGAGCCCAATCCTATGCCTTTCTACTCAGAAATAAGTCCCACTGTAGGCAGTTGGAGATTACTCCCAGGAAAGTGCAGATAAGAGTGCAGCCTCATAGTACAAAGAATGCCTGTCTATCTATATACAGTGGCGCCTCACATAACAAACACCTCACGTAAAGTATGTTCCACGTGACAAACAAAAATTTATCCTAGATTCTGCTTCATGTAACAAACTGTGCTTCACATAACAAACACACTCGGCAGTTGGGGCAGACGTGCTGGCAAGCAGCCCTTTGAAAAAGCGTCAGGGCTGCCTAGAACGCCTCCCCATAGCGAAAGCAACACTTCTGCATTGTTCCTCCTGTGGCCGTCCGTTGGGCAGAGGAAGAGAACAGTGGTGGAGAGGAGGGAAGCAGCTCAGGGCTAGCCAGAAGGGAGCAGGGAAGAGAGAGGTTCAGGATGAAGAGGAGAAAGTGGGGAGACACGTTGAAAGTGTCTTGGATTGCTGCCTCCTAACCATGTTTACCCAGAAGTAAGCCCCATTGTGTTAAATGGGGCTTACTCCCAGGAAAGTGTCTTTAGGACTGCAGCCTAAGTAGACTTCATAGGATCATGCACATTTGAATGCATGTTTTGAATTCAATTCCAGTGTTTTCTCATCATTTTTACAACCAGTTAATATTTTTATATGAATATTTATTGGGTTGTGGAACCAATTGTCTGAGTTTCCATTATTTCCTATGGGAAAATCCACTTCACATAAAGAACATTTCACATAACAAACATGCCTCCAGAACGAATTAAATTTGTTACGTGAGGCGCCACTGTATATAACAGAGAAAAATCACTTACTCACCAACACCCTGCCAAAACCGTGGGGTCTAGAAGTGTGAAATTTGGGGTGGGTGTTCCTTCCGTGACTGAGGGGTGCACTAGGAACCGGTTTTTGGAAATTCCAACCAGAAGGGGGTGAAAAGGGGCGCATCGCGTTTTTCTCCCTATACTTTGCATTGAAGAACCAGTGACTGAGGGATTCTCTGCCACAACCCCCAGACCTAGAAGCATGAAATTTGGGGATGGTGTTCCTTCTGTCACATGAACACCTACTAAAAAACCAATGTGGAGAAATTTAACCCTTAAGGGGCTGAAAGGGGGTGCTAGGTGTTTTTGTCCTATACTTAACAGGGAAGACTGACCAACCTCCAGCCAATTTGGTGCTCGGTGCAGTGGGGGGGATGTTGTTCAGAGGAAGGAGTTACACTGGGGAAGATGCTGCAGATGGGGGAGATGCTGCGCATGGGGAAGATGATATGCAGGGGCAGATGTTGCACTGTGGAGGGATGGGGTAAGAGGGAATTTTTTATTCCCGCAACGCGGGTACACTTTTTGCTAGTTCAAAAATAAGTCCCATTACCCCTGCTTACTGGTCAAGAGACACTCTTTCAAGTGGGTGTTCCTCTTTTATATAGCAGGGGGAGAGTAACTGGCCCTCCACACCCCAGCAATGTCTGTTCTAGTGGCTTCTGCTGGTGTTCTTTTTGCACTTTAGATTGTGAGCCCTTTTGGGACAGGGACCCATTAGCTATTAATTTTTTTCATTTTCTTGTAAACCGCTTTGTGAACTTTTCAGTTGAAAAGCGGTATATAAATACTGTAGATGTAGATGTAGATTATAGTCAATGAGGCTTACTTTCCAATAGTAACTAGGATGGCTTTGTGCATTTTTACTGCATCCTGCATTGAAAGAGGTTGAAAATCCCTACTCTAAATAGACATGCATTGAGACATTGGGTTCTTACCTGCAATCCCATCCACAGTCACCTAACAATAGCTCTATTTATTATATTTATATATATTATATTATATTTATTATATAATTTATAGCTGGAGACAGCTGTGCTGTGACCTAGGTGGGAAAACCCTCCCTCCAGGTAGCCAGAGGCAGAACTCTCCCCCCACCTCTGGGCTGGTCCCTGGAAAATTTCAATCCTAAGAACCGGTCCTTCGTACCAAAAAGAAGCCTTATGCCTTCATAACCACTGCCTTATGAGGTATTGGAGGCATTCTGGGACTCTTGCCTGCAGAAACCCAGATCCCAACATAGATGAAGGGAAGATCTAACTACGCCATGACTTGCTTCCCATGATACTACAACAATATTATGGTACGTGCATTTTCAAACTTGTAATTGTTTCAGGTTAAATGAAGTCCAAAACTCAAAATTTACATAGATCATTCACTACAGGTCTTTATTACATATTTATCTCAATAAACATTCTTATGTGAGAATTTCATGAACCAGTGTTCCTTATCACAACACCAATATCGACTAAATGTGCCACTGACCATCATCTCAAAATTTCATGTGGGTTAGAGTGTGCATGTATTTTTAGCATGCATTCTGAGAGATGGAGTTTTAATTTCACTAAAAAAATCCGATTTTCATACAACAAAATAACAAATACTGTCACCCCAAATAATTATTTTTAAATGTAGGATTTTTGCAAGTTTACGTCAAGCTTGGTTAACACCAGTTCACTGGAAAATTGTGAGACTAGTTCATGTGTACCATCCAAAAAGGAGGAGAGGAGCTTCTATGGCTTAAAACTGGGTTTTGGGCCTCCACTTGGAGAGTTATACATTGACGTATAATTGAAGGTATTTTGTCAAAATTGTGAAGGCTATACTGATATCATTTTTGCAACTTTCTCATTGTAAAATTTCACACCAAGGCAGTAATTGGCAGGGACAAAATTATATAGCAATTAGGGCATGACAGCAAAAGCAAACAAGTACTGAAAATGGGTTTGACACTTCTGGTAACAAGCAGGTAATTATCACAGCAGCTTGAAAGGGGCATAATCAACCAAACTGACATCATCCCACCCACATAATAAACGTGAAACCCCTTTACGTCCAAATGTAGCTTTTACACACAGCTGGTAAATGTGGCTAGTCTAGTCTCCATGTCTGTGTCTCCTCTGCAGCTGAGGTTTCTTTCAGACCAGTTCAGAGAACTACTGTTTTGAAGTGAGGTTTCACTTAAAGTAAAATAACTCACAGAAATATATATTCTAACTCTCCTTCTACAATATGGTATCTTAAAGTATACTTCCATAATAATTTCTACCTTTTTTACTGATCACACAAATACACTTGAAGTCTATTTGTATTTTAGCAGCAGTTAATCCATTTAAAATAATCTTCTTATAGAAAAATACTTGGTTCTGTCTCCATCCTTTGTAAGTATGCTAATGTAGCATATAACATGACATCTCTGCAAATTTTCAAAAAAGATACTAACTTTACAGTGTGCTACTGATAGAGCACTAATAGATTTTTCAAACTTTACGTTATTTTACAACAAATGAAAATAGCAAGAGCTGTAGTTCCCATTTTTTAAAAAAAGTTTAGAAGCTCAAACTGTAAAAAAAACAGAAATATGTATAAAACACTCAGTTTTACATCAAAATACTGAAACTGTACAAAACAAATCTCAAGTACAACATCCACAAATGAACCAGTCACTCGGGAAAGCCAGAATGGGATAGGGGTATTAAATAAATAATACGTAAGTAAATAAATAAAGTAGTATTGGCATCCATCAGTCTCGAAAGACTATAGTATCATGCTCTACACTGTATGTGAAGCACAAAGGCCTGAGTAGATTAATATGGCGGATAGGCTGTTACCCAAGCAGCAAATCCCCCCTCTCCACACCACTGAAATAGTCCAATGGAGCAGCAGAGCCGATACGATTGGTTCCAGCTGTGTCAAAGAGCTGGACTAAGCACTGAAGCTCAACCTGTCTTGTAGGGACCCAGGTCTCAAACCCTGGCCTGCTGGTTAACAGGCACACTGTCTTAACCAGTTGCCCCACCCACAGCTTCCAAGTAAATAAATAAATAAAGGCACAAAAGCATACATAAGATACGAAAACTGTTTGCTGTACTGGCAGTGCAATCCTAAGCATGTCTACTCAAAAGTAAATCCAATAATACTTACTGCCAGGAAAGCATGGTTAGGATTACAACCAAAAACATGTCTGAAGGAAGACAGCAGTAGTTAAATCAACTGCTGCTGGCTAAAAAGTAATCAATTATATAGCTGTATGTGTATATATCATGTAGAAGATGGTAGTTTTGTTAAATCACCAAATGAATGGCTACAAAGATGGAAGGAATTCTTTGAACATTTATACAATTGTGATCCACCGCAGGAACCACCATCAGAACCACCATCTACTAATATGTCAGAGACCCCAATTTCTGACAGTGAACCCTGCACTAATGAACTGAGGAATGGAAAGGCACCAGGACTGGACAACATTACAGCTGAAATTATAAAAGCTAGAGGAGATAGCCTGATACAACAACTCCATGCCCTTATTACTCAAGTAAATAAATATTACTCAAGAAAATCAGAGAGCATTCCAGCTTGCAAGAACTATTGTGGAATTAGCCTGCTTCCAGTCCTTGGAAGAGTATTTATGTAACTCATACAATCAAGGCTTCAGAATCATTGAGAGCAAACCAGTCATGAAGAACAAGATGGTTTCAAGCCACACAGTGGCTGCACAGACCAGATATTTACTATATGCCAGCTGTTAAAAGAAAGGATCCAATGTGGAAAAAATAACCATCATTGTGTTCATAGATTTCAAGTCTGCTTTTGATAGCATTCATCAGCAACCTCTTTGGAGAACACTAAAAAATGGGCACATACAACTGAAAATTATTCAGCGATATAATAATAACATTCAAACAGTGGAATAACAAGCAAGGTGCGGATCAGGAATGAACTGTCCTCAGAGTTCTCAATTCAAACTGGAGCTCTCCAGGGCGATGTCACCTCCCCCTAGCCCTTTAATACTATAATCAAAGCAGTAATGCAAAAAATGGAAAACCAAGACAAAGTACGGTATGGCATGAAGAACTTCCTCACAGATCTGATGTTAACCGATGACAGCGCTATATTTGCAAATACAGATATAGAGGCAACAAATATCCTCAACCACATTGCCTGAACTGCCTAAAAATCAACACTGATTTTGGCCTAAAAATCTACACTGAAAAGACCAAAGTGATGAAACTGGATGGGTCCCAAGCTTGTGACCAACTGAATGGAGCCAGAATATAGTAGGGTGCAATATAGCAGGTGCAAGAATTTAAATAACTTGGTTCAGTGGTATAGGAAAAGGAACTGGTTTCTACCAATGAAATCCACAGTAGAATTGGACAGGTAGCAACTGCCTTCGTTTCATTAAAGTGGTCACTGCCAAAACCAAAATGTGCCTATTTAGAACCCTGATTTTACCAATACTCAGTAGTCTTTTTCTGGCGATATGCCCCCCTGTGTGAGTACTAGCACCTCTGTGTGGGTACCAGCACCTCTGTGAGTGAGTACCGGCATACACACACATATAAACACACACAGGTGAGTAACCGCAGGTAATTGTGAGTACAGGCAAGTTAGTAACAGCACCTGTCAACACTCCTAAATGAGTTGGAAACTTGGACCATTCTCAAATTGGATACGAACAAGTTGGATACAAATTGGATACAGCACATTTTAAATGTGCTGCTTAAGGCAGATTCTTCGTATATCTTTACATGACTGCATTTCAAAAGATACCGTAAGAACAAAGTGTGACCAACAACCAACAATTGAAAAGCAGGTACAAAAACGCAGACAGACAGCACAATCCAGAGCAACTAATCTGACCACAATAAGAGCCCTTGGGTTGCCCTATCTATTACTAGGGTGGAGCAACTGCAAGATGCTCCAGCCCAGTTACTCTGGAAGAGGCTTAGGGCAGAGCAAGGCAACATAGGGTGCCCTAAGAGAGGTGGACCTGCTCTGCCCTAACTGGGGCAGCCTAAGCAGCTCAGGAGAGGCAAGTTGAGGGCATGTTTAGCATTGCCTAGGGCAGAGCAGTTACTCTGTATCCAAAGCCTGTTTCAAGGCAGAAATGACCTCTTCCAGTTCCTCAGAGATATACCACCTCAGGAGCAGGTATAGTAATGAGTAGAACCATAGGAGTCCATGATAAGGCCTGAGTAAGAATGGTAGTGTTGACCAAAAATCTGAGTTCTTGGCCAGCCTAGCTGCAATCCCTGCCTCTCAGGATATGGCACAACTATGGCAGCCCACTAACCTCAGGATACAGCAGGCCACTCCAAGCATCCATCTCGCACTAGAAGAACTGCAGCTGTAACTGGTTGTCAGGAATTGCTGGGCTTCCTTATAATGTAGGCACCGTAGCTGTTCCTTTTTCAGTGTGATCTGAGGGGCGTCTACTCAGGAGCAAGTCCTCCCCATGTGTCAATTACTTAGCATGCTCTGGAGCAGTTAGGGCAGCCCAGGCTTCCTGACTCTCTGGATGCAGCATAACTTTCTGCTCTGGATACAGAATAGTTAGGGGAGAGCAGTTAGGGCAGAGCAGGTTGAACTTGCTCTGGATTGTGCCCTAACCCTAAAATCCAGAGTAACTACAGGAGCACGTAAGAGACATTACGTGCACCCATAGTTACTGCATCACCTAGTGAAAACCTATGGGAAATTCATATTGCAATCCAAAGCAAATTGTTCTTACACCGGAGCAAGGACTCCCCATAGTTACTCTTGACTGCGACCTAAGATGGTTTGAGTATGTTTGCTGAACGGACCCCAGCAGGCTACAATATGGGCTCTTATGGCAAAAATGACCAACTGATCAGAAAGTCCAGCGTGCAGTGCCGAAGAAAACTTGGGTGAAAAGTCACAGATGATATAAAGAGGCAGTGACTGACAATCAACCAGGCCAAACAAATCACCATGGACTGTAGTCAATGGAAATCAATTGTTAGTGAGTCATTGAATCCACCAGCACCTACAGCAGAATACTGGCAGAGAAAAATATCAACTCTGCCAGCCACTGGCTCAGGGCTTAAGTGAAGTGAATACATATGTGTATGTGAAAAAGAGGAAGGAGATCACTGAATGGTGATCATAGACAAATGCCCAAACCTTTTTGCTACCATCCACTTCAAATATTGGACATTTTATACCCCGCCTTCCCCATGTCAAAGCAAATGCCCAATGCAGCTTAAAACGTTTTTTATCTTTTTGTCCCTGTGAGATAGATTATGCTTAGACTGAGAAAGCAACATGGCTGAGAGTGGATTTGAACCAAGTTCTTCCAGGTCTCAGTCAACTTCCTTACCACTACACCATCCTAACTCTCCTAACTTGAGACTTGCATATTGTATCATGCTAGTATAAAACTTGGTTTTAATATTTTGACATAAAACAGAAAGTTTACTGCACATAATTAATACAATTGGTCAATTTTTTCCACAGGTGTCTTTAATATTAAAGACACAAGTACAGATAGAGCATTCCTAAACAAAAAATCTGAAACATTTTATTCAATATATATTCAGCTTAATTATTTGCTGCCAGTGCCACCCTCTTTCCTGGTTGAAGGAAGCAACAGAGGAGGCAGCATAGGTTCAGACTAGTTCTGTTTCCCACAACATTGCTTTCAGGGATAACACGCATACTCCCTCACGCAACACGCAACCTCAGAACTGATGTGCAGATACAGCTTGTGGCTCCCCCTCCCTTCATGGCTCACCTGACTTGCCAATCTTTCATTAAGTGAAACAACAGAGTCATCTGTATCGATTATGTAGAACAGTGTTTCTCAAACTGTGGGTTAGGATCCAATAAGTGGGTCATGAGCCAATTTCAGGTAGGTCATTCATTTCAATACTTGATTTTTAATATATGAGATTTGATGCGACCATGGTATATGACTACATTTGGGGAAATGTTACAGATCTGTACTTTAATCAAGCTATTATGTATGTGTTTTTAACAATGAGAGTCAAAGGGACATTTGCAGGTACATTTCGTTAGTAACGTATAATACTATAATAAAGTATTTCAATCTAAAGCTGAGCACGCTTTTCCTGATATGTCAGACACTATAGCAATAGCATAAACAGCCTTACAACCAAAATCTAAATGTTTTTGTTCCACTGGCAAATCAAATTTCTAAGACAGCAGTTTTCAACCACTGTGCAATGGCACACTGGAGTCCTGCAGGGGGTTCACAGGTATGTCACAAGAGTTTTGGGAAGGTAATTTATAATTATGGCAGTAGGAAGATTTCAGGAGCATGGTTTGCCTTGTCAATGGTTAAAAAAAACTGATGAGGTTCCTTGACAATTTTAACACCTTGTCAGTGTGCCATGAGATGAAAAAGCATGAAAATCACAAAAAGCATGAAAATTCTAAAGTATACCACAATTGCATTTTATTTCTAGCAAACAAGGGACAATCTTCTGGTCTCAGTGTCAAGCAAGCACATGTTTCTAGGAAAAAGAAGTGAGTGTTGAAATGCTTCTGAAATATTTGTGAAAAGTTAACTTTCTAAAGGCTTATCATATTTCAAAAGGTGTTTACGTGAAACATCTGTAATGTACCAAAAGGTATTATCTTTTGGATCTAACAACAAAAGCAGGCTCTAAGCCAACAAAAATCCACTTTTAATGTAGGGTTCAAATTTCCCAAGAACATCTTGTTTTGACTAATGATGCTTGAATTAAAACAAGCGAGAACTCAACAAGTATCTTTGCGAAACATTCAGTTACGTCACCTCTACCTGTAGCACAAAAGGTTCATAAATTCATTTGAAAGAGTACTCATATTTCTGGGGAATAAATTTGCTGTTGAGCCAATTCAAATAACCTTGAAAGAAGGCTGACACATTTTGGGTCTGAAATACTGGAATATGTCATATGAACCTGATATACACAGCAGAGTTTTGTTCCTAACCCTTATTTTCCTATGCATGTTAATTTTGCCCTGCAACTGCAGAACATCTGAAAGTTCCTTGCTAGTTGTGGAAGATTCTAACAAAACAACTTCTTCAGTGTTTGACCCGTCCAGAGGCAGGCTCAGCCTTCTCTGGATTGGAGTCATCCAAACCATGGCTGTTGACATAATAACACTTGGGAAACCTGGCCAGCCTAATGCAAGGACCTGTCACTAAGACACTGCCTATCTCACTGAAGTGGTTCCTATTTATTTAATGTACATGCATTTGCATGCTTTCAAACTGCTAGGCTGGTATGAGCTCACCACTAACCTAAAAAAGCCCTAGATACATCTAATTAAAACCAAACTTTTTAGCACCAGGACCTACTTTTTTATCCCTCACAGACTGAAAAAAGAGATCCAATATTTTATTTATTAATTAGCATTATTATTAATATACTCTAGCAATGTTTGTAACACAACAAAA
The DNA here is from genome assembly GCA_030015325.1 of Cryptoblepharus egeriae. Classification (NCBI taxonomy): domain Eukaryota; kingdom Metazoa; phylum Chordata; class Lepidosauria; order Squamata; family Scincidae; genus Cryptoblepharus; species Cryptoblepharus egeriae. Next base: position 7,008,045 of record JAREYC010000004.1, read on the forward strand.
AATAGCTATCTATGCTATGTCCTTGGGAAGGGCCCAATAGGTAGATATAAACACTATCCAGTCAAAAACAACATGACTGTGAGAGAAAACAACAACAATAAAGTTTGTGTTCTCAAAGCTGCAAGTGATTTTATTCTTCCTTTAAGGGACTTCAAAACTCAAGAGGATTTATCAAGTTGCCTTCCTCCCCACACAAAAAAGGACTACGGTTCTGTGCTCATAAATGGTGCTGCCAGGCAATGTGCCTGCTTGAAGGTTCTCTTTCAGTTCTCCCTGCTGTTCATGCCCACCCAATGTATGGCAGCTGTGCAGAACCTACCAAACCATTCCCTTCCTTACACAATCCCACCCTGACCATGATTAACAAAACCACCTCCCTTCACATTGCAGGCATAGTACAGAGGGTTATTCTTATCATCTTTGTTTGTTCTCTGTATTACCAGTCCCAGGTCACATTTTAATTCTAAGCTCCTTGGGGAAAACACATGTACTTTTGATATTACTCTGTAAAGCTCTATGTCACCAAATGTGCTGTTTGAAATAAAAATAAAAATCTCTTACTTATACAGTGTTGCTTAAATGGAAGGGAAGCCCTACGAAGAAAGGTTGTGGAAACTTGGTTATTTTCAGCCTGGAGAAGAGAAGGCTGAGAGGAGACCTGATCGCACTCTTCAGATACCTGAAGGGCTGTCAATATGGAGGAAGGGGCTCATTTGTTCTTAGCTGCCCCTGAAGGTAGAACTAGGACCAATGGGTACAAACTGCAAGAAAGGAGATTCTGGTTGGATAACAGGAAAAAAAAAATCAGGATGGTGAGGGCAGTTTGGCAGTGGAGCGGATTGCCAAGGGAGGTGGTGTACTCTCCCTCACTGGGGATCTTCAAGGAGAGGTTCCATGACCACCTGTCAGAGATGCTCTAGGAGCATTTCCTGCTACAGGCAGGGGGTTGGACTAGATGACCTACTGGGTCCCTTCCAATTCTATGATTCTGTGAAATAGATCAACTATTCCATATGGGCAGGGGCATTATCTACGAATCCCATATCTGCAGATCAGGTCCATGGGACTCCAAGCCCTCTGCCATGACACCTCAGAGGCAAAGGGAGCTCTGTTCCCCTTGCTTCTGGAGGTTGAGGAAGCAAGCACCATACCAGCAGTTGTACTTAACAACGGGGGGGGGGGGTGTTCTAGATTGGAACCCTCACAGATATGGGGGACATGCCTGTACAGTACTTTTAAAATCCAGTAGTACTGGAATACTGAAAAATGCCTGGACATTTGTGAAAAACTGAAAAACAAATAAGAATTGTTGTGAATCTCTTTGCAATTTATATAATTCCTGGTCATAGAAGAAAACCTATAGCAATTTAATTTTTCCCACATTTGGCAGTTTACTTATTTCTATTGCAATTATCTACATTCAATTTGAAGCTTGAAAATGATTGAAATGGGGTTTTCGTTATTTCCTATCTCTCCAGAGAGCAGGTTCAGTACATACAGCTACCACAGAAGACCCTGCTGTATTCACTCTAGTTCTCAAATCTGAACTGTAAAGAGGCTCCTGATGCAATAGTGTTTCTTTGTTTTTTGTTTTGCTAGCATTCTGAGCCCAACAGAGGAATTCCTTCATTTACACAGCCCATTTAAGTCAAACGAGAAATCCTGTACTTTCAGGTATGAAAGAAACAATGCTAGGAACAAGGTAAATGACTTTTTTGTGCAAAGGAAGCAACAGCATCATCAGGCAATGTTCCAAATCGCAATGCCCTTTGCACTCAACATCATCATCTCCTTTTCAAGCAAGCACTCTAGCACCCCATCTTGCTTAAGTTTCTGACATCAATTTATAAACAATACAGAGGGATGCGAAAGTAGGGTTTTTATCACGTAAAATACCCAAATATTTTACCCAAATACCCAAAAAGGAGGGTATTTATTAATAATTTATTATTATTTTATTACTTATTTCAAAAGTAGGTATACAGTTTTTATTATGGAAAAATACAGTCACAGTAAGGATGACATACAAATTGCAATCAAGTACAATCTCTTGAGGGCTCAAATTGCCAGCCTTCATCATTTACACTTTAACTCCAAATTTCTAGCCATCAACATTTACACACTTTCAATTCTTATAACTGTTATATCGATTTTTGCATCCTCCTGTACATTGTGACCTCTTCCAAATTTTTGTAATATGTACCTTTTTCCCACTGCAGACTTTTATTTACTTGGGCCATCTGGCTTGCCCTACCGGAGGTTATTTCAAAATTTCACCTTTTCTCCTTCTGAATAATTTTTCAGAAGTTCTCAACCTTTCGTCTGATGTGACCCACCTGTACTGTAGCAGAGGGCACTGAGACCCACCTCCTTCTTTAGCATCTTCAGGACTCTGGAAGCAACCAGAAGTCACTCTCAGAAGGCACAAAAGTAGAAGTAAGCCAGAATTGATTTTTTGACTGCTTTTGGAGGCCTGCATCAACATTTGCCCTGCAAATGTAACTATTCCAAATATGAAATTAAAACTTTTGAACAATACTGTTAAATATTTTATCCTGCCTTTCCTCCCAGAAGCAAATACACACCACACGCACAGAGTGTAAAACCTTGGATTGACAGCATTTTGCCAAGATAAGCAAACATTTCTAATAAATTTTGACTTGATATACAACAATGTCATGTAAAGGCAAAAAGGCAACAGCATTTGTACCGTGTGGTGACGGTGAAATAAGCCCTTTACAGTTAATGAGGGTTCACTCCTGTGTTAAGGGGAGCAATGGAAAGGGACCTAACCATGCATGTCTACTCTAAAGTAACCCTATTATAATAGGGACTCACCTTTGTCTAAGGGGGGGGGGGAGGACTGCAGCCTCAGCAACCTAAAGAGACTGAGTGCAGGTTATTGGTAATTAGTTTTATTTTTCTTTATATTTTGTATTTTCTTTATTTTTTATTATATTACAGTTCTAGCAAAACGTACCCACTTTGGGAGAGCAAAATACCCCCTGTGCACCATTCACCCTGTGTGCCATCCCCCGACTGCGCATCATCATCCCCCTGCGTGTCATCATCCCCCATAACATATTCCTTTTGGGATGTAAGGATCTACTAAGAACCTATTTGGTGTCCTGTGGTGCCTGGTGCCCAGTGGTGCCCAGTAGGGATGTCTGGTGCTTGCTGGCCATCCCCAGGGCCCACAAATATTCTTGAAATTTTACTATCATGACAAGTAAACCTCTAGTATGAAAACAAAACTTTCAAATAAACATAAACACCTACATCACCGAACCATAACTTAACAGGCTGATGATAACCCAAATGTTCCAAAGTCCTGCCATAGGCTTAAGAGTGAGAACATCTTCCCCTCAAATCTTCTTAATACACGAACATGCCATTCCCACTGCTGGGTATGGAACAGCTTGACCCACCCACATGAGCAGTTATAACCCAACTGCATTTGCACCCCATTGAATCACAGCTATTTTGTCTCCCTGCACTCCAGCTCAAATGCTGCTGTTAGGGTCATCCTTTTTTTAACCTTATAATTCAGTAATACAGCACCTGCAAATTGGACCCCAACTAAACCACCAAGGTTTTTTTAAATACATAAATGTCAAACTAGCAAATGACATGACCAAATATTCTCTTTCCATTATACAGTAGCATAAGAACAACAGACCAATGGTTTCCAATGATTTCTAAATCTTCACTAAGAGAAAATCTTCACTAAGAGAAAAAGGTCTTGACCTTAACATAGATCAACACTACAAAAGTATATAGAATAATACGTGGAACTGCTTTCATTTTTTAAAAACCAGGACAACATATAAAAGAAGTTGAAAACAAAATAACCAAATGACCAAGCTAAATTGGTGCATATATGTACACCCCTTGACTTTTGGTGGCTTCAGAAAGACTATCAACACTCACTCCTAATTAAGGCTGCAATCCTGGGAGTAAGACCCATTGTATACAATGGGGCTTACTTTTGAGTTGATATGGTTAGGACTGTGCTCTAAGCCACTCATAAGTGCTATCAAGTTCAGTATGTAAGCCTGGGATTCCAGCATAAAAGTTTAACTATCATTTTAATACAGTCACTCTACACACACCTTGATGTCTCTCCCACACCCTTTCTCCAAGAACACAATACTAACCATGTGTACTAAGAAGCAAGTCCCACTGAATTCAACTGGACTTACTCCCTAGTAAACAAGTACAGACTGCAGTTTCAGTCTCCAAAAGTGTTAATCCTTTCAAACAATATACCAGAGTTGCTTAACAAAGACATACTTTACTTGAATAATCCATCGCTAATAATACTCTTCATGATTTTATTGTATACACTGGTAAGTTTTTTCTCAAATTTAAAACTGAGAAAAACAAGCCTAGGTAACAGTAAATTCAATTTTAAAGTCTAGTTTGTTTTAGAGCACAATCCTAACCATGTCTACTCAAATGTAAGCCCCATTGTGTTCAATGGGTCTTACTCCCAGGAAAGTGTCTTTAGGATTGCAGCCTTATTCATTATTACTATAAGTAGTAGCCCCCGCAACTACTAGAAGCAGGCAGAAGAATGGTGCTTATTTAATGGAACAGACCCTTCCTTGTACACAAGCTATAATATTTAGCAATGGGCATTCTTTAAAAGAAACAAGAAAAACCACTCTGTGGCAGAAAATAAACTGATAAGGCAAAAAGGAAAAGGAGGAAAAAACCCAATAAACCCCAAGAGCAGAAGAGCAGAATAGTAATTCATTATTGGGGGAGGGGAACACTCACATCTCCACCTGACAGCACCTTATTATTAAGAGGGGAATTTTAATACTATTTTTTTTAATATGGTCACTGATTAGAAATTGCACTCAGTGAAAACAAGAAATTGTATATTCTACATAATGAAAGGTTTATATTGTGAAGTTCACTTTTAAGCAAATATTGTTCAAGGGAAATATGGTAAACAACAAAACATGATACTGAAATTTCCAACCACTTTAATTACCATTCCTTAAAAGTGACAAAAAACAACAGCTCTTCTTCTGCAATGTCAAACACAAAAGTAAAACAACACAATATGAAACTGCACTGGACTCTTCACATTTTTCATTATTCTATAACTAGAAATTACTTAATGCAACTATAGAACTTAAAAGTCTTTCACAGAAGAGTACAGTATCTGAAACAAATTCCACTGGATGAAATTGGCACACAAACACAAAGAAAAAAGATAGTCATTTGATATTGTAACAATACAAACATTCTTCTTTGCATGGGAGTAATATAAAATATTTAGAAAGTCATTGAATTGTGTTTTCACATATGTTCTAGAACAGGGGTCTCCAAGCCCCAATTAGCTGGCCAGATGTGGCCTTCAGCTAGACTTAATGTAGCCCCTTGCAAGCCCCCTCTATCTGGCCCTTGGGCAAGCCTTGTAATCCACTCCAATACATTCTTATGTGTAAATTTATTCAAATTTGAAATGTAAATTAGTTTTCCAGCCCCCAACACAATGTTGGAGAGATGGTATGGCCCTCCTGCAAAATGTTTGGAGGACCCTGTTCTAGAACATCATGTTATGAGACATTCAGCACTCTACTATGAGCACACTCCTAACCATGTCTACTCAAAAGTAAGCCCCATTGCGTTTAGTGAGTCTTACTCCCAGGAAATTGTTTTTAGGATGGCAGCCTTAGTCAGATTATTAGTATAAAAGGTTTGAGACAGCTGAACACAGGCCATATGCAGCCACTGCTTTAAGAAACTATTGGACACTGGTTTTTAAAAAGACATTAATGAATGGCTTTGTATGAATGCAGCTGCATCACACTGCTGGAAGAAAAGTATTTTATCCTCACCCTGTATTTGTCATAGAGGGAAGCTAAAATAAAACTAAAAATAAAAAGCCAAGGCATTGTACTAAAGGGATTTTCCTTTCCTAGCAAGGGTTCATATTATTATTTCTCAAATACACTTACAGAATTGCAATACTGGATACAATTAATGTAACTACTTGGGATGTGGTGATAGTAATCATATGGCAACACCAACACCATGTATTTCCAAGCAGACACATATAGCATAACAGACTATATGAAAGTATCCACATTTAAACAATAAGAATTCAACTATATTCTGAAAACTACATGAAACACATTGATTGGATATGTGACTAGTGTCAAGCCATCATGTATTTAGATATATATACCTACTGTACTTTAATTCATAGGTTTTGTTTAAAGTTGGAGTATTTTGAAATATTAAGAAATAACCCCATAAAGCCCTTGTTTTGAAAGAAAACAGCATTGATATAACACACTAGAACAGTTCCTCACACTGTGTATCAAGTTCACTGAAACAAATGAGTTACATAACCCATTCTTTCACTTATGACCTATTTCTTTCAGAAAACCTATAATAATTTTAAAATAGCTTCAACATCTTAATACATGTTACACTTTTGTAAATTCCAGGAAATACTTTAAATAAAATAGTTCCATCACAGAAAAAATGTTATGGTCTCTTTTGAAATTATTTGCACAAATAATTCTCCATGTTTAAGATGATCCAACATTCAAGTGAAGAAAAAGATACAGCAAAACATGTTTTCCCAGATATCTTTAAACAAATGACTTTTTCGTGCAAATTACCTGCCATCCCAGATAGGGAGCTTTCTCTTCATCAGAAGGTGTTAACTAGTGAATGTTACTAATAAATATTACTAATACAAGCATTTTTATTTTAAAAAACACTACACTGAAATGACTCAATTATCAGTGTCAATTTAGGGCCCAATCCTTTGCATGTCTACTCACAATTACCATTATGTTCAGTAGACTTTATTCCTAGGTAAATATAGATAGGATTGCAGCCTCAGAGCCCAATCCAATGCATATCTACTCAGAAGGCTCACTGAGCTAAATGGGGTTAAATCCCAAAAAGTGTATACAGGTTTGCGCCCTCAGAGGCCAATCCTCTCCATTGTAGGAGAGGCCCCACTGTAGTCAATTGGGCTTATTCCCTGGAAAGTCTGGACTGTACCCTCAGAACTAAATCCTATACATGTCTTAATCAGAAGAGAAATCCATTGTAGACAATGGGGCTTACTCCCAGGAAAGTGTGGCCTGGACTGTACCTTCAGAACCCAATCCTAAACATGTCTACTCAGAAAAGAAATTCACTGTTGTCAATGAGGCATACTCCCAAGAAAGTGTGGATAAGATTGCACTCTCAGAACCTGATCTAATGCATATCTTGTCAGAAGAGAAACCCATTGTAACCAATGAGGCTTTACTCTCAGGAGAGTGTGGATAAGATTGCACCCTCAGAACCCAATCCTATGCATGTCTTGTCAGAAGAGAAACCCATTGTAACTAATGAGACTTACTCCCAGGAGAGGGTGGATTACAGCCCCTTTCCTTCGAGTAAGCCCATTTCCTTTCTCCCACCCTGCACAGCCCTGGAAAGCAGCCTTGCATGGACAGCCCCAGGGCTGCTGTCATATTTTCCCCCTTCAATACAAAGGAGTGGGGTCCAGGCACTCACCGCTTTCCTGTTTCGCCTGGAACCTCTCAGAAGCAGCCCTGGAAGGAGGAAGGGGCGGCACCGATGCCCAGGACGGGCTGTCCGGATAAGGGATCCAGAATCTATCCGAGGGTGGAGAGCAGGGCAGAGGCTGCTCAGCACTGGCTCCCTGGCTCACTCCCCGGGATCAGCCATGTTATTTATTCTCAGCTCTCCACTCCAACAAGGCTCTCCCCAGCAGTGCTGCTCCCCAAGGCGCACCCAGCCCGAACCTTCAGACCTCCGCTGCAGGCTCTGCCCAGGAAGAGTCTCCACTCCCGACGCCCCCAACTCCGGTGCTGCACTGGGGATTCTCCCCGAAGACGGAGAGCCCCGAAGGACGGAGGGGGAGGAGGAAGGAAGGGAGGGAGGGAAGGAGAGGGCTGGAGAAAGTAGATCCGACTGCTCAGAGTACCGCCAAGCTACGGACTGGATTCCCCACCAGGACCGGAGCCCAAGCCCTGCAAGCTGGAAACTGGCCCAGCTCTTTCCAGAGCGCACGTGGGAACTGCAAGCACAACAAGCCTCCCCCCCTCCCCAGCACCGCAGCTGTGGAGGGTGAGACAGGGGAGGCAGAGCCTCCCCACCAGAGTCCTTTGGAAAAGCACTAGGCCTGGGTGAGCACCCAAGCCAGGCCAGGGTTACCATATGTCCATGTACTCTTTATTTATTTAAAAAAATGTATATCCTGCCTTTCTCCGGCCATTAGCCCAACTCAAGGCGGCTGACATAAAACATAATTAAAAACATAAACATAACAATTTAATAAAAACAATTAAAACATACAAACATACAAGCTAAAAACTTATACGTTAAAAACAATAAAACAACAGAATCTCTGCCCCATTAAAAAGCTTTTTTAAAATAAAAGGTTTTAAGGCCCTACCTGAAGCTTTGTATTAAGGGAGCTTTCCTCAATTCTAAGGCAAGGAAATTCCAAAGCTGGGGTGCCACCACCGAGAAGGCCCTATCTCTGGCCACTACACCTCTCACGTTTCTTAGTGGCAGCACAGTCAGTAGGCCCCCCTCAGATGACCTTAGGTGATGGGTCAGATTGTACAGAAAAAGGTGGTCCCTCAGATATCCTGGACCCAAGCCATTTAAGGCTTTAAAGGTTAGGACCAGCACTTTGAATTCAGCCTGGAAACAAATGGGCAGCCACTGTAGTGGCTGAAGCAGTGGCCCAACAGAGTCAAGCCTTGTGTCCTCCTCTTTTTCCTTGTGAGCAGGAAGCAAATACCCTTTTTGTAATTAATTATGTGTATTTACTGCTTTCGTGAAAATAAGGATGGGGTACTCACCATGAAGATGTTATTTGTAATCATAGGCATGTTTACTTGGGGGCCACAGAGGTGCCACAATCTCACAGCCATGTTTACTAGGGTCAGATGACACACCTAGGGGGCAATGCGCACTGGGGGACTAAAAAATGCAACTTTACATCAAACCCATCATGTCATATACCACTGGATTTGTATTGAAGAGCAGAATCCAATGCAAAAATCCATTTTGAAATAGCACCTTCCTATCAAAAATTATGGCCAAAAAATGCATTGAACTCTATGGAAAGTGAACCATATTGTGACTTTACTCACAAGTAGGAAAACATGCCAAATCTCCAAATCCAGAGTAACTACGGGAGCACGTAAGATACTTTACATGCACCTGTAGTTACTGCACTACCTCGTGAAAATTTATGGGAAATTCATATTGGAATCCAGAGTAAGTTGTTCTTATACCGGAGCAAAGGACTCTCCATAGTTACACTGGATTTTGCCCATAGTCCATTGTAACGGGCACACTGTGAGGACACCAGGGACAACAGAATTCTCCCAATCCAATGAACGCAACCCCCACAAATCACCCCACAAGGAGGTCCCTAACTGCACTGAAATGCATTGAAAATGAAAGTAATCTCACAGCCATGTTTACTAGCAAGTAAGCAAGCATGCCTTGGCTGGTGTGGAAGCTCAGTCCAGGGAAGCGCAAGGTTTCCAAAATGGTCCCAATCAGTGACATCACAAGGGTGTTAGAAAGGGGGCAGCTTTGAGGAGGGTGGCACCCCTACTGACTAAAATCATGGTACGTAGAAATAATCCCATTGTGTTATGTACTGTTGGATGCATAATTTGCAGTAGGATGCAGTGGAACAAACCACATTGAAATATCTTTATTCCATTAAAATATGTGTCTAACAAACCAGTGGCGGTGGTGCAATAACACATAACCACGCCCACCATCCAGGTGTTGCCCCGCCTACTGCATGGAGATGATGCGCTGGCCTCCCGCATCAGGTGACACAAACCCTAGTGATGCCCCTGCTCAGTACTAGTGAGTACACCCTCAAAAAAAAAACAGTATGTAATATTTTTAAGTTTACTAAGCAATATAGTGTTAAAATTAAACACATGAAAACAATATAAAATCATCCTCCGCTTTCTGACTTTTCATTTTCTGACAGTTCCACTCTTTCAACCATACCCCAACTCATTCATTCAGTGACCAGAGGACTCTTTCAACGTCTTCTGTTCTAAATGCTAAAATTGTTTTTCCTGATGTCATTTGCATGTGACACGGTGATCAAACTGTTTTTGGCATTTCCTTATGACTGTCTTCAGTATATTATCATTCTCTAATACAGGTACATAAGATATTCATTACCCACACCTGCCTTTGTTCATTTATTGTAGTTTGTTATGTATTTTAGCTGTCTGTTAATATATATTTAGACTTTTGCAAGTGATATTTATGTCTTTTTGGGTGGCAATCTTGCATATACAAGCTGAAAATGACTTGGTTCCACTTTACAACATTCACTTTTGGACAGTTCTTCAGTCCCTAACTCATCCATGAGTGAGACTGTTTAGGAGTGTTTTTAGCTTTTATTTTGTTATTGTGTCCTACATTTTTCTTGGGTGTCCTACATTTTCAATGTGCCTTGTCCTCTTTATTGGTTATGACATATTGTCATCCTGACCGAAGCACTCCCATCCACAGAAGATGTGATGGTGGGGGGAGGCAGAGGCTCTCTATCTACAGTATTTACAGTATTCCTTACCAGAATTCTTCAAAAAGTGCTAATGCTGAGTGAGGTACAGAGCAGTCCAGTCTACACAGAGCTTGCTGGTTGGGGTAGTTGAGTGCCTCACACAGCAGCATCACCAGTGGTGGGCACCAGCAGGTTCGCACCTACTCTATAGAACCGGTTCTTAACAAGAGATAGTACATATAAAGTTTAAAAATAGCCATTTAAAAGTGGCTGCCAGATGGACAGAGAACCGGTTCTTAATTTCTTTGAAGCCCATCACTGAGCATCACTTTTCAAATGAATCCAGGTGGGATGTGCTGCCTCACTTGCCTCCCCACCACCATACCTCCCTCCCTCCTCCCTGTATGTGTTTTCAACCTAAGAAGTTGCAGTAGGATTTTAGAGCGTTGATGCAACCATTTTTCCCACATACAAACTGCTGCTGTTTCCCTCTTTGCCCCCTCCAGTCCCTCAACTAGTTTCTGCCAGAAAACCTTCTTAACTGAGCTGAAACAAAGAAAACATTATGTAACTTTTATTTTACTTGTCCTGAATTTGTCCTCTAAAAATATCCCCAACTCACCTTCAAAACTAACCAGTTCCTCAAGCCTCAAAATTGAATCTGGATAGCTGAAGACCAGCTGTTTGACTCAGAACTAATGGTGCAATCCTAAACACACTTCAGGGGACTAATCTTCTGAGTGCTGGCACTGGGTGTCACAAATGTGCTATTAAAATGTGTGGCATCTGAGGAGGGGTCACCAGCAGTGGACCTGAGTCACTTGGTGCTGGGCCTCAGTGTTGCGTGGATACACTGTGGAAGCACTTGCATGCTGGTTTTTGGAGTAGGTAGGAAAACAGCTGGGGAAGATAGTGTTACTGGCCTGGGAGAAAGGTGTGACTGGTGGAGCATGAGATCCTATCCTCTGTGTCAGTCTGTATAGGCAAAGCAGCCAGCCCAGACTCAAGTAGCCCTGTTGTAGGGGCCTGATGAACATCTCTTCCCCCAACAAGATCTCCAGTGTCCCCAATTTTGGTGCTGCTGTTTCCTGGCCCCTCTGGGAATAGGATTGGTCTGCAAGCCATGTTAAACATAATTAGAGTTCTGACCAAACATGCATTAAAACCCTTAGATGCCCATCCGGATCCAGAGTCCGGAAATGCAAATTTATGCAAATTGGGCTATTTTTAGATGGGCATCTAAGGGTTAAGTTTATGTTGAAATAGCACGATTTCAACAAAATTAAGAACCCAATCCTGAGCTCTTACTAGCTGATCACTGTCATGGGTGAGTGTTGCAAAACTGCCATAAAGCAATTCACAGGCCCTCAATGCTGACTGGCACTGGAATAGTGTCAGTGAAACACCAGTGTTCCACCACTTTCCTGAACCGCCAGGAAGCAGAGAGATGAGTGGTGTTGTGTGTCATGGGAGTTGGGGAGGAGGTATGCTGGGGACTGGGGCAGGAGAAAGGCAGGACCAGTGGAGCTTATCTCTGTTGGATCCAGGGCCTCATTGTCAGGCCTCGCAGCCCAACATGGAGGCTTCTGATTCTATGGCAGCCCAAGAGTTACCACAAAACTGAGTAGCCTCATTGCAGGGTTATTTCCCTTACCCATAGGAAGGGGATAAAATCTGAGGAGCCACCAGTGGCTGCCTGATTGTGGACAGGATACTGTGGCAGATATTACTCTAAATTTACATAAGTGTCACAATCTACTCTGCAGTATTGTCCTACAATAAATGTTACACAAAGGTACTTGTATGATATTCACTCTATTCCACCTTAAATAATTTTCAAAGCAGCAACCTAATAAAGCAAATGGTAAATCTGAATAAAGAAAACAATACTTGAAATGTTTATTCAAATAATATTCCATTCTACTGGGACTCTCAAGATGGCTTCCCTCAGGAAGACCCAACCTATTACTGAGTGAAATACTTTGCAATAGACTAGAATCATTGTGAAAATAACAAACTCAGTTATCACTAATAATGGGGGTTACTGCATGTGGGGCATCAAAGGGCTTTTCTAAAGAATGATCTGTCCAAGCTAAATTCTGGTGTTTAAGCTCAGTTTTAGTATCTAACATTGTAACACTTGTTTTTTGTGTTAGTTTAAGTAAATCAACCAACTTTATTTAAAATTGGTCAACATACAGCACAATCATAACCTGCGCTGGTATAGCCAAGCCACATGACCTGCACTCTAGTCAGAAGGTTAGGAGACGATGTCACTTCAGGATAGAGAAAATTTCCCCTTGTTCTATGTAACATCCTAGCCTGTTGCAACAAATCTAAGAAATTCATGTATGACTCCAATGCCCTGAAGCAAGGGTTAGGATATTGTGTGCATGGCTGCAGCAAATTGAGCTCCCTCTTGGGCCTGGTTCTCTTCCCATTCCCCATTCCCCCAATCAGAAACACATTCTCCACCCTGGAATATTCAATTTAAATATTTCTGACATGCCTTTCCTCTATTGAAACAGATTTCTAGTGCAGCTAACAATTTATAGTTAAAAATATAAAATAGAACAGCAGTTCTCAAGCTCTCAGGAAGAGTTTGATCAGCTATAAGTCTTGGGGAGGACGGCAGGTGAAGCAGTCTCCTGGTTCATGTTGCTGTTCTTGGGCTCAGGACTTGCCTGGACTTACCACCGGCTGCAGCAGTGGAAAGCACTTCCCTGGGATTTGGGAGAGTCTCAAGGAAGCCTCCACAATGCTCCAGAAGCCATGGAAATGCTCGTGGTTGTGATTGTAACCACTTCCAGTTTTGCATTTGTGAAGCTGGAAGTGGTTCTGATCACAATTTTGAGGGTTTCTGCAGTGTGGGGAGCACTGTGGAGACTGGTATGGGGATTCTGAAATCCCAAGGAGGCTGCTGCAGCTGGTGCTGAGTCCAAGCAACTGAGTCCAAGCAGAGTCCTGCGTATGATCCAAGCAACTGCCTTTAAAGGGGCAGATGTCAGGGCCCAAGGTTGGGATGTTACAACCATTGAGAGTTTGTTTGAGAGGCACTGCAAAATATGCTAAATAAATAAATAAATAAATATGCAAAATAAAAATAAAATCACAATATCGATACATCAGTCCAATTGGAGGAGGGCCAGAACTATTTACATTCAAAGAATACTTATCCACCACACTCTCTCACCCTCTGCACTGCTCCATGCAATCTTCCTCTCTCAGGAAGCAACCTGAGTACAGTGGTACCTCTCATAGCAAGAGCCTCACGTAACAAGTGTTTCACATAACAAGTATAAAGTTCAAATAAATCTTGCTTCACACAGCAAGTTCCATTTCACTTAACAAACAAGCATGCTATGGGCATGTGTGCTATGCAGCCCAGTGGAGGCTCTTTAAAAGGGCTGCCAGCCAGCCTGGGGGTGCCAGAGGCAGCTGCCCCTAACTGCCCCCACCGCCCACCATGAATCTCCAGCAGCAGCTCAGGTAAGCCTCCCAGGAAAATGTCTTTGATTGCAGCCTCCTAACCATGTCTACTCAGAAGTAACCTCCTAACCATGTCTACTCGGAAATAAGCCCCATTGTGTTAAATGGGGCTTACTCCCAGGAAACTGTCTTTAGGATTGTAGCCTAAGTAGACTTCATAGGATCATGCACATTGAATGCATGTTTTGAATTCCATTCCAGTGTTTTGTCATCATTTTTACATACAGTTAATATTTTTATATGAATATTTTGGGGATTATGGAACCAATCGTCTGAGTTTCCATTATTTCCTATGGGAAAATCCACTTCACTTAAAGAGCATTTCACTTAAAGAGCATGCCCCCGGAACGAATTAAGCTCTGTATGTGAGTCACCACTGTACTTGCACACTCATTGCAACATCTGGGACAGATCCTGGCTGACTTTCTGCTTCTGTTGCACCATTCCAACCTATAAGGCACAACTCCAGTTCTCCAAGCACACTGCTGCAAGCAGCATGGCAGAAACCATTGGCCAGGAAGCAGCATATCAAAGGAGAAGGAAGGCCGCAACAGCGAGATTGCCCCCACCACCACTTTTAAGTATTTGAAGAACAAGAGGCAAAAAGAGGGCCTTTTGCAGCCCCTCACTTGCTACACCACTAACTTAAGATCCTGTTTCATCTTGTCATTCAATTACTTCAAGGCACACAGAAATGGAACATACAACTTTGCAGGGGTTCCAACATGAAATTCAACATGCTGATCCATTTGAATGGATTCATACAACTGCTGTCTTCCTGCCAGATAAAAATTTTTACATTCCCTTCGCAGAGTGAAAGACATTCAAATGTGAAGATATAGATAAACAATATTAAATTCATTCTTCACTACACACAAAGTTAATTTGCCAAGCCTGAAAATGTAAGAGAGTCAAGACTTTCTAAAAGATATCTCTCTGCTTCATTGTTTTATAGACTGTGTTTTATCTTTGAATTGTAAGCCACCTTAGGCATCTGTCTTCACAGAAGAAAGACAAGGTAGAAATCTTTTAAATAATTAAATGCTCAAAGATAAACGTTGCACAAAATACACCCCTAGGAGCCCTGGGGCTCCCCATGCATACTATAAACGGACACCATCACCATAAATGGTCACCGGCCCAGTTTTCATGTGTGTACAGTATTTATATATCACTTTTCATCAAAAAAGTTCACAAAGCGATTTATAAAGAAATGAAAAAAAATTAACGGCTAATGGGTCCCTCTCCAAAAAGTCTCACCATCTAAAAAACGCAAAAGGACACCAAGCAGAAGCTACTATAACAGATATTGCTGGGGTGAAGATGGAAAATTACACTTCTCCTGCTAAATAAAAGAGGAGCACCCTTCCTCCCTCCCTTTCTTTCTGTCCCTCCTTTTTCATATCTTTACTGGCATTTGGTGTTGGGCTTGATGCATTCTATACACATGCTTGCGGAGTTTCCCAAAATTCCTCCCAGGAATAAAGGGTCCTGGAGATAAAAAAAATTTAAGAACCACTATACTAGATGACTCCTGTTACACCACCAACACCACTTTTTGTTTTGACTGTCATATTTATCTTATTTTTTTTTTGTAATTGATTAGATAGACTTACCCCCAAATCCAGAGTAACTACAGGAGCACGTAACTACAGGAGCACTTTACTTTTCCCAGTAGTTATTCTGGATTTTAATAACTACTTTTCCCCGTCGTTTTTCTGGATTTTGCCCTATGGCTGCAATCCTAAACACAACTTTCCTGAAAGCAGCTCCCCCGAAAGCAATAGGATTTACTTCTGCGTAGCCATAGGATTGCACTGAAACTCACATTGGTTATATTAAGAAAATGCTTTGAAAATGTTTAGAAAATGCTTCAAAATAGAGCACACTCTTTTCTGCTTTGAGTTCTACTAGAAAACATGATCTGTTTCAGAAGGTTAATTTCTTTGTGATGTATTTCTGCTTTGCCTACTAGTAGTTTATGTGTTAAGATAAGCTATAAACAGATCAGCAAGATCTGTGTAACTTTTCCTTTGCCAAATAAACAATGCCAAATACGTTTTAAATGATTTGGCCTTCATGTGATCCATGACAATCTAAACAAATAACTACCCTTCCTTACATAGGTTACGCACAAAATATATTAGTATCAAATCCTACAGCCATTCTAAAAGGGCTAAGAACCTTCTTGAAAGGGTGACCTTTCTGGATCCATCTAGCTACAGTAACATTTAAAGCAAGGGTTTTTTTCTTGTGTGTGTGTTTTTTAATCCCAGTTCAAGTGTTAGGTTACTTTCTTGTATTTAAGCCAGTCAGATATAGAAATTTCATTTTTGCTGGCTAGTTTCATTTTAAAACCCTGCATTGATAGAATATCACAATACTAGGTCTGTGACTTTAAAAAACAAATATAATGCAACTATTTTTATTTTAATTACAACATCTTGGGCACAGTCCTAACAAATTAGGCTGACATAACTCACCTACATATCTTAACATAGCCTAATCCCCCTCGCCCCCAGGAATAGGGCAGAAGTGCTTTATGGCACTTTTGTGACACCCCAAGGTCAGATTAGGCCAGGGCTTATGACAGCCTAACTGAAAGTTAGAATTGCAGCCTTTATCTTCTAATTCTTATAGACAGTTCAGTATCATGCGAGAGAAAAAATTTGAACAGGGATGTCTTACAGATGTATTGCAACACCTCATTGCAAAGAATAGGCAAAAAATGGATCAATAGAATATATAGTAATACCTCTTGGAATGCTGTGGATGTGTTCTTGGAAAATAAAGCACTGTGATCATTATTATAGGAAATAATTGTAACTGTTCTAATACAGATATGTTCATCCACAATTGCTGTAGGTCAGACCCTGCTGTGTGACTAAGGGCACAATCCAGAAGCACACTTGAGTTATGCTATCTACCACTGGGCTAACCCAACTGCAAGATGGGCCACCCTAGTTACTGTAGAAAAGGCTTGGGGCAGCCTAAGGCAACATAGGCTGCCCCAAGACAGGTGGACCTGGGCTGCCCTAGCTGCACCATCCTAGGCAGCTCAGGAGAGATATATTGAGGGCATGTTTAGCACTGCCTAGGGCAGAGCAGTTACTCTGTATCCAGAGCCTGTTTCCAGGGCAGAAATGCCCTCTTCCAGCTCCTAAGAGTAATACCACTTCAGGAGAAGGTATAGGAATGAGTAGACCCACAGGGGTCCATGATAAAGCAGAGTAAGAATGGCAGCGTTGACCAAAAATCTGAGTTCTTGGCCAGCCTAGCTGCAATCCCCGCCTCTCAACATCAGGATATAGCACAACTGCAGCTCACTGACCTGTGGATACAGCAGGTCACTCCAACAAGCCCCTTGTATTCACTGTAGACAGTACTGGCAACTCATCAGGGACTCTATAAAGCAGGCACCACAGCTGTTCCTTGTTCACTGACTTGGTGCCTACTTAGCATGCTCTGGAGCAGTTAGGGCAGCTCAGGCTTTCTGACTCTCTGCATGCAGCATAACCTTCAGCTCTAGAGTCAGAATAGTTGGGGCAGCCCAGCTAGGACACTCCTCACTCCCCTAACTTTGGATTGTGCCCTAACTACAGCTACTACCACTCCTCCAAAATGGAGGCAGCATTAGATGATGGGAAAAGCTATTCCCAAGAGGATGAACAAGCTTATGTCTCAGCTTTGGGAGCTGAGGTTTGTTGATGAAGAAATGTATGATCAGAAGTATTTTGAGGAGTATGGATGCGTACAGAGTACTGGCATGTCTGTGGGTGAATACCAACACACACACACAGAGGCAGGTGAGTACTGGCACCTATTTTTGCAGAAAAAATAGGACTGTCTATGATAGACCTTCCTCCAGCCCACGGGTCTCCAAACCCCAACTTGGGAGCCACACACAGCCCAAGGGAAGCATCTATCTGGCCCTCAGGCAGCCTCTGGTCCACTGAGAGTTTATGGTCTACTCAAGAGAATGCAAACCAGTGTGCTCTGTTTGCATCCAGAGGGTGTTCTGAGGGTATAGAAATGGGAGTCTATTTACGGTAAGTGCATGCTTTATTTCTGTGAAGTGTGTTGGTGCTTGGAGAAATCCTGAAATTTGAGCTTGTTTATTTGTGTTCCATCTCTAATACATTTATTCAAATTTTATATTTTATTTGTTTTTGGCCCACAACAACATGCCGGATATTTGATGTGGCCCTTAGGCCAAGATGCTTGAAGACCTATGCCTAGTCTGTGTTTCTTTCCTGAAGTATTTCATAGGCGTAAGCAATGGGCCCCATACTAGGCAGAATACATCACTCCTACTAGTACGTATGAGCCATAATATGCAGCTTTTATTTGGTGAAAATATGATGGATGCACTTGCACTTTTTAGCACCAACCTTTTAACCAGTTTTATGTCCTTGGTTTTTTTAATACTATAAAAATTGCACTCAGAACCAAGCATGTTATTATGAAATAGCATTACAAGAAGCATTACAGTGAGCCCTCTTTAGCTGTAGGCTTGGTATGTACTGATTTCATTATCAATGAATGCCAAGCTGGTAGCTAGAGGACCACAAAAGGCCCCCCAGAAACAATCAGGAATGCCAGAAGCTTCCAGTCATGATCGGAGGTATTCTGAAGCCACAAATGTTATTATCCATTGAATTTGGCATCTGTGGGAGGTCCTGGAATAGCTCTCCCTCAGATACCATGTTATAGGTGGCATGTGAAGAGTTCTACAAGATGCCCATAAAACTTACTTCACAGGATTGGGGGGACAAAAGGGATTTTTTTAAAAGCTAAGTAATCCACCTTGGACATTTGAGTTAGCATTTGAAAGACTGAATATAAATCACTAAAATAAATAAAGGTGATGTCCCACAGAATTGTAACATCCCTAAGGGCAGGGAAAACCCACAAGTGGTAATGTAACTGCTTTACTCTTTACTGTAAGCTGCTTTACGTTGCAGCAGCTTGAGTTGAACTTGGTTGAGAAAGGCAGCAGAAAGGAAAAAGAGTGGTTGAGGAAGACAGTAGAAGGGGAAGGGACCCAGCTGGCCTCTGAACATAGAGGGGGTTAGTGCTTAGAGAGCCTGGGAGATTTAAAGAGAAGGAAGCAAGTGGAGTAGCAAGGGAAGAAGCTAAAATGGAACAGAAAAAGGAAGTGAGGAAAAGCCAAGGAAAGGAAGTGAGAAAGGAAAAGGAAGCAAGAAGGAAGCAAACAGGATTAATGCAAAGAATATCAAGTGGAGTCTGTAGGTAACAAAGATTGGCTGATGAGAACATTAAAAGAGGGCATGAGACAGAGCCAGAGGTAAGAAACAAAAGAAGACCCCTAACATGTCCTACCCTATATCCAATGATGCAGACCAGCCACCCTGTTATGCGAAATTACTGTAATTTCTTCTATAACATTTCATAAAAGATCACAGTGCCATACTCAGGTAAACTGGAAACAACAGAAAAACAAACAGCCTCTCTTGAAAGCCTACCACAAACCTCCCTAAAAAGGCAAGACTTGTAAGTAATAAGATTTAATGAAGCGCCCTCCCATCAGCCAGCAAAAAGGCCATAAACCTTGTAGTCCTTCATGGAATTCCAAATAAGTTATTTCACCATCTTGTGGTTTTGTGTGTGTGTGTGTGTGTGTGTGTGTGTGTGTGTGTGATCTAGTTTTCCATACCATAGGACAAGATTCAATGAGATGCTTAATCTGTCATACGCATTCCTCCCCTGCTCAGTTGCTCAGGCAGTATGCAGGTTTTTGTATAATCCCCTCTGGATCTATAATGGTCATGATGGTAATAAGTCCAAATCATATCCAAGTGAATGGATCAGGATGGAAATGTACCAATAAGCTAATAACATTCACCTCTATTGTTCTTCTTCATCAGAGGTGGGCAGATACCGGTACGGGCCTATGTGCCCGTACCGGGTCTTCCACCAGGGCGGACGACAGCGCACTGGCCAGACCCGCAGCTGCAAGAGCCGCGGGGACAGGTACGCCAGTGTCCGCCGGCGCCGGGTCTCCTGGGGCTCGCCACCAGCTGGACGCGCATGCACAAAGCGTCCTAGCGCCGAGCCCCAGGACGCTCAGTGCGCCTGCGTCCAGCTGGACGCACGTGCACTGAGCGTCCTGAGGCTTGGTGCCAGGATGGTCAGCGCGCCTGCGTCCAGCTCGACGCAGGCGTGCTAAGCGTCCTAGCGCTGAGCCCTAGGACGCTCAGTGCGCATGTGTCCAGCTGGACGCACACGCACTGAGCGTCCTGAGGCTAGGCGCCAGGACGCTCAGCGCACCTGCGTCCAGCTCGACACAGGCGCGCTAAGCGTCTTGGCGCCGAGCTCCAGGACGCTCAGCGTGCCTGCGTCCAGCTGGACGCAGGCACACTAAGCATCCTGGCGTCCTGGCGCCAAGGACGCTTCAGGGGATGCACTGCGCATGCGCCAAGACTTGGCACATGCGCAGTTCAGCCTGGTTAGGGCCCACCCCGCCCCCTGACTCCGGCCCCGCCCCCTGACTCCGGCCCCGCCCCCTGACTCCGGCCCCGCCCCCTGACTTCCGGCGTACCGGATCTTAAGGGAGGCTGGGCCCATCACTGTTCTTCATATCTCCTAGCACCTGAATAATGTCAGTTTTGTGTAATACAGTATGGGCTAAATCCATAGCAGTTACAGGTCCACGCAGTTACATCATCCTCTAGTGCTATCTTATGGAAAGTCATCTTAACTGCTCTGGAGCAAGGGGCTTAATTTCACTTTAGGATACAGGCCTATGAGGTTCTTGGTGATTGGATTCAAGCAAAGTCACTGAAGTTGAATCCAGTAAAGTCTGATGTAACAATGGTTGACAGACCCTATGAGCTGGAGAGAATGGGGTTCAGCCTCCTCAATCACTCAAGCTTTATAGCCTAGAGATACCCCTAGATTACTTCATTACTTCATATAACAGTGACCAGAAGCTCTTTCCACCAACTCTGTCTGGAGAGAAGGCTGCAAGCCTTGTCAGATTCTGAATGGTCAACTGTCAGTCATGCCTTCATAATCTCAAGACTGGACTATTGCTATACTAGATTGAATCAACTGGGCAGGAGTATGTCACTTATTTACTGAAACATAATTTTAGCACCATATATATGATTAACAGAACAATTTAACATGAGGGCTACTTCCAAACAGACTTCTAATTTTTGAAGAATGGGATAAATACAATTTTCTAATGCCTATGCAGCAGTAATAAAGCCTAAAGATTAGGGAACCAGTGTTCGATTAACTTGAAGAAGCCTCCATAACTGCAGCCGTCCCACCATAGGATGCCATAAATATCCCTTTGAAACAGACACATCAGCGCTAGGAAGTTGGGTAAGATTGGGCCTGGAAATTCATGAAAGAAACAAAACACAGCGCCTCCTAAAACATTGACAACATAGTGAATCTAGAAACCCACAAGTTGAATCTAAGCACAAACAATTATACAGTATTGCCAAAGTTAATAGTGAACATAAGACACCTCATCCAGAAAATTTGAAATGATTAATAATCCTGGGCTGCCCTTGGGCCAGCACGAGTCGCTTGTACCAGCCCAGGAGTATCAGAAACATGCCATAAGGCACATTTGTGCCTTAGAGCACAATCCTAACCATGTCTACTCAAAAGTAAGTCCCACTGGTTTCAAGGGATATTACTCCCAGGAAAGTGTCTTGAGGATTGCAGTCTTAGGGAAGCTGGTGCAAGGATGCATGCAAGCCCTCCCAAACCAAGGCCCTGGGACTAGTGAGATAGCCCTGAGACCAGTAAGCTAGCTAGCACCAACCCCTGGGACCAGTGAGTTCATGCTTGTGACAGGCTGCTGGCATAGAGGCTGGGAGAAGGACATGACTGAGATGTTCTGGGTCCAGGAGAGGGATGGATCCAGGCCATAGGATCCAGCACTTGTCAAATTGTAACCCCATTCCTTGGGGGGGAAGGGGCAGGAGCACGACCTAGCACTAGTCTGTTTGGATCTGTACTACCAATTTAGGTATAGGTGGCACAGAACTGAATAGTGCTGTTCAGGCCACTGCCACATTACCTGGTGGGGAATCTATTCTCCTTTAACCAGTTTGTGTCACATGCAGTCCCAATCCAGCACTAGAAACAGGGCAGGTCAGCTGCCCTGCCAGTTCCAGCTCAGGTTAGGATTGGGATGTAGGTTCACCATAACACTTTGAAGATCTAATTGTAACAGAAAGCAAAAAAATTCTTCATTTCCTTTGTATAAACATTTAAAATTGTGCAACGGCTATTGTATGAAACCTCCATTTAAATGTCACAGAGGAATTGTGGCTTTGATGCAACAGGAAACAGTTTGCAATAAGCCACTTAAATGTTATGCCCATTTTCTAAAATGGCCAACACTGATGGTCAGACGCCTGCTCATCACATGCAAGTGGTAGGAGTAACAAAACAAATTAACATTTGTTAAGGCTGTGGTAACACCTTTACTATATTTTATTTTGCAGATTTCTTACCCTGCTCTTAAACCAATAGATTTACAAAGCAGTTTACAAGATTAAAGCTGCAATCTTAATCCTAAATTAGGCCAGAATAAGACCCAGCACAAGTCCCATGCTGCCCTAGGAGTATCACAAACGTGCAAGGAGTGCAAGGCACTTCTGAGCCACTTCTGGGGAGGGTTAGGCCAGTGTACAGACAGACGCTTGCCTCCTTACATCACCACAGGAACGGGAAGACCAATGAGTTGTGCCAGTCTACTTTAGGATTGCAAGCACCCAAAAAAAAAAGCATCAAAGCAGAAAAATACTTCAGGGCTAAAAATAATAAATCTAACAAATGAAAAATACCTCGGCAAAAAAAGATTACAGAAAAAAAATGATTGTACTAGGTGAGCTTCTCTGGAAAAAGATATATAGTTTGCCACAAGTGAGAAGGCTCTACCTCTGATCAGTACTGACTTTCCTTGTTGTGATAGTGAAGAGATTCATATAAAGTTCTTTGAAGCTTATCTTAATGCTAGGGCAACCTTATTGCAGAAGAAGGCAGCTCTCTGCCTACCAAACCAAGACTCAAGCTTTCTAACTGTTTTAAGATTTTAACTGTTACTCAAGATTTTAACTGTTAAATCAGCACTTCGGATATTTGTGACCAGGCAGTTTCTATTCAGGGACTGGCACCCCAGTCTCAGCTACTAGAGGTTCTTTGAGTGGAAAGAGTCACTTAGGATTTCAAAAGACAAGGCCAAATCTTAAAGCAGCCTCAGACCTTGCATTTTCAAAGAACATGCAATCCTGTCCAGAATAGGGTTACTGCCCATGAACATCACTTTTGTCTTGTCTAGATTGAACTTCAGTTCATTGGCCTCTCGCTCAGGTCATTTCCAATCCCAGACCATGGTTCAGCATTTTCACAGCTAAATGTAACATGGATAAGGAGAGCACATTTTCAAAGAAAAGAGTGTAAAATAAATAAAAAATAAGAACTTGTGGCTGTAAATTTTAAGTGCATAGAGTTCAATTTGTTAAATAGCTAATTTATAAATGTTTTAATTTAAAGCAGCAGTCTAATAATATAGACTTGCTCACTGACCTCTCACAGAGCACCTTCCTGGGTTCTCTTCTACATAACAGTGCAAAACAGACAAATATTGTTCAGATCAGAATTTTATTTTATAGCTCACAAACATCTCAACTTGATCTATTCTTAAAGTTTTCTAAAAGTATATTTCAAGTACCTACTTTCACATCACCTACTTTCACATCACTGCAGCTTTGCTTCTAAATGCAAGATTTATCATATTAATACTATAGTACCATCTCAGTACCCGTGTATACCGTCCATAATTTGATGGTAGGTTCATTGAAAGAAGTCATCACCGTTGCAGTAATTAATACTGTAATGAGTTTGGACTTTTCTTCTTACATGAACATTTTACAGCACGGAGTTTTGTCTCAAAAATTTGTTTATTGAACAATCACATAAATGGGAGCTATGCCCAAAAAACCTGGTCCAAACCATTTTATTACATTGCAAGAGCAGTATACACTTGAAAGACAAAAGCTAAATTCTAAAATATTCATTGACTTTTAGGTTACCCATACTACATGAAGGTGCTATACCTGTAACTGCCAATTGCCAACCCTCTGTACAAAAATGAAGTACAAGTATGGTATGTTAATTTATGACTGATACTTTCTATTTTAAGGTGAAAGCAGACTAGCTGAATTAGAGACAGATGCACTACAACAAAAGAGATCATGATACTCAAAATACTTAGAACTGAAAGACTAAGACATACATTTAATTTCTTCACATTAACTATCAGAATATCGTCAAATAAGATGGCAGTATCAAGAGACAAAGCCAAAACATCACATCTCTCTTCCCCACCCCCAACCATTCTCCTGTTGTTGTGCATACCCCTGGCTGTGGCTTTTGACAGCTCCCAGGGTGGAGCTTCCCATTACACAATCACCTTCCTAAGGTTGGTGAAGTGCTGCTTGTATGCATAAAGAGAGCAAGAAGATTGTTTTCAAAAGTGATCTTGTTATGGCAAAATCAGACTTAAAAGAAATACAAACAAAAATCACTGTGTAAAGAACAATTTTGAAATAATGTTGAAAAGAACTGAGAGGTAAAAAAAAAAAAGAAAAGAGCTTAGTAAATGAAGTCTGGACAAAAGAGAGGAACACTTAAAGCTCAATCCTATGCAAGTCCTACTGTAAGTGGTGAGGCTTATTCACAAAACCTAGGAGCAAAATATATTAACAAAGGAGCAAATATAAAATGAAGAATTAAATGAGACAGAGAGAATGAATGATGATAAAAGATGGTTACTGAGAAGGAAGGAAAGGCTTATTCCCAGGTCTCTCTCTCTCTCAGTGAGTGAGTGAGTGAGTGAGTGAGAGATGTTTAAGGAGAGGCTATTGAGGAAAGGGCACAGCAGAGAGAGGGGAAGTGACAGTACAACTCCTCTAAATGTCTGAGCAGAATGATAAAATGATGATAAAGAGTGGTTACTGAGAAGAAAGGAGAGGCTTACTCCCAGATATGTATGAAAGAGAGAATGATGTTTAGAGATGAGGTTCATTCCCAGGGAAGTGTGTGTCTCTGCGTGTCCTGTGTGAGGGAGGGAGGGAAAGAGAGAGAGAGAATGAATTGTGTTTAAAGAGAGGCTATTGAGAGAGGAGTCCAGCAGAGAAAGGGGGAAATGACAGGACAACCTCTCTAAACCTCTGAGCAGAATGGTAACATGATGATAAAGAGTTGTTACTATGAAGAAAGGGGAGGCTAACTCCCAGGTGTGTGTTTGTGTGTGTGTGTGAGAGAGAGAGAGAATAAGAATCATTACTGAAGAGGAAGGTGCAGATTACTCCCAGGTAAGTAAGTGTGAGTGAGAGAGTATGATGTTTAAAGAGAGGTGAGGATTACTCCCAGGTAAGTGAGTGAGTATGAGCACAATCCTAACCATGTCTACTCAAAAGTGAACCCCATTGTGTTCAATGGGTCTTACTCCCAGGAAACTATCTTAAGGATTGCAGCCTATGATAATAAGAGTGATTATTGAGAAGGAAGTGAGGATTACTCCCAGGTAAGTAAGTGTGTGTGAGAGTGAGTGAGTGAGTATGATGTTTAAAGAGAGGTGAGGATTACTCCCAGGTAAGTGTGTGTGAGAGAGAGTTAGAGAAAATGATGTTTTTAGAGAGGTTATTGAGGGAGGGGCACAGCAGAGAAGGGGGAATGACAGGACAACCCCTCTAAACGTCTGAGTGGAGGGGAGTGAAATAAGGAAGTTTGCAGTCAGGGGCTGGAGGTGACAAAGAGGGAAAGGAAGAGGAGTAGAGTGTGGTGGTGGAGGAAGAGGAAGGTGAGCCACTCTCAATATGGCACTGAGGCAGGAGGAGGGAAGGAAGGAGTAGAAACAAAAGGAGAGAGGAGGAGGGCAAAGTGCAGGGCGACTGAGCCAAGAGGCGGTGGCGTAGCTAGAGGGGGTGGCGGGGTCTGTTTTGGAGGGGACCCTCCCCTTCGGAGCCATTCCAGGCGGGGGCAGCCAAACAGAGCCGAAGGCCTGGCATGGCTCTGAAGGGGTGAGATCCCCCAGGGCAGCCTCCTCCAGCCCCTGGCTACGCCGCCACCCCTGGGTGTCCATGTCTCCTGTGCCAGGAGGGGGGAGGCTGTCAGCCCCCACCGCCCCCCAGGCAGGGCCTGTGAACTTACTTCTTCCTCTGCCTGTGGAAGGGGGAAGCGCCATCTTTGCGAGGCCGGCCCCTGGGTCTTTTGTCTGCTGGGGCAGCTCCCGGGTCGGGGAGCGTCGTGGCGAGGCTGGTCTCTTCGGCGGACATCCTAAGGGCGGCAGCTCCCGGGCATGGAGGGGGCGGGCATGGAGGGGGCTCCTCCTGCTGCTGCTGCTGCTGGCGGCTGTGGGGGCGTCGACGGTCCTCCGCCTCTCCTACCTCCGCCTCGCATCGCTGGCCTCAGCCGCAGGTGGGGGGAGGTGGGGGGAGGGGAGTCGCAAGCGACGACCCCTGACTGAGGAGGACGAGGACGAGGGGAGCCCTCAGGCAGCCCCTCACAGGCCGCGGCCTCGGCTGCCCCGCTGTCGCTGCTGCTGCTGCTGCTGAGGCTGAGGAGGACGTCGCTGTCTCATCCTACGCTGGCCCCGTGCCCTTCCCCCGCCTCCCCCCTCGGGGGAAGGAGGAGGCCAAGGATGGCTGGCTGAGGGCAGCAGCTGGGAGGAAGTTTTGACAGCTCCTCCAGCTGCTCCTCCACAAGGAGGGGGAGAGGCCTCCTTCACTCACTCACAGACAGAGTCCTGTAGGGGTGTTGCTCCCTTCTTGGGGGCCTATCCAGTGCCCCCACCAATTCCCTTCCCCCCTCAGGTGTGCCATGAAGTTTTTCCTGAGGAGAAGATAAAGTGGGGGAGGGGCTGAGGAAGCTGTCACTGAAAATGAGGGGATAGCCACTTCTTGAGGGGTTAGCACTTGGGGGGCTGCAGATGCCCCCCTTGGCCCTTCCCTTCCCCCCTCAGGTGTGCCATGAAGTTTTTCCTGAGGAGAAGATAAAGTGGGGGAGGGGCTGAGGAAGCTGTCACTGAAAATGAGGGGATAGCCACTTCTTGAGGGGTTAGCACTTGGGGGGCTGCAGATGCCCCCCTTGACCCTTCCCTTCCCCCCTCAGGTGTGCCATGAAGTTTTTCCTGAGGAGAAGATAAAGTGGGGGAGGGGCTGAGGAAGCTGTCACTGAAAATGAGGGGATGGCCACTTCTTGAGGGGTTAGCACTTGGGGGGCTGCAGATGCCCCCCTTGACCCTTCCCTTCCCCCCTCAGGTGTGCCATGAAGTCTTTCCTGAGGAGAAGATAAAGTGGGGGAGGGGCTGAGGAAGCTGTCACTGAAAATGAAGGGATGGCCACTTCTTGAGGGGTTAGCACTTGGGGGGCTGCAGATGCCCCCCTTGACCCTTCCCCCCTCAGGTGTGCCATGAAGTCTTTCCTGAGAAGATAAAGTGGGGGAGGGGCTGAGGAAGCTGTCACTGAAAATGAGGGGATGGCCACTTCTTGAGGGGTTAGCACTTGGGGGGCTGCACATGCCCCCTTGACCCTTCCCTTCCCCCCTCAGGTGTGCCATGAAGTCTTTCCTGAGGAGAAGCGGTGGAGAAGGGTTGATGGAGGTGGGGGAGGGGCTGAGGAAGCTGTCTCCCTTCTTGGGGGCTTCCCCTTCATTCCCCTCTCCATTCTGTCCCTTCTCCCCTCAGGCGCACCATGAAGTTTTTCCTGAGGAGAGGATGAGGTGGGGGAGGGGCTGAAGGAACTGTCACTGAAAATGAGGGGCTGCCCCCTTCTTGAGGGGTTAGTACTTGGGGGGGGGGGGCTGCACATGCTCGTTCCACCCTCAGGTATGAAGTTTTTCCTTCATGTGGGGAAAGGATCTGAGGACACTTCCTATAGGGGGGGCTGAAGAGTGTCTTCAAAGAGACTGAGTGGCTCAGGGGGGAGGAAACTGTGGCTGAGAGGAGGGTGGGGTAGGGGTTGTGCGTGCGGCTCTGTGTGTCACAACAACACACACAGCGAGCGTCTCCCCTCCCCCTGCTTACAACCACCACCCGAGGAGGAGGAGGAGGAGGAGGAGGAGGGCGACAACACCCTCTCCCCCTCCCCCAGGCAGGCCCCTCACTGCGCCTGCCCAGTCTGCCTGCCTTGTCCCTCCCTCAGTCAGCCTCAGAGCGCTCATTCGACGCGCTCATTCGACGCTGACCTCACGGGCTGTGCTGCTGGTGCTGCTGCTGTGCTGCTGATGGGAGCAACAGCGCCGGTTGGAGCAAAAACGTGGAGTCCAGGAATCCAGCAAGGTATGGACGGGAGCTTTGACTTCATCTCACCAGCAGAGGGCGGAAAGGAGGGCCTGTGGGGCTTTTGGGCTCCCCTCTGTTGTGCTGCAAGCCTGGCCCTGGACAGGGGCTGGGAAGTGTTTCTCTACCAGGGGTATTGGTGGGTACCACCAGTGGTCCCAGTTCAGCAGCAAAACCAGGAATAGGACAACACAAGCAGCAGCACAGGAGGAGGCTCCAAAACATGCTCTTCTGCACTCCGCAAAGCATACTCAGAGTGACAACATGCCCCCTTTTTCAGGACATGTCCTGGATTTTACCCTTGTGTCCTGGAAAAAAGTAATCTTTGCTCTCCATTTTCTAAACAGCATGTAGCCTACTTGAAATTAATAAATTACATATAATTCTTTTATATTAAGTGATATAGTGTTTAACCACAGGAGAGCAATTTATATGAGTGTTTTTAGCTTTTATTTTGTTATGTCCCTACACTTTTCTTGGGTGTCCTCTTTTTCAGTTAGAACATATGGTCATGTTGCTCTGCATCCTTCTTTTTCCAGGACATGTCCTGGAAAAAATAATTTTCCTTGTCCTCCTTTTCCTAATGAACAAGCAGCACATAGTTTTTTTATTTGATTTACAGCAATCCAGAGTAACTACAGGAGCTCTTATGTCGATGTAAGAAAAATTTACTCTATGCATTTCCCATAGGTGGCACCGTAACTATGTCAACGTAAATGTCTCTTACATTGATGTAAGAGCTCCCGTAAGAGCTCACAATCTTACTCTGGATTTTTCTTTCTTGATTGATTGATTGACTGATACCCCGCCTTGCTAATGTCCAAGGGCAGCTTACAAACCTTTAATCCTTTTGTCCTCACAGCAACCCTGTGAGGTAGGTAAGGCTGAGAGTGAGTGGCTGGCCCAAGGTAACTCTTTAATAAGCGATGCAGTGTTTAAATAAACCACATGAAAACAATATATATGAGCATTTCTAGCTTTTATTTTATCAGGTCCTACATCTTTCATGGGTGTCCTACATTTTGGGTTGCCTTGTCTTCTTTTGCAGTGATGACATGGTCCCTTTGATGTTTATCATGTCACATCTGGCCTCCCAACTCCAGAGTGACCAGGTACATCGGAGGATAGGACCTCTATCCTGTGGCATAGATGGGGGGGGGTGGAGTATTCAGACTTGGAGGGAGCCTCACCACTGGTCCTCTCCCCTTCAGGGACATTCCAAGCAGGGGGAGCAAAATGGAGCTGTACGTGCTCAGCACAAAAGCTTTTTAAAACTGCACCTGTCAGTATTACCTCTTACACAACACTGGTGGGCAAACATTTTGGCAGGAAGGCCACATCATCTTTCTGACACCTTGTTGGGAGCTGGAGGGGGAAAAAAATCACCATAATTAACATCAAATTTGAATAAATTTATATAAATTTACATAAATGAATAATTATAGATGGAACTTATATTAATGAATGAATTTTATTGAGCTTATTTATAATGCACATAAGAACTATAATACAGGTATTTAGTATGTAATCTTTGATGCACACCTTTTGCACTGTGAAAACACAAACCAAGACAGAATACATACAGAACAAGTCAAACACATGAGAACATACGTTTTCAGAGGCAATGGGGACGTGTTAAAATAATGCCCATTGGCTCCAACAGTCTGAGGGGCCAGAGGGTTACCGGATAGTGGGGGCTCCCTATGGAAGTAATTGGGGGTTCCCAAGAGCCTCAAATGGCCCCTGACTGGAATTTGTTCATCCCTCTTCTATATAGTGGTTAAGGAGAGGTGGTGGCATAGCTAGAGGGGGAGGGACAGTCAGTCTCAGGAGGAACTTCTTTGCATATGAATATGAATGGCACCCATGTTGATGCTTCCTCTTTTAATTCTATGGCCATTTACCCAAATATAAATGGGTTTATATTTGTTCTTTTTATATAGAACATATATATTTTATTTTATATATATGTTGTTTATATATTTTATTTGTTCTTCATTTTTAAAAGAAATAAGTTAAGACAGTTTTTCCCAAACTTTGAATCTTACGAATGCCAAGGCTCAACCTGCTATCAGTCAGATATCAGTCAGATATCATGCAATGTGGATTCTTTGATTATTTTTTCAGTTTGCAGACAATAAAGTCAGGAGCAAATTTATTGTATTTCTATTCTGATTGTTCAGATAAGCTTCAAAGGGTTAATGGAACTGAAATGAAATGGCAATAAAAATATTACAAGAGGTGATAGGGAGGGGAACAAAAAAGTTACAACCAACACTATCCAGTGCAATAGGAGAAGGACTGTGATCCTAAGGCTTCAGTGCTATACCCATTTATTTGGGAGTAAGTTCCATTGAACACTGTAAGACTTAACTTAACTTCTTCTTAAGACTTAACTTCTGAACCTGTTCTGAACATACTTGTGTACTCCAAGTAAGCACTACTTCTTGGAAACATTCCCAGTGATATCACTGGATCTGTCCTCTTGGTAAACATCGTAGTTTGAAGCCTTCAACATCTCATGTGCTTTGTGGGTTTCAGCATGTATGTGCCTGCCTAATGTGCTGTGCAAATATGCACACATGGACTGCCTTACAACAACTGTGCTTTTACCTAGCTCTCACAAATTTGGGTTGATGGGAACACAATGTGTTCTTACACAGGCAGGTCACAATACAGGAGATGCTTTAATTGTTCCAGCTATTACAAGATCAGTGGAGGCTGGGCAAGGGACCAAGGAATAGGGTGGAACCTGGAGCTAAGACTAGGAAGGAGTGAGGAGAAGGGGTGCTTAGTGAAAAGAAGGTGGCAAATAAGTGTGAGGATTGAGGGGGGGATTATGTACATCTTGTGCTTGGCCCCATGATGCAGATCCACTAAGGTCCCATTGGTTGAAACTTGGGAGGTGTGAGATTGACAAAGAGTGTGGGGGGGGGGGAGCAGAGGAGATTGCCTGGGAGAAAGATGGTTTCAGCCTGCAACAGCTGCTGCTTGAGGGCTGGTGGTGGAGGTCAATAGAGCTTGCTAGCACTAATCCAACTTCCCACTCCCACTGGGATAGGGGCCTAGCTGGCTGGCTACCTGCCCAGACTGTCTGAGGCTCAGCACGGGGGTTAAGCCTAATTACATGGGATTTAACATGTCCCAGAGAACAGTGAGTCTGGCTCAGGGGGGAGATACGGCTTGGTATCCTGATGCCAGGACATGGAAGGATGGTGTGGGAGGAGTTGGGATTATATACCTCAAGGGTATTTGTTTAATGCAGCTCAGTGGATGAGTTCTTTCTTGGACTTTACAAAATCACTGGAAGAGAGGTTGCTACTCAGGTGTTGGCTCAGTCCCCAAACCTCTTATTTAAAAAGATTTGATTTTTAAATATTTACTATCTCCCCTCTCTACTAGGAAAAAACATTTTTACTGAGCAAGCCGCCTCACCTGATTTAACCCTATCTTCCTCTTCCTTCAAGTGAGTGATTCTCTTCCTGTTTTGCTTCTGATTATTTTTTTAATTCATCTTCCCTTTTCTAGACAAAAGGTTTAAAGATGATGTGTAAGTTAACTACCTCACCATAACTACTGAGTCATGCAACTAAAGTAATGAGCAATAAAAAGAATTAACCCGAAAACCGTGGAAAGAGCTATAAGTAGACAAGATGGTTTCATGCACGTACACTGAAAACAACCACATGTTTCTCTTTAAAAAATGGGTACCTTCAGACAGACCTTCAGACCTATCCTCTTGGATAATTTACACCTCACCCTGATTTTATTTCCTTGGGGTTTTCTTCTTTTTTGCTCCATGGTCATCGTTTAATTGGGCTCTCAGTTAGTTTGGGCTGCTCCCCATCCCAGCAGGTACCCTTCCGCACTATCACAGCAGTTGGAGGGGGCCATGCACCCATCCCTCCAGCCTGGTTCTCCCCCCTGCCCAGGAATAAATGCATCCCAGTTAAACAATGTAAAACTTATTTGCATACATGCAACTTATCCTTTCATTTTGCACGCCAGTATAATATTCAGGCTTCCATCCCTGCAGGAGTAAAACATCTCTGGTGGTGGTGGTGGTGGTGGTAGTAGCAGTAGAAAACCTTTCATTAGCTGATTTCATATCCTTCTCTGGCCCTCAGAAGGCCGTTTCCTTGCTAATTTTTCCCCCAAATGTGCACATCTTGGCACCCCACTAACTATAGTCCTGCCTGGGACTAGGTATTACTGAGTCAATTCTTCTAAGTAAATTTGCACAAAATTGGGCAATAGTCTTATGCATATTTCCAAGTATACATTGATAAAATCATGCCACTATTTTTGTGCAGTTTGCTTGAGAGTATATTTTGGGGAGGCATGAAATGATGCCATCCTTTCTAAGGCTATTTCTATAACATCATATTGTGACTGCTGTGAAACTTTGAAGCACAAGAACAGAAAGCATTTTAAATGGTCAGCAGAAAACGGCAAGAAATTTCAATATGAATGTACATATAGGAGGTGTAGCACAGGGAAGGAAATAAAGTTTATCACATACCCCTTCCGCTGGTAAAAGTACTACAATACTGTTTTGCTGCAATGCCCATTTTGGAGCAGCCCTGATGGGAGAGCCCAATCCTATCCTGTGCTGGAACAGGCAAGCTGGATAGTTGCCTTGTGTTGTGTCCAGCACAGGATAAGAGGTGGATCCAGTGCAACTTGAAGCAAGAGGATTTATTTCCCCTTATCCCCTGTTATGTTGCAGTCACTTCAGTGAGTCTATCTGATTTTATATTGCACTGCCTGAACTTTCACTACGTTCACTTGTTGTGCTACATTCATTTGTTGTGCTAGCTAGAGGATTGCTATGTGTGGTCTGCCTCTGACCTCCTTCTCCCAACCCGTTCCTCCATCCTGCATATTTTAGGTTGTATCAGACCTGGTTTGCTACAAGTGCCTTCTTGTTGTTTAGTTGTTAAGTCATGTCCAACTCTTCCTGACCCTATGGACTGCAGCATGCCAGGCATCCCTATCCTCCACTAGCTTCCAAAGTCTGTCCAAATTCATGTTCACTGTCTCGGTGACACTATCTAACCACCTCATCCTTTTTGCCTTCTGTTTTTCCCAGCATCAGGCTCTTTTCTAAAGAGTCCTCCCTTCTCATGATGTGGCAAAAGTATTTGAGTTTCAGCTTCAGTGTCTGTCCTTCCAATGAACAGGGTTGATTTCCTGGAGGATGAACTGATTTGATCTCCTTGCAGTCCAAGGGGCTCTCGGGAGTCTTTTCCAATCCCATAGTTAAACACATATATTCTTCCACACTCAGCCTTCCTCAGCCTCTCACAGACTTCCTCAGCCACTCTCAGCCTCTTATAGTACAGGAAAACTATAGCAAAACAAACCTTTATTTGCAAGGTGGCTGTGGGTTGCGCAAGCGGTTAAGACGCAGTGC
Organism: Cryptoblepharus egeriae; assembly: GCA_030015325.1. Classification (NCBI taxonomy): domain Eukaryota; kingdom Metazoa; phylum Chordata; class Lepidosauria; order Squamata; family Scincidae; genus Cryptoblepharus; species Cryptoblepharus egeriae. Next base: position 7,041,831 of record JAREYC010000004.1, read on the forward strand.
CTGTTAACCAGCAGGCCAGGGTTTGAGACCCGGGTTGGCCCCACAAGACAGGGTGAGCTCCTGTCCTTAGCCCAGCTCTGTGATGCCAGCTGGATCCAATCGTATTGACTCTGCCTTTCCATTGACTAATTCAGTGGCGTGGAGAGGGGGGGATTTGCTGCTTGGGTAACAGCTTATTCTCCATAACAATCCAACCCAGGCTTTCGTGCTTCACATGCAGCGTATGCAGCGCCGAGCACGATACCATAGTCTTCCAAGACTGACGGAGGCCTGCTTGGCAAGGTGATGTCTTGACTTTTAATTAAGTTGTCTAGGCCTACCATAGGTTTCCCTGTCTTACACTGAAGGCCTTATCTTCCAACTGCCATCACTTTAGTACCATCAGTTACACACATATTTTACAATCAGATTAAGGTTGTTTATGCCCTAAGTGGAACACTATAATATTAATTGCAACTTTGCAGCTTAGGTTTCCCATATGTTAATGGAATTTGCCAGTTCAAGGCCACCTCCTGACATTTCTGTGCTGCGCAGTTTTTCACCTGTTAAAATGAATGGAGTGTCATACCTCCTGCTGTTCCTTAGGAGTGGGTAGGGGGTTTCACAGGGAGGGGTCTCAGGGGTCTGTCATTCAGTCATACCTTCTGCGCAGAAAGAAGATTTGAGAGGCTGCAGCTTGGTTCAGGTAAGTTGCTTTTAACTTTTCTTTACAAGTCTTTTGGTTGCAGTAACATCAAACAGGTAAGTACAAAAGAAGAATTCAGAACTTCTCCAACTACAAGGACACTGCGTGGGACAAGGACAGCTCTACCCCACACCGCATGGTACTTTAGAGGCCTGTGGTGAGAGGCAGGGCACCTCAGTTCCCACCTGCCACTCCTTCCCGGTCAAACTCTCTTCATATAGGGCTCCCCCTTTGCTCCTCCCTGGATGGACTCTCCCATTGAGGAGCCATGGGGGACTCTTCTAACACCAGCCACCTTTCTTCCCCCCACGGGCTCATATCCAGGGTCTGATGTCTTCCCTGAGGTTGGGCTTCTGGGTGGCACAGTGTGTAGCTCCTAATCATCTCTGGGCCCCAGTCCTCCTCCTCTGATTAGCTCCTTTTAGCCCAAGCCTCTGGAGACCTAGACCAGGTTCTCTTAGGCTTGTCCTCATCATCCGAAGGATCTAAGTAGATTGAGTCCATGATCATTCCTAGAAGGGAGATCTCTTCCTCCTCCTGACAAGGAGAAAGATTTGGAACAGTTTTCCATATAGATGACAGCTTGCTGTCTTTGATACTGTTATGGGGTGGTTTTTGCATTTAGGTAAGATACAAAGATTTGCCACGGTCCTGTGGACAATAAGTGGGTTGATACAAGAGGTTAGATACTTTCTGGAAATGAGAAAACCCTGTCACTTGCTGCTGCTGTCAGGGAGTGTGGGTGATACACTCTGCATAAAAGAGTGCCATCTATTTGGGACCACCGCACACATCTGTCAATGCTCCTCAACTATCCAGGTCAGCAGAAAGTGAGATTGCCCTGAATCATCCTACCCCTAGTTAGTTAGTTGTTTGTTTGTTTGTTTGTTTATTGATTGATTGTATGGCATATAATACATGGGGACCCCAGAGGTTTAGTGGTTAAAGGTGCTATGCCTGCCCATCTGCAGATCAGTAGGTCAGTGGTTTAAGAACTGAGTACTGAAAGATGGAATGAACTCCCGTCGTTAGAGCAGCTCCTGCCAACCCAGCAGTTTTAAAGCATGCAAATGCAAGTAGATAAATAGATACCACCTCAGTGGGAAGGTAACAGTGTTCCATGCACCTCGGCCACATAACCACGGAAGCATCTTTGGACGACGCTGGCTCTGGCTTAGAAACCCTAGTTTCACAACTAGCAGGGCAACCTGCAGGAGACAGCTTTACCCCTATATAATACATGATCTTATGGTAAATCAGATGTCAATGTTCAATACATCCAGCCATTCAAGGACAGAGTAGTCTACAATGGAAAAATCAGACAGTGGGCCATTATAATCTCTCAATTTACAGTTAGACACAATGTGATGAATAGTTTGTCCAAGGGCACCACAGTCACAGTTAGATAGATACTAGACCCCATTTACAGATTGAGTCTTGGCAGATAGTTCCTGTTCAGAGTTGAACAATGCTGGCAAGATTCTTTCACTAAGGCGTCTTACTTCCATAGAGCTGGTCGTGTTATGTGGGTCAAAACAGAGCCAAGCAGTAGGAGTAGATTCTATACAACTGCTTATAATCCTCATGGTTACTTTTAATCTGGCATTGATCTTATCAGAGTGGCATGTATTAAGCCATGCAGGTGCCCAATAATAATTCTGGTTAGCTATTCCAGTTTGATACTAGGAAAAAATTCCTGATGGTGAGGGCAGTTTGGCAGTGGAATAGATTGCTAAGGGAGGTGGGGGACTTGCCTTCACTGGGGATCTCCAAGCAGAGGCTCATAAGAATATAAGAAGAACCCCATAAGAAGACCAAAGGCTCATCTGGTCCAGCTTCCTGTAACACACAGCGGCCTACCAGGTGCCTCAGGGAGCACACAAGACACTTGCAACCAGGTCCCCTCTCCAGCATCTGGCATTCTGAAATTGTCCAAATCTACACCTATCTATTTGCACAGAAATACACACCCCTAATGGCTTGTAACCAGTGAAGGTCCTTTCCTCTAGGAATTTGTCCAATCCCTTCTCTTAAAGGCCTTGAGACTAGATGCCATCACCATAACCTGTGGCAGGGAGTTCCATAGACCAGCTACATGGTGGGTAAAGAAATATTTTGTCCATCCTAACCATCCCAACATTCAATTTTAATGGATGTCCCTTAGTCCTGGTGTTATGTGAAAGGGAAAATATATCTCTAGCCACTGTATCCATCCCTTTCATAATTTTGTATGTTTCAGTGATGTCTCCTTTCAAGCGCCTCTTCTTTAAACTAAGAGCCCCAAGTAGCCTTTCCTCACATAGAAGGTGTCCCAAACATCAGTCATTTTGGTTGCTGTCCTCTGATCCTTCTCCATTTCCTCTATATCCTGGACACAGTACTCCAAATGTGGCCACACCCTCAGTATGTACAATTGCATCATAATTTCTGCCATTTTATTCTCAGTCCCTTTTCAAATGACCTCAAGCATGAAATTTGCCTTCTTCACTACTGCTGCATATTGGGGTGACACTTTCATTGAGCACTAGCACCCCTAGATCTCTCTCCTGCTCTGTCACAGGGTGCCTGTCACACAAGCTGGAGATGCTCTAGGTCGGATTCTATCTACAGGACTAGATGACCTACTAGGTACCTTCCAACTCTGATTATGAACAGACCAGAGTAGAGAGTCTGAGAATAGAGCCTGGGACTCCCCATCTTGATCCTCTTAGAACAATTCTAAACATGTCTACTCAGAAGTAAGTCTCATTGTGTTCAATAGCACTTACTCTCATGAAAGTGTGGTTGGGATTGCAGCCTAAGTTTCTAGAGTATGTAGTTCTTAGTATTAATGTTTGCATACATGTTTCTAGGTGTTTCTTGTAAGAGAGAGTCTGTCTGATCCAAATTTACTCCAAGGTATTTTGGGTGAGGATTACAAGGAAGTAGGTTATTATTTAGGCAGTCTTGTTTTAGGTTTCTGCATGAAGACTGGATGTAGGAACACCTTCTGTGACAGTGGAGTGAATCTGAGGAAAGGCCAAGGGGTGTTTCCCTTCAAAGGGAACTGGTTTTATTGTTACCTGCAGGGCAGGGAGACATGGTGAGGGTTTGCCTCACCTATCTGCCCACTCACTGCCCCTTCCTGCTGTGGGGTCAATAAGAAGTGTGGCCCTGTCCCCAAAGACACCTTTGTACTCTTTTCAGCCTTGGGAACACCCTCAGAGTGGTGAAGGGCACATGTCTGCCTCCCTGCCTGTCTCCCTTTATTGGATGGAGGCCCCAGCTTTTTTCCCTGGGAAACTAACAGGCAAGGAGTGGGTAGCAGGAGGAGGAGTTGGTGGAGCAGAAGCTGGCAGGCTGGCCTGGCCTACAGCGAGAGGTACCAGGCAGGGGGAGCTGGGCTGGAGACCAACCTGTCAAATCCACTTTAGGACAAAGTAGGTCAGAGCTCCTTCCCCAGCCAGGGGTTCCCTCCCTCCTCTTCTCCAGCTGGGGCAGTGGCATAGCTAGAGGAGGGCAAAGCAAAAGGTTTTGTGGGGAGCCTCACCACAACATACAAGGGGATCCTTCCTTTTGGAGTCATGGGGGAAGAAGGATTAGAGGAGGATTCCTGCAAAACCCAAGTGCTTTGCTCCCCCTCTATCTATGCCACTGCAAGCCCAAGCCTATGCATGTTTACTCAGATGTAAACCATATTATTGTATATGGAACTTAGTCCCAGGTAAGTGTGCTTAGGATTTCAGCCTCAGAACCCAATCCCAGGCTTGTCTACTCAGAAGTAAGTGCTATTAGAGTCAATGAGGCTTACTCCCAGGTAAGGATTGCAGCCTCAGAACCCAATCCTAGGCATGTCTACTCAGAAGTAATTGCCATTAAAGTCAATGGGGCTTACTCCCAGGTAAGTGTGGATAGGATTGCTTCTAAGGTAAGTGTGGAAAGGATTGCCTCGGAAATGTCCCCAAAATGTAGGACACTCATGAAAAATGTAGGACCTGACAAAACAAAAGCTAAAAACTATATATTGCATTTATTTGGTTAATTTAAACTATAATGCTTATTATTAAACAAAACTATTCAATATAATGTACATATAATTCATTATTTCAAGGAGCCTCCATGCTGCCTGATCACTAGGAAAAGGAGGACAATGAAGATTTTTTCCAGGCTAAAAAAGAGGACATGTCCTAGAAAAAGAGGACATTTGATCACCTGGCCAATACTTGAGCTGCTCAGGGCAGGTTGTTCTCTCTCTAGCCCCCCCCCCCACACGCCCCTTGCAGGATCCTGATCCCTTCCTACACCTCCAGGACCACCTGCACTCCCACCCACCCAGGTATCCATGCACACTCCCTCCTTTCCTGCGGAGGTTCCATGTACACTCCCTCCTTTCCATTTGCAGGAGGAGATGGGGACTTGCACGCCTCCCTCCAAGACTGCCTCCTCCGCCCCCCTCTAGCTACGCCACTTAGTGGCACTATTTTCTGCGGAAGGATCTTCCCTGGAAGGGTCTGATGGGGCCTCCATATACTGTACTATGGCTTTGGGATCAACCCCAGGGCTTTCCATAAGAAAAGGCTCTCCAGCAGTTTCTGTGCCCCAGCCCCGCTGTGTACAGTGTATACACTGTATATACATTGTATATGCAGTAAGAGGCTCCTGCTGTCTTCAAGAATGCCAAGCAGAGCATGGGAATATCTCTTGCAAAGGACATAGCTCTTGCAAAGATGCATCTTTACCCTTTCCAGCATGGGGGTTGCCCCCCCCCCAAAAAAAAAAAAACACCAGGAAGAAGCTGATCTTTTGCAGTGACAATTTTGCAGTGGCATACCTAAAAGGGGTGCAAAGTATTAAGTTTTGCAGGATGCATGCTGTTCTTCCACTTTGGAGCAGGACCCCTCCAATTTGCACCCTTCACCCAGAAAGACTCTGAAAGGGAAGAACTTGCTTGGCATAACTTGGTGCTTTGCACCCCCTCCAGCTACTCCACCACAGTAGAATTGGACAGTCATGATTAGTAGGCTTTCATTGTATAGTTGGAGCAAACATCCAGTTGCAGGGATTTTCAGCCCTTTTAATCTCCTGGCACACTAAGAAGATGCCATCAGTTTTTGACAATTGACCACAACTGGACAACTGACCATCCCACACCACACCCAATGGCCCTATCAATATATGGCCCTCTCCAAACTTATGCAGCACACAAACGTGCCACATCACCATAGCATTCTCTATAGCAGTGATTTCCAACCAGTGTGCCACAGATAGTCCTCAGAGGTGCTGCAGGAATTTGTGAAAATCACTGTTCTGTAGACTCCTTTCAATCATTCATTTCTTCAAGGATCAGAAAGTTTTTCTATGTTGCATACAACATATTCTGTGTTACATACAACAATTTTTCTGATCTGTTTTTAGAATTATCTTATCTTTCAAGTACTAACAAACTAATATTACAATCCAGAGTACCTACAGTAGCACGTAAGAGACATTACGTGCATCTGTAGTTACTGCACCACCTAGTGAAAACCTATGGGAAATTCATATTGCAATCCAGAGTAAATTGTTCTTACACTGGAGCAAGGACTCCCTGTAGTTACTTTGGATTGTGCCCTTAAGCAATTAGTTACAAACTTGTGCAAAACACAAAGGGCACATATAGGAAAAACAATTATTTTCCAGTACTCAAAACAGAATACTTTTTGAAAATATTTTTTTCAAATAAATGTTATTTTTTTCTCTAGTTTGCAAGTATGTCTGCTGTAATAACTTGTGCACTTTGGACTGTTGATGCATGACTGCCCACAGGCATCTACTGATCAATAATTGTACTATCTTGTGTCCAAATACTCTGAGGCCTCAATCCAGTCCAGCTTTCCTGCACTAATTCAGTCATGCCACTGCAGGATGCAAACATGTGCTGCTTCTTGCAGTTTGGAGGGGGGATCATGTAAGACTTCTCATGGTAAGGGAGGCTGCAATTCTAACGACAGATTCTTGGGAGTAAGTCAAATAGACTATAATGGGACTTCCTTTTGAGTAGATAAACATAGGATTGGGCTCTGAATTTTTCTTTCCTCACCCTCTCTGGGCTGCAGTTAAGATTTAAAGTTAAGACACTGTTCTTGTTGACCTGAGTACTGCAAGAAGGTACCACAGCATTCTGTAAGCTTTGGTCTTTAGTCATGCTGGCCAGGAGACCTTCACACAACACTGGCTCTTCGACCTTGAAGTGGGGATGATTATCACACCCTAGTTATTCACAGTTAGCAGGTCAACACCTTTTCCTTTTCATTACCTACCCACACTCAGGGCAGCATTGAGGTTGCATTAGCACTGGAAAGATCGTTATGGCCCCAATTACAGAGAAATTATCTGTATTTCTACAGCAAAATAACAAATCTTGTAGAAACTTAAAGACAATTTAGGCATGACTTTTCATGGACTAATCATCAACTTCATCAGATGCTTGAAGTGACATATCATTAGTTGGTAGATATACCCCCAAATCCAGAGTAACTACAGGAGCACGCAAGAGACTTTACATGCACCTGTAGTTACTGCACCACCTAATGAAAACCTATGGGAAATTCATATTGGAATCAAGAGTAAGTCGTTCTTACATCGGAGCAAGGACCCCCCATAGTTACTCTGGATTTTGCCCATATAAAACTTGTAGCTAATTCCTGCAATGCAAAGCATTGTGGTTCATTCCAGCTGATGAGATCAAATAATGTAGGTATCCCAAACATTTTGCAAACAGTTCTGCCTTATTCTGTCATAAAATATTATTATACATATGATCTGTACTGTATATATTTTTGCTGAACTCTCCCAGCCTGTAACCCATTATCTGTGGCATAGGCCACTGACAAGTGTCCTCCATCCATCTCTCTTTGGCCTTCAGCTCTAACTGGTTCCAGGACAATCCCATTATTCTTATGTCTGCTTCTACAATCCATACCATGCATTCCTTGGCTGTCCCCTTTTTCTCTTACCCTGAAGTTTCCAGGGTAAGAGAGGGAATGGATTCACAGAAATACTGTAGTCTGAATGGACCCAAATTATTTTGAAAAGTTTTTATTTTCCACTTAAAGATATGTGCTGCCTTACCTTCCTTTAGTAAAAGAAAAATGAATGAGTTCTCATTTTGAACTACAGACTCATCTCCTTCCTCAGAACAATTACCGGTACTTTCTTTTGTTCTTCTTTTCTGGCTCTTTTTCATATAACCCTTAGATTCCCAGGCATTTTTAATTTATGCAAATTAGGCTATTTTTAGATGGGAATCTAATTAAAAGGCAGGCACCCACAGGCATTATCTGCTGATAGTTTTATTTTAATAGTGTTCTATTCTTCTCTACTAAATGTTTTCACTACAAACCATATAGCACAATCCTGTGCATATCTAGTCAGAGATAAGTACCACAGTGTTTAATGGGATCTATTCCCAGGAAGGTTTGTTTATAATTTCAGCCAAACTGACCTTATTGTTCCTTTTCCCACTGCCCTGCCGGTGTTTTCTTCTTGATAACTGTTTCTTCTACTTATTTAAATTTTATTCTTAATGCCTACTTTTTCTGAAATAAAAATGTTCCTTGCTTTCTGAAGACCCTGTTTCATTTTAGGTAGAGATTGCAAAATATATGTTCTCCTGAGGAATAATTACATGTGGTCTAGAACAGGGGTGTCTAAATCCAGGCCCAGGGGCCAGATGCAGCTCCCAGTGAGCCTCTGACTGGCCCACGACCAGCCTCTGGTCCCATAAAACCTTCTGGCCCAGTTGAACAACCACAACTGGAGAAGTGATGGTATGGTAGGGGAACTGGAGTCCTATTAAGTACAGGAGCTCCTTGTTATCTAGTAGGGTTCTGTTCTGGAACCAGCTGTGGATAAAAAACAGTATATAAAGAAAACAATGGAAAAATAAGTTTAAAGACCCATTTCAGGCTTCTTGCTCCAATATTGCATCTAATGGAATAAGGTAGTGCCTCAATAGCTACATGGGTTTGATTCTGGCACTGAAAAATTGAATGACTGCTTGAATGACTGCCTCTCTACAACTGTAGAAAAGCAGTTTTTAAAACTGATTTGGCCATTTGTGTTGAGTCAAATCTGTGTATAAAAAATCCATGTATAACTAGGGTGAACTTGAATAGGCTTTATTTCTCTGATGTGTGTTAGTGTTTACAAATAAATCCTGGAAATTTGAGTCCATTTATTCATCTATATCTAATGCATTTAAATTTTATATTTAAAATATTTTATCTGGCCTTTAACACTGAGCCAGACATTTAATGTGGTCCTTTGGCCTAAAACATTAGAACATATATTGTCTAGAACATATATTGTCCCGTGTATACCCTTTTTATATAATATTATACCCGGGGCTCCACAAAGGTTTCTATCACCTGATTTGGAGTCCAGCATATCACCCCTGTCTTGTGCATGCATGATGGTCGCACATGTGCACTGTGCTTCTGAAGTCTATATGTTCTCCTGAGGAATAATTGCATGTGGTCTAGAACAGGGGTGTTGAAACCCAGTCCCACTGAGCCCTGTGTCACTTGACTGGCACAGAGGCCACTGAGCCAGAGAGCCAGAGGGTGATGCACCACTCCAACCTTAGTGAATGCCCTTAGCCTATACCTGATTGATCAAAGGAGTCTTTAATCCACACTGATCTTGTGTTTCCACATATGTGCAGTTTAGACACCACATTTACTGTATAGAAATTTGCCATTTAAATTTTTTTTGCTTTCTTTTCAATGTGTAAACCACCTTCTAAGGCAAATGCTTCACAACTCTGGTAGTTTCCACCTGCTCAATTTTGTTCTGTTATTTTGGTAATATTCTTTGGGAAAAGCCACAGAAGTTGGAAAGAATCCTTAAGTGCAATCTTAAGATTGCCCTTGGCCTGCACAAGCCTCTTGTCAGCCTCCGTAAAGCACATTTTTGCTTTCTCAAGCCAGCCTGGTGCAAGGACATGTGCTGCATCCACGATAACAGAAATAAGTTTGCACTGGCTAAGCTCTGGCAGGGGCAAGAGTTGGGGTGTGTGAGCATGGCAGGGAGAAGGTATTTTGGAGCAGGCAAGGGCCCATGGGAAAGGGGGGGGTAGGATCCAGCATGTGTCCAGCAAACTCTGGACTGCTCCGATTTGTTTGCGCCACATTTTTAGGTGGCACAGATCCAAGTAAAAGACAAACTCACTGGGGCTCCTGCAGCTCTCCCCAGGGTAAGGGGAAGTGAATCTTCTCATGCTATACACATGGTAGGCCAGCTGGCCTCTCCATTCCAGTGCTTGTTAGGTTTGTGCTATGAATTGATTTTAAAAAGGGAGTAAGTAAATCTGTTGCCAAATGGTAGCAGATACCCTAGAGCAGTGGTGAGATTCAAATAAATTAACAACAGGTTCTATGTGCCATTAATAACCGGTTCTCAGAACCAGGTGCTCATTAGCAAAGGGTTCTATAGAACCTGTGAGAACCGCCTGGAACCCACCACTGCCCTAGAGGTGATACCAGTGTGTGTTAAATGTCCAAGATTTGGAACTGAGTGTGAGAAGCATGTTGGATGGACAAGAAAAAAGCCCTCTGGGTCACCCAAAAATCCAGTCTACAAATGTGACACTTATAAATAAATATCCCTGAGCTATCTTTCTGTTTCTTTTGTTCCAGAGCTGTGCTTATGAACGCATTAGATGGTTAACTGTGAATGAGATAAACGATAATGACATTTTGCTCTCCTGTGTAGCAGCAGAAGGAATTCTCCATCTTTACGCTGAGAGTTATGACGATGTAGCAGCGTCTCCACATCCCAGTGGCCTTTCATGGAGTATGCTGGGCCTTGTTTTCCCAGTGAAAAATATGGGAGCATCAGTATTTTCAGCTGCAGCTTTTCTTCAAGAGAGAATCAGACTCCAACTTCATGAGGCTTCATAATAAGATATGTAGTCTCAGTGTTGTGTTCATAGTTCCTTGAAAAAAATTCATTAAGCTAGAAAAAGCTGGCACCATCCCAACCTTCCTGTAATGTCTCCCATAATATGCTACAAGGGATACATTTACAGTCACTCCTGGTTGTCTTTATAGCACTAGTGCAAGATGAAGGGCCAGTTCACAGCCACAAGGCTTTTAATGAATAGAGGTTGGTGGCTTGCCACAGTCAAAATAATTTTTTTTCAGGCATCAGCACAACACATCCCTTTGACCACTGGGCTTTCCCAAGGATGTGCAAACAGAATAGTAGCTGTAATCTCTTGAATCACTGTGAATTAATGACTGTTTTTGTTCAAGTATCTTAATATCCTATGAGAATCCCTTTATTCACAGCAAGGAAACATTTGGATGGTCTACTTTTCACTACTCTTAATCTTTCTAAAGGGCTATTTCATTTCTCTTTGTTTTATTCATCTTAACTCCTTTGGTGTGTCTTTATAAGGAGCATGCAGTGAAAGGAGGAGGAATTTTTGCTTTGAACCACAATGTCCTGGTCAAGCCAAAGTGGCAACAGCACAATCAAGATGTATGTGCAAGAACTGCCAAAAGATCTATTTAGGACTCATTCCAATGGGCATCTGTGCTGGGGGTCTAAATGTAAACAAGCTGTTAAAGCATCCTTTGAGTAAGTGTTGCCAGTGGGGAAGCCTGCACTACCCACCAGACTGTGGAAAAAGACCCAACTTCTGCCGGAGATCAGGAAAATGCTGGGCAGTGTGGGGAGGGTGGCAGAAGAGCATGGGGGAAATGTTGCTAGGTTTGGGAGGGACCATCCTGGAAATGGGTTGGGACCAGTGGAGGCCTTCTCTGCTGGATCCTGTGCTCTGTATCAGACTCGGAAGACCAACATGAGGCTTCTGCATCTACCTGGTGCAGCTACCTTTCTGCACCCACCTGGTGCAGATTTGAGTCACCCTTTTGCAGAGGCTGGACCTTTATTTGGGATAAGAGGATGAATGTCCCTTCCCCCCATGGAGACCTCCAATGGCTTCCTTGGACCTACAGGATACAACGATGGCCTTTTTTTACACCATTGTATCCTGCAGCACTGGAAAGCATAGGACTGGACTGCCAAAAGGAATATGGATTTGCATCTGGTAGCTAGATTATAAACCCAGCTTCTTGTTGGTTATCACTGGCTATGCTGATGAATCAAGAGTATCAGAGTTTGGGCTCCCTTCAGAGCCAGGTGTGATGAGGCAAGTCCAAATCTGGCTCGCTGCCTATGGATGATGTTATACAAAGTATTTACTTTATTCACAAAATCCCTATTCACCAATTATACTGGAAACTTCCCCTTTCAGATTCCCTACTGAACAAGGTACTGGCTTAAAATTTTTAGTGGATTTAAATCAAATGTTAAAGAAATAGGGCTGTGACTACCTGCCTCTTGGAGAAAAGGTACTGCTAGCTTTTTAAATAGAAGAATAGTGATTTCTTTGACTTGCTAGCCCATATTGCAGAATGTAATCTGTTTTGTACCCAGCTCGGGGTAAGCCAGGTAAGTCTAACTTATAGAAGCACCTTGCCCTCCCTCTTCTTACAAATTATAGTTTCAGGGGCTTTTCCTTCTTGGTTAGCTTAATTTTTTTCTTTTTTTACACTTTACTGTTTTGCTTAATATCAGAAGAATTTTGGAAATGCTTCACTTTCTGCATTGTGATGTTTTAGCTGGTCATAGGAACAGTTCCTCCTGTTGCTTTTAGTCCTGAATGACTCTCAGATATGTCAGTGTCAGAGAGCCTAGTAAAAATAAGTTTTCGCCTGCTCGTCGTCAACAGAGAGATCACAAAAATAAAGCAGACTCTTAGGAAAATTGTTCACCAGGATCATTCTAATTTAACAAACTTATGGACATTATACTCCTTCATGGATCACTGCCTTGTGCAAAGGGGCTTGCATAATGCAATGAGACTAGGGCCACCCAAGACAGACAGGTCATAGTGGAGATTTTGGACTCCTTGCTCTCATCTTTCCAAGAAAACCTTATGGACTTCAGTATCAAAAGGATATCATGCTGGAAGATGAGCCCCTCAGATTGGAAGGTGTCCAGAATGCTACTGGGAAAGAGCAGAAAGTCATTACAAGTAGCTCCAGATAGAGTGAAGGAGTTGGGCCAAAGCCAAAAAATCTGGATGTATCTGGAAGTTAAAGGAAAGCTGATGCTGTACAGAGCATCTCTGCATAGGAACTTGGGATGTCACATCCATGAATCAAGGCAAGTTGGACATGGTCAAACAGGAGATGGCAAAACTGAACATTGACATCTTGGGAATTAGTGAACTAAAATGGACAAGAATGGATGAATTTAATTCAGATGACTATTTCATTTCTTACTGTGCACAAGAATCCTATAGAAGAAATAAGAGTAGCCCTCACAGTGAATAAAAGAGTGGGAAAAGCATTTTAGGGTACAACCTCAAAAATGACAGCATTATCTCAGTTCAAATTCAAGGCAAACCTTTCAACATCACAATAATTCAAGTCTGTGCCCCGCCACTGATGCCAAAGAGGAGAAAGTCAATCCATTCTATGAGGAGCAACAACACCTTATAGAATCAACACCAAAAAAAATGTTCTTTAACCTGAAGGAAAAAGAAAGCAAAACGGTTTTCTGAAGAAGTTGCCCTTAGAATGTCTCTCTAACAACAAAACAAAAATATTCCGGTTGAGCTCCTGAAAATCTTAAAAGATTATGCTATCGAAGTAGTTTACAAGTCTGCCAGCAAATCTGGAAAATTCAACAGTGACCTGTGGTTTGGCAAAGATCAGTCTATGTCCCAATCCTGAAGAAAGACAGTGCCAAAGAATGCTCAAATTACTGCACAATAGCACTCATTATAAATAAAATACTTTGGCCCCATCATGCAAAGGGAGGACTCCTTAGAAAAGACCCTGATGCTGGGAAAAACTGAAGGCAAAAGGAAAAAGGGATGGCAGTGGGTGAGGTGATTAGATGGTTTCATCAAAGCAATGAACATGAATTTGGATAAACTTCAAAAGCTAGTACAGAGAGATTTTCGACCAGTGTGCCGCGGCACAGTGGTGTGCCACAGATAGTCCTCAGATGTGCCATGAGAATTTGGGGAGGGACATTAATTAATAGGAACACTTGGGGATTTGAACTGCATGGTGTGCCTTGTCAGTGGTAAAAACAACTGATGGTGTGCCATGAGATGAAAAAGGCTGAAAATCACTGTAGCAGATGATAGCGTAGCTTAACATGCTATAGTCCATGCGGCCACAAAGTTGGACACAACAACTAAACAACTTGTTTCTGGAAAACAACCAATAGGTTGGGAAACCCAAGTTTCAGGGTCGCATATGGTATTTGCCTACAGAGTGTTGGAGCTGTGTCATTAAAATAAATAATTAGGGGTTGAATTGGAGCAAGTAAAGATCTGAACTACAGCAGCCCCTAATGGCCTCTGAAACAATTTCATCTTTGCTGAAAATTACAGTATGTGGCCACATCTCAAGAGAGAGGCCAGCCACCTGTTCAACTGGGTCAGATCCAAAGGCTGAGATAATCTTGATACAGATGAACTGCACTTATCACAGGCAGGCATATTTTGGGGACAGCTGCCAGGTAGATCCCAGTCCAGGAACATGTGGAGCAAAATGGTTGGATTAAAAAAAATTAGGAAAAGTCTAGAAAGCAGAATCAGATTGTGTGGCTCATGTGATGAACTCAGTTTATTCAATAAATTGTGATTGGTTTATTATAATATATTGTGGTGCAGTTTGTAGAACCAGACAGTTGTATATCTCTCCAAGGACTTGTCCAAACGATCAGTTTGAGAGCATAAAATGTGCAGCTGTTATTCAGTTACCAGTACTTATTATTTATTTAAAAATAATAATACTTTTGCAACTATGTGGATGTCTTTCCTGATCATGCTTCTGTTTAAATTTTCTTTACAAGAATCTGTAGCAGGCAAAAGTTTCCCAGCAGCAAGCCACCCTCCGTTTCAACTGAGGATGTCAATTGTACATGCATCACAAGCTCTGTCAGGCGGGGTTACACAGCTTGCACAAACATTGGAGAGAGAGAGAGAGAGAGAGAGAAAGGTCCTCCCTCTGTCATTTTATTTCCTTGTCCTGAACTGCCTCCCAAGATGAGACTGTAGAAAACAGGAGGGCTCTGGATGAACAGTTTGCTGTGACAATTGCCACAGGAGGAATGAGACCTTTACTGAAGCCCAGCAAGACGATTCTTTCCATGCTTAAAAAGCAGGCCTCTGTCAGTCTTGAAAGACTATGGTATCGTGCTCTGCGCTGCATACACTGCATGCGAAGCACGAAAGCCTGGTTTAGATTGTTATGGAGGATAGGCTGTTACCCAAGCAGCAAATCCCCCCTCTCCACGCCACTGAATTAGTCCAATGGAAAGGCAGAGCCGATATGATTAGATCCAGCTGCGTCACAGAGCTGGGCTAAGGACAGGAGCTCACCCTGTCTTGTGGGGCCGACCCGGGTCTCGAACCCTGGCCTGCTGGTTAACATGCACAGCGTCTTAACTGCTTGCGCCACCCTCACCCCACGCTTTCCACGCTTAAAAGTTTTTAAAAGGCATCCTGCTGTTTTGTGCTTCTCCTGGTCTGTTGCTCCTGGTCTGTGGGCTGTGGGTGGCGCAAGTGGTTAAGACGCTGTGCCTGTTAACCAGCAGGCCAGGGTTTGAGACCTGGGTCGGCTCCACAAGACAGGGTGAGCTCCTGTCCTTAGCCCAGCTCTGCGACGCAGCTGGATCCAATCGTATTGGCTCTGCCTTTCCATTGGACTAATTCAGTGGTGTGGAGAGGGGGATTTGCTGCTTGGGTAACAGCCTATCCTCTATAACAATCCAACCCAGGCTTTTGTGTTTCGCATGCAGCGTATGTAGCGCTGAGCACGATACCATAGTCTCTCAAGACTGATGGAGGAGGTCTGTTGCTGGTGCTGAGGTGCAGATTCTGGGGAATATGAGGTTACATGTATTGGTGATTCCACACCAAGATGCTCAGGTTCTTGGTGTGTGCTGGTTGAGGTCTTCCATTCTCGGATATTTGGGTCCTGTGTCCATGGCTCTGTTGTCTCCTAGCTGATGGGCTCAGGTACAGGCATGGGTTAAAGTCTGAGGTTGTGCTCCATTTGTACTGAACTTGAGCCCATTCATTCATTTATTCATTCATTCATTCAAGTTCCATCTGTACTGTATCTATTTAAATTTTAGATTTTAAATTTTTTCCCAGCCCTTGACGTGCCAGGTATTTGAGGAGGGTGGTTGTCCAAAAAGTTTGGATACTCTTGGCTTAAAGGAAGTTTTTTTTTTGTTTATTTGAACATAGAATTCAAATATTTGATCACCTGCATACAATCTGTAAGGTCCATTCTGCTACCTCAGCATTCTGAAATATGTAAAGGTAAAAGTGTCCTCAGCAGTTTCCCTGCTAGTCGTGACCATTCCATGATGTGGTGCTCACCCCATTTCTATAGTCTTAGAGCCAGTGTTTTTTCGAAGATGCCTCTGTGGACATGTGGCCCACATGCGCATGGAAAGCTATTATCTTCCCACCAAGGTGATACCTATTTATGTACTTTTGCATGCCTTCAAACTGCTAGGGTGGCAGGAGTTGGTCTAAGGACAAGAGATCACTCCGTTTTACAGTACTCAAGACTCGAACCACTGACCTGGCAATCTTCAGATTGAGAAGCACAGTGCCTTTCACCACTAAGCCAACTGCAGCCAATGGAAGTGTGTAGACTGGGCTTAATTCTGTATTATTGAATCCCACAGGGATTTACAGCCATTCTTCAGAATAGCTTCAGAAGGTGCTGCTGGTGGCATTGGCAATGCTCATTTTTGACACCCAGAATCATCATTTCCTTCCAAGCTGTTTTTGCCCCGACTCCCCCTCTTTTCTCCAGGCTCAATGGCCACTTCTGCACAGAGCCTATTTTGTTTTTCTGGATCAAGGCCATTCAGTCGAGTGGGAAGTGCAGTGAGCAAGAGATACTGCCTGCACTGTTCCCGAGGCTGATCTTTATGCAGCTGTGACTCCGAGGGACACCTCTTGAAATAAAGGGCTTGCTTATTACCCATCTTTTCCAACTCCTGTCCAGGAACAAAATATCCTGAAGTCAAGAGTAGCTGCCGCACAATGCCCCTTTATGGCTCTCACTGGGCCTTCTCTGCTGGCTCCAGCTGCCGCTACATGCTGTTTTTCCTCAGTCCTTTTCTTCAATATTTTTTCCAGTTGACTTAATTATTACAGTGCATGGACCAGACTGAGGAAAATACACTGATGGTTGGAGTTGGCATCGTGGTAGATGCTCGGAGAGAGAAGTGTCCCTGCCATGTAATGACATCATCTGGGAGCCAATTGGTTGTGTTCCTCTAGAAGGGAGGCACTGGCCGGAGGCCTTTGGACCTGCTTTGACTTCCGCGATACAGAACAGAGACGGGGCCTGTCTCTTGCCAGCCTGCTTTGCTGCCAGCGCCCTGGCAGAGCCTAACAGGCATTTAGAAGAACAGTACAGTGCTGTGGTCTATACAGGCTACGGAGCCAGCTTGGACCCCAAGTGGGAACAAGTGAGTGCATGAAAACTCCCACAAACTGCACATTTTTAACTGGACAAGTTAATAAACAAGTTGGATTCTCATCCTAAAGTCCATATCCTAGAGGTCCACTTCTCATCCATGAGCCAAATGGACCTGCAGCTCATCCCTGGAGAAGCAAGTTTGAGCAGGGACAAGCCTGCACAGGAAGTCTCGTTTAGTGGTGTGCAAATACCGATCATTGTGCCCACTATTGGTGGAATCACATTTGGCACCATGATCAGAAGTCTCTCTGCAGGTTATTCTGCAGTACTAGTTGGTGTAGCAGTTATGACAATCCCAGTCCAAAGTCCGTCTCAGCCATGGGTGAGAGTCCATCACCGAAGTCCAGCTTGCCCACTGGGTGGTATAAGCAAGATTGTGCCTTGCTCCTCATTTCCAGTATGGGAATGGTCATCATCATACTAACCTTATTTACAAATGTACATGCCAGATGCTTTGGGTACAATCCAAAGTGGAAAAGAGCAAAAAATGGGCCCGTGCCGGTGCTCTCTGTTACCACAGACTCCGTTCATGGCAGAAACCTGACCAATTTAGGCCGGTGCAACTCACTCGTCTCCTCATTCCTATGGTGGTATGAGGAGGCCAGTGTTTGTCTGTGCGCTGGCTTATCACCCCAGGATAAGCCAGGAGTGGTGCAGAAGTGCCTTACAGCACTTTTTGTGACATGCCCAGGCCAGCACGGGACTTGTGCTGGCCTAATGGGATTAGGATTGCAGTGTCAATGCCAGGAGGCACAAGTGCCATAAGGCCCTTCTGCACTGGGGAGAGGCCACTGCGCCACCAGTTGGCTCTGGGTCTCAGCTCTAAGAAGTCTCAGCATGGGAGCGGCCAACAGTAAGTGGAAACAGCCATCTGGCAGAGAAGCTTTGGATGGGGGGAAAGTGGGGATGGGCACAACTGGCAAGGGGAAGGCAGCCTAAAAGGGGGTACGTACATGTTCTGAGGATCACAATTTGTGAACTGCTGATCAGATGCAAACACATGTCCCTATTACACAATTTCTGCAAGTTTAAGGCTCTTTGTCCCTCCAGTAGATTTTTGCTTTCAAATGTGTTTGGAGCCTGTGCTACCTACTCCTCCTGACATGTCTTGACATTTTTTTAAACTTGGAATTCCCATCCTTTTTCAGTATAAAAATAGGAAAGGACAAACCTATCACATGCGGCATCAGGAAGATGCCCAGAGGGAGCCTTGATACTTTCCAGGGGCTTGGCATTTGAACCAAGGAAATGGAGGTGGAATGGTCCTAGTTGCTGTTTCAAGGGAGCAAGGACTCTGGCAACAGATTTCTCCATTGCATCCTGAATATGGAAGTAAAAGCAGCTTTATTTAGGTGGCTGCTTTAAAAAAAAATCAAAGCATGCAAAATATAAACATGTTTCACTTTTAAGCACTCTCCAAGGAGAAAACAGAAACATATGTTCCTACTACGCAGTTATTTATTTATCTTTTAGGGGCATAGGAAGGGGGAAGCTTTAATGGACTCATTATTGGGTTCCCTTGGTGGAGCGGTTAATTAATTAAATAACGACATGTGAATGGCATCCTTTGGAGAAGTGCATTAGAGCTTCCAGATGTACGATGCTGGCTCACTTGGGACCGAAAGTAGTTACTGTTGAGTCACTGCTTACTCCAAGATGAATTGGCATGGCGTTTCCACCTGGGAAAGAGTAAAGCTTGTCCAGTTTGAACCAAATATGTGGAAGTTTTTTTCACGTTGTTGAGATTAATGAGTTCTCCTGGAAGCAGAAGTCACAGCTATAAAATATTTAAGCAGACCTCATCAAGGGGGGAGAATAGAGTGAGAGGCTTTAAGGAGGGTTTCAAAAACATCCTGGTAAATACAGAAACAGTCCACAAACCAGTTCAGCTAGTTCACTTCTCAGACCCATTGACATCAGTGTGGTGTGGCTCAGTAGTGTAGCTAGAGGGGGGCAGAGCAGAGTCTTGAAGGGGGTCACTGTGGCATGCAAGGGGTTCTTCCCCTTTAGGCAGAGAGAACAAAATGTACTATTCCATTTTGTACAAACAAAATGTACGATTCCTGCCTGGAACGGCTCCAAAGAGGAGGGGTCCCTTGCACACCAGTGAGACTCCCTCCAAGACTGACTGCTCTGGCCCCCTAGCTATGCCACTAGCTATAATTCAGTCCAAGAGCATTAACTGGCATGTTAATTGCCATTTTAATAAGCGTGACCACATTTCTTTTTTAAATAAGTTGTATTTATGATTCCCACGCAGGCAGCAAATATAATTTATGGGGTGGGCAATAAATATAAATATTTCTAGCCACGGCTCAGGAGCCAAGTAAGCAAATATTTTCCCTGCCAAGACCAATTATCAAAGGCACTTCTTCCAAAAACCAAACTAGTGAAACGGGAGGATATAGTATTTCAGTGTGGTTCTTGACCACTAGGAAAAAAATGAAATACAGTATTTAAAGGACCAGGCAGCTACCCAGTATTTGTAAGGTATAGTTCAGCTGGCCCAATTAGCCTCCTTTAGGAGTAAAGAAAAAAATCCTTGTCGCTTACTGACTGGCATTGACTCAGCCTTCACTTCTCCCTTCTCCATTAATAAGTATCAGCACCCTTGTCTACTCGGAGAGGAGCCACCAGGAGTAAATCTCACAGGTTGGTGGGTAGACTGGGTCCAGGATGGGGTGGTCTTAGGATCTGGCACTTAGGCCGCATTAACTCAGATGTTTGCTTTCTGTTCTGTGATAATATTTTACATTCCAGTCAATATGTTGAGCATATCCTGAAGTTTAAAACAAAAAGGCCAGGAGCCTCGGCAGAGCTCTGTGGATTCTCTGAAGCTCTGCCATTTGACTGAACCAGGATTGGGTCCAAGGATGGCTTGGTAAGATGGATCCCTACTATGGTTTCCATATGTCCCCCAAAACAGGGACAATCCCAATTTGAGGGGGATTGTGTTCACATACTGGCAAGCGGGACAAAGGATCCTGTCCTGATTTTGTAGAAGAGAATTATGGCAACCCTACTCCCTACTAATCTTCTTTACTAATCTGACCCTCAATTAGTTTTCCCCCTTTCCCGGACCACATCACTGCAGTTAATCTGAACTGTGTTCAGTTGGACCTCTTTGTCATATAGTAGATATTTATACGATAATGAATCATTTATTATTTCAGTCATTTGGGTGACCTTGATCAAGTATCTATTAGCTTCTAGGTTCTCCCAGGGAATAAAAGTCAGCTGTGTCTCTGCTTTTTCTATTGGCTAGAAAATCCTGATCTTCTCTGAAGTCATCACACTATGGGAAGTGCTGGTCTTTGTCAGTATCGAAACTGACCCTACAATCCAGAGTAAGTTCGGGAAGATGTAAGAGGCACTTAAGCCCATATCCTAAAGTCAAACTAAGCAATGGAGCAGTTAAGGTGAATTTCCATAAGATAACACTAGAGGGTGATGTAACTGCATGGACCCGTAACTGCTCTAGATTTTGCCCTTACTCTGGATTGCTCTATGCATTTCCCATAGGTTTCCCATAGGTGGCACTGTAACTACGTCAGTGTAAAAGGTCCTGTAGTTCCTCTAGATTGTAGCTGTACGTTGACTGTTTGAAGGAGAGCTCTATTTTAGCATATTTAGATCCAGACTTGTGACTGAATAGGATTTCTTATTTATTTGAAGGACTCAACATCTCTTTCAGTGGGCCATGGAGGGCACTCAGCATGTACATACATTAGAGGGTGGGTGTCAGGGACACTTCTGACTCCAAGGGAGAAATTGGGGTTTGTGTTTCCAATTTTGGCACGTGCACTGAATTTGTAAGTAATGTAGGGGACAGTTTATTTTCCAAAGCAGTCAAAGTTTGAGAATCAAAATACAGATTAGCATTTGCCATACAGATTCCATGTGAATTGTTTCTTGCCAGAGCTGCAGGGCATCTCTCATTAGTTGAAACTGATCTTCCAGAATTTTGATAGGTTGCAAACCAAATGTTCTACATGGACTTCAGACAGAATGAATGTATTCCAGTCGCTTTGCTCATTTGTTCTGTCATGTGCAAGATAAATATCTTGCACATGATAAATAAATCTTGCAGATAAATAAATCTTGCAGTGATAAATAAATCACTGCTGCAAACTACAAGGATAAACTGAGCAGGTCTAAAGCAACAACAGTATTCTTCCAGCTGAAAAAATAAATGCAAGCCATTTGTGGGATGAAAGACTTTTGACTGCTAACTAAATACTCTGAGAAGGTATCACATCAGAAGCTATCAATGCTTGAATACCTTAATTTTTATGACCTCACAATTGATTGAAAACTGCAATGCCTAAGGCTTCAAAATCTTCTGTGGACTTACCTTGAAGTAAGCACTTACCTCTGTGCACCTTTCAGAGTAAGCATGTATAGGGTTACACTGTAAAATTCTACATGCATGTCTACACAAAAGTCCCATTGAGTTCAATGGAACTTACTACCAGGTAAGCATGTATCGTCCAAGAGTTGCTAACATTATTCTACACTTGAGCAACAGAAGTTCTAACAGAATAATTTTTTAAAAACCAATGAACAGAATCTATTTTCAAATGTCCACACAGCCTGATTTCTAAGGGTTCCTAGTACACATGCTTTACGTGGTTTACAAGAATCAGGTAGCACAATCTTAACTTATGCTAGAACAGACAGGCCAACTTTTTTGTGCTGTAGCCAGCACAAGTTTGGTGTTGTTGCTGCACTACTGCAGGGCAAGGGGAAAACACATTTTCCTCTTACACCAGGTAACACAGCAACAGCTTCAATGGATCTACTCAGATCTGCACCACCAAAATAGGTGATTTGGAATTTTTTTCCTGAATAAGAGCATTACAGCTAAACCAAATCTGGCTAGGATCACTGTGTGCATTTTTCTGTTAAGAGCAGATTTCTAAAAGATTGACCATCAACTAGGTTCTAGCATAAAACACAGCCCTATCCTATCCACATTTACCTGGGAGTAAGCCCATTTGTCTTTAATGGAAATTACTTCTGAGTAGACATGCATAGGATTGGGCTCACAGAGAATCACATTCAAATGTACGGTGCACAACACATGCAGGTCAATTGCAGTTTCTCCAGAAAGAATCAAAAGAAGTTCATTTTTATTAGACCCTATGGAAACTATTCTTTTGCTTAGGCTGCAATCCTAAAGACACTTTCCTGGGAGTAAGACCCATTGAACACAATGGGGCTTACTTTGAAGGAGACATGGTTAGAATTGTGCTCTCAGACTTTTATGTTTCCACATTTTACAATAGTGAGGCTGAATTTTTACAGTTGCAGCAAGTGTGATACCCTTGATCCTTTTATTATGATGCAGGAATCACCATTACAACATTTTAAAAGTTGATTTTAAAAACAATGTATTTTAATTTAAACGTGATTGTGGCAAAATTAAGCCCACCTTTTAAAAACTTCCCAGTGTTTTAAAACTGGATTCCACAATCTGTAATGCTAAATGAGCGCTTGATGACGCTGTTTTTTCGGACATGGCATGAGGTGAGTGAAAATCCTTTGGTGCTGCCTGCGTGGCACTGTCTGGCGAAGAATATCCGGTGGGTCACCAGCTGTTGCCATGATTTACAGAGGTAAGGCCTGTAGTCCATCTCTGTCTCGCTTTGATGCTTCCCTGAGTTTTCAGCAGAGTTCAAGGATTTCTGCATGATTGTTTGAGTCGTTGCAAACAAAACCAAGTGATGCTCCCGTACAAGCTTGTCAAGAACCTGAGCGCATCTTTTCAGGTTGGCTTCTTGCAGGATAACGTTTACCCCTCCGTTGACTCTGTCAATCCAATAAAAGGCTGATATGCTGTCAATCATCAGAAGACAGAGGGAAGGGTGAGAGCAAAATACGTTCTCCAAAGAGAAAAGGGTAAGAAGCAGGTGAGTACTGCTGTTGCAGTTAACAAGGAAAAACTTCCCCAGGCATCGTTTTATCGTCTCTTCCGTGCCTTGGGACAATCTGTGTTCCAGAACGGTCACTAAACGCAGCATGTCAAAATGGTAGTCTGTGTCAATAAAAAGCACACCAACCTCCAAGCCACCTTCCGATTTGGGAAGAATGCAGCGGGTAATAAGATGATACAGCATTTCTGTTTTTCCTGAGCCTTCTGGACCATGAAATTCAACAATGTCTCCTGTTTAACAATGATAAAGCACTGTTTAACCCAGATGGCATCTACTATTCAGTTTTCATCATACATCCACTCACATGTAGATTTCCAGATTACATATACATGGATATTCCTTGATTTACACACAGGTTCCCATATCTCAGTATAACTGTTTGGGCTGCAATCCTAATCTCCAGTTAGACTGGCATAAGCCCCAGCACAATTCCCAGGCTAGCCTGGGAGTGTCACAAAACTACTGTAAGACACTTCTGCACCACTCCATGGGGAGGGTTAGGCCAGTGCACAGACATGCACTTGCCTCCCTACATCACCACGGGAATGGGAGGTCTGAAGACTTAGGCCAGCCTAGGTTACGAAAACTGATGAGTTGTGCTGGCCTAGGTTAGGACTGCACTTAGGGCAAAATCCAGAGTAACTACGGGGAGTCTGGTGTAAGAACAACTTACTCTGGATTCCAATATGAATTTCCCATTGGGTTTTCACGAGGTGATGCAGTAACTATGGATGTACGTAAAGTGTCTTACCTGCTCCCGTAGTTACTCTGGATTTGGGGGTTAGTTTTCAAAACCATTTTTTGACATGACCTTTTTATGCCATCATATCCTGATCTAAATAAATGTATAGTACATGAAATTCTGTGCAGTTAAAATGCTCCAGTCAAACAGAATTAAAAGAGGCAAACCTTAATTGAAATACATTCTGGATTACAGGAACCTCCTGATAATGACACGTTTGCCACATGCCTTCACATCACCAGTTACTGCTATACATACTGTAGAGGGAAAAGGTTTTTATTTTCTTTTTTACCATGAGTAGGATATCCTTCATCAGCAAACAGACAAGGCTCGAGGCTTTTCAGAGAACCTCTACCCTCAAGTCGAGCGAGCAGCTGTAAGTCAAAGAAAACATTAAATTAAATCTTCAAGCTAAACTGTATAGTCTTTGCAAAGCTTAGCGTGAGCTCACCGACTGGTTTTAAAAATAATTTTACATGTTTTGTAAAACTCCAGCCGAGCAGTTTCCAAATTAATACTGGCAGTTCTCAATTTGCTGTCTTAATTTGTATATTTTTGAAATAGCACAATTTGCAAATTAATACCAGAAATCTAATTTGTACAGGCTAATTTTTTTAAATAGCGTAGTAAAGCTTGCAGCGCTTCTGCATGTTTGACCAGCAACACAGATACATGCAATATTTGGAGCATTTTTCATTAAAATACTGTCATATAATACAAAATAATAAAGAAAATACGAAATATACAGAAAAATTAAACAAATTAACCTGCATTTAGGCTGCAATCCTAAAGACACTTTCCTGGGAGTAAGATCCATTGAACATAATGGGGCTTTCTTTTGAGTGCTCCCAGTCTCTCAGGTTTCTCAAGCTGCAATCTGCTCCCTTTAAACAGGAATGAGCCCCACTGATTATAATAGTACGTGTGTTCTCCAAATCTGCCTGAAACTTTGACAAGACCTCATCTTTCTGTAGAGAGCTCAGAAGCAGACCATTTCCCCCCACTTGAATAGAGATGTTTGCATAAAGATCAACAGCAAATTATCCCCCTATACCATATATACTGTACTTATTAGAGCAGCGATTTTCAAACAGTGTGCCGTGGATAGTCCTCAGGTGTGTCGTGGAATTTTGGGAAAAGTTATTTATTAATAGGAAAATTGGGGATTTAAACAGTCTGGTCAGTGGGACAAACAACTGATGGTGTGCCTTGATCATCTCAGTGCCTTGTTAGTGTGCCATGAAATGAAAAAGGCTGAAAATCACTGTATTAGAGGATAGAAGTCATCAGCAGCCCCTCTGGGAGAAGTAAAAGGAGTTGATAGGTTTTCTATACTTTTTCTACACATACTGCAGTTTATAGAACTCCTTGCCCGTTCAGCAAGTTCTCAACATATTGTAGATATGAGGGATCAATACATAAGAAAGACTACCCCCAAATCCAGAGTAACTATGGGTGCACGTAAGAGACTTTACGTGCACCTATAGTTACTGCACCACCTAGTGAAAACCTATGGGAAATTCATACTGGAATCCAGAGTAAGTTGTTCTTATGTTGGAGAAAGGACTCCCCGTAATTACTCTCGATTTTGCCCTTAGGCTGCAATCTTAAAGACACTTTCCTGGGAGTAAGACCCATTGAACATAATGGGACTTACATTTGGGTAGGATTGCACCGTTAAAGATTCTCAGCTAGCAACCTGGTTCCATCATGAACACCTTGGTGGAAAGCTCATAAAGGACTGGACCATTCTTACAAGATCCCATAGGGTTACAACTGAATCTGATGAGCCACTTTGGCTGCAATCCTAAACACACTTTCCTGGGAATAGGCTCCACTGAATACAACAGCACTCACTTCTAAGTAGACATCCTTAGGATTGCACTGATAAGTCAAAATGCACTTCAAGGTTGTGTTGTATCAGGGTGCAATTCTATGCACACTTACCTGGGAGTAAGCCCCATTGATTAGACCGAGACTGACTTCTGAGTAGACATGTATAGAATTGGGCTGTCAGTTCCTTTTCCTAAGATGATCATGCTCCATGGCACATACAAAACCTCTGCTCTCCATGCATGGATGGGAAGCATAATCACACAGCAACAAAGAAAAGGTCAAACCATCTTTCCTTGTTCTTCACCCACTTGTCATGCTGTGGCTTTCGAGATGTGATGGGCCATTTAGTTCGGTCTGCGAGATTCATGACATTTACCAAGAATGCCCTGCATAGCACAGCTAAGGATGCTGATGCAATATGGATTTTTGTGTTCAAGGGACAAATTTCTCAATGTAATGGGATATTGTATTTTAATATCTCAAATTTCTAGAGTTACCAGAAAACACACGATCACATGGATAGGCATTATGAATCTTTTATTTCGGATTGTTTCCCTAAAATCCTTGTATCCCTACTCACTGGGTAAAGAGGCACCTTTTAAGTGATGGTTTCACTAGGACATTCTTTTTCTAAGAATATGTTTCATACAATCCCCCCTCTCCACGCCACTGAATTAGTCCAGTGGAAAGGCAGAGCCAATACGATTGGAACGAACTGGCGTCGCAGAGCTGGGCTAAGGACAGGAGCTCACCCTGTCTCGTGGGGTCGACCTGGGTCTCGAACCCCGGCCTGCTGGTTAACAGGCACAGTGACTTAGGGCGCAATCCAGAGTAACTACGGAGAGTTCTTGCTCCGGTGTAAGAACAATTTGCTCTGGATTGCAATATGAATTTTCCATAGGTTTTCATTAGGTGGTGCAATAACTATGGGTACACGTAAGTCTCTTACGTGCTCCTGTAGTTACTCTGGATTGTAGGGTTAATCACTATTGCAGGCTATATATATGCTAACACCTTCTTTGCTTTTGGAACCAATATATTCTGCTCAGAACATATTCTGGGAATCCCACCCAAGTGCTACTTTTTCAGTGCCTCTTTGTTAGTTGCTTTTAAGAACCCCCCCACATTGTTTGTTGTTGCCTAAATATGAATATGATAAAGGATCACCTCTTTTGCGCAAATAACAGCAGGTGCTTATTGAGAGAACTGCATATGCAAATTATTATGATAATTAAGTACTAATGCACCTGTGTTTCTGGTGTGTGTTTACTTCCTAGTTTTTGAAGCCAAGTAAGTGCAGGCGTTTAGCATCACGCTGCGTGCCACGGGCAACATCCCAGGGGTGCAGCTAGCAGTTTAAAACAAAAAACCCAACAAAAGCACATCTCGGATTTCGCAGTTTGAAACCAACTGTTTGGTTGCTACATATTATTTTCTAAACCTGGAATATTATAGGTTCTGTTTCTGTGCATATTCCAACCATATGTTTTGAACAATCTTGCTTATGTAATAAAATTCATTTATAATATTAAGAACAAGACCACACCAATATGTCTATTCACCGACCCACTCTTCCAGCAAGGAACTTAGGAAAACCTGTGGGCTTCTTCTAATAAAAAATAATAATAATACTTTATTTGTACCCCACCTTCTCCCACAGGACCCAAGGCGGCTTCTATCCAGCCTCAGCCATTTACACAATTTTGTGAAGGAGGTTACACCGAAAGGAAGTGTGGTGAGTGCACCACACATACCCCCAAATCCAGGGTAAGTACGGGAGCACATAAGAGACACTACGTGCACCCGCAGTTACTGCACCACCCAGTGAAAACCTATGGGAAATTCATATTGGTATCCAGAGTAAATTGTTCTTACACTGGAGTAAGGATTCCCTGCAGTTACTCTGGATTTTGCCCATACTTGGATCAGTGGTTAGAATATCAAACAATAAAAGACCTAACTTTAAATCCATGCTCACCCATGAAGCTTCTTGTATGTCATTGGTCCACCTATGAAAACTCCTGAGAAAAATTCTGAGCTTCTTGGAGAAGAGCACAATATTATTATTACTGTGTTTACTTGCGTCTAGGGCTGTGGGTGGCGCAAGCGGTTAAGACACTGTGCCTGTTAACCAGCAGGCCAGGGTTCGAGACCCGGGTCAGCCCCACAAGACAGGGTGAGCTCCTGTCCTTAGTCCAGCTCTGCGATGCAGCTGGATCCAATCGTACTGGCTCTGCCTTTCCATTGGACGAATTCAGTGGTGTGGAGAGGGGGGATTTGCTGCTTGGGTAACAGCCTATCCTCCATAACAATCCAACCCAGGCCTTCATGCTTCGCATGCAGCATATGCAGCGCCGAGCACGATACCATAGTCTTTCAAGGCTGACGGAGGCCTGCATTACTTGAATCTAATACACACCCCTATTTTAAAAGGCTCGAGATTTTTTTTAAAAATGGTCACTGGCATTTGTAATGTGCAGCTGCAAAGCAGGTACAAAATTTAATTTTACTGCATATAATAAGGAGTTATACGATAAATAATAAAATGCCAATTGGTTTATGATTTTTACCTAATTGCACAATTTCATACAACAATGGGTTTATATTACATTTTAATTACAATATAGTAAACTGTTAAACTAATACTGACCTACCGTGCAATCCTAATCCTGTCTACTCTGAAGTGTCATTGAGTTCAATGCGATTTACTCCCAGGAAAGCGCTCTGAAGCCTGCAATCAAAATACCTGTATTTACTTGAATCCAACGCACCATTGAATCTAATGCGCACCTTGGTTTTGGACACTAAATTTGGCTGGAAAAGATGAGCATTAAATTCAAGTAAATAGGTATTTATTATTGGTAACAGTATTTATATACTGCTTTTCAACCAGAAGTTTCCAAAGAATAAATATAAACGTAATTATAAATGTATATTTACATTTATAATGTATATTTATCAATATACATTAATAAATATATTAAATGTATATTTAAAACATAAATGTAATTCAGAACAAGAATAAAGTGAGTGGCCTGAAATTGTTGTTAACCCCTGGACAAGAATTGCTGGTGCAGCCACACTGGGACTCTCGTGAGCAGTTCTGGACACACGTCTCGGAAGGGAAGGCACAGGAGGATGAAGCAGAACGACACAGGAACATCAGAAGAGCCACACTGGATCAGGCCAAAGGCCCATCTTCTCCAGCCTCCAGTACATCACAGCAGCCCACCAGCTGCCCAGGGAGCACAGAGACAACAGGAGACCTGCAACTGGTGCCCTCCCTGCATCTGGCACTCTTGAGGCAGCCTACAACTAAAATAAGGAGGATGCCCATGCCCATCATGGATGCAACCTGTGATGGACTTTTCCTGCTCCACCTGTCCAATACCCTTTTTAAGAAATCCAGGCCAGATGCTATCCCCAGTTCCCCCACCCCCCTATTGACTGACTGATACCCTGTGGCAGGGAGTTCCACAATCACATGCCCACAGCCATCATGGCTTGTAACCTGTGATGGATTTTTCCTCCTTCAGTCTGTCCAATCCCCTCTTTAAGGCATCCAGGCAGGAAGCCATCACCATTCCCATGTTGCCTGACTGATATCATGTGGCACAAGCTAATCACAGACCCATCATGGCTTGTAATTTGTGATGGACTTTCCATCCAAAAATTTGCCTAATCCCTTCTCATGAGCATATAGGACAGATGCCATCCCCATATCCCTCAGCCTCATATTCATAGATATCCCAAGGCAGGGAGTTCCACAAGTTAATCCCATATACATACCCATCATGTAACCTGTGATGGACTTTCCATCCATACATTTGCTCCTCTGAAATGTATCCAGTCCCATATCCCCATCCCCTTGTTGAGTGATATTCTGTGGCAGGGAGTTCCACAACCTATTCACATACACATCATGGTTTGTAACCTATGGACTTTTTTTCTCTTTCAATCTCTACAACCCCCTTGACCGTATGTTACCCACATCGTGTGGCAGAGAGTTCCACAGATCAACCCCATACATACCCCTCAGGGCTTGCAACGTTTAAAGAACTTTTCCTCCTTCAGTCTGTCCAGTCCCCTTGACCAGAAGCTGTGGCAGGGAGTTCCACAGAGTAATGACATCTCACTTGTAAACCTGCATGCGGATGCCGTCCCCACTCAGGACTTCTGGCTAATCATTATTGTGTATGATGGGTTATTATTGACCCTTGTGTATATATTGATGAGTGGGGATGACTGATCCTTGACTGTTATCATAGTCTTATTATTACTGAGCAGTGGGTGTTGTTACTGATGGAGGTGCAGGAGCCTGGCTGAGGCAGAGGCCGAGACTGCCTCCCTCCCAGCTGCAGTGGAGCCTCCCAGTGCAGGATCAGAGCAGTCTACCTGGGCCCAGGCAGGGGACTGCCAGGAGGGGCGTGGTCAGGAGGGGAGGGATCAAGAGGAGAGGGGGAGGAGCCTCACCTGCGCCCCCGACTCCTCCTTTCCGCGCCCGTCAGTCATGGCTCCAGCAGTGCTCTAAAGTCAGGGACAAGCTGCGATTGCACTGCGCATGCGCTCCGAAACCTATGCGCATGCGCTCTTCAACCACCCACCTTGTTTCCAGGCGCTCCCTGCCCCTCCCGCCTGCCTTCCCTCCCGCGCATGCGCAGTGCGCTCCTCCTCCCCCGCCCTTCCTGCTGAGAGTGCCTGATGTGTCTCTGCATGAGCTGCTCCTCCTTCCAGAGACACACATAGATGTATATGCGTATGTTATGGTATCCATACATAAAAATACATATATGTATTCAATATATACATTATATATATCTTCTTCTATATCCAGTATATAAATTATATTTATGTATTTATATATATATATATATATATATATATATATATATATATATATTAAACATAATTTCTATAATTAAAATTACATATTTATTTATATTTTATATATTTTATATAATATATAAATATGTATATATATTTTATATAATATATTTTTATATTATAAATATAATTTATGTAATTAAATATGTATTTATACTTATTATTTATATATAATTTACATATACTGTATATATGTAACATGTATTGCTCTTATATATTATAGATATATAATTATATCTGTACATATCTATAATATATAATTTATATGCTATATATAGAAGAAGAAAGAAGATTATATAAATAGCAATATATTAAATTTAATATAATTGTATCATATTATATACTATATATAATAAATATTTTATGACATATAAAATGAACTTTATGAATTTTATATATGCCAATGTCCCCACACCATCACAGAAAGACAGACCTGGTGAGTTAGTCTAGCCTAAATTTCTTGTACCCTGTATAACTGTCATGGAACTATGTAACATAATATAATAATATATAAATATATAATATAATGTAATATATATACTATAATCACACAATTACAGTATTCACACATACATCATAATATTGCAATCCACACTATATGCAAGGGGTGTTCAACCTCTTCAGTATAGCATCCAATAAACTCTAGATGCTTGAGAGCCTCAGAGAGCGCAATCCTAATCATGTCTACTCAGAAGTAAGCTCCATTGTGCTCAATGGATCTTACTCCCAGGAAAGTGTGCTTAGGCTTGTAGCCTCAGACTTCAATCCTATCCACATTTACCTAGGAGTAAGCTCCACTGACTAATGTGACTTAGGTCTGAGTAGGATAGCATAGGATCAGGCTCTCAATACATAAGCAGTATTTAACATTTATAAATATTTTTACACACCACAATCATTACACTTCCATTTTCTGCAGGCACTTAGTTTTTAGTCAATATGTGATTATAAAGCTTAGGAAATTTCTTATTTAGCTGTTCTGTATTAACAGTAACGCAGCAGAAAAGATAAAGTATTGCAGGTGCCTGAATGGGCTCTACAAGCAACTTGATTCCAACCAGGAGCAAAACTGAAGTGTTTGTTATGTTGTTAAGAAATTGAATTAATTTCCATGTCATATTTGAATTAAAAGATAAAAGGGCAAAAGGTTGCTCTGCTAGTTGTGACCGACTCTGGAGTGCGGTGCTCATCCCGTTTCTAGAACCATAGAGCCAGTGTTGTCTGACAATACCTCCATGTGACCCAGATGCACACAGAACACTTACCTTCCCACCAAAGTGGTACCTGTTTATCTGCTTGCATGTCTGTGCTTTTGAACTGCTAGGTTGGCAGGAGTTGGGCTAAGGATGGGAGCTCACTCCATCCTGCAGTACTCTGGTCTTGAACTGCACAATCCTAACCATGTCTACTCAAAATTAAGCCCATTGTGATAGGTGGGTCTTACTCCCAGGAAAGTGTCTTTAGGATTGCAGCCTTATCCAACTGAAGTGCTCATATCTGAATAAATTTACATAAATAAATATAATAGACAGAACTTACATGGATGAATAAATTCAAATTGTTTCATAAATATTTTCTTACACAGAGAGGTGATCTTCAAAGCAGTACATAAACATTTTCATATATAAACATTTTCATACAAAGTCAGAGGTGATATGTGCGGAATACTCTGGTGCATTCATCGCCTCTAGAGGGTACAGAGCTAGTCAGGGACTAGATGGAGGGGGCATGTTGTGGGCCACATGGTAGCGTACCATGAGCAGCATTTGGCCCTTGGGCCAGGGATTGGTCACCCTACTGTAGACCAAATTCTGTTTGGGTCATAAATTTGACTGAATGCGGCATAACAATTGAGAGCTTCAATGCCATAACAGTTGTACTGCTAGAGGAAAGCAGCGAGATTCTTTCTTCCTGGCACTGGATATGCTCAGGGTGTCTATGCTGCCTCTATTGGACTATCTTCATGTTGCACTCACCCTAGCACAAAATATAAAAATGGCTCACGTACACCCTTTAACAGATCATGCTCATAGGGTGCAATCCTATCCTAGGCTGGCACAAGTCACAGACATGTGCTTGCCTTCAAACATCACCATGGGAATGGCACATGTCTGTGCACTGAACTGACTTTCCCCAGGAGTGGCATAGAAGTGTTTGACAGAACTTTTGTGACATCCCCAGGTTGGCACAGGAAATATGCCAGGGCTTAGGCCAGCCTAAAAGAAGCTTAGGATTGCAGCCATAGGGCAAAATCCAAAGTAACTATGGGGAGTCCTTGCTCCGGTGTAAGAACAACTTACTTTGGATTCCAATGTGAATTTCCCATAGGTTTTCACTAGGTGGTGCAGTAACTACGGGTACACATAAAGTCTCTTACGTGCTCCTGTAGTTACTCTGGATTTGGGGGATAGTCTCTTTTCCTGAAATATATCTGATGTAGAGGCAGCCACTAAGATTTGTTTGCTACTGTTTGTTTGCTATTTGTTAACTACTGTCAGCACTTCTACAAGTTGCACAAGGAGTATATCAGCTACGCTTGAGAGGAGAATGTTTCAAGATGAAATACAGCCGGAGGCTAAAAAAGAAAACCTTGCCAGAGTCTCCTCCTTTCCTCAAATTACAGGTCAATCCTTAGTTAGTGAGGCCGAGAGGGACACTTGTTTCCATGAGTCACATGCCAAATAACGGGTCATTGTGTGTGATGGGAAAACTGGGGAAAGTGGAGCTCAGTGAGCAAGCAACAAGGAGTACTTCTGCAGCATGGCTTGGAGTACATTTATTTTCAAACAGAGCATGTGCTTTCTAGAGCTATTTCATATCTTACACTGTTGGTGTACACTCCAGGTGTTGCCCTATGTTTGAGCATCTTCATCTTCACCCATAGTCAGTAACAGTTGCTACATGGGCAAGGGTTATAGACAGGGGTCTTTTTGAGGGGGTACTCACCAGTGCGGAGTACTGGCAACTCTTGTGTGAGTACTGGCAACTCTGTGGCCCCCAAGTAGACATGCCTATGATTACAAATACAGTAACATCTTCATGGTGAGTACCCCCAACATTAGAATAAAAAGCACACTAGGATCACTCTAGAAAAATAGCACTGATTATACATGGACAAGAAGAATCTTATAAAATGGTATCCTGTTATACATAAAAGGTGGAGGAGCAATTGTCCATCTTTAACCAGCAGGATTTCTTTTGCAGTGGCTACTGCTAGGGTCTCTTTTGAATCCTCCCTTTTCTTTTTTAAGATTGTGATCCTTTTGGGGACAGGGAATCATTAACTGATTTATTTTGCTATCTTAAACTGTTTTGTGATCAATATGCAATATGTAAATATTCTTAATAATTAATACTAAGAAACTTAAATGTGAGTCAACTCATCAGATTTGACATCCAAGTTTGAGAGAGTCAGAGAGCCAGGTGACTTCCCAAATGAACAATCCCCAGGTAAGAGTTAACTGTGTGACTGGCGATCAAAAGATGGAGCTCCCCTTTTTCCATGTTTCTCATGTGAATCATTGGAAACAGCAGCTGCATCACGGAAATCCTGCCCACTTTGGGGTTCAGAACCCCATAACAGTATGATTCTCATACCCAGTTAACTATATCAGGGCTTGTGTTTTTTCCAACTTGTCAAATTGACTCCCCACTTGCCCATTCCTTCTTCTCTAATTCAGTGATCTTGTTTTCATCCAGAGCCTCCCCTTTGCAACTTGATCGGTGCCTTGCTTTTATTTCCCTCTATCAAATGTTGACAACATATAAAGGCATTTTCTTCACTTCTGTAACTCCATTTCCAACCTCTGTAAACTGGAGCTGGAGTGGAGAAGTCCACTTTCCCTTACCATACTGCATCCCAGACTGTAGGCAAGAATATCTTTCTCCACCATTTTTCCTGTCAAACATAGAGCACAATCCTAACCATGTCTACTCAAAAGGAAACTCCATTGTGTTCAATGGGTCTTATTCTCAGGAAAGTATCTTTAGGATTGCAGCCTTCATCTCTGCTTTCTGTGCTACGAGTGGGAAGTGTGACGGGCTATTATGAGAATATGCAAGAAAGCAGATGAGAAGAGCCTTAAAAATAAAATCAAAATTGTTATAGAAATGTCACTGTAGGCATATATTCTATCACTTTCATGTTGAGGTTGTTACTTTTTTTAAGGCATGAAATCAAAGAAAAGCCAGCCTGTGTGCTAATTATCCCTTAAAGGAGAAGGCCTGACCTTGCGCTGATGTGTCAAAATGCATTCCCTGTGCAAAAGTCCATTAATATCTTCATGGCAAAAGCAAAACATCCAGAAAAATGTATGAAAAAAAATAATGTGATGACAAGCTTACTGGTTCTCTGTTCGTACAGCTAAGCCTTATTTTGTAATGGATGACTGAATATAGTTCAGAAATAACAGCCCTATTTGACAAAACACTTTCTCCCTTCCCACAAGCCAAACTGAAATAGGACATCTGTTACCAGCTTCAAGATGTGCCCCCCCCCCCAAAATTGTGCCAATTGTGCCATACCTTATGGTCTCTCATATTACTTCTCCTGCTGAACTTCAGTATCTTACAATAACAGACTCCATCAATTAATGGGAAATTAGCTGCTCCTGAAAGCTATTTTACCCAAGTGAAAAGCCATATGGCTAGGAATCTAACACAGGCAAGCTAAGGTGTCT
This sequence comes from Cryptoblepharus egeriae, assembly GCA_030015325.1. NCBI lineage: Eukaryota > Metazoa > Chordata > Lepidosauria > Squamata > Scincidae > Cryptoblepharus > Cryptoblepharus egeriae. The sequence continues at coordinate 7,077,152 of JAREYC010000004.1, forward strand.
CCAGATATTGTACTAGCCTAGTTTTGCAAACCAACGAGAGTTTGGTTGCAAGCCTAAAGCAGGGTGACCAGATGCCAAGCCCATAATTCCTGAACCCCAAGACCAAAATTCCTACCACCAGGCCAAAATTCCCAGCCCCCCAAGTCAAAATTCCTACCAGCTTAAAAAAATTGCCAAAAACATATTATTTTGTTTTTATATTTTTGTTTTTTGGCCATAACTTTTGATAGGAAGAAGATATCGCAAAACTGATTTTTGCATTGGATTCTGCTCTTCAAAATGAATCCAACAACATATGACATGATGGTGTATTGCGAACCATCGTGAAGTTCAAAAATTAAGCCAAAATGTGGGACACCTGGACAGGAGGCTAAAAATCTGGACAAAACCTGGTTTTTGTGGTCATATGATCACCCTGTCCTAAAGACACTTACCTGGAAATAAGACCCATTGAACACAATGAGGCTTACTTTTTGAGTAGACATGATTAGGATTGTGGTCTTTGGCTTCTGCAATAGTCATTGCTTGTGTGGTATACCAGGATGCTATTCTTTCTTATGAAATTAGTGCAATCAGATTCCACATATACGTTTCTTCGGTGCATTGTACTGGCATCCCATACATTAACACAGACCTCAATCCTATAATGATTTACTGGTGAAACAACACTACACCATCTGAAGGTATAACACACATGTCACAAAGCACATTTGTGACACCATCCAAGTAGGCAGTGCTGGCAGGGAGGCCTGCACTAACCCACTGGTACTGTATCCAAAACTCACTGGTAAAGGTAAGTGGGTGTCACAAGGGTGTGGAGAGCAGGGCAGATCAGGCCTGTGGTGCAGATCAGGTGGAGAGCTCCTCTGAGGTACCCTCACTCCCATTTTGGGCCATGCAGTCTTACATGTGGGCACTCAGACTTATGCCAACAAAATAACTGGCAAGATATCTGAATAGCCTCATTACACAGGCTGGAAAGTTACTCAGGGTAAGGGAAATTATTCCTTTATCTGGAGGAGACCTTAAGCCCACAACAGTGTGGTGTTGATGAAGGTTAGTATTATTATCCTAATATTGAATTTGCTTACATATTATTGTATGGTTGGTTGAATAATTGAGTAATTGTATTAACAGATGAAAGCTGCAGATATTTGCACATGAATACAATTATATCTTTGAAGAAAAAGCTTTCTTTACCCTGCTGCATACTTGTGGTGCTAAAGACACTATCCTAGCAATGCCTTTCTTACATTGAATGCATTTGCTAGGAAGGGGAAATGCCTCACCTAAGATGACACCTGTTTCTATTCCTCCCTGTGCTTGGTAATCACATGTAGTCATATGAAATGAAATAAACCACATGTGTTTATTTCATTGTGGATGAAACAATGGATAACGTGGCTTCTCAGCACAAACTACAATATACGTGGAGCAGCAATTTTCATAGCTACTGCTTAGTGGCTGGAAGAAGCAACACTATCTCCTGCCAGAGCTTTGGTCCAACTGTCTAATGATGCAGGAGAAGCCTGCCTAGATGAGACTGGCAAGGGTGGACTTTGACTCTCTGGAGACACTCAAAGCAGCAAACGCCGCTGACGGCAGAATAAGCAAAAAAATAAATTCACTTAAGAATATCCTTTGCACATCAGCAGAAGAACGTGTTGAGTTTCAAAGCACAGCAGAAGCATCCCATTTACATTATGATGCATTATTTATGTAAGCCACTTTGAGTCAGAAAGAAAAGGGTCAAACAAACAAATGCACTCTTTGAGGAGCTACCTTGAATGCTGAGTTTTACAACTGGAGAAACAGGCATGAACTTAGGGATACAGTACCAATTTCTTTCCAAGCACAATTCAAGTACTGGTTCTCATTTTTACAGTAATGGCTTGGGAGCAGGATACCTAAAGGAACACCTGTTCCCGAATGAACCTGCCGTGTCATTATGATCTTTTGTTAGATGTCAGAGATCTTTTGTGCTGCTCAGCAGTGGTGGTGTGACCTAGAACTCTGCAAAATCAGGTACGCTGCCTGCCTGCAGTTAAAAAGACAAAAAGAGCCACTTACCATGCTCCTCGCATTGATTTTTGGTTGGAGGAGTTCAGGACTTTCTGTATGATTTAGAGGGAACAATGAAACCCGCACAATTTCTACATCTTTTTTTCTCCCTTTTCCACCAACATGTTCAAGTTGTTATGTGCCTCTGTTTTGCTGCTAAGGACTTACGGTACTTTCTCCTCTCCCCCTCTTCTTTTGCCTCCTCCACCGGAGGCATAGCTGTTTACAGAGAGAACCTAGCTGTGAATGAACGCCTAAGGGCACAATCCTAATAAACTTTCCAGCACAGGCTTAGATGTGCCCAGTGCCCAGAGATGGCATAGCTGTGCCTTCCTCCTCAGTAGTTCAGCACCCATTTGCTCTACTGGTGATATAGCAAAAGAACCTATTTGTTATCTGGAGTCAAAGAAGATTTTGTTATCTTGTGCAGTTGCACCCCCTATACCCTCCTATCTATTCCACTGCTCTCCCAGCATAGATGTCCTGCATTCAGTGTACCCTCAAAGCCAAAAGGTCAGATGATCCCATGTGGTCCCTCAACAGGTAAAGGATTTCCCTGCCCCTCCAAGCAAGCATTAATTTTAAAAATATATATGAAAGCAGAAACCCATCCAGGGTTTCTCCAGAGAGAAGCATTTCTCCCCAGTCTACTCCACCGCCAACATCAATAGCTTTGTAATTATCTGTCAGTATGCTGATTGATAGTTGTGTCCTGTTACTGGATATGTGCTGCAAGTGTGAAGAAAGACAAAGTGGAGTAGATAAACTACTGTATTTACAAGTTTAGGGTAGTCTAACACAATCTGGGTCATACACATGAATTAAGTCCTTCAGTTTAATTCTCCTCAGAGTTAACCATTATGCTTCTGCTTTGATGAACAGCTGAGCTCCAACTGCCAACCAGTTCTCCAACTGTCACCAACCAACTGGCAGATGTTCAAATCTGAACATTCTATTCAGCCTAGCTTACCTGAACCAACTGTTAGATTCATATTCAAACATTATCTATTTGTATGATCCAGAATAGAATATTCTCTAACTCATGCCAACTGATGCCAGAAGACCAGAGATGAGAAGCAGGCTCTAGGGCCTTACAGAGGGCTGGGTATGATCTTCCTTGCCACTCCTTGAAAAGTCAGAACAGTCTAAGCAGGCTTGGTTCTCCCCCTTGTAATGCAAAAGGGGATTGCTGATGGCCCCTTGGACCATACTGTCTGTAGGGAGGGATGAACACTCAAGGAACAAAAACGTAAACTGAGGCCATCCATTGGAAGGGTAAGAAGCTGAAAAAACTAGGACAGTTCTGTGAAAAATGCTAGGAGGGGCATGCTGCTGGCCAACACCCATATTGCCCCCAGTTATGGCTCTGCTTCAACCAGCGGTGCCCTGAAAGTGCAGCATTCTTGGCTGTCAGGAACCCTTCTACGTTAAGACCTTCTGAAGTACAGAAAGGCTGCATGCGGCATCTCTAGCCTTCACAGTGCATTTCCTGGGGCAGAGGTGGGGAGGGGGGAGAGGGAGGCAGCAGAAATGACTCTTAGGAACACATAGACCCCTGGACCACCCCCCCCCCCCGGCCAGGAAAGCCACAGGTATTGCATCCTGCCTCTGAGCTGAAAGAACAGCTTTCCCACCTCTTCCATCCCAATTCCTCCTCACCCTTTTCTTTGAGAAGCCATGCTTGGGGCCAGTTCAAGCAGTTCAGCCCATTTGCTCCAAAGATCAGGCTTTGGTCTGGTGCTGTTCAATTGCTGGTCAGTGACCTGGAGGTGAGAGTGAAATGGACATTTTTGCACTTCAAATGATCTCTTCTGGGTGGTGAAATCCAGAAGGGATTGTGATGGGATTGTGATGGGATTCAAACAAATTAACTACCGGTTCTATGCCCATTTGGAAGCCACTTTTAAGTGGCTATTTTTAAACTTTATATGTCTATCTCTCTTTAACAACCGATTTTATAGAGTAGGTGCAAACCTGCTGGAGCCCACCACTGGATGAGATCCTTGTTGAATGGAGGTGGGTGTGCAATGGCAGGGCCACTTCAGTGTAAAAAGTGTAAAGTGATGCATGTTGGGGGAAGAAATAATGTCACAGGTACACTGATGGGTTCTGACCTTTCTGTGATGGATCAGGCGAGAGATGTTAATGATGGTGTCAACCCAGAGTACACTACAATGGCAGCGAAGAAGGGTCATTTGAAACAGGAGAATAAAATGGCCAATATTATGTCATTATACAAATCATGGCTAGGCCACATCTGAAGTACTGCATACAGTTCTAATCACATTTTAATGGGGGTGACCTTTCGATTATTTTGTGTTATATTACAATACTGTAATCATTTTTATATGAATATTTTTGGGTTGTGGAACAAATCATCTGAGTGTCCATTATTTCTTATGGGAAAAATTCACTTTGATGTACAAGTGTTTTGGATTACAAATGCTTCCTGAATGAATTATGCTTGTAAACCAAGGTACCACAGTGTGTGTATGTCTTCATCTAAATCAAAATGGTAGCAGCTTTCAAACATACTTGCGGAAAAGCTGACACGAGGTGAGAAACATCTGGTTTTGGACCTCTCATCCTTGGTGAAAGTGGAGGGTAAGGGTAGAGAATGAGGAAGTTCTGCTAGCCCACCCAGCAGAAAGAGAGACTGCGGGAATAAGGGTTAAAGAGACAGGGTATTTTGGGGGGACTCCATATACAGGTGCTTCAGTGCAAAGTCTCCAAGCTAAGATGGGGAAATTAGAGTGTTTAGTTGCCAGGTGCCAGTTGCCAGAGGTAGTGGGCATTATGGAAACCTGGTGAACTGACGAGAATCAGTGGGACTCTGTTATCCCATGCTATAAGCTACATACAGTATGTTGGCCAAAGGGCCACATTAAATACCTGGCACAGTTTTGAGGGCCAGAAAAAATTTAAATAAACTGACTAGATTTGGAACTTAATGAATAAATGGGCTCAAATTTTCAGGATTTCAAGCAGCAACACACAGCGCAGAAATAAACACCCATTTCATCCATCCTACTCCAGTTGTGTTTGGTAAACTGAGTCAGAAGTGCCTAGAGGCCCAGAAAGGGCTGGTTTGAGGCTCTTCTCAGGCTTCTTCTGGCCCTTGGGCAGGGATGCGGAGACCTCTATCTTAGGTGATCAGCCTAATTGACCTGTGTTTTGGTTTGGTGTGTATTTCAGGCATCTTCATGATTTGTAAGTTTTCTCCTTATACCTGCTATGTATTCTCTTTAGTTTTTATATTCATTTTTGAACTCTGCTTTTAAACTGTCCTTTTAAAAGAGAATTTCCTCATAAAGAAATGTCCTAGCTCACTCATCATTTTAGTTGCTCTCCTCTGAACTTTTTCCAGTTCCACTATAACATTTTGTGATGTGGCAAGCACTACTACTGTGATGTGAAATTGTGATGTGTCAAGCACTACCCTAGATGTGGTGTTACAATTGATTTGCACAATATCACACAAATAATAATGATCGTTCTATTTATTATGATCCTGAGCATAGAATTGGCCTTGTTTACCGGTACCATAAAATAGATTGTATTTTACCAGTACCATAAAATCCCCTGCTTACTGGGCAAGAGACACTCTTTCAAGTGGGTGTTCCTCTTTTATTTAGCAGGGGGAAAGTAACTGGCCCTCCACACCCCAGCAATGTCTGTTCTAGTGGCTTCTGCTGGTATTCTTTTTGCACTTTAGATTGTGAGCCCTTTGGGGACAGGGACCCATTAGCTATTAATTAGCTATTAATTTTTTTCATTTTCTTGTAAACCACTTTGTGAACTTTTCAGTTGAAAAGCGGTATATAAATACTGTAGATAGATAGATAGATAGATAGATAGATAGATTGACATTGTCAAGTGTCAACTAGGAATCCAGGATCTCTCTCCTGAACTGTCAAAGACAGCTAAGAACCCATTAGCCTATATGTAAAGTTGTGATTCTTTCCCCTAATGTGTATAATGACTTTACATAGAAATGCATCTTTTGTTTGTTGTCCATTCTTCCAGTTTGGAGCTCTGGACCTTCTGGAGCTCTTTACAATCTTTTCTGGTTTCTACCACTTTGAAACGTTTGATGTTCTCCTACAGTACACCCACATGCTTCTTGATCTTTTCAAAGAATTTTAAGAGGTTTGTGAGGCATGGCTTGTCCTTAAAGGAGCAAGGCTGATTCTCCCTCAGCAAGGCTTTTTTGTCTATACTGCAGATAGTCCTCAGGTGTGCTGCAAGATTTGGGGAAAAGTCATTTATTAATAGGAAAGTTGGGGGATTTGAACAGCCTGGTGTGCCTTGCCAAGAGTACAGAAAACTGATGGTGTCCTTGAAAATTCAGTGCCTTATGCCATGAGATGAAAAAGGACGGAATTTCCTTACCGTAAATGTCCTTTTCTTGGAAATGAGGCCAGCATACATTCAGTACTGTCTGGGCTATGCCCCGCCCACTCCGAGACAGGGCCGGACCACCGAAGCTTTCTCCTCCCAGTGCGGGGCATTGCTTCCCCAGTCTGGATAACAGAGCCGAAGAAGGAAAGATAGCCACCGCAGGAATAGGACAAAAAACTGCAGAGGAAAGACACTGAACAGCGAGGTAAGAACAGCAGATGCTCAGAAAATAATCACAGAAGGAACAGAAAGAACCCCAGGAACCAGAACTGGGACCCACACGAAACCGGGTCTGAACCAGAAAACATAACTTTGAATAAGCAGTTGTCTGTGTCTTAAATGAGGTGGGCCTGAATGTACCCTGGCATCATCTCCAAGAAAAGGACATTTATGGTAAGGAAATTCCGTCCTTCTCTGGAGTGAGGCCCGGGTACATTCAGTACTGTCTGGGATATACCACACTCAGGGTGGGTAAGACACAGACCCTGCTAGTGAGTTACAACTGATTGTAGCACCCTGCGACCAAACGCAGCTTCAGCCGAAGCTGCACGGTCCACCTTGTAGTGCTTGATAAAGGTATCGGGAGTTGCCCAAGTGGCTGCCCGACATATGGATTCTAATGAAGGAACGCCCTCAAAGGCGGCAGACGTGGCTGCACCCCTAGTGGAATGAGCCTTAATTCCCTTAGTAGGTTCTCTGCCAGCTGTTCTATACACCTCCTGGATTGCCACCCGTAACCATCTAGTCAAAGCGGCCAGGGAGGCCTTTTTCCCCTTGGAAGGCCCACCAAAAAGCACGAACAAGGCCTCCGACGTCCTAAACTCCTTAGTTCTATCAAGGTAGAAGCTAAGTGGTCTTTTGAGGTCCAGAGAGTGCCAAGCTCGTTCCTTAGATGAGGAAGGCCGTGGACATAGGGTAGGTAGCATTATGTCTTGGGATCTATGAAAAATGGAGTAGATCTTTGGCATGAATGAAGGGTCCAGCCTGAGAAGGACCCTGTCATCCTGGAACTGACATAAATTAGGGTGTGAGGAGAGTGCCCCAATTTCTGAAACCCTTGTGGCCGATGTAAAGGCCACCAAAAACCCAACCTTCTGGGTTACAAACCGAATGGATGTTGTGGCCAGAGGCTCAAAAGGAGGACCCATCAGTGAATTCAACACCAGGTGCAAGTCTCAATTTGGAAAATGGTGAATAGTTGGAGGATTAATCAGTTTCAGCCCTTGAATAAAACGTCTGCAATCAGGATGGGACGAAAGGGTACCCGATTTGGTAGGCCCCAAAACTGAACTGATGGTGGACAGTTGCCTCTTAATAGTGTTGGTACTGAGACCCCTGTCCACTCCATCTTGCAAGAACTGTAATACGTGTTTGCGTTTTGCTTTGGCGACTTGTAGATTACGTTCATTTGCCCAAAGGACAAACCTGTGCCACGTACGTGAATGAATTGTATTCACGCCTAAAGCCACAAAAGACAGTTAGGAGTGACCAACTGACAGAAGTGCCCATATATGGACGTGCTGCCAGGAGACCGTTTGAAGCTCCAACTGACAGAAATGCCCATATATGGACGTGCTGCCAGGAGACCGTTTGAAGCTCCAACTGACAGAAATGCCCATATATGGACGTGCTGCCAGGAGACCGTTTGAAGCTCCAACTGACAGAAATGCCCATATATGGACGTGCTGCCAGGAGACTGTTTGAAGCTCCAACTGACAGAAATGCCCATATATGGACGTGCTGCCAGAAGACAGTTTGAAGCTCCAACTGACAGAAATGCCCATATATGGACGTGCTGCCAGGAGACCGTTTGAAGCTCCAACTGACAGAAATGCCCATATATGGACGTGCTGCCAGCCAACAGGAACGGCCAACAGACAGAGACGATCATATATGGAGGTGCTTCTGTAAGCATCAGCAGTCTGACCAAATACAGTCCTAACTGCCTGAGGGCTGCTATAAAAGTCAAGGGAGAAGTGGCTGAGGTAACTTTGAAGTGGAGCCCTGAGGCTGGTAAGAGCTTCTCGAGGCAAATGGGCTCCAGAGAGGACTAAAGTCCTTGGGATTAGCAGCAGCAGGAGGGACTTTGTGCCTCAAATCGGCGCTTTGGGGCTGTCTCTGGCCCTCCACATCCTGAGGGACTCACCAGCCTCATGCAGTCATGTGGGAGTCCCAGGGAAAGGCCCCCTAACGCGTGCAACAGTGGTCAGGCTGAGGAAGATTAGCGACCTAAGACCGGCAGAGGTGCATTTGAGCCCGTGGGAGCACCACTGGCCCTGCTTGTGGAGCAGCGCCAGGGACCAGTGGAGGTGCGGTAGAGGAGAACACCCCCAGAGGAGTGTCATCAGCCCTGCTTGACAGGCAGTACAGCAGGCACTGCTGCTTTGGACTCTGCTGCCTCCCAGACTGCCTGAGGGGAAGGAAGGTGGCAGCAGCGCGAGGCACGCTTAGTGGCTAAGGAGACTGATTTCCTGTGTGCCCACCATCTTGTGCCTCTGCCTGGCAGCCATTTTGCAGGTATGGATGGGCAGGGTGTTCTCAGGACTCAATGCATTCCTCAGCTTAGAGTAGGGACTTCTCTCCCTTCTGGGGAGAATTGTGGGGTCTGCGTTCCTGGATCAGAACCATTTCAATTGCCCTTTTTTGTACCCTCCAGTAAATGCCCACAAGGTATGTTGGAGGATCTTCAGAGGAGGGCAAGGGGCTGCCTCAACGTGTTCTTGGAATCAGAAAGGGAATTAGAGGAATTAGAGGAAAGTGAGGTGTCCAGCACACTCTCCAGTGTGATTCTGCCTCCCCGCCAGCCTCTGCCACTCTCCCACTCTGTCTTGTCCTTAAATACCGTGTCCGCCTCCCCTCCCTTTCCGCCGCTGCTCCTCCTTTGCCATTGCTCACAGCACCGGGAAGAACTCGGATTGGGTCGGGCTGAGATTGGTTGGCCTGGGTAGACACCTGAACATCCAGCAGCATATATCTTTACAGCATACCAATAACTCTTTGACCAGTGGACCCTGTCCTTTTCGGAGGAGGCCAACAACTCTGCCCACACGTCCGAGTGCCACGCTTTCTCCCACCAGGTTGTCCATGGCTGCAGCTGCCCCTTCACACATCCCTTACACAGAAATGAGTCCAACTGATTACAGTTGGGCTTCCTTTAGACATGCAAGGCTAGGTCTTAGTCTCCTTTCCATTCTCCCCTTACATACTAGTGAGCCCCACTGACTATAATAGGCTTACTTCAGAGTAGACATATACAGACTGGTCACTCAGGAGAGGCAGAGCATGTGCTGGCTGAGCACCAAAACTGGCTGTATCCTGGCTAGGACTATTCTTGCTTGTATTGCAAGACAAAATTTATTGGAAACATTTCCTTTTGCAAAACACTCTCAATCCAAAATGCTCTCAGTCCAAGGTTTTACTGTATATCCTTCTAGAATGTGTGTTAGAGCTGCAGTTGCTAACTGTGTTGCTAAACAAGGTTCTCTCTCTGTTCCAGGAAGCATTAGAGAAAACACCGAGGATTGGAAGGAACCATGTGAGGTGCCACCAGGAATGACTACAAGTGACTTTAAGACAGAGCAAAAAGGGAGGAAGGAAGACCATCACCTGAGGAGGACAAAACTGGTTGTCTGTCAGTGTTGTGACCAGCATGAAATCCAAATAAAATCAAACAACTCAAAAGGGAAGACACAAAATAGGAATCCTTTGCCCCGGGGCAAAATTAATCACAAATCCAACATGAATGAACAGAATAAAATGTTCTCAGAAGAGAACTCATGGGAAGTTTCTGAATGTAGCCAAAGCATCAGCACAAACATTCATCCCACTCCCCATCAAAAAATACATGAAAGGGAGAAAGATGAAGAGGATAAAAAAAACAAGAATTCAGACGTTAAACCAGGAAGAGAAAATGGGAAATAAATCTGATAATCAACAGAGTAATGATTTCAGGATCATTCCCGTCACTCTACCAAAAGGAACTGGAAAGAAGAAGGAGAAAAGTCCTCCTTGTGAAAACACCGCCAGCAGCAAAGGAGACCTTATAAGACATCAACTTACTCGCAAAGCGGAGAAACCATTCAGATGCTTGGAGTGTGGAAAGAACTACACTCAAAATGCACAACTGGCAACACATGTGAAAACCCACACAGGGGAGAAACCATACAAATGCTTTGGGTGTGGAATGAGCTTCAGTGTGAACTCATGCCTCACTTTGCACCAAAGAACCCACACAGGAGAAAAAGCATGTAAATGCTTGGAGTGTGGAAAGTACTTCCCTCAGAATTCACAAATAGCAAAGCATCAAAAAACCCACACAAGGGAGAAAATATATGAATGTTTAGAGTGTGGAAAAAACCTTAGTACAAAGTCAAACTTGACAATTCATAAAAGAACCCACACAGGGGAGAAACCATACAAATGCTTGGAGTGTGGAAAGAGCTTCAGTGTGAACTCATGCCTCACTTTGCACCAAAGAACGCACACAGGAGAAAAAGCATGTAAATGCTTGGAGTGTGGAAAGAGCTTCAATGCAAACTCAAGCTTAATTGTACACCAAAGAACCCACGCAGGGGAGAAAACATATCAATGCCAGGAGTGTGGAAAGAGCTTCAGCAATAGGACACATCTTATTATACATCACAGAACACACACAGGGGAGAAACCATACAAATGCTTGGAGTGAGGAAAGAGCTTCAGCAGGAGGGCAGATCTTATAAAACATCAAAGGATTCACACAGAGGAGAAACCATACAAATGCTTGAAGTGTGGAAAGAGCTTCAGTGCGAACTCAAGCTTAATTGTACACCAAAGAACCCACACGGGAGAAACCATATCAATGCCAGGAGTGTGGAGAGAGCGTCAGCAATAGGTCACATCTTATACATCACAGAACCCGCACAGGGGAGAAACCATACAAATGCTTGGAGTTTGGAAAGAGCTTCAGTAGAAGGGCAGATCTTATTATACATCACAGAACCCACACAGGGGAGAAACCATACAAAAGCTTGGAGTGTGGAAAGGGCTTCAGTGTGAACTCATGCCTCACTTTGCACCAAAGAACCCACACTGGAGAGAAACCATACAAATGCTTGGAGAGTGGAAAGAAATTCACTCAAAATGCGTATCTGGAAGCACATGTAAGAACCCACACAGGGGAAAAACCATACAAATACTTGGAGTGTGGAAAGAACTATACTCAAAATGCACAACTGGCAACACATGTGAGAACCCACACAGAGGAGAAACCATACAAATGCTTTGGGTGTGGAATGAGCTTCAGTGTGAACTCATGCCTCACTTTGCACCAAAGAACCCACACAGGAGAAAAAGCATGGAAATGCTTGGAATGTGGAAAGTACTTCCCTCAGAATTCACAAATAGCAAAGCATCAAAAAACCCATACAAGGGAGAAAATATATGAATGTTTAGAGTGTGGAAAAAACCTTAGTACAAAGTCAAACTTGACAATTCATAAAAGAACCCACACAGGGGAGAAACCATACAAATGTTTGGAGTGTGGAAAGAGCTTCAGCAGAAGGGCAGATCTTATTATACATCACAGAACCCACACAGGGGAGAAACCATACAAATGCGTAGAGTGTGGAAAGAGCTTCAGTGATAGTGGAAACTTCACTAATCATAAAAGAACCCACACAGGGGAGAAACCATATCACTGCTTGGAATGTGGAAAGAGCTTCAGCGGGAGGTACCATATTATACATCACAGAACCCACACAGGGGAGTAACCATACAAATGCTTGGAGTGTGGAAAGAGCTTCAGCAGAAGGGCAGATCTTATTATACATCACAGAACCCACACAGGGGAGAAACCATACAAATGCGTAGAGTGTGGAAAGAGCTTCAGTGATAGTGGAAGCTTCACTAATCATAAAAGAACCCACACAGGGGAGAAACCATATCACTGCTTGGAATGTGGAAAGAGCTTCAGCGGGAGGTACCATCTTATTATACATCACAGAACCCACACAGGGGAGAAACCATACAAATGCGTAGAGTGTGGAAAGAGCTTCAGCTGGAGGTACCATCTTATTATACATCACAGAACCCACACAGGGGAGAAACCATACAAATGCGTAGAGTGTGGAAAGAGCTTTAGCTGGAGGTACCATCTTATTATACATCACAGAACCCATACAGGGGAGAAACCATACAAATGCGTAGAGTGTGGAAAGAGCTTCAGTGATAGTGGAAGCTTCACTAATCATAAAAGAACCCACACAGGGGAGAAACCAAATCACTGCTTGGAGTGTGGAAAGAGCTTCAGCTGGAGGGCAGACCTTATAAAGCATCAAAGGACTCACACAGGGAGAAGCCATACAAATGCTTGAAGTGTGGAAAGAGCTTCAGTGCGAACTCAAGTTTAATTGTACACCAAAGAACCCACACAGGGGAGAAACCATATCAATGCTTGGAGTGTGGAAAGTACTTCCCTCAGAATTCACAAATAGCAAAGCATCAAAAAACCCATTCAAGGGAGAAAATATATGAATGTTTATAGAGTTGGAAAGAACTTCAGTACAAAGTCAAACTTGACAATTCATAAAAGAACCCACACAGGAGAGAAATGATACATATGCTTTGAGTGTGGAAAGAGCTTCCTTCAAAATTCAAAAATGGCAGTGCAACCCAAAAAAAAAAACAAAACAACTGGGAGAAAACACATGAATGTTTGGCGTGTGGAAAGAGCTTCCGTGTGAACTCAAGCCTCACTTTCCCCCAAAGAACCCACACAGGGTAGAAACCATACAAATGCCTGGTGTGCGGCAAGAGCTTCAGTGTCAGTTCATGTCTGTAACAAAGAACTCAATATGTTTGGATGTGGAAAGAGTTTCCCTGAGAGTGGAAGACTATCTCTGTATCAAATAACACACACAAGGGTAAGCCAGTTTTCAGTTTTCCATGGGATTAAAATTCATGGAAACTCCATTGGAAAACCAATTTACAAATAGGAATCGTTGATCGTATGGGATAAGTGGCATTTGGGAGAGGTGTCACTTTCAAGCAGTGTACATCGTATAACTCCACCAAAGAACCTTCAAATGGCACCCACAACCAGCACAGCGCTCTTTAAAATGGCTGAGAAATTTTTTGGAATGTGAATTGAGAACACTGTGCTAGCGTCCTGAAGGCTTCCATGGCCATTTAAAGGATTTTGATATGGTTTTGTGTGCTATTTTGAAGGTCTGTGAAGAGCTTCCAGATGCTTCCAGAGCATCACAGGGATAGGAGGCCACAGATTGCCAAGAAGATTCCCCAAATACTAAGAGGTAGGTGGCAATCGTGCTCCCCATGGATAACCAAATCCGGCTAGGACATGTGTGTAGACTGTAAACACTTGGAGTGTGGAAAGAGCTTTAGTCGGAGCTCTGATCAGATGGCATCAAAAAATCTGTAATGAGGAGAAAACACATCAGTGTTTGGAGTTTGGGAGAAGTTTCACTCATTCCTTCTAGTACGTCAGCAAATCCACACATGAAGAACTGCATAAATTCCTGGAGGTTGGCATCCTGGCCCCCTCTTGGAACACCAGACCCTGGACTGTTGTAGCTTCCAAGGGTGATGTGACCCTGAGGGGTTGCACTGACAGTGGCACTGCTTTCTGGGGGGTTCCCCCACAATTCTCAAGTTTTGTGAACCCCTTCATGGAAGATCACCTGTCTCCTGTCTCACTTTTCTGATCTGGACCAGCAGGAATCAGTTTGACAGTGAGCTACTCATTTTGTGGACTGGACTTGCCTTATGTGAATCTGCCCACACTGTGGTCATCCAAGGAAGGCTTGCTGCACGTTCTACCCCTTTCACTGGCACAGATGTGGGAGATGCACATTCTCTGGAATGTGGGAGACGCGCATTCTCAGCAGCTGCCAAGTGCATGGAAAACGCATTTCTGCATAAAGTACTGTGCTGTTATGTGAGGACTGTATTTGGGTCAATTCCATTTGCTGTTGTATACTTTGTCCCCTTTTATAATGGGGTTTTTACCAGAGTGTTCCAGAGTTTATACTTTTCCGCTTTTTAATGTTTTAAAGAGGAGTTGTTGTCTCTCTTGGGAATTTCATTAAGCAGCCCATGCAAATTTGTTACACTCTGATCAATAAATAAGCTGGGCATTTTGCATGTGCATCTCTGGTGATTTTTTTCGTTCATACACACTGACAATCTTTGTCACCGTGGTGCATAGGGAGGCATTACTAGCTACCTGGAGCTACTGCTCTGCTGCCTTCAACTGGAGCCTTCAAATTCCAGTGCTGAGAAAGTCTTCTACATTTACAGACCCTCTGGAAGATTTAAAAGGCCTTCTGAGTGCCAGAAAGGTTGCACTTGGTCTCTTCAGCCATAAGAACACCCATGGGGGAAGGCTACAGCAGGGTCGTAGCCAGGATTGTGGAAGTTTTGTGTGTGTGTGTGTGTGGGGGGGGGGGGGTGAGTTGATTTTTTTTGGGGGGGGGAATTATGCCAAGTATCTTTACAGGTGTACAGGATACTGTATAGTATCTATACAATATAACAATAATTTGCATAGAATAAATCTATATATATAAAAGAGAAAAGTCACTGACTGACTCACTGACTCATCACCACCCTGCCAAAACTGCAGGCCCTAGAACCATGAAATTTGGGGTGGGTGTTTCTTCCGTGACTGAGGGGTGCACTAAGAACCGGTTTTCGGAAATTCCAACCAGAAGGGGATGAAAAGGGGCGCAATGCGTTTTCCTCCCTATACTTTGCATTGAGAATTGCTGACTCAGCAACATTCCGCCCCAACTGCTGAGCCTGAAGCATGGAATTCTGGGAGGGATCCTTCTGTCACCTAAACACCCACCAGGAACCATCTGAAGAAAGTTAACCCTTCAAGGGCTGAAAAGGGGGCAACGTGTTTTTGTCCTATACTTAACATGGGAGACTGAACAACATCCAGCCAATCTGGTGCTCAGTGCCTGGTGCACTGGGGGATGTTGTTCGGAGGGAGAGGTTGCACTGTGGAGGATGCTGTGCATGGGGGTTGGTGCGCATGGGGGGAAGTTGCTCATGGGCGGGTTGATGCGCATGGAGGAAAGATGTGCATGGGGAAGTTGCGCATGGGGGGTTGATGCATATGGGGCAAGTTGCACATGGGGCAAGTTGATGCGCATGGGGGTGCTGATGCGCATGGGGGGAAGTTGCGCACGGGGGGCTGATGCGCATGGGGGGAAGTTGCGCATGGGGGGAAGTTGCGCATGGGGGGTTGATGTGCATGGGGGGAAGTTGCGCATGGGGGGAGTTGCACATTGGGGGTTGAAGCGCATGAGGAAGTTGCGTATGGGGGAAGTTGTGCATGGGGGTGGATGAGCATGGGGGGAGTTGCGCATGGGGGAAGTTGCACATGGGGGGAAGTTGTGCATGGGGGTTGATGTGCATGGGGGAAGTTGCGCATGGGGGTTGATGCGCATGGGGGAAGTTGTGCAGAGGGGTTGATGAGCATGGGGGCAGTTGCGCATGGGGGGAAGTTGTGCATGGGGGAAGTTGCGCATGGCAGTTGATGCGCATGGGGGAAGTTGTGCATGCGAGTTGATGCGCATGGGGGGAAGTTGCGCATGAGAAGTTGCGCGTGGGGAGAAGTTGCACTGTGGGGGGATGGCATATGGGGAAATGTTACTCCCGCAACGCGGGTATGCTTTTTGCTAGTTCTGTATATAATATGTTTTTGGTTACATAGAAATAACATGCAACTTTTCATTTTGCACACCAACGCAATACATAGGCCTGCATCTCTACAAAAGTTCAAAAGCCAAGAAAAGTCCCCAGATCCCATTTGGTCCCATACATGTAGGGTGGCCATATGTCCCTGCTTTTCAGGACAAGTCCTGGATTTTAGCTTTGTGCTTTGGAAAATAAACTTCGTTTTCCTTCTTTTCCTTGTATGTGAACAGCACGTAACCTTCTTACAATTAATAAATTATAGATAATAAATTACATGTAAAGGTATTAAATTTAATAAGCAGAACAGTGTTTAAATTAAGTACATAAAAGCTATATAAGAGTGCTTTAAGCTTTTATTTTGTCATGTCCTACATTATTCTTGCATATCCTACTTTTTGGGGTTCTTGACACCCTGCGTACATGTAAGGATCCCTCTCCACCACTTCCCCCTAGCATTGAAGTCCTGCATTCAAAGATCTGTAGAAGCCAAAAAAAGCCCCAGATCCCATGTGGTCCCCTCTATGTAAGGATTTTACATACATACACACACTCACATACACACACACAGAAAGCACAGATGTCCTGCATTCAATGAACTCTAAAAGGAAGAAAAGGACAAGGTCCTTTTCAACTTGTTTATAAAAGCAGCAAAGCAGACAAGTTTGTGGATGACACCAAACTATTCTGAGTGGCAAAGGAAGTGACCACTTCCTGTGGGTCCTGTCAGACTGCCCACTGTGACGTCACTTCCAGGCTGATGACATCACTTTCTGTGGGTCCTGTCAGACTGCCAACCGTGACGTCACTTCCAGGCTGATGACATCACTTTCTGTGGCTCCTGTCAATCTGCCAACCGTGACATAACTTCCAGGCTGATGACATCAGTTTCTGTGGGTCCTGTCAGTCTGCCAACCGTGACATCACTTCCAGGCTGATGACATCATTTCCTGTGGGTCTGTCAGACTGCCAACTGTGACGTCACTTCCAGGCTGATGACATCACTTTCTGTGGGTCCTGTCAGTCTGCCAACCATGACATCACTTCCAGGCTGATAACATCACTTCCTGTGGGTCCTGTCAGACTGCCAACCGTGACGTCACTTCCAGGCTGATAACATCACTTCCTGTGGGTCCTGTCAGACTGCCAACCATGACATCACTTCCAGGCTGATGACATCAGTTTCTGTGGGTCCTGTCAGTCTGCCAACCGTGACATCACTTCCAGGCTGATGACATCACTTCCTGTGGGTCCTGTCAGCCAACTGTGACGTCACTTCCAGGCTGATAACATCACTTCCTGTGGGTCCTGTCAGACTGCCAACCGTGACATCACTTCCAGGCTGATGACATCACTTCCTGTGGGTCCTGTCAGCCAACTGTGACGTCACTTCCAGGCTGATGACATCACTTCCTGTGGGTCCTGTCAGACTGCCAACTGTGACGTCACTTCCAGGCTGATAACATCACTTCCTGTGGGTCCTGTCAGTCTGCCAACCGTGACATCACTTCCAGGCTGATGACATCACTTCCTGTGGGTCCTGTCAGCCAACCATGACGTCACTTTCAGGTTGATGACATCACTTCCTGTGGGTCCTATCAGACTGCCAACTGTGACGTCACTTCCAGGCTGATGACATCACTCCCTGTCAGATTGTCACACATGACGTCACTTCCAGGGTCATGACCACCCAGGGAGCACCCTTAGTGACGTCATTCCCCTGTGAGTGAGGCTGTCCCCCTCCCACCCACGCACCCTGTCTAGGCCTCTGTCCCAGCCTCTGTTGCTAGGCGGCAGGCAGAGGCGGCTGAGGGCTGCCAGATCCCAAAATGGCGGCCGCGGCGTCCTTTGTGCGTCACGTGGTGCTGAAGCTGTCGGAGGAGCGCGTGGGCTCCGCGCATGCGCGTTGAGGTCGGCGTTGTCAGGCTGGGCTGCTCCGCGAGGGGGCGGGGAGGGGGCTCGTTCTCGCTCTCCCTCCCTCAGCACGCAAGATGGCGACACACCTGCCCCCCTGCGTGGTCGACGGCGGCACCGGGTGAGTAGCTGAGCTCAGCTCCCAGGAGGGGGAGCCTCCCTTCCCCCCCAGCCCTCCCTGCGGGTCTACTCGCGAGGAAGCCTCTGACTTACAGCTCTCCCTCCCTGGGCAGCACCAGGGTGTGTGCTGTGGGGAGGGAGGGAGTCAGGTGAGGCAGTGCCTCCCCATCTTCAGAAAGCACCACTGCTCTGTGAGGAGGCAGAGCCTCCAACTGGAGCCCTTCAAAAAGTGGTGCCACCATGTGAGGTGAAGCAGTGCATTTCACAGGGGAGGCAATGGGAAGCTCTGCCTCACCTCACACAGCCACAGTGGATTTTGAAGGGCTCTGGTGGGAAGGCTCTGCCTTCAAAATCCACTGTGGCTGTGTGAGGTGAGGCAGAGCTTCCCATTGCCTCCCCTGTGCCTGTGGGAGGAGAGGCAGAGCTTCCCATTGCCTCCCCTGTGCCTGTGGGAGGTGAGGCAGAGCTTCCCATTGCCTCCCCTGTGCCTGTGGGAGGAGAGGCAGAGCTTCCCATTGCCTCCCCTGTGCCTGTGGGAGGAGAGGCAGAGCTTCCCATTGCCTCCCCTGTGCCTGTGGGAGGAGAGGCAGAGCTTCCCATTGCCTCCCCTGTGCCTGTGGGAGGTGAGGCAGAGCTTCCCATTGCCTCCCCTGTGCCTGTGGGAGGAGAGGCAGAGCTTCCCATTGCCTCCCCTGTGCCTGTGGGAGGAGAGGCAGAGCTTCCCATTGCCTCCCCTGTGCCTGTGGGAGGAGAGGCAGAGCTTCCCATTGCCTCCCCTGTGCCTGTGGGAGGTGAGGCAGAGCTTCCCATTGCCTCTCCTGTGGCTGTGTGTGAGGCAGAGCTTCCCATTGCCTCCCCTGTGGCTGTGTGAGGTGAGGCAGAGCTTCCCATTGAAGCCCTGTGAAAAGCCTCACAGTCATGTGAGGTGAGGCAGGTGAAGGAGAGCCTCCCCACCAAAACCCTTCAAAAAGCATCACTGTCCTCAGAGGTGAGGCAGAGCTCCCCACTGGCGTCCTTCAAAATCCACTGTGGCTGTGTGAACTGAGGAGCAACCTCTTCACTTTCAAAAAGTGCCACTGCTTTTTGGTGAGCTGTGGCAGAGCCTCCCAGTGGAACCCTTTGAAAAGCATCACCACCTTGTGAGGTGAGGCAGAGCCTCCAACCAGAAACCTTCCAAACGCATCTCTACTGTGTGAGATGAGGCAGAGCCTCCACACCATTCAGAAGTTCTGCTGCTGTGTGAGGTAGAGTCTTCCCACCAGAATCCTTAGGTGAGGCAGAGCCTCTCCATTGGGGCTCTTCAAAAAGTGCCTGGTGTGGTCAGCCAGAGCCCTGTGAAAAGTACCATGTGTTTTTCACGTGGGTTTAATGGACTTGAGCAGTGGTGGTGATTTTTAAAGGACTCAGACTGGGATGCTCAGCCTCACCTGCCTTCCCACCACCTACCACATGGTCCTGGTGATCACTGGGGCATCTTACCCCCAAATCCAGAGTAACAACAGGAGCACGTAAGAGACATTACATGCACCTGTAGTTACTGCACCTCCTAGTGAAAACCTATGGGAAATTCATATTGCAATCCAGAGTAAATTGTTCTTACACCAGAGTAAGGACTCTCCCATAGTTACTCTGGATTTTGCCCTTCATCTCTCAAGCTTCATCTCTCAACCACAGCCCTATCCTTGTGAATAGCAGGAATAGGGAACCCCTTAATCTTCCCTAAGTGTCTTCCCTCTCCCCACACCATGGTGTGCCATTTTAGCACCTGTCAGCACAGTGATTTTTCCACCTTTTTCATCTCATTGCACAACTGACAGAGTGCTAAAACTGTCATGGTACACTCTCAGTGAAAAAAAAATAATTGACAAGGGTCATTATGGGTGCAATCCAGAGTAACTACAGCGATTCCTTGCTAAGAACAATTTACTCTGGATTGCAATATGAATTTCCCATAGGTTTTCACTAGGTGGTGCTGTAACTATGTCAATGTAAATGTCTTATGTGTTCTTGTAGTTGTCTGTCTGTGTAGCACTCACACTCCCTAATGGTCCACTGATAAATGATCTTCCCCAAACTCCTTTGGCACACCTGAGAACCATACATGGCACATCACATGTGCCACAGAATATTGGTTGAAAATTGCCGCCTTAAAGCCTGTTGTAATATGCATATTTATCTTTATCTGTAAACTGCTTTGTGAACTTGTTGAAAAGCAGTGTATTGATAATGTTGATTGATTAATCTCTTGCTTTGGATACCACTGCTGCTGTTGGGTGACATGGTGTTCATATATTTAAGCTTTACATTTAAGTTGAGCCATCATAGACTGTTGCTATTTGTGTTTCGTGATCATCTGATGTCAGTGAGCACAATCCTATCCATGTCTACTCAAAAGTAAGCCCAATTGCGTTCAACTGGTCTTACTCCCAGAAAAATGTATTTAGGATTGCAGCCTATATCACCTCTAAATGTTCATGTGTTTATGTATGAGTCCTATCTAGGTTAGGGGTGGTCAGCCTTTCATGTATAGGGCTTCTGGACCTTTAACAAATAACTTTATGATATAGGTAACCATAACTTTTAGGCTGGTGGGATGTTTTTTTATTTTAAATGTTATATACTTATAACAATATATTATGTATTCATAACACTTAAAAATAAAGTTTTATATAAAATGCTATATATTTATAAACATAACATTATAAGTATATAAATTACTCGTATACTGTCGGCGTTGTTATGTTATTCATGTTAGTTGCCTTGAGTGGGCTTTGGCTGAGAAAGGCGGAATAAAAATTTCATTAATTAAATAATTATTAATAAATAATTAAAGAATTATTAATAACTAAATAATTAATAAATAAGTTGCATGGAAAAGTTAATTTCAGCAGCGTCAGCTTATCATTTGTGACAAGCTGCACCTGTTGAAATACATTGTTAAAGGTGCAGGAGCCCTAAAGCTTGAGTGTTTGCCACACCTGATCTAGGTATAAATAAAAATCTATCAACTGAGAATAGCACTTCATCAATATGGTGGAAGTGGATTTACATACCATGAAAGCTGATGCTACAATACACTTGTTGGTATAATGTGCCACCAAAGACTTTCTGCTGCTATTGGTGTCGTATATCCCAATTCTGGTATAATCTCTAGGGGAGTAAATCATGCTCCTTTCCTTTATCCTCCCACAATTGATTCTCTATACCAATGATTTTCACTCTTTTTCATCTCATGGCACACTTAACAAGGCACTGAAATGGTCAAGGCACACCATTAGTTGTTTATACCATTGAGAAGGCACACCAGACTGTTTAAATCCCCCAATTCTCCTATTAATGAATGTCAGTCTCCAAATTCCCACTGCACACTTGAGAACTATCCGTGGCATACTAGTGTGCCACAGCACATTGGTTGAAAATTACTACTTTATACTATTGCAGTGATTTTCAGTCTTTTTCTTCTCATGGCACATTAACAAGGCACTGAAATTGTCAAGGCACACCATGCTGTTGGTAGGAGGCTCAAATCCCCCAATTGCCATTTGAATAAATGACCGACCTCAAACTCAGACATGGAACACATGAGGGCAAATGTGCTGAAAATCACTGCTCTATAGGGACTTTCCTCTTGTGCTTTTGCTCTGAAAAGGCTGCAGATTTATATTTACCTTTATTTATTTATTTGTGTTTGTTTATTTATTTATCTATCTGTTCACCTCAATATAGGTGGATTTTAATTTTTATTCATTGGAAGCTGTCCATCAGAAGAGTTTTGTGATGGGTTTTACTGGTAGGTTCAGCGTTGTCTTCCACTTTGATGTCCTCAGTGATGCTCAATCATCACTTAGTTTTTTTTGCAGGAATGACTTCTCTTTTCCACAACTTGAAATGTTATCCTGTAACAGCAGCCTCCATTGCTCCTTCATTCTGGAAGCTGCCTTTCTTCCAGGGCCAGCTCACCTTTTTGTGCAATAGTGTTCTCTGTCATTCCCCCTAGTGCCTTCCTTTGTCAATGCTGATCAATTCACAGGTATACTCATGAGAATTCATTTCATCTCTGACACTTAAGGCATTCTTGTCACACTGAATTTGGAGCAACCAGCTAGCAAGGTGTGCCCTTTTTTCTTTTGTGAACATTTTACAGTGGCGCCTCACGTAAAGAATGCCTCACGTAAAGTATGTTTCACATAACAAACAAAAATTTCTCTAGGATTCTGCTTCATGTAACAAACTGTGCTTCACGTAAAGAACACATTCGTTGGCAGTTGGGGCAGACGCGCTAGCCGGCAGCCTGCTTAAAAAGCATCAGGGCCGCCTAGCGCACCTGCCCATAGTGAAAGCAACACTTCCATGCTGTTCCTCTTGTGGCTGGATGTCCGCTGGCAGAGGGAGAGAAGAGCAGTGGAGAAGAGGGAAGCAGCTCAGGGCTAGTCAGAAGGTTGCAGGGGAGAGAGAGGCTCAGGATGAAGAGGAGGAGAAAGTGGGGAGATACTTTGAAGGTGTCTTGGATTGCAGACTCCTAACTGTATCTACCCAGAAGGAAGCCCCATTGTGTTAAATGGGTCTTACTCCCAGGAAAGTGTCTTTAGGATTGCAACCTAAGTAGACTTCATAAGATCATGTACACGGAATGCATGTTTTGAATTCAGTCCCAGTGTTCTGTCATCATTTTTACATCCAGTTAATATTTTTATATGAATATTTTTGGGGTTGTGGAACCAATCGTCCGAGTTTCCATGATTTCCTAGGGGGAAATCAGCTTCACATAAAGAATGTTTCACATAAAGAACATGCCTCCGGAACGAATTAAATTTGTTACATGAGGCGCCACTGTATATGCTTCTGAGACAGACACTTCCAGCCGTGTACTCCTTCACACTCCGTGAAGTATACTCCGTGTACACTAGCACTTTTACAGGTGGCAATTTTACAAGGGCAATTTTCTGCCCTTGCCACCTGTAAAAGTGCTAGTGTACCCCTCTGGTTTTATAGCTTTAGATCAGTGATTCTCAATCTTCCTAATGCCGTGACCCCTTTATAAGTTCCTCATGTTGTGGGGACCCCAACCATAAAATTTAGTTTCTTTGCTACTTTATAACTGTAATTTTGCTACTGTTATGAATCGTAATGTAAATATCCGATATGCAGGATGTATTTTCATTGTTACAAATGAAATGTGTGGTCTATGCACACATTGAACGCAATGGGATTTATTTCAGAGTATGCATGCATGGGATTGGGCCCTGAGGCTGCAGTCCTATCCACATTTACATGGGAGTAAAGGCCCCCTGACTATAATGGGATTTTTTCAGAATAGGCATGCATACGATTGGGCCTTGAGGCTGTCAGTCAGCCCCAAGTGCGCGAGCAGCTACAGCCAGAGGTCTGGCAAGCCTGACCTGGCTCCTGCACCAGGGGTCTTTCGGCGACCCCCAGGAAAGCTCTAGGCGACCCCCAAAGGGGTCCCGACCCCCACTTTGAGAAATGCTGCTTTAGATGATTCCCCTTTTGGGGGAATTTTTTTAATGATTTCTTTTAATGACAGCTTCCAGGTAGGATCCTCCCAGAAATTTTTCTGACAGCTACATTTTGTCTGTCTTCTTATATCTTTTCTAAGAACATACATGTCGTGTTCAAAGTCTGAGATCCAAATCTCAATCAAAGTCTGAGATCTCAGCAAACAATTGAGATCCAAAGAGTTCCATGAAGTGCCTGCTGTCATGTGTTGCAAATACCTATTCCATATCATCACAGCACAATCCTATTCTTATCTATTGTGATATACTGGTAAGTTGCAATGAATTCAGTGGAGCTTACTCTCAGGAAAATTGGGATAGGATTGCATTTTCAGAAGAGGTTTTTGAAGACTATAAGAACTCCTTTAGACATTTGGAAATGGTTGCATGGTTTTTGAGATCCAGGCTAAATTGAGTATAGATATAGAATCATAAAATTTTCATGATATTCCGCTATCATATTTCATGACAAAGTTGGATTTTGTCCTTGCTCATAGAACAGCTACAGTTTTTGTAACCCTTAGATGCCCATCCGGATCCAGAGTCCGGAAATGCAAATTTATGCAAATTGGGCTATTTTTAGATGGGCATCTAATAGAATTGCAAGGTTACCTGAGGTTAAATATCAAAATACCTGAGGTTAACCGTGAGGCAAAGCATAAATCTTGATTTTTTTTTGAGTCCTGCTTCTTTCCCATCAGCATTTGTTCTTGATGTATTGATAAAACCATTGTTAATTTAGCAGAGTAATTTCACAAATTAGTATAAAAACTTCAATAATTGTAAGCTCATAACTTGGATACTTCTACACAGCAATGTGTTGAGGGTAGGGTGTTGTGAAGGGGAGGGTGTTGTACACTGACATGGTATAACTTGCCTACCACAATTGGTAACAGACTTGATGTATAAACAGATTTGATTTTCCATAAGCAGAGATTTTCCAAATCATAGTGGTTGTGGCAACTTCTAACGTGCACTAACCTTTTCTTGGATGTGATAGGTTTCAGCTAGATATATGCTAATATCATGTGTTTTATTAATGACATCCAAATTTGTTTTGGTAACTGTTTGATAAGTGATTATGCTACATATACAGAGGGCTGTGGTAGTACAAGTGGTACAAGTGCCTGTTAAACAGAAGGCCAGGGTTTGAGACCCGGGTCCTACAAGATAGGGTGAACTCCTGTCCTTAGCTCAGGTCTTGCCAACCTAGCAGTTTGAAAGCATGCAAATGCAAGTAGATAAATAGCTACAACCTTGGTGGGAAGGAAAACAGCTTTCCATGTGCCTTCGGCAGTCATGCCGGGCCCCATGACCCTGGAAGTGTCTTTGGACAACCTGGGTGCTAAAGGCTTAGAAATGGGGATGAGCAATACACCCTACAGTCTCTCACAACTAGCGGTATAAGTTGCAGGACATCTTTACCTTTTTAATGCTACATTTAATTCTGATAAAGTGATTTGGCGTTATTTGTATTGCATCCCCTAATTTTTTTGACAGTGGTTTAAAACTATCTCATTAACACATTGCTTCTCCTATTTACCTCCAATGCTGGTTGCATAAATTCTCCTCTCCTTTTGCATGCTTCTCTAGTGATCAGTTTACATGCTGATTCTTATTCTACGTGGGTGTCAGCAGGATCTATGTTTAAAATGGGTTGACATGACTCTCTCATATTAAAAGCTGGTAGTTTTTGGTATTAACATTTAGTTTCAGCAATATTCCAGCTGTGCTATTTGATGCCTTACTGATTTTATAATAAAGAGCATAAGCCTAAGCAGACTTGTGACTGAGAGCACAATCCTAAACCTGTCTACTCAAAAGTAAGCTCCATTGTTTTCAGTGGGTCTTACTCCCAGGAAAGAGTCTTTAGGATTGTAACCTAAGCTTCTTTGAATCTGGTGTATCCTGCGTCTGAATAAATCTGCTGATGAACACACTTCAAATCAGTACACCTTCTTAAGAATGAGATCAACTCCCAAGTTTTGGAGAAGTGTCCAGATTTTCAAGCTGTTGGCTATGGACCATATGTTAATATAAGGCAGGTATGAAAAAGAAGAGTAATTCTGTTAGAATGACTTCTTATGAAATACCAAAGAAAGTTTGGTGCAGAATAATTTTTTAATGTGAAACAGAATATGAAAGAAAATTCATGTTGTTACATGTTACGATCTCACTTGCTTGAGGATAGGTTTCATGGAAATTGGAGAGACTTATTTCTTAGTAAACATGTATAGGTTGCCCTGTCAATGTATTGTCTCCCAACTTGTAACAATGTTTTAAGGAAGCCTTGATATACCGAACGGTATGTTTTGTGTATGACAGTGTGTGCCAAACTTGTTTTTGGCAAACTTGTTTTTGGCACACACACAAGGAGACAGACATGCGGCAACGTGGCAGAACAGTAAGGCCTGTGCATTGTTCAAACCTTGGATCTTCCCCTCCCCATGGGGACCAGGGTTTGGAAGGCCCTGGAGTATGAGAATGTCCTTTTGGACTTGTCTAGTATAGTTATCAAAATCTGAGAAGCAATCTTGTTTCAATTGCTTTATCCAGAAATATTAACCCAGTGTACCCATTTACTGCAGAATACAATGGTACAATCCTGTTTTATCATGTGTAATCAGATTGATAGCATAACTTGTTTTATGTAGCACTCATTTTTCCTGTTTCAAGGCTGCCAACAATCTCACATATGAGTTGCTCTTGGGAACAGCCAGTGCTGCATTTCTTCTGGGCAATCATCTATTTCCTACCCTGTGTATATGTGCAGAACCTAAAAGAAACACACTTACCGTAGCTGGAATTGGAAAAATGACTAAAGAGGGCAATAGCCATTCGTGGTAATGAAAGCAGTAGTAGGCTAGTAGGAGGTCAAGCAGAACAGAAAGTGGTATGAGAGACATAGTAGTCTGGATATGGCCTCCATGTTACTGCCTGTTGAAGAACAGGAGTTTAGGTGCCTCAATTTGCTTTCCATTTCCAGCCGTGCCATTTGCTTTCAGAGCTATTCCAGGCAGTGATGATAACTGGGTCATACGGCAAATGAGTAGGTCTGCTTACATAGCACGTTTCAGCACCTGCTGTACTTACTTTGCCACCTCCTCTGACCACACTACTTTTATCAGTTATAGACTTTTGGAATGATAGCTACATAGTTTGTGGAATGATTAGTAGCTTTTGTCTGGTGGAAGGTTGGTGTTCTACTGTTCTAATATTTAGACAGGAGAAGTAAGTTATAATCAAAACAATGAATCTTAAAAATGAAGTTTTAATGGAGACATGAAATTAGTTTTGACTGGTTTTCAGCTTTGTTGATTCATGCCCTGGTTCATATTTTTAGGAAAAGGTAATAGCTCAGTTGTAGGAAAAATACATTGATCCTCAAGGTCAATCCAGCTAGAAGGGGTCTCTGGTAATATTTGGAAAACCGAGACCTATTAGGCCTTGGGGACCTGTTGCTTTTCAACAAAGGTGTAATCCAGAACCATGGTGGACACTACTGATATTTTGGTGTTCAAACCTCCATGAGTCCTACATTCTGTTTTTCACAGTGGACAACCGGTTAGTTGTAAGAGAAGCAGTAGCCTTCTCTTGTTGCTCCCTAGCATTTTGATTCATTGCCATGGTGGCTCTAAACTTGGTGGTTGTTTAGCCATCATGGTTGAAAGCCATTGGCAGGTTATGTTTAAGCCCCATGTAAAACTAGTGACCAACACCACATCTATTTAACCAGTTGCATAGGTTGAACCTTGTTATACACAGATTTTTTTATATGTGGACTTGACTCAACGTGAATGGCTATTACAAATCACAGTTTTAAAAACTGCTTTTCTACTGTTGTAGAGAGACAGTTGTACAAGTAATTCCATTTTTAAGCTAAACCAGGCAAAGGCAGGTCCTTTGCATTTATGATTGCTGACTGTCCCAACAACAGAAAGAAAAGCTGTTTTTAAACCATTGTAAAGGGATGTACTTTTTAAAAACTGCTTTTATTTTACACATTTTTGGTATCCGCAGGGAGTCCAAGAATCAAACACCTGCAGCTATTGAAGCACAACCTCATTCCATTAGGAGCAATGGAGGAGCAAGAAACCTGGAAGTGGGTCTTTAATTCTGTTTTTCCACTTTTTAAATCCACAGATTTTTTAAATTCATGAACAGTTTTGGTACAGAACTCTAGTGGATAACAAGACACACCTGTATTGAAAATGTTTGAAGGACTTTCTTTGTCCATGTACACCTGTCCATCTCCTAAGATTTTTCAGGGTGGTCCTTTTTAGGTCCACTTGCTGTCAGAGGTTCATTGGTGGTATCTTGTGAGGTGATTTTCTTGGTGGTCCCCCACTATTTGAAACAACCTACTTTACGAAATAAAACTGGTATCACCTCAAGATTTTTTGCTGATTGTTTGTGACTGGTTCCCCCTACCCCCCCCCCCCCATGCTTCCACTGTGTGTTTACATGAACTGCTGTTTTCTAATTGTGTTGGTGTATTTTTATATGTTTTGAACCAAAATTATCATTGTGAGTTGCCTTCACAGTTCTGAATGTGTAGTATAACTTTTTATGAATAATAATACAAATGCAGTTCTGTCTTTTCATGATATGAATTTGAACTAGTTAACTTTTCCTTTTTTTAGGTATACAAAACTGGGGTATGCAGGAAATACAGAACCACAGTTCATTATTCCATCATGTAAGTAATAAGTGCTCCATTTTTTAACATATGTTTTTTTTTCAGAAAAACGGTAAATAATTTGATTAATTCAGCTTTCTCAGGGTGGAGTGTCCCTCTTTTTGGAAATAGTGTTTACTACACTAGAGTGCTTGGCTAGTGCAGCACTGAAGATAAAAGCTTGAATTCCTTCATGCCAGGGCCAACCCTTATTAAATCAGTTTCTGGTTGCTATGACAAATCCTGTTTCCTTCCTTTCTCCATTGTGTTGCTGCCAGGGATCTGCCTTAGCAAACAAATGACTTCCTCTTTACCTGACACCATGGATACAACTTGAATAATCCCATGAGAGTCTTCCGGTCAGTTTGAATACTGAATTGCAGATGCCACCTGGCTTTGTAATTATATTGATATTTGAATAGGCTAGGCTTTTATAGGGGTGTATGTACGTGTTTGTGGGTTGTAAATGGGACTGTTACTGAAGGCAAATGCCATTTTAGACTGCATTAAGAGGACTGTAGCTTCCAAGTTGCGAGAAGTTCTAGTTCCTCTTTATTCTGCATTGGTCAGACCTCACCTTGAGTACTGTGTTCAGTTCTGGGCACCTCACTTTAAGAAAGATGCAGCCAAGCTGGAGCAAGTCCAGAGAAGAGCGAGAAGAATGATCAGTGGGATGGAAGGGAAACCCTACGAGGAAAGGTTGGGGGAACTTGGGATGTTCAGCCTGGAGAAGAGGAGGCTGAGAAGAGACATGATTGCCCTCTTCAGATACCTGAAGGGCTGTCATAAGGAAGAAGGGGCTCATTTGTTCATAGCTGCTTCTGAAAGCAGAACTAGAACCAATGGGTACAAACTGCAAGAGAGGAGATTCTGGTTGGATATCTGGAAAAAATTCCTGATGGTTCGGGCGGTTTGGCAGTGGAACAGATTGCCAAAGGAGGTGGTGGACTCTCCCTCACTGGGGATCTTCAAGCAGAGGCTCAACGAGCACCTGTTGGGGATGCTCTAGGAGGATTTGCTGCTGCAGGCAGGGGGTTGGACTAGATGACCTACTAGGTCCCTTACAATTCTATATTCTATGATTCTATGGTAAGCAGACTATCTCATGATGCTTCAATTTAGGTATCGCAATAAGAGAGTCGGCAAAAGTAGGCGACCAAGCGCAGAGGAGGGTGACACAGGGAGTTGACGATTTAGACTTTTTCATTGGAGATGAAGCCATAGATAAACCTACCTATGCTACAAAGGTAAGCAGGCCTCCGTCAGTCTTGAAAGACTATGGTATTGTGCTTGGCGCTGCATGCAAAGCACGAAAGCCTGGGTTAGATTGGAGGATAGGCTGTTACCCAAGCAGCAAATCCCCCCGCTCCACACCACTGAATTAGTCCAATGGAAAGGCAGAGCCAGTACGATTGGATCCAGCTGGCGTTGTAGAGCTGGGCTAAGGACAGGAGCTCATACTATCTTGTGGGGCTGACCCGGGTCTTGAACCCTGGCCAGCTGGTTAACAGGGCACAGTATCATAACCACTTGCGCCACCTGCAGCCCACAGTCTTACAAAGGTAAGAATGGTCTGAAAATTGAAGGATGCTTCCAGGAAGTGTCTCTGGGCAAGCTTACATTTGCTATTGAAAGAACTAACCATGGACATACAGTATACATTTTGTTCATAAATAAACAACCTGCTTCTAAGCACCCAAGCAAGATAAGATGTAGTAACTTCAGAGTAGTATGGCCAATTGCAGCCCACCATAGGACATTTCCACATCAAATACCATGTGTGTAAGGAGAGATTGAACTATGATACTTTTTTAGGTGTTATTTAATAAAGGTGGGTGTTATTTAATAAAGTCTAATCAGATGTGAAAGGAACAGGGAGCAAATGAAGTAACTGGGTGAGGGGTGGAGGTTTACAATAAAAGAAATTGCAACGAGTTTGCTGGCTTAAGCATTTCTTCCACTTTCTCCCCTGCTCCCTCGCGTCCTCTCATCTGTCATGTTTAGAAACTGTTGATACCTCAGTTACTACTGAAATAAACTCACTGAGTATAATAGCTGTGTGGCAGGGTGCAGTGGCCCAATGTGTAGTGTTGAGGGAGAGGAAGAAGCAAAGCAAACAACTATTTCTTTCAGTTTGTTGTTAGTCAGGAGTTTCCAAACATTTTGGTGGGAGGGCATTGTTTTGGGACTGGAAAAATAATTTCATTAATTACATTTCAAATTTGAATGTATTTACATAAATTTACATCTTAGAACTATTAGAGTCAGATATGGAGGATTATAAGGCATGCTTGTGGGCCTGATGCAGGAGGGTGACCATACGAATGGAATGGTCCTCGTATACAATGGAGGATGGAGTTAAATGGTCCTCGAATAGAATGGAGGATAGAAGAGGGAATTCCTTCTATGTTGAGCTAAACCTGCCTCAGTTTCCTCTTCTGTGCAATGCTTAAAGGTAGAGACACTATGTCCAGCATTCTATATGGTCACCTTGGATGGGGAGGGGTCTAGCTGTGGACTACATTGAAGCGTGTAGAGGCTGCATCTGGCCCTGGGGCCAGGGTTTGGGCATTTCTGTTGGAATGTACTGTGTTCTGTGTTGGAATGTACAGAGACTAGTCATCTAAGTACACCCAATTTGAAAGGTATGTCTTTTATAACTTGGAATACTCTTATGCACATGGTAGCTTCTGGCTTGGCAGAGTAGAATAGACAACCACTCATATTATGTAAATAAACTCATTCAGTAGTATTCCCTTTTCCTTCAGTGGCCTGTACGACATGGTATTGTAGAAGACTGGGATCTTATGGAAAGGTTCATGGAGCAGGTTGTTTTCAAATATCTTCGTGCTGAACCAGAGGATCATTACTTCTTAATGGTAAGGTGAATAGTTGAAAGGTATGCCATTCCTGATTTTAGTCCTGGGGTAATTTCAAATGTAGGACAAACCAGCCAGCTTAATGCTAAAACCTATACAGCAACTCTCTTCCCATCTTTAATGGCTATGGCATCAACCAGACCTGACTGCCTGATGGACATCTGATATGACATGCATCTTTTGAAGAGTCTGTGTTTTCATGTTTAATTTTTTAAGGCTGCACCTAAAAATCAAATGTGTGAAAACTCCCCAGAAGGCTTTTTATAGTGTTAAACTTAAAAAAATTATTACTAGAAGAACAATTAAAAATCATGAGCAGTTTATTCAATAAATTTCTACAGCAGGCTTCCTTGTTTGACTGCTTTTAATGATTAAAAAAAGTAAGCTTTGGGTGGTTTGATTACAGATGCTGCTTGAAATAATTGGCTGGTTTTTCACTTAAAGGATGGCATTATAATAAAACAGGGAAAAATTTCACTAACAGTATGCTATATTTTAGCAGCTACATGTACAATTATGTCCTGTTCTATATGGAAGCTTTCATTGCAAATTATATTAATGCAAGATATTTTCTTAGGCTACACTTGCAACAATTTCAAAATTAACTCTGATTTTTTAAAAAATTTAATAAGAGTATTTAACCAGGATGCCAGTGATGCCTTCAGATTTGTCTGTAGAAGCATATATGTGCCCCCCTACCTCTGGGCCAAGGTTTAAATACCTCTGTTCTGCATGTACAAATGCTCTCACTCAGTCTGACAGCTTCCTATGATTTAAAATTGTTCCATTTGATGCCATCTTAAGTACCATCAACTGATATAAATACTAGTTGTTGTGGAATGTACACAGTTGAACTGAAGTTCATTTTCCAGATAAATTCACATTCTTACCTTACATGGGAAGAGACTAGTATTATCACAGCTGTTATTTTTTATTTTTATATTGAGATCAGACTTTATAAAAGATATGATACAAGTGCTCCTTGTTAACCACTAGAGTTCTATTTATCTACAGTATTTATATATACCGCTTTTCAGCTGAAAAGTTCACAAAGGCTGCAATCCTGAAGACACTTTCCTGGGAGTAAGATCCATTGAACATAATGGGGCTTACTTCTGAGTAGACATGGTTAGGATTGTGCTCAAAGCGGTTTACAAAAAAATGAAAAAAATTAATAGCTAATTAATAGCTAATGGGTCCCTGTCCCAAAAGGGCTCACAATCTAAAGTGCAAAAAGAACTGTTCTGGAACTTTCTGTTCTGGAACTGTTCTGTTCTGGAACATCCCATGGATAAAAATCCTTGGGTAAAAATAAGTAGGAAAATAGATTTAAAGGTCAACTTGCAAGTTTTTTGTTCATCCTGAGCATAATGGAATATGGTTGTGCTTCAGTAACTGTAGGAGTTTGGTTCTAGGACTCCTTGATGTCCCAGAACAAAAGAATGTGTTAAATAAAAGCAGTTAAAAAAGGTTCTCCCTCTACAGTTGTTTAAAAACAGCTTTTCTTACTGTTGTGGAAAGGCAGTAAGCAGTTAGAAATGCAAAGGATCCCCTGTCTTTGCATGGAAAATGATTGCTTACAGGACTACCTCTCTACAACAGTAGAAAAGCAGTTTTAAAAATTAATTTGCAGTGGCCATTCTGTATGGAGTCAAATCAGTGAATAAAAAAATATGTGTATAACAAAGTACAACCTGTATATATTTGTCATTTACTAATGTCCTTTTCTTTTTAAAACCATCCCAGACTGAACCACCGTTAAACACTCCTGAAAACAGAGAATACCTCGCAGAAATCATGTTTGAAACTTTTAACGTGCCAGGACTTTACATTGCTGTTCAGGTAAAAATACAGTGAAAATGAATCTGTCCTGAAGTAATGTTTTTGCAGAAGAAGGTACTGTATATACTTCTCTGTGCACAAACACGGTTCTATCTGTGTATAAATAGAAGTATCTTATTTCAGAGGTGGGAACTATTACCAGATGTGATGAACAGGTATGATGGCTGCAAATGTGGCCTCTACCTCATTGGAGGTTTTCAAGCTGAGGCTGGATGGCAACCTGTCAGGAAAGCTATATTAGTTGCCTGCAGTGAGCAAGAGGTTGGATCACTTCTATAATCAGTCCAACTACAGCATTCTATGATATACAGATGCATACTGTTGCTGAACAGATAGCACATAGTCATTATGGGCAAAATCCAGAGTAACTATGGGGAGTCCTTGCTCTGGTGTAAGAACAACTTACTCTGGATTCCAATATGAATTTCCCATAGGTTTTCACTAGGTGGTGCAGTAACTACGGGTGCACGTAAAGTCTCTTATGTGCTCCCGTAGTCACTCTGGATTTTGGGGTATGACTACTAGCCAGTGATAAACTGTACTTCATTAATTGTCTGATACATGAATCTTGTACTGTGAGAAAAAAAATTCCCTTTTTTCATTTTTTTCAAACCATTCATAATTGTCTTAGCCTCCATCATATTCTACTTCAATCAACTTTGTTTTCCTAGCTAAAAATTCCCAAAATTGTAGTTTTGTTTGTAAGGGAGGAGCTCCAATACTCATTTTGTCATGCATTGTTTTTGTTTCCAATGCAGGCGGTGTTGGCCTTAGCAGCATCTTGGACTTCACGACAAATTGGAGAACGGACCTTAACGGGGATAGTTGTAGACAGTGGTGATGGTGTGACCCACGTCATTCCGGTGGTAAGTAATATTTATTGGATACATTCGTGCATATTTATTATTTTGGTCTTGACATATTACAAATCCAGAGGATTTTTTGTGATATTGGGGAAGAATGAGGGAAATGAATTAAAGAAATGCTTTAAAAATCTATCAATTCAGCATCTCTATTCCAAAGTGCTTGGGACATTTGGATATCGGATTTTTCTGAATTTTGGAATACTTCATTATACCTACTGAGATATTCTAGGGATGTGGGCAGCATCTAAAGATGAAATTCATCTATTTTCATATATGCTTTTTTATACATATAATCTTAAGGTAACTTTATACAATATTTTAAAATTTTGTGCACCTTATTGCATGAAGTCAGGTCTGGAACCATTTGTAGTGTTGTGTCAGTGCTCAAAAAGTGCTTTTGGAATATTTTGGATTTCAGAATTTCAGATGACCCTGTCTGGAACCTAACTATTGTAACCTAACTGTCTAACTATCTTAACCTAACTATTTTATTCAGTGAATAAAGAAAATATTAATCTGAAAAAATCAGAACAAGGAAACTCATGGGAAGACCTTGGTTATTGGTGTTTTCTTTCTAATTAATTTTACTATTTCTAATCTCTAATTATTTCTAATTAATTAAGAAATAATTACCGGTAATGATTGCCTTCGCAAATAAGCTGGTATCCAGCAGCAGAATATAACGATCTTTGAATTAGTTCCAGGTACAGTTCCAGGTACAGTGGTATCTTGCTTTGTGAGCGCCCCTCTTAACAAGGGATTTGCTTAGTGAAGTAAATTTTTCCTGAGAGTCTGACTAGAGTAGCGAGCCTTGCTGTACTTAACGAGGCAGACTCTCAGGGAAAATAAAAAAATTGTCCCCACTTACCTCTGGCTGTGGCTGGAGGTGGCAGGCTGGGTGCCCTGGCCCACCTCGCGGCACATTCACCACCTCTGCGGGCTCCATTTGGGGCATGGAGTGCTTGCCGACAGTACAGGGTTCTGACATGGCTATGCAGGGGAATTCCCCATAGAGAGTTCAGCTGAGGTCACAGGAAATCCCTCAGCAGAACTCCTCTAGGAGATTGTTGCGTCTATGGTTTAAATCGTCCATGCACTTCAGGTTCTGAAGCGAACCACTCAGTGGTTATCCGGATGCTGTGGCCATGGCGTGAGGGGGGCCAGGGCACCCCAGCCTGCCCCAACTAACCCCTCCAGCCACAGCCAGAGGTAAGTGGGGCCAATTTTTCAAAAAAAAATTTTTGGGTTGTGGAACCAATTGTCTGAGTTTCCATTATTTCCTATGGGAAACTCTGCTTCACCTAACAAGCATTTTGACTAATGAGGATGCCTCTGGAATAAATTAAAGAAGGGCTCTGGATTTCTTGGGTTTTTTTCTTTCAGTAGGAGCTTCCAATGTTCTCTTTTTAAAACTCCTCTAAGTATCTGGTGCAGTGTGGCAATGGGCCCTGCTGATTAAAGAAAAATGGCAACAATCCTACTGGGCATATGTGTTCCCTCAGGCAGACATAAAGTAACTTTTTGGATTCCTGCCCAGGTTGATGGAAATAGCTGTTCTTCCCTTAAGGCATAATTTTAAGTGTGTTTCTGTTGCTGCAGTTTAAGCCTTTGAAGATGCTAACATTCCAGTTAGAGCATCAAAATAAGTGCCACTTCACACCACCACTAGTCTGCATGCACCTGGCCCCTTTCTATTTGCCGATTCAAATCACGCTCTGCATGTAGTTCATACAGTTTGTCTTTTGCACAAATTCTCATTTTTCCACCATTGGATGCCAGATATCTTGACATTGATGGCAGATCATGGTTCGTAATCAGGAGGAAGCTTCTACTTGAAGCTTGCAGTCCAAAATGGTAGAGAAACTTCAGCACAGCATCTGCACGTATCATTGTTTTCTTTATTTTTCTTCTTTGGGTTAAAATGACTAACAACAAATGCTGAACTAGTTGGTATTCATCTTCTATGCATAACTGTTTTTTTTCCCACTAAGCAACCTTTCTCCTCCTCTGTAGGCTGAAGGTTATGTAATTGGGAGTTGCATCAAACATATTCCTGTTGCAGGTAGAGATATTACGTATTTCATACAACAGCTCCTTCGGGAGAGGGAAGTGGGAATTCCTCCGGAACAGTCATTGGAAACAGCTAAAGCCATAAAGGTAAGAACTTTTGTGAAACTAAGCAAACTCTTAAGAAAACTCTAATAGATTGTAGATGAATCTTTTAAATGCAAGGTTATTAGTAGACTTGGAGCCAAATCTTATACATACCTAATCAGAAATCCAATTATAGCCAGTAGTATAGTTAATACTCCCCAAGTGTGGATTGTTTTTCCTTTTTGGTTAAGTACAGCTTTGCTTGCAATTTACAGTTAGAGTGTGTATTCTCATATTTCAGTAGCATAATTGTGCTGCTGTTGTGGCCAATTCTATTTTACCCAAATGCAATGAGTGTTCCAGGGGCAAAACCTGCTGTATGGCATTGCAATCACTATTCTGGAAGTACACAGAATAAGAAACATAGGGTGAAATCCAGAGTAACTATGGGGAGTCCTTGCTCCAGAGTAAGAACAAGTTACTCTGGATTGCAGTATGAATTTCCCATAGGTTTTCACTAGGTGATGCAGTAACTAAGGGTTCACGTAATGTCTCTTATGTGCTCCTATAGTTACTCTGGATTGTGCCCATTGTCAATAGTGCAAATAGTTTGCTAAGGCCCATATTCTACAGTCAAATTAAGCCCTTGACTTTCCGTAAGATAACACTAGAGGCTGACATAACTGTGTGGACCTGTAACTGCTCTGAATGCAAACAGAATGCAAACAGAAGTGGTACTCAAACTGATGAACCTTTAAGTATAAACAGATGAAGCTGCCTTAAATTGAGGCTAGGAGCAATTACTATACAGTGCTTTGTGTATCTTTCTTAGCTGCCTTGATCCTGGAAATTGCTACTGGCAGTAGTTGCCCATAGGAGCACATGACAACAGTGGCCAGCTATGGGTATGGTGAAAATGTGAATTACTTCATATGGCACTATGAAATAGTCTAACACCATTTACTTTGATAGAACAGCCCAAACTGTGCTTAGCTTGATTAAAAGCTATTCAGGGTTGAACTTCTTTCAAAAGCTGATGGAACTCCTTAGAGTTCCATCCGCATCATTAGAGTGATCCGCATTATTGTGCTGGATGAGGTATCCTCTTTTTCTCTTCACCTGAACATTAGCTGAAGAGCGGAGTACCTGTTAAAATATGTAGAGTGCCCTTCAATGGAAAAAGGGCTATGAATGTAAAGTAAACCATTCTTTTTGTTAAACGCCTCCGCCGGTCAAAGATACAAGAGCACAA
This sequence comes from Cryptoblepharus egeriae, assembly GCA_030015325.1. NCBI lineage: Eukaryota > Metazoa > Chordata > Lepidosauria > Squamata > Scincidae > Cryptoblepharus > Cryptoblepharus egeriae. The sequence goes on from JAREYC010000004.1 coordinate 7,114,474, forward strand.
GTAGCTTCTAGCTCCCCTTCAGTATCTAGCTGCAGTCCAGTCTTTATTTGTTGTGAACTGGTTTGTCTGCTTAAGATCCCCGAGGCACTTACAATGTGGCTCTTTGTGGTAGTCAGATACAGTAGTTTTCCTATACCTGCTGTGTATTGGCTTTTGTTTGCCAGTATTTCACTTTTTTCACCATATTTATTTCCATTGGCCTAACTGCTGAATTGGTAGCATCTTTGAGTTCTAGAGGCTCCTGCAACTCCATAGTTTGTCTTTGGCTAAGTAGGTAAGTGCTATTTCTTTCCAAACATGAATGCCTAAGTAGTAGGTGACTATATCCATCTTTTATTTCTACTTCTTTGTTCAGGTGCCACATTACATCTTTGTAGTCGTGATTTCTCGTAGTATACAATCAGGCCTTTGCTATGAGAAGCCCCTTTCCCATCTTCATATCTAGTACACAAGCATGGGTCTACTTCACCTTAAACAAAGCTTAGCTTTGTGTTCCTGGCCTTGGCTGACTCCTCCTTCAGGCTTCTTATGAAATTCCTTGCCTATAGATCCAGAATGTATCTCTGTGCTCAAATCTTCTGTGCCATAAGTCACAGCTCTCCACGTTGCTCATCCCCCCAGTCCCTGAGTAACTCAGGCTTCTGTACTTGCCTAACTACACTTGCACGAACTCGACATTGTTTTTAGTTATAAAGCACTTCCCATTGTGGCATTCTGTTGTATGGCCCCTTTTGTCTGAGCTGAGCATATTGCAGCCCAGGTCTGGCATGAACAGTACATCATTAGCTGTGACTTTCCATTGACATCACACCTCAGTTTCCATTGTCTCTGCCATGAATTTCGACACTAGCTTCATTGGCCACAAAAATCTTTCCACTGGAATTTATATCCAGTTCTTTAAAAAAAACATTTTGATGACAAGGAGTGCCTGGTACAGCTTGAATCCACCCTCTAGGTTTCTTCTTCTGGACTGGCATAGCTAAAATTCAGATTTATTTGCTGTTTTAGTTTGAAACTGTGCTCTCCACCATCACAATTTTTGCCTGTAAAAGCTTAAGAATTTCATTTCCCTCCTTTTCTTCTCTTGTTTAGTCAGGAAAGAGTTGCCTGTGTCTAAGGGGTGGGACCCTTAGTTATACTCCTGCCGATGTGTCTTATTGATAGCATGTTACTTGCTTCCTATCATCTCTCTGCTCTTAGGCATGTAATTTAATCCATGTGACTGGAGAGCTGTATTAAGGTACATTCTGTTTGAAGGGCTGCAGCAGATTCGTGAGTCTGCAGTTTCTGTGGAAAGACATAAAACACAATCCTAACCATGTTTACTCAGAAGTAAGCCCCATTGTGTTCAATGGGTTTTACTCCCAGGAAAGTGTCTTTAGGATTGCAGCCGTAAAGTAGTTAAATTCTTCATTGTAGGATCCTATTAAAAATCCAGGTTTTTAATTTTCTGCAACCTCAATACCAGTCAAGGTTAAGTTTTCCATAATTATGACCAGTTTAGATGCCCCCTTGCATTCTCCTTTTCTTTCAAGTTTAAGGTTGCTGTGGTTTTTAATCATTCTTCACTCTGTGTGACATGTGTAAGTTAGTAACCCTACAATCCAGAGTAACTACGGGAGCACACAAGAGACTTTATGTGTACCCATAGTTGCTGCACTACCTAGTGAAAACCTATGGGAAATTCATATTGCAATCCAGAGCAAATTGTTCTTACACCGGAGCAAGGACTCCACGTAGTTACTCTGGATTGCGCCCTATGTCTCTTTGCAATAATATCTTAGTCTTTGCATCAAATCTTCTGCATTGTAAAATTTGCTCATCTTAGGTGGCTTACCCTGAACAAGCATTCCTGATTTCTCACTCCCTATTTCAAAAGAACATTTTATACACTATTTCCATTTCTCTCAAAGGACTGTGAATGCCACTTGAAAGTAGACCATGATCCTCTTGTTAGCTCTAACTGCCATGGTTCTTGAGGAGCAATTTAGTGCTCCTTTGGAAGGGGAAAAAAACAAACATTACCATTTTAGTAGGGTTTTTCAGTAGAAAGAAGAAAATGTGCTCTTATGAAATGGGTTCTGCTTTATGATATGGGGCCTATAAACTTCTTGAAAAAGAACAATGGATATAAAATAAGCAAGAGTTTTAGGATTTTCCAATTGCTTCCCATCAATACCCACTGGGTAGCCCCTAAGCATAAAACAGGAGCAGAGGAAGTGCTTCAAATTTGAAACAGTTTATAAACATGTTCATCTGTTTGTATAGGCTTTAAACTATTAAATACTATTGCTATTTCCTTTTCATGAGGAGAGCTTATGACTTATGGGGCTAAGACCTATGGGGCTTATGCACTGGAAGGCCAGGAGACAGAAAAAGGAAGAGGCAAGAGATATACTTCCACAGGTAATAAAGTAAATGCCTGGGACAGGTAACCTATCATCTGCCTCTTGGACAATACACTGCCCCAGTATCTTGCAGATGCCATTGTTTGATTTTCCAATAGCTCTTGTTCACAACTACTTCAACATGTTTTTCTTCTCTTCCCTGACTTGCACATTCTTGTGGAAAGGTGAAAAGTATTTTTCCATTCCTTCTTTGGATTTTTTTTCTCAGGCACCATTATCTCTAATTTTTCTTGCACTTTTTCTCTGTATAGGTACTCAGCCATAGGCAGCTTAACCATTTTAAAATAATCATTTTTCTTTATTCTTTATTGTCTTTCCTCATAGGAGAAGTACTGTTATATTTGTCCTGATATAGTGAAAGAATTTGCCAAGTACGATATAGACCCACGTAAGTGGATCAAACAATACACCGGCATCAATGCAATCAACAGAAACAAATTTATTATAGATGTTGGGTATGAAAGATTCCTTGGCCCAGAAATCTTCTTTCATCCAGAGGTAAGAGATCATCAATCTGGTTGTTGTTGTTGTCATCCTTATAGGAAGACATATACAGTGGTACCTTTCATAACGAGTGCCCCACATAGCGAGTATTCCACATAACGAGTAAAAATTTGTGTGGGATTTTGCCTCACATAATGAGCATGATTCGCATAACGAATGCCCACTAGCTGGACTCTCTCTCCTCCTCCCTGCATTGGCTGGGCTGTGGGATTGAGGCAGGACTTCCTCCTCCTGCCTGCAGTATTTGAAGAGGCCAACAGAGAGAATAGATGAGCCTCTTCAGTCCAGCAACAAAGATGGTTGCTCCTACAGCTAGCAAACATGTGGCCAGCCCAGCCTCTCCACTGCAGCCTCCATCAGGAAGGAAGGAAAACTCTTCCTGCATCCCTCTCTAGCGCCCTTCTCAAACAAACCCCTTCCCCCAAGGGAGCCCCCCTGCCTGGATCCCATTACAACCACCCCTTATCCCCACCCCCACCACTTTCCCTGCCTTTCCTGTGAGTAAGCCCCAGTGGATTCAATGGGGCTTGATTCTGAGTAGACAGCATAGGATCTTGCTCTTCTGCTTCATGCAAACTTGGAAAGAGTCAAGCTGCATCCTACACACTTTCCTGTGAGTAAGCCCCAGTGGATTTAATGGAGCTTGATTCTGAGTAGACAGCATAGGATCTTGTCCCTCTGCTGTTGCAAACTGCCTATATAGTTAGCATAGATAGATATCACACACAGAGAGGTTCCTTGTTAAAGACGCTCCAGTAGACACCAGTGACTCTTTTAGTGACAATTAATCATTCTTGGCCATAAAGGTTTTCTTTCTCTTTTTTACTGTACAGAATATTACAGTGTTTTATTACAGTAATTGTGGTCTGTATTATAGTGTTTTGAATTCAATTCCTGTGTTTTGTCATCATTTTTACATCCAGTTAATATGTTTATATGAATATTTTGGGGGTTGTGGAACCAATTGTCTGCGTTTCCATTGTTTCCTATGGGAAAATCTGCTTCACTTAAAGAGCATTTCACTTAAAGAGCAGGCCTCCAGAACGAATTAAGCTCTTTATGTGAGGCACCACTGTAATAGTACTTCTGGTAACACAGCTCCACCTGGTGGCTGTAATATGTATTCAAATTAAGATATATAGAATTAATTTATAGTCACTGAGCTGTAAACAGTGCAGCTGAAATAAACATCTACTTTCAAAGTCAAACAGTTTTAACCTAAAAATACTTCGTAGCCTTATTACCATTGAGTTCAGGATGATTAACAGCAGCAAATTAATCCAATAAAAGTAAAATGATAAAACAACAGGATTAAAGCAGCAGAAAAATAGACCCATAGAATAAAACCAGCACGGCTGGTGTTTAACTGGGCCTGGGCAAATAAGGCAGTGGCAAAACAACAAGAGAATCAATGCGAGCCAAGCCTCCTGTGGAGAGCTTTCCATAAATGGGCTGCAACAACCAAAGAAGTCTTTTGACTATGCCAGCTGCCTGATTCCAGAAGAAGAGAGTACCCTGAGAGGGGCCTCAAATGATGGTTTTAGTGCATGTGCAGGGAGGCAGATAGAAGATAAGATTGTCTTGGCAGTTGCTGAAGAGTGGAGGCTGCTGTGGCCCAAAGCTGACCTCCTGTAATAGCTGTGCTGAACAACTGGGAATTGCTGTAAGTGATGCTGGGCGTTAATGTTGCCTTGCAAATGGTGCTTATAAATCATGGGAAATGCCTGGCAGCAGCATATCCTTGCTCCACTTTAGTTACAACCACTGAAATTAGTACTCCAGGGCTTGAACTGCTAAAAGTGGATGGAAGAAGTGAATTAATATTGATTATCTAAACTGCATCCTTGTGATAGGGAGCAATACTAATGAATATTACAGCTGTGAATGGAAGGCTTATGTTTTGAAGAACTGCTGTTAACTGGCTTGCCTGTATGGTAGGTGCTTGCCATAAAGGTTCATTTTCAAAGTGTCACAGATCTCTGAACTTTGTCTTCTGCAATGGTCTAACATAGTTACTCTTTTGAGTATGGTCTTGTTAGGCTATTTATCTCTGTCTTATTTGTATGCATGTTATGAACCAATATCTGAGCTTTCTGTTTTCTTTTTTCAGTTTGCCAATCCGGACTTCATGGAATCTATTTCAGATGTTGTTGATGAAGTTATACAGAACTGCCCTATTGATGTCCGGCGTCCTTTATATAAGGTATGCTCTTAGGTTAAGAACATAAGAAGAGTCTCCATTGGATCAGGGCAAAGGCCCATCTAGTCCAGCTTCCTTTATCACATAGCAGCCCACCAGACGCTTCAGGGAGCACATATGACACCTTCATGTGGCATTTGGGAGAGTCTGTTGTTTTCAGGACCTGCTTTTGGCTTTTTCAGAAGGTCATTGTCATGAGTTACTGTCATTGTCAACAGTGTTGATCAGGATGCTGGGCTAGATAGGCTCTTGGTCTGTCCAGCAGACATTCTAAGCTAGCGGCCATCAACCTATCTTGTGTTAATTAATTCCTTAAATTAATTAGGCATAAAGAATTGGACCTTAGAATGGCTACGGCTATACGTACTAAGGCTATACAGTTCTGGATAGGTATGTTTTTTGTTTTTCAGCTGTATAGTTTTGGAGAATAGGTGCAAAGAAAAATAAGATGGGAAGCAGCTCAAAGGGAAAGGAGCAGAAGGAAAATGATAGGCTTCATCATCCTCTGCATTCTCTGTGGAGAAATTGATTGGTAGTCTTCTGGTAATAACATAGTACTGATTTATCCCTGCTGATAAATATCAGCATCTTTTGTGTCTTAAGTTTTTGTAGAACGGAGAGCGTACAAACTGCAACAAAGGAAATTCTGGTTGGATATCCAGAAAAAAATTCCTGACAGTGAGGGCAGTTTGGCAGTGGACCAGATTGCCAAGGGAGGTGGCAATCCCTCTCCCTCACTAGGGATCTTCAAGCAGAGGCTCGATGAGCACCTGTCGGAGATGCTCTAGGAGAATTTCCTGCTACAAGCAGGGGGTTAGACTAGATGATCAACTAGGGCCCTTCCAACTCTATGATTCTATGTTAGTCATTTGAATATTAAAATCAGCATTTGGGAATTCCACTGTACTGTTTGTAGCAGGTGGCCTAGTGAGTCTGCTTTTACTAATTTCAATCTTTCTCAAATTTTTTTCCAGCTGAGATTAAATTTCTTGCTCTTTCTCGGGAGCGCGCTACCGCTACCGTAATTCCCGCTTGGAGAGACGCACTTTTTTCCCCCAAAACAATGGGGAGAAATGTTGGTGCATCTCTTAAAGTGATTGTCCTTTTAACACTCAATTATCCACTCTGCAGGATGCCTGCAGTTTGCAGACAAAAGTTTGCCTGGTTGCCATAGAAGTTAATCCCTGCCTGCATAGAAGTTAAATAGCCTTTTAACCCTATTAGTTCAGAATTTTAACCCTCTCAGTTCAGGTTTCTCTGGCTCTGAACAACCTTTAAAGCCCTTTAAAGTGTAGAAATTAAGTACAGGAAAACAATGAGTATTTTTCCTTTATTTTAATGTGTCTCCCCTTCCCAGCCACCCACTGCACCCACTTGTCCCAGCCACCCCCACCAGTCACCCCTAAATGCTCCCCCCAGAAACCCTCCACTTACTAGTTTCCCCTCCCTCCAGTAACCCCCAGCAGCCACCCCCACATGCACACACTCCCCCTTCCCCAAGACAATGAAAATATATACATATATAATATGAAATATATATATAATACACACACTTACACTCACATATATGTGAGTGTGAGTGTGTATTTTTATATGTATTATATATATATATATATATTATATACAATTTTGTGTTTGCGTGTGTGTGCGTGTGTATCTCATAGAATCTAGATTGGCAGGCACCCAGGCTTAAGCCAATCCAGGATTGACTTGGCCTGCACAGTGTCCATCTGTCCCCCTTTTCCAGGACATGTGCTCTTGTTCAGCCTTTGGGCACAATCCTTTCCAGGTCTACTCAGAAGTAAGTGGTATTTAATTCAGAGAAGCCACCAGGGAATCTATTCTTTTTTCAACCCCTATGCTTCACCCCTGGAGTTCATGACAGGGATGATGGCTCTAAATACAGTACATGGTACATTTATGGTACATGGTTAATTGTATTTCTATGGTTGAATGTTTACATTGTTGAATGTATTATTATTAAAGAATGTTAAAGAAGGTTCTTAATACCACTGTTGACTTTACATGGTTGAAATATTAATTCTGCTACATTTTATTAAATATATTAGTACACCATTTGGTCCAGGATTTTTTTTTGTTTTTCTCCTCTAAATTTTGGTGTGTCTCATGGTCCGGTGCGTCTCATGGCCCGGGAAATACGGTATATGCAGCTTTCTAAATAGCAAATGCCAGTGTTCTGTTAAACTCTGCCAACAAACTGTACGTGCAACACAATCCTAACTTGTGCTGAAACAGGCAGGCTAGCGTGCCGTACCTACTGCAAGTTTTGGGCTGCTTGTGTACCAGCCTGAGTCAAAGGGATATTTTAAAAATACTTTGTTGTCATTGTACACAAGTGTACAAAGTGTACACTTTCTACAAGTGTACAATGAAATTCGGTGCATCTTTCAGAGTACAGACTCAACCGGTCACTGGAGTGCTGAGCCACTAAATATACAGTTGTTCTACAGGCAGGTTGAAGAACTCTTCTCTCCCAGGTGGAATCCTTCATAGTATGGTCATCGCATCTGGTATCAGGAACTGCCTTCCAAGCTTTCAGCAGGAGTTTTCAGGTCAGCCAAGCTGTAAAAGGCAACACTTTCTGGCTCTGATGACTCATGACAAGCTTTATCAGCTTTCAGTCTCCCATCCTTGCCTGCTTAGCTATCTTCAGCAGCTCCATACTCAGTCACCCAGGGGCATAGCTAATGATCATGTAGCCCGGTGCAAAGCTCAAAATGTTACTCTGGACGTAATGTCACAACCAGAAATGATGTCATCCCCATGTATTTTTAAAAAGAAAACTAGGGACAAACTTACCTCTTCCTCCTCAGCAGTTCAAATCCTAATTGCTATCCGGAGTTGAAGAAGATTTTGCTTTCCCCACCAACAAAATCAAATTTAATTAAGTAAAATAATGAAAATTGTGTCTCTCTTTGATGAGTGAAATTATGCTGGGGCAAAGAAGAATGGTTATTCTTTCCCTGCTTAATGTAACAGGAGCACTACTCCTTTTAGCGCTAGTGTCAAGCTCAGCTTGTTGCCACCCCTAAAGCCTGTTGCTTGGTGCAACACCCCTTCATTCCCCTAGCTATGCCACTGCAATCACCTTCTTTCCCCATGGAGAGCCTTCATCCCCAATGGAGCTATGTATGTCTGCACTGCCTCAAATGGTGGTGCAAATCTGAGCAGTCTGGGACTGTCCTATGTTATCTGGGGGTGGAGTTAGGATCTGGCACAAATGCCAGATCCTGGCCCTGCCTCCCACTCCCCATCCGCCCAACCAGCCACCCCACTCTCAGCCAACCAGCCACCCCAGCCACCCCACTCTCGAATGCGTCTTTTCTGTCCTCCCCATACCCCACCAAACCCCTACACTGACCAAGCTTGTCCCAGAGCAAACTCACCCCTTCCTGGAGCCTACAGCATCCTGAAGAGGCTGGTGTATGTCCTTGCACTAGTCTATCTCTCAGAGTGATTAAAAATGCCTAAGGACCCATGTGCTGGCCCAACTGGCCATTAGGATTGTGCCCTTTCTCCCCCTCAACTGTCTATGTGAGGAAGATCTCAAAGCTGATACCCAAGTTTCATAGCTGAGTGACCCAACTTTTCTCAAGCTTGGGTGTTCTGTTCATCTCCCTTTTTGTTCTTTTTCCTACTACTACTGCTTGTATATTTAATCTGGAATTGTTATTGATTGCCACCCATGAAATTATACAATAGAAATGTGAATTGTCTGCAGGAGCAAATGGCAAGGAGCTGACTATGAAAAAAACCAATAAAATAAAAACAGGAAAAATGGAAAAAGAGAAAGAACGATGACATGCATTAAATTCTTTACTACCAATCTAAGTGAGAAAACGTAGTGATCAAATACTAAAGAAGCCAATGACTGACAAGCTTTATTGTTATCTTATGACTGAGGTGGCCATTCTGTGTTGCGCTGTCTGTATTCTGTGGTGCACCTCACAGCTGAGATGTTGGGTAGATGTGTTAAGGACTTCTAGGTGGATAGCACTGGTGTGGTAGAAATCTCTGCTCTGGAATATCTATCTCCAGATAGATGTTTAAAATGTTGCTTGTATTTTTGGCATGGACAGTAACTAGCTTTTTATCATGATTGGGTTTCTTGTTAGATATGATGGTTAGCCACGTTGATGTGGTATGGAAAAAGTCGGGTTAAAATAGTTCAATAAATAAATATTTGCTTCATTAGCATGCTGTGATTCTTAAATGCATTGAAACCGTTATCCTAGGCATGCTCTTCTGAATCCCTGATCTCCAATAGACTGACTTCTAACGTTTGTTTGGGATGAGAGCAGGATAAAGAATTTCATTTAAAGAACTTAACTGAATTTCATTTAAAGAATTTCATTTAAAGAATAATAAGGCTGCACTTTCAAATATACACAAAACATATTTTGGCTAAAAATTGTAGTTCTGAACTGTGAAAATTGATGATACTAAAAGAATACTTTTGATACTAGTTAGCCAATTTAAAATCACTTGAAACCTGAGCATGATAGGTAGGTGGCACTGTCTGATCATCAGGACATGCCTGGCTGAGATTTCTTATATTAAAATGTGATATTCTTTGGACTACACCTGGTAGCTTTACAAAAAAATGTGCATATGTAAAGGTCTATGGTGTTGCTGTTATGCTAGCAGCTTTGAACCCATATAACTGCTCTGATCAACTACTGCTCCATGTGGATTATGTCATTCTGGAAGGGTCAAGTGGAGTGCCACATGTGGTGGTGGGGCAGATGGGGCACGTGTGGTGCTTGAAGCCTCCTCAAGGTAAGGGACATTTATTCCCATATCTTGAGCTGCAATGCAGTGGCATCAGGCTTAGAAGGTTAAATAGGATTGGGTCCTTAGGCTGTAATTGCTTACTTAGCTTTTTGAAAGAGCAAGTGTGATCTAATGCATAGTAGGGCCACCAAAAACTGTTACTAGCAGATACTTAATACACTGTGACAGATGTAACTTGGCAGGTTTCTCCCAGGTTGTCAGCATGTTGTTATTCCAAGACTGAGATTTTCTTGCATGATTCAGTAGTGCAGAGATTATTTAAAGATAGGATGTTTTCTTTGTTTTCCATTCCTAAATAGAATGGAGGCTGCTTAAAACAAAAACTGAACATACTTAAATTTCTTACAGTTCCTATAGTGGAGATGTGGAGGAGTTTTGCCATAAGATGGCTACTTTGGCGAAATATTTGCTCTCAGTTGAATGATTATGTGATCCTCCTTACTGATTGTTTAATGGTGGTGACAGAGGCATTTGGCTACATCCCAAATGAGCCAAGTGTGTGCAATTCAAGGAAAACATGGACACGATTGATAGTTTCCTTGTAGAAGAAGGAAAACAAAAGTTCCAGTTGTTTAGTTTGAGAGCAGTTTTGACTGTTGAGCTGTAGGAACTGCTTTGGTGAAATGAACTGCATACATTACTTATAAGTTATGTATGTTGTTTATATAGTGTATAAGGGGACAAGGCATCTTGCCAAATTGTCAGGAACAGACAGGATTTTGTCTCCAAGGAATTGCCAATCTAAAATATACAATGGGGGAAATAACCGCACCAGGGAGGAGGGATGGGAACAGACAAAGATAGAAACTTTGGGTATGGTAGAAAATGAATGTAAGATAGGCCAAAGCCCAGGTGGGAAAAGTGGGGTTTGGCAGGAAAGAGTGACAAGGGGGGATGTTGATCTCCTTTTCCTTTAAAATCAGTTTATTTTCTTAAGGAAAATGATTTAGTTTCTTTTAGGTTTAAGAGCAGATTTTTTGCAATCTGCCTTGAACACACAGTGCTTGAAAACTGTTAGTGCAGTTATGGACAACTGTTAGTGCAAGTTATCTTGGTCATAGAATAAGCTGTTGGTATGATTGTCTTGCCATGCAGCCAAGTATATTGTGATTCTTATCCCATATAACCGCCACGAGCGGCATACTTACAGCCTTACCTTAGACAATTCTCATTGGTTCAGTTTGTCAAATTCTCCGTTCTGATTTGGGGTTGTATAACTTGGAAGGGGAAAAATATCCTTCTCTCTTTTCTCGGTAGAATGTGGTTCTTTCAGGAGGATCCACAATGTTCAGGGATTTTGGACGCCGGCTGCAGAGGGACTTGAAGAGAGTCGTGGAAGCTCGCCTGAAAGTCAGCGAACAGCTCAGTGGCGGTCGGATCAAGGTATACAGGAGTTTTACTACCTATTAAATGCATGAATGAGCAATGCAAGTGCACATGTAGCTATTAATGAGGCCTGTAAATCAGGTGACATTTTTATTAGTATACTAAAAGGTTCAATTCAAGCCAGAGACCAGAACTGAGATGCTGTGGCCAGGCAAAATGATTTCTATGGTCTGTAGTCCATGATATGCTGATGAGATGAGCAATGCAACTGTGCTTGTTTGATTTATTGTTTCTAAATCCCAGCATTTAGAATGCCATTCGAGCTTCCTGTTGAAGTTTCTGTCACAGCAGAACCCTCCGTGAAAGAGAGAGGTGATTTAAAAAATGACTATATGATTCCTTCTTTGTATAAGAGGGGCTGCCTTTGAAGATGGTCCGGAAACTTCAACTTGTCCAGAATGCAGCGGCCCGTGTGGTTGCTGGGGCTCATCGGTTCAACTCTGTTGGAGCACTGCTTCAGCGACTACATTGGCTGCCCATTCGTTTCCGGGCTGAATTCAAAGTGCTGGTCCTGACCTTTAAAGCCCTAAACGGCTTGGGTCCAGGGTACCTGGGGGACTGCCTCCTTCTGTACAATCCGACCCGTCACCTAAGGTCATCTGAGGGGGCCCTACTGACTGTGCCGCCACTAAGAGACGTGAGAGGTGTGGCGGTCAGAGATAGGGCCTTCTCGGTGGTGGCACCCCGGCTTTGGAACTCCCTCCCCATAGAACTAAGGAATGCTCCCTCATTGCAGAGCTTCAGGCAGAGCCTAAAAATCTTTTATTTCAAAGGGGCTTTTTAACAGGGCAGAGGTGGGGGGGGCCTTTGGTTTTATATTGTTTTTACGGTATCTTGTAGCCTATATGTTTTAATTGTTTTTACTGTATTTATTATTTATGTTTTTAATTGTGTTTTATGTTTCTGCCGCCTTGAGTCGGGCTAGACAGCCTGAGAAAGGCGGGATACAAATTTTTAAAATAAAGTAAAATAAATAAGAACATAAGAAGAGCCTCTGCTGTTTTAGACAGTCTCCAGAAGGAGCAGCACAAATGAAGCTGATGTTGGCACAGACAATTCTGCTCTTATATTCATTCTTTGGAGGTGGCACTGCTGTGAGTCCTGGCAACAAAATGTATTCGAGGGTGCATTTTGAGGTTATTGAACCTGGCACTGGCTGCTTTGCTCCTTCCTCACAGCGTGAAGCAAAAGCAGTCTGTAAGTTCTGGGGCTTTGCTATTGGATGTTGGCTCCAGTGCCAGAGCTTGATGGAGAATCAAGCAGGCCTCCGTCAGTCTTGGAAGACTATGGTATTGTGCTCGGTGCTGCATACAATGCACGCGAAGCACAAAAGCCTGGGTTGGATTGTTATGGAGGATATGCTGTTACCCAAGCAGCAAATCCCCCCTCTCCACGCCACTGAATTAGTCAAATGGAAAGGCAAAGCTGATACAATTGGATCCAGCTGGCGTCGCAGAGCTGGGCTAAGGACAGGAGCTCACCCTGTCTTGTGGGGCCGACCCGGGTCTCGAACCCTGGCCTGCTGGTTAACGAGCACAGTGCCTTAGCCACTCGCGCCACCCACAGCCATCAAAAGAGTGGCTGGATGGACTGTGTACCAACAGTAGTGCTGTGCTTAAGAATATACTCACCTACAGATATGTGTTTTGCTTTGCAGCCCAAACCTGTTGAAGTTCAAGTCATTACTCACCACATGCAGCGCTATGCAGTCTGGTTTGGAGGATCAATGCTTGCATCCACAGTATGTCTCTAATGAAATAATTTTTGTTACATAATTGGCAAAATATCTGAAGAACTGAATTGGTAAATATCTTAATGTCATCCCTTCAGTTACCTGCTCCAGTCCCTTACACAGATGTAAATTTCTCATATGCTGGGAATGTTTAGCTTTTCTATGTCCCTCCAATAAAAGAGCATGCTTTGATCTTGCATTAATAGAATCTCATTCTACTGTATGGTCCTGATTTCTATTTCTTGGGACCTAATCAGAAAGTGTAATGATTATTCCTTCTAGTAAAATTTGCAGTGAACTAGACCCACATGTAATGTGGGTCACAGATACTAATGGTGGGTGTTAGATGGTAACCATGGGTAGTATTTTGTAATTGTAAAAGAGGCAGAAAATCTCTGTTACTTTTGCAATATAAAGCTTGTCCAGCATCTTTCTAAATCTTGGCTCAACAATAATGGAAAACAATTTTATACATTTTGCTCTTTTTACCTGTGCATTATACAGGTGCATTGTAAATGTGAAGTTTCCAAAAGTCAGTATAATATGCTCCCTCTCATTCTCATTCTTTCTTCATGGTTGTCACTCCTAGCAGAATTGCAGTTGAAGTAGATAGTGGTCCAGCAGCTTAGCTGGGGGAGGTGGCGGGGGTGCAGTTGCACCAGGCAACAAACTTTAGAGATGCTACAAGCTGAGGTTGACACTAGTGAATTAAATTGTGAAAAACAGGGTGTGTATGAATGAATATCATTGGAAAAGTAATTTTATGAACAATGCTATTAAATAAACTGCATTGGAATATCTATATCTAAACAAAACTTATGGCCAAATAACCAGTTAATGAAAACACAAAAGCTTCTGGAACAAAAGTGGATTTTCATAACTCAGACTTTCCCATGTTACTGATGGCTCTGAGAGCCACTGAAATATAACTCTGATACTGTATGGAACTAATAAGGTGTTAATATGAATCAGTTCTCATTTCCATATACATTTATCATAATACAGTGGTACCTTGCTTAACAAGCATTTCACACAAAGAGCAAAAATTTCCAAGAAATTTTGCTTCACATAACAAGATCCGTTTCACTTAACAAGCAAGCAGTCTATGGGCACGCGTGCTGTGCAGCCCTGACGCTCTGCATGGTGGCTCTTTAAAAGGGCTGCCGGCCAGTGCTGCTGCCTCTAACTGCCCCCAACTTGGGGGCAGTTGCCCGGAGGTGCCAGAGGCAGCTCTCCCTAACTACCGCCAAGTGCCCCCACCAACCACCTTGAACCTCCAGCAGCAGCCCAGGTAAGCCTCCCAGGAAAGTTTCTTTGATTGCAGTCTCCTAACTGTGTCTACTCAGAAGTAAGCCCCATTGTGTTAAATGGGGCTTACTCCCAGGAAAGTGTCTTTGATTGCAGCCTCTTAACCATGTCTACCCAGAAGTAAGCCCCATTGTGTTAGGGCTTATTCCCTGGAAAGTGTCTTTAGGATTGCAGCTTAAGTAGACTTCATAGGCTCATGCACATTGAATGCATGTTTTGAATTCCAGTGAATGCACATTGAATTCCAGTGTTTTGTCATCATTTTTCCATCCAGTTAATATTTTTATATGAATATTTTGGGGGTTGTGGAACCAATTGTCTGAGTTCCCATTATTTCCTATGGAAAAATCTTCTTCACTTAAAGAGCATGCCTCCGGAACGAATTAAGCTCTTTATGTGAGGCACCACTGTACAGTTACTCATGCCAAGTGGGTATACAGGCACTTCTAAGTGGTGCTCCTCTTATATTTAGCAGGGAAAGAATAACCATTCATCTGCGCCCCTGCACAGTTTCCCTAATCAATCAGGGACTAATTTACATTTTTTAAATTAATTAAATTTTATTTTGTTGTTGCGGGGAGGGGGGTAACAATCTTCTTGACTCCAGATAGCAAATAGGTGCTTTAGCTCTGCCACTAGTGGAGCAGTTGGTGGTGAACTGCTGAGGAGGAGGAGAAGACAGGTTGGAGGGAAATTTCCCCCATTTTTCTTTTTAAAAATACCCAGGGATGACATCACTGCCGGTTGTGATATCACTTCCTGGGCAGCATTTTGAGGTTTGCACCAGGCTACATGATCATTAGCTATGCTGTGGTGGTCCTATATGCATGTGGCTGTGCAGGCACATGTGTGAAAGTTGAAAAGAAGCCACCATCTCTTCAAAGAGAGTCACTATCTCTACACAGTCCAAAGGGAGTGTAGTGGCTGTCAAAAGTTATTGTTTCTAAAGAGTTTGTTTCCAAATGCCAGTCTGTGATAAAGCAGATTTTGAGCACAATCTTAACCATGTCTACTCAAAAGTAAGCCCCATGGTGTTTAATGGGTCTTACTCCCAGGAAAGTGTCTTTAGGATTGTAGCCTTAATGGATTTGTTGCTGTCATTCCTGAAGTACACATAGGGTGAAATATGAATTTCCCATAGGTTTTCATTAGGTGGTGCAGTAACTAAAGGTGCATGTAATGTCTCTTGCATGCTCCTGAAGTAACTCTGGATTGTGCCCATAATGTAGTTAACTACACCAATTCTACCTCCACAGCTTCATTTCTGTACACACCATCCGAGAACAAGTCCTATTAAATACAGCGGGGCTTGTTTCTAGGCATGCATGTGTGGGACTTCTCTGTTATTGACTTTGTTATCTTCATTTGTTAACATGGTTCATATGTAACTTCTTGTATTTTTTTAGCCAGAGTTTTTTGAAGTATGTCACACCAAGAAAGATTATGAAGAATATGGTCCTAGTATTTGCCGTCATAATCCTGTCTTCGGAGTTATGTCATAACACCTGTTGTGGGGGGGAATCTGCTCTGATGTCTTGTGTTGAATGAAGCTCCTTTGGATGTTTGGAGAAAAGAACTTGATGCATCTCTTCAGTATGGATATCCACTTGCCTTGGGGAGGAGAACTTCAGTCCCATGGTGTGCACTGGACTCATGCATTGCAATGCAATGACATTCAACAAAAGCCATTGATGTATTTATTTGTAGTCTCTTTTTCAGTATGAGCATCTAGCTAATGAGAACTTAAAATGTGAATTGCAGAGTTAAATATGGGCCTGGAAAATGAGCCAAAAAGTCAGTGCCCATCTCTTGGAGCAGGGAAGAGTGCTTAACAATTCCCATGTTGGAAATCACTGCACTGGTTTCAGTGGGAAATATGTTGAGCTAATGGTCTTCCCTGGTCACATTAGAATGTAAAATGGAGCCTTAGTTTATAAGAAAAATAAAATATTCTAACCTTGCAATACAAATGTTCTATTTCTGAAAAATTTTGTATTTTATGTCAGTGTACTGGGATGGGTTTTCTGAACTGAGCCCGAATAATAAGTTGGGAGAATGAGTCAAGGTTCTAGTTGATCGGTCGTATGGCTAAAAGAACAAACAAACTCAATCCCCTTTTTGGGAACGTGTGTGCTTAAAAAATGGTACTACTGTACTTTGAGTGAAAAGAATGTTTTAAAACTTTGAAAGTATTGTATGAGATTTAATATTCTATTTATTTAATTTTGTTGTTTTACATGTGGGATGAGAAAAGTTGAATAAAAGGCTGCTATCTGACAAAATAGCTGTTTACATCTGCACAGTGTGACACTATTAAATTCCATTTTGTCTTGCGTTTTTCTGTAAGATTCTTCATATACTTTGGAATAGGACTGATTTATCCACACATAATAGCTAATGCTTCAGTGGGCTGTCACCTTTACCACCTGCCCTAAGTCTGACTCTAGGGCTGTGGGTGGCGCAGGCGGTTAAGATGCTGTGCCTGTTAATCAGCAGGCCAGGGTTCGAGACCCAGGTCGGCCCCACAAGACAGGGTGAACAGCTGTCCTTTGCCCAGCTCTGTGATGCCAGCTGGATTCAATCGTATTGGCTCTGCCTTTCCATTGGACTTATTCAGTGGCTTGAAGAGGGGGGATTTGAAGCTTGGGTAACAGCCAATCCTCCATAACAGTCAAACCCAGGCTTTTGTGCTTTGCATGCAGCGTATGCAGCGCCAAGCACAATACCATAGTCTTTCAAGACTGATGGAGACCTGCTAAAGTCTGACTCCTACCCCTCCTGAGCAATGCTGTCAACAGCAAACCAGAAACATTCCACATACTGACGATTTTGATTTTAAGCTGCTTTGGGATCAAGCTTGGCTGAAAAGCAGGATATAAATATGCAGTAATGAACATTGTGTGTGAGGAAAGACAGGTCAAATTGTGGCAGATTTTTTTTATCTATCATAGTTATATCCTGCCTTGTTGCATTCCCTAAAGGTGGCTTTCATTAAACAAAGTTTCAAAACATAAAAAACTCATTGATTATAAAGTGAAATGGGAACTGACAGAATCAATTAAAATTGCCTTCAGTTTGTCTGCTGGTAGAATATGGGCTCCTGTGAGGTGGCGAGCCGTAAAATAAACAAGGAATCTCAGCTGAGAAGCAAATATGGACAAGAGTGGCAACATAAGATGAGGATGTTAAAACAACTTAGCTGACACTGCCACATTTATGAAGTATCTCTGAAACCCTGAAATGGTACTTTGAAATGGTGAATATAAATTGAAAAGCATTACATAATATCAGAGTTGTGAAATGAATCTGTGATGAAATACTGTGTATTGTAATCAGTTATGTTGATCTGGGTAGATTATGTTTAAGAAAGACAGGATATTTGCACACAGTAGTAGGGGAGGCCTCCGTCAGTCTTGAAAGTGGGTGGCTGTGGGTGGTGCAAGCAGTTAAGACGCTGTGCCTGTTAACCAGCAGGCCAGGGTTCGAGACCCAGGTCGGCCCCACAATACAGGGTGAGCTCCTGTCCTTAGCCCAGCTCTGCGACGCCAGCTGGATCCAATCGTATTGGCTCTGCCTTTCCATTGGACTCATTTAGTGGTGTGGAGAGGGGGGATTTGCTGCTTGGGTAACAGCCTATGCTCCATAACAATCCAACCCAGGCTTTCGTGCTTTGCATGCAGTGTATGCAGTGCTGAGCACGATACCATAGTCTTTCAAGACTGACACAGGCCTCCCTTTTTTAGTAGGGGAGGATAGAGTTTATCATTGGAGTTATAGTAAGAATCTTCATATCTTCCTAACAAAGCTTGAGAAAGCAAGTAGAGGAAATCATGTATCCAAGAAGCATAGATTTGCTAAAAAACAATATTTTCAAAATATAATAGTTCTATTGGACTTGAAAGATGTTCAACAAAGGGCAAAGATATATTGAATAGCATCATTAAACTGAAGGACAAAGTAGATATTACAGTTGGTAACCTTGCAGGTGACACAACTGGGGAACACTGCAAACACTTTGAAGACAGGCTAATACGCGAAATCAGTGATTTTCAACCTTTTCCATCTCACGGCACTTAACAAGGCACTGAAATTGTCAAGGCACACCATCAATTGTTTTTACCATTGACAAGGCACACCAGACTGTTCAAATCCCCTAGTTTTCCTATTAATGGTCAATCCCCAAATTCCCATGGCACACCTGAGACCTAGCCACGGCACACTGACTGAAAATCACTGCTCTAAATGATCTTGTCGAACAGATGGGGAGACAACTAAATAAAACAAGGATGTATGCAATGTATTACATACTGTAAAGGTGTGTATAAGGTATGTTTGTGAGAGTTGCTTGTGAAAGTGTATTGCATCTCTACTCAGTGACAGGAATAGGATAAAAGTTGTCTACAGTGTTCAATGTCTACATTCAATATGTCTACATTCAATATTTCAGGACATTCCCAGGATTCTTGAATTCTGGGCACGGTAGTTTGATGCAACTGCTGCAAAATTTCTGTTCTTTCAAAGACCACTTAACAAAGCTTACCAGTAGGGATGCTCAGGTATAGCAGTATGTAAGGGACATCATAGAAGGTGCCCTTTTATCTTTTCTAAGTAAAAGGGAGAAGGGTATTCTTATCCATGGGTGTCCAAACCCCAGCCCAGGGGCCAGAGGTGCCCCACGGCAAGACTCCCTTATCTGGTTCTTGGGCAAGCCTTTTAATCCTCTGGATGTCTCTAATTCACTCTTATATGTAAATGCTAGCAAAAAGCGTACCCGTGTTGCGGGAGTAACATTTCCCCATATGACATTCCCCCACGGCGCATCTTCCCCCATGCGCAACTCCCCCCCCATGCACAACTTCCCCATGCGTATCATCTGCCCATCTGCATCATCCCCCCATGCACAACTTTTCCTATGCGCAACTTCCCCCATGGGCAACTCCCCCCATGCACATCATCCCCCCTTGCACATCATCCCCCCATGCTCATCATCCCCCATGTGCAACTTCCCCCATGTGCACCATCCCCCATGCGCAACTTCCCCCATGTTCATTTTTCACCCATGCGCAACTTCCCCCACGCGCAACTTCCCCCCACATGCAACCTCCCCCATGCGCACCTTCCCCCATGCGCACCTTCCCCCATGTGCAACTTCCCCCATGCGTATCATCCCCCATGTGAAACTTCCCCCATGCACCTTTCCCCCATGCGCACCTTCCTCCATGCGCATCATCCCCCATGCGCAACTTCCCCCATGCGCAACTTCCCCCATGCGCAGCATCCTCACCAGTGCAACCTCTTCCTCCGAACAACATTCCCACTGCACCATGCACCAAGCACCAAATTGGCTGGATGTTATTCAGTCTCCCATGTTAAGTATAGGACAGAAACACGTTGCCCCCTTTTCAGCCCCTGAAGGGTTAAATTTCTCCATCTGGGTTCTTGGTGGGTGTTCAGGTGACAGAAGGATCCCTCCCAGAATTCCATGCTTCAGGCCCGCAGTTGGGGCGGAATGTTGCTGAGTCAGCAATTCTCAATGCAAAGTATAGGGAGGAAAATGCGTTGCGCCCCTTTTCACCCCCTTCCAGTTGGAATTTCCGAAAACCGGTTCTTAGTGCACCCCTCAGTCACGGAAGGAACACCCACCCCAAATTTCACACTTCTAGGCCCAGCAGTTTTGGCAGGGTGGTAGTGAGTCAGTCAGTCAGTGAGTCAGTGACTGTTCTCTTTTATATATATAGATATGTAAATTTATTCAAATTTGAAATGTAAATAATTTTTCTGTCCCCCTAACACAGTGTCGGATTATGTAGACCTCCTGCCAAAAGGTTTGGACACCCTTGAAATCAGAGAGTAGGCCCCAGCTGGGGTATAACAACTGGGGAGGCAGTACTAGAGAGTTTTTGGATTAGTAGAGACGATTGGTAACTTCTCAGTCTCATGTGTTTTAGCTAATCTAACCCTACAATCCAGAGTTACTACGGGAAGACGTAAGAGGCACTTATTCTGGATTGCTCTATGCATCTCCCATAGGTTTCCCATAGGTAGCACCGAAACTACATTGGCGTAAAAGATCCCGTAGTTACTCTGGATTGTAGCCTAAGTGTTATAATGTCTATGGAAGTGACTGCTAAGTAAAGTTTATTTGAAATGCTTTATGCTTTGAAGACAGTAACTTGTTTTGTCTACTTCTCACTATTCCACTTCATTCTGGGGAAGTTTGAGATGTTAATTCTCCATTTTGCTATTTAAGGAATCAGATGAGAGGTATTTTGAAGAACCTGGGCTGGTGGCAGCAAAAAGAAAAATTGTACTCAGCCATGGCAGGTACTATTAGTGCTGCTTGAGGTGGAGTCTGGTGGTACATGTGGGACGCTTGGACCTTTGCTTCCTGGCAGCAGTGGAAGGAGGTATGGCTTGTTAGGCAGATCTCCAAAGCATGCTTTTCATGCACTTGAAAAAGCCTTCCTGTCCTGCCTGTTTGCCATATAACATCTGGCATCCCATCCTGGAAGTAACCGGCAATGACATCACCAATTAATTCTGGTTGTACTTCCGGTACGTGGACCGTGAGAAGTGGTACAGTAGGGAGCAAACATTGAGAAACGCTACCCTAAAGCAATGCAGGATCAGTTGTACAACTTACAGTCAGTAATTACCATAAAGAGTTATCACCCCACAACCTGCAAGCATGTGTTCACTTGATGAAACAAATATGCGGACAGGCTCTATGGGAGATTATTTTTTGCCATCGTTCCAGTCATGGTTCCTCACAATTTAGTTACGCATTTATTTTACAGGGAAATAACTTTGTTGCCTGTAGTGCTTGGTGCCCTGTAGGATGCAGGTTTTTTTTTTTCCTCCTTTCCCACTTATCCTCTGATATCGCCTGCAATACATCAAATGTTAGTGGCAATTAAAGGATTAAGGACAGGCTATAATTACGGCCCTGTGGAATAAAGTTCTTAAACGAGTCTGCTGCGGCTTATACTGTAATTATTCTGTCTGTGCCCTGATGAGCAAGGATTAATTGTGGTGGATTGAAAACTGTTTGTGCAGAACACACAGTTCAGGGCTATGCGGCTTATGAATCGGTGGTGTTAATGAAGCGGACTTGTGCTGTTTCTGGGGAAAGTATCTTAATAAGAGAGTGAGAGTGCCTTGGGATAAGTCTATGCACTCTTATGGTGTGCTTGTGGAGCCCTTGAAGTGGTATGGGGAAGCCCCAGGGCTTCTAGTAGCACATTTTAAGAAATACTGACCTTGTACATTATTATTATTATTTTGACAAGTAGCAGCTCTTTAGGAGTCTCAAGCTGCAATCCTAAAGACACTTTTCTGGAGTAAGACTCATTGAACACAGTGGGGCTTACTTTTGAGTAGACATAGTTTGGATTGTGCTCTCAGCTAGGGTTGAGCCAGGTTCTGGAGCAACACAGGTCTGGATCCTGTGGATAAGCAGGCAGCTCCCTTTCCTGTGGCAGAACCTCTCAGGTCCCAAAATACCTGGCGGTAGGGGAGGAGATGCTGTCTCCTGGGCTTGTTCACTGGGATCTCACTTGGCTGGTGGGTGGGTGAAGTGCCTTTGAATAACAATGTAGAAATAGTGTAGTAAAAATAAAGTCACCACAAATATATGTTTTTGGATCTCTATATGTGACTATTTGTTGTCTAACTCCACCAGGGTGACCAGACGCCAAACGCAAAATCCCTGAACAGCAAGGCCAAAATTCCTACTCTCTACCCAGAAAATGTAGGACAAAATGTAGGACATGTTAAAATAAGCTAAAAACACTGGTATTGCTTTCCTGTACATAATTTATTACACTATCCTATTACTTATTTTAAGTTGAAAAATGATGAACCCTCCGCTCACCCCGTCCCAGTCTGGTTTGGGGGTTGTGGAACCAATTTTGGGGGTTCCCAAAGTTTTCTAAACAACTTTGCCAAATGAGGCATTCAGCTTCATGTAGGTTCTGTTCAGGTTTGAATGAATTGGGGAAAAATTGGCAATTGTGTTTTGCATTATGGAAAATAAAAGCAGATATTTATTTTTATGCCCAGACACTAAGTTTTTTTGCACAGGGTGATCAGATAACAAATGCAAAATCCCTTACCCACTAAAATCCCTAAAATTCCTATGTGCTTAAAAATTGAAGGACACCGCAAAAATGTAGGACACATGTAGGACATGTTAAAATAAAGCAGAAATACTCATATTGTTTTCCTGTACTTAATTTCAACCCTTTAAAATTGAAAACCTTGTAAAATGCATGATTCAGACCCAGACATTAAAGCAACTGTTTGTAATAGCACAACACAAGCCAGTGACTCCAACATATGTGGTTCAGACCCAAACACACAAATACAAACACAAGCACACACACACACACAAGCAAGATATCAAGCAGGGAAGGGGATAGAAAGGAGGACATCTCTGCATCAGGAAGGTGGGATCTGGAACCACCAAGAGAAATCTGCAATGCCCCTGAGGGTGTGCGGAGTGCAAAAGCAGACTGTGGGGAGTCAGAAGGACCAGGATGTAAAGGACTGGGAAGGAGGAATCAGAGTATCTCCAGGAAGGAGTTACCTTGCAGGTCTAGAAGAGGATCACAGCCTGAATTGTTGGCTGAGGCAGGGTTAAGAGGCACTGAAAGGGTTAAGTTTTAGGGCTGGAGTTTTAGGGCTAGGGAAATCTGAGCTGCGTGGCTCGTAAATTCCGGAGGCACTCTTGCGTTTCCCTACTCCCCCGGACAAGGTAATAAATACCGGAGGTGTCCGGGGAAAGCCGGACGTCTGGACAGCCTGAACTCCACAATGTGACTTCTTTGACAGTTGGAAGTGATTGAAGGCATTATTTTGCAAGACCTCACAAACTACTTTTCAGGGTCTTGCAGACCATCTGTGGTCCATGGACCATGGGTTGGGAACCAATTCCCCAGAAGGATGAAAATAATCCACTTTGATTGATCTCCTATCAATTGGAAATCAATCCTAATCAGTGTTCCAGAACTGGCACAGCAATTGAAGAAGCCACAGCTGTGCCTGTATCTTTGGTCTGGTCTGTATCTTTCAGTCATCCTGCAATTGGAGGGCAGTCATGGAAGCCTCTTTAAGGTAAGGCAATGTTTGTTCCCTTATCTCAAGAGCTGCAGTGTCCTTACCTTGGTACTGGAAAGTTGGTTAGGATTGCAATCTTGGTTACATTGAATGTAACCATATTTGTTTCCTTGTACCACCTGCATGTTCCCCCCTTGAATATCATCTCTATATTTCACCTTTAAATGTACCCTTTGAAATGAAAACACCTTTAAATGTAACCTAATGTTTGCACCTGCTTTTGCTATGATGCAATCCTAATACAGTCCTTAGGACTGAGTGGCGCAAATGTCTAAGACACTGTGCCTGTTAATCAGCAGGCCAGGGTTTGAGACCCGGGTCGGCCCCACAAGACCGGGTGAGCTCCTGTCCTTAGCCCAGCTCTGTGATGCCAGCTGGATCCAATTGTATCAGCTCTGCCTTTCCATTGGACTAATTCAGTGGAGTGGAGAGGGGGGATTTGCTGCTTGGGTAACAGCCTCTCCTCCATAACAATCCAGCCCAGGCTTTCATGCTTTGCATGCAGCGTATGCAGCGCCAAGCACGATACCATAGTCTTCCAAGACTGACGGAGGCCTGCTGCTTTTTATAATACAGTCCTTTTCCTTATGACATGAATATTTGCATTTCCAGATTCCAGCTTAGACAACCTCTCCTATACATCCACATTCTGATTTCCCTTAATTGTTGGCCAGGAACAGGCTCATCAGCCCACATACCCAAACCCGTATACTCAGTAAGGGCAAAATCCAGAGTAACTACAGGGCTCCGGTCCTTGCTCCGGTGTAAGAACAACTTACTCTGGATTCCAATATGAATTTCCCATAGGTTTTCACTAGGTGGTGCAGTAACTATCAGTGCGCATAAAGTCTCTTATGTGCTCCTGTAGTTACTCTGGATTTGGGGGGTATGTTACACATCAACACCCTAACACAGGGTATTCCAGACCCTATTCTTCCTGATAATTAGATTATTTTCAGAGCTATTCTGGACTGTAGTGAATATGCTAGTTTGTGATGAAAGAGTGCATAGAGAGGAAATTGGACAGCAAGCACATACATGTTTGACCAGAAAGATTGGAAGAGCCTCCAGATAGCCAGAAATCAATTTTCACAATGGCACTATTCAGAAATTCTAATTAGGAATGGAAATTGAGGATTTCTCTTGCACTGTGTTTGTGTACATCCTAAACAGCAGGAAACCAATTAACTTTTTTATTGCATCCATACATAACTTCCTATAGAGGCTGAAAGTGATAGAAGATGATTCTCCGTATTAATGACTGTCTTTTGGTCTTAATAGAAAATCCAGTTAGTTGCAGCAGCTGATGAGACTGTTAGGAAGTCTATATGAAAGTGAAGCTTTTTATCTTCAGACACAGGAAGGAGATGCTCAACCAGTATGGTTTTCAAAAATGCTTCCACCCTGTGCGCATGATTCCTCAGCAAGTTTCAGATCCTGATAAGCATGCACATTAATTAAAATATAGATGAATGAACTGTCTTTGCCATAAATCTCTGAATTCCAGTTGCAGTGTGATGCACAAATCTTTCAAGACACTCTTGATATCAACAAGCAGGATTTGGCTTTTTAAAGATGAGGAAGCATATAATAATTTAATGCTCTGTGTGAATCCACATTTTCTGAATAAATTCCCAAACTGTGTTCACATGAATCATGTTGGAGTATCCGTAAGGGGGGGATTAAGTACTTAGAGATTAAATACCTGGGTTTGTTTGATAAAGGGATCTTGGATTGGGTGCAAATCAATATAACACAAATCGTCTTCAAAAAAGATCAAGAGAAAAATTGCTTCTCAATCATTATAACACAAATTTATTGAAAGAAAAATAGATATTTAAGATCATGCACCAGAAGTACCCCCTTTTAGCCAAAGAAAATAATAAAGGCATAACAATAAACACCCACAAGTGTAGTATGCTGCTGATCAGTGGAAACATTCAGTGCTAGCAGAACAGCCAGCACATGTTGATGCTGAGCATCAGTGCAGGGAAGCTGCAGGACAGGAATTATGAGTATCTCTACATTTTGTTCACCAAAACACCAGCATATCACCTACTCTGGCAAAAAAATGCTGAGTGGTGAAAAACTGGACATGTCTTTCCCTGTAGAGCCAGAGGAACAGGGTATGAGGTCCTTGATATGGGCGACTGTCTCTGCTGAAACCAAACGTGTAGGTAAAAGTGCAATTAAAATGCATATGAGTGACAATGGCAGAAGATACTACTGCTGACAGAACCATCCTGTCTATACATTTATTTCAGTTCATCCATCCAGCACAGGACGCTTAAGTAAAAGGTAGTTTTGGCATCCATCAATCTTGTTGTATTGTGTTTGATGCTGTATGTGAAGCATGAAGGCCTGGGTAGATTAATATGGAGGATAGGCTGTTACCCAAGCAGCAAATCCCCCCTCTCCACGCCACTGAATTAGTCCAACGGAAGGGCAGTGCCAATACAATTGGTTCCAGCTGGCGTTGAAGAGCTGGGCTAAGGACAGGAGCTCACCCTGTCTTGTGGGAACCAACCTGGGTCTCAAACCCTAGCCTGTGGTTATCAGGCACAGTGTCTTAACCACTTGCGCCACTCACAGCCCTGTCCAAAAGGTGCAGTAGGAGATACCAATGCAGGTGGTATCCCTGCTTACTGGGCAA
Source organism: Cryptoblepharus egeriae (assembly GCA_030015325.1). NCBI lineage: Eukaryota > Metazoa > Chordata > Lepidosauria > Squamata > Scincidae > Cryptoblepharus > Cryptoblepharus egeriae. Next base: position 7,140,597 of record JAREYC010000004.1, read on the forward strand.
GAGACACTCTTTCAAGTGGGTGTTCCTCTTTTATTTAGCAGGGGGAGAGTAACTGGCCCTCCAAACCCCAGCAATGTCTGTTCTAGTGGCTTCTGTGGTGTTCTTTTTGCACTTTAGATTGTGAGCCCTTTTGGGACAGGGACCCATTAGCTATTAATTAGCAATTAATTTTTTTCATTTTCTTGTAAACCGCTTTGTGAACTTTTCAGTTGAAAAGCGGTATATAAATACTGTAGATAGATAGATAGAAGTGTTTTTGTTGCTAATTCCAGGCTTATGGGAATGCTTTTCCCTGAACCTGGGTTGTAATGCTAAGGAACTTTATTTCTAATTAACTCTTGAGGGCTCACTTTGTGAGCCGTCTGCCTCCGTTACTTGCCTTCTGAATGGATCACTGTTGAGCAGAAAGCACTTTCGAGAGAGCTAGAGGGAGCTCTTTCATTGTGTAACAGGCACACTGAACTGTCTTTCCAAAGGAAAAAAATAGACAGGCCTCCCGCTGAATTACTGTTTGTAGGAACACTCTCTAGGTAGGAGCTACTCCATCTCAGCATCTTCTTTTTTAAATGTAGTCAGGACCTGCTTGCTCAGGAGCCACAGAGGTCCAGAAGAGCATTTTGTAGCACCAACCAGCTCATTCAGAGATGATGAAGTCCAGGAGGGAAGATAATACCACTAATACCAGTGTACCTGGTAAAATGAGAGGGAGAGAGAGAGCGAATATGAATGAATGAATGAATGAATGAATGAATGAATGAATGAATGAATGTGTACTGGTTTTACTATAAAAAAGTGAAAACAGTATTAAATTAATAAAAATTTTGCTGCAGCAATAAATCCATCACTATTTCTCTTGGGAAGAAGCTGGGACCAGGCAGGTTTCTTTGGGAAGGATGTTCTGTGTCTGGGCTGAACGTATGAAGTTGCTTTTGCTGAATCTGAAGACCCTCAGTCCATCTAGCTCATACCTGACAGGAACTCTCCAGAGTTTCAGGCCTTCTCTAAGGCTGCAATCCTAAAAGGCTGCAATCCTAAAACCTACCTAAAAGGTAGTACTGGCATCCCTCAGTCTTGTTGTATTGTGTTTGACGCTGTATGTGATCCTAAATCCTAAAGGCTGCAATCCTAAAACCCTAAATCCCACTTTCCTGGGAGTGAGACCCATTGAACACAATGGGGTTAACTTTTGAGTAGACATGGTTAGGATTGCACTGTTAGTGCCATGTTCGAGGTGTACTATATACCCCTGTTAATGTTATTCTGCACTGCTTCTGTCTGGTTTTCAATAAACCATGTTTCTCCTTGTATGTGAATATGGGAAACTGTGGTTTGTCCAAATCACAGTTAGGAAATAAATTGGAAACAGATCCTGTTTTGTTGACTGTGAGTTTCCCCCGTTTGGACATACAGGGCCAGCCATTTTATACATGGATTTGACTCAACACGAATGGCCACTGCAAATCACAGTTATAAAAAACTGATTTTCTACTGTTGTGGAAAGTCAGAGATGAAAGCAGTCATTCCGTTCTTCAGCCCCTGAATAAAAACCCTGCAGATCTTATTCCATTAGGTGAATAGGAGCAAGAAACCTAGAGAGAGAAATAGTCTTTAAATCTATTCTTTCCAAAAAATTTTGTTATCCATTGATTTTTTTTAATCCACAGGAGGTTCCAGAACAGAACCCTAGAAGATAATGAGGGACATCTGTAATGGGAGCAGATGCCCTGACAAGGTGCAAAGAGAAGCTTCCAATTTCCTCCCCTCGCATATGACAGTGAAGAGTGGAAAGGAGAGTATCTATGCACAAATGGTTTGTAGCAACATCTGCACCAGACCAAACCGAAGAATGCACATATGCCTGGGACATGTGGTGGGTGGAGAGGCAGAAGGGCAGAGCTGTGCCCATGAGTTGTGTGTGCTTACACACTTTCCATATCAGCAGCAGCACCTTTTGAAGGACTGTGGTTGGGAGGCTCTGCCTCACTTGTCTCCCCACCCGCTACATGTCCCTGCCGTATGCTGAGAGAGAGAGAGAAAGAGAGAGAGAGCGCGATTCAGGCTTGCTAGTATGTAGTACATCATCTGGGTTTGGCAATCCAGCTAATTCATAAATCCTGATCTAGGCCTATTTGCATGACAAAGTCTGTGACACAAAAGGATGCATTTATGAAGTTCATATACAAAGTGCTTGGATGCTATTTGATGATTTTTTTTTGCTGGCAAAGCTGGAAATGAAATGAAAATCTCAGAGACACTTTGACACGAAAGTCGTTTAAGCTTTGTGATCTGCTGACACAGCATGTTTGGTTAGAGTAACCGTTGTAAAGACCATGCCGTATATTCCAGGAGCTCTGTTATCGTTGACATGATTGAATGTGCTCTTGCTGGCCAGAATTTTCCAATAAAGATTTCATTGTCTATTCCTTATGCGGAAAGTGATAAGTGACCCTGAAATTTTTCTGCACAAATTTTATCAATAAAAAAGGGTTCTGGATGAATTATTCCTGGTTGATGCTTAATGAAGTGCCATTTTACGGGATGTCAGTAAGCTATATATTAAGCCAAAGGCGACTTTTGACATACTGAAAGGATACACAGGATAAAGGGACTGAATCCACTTTCCTCTCCACTGCATAAATCACTCTTTTATAAATAAATATCTGGAGAAAGGAACATTGATTGTCTGTTGGCTCAAATTCATAGCCTTAACTCAAATTATTGCTTGCTGAACCAAGCATGCCATGTAATGAATCAATCAAAACCTACCACTTCTTGAGAATGATTAGTTGCCAATGGGCCCCCATTGGTGGTCCTCCTTTCTGATGCTGTAGCTTCTTTATACTTATATTTGTATTTCATTTTGTATTTCCGAGGAGCTCAATGGGATTAACTTTTATTATCCTTGCAAAACTATAATCCAGAATGACTGGAGTACAGTATATCTTCCCTCATGTGAACTTGTTTGCACTTTAAGATCATCTTTGGAGGCCCTGTTCTGTCTCACCACTATTGAGGAAGCTGCCTGAAAATAGGCCACCTTGGAAGTGGTCCTTCCGGCTGTTGGTGTCACTCCTGGAGAAGGTTTGCTCTACTTCTCTATTGATTTTCACAGGATGTGCAAAAGATGCACTTTTTCAGATAGCCTTTAAGACTTTTTCATTGACCTTTTTTTGGATTGTATTCCCACTTCTTGTTCCTCCTACTGAATCAAATTATTTAAGAATTGCTGACATTCATGTTGTGTTTCTTTTAAATCCAGGTTTTGATTTTGATTTTTGTATTATTGATCTTAAATTCTGTAGATCTATTAAAATCAAAAGGCAAGATCCAAACGATAACGATCACAGTCCTCTAGGGTGGGTGTGCTTGAAAGATAGTTGTTTACCCAGTACTGTTTGGTGGGTGAGGCAAATGCCTCTCTAGGAGGGATTGACTGTTTTACTCCCCCTGCTTGGAATGGCTGCAAAGTCAGTCTCCCTCCAAGACTGACTGCTCGGCCCCCCGCTAGCTACACTCCCGCTTCTGATTCAGCCTGGCTCCTTTGCTAGCTACCTTACAGTTTTCAGTGGTATGTGTCTTTGTAAAACCTTAGATAGCACTGGCCATATTTTTGAGTGCACTGAGCTTTTATTCTTGCAAGTCTATTCTGCTCCTTCAAGGTGGAGAGTAATTCTAGTGTCGTATTTTCCCCCCCAATTGATTTCTTGTCAGGAATAACAAGATCAATCAAAACACATGGCTAATAAAATGGCTATAGAAGCCATAAAGCCTGAGGAACATGCTGTCTGGCAGGCTGAAAATGAGCAACAAGAAAATAAGGCCAAGCCACTGTACAAACGCACAAACCTTCTTTCTTTCATTAGAGGCCCATTCATGCTTCCCAGCAAGGTTTCTCTTTCATCCAGTGAAATTAGTGTCAAGGAATGTGTAATCACACTGTATATCTCTGAAGCCTGGAGGTCTGTATATTTCCTGTTTCAAGCCACTGTGTTACTAACTCAAGGCCAGTGACTGGAGAAAATGTTCCTGGCACAGGGAATCAGCTCATCACAAACGACAGCAACATGGAGTTGCTGTTCAGCATCCCTGTCAAGTACTGCACCCTCTCCTCTGTAATACACTTGGTTCTCATTATCAACTGGGGTTGGGTTCCTGGAAACCCAAACGGATATTGAAACCACAGTTATGGAATCACTGAACCTATAGGATCAGTGAGCTTAAGAGGAAGGGTTGCTAACCTGCCAGTAACAGAGACCTTCAGAATGGTAGTGGATAGCTTCAAAAAGGTGGCTGTGATAGCATGGCCACGATAGCTTCTCAATGCTGTGGGTAGTACAGATGGTGATTGGTGTGGCTGGTTCTTGGCATCACACAAGTTCTTCCAGATCTTATTTTATCCTCAGGTTCCTACAGATAACCAAATCCATGGGAACGGACAGCATGACTATTGAGGATTGACTTGTGAAGTCCAACTTCTACTACCTTTTCATCATAGCATGCATTGCTCTTCTGGGCTGTGGGTGGTGCAAGTGGTTAAGACACTGTGCCTGTTAACCAAAAGGCCAGGGTTCGAGACCCGGGTCCCCACAAGACAGGGTGAGCTCCTGTCCTTAGCCAAGCTCTGTGACGCAGCTGGAACCAATCGTATTGGCTCTGCCTATTGGACTATTGTCAGTGGCATGTAGTGGGGGGAATTTGCTGCTTGGGTAACAGCCTATCCTCCATATTATTCTACCCAGGCCTTCGTGCTTCACATTCAGTGTGGAGCACGATACCATAGTCTTTCGAGACTGATGGATGCCAATGCCATGCCATGCATTGCTCTGCCCTTGTCAGCAGCATGGGAGAGTGTGGGAGAGAGGAAATGTCACAGGTAAATGTATAGAACATTACAGGAGAGAACCAGGCACAACCAGCAAAAAATATCTAGGCATATTTTGGTTACTATGTTCTGATAGCTGAATTTAGGTTTCCAGAGTATAAGTTGAAAAAGGGAGAGTCCCTGGGATTCATTCATTGCCTGGTCAACAGCCAGGGAGGGTGAAGGTGTCTCCCTCTCCCTTGGGTGGGAAAGATCTGGTGGAGAATGAGGCAGGGGGAGGAAAAAAGGGGGGAAGGAGAGTCCCGGGGCAAATACACTGGATGCAAGAAAAAACTGTTAGATGTCACCAGAATCCATCAGCTGGACCAACGCAGTTGAAGAGCCTTGATGGACGAGGAATAAAACACAAAGTACAGAGACAAATGCAATTTTCTCAGTGAAACTGGAAGTTTCATCAGGAGTTATTACCCAATACTAAAGAATCCGAGGCAGGAAGAGATAGCCAATAAAGCAGGAAGATAGCAGTTTATTATTTTTAAGAGGTAGAAGTTTAAGATTCTCCTTGGTAATATCTTCTTGAGTGCCGGTGAAACCCGAAGCATCATTTTCTGCTGGGTAACCTTCACTTGAGCATTACATCTGCAGTTCTTTTTAACTTGTAGAAAATGAAATTATCATTGCTCAGGACCAAATCTATAGTCAGAGCTATATTTTAAAATCAACATGTAGAGGTATAGTGGTTAAAGTACTGGATCTCTAGACTGATCTGGGGGACTGGGATCAACTCCTCCTTCAGTCAACCTTTCCCTCTTGGATTAGGATTTGTGTTTATAAAGTCTGCCTGGAACTTAATATGATACAAAAAAACATACAAACAAGTGCACAAATACACACTGGTAGGGAGTCGCGTGCAAGGTTCGGCAAAATCAGTACCATGTTGACTGGCCCTATGACATTGCTCTGTGAGATTTCTTTTAATGTGCAGGACAGACCTGGCTTGTGGCTTGTTCATGGTGCAGAAATGATGCCCTACATGTTCCTGTAGTTTAAACCTGTACCACCCTCTATGCGCTGCTTCCCAGCAACGGCAGAAAGCCTTCCACTTGGGAGGCCGTTAGCAGTTAAAATTAAATAGATACAATTAAACACTAAATAGGAATTACAGGCACGTTGGGAGTTGAGAGATATTGATTTGAATTCTACAAGAATAAACAGGAGTCCTGTTTGACTTAGCCAGGATTATATTTCACCACTAATTAAAGTTCAGTGGTGTACCAACCCCTTGAATATAAAGAGAACGTGGTCTCTGTGGATTGTTCTGCTAACAGCAAGGAGACGCAGCCCTTGCCATACGATTGCTCGCTTGCTGTTTTCTTAATAATGAAGCCGACGCACATTAAATCATGCACCAAATTTTACGTCTCCAAATTTCTTCAGCTATAATAAATCTGAATTTTGGTCAGTGACAGCTTGATTTTTCCTCCCTCACTGATTTAAAATCCTGAGTAAACTTCTTCCCACCATCACTCCTGACCTTAATCATATTAAAATGGTAAGTACAATAAAAATAGTTACAGGTTGTACTGCGGAGATGATTTAGGGAGGTAGATTTGCCATCTTTCCTTTAATTTCAAAATTCAAAATGCCTTGCTCTGGGTGGCTCCGTGAATGATAAACACATTTTGAGTTCCATGCAAATGTTTTACATGCTTTTGGGCTGGAGCTGCTGATGAGTAAAGGTATAACCAAATTATTGGTGGTTTTTTCTCTGGTGGTTTAATCTAAGTCTGAGTGAGGCTGGCCTATTAAATTAAAAGATAAATATCCTTTCGTTTTAAAAATAGCCTGCTTACCATGGGAATGCTGCAAGCAGGCAATCAGTCAACCTCCCTCTCCAGGTCTAAGATCAGCTTTGTTTCACCTTCTTCCCCTGCCTTTATTAGGGCGCAATCCAGAGTAACTACAGGGAGTCCTTGCTCCAGAGTAAGAACAAGTTACTCTGGATTGCAATATGAATTTTCCATAGGTTTTCACTAAGTTGTGCAGTAACTACGGGTGCACGCAATGTCTCTTACATGCTCCCTTAGTTATTCTGGATTGTAGCCTTAATCTGGAATGGCTGCTATGGGTTGATTCAAAGCATCTACCTTTCTTTACCTATCTTTTTCTGGTATATGTAAAATAAATAATTATTTAAGCCATCTAATGTTTTGATATTATTGAAAAGCGTTGTATAAATATCCTTAAAATATATTTAGTTTCATTCTTGTATCAAAATACGTTGTGGTCAAACAACAGCAAGGAATCTCTTGGTCTGTGATGTTATGGCGTCTTTTGGAGGTGCCGAAAATGGAACGAAATAAAGTCATGCTTAAAAATGGACTTGAGAGAATGATGTATGGGGAAAAGTTGATGTATGGGGGAAAGATGACAGCTAAATGCCCGTGCTTTATCTGCAAGACATGCCATGTACGCCAGAATGTAAACAACACAGAGGAGGAAGCCGAGTTATGTAACACAATAAAAAGAGGCAAAGAACAGATGGCTTTCCCAATCTGTTATTTGAATTAAACAAAAGCCTACACACAATGAAATCTCAACTATTTTCCATCAGAGGGTATTTTTCCATGATTAAGCATCAGAAGGAAAGAGGTCAGCAAAGGCAATAGATCAAGTGGAAGGATAAGAGGAAGCATGTCAATTACAGATGGGTAAGAAAATGCAGCCATCTTTGGTTCTGGAATAAAGTCATAGAGTGTCCCCTGTAGGTTGCCCTGTTAGCTGTGACTGACTTTAAGGTGTTGCTCATGCCATTATAAAGTCAAAGAGCCAGCAATGGTGGCTCCAAACCTAGAGATTTTGTGTCATCCCACCAAACCTAAAGATAGTGCTAATTCATTCATTCATTAAAATATTAATAGCCCACTAAGTAAAATATTAATTTTCTTACAAAGAGAACATATAAAGATCCAGTTCTACTGAGTTTGCGTCCTGAGCACACTCTTGTACTGCAGCGAGTCTTGGACCCTTTATGCATGGCAGGAGAGAAAACTGAACACCTTCCATATGCGCTGTCTCCGACGTATTCTTGGCATCACCTGGCATGACAAAGTCTCAAATGATGCAGTCTTGGAACGTGCTGCAATCTCTAGCATGTACACCTTTCTGAAACAGTGATGTCTACGCTCGGGCTCGGGCATGTCGTGAGAATGGCAGATGGTCGGATCCCAAAAGATCTCCTATATGGAGAATTAGTGCAGGAAAAGCACCCTAGAGAGAGACCACAGCTGCGATACAAAGACATCTGCAGGAGGGATCTAAAGGCCTTGGGAATGGACATCAACAGCTGGGAAACCTTGACCTCCGATCTTCAGCGTGGAGGCAAAAGACCCAGCATGGCCTTCTCCAACTGGAAGAGACACTTGTTCGGCAGGCTGAAGCAAAGAGACAGACCCAGAAGCAGCGAAACCCGGGGGCTGGGCAGGGGACAGACTTTATCTGTACTTAGTGTGGAAGGGATGGACACTCTCGAATTGGTCTTTTTAGCTGTGTTAGGACCTCCAATCAGAGCACGATACCATAGTCTTTTGAGACTGAAGGATGCCAATGATGAATAGTCCACCTTCCCATTCCAAGTGGGACACTCAAGGTCACTAATGAACATTTTATCAATAAAACAGTTAAACCCATCAAAATATTCTAATCACAAAAAAAGCAAATTTAAATAAGTGGGGAGAAAATGAGCATTTTGCTAAAATGTGTATTCAAATGACATTTTTGCACTAAATAATGGACTTACAATGGGAATAGACCAGCTGGGCTACAGGACAAAGGGTGCCACAGAATCAGCATCAGCACCCAGAGAACCTCATTTTGTGTTGCTGTTACTATTAAACAGTAATTTAAGTAACTTTAGCATGTAGGATTCAGGACCAAATTTAGCAGAAATGCATCAGTGCAGTGACTATTGAAGTCTGTAAATAAGTCCAGGAGAAAGTTGTTGAAATGCTGACTATTAGAGACAAGATAGAAAAATGTTTATTTTTATTTATTCAATTTATATCCCATCTTTCTTCCTATGAGGACACTCAAGGAGGCTTGAATGGGAGCTTGTGTCATCATTACGACAAACACACATTGCATCACCAGCTGACATGGGCTACAGATCACATCCTTTCTAGTGGCAAGATTAGCCTTCATTCCAAGAATGTCCCAGAGTACCCCTTGACTTTATTCTGCACAGCCAACTGGACCGCAGTTCAGCGTCTCCTCGGGGAACAAGCAGATCATTAGCCTTAAGGACGGAAGTTTCAAAAGGAAGTCTTTCCTATATAAATCCTGCAATGCTCGGACTGCAATTTCATCTTAAATAGTTGTGCCATCAAAATAGCAGAGGCTCTCTCTTACCGAATCTGAGTCTTCAACCAAAATAAGAGAACAATTTCTTGGTAGCATGAATGAAATGCAGCAAGAAGTTCTAATTTCCCTTCTGCTTTCCTATGCTGCATGTTAATTTCCAGGCACAATCTGCCTGCAATGCTCAAGTCTTGCTCAGATCTTAAAACAGACATGATGCTGAAGGGCTGGTAGGTTGGATCATCATGCCTGACTCTGCTGTCAGATAATGAGCACAATCCTTAGCATGTCTACTCAAAAGTAAGCCCATTGTGTTCCATGGGTCTTACTCCCAGGAAAGTGTGTTGAGGATTGCAGCAAATATTTGTATATGTTCTGCCTTAGAAATACCCTTCTTTGGATCAATGGGACTTACCTCTATGCCATTATGTTAAACCAATGCAGTGTGAATACTTGCTATATTCATTTGTTATATTTATACTTGCTATATACCAGCATCTACTGGAATCTAATGCGCCATCAAATCTAATGTGCACTTCTATTTTAAAAGGGTTGAGCTTAAAAAAAGTTAACTGGCAATTGTAATGACTGTCTGCAAAGCAGGTGCAAAAAATAATTTTCCTGCATACAACAATGAGTTACATGATAATAATATGACAATGGGTTTATGCTATGATTTTAACCTAATTGCACTATTTTACACAACAAAGGGTTTTATATTAATTCTTACTACAGTATGGTAAACAAACTAAATGTGGACCTCTACTTACAATCAAAATAGTGTATTTACTCAAATCCAATGCACTATCGAATCTAATGCACACCCTGATATTGGAGACTAGCCCTACAATCCAGAGTAACTACAGGAGCATGTAAGAAACATTACGTGCACCTGTAGTTACTGCACCACCTAGTGAAAACCTATGGGAAATTTATATTGCAATCCAGAGTAAATTGTTCTTACACCGAAGCAAGGCTCCCCATAGTTACTCTGGACTGCACCCTAGGTGCACAATCCAGAGTAACTATGGGAGCTCTTAAGAGACATATATGTCTCCGTACTTACAGTGCCACCTAGTGGAAACCTATGGGAAATTCATAGAGCAATCCAGAGTAAATTTTTCTAACATTGACGTAAGAGCTCCTGTAGTTACTCTGGATTGTGCAGTAAATTCGGCTGGAAAAGGTGCACATTAGATTTGAGTAAACATGGTGTTTATTATATTATATTTGCACTATATTTGTAGCTATAAAAGCATGCCTTATTTTCAGGGTGATGCCATCCAGCCGTTTAATTATCTGGGAGCAAAACGATAGGACTACTCTGGAGAAAGTGCTTTGAACCATGCAACCTTCTTTGGCTAATATGATTAAGTATTTGACATTAGGTCCCATCAATATATTGTATTTTGGCTGCTTGGGGAATAAGGTATGTGTGTTTCAGATGCTGAGCTAATAAAGGAGGCAGGTTCAGGTCGAGATTTTTTTTCATTCATTTGGGGGATGTGGGAGGATGGCTGGATACTCATTCAGAAGAGGTTTGCATTATATTAGTGAAAACTAGTAACAGCCTGCACTGAGGGCCTTTTTAATGAAAAGGATGGGACATGCCAGTCATGGAAGTTGGGATGTGTAACTACTTTCTATAAATATGGAGCTAAATATTCATAGCCACTCTGTGTGCTCCAAGGTGGTCCAGTTCAATTCCTTGCTTTATTTTTCAGGTCTAAGAGGAACCACTTGGCAAGTTTAATGTGGACATGGGACTTAAGCCATGCAAAGCAGTGGCACAGCTAGAGGGGGGGATGTAAAGCACTAAGTAGTGCAGACAACCTTACCATAGGGTGCAAACAGTACTGGGATTTGAAGAAATTAACCGGTTCTGGTTAACGCCCATCTGGCAGCCACTTTTAAATGGCTATTTTTAAACTTTATATGTCCCATCTTTCGTTAACAACCAGTTCTATAGAGTAGGTGCGAACCTGCTGGAGCCCACCACTGGGTGTAAGTGACTCCTCTTTTCCCCCTTCAGAGCCATTCCACATGGTGGGAACAAAACAAGACATGAAAGATCTCCCTCTCCAATTACAGCACCAACACATGGCCAATTGTATTGCAAGCCAGAATTGAGAATTGGGTGGGAAGGTGTCCAGTGTTGTATGACGGAGCTCTTGGTTGCTCTCTGGCCCTCTATTATGTCAAGAAAACCATTGCCTTTTAAAAGGGTCTATTTTCTTTGCTTTATCTTCTGAGTAGGTATTTATGGTTGCTAAATTTAAAGAGATAAAACAAGAGCAGGTGATTTCAGAGGAAATATTAGCCTCTGTCATAAAATTTCAAGGGAAATGGAAGGCTTTTTATTGAATGTTGTATAAAGCAACCAAGGCGACCTTGTGATGGCAGGAGAGGCAAACTCTTGGAAAGACCAGTCCCACCTGTTTAATATCATGGATCTCTTTAGAGTTAAAGGCTTTCCCTCCCAGTCTTTCTTCTTCTTTCTTCTCCTCCTCTTCCTCCTCCTCCTTTCCACCTTCTCCTATCATCCACCTTCTCCTTTTCTTCCTCCCATCTTCCACCTTCTTCTTCCTTCTGTCTTCCTACCAGCTACTGTTTTGGCCTATTGAAACCAGCATCTCTCTTTAGCAGCACCATGTACTTTTGCAGTACACTGGGATGCAACACTGACAGTCCCCGCAGAGTCTCTCTAACCCTAAAATATGATTGTTTTTTTTCTCTTGGTGCCCAACTAGGCCCTCATACTTTCTAAAACCTTAATTGGGTGAGAAACCCTAATAATATGGGGTTGGAAGCAGCACACACCTCGCCCCTTATTCACATAATAGACTCCCACTAAAATAAAATAAGGCTTAATAAAACTTCCACTTGAAAAACTCATTTGCTTGGGCTATTGATTTAATTAGCATGAATCTATTTGTTTTTATCACTAGCCATGATGCTTAAAATGCAGGAAGTGTAAGTTCCAGAAAAGTGCTCTTAGCATAGTTTCCTTGCTTTGCTTTGGACTGGACTGGAATTGCTGGGCTACAGAGGTTGCTTTACTTTTGCTGATCCATTTTTGAGGAGCCCACTCAGAACATTATACTCAAGGACCAGCAGTTGGGGTGATCTTCAGATGTGACACTTTTGTTGCAGAATGCAAAATACTGCACCTCTTTAGAAAGGAAAAACTCAGAAAGGTTTGAAGGTCTTCCAGCAAGCTGAACGTCTGTAGGGAGTCATGACATTAGAATGTAAGAACATCAGAAAAACCTCAGATGGATCAGGTCAAAGGCCCATCCAGTCCAGCATCCTTTATCTCACAGCAGCCCACCTGATGCCTCATGAAGTACACCCAAGAAACCAGGTGATGGAAGCAAAATAAAGATATATGCTTGGTGTTGAAGAAGAGGGGAAGGAACCCTTTGCATGCTGCAGAGAGGCTCCCTGCAATACTTAGTGCTTTGCACCCCCGCCAGCTATGCCACTGCTTCCTGGATTATGTGGCCCCCCCACAAGTGTCAGTGCAAATAATTGTATTCTTACAGATTTCAAACACCAGTTTGCAGCCGTTCCTGTCTGCTGTGGTTTGTCTTTCAGTCACTCTTGCAATATAAACAAGGTTTATTGCATCTCATAGAATCATAGAATCCTAGAGTTGGAAGGGACTGGTAGGGCATCTAGTCCAACCCCCTGCCTGCAGCAGGAAATCCCCCTACAGCATCCCCGACAGGTGCTTGTCGAGCCTCTGCTTGAAGATCCCTAGTGAGGGAGAGTCCACCACAATCTCCACAAATCACCTTCCCTTCTTTAAAGGAAGAAGAATATTATAGGACTTCCTCAAAAGAGGAGAATTGGCCTTTATTTCATCTGTAGAGGGAGGAGATAGCTTGTAAGAAAACAGGATATTGAGGATGGGCATTTTCATGAAAATTTCAAATTTCAGGGAAGGTAGTAGGCAACCATCTGAATGGGGGGGGGGTGTCTCTGAAGGGGACAGAGATTGACAATGCAGTCCTAACTTGTGCTGGAACAGTACTATTTCCAGTGCAAATTTGGGGTTGCTGATGCATTACGATGGGACAAGGGAAAACTTTTCCTCTTACCCATGTAACGCAGCAGCAGCCCAAATAGGTCTACTGCAATGGCCCATTATAGCATGTTTGTGGCACCCCTAGACCAGCGCAAGTTACTGGCTTTGGCCCATTAGAAATTCTGATTAAAAATAAGGCCATCTGACTTTTAGGCTACACATAAATCAACGCAGCTTGGCCTTGCCAGCAGAAATTGGCAAGATCATTCAAGAGTTAAAACAATATGCTCCTGCACCTCTTGGTTTCTTGCATGTTTGAAGACAGGAGAGCTACAGTTATAAGCCTTTATTGCTTCATCTTCAGTGCAAGCCCATTGACTTTAATAAGAAACGCATTTGCCACAAGCTTCCATGCATGCTTGAAGAAGAACCCCAAGAATCCTCCTGCTCCTTTTAATTGCACCATATATTTCTTGATGAAACAATGTGGTTTTAATAGAAGTGCATTTCTGCTGGTGTAGGATGATGAGGCGCTAAATGAAAAGGGACCAATAAAACGGGGTCTCTTTTCTGTAACAGAAAAAACAAACAAAATCTCATTCATTTTGCAATGAAACTCAACCATTTTTCCAACAGCATGCGTGGATACGCTTGAACTTTGCAGTCCAAACATGTCAGGAAAATCAATAAAATATGTGCATAGTTCCTTGTTTTGCTCAATTTACAACCCAATATTTGGTGCAGGTTGGGAAGTGGATGAACTGCAACTTATGTCTCATTACTCAGAGTAATACAACAGCCACTGCAATGAGGCTATTTAGATCTGCGCCAATGAATTTGCTGGTGCAGATCTGTGCAGCCGGATGTAATGTCAGAGCACTCAGGAGTGGGTTTAGGATCTGGCCTAAGGCTGCAATCCTAAAGACACTTTCCTGGGAGTAAGATCCACTGAACACAATGGGGCTTACTTCTGAGTAGACATTGTTAGCCATAAGTGCTGAAGCTGGTCCTGCCCTACTCCTGGATCTTCTTCTGCCTGTACTCATCCTGCCCTGAAATGCTCTCATTCCACCCTCCCCTGCACTTCCCAGCTCCCCAAGCTGGCCAGTATAGGCTGGCACTACCATATCCAGTTCAGCTGGGATGGCATTTGGACATAGCCATTGTGAACTGGTGCACACTAATGTGCTGGCCCAATTCTCCTGAGATGCAAATTTGCCTTAGGGTGCAATCCAGAATAACTACGGGGAGTCCTTGCTCTGGTGTAAGAACAATTTGCTCTGGATTGCAATAGGAATTTCCCATAGGTTTTCACTAGGTGGTGCAGTAACTACGGGTACACGTAATCTCTCATACGTGCTCCCATAGTTACTCTGGATTGTAGGGTTAAAGAATGTTTTCAACAGTACAAGGCACTGTGCAGTCCCAATACAAAAGTCAGGATTGTGTTCTTATACTATATTTGAAACCCCATATTTGATTTGGCATATTCTTTGGTAAGGCAGAAGCAGAAAGCATCAAATGGGGCAGGTCTCTGGAAGTCATGAAGAAGGAAGGGATAAAGTTTAGAGCCCACAATTTAGTCCAACTATGAGCCTTTGAAATAGTACTAATACTAATACTAATACCAATACTAATGCTAATACTAATACTACTAATACTAATACTAAATGTATTCAAATCAACCACCACTTGGAACATAATACATCAGACATTTGGTTGAGGAAAAAAGGTCTGGATAACTGACACTGTGTTACCCGGAGATCGTCGGCTTCAAGAGAAAGAACATGAGAAGATCACGCGGTATAAGGACATACAGACAGAAATTCAGAGAATCTTGGAAAAGGAAGCCACTGTGATTCCAATAATAATAGGTCCACTTGGAGCGATTCCATTAAGTCTCCAAGAACATCTCAACTTAATGAGCCTCCAGAAGATCACAACTGCCCAGTTACAAAAAGCAGCACTCTTGGGAACTTCACACTTACTGAGATAATACCTTTGTGATTCCTTGTTCCTTGGACAGGAACCGAATCACAGTAGAGCCAATTCCAGTCACGGTGAAATAGTACATAATAATAATAATATGCCTATTTTCAGGGGTTTTTTTGGTAAACGGTAGTGAGCCATGAAAACAGCTTATGCCACACTTTGTGAAAAGATAGAGGAAACGGAGAACCGCTTCTGGATCTGAGGCTCTGTTTCCTGCATGTCCAGCTTAGTTACAGAAATGTGTTAAGTGGAACTGGCTTTCTGTGAATGGATGGGCTCCTTTGAATTCAGGGAGTTGCTACATTATCTTCATGCCAGCCATTTGGGATTTATTTTTTATTTAGCACAATCTGGAAGGTCAAAGGAAACCTTGCAAATGCAGATTCAGCATTTTCTTGGTCCAGTGTTCTGCCTGGAAGAGATCCGAAGTGAAGAATTCATTCAGCCAATCCTTTAAATCACAATCAAGTCCGATTTCCATTAAATGCTATTCTACATTTGATTGCTCATGCTCCGGTGGCTGCTCACAGTGGTGTCACACAACTGCCCCCCTCTCCCTTCCTTCTTTGGTTCTCTTTGCAATGACCCTCCTAATCAGTGAATAGAATGAACTGCAATCACTGCACTTAATCTTAAAATGTAATTAAAACAAAGGAGTGTGAAATGAAAGCCCATCAGACAGAAAATCACAGAATCTGCTCAAAGAATTTGTGCTTTGAGAGTTTGTGCCACAGGAATGCAAATGGAGGTATTTATGGTACAGCCACAAAACTTGAAGCAAAGTTTTGGAAATTAAGCAAAGCATTTGGTAGTTGAGGTGCCTTACAATACAGCATCCAATAGAGCTTTTCTTTGGGCAAGATCCAGACCCTGGATGTGCAACCTGTATGTTACAATGAAGTGTGTCCCTCTTTACAGTTTCCCTCTTACAGTTTCTAGTGGGGTCCCCCAATGCTCTGTCTTGGGACCGGTTCTCTTTAACATTTTCATCAATGACTTGGAGGAAGGGATACGGGGGAGCCTGATCAAATTTGCAGATGACACCAAACAGGGAGGAGTAGCAAACACATCAGAAGATAGGAGAAACCTCCAGGAGGATCTGGATAAACTGGAATCCTGGGCTGTAACAAACAGAATGAATTTCAACAGGGAGAAGTGCAAGTTTCTGCACTTAGGCAATAAAAACCAAAAATATAGGTATAAAATGGGGGATACTTGGCTTGGCAGCACAACATGTGAGCGGGATCTTGGAGTCGCCGTGGATAACAAGCTGAACATGAGTCAGCATGTGATGTGTCTGCAAAGAAGGCAAATGCCATTTTAGGTTGCATTAAGAGGACTGTAGCTTCCAAGTTGCGAGAAGTTATAGTTCTTCTTTATTCTGCATTGGTGAGACCTCACCTTGAGTACTGTGTTCAGTTCTGGGCACCTCACTTTAAGAAGGATGCAGCCAAACTGGAGCAAGTCCAGAGGAGAGCGACAAGAATGATCAGTGGGATGGAAGGGAAGCCCTACGAGGAAAGGTTGGGGGAACTTGGGATGTTCAGCCTGGAGAAGAGGAGGCTGAGGGGAGACATGATTGCCCTCTTCAGATACCTGAAGGGCTGTCATAGGGAGGAAGGGGCCAATTTGTTCACAGATGCTTCTGAAAGCAGAACTAGAACCAATGGATACAAACTGCAAGAAAGGAGATTCCGGCTGGAAATCCGGAAAAAATTCCTGGCGGTTCGGGCGGTTCGGCAGTGGAACAGATTGCCAAGGGAGGTGGTGGACTCTCCCTCACTGGGGATCTTCAAGCAGAGGCTCAATGAGCATCTGTTGGAGATGCTCTAGGGGGAATTCCTGCTGCAGGCAGGGGGTTGGACTAGATGACCTACTAGGTCCCTTCCAACTCTATGATTCTATGATTCTATGATTTACATCAGTGGTTTCCAACCCATCACCCAGAATGGCTCAGAAGTGGAGGAAGAGGCCACACCTGCCTGCCACATTGAAGCTCTCTCCGTAGCTTAGTGCTTTGCACCCCCTTTAGCTATACCACTGGGATCATGAAAAATTCCAATGTTTGCCTTAGTGGTCCACAGGCTCCTAATGGTTAGGAACCACAACTTTACATCATGGATGTCCTTATATCTGCTTGTATTTCCTTATATCTGTCCTTATATCTGCTCACACAAAAAGTTCCATCTTGACTATCCATTGTCTCTTGGTGTCCCTATAATCTCCAACATCTGCCACTGCAACATGGACTGGTTTGCCAAACATGGTTTCTTCTTGAAGACTTACCTTGCTCCACAGATTTCCTAAAATTCTCTTTTCTCTCTTCCCCTCCATCTCCAGTAATGGAAGCCCTGCCTTGCAATCCTCCCACGTAATCCTTTTTCACCTCTGTCCCTGCCTCTGGGTTTTCTCCTGTTCAAAGCAATCTTGTAGCTGTAATTTGGGAAGCCGTACTTCAGGTTTCCAATTCTTTTCCTGCCAGGTTTCTCTTGAAGTCCAGGTCATTCTCTTTAATGGTAATTCACCTCTTGTCACCTGGTGGAATAAGGTTTACTGCTTTCATAAATTCAAAGCTCGTTCAAAACTCGGTTTCAGGTGAAGTCGAAGCTACATCAATCGAGGAAGGACTCTGAACTTTAGTCCAGAAGCTTCTCTCATTGAAACACTTCATTTTTCAAGGGCATTTCAGGTGCAGATTTATTTTGTGCATAGTCAGAATTATGCATGGGGTCTGATTCAAAACAGATTTTCAGACTGGCAGAGTTCTGGGCTAAAATCTCTAATTTAGGACACATGAAAGCAACAAGACTTTGCAAGATTAGCTTCTTGAGTACCAGTAAGGTCGCCAAGGAATCCAACATGTAAATACTAGCATGGATGTAAGGGCGATCTGGGGATGTGAGGGCGATCTGGCTGCGACATCTGTCACCCCATTGATCTCCAGGGTTGATTCGGCTGATCTGGCTGGCTAGGCGGGTGTCCCCTTCCTCCCTCACCGCTCCATGTGTGTCCCTCCCGAAGCTGTGCACTCGGTGGAAGAGGATGATCATCCCAGGTAGAAGGAGTGTACCGTTCTTCGGTCAAGGGTATACGGTAAATACTAGCATCGTAAATGCTAACATATTAGCTTCTTAGAGCCGTGTCACCATATAATATGTTATGTGAAATGGTGACTCCCATGTTATACCTACTATTCTAGCGCTTACATGTTGGAATCTTCAGCTGATTCTAACCCCTTGGCAACCTTGCTGGTTCCCAAGAAGCTAATAAGTGCAATTATTCTTTTCTATTATAGTCTGAGGGACCATATGTCCTGTTTTTCCAGGACATGTCCTGGATTATTTCCTGGGTAAAACTTCTCCTTTTTCTTGAAAGCACACAGCATGTGGTTAATATATTAAATGTAATATATGTAATAGTTTTAAACTTAAAAATAAGTAATATATTGTTTAAATTAAGCACGTGAAATTTCATGAAATATATTGTTTAAGTTAAGCACATGAAAACAATAAATATGAGTGCTTTTAGCTCTTATTATACATCCTACACTTTTTCTTGGCTGTTCAACATTATGGAGTTCTGGCTCTCTTTTTTTGGGTTATGACATATGGTCACCTTGATTATGACAAAATGGATGCTATCTTCACTCTTTACTTCATCTTCTTAGGATTCCACCATCTGGTTCCAACCTCCTGGAACATGTTCCACTTTGGCCCCAAATGACTAAGATCACTTATTGATGCATTTAGATCAGTGGTTCCCAATTCTTAGAAGCCCATGGACTACTGAGGCAAAAATTGAAATCATCATGGACAACATGTATGTGAACATAAGAAGAGCCCTCCTGGATCAGGCCAAAGGCCCTTCTAGTCCAGCTTCCTATATCTCACAGTGGCCCATCAGATGCTTCAGGGAGCTCAAGGCTCCTGTATCCTACTACCCTCTCCTGCACCTGGTATTCTGAGATTGTCTACACCTTAAAAAAAGGAGTTGCACATATCTATCATGGTTTGTAAACTGTGACAATTCTTTCCTCTAGAAATTTGTCCAAACCTTTCTTAAAGGCAAAGAGGCTAGATGCATCACCACATCCTGTGGCTAGGAGTTCCACAGACCAATTACATTAGTGATTGATGTGATTAAAAGTGATCTTTTATTTCTGAGACCTCACAGACCTCTTATCAAGGTCCATGGACCGCAGAAACACACAAACTGGGGTGGGAGGATATGGGTCCAACAAAGCTCTGATCTGTCAGATCCTGAATGGTATGTCAGGCTGGAAGACAAAATAACTTCTTTCCAGGAGAGCTATAATCAACAATCTCATACAGGAATCGATGCAAAATCTGTGTTATGGCTTATAAGGTTGGTTCAATTAATTTTCAAGAATTGCATATGATGTTATAAATCAATCTTCAGGAATTGTATATAATGTTATGCATCAATCTATGCACAGATTAATCACCTGATGCTGCACTGAACATGATAAGGTTACAAACTGAAAGAAAAAGAGCCAGTATTACAGTATTATCCAAAATTTCTGACTTGTTGAGACAGAAGATATTTCTACTGTATATCCCCGTAAAAGCCAAACAGTGAAATTAAAGTCCTGCAAATAATAATATTGCCACAGATCCCGTTTTTTTACCCCAATCATGAAATGCACAGGTTGTTCTTTTTTATTTGTTTAGCTCCTCTTTGCAAATCAGCTTTAAGAAATGCTTTTTCTTTAAAGGCCCACTTGTTGTCAGACACCTGTTGGATTTATGGCTAGTAACAACTGGGCATGGTACTAGATTACAGTCCTACCGGGCTCGTGTAGTTGCAATGCATTTCTAAATAGGTTTCCTCCTGTTTTATTCTCAAGATGGGACTGTAAATTTTAATGTAATTCCTCATTTTCAGTTTCACTGTTGGGCATGGAATGTGCTCCCTATAAATGGATTTTAATGGAATGCTACTCTCCACCCTCTTTGCCTATTTGCTCTATCATGTTAGGAATCCCCCTGGTAATTCTTTGAATCTGAATCACCTCCTACGTACATTATATTGAACTGTCCACAGTTTTCTTAGGGAATCCTCTTTACTTTGTTTAGGAAGCATGGATATTCCATCATTGTGGGTGGTTTACATAACGGCGAGCCCGAAACACCCCCTCTTTCTTTATAGAATGTTTGCTGACATAAATATTTTAGTCTCATTAAGTGGCAGTTCTTTTTAACAAGGCTAATAAATATTGTGCAAAACACTGCTAAATATTGCATCAAGACACACCAGGGAGCTGAGTCGGAACTAATTCTGAAAATGGCTGCATAAGAAAGGCAGAAATTTATGGCAGCGCATAATTTCTTCTCTGCTAGAGTAACTGGAGCAGGTGAGCAATTTGGTGAAGAATTACTGTCTGGAATTACTACATCGTGTAGATTTTTTAAAAAGACGGCAAGGTCAGGAACACCATATGTCCTCTTTTTCCAGGACATGTCTTCTGTTTTGCCTTCTGGAAAAAAAAAATCTTCATTGTCCTTCTTTTCCTTGTGAGCAGGCAGAAATAGAGCCGCCTTATAATAAACTTTATGTAATAAATGATAAATAATATCATTTCAAAATATTACATATAATTTATGTGGTTCATGGAAACACCAGAGTACCTGTAGCATTGGGTGGTGGAAAGGGACTGGCTGCTGGAGTGGGCTGTTGGATTTGGGCCATATCCTGAATTTGACAGGCAGGGGTTGCACTTAGGCTGGCCTAGAATTTTTGCCATCACTTCGATTTTTGCCTTTGTTTTACATATGTCCCTATGGATCTATTCTAATGTGTGTCTGCTCCTGAGGTGATGCAAGTTGCAGGAAGGGTGAGGAGATGTGTCTGTCCTGGGAATGGGGTCCCCAACATGTCCCTCTGCATGCCTCATTCTGCTGCCTAGGCTAGTACTGCTAGGCTGACACCGGTCCAACTGTCTTGTGCCAGTCCAGGTGGACTTGTGCCAGCTCAGACCCTATTCTGGTGCAGCTAGGCTTGCCTGTCTGTCATTAGGCCAGCCCAGTGCCAGATTTGCTGGCCCAAGTGTGCTTCAGAACTGCACCCATTTTGTTTAGGCTAACCATATGAAAGCAAAATATATGAGAGATTTTGGCTTTTATTTTGTCATGTCCTATATTTTTCTTGTGAGTCCAACATTTTGAGGGGGAGTTCAATTGGTGACATATGGTCACTCAATGCAAGGTGTCTCTCCATGTGTGCAAACTGGATCTGCACATCTGACTGACATCATCATGTTGTGCAGTATCAGAATTGGTAAAGTTCTTCCACATGAATTAGAAAGCTTCACCCTATGGAAGACCAGGGTGACCAGATGCCCAAACCCCCAAAAGAGGACGTCCCCCCCAATTCCTGACATCTAAGCAAAATTCCTGACATTTTAAAAAAAAATATTGATTATCCAATAAAATCTAGGACAAATGTAGGACATCTTCTTATGTATGTATGTATGTATGTATGTATGTATGTATGTATGTATGTATGTATATGTGTATATGTGTATATGTGTATATGTGTATATGTGTATATGTATATGTATACTAGCGAAAAGCGTACCTGTGTTGCTGGAGTAAAATTCCCCTGTATGCCATCCCCCCACTATGCATCAATCCCCCCCACACATCAACCCCCTGTGCACATCCATGCCCATGTGCAACATCCCCCATGTGCATCAAGCGCCAATGTGCATCGTCTCCCCATGCGCATCATCTCCTCATGCGCATCAACCCCCACGCGCATCAACCCCCACGTGCATCAATCCCCATGCGCATCATTCCCCCATGAGCATTATTCCCCCATACGCAACATTCCAGCATGTGCATCAACCCCATGCGCAACATCCCCCATGTGCAACGTCTCCCCATGCATATCAACCCCATGCGCATCAACCCACATGTGCAACATCCCCATGCGCAACATCCCCCATACCCACCAACCCCCATGCACACCAAACCCTCATGCTCAACATCTCCCCATGCGCAACATCTCCCCATGCTCATCAACCCCCATGCGCAATATCACCTTTGTGCACCAACCTCAGTGAGCATCATTCCCCCATGCGCATCATCTCCCCCATGCTCAGCATCCTCCCCAGTGAAACCCCTCCCTCCAAATAACATCCTCCCCAGTGCACCAGGCACTGAGTAACAAATCGGCTGGAGGTTGGTCAGTCTTCCATGTTAAGAATAGGACAAAAACACGTTGCACCCCTTTTCAGCCCCTTAAGGGTTAAATTTCTCCACATCGGTTCTTGATGGGTGTTCATGTGACAGAAGGAACACCCTTCCCGAATTTCATGCTTCTAGGTCTGGGTATTGGGGTGGAATGTTGATGAGTCATCAATTCTTCAATGCAAAGTATAGGGTGGAAAATGCATTGTGCCCCTTTTCACCCCATTCCGGTTGGTATTTCCGAAAACCGGTTCCTAGTGTCATGGAAGGAACACCCACCCCAAATTTCACGGTTCTAGGCCCGGCAGTTTTGACAGGGCGTTGGTGAGTCAGTCAGTCAGTGACGCAGTGACTTTTCTCTTTTATATGTATATAGCAGAAAAGAGAAAAGTCACTGACTCACTGACTGCCTGACTGACCCATCAATGCCCTGCCAAAACTGCTGGGCCTAGAAGCGTGAAATTTGGGGTGCACCTTCCATGACCGAGGGGTGCACTAAGAACTGGTTTTTGGAAATTCCAACCGGAAGGGGGTGAAATGGGTCGCAATGCTTTGCATTTTGCAGTGATGACTGAGGGATGCTTTGCCCCAACCCCCACACCCAGAAGCATGAAATTCGGGGAGAGAATTCCTTCTGTCACATGAACACCCACCAAGAACTGATGTGGAGAAATTTAACCCTTAAGGGGCTGAAAAGGGGTGCAATGTGTTTTTGTCCTATTCTTAACATGGAAGACTGACCAACCTCCAGCCGATTTGGTACTCAGTGCCTGGTGCACAGCGGGGGATGTTGTTTGGAGGGAGGAGTTGCACTGGGGAGGATGCTCCACATGGGGTGTTGCTTATGGGGGTGCACATGGGGGAGATGATGTGCATGGGGGGTTGATGTGCATGGGAAGATGATGTGTACGGGGAGGTGATGCGTATGGGGAGATGATGTGCATGGGGAGTTGTTGCACATGGAGGGATGATGTGCATGGGGGGGTTGTTGTGCATTGGGGGTTGTTGTGTATGGGGGTTGTTGCGCATGGGGACATGTGCATGGTTGGATGATGTGCATGGGGGGTGGTTGTGCATGGGGGTTGTTGCGCATTTGAATACTCTCATATGCTGAAAACACTCAAATGCTGCCTTGTGGAACATTTCCTGAACTCCAAGTGCACAGGATCAGGACCATTCTGAAAGCCTTGCACTCCCTAGAATGACCTTCCACACCAGCCAAAGTATGCTTGCTTACTTGCAAGTAAAAGTGAAAGTGAGAAAAACTTTCAAAAGGTTTTAATGCAGTGGATCTTGGAGGAAAGGTTTCCTTGTGAGGTGCTGGTAGGGGCTTCATTTATTGGATCAGGATCAGGACCAGGACCCGATTTCTCTCAGCCTGCCCAAAATATCTAAGGCAAATTTGCCTATTTGGAGTAAAGGCGCAATATGGCTCCCTTTCAGTTCCCATAGAGATCAACACAACTATCAAGGGCCTCTTTGGTGGGTAATTTTGGAAGCTCCGTTCATTGGAACAGGACCATTATGGTGTCCTTGGATTCCTCTCAACCTGGTTTTTTTGGAAGACTATGACACGTTCTCCTACTCATGAGTAAAGTCGCAATATGGGGAACTTTTCTTTCCCATAGAGCTCAATTCATATTTTTTTTGTTTTTCAGGCCATAACATTTGATAAGAAGGAGATATCTCAAAATTTTTGCATTGGATTCTACTCTACAATAAAAATAAAATGACACATGACATGATGGGGTACAGCACACCATTGCAAAGTTCCAAAATGGAGGACACCCAGACAGGAGGCTAAAAATCCAGACAAATCCGGGAATTTGTGGTCAAATGGTCACCCTGGCCGACACCATCAAGCTCTCCACCTGCACTCCTAGATCTCTCTCCTGCTGTGTCACAAATAGCTCTGAGTGCATTAACCTGTATGTAGAGTTAGGATTCTTTGCCCCAACGTGTATAACTTTACATTTACTCACAGTAAAATGGATCTGCAACTTTGGTGCCCATTCTTCCAGTACAGAGCGATCCCTCTGCAGCTCTTTACAGTCTCTTTCGGCCTTTGCCACTCAGAGTAGTTTGGTGTCATCCACAAACTTGGCTACCTTGCTGCTTTTATGAACAGGTTGAAAAGGAGCCTGGCCTTTTCTTGTTTTTAGAGTTCATTGAATGCAGGACATCTATGCTGGGTGTGTGTGTGTGTGTGTAAAATCCTTACATAGAGGGGACCACATGGGATCTGGAGCTTTTTCTTGGCTTTTACAGATTTTTGAATGCAGGACTTCTATGCTAGGGGGAAGTGGTGGCGAAGGTTCCTTACATGTACACAGGGTGACAATGTGTCATAACCAAACAAAGAGGACAAGAACCCAAAATGTAGGCTATGCAAGAATAATGTAGGACATGACAAAATAAAAGCTTAAAGCACTCTTATATAGCTTTCATGTGCTTAATTTAAACACTGTTCTGCTTATTAAATTTAATACCATTACATGTAATTTATTATCTATAATTTATTAATAAGAAGGTTATATGCTGCCCACATACAAGGAAAAGGAGGACAATGAAGTTTATTTTCCAGATCACAAGGCTACAATCCAGGACTTGTCTTGAAAAGCTGGGATATATGGCCACCCTACATGTATGGGACCACATGGGATCTGGGGACTTTTCTTGGCTTTGGAACTTTTGTAGAGATGCAGGCCTATGTCTTGTGTTGGTGTGCAAAATGAGAAGTTGCATGTTATTTTTATGTAACCAAACACATATTATATACAGAATTTATTATATGCAAATTATTGTTGTATAGATACTGTACACCTGTAAAGATACTTGGCATAATTCCCTCCCCCCAAAATAAATTGTCACCCCCCCAAAAAACTTCCACAATCCTGGCCACGACCCTTCTGTTGCCTTCCCCCATGGGTGTTCTTATGGCTGAAGAGACCAAGTGCAACCTTTCTGGCACTCAGAAGGCCTTTTAAGTCTTTCAGAGGGTCTGTAAATGTAGAAGACTTTCTCAGCACCGGGATTTGAAGGCTCCAGTTGAAGGCAGCAGAGCAGTAGCTCCACGTAGGAGCAGCACCCTAGTCATGCCTCTCTATGCGCCACGTTGACAAAGATTGTCAGTGTGTATGAATGAAAAAAATTACCAGAGATGCACATGCAAAATGCCCAGCTTTATTGATTGATCTATTGATTGATTATATATAGATTTATTGATTATTATTTATTTATTTATTGAAATGTGCATGGGCTGCTTAATGAAATTCCCAAGAGAGACAACAACTCCTCTTTAAAACATTAAAAAGTGGAAAAGTATAAACTCTGGAACACTCTGGTAAAAACCCCATTATAAAAGGGGACAAAGTATACAACAGCAAATGGAATTGACCCAAATACAGTCCTCACATAACAGCACAGTACTTTATGCAGAAATGCGTTTTCCATGCACTTGGCAGCTGCTGAGAATGCGTGTCTCCCACATTCCAGAGACTGGCATTTCCCACATCTGTGCCAGTGAAAGGGGTAGAACGTGCAGCAAGCCCTCCTTGGATGACCACAGTATGGGCAGATTCACATAAGGCAAGTCCAGTCCACAAAACGAGTAGCTCACTGTCAAACTGATTCCTGCTGGTCCAGATCAGAAAAGTGAGACAGGAGACAGGTGATCTTCCATGAAGGGGTTCATAAAACTTGAGAATTGTGGGGGAACTCCCCAGAAAGCAGTACCATTGTCAGTGCAACCCCTCAGGGTCACATCACCCTTGGAAGCTACAACAGTCCAGGGTCTGGTGTTCCAAGAGGGGGCCAGGATGCCAACCTCCAGGAATTTATGCAGTTCTTCATGTGTGGATTTGCTGACGTACTAGAAGGAATGAGTGAAACTTCTCCCAAACTCCAAACACTGATGTGTTTTCTCCTCATTACAGATTTTTTGATGCCATCTGATCGGAGCTCCGACTAAAGCTCTTTCCACACTCCAAGCATTTACAGTCTACACACATGTCCTAGCCGGATTTGGTTATCCATGGGGAGCACGATTGCCACCTACCTCTTAGTATTTGGGGAATCTTCTTGGCAATCTGTGGCCTCCTATCCCTGTGATCATCTGGAAGCATCTGGAAGCTCTTCACAGACCTTCAAAATAGCACACAAATCCATATCAAAATCCTTTAAAATGGCCATGGAAGCCTTCAGGACGCTAGCACAGTGTTCTCAATTCACATTCCAAAAAATTTCTCAGCCATTTTAAAGAGCGCTGTGCTGGTTGTGGGTGCCATTTGAAGGTTCTTTGGTGGAGTTATACGATGTACACTGCTTGAAAGTGACACCTCTCCCAAATGCCACTTATCCCATACGATCAACGATTCCTATTTGTAAATTGGTTTTCCAATGGAGTTTCCATGAATTTTAATCCCATGGACAACTGAGAACTGGCTTACCCTTGTGTGTGTTATTTGATACAGAGATAGTCTTCCACTCTCAGGGAAACTCTTTCCACATCCAAACATATTGAGTTCTTTGTTACAGACATGAACTGACACTGGAGCTCTTGCCGCACGCCAGGCATTTGTATGGTTTCTACCCTGTGTGGGTTCTTTGGGGGAAAGTGAGGCTTGAGTTCACACGGAAGCTCTTTCCACACTCCAAACATTCATATGTTTTCTCCCAGTTGTTTTTTTTTTTTTTTTTGGTTGCACTGCCATTTTTGAATTTTGAAGGAAGCTCTTTCCACACTCAAAGCATATGTATCATTTCTCTCCTGTGTGGGTTGTTTTATGAATTGTCAAGTTTGACTTTGTACTGAAGTTCTTTCCAACTCTATAAACATTCATATATTTTCTCCCTTGAATGGGTTTTTTGATGCTTTGCTATTTGTGAATTCTGAGGGAAGTACTTTCCACACTCCAAGCATTGATATGGTTTCTCCCCTGTGTGGGTTCTTTGGTGTACAATTAAACTTGAGTTCGCACTGAAGCTCTTTCCACACTTCAAGCATTTGTATGGTTTCTCCCTGTGTGAGTCCTTTGATGCTTTATAAGGTCTGCCCTCCAGCTGAAGCTCTTTCCACACTCCAAGCAGTGATATGGTTTCTCCCCTGTGTGGGTTCTTTTATGATTAGTGAAGCTTCCACTATCACTGAAGCTCTTTCCACACTCTACGCATTTGTATGGTTTCTCCCCTGTGTGGGTTCTGTGATGTATAATAAGATGGTACCTCCAGCTAAAGCTCTTTCCACACTCTACGCATTTGTATGGTTTCTCCCCTGTGTGGGTTCTGTGATGTATAATAAGATGGTACCTCCAGCTAAAGCTCTTTCCACACTCTACGCATTTGTATGGTTTCTCCCCTGTGTGGGTTCTGTGATGTATAATAAGATGGTACCTCCCGCTGAAGCTCTTTCCACACTCTACGCATTTGTATGGTTTCTCCCCTGTGTGGGTTCTGTGATGTATAATAAGATCTGCCCTTCTGCTGAAGCTCTTTCCACACTCCAAGCATTTGTATGGTTTCTCCCCTGTGTGGGTTCTTTTATGAATTGTCAAGTTTGACTTTGTACTAAGGTTTTTTCCACACTCTAAACATTCATATATTTTCTCCCTTGTATGGGTTTTTTGATGCTTTGCTATTTGTGAATTCTGAGGGAAGTACTTTCCACATTCCAAGCATTTCCATGCTTTTTCTCCTGTGTGGGTTCTTTGGTGCAAAGTGAGGCATGAGTTCACACTGAAGCTCATTCCACACCCAAAGCATTTGTATGGTTTCTCCCCTGTGTGGGTTCTCACATGTGTTGCCAGTTGTGCATTTTGAGTGTAGTTCTTTCCACACTCCAAGCATTTGAATGGTTTCTCCGCTTTGCGAGTAAGTTGGTGTCTTATAAGGTCTCCTTTGCTGCTGGCGGTGTTTTCACAAGGAGGACTTTTCTCCTTCTTCTTTCCAGTTCCTTTTGGTAGAGTGACGGGAATGATCCTGAAATCATTACTCTGTTGATTATCAGATTTATTTCCCATTTTCTCTTCCTGGTTTAACGTCTGAATTCTTGTTTTTTTTATCCTCTTCATCTTTCTCCCTTTCATGTATTTTTTGATGGGGAGTGGGATGAATGTTTGTGCTGATGCTTTGGCTACATTCAGAAACTTCCCATGAGTTCTCTTCTGAGAACATTTTATTCTGTTCATTCATGTTGGATTTGTGATTAATTTTGCCCCGGGGCAAAGGATTCCTATTTTGTGTCTTCCCTTTTGAGTTGTTTGATTTTATTTGGATTTCATGCTGGTCACAACACTGACAGACAACCAGTTTTGTCCTCCTCAGGTGTTGGTCTTCCTTCCTCCCTTTTTGCTCTGTCTTAAAGACACTTGTAGTCATTCCTGGTGGCACCTCACATGGTTCCTTCCAATCCTCGGTGTTTTCTCTAATGCTTCCTGGAACAGAGAGAGATCCTTGTTTAGCAACACAGTTAGCAACTGCAACTCTAACACACATTCTAGAAGGATATACAGTAAAACCTTGGACTGAGAGCATTTTGGATTGAGAGTGTTTTGCAAAAGGAAACATTTCCAATAAATTTTGTCTTGCAATACAAGCAAGAATAGTCCTAGCCAGGATACAGCCAGTTTTGGTGCTCAGCCAGCACATGCTCTGCCTCTCCTGAGTGACCAGTCTGTATATGTCTACTCTGAAGTAAGCCTATTATAGTCAGTGGGGCTCACTAGTATGTAAGGGGAGAATGGAAAGGAGACTGAGACCTAGCCTTGCATGTCTAAAGGAAGCCCAACTGTAATCGGTTGGACTCATTTCTGTGTAAGGGATGTGTGAAGGGGCAGCTGCAGCCATGGACAACCTGGTGGGAGAAAGCGTGGCACTCGGACGTGTGGGCAGAGTTGTTGGCCTCCACCGAAAAGGACAGGGTCCACTGGTCAAAGAGTTATTGGTATGCTGTAAAGATATATGCTGCTGGACGTTCAGGTGTCTACCCAGGCCAACCAATCTCAGCCCAACCCAATCCAAGTTCTTCCCTGTGCTGTGAGCAATGGCAAAGGAAGAGCAGCGGCGGAAAGGGAGGGGAGACGGACACGGTATTTAAGGACAAGACAGAGTGGGAGAGTGGCAGAGGCTGGCGGGGAGGAAGAATCACACTGGAGAGTGTGCTGGACACCTCACTCTCCTCTAATTCCTCTAATTCCCTTTCTGATTCCAAGAACACGTTGAGGCAGCCCCTTGCCCTCCTCTGAAGATCCTCCAACATACCTGGTGGGCATTTACTGGAGGGTACAAAAAAGGGCAATTGAAATGGTTCTGATCCAGGAACGCAGACCCCACAATTCTCCCCAGAAGGGAGAGAAGTCCCTCCTCTAAGCTGAGGAATGCATTGAGCCCTGAGAACACCCTGCCCATCCATACCTGCAAAATGGCTGCCAGGCAGGGGCACAAGATGGTGGGCACACAGGAAATCAGTCTCCTTAGCCACTAAGCGTGCCTCGCGCTGCTGCCACCTTCCTTCCCCTCAGGCAGTCTGGGAGGCAGCAGAGTCCAAAGCAGCAGTGCCTGCTGTACTGCCTGTCAAGCAGGGCTGATGACACTCCTCTGGGGGTGTTCTCCTCTACCGCACCTCCACTGGTCCCTGGCGCTGCTCCACAAGCAGGGCCAGTGGTGCTCCCACGGGCTCAGCAGCACCTCTGCTGGTCTTAGGTCGCTAATCTTCCTCAGCCTGACCACTGTTGCATGCGTCAGGGGGCCTCTTCCTGGGACTCCCACATGACTGCATGAGTCCCTCTGGATGTGGAGGGCCAGAGACAGCCCCAAAGCGCCGATCAGAGGCACAAAGTCCCTCCTGCTGCTGCTAATCCCAAGGACTTTAGTCCTCTCTGGAGCCCATTTGCCTCGAGAAGCTCTTACCAGCCTCAGGGCTCCACTTCAAAGTTACCTCAGCCACTTCTCCCTTGACTTTTATAGCAGCCCTCAGGCAGTTAGGACTGTATTTGGTCAGACTGCTGATGCTTCCAGAAGCACCTCCATATATGATCGTCTCTGTCTGTTGGCCGTTCCTGTTGGCTGGCAGCACGTCCATATATGGGCATTTCTGTCAGTTGGAGCTTCAAACTGTCTCCTGGCAGCATGTCCATATATGGGCATTTCTGTCAGTTGGAGCTTCAAACTGTCTCCTGGCAGCACGTCCATATATGGGCATTTCTGTTGGTTGGAGCTTCAAACTGTCTCCTGGCAGCACGTCCATATATGGGCATTTCTGTCAGTTGGAGGCTTCAAACTGTCTCCTGGCAGCACGTCCACATATGGGCATTTCTGTCAGTTGGAGGCTTCAAACTGTCTCCTGGCAGCACGTCCACATATGGGCATTTCTGTCGGTTGGAGCTTCAAACTGTCTCCTGGCAGCACGTCCACATATGGGCATTTCTGTCGGTTGGAGCTTCAAACTGTCTCCTGGCAGCACGTCCATATATGGCATTTCTGTCAGTTGGTCACTCCTAACTGTCTCTTGTGGCTTTGGGAGGGAAACCCATCATGTAGCCTTTTAACCCTTTCACACATCTCTGCACCTTCATTTCTTTCAAGGTGTCTGAGTAGATTTTAAATATCTTTATAATCAGAAACAATCTTTATGGTTGCTATACAATAACCCTGCCCTAGTAATATAATGTCTTGCATGTTCTGAGGGAACACACTGAGTGTATATCTCTCTTCAGAGAGAAATTAATCTAATACCCTTATAATAAAATTACAGCTGTCCACCATCCTCTTCTTTGCTTGGTTTTGCATATGGACTCTCAAGAGTTCCTGCACAACAGCCCTATAAGTGTTATATCTCAAATGGAAGGGGCCCCACAGTCACAGCAGCCATATGGCTTGGCTCCTGTGTTGATCCTCTTATGGGCCACTAGGATAGAGTGGTAGCTGGATTTCTTACATGCTGAGTGTATGTGTGTGACTTCTCAAGTTGGACACAACAGCTGGAACACTAGCTACAATCTGAGCATGCATTCAGCTTTACCCATATGGATCCTCTGCTGAATCACTAGTTTTCCTGCAGAGTGGGGCTACGCAAAGTGGTGGGATTCAAATAAATTAACAACAGGTTCTATGTCCTAATAACATAAATTAACAATAGGTTCCATGTCCCATGAGTAACTGGTTCTCAGAACTAGGCGCTTATTAGCAAAGGGTTCTATAGAACCTGAGAGAACCCCCTGAAGCCCACAACTGGGTACGCACCAAGGTTCTTGACCAAGGATCTTCAGAGAAAACACCAAACAAGGCTGATGGACTACAACAGGATCTTTTACTCACAGCTTTGAATTGTTGTTGCTTGATGTCAAATTGTTCTGTTATTTTATGTGATTATTTTGTGTGACTAATCCTACCAATTCTCCTGTATGGGTAAGAAACATTGTCTCGGCTCAAATCAGATATGAACAAGCTTGAGGCCTTCCACATGTGATACTTGAGACAGGTCCTGAGCATATCTCTTTGTGACCACCATTGTAACGAGACAATAAGGAAAAAGTGCAACGATCAACCCTCAGTCAAAGAATTAATTAAAAAATACGTTTTGAGATGGTTTGGCTACATGTGAAAAATGAACACCAATCGGCTGCCACAGAAGCTCCTCTGGCATGAGCGACCTGGACACTGGAGAATTCAATGAGCAGCACCAAAAAAGATGTGACTTAAACAGGTTGAGGAAGACCTAAAAAACTAGTGACTGACCACTGACGAGACTAAAAGCATCACCATCAATTGCCAAGAGAAGAAGCGCATTGTGAATGAGGCACGAAATCAGTGACATCTACAGAAGGGTACTGGTTGAGAGGACGATACCCTCCCCAATTGCCAGCTAAGGACTAAAGAAGAAGAAGAAATTATTTTAGGTTGCAGTCATACCCCCAAATCCAGAGTAACTACGGGAGCACGTAAGAGACTTTATGTGCACCCGTAGTTACTGCACCACCTAGTGAAAACCTATGGGAAATTCATATTGGAATCCAGAGTAAGTTGTTCTTACACCGGAGCAAGGACTCCCCTAATTACTCTGGATTTTGCCCATATTCTCTTTCCGGGGAATAAGCCCCACTAAACACAATGGGACTTACTTCCGAATAAACATGCATAGAATTTGAAACATGCTAGCCTATTAATTTTCTTTAAACCATCTCAACGCATCCCAACAGAAAGCAATTAGGTTTTTCCCGTGATCTCTGCAATCAAAGTTTTCACACCAGAAATAAGATTGATGGACAGCACAGAGTCAAAGGATCCACATTGATGCCAACTTAATACATGGCTCTTTAAATGTTTTGGGTGCATACCAAATGAATTGATCTTGATCCAATTTGGGGTTAGGTTCAACTAAGCTCTTTGAAGTTTATAGACTGAGAATGCAATCCTAACCACAATCCTAAATACATGGCCCTTTAAAGTGTTTTGGGTGCATACCAAATGAATTGATCTTGATCCAATCTGGAGTTAGGTTCAACTAAGCTCTTTGAAGTTTATAGACTGAGAATGCAATCCTAACCAATTTTCTAGCTCCAGACATGATGACACCTGAAATGAATGAAAAATAGGTCCACTGCATTGATGGTTCTGATTTTGGAATATTGCCTTTTTAATCCCAACATTCACTGCAAACATTAGAAGAAGGTAAAGCATTAAAAAGTTGCATTTTGCCATTATAATGCTCTCAGTAATGTGGTTTAATTAATTTTTATGGTACCTTATGTAACCTCACATGTCTTTAAGTCAGAAATATGGTAATAAAGTAGCAGTGGAAGGCAGTTGAAACATTTCAGTCTGTCATCCTGATGATTTTAAGACTAAATGCTCGTAATTCATATCTTTAATTCACCATCACATCCACTAATTCTCACACAGTGGAAAGCTACGAGAATTTCCTTAATAGTAATTGAATGAATATTCAACCTCATTCTCATCCCTTCTGCTTTTAATTCGGCCTCCTCTTTCCTTATTTATTTTTTATCTCATTTTTTACATAACAATTTGCTGTATACAAAATATATACACCAGCAGATTTGCAGAAAGGCAGGTGGCGCATCACTTTTTATGGCAGCAAGTGCCAGAAATAGGGCTGTGCCTCCTGAACACTAGTTTCTGGTGCTGCAGGTTGTCCATCATGGGGCTGTATGTTGTTGCTCTGGTCTTGGCGGTTTCCATGTATTGACTGTTCAAGCTTAGCAAATCCTAAAGTGGCTATTTCTTGCTGCAATATAATTTACTGAAAAAAATCAAACAACATGAGAAGATATGACATTGACTACCATTAATTGCAAGAATATAATCATGGCCTATCCTGTAGCTCTTTAGTGAGGTATATTTCCTAACACTATTCCAATTACTACTCCAGTTTCCTAACACTACTCCAGAAGTTTTGCTTCTGTGCCCTAAATTTTCAGGCTATAGGTGGGAGATGACATTTTTGGCTGTCCAATCCATCTCCTGTCAAAACTCCTCAATAATAGGAAAGCAGCATTGCTGGCAAAGGGCTAGGATAGAATCTTTCTCCCTGATATGGCAGGTTTCTATTTTCAGGGCATGAAGGTCAATCTTAGCTCCAAAGTATGAAACACATGGCATTGGTTTTGACAGCACAATGTGCTACTCTGACTTGTCTTTGAGGCTGCCCAGTATCTTCTTCCTGCCCAGTGGTGGGCTTCAGGGGGTTCTCATAGGTTCTATAGAACCCTTTGCTAAAGAGTGCCTGGTTCTGAGAACTGGTTACTAATGGGACATAGAACCTTTCGTTCTATGGACATAGAACCTGTTGTTAATTTATTTGAATCTCACCACTGCCTGTCCCTATCTTCAAAAAGGAAAGAGTGAATGATTAATATTCACGAAACTAATATTTTTGTCTCAGAAAACTGGGAAAAGGTGAATGAAGAAACATACTGCCTAATCCTAACAGGATTCTTGCAGAGAAAGCAGCGCTTACAAAGTCCCACTTACATGGGACTCATTGGTCATCTGAGTTAACCTGCCTTGGACTCGATAACATGAGTGACAAGGTTCAGACTTGCTGGTGGTTTGTGCTCAACAGAGCATCTCACAAGTGACTACTCATTGATCTTGTGGTTTCTCCACACAGCATATGGCACAAAATAGTTATTACAAAAGTGCCTTTTAAAAAGAGACCATTGGCAGGATATTAAAGGAAATGTGAGCAGATGTGTTTTAACAAAGGAATTACAGCTATATTTTATTCTATTGTAATGGTTGCATAATAGGCTGGTACTCAGCCAGTATTATTTAAATAGTCTCTACCTCCTGATATTTTTAAGCAACTCAGTTGTTCTAAGTCTTTTTATAACATCCATTGTTGCTTTTTTAAAATAAGTTCTCAGGGCGAGTTTTTCCCATCAGGAAAAATTTGGAGCAAGGTTAATTTGGAGAATTCTGCTCTTCTGGAATACTGGAATACTGAATACTGAATATACTGAATATTATATTCAGTATATGAATAAATAATACTGAATATTAGCTCAGTATTATACTTAAAAGTAATTATATAGTTATTTGTGATATGTAACTATAGTTTATAGTTTATATCAGGGGTCTCCAAGCATTTTGGCAGGAGGGCCATATCATCTCTCCAATACAGTGTTGGGGGCCGGAAAAATGATTTACATTTCAAATTTGGATAAATTTGAATAAATTTACATAAAATTTACATATACGATTGTATATATAAATTTACATATATGATTGTATTAGAGACATTACAAGGTTTGCCTGTGGGCTGGTAGAGGGGTCTTGCTGAGGGCTGGGTTTGGACCCATGGTTTATATCGTTATATATAACACAACCATTGGGCCCAATGAGATGCACATTTACTCAGGCTTGTTAAGGCCAGTAGGACAATGTGCCAAATTGACATATTGCATTAAAATGCATAGCATGGCTTTTGTGTGCTTGTTTTCTGAATGAATAAGCATCTGCAGAGGGACCAGATCTGGATTGGTGAGTGGGCCGGCTAACTCATACATCAAAGAAGATCATATAGAAAGGCTCACATAGGCAGGATCACTCGTACACTGCTTTCTCATGTGGCCTATTTTCCGTGCCCCCCCCCCCCAACTGCTGTGAAAAGGAAGCAGCCCTATAGAGAACAGTGAGAGATAAGTTTGTGGCTCCCCTTTTTCTGTGAGTCTGACTCAGATGGTGTTGCTGCTTCCTTGATTGGAGAAACAGCTGAGAGAAAGGATCCTGTTGATGTCCACATGGTCAGCTGGCCCCAGATAACTCAGTTCTTCTCAATTAATAACGCTTGGAAATGCAGCTGTAACTGGGGCAGAGCATCCTGCATCACTGCCATAATGTCTCCAAAGGGGATGAGAGGTCCCTTGCATGCTGCGGTGAGGCTTCCTGCAAAACTTAGTTTTTGCACCTTTTCTGGTTATGCTATTGAACCACCGATAATTATGAGAAAACGAACTTGCTTGAAAATGAGTTCTTTGTACATGTACACATTCCCTGAGCTTTGACTTTTGTGGACATTTTTGGAGGGCCTGTGGGATGCCATCTTATATACCTTTTGCCAATTATTAGCATCTTTTCCTTGGCTTTTACTACTATAAATGCCCCCATTTCTTCAGTGTTTCCTCAAGTGGAATTTTTTTTCCTGATTGCTTCTGTAATGGCAGAATGCAGAATACTTTCCATTACCTTAATTAAAACCGAGACTGGTAGGGGACAGTAATGAAGACTAAAAGAGACTATGAATGAAAGCCACACATTGAGTCTCTTTCCCCCACAGTCAGAATTAAATTAAATGAGAAAATCCAATCAATAAGCTGTATTTCTTTAATATTAAATTACCCATTATCCTGTAATTGAGCAATATATATGAATGCAAGTTTTCCTGTATGGACAGAGTAATGACAGTACAATGATTGTGGAATTATTTGACTTTTAATTCACACCAACCCAGGCTTTCGTGCTTTGCATGCAGCGTTTGCAGCGCCGAGCACGATACCATAGTCTTCCAAGACTTGCTTTTTTTTTAAATTCACACCAGGTGCTCAATGATGTTGCTTTCACTTCACCAAAGGTGTTGAATGCTGGCTTTTTCCACACACAGAACAGAGAGTGACCGTATTATCACCATTGCTTTCTTTGGTCACTAAAGGTTTTTATTTTGCCAATGTTTCCAAATCAATATGCAGTGAGGGTGTTCAAGCGGAACGCAGAATGTGTAATTTAAGAGTATTGTAATAATGAAGAACAGACAGCATGACTAGTTTATAATCCTTTGGATTTATTTAAGTACAAGAACAAGGCCATAAAGTAGTCTATTTATTCCCTACATCAGTTCATGCATGGAAAACACGTATTGGGGGGGGGGGAGTGGGGGGAGCAAGTGGACATCCTTGAATATAAGGAGACCAAACCATATATATTTGTCTTTGCTTTACCAGTATCCTGATGTCATTTAAGAAAGCCACAGATTATGGTGAGCAAATTTCAGACTTGCAGGATTGACTTTTCCTAGAACCCTTGAGAACCATCAGCCAAAATTAGGTATAAAAATAGTGGTGGGACAGACAGTATTCACATTTAATGATGGAGCTGCATATTCCTTGCCCTCAGCTTGGTTGTTCAGACCAGCAATTTGTTTTCAAGTCCAGAATTGAACTCCTATTCCTTGCACTCAAATATCAATTTCAGAATTTCTTTCCTAAACTTCTTCATTTCAGCAGCCTTCATTTTTTTATGGGGGGTCTTGCTGCTAATAAAGGGGTGTCCCATTGCAGATCTTGTCCAGGTATTTTATGTGTGGAGGCAGATAGTTCCAGGTTTTTGTTTTTTGTTTTTGCTTTCCCAGGTTTATATGCTGCACTTGCCAAAAGGCTTCCTCCTCTGCAGCTGATTTAAAATGCAGAAACCTATGGACCTTGAAATTATTTTATTGGAATACATAAAAAATCTAGATGAATCAAGAAAGCAACTGGTTGCTAATATTTTTCTGCCAGCAAAAATTCTGGCAGCTTCACCGTGGAAATCTTCAACTGCACCAGCAGTAACAGGATGATTTAATAGAAACCTGGCAGCTAAGCTAGTTAAACTAACAACAAATATGGGCTGGAGGCAGGATACTTTTGCAAAAAATGCTGGATAGTCAAGGATAGTAGGATGCTTTTGTTAGATTTTGGATTGCTTAAAACTTCATGGCTTTTGCCATAAAAAACTGACAAAATGGGGCCTTTTGTGGCCGCCACTGCAAAAGGTAAGTGTCTATAGCCAGGTGACAGAGAACTCTGTGGATGTCCTGGCACAATTAAGTTGATTCAGGGACAGGCAGTAGTGGGTGATACACTAAGTAGTGGGTGATCTCACTGAGTTATACAGTAAGGGTGGGATTATGAAAATCTTGGTATTTTTGAATAATGCCAACAATATGTCATTTGATGTGCAATTTAAGGCAGAATGCAATGAAGCAAACTACACTGAAATATCAAAAGTTGCAGCAAAAAATAAAAAGAAAACACAACTGTTACACAACTTGTGTAACAAAAAGGGGATTTTTATAACTCAGAAATTGACAAATGAGACTGAGGGTTCAGTCCTAATCAATTTAGGCCTGCACATTTCAACCATTTCCAGCTCAACCATAGCACTGGTTTAACTGCCCAGGAGAGGCACAAAGTGTCTTACACCCCTTATGTGACATCCCCAAGCAAGTACAGGACTTGTACTGGGACTTATGCTGGCCTAACGGGATTACAGTTGCAGTCTGATTGTTCCAAGAGCCAATGTGGTGTATGACATAGCAGGGAACTCCTAAGGTATAAGTTTGAGTCAACTCTTATTTCTGTGTTATCAGTGTTAATTCTAGTACAGTGGTGCCTTATAAGAAGATCATAATTTGTTCCAGAAGCATGTTTTTCTTACAAAGCGTTCTTCTTACAAAGCAGATTTTTCCATAGGAAATAACGGAAACTCAGACGGTTGGTTCCACAGCCCAAAAATATTCATATAAAAATTTTATCTGTATGTAAAAATGATGACAAAACACTGGAATTGAATTCAAAACACTGTAATATAATACAGAACATAATTTCTGTAAAATTAATTTAAAAAACACTGCAATATACTTTACAGTAAAACAGAACAGAAAAACCTTTATGGCCAAGGGTGACTAATTTTCACCAAATGAGTCACTGGTGTCTTTTTGAGCTACTTTCACAAGGTACCTTCTAATGACACTTGCTTTTGTCTCCTTTTGAGGATTTCACGGAAATGTGACATTGCATTGTCATTAAACAGATGCATCACTCGCACTGCTACAGCCTTATTTGGGTGGTGCTTGTCTAGAAAATTTTGCACAATTTCCCAATGTTTACAAATGTCCTTAATCTCATGTGAGCGATTCCTCCTCCTTATTTTCCTCCTCTTTTGCAGATGAGATTCCTCCATAACCTCTTGCTGTTGCTCACGATGCAGATCCATCAATTCATTTGTTTTACAACAAATTTTAGCTGTAAAACTATTTGCCAAACTCTGTCAAAACTGTTTGTCTTACAAGGCACTGTTTGTCTTACAAAGCAAAATTCCTTAGAAATTGTTGTTTGTCTTACAAAGTGTACTTCTTACAAAGCGTTTGTCTTACAAGGTACCACTGTACAGGCAAGGCTTTTTTCTGAGGGTTCTCACTCATAGTACGGGCACCTTTTTTCACCTACCTCCCCCAAATAGCTAAGTAATTAGTCATATGGGGATGACCTAGCTACACCACTGTGGTGAGTACTGGCACCTTCCCCTCCCACCCAAAAAATGTACTGAGTATAGGTATAACCTAGTAACAGCAATTTTATTCATCAGCAATTTTGTCTCAACACAAATGAATTTGGCTTTTCATGGGAGTAAGACCCATTCAAAACAATGGGGCTTACTTTTGAGTAGACGTGGTTAGGATTGTGCTCTAGGACTGCAATCCTAAAGACACTTTCCTGGGAGTAAGACCTTTTGATTGCACCCTGACCCTACAATCCAGAGTAACTACAGCAGCACATAAGAGATATTACATGTACATGTAGTTACTGCACCACCTAGTGAAAACCTATGGGAAATTCATATTGCAATCCAGAGCACGTTCTTACACCAGAGCATGGACTCCCCGTAGTTACTCTAGATTGCGCCCTAAGTCTCATAGAACACAATGAGACTATT
Source organism: Cryptoblepharus egeriae (assembly GCA_030015325.1). Lineage (NCBI taxonomy): Eukaryota > Metazoa > Chordata > Lepidosauria > Squamata > Scincidae > Cryptoblepharus > Cryptoblepharus egeriae. Next base: position 7,180,216 of record JAREYC010000004.1, read on the forward strand.
TATGGTTAGAAGTGCTTAGCACCGCACCCTTATTCTGTTTGGTCTGATATGGTGGAGGGAAGTCCATCATGGGGTGTAACACAGTGAGCCCCTGCACCAAGTAATGCAAACTCTAGTAATGTTTCTGGCAGGCATTGGGTGAAATATGGCAGGGAGTCGGGCCAGGATGGAAGTGTGTCAAGGGCATGAAAGGTACGGTTATTGTTTCTGCCAATTTCCTGACCACTTTCCTGACCTTGATTTACCTATCTGGGTCCACACAGACTTTACATCAGTTATAAGAAAAACTGCAGTAGTTCTAAGTAGACCCATTTAGCCAGCAGAGGCTTGTGTTGGAGTAAAGGAATTTTTTTACTGACTTCAAAGAGGCCTGAGTCTTGAAATTCCCCCACAGGTTGCAGCATTTGCCTACTGGATGGGAGTTTATAACAAAATTCTAGGCATGTCTACTTGGGAATAAGATTCACTGAACTCAGGGAAGTGTGCATAGAACTGCAACCTAAGAAATACGTGAGATTTCTCATGTACATATATATGATTTGTACGTGTGATTGATTAGTGATAAAATTGTAAAGAATTTTGGAAGGAGCTCTCTCTCTCTCTCTCTCTCTCTCTCTCTCTCTCTCTGTGTGTGTGTGTGTGTGTATGTGTGTGTGTGTTTGTGTGTTCATAGTCTATCCAAGTTTAGTTTTGATGACATCTTTCTCCACTCCCCCAAAAAAGTGTATATAAATACAAGACCCCTGCTCTCTCTCTCTCGCTCTCTCTCTCTCTTACATATGGCAGATCTAAAATGAGAAGGCAGCAACTGACAATAGCTGTTTGGGCTGTTGAGTAGGCACAGCTGAGAGACAGGTTAATGTAGTCATTGGTGGATAAAGCAGATGGAATCTGACAGCACAAACACTTCTCTTCTGTGCAGCAATCACTTTCCTTCTACTGTCAGTGACCCAATTTGTTTTCTCCCCAAAATACTACACAGTAAAAAAAAGCTTCCCCAAGGCCTTCCCTAAGGGGAGGAAATGTTGCTTCAACATTTCTTTCTTTGCAAATTTCCTTTGCTTGTCTCATCACAACTCTAATAAGCAAGGAACTTACTAAAGTTTTGCAAGAGGAGCTGATACAACCAGTGGTGGGCACCAGCAGGTTCGCACCTACTCTATAGAACTGGTTCTTAACAAGAGATAGTACATATAAAGTTTAAAAATAGCCATTTAAAAGTGGCTGCCAGATGGACAGAGAACCGGTTCTTAGGGTGCAATCCAGAGTAACTATGGGAAGTCCTTGCTCCGGTGTAAGAACAATTTGCTCTGGATTGCAAAATGAATTTCCCATAGGTTTTCACTAGGTGGTGCAGTAACTACGTGTACACGTAATGTCTCTTACGTGCACCCGTAGTTACTCTGGATTGTAGGGTTAATTTCTTTGAAGCCCATCACTGGATACAACTGGGCCTTTGTTTTTCTTCTGTGTCATAAAGTTGGTGGCATAGCTAGAGAGGATCAGAACAGCCCTACTGCTTCAGGTTGACAAGAACAGTGTCTTTAACCACTGAGTCAACACAGTCCTTGATAGTGACAGTAGTCAATACCAATGGCCTGAGGCACTAGAAAGCAGCATCAAAACTGGCGCCACAGTTACAAGGCTGGATTTACTTCCCTTGTACACGTATATTGAAAAGGTGGGGGAAGTCTAATTTTTTCCCCTCTCTGACCTCAAAGTATGAGAATGTGACATGGTGATTAACAGCCCAACCCTATGCATGGCCTGTGCTGGCAGAACATGTGTTCTCCTGGTGCATGTTGTTGCTAAGGTGCTATAAAGCACTTTGCAACAGTGCACTGGCCAGACCCTTGCCCCACATGTCAGTATCTGAATGGTGACTGCAGTGAAGGTAGGGGGAGATGCAGGAATAAGGTGAGGTGGAAGAGGGAGGAGATGGGACAGGGGTGTGTAGATTGGAGCCAGAAGAAGGTGGCATCAGTGATGATGGTGCACACAGTATCCTAACTTCCCAGGCCTAATCTACTTGCATCAGTGATATTGCTGGTGTAGGTCTGAATTGACCCATTGCAGCTGCTGGCGCTGGGGCTCCCCCGAAGTCAAGGGGACAAATGTCCTATGATCCTGAGGATGCCGCCATCAGCCATAATTCCACTGTGGATGCCAACTCTCAGTGCCATTGCGCTATGCAGGGATCTAGTTAGGACTAGGTTGCATTGATTATGATGTAGCTACTTTATATGAATGCTGAAGAATGTTCTATTAATAAGCTCTAATATATAATATTTTATTTGTTGCTCTATTTTAACCTTTCTGACTGAGGCGGAAGCTTACGAGCCAGATTAGTCTCTCTTCCTGGCTCTGAAACCAAAGACAAATGAGCAGGATGTGAAATTAATAACATCTTAAATTATGATTGCGAGGTGAGAGCTTTATGGCATCCCACACAGAAGTAAATGATATAGAATGTATTTTACAGAGTCATAAAAGCCCACAGATGGAATGATGAATTTCATGCCGCTAAAAAAATAATGTGATTTTTTTTTTTGGTCTGAAGAAAAGCAGCAATCTAGAATTTGCTTCCATGCAGTTATATTTCACAGTCTTGACAATTTGGGACATACTGTTACCAGGTATTTGAATCCTGTATATAGGATTAAGCACTACTGAAATTAATAAGGCATGGTAAAGCTGGAACTTTGGACCCAATCTTGAGCTCAACCAGTGCTTGCAAATATGCCATAAATAATGTGTATGGCTGCATCAATGCTAGAGATCCGGATAGGACTTGAAAACATTTGGTTCATTTTCTGTTATTGTGACCAATTTTCCAGCTCTAGGGGAAGGACGATGCAAGGTAAAGGAACAAATATTTCCTGACCTTGAAGAGTCCTTAGGGACTGTCCGACAGGTGGGCCCAGGCTGGTTCGGGCCAGATCACCCGAACCGGTTGTTAATTTTGGTCCGCCGCTAGCGATCCGGTTGCTAGCAGTGGGTCAAAACCCGGGTGAACTGGGCCCAGGGAGCCCACCACTGCGCTTGCGTCAATCTTGACGCAGGCGGAGTCGTGTCCTCTTCAGATTGACGCAAGCGCAGGATGCGACTCCGCCTCCGCCGAGGTCCAGGATGCGACCGTGCTTGCGTCAAGCATCATCATCATCATTGGCATCATTGGCATCACCTTTGTTAGGCATAAAACATAATCATACAATAACAAATAGAGTGAAATGTATACAATAAAGTATGAACAAGTACAAGTACAGTACAAGTACAAGCTGTAAGTACAAGGTCAAAATAAGTTAGGTTCATATTAAAAGAAAAGATATGAATAATATAAAATCTCTCTGACAAATTAGATAAAATTCGCCCGAACTGGTTGTTAATTTTGGCCCGCTGCTAGCGAACCGGTTGCTAACGGTGGATCAAAACCCGGGCGAACCTGGCCCGGGGAGCCCACCACGGTGCTTGCGTCAATCTTGACGCAGGCGGAGTCGCGTCCTCTTCAGATTGACGCAAGTGCAGGACGCGACTCCGCCTCCGCCAAGGTGGTGAAGTGGCAAAGTGGCGTCCAGGATGCGACTCTGTCCGAAGTGGCGTCTAGGATGCGACTCCAAGTGGCTGTTCAGGATGCGACTCCACCTCCTCCAAGGTGGTGAAGTGGCATCCAGGATGTGTCCAGGATGCAAGCTTGATGCAAGCGCCAGGATTGGGGCCACCCTCGCCCCTTGCCCCGCCCATCCACAGCGCAGCCTCCCGGCCTGCCCCCAACCCCACCCCTGACCCCTCCCTCGCCCTCTGACCCCTGCCTGGCCCACCTACTTCCGGTGAACCTGTTGTTAGGCCGGGCCAGGCCCACCCCTGGACTGCCCCCAATTGCAGGATGCGTCACATGCCCCACTGATACACCAAAGCCAAAGCTGGCAAGTTGGTTAGGATTGTGCCATGTGTCTCTTTTTCACCAGGGGAATGGTTAACTTTTGAAGAATGTAATTCTTCCAGTAGAAAAAAAAGAGAGATATAGAAGAGTCTTGTTCATCAGCCAATACATTATTTACAGCACACAATTCTTTTCTGGAGCCGCATGTTGTACCACCTCATTCCAACTAATAATCCTGTTTATTGCTACTCTGAAATATTTTGCCTGAGCTTGTTAATTACAATGATGTTTATATTGGTTTTAGCTCACATTATTTTATTTTCATGTACATTTTTCCCCTCCATCCACAGAAAGTGATCTTAGTGGTTAACGGCACCTGGGAAGCACAACGCAGTCCTAGAGGAGCTCATTATCCTCTTCCTAATTTATGATAATTTCACAAGCCATTAATTCTATTTACTCCTCAGTGCTTGATACTGTATTCTCTGAGTTTGCCTTCATTTTTCCATTGTTAATGATATCTTTTTTCCTATGGTCTATTAGCACTGCAAGACAAGTGGCATCTTCTTTTGCCTTGGAGGATCTTCAGATGTTGTTTCTTTGGCATGGCATACTCATAGTTGCAAGATCCTCAGGACTGCAATATTAATTACTCAGGATAGGTCTGCATCACCCTTGTCACTTTCAAATCCTAATGCAGTTGTGCAGCTACTAGGTGGTGCGGGTGGTGTAGCAAGAGGGGGGTGGCGCAGTCAGTCTTATAGGGAACATCACTGTGGTGAGCAAGGGTTTTCAAATCATTCGTGGCCAGCCATAAATTTGTTTACCTGTCAATAATTTGTGAGACGAATCATGACATAAGGAGTGCTTTTTCTGGACTGAACTTCAGCAAGATGGAACCAGATGTTTTCAACAACGCAAGTGACAGCGTTCTGCTCTTCAGACAGATCTTGCTGACAAGTGACATGTGTCAGAGTTGTCAAACAGTGCACGATCAGTGGGCTTGGGTAGCACAATCACTGAACTCATTTGCCCTGTGAAATCTCATGTTATTCCATGTAATTAAAAATAACCTTTCAGACTTGTCAATTAGCAACTTCTGAAATTAGAAGTGTTTGAAGATGGAGAATTGTTTTCCCTCTTTGGGCTATTGAAATATCTGGACAGTATGAAATGGCCAAACTAGTGTGCTGGAAACATGGATCTAATACACCCATGATTTTTGTGCAGAAATGGCTACCTCTCTTTTCTTTTTTATTGGATTGCGCCCAATTGGATCCAGCTGGATCCAATCATATTGGACTAATTCAGTGGAGTGGAGAGGGGGATTTGCTGCTTGGGTAACAGCCTATCCCCCATAACAATCCAACCCAGGCTTTCGTGCTTCGCATGCAGCATATGCAGTGCCGAGCATGATGCCATAGTCTTTCAAGACTGACGGAGGCCTGCGCACAGCAGAATGCAATGAAGCAAACAACTTTGAAATATCTTTATTCTATCAAAATATCAGAGTATTAGCATATTAATACCAAAAAACCAGCAGAGGTGGGGCAATGTTACATAGCCACACCAACCTCCCAGCTTGTTACCCTGTCCACTGCAGCAGGTGATGCAAACCCTAGTGATGCCAATGATAGGTGACATGATCCAACTAGTGTTAGTTTCTAGACCCCATTGATGTCAGAGGGAGGAACCTCTCTTATTTTTCTGCCTTTGCCATGAGTTTAGCAGTTCTTGCGATGATATTTTGTATTCAACAGGAACAGATGAAATACAGGCTCTGTGGAACAGTGTCCATTGCATATTTTTCCTCTTTTTTGTGTGCGCAAGTAGTAACGGTGTTGTTATTTCTTCCATCAGAATGAACTCAGTACAAATATGTGACAATATATTACTGTGTTTGCCTTGAGTTAATGTTAATGCTTCATGCCGCATTTCAATAAACTGAATTCAGCTGTTACCAAGTGAGCGTGTGTGTGTGTGTGTGTGTGTGTGAGTGAATGAGTGAGTGAGTGAGTGAGAGAGAGAGAGAGAGAGAGAGAGAGAGAGAGAGAGAGAGAGAGAGAGAATCAATTTCCAAAATCCTACCATCCTGTATGGGTAATCGGGAATAGTCACTGACTATTTCTTCACAGTCATTATATGGAAGATTATCGCAGGTTATTAGGTTTGATTAAAGGATTTCACAACCGGCTTGTTCAGGAACTTGGGATTTAAGTAATAAGGAGCTTTTACCTCCAGTGTGTCCCTGAGTTTATCAGTTCTATACAGCAGGGCTCTGATTACATACCCATCTTTGTAAAACATATCAATTTTATTCATTCATTTACAGCTTTGGGATCAGCTAGAACTGGGAAGCTTGCTGGGTGATATAATTATCTGACAATTTTTCTCCTGCTGAGCTTTGCTGTTACATCTCGGGAAGATTAAAGTCGAAACCATACCTGAGCTGTTACTTCCAGTGGATACTACTCTGGTTTCCATTCAGTGGATAATTGGGCAGCTTAATTGTTGGCATATTCATAAAGGAAGTTGATTGTAAAGAAGAAGGAAAGGGGGATTTTGAAACTTGCACACATTTTGCCTCATTCTGGTATCAGTACTTCTGATTAGGGTTGCCATAATTCTCTTCCACAAAACTGGGACAGGACCCCTTTCAAATTTGCCAGTATGTGAATGCAATCCCTGAAAATCGGGTTAGTCCTAGTTTTCCGGGACACATGGCAACCCTACTTCTCATATATCAGCTATCTCTGGCTTTCAAAACACCAGCCACTGGGAAGATAAGAATCAGCTTCTGTAATTGTGGTGGCATAGCTAGAGGGGTTGGAGCAGTGGCATGAAAGGTGACCCTCCCCTTCAGAGCCATTCCAGGTGTGATGATGATGAAGAGGTGGAGACCAGTGCCAGCTCTTCCTGAACCATGTCTGCCCTCCAATCAGCCCTTCCCCCAAATTGCCCTGATTCTCCTCTGCCCTCCTCAAACCTACATGCCAGACTCCGCAGGCCAGCGTGAACTTAACTTGCCCTGGCCAGCGCACATCCTTCAGCTGATGTCATGTGTTCCCTTAGGGCACTTCTGCAGCACTTTCTGGCCAGCCCAAGCCTGCTCCACCTGAACGGAAATACAGGGTTGCCATCCCATATGTGATATCCAGAATGGAATACATATTATGTTGGGGGTTGTTGCAGCATATACTGCCCCTTATTACCTCCTTTTGGTACACGAGCTGCTTTTGCACCAATGTACCTTCTCACCACTAACATGAGCAGTTCTTACTGTGCTACATCAGGTTTGCCTTCCCTTGGTTTTTCCATATCGCCCTCCATCCCCCTCCCATCTCCTTGGTGCTTTTTAAATATCAAGCCACTAAAAATCGGACAGCACTTCTTCTCTTCATCCCATATTCTTTTTATTCCCTGAGGTCAGTTTATAATTCATGCAGCCTATTAATTTTGGGTTATATCACGCTTGCCTTATCTCCATTCAACCAACTCATTTGCAGGAGCTGCAGTCAAAGCCCGTGATTAAACTTGCTGGAGCCGGTTCTAATTTAAAAGGGCTTAGAGCCAGATTCAGCAGAAAAATACTTCTGCAGCAAATAGCCCAGGGGAGCTGTGTGTGTCTCTTTGGATCCACAGCCAAGGGCTACTTATTATTCTTAGGCTGCTTGATATGTAAGGTTGTTTAGAATGTAACCTTTCTGTCTCCAAAGTGCTCGGGAATATTGGCGAAAGTATTTAATCCAAGCACGTGTCTAGACTCAGAGCCTTGAATTGAAAGAGATGGATACACCCATTTATCTCTCCCAAGTCTTGGACACAGTGCAATCCTTGGACACAGTGCATGCCTCTGCTGCATCCAGCGCAAGTTTGGGGCTGCTATTGCGCTATCCCAGGGCAAAGGGAAGCTTTTCCTTTTATCCCATGTAATACGCCAGCAGTCCCCAATGGGTCTACAATGGTGGTGCAGATCTGAACAGCCCCGAACTTCTCCAGATCTGCCTCTCTTCCTCCCCTGGAACAATCCCTTGTCTTTACCACTTGGAACAAGTTTGGTGTCACCCGCAAATCTGCCCTCCTCCCTGTTTCCAGGTCGTTTATGAATGGCTTGAAACGTATCAGTCCCAGGTGACAGCTTTAAGTGCACTGTTTTAATCCTCTTTCCACTGGGAAAATTGCCCATTAACATCCACACACTGTTTCATGATCCTCAGCTGGTTCCTAATCCATGAGAAAAACCTGTCCACTTATTCTGACTGTGGAATTTATGACCAGAATAAATTCATATTCAAGACCAGATAATTATGAATTTTGGCCACATCACTAAAAGGAGGCCTCCGTCAGTCTTGAAAGACTATGGTATCGTGCTGTGCGCTGCATACGCTGCATGCAAAGCACGAAAGCCTGGGTTAGATTGTTATGGAGGATAGGCTGTTACCCAAGCAGCAAATCCCTCCTCTCCACGCCACTGAATTAGTCCATTGGAAAGGCAGAGCCAATACAATTGCACTAGATGGAAGGATAAAATTTGCTTCTCATTATAGGCTGTCTTTGAGGGGATCCCTCTGCATGTCCACATAGGGAAGTTACTCTAGGGTTCCTAATAAGTAGTCCCATTTTGCTGTGATTTGGCATAATGACATAAAAGAGAATGAGCTAGCTTGGATCCCCATCCTATCCAACTTTCCAGCTCAGGTGTAGAGAAAAAAAAAAGCAGGCCTCTGTCAGTCTTGAAAGACTATGGTATCATGCTCGACACTGCATACGCTGCATGCGAAGCACGAAAGCCTGGGTTGGATTGTTATGGAGGATAGAATGTTCCCCAAGCAGCAAATCCCCCCTCTCCACGCCACTGAATTAGTCCAACAGAAAGGCAGAGCCAATATGATTGGATCCAGTTGGCGTTGCAGAGCTGGGCTAAGGACAGGAGCTCACCCTGTCTTGTGGGGCTGACCCAGGTCTCAAACCCTGGCCTGCTGGTTAACAGGCACAGCGTCTTAACCGCTTGTGCCACCCACAGCCCTATGTAGACACATATTTCCATATTTTGACTGCCCTCCACTACAGGATGCAACACATATTCCATTGGAACAACTGCACCAGAAGTGGATAATCGGATAAGTCTGGATAACCCAGGATAAGACTGGATAATCAGATAACCCAGTGAAGCACCATTTTAAATCTTCCTTCCTTCCTTCCTTCCTTACCTTTCCCTCGCCAACTCAAAATACCAGACAACTTACAAAGCTTTAGGCTGCAATCCTAAAGACACTTTCCTGTGAGTAAGACTCATTGAACACAATGGAGTAGACATGGTTAGGATTGTGCACTTAGTTCCTCCCTTCCTGCTGTCCTCACAACAACCCTATGAGGTAGGTAAGGCAGAGAGTGACTTGCCCAAGGTCATCCAGGAAGCTTCATAGCCCATGAGGGATTTGAACCTGGATCTTGCAGGTCTCAGTCCGACTTCACAATCACTTTACCTTTCTGGGCTTTCTCTTGTTTTGCTGTAACTAAAATAAATGTGTTCCTATCATCCACACCTCCATCTTCCTTTCTTCAGTGAAACTTGTAGCTGTGCCATTGACCACTGTATAGGATTCCTGCACATGAAGCTATTTTTCTCCCATGCATGTATGTTACACATGTATTTTCTCCTTCTTAAAAAGACTGCTTGTAACAGGGGTCTTTGATGACTTCATCCTGATAGATGTTAGGATTGATGATGGCATCCTTCACTCTTTTTTCATGAGCAGTTTTCATTCAGTTAATCCTGATAGGAAGGTGGTGAAATGCAACATGAGACTGAAGTGAAAATCAATTATTGCAGAGCATATTTTTACTGATTTATTCATGGTGTGCAACCCATCAAGTTGTTCAGGAGGTGGCATAAACAGGCTTCCCCCACATTAATAATAAGCTTGTGATGTAGATCAAGTTGAGCAATATTGATTAGTTGGAATTTATCCAGTGAAATGGATGACTAAGGAGAGATTTGAACCCAAGGTTTCCTGGTCCATTGCATGCCATTGTATTCTCCTGCTTTGGTGAGGCTGTCAGTGGCTGTGGGTGGCGCAAGCGGTAAAGACGCTGTGCCTGTTAACCAGCAGGACAGGGTTCGATTCCCGGGTTGGCCCCACAAGACAGGGTCAGCTCCTGTCCTTAGCCCAGCTCTGTGACGCCAGCTGGACCCAATTGTATTGGCTCTGCCTTTCCACTGGACTAATTCAGCGGCATGGAGAGGGTTTGCTGCTTGGGTATCAGCCTATCCTCCATAACAGTCCAACCCAGGCTTTTGTGCTTCACATGCAGCGTCGAGCACGATACCATAGTCTTCCAAGACTGACGGAGGCCTGCAGTGATATTGATATTGTTTGGCTAATATTTCTCTCTATATGGTCCATGTTGGATATTACAGCAGTGATCATGTCAATGTTTTTTTCATGGCCTATCTCTTTAGCAACCATAGGAAGAATTTTGCACATTGACAATTTGCCCCTTTGAGAAATCATCCTGAAGACACCTTAACTCAATTCTTGTGTGTTTTCGGATTAGGTTAAAATGCACTTTTGGACATGGCTTACCCTACAATCCAGAGTAACTATGGGAGAGACACTACGTGTACCTGTAGTTACTGCACCAACTAGTGAAAACCTATGGGAAATTCCTATTGCAATCCAGAGCAAATTGTTCTTACACCGGAGCAAGGACTCCCCATAGTTACTCTGGATTGCACCCTTAATATAAAACATGAAAGTGAGGGAGCAAGGTGTGATTTCATACAGCCTTACTTTTATCACATTGTTGCACTTTTTAAAAATTGTTTATATTTTCACTGCTTTCCAAATCCGGAGCTATTTTTCCAGGAATTTCCATCCTTGTCAGCAGTTTTAATCATAGTGATGAAACTGGATTAGGGCTCCTTAAATATGCTAATACTCTGACAGGCCCCCAAATGGTTGGTGATAAATGATTCAGAGCCCAGGATAGCCTGCTCAGCCTCATACAGCTGCACCTGATTAGCTTTGATATTTCTGCTTGTCAAGTACATTAGATCTCAACTTATTTTGCTTGCCAACCAACGTATCCTTTTGATTACTGCAGATTTATTTCATATTCCTTGCAAATTGCATCGCTGTCCTTCTGCCCTCGTGAAGGTGCCTTTTGAAAGACTGCATTGCAAATTGTGCCTAATTGTGGGTCCTGTGGATTGTGTGGTTAGGTAGCGGCCCCTCACAAAACTGAGTGAAAGCCTGGGGAAGAAGGAAGGAACATAAGAAGGAAAACTAGCAATGTATGTATTATTGCTCTGTTAGAAATTAAGAGACATTTTCTACAATCCAGAGTAACTACGGGAACACGTAAGAGACATTACGTGTACCCGTAGTTACTGCACCACCTAGTGAAAACCTATGGGAAATTCCTATTGCAATCCAGAGCAAACTGTTCTTACACCAGAGCAAGGACTCCCCGTAGTTACTCTGGATTGCGCCCATTATCTAAGACAGGGAAAAGCACATGCATAAGGTGATCTGTTGCTGAAAATGCAAGATCTCATTTTGATACTGTTGTGGTTAAATACAGATCACACTCTTCTTTGGTGCAAGTGGTTAAGACACTGTGGCTGTTAACCAGCAGACCAGGGTTCAAGACCTGGGTCCCCAAAAGACGAGGATTTCCTGCTACAGGCAAGGGGTTGGATTAGATGATCCACTGGGTCCCTTCCAATTCTATGATTCTATGAAACTAGTTATTCCCTGAAGTCTTCATCAATACTAGGATAGAGAGAGGACAAAAAGACCTCATTCCAAGTACAGTGGCAACTCACATAAATTTAATTTGTTGTTACAAATTATGGCATGTTTGTTACATGAAATGTTCTTTACGTGAAGCAGATTTTCCCATAGGAAATAATGGAAATTCAGACAATAGGTTCCACAACCCAAAAAATATTCATAAAAAAATATTAACTGTATGTAAAAATGATGACAAAACACTGGAATTGAAGTCTACTTAGGCTACATTCCTAAAGACACTTTCCTGGGAGTAAGCCCCATTGAACACAATGGGGTTTACTTCTGGGTAGACCTGGTTAGGAGGCTGCTATCAAAGATACTTTCCTGGGAGGCTTACGTAGGCTGCTGCTGGATGTGGGGGCACTTGGGAGCAGTTAGGGGCTTCCGCCTCTGGCACCCCCAGGCAATTGCTCCCAAGTTGCCCCCAAGAGGTAGCAGTGCTGGCCGGCAGCCCTTTTAAACAGCCTTCGCATGGAGCGTCAGGGCTGCAATGCGCGCATGCCCATTAGGCACCAGAGAGGTTTGCTTGTTAGGTGAAGCCGATTCGTTATGTGAAGCAGGATTCCTTGGAAATTTAGACTTGTTATGTGGAACATGCTTTACGTGAGGTGCATGTTATGTGAGTCACCACTGTACTTCAGAGAATTTTAAATTTGGTGACATAGCTAGAAGTGAGCAAGTCAGTCTTGGAGGGAGCCTCAACACTTAGGAGCCATTCCGAGTGAAGCCATTTCAGGGTGACCATATGACCGGAAAAACCTGGGTTGGTCTGGATTTTTAGCCTCCTTTCCAGGTGTCCTACATTTTGGCTTCATTATCCTACATTTTGGCTTCATTTTTGAACTTTGTGATGGTGTGCAGTACCCCATCATGTCATGTGTCATTGGATTCGTATTGAAGAGCAGAAATCAATGCAAAAATCAGTTTTATTTCCTTCCTATCAAAAATTATGGCCAAAAAACTGAAAAACAAAAAAAATTAAAAAATATATATTTTTGGGCAATTTTTAAAAGCGGGTAGGAATTTTGGCCTGGAGGTTCAGGAATTTTGGGTTTGACATCTAGTCACCCTGCATTAGATGAAGGCTGCAATCCTAAAGAGACGTTCCTGGGAGTATGGCTCATTGAACACAATGAGGCTTACTTATGAGTAGACATGGTTAGGATTTCTCTACCAGCATTATTATTAATATTATTATTAATTATTATTTTAACAATTTTTAATTAATTTATTTATTAATTATTAATATTTTTGTGGTTGTATTTTGTGCTTAATACTAAAGCTGGCATCCATTAACCCTGATAATGCCATTAAAACCACTGGATGGTCTTTCTGAGAACAGACAAAGTGGTTATCAGACCCAATGGACACTGACTAAAATTGAGAGCTGGGGAAGTTAGAAGAGACACAGTGGCTGCAATCCTAACAGCACTTTCCTGGGATGAACCCCCACTAAACTCAATGGAACTTACATCTGAGTAGACATGAATAGGATTCCACTGAAAAGAAAATATTTTTTACTCAGCATGTAATTAAACTGTGGAACTTCATGCCACAGATTGTGGTAATATCACCTGGCCTAGTTTCATTTTTCTACTATTGTAACTGTGAGTTTGTTTATATCTGGATATAGTTCTTGTTTTTCAATAAAATCCCGTTTCCAAGAAAAGATAACACAACATGACATAGTAAATAACTGAAATACACTGCAGGTTAAAATACACTGCAAGTTAAAAAAACTCAGAGCTGTAGTAGAGTTGCTAAGACCAGGATATAGTTTTTCTTTTTTCTTTAAAGGAAGAATCAATCTTCATTTGCTCTGCAGCTCATCACAATCCCAAATGCCTCCTTGAAAATACTGCTATGATAATACCATTGACTTAACTCAGATAATTAAAGTCTCAAATTGGGAAAAAGCTGACTGAAGAAGTGGCTGTGCCTATGGATTCAAATTGGGAAAAATATTAAAGTGATCCTAAAAAGGAAACAAGATACAATATAATGCTAATTCTCATACAAAAGGTAGCAGGTCAAACTGAAATCTGCAAATAAAAACGCAACATATTTAGAGGCAGTGGCGTAGCTACAGGACTGGTGGTGCGATAAATATTGCAGACACCCCAATGTACTGGGTTTCCAAGGTATTCTGGTGCATATACATTTCTAGGATTTCTTGTGGCAGTTGATTTCTTAATCAATCATCCAGTTTTCACTATGAGACTTAGAGCACATGTCTAACCATGGCTGCAATCCTAAAGACCCTTTCTTGGAAGTAAGACCCTTTCAGTACAGTGGGGATTACTTTTGAGTAGACATGGTTAGGATTGTGCTCTATGTCGACTCCAAAGTCAGTTGTGTTCAATGGGTCTTACTCCCAAGAAAGTATCTTTAGGATTGCAGCCATAGAGAGATCATCTTAGAGTCCTGGTCAGAGGCGGGAAAATGGCCCCTATCCAGATTTTTATGCAAGATAGGTTACTACTTTTAAAAACAATAAAAAACTGGTCAAGCTTCTCTGCTGTTTATGACAGTTGCATGACACATATCACTTAAGCAGTGATGATTCTAACAGTGCAACCTTATGTAATTCAGACACCCCTACCTCAGATGTCCATTACTATGGGATCTGGTGTGATTAAGTTAATCAGTGCAATAAAACCTGATCTGCTATTACTGCTGCTGTGAACCATCACCTTGACGTAATAGCGTACCTCTTCCAGCCTTTCAGCCTTTGACATCATCTTTGACATCCTCTCACCTGCCAAGGGAGGATAATATTTCACACATTTTATGAAGTGGACTGTAGTCCTTGAAAGTTGTTGATCGCTCTTTAAAAGCACAACGAGTCTTTGCACAGGTTACACGCAACGCAAAGTGACATCAAACGTCTTGCTTCTCCACCTCCTAACACAATAATAAGACCTCCCATTGTTGATGTTTCAAGAGCAGCTCAGTGCTTAAAAGGAAAGACAGAACAGAGAGAAACAGCAATTTCAAATGAAAGACAATTAGGCGCAATCAGCATCCGCAGCTGCAGCCAATCAATCAAGCCACCTTTATTCTACCCAATTAGTGCCAGCTGCAGTGAGATACCATAATAAAGGGTAATGGTAGAGGAGGAAAACAAACATGTTGAAATGACACTCTTTCCTGCTCTCTAATCTGTTTTTTAAAGCAGCACAACTAACACATTCTACTTAGGATTTTGGACAAGCATCTGCTTGGGAGATGCAGGCTGCAATCCTAAAGACACTTTTCTGGGAGTAAGATCCATTGAACATAATGGGGCTTCCTTTCCAGTAGCCATGGTTAGGATTGTGTTCACAGTCTCAACACCTCATTTGACAAGGAGTTGACTTGAAAAATATTGTGTATCAGATGATACAAAGTTCCATCTGTTTTGGGTGTGCGTGTGTGTGTGAGTGTGAGAAACCTCCCTTTTCAGACCCCATTATGAGTTTATTTTCATATGGCATCTTTGTCCTTGACTTTCATGTGCAGGGTGTGATCTTCAGAGTGGCAGAAGAGGTAACACAATGGTTCCCTCTGCGCTCTAAACTAGGGATGTGCTGGACGCACCATGCTGAGTTGTGAGTCAAAACCAGTGGTGGGTTCCAGCAGGTTCGCACCTACTCTATAAAACCAGTTGTTAACGAGAGATAGAACATATAAAATTTAAAAATAGCCATTTAAAAGTGGCTGCCAGATGGGCATAGAACCAGTTAATTTCTTTGAATCCCATCACTGGTCAAAACATGAGTCTCTGACCCTCTAACTCACGAGTCATAAAGGGAATCCTATTCATGCCGACTTAAAAGTAAGTTCCATTGAGCTCAGTGGGTCTTACTCCAAGGAAAGTGCTCTTAGGATTGCAGCCATTGTTGAATCTTTCCAAACTGGATTCCTGTCTCTGCACTAAATGTAGGACAATGAGCAACAGGTGTGAATTAAAGGAAGCCATTAAAGGTTATGATTTATCACCACAAAAAACATACTCATACAAAGATTCAGCAACAGAATAAGATTGCAATCCTAAGAGCATTTTCCTGGAGAGTAAAGACCCATTAAACTCAAAGGAACTTACTTCTGAGTAGACAATAGGATTGCACTGTGAGCTGTGAGAATAGGATTGTGAGCTGTTTTTGGAGTATACTGTATGATATTTCTCCATCCAGTGTTTTTCAAAATTGACTGTTTTTCAGAATTGACCCACATTTGCCATGGGATACTTCAAGTTCTGAATATTATCCTCTGAACAAAAATTGGATTAAATAAGCAAGACCCCCTTTTTTCTTTTTGACTCTGTGGGCTCTTGAAATAAATGAATTTCCTTTTTAGATGGAGAAAATTTTCTCCCCTATGATGTCAAAAAATATGACAATATGCAATAAAGGCCAATTGAATGTATGCCATAGTTCAAGCAGTAATTCTACAACAGAGCAAAAACCTCCGTCTGAAGGATAAAATAAGTGGATTAGAATTTATAGTGTGTATTTTCTAAAAAGACTCTCATAATCTGAAATGAATCCAAGAGAGCCCAATTAAACAATCTCTCTTTCCTTGTCTGGCTTCCAAAATCTTGTTAACACCAAGCCCTGGTCATTTGTGATGGCTTTTATACAATAAGTTCAGTAAGAAATAATTATAGATCAGTTGCTGATGTAGAGGAAATCCAGGAAGGGGCAATACATATAGCTGATGAAGGATTGCGGCTGGCGGAGTTATTGGAAACTGAAGTCAGAACGTTTAGGGTAATTCATGACTGCATGAACCTCGTTGTGATTAGCTGGTAGTTATATATAAAGCTGTTCTTGCACTTAGGGATGGTCTGTTTCCTGCAAAGACATCTGTAGGAATTGCTTTGTCCAGATAAAAAGATAAGAATATTTCTGCCCATCAGTACAACTCGCCTATTGTTGCGACTGTTGTGGTGTGGGTAATAAATCTATGCTTTCCCTACAATGCAGAGTAACTACAGGAAGATGTAAGAGGCACTTACTCTGGATTGCTTGATGCATTTCCCATAGGTTTCCCATAGGTTTCCCTACACTGTAATTACGTCTGTGTAAAAGGTCCTGTACTTACTCTGCATTGTAGCCTTCGTCATTTGGCACCCAGGGCCCATAAATTTCTTGTCACTCTCATATGTTAAAATTATTTAATTAATTATGATCAGTATTAATTAATTCAATTAATTAGATATTAATTAATATTTTTCTATTTTCATATTTTCCTTTCCAATTAAACCTCTGCTTTATTTTTTGAGAGGAAAGGGTAAGGTTGTCCTCTGGAGCTTTTGAATGAACAAACCTTTATTGGCATAAGGAAAAACAGTATAAAAACTGATTAGATTAAAAATAAAATTTACAATAAATACATTACAGATTGTTGAGCTCCACGTTTGGATTGGGACCATTCTGGTGACCTTGCATTCCTCTGTGCCTGACCTGAACATGAGCCAAGGCTGCTTTGCCTACTCATGAACTGTTGCTGTATAGCTCAGTTCCACTTTCCATAGTGCTCAATACTATTATCAGAGACTTCTTTCTGGGTTGATTTGTGGCAACTGCATTTGTGGGGACTGAATCAGGACCATTCTGAGGTCATTGAATTCCTCTCAGTCTGCCCTTTCCAACAGACTAAGGGACACGTACCTGTTCATGAGTAAAGGTGCAATATTGCTCAGTTTTATTTTCCTTTGGGCTCCATGCATTTCAAGGCTGTTTTTTGCATTGGATTCAGCTGCAAAATTACGCATCCAATGGCATATGAATTGAATGGGTCACTGCAAAGGATTGTAGCAATTTTAGTGATTATTATTATTTTGGTCACTCCCCAGTGTGTTCTCCCGCTGCCCCGAGGTTGGTTCCCAGATCCCAGGGCCCCCCAGACTCCTCTCTAGGAATTCCACTGACTGGGCTGAAGAGGAGATACCCGTCACAGTGGCCCCAGTTCAGTGCTAGAAGATCAGTTTGTACACAGGTTCTCCCTCTGGCAATGACAGTCAAAGCAATTGTTAAGCTATGAAAGATCCTAAAGTCCTGTTGGAATGAATTTCATGCTTGGCCCATCCAGTGAATGTTTAGTAGGTTTTCAGTGAGCTGGCAGTGGCATTGGAGTCACTAAGGCTGTAATCCTAAAGACATTTTTCTGGGATTGAACACAGTGGGGTTTACTTTTGAGTAGACATGGTCAGGATTGTGCTCTGAACCTGCCAAGGTAAGTGGCATAGCGAAACAGGGTGCAAAGCACTATGTTTTTCAGAGAGCTTCAGAGTGGCATGAAAGGGACAATTCCTTTCTCTTTCAGAGCCATTTCAGGAGATGAGAGCAAAAGGAGTATGCCTGGCTCTGAAAGGGAGGAGCCCCTTGCATGTCTCAGTAAGGCTCCCTTGGGCATTGGCATGGGGAAGGTGGGGTATAAATATCAATCAATCAATCAATCAATCAATCAATCAATCAATGCATTGCATTGCATTGCATTGCATTGCATTGCCCTTTTGTGCCAAACCGATGTATACCATTCCCCAATGTATTCCATATTTCCTTGTACTATACCTGTAACTTTAATTATAAAAAACCAAAAAATCAATGCATACATACATACATACATACATACATACATACACACCTCACCCTGGGGTAGCTTGAATGATTTCTCCTGAGTTCTCCAACCAGGCAGAAAGCCACATCTGAGTGGAGTATCTGGATATTTTCACTTGCAAACAATGCCACGAGGGACTCTAAAGACAGACCCTCCAGTTGTGCGGTTTGAGCGTTTGGTGATACTTTCTAAAATGAATGCAACCACGCCACTTTCTTCTCTGGGAGAAGAATAGGGAAGGTCAAAGAGCTGTTTCCTCACTATCTTCTCCTTCCTTGGTGTTCCTCTTCAGATACTAAAGACTTCTTGGTGGGCGCACATAAGTGAAGGCCAAATCAAAACAGCAAAAACTATTTTTCCTCTCTTTTTCTCACTGCAACTAGCCTTTATGGGAGAAGAGCTTTCTTGTTATTTCAAAGCTCTCTGATGCCTTTGTGTTGGTATGTTTTTTTCCTTTCTTAGAACTTTGTTCTGAAAAAATAGGACATGGCAAAAAACACACACAACCAAATAAAAATATGTGGTCTCTGAGGATACATGTTTCTATCCTCTGCACATGGTTCTTCTTCTTCTTCACGTGGTTTTTTGTGACTCCAGCTAGTTCCTGACACATCCATCTGTGTTACATAAAACGGTCCATGAGTCTACCTCATTGAGTAGTCCAAGTATAGGTCTTGGGTGCAGGTCTTATCCAGCCTCGCCATCTGAAAATGTTTTGTGGGCTGCTTCAGTTATTTGATGGCTGCAATCCTAACCATGTCTACTCAGAAGCAAGTCCCACTTTGTTCAATGCCTCTTACTTCCAGGAAAGTGTCTTTAGGATTGCAGCATAAGGCTGCAATCCTAAACACACTTTCCTGGGAGTAAGCCCCACTAAAGATAATGGTACTTACTTCTGAGTAGACAGGCATAGGATCGCAGCCTAACACCTCAATTCCATATTTTCCTTAAGCTACTGAGCAGGCTTAGAGTTTTGCAAATGTGTCGTAAAGCACATATGTAGCACTTTGGGTATATGTAGCACTGACCGGAAGACAGTCAGTCTTTTTTCACTGGTTGTGTTCTTCCTCCTCGGTTTTTAATTTTCCCCCTTTATCTTCCTTTATTTTCTTCTTGTAATTTTGTTCAATGATTGTGCCACTGGTTTATTATTCACCCATAAAGGAGGAAAAATATTATTGAGTGAGGTAGCCTGATGATTTATTGAAAATTAAGTGATAAGAAAGACAACTCATGCATGAAGAATTATCAGTCGAGTGGAGAAGTAATTAGTTGTTGCAGATTGGGGTGACAAAAGTGTAACCATCTACAGTAAGGGGGCACCACATGGTTGTGAAATATTTTGAATGATACTTCTCTGCAATCTCTTAGGAGGTGATATACTGAATGGTGGTGCCCAGATTCTGTGATCTTCCATTCAGATAGCCAGGACTGTGTAGGTCAGGGAATTAACAAACTGCTGACACAATCAAGAAGTATGAAGTGCTTATGCCCAAATCAATCACATTAATGTTTCTTAATTAGATTGGTATCATGCAATAATTCAGTTTTATAGTGACTACACAGAAACTACAAGGAGATTTACACATCAACATTACAGCAAGGAACAAGGAAAGGGTTTGGTATAATTGGTATATTTTCCATCTTTTTTCAGATCGTGAACTCTTTGGGACAGGGACCCATTAACCATTAATTGTTTTCTTTTTCTTTGTAAACCACTGTGAACTTTTTAGTTGAAAATGGTACATAAATATTGTAGATAGATAGATAGATAGATAGATAGATAGATAGATAGATAGATAGATAGATAGATATTAGGCATAATGCTTGGAAAACTTCTTCACATACATCTGGTGATGGTTTTTGTCTATAAGACAGAAGTATGCCTGGGATTCTTGGGAGGAAATACTGTATGAATCTAACTAACATACCCTAGAATCCAGTATAACTACGGGCGCACGTAAGAGACATTACGTGTACCCGTAGTTACTGCACCACCTAGTGAAAACCTATGGGGAATTCATATTGCAATCCAGAGTAAATTGTTCTTGCACCGAAGCAAGGACTCCCCATAGTTACTCTGGATTGTTCCCATAGTGAAAATGCTTTTTGGAACAACTATGATTTCAGAGATCATTGCAAACTATACTTGCATACTATTGGCACACAGCTAATAGTGGCACACAAATACAAAATCAGAAACTGGTTTGGGGTGAAGATGCAGGCAAATAGTGGATCAATGTTTTAGACAAGATTTTTTCAAAGTGCACTCCTAGGAGTCCTGGAGTTCTTGAGACCCTCACCATAAATGACCATCATCTGCTTGGTGCTGTGACATTCTGTGTATGTGCCAGTGCTCTGGGGCTCCTTGAGATTCTATGCGTGTGCTGGCAGGGCTCCTTGTGAGATTTCATTTAGGAGTGTAAAGGGCTCTAGAGCCCAGAAATGCTGAGAATCGCTGTTTCATGTACATCCAGCCCAAGCCAAACCACTGCTTAGGGTGATGCTACATCTTTCTACTCTTGCCCCCTTCATATCTTTCTTTCTTTCATTGATGCTGGCAGATAGTGATTCAGAAGAAAAAAGGAAGAGTTCTGAATAGACAGACTTTGCCCATTCAGACTGTGCAAAATAGTGGTCCCCAATCTATAGTCTGTGGATCAAAGGTGGTCCATTAGACTTTTGAGAAATAATCCATGTGGTCTCAAGAAAAAAAAAGATTGCCTTCAATCATTTCCAGAGTTCAGAGTTGCACATGATAGCATGTCACAGTGGAACAGATTGCCAAGAGAGGTGGTGGACTTTCCCTCACTGGGGATCATCAAGCAGAGGCTCAATGAGCACCTGTCAGAGATGCTCTAGGAGGATTTCCTGCCACAGGCAGAGGGTTGGACTAGATGACCAGCATTATTGGTCATCTATTGGTCATATATCTCAGTTATCCTGAGATATAACTTTTCTTATTTCCAGGATTTCCCAGGATATTCAACTTATTTTATCCTCTTATTTCTCTTTAACCATTTGTATGTTCATTGTTCTGATGTGTATTATGCCAATAAAGGTCTTTGAACTTGACTAGATGATCTACTGGGTCCCTTCTAACTCTAGGATTCTATGATTCAATTCTATACTGTCTATGATTCACATTTGGAAAACCAGAAAGACTGCTGAACTACAAAATAATGAGTTCCAACAGTGCAGGAGTCTACTGGGATTGGGGCCCATGTCTTAAAATGTCGAATCTTACAAAAGAACCAGACAGAAATGCTTCTGAATAACTGTTGTGATGCCAAATTGTGTCCAATACTTTGAACTGCAACAGAAGCTGGAACTGAGAAAATGAAACTTTTTCCCTTTTGAACTATTGTTACAGAAACTGTCGAGGTGAAGCTCTTATTTCTCATCACTACAACCAAAGGAAGCAGATTGGATGTTGGAATGGACCAGATTGGATGTTGCAGTTCATAAATAAATATTCCAACAGTGGTTTGCTTTGCTTGAAAATGTTACCATGAAAATGGTGAAGAATCGCGTAATGTTTTATTCAAGCAATAAGCTAAGCCAGACCGAGCGCTTGGGGACTGTGAGAGCACACCTTGGGTGATCATTTATTTATTTTATTTATTGAGGCTCCTGCTTGCATATGTAAAAGTATTGTCAGTGTCAGGCTCCAGGCATGTTACCAGATGTTAAAAACATTTAATCAAGCTGAAGCAAGAAAATCAAAGCAATGAAAAATGAAAAGAACAGGAAGTATGAAAAACGCCTTTCCAGGCAGCAAAACAGAACTAAAGCTCACCTTTTGATTTCTTCTGAATCCTCAGATTTCCAAAAGTGCATCAATATGCATTACCCAGGCTTGAATTTTTTTTCCTCCCTCCTAAGCAGCCTTTCATCTTACAGCAGAATATCCAGGTTGGAGATAATGTCTCTGTATACCTTTGACATGTTTTAATGACATCATTTACAATCAATGGGTAGCAAACCTTTTCTTCAGACTATGATTCTGGACAAGATGTTTGTAGGCATGTAGAGATATGCCCCATATCTATTCTGGAACCCCTATGGATATCTGAAACTCTGGATATGGGTGAACGTCCATTCCCATGATCTCAGGGCCAGCCATTCCCTTCTGATATGAAGGGAGCTTCTGCCCTCAGTCTCTGTTGAGTTTAGACTGATTTCTAGAGATGAAAAAATTGCAACTTCTAGTTTTATGGAGAAACAAGAATATGTGTAGTTAGCGCCTTTTAAGGCATTGAATGTTGTGTCAGCAGGGTGCCCAGATGACCGGAAAAACCCGGATTTGTCCGGATTTTTAGCCTCCTGTCCAGGTGTCCTACATTTTGGCTTCATTTTGAAACTTTGTGATAGTGAACAGTACCCCATCATGCCATATGTCGTTGGATTTGTATTGAAGAGCAAAATCCAGTGCAAAATCAGTTTTGAGATATCTCCTTCCTATCAAAAGTTATGGTCAAAAAAATAGAACAACAAAAAAATCACATTTTGGGCAATTTTTTTCAGTGGGCAGGAATTTTGGCCTGGGATTAGGAATTTTGGCCTTGGGGTTCAGGAATTTTGGGTTTGGCATCTGGTCACCCTGGTTGTGTGGCCCATCTGGAGTTGGAGAGAAGCAGAACCTCTTGGTGCACACAGGTGTGTCCATGCTGGGGGACTCACCCCATCCTTGCATAAGTAAACCCTCAGGTATGGGATCTGTGAATTTGGGGGGTCCCCCTGTATTTTTAAAGAGACATGGTTTGAAACTACCTCTGCTTCACACAAATATCTGCACAACCTAATGGGAAGATGTACAGTGTTCATTTCAGGAGCTGTCTGGTCTTCCAGCTGTGGATTTTTCTATTTACTGGATCTATAACTTACTGGATCATTTACTGGATCTATAACTTACTAGATCTTTTTCAAATTACTGGATCTATAACTTGATTCCAGGTAAGAAAATACATTGACTATTTTGTCTTAAATACAGGAATCTGAATGAAAAGATACCAACAAACTTTTTCAGTGTCAAATGCATTTTTTGTTTATTCACCTGTTTAGCAAACCAGAAAATGTGTTTCCAGTTAAATATCCATCGTAACCGTTAAAACATTAGTTTATTTGAAACGTTTGTAATCTTCTTTTCTACCCATCAGAGTCACAGCAAACAACAAACAGCAATTAAATGAAACAGCAATTAAAGCACAGGCAATCAGACCAGGAAGATACAAATTACACTACCTCCCCTTCTCAAAAGAGGCATGTGAGAGACTTGGAAAGAATTAAACTTTTATAAGGCAGAACCTTGACACTGAAGACAAAAGAGATCAATACATGCCTTGGAACCAAATAGTGGGTTCATGTCACCTAGTGAGGACTTCCTCTCATTTAGTGGACAGGGCAACTTGCCAGGTGGTGGGAGTGGTAATGCACCATTGCTCCCAGTGCTATTCCCTTCACAACATCCTCTGAGAGGGTTGGATGCTTTGAAGGGAGCAGTGCTGCTTAGTCCCAGAGTGTCCAGACATCTCAGAGGGTTAGACGCTCTGGCAGGGGGAGCGCTGGTTGCGCAAGTCTTGGGAGCCTTGCGTGACCAGCGCTGCCCCCTTCAAAGTGTCCAACCGTCTGAGAGGGTTGGATGTTCTGAAGGGAGCAGCGCGGCTCCCCCTTCAGAATGTCCAGCCCTCTGAGTTGGCTGGCCGTTCTAAAGGGGCAGCGCTGGTTGCACGAAGCTCCAGAGCCTCGCACGGCCAGAGGCCCTCCCTTCAGAGCACTCCAGCCTCAGAGAAGCTCGGGCGCTCTGGAGCGGGCGGTGCTGTCTGGCCCTGCGAGGCTGGGAGAGATTGCTCTCCCAGCCTCGCAGGGCCAGAGAGCCCTCCTCTAGCATGCTCAAGCCATGCTCAAGGTGTGTGTTATAGTCTGGTGCGTGTAAGAAGCTGGGAAATATGGTATATCTTTGATTCTTATGATCAAGGGAATAAAGTTTGGGCCTGTAACTATAAGTGCTCCAGTCACGCACAAGACAAGCTTCCCCAAAGTTGTACAGCCTCTCCCTCATGAGAAAGCACTCATTGCAAACTGAAGAAACTTTCATTGTCATAACTGGATTATGTGTATGAGTAAATTAAGTAGCATTTGTTTGCATAGATGCTTTTTGCCCATAGATTTTATGCGTGGGACAATAATTCTATACTTGTCTTTTCAAAATTAAATTGTATGTTCATTCATCTTTTATTAAAAATGTTTATGCCAAGTAATTTCTGTGCTTGGCGCTTCAGTATTTACATAATGTCAAACTATTGTGCATGATTAATCTTCCCCAGAACCTCCTGTTAAGTAATAGTATAAACACACGGCAACCTTCATGCTGTGCAATAAAATGCAAATTAATCAAGTCTTTTTAACAACGGTGTTTTGAACTTACAGATTATAAATGAAAAGCCAGCAGTTAGCTTGTTTGCTTGCAAGCAGAAGTGAATGCTTTTTCTTTTAAGGACACATAATACTCTGGCAGCAGCGGAACACACATAATATTTTACATCTATTATTTGTTTCATGTGCAACTTTAATTTATTCCCCTTGGGTATGTGATACCTGCTCCCTTTATCATGCCCATCTGCATGGTTGTTGCTTATGAGATCTAAACTGGAAACCAATATGCACCAGGAAACCCTTCCCCAGTGCAAAGCTCTCTGTTCTGCTACCCCACAACTCTTCCTGACACCAGATCTGGACAGTGTGACACAGTGGGTAGACACATCTATGGTTTAATATCCAGCAGGCATTGTGCTCAATTTCCAGGCAGATGTGATTGCCCAGAGCTGGTGGCATAGCTAGAGGGGGCAGAGTATTTCAATATTGAAATACTTATTTTCATGCACCTTAAGAAGACCTATTGAAATTTGAAATTTATGGACATTTATGGACTCTTAATCAGAAATAATCAGGTTGGAAGCCCCACCTATGGGGTTCTATTGAATCTATGGACAATAAGAAATAAGAGGCACTGATGCATGTTTATTTTGCAATTTTCAAATAATATTTTCTGTTAAATACAGTATTGTGTGTGATAAGCCAGATAGCAAGTGTGTTTGTGTACCAAATACTGTGTACCTATAAAAGTACCAAGAAGCACAAAGTTTTGCAGGTGCCTGAATGTCAAGGCACACCATCTGTTGTTTTTACTATTGACAAGGCAAACCAGGCTGTTTCCTATTAAGTAATGACCTTCTCCAAATTCCTTCAGCACACCTGAGGACTATCCATGGCATACCATTGTGCCACATCACACTGGTTTCAGTGCTTGCAAAACCTTTGCTTTGCACCCCCTTTAGCCATGCAACTGAATGTGTGTTGAACATCATCCCTGCTGACTGATGGATGGGACATTAAAAATGTTGTTATTCATTTTACTCAGAAGTAAGCCCATTGTGTTCAATAAGCATTAAGCTGTGATTATTTCTTATTGCAAACAAACATTTCTACTGAAGGAATGCAGTTTCTCAGTTGGCTAACATCGGTTTCAGGCTGCCGAACTTCCTTGACATCTAAAGAAATGTGCTGATTCAGCAACCGACGATCATGGCTGAATAACCATCATTATCCACATGCTATCCTGAAAGAAGCCATATTATTTAATTATATCTCTGATCTTGAAAATATTTGTCCTAAGGATAGAATCCAGCTTTGCTTTCTTAGTGCTCCCTTTGCAGTATTTTAACTTTCATGCATATGCTCAGTTGCCATAATTAGTTTTTTATTAGTAGTGGTAGGACATGGCCTTTCCAGCTACCTTCTGCTATTAATTCCACTAGAATTTCCGCATGACATTATTTCTGCATCTCCAGAGATCACACCCAGGAGCTAGTGGTGTAGCCAGAAGGGCAGCAAATCTCCATTTATTGAAACCAAATGATATGCTACAAGTTATTCTGAGAATGATTCTCCCCATTCCCCCCACCCCCATTTTAAGCCTCTTCTTAACACTTTTTTATGTCACTAAGGGCACAGTCCTAACCATGTCTACTCAAAAGTAAGCCCCATTCTCTTCATTGGGGCTTAGGGCAAAATCCAGAGTAACTATGAGGAGTCCTTGCTCTGGTGTAAAAACAATTTACTTGGATTCCAATATGAATTTCCCATAGGTTTTCACTAGGAGGTGCAGTAACTATGGGTGCACGTAATGTCTCTTACGTGCTCCCATAGTTACTCTGGATTTGGGGGGTACTCCCAGGAAAGTTTTCTTAGGATTATAGCCTTAGGCTGCAATCCTAAAGACCCTTTCCTGGGAGTAAGACCCATTGAACGCAATGGGGCTTACTTTTGAGTAGACATGGTTAGGACTGTGAATCACAAAATTGCCCAGTCTCAATTATATGTTTCATCAAGAATTAAGATTTATGCAGCCTCAACAGCCCGTTGAAATGGAGAATGAGACCCATTCTGTTTGCATTGCCTGAAACAGGGAAACAATAGGTAAGAAATGCCTTTATTACCGTACTTGTAAAGTGGAGGCTGAATCCTACACAGTGTTCATCCTTAATCTGCTCAGGACAGAAACTTCAGCCTTGTTATCTATTGACCGCCATTTTAATGTGTTTTTAATTGCCTATTCAAACAAACCTATAGCAATTAAGGAGAAAATATCTTTCCTTTTGAAAAATGAATGAGCTTTGCAATTAGAAGTAATTGTCCTTGTTAATTATAAAATACTCTTTTATTTTCTGTTGACCCATATTTTTTCTTTATTAAAGGAGTGGTTAATAGCTTTGAAAATTCCATTATAGGGTAGGCGATGCCCTTCCATGTCCTTATAGGTACAAAGGCCTTTGTGCAAGACAAGTACGTAGTGTGGAGAATATATGGTCAAGGTATTTTTCAAATGTACACTGGGCAGCCCAGTCTTGAACCAACACTTTACAGCAAGATGGGCACACTGTCACCAATGTGCATGTTTTGACCATGTGAAGGACAGTCACTGATGAATGACCTGCACAGGCCTCCACTGGTATTGGAATGGCACCTGTTGGTGGAGGCAAATCCTATGCCAACTGGTGGAGATGGGATGTTAGCTTTAAAAATTCTTTTGAATAATGTTTTACTTTGAAAACAGCATCCTCTTTCCTACAATCTGGAGGGTGCAATCCTAAATTAGGCAGTGGCGGGATTCAAATAAATTAACAACAGGTTCTATGTCCCATCAGTATCCAGTTCTCATAATCAGGCACTCACTAGCATAGAACCTGTGAGAACCCCCTGAATTCCACCACTGAATCTAGGCCAGCATAACTCACTGGGCTTCCCATTTCTGTGGTGATGTAGGGAGGCAAGCGCATGTCTGTGCACTGGCCTAACCCTCCCCCAAGAGTGGAACAGAAGTGCCTTACAGCACTTTTGTGACATCCTCAGTTCAACACAGGACTTATGCTAGGGTTTAGGCCAGCCTAACTGGAGGTTAGGATTGCAGCCGAAGTGGTATAATGCACACGTCCCAATTTGTGCTTATTCCATCTGATTCCTCCTGCATGTATGAATCAGACCTCACTGTTATCCACAACCTTCAATGGTCTATCCACACAATCATTTCAGTGGAACCAGTTCACATATACATGTGAGCGTTGTGCAGGAGGAGAGTCATAAGTAGAGAATGACGCATATATATACAGTCATGTGTTTTATTCTCTGAAGGGCTTGTGAATCAATTAACATTGTTTCAGGCAGTTGGGTTTGATAGCGGTTGGTTGTCTTCCAAGTCTTTAATTCCATATTAATACAATTTTTTTAATCAGTGCATCTGGGTAAATTTTCAGGTTTGAAGGTAAAATTGATTGGTAACTGTGATTCAGGACTTCATTGTTGGGAGATTAAAATATCTTGGTTTTAATCAAATTTTAAATGGAATTGCGTAGTATGAAAATTTCATTTTCGGGAGATGATGGCATTGATCTAGAAAATTATGAAAGAACATTTTCTAGACACCAATTGATTATCCTTTGTTGTTTAGTAGATTTCAGTGTGCTTATTATTAAAACAAATTAGATTTTGCATAGCTTGGGTTTTGAATATAAGCAGTTAATTTCCTCTAAAACAAAAAAAAATCTTACTAGCTGTGTTTCTGTAACACTTGAACTTGTCTAATTTTATTATTTCATCAGCTAAATGGATAGATTTTTATTGTGTAGCTGGGCTATTTTATTGAATTGATTTATGATGCTTTTAGGATTCTTACTGAATTCTTAAATATTCTTTCTTATTGTGGTTTTGACAACTACATTTGTTTGCTTATGATTAACATATGAAAAAGTGCGATATTTTCAAATTTTATGTTGGAGCAATGCAATAACTAAAGTCATCGGTTGGTAAGTTAGGATTTAATGGTAAACATGGTGTACTTTGTGAAGAACTATAAATAATTTTCTGCAAAAACCCATTTGGCTTATGTCCACAGATTTCATGCTCTTGTGACTGCAGTAAAACGTCTTGGAGAAACTGATATCTTGGAAATATGTCTTTCTGATTAATATCTTTGTCAAGACAAACACATACAAACCTGAGTGTTCTATATGTGTTTCAATGAAGAGCTGGGAAAATGTAGTACTGTATAATGTTTATAACTTTTTTCATTTATTTGGAGAATATCTCTCTATCGTTACTACTAAAGAAGTTGTGTGACCCGCGGCAAAAAGCCCTGCATGGTTCTTTTACGGAGGTCTAGCTGAGCACCATCACTGCTTTTAGTGCTGGAAAGGGAGGATAATCTTGGAGGGTGCCATGATGTGGCATGATGTATATGAAAGCGGCCAGTGTGTCTAGTAATATATAAAGGGTTTCTGCTGAAAGATGAAGGCAACGGATAAAGCAAAATCTTTCTTAGCTGTCATCTTGTAAAAATGTTATCATACCCTACAATCCAGAGTAACTATGGGAGCATGTAAGAGACATTACATGTACCCATAGTTACTGCACCACCTAGTGAAAACCTATGGGAAATTCATATTGCAATCCAGCAAATTGTTCTTACACCAGAGCAAGGACTCTGGATTGCGCCCTAAGGGACCTACCGTAATCTGTTGATGTCTTCGTGGAATGGACAGCTCTCAGTTTTTGCATTTTATTTCCACAATGAAGAAAATGCACCATGGCCTTGTTTTGCTGGATGTTCACATCATTCACCGAATCTGTGAACTTGCACAATGGCCGCTGTCTCTGCCCCTGTTCCAGTCAACTCTCATTAATTCCAAAATATTTCTTTTCGGCCCATTTTCAGCTGTTTTTCAAAGAGAAAATTTTTGTATTAGACTGTGTATAAATATGTGATAGAAAGGAAAAAGCATTCATTGACTTGGGTGACTGATCTTCTGAGGACCCCTGACCATGAGCCCTGAATCTGAAGCCGCCTGACCTTCAGCCCTGAACAAGTGATGGGGAAAATGGTCTGGACAAGAGCACCTGATGGACTGAAAATTGAGCAATGAGTCTGACCCCCATCTCCCAAATCCAGAAAAACTACAGGAGCCCGTAATTACTGCACCACCTAGTGAAAACCTATGGGAAATTCATATTGTATCTAAGTAAGTTGTTCTTACACTGGAGCAAGGACTCCCTACAGCTACTCTGGATTTTGCCCTAAATTTCATGCAGAATCTTTTGTTGTGACCAACCTGCAGGGTGCTTGTTAACTCTCTTCTTTTTGCAGTCCCGCACAGACTAAAGTAAAAGTTCTGTTGATGTTCTGGAGGGGGCATATATGACTGCATCTGGACTGTGTTTGTCCTGGATGTTATGCAAAACGTGGGGTAGGAGTATTGAGAACCACTTGATAGTAGGCCTGTCAGTTTGGGATACAGATTTTTGAAGATCTTTGGCCCTCTGGATGAATGACCCCGTCTCAGGTCACGTACCCTCTCTGCCAACTTTCCTCTCCTGCTCAATTCAAAATTGAGTGTATGTTGCAGCCCCGTCTATCTCATCTGATTACCTGGAAGGAAAGGAAAAGTTAAATTGTTTTCAGTGAATTGAAAGTTGGCTATGGGAGTGAAAAGGGGTGCAATGTGTTTTTGCCCTATGCTTAACAGGGAAGACTGACTGATCAATATCCAGCCAATTTGGTGCCTGGTGCCAATTTGGTGCAGCAGGGTGTGCAGGGGGGAATGAGGCATTTGAAGGGATGGTGCACAGGAAGGGAAGTGTGTGCATGTGGCAAAGGGTGCATATGGGGGGATGATGCATGGTGGGATAGTGTGCATTAGGAGATATTGTGCATTGGGAGATATTGTGCATGGGAGATGGTGCACATGGGAGGATGGTGTACATCGGAGGATGGTGCATGGAGGATGGTGATGGTGCACATTGGGAGATGTTGCCCATAGGGGATGGTGCATGGAGAGGGATGGTGTGCAGGGAGGGAAGTGTTTGCATGGGGGAAGTGTGTGCATGGAGGGAAGTGTGTGCATGGAGGAAGGGTGCACAAGGAGGATGTTGCACACTGGGAGATGTTGTACATTGGGAGATGGTCTGCATGGGGATGGTACTTATGGGGGATGTTGCACATGGGGGATAGTACTTATGGGGGATGTTGCACCACTACACGGTGGTGCGTTGAATGGGGGTGCGATGGAGGGAGGTGTGTGTTGCAGAGGGTGATGTTGCAAATATTCTTGAAATTTTACTCCTGCAATGTGGGTACATTTTGCAAGTTTTGAATAATATTGAAAAAGTGTTTTATAATAGGCAAAATTATATGATTCTCACTTAAAATTTTCATCAAAGCCTGAAAAAGAGTCTTCAAAAAGACAGAAACCGAGGATTTGTAGAAATAAATATAACCAAGGAGATAACCAGGCTGGACAGAAAAAATGCTTCTGAAAAAGACTTTTCACTTCAGATCTTAAGAGAAATTCATACTGTATTTTTAAATAACATATGGAAGTGCTATTTTTATTTAGAATACTATGATGTTCAAACAATAAAGACATTGATCATTTTGGAAAGTTAGTGTAAAATCTCAGGGATTCTGTTGTATGGATTGGCCCCCAAATCCCCAGAGTAGCCACAAGGTGGCAGATGAGCTATAAAGATAGTACTCAACAGAGCCAAAAAAGTTAGCAATTTGCAGTGAATAAATACTACAAATAGATTTTTTCTGCTGCAGTTTCTATGGGAGAAAAACTCCTCCTTCAAATAAAAACATGAAACTAATATATACTGTAAGCAGCCTTTTCTAGTGAAATTGCTCATGCAGAAGCTTCCAGTGTTGACATATCTACAGGAATCATTTGGAGGAAGAATGATTGCATGTGATTTTCTATATTTCAAAAGCAATTGAACTGCCCTGGCTACTGCTGGAATGCAAAACATAATGTCTCAACAACTTCCTTCCATGGTAAGCCTGCAGAGCCTCAGATGCATGTAGCAGCAAAATGATATTGTGAGCCAGGGGGTGCCAAAAAGTGGACTGGAAAGTCCGTCTTCGTACAATACATCATTAATTTGTGGAATTTGCTGCTACAAGATGAATGATGCCCATTAGTTTAGGAGGCTTCAGTATAGACAAATTTGGGAAGTACTGGCCAGGATGACTTGGAAGCAGTGGACATCTATATACCACTCAGTAATGTATCTTCAGGGGGTGGGTTGGTGGTGGTGGTGTAGTAACTATTATAGGTGCCACAATATATAATCAGTGGTGTAGGTAGTGCTGTGAGTGGAGCAAGTGGTTAAGTCACTCTGTCTGTTAACCAGCAGGCCAGGGTTCAAGACCTGGGTAGGCCCCACAAGACACGGTGAGTTCCTGTCCTTAGCCCAGCTCTGCGACGCCAGCTGGATCCAATCGTATTGACTCTGCCTTTCCATTGGACTAATTCAGTGGCGTGGAGAGGCGGGATTTGCTGCTTGGGTAACAGCCTATCCTCCATAACAATCCAACCCAGGCTTTTGTGCTTCACATGCAGCGTATGCAGCACCAAGCACGATACCATAGTCTTTCAAGACTGATGGAGGCCTGCTTTTTTAGGTAGTGCTATAATCAGTGGTAATTATAGGGGGTTTGCAACACACACACCCATCCAACGCACCTCCATCCAACACAACCCCATGTAGTGGTGCAACATCCCTCATAAGTATCCCCCATGTAATTGCAGTTGCACTGGGCTACAAGTTGCACCGGGCTATGAGCTTGGGGGGGGGGTTACAACTGGAACTTGACATTAGTGATTAAAATTGTGAAAAACAGTGTCTGAATGAATGAGGTATATATTGTTGGAAAGGTAATTTTCCAATAGTACAGATATATAGAACATATATCATCTTTAACTTGTAGGGTCTCTTCAAGGTCTCACCCAGAAATTGTCATCAGTCTAATGTCCTGAGACACCTTGGACCACAACACAAAACTCTTTAATTCTGCACCAGTTCAAGAGCTGCTGAAGTAGACCCATTGCAGGGCTGCTTTCCTTCCCTGTTCCTTCTCCTAAGTAGATGGCAGTGGCTGTTTGGGGCATGATGGATACTATGGTAGATATTTGGGCTACCCAGTGTTTAGCCATTGGGCTATCTGGAATTTGAGAAAGTGACAGCTCTGCTTCTAGAAGGAACCTAGTTCAGGACAGAGTGTATCAGTATTGCCTTATCAATGTGCCTATGTAGACTAGTCTTGACTCATAAGGATCACCAACATCCTTAGTGTTTCTAAACAATTTGTGCTGTAAAACAACGCCAAGAAACTTGCCTGAAAAGATAAAGCTTGATTTTGGCCCACTTTGCTGAAACTGGGTCACAACATCTAAATAAGTCAGGTATTCTCCTCTGACAACTGTTTGGGATTTGAGAAATTGTTCTCAATAAAAAGTTTGCCTGCAAGACCAACTTGTATTCCATTACAATCACTTTTATCTTTCTGTCACCCATAGAATAGGGAATTCTCCCCTCCTTTTTGGTTCCACATTTTTCCTGAGAAAATTTATTCCAATGACTCACAGTATCCTAATTATTGTTTTCCAGACTTTTTCTGTGAACGGTAGGATTTGATATCTATAGATAACTGCCTTGTTATAGGTCCTCAGAATAATAAAAAAGCATGCCTTCGTCAGTCTTGAAAGACTGGTATTGTGCTTGGCACGGCATACACTGCATGCAAAGCACGAAAGCCTGGGTTAGATTGTTATGGAGGATAGGCTGTTACCCAAGCAGCAAATCCCCCCTCTCTTCACCACTGAATTAGTCCAATGGAAAGGCAGAGCCAATACGATTGGATCCAGCTGGGGTCGCAGAGCTGGGCTAAGGACAGGAGCTCACCCTGTCTTGTGGGGCCGACCCAGTCTCGAACCCTGGCCTGCTG
The DNA here is from genome assembly GCA_030015325.1 of Cryptoblepharus egeriae. Taxonomy (NCBI): domain Eukaryota; kingdom Metazoa; phylum Chordata; class Lepidosauria; order Squamata; family Scincidae; genus Cryptoblepharus; species Cryptoblepharus egeriae. The sequence continues at coordinate 7,213,835 of JAREYC010000004.1, forward strand.
GTTAACAGGCACAGTGTCTTAACCGCTTGCGCCACCCACAAATAAATAATAATAAAGTGATGCAATGAAAAACAACAACCACTGTAACCAGATGGTATTAACATAATTGTTAATGATGGTGGCGTGGCTTGCTTTTCTTTTTAGCTAGCTAATTAAACAATTTATTTCCTTGTGTTGTGAAAGCTGTTCTAACTCTTATCCATATTTCATTATTGTGCCTTGTCTATGGCATTTTCTTGTTTGATCTTTACTTTAAAAATTAAGAACTAAATCAACGTTCCACCCTCTAGTCAGATAAAAAGAGTACAGTTTTAATGAATAACTGTCTCTCTTATAAATAATCTAAGTGGCATTAATTAAACAATAGTGCTGCAGTTGGTTAAAGGCGCTGTGTCTGTCAATCTCAAGATCGGCAGGTCAGCGGTTTGAGACCCAAGTACTGCAAGATGGAGCAAGCTCCTGCCCTTAGCCCAACTGCTGCCATCCTAGCAGTTCAAAAGCATGTACATGCAAGTAAATAAATAGATACTGCCTTAGTAGGAAGATAGCAGTGTTCTGTGCACATGTGGGCCACATGTCCATGGAGGCGACTTTGGATAATGCTGGTTCTATAGCTCTAGAAACGGGATGAGCACTGCACCCTAAAGTCAGTCACGACTAGCAGGAATCCCTGCACGGGACACCTTTACCTTTTTTCAATTAAAAAATTAAAAATTCTCTGCTAACAGAGAATATTTTCCTTGTGTTGTATTGCTTTATTAACTAATGTGTAGTCATTCATACAGATTTTTCTTATATGAGATAAGAGATAACTTAAATATTTTTAGGTGCAATTCGTTACATATTGACAAACATTTTCTTGTTTGATCTTTACTTTAAAAATTAAGAACTAATTCAACGTTCCACCCTCTAGTCAGATAAAAAGAGTACAGTTTTAGAGATCATAAAGTTTTACAGTACATAAAGATCAGTGTTAGAGTTTCTAGTTTAACCTGAATTCATCTTTGGCCATTGGTTGCCCTCCTTACCTTCCCAGTGGTAAGTTTTATTTTCCTTTGAGAAGGTGTTAGACAAGGAGGAAACTCCTTGCCACGGGATGTGGTGATGGCAACTGGCCTAGATGCCTTTAAAATGGAATTGCACAGATTGTGGATGAAAAGTCCATCACAAACCATGATGGGTATGTGCAACATCTTTAAAAGTAGCTTCTCTCTGAATGCAAAGTGTATAGGAATAGCATGTAGGTCTCCTGTGTACCCCTTCAGATTTCTGATGGCACTGTGACATGAAGGAGGCTGGAACAGGTTGGCCTTTGGCCTGATCCAGGAGGGCTTATGTTCTTTGGGGGCAGGGTAATGTCAGAGGCTGAGAACCCCATCACAAGTTAGGCCCAGATTAACTAACTGGAACTGAGGTTGGATTTTTGAGTGCAGGGAGTTTAAATTTGAAGCTATCCTCCTGCTTCTGAAGCTTCTCATAGCACATTCATAAGGCTGTGTCCATCAATTCATGTGTCTGTCCAGCCCACATACAGGAGATTGCACATAGCTCCAGTCCATCACTTGGGCAACATAGCAAGCACATTGCTACCATGTCACATTGATCACATATGACATGACATTGACGGCTTTGTAAATCTCAGCATTCCACACCCTAGTCTCAGGTAAAGCCACACTCAGTGCAATCCTAACCTTTCAGCTGGCTCAAATCTTGGTATAAGTCCTAAGCAGGCCTGTGCATGTTGCAGTAGTGCTGTAAGTCACCTCTGCCCCACTCAATGGGGGTTAGTCCAATGCATTGGCCTCCCCACACCACCAAAGGAACAGGGAGATGGGAGAACGGTGCTGGTCTGAATTGGTTTTGATTGCGCCCACTGATGATGATGATGATTTTTCAGATGTTTGAAATACAGTCAGGTTTTAAAACATAAAATGTCCATCTCTTAAATATTCAGTTTTAAGTGGCCAGTTTCTGAATTCACTGTTAAAGATGTTTGCAAATTACAGTTATATTCACTTCTGCTGCTAATATCACAGTATTGCCATCTGCAGCTGTTTTTTACCCTTAAGCAGCCACAGACTCGTTCTAATATAGCAGATGGATATACAATTATGTACAGCCTCGCTTGTTTCAGCTTGGAGGTAGCAATTTTCTCACCTCCATGTAAAAAACAGCAATAATAACATACTTGGAAAACAATGATGTGGTACACAGCCAGGCTTCCTTCGGAACTATTATAGGCTGGGAAAGCTGGGAGATGAATTGGAGATTGTATAATAAATCAAAGGTGCAAATACTTAACATACCCAGGGTGACCATATCACCGGAAATTTCCTTTTTCTTAGCCTCCTGTCTAGGTGTCCTCCAAAAGGGCTTCATTGTCCTTCATTTTGGCACCTTACAATGGTGTGCAGTACCCCATCGTGTCATATGTTGTTGGATTTGTATTGAAGAGCAGAATCCAATGCAAAACTCAGTTTTGAAATATCTTCTTCCTATCAAACGTTATGGCCAAAAACCTAAAAATAAAAAATATGCATTGAGCTCCATGGGAAAGTGAAAGTGCCCCATATCGCGGCTTTACTTGTGAGTAGGCAAATGTGGCATTGTCAGTTGGAAAGGCCAGGCTGAGAGGAATCCAAGACCTTGTCCACCTTTTGAGGTTTGGGCATCTGGTCACCCTGAACATACCCCAAACTTCATCACTATTCATAATCTCTCTTCTGGGTAAACAGAACGAGCTGCTCTACTGGCTATCCTGGAAAGAAACTCTCCTAGGGTCTTTGTGGTAACCATAAGAAGAGAGAATGAAATGGTCATCAGATTATGTCCTTCTCTGGTTGATAATGAGCACAATCCTCAGTCTACTCAAAAGTAAGCCCTATTTTGTTCAAAGAGACTTAGGCTGCAATCCTAAAGACACTTTCCTGGGAGTGAAACCCATTGAACACAATGAGGCTTACTTTTGAGTAGATGTGGTTAGGATTGTGCTCTCACTCCCCAGAAACTGTGTTTAGGATTGCAGTCAATCTCATAACATTTGAGCTCACGGCAGAGGAGGTTGAACCCTTCTGGAATCACTTTAAAGGAAACCACAGATCAGGGTATCCACACAGTGATTTGCAACAAGGATGGTTAGGTGCGGATTTGTCACCCCAACTTCTCACCAAGAGACCTTAACTTGTGCACCTTAAATATCCTTAACTCATTTATATTTAAGAATCAAGCGACCCAGTGAATATCTGCTCTCATGCGTAGCATTTTCATGGTGACTGATGATAACTTCATGATGACTTACCAAGAGTTCTTTCTTGGGATGCAAATCAAATCCAAGTCCTACAAGACAGGGTGAGCTCCCCTCCTTAGCCCAACTCCTGCCAACCTTGCAGTTCAAAAGCATGGAAATGCAAGTAGATAAATAGGTACCACCTCGGTGGGAAGGTGAAACAGCATTCTGTGCGCCCTTGGCAGTCATGCCAGCCCCATGATGAAGAAAGTGTCTTTGGACAGTGCTAGCTCTAAAGGCTTAAAAACGGAGATGAGCCCCGCACCCTACAGTCAGTCACAACTAGCAGTATAACCTGTGGGGGACACCTTTACAAATCAAATCAAATCAAATCAAATGAATGAATGAATGAATGAATGAATGAATGAATAAATGAATAAATAAATAAATAAATAAATAACTGCTCAGTCCCTTTTGGCCAACCTCTGATTGGTGCCACAGAGAATGCTTGCCCAGACAGATCCATCATTTGTGCATTTGGCTGCTAAGATAAGATGGCACTGAGCAGATAAGCAATCTGGGCAAATGGGGCAAATTGCTATAAGGCAGTCTGGCACTGGCATTAACTGCCAGCAGAGAAGCCAACACCAGTAATGGGGGTCAGTACCAGGACGATATGCCTGATGGTAAAAAGGCTGCCAGGATATCCTATGCCAGGCAACTCCAAGGATCTGGAGCTACCTGTGTTTGATGTGAGTATGGAAATATTTGTTCCGTTACTCTGGGGAGTCTCTAGCAGCCCCCCCAGACCCACTGGATACAGCAGCAACCTGTACGTTGTGGTGGCATGGGAACATACAATGTGGCTGCCCATCTCTTGGGTTGTGTTTCATTTTTTGTCGTTCCGACCTCCTTTCGAGTCTTCTGAATTCCTGTTCTTGGCTCTGTCTGTTTCTTGCCTGTCTGTACAAGGAATGAAGCGTGCATTTTCTCATAAGTAAGAACAGCAACTTGGTTTTGCACATTAGGTTAAAGGCCGTGATGCTGCCCTGCGGTGTCCGTGTCCTCTTGTTGAGTGCATGCCCTGAGAAAATGATGAAGAAACAACTTTCCGAAGTATGAGCTCAAGGTGAAAAAATGCACCCTGGAAAAAGTCTCATGCTGGATAGAGGAGCATGAGGTGTCCCTGCTTTTCCTGCTGCTGCTGCTCAATGATTATATTGCTTTTCTTTGTGCCCTTCTGAAAGCGTCTAATGAAATCACAGGCTGGCTTTGCCCTTGCCTCCTTCCAACTGTTTACATAATGTGCCCTTAGAAAAAACGAGAACGAAATCCCGAAGCAGCCGACTTCTATTGTTGGCATTCTTATCATGCTACAATACTTCGCTCCCAAGATGAGGTTTAACAAGCTGCAAAAACCTTTTATTTTTGAGGGGGCAAAGCCTTTATTGTTCAGAAGGTAATCTAACAGAGTGTGAAAAAATAAATGTGATGCTACCGAGACAATATTAAGAGCCGATGATGAGAGGCACCCAAGCCCTGGCTCTTAATTGGATCGTTACAGATGAAACTCATGGACCATTAAAAGGGCATCAAACATGGTGGCTGCCATTATTACAACAGCCAGTTTTGGCAAGGACAAATTGTTCATTAAGACCATATGATGGTGCTAACAAGTGGTTGTTAAAACCAAATTTAACTCTAATGGGGATGTTTCGGGGGCACAGTTAATTTGTGTCTCTATTTTATTGGGTGGTTTCCTGAGAATCATCCTTCAATCTACCATATCTTGTTCATGGCCAGCCTTTTTAAACAAGAAAGAAATAGGGAAAGGCAAGTGTTTTCCTGACTTCATTCTGTAAAAATCTTTATTTTTTAAATAAAAAAGAGATCGCTGAACAAATATGCATAAAAGCAGCATCTTTTGTGATAACACCTATCAATCCTGTTTAGATGGGTATGAATGAATGCTTGAATGTACCTGTTGGGCCCTTATTCTGTTATTTATGCCTGTCAACATTTGTTATATGCTCTTTGATGAGCCAGAGGTTCCTGCATCCCCACCACACTTGACAACGTACAATATTTGAATGCCAAGAGCTGCAATTCTAAAGACACTTTCCAGGGAGTAAGTCCCACTGAAAACAATGGGGCTTACTTTTGAATAGACGTAGCTAGAATTGTGTTCAAAATGTATTCATAGCCAAACCACATGTCAAAGAAAATAATAAAATAAGCCCAAAATACAGTATAAATACGGTTTTCAATTGGTAAATGATAACGCTGAAATTACAGTGGTCATAATCCACCACTGAATTCTTCCATGGAAGTATCATGGAAAAGAATTAGAAGTGCCTAAGAACTTCATATAAACAGGTATTATAAACAGGGTTGCCATTCCCCCCCCCCCCCCAAACCAGGACTGTCCCAGTTTTTGGGGATTGCATTCACCTTTAGGGAAGTTTGAAGGGGGTCCTGTCCCAGTTTTGTGGAAGAGAATTATGGCAACCCTAATTATAAAGTGCTATTGCAACAATTCATTGAAAGTTCATTCTTTGTATCTTCATGCAAAAGCTGAAAAAGCAACAAGAAAAATAAATTGTTTTGGTTTCTTAACTGCAAAATTGGTGTGTATGAGAACAAGTGTCATGGTTTAATATCTTATTACAATTTTACATAACTATATACATAACTTATACATAACTAAATACACAACTAATTACATAACTATATCTTAATGACCCAATATAGAGCACAATCCTATACCTGTTCAATGGGTCTTACTCCCAGGAAAGTGTCTTTAGGATTGCAGGTCATGCCCTGGTATCTGCAAAGGGTTCCATTCCAGAACTGGTTCCATTCCAGAACATTCCATTCTCAAAAATGAATTGAGAAATTGCACATGCTCCAGTTCAAAAGTGTAAAAACTAGTTGTGGTGTAATAGATAGATTGCTGAATTTGTATAGGGGAGATCTCCATATTACTACTTAACCTAGCCTACCCCAACAATGTTGCTGCAAATTGCAATGATAAAGTGGAGCCAGCCCTTGTATGCCACTCTGAGGTTCTTGTAGAAAAGTGGCCAACTAGTGTAACAATGGCAATACTTACTAAGGGGTGTTCTGGCTTCAGTACAATCATGCAGGAGTGAGAAGATGCCATTCATTGGCTAGCCTGGGACTAAGCACTTCCCATAGAAGTAATAGTAGTAAATAGTAGTAGCAAGTAGATTGCAAGTAGTAGTAGTAGTAGCAGCAGCAAGCAGTAGATTGGCCCAGCTCCACTTGCACCATGAGGACTTCATGCTTTAATGTGTGGCAACGGAAGCAGCAGAGGTTCTCTGTTCCACTTGGCACTTTGACAAATGGTTTTGTCACCCGAGTGAGCCATCTTTGCTTCGCTTCTGCCTGTGTTCCTTCTGAAATCTAATATTTCTAATTACTCCCAATTATCTATCATCATAGGTCACCCTAGCCTGGGAGATATATTGATGTCATGCTGCTTGCTGGCTATCATTAGGCAAGCGATAGCCAGCCAAAGTCCTTGCACAATCACAAAAAATAAGCTGTTCCTTTTGTTATTGATCCCGGTGGTTTCCTTTACTGCTGATTGACTAATGGTTTTCTTTGAGGGCTTCCAATTGATGAGCCACTTCTTAGGACAGGGAGGCAGCCAAAAGGAAGAGGGACTGACAAAGGCCTTTTCATTGCAGCATAGTTCATGTGTTCATGTGCAGACAGGTAGTTGTAGCTCATCAGATGAAAAGCTGGTGTAACATCAGTTTGTAAAGCTAGTTAAATCCTACTCTTGAATTGCATCTCTCCTTTTTTAATTTCCAAGAAAAGGAATGAAATTCTGCCACAGGCGGAGTGGGTTTTTTTAAAATGAAAAAATACATAAAAACACACAGCACTTCCTTTTTGGTGTAAAAAACAACTTCGTGTTTAAGATGTTTTCCAGAAATTAAATCTTAAAAAATTAGATTATGAGCACAATTCTAACCATGTCTACTCAACAGTAAGTCCCATTGTTGTATCAATGGGTCTTACTCCCAGGAAAGTGACTTTAGGATTGCAGCCTACTTCATTCTTAAAATTAAGATTACTTTTTCAGTTAGAACTTCTACCGCGGCTGCGTCAACTGGCACTATATCATCTATCGAGTACATTTGTAACATGATCATAGTTTATAATTATGGCTCCATGCTGCCTGTTCACAAGGAATAGGAGGACAATGAAGATGTTCACCCTGCTTCAGGGGACTTACTCTGAGTAGAAAGATAGGCTTGGGCTCTTACACACCTCTCCCCGTTTCCTAGATGTAGGCACTATTGACTTCAAAGGGCTTACTTCTGAATAGAGAGACAGGCTTGGGCAAAATGCATCCTCTGCTACCCCCTTGGTATGCCACTGTGGCTGCCAGATGTTGCCCAGTGGTTTCTAGTAGGGGTACCTTTGTCTGGTGGTGCCTGCTGCTGCCTCCAGCCCACTTGTGCCCACTACTTGGTGGTGCCCGCTGGTGCCAATGACTGCTGGACGGTGGTGCCCAGTGCCGCCCATTGGTGCCTGGTAGAGATACCTGGTGCTCAGTAGGGATGCCGACTGGGGACTGCTGCTGGAAGCCTCTGCTCCAGGTACCTTTCAGAGCCTATGATTGCCCAGCAGTTTCAATGCCCACTGGTAGCTACCACACAGTGCCACTGTCTGGTGCCCACAAATATTCTTGAAATTTTACTCCCACAATGGTGAGTTCATTCCACTAGTAGAAGAATATTTTTCAAAGCACTTTTTCCAATGTACTGATGTTGAATTTGTTAGATGGATCAGCTTTGCTTGCACTGAAGTGAAACAAGACAATAATTCAACCACTGGACCTGGATGATGCAACCAAGCAAGTAAGTGGTCCAAAACATTGTGAAGGGAAGGCAACTTGATCAGAAATCTTCAAAGTAACTAATAGAAAGCTGTTTGAATTTTTAAAAGATACACTAAAAGCTAACATACACTCTGAATGGAATGGTTGGTGTGCATTCCGGGATAATTCACTTAAAGGGAGAAGGAAAGAAAACCTTTTCTTTCCAGCTCTAAGTTCAGCTGTAATTGATCCCAAGTGTAAAACAAAAGTAATCTCTGAACAAAACACAATTATGGTAAGTATTTTGGAAAATGTAATGATTGTGCCCTTGGGAATCCATTGTGGGTAGAAGTTATCTGATTCCTAATTGGCCTATTAGGTCTAATTCAGTAAAAGAAAGAGATTCCTAAGGAGATAAATAATGCTTTTGTTCTCAAAACAGGATTTAATTTTCACCCCATCAAAATAGGACTTGTTCTTCTCTAAATTACAGTTCCTTATTCCAAACTTTGCTTCTGACTTGAAGTTATTACCTCTGTATCTGTTAGCTTTGGAAAGTCTACTGCAGTACAGTGAACTGTCGAAATGATTATAAATATTCAGTTCTGATACAAAAATGCTTTAAAAATAGCATTGCACAGACAGAGTAACAAATATAACATCCAGTCCCTATTCCTGTTTCAAATCTGCCATCTAGGTGACGTCCATGAAGCAGATGGAGAGTCAGTCTAAAAATGCCGTGGTGCTGTTAAGTCATCCTTATAAGGCAACAACCCGGGTTCTTGATGTTGATCACCATTCAAATGGTTTCAGTTCAACGTAATTTGGTTTTGCAAAGTGTCATGCAACTCACCAATGATTTGGCAGTGACCAGGTTTACTATGTACAGGTGCAATAAAACTCTTGGAAACATATGTTGTGACCCATCTTGAGATGGCCAATCATGTCTACCAGCATTTAAAGGAAAGGATTGGCAGATAGGAAGCATCTACTGTGCCTCAACACCTCTTCCGCAGATGTCATTCCAGGGGTTATTTCTCCCTCCACTTGATTTTGATCTTGTCTAGGAAAAAAATTAAAATCAGAGGCATTGCATCTCAGAATAGAAAACATAAGGATAAAGAACCTCACTGCTTGCTTGCTCTCTCCCCCTCCCACCCCATACTCTCCATTCTCTCCTCCTGCTTTGACACAAAGCAAATCTCAAGGACTTCTTCCATTTATCTCTGTTTTCTGATAGTTTTCATTGCTTAACAAAAATCCAGGTGTTTCATTGGATGGCTGGCAATTCTAATATTATGAGAGACACATTATTGTCTTCTTTACTGCACTTCAGTGTGACTGTGGTGCTTCTCGACAAAATATCACATTGTGTCTGAGTGTCCTTTGAGAGCTTTCACTGGCCCAATGTCTGAATTATTTTTTCAATATAGACCACTCTGTCCTTGAATGACTGGGATCGACTGGACAATAACATTTGATTTATCACAAGTCCATTATATGCAATATGCTAAATAAATAATGCTGCACCATTTTTTTTAATGAACAGCTTCTGCTTCTTTGATCCTCAACTCAAGGAAAAGTGCTGCGACTGCTTTTCCCACTCCCTTATGTATGTTTTATGTATGTTTTTCAACTTTGTTGTGCCAGTCTCACAAAATGTAGAGATCTCCTGATTGAAAGTGCACTTGCACGTATCTCTTTGTACTAGTTCAGACAACATGGCCTTCAACAACTTGCCCTGTCTTTGCGCTCTCTCTCTCTCTCTCTCTCTCTCTCTCTCTCTCTCTCTCTTCTCTTTGCAATTCTTGTTATGTAGTTACCATAGTGTTGTCTTGAACATGTTTGTGAATTGGAGACAATTTTTTTTCCTCAATTGTGATGACCAATGGATATGGTCACAGTTCTATGTTCAGATAGCAAGCGGCTAAATTCTGGTCCACACATGCAGAATGGATGGATGCAGAGTTGTAGAATGGATGTATCATTGCAAGTTTATAGTAGAATGGAATAGTAAGTATAGTAGAAAGATCTGTGAGAGTATAGTAGAATGGTCACTGAATACTCCCCTTTGCAATAATCTCCATGCAAGTGGAATGATGCCAGAACAATTTTCTTGAATTGGCTGTTTTTTTAGCTGTGCTTGGTGGTTTTTAAAATACTTACACTTATTTCTTAGTATACTTATACTTATTTTTTAATGTGTAGATGCATTTGGAAATGAAATCATGCACCTGCAGTCTAATTCATTCTACCACTTCAAGGTTCTTCCATCTTCTTCTTTTGCAGCTATCAGTCTTAGAAATTTCTTTGAAATCCCTGTCTCTAATATTTTGTGGCTGCAATCCTAACCCCCAGCTAGGCTGGCACAAGCCCCATAATGGACTGTGGTGCTGCAAAAGTGCCATAAGACACATCTGTGCCCCCCCCAGAGGGGGGGGGGTTAGGCCAGTTCACAGACATGCATTTGCCTTCCCAACCCACCATGGAAATGCGGAGATGGGTGAGATGTGCTGGCTTAAATTGATTAGGATTGCACCATGTTTTGTCCAGTAAAAGAGCTAGGTGTAACTTCTTTTCCTGCTATACCATATAACCAGTACCTGAAGCCTTCCTAATGATTATGCAACTCCTCTGTGTGTGTAACTGAGTGTGTAATTTGAAGACAAAGTCGTTGCACAGTTGACTAACTGCAATACAATTTCCTTCCAAACAGAGTATCTTACACTATCATCTCCATGACCTTTACTTTCGCTCTCCAAAATAACCCTCTCTTTATAGCTGGCCCATTCCTTGCCTACATACCATTTCATTTCATCTTCAGAGAGCGCTTTGAGACCCTCCCAATTTTATCCTTGGGCTTCCTTATTGGCACCGATCCAGGAGCAATGCTTTAAATGAATAATTGAATTGGTTGGCTGTTAAAACAATGATTAATTGTTAAAAAGACTGAATTCAAAGTGAATAACATGTTCTGAAGGATCCACATAGACATCAGACGTTGGAAACCTAATGTAGTAGATGTAGAAGTTGTAGCCTAATCCTGTCGTTGGTATCGTATTGGTATTATTTCCTATGTAGAAATAAATCCCTCTTGACTTATTCCCTAGTCAGTGCGTGTAGGATGTCAGTGCGTGTAGGATGAAAGTCTGGTGAAATTATTGAATTGATACTATACTTTCCAGTAAATGACTAACTTGACATGCCATGGAATAGCGTTAAACTGTAGAGGGGGGCTCCATATCAGTGGATTCTGTATCTGTGGATCTGACCCATGGGGGGTGGGGGTCAAGATGTGCTCCAGTCACCTCCTCAGGACTTCCTGAAGCCAACAGAGGCAGCAAGCACACTCCCACCCGCTCTGCAGGCTTCAGAAAGATCATAATGCAGTACTATAATGCAGTGGTATTCAGGCATTTCAACCTGAGACCCCCTTTCAAATTTAAAAATCTGCAGGACCCCTTGTCAAACTTACTGGGATGTTCTTCCATGTCTTCTCAGAAGTAAGTCCCATTGTGTTCAATAAGACTTACTCCCAGGAAAGCCCAGTGCCAGATTCCAAGATGGTGGATCCCACTCTCTTGCAACCCCTCTTACCCAAGGTTGCAACCCCCACTTTGAAGACCACTGCTATAATGTATTTATTTAAGACATTTATCTCCCATCTTTCCAGAAATCCAAAGCAATTTACAAACCCACAGTGTGTTAGTTCCTTCCATTTAGGATAAACTCTAAGGGAAAAAACTGCAAAGAATTAGAAAGCTCCTTTCCTCTCTCTGCGGCTCTTCTACTTCAGATTGCAGAGTTTGCAGCTGCATTACCCTGGCACTGCCACAAATAATGATGCCTGGGTTAACTGGGCCACTTGAAAGCCCAATCCTAAGTACGTCTACTCAGAAGTAAGTTCCATGATAATAATGGTTTAATAATGGTCAGCACATATTACGCGCCGCCACATCACACAGTCCTAGACACTTGGGAAGAGTCTGACTGGTGACGTGAATGAAACCATCATGAAATTGTTTGCTGTGTGTTACTGTTGATTTTCAATAAAATAAAAAAGCAGGCCTCCGTCAGTCTTGGAAGACTATGGTATCGTGCTTGGCGCTGCATACGCTGCATGTGAAGCACAAAAGCCTGGGTTGGATTGTTATGGAGGATAGGCTGTTACCCAAGCAGCAAATCCCCCCTCTCCACGCCACTGAATTAGTCCAATGGAAAGGCAGAGCCAATACGATTGGATCCAGCTGGCGTCACAGAGCTGGGCTAAGGACAGGAGCTCACCCTGTCTTGTGGGGCCGACCCAGGTCTCAAACCCTGGCCTGCTGGTTAACAGGCACAGCGTCTTAACCGCTTGTGCCACCCACAGCGCCACCCAATATTAATATAATAATAATAATAATAATAATAATAATAATAATAATAATAATAATAATAATAATAATAATAAAGAAATGTATATAATAATAAAGAAAGATAAGATTATTCATTAACTTGCATAGAAATAGCTGCATCAAAAGATCCAACTCCACTCCAGCCATGTGGGGACTAAAGCAGTGGAGTAGTCACCACCAACTTTTCCCGGAAATGTGGTTGTCAATGTGCAATGCTGCACTCCATCAAAGGCAGAGCAAACTTGCCACAGGTCTAGGGGGTCATAGTTCAGTTACAGAAAGTATACATTTTCTGCATTGCCTCTGGTAGTGGAGCATGAGACTGAGTGTGATGTGAGGATCAATCATGCGACTGTGTAAATCATGAGAGTGAGTCCTTATCAAACCTACCTAGGAGAAGGAAAACTCCCACTAAACCTCCGCTGCCTTGTGGCTATACCCATTCATGGGAAAGGCTTCAGGAGAAAACCTCGAGGAAAAATCCGGAGCTGGAGTCCCGAAAGCAGTTCGTGACTGTGTTACAGTCATGTTCTGGTAACTCCTGCGACGCAGCTGGAACCAATCGTATTGGCTCTGCCTTTCCACTGGACTATTTCAGTGGCGTGGAGAGGGGGGATTCTCTGCTTGGGTAACAGCCTATCCCCCATAAAAACCTACCCAGGCCTTCGTGCTCTGGAGAGGAACTCCAGCCTCGCATACAGCGTGGAAACAACACGGGAAGTGGCAGTTACCGGTTATAAGTCGCTGCTCGATTGGCGAAGAGCTTGACGCCAGGGGCTACTTCCGACGGTGGGAGAGGTCATCGTGCCTCATTGGGCAGCTATCGCCCGCCTTAAGCTGGGCAGCCCCCAGCCAGTAGGATGCTGCCTCGCCACGGTCTGTTAACCTCACTGGGTGCGTGGGGTTTAGGGTGAAAACCGACAAGCAAATCGACAACTCAGCACCATGCAACAAACATAAGAAAACTTCAGCCCTTAAGTTGGGCACCTGGAACGTTAGGACAATGACCCCCGGCTTTTCTGACGACTTGCGAGAATTGGATGATGTACGTAAGACAGCTGTCATTGATATGGAGCTGAGCAGACTGCAGATGGACATAGTTGCCCTTCAAGAGACAAGGCTGCCAGACTCAGGATCTATTAAGGAGAGAAATTTCTCATTCTTCTGGCAGGGAAAGCCATCAAGTGAGACTAGGGAATATGGAGTTGGCTTTGCAGTTAGAAACACCCTACTTGGATCCATTATCCCACCTACTGGAGGAAGTGAAAGAATTCTGTCTCTGCAGCTACAGACATCAGTAGGGCTGGTCACTCTTATTAGTACATATGCACCAACACTATCATCTTCAGCAGAATCCAAAGACAAATTCTATGATGATCTGGCTGCCAGTATCAAGAGAATCCCTGAGAAAGAACCATTGTTTATCCTTGGTGATTTTAATGCAAGAGTTGGATCTGACCATAGTTCTTGGCCCGCTTGTCTAGGTCGTTTTGGCATCGGGAAGATGAATGAAAACGGCCAACGCCTGCTAGAGTTTTGCTGCTATCATGATTTTTGCATTAGCAACACATTCTTTAACACAAAGCCTCAACACAGAGTGTCTTGGCAACACCCTAGATCGAAGCATTGGCATCAGCTTGATTTGATCCTCACCAGGCGCTCCAGCCTTCCCAGCATTAAGATCACACGTAGCTATCAGAGTGCTGATTGCGATACAGACCACTCCTTGGTGTGCAGCAGAGTAAAACTGCAAGCAAAGAGGCTGCATCACTCAAAGAAGGAAGGAAGACCACGAATTAACATCAGCAAGACCCGCAGTCTGGAAAAAGTGTTGGAATTTGACCATGCACTCGAGGAAATCCTCCCAGGCCCGGCTGAAGCAAACGCTTCTGAACGGTGGGAACATTTCAAGAATGTTGTTTTTACTACCGCCTTGTCAGTTTTTGGTAAGCAGGTTAGAAAGACAGCAGATTGGTTTGAAGCCCACTCGGAGGAGCTGACACCAGCCCTTGAGGAAAAGAGGAGAGCTCTAACTGCATATAAAGCCTGTTCTAGTGAGCGCAACCTTCAAGCCCTGCGAGTCGCCCGTAGCAAAGTCCAACAGATTGCCAGGAGATGTGCTAACAATTATTGGCTGCAGCTTTGCTCTCAGATCCAGGTAGCAGCTGACACAGGCAACATCAAGGGGATGTACGATGGCATCAAGCAGGCCTTAGGTCCAACAGTGAGGAAATCTGCCCCACTTAAGTCCGCTACAGGTGAGGTCATCCAGGACCAAGCACAACAGATGGCACGCTGGGTGCAGCACTACTCTGAGCTATACTCCAGAGAAAATGCAGTAACTGAAGAAGCATTAAACAACATTGAGTGCCTGCCTGTCTTGGAGGAGCTCGACAGTGAACCAACTTTAGAAGAACTAAACGAAGCCCTGGATTCCCTTGCTTCTGGCAAGGCACCCGGGAAAGATAACATCCCTGCTGAAGTTCTGAGGTGCTGTAGAGGGACCATTTCCACTGAACTGTACAAGGTATTCTGCCTCTGTTGGAGGGAAGGTGGAGTACCACAGGACATGAAGGACGCTAATATCGTCACACTGTACAAGAACAAAGGCGACAGGGGTGACTGCAACAACTACCGTGGCATCTCTCTTCTTCGTGTTGTAGGGAAGCTGCTTGCCCGTGTCATACTGAAGAGGCTTCAGGTGCTTGCAGAGAGGATCTATCCTGAATCACAGTGTGGATTCCAAGCCAACAGGTCCACCACTGATATGGTATTTTCCCTTCGACAGTTGCAAGAGAAATGTAGGGAACAAAGACAGCCACTCTTTGTAGCCTTCATAGACCTTACAAAGGCTTTTGATTTGGTTAGTAGGGATGGCCTTTTTAAAATCCTCCCCAAGATTGGATGCCCACCTCAGCTCCTCACCATCATCAGGTCCTTTCACGAGGACATGAAGGGCACTGTAGTTTTGGATGGCTTAACATCAGACTCCTTTCACATCTGAAGTGGAGTGAAGCAGGGCTGCGTCCTTGCACCAACTTTATTTGGGATCTTTTTTGCAGTCATGCTGAAGCATGCTTTTGGAAACGCAACAGAGGGAATCTATCTCTGGACCAGATCAGATGGAAAACTCTACAATCCTTCCAGACTAAGAGCAAAGTCCACAGTCCAGCTGAAATGCTTGCGGGAGTTCCTCTTCGCCGATGACGCTGCTGTTACTGCTCACTCTGCCGAAGACCTTCAACGACTTATGGACCGTTTTAGCAAAGCCTGCCAAGACTTTGGACTAACAATCAGCCTGAAGAAAACACAAGTCATGGGTCAGGGTGTGGATCCACCTCCCTGTATCACAATCTCTGAACATGAACTGGAGGTTGTCCATGACTTTGTGTACCTTGGCTCAACTATCTCTGACACTCTCTCCTTAGACTCTGAGCTGAATAAACGCATTGGTAAAGCGGCTACTACATTCTCCAGGCTTACAAAGAGAGTATGGCTTAATAAGAAGCTGACGGAACATACAAAGATCCACGTCTATAGAGCTTGCGTCCTGAGCACACTCTTGTACTGCAGTGAGTCTTGGACCCTTTATGCATGGCAGGAGAGGAAGCTGAACACCTTCCATATGCGCTGCCTCCGACGTATTCTTGGCATCACCTGGCATGACAAAGTCTCAAATGACACAGTCTTGGAACGTGCTGGAATCTCTAGCATGTTCACACTTCTGAAACAGCGGCATCTACGCTGGCTTGGGCATGTCGTGAGAATGGCTGATGGTCGGATTCCAAAAGATCTCTTATATGGAGAATTAGTGCAGGGAAAGCGCCCAAGAAGGAGACCACAGCTGCGATACAAGGACATCTGCAAGAGAGATCTAAAGGGCTTGGGAATGGACATCAACAGCTGGGAAACCTTGACCTCTGACCGTTCAGCGTGGAGGCAAAAGACCCAGCATGGCCTTCTCCAACTGGAAGAGACACTTGTTCGGCAGGCTGAAGCAAAGAGACAGACCCGAAAGCAGCGAAACCTGGGACCTGGGCAGGGGACAAATTTATTTGTCCTCAGTGTGGAAGGGATGGACACTCTCACATTGGCCTCTTTAGTCACACTAGATGTTGTTTCAGGATCTCCAATCAGAGCACGATACCAGAGTCTTTCGAGACTGAAGGATGCCAATACATTGAAGTGCCAAAATCCCTGGCATCCAACGGAGCAGTGGAACACCCTTGCAGGAATCTCTGGTGGATGCCACCAATCTTAACAAAAAGATGAGCTATGATTTCTATTAAAGTATTCAATCGATGAGGGGTGGAACAATATCTATATTTTGTATGTAATGCACACATTCTTGGGGAAATTTTTTTTGGTTTTTTTCTGTGATTTCACTAATTAATTAGTTCTATGAACAGACCAAATATTATATCCAAGGAGCAGACACCAAGGAATGTTAGTTGGAAGCCTGTGATAGTCACAAAAGAAAAGAATTTCATTAGTTTTGAAGATACCCAGTGGTGGGATTCAAATAAATTAACAACAGGTTCTATGTCCCATTAGTAACCGGTTCTCAGAACCAGGCGCTCATTAGCAAAGGGTTCCATAGAACCTGTGAGAACCCCTTGAAGCCCACCACTGATTTTCTGAAGGGTAGTTCATGGGTGATGCATTTCAGTTAAGCATTCCAGTGGTGGTTTTTGAGTATCAGAATGAAGGTTCCCCTGTGCTTTTTTCAAGATCTTTTTGATTGAAATATAAGAGCTCAGAAATTCTCTGATGGGTACTTACATTCATAGGAAGCCATGAGAATTTACTGGGTTACAAGTCAGAGTGCAAATGGAAGTGTGTGTGTTTGTTCAGGCATCTGCAGAATTCTTTCTACCCCATTTATCCAGTTGATCACCTGCCAGAAATTTGTCAGCGACAGTCATGCGCACTGCAGGCCAAGAGCGCATAAAGGTGTTTTGGGATCTGTGAAATGTAAGTAAAGTGTGCATTAGAATTCCCAATGCATTGCAGTGAGCTGCTACATGATAAATATTTGATCAGGCTAAGATCAATAAAGCTCATATCCTACCTGCTGAGATCTTTATAAAGGAGTATCACCCTGGGAAGCGAGACCACTGCAGTGTGGTCACATACCTAGCTTAGGAAAACAGGGCAACCTGTTGAGTCATATATGTTCACACATACTTACATGTATGCTCTTGTGGTCAGCTTCCCCGACATAATTCTCTCATGGTATATTTCCCCCCCCCCCAAAAAAAACATACAGTACTGGATGAAAATAAAATGCTTTATTGATTTGATGTCTATCTTATTCTGCCCCATGGGCTCAGAGTGGCAACAACTCTCTTCCCCACTCAGATTCTAACTTCTGTCCACAAGGGACTTTCAGTCTAATTAAATGCTTTGGGGAATGAAAAGGGCTAATGAAATAAAAATGGCAATGCTGATATACCCCCAAATCCAGAGTAACTACAGCAGCACATAAGAGACTTTACGTGCACCCGTAGTTACTGCACTACCTAGTGAAAACCTATGGGAAATTCATATTGGAATCCAAAGTAAGTTGTTCTTACACTGGAGCAAGGACTCCCAATAGTAACTCTGAATTTTGCCCATAAAGGAATCTTTGAACAGCAATATCATACCATGCCATATATAGCTAATGTGTGTTTATAGTAATGTATGATCATTTTATTTTGAATGTAAATCACTGTCTGTGTGCTTCTGTGCAGAAAGACATATTATAAATTAATAAATTAAGCCACATTTATAAAAATATCATTTATATTTTGGCAGGAATTCACCCAAATGGATGGACAAGAGCTCAGCCCCATGTGGTGGTGAGTGACTGGCAAATGGTAAACACTGTTGATGGTGGTGGTGGATGAAAAAAAAAAATGAAAACAGAGCCTAACATATGAAATTTCTTGATCCTGCCTGAACTACCACTTAGATGCACAAGATGCCAGTCTCTGGTGATGCAGTTTCAGTATGTTTGGCTGGAGAAAAAGGAAGTCTATTCTTTTTAAGATCTCCGAAGCAAGCCAACACAGCAGGCACCACTGTTTCCATCATTGCTGCTGTACTATAAGTAACAGCAATCAATCTTCCTCTTGATGCAATGCTAATAGGAGAGAGGATAAAATTGCTAATATGATATGGAGCTGTTATTTTGATGTAATAGGCCATTTAGGAAAAAATTGCTATAGATTTTCTGTCTTTCACCTGATCCATTTCCTGGCTTGTGAGGGAAAGAGCTAGGAAGAGAAGCTGGCATGTTCTGGTTTTATAACTGTGATGGCAGAAACTTCTGCAGCGGTAATGGAAGTCTCTTGGAATAATTCACTCTTGAATAGCTGTTACCTATTATTTTTACATTTGTTTCCTGTTACCATTACAAAGCATCCATTTTGATAACTGCGTCTCAAGTCTGTATGCAAATAATAGCTTGGGGTCTGGTATTAGCAAGTGATCAATAGGCAATTGCTCTGCCCCCCTCCTTGTTGCAGTACTTTTTTTAAAAATGAAAGCACAGCATGTCGAAACAGTGAAGCCTCAACCAAGTATAGTTAATAACTGTAGTAACTATAGTTAATAACTGTGTGAAAAGGTGACTCCCCGTCCTACAATCTGCACTCTTATGTTTCTGTTTAGTATGCTGCTTTCAAGAGTGTGGTTCTAGATCCGTTCCCACTTGGCTACTGTGTAGCCCGCTGGCAAAAAATCTAGCAGTTGACACCTGACTCAGTTTCCCTGTTACACATACTGAATATGTTTGCCTTCTTCTTTTTCACCTTCCGAGACCAGCGATGATAGAAATCATCACTACTGTGCAATGAAATTGCGGTCACCATTTATACTACATCTTACTGTTATGTCCGGTGGATTGAGTCTCAGAAGGAGGCTGGTTAGTGATAGCACGTGGGCTGTGGGTGGTGTAAGTGCCTGTTAACCAGGAGGCCTGTTAACCAGCCTGTTAACAGTACCTGTTAACCTGCCTGTTAACAGTGCCTGTTAACCAGCTGGCCAGGGTTCAAGACCTGTGTCCCCACAAGAGAGGGTGAGCTCCTTTCCTTCGCCCACCTCTGCGACGCAGCTGGAACCAATTGTATTGGCTCTGCCTTTCCATTGGACTATTTCAGTGGCATGGAGAGGGGGGATTAGCTGCTTGGGTAACAGCCTATCCTCCACATTAATCTACCCAGGCTTTCGTGCTTCGCATACAGTGTCGAGCACCATACCATAGTCTTTCAAGACTGATGGATGCCAATACATAGTTGCTGAATCCTAGACCCTTTTCCTAGCATCAATCTCTTGACGTGGTCCACTTAGATCTGTTAGCAGGTCCTGTGGACTCTACTTACTTCCAGAGAAGACCTCTGCAACTGTCATGTCCCCTGGATACTGTGATAGCCATTTTGGCATCACTGCATCATCCAAAGAATATATTTTGGTTTTATGGAAGTGTTCATAGTAGAAATGGAGAGAGTCTTCCCTATTCCCCCCATGCCTTCCACAGATCTAGGCTGTTGCAGTCCATTGTTATAAAGCTTTTCCAAGCTATCAGGAGGCTGAATTGTTGCACCATCATTTTGTTCTGACTCACTCTGTAAAACTGTTTTGCTTCTGTAAGTGCAGTAGCCTAATAGAAAATAATAATAATTTTTTTTTTTGCTCAGCTTCCTCTGCAGATGAGAAAGAGATGAGTTCTGGCAGACGATTCACAGGCCTCCCTGTATCTCACCCTACAGCAATGAACATCCTTGTTTGCCACGGAGGCAAACATGAAATACAGCTTTTGTGAGCCCTAAATTGGAGGCCTCCATATGCTCCATGAACACTGAATGTGCCGCTGTGGAGAGGCAAGTGAGTGCAAGGAATTAATTGAAAATTAAGCAGTGTCCTTTTATAAATAAGATTTGTGTAGACACTTATCCCTAAATAATGGATTACTATAACATCTGCTCACAATATCCCAGGGAAATTTTAGGCTCAGTGTTGTTGATAGAAATAATCATTCCTTCACCGTGTGGCAGTTTAACATTTGAATCTTCTGTTGCTTTTTGCCCACGTTGCGACACTTTCAGCAAATGGTGCCTTTTGCAAGGCCAGCCATAAGAGCAAGACAGACAGTAAAACCACTAAGTAGGACTTATTCTGTTTCGTTGATTGACCATCAAGAAGCTAAAACTGAAATAAAACCTGTCTCAGGTTAAGCTAAAAATAAGCTTGATTACCTATGAAGATCAGATTGTTCCCTGTAGTACATTGAAAAGATAAAATGGAAAATCTGAACTATGGCTGCAATCCTAAGCTCCAGTTAGGCTGGCCTAAGCCCCAGCATAAGTCCTGTGCTGACCTGCAGATGTCACAAAAGTGCCGTAAGACACTTTGCAGCACTCCTGCGGGAAGGTTAGGCTAGTGCATGGAAATGCACTCGCCTCTATACATCACCATGGGAATGGGAAGCCCAATATCTTGTGCCAGCCTAGGTTAGGATTGCACCCAATGAGTCTTCCTCATCCTGTTGGGTTCACCTCAAATCTTACATGATATTATAGTATTTAATATTGCATAGTGGCTAAGACACTGTGCCTGTTAACCAGCAGGCCAGGGTTCGATTCCCAGGTCGGCCCCACAAGACAGGGTGAGCTGCTGTCCTTAGCCCAGATCTGCGACGCCAGCTGGATCCAATTGTATTGGCTCTGCCTTTCCATTGGACTAATTCAGTGGCGTGGAGAGGGGGGATTTGCTGCTTGGGGAACAGCCTATCCTCCATAACAATCCAACCCAGGCTTTCATGCTTCGCATGCAGCGTATGCAGCGCTGAGCACGATACCCTAGTCTTTCAAGACTGACGGAGGCCTGCAGTCCATGACTAAAGATACTGAGCTGTAAGTTCCCCAAGAATAACTTTTGGTTGAAAATTTTGAAGGGTGTATTGCAACTACGGTGGAGAGGATCGTTGCTTTTATAAGGGCAAAATCTACAGTAGTTACGAGTCCATGCAGTTACATTACCCTCTAATGATATCTTATGGAAAGTCACCTTAACTGCTCCGGAGCAAAGGGCTTAATTTGACTTTAGGATATGGGCCTAAGTTTCATAGGGTTTGCTGGAGTGCTGATGGCGTAGTTAGAGGGGTTTAGGCTTAGCAGTCAGTCTTGGAGGGAGTGTGCAAGGGGCTTCTCCCCTTTTGAAGCCATTCCAGATAGGAGAGCAAAATGGAGCCATATGGCCCCTTGTAGACCACAGTGACGTTCCCTCCCAGCTTGACTGCTCTGCTCCGCTCTTCCTCTATAACACTATTTGAGATATTGTGGGAACAAGCACTCAGGTTTTGTTTCTTTTCCTGCACAGGTCCAGTCTCACATCTTGAAATAAGCATGCATTTTCTCTGGAAGAAAAAGTGATAGTGTTGCTCCTAATGATAGTTCAGCAGAAAATAAAATGTGTGCTGCTGACTCCAGTAGGTCATCATCAGCTGAAAATCACCAACAAATCCCACTAGGGCATGACTACAGAAAAAGGTAGCATGAAATATTGATCAGAGGGATATTTGCCTCTTGCAGGAACTTTATTTTCAAAGCAGAAGCACCTTCATGATTTCAAAGGGCAGTCATAACCCATGAAGATGCTGATTGGAATATAGAGAGGATGGCAACTACTGGTAGGCAGAGCAAAACCTGCTGGGAGGAAACTGGTTTTGGTTTCTAAAACGAGGTGCAAATACTGAGCAAGAAGCAGGAAATCTGAAGAGTCTTTAGGGTTAGTGCCTGGTTATACTTTCCATATATAGTATTCTTGGCATTGTGATAGCAGCTGCTCCGAGTTTAATATTTCAATTTAATGTACAGTTTTGGTTTCAGTTAGATGTTAATGTACAGTTAATGGTGCCACATGGTGCCATGGCTCAGTGCCAATGGTCCCTCCTCTCTGGGTGCAGCGGATGTGTTTTATAGTACATTTGTGACACCCAGCATCAATGTGGGGAGTTCGGTACTAGCACTAGGGCTGCAAAGGATTAAGTCCAAAATGCCCATGTTTTTTTACAGCCCGTCCAGCATCCTTTTAAGAAGCTTTAGATGGAAAATTCTGAACATCCATCAAATCCATTTCATTGTTTAAGATGAGCCTGTTGTTGAACCCATTGCACCTGCAAGTGTATGGGGACCTAGGTAATATTTGTCTGTTTAGTCTGTTTGCGGGGCCAGCTTCTGCCCAATAACAATATACAGTGAATGAAGCAGAGCATGGTACTGGTTGTAGATCAATGGTTTTTAGCTGTTTCCCCATAAAAGAGAATATAATTGGTTTGTGATTGCAACAGTATTTTGATTTTTTTTGCAGCTTTTCCTCAAGAGAAGGTGAACAGTTCAATAACATTTTTCTCTACAAAAGGACTCAATTGGGAAAAAGCCTCATTGATCAGAGGGGGAAAAAAGGAGAGCAGGACAGAAAATTCAGAGGTTTCCGCCTTTTGGATCACAGGGATGTATCCAAAGTACTCACTGAAATGTCTTCTTAGATTTTGAAATATTAAATTCCTGGGTCTGCTTTCCATATTTAGTTTATTGTTATTCATTATTCTGGTTCTACTTCTTTATTTTGTATAGAGTTTTGTGAATGATGAAGCTTTCTGTCTATGTCCAGTTTTTTATCCACTTATATTTATCCACTTATATCCACTCGTACATTCCTTATTATATTATGTTGAATAAAACAAATCTTGATGTTGATTGTATGAATGGACAATATTATTTTCTGTTGTCTGCATATTAAAAAAAATGAAGAGAACATATATATTGTCTGTATTTGCCAGTACATTTTTGTACTGACAAATTCAATACAATTTCTCTATTTCTCTAATGTACTGATAGAGATCAGAAAAACACTACTGCTGCAATCCTAAATACACTTTCCTGGAAGTAAAACCCATTGATACAGCCTTATGAAATGGAGATTTTCTCATTTAAAATTAGGGCTGCAATCCTATAGCCAGGGATCCCCAAACCCCAGACTGGGGGCCAGATGCAGCCCTTGGCGAGCATCAATGTGGTCCCCAGCAAGACCCCTCTACCCAGCCCTTGGGAAAGCCTTGAAATCCACTCCAATACATTCTTATATGTAAATTTATTCAAATTTGAAATGTAAATTCGTTTTCTGACCCCCCCCCCCTCAACACAGTGTCAGAGAGATGATGGGGACCTCTGCTATACACAGTGTCTTGGAAGTTGGCAATATTGAGAGCAATGGGACTTACTTCTGAGTAGTATTATCAAACTGTTAAAATCTCAACAAGCATGGCTAACGTATAGCTAGCTCCTCACATCCATAACCACATAATTGAATATTATTTTCAGACAGCACCACTTTCCTGTTAAAACAACAAATAGCACAATCCTAACCATATCTACTCAAATGTAAGCTCCATTGTGTTCAATAGGTCTTACTCCCAGGAAAATGTTTTTAGGATTGTAGTCACAATCTACCTTTTAAATAGCAGGTCCTATTAGTTTCCTTTGTTAAATGTTGGCAGTGGCTACAGAATTGATCAATATAGGATGTTTTTCCACAATTTATGAAACTTTTTCCCAAATAAAGCTTTCATGACCCGAGGTGTTTACAGCGCTGCTGCCAATTTTCTAGGCCTTTGCTTTGCAATATTTCTTTTCTGGGGAGAAGAGCTTTAAATTTTTTAATTCCAATCAATGAAATAACATTGGAAAGTGCTGGGCAAGCATCTAGTAGTACTTGCTTGTATCTCAAAACAGTTCTAGGCAATTGAAAATACAACCTGCTTGGATTCAAATGGGGCATGTTATGCACCCAAGTGTGGTGTCACATTTACTTGTACTGGAAAGAGTGCCATTTAGTTTTATATCAATTTACTATATATTGGCGTTTGAAGGACAATATCATTTCAGAATTAGGAAGGGCAAAAGAATAATCTCTCATGTTCTCACAAGAACATCAAGAACATTTAATCCTGAACTGGCACATACCAGTACCGTATACCTTTGGAGGTGGTGCAAATCCAAGCAGAATAAAGCAGCCAGAGGCTGATTTCAGATACCAGGCTTTGATCTGGCATAAATGCTTGGTAGGAGCCCTGACTCCCACTCTCTGGCCACAATTCCACCTTCTACTCAACCCCTCGGCCCCATAATGGCTCCTCCAACCAAGCTCAGCCAATGTAACTCACCTGGTTGTGTCACTGAGATTTGCAAGGGGAGGCTGACGCAGTTCCATGCATCAGCCTCCCCTCCTCTTCGGGTTATACAGATATGCTTTATGGCTTTTTTGTGTCACTGTGGGCTCATGCAATCACTTGTGTCAGTCCTACAGAGCACTTAGTCGTAGGATTGGGCTCACCGCCAATGTAAGAAAGCCACACACTACCAGGCAGGCAATCGAATCCTATAGAATCTCTGTCTGAGGGCTAATTTAGTTGCTGCTAGAGTATTGTATAGGTACAATCCTATACATATCTACTCAGAAGAAAGTCCTGTTGAGTTCAGTGGGGCTTACTCTCAGGAAAATGTGGTCAGGATTGCAGCCTTCATGTGCATGTACAGTATGAAGGTATTTATTTATGCTGCTATGCAAATCACTTTATAAAGTTTTTGTTGAAATGCAATATGTATGCATTACCCACTTTCTGACAATTCATGTTCTGATGGTTCCACTTTTCAACATCTTTCAATTATACCCAGAACTCATTCATTCGACACATATTCCACTCTTTCAACCTTTCTCTGCTAGTCTAAAGGCTAAAATTGTCTTCCCTCGTGTTGATTTGCATGTGACATGGTGATCAAACTGTTTTAGCATTTCCCTATGACTTTCTTCAGTTATGTATTTTGGCTGTATTAAATAATATGCATTATTTAGGCTTTTGCTAGTGATACTTCTTTTTTGGTGGACATTTTGCTTTTGCAAACTGAAAAAGACTGGATTCCACTTTTCAACGGTTTTCATTTTTGGACGGTGCTCCAGTTCCTAATTTGTCCAGTAAATAGGGGATGCATATACAATCTATGTGTTGGACATTACCGATTTAATATCTCCTCCTGTCCAGTTCCTCCTGTCCAGCTTTTGTCTGACTACTGGGTTGGACATCTTCTCTGCTAATCTGGTATATCATCCCTACAATCCAGAATTGTACTACAGGAAGACATAAGAGGCACTTACTCTGGATTGCTCTATGTATTCCCCATAGGTTTCCCATAGGTGGCACAGTAACTATGTTGATGTAAAAGGTCCTGTAGTAACTCTGGATGGTAGCCCATGTCTTGGAACTGCTCTTGCTTTGATGGATTGTTCCACAGTCTTATCAGTGTGATGGAGGATCTTGTCCAACCTCACAGAATGGGTGGGGAGGGACATCAGTTTATCATATATAATTCAGTCCAAACAACTGTCTTGTGGGCAGCGACAGGCGAATTTGCTTTGCAAGTCTAATTGCCTTGCAATAGAAGACAAGCACCAATAGTTCTATTCTATTCACCCAACATTATTTAAACGTGCCAAAATGAAAAGTTCTTGTACATTTCATATAAAATTAAATGTAAAAAGGAGGCCTAGAGTTTGGTTTTACATCAAGACCATCAGGAATTTTTTTCAGAATATTTTCATGTTTAACGGAAAATATAGGTGTCATTCAGCAAGATACTTACAATATCTCAAACAAACAAACTACTGGAATCTCCTAATTGAAAAATAACACCTACTCGTGTTTGGAGAAGGAAAATACATCTGAAATTGTCAACCTTTCAAGGCAAGGAACTTGTAAAACCACTGCTGTAATGAAAAGATTTATGCCTTCCATCTACCTAAAACAAATTAACTTCATTCTGTGGCTGTAATGATGGGAGTAATCAGGGAAATGTTAATCAAGGAGAATATAACTCTCCGAAATGGTCTGAAAAAATGAATTACCTTAAAATGAATGTTTGAATTGGGCAATAATTTCATTGCAAGATCTGCAAATGAGGAACTCGACAGACACTTTATTTATATGTATATTTATCATCATTAATGAATTCAGTTCATGTGAATCAGAATGGATCTAGATGTCGAACATCATGTGACTCTTTTCCTATCACGGCTGCCTCTCCTTGTTATATGGGTTGAATTTTCTCAGGGCAGCTTTAGGTGCTAGCCCCTTACCTATGCAAGCTGCCCACAGTTAAACACATCTTACTGGGGAGCCTTGGATGTGGTGGGATTGCCCACACAGGTGCATGACATCCCCCCACTCTCTTCCCCGCTGACACAGATCCACTCAGACCTGCACTGATGGGTGCAAGTCCAAGTAGGCTCATTGCCATGACTAGTGCTATTCCTAGTTCCCTTACCTTACTTTGATGTCCCCTCACCCCCAAACTGCTAAATTACCCTGCAAGGTACTGTGATAGCTAGTGCTAGCCATGCTGACTTTGCTGATTCAGCATTGGGGAATTTCAACAGGATTGATACTGATTTGAGTAGCCTCATTTGTGCCACTGCAGCATTACTTGGCCAGAGGTGGGCCCGGCCTGGCCCAACATCCAGTTCACCGGAAGTGGGTGGGGCTAGACCAGGGTCAGGGGTGGGGTCAGGGGTCAGGGAGGGGCAGGGGAGGGCCAGAGGGGGGGCCAGGGGTGGGGGCGGGGAAGGCTTGGGGCGGGGCCATCCCTGGTGCATGGGGCTGGTGCAGGGATGTGGGCGCTGTGGGTGCGAGTGGGCGGGGCGAGGGGCGGGCCCCAACCCTGGTGCACTGCGCTTGCGCCAACGATGGTTGGCGCATTCACAATGTAATGGTGGGCCTGCCAGGAACCAGTACAGCCGGTTTCCTGGCTTCCCCCTTGCTACCGGATCGGTAGCAGGGGGAAATTTGAACATGTGGTTCGGGTGATCCGGCCCGAACCGGTCAGTGCCCACCACTGCCTGGAACAAGGGCAGACAATTCCCATTGGCCCCTGTTGCACCGCACCAGCCCTACCCTCTGCTGTTGGTCAGCCCAACCACCCACCCTGTTTCAGAGTGGGATAGGATTGGGTGGTTGAGTTCTACCCAGAGGAAGACAGCATCTCCTTCCATTTGTCAGAGTCAAAGATCTTTTCTTCTACAATGCTCCCAGGAGTTGAACATTGCTGCGGGGAGAGACCATTTCACCATGTCATGCTCTTCTAGTGATGATCAGGGATCAAGGCAATGTTCTTCCTTCTGATTTTCAGGTTTCCAAAAAGGTTTCTTGAATAGACTTTCTGTTTTCCCTAAAGCCAGGAAGTGTAAAAGAGATGGTTGTTGGTTTCACTTTTGGTTCCTCTTTTTTCTGCTTTGTAGTATGCTCTCACTGGGTGTTATCCATGAGTATGGGGTCCCATGAGACACCACTTGCCACAGACATCCACCTGCTGCAGTTCATCAAAGGCACTGGGACTGGTCTTTGAAACCTGTTATGATAGCCGCGCATGCACAATTCTAGACCGTACTAGCTGGAATGTGGAGTGTTTACAGTGCCCTGGCAAAGCGGCTACTTGTCTACAATATTGGGTGAATTGAATAAATAATTAAGATGGCGTCTGAGACATCAGAAGGAAACTGATTCCATCCACTGGCATCCAGCTGGCAAATGGGAACAAGTCTCATTTCGCTTGAAGATGTTGGAGTTTAGCCAATGGCATAGCTAGAGGGGGGAATGGAGCAGATAAATCTTGGAGTGTCCATTTTACTCCCCACCACCTGGACTGACTCCAAAGGAGTGAGACTCCCTCCAAGATGACTGCTCCACCCCCTCTAGCTATGCCACTGAGCATTGCTAGTGAGAATATTCACATGCTCTTGGATTGGTGTCACTTCTGGGCACAATATGAAGAAATAATATACGGGATGTACAAAGAAAATCAAGATGGCCTTGCAGAAAATGGCATATAATGGCTGCATCCTCATCTATTTCTGTCAAAAGCTAAAGGACATGGAGACCCAGGCAGTCATCCCTGTGATAGTGTTAGTGTTTCATTTTTAGAGCATTTGTTTAACTACAAAAGTTAAGATGATTTGTGGGGAAACATCTTTTAAGAAATAATCATCTCTGCAGCTCAATCTCATTTTTAATACTTGCCATTTCTCCCTCAAGGCACTTTCCCTCTCAAGCAGAGTTTTTGCAAAAGCTATTAAAATTGGCATGAAGCTGTCTTGTGGTAAGTAATGTAGCTGTAGTTACCCAAAAAACACACCCGCAGAAATATATGAAATTGAATACTCTGGCCTTTCAAAACACAATTTTAATTCTGATGCTTTGTTCTTTTTTTAATTAGGTGACAGATAATTAAGTATTCATGTAATCAGATGTTTGTGTCGAATTACTCTTTTCCGCTTTCTTGCTATGCATGCATAAATCTAATAATTTTTCCAAGATGAACAAAAACATTGAAGTTTATATCTTTTGGTGTTTCATGAATCAATATAGTGTTCATTCTGAATTCCATTTCGGTGACTTATGGTCTGATCTTAAAATTTGTTGCAACAAAAAATAAATCTATTTGTTGGGAATTTGCGTCAGAGCAAACTCACACAGCGGGATGTTAAATTTGTGTCGCAGGAGTGTTGCTGTGGCCTTGCAGCAGATATATAGGCCCTAAAAATTTTATGCTGGAATACAAAGTCTTTAGTTCTCCAGTCTTACCCAACTTTCCAATACTGATGCAGTTGAGCCTAACGGGCATGCTCTGCTTCATGTGCAGGTGTTGGGCCATGCACCTTCCAATCTACTAATTTTGCTCCTTACATCTGTCCTGTTTAAATAAAACAGGAATTGTGGGCTTTGCTGGGACCTCCAAGCATGACCCACATTTTTTTTTCAGAATGGATTGTGTGGAAAGGAGTGGGATAACGGTTGCATCTTATATTCTTTCAGGGTTGCTTGGGGTGTTTGCACAATGGTGGTGTCAGCAATCTCAGGTCAGAGCTGGCTACAGGTGGCAAGTCTAGTTCGGTTATCCCTGGACATACAATGCAGTATATGATTTGGGGCACAGGTGGGATTCAAATAAATTGACAACAGATTCTATGTCCTAATAACCTGTTAACAGGTTCTATGTCCCATTAGTAACTGGTTCTCAGGTGCTCATTAGTAAAGGCTTCTATAGAACCTGTGAGAACCCCCTAAAGCCCACCACTGATTCATGTTACAATTCTGTTGTTGGATCCCTTTTATTTATTTCCTAATACTCAATTCTAAAGGATTAGACAAGTCCTTCCTGTGCAAAAGCTATGCTATGCAGGAAGATCTTTCTTTAATCTTGTCAGAATTTACTGCCAATGAATTTCATTGGAGGACCCCCACATTTCTAATGTGGTAAGGGAGCAAAACCTATCTCTATTCATTTTCTTGATATCATGGATCATTTTATAAATCTCTACCCTATTCTCCCTTTAAAAAATGTTTTCTGAATTAGAAAGCTTTGAAGTATTTCTTGAAGGGCAGATGGTTCAACCTCCCTGACCATTTGGTCTGCAATTTTCTAAACTTTTCCCAATCTGCATGTTTTTGAGAACTATGTGGTATTTCAATCTTGTGTGCTATGTAAAATGTGCCCACCTATTTTCACAATTTTTTTTCTCGGTTTCATGCATACAAAGCTCTCCTGCTGTTAAATGCCTCCTTCCTTCTTTCCACAGCTGTGGCGTAAGAATACTTTATGCCAGGAAAACTGGATGATAGTGCTACCTATTTCTTATATTCCTGATGCAACACGGGAAAGAAAATAAAATCTCACACAGAAGCCTTAGCAAGCATAATTTAACATTGCCCCATATAACCTACTTGATAGATACCTGCAAATGAGGCGGCTACCTTCTCCTTCACTTTAATATTACAGTTCTCTTGGAAGCATCCATCTCTGCAAAGCTCTTGAAAGATAATCTAGCAAGTCTGCATTTACCACAGGGATATTTATTAGAAAGTAACACATAAATTAGTTCCACCTTTAGTAGGTCTATAAATATACTTCCAGGCATAGACGCCAAGACGTCTCCACCTCCTCCTCTGATCTGCATGATGTGATCCAGTGTCTGCAGTTATTTTGAAACATCCTTGAGCATCCACTCTTCCTATTTCTAGCTTTACAAAGGACCCAGCCTGCTTACAGAGAAGATCAAAAGTAGAAAAGTTAAAATAAAGTTTTAACTTTTGAGTGAGATGTTAATGTGACACTGGAGAATAGAGTTTGGTATTCTTCCTCTATCATGAACGTCTTTCCTTGATGACCTTGGGACCAGTAATTTAGAACCCATTACTTAGAAACTTTGACATCAGTGTTTTAGAATTGCCTCTTGAGTACAAGAGTCCTCATTTGTAGGACAAAAATGATATCCAAGAGTAAATTAAATTGGATCAGCTAGACCAGGGGAGTCCAAACATTTAACTTCAGGGCTCCTGGACCTTTGACAAGTATGTCAAAGAGGGAATTCCAGCAGGCGCAGCTTCTCATCTCACAGATCACAACCTGCACCTCCTGAAATTCCCTCTTCTACAAGCTTGTTAAAGGTTCAGCATCCCTAAAGTTGAAAGTTTGGACATCCCTGAGTTAGAGCAATGGTTTACAACCATTTGCAAATTGTTCACATGTGTGTTCTGGGAGTTTGGGGGAAGATCATTCATTAGGAGTGCCATATGACCATATAGGTCATAATAACAATATGTCATAATAATAATATGACCATGTAGGTCATAATAAACAAAATAAATAAACTTCCAGTAGCCCCAGGGTGACCATATAGAATGGAGGACAGTGTGCCTCTACCTTGAACTATTGCATAGAAAAGGGAATGAAGGCAGGTTTAGCTCATCATAGAAGAGTTTAAAAAGCAGCATCTGCCTCAATTCCCTCTTCTATGCAATGGTTAAAGGTGGAGGCACTTTGTCTTCCATTCTATATGGTCACCCTGGGGCTACTGGAAGTTTATTTATTTTGTTTATTTTAAAAATTTATATCCCGCCTTTCTCAGGCCATTAGCTCTGACCCGTCACCTGCAGTGTGATGTGCTTTGTCAATTCTCAAAAAACAAATGGTGTGTTTTGACAATTTTAGCAACTTTCCATGTGTTGTTGAAAATCAATGTGTTAGAGGCTGTGGAGTAAAATTGTCATTATCGTGGTGTGGGATGATAGTGGCTTATAGATACTACATATAAGTTATTTCTGGCAAGGAAAAGTTCCAGCGTCAAAAGAGAGGGTTGACTGTAGCCAGTAAATTCAGAATGGTTGTTAAAATTCAGGCCAGACATAAGACCTTACAGGACCTCAATCCTATAAGACAAAGCCTGAGAGTTGTGTGTGTGCATGTGCATGCACATGAACATGTGCACATGCAAGCAGAGTTTTCTTGCATGCAGTGCAAGGCTGACTTTGTCCCTGCATTTATCCCCATCCTCTCATTTATTTCCCAATCCTGTTACTTTCCAAGTTTAATTGTCATCCCGCATGACCCCAAAATGAGAAGGCTAATGCAAATTTCATGGCTTTGCATATGCAGAACTCCCATTTCACGCTTGAAAGAGAGAGATAAAGTTGCAAAGCCTGATCTAATTTTGTGACCCTTTCTAAATGAATAGATCTGATCTGATTTGGGTCCTGCGACTGCAGCATCTCCATCTATGAAGTCCTCGCCATTTTCTGTGTCTCTTCCTTAAATGACCCATCTAGGGACATGTTCCTTTGCCCTTCTCCCCATTCCTTTGAACTGATTCAATTTCTGATCCTCTCTTGCTTCCTCCCAAACCTGAAATCTAATTCCTGTCAAAGCTTCCCAACATAGTTGGATGTCTGGCGGTTCAAAGCAGAACAGGTGAGTCCTGTCTTTGGTGGTTCTTATGTATAGCATTAATATGCCATGAGTCTATCCATCTGAGCCCCAGTAGCATATGGTGCAACAGGGGGAGCTGAGCTGGAAACTGCTTCTTCCCTCTGATGCAGCTTATAAAGATCAATTTTTAAGTGAATGAATGCTGTTCATTCTCCTAGCTGTCAGGGATGCTCTTGCTGCCTTTCAGTCTGCCTGCGAATACCCTGGCGTTGTGCTTTGCTGGCGTCTCCGTACATTTGCATCTGCTGCTGACTGGCAGGAAGCACAAGGAGGTTGGGGACCAAAACTTTTCATCGTTTTGGTTGATCCTCAAAGGCGAATAACCAGGTGATCTCTCTTTCTCTGAGGGTGGCACACAGAACGGAGTATAGTGAACAGGTTTTTCTTTGTGCATTTCAAGCACAAGGTTCACATTAGGGATCCTGTGCTAGAATTAAACCAAAACAACTTGTTATCTTGAAGCGTGAATTGGCATTAAACCAACTACCTGGCAAACGACAAAACACAATAGTCACAAACACCAAATGATCCATGTGGGCAGATGCAATATCTGCATTCTATAGGCGTCCTTCACTTTCTGATGGTTCCACTCTTTCAACACCTTTCAGTTATACCCAGGACATTCATTCACCACATACTCTACTCTTTCAACCTCTCTCTGGTGTTCTGAAGGCTAAAATTGTCTTCCCTGATGTTGATTTGCATGTGACATGATGATCAAACTGTTTTTAGCATTTTCTTAAGACTTTCTTCAGTAAATAACCATTATTCAAATAAACAAGGCATTTGAATTTCCACAGATGCCTTTGTTCATTGTACTGTAATTTGTTACATTTTGGCTGGGCGCTCGTGGTTAAGACACTGTGCCTGTTAACCAGCAGGCCAGGGTTCAAGACCTGGGTCAGTCCCCTCAAGATAGGGTGAGCTCCTATCCTTAGCCCAGCTCTGCGACGCCAACTGGATCCAATAGTATTGGCTCTGCCTTTCCATTGGACTATTTCAGTGGCGTGGAGAGAGGGTATTTGCTGCTTGGGTAAAAGCCTATCCTCCATATTAATCTACCCAGGACTTCATGCTTTGCATGCAGCGTTGAGCACAATACCATAGACTTTCGAGACTGATGGATGCCAAGTTTAATAAATACGTGTTATTTAGGCTTTTGCAGGTGATATTTATGTCTTTTTGGTGGCCATTCTGCTGGGTTTTACCCAGTGATGGGCTTCAAAGAAATTAACAACCGGTTCTCTGCCCATCTGGCAGCCACTTTTAAATGGCTATTTTTAAACTTTATATGTCCTGACTCTCATTAAAAACCGGTCCTATAGAGTAGGTGCGAACCTGCTGGAGCCCACCACTGGTTTTACCTGAACCTCATAAAGCTACCCTAGAGGTGATGGGGGGGGGGGGGAAGAGTTAAATTAGGCTATTAAAAAATCCGTACCTTTATTCAGAGATTCAGAAAAATGTAAACATTTTGAAATGAGAGAGAAGGATCAATGAGAGATGCAGAGATAAGTCTGTAGGTAGATCTGTTAGCATTATTTTTCTTGGTAAGGACATGTATCTTACAGGATGCATCAGAGGCAGAGCAGGTGAAAGTTTTCATATTATTGTATCTCCTTAGTGGGAAAAAAATTCTACTGTTGTTTTTATGCCAGTCTTGCAGTTACTAACCTAAAGATACTTTCCTGGGAGTAAGACCTATTGAACACAATGGGGCTTACTTTTGAGTAGACATGGTTAGGATTGTGCTCTAAGGCTCAGAAGCTTTGCTGTTAATACTACTGCCAGGGCATCAGGTGACTCACTTCACAGCCTGGGCTATTCAAATTTTGGTCCTCGCTTCATAAGGAGAGGAGCATAAAAAAACATTATTTTTTCAAAAATTACAGAAACGTGGTGTGTCCTCTAGTCTGCACTCAGATCTGTGCCATTGAAATTGGTGGTGCAGATTCAAGCAGCCAGGACTGCTGAGGGCTGCCAGGAAAGTGACAAGGATCTGGCATAAGTACAGGGTCCTGACCCCACCATCCATCACTCCAGAACATCTCCATCCCTCCTCATCCTCCTCACACTTCTCATGCTCCCCCCCCAAGCCATGTGAGGGCTGAATTTGGCCAATGCAACTCCCTGGTGCCCATGGCAGCACAGGGAAACTGGTGCACATCTGTGCGCCAGCTAAGCTGCAGCCAGAGTGTCGCAAAAGAGCTTTATGACACTTTTGCAACACATCTGGGGCTGTGCAAGTTAAATGAGACACCTCATTTAACTATGAGGTGGTACACTCATATGGCTGCTATGAACACCTGAGAAGGAATTATGATTAAAGCCCCCACTAGTATAAAAATTCAGAGGCCATTTGTTACCAGTGAGCACTGTGCTATACAGGGAGCAGTTATATGGTTTAAAGGATTTCAGCACAGCTTCCGTGGTATTTTGCCAACCCCAGCAGGACAGGCTGCACTGCAGGGCATTGGGTGTTATAAATGGCCACAAATTAGATCTGAAAAAGAGATAGGAAAAATTGCAATGCAGCGGATCCCAATTTCCCTATAAAAAGTGAGTGATGTGGAATGCAGAATACGGCAGGCTCAGATGGAACTCCTGGCATAAAATAGCCAGTTGCTCCTCTTTTATGGCAACAAGATCCAACCCAGTTGTCCTTCATGGCTCCAGTTCACATCCTTTTGTGTTACAAAAGTTCTAGAGCCACCTGAGGAGTTACACTTTCTTCTGATGACATTGCACCTTTGCCAAATTGCTCCCTCCTCTAGACATCAATAGATGAGCTGCTTAAGACAAGAAATCAGTTTCATTTGTTTTGCATCTACTTTTGTTTGGTAATCTTCAGTTATTTGCAATGATGTAGATTCCCTCAGGAGCTTCCCTTGAAAAGTGCAACCAAATAATGGTTACTGAGTCATTAATGTTTTGCTGACTGCTGGAGAAAACAGTCAATATACTGTATATAGAAAGGCAGAAGTAGGTAGATAAATAGTTATGCACAGAGCTTTTTCTAGAAATAAAGGTGGGGGTACTCACCATATAGATGTTATTTGTAATCATAAGCAAGTCTTCGTGTGTGTGTGTGTATACACACAATCTCGTATACACACACACACATATGTATGTACACATGGCTACAATCCAGAGTAACTATGGGACCTTTTACACTGATGTAGTTACGATGCCACCCATGGGAAACCTAAGGGAAATGCCTCGAGCAATCCAGAGTGTCTCTTACGTCTTCCTGTAGTTACGCTGGATTGTAGGGTAAGTGTGTATGTGTGTGTATATATATATATATATATATATATATATATATATATATATATATATATATATATATATATATATATATATATGTATGTATACATGATGTAGGAATCCACAAAGAACAAATTTTCAGAAATTCAAACTGGAAGGGGGTGAAAAAGGAATGCAACATGTTTTTGTCCCTGTACTTAACACTGAAGAATCACTGACTAAACTACACCCAGCCCAAACCCCCTAACCTGGTGAATAAGTCCACTGAGTTAGTGAATTAGTCAGTAACTCTTCAATTTTATATAGAGAGAAGATAATTTTATACAATAAATGAAGAATTTCATGTCCAACAATGTTATTGGCAGAAACGAGATACTGTGCTGCGGTTGAGTTTGCTAGTAAAAATCAGTCACGAAAATGGAACTCTACAGTTAAACACCTGGAGAGGGATCTGTTTAACTGCTGTTTCTGGTTTTCTCTCTAACCCTGTATTCTGCCTGGGCTTGTTTCCCTGACAAAGTTCTGGAAAAGTTACAGAATGAAGCATCGGACTTTTTAACAGCATGGATTTTATTCAATAATCCAACCAAGTTCTTATCTCCTGGTTCTGTTACATTGTTGGATTATTGCTGGCCATGAAGACCTATGAAAATACATTCAGTGTCTCTTTAAAATAGCTCACTCAATCCTTGGCATCACTGAGTAGGGCTGGGGAAGACCTCCAGAAAGCTGCTTCCTGCCAGTATTGACCTTATTGAGCGAGATAGGCCAACAGGGCCCATCTGAGCAACTATATTGCAGAACAAACAAATCCACAATGGGGCATGTTATACATTGTGGGTCATGTCTTGTTTGACCCTTACACTTCCAAATATTTAATAGGCACAATTCCTACTTTCTGCTTCCTGATAAATTGCTTGACACATTTTTTTTCCCTTTTGATGCCTTATCAGCAATTGCTGTTATCAGTTTGTCTGTTTGTGCACCTTATAGGTATGATTTTCACACCGCCAATACTTAGATCATCTGGATGCTAACAACACATATCTTGAAGGGTGATCACATCTCTGTTCCCACAAGTGCAGGATCTGTGCATAGCATAATAATGAATTTATAGCAAGAAAGAACTAAAGAGAAAGGGTTCTGCTAAACATATAAGGAGCTTTTCTGTGGAGTCCCTTCAGAGCCATTCCAGGTAGAGGGGAGCAAAACAGAGGTGTTTACCACACTGGAATGGCTGTGAAGTGTAGGGGGAAGGACCGCTTGCATGCCCTGAAAAACATATTGCTTTGCACCCCACTGGCTATTCCAATGGAGAAGCTAGGACTCATATCCATATCCTTGGGGTGTTACTGTAAACATGTCCATACATACAATCTATGTATATTTTAAAATTTTTTTTTATTAACGTTTTAAAAATTGTTTTATTTGTTAGCTGCCTTAAGTTGGCCATGGCCCGAGAAAGGTGGGATAAAAATTCACTAACTAACTAACTAAATAAATAAATAAACAAACAAACAAATAAATTTTTCACTCTATTTGGGAATACTCAAGTCTGGAATATCGCTGTCCCTTGAATTCAAAACTAATTTATTATTCTTGTCTGAGAAGTGTGTCTTGTTCACCTTTGCCCCCAAAGTGGAGCTTCTTGGATGGTTGCTTTAGTATTTCTCACAACCAGAAACACCCTGAAAATGTTACCTTTTAAAAGAAGTGTGTGTATCTTGTTCTGGTTGGTTTGAGAAACAATTTCTCGAGCTCAGAAACTGTGATCTGAACACAAATAGGCACTTATGTCGGTGTTGTCCTATGTATTCTCATCATTGGCTCTCCAGTGGCGGGATCAGTAAATCTGTGCTGTGAAAACATGTATCAGAGTGTGCTGTGTCAAAAAGGGCTATGTAGACATGCTCGGAGAATAAACCTGGACATTTATGGGTCTCATCCAACAACAGTACACAGAGCAGCACACCGTGATAGGATGATGCTTACTTATTGACAAAACTCCATTACCTTTTCTGAAGAAATTATTGCTGAATTCACCCAAAGAAAGATTGCAGGAGAGGAGTTACAGTGCCCCCTATGGGCAACTGGCATAAAACTTGGTGTTTTCTTTTTATTCAGTTAGTGCCAGTGGAGGTAGAATGGGGGCTCCAGTTTCCATAAAGCTAGAACTCTGCTTTCTGATTGTATGTGTATACATATGTACGTCGCACACTAGAACTCCCCGGAGCCATTTCCCAAAACATCTGCACCTCTTAACATCATCAAACCATATTTTTTAAAATTCCCAATTCACTTTTAGGTTAGCATTTCTGTATTCACATCATGACAATTAAGAGCACAATCCTAACCATGTCTGCTCTAAAAGTCAGCCCCTTTGCATTCAAGGGGTTTACTAGGAAAGTGTGTTTAGGACTGCAGCCTAAATTTTATATTTGGAAATCATAACACGATTGGGGCATTACTATACTCTCTTTTAAAACAGGGGCTTTCAGTACTCCATAAGCAGGCCTCCGTCAGTCTTGGAAGACTATGGTATCATGCTCAGCGCTGCATACGCTGCATGCAAAGCACAAAAGCCTGGGTTGGATTGTTATGGAGGATAGGCTGTTACCCAAGCAGAAAATCCCCCCTCTCCACGCCACTGAATTAGTCCAATGGAAAGGCAGAGCCAATACGATTGGATCCAGCTGACGTCGCAGAGCTGGGCTAAGGACAGGAGCTCACCCTGTCTTGTGGGGCTGACCCGGGTCTCGAACCCTGGCCTGCTGGTTAACAGGCACAGTGTCTTAGCCACTTGCCCACCCACAGCCCACAGTACTCAATATTTTGTCAGTATATTAGGTAAAACATTTAAAAACTATTTGCAGATGCTACTTGGAAATAAAATTGCAGACTACTGTAGTAGTTTTGGAGAATAAGGACTGCATTATGGATGGGAGGGAGTTTTCGAATGTGTTGTGTTTGTGTGTCAAATGTGCTGTTTTAAGGTGATGATAAATGCATATTTGAAAATTCCTACTTTGCAAGGACCTAGAGTTACAGTGCAATCCAATACTTGTCTATACAGAAGAAAGTTCCCTCTATCAGGTTACCTCCCAGGAACGTTTTACAACTGCCACCTTATTCTTTTAAAAAGTCTCTGCCTATCTTTCCTTGCTGGCCCTTATGGCCATACTGTCCTTACGAACAGTCTAAATCTGAGAGCACAATCCTAACCTGTCTACTCAAAAGTAAGCCCCATACTTACTCCCAGGTACTCCCAGGAAAGGGTCTTTAGGATTGCAGCCATACCCTACAATCCAGAGTAACTATAAGAGCATGTAAGAGACATTTACGTTGATGTACTTATGGTACCACCTAGTGAAAACCTATGGGAAATTCATATTGCAATCCAGAGTAAATTGTTCTTACACTGGAGCAAGGACTCCCCGTAGTTACTCAGGCTTGCACCCTACGTTCCCCGTGATGTTATTGTAGCACAAATTTCACAGTCTATTTATGCTACTGGTTTACTTCACTAACCCTACAATCCAGAGTAACTATGGGTGCACGTAAGAGACATTACGTGCACCCGTAGTTACTGCACTAACTAGTGAAAACCTATGGGAAATTCATATTGCAATCCAGAGCAAATTGTTCTTACACTGGAGCAAGGACTACCCGTAGTTACTCAGGATTGCACCCTAACTCAGATGTACATTGGAAATACCTACCATAATTCCACGTCATCAAGGAAGAGAAATGTTTATGACTAAGTTTCTGAAATGCACCCTAACTCAGATGTACATTGGAAATACCTACCATAATTCCACGTCATCAAGGAAGAGAAATGTTTATGACTAAGTTTCTG
Source organism: Cryptoblepharus egeriae (assembly GCA_030015325.1). NCBI lineage: Eukaryota > Metazoa > Chordata > Lepidosauria > Squamata > Scincidae > Cryptoblepharus > Cryptoblepharus egeriae. Next base: position 7,253,289 of record JAREYC010000004.1, read on the forward strand.
AAATGAGGTTGATGATCTTTAATCCATCTACATAAAATTCCCAAGGGTCTGACTTACTTTTATCTTACTTGAGTAGTTGCTCAGTTTTCTCCTCAGCCCAAGAGGAAGGTCATTCTATGCTTCATGAAGCAATGAGTTGGAACATGCCACGTGTCAATAACTACTTAAGGCGATGCATATTCAGAAAGGTTAATCCATTAGGTTAGAGTGCTTCTTTCCCCGAGGCCAGAATTGAATGTGTCACATCATCTGAAGCCTTCTGCAAGGATTATCCATTTCCACTAGCCTGGTTTCTCTGGACCCCAGAACTGGATGATTTAATGAAGGCATTTAAACACAAACTTTGAATAACTACATACTTGAAAAAGTTGTCCAGCAGCTATTTGATGTATTACAAACCACAGTCTAAAGTTTAGCTGTGGAGGCTACAATCCTACACACACATATCTAGGAAGTTAATATAAATTACTAATTGCCTGCAGATCATGCCATTAATCCATCAACCAGAATCTCACTATCTCCTGGAGGGTAGCCTTACCCCCCAAATCCAGAGTAACTACAGGAGCACGTAAGATTTTACATGCACCCTTAGTTACTGCACCACCTAATAACCTATGGGAAATTCATATTGGAATCCAAAGTAAGTTGTTCTTACACTGGAGCAAGGACTCCCCTAGTTACTCAGGATTTTGCCTTTAGTTGCATTTACTATACAGGTTGAATCTAATGATCTTGAATGTTAAGTTTGGCTTGATCTGCTGCGGTGTTACTTTTGTACGTATGTAGGAACAGATCCTTTTTAAAATTGGGACATTTAAAATCTAGATTTTGAAGGGTTTTCTGGGAACTGAAGCCAAGGAGAACGCTCACGAAACTGTTAGCAAAATGAGGTACCAATGACAAAGATGTAAAGAATATCCACAACCCACAAGTGCCTTTCATCAAACCCTTCCCAATCAATACAACACTAAACAAAATCCAGACCGCAAGGGTAAAAATAACACACTCAAGATCACTTAGGAAACTGGGCTATAAATAAATATTAGCTTTTAGAAACGTTGAGAGGGTTTTGCTTTAAGAAAATCTAAAATGTTGTAGATAAGCTTAGTGGCCCAACAGCTGATATCCCTCAAGGGATCTATGTTTGTTAAACAAAATTTAATGGAAAAAATGAGTGCAAGTACAATGAAAATGGTTGTTTCCTTCTTCATGCCAGTCCATTAGCATTGTTTATAATTGGCAGCGTGTCTCTCATAACTAGACTTCGATGCAGCACTCTTTTTAAATAGGATAGTGGTCCTAAAAGTGATGCTGTGAGTGCACACATTTTTATACCTGTTTCACATGGCATTTTAGAACAATAAAAGTTATTGCTACCTGCTACCCAGAAGCGTACCTAAGCAAAGTGTTGCCCATAGCAAGGACTGAAATTTTGCCCCTATCAGAACACTTTTATCAGAAACCCACCTTTTAACTAATGTTACAATAATATCAAACCATGCGTATGTGCCCATTGCATGAGACACCTCGTGCCATATAGTCAGTACGCCTTTGCTGCTACCCCACTATTGATAAGGCTAATTCTCATCAGGAAAGGTGACCTGGGAAGTGGTTCAGAGTGGTGCTGACCAGTGATGGGCTTCAAAGAAATTAACAACCGGTTCTCTGCCCATCTGGCAGACACTTTTAAATGGCTATTTTTAAACTTTATATGTCCTATCTCTTGTTAACAACCGGTTCTATAGAGTAGGTGCGAACCTGCTGGAGCCCACCACTGGTGCTGACCCATCATCACCTTCTTCAATACTGCAGTCACAAACAAGCAGTTGCAGAACTGGGACAAGAAGGGACGGGAAGGAAGCCATTTTCCTTTTCTTTTCATTCTTTTGGATCAGTCTGAACAAAATCAAACTCCCACCCATTCCTGCCTCTGCTACTTTCTCCTCTTGATGCTTATTTTCAAAAGACAGGGTGAGAAGCAGTGGGAATAGGAGCTTTTCTACCCCAGTGCCCTCTCAGCCTTTTGAAGAAGTGGGGGCCTTTGGCAAAGGAAGGGAGAAGAGATTGTGGGGTGTACTCACCAAAACACATACTTTGAAATAGGGCGGGTGGCAGGAAATATAAGCTCTACTTTAGGTGGTACTGTGGTTTGGATCATGCTTACAATCTAAATGGAAAAGGAATTAACAGGGATGGCAGGGATTAACAGGGATTAATTAAAACAGGGATTAACAGCAGGGTTTAACTCAAGTCTAGAGTTTCTGTCCCTCTGCAACTCAAAAATGAGTTGGAACACATTCTGAGTGGCAGTGTCAAGCCTTCACAATTATACTGCAAAAGAAATTTTTTTCAACTTACATCCCAGTTGGCTGCCCAGACTTCTATGGCTCCAATCCTAAAGACACTTTCCAGTGATCCACTGAACACAATGGGACTTATTTTTGAGTAGACATGGTTAAGATTGTGCTCTATGTGTCTCTTTGGACCTATGCCAACTAGATACAACTGGTGCAAGTCCAATGAGAGCCATGTAGTGAATGGGGTTGGAATAAGATCTGGAATGTCCAACTGCCATTGTATATGCACCTGATTTCTCTGCTATAGGTTCTGATTCTCCCCTAGCCTGCACAAGGCCTTCTTCCCTCTTACTGGCATCACTTGGAGTCACTGCTGCATTCTCTCAGCATTTGGGGCAGTAGCCTGGTAGCCGCAACGTCAGTCTGATTCTTGTGCCACCTTAAAGTGCCTTGTGGTGCAGAACCCTTTTACTGGAAGCAGAAGGCATCAGCAGGATTGGGTCCTTATTCCCAGACAAGCATAAATGTTTTGATTAATAGTTTTATTACTGACATTATATTTAATGCCTGACTTGTGTTTTTCCATTAACTGGCTATTTTGTTTGATTTTTCCTTTTATAGCATTTTTGATGGATGGTTTATCTATCTCGTTATTTGATTGTGTCCTGTGACTGTTTATGCATGTTTTAATTGCAAAATAAATACAATATAAATAATATTTTAAAATCCGGCCTAATAGCGTTGTTGTAATTAACAGAATTTCAGGAATAAATCTGTGTCTGGAGCCTTTAATAATTTTTACTGACACATATGAAGCCAATAAATAATAGGCACCATGAGTTGTTATCTTAAGTGATTACAACAGCAAGATTCCTGCATGCTAAATACTGGATGGAAAAGTAAAATACTGTACTGCCAGTGAAGGATGAGAGAAGAAATTACATGAATATGCAATTATAATTAAATTAATGCATTATATTGGAACCAAAGTAGGCGGATAACAATGGAACACTTTAATGAAAATTGGCAAGAGTTTATTACTTACTGGAACAACAAGTGAACAAATATGACTCATGTACTTAATTTGTCATTGACATTCAATGATAAGTTCCTTGGTCAAGAAAAACGTTCCTTCTCTCCATTGATCCTGGCTTGCAAATTTATGCTCGCAATGCGTGAGTAAGGGAGAAAGACCAGCATCGATCGCTACCTTCCCACCATCCCATGGAAATCATGAAGAAGAGGCAAGGAAGACAGCAATATCCAAATACCATCAAAGGATACAACAGATCCTGAAAAGACAGCTCAATGGGAAAAATAAGATACATGCCATCAATACATATGTGCCGCCAGTCATCAGATACCCTGTTGGTATAGTGAATTGGCCACAGAAAGAAATGGAGGTGGCCGTTGTGAAAACTCGGAAGCTCCTCACAATGTATGGGGCAGCGTTTCTCAAAGTGGGGGTCGGGACCCCTTTGGGGGTCGCCTAGAGCTTTCCTGGGGTCACCTAAAGACCTCTGGTTCAGGGGGCCAGGTCAGGCTTGCCAGACCTCCAGCTGTAGCTGCGTGCTCACTGGGGCTGACTGACAGCCTCAGGGCCCAATCCTATGCATACCTACTCTGAAATAAATCCCATTGTAGTCGGGGAGTATAGTCATTTACTCCCATGTAAATGTGGATAGAATTGCAACCTCAGGGCCCAATCCTATGCATGCCTACTCTGAAATTGTGTTCAATGTGTGCATAGAACACACATTTCATTTGTAACAATGAAAATACATCCTGCATATCAGATATTTACATTACGATTCATAACAGTAGAAAAATTACAGTTATAAAGTAGCAATGAAAATAATTTTATGGTTGGGGGTCCCCACAACATGAGGAACTTATAAAGGGGTCATGGCGTTAGGAAGATTGAGAACCACTGGTATGGGGGTTTCCACCCAAGTCTAACATCCAGTGACTGTACACTAGTAGGAAAGAGGGTGGCTGGGATCTGATGAGCATTAAAATGGGACTTACTTCTGAGTAGAAAGGCATAGGATTTCATCCCAAACCACTCAAGCCAACACAGGCAACCAGACATGTACTGCAACCTACCAAGTGCATGATACCCCATCTATCTGCAATCTCAAGCAGGCAGGAGAACACAGAAACTTCAGTCCTTCTACCTCATTACTGTCTACACATGTGGTTCCCAAGCATTTTAGCTTTGGAACCGACTTTTTTAAAACATCTCTGACTGGGACCCTTCTACATTTTACTAAACTTTTTTTAATTTAAAAAGGAAATCTAGAAAAAAAATTTTTATTTATTTATGAGGAACAATAATGAGAAAAAGACCCTCAAACATTTATCTCCCTATATTAATGTTTGGGAGCCATTGGTTGATGCTGATAAATGCTCTCCAGTGTTTGAGGAAGAGATCTGGGGATTGAACCTAAGATTTCTGCTTGAAAAGATTTCTCTACCACTTTGCTACAGACCTAGAAACCTATAATGATTATAATGCTATAATAATTTTATGGTTGGGGTTATAACATATGAACTTCATATAACATATGAAGTTATATGAATTACAACTTCATTCCTACAGTCTTTCTCACCTAAGGTTATCAGAGAGGGCTGACTGTGCTGTCACTAAGATAGGTGAGGGTGAGGCAGCTAGGAACTGGGCATTCTCGGTTTGCACCCCTTTTTTGGAACTCTCTTCCCCAGAACTGAGAATAGCTCCCTCTTTATAGAGATTTTGGCATGGTCTGAAGATGTTTTTATGTGCAAGAACTTTTAATTGATGTGACAGCTGGTGGGACGTGTTTTTAGGTGGCTTTTAGTTTTTATTGTAATTCAGGAGTGTTTTTGAATATTGTATTGATATTTTTATTCTGTTGTATTGTGTTTTTATTCTGTCGTTAGCCACCCTGAGTCCACTTTTGGAGAGAAAGCTGGGATACAAATTCGATGGATGGATGGATGGATGGATGGATGGATGGATGGATGGATGGATGGAAAGATAAATGTCAGTTTATTAATTTAGCGGTAAACTGAGATTGGAATTGGGACTTTCAGATCGGAGCTTAGGGTTTTCGCCACAGCATTACACAGACTGTTTGGGCAACAGATGAAGCAGCTGCTACTTTCAGGCCACACTTAAAAGAAGTCATCATTGTTCATGCCTTTAAAAAAAAATAACTTATCACCAAGGGAAAATGTTACATTTGGAACAGTCCTCTTAGCTGACTGCTGTGGACTTTCAAGCTTGGGGCATTAAATGAGGTGGAGTGGAGCACAGTGCCCTTGCTGGTATAATTGCACATGATGTATTCAATAATTGTGACTTTCTCATAAAACTTGTGCTCAGTCATGCGGTAGGTAACACTCCACCTTGCTATTTCTGAAATTCATTCTGAATAAGGCTGAATGTGTCAGATTTCACATCTTGTTCTTCTCTTGTGTAAGAACAGCTTTAAAAGAGAATCATTTCCTGGCTCATGCACAGATTATAATTACTTCTGACTTGTGCCGTGATGATTGTAATAGAAAATGTTAATGCTTCCTAATTTGTCCAGGAAAGGAAAATAAAACATTTCCTTTGACTGATCAGCACTTTTCTAGGAAACCATGAGTTGAATAGTTGGGTTAGGTGTAAGGGTATCTAGTGTTATCAGTGTTGCATTGATATCCTTACCCCTTCTCTACAATGTTCCGGATCACAGAGAGAAGTAACATACCTAGTGGTGGGTTCCAGCAGGTTCACACCTACTCTGTAGAACCAGTTATTAACAAGAGATAGAACATATAAAGTTTAAAAATAGCCATTTAAAAGTGGCTGCCAGGTGGGCAGAGAACCGGTTGTTAAGTTCGTTGAATCCCATCATTGCATACCACCCCTGTGTCCAGGTTCTGATTCCAAAACAAAATGTTATCTTCACTCTCCCACATTGCCTCCTGACCACTTCCAGGGAGTACTCACATACTGCACCTGATAGCAAGCAAGCTACCTGGCTTCCTTGAACCACATGATTGTATTATAGAGAATTCTCACAAATGTTGTGCTTGTTTCCTCCCAATCAGCCAACCACCGGTCCAGGACCCAATGGGGAAGCTTATCTAGAGGCAGTGTTTAGATAAGGTTGTCTGTGAGATATTGCTGCTGGCATGTGGCTGCCTGGGATTTGCATTCTAAAGCCCAGGAGTAGCTGCCACTTTGGAAGACCATATGTTGTCCAACCATACCTAATGATCTACCAACATATGATGCCTATAGGATTGGGCCATACGTTTTTCTTTCATGCCATAAAATTGCTTCAGGCTACTCTGCTGCATGAGTTTTCTATAGTAGATTGAAATATCTGAATTTTAAAAAAGCAAGCAAGCAAACACTCTTTCCAGTCATTCCAGCTTCTCACATACACATATCCACACATTCTTAAACCATCACAAATTAATGCTCATTCTAGGAAACCCACACTCTTCTCACTCACAAAGTAGTGCATCTACAATCTTGAGCCAGGCTTTCTTATGGCATATTTTAGGGCATTTCCTTAGATGAGCCAAAAATACATTTTGCATTTCCAGTGCAGTGATTCACATGTAAAAATAATCACCCAACTTTGGCTGTACTATATATTTGATTTTAAAAATGTCTTTGAGAGAACAGTATTGATATGGGCAGACTTATATAGGCCATGAGTGGCTTGCTTCAATGGGATGGCTTCATATGTGTGGCCTGGTACCACACAAAAGCTCACACCTGTACTCTGCCAACCTACCACCACCTGAGTAAACCATTGGGTCCACATGGATGCTTATTGGGTGATTAGGAGGGATCAACAGCAATAGAAGATCATCTTCCTCCCTAATGCCATTTTACAATGCCTGAATGTGTCAAGTGCTGGACATCTGGGAATTGTTAGTGGTGCCAAGGAAGGAAAGAGATTCTGCCAGCTGATTGGGTTAGGACAGGCATGGGTCAGGGGCAGGGCATGGACAGCTCTTCTGGCAGTAACAAATGCTGAAACTTATTCTCCCAGCATACCTACCTACCTACCTATCTCTTTTCAACTAAAAAGTTCAAAAAGCGGTTTACAAAGGAAAAAAAAATTAATAGCAATTGGTCCAATAGCCTGGACCTACGACCTTGCCATTTTTAAGATCCACAACAGCAAAATAACTGACATAGATTTGAGGAATCCCACTGGGGGCCAAGCAAAAGCTAGAGAGTAAGGAAAAATACATTTACCTGTCCCGACTGACCTGGGCTTCAACTGGCCTGCAAGATGCAATGAACAAAGGCTGCAATCCTAACCTCCATTTAAGGCTGGCCTAAGTCCCTGCATAAGTCCTGTGCTAACCTGGGGGTATCATGAAAGTGCTATAAAACCTATCTGCACCACTCCTTGGGGAGGGTTAGGCCCAGAGTTGGGCCTGGCCTGGCCCAACAACCGGTTCCCCAGAAGTGGGCGGGCCAGGCTGGGGTCAGGGGGTGGGGCAGGGGTCAGGGGGTGGGGCAGGGGTCAGGGGGTGGAGTCGAGGTCAGGGGTGGGGCAGGGGAGGGCCAGGGGCGGGGCTGTGGAGGGCCAGGGGCGGGGCCGGGAGGCTGCGCTGCGTGTGGGCAGGGCGAGGGGCGGGCCGACTTCAGGATGCAACTCCACCTGTGTCAATGTTGACACAGGCGCAGTGGGTTTGCCCGGGTGGCGAACCGGTCCGCCCGGGTTTTTGGCCTGCTGCTAGTGACCGGATCGCTAGCGGCGGGCCAAAACCAGGAAGAGGTTTGGGCAATCCGGCCCGAACTGGCCTAGCCCCACCACTGGTTAGGCCAGTGTACAGACACGTGCTTGTTTCCTTGCACTTCCATGTACTGTGGGAATGGGAAGACTGACAAGTCGTGCCAACCTAGGTTAGTATTGCACCCAGTGTGATATAAGCCCTGCACTGCAGGATGATTCAGGATAGGATTGGACTATTACTGGCTCATGTTGGATTTACATTGGGAGTCTGGTGTCAAAGAACCCAAATGCAACACTAAGTGCCTGTCTGATGTGGCACTTCATTCTCATAAGATGGAAAGCCAACAGAACATAATTCAAGTCATGCCTCTTATAAGAAATAGAAACGCTCTCAAACAAGTGGAATATGATGCTCAAACAGTCTCCAAATTAAACTGTTAATTAGAAAACCAACCGACCACATCCGCTATTTTGACTGACAGAAGAAAATCAGGCATTAACAATTGATTAAAGACTCTGTTTGAGGTTTGATGGTTAATATTTTTTCCCCATAATATACAATATGCTGCTCAGCTGCCAATGCTGGTTTTATAGTGGCAATGAAAATTGGGATCTGTTATATACAGTTTGTAATAACAATCTTGCCCAGTCCAAACCTTGCTGTAAATAACAGGTTTTTAGGATTTAAGGCTGTAATCCATAAAACACTTTCCTGGGAGTAAGACCAATCAGGCTTACTTACCATTGAACATAATGGGGCTTACTTCTGAGAAGACATGGTTAAGATTGTGCACTATTTTATTTCTTAGATAGGATAATGAGAAATACCTGCATTTGGGTAGATAACGCATGTCTGTTCTCTCAATTAGGTGTTGAAATCCAAGCCTTTAATCCCATGATCTAGAACGGATTATAGACTTAATTTTTAATTGCACTGGCTTTAAATCCCGATTCCATGATTCACAGTCCTGCCAAATGTTTAGGATCTGGTGCTATAATTATAGAACAAGCAGCACTATGGCTCAGCTTGTGACAGTTGGGTGTGAAACTGCCTCAGGATTTGGTAAGAAAAGATATTAAGCTTCTGTGTGCAGGACTAGAGCCTCCCACTTATGCGCACTCAACCATCTCACTGGTGACAGTTAAATACTCATGGATTCTTCTTAAGCATTACAAAGAAAATCCTCCATATCAATCTAACCCAGGCCTTCGTGCTTCCCATGCAGCGTATGCAGCGCCGAGCATGATACCATAGTCTCTCAAGACTGACGGAGGCCTGCTTTATGGATCTAGTTTGCTAGAAAAGCAGCAATCAGGACAGGCCTCTAAAGAGAAATAAAAAGGCCTTGGGTAAAATCCAGAGTAACTACGGGGAGTGCTTGCTCCAGAGTAAGAACAAGTTACTCTGGATTGCAATATGAATTTCCCATAGGTTTTCACTAGGTGGTACAGTAACTACGGGTGCACATAATATCTCTTACGTGCTCCCGTAGTTTCTCTGGATTGTGCCCCATGTGCCCTACTTGGTCACAGTCACTGCTGTGATTTTCTTTTTACACACTAACATCACTTTACACTCATACTAATTATTAGCTACATACGTTGCTTCATCATAGAGCACAATCCTAACCATATTTACTCAAAAGTAAGCCCCAGTGTGTTCAATGTGTCTTGCACTTAGGAAAATGTCTTTAGAACTGCAATAATAATCAAAGATCAGATATGGCTTTTCCTAGAATGAATAAGTTTTGACTCTCCTTCTTAACTTATGTACAGAGATGTACATAAAGAGCTGAATTCGTTCCGGAGGCATGCTCTTTAAGTGAAATGCTCCTTAAGTGAAGCAGATTTTTCCATAGGAAATAATGGAAACTCAGACAGTTGGTTCCACAACCCCCAAAATATTCATATATAAATATTAACTGGATGTAAAAATGATGACAAAACACTGGAATTGAATTCCAAACATGCATTCAATGTCCATGATCCTATGAAGTCTACTTAGGCTGCAATCCTAAAGACAGTTTCCTGGGAGTAAGCCCCATTTAACACAGTGAGGCTTACTTCTGGGTAGACATGATTAAAAGGCTGCAATCAAAGACACTTTCCTGGGAGGCTTACCTGGGCTGCTGCTGGAGGTTCAAGGGGGTCAGTGAAGCCACTTGGAGGCAGTTAGGGGCAGCTGCCTCTGGCACCTCTGGGCAACTGCCCTCAAGTTGGAGCAGTTAGAGGCAGCAGTGCTGGCCAGCAGCCCTGTTAAAGAGCCTCCATGTGGATTGTCAGGGCTGCATAGCACGTGTGCCCATAGAGCACTTGCTTGTTAAGTGAAGCGGAACTTGTTATGTGAAGCAAGATTTCTTGAAATTTTTGCTTGTTATGTGAAATGCTTGTTAAGCAAGGTGCTTGTTAAACAAGGTACCACTGTATAGTTAAAGCAAGGGCCAGTGTGTGTGTGTGTGTACGAGTACGTTATCTGCCTCTTCCTAATCATCCTGAACCTGGAGGTGCATTATTATTATTTTATTATTTTAAATATTTATATCCCGCCTTTCCTCTCCTTCAAGAGGGAGCCCAAGGTGGCTAACAACAGGATAAAACACCATTAAACACCATTAAACACCATGCATCTGTAGACCATTCCATTTTTTTTCTCCTATGGCAGTAAAAAGGGCATCCTGCTAAATCTCTGATCCTGGGATAACTACATCTCAAACAAATACGCAGCCCAGTCCTAACCTGATCCTCAGGCCAAATGGTATGTGCTGTATCAAGCACAGCAGGTAAGGAAATGGCTGGAGAGCAACTCTGGGTAAGGGCACTGTATATTTTTTCTCTTACTCCAGGCTGAGCCTCTGCCAACCCTATGGGGCTATTTAAATCTGCACCAGCAAATTTTCTGGCTCCAATCCAAACAGTCCATGTAAGGCTTCTGGGACTAGCAAAAGGGGTTAGGATTCAATCCTTAGATTGTCAGACCCAAACAATAAATGGTTTTAATGCTCAAAACCACCAGAATTGTGTCTGGAGCCACCTAGAAACATTCTGTACATCTTGAATTGTCTATGGAAAAAAATTGGCAATCAGTGAAGCCACCAGCAAGACCAAACATCTCAAAAGGACATTTTTTTTAAAAGAAAGTGTATTTATTTAAGAAATAAATATTTTTTTCTAAAAGAAAGTGTTTTTATTTAGAACTTCTTCAAAGCAAGCCTCAAAATGGACCTTTCTTCAAAAACTGTGATACTGAACTTTATTTAACTATTCTCTCATACTTTTAAGTATTCACCAATGAATGTAGGTCATGGGTAATCCTTAGGCAGAAATGGTTTGAACTTAATCAGAAAAAATTAATATTAATTATCATGGTAATTTTTTATACCTAATTATAGTGTTTATAGGATTTTTTCCCCTGCTCTCACATTATTTGGAAACCCCAGGAGATTACACTATATTGATTTTATATTTACTCTTATTTAAAAGATTGTTACTCTGACTTTCCAATAAACACTCCAGGAGATAACTTAGTAATATCTTGTTAAGGGTGTTACCAAAAGACATGGATCTTCTTCGCATTTCCAATGGATATATGGTGCAGGCACAGTGGTGAATCAACTGGGGTGCTGGTGGTGGTGTTGCCAGTTTGTAGTTTTTTTAAATTGTTGCTCGTCATTCAGATGGTATTTTTGACCAAAAAAGTATTAAAACTGTGATTCCCAAATTTTGGGTGCATGTACTCATGGTCTGCAGTAGGTCTTGATGCAATACTCAAATCTGTCCCCCCAAGCCTTAGTTTTTCCTACCCATATCCTTTCCTTCTGAGCAGAAGCCAGAGGTTCAAACAAAAATTAAAGCAGAAGTAACTCCTGGCAGTGTTGTGTAGAGTCCTGTGGAGCTTGCCTTGAGTCGAGTCTAAAGTTACTTTCCCCTGCAACTTGAGTCTAGAATGTGTCATAAAACCCATAAAAGTCATAAGACCCATTAGCCATTAATTTTTTCATTCTCTTTATAAACCGCTTTGTGAACTTTTTAGTTGAAAAGTGGTCTATAAATACTGTAGCTAGATAAAAGGGGCACTTTATGAATCCTCAAGTTACCCCTTTACAATACTACAGGACTCGAGTTGAGTCACCCATCCCGTTTTAGAAAGGCTGCTGTGGAATAGAAGAGTGCTGCTGCCAGACTCTCTGTGAAGTTTTATGCTATACATATATACTATAACAACTGTTCAGAGACTTGATTGGAACAGTCTATCAGAAACTATATTCTCAAAAGTTCTTGTATACAGTATTGCTTATATTGTTTAGTCTTCAGGGAACAGAAATACCTCTAATGCTGCCTAAAGTGCATGTGTGCCCATCACTTTATTAAGCAAATCCTAAGCTTCTTCCGTTCAGAAGTATAAGGTCAAGGCAAGTTCAGCAAAATTAAGTTTAGTGATACATGGGATAGAACACCAGGGAATAGTTTAGTTATAAGGAACTATAAACTGGCTAGGCATGAATTTCTTGCTGGGAGGGGAGCTGTTTCTATTGGTCTTGGTTGGGAGTAATTCTGTAATAAAGGGCTTCAGCTAATTTTAGAAACTGTGAAAGTCAGAATAAAATTGGATTAAGTTGGTTTTAGTGGTCCAGAATAATAGAATCCTAAGCCCATAAATATCTCCACTCTTTCATTACTGAGATGTTTTCCCCTCTATTTGAGCAGGGGAATGTTAGTGGGGATGATACCAAATATTATACCAAATGTTATAGTGGGGATGTTACCAAATATTTCTGCCCCCTCGTTAATCGATTCCTATCTTGGACACTTTGCACCTGAGTAGGAGCATTCCCAGAGATGGCTATATAATGCTATTGCTAGGCAAGGGAATTCCTGGAGGAAGGAGGGAATAGAGAGGTATATCAATGCTTTCTGTTTGAGCTAGGTACAAGTGACACCTGTTTTCTGTTGTCTTTCCATACCCACCAAGCTCTCCCTTCCAGATGAGGCTCCAGTCGTGGCCACAAGACAGTTTTCAGTGTTCCTCATTTCCTAAATGAGTCCTTCAGAAACCAGTGAGTATTTTTTTTTTTGGTAAAGAATTGTCGTCTTCTTGGCTTTGATATTCCACAAACTTGCTTTTGATATTATAGTTCCTGATAAAAGTCTAATTGAAACAGAGGTTTTCGACCTATTCCTACCTGCATTGAAAATCAATCTCTGGAGCTGCTTTCAAGCATCCGTTGCCAAATAAACAAAGCATATTAAAAGTTATGACCGAGGGACCTTATTGGGAAAAAAATAACAGAAGTGCTGAAAAATTACCTGCCATTGTTTAATATGGACGCTAGCTCATATGGTTGAATTGAATGCTCTTTTTAATGTAAATCTATCATTTTTAATGAAATCCATTGTGCCTGCACTCCACTCCACGTCACGAGTTCAGAGCTTTGAGGATCCGTAAAGCTAATAAACAGTGGCCATCAACATTATGGTTAAAAAATACTGCCAATTGTGCTAAGTACAAAGTTCGGAGCAAGCAAGGGCTGGCTGTTCTGGCACCGGATCAAAAATGTTTTTAATTCCGTGCCTTGAGAAAACACATTTATGAAGACTTATCTATCTTTTGTGCATTATCTTATTGGTATGGGAGCCACACTGAGTGTGGAGCCACACTTTTGTGCATTATCTTTTTGGTGTGGGAGCCACACTGTGCTGATCGGGTGAGGTGAACAGTTTGGTTTACGTGGAAGGAACCCATGTGGCTGCTCTTCGCCACGGTAGCACCATCACCAGGCTGTAACCCTAATGTCTGTAGCTCAAAAGGCTGTAACCCAAAGATCTGGAGCATCTGTTCTGCTTACATAGGAACTTAGGTTCACCCTACAATCCAGAGTAACTATGGGAGCACGTAAGAGACATTACGTGTACCCGTAGTTACTGCACCATCTAATGAAAACCTATGGGAAATCCATACTGCAATCCACAGCAAATTGTTCTTACACTGGAGCAAGGACTCCCTGTAGTTACTCTGGATTGTGCCCTCAGTCTCCATCATCTGTAAGAAAGGCTCCTCTCTGAAGCTATGGAAGCCACACTAATTGTAGGTCAGTGGCATAGGTTTTATTTTAAAAAAGCTTTTTAATGGGGGCAGAGGTTGGGGGGGCTTTTGTTTTTATCATTTTTTGCTTTATCGTTTTTAGTCTGTGTTTTTAGCTTTAATCTAATTGTATTTTAACTACATTTTAATTGTGTTTTAATCTCTATTTAGTGGAGATTATATCTAATTTTAGTGGTGTTTTATTGTTTTTAATTGTTGTTTGGCCACCTTGAGTCCCCCCTTGTGGGGAAAGAAAGGCAGGATACAAATTCCTTAAATAAATAAATAAATAAATAAATAAATAAATAAATAAATAAATAGCTAGCTAGGCAGAGGGGGTGCAAAGCACTAAGTTTTGCAGGGAACCTGTGCATTGACTCCCATTCGGAGGACTTCCAAAAGGTGAATTCACCAATTTTGAAAGGAAGAAGGGGCCACATGTATACTGCATGAATCTTCTAGCAAAACTTAGTGCTTTGCAACCCCTCTAGTGACACCACAGATGTATGTGGCGCCGAAATACATGTATGTTTGTTGTGTGTGTAGGGATTCACTGCAGACCAACCAGAGCATAAACATAGGTGACCTTATGGTTGCAATCCCAACTCTCAGACTGGCAGAAGACTCAGCACAAGTCCCATGCTGGCTTGAGTGTGTCACAGAAGTGCCATTAAAAGGGGGGTTAGGCCAGGGCACAGTGGTGTGCTGATTTTCCCACACCATCACAGGAATGGGAAGATGGTTAAGTTGTGCTGGCCTAAATTGGTTAGGAATTTGTCTTATATGTTTTAAAATACAGGTGTGCACCACTTAACAAGGGGTATATGTTCTCTAACCCCTGTTGTCATTTAAAAAAGCAGGCCTCCGTCAGTCTTGAAAGACTATGCTATCGTGCTCTGCGTTGCATACGCTGCATGCGAAGCACGATAGTCTGGGTTGGGTTGGATTGTTATGGAGGAAAGGCAACCCAAGCAGCAGATCCCCCCTCTCCACGCCACTGAATTAGTCCAATGGAAAGGCAGAGCCAATACGATTGGATCCAGCTGCGTCGCAGAGCTGGGCTAAGGACAGGAGCTCACCCTGTCTTGTGGGGCCGACCCGGGTCTTGAACCCTGGCCTGCTGGTTAACAAGCACAGCGTCTTAACCGCTTGTGCCACCCACAGCCCACCCTGTTGCCATTAAGTGGTCATTAAATGAATATACAGCCCAATCTATAGCTTTTGTTGTGTAAACAGAGTCCTGCCAGATACCTCCTGGCAGCACAAGTTATTGAAGATAGAGTGCCTCTTCTTTGCATAAAGTGCTTTTTGTTGTGTAGACACTGATTCAGGCTATGGGAGACATGACTGCCTTATTAAGAGTCTCTTTGTTGTGCTTTGATCATCCTTGTATTTGCAGTCTGTCATTAAGCAAACAGTTGTTAAGTGACGCATGCCTGTACCATTAACACAAACAATTATATACAATTTAAATTTTTGTGCATAGCACTTGCCAGTTATCACTCACCCTCTCTGGACCCTTTCCATCCCAGCACCCCATATAAAAAGAATAAAGATTTCAGACCTGGTACTTCTATTTGGGATTAAAGCACATGTGGGATTTACCCAAATATTCCTTTGCACAGAGTGGGAAGAATTCGCATTGCACAGGCTCCCATGCTGTGAATGTAATGCGGGATGGAAGTCTTGGTGTGTGCAA
The DNA here is from genome assembly GCA_030015325.1 of Cryptoblepharus egeriae. Lineage (NCBI taxonomy): Eukaryota > Metazoa > Chordata > Lepidosauria > Squamata > Scincidae > Cryptoblepharus > Cryptoblepharus egeriae. The sequence continues at coordinate 7,269,099 of JAREYC010000004.1, forward strand.
AAGCCATCAGATAGCACTTAAAATCATCATCTGCAGATGGGGTTTTAATTAAACCCTAATTAGGCTGCCTCCTTCACACATTTACCAGGAAGCCATTGCAATTAGTGGTACCTGCTTCTGAGTAAACATACCAAGGATCCACTTACAGAGTGTTTAAGATGACACAAGACCAATTTCAGCTTAGACAAACTGAAATAATATTTTCTCTGTTACTATCCTTGAGCCTTTATTATGGAATGAGCCACACCATGCATGTTACTAAAACTGCAAACATTAAAAAGTGAAACAGTCCAGTATGATCTTACAGGATATTAAAGCACATAAAGAACAAAACAAATGGCAAGAAGGAAGTGGAATGCACAATAGAGAGATACTGGGTTTTGATCCATAATTCATACAGATCATAATTCATTCATAACAATACCTCTTCCAAAATTGGATGAAAGGTAACCAATTATCTGCAAAGAAGCTTTTACACAAAATCCCCTAATGCAATTTGGTATAGTGACTTTCTTTTCCCATTTTGATCCAATCCCCATTGCATCTTAACCATTCATCAATGGAAAAACTTTTCTGTGCACTTCCTTTTTTTAGCAATTAATAATTTAGGTGTGAAAATCATGCACTGTATTAATTTTCTAGTCTATATTTTGTGATATCTTTAGTTTTTCCAAACTGTAATAATTTCATGCCCTTTTAACTAACTTTTGCACTTAGTGATTGCCAGGATGGAAAAGCAACTCTAGCATATTATGGAGGAGTTCTCAGAATCTTTTATGAAATTGATAGTAGTAAGGCAGGGGTGTATGTGTGTGTGTGTGTGCGCATGCATGCGTGCCACTTTGCTTCTGGTTAGGGGGGTTCCAAACTTTATTATGATGTTTAAGAATAAGCTCAAAACAGCAAGAGATATCCTAAAGCATCACAAAAAATAAGTAGTTTTACAAGCTCTCCTGTAATTTACCTCTATGCTCACCGTTCCATCAGGTTTGTAATAATATTTCGGTGAAGTGGCCCAATTTAGCCCAACCCCCACTGCACCACCTAGAGAAAACCTATGGGAATTCATATTGGAATCCAGAGTAAGTTGTTCTTACACCAGAACAAGGACTCCCCCCAGTTACTCTGGATTTTGCCCCAAGTCTCTCTTTTGTGAGAGGTAATGGTGGTGGTCGTCTAGCCCCATTTGTGGGATCTGATTCCTTGTATCATGGAGAGCACTGAAGATTGGTTGTGTCCAGTGGTGGGCCCAGCCTGCCCCAACAACCAGTTCTTTGGAAGTGGGCGGGGCCAGGATGGGGCCAGCGGGTGGGGCCAGGGTCAGGGGGTGGGGCGGCGGAGGGCACGCCACCTTAACCCTTAGTTTACAAAAAAAAATGTATTACTTGTGATGGCATCAATCAGTATTAAGCCTCTGAGTTCAGTGTAATTTATTCCTATGCATTACACTTTGTTATGCTCTGAGGGAGAATGTGTGCCACAAATAAGAACATAAAGCATAAGAAAAGCCTCCACTGGATCACACCAAAGACCTGTCTAGTCCAGCTTCCTGAATCACACAGCAGCCCACCAGCTGCCTCAGGGAGCACATATGACACTTGCATCCAGGTGCCTAAGTACCAGCAGACACTACCACAAGTTTCACTGGTGGTACTCATACCACTGGTTGAGAAACACTGATCTACCACTACTTAAGTCTACTTAAGCCACTACTTAAGGCTATAATCCTGTCCAGACTTTCCTGTAAGTAAGCTCCATTAACTGTGATGGGACTTACCAGTACTTCTGAATGGTCATACATAAGATTTGGGCTCTTAGAATCCCAGCCTCTTGCTGCAATATAACACTTGCATCCAGGTGCCTCAGTACCAGCAGCCACACCTCAAGTTCACAGGTGGTACTCAGGGTTGGGCAGGCCTGGCTCCAACAACCAGTTCTCTGAAAGTGGGAGGAGCCAGGCAAGTTCAGGGGGTGGGGCCGAGGTCAGGGGGCGGGGCCATGGATAATTAAAAAAAAATTAAAAAAATTAATTTTTTTAAAAAAATTAAAAAAATTTAAGCATGTGGCTTACCTCTAAGTAGACCTCCATAGGACGGTGCTCTGAGGCTGAAGTCCTCTCCACACCGGCCTGGAAGTAAGTCCCATTGACTTTCATGGGACTTAATTCTGAGTAGACCTGCTTAGTATGCCCCCCCCCCGGCCAGCCAGGAGAGGCGGAATGCGGTGGACGTGCCGCAAGGTGCTCCTGGCGTCCCCCGGCCAGCCAAGGGAGGCGGAGCACGGCGGATGCGCCACGAGGTTCTCGGGCCCCCCCGGCCAGCCCCCCACGAACCGGTTCGGCCATTTTTGGCCAGTCACCATAGCTACCGGTTCACGAGCGTCGGGCTCGTTGGAACTTCCAGTTCGGGCGATCCGGTCCAAACCTGTGTCAGCCCATGCCTGGTGGTACTCATAACACTGGTTGAGAAACACTGATCTATAGTTTAGGACCAGAGTCTGTGGTGTTCCCTCTGCGGGTTGAGGTTTGCCTCTAAGCCACCACTTAAGGCTACAATCCTAGAATCATAGAATCATAGAGTTGGAAGGGACCTAGTAGGTTATCTAGTCCAACCCCCTGCCTGCAGCAGGAAATCCCCCTAGAGCATCCCTGACAGGTGCTCATTGAGCCTCTGCTTGAAGATCCCCAGGGAGGGAGAGTCCACCACCTCCCTTGGCAATCTGTTCCACACTTTGAACCCTGTCCACACTTTCCTGTAAGTAAGCTCCATTGAATATAATAGGACTTCTGAGTAGTCAAGCAAAGGACTGAGCTCTCAGTAAGCATCCTTTGGCTGCAATCTTATTCACGTTCCTGAGAGTAAGCTCCACAGACTCTAATGGGACTTACTTCTGAGTGCCAAGAATAGGATTGGGCTCTAATGCTGCACTCCTCTGCACTCTTTCCTGGGAGTAAGCTTCATAGAGTGAAATGGGATTAACTTTTGAGTAGTCAGGCATAGGATTACAAGCTCTTAGAAACCAGCTTCTTTCCAGGGAGTAAGCTTCACTGTTATAATGGAATTTACTTCTGAGTAGACAATGATTGGGCTTTGAGGCTACACTCCTATCCACACAGGGGAGTAAAACCTACTGACTTTAATAGGATTTACTTCGGAGTAGGCAGTGGACTGGGCTCCTGGGGGGCAGGATGGGAACTGCATGCTGCCTGCATATAAGGAAAAGGAGGACAATGAAGATTTTTTCCCAGGCAGAAGAGTGAAAAGAGGACCTGTCCTGAAAAAAAAAATTTATGAGAAGGCTGCATGCTGCCTGCTTATAAGGAAAAGGAGGACAATGAAGATTTATTGTGGTCCTGGAAAAAAGTATGGATAATAAGAAGACTCCATGTTGCCTGTTCATGAGGAAAAGGAGGAGAGTGAAGATTTTTTCCCAGGACACAAGAGTAAAAAGAGGACCTGTCCTGGGAAAGGAGGACATATGGTCACTCAGTACTTGCTTCTGAGCAGGCATGCAGAGTATTGGGGTCAGATGCTCAAATCCTATCCACACCTACCTGGGAGTAAGCTCCATTGACTAGGATGGGACTTGCTTCTGAGGAGGCATGCATGGATGCCTCCAGTGAATGGAGAGAGAAGAGCAGCCACTCACAGATCCTCCCTCTTTCCCTCCCACCTGAAGAATTTTTAGTAATGCAGACACAATGGGAGGAATAAGAGGGCTCATTTGCATGGACCACCTTTGCAAAAACAAGAAAATACCTCTTCAAAACTTGCTGGAAATAAGGTTTTTAAGCAAAATAAGATGTTTAGCAGAGAGGGGCTTCCTTCCAGCCATCAAAGCAGAAATTGTTTCTCACACTCAATGTAAAGAATGCAGCTGTTTTAGACAACCACTTAGGCATGGGAGAATTTAGGCTCTTAATGGGAGCCTGTTTGAATGATGTCTTTTGCATGTGGTTAGTAAAGTAATTAGGAGGGGGAGTTGTGCTTGCCGGGGAACTCCTGGCTGCTTGACTTGCATGTAAGGTGTTTGTATTTTAAAAAATACCCTTAGGGAGGGGAAGGGGACGAGAGAGAGCCCCCTCAGAAGGGGAGGGAGTTGAGCTTCCTCTGGCAAGACAGACCCGAAGGTCCTTTAAGAGAAATTCAAACACACTTGCATGCAGTTCGAAGATGATGGGCCCCCAATTAACAACCAGTTCGCTAACAGCCCCCAATTAACAACAGGTTCTACAGAACCGGTGCGAACCTGCCTCAGCCCACCTGTGGTTGTGTCCTGTTGAGATCTATTTGTAACAGTGTAGGCAGGACATGTTGGAAGCAGGTAGCAATCACAGTAGCAATCACAATGCCTGATCCAGCACACAATACTCAACAAGCATCACATGAAACCCAGCAGCATCTCTTTAAGCTTATAGTAGACATGCTCTTTCTCCCCAGAGTTAGGAAAGCAGAGAGAAAGCTACTTAATTCTGCAAAGTGCAGCAATTTAAGGGAGCACTGGTTTCCACCCTTTCTCCTTGTAGACCTTGAGACCTCTGGCTCTCATTTTGTAGGTGAATAGGGCAAGCAGATGTATACCGCCCCCGAGCATCTATCTGGACCCTCACCATCATGATGTAGCACTGAATCTGGCATTGTACATTTTCCAAATGGAGTGCTGTAACTAAGAGATAGTGACTTGCCCAAGGCCACATTCAGGCCGTGCATTGCCAAGCGGGGATTATATCTAACCCTTGGCTCCAGTGATGGAGACTTTTGCTTTGGTTTGAAACATGTAATGATGTTTAGAATCATGGCAAGTTATCAGTTTTGCTAACATTCTTTAAGTTGCTTTGATGATGGCAAACTTCTCCTTGGCCCTCTATGTACTACCTGTCGTTCACATGAATTTCTTGTTATATTCAAGGATCTTCATGTGCTTGTTAGACCCTTAGGTTTCTATTTGCATTTTCTCAGAACTTACCAGGGAATCACATCCAGGAGGTCTTATGTATGTCAGACTACTGCAGGTTTGAAACTAAATCCGCTGTTCAGAGTACCCAATGTACTTATATTTTATTGTTCCTTTAACATTTTCAGATACTGGTGTGTCCCAGTATTCGTATTGGTTCTGTGTCAGAATCCCCCACCCATCATGATTACATGAAACTACTGATACTGAGGAGGACCCATCTCAGAGGTGAGAAGGTCCTGGGTTCAAATCCTTCCTTTACCTTGCTTGACTGAGCTTATTTGACTGAGCTTACTTGTGCAGTCTCTATATGTTAGTCCTGTTACACCTCACAGGATAATCTGTCTCAAAGGGGGGTTATGAGAATCAGATGGAGATTAACCATGTACACAGCCTTGTACTCCTTTCAGGAAGGCAGGATAGAATTAAAATAGTGACATGCCTCAGGAATTGCCTGACAGTTGAACCTGGAACTCATAGGCTGCAATCCTAAAGACACTTTCCTGGTAGTAAGACCCATTGAACACAATGGGGCTTACTTCTGAGTAGACATGGTTAGGATTGTAATCATAGTCTCCTGACTGCTTCCTGCTGAGTCCCCCACAAAGAGTCCCCCACAAAGCATAATATTTGGTAGCTTAGCCCCATAGTATTTGGGAATAAGGGCACAATCCAGATTGAGGGCAGTGAGGAGAGCCCTAGCTGGGCTGCCCCAACTATTCTGTATCCAGAGCAGAAATATTCTGTATCCCAACTATGCTGGATCCAGAGAGTCAGGAATCCTGGGCTGGCCTAGCTGCTTCAGAGCGTGCTAAGTAGGCACCAAGTCAGTGACACCTGGGGAGGGCTTGCTCCTGAGGAGACCCCCCTCAGATCACACAGAACAAGGAACAGCAGTGGTGCCTGCATTATAAGGAGTCCCTGATATATAAATACTGTTGATACATAGATACAGTCTGCAGTGAATATAAGGCATTTCTTGGAGTGGCCTGCAGTATCCCCAGGTTAGTGGCTGCATACTTGTTCCATATCCTGAGGTTGAGAGGCAGGGGTTGCAGATAGGATGGCCAAGAACTCAGATTTTTGGTTAACACTGCCATTCTTACTCTGCCTTATCATGGACCCCATGGGTCTACTCATTGTTATACCTGCTTGTGAGGTGGTATAACACTGAGGAGCTGGAAGAGGGCATTAACATGCCTCTCCTGAGCTACCTAGTCTGGCCCAGCTAGGGCAGCCCAGGTCCACCTATCTTAGGGCAACCTATGTTGCTTAGGCTGCCCCAAGCCTTTCCCAGAGTAACTAGGGTGGCCCATCTTGCAATTGGGTCAGCCCAGTGAGAGAAAAGGTATCCCAAGCACACTTCTGGATTGTGCCCCAAGTCAAAAATTTGGCACAGAAGCTTTTGTTGAATTGTACAATCCCGATTCATGAAGCATCACATTAGAAATACAGCAAGTCAATAACTTCATTTCAAGGCTCAGTAGCATCTTAGCTCTCCTAGAATGAAATGTGTGACATTTATTAATAGAGCTACTGAAGGACTGGCATATTTTGAAAATCCATTTGATTTCATAAGCCAAATTACTTCTCCTTTGCCCATTGATTAAAGTTCTGTTTGGCATGGAAGACATATATTCTCTCTCTAGTGAAGGCAGATAAAGCAAAAGAAAAACTTTAGTAGCCATTCCTATTATATAATTCTCCTGTTCCTCACTAACTTTTCCAGTCTTACCAGACTTAGGGCAAAATCCAGAGTAACGACGGGGAGTCCTTGCTCTGGTGTAAGAACAACTTACTCTGGATTCCAATATGAATTTCCCATAGGTTTTCACTAGGTGGTGCAGTAACTACGGGTGCACGTAAAGTCTCTTACTTGCTCCCGTAGTTACTCTGGATTTGGGGGCAAACCATAATTCTCTATGGGGTGGTTACAGCCCCCTTCTAGACTACTGCCAACATGTTCTAATTGGGGCTCCCCTTGAAGACAATGTAGAAACTTCAACTTGCTCAAGTTCTGGCCATGACCCACTCCTCCCTCTGAGCAGTGAGTATGACAGCCATAATTTCCTATGGGTAATTACCATGAAAGTTTATTTTCAGTTGGTAAATGTGTTTTGTTATAGCCTCTTTTAAATGTTTCCAGAATGGTTTATTTAACTTATTGAATAATGTTCTTTGAAAAAGTCCAAATAAAATTCAGTGTTCAATGTGAATTGAAAGCACTAATTTAATGCGCAGTAATCTAATTCCTAATGACCAGCTGTCACAAATTTGCAGCATTATGTTAGTCCATTAGATTATTGGTTTTTAACGATGGCAGCATTTGAGTTGGAATCTGTTCTGTCATTTGGAGAGCTGTGTGAATCTCCAACTTGTGAGTCTTCAACTTTGAATGTTGTGCAAGACACCAATTGTGAAAAATGTGGTATGTATGAATGATGATACCACCATGTTATGTATCATTGGAAAGGTAATTTAATGCAGAATGCAATGAAACAAACTGCATTGGAATATCTATATTCTATTAAACGTTACGGCCAATTAGCTAGAAAAAGAAAATACAAAAACCTATAGAACAAAAAGTGGATTTTTAAAACACAAAACTTTCCCATAATACTGATTGCTTTGAGAGCCAATGAAACATAATTCTGATACTATATGGAACTAATAAGGTGTTAATATGAATCAGATCTCATTTTCATATACATTGGTACCTCTCATAACGAGTGCCTCACATAGCGAGTGTTCGTGTTTCACATAACAAGCAAATATTTTTGTGGGATTCTGCCTCACATAACAAGCATGATTCGCATAATGAGTGCCCGTTGGCTGGACTCCCTCTCCTCCTTCCTGCATTGGCTGGGCTGTGGGATTGAGGGGGGACTTTCTCTTCCTGCCTGCAGTACATGAAGAGGCCAGCAGAGGGAGTTCAGGAGCCTCTTCAGTCCAGCAACAAAGATGTTGCTCCTGCAGCCAGCAAACATGTGGCCAGCCCAGCCTCTGCACTGCAGCCTCCATCAGGTAGGAAGGAAAACTCTTGCTGCATCCCCCTCTAGCGCCCTTCTCAAGCAAACCCCTTCCCCCAAGGAAGCCGCACCTGCCTGGATCCCATTACAACCACCCCTTATCCCCACCACCACCACCTTCCCTGCCTTTCCTTTCCTGTGAGTAAGCCCCAGTGGATTCAATGGGGCTTGATTCTGAGTAGATAGCATAGGATCTTGCCCTTCTGCTGTTGCTCTTCATGCAAACTTGGAGTCAGGCTGCATTCTACACACTTTCCTATGAGTAAGCCTAAATTGTGCCCTAAGTGGTTCTCTTCTTATATTTAGCAGGGAAGGAATAACCATTCCTCTTTGCTCCAGCACAGTTTCCCAAACCAATAAGGGAAACAATTTTCATTTTTTTATACTTGATTAAATTTGATTTTGTTTTTGTGGTGATGGTGGTGGGTGGGCAAGAAAATCTTATTTGACTCTAGATAGTAATAAATATTTTAGCTATGCCACTAGCAGAGCAAATAGGTGATGAACTGCTGAGGAGAAGGCAGCAGGTTTTTTTCACAAAAATACCTGGGTACGACATCACTTCTCGTTATGGCATCACTTTGGGGGCAACATTTTGAATTTTGCACTGGGCTACCTGATCATTAGCTTAAGCAGGGAGAAAGGGTGCAGGAAGTAGGGAAGTGGGACAGGATCCAGGCACATCATGCATTGGATCCTCCTGCAAGCATCCCATCCAATTTCATTCCAAGCCACCCATGTTGTCCTTCCCAAGGTTGCTCTGGTGGCCTGTAGGAGTGTTCTGCAGCAGAAACTGCTTTAGAGAGCTTTGTCAGCAGTTGTTGCCAGAGAAATATGAGTTTTGTGTCCAGCCCACAGGATTGGGCTGTTGTTCCACCACTTAATATAAGGTAGCAAGAAAACTCTGCAACAGTATTTTAGTGGAACACTATAGTAAATGAAAACAAAGCAGAGAAAACCACCTTCTGTAAAATTAAAAGCTAAAGTGAGATATTGATGGATAGAATACAACTTGCTGGAAGAAATATTAATGGTCTTTGATTACTGTTGGCTACTAGCCATATGTATGTTTGGCTTTAAAAAATAGTTTGGAGTTTCTTGTAGCCAGCGTAGCCAATACAGCAGTGGTTCTCAATCTTCCTAATGCCGTGATCCCTTTATAAGTTCCTCATGTTGTGGGGACCCCCCAACCATAAAATTATTTTCGTTGCTACTTTATAACTGTAATTTTGCTACCATTATGAATCGTAATGTAAACATCCGATATGCAGGATGTATTTTCATTGTTACAAATGAAATGTGTGTTCTATGCACACATTTAATGCAATGGGATTTATTTCAGAGTAGGCATGCATAGGATTGGGCCCTGAGGCTGTCAGTGAGCCCCAGTGTGCGCGCAGCTACAGCCAGAGGTCTGGCAAGCCTGACCTGGTCCCCTGCACCAGCGGTCTTTAGGCAACCCCCAGGAAAGCTCTAGGCGACCCCCAAAGGGGTCCTGACGCCCACTTTGAGAAACACTGCAATACAGGAATGATAAGTTTGGCTTTTGTGGCTTGCTTGGGAAAACAACTGGTGAGGTCTCCAAGGGCTTTAACTCTTTTGAAACCAAAGCTGTCCACTAGATGTTTGCCAGTTTACTCCACCACACTATGTTTATTTACAAATATATATGCAAAAAAAGCATATCACAAAAAAATCACATTTTTTCCAGGACAGACCTTGTTACCCACTAGGGTTCAGCTCTCTCCCATGTCTAAAAAATCCATGTATAAGGAAGACAATGGAAAAATAGGTTTAAAGACCCATTCCTAGGTTTCTTGCTTCTCTATTGCACCTAACTGAATAAGGTATAGCCTCAATATCTGCAGGGGTTGGATTCTGGGACTGAAAAATAGAATGATTGCTTGCTTGACTGCCTTTCTACAACAGTAGAAAAGCAGTTTTTTATAAACTGAAATTTGCAGCAGCCATTTGTATTGAATCAAATCCGTATATAAAAAATCTGTATATAACAAGGTTGGACCTGTACTCTTTCCTTGCAATGAAACTGACAGCCAAATACTATGCTGCTAGTGCAGGATCCCTGCACACCACAGGCAGTCATAGCAACATTTGTTCCCTTCTCCCATGTAAAAGCACAGCCTCACAATGGAGCTACTCTTTCCTGCACCAGCTCTTGAACTGAAAGGGCAAAACACCCTTCATTGAGGCTTTGGATCTTGACCAATAATTCCATCCATCACATTTTTTTTATCGAAATGGTGTTAGGGCACGTTTCTGCTGCATGTCACAGGAAAGTTTTCAAGATTTCCATTAAGCTTTGCATGTTCAGAGCAACCCAAGTTTAATTACAGCATCTTGTTTATAGAGTCTTGGCTGTCTATATTATGAGCCCTTGGCTGTAAAGGGCTCATAAAGACCTTTAGTCTGCAATTCTAAAGACATTTTCTGGGGAGTAAGACCCATTGAACACAATGGAGCTTACTTCTGAATAGACATGGTTAGGATTCTGCTCTTAGAGCAAAATCCAGTGTAACTACAGGGAGTCCTTGCTCTGGTGTAAGAAAAATTTACTCTGGATTCCAATATGAATTTCCCATAAGTTTTCACTAGGAGGTGCAGTAACTACGGGTGAACGTAATGTCTGTTACGTGCTCCCTAGTTACACTGGATTTGAGGGTTAGTCTGTGGCCTTGGACATTTGCTTGCATGTGGAAGGCGCATAAATGAAAAAAATGATCTGAATGTAGAAAGGATTATGTTCACATACCATATTCTAAAGAAGTCTAGTGTCCTTACCTTGCAAAGTATACTATCAATCATGTTTACATAGTGTACAATAACTTGCGAGCACCCTAGGCTGAAAACTTAACCATATATCCCAAGTCCGAGTGAGGAGCTATTGTTAGGAACCATCATTCATTCTCAGGAGACAAATAAATGAAGGGAACTGTGAGATTTTTATTACACCTGCATTGTCTGGAAGTACAGCCAGGAGGCAACTGCCCAGAATGTTCACGATTGCCAGTTTAAGCAGCCTTGGAAGTGTCATACACTTTAATGCTCACCCAACTAGAAAGGATGCATTTTCTGGTGTGATGGAGAAGTTTCAATGTTATTACAAGCCACATGAGCAAAAAAGGTTTTAAGGTTATGCAATTTCAAACTCTGAACCATTTGAGTGATAAGGCAGTGATAAAACCAGTGTGACTGGCACATTGGTGTGCCATGGATCATTCACAGGTATGCCATAGGAATTTGGGGAGGATCATTCATTAATAGGAAAATTGGGGGATTTGAACAGCCTGCTGTGTCTTGTTAAGGGTAAAAACAGCTGATGGTGTGCCTTGACGATTTCAGTGGGTTGGTAATGTGCCATGAGATGAAAAAGATGGCGCAAGCGGTTAAGATGCTGTGCCTGTTAACCAGCAGGCCAGGGTTCGAGACCTGGGTCGGCCCCACAAGAAAGGGTGAGCTCCTGTCCTTATCCCAGCTCTGCGATGCCAGCTGGATCCAATTGTATTGGCTCTGCCTTTCCATTGGACTAATTCAGTGGCGTGGAGAGGGGGGATTTGCTGCTTGGGTAACAGCCTATCCTCCATAACAATCCAACCCAGGCTTTCGTGCTTTGCATGCAGTGTATGCAGCGCAGAGCAAGATACCATAGTCTCTCAAGACTGACGGAGGCCTGCTTTTTAAGAATTCAGGGTTGAAATACAAGCAATGGCCACCTGGGCCATCAAAGATCAAGACATATGCAAGAAAAGAAAATGTAAAATGCTGTTCTGAATCTTAAAGGAACTGCTACAACAGTGTTTCCCAAACCTTTTAGTTTTTTAAAGTGATAATACTTTGTGACCCACTACACCACAGGTGTCAAACACAAGCCCCGGGGGCCAAGTCCACCTGCCTCACCATTTTATCCAGCCTGCAAGAGCTTCTCAGGCTACACTTTCCTGAGAGTAAGCCTCACTTATTATAATGGGATTTCTGAGTAGACATGCAGAAGATTGAACTCCAAACCTCAGGAGATACCATTAATTCTAGCTTTGTCCATCTGTATGAAATGAATTTGACACCCCTGCACAAGACAAAAAACATCATTTTATGATTATATATTTATTGTATTATTAATCTAATCCAGAGGTCTCCAAACATTCAACTTCAGGACTCCTGGATCTTAACAATTGGGTAGAGGCGGGAATTTCAGCAGGTATTGAATCTTTGAGATGAAAAGCTTCACCTGCTGAAATCTCCTCTACAGAATTGTTAATGGTCCTGAAGCCCTGAAATTGAAAGTTTGGAGACCCCTGATAAGCCAATCATGATAATGCTTTATCAAAATTGAGTTCTTATATAAACCTGCACAGCCTCTTGATTTCTTGTCTTACAGCTCTTAAAGCTGTGCTCAGGATGCTGACTCACAGGGCTGTTGTAAGACTCAAGAGATAGATGGTAATGGGTGTGAATCAAGTTCTGGGAGGAGAATTCATTTCATTTCATTTCATTTCATTCATTCATTCATTCATTCATTCATTCATTCATTCATTTGGGTCCTGTAATGTAAAAGGTTGATGACTTCTGGTATAAGAAATCTGGTGACACATCACTTGGGCTGCATATTGCTTCACTGGCACCTCTAAGGATATTGATGCCTCAAGCAACTTTTGGAGTTGCTACTCATGCACAGTCAGGCCAACCTTACATTTTATGCCCTTGAATTATATATCTGGTCTAGCCGAGCATTTTCTACAGTGAGCTCAGGCTTGCGGCATCAGTGAAAGGGGCTGAAAGTTTTATGGAGACAATACCTCTAGTCATTCTCGCTATAGACAATTACACCATATTCCAGCCTTAGAAATGGGTTCCACTGTGCTTGATTTAAATTCCCTTTTATTGTTGAGAAAGTGACACAGGGAGGACATAAAATAAATGTGTGCAAATCTATTTAATAAGTAGATAAAACAGGCCAATTATTAGCTCCCTGAATACTGTTCATTTCATCATAGTGGTGAAAGCAGCCGCCTTTGAGGTTCTTCTGGCTTGTACCCTAATTGTTAGGCAGCGAGGAAACCAATTTAGGTAGCAGCGTTCTTGTTTCATAATGACCTTTGCAGAGATCTTTTTCTCTGATTAACATGTTCATCCTTCAAAAATATTTCATGCATCTCAAAAAGAAAAATTAACCATTGAGGAACAGCTCATCATGAGCGCAGATAGAATTCATTATGGAAAGATAAGCACTTTCAAGTGTGGCAAAAGGGGTTTCGACCAAAATGCAGATAAATGGCCACCCAGAAATCAAAAGTTTGTGTAATTAGGAGGCGGGTTGTTGACACACAGAATGCCGCTTGCCTGTGAATTTAATGCAGAAAAGGCAAATGGAAAGTGAGGCCAGGAAAATAAATGGGGTTCAGAAAAAATGCACACTTGTTGAATTTTTCCTTCCTTCTGCTCCTGGCCTGGACCCTGGAAGACTTACCCCTAAATCCAGAGTAACCACAGGAGCATGTAAGAGACTTTACGTGCACCTATAGTTACTGCACCACCTAGTGAAAACCTATGGGAAATTTATAATGGAATCCAGAGTACGTTGTTCTTACACCAGAGCAAGGACTCCCCACAGTTACTCTGGATTTTGCCCTTCAAGACTCTTTTCTTTGTCTGGCAGGTATATGTAATGGCTATAAATTTAATAATAAGCAATTCGGTGTTTAAATTCACCACATGAAAGCAATATATATGCAGGTTTTTAGCTTTTCACTTATTCTTATCTTGTTCAGTCACAAAGAGTTAGGTACGACTTAACAACTACCGTATATACTCTTGTAAAAGGTGACCCGCGTGTAAGCCGAGGCACCTAATTTTACCACAAATACTTGGAAAACTAATTGACCAGAGTATAAGCCGAGGGTGGGAAATGCAGCAACAGCAGGAAAGTGTGGCTGGCCTTGTAGCCTCAGGGCCCAATCTGGGCATGTCTACTCAGATGTAAGGCCCACAAAGAAGTTCCTGAGTCTGAGGAGGGGTTTGGCTGCAGTGGGCTCCATGTCTTGCCGCCGCGCGCCTCCTCTGCAGCCCGGAGAGCCAGCGCTAGCAGCTGGAGAGGGTGTAGAGTCTCTGAGGGCGCATGCTGGAGGTTGCGCCCGCCATGTTGTACCGCCGTGCGCCTCTTCCGCAGCCTGGAGAGCTGGCGTGAATGGCTGGAGAGGCTGCTGAGCCTCTGAGGGCATGCGCTGGAGGTTGCGCCCGCCATTTTTCTTAATTTTTTTTACTGACCCATGTATAAGCAAAGGTGGGTTTTGGGGCTCATTTTTGGGCCCCCCAAAACTAGGGCTTATACGTGAGTATATATGGTAAATAATAACATATTTCTTGGGTGTCCTCTTTTCTGTTTATGACCTATGGTCACCCTGTCTGGCACCTGTTCTCAGCTCCTGAGTTCACCTGCAGCTGAGCTTCTGAATAGAGGAACCTGGATCCTGTCCTGCAGATACTTGTCTGATGTGAAATGTTGGAAAATCCATTTAAAGTCTATCAAGGTGAAATCTTTCAGTTTGCCTCCTCGTGGTGCACCATGGATATCACAAAAGTGTGAACTAAACAATTGGCAGCCAGATTATATTGAAGAGTTGGTGGTTGGTGACAGCTGGCAGCCAGAAATCAGTGTGGAATTCCTGGCTCTCAAAATACATGGCAATGAAACATTAACATCTTATTTTACCATAAGTCCATGTATTTGTCATACTCTAAATAAACAAAATTTTGCAGATTAAATAAAATCACATTTTGATATGTTAATCAAAAGCTAAATGGGACAGGCCTTGCAACTTCTAACTCCAGATGTTGGGTGCAATCCTAAGAAATTTAGGTGAACCTAACTCAGTGGGATATCTTCCCATGGTGGTGTGGGGAGGTTGGTATATGCCTGTGCACTGACCTAACCAGAGGGTGGGCTTCAGCAGGTTCTCACCTACTCTATAGAACCTGTTGTTATAGGACATATGTCTATAGGACATATAGGATATATTTTCTTATAGGACCTATGTCTATAGGACATAGACCCTGTTGTTAATTTATTTGAATCCCTCCACTGGACCTAACCCCCCAGGAGTGACGAGTGGGAGTCCCCTAGGTTGGCACAGGACTTATGCCAAGGCTTAGGCAGGCCTAACTGGAGCTTAGAATTGCAACTGTTTAGGGCAATCAATAGGAAAGGGCTGTTAATCTTCATACACTGTTTTCCCCAGAAGCATTGACTATTTGACTACAGCTGTGTTGTTCAGCATGGAGGGCAATGGAGTCATGGCAACTTACTTGGCATCCATCAGTCTTGAAAGACTATGGTATAGTGCTTGACGCTGCATGTGACGCATGAAGGTCTGGTAGATTGATATGGAGGATAGGCTGTTACCCAAGCAGCAAATCCCCCCTCTCCACACCACTGAAATAGTCCAATGGAAAGGCAGAGCCAATACAATTGTTTCCAGCTGTGTCACAGAGCTGGGCTGAGGACAGGAGCTCACCCTGTCTTGCGGGGACCTGGGTCTTGAGCCCTGGCCTTAAAAAAAGTTGAAGACTACTGGTCTACAGCACCACCAGTGAAGGAGGAGGCATCTGGTGTACACCTTCAGGTATGAGGAGACTCTGTTCCTGTCCTGCTCTGGTTCTTAGCAATTGTTCTAAAATAGCTTGCTCTAGAGCCAGGCTTCTTGGTTCAAGGACTTTTTTGTCCTTTCTCTAATCAGAATCAAGTACCAATCTTAAGGAATTTGAGGACTGTAGCCTATAAAAGCTTCTATCGAAATGTGTTCTGTTTTTAAAGTGTTGCAAGACAACACAACCGTCTTTCTGGATATGGTACCCACAAAATAAAGCACTAACAGACTACACTGAATCTCAAACCAGAATAAATATGTGAAGAAGGTGGAAGTAAGGGAGGTGGGGACCAATCACATCACACATGTGGTGTGACGTATTCCAGGTGCTCAGGGGTGGAGATGACATCACTACTGGCCAAAATGGCAAAAATCTTGGTATTGAAGATGTTCATGTAGGTCTCCAGGTTTTTCTTGGGCATTTGCATTGGAAAGGTGGAAAATAAACAAACAAACAAACAAACAAACAAATAAATAAAATAGGTTTGCCTATCAGACCAGGCCCTAAAGGCACAGTCCAGAGTAACTAGGGGAGCACGTAAGAGACATTATGTGCACCTTTAGTTACTGCACCACCTTGTGAAAACCTATGGGAAATTCATATTGCAATCCAGAGTAACTTGTTCTTACTCTGGAGCAAGGACTCCCCATGGTTATTCTGGATTTCACCCGATGAGTGTGTTTGTGTTTGCCTCTTTTGTTGCAGTAACTTAAGGTCCCAATGAAGCATCAGGGAGGCTGTGGTGCAGAAGGCTCTTTCCTGATAAATCAGATTCTCCAAAATATTTGTGACCTTAAGGATGGGGACATCAAGCACATGGATGGAACAAGTGGAGTTTTCAAAGATGCAGCTGCTCTATATGTAGGAACTACAATATTACAGCTTCCACAAGATGTTGCAGTCTAATTTGGCTGTGTTGACTTTTCAGCATTTTA
This sequence comes from Cryptoblepharus egeriae, assembly GCA_030015325.1. Taxonomy (NCBI): domain Eukaryota; kingdom Metazoa; phylum Chordata; class Lepidosauria; order Squamata; family Scincidae; genus Cryptoblepharus; species Cryptoblepharus egeriae. The sequence continues at coordinate 7,285,675 of JAREYC010000004.1, forward strand.
AAACACATGACATGCTTGAAAACTTATAAACCGGAGAAGCTTAACAACATAAGGCTACAATCCTAAGCCTCAATTCTGCCGGCATAAGTCCCGGCACAAGTTCTGTGTAGGCCTGGGGGTGTCAAAAAAGTGCCATAGGCACGTCTGCGCTACTCCTGGGAGGGTCAGGCCAGTGCACAGACATGCGCCATCCTGTCCACAACACCAACAGAACAGGGAGCAGGTGAGTTATGCCAGCCCAAATTGGTTACCTGAGATCAATCTGTTGTATCATCAAATGGGCCCCAAACGGACAGAACTCTAGGTTGAGATTATTGATGTATAAAATGGTTTGCCCATGATAATGTGGGACAGCTGTATAGAACTTTATAAAGGCAATTATATATCCTGGCACAGACAGATATAAGCAGGTGTTCAGTTCATATAATCCTGTCTGCGGCCTTTGAAAATTGCTTGCCTTCGTTTCCTGTCCTCAGCAGGTTGTGTGCCTCTCATGCTGCCATCATAGCTTTCAGAGCATGGCGACTTTTATTTGAATGTTATGATGAAGTGTCTCACAATACATGGCGAAATAATTATTGATGCTCCATTTCCCACAAAAAATCCCATTACACCTGACTTCAAAAGACAAGGCTTCATCAGATATGCTGAGATGATTATGTACTGCCAATAAATCCCATGTCTAATAGCGCTTGTCTCTCTCTTTTTAAATTGAAGTCTAAATTATTATTTCAATTTGTATTGCAAAATGGCATTTTTGCACCTGTACACCTCCCATAAATATGTGCTGTTCTGAGGCCAAGTGAAGTCAAGGGATAAAAGTTAAGCTTTATATTGTCGTTTACTAGAATCAGAACCTGTCACTGGTTTCCGCCACAGGATTTAATGGCCAAATTCCAAGTTCTTTTCTCAATTATTCCAGTTTAAATGGAAACAACTTCATTACTTATTATTGCTTGTGTTCCTGCGCCACCAAAATTACTAATGAAATGAACTCAGCTTTGAAAATCTATCACCACATGTGCCAACTTCAAATTATTTCAATATTTATTTTTCAGCTACATTTTCTTTACCACCATCCTGTTGATGCATTCAGGGTGGGTTGAAGTCAAGAGTCAATCCCCAAAATTGGCGTTTCCAGCGTTTTGTGATGCTGGAAAGCTGTTGCGCTGTTGGAATGAGGGTTTTGATAGTGCAGCAGCTGTTAAGACTGGGCTCTAGGCAAGCACCTGCTAGGTTCAAAGAAGAAGCTGATATTGTGTAGGTTGTTATTATGAACACATGGGATGGTGAGATGCTCCAGCCTCTGGCCAAGGTTGGAGAGAGAGAACTTCCCTTGTAGTCATGGTTCCTGTTTGTTGGGTCTGTTTTTCCAACTCCATCTATCTGGGAAGTGACATAGGATCTTATTTTGGCTCTAGTGGAAATGTGGCTATACATTTGTTGCTGTGTGTCTTTAAGTTGTGTGTCTTCATGGTAATATGGACCACAGCATGCCAGGTCCCCCTCAGCTCCTGAAGTTTGTCTAAATTTATGATGACCACATCCAACTTCCATTTAAAACAGGGGTGTCCAAACCCCAGCATAGGGGCTGGATCTTTAGCTTATGTGTTTTTAGCTTAAGTGTTTTAATTATTTTTAAATGAATGTTCTATTTATGCTTATAATTATGTTTTAATGTGAGCAGCCTTGAGTCGGTCTACGACCCGAGAAAGGCGGGATCCAATTTTTTAAAAATAAATAAATAAATAAATAAATAAATGGAGCTTTTGGCAAGTCTCCATTGGCAAGACCCCTCCATCCAACCCACAGGCAAACCTCCAAAGGGGAACCCTGCTTCCCGCACCTCCGGAGGATGTTCCGAGGACTGGAAAGGCTGCACACACCTCCTCTCTCTGTGTGTGAAAGTGCTTATGAACTGGTTTGAAGATCATCCTATCTGTGATAGAAAGTGTTTATCAACTAATTTTTATCAACCGAATTCATGTATTATTTTGTTATTTTTAAATATTATTAATTTTTATTATTTATTTACAACATTATTTATTTATTATTAACCAACAAATTTTTTTTAACATAATCCTTCCTTCCTTCCTTCCTTCCTTCCTTCCTTCCTTCCTTCCTACCTACCTACCTACCTACCTACAAGTTCCATCTCTAATATAATCATGGAAATTGATGTAATTTTTTTCCAGCCCCCAGCACATTCTCAGACAGACAGTGGCCCTCCTCCCAAAAAGTTTGGACACCCCTTGTTGAAAAGAACATTTCAGCACACTTTTTCCAGTCTTTTGCCCTTCGTTCTCAGCCATTCTCAGTAACATTGAGCACTGAGCTCCCAGCAAGATTATTCTAAGTGTCAGCGCTGCAAGAATATCTAAGCGAGTTCATTATTTCGCACAGGGAACCTTAAATGATATTTTTTAACTCAGTGAGTGTAGCAGGAAGCTCTACTTGACTGGTTTTTAATCTATGGAAGCAAAGCAGCTTCCCCTCCACAAAGCAAGGAGATCCCTTTATTTTTTGGAAAACAAGTTTGAATTTCTAAGCTGGCTGAGCTGGCATTTCTAAGCTGCATTTGAAAAAAGCCTGCATTTCTAAGCTGTTTTGCAGGTGACATTAGAAAGGATTTTTCCCCCCAAATGAGAAAAGCACCCAACAAGATTTCTTCTTCCTTTCAAGGAAATCTATGGAGCCAAAAGCATTTGATATCAGCACGGAGGAATCACTACATATCTGGACCTTGTACCCGGAACATGATCTATCCCCAGTTCTCTGGAATGCTACCCCCCCTTACTACCTGAATATGACCTCATTTTCCACTCCAGAGATAGCCCAATGAAAGAGGGCACACTTGTGTCACTGTGATGAATGGGGAACATGGTTCTTTCTTATTTCTTGGTCCTCCCAGGGCATCCACTGAATGAGAGCACAAATGCAGTCACCTCACAGAACCAAACACATCTGGATGTGGTCAGCACCTGGATGGAAGACCACCTGAACTTGGTGGCATAGACCACCCTGGGGTATATGCTCACATGGCAAGGGCTTTCTCCAAACTCTGGATCCTGCTCCCAGACTGGAGTTTAGAAAGCCCTAGTAGTAGCAACCTTGGATGGCTTAAGTTCGAAAAAGTTCCCTTCTGCTTGTACATTTCATTCTGCACTTCAGTAATGAAGGAAACAGGGTCAGATGGAGCTTGGAGCTCATACAAATGATGTGATTCTGTGAATCTTTATTGGAAAAGAATTTTGGAAAGCTTGAGTGAAATAATCTTTGTTGAAGAGAACATTTTGCACCCAGGAGTAAAATGTCGCTATGTAGAGTGTTGATATGAGTGCTGTGTAATTGCCGTGAGTGTGGACTATACAGCTTTTATCTCGTGTACCTCTTGTCCTCTGTTCTTTACTAAGACATTTATTTTTGCCTACAGCAGATTGCATTATGAAGATAAAAGTACTTGAGGAAAAAAATGGCAATAACAATAATGGGCAGAAACAGAAAAAATGGACCTTTCTGAAAAGAGGGTTATTACCTCTCCTGGACACTCTCCTGGACACACGTGATCAGCTTTTTCTCTTTGGTTCAATGAAAGGAAGAGGCCTACTGCTCACGGATGGAGTTCTGTCTGACCATGACCACTCTGGACCAGCAACTTAATGACCATAAAATGCATAGTAAAACCAGAAAGCAGGAGCATGGTCTGGATGGGAGACTCCTTGAGAATCACAGTATGGGAGAACAGAATTGTTACATTTGAGTTGTAATTGTGGTCCTTACTACTGGTTAGGGCTGTGGTGGCACAAGTAGTTAAGACACTATGCCTGTTAACCAGCAGACCAGGGTTCGAGACCATGGTCCTACAAGATGAGGTGAGCTCCCATCCTTAGTCCAGCTCCTAGCAGTTTGAAAGCATATAAATGCAAGTAGATAAATAGGTACCACCTTGGTGGGAAGGTAAAACAGCATTCTGTGTGCCTTCAAGTAGTCATGCAAGCCCCAGTCATGCCAGCCATCCACACTGGCACTAACCCTACAATCCAGAGTAACTACGGGAAGACGTAAGAGGCACTTATTCTGGATTGCTCTATCCATTTACCATAGGTGGCACCGTAACTACAGTGGTGTAAAAGGTCCTGTAGTTACTCTTGATTGCAGACTACGGGTTAGAAACAGGGATGAGCACCGCACCCCAAAGTTTGTCACAAATAGCAGTATAACCCATGGGGGGACACTTTTACCTCTTTACTACTGGTTCAGCTTTGTCAGCTGTGGTGTAAAAAGAACGTGATTAAAATTCTTGACTTCCAGTCCTGTTCAGGAGTGGAGCATCTGGCTTGCTGCTTTTGGAAACAGATCCTAGATCAGCCTCTTTAATGTTCTTAGGTAAGGACAATGAGGATGAATATCAGCAAATGCAGTACACATGCTTTGGGGCTTCATTTCATCTGGAGAGGAAGACGTAAGAGTTTAATAGTGCTGTTCTAAGCATATCTATTTAAAGATAACTCTTACTAAGTTCAGAGGGGCAAATTATAATGTCACATTTTACTTTTTTTTTTCTTGTAATTTGCATAGCATAAATCACCTGTGAACCTAGATTTAGCCTTTGGCAAGTCTCCAAATGCACACCTTGATCTCCAGTTTAGCCTTCTGGAGACCCTGAATTGACTTCAAAGGTTTGAGAGACAGTCCCTGAGAAACAGTCTCCCATTTTCTAGGGAGAATATAGCAAATGTCTATACACGCATACTGTTTGTAAGTTCTCCAGCAGCTTTAAGAATACAGGGCACCTAATTATTATCAGAGTGGGTCACGGTGCTAAAAAGTTTGGGAAGCACCGCTCTAGAACACAGGTGTCCCAGGGGCCAGATGCAATTCACAGCAAGCCTCAATTTGGCCCTGGGCAAGACCCCTCAATCCAGTTCTCAGGCAAACATTACATTCCTCCAGATCTGTCTCTAATACACACTTATATGTATATTTATGTACATTTATTCAAATTTGAAATTTAAATAATTTTTCCATTCCCCCAACACCATGTCAGAGGATATGTGGCCCTTCTGCCAAAAGGTTTGGACACCCCTGCTCTAGAACATTCTTACTGGAAAACTTATATTTTATATCCATAAGAAGTAATTTAATGCAAAAAAAGGAAATTTCAAAAACTGGATTTGTCTCCTACATGCCCGCAGCCTGAAATGTTAAATTCCTCCAACAGATGTATTATGTGGTTCTTAACCCTGCAGAAGATGTTAAATGAAGCCTGAGTGGATTTTATTTGTTTGCTTTGTGGTTGGTAATTGATGACGAACTGCCTTGTTTTTAGCATTCAAATCCATGACATTTGAGAAGTCTGATGCCGACTAAAAAATTAATATTTAAAAACAATAAGTCAGCAATGTGTAGTTTGGAGATGAAGGTAGATGGCTAGCTGAACTAAAACATAGAGCTGAAACAAAAAAAGGGAATCTTGGATGTTTATTTGAGCTAGAAGTTGCTACTTATAGAGATAGAAGTTTATTTGAGCTAGATAGAGCGTAACTACCATATATATTCAAATATAATGTGTCATCAAATCTAAAGCCCACCCTGATTTTAAAAGGCTTGAGCTTAAAAAATGTTTACTGGTGGTTGTAATGCGCAGCTGCAAAGCAGGTGCAAAATTTAATTTTCCCCCAGCTTTTGCGTAGAGAGTTGAAGCAGAGGGTGGGGGGCTGGGATTCAAAGCATGTGGGCTTGCCTTCTGAGATCCTACATTCCTAGATCCTACAAGACGGGGTGAGCTCCTGTCCTTAGACCAGCTCCTGCCAACCTAGCAGTTCGAAAGCATGGAAATGCAAGTAGATAAACAGGTATCACTTCAGTGGGAAGGTTCTGTGCACCTTCGACAGTCATGCTGGCCCTATGACCACAGAAGTGTCTTTGGACAATGCTGTCACTAAAGGCTTAGAAAGGGAAATGAGCACCACACCATACAGTCGGGCATGACTAGTCATATAATCTGTGGGGGACAGCTTTACCTTTTAATTCAGGTGGAATAATGGTTAGTCTAAACTGTCCTTGTCATGGCTTGTGCAAACCGAGCATGTAAGCTACCAAATATTGTTCTTGTTTTTCTTATTTTTAACTTAAATATGTTTTTAATGCTTTTAATTGTTTTATCGAATGTTTTTCATTTGTTTTACTGTTAGCCGACTTGATTTGGCTATGGCCTGAGAAAGGTAGGGTACAAATTTATTAAATAAATAAAATAAATGTCCCAGAACCCCTTTAAATTGGAGAAAGAGGACCTTTTAAAGTGGTGTCCTCTTTTATTTAGCATGGGAAGAATAACTCTCCCTCCTTATGCCAGTGTGTTGTTTTTTTCTAGTAGCTATTTGCTTGTGTCTTTTCTGAACCTTTTTTAAAAGAATGTGAAACCCCTGGGGACATAGAAAAATATTGATTTATTTTTCTATTTAAATTGCTTTAGGACCTCATTTTTTTTTGGAAAAGTGGCATACAGATATGATGATGATGATGATGATGATGAAGTGGTGGTGGTGGTGGTGGTGGTAGTAGTAGTAGTAGTAGTAGTAGTAGTAGTAGTAGTTCTCTCCTCATTCCTCCAAAACAGGAAAAGGTTTTTTGGTAAACAAGCCAATGTGGAAAATTTGAATCCTTACACCAGGCAACTCTTCTCCCTCCCACCAAAGACCTTGTTTCTTGCTGGTTCTGCTCAACTGTCTACATTGCTACTGTTTTTCATGCAGATTTGTGGGAAATGCTCTGACTATAATTTCCCATTTGTTTCTGTTCCAGCTTTACCTCTGCCTCATCGGAAATATTTTATCTTCTCTTGCTACCATATTTCTCCATCTCTTTGATGATTCATTTTCCCTCTCCGCTGCCTCTGAGCTCCACCAAAGCTCTTTTAAAACCAGTTTCAACATAAGCATGGCTTCATCTGTTTTGTCTTCCACACTGGCCGACAATTGTGTGGTTTTGGAGGAAGGCCCCTCTCCTGGAGCGTAGCTCTCTGCTCATCTCAAGTGCCTCTACAAAGGGTTTTTTTTGGACATGATTATTCCTTATCCCTGCTCTATGGTTTTTTGCTCTGTGCATATCCTAGAGTCAAATCTTCCTATTTTTGTGGAGTGCTTATTTTTTCTGTTTGGAGGAGAAAAAATGCATTGTGCTGCTCAAAGTCTCTTTAATACCTCTTTGTCTTCCTTCTCTTTTTATTCTTCTACTTTCCTCCTATTATTAGTTTTCTTTTATTATTCAGGAGAAATTTTCTATCTTCTTTGCTGCATTTCCAGTCCACTTACTGTTTCCTTCCATTTTCCATCATGTTCAGTTTTTGCAGCATTATAGTGAACTTCAGTACACAGTACATCTCCCTTTCTGTAGCATAGGGTGCAATCCTAAAAAAATTTAGGCCAACCTAGCTCACTTGGTTTATCTTTCCATGATGGTGTAGGGAGATTGGCATATACCTGTGCATTGGCCTAAACCAACCCCCCAGTGTCTTACCAGTGCATTGGCCTAAACCAACCCCACAGAAGTGTCTTACAGCACTTTTGTGACACTCCCAGATCAGCATAGGACTTATGCTGGGGCATAGACCAGCCTTAGTGGAGCTTATGATTGCAACCATAGTTTATCTATTTCTCCAACCTCAGAATCCATTTATGATAATGCTGTAAATAGTCAAATAAGTCCACCCTGGTTCAACTTTGTCAATTGTTCTATCCCAGTTTACTATCACGTCTGTTGCCCCAAAACTTTTGTACTATGGGTGCAATCCACAGTAACTACGGGGAGTCCTTGCTCCAGTGTAAGGACAATTTACTCTGGATTGTAATATGAATTTCCCATAGGTTTTCACTAGGTGCTGCAGTAACTATGGGTGCACATAATGTCTCTTACGTGCTCCCGTAGTTACTCAGGATTGTAGGGTATGACAATCTTGGCAACCTTCAACCTGAATGACTTTAAGAAGGAATTAGACATACCCTACAATCCAGAGTAACTACGGGAGCACGTAAGAGACATTACGTGTACCCATAGTTACTGCACCAGCTAGTGAAAACCTATGGGAAATTCATATTGCAATCCAGAGCAAATTGTTCTTACACCAGAGCAAGGACTCCCCGTAGTTACTCTGGATTGCATCCAAAGTCCTAGAGGAAAGGACCATCATAGGTTACAAGCCATGAGGGGTGTGTGTAGAGGTGGACAACCTCAAAATGCCTGATGCAGTGGGAGCACATGGATCCAGGTGTCAAATGTACTCACTGAAGCATCTGGTGACCTACTGTGTGATATAGGAACCAGGACTAGATGGGACCTGATCCTGTGGATGCTGTTCCTATGTTCCATTCTTTGCCAGTCAGTTTGTGTACTTACCGGTGAGCTGTTGGCACAAATTTACCCTGCCCCAGCATGAACCTTGCAGAGACTGACTGGTACACATTCATGTACTGGCCTTGCCTTCTCCTGAGTTGGCACAAATATACTTTATGAGATGTTTGTGATGACCGGAGCAGGCACACGTGTTGGCTTGGATATGTGCAACCTTTGAGGCGGGGAGGGTTAAAACTATTCTGCACATTATAAAATATATTTGCAATTATAATTCAGAAACAAATATACATTTATCTGGAATTAGGGAAACCTTGTTCTCACTCTTATGTACATCCATATTTTTGTTTGCTATTAGCAGAAATTGCTGTTGCATTGAATGTGATGGTGCTAGGCATGGAAATTGTTGTTTTGCTTTCTGAATGCTCCGATTTCTTTCCATTGCTTCCCCTATAATTCCTTTGTGAATGTTACTGCATCGTTAATCAGCATTTCTTTATACAACTGTCAAAAATCCAGGCTAGTGTTGTCAGTTATCAGCACATCAGACTGCGTTGCTGTGTTGAAATAGGGAGTGAAGAGGAGCTTTTAAAATATTAAGCAATTTCATATTTTTCAACGAGTCTGAGTCCTACAGTCCTGATATGCCAGCATATCCCTACATAGATCTACATTCTTATATGAAGCATATCCCTGCAGCCACGTGGATGCAGAAGTCTGCCTGCTGATTGATGCATTTCAGAAATATGTACAATGCCAGAAAAAACAGGGGGCCAAGTAGCTCCAACATCATTTGGGCACAGCTGAGACTACACTGGTATCACAACCCCATAACCAATGGATATCCACTAAAAGTTAATGTTGGTAGAATTAGGACTGACAAAGGAAAATATTTCTTTACCCAGCAGGTGATTAGTTTGTGGAACTCCATACCACGGGATTTGGTGATGGCATCTAGCCAGATGCCTTGAAGAGGGGATTCAACAAATTTCTGGAGGAAAAATCCATAGAGGATTACAAGCCATGATGGGTACGTGCAGCATCTGAATTAGCAAGAGCTTCATTTTTTCCTCAGTGCAGTTTTTGCATGAGATATTACACTGTACTGTAGTGTTCTGTTGTTAAAACTGTATATGAATTGATATTAAAGTACTGATGGATGAGAACATTCAAATCCAGAGGACCTGTTTTATGCTACCACTAAAATGTTTCAATGATCTAGTCTCTTTTTCTGATCCCTTGCAATATTTGGCAACAAAGGTGTATCTTGCATTGTTATGGAAAGATCTGTTCCTTTTCACCCAGTAAATGATCATCACTGTCCATAAATCATTTCTGTACTTCTTATTACCTTTAATAATATTGCTATTATGCTTCGTTCTGCCTGCTCATGGATCTACAGTATTTTTTTGGCATTGCTTTGTGATGCAACAGAAAATGCAACACTGTTGAAGTAGGTCTGCTTTTTCTGCAGTGGAAAGTAGGTGACATATTATACTAATCCCATTATATTGCTAACTGTATTATTGCAAGTTACAATGGCTTTTCCCATTAACAGATTGAGCTGATTATCAAATGCAATATGTTTCTTGTAAATCCATTCCTTCCATATTTTCTGGGGAATATTGTCACAATTTTTTTCCAGCTCATTCTAGGATTCAGTGGTGGGTTCAGGGAATTGTTCTTAGACGGGATTAAATATTTTTTACACTGTCAAACCTATGTTTACCAAACAAGTTATCCTTACCCTAAGGTTTCCCTGTTAGCTCTCTTCCTTAACCTTAAAGACAGGCTCCATGGAAGAACAGTCTTCTAGGATAAATTATTGAAACAATTTAGTGATGGAATACAGAGATACCTTACATTTTTATGTGGTTAGAGACCACAGACTGGATTAAAGTAAAAACTGGATGAATGCCAGGGTAGCCTTATTTACTTGTAAATTTATTTCAGCTGGTGAAAACATTAATAACTAAATATATAAAGTGGTTCCCAAACTGGTAGATGATGTGCTTCTGGTCCAGGATCCCCAAAAGGGCAATGATATAATGCACTTTTTATGGTCTTTTCTATGTTGTAGACTATGGGCGCAATCCTGAGTAACTACGGGGAGTCCTTGCTCCGGTGTAAGAACAATTTGCTCTGGATTGCAATATGAATTTCCCATAGGTTTTCACTGGGTGGTGCAGTAACTACGGGTGCACGTAAAGTCTCTTATGTGCTCCCGTAGTTACTCTGGATTGTAGGGTATGTTGTAGACATATAAGATTTTGGACTTACACATATATGAATATTTCCACAATTAGAATTAGGGTGCAATCCAGAGTAATTACGGGGAGTCCTTGCACCGGGGAGTCCCAATGTAAGAACAATTTACTCTAGATTGCAATATGAATTTCCCATACGTTTTCACTAGGTGGTGCAGTAACTATGTGTGCACGAAATGTCTCTTACATGCTCCCATAGTTACTCTGGATTGTAGGGTTAAACTCTGAATGCAATCCTAATTTTAAATTTAAAAATTTAAATTTAATAATAGTGTCTACTCAGAAGGAAGTTCCATTGAGTTCAGCCTCAAGCCTAAAGACACTTTCCTGAGAGTAAAACCCATTGAACAAAATGGGGCTCACTTTTGTGTAGACATGGTTAGGATTGTGCTCTCTATATGGGAACCTGATCTCTGAAGTTTTCTACCAGAACAACATCAAGAGAAATTGGCTCCAAAAAGCCACCTGCGTTTTCTTCTTTTGTATCATTCATTATATCAATGAAACACCTGGTAATAACTTCTCTCCTGACAAACTACTACTTTACAGATGATCTCTGCAAGGAGACAGAACTATTACCCCGTCCCTGAAAGGTTTTGTTCAATTATATATAGGCAAGGACAAAAGTGATGTCCTTGGATCCTTTGTTGCTGTAATTTAGATCCAATCAGTCTTAAAAGGTTAGATACCATTATACTATTGAAATCCTATTACACTGCAACACCAACACTGATACAGTATTTAGATAGATCCTGCAAATACAAATCTCAATTTTCTTAGTGCAATTAATTTCTCTGCAATCCAGCTTGCGATGGACAAAACAAACACTGTGATTAAATACCAAGAAAATGCCAAGTTTATAGGGACCTTCGTTGTTCCTTCAGAAAAAGAAACATGAAGCAAAGAAATGAATGCTATTTTACTGGCCCACAGAATCAACAGGAACTAAGGGTGAAATCCGGAGTAACTACGGTGAGTCCTTGCTCCGGAGTAAGAACAAGTTACTCTGGATTGCAATATGAATTTCCCATAGGTTTTCACTAGGTGGTGCAGTAATTATGGGTGCATGTAATATCTCTTATGTGCTCCTGTAGTTGTCACTCAGAGTGACCATATATCTTCTTTTTCCGTCCTCTTTTTTGCATTGGAAATAAAGTCTGGAAATAAAAGTCATCATTATACTTCTTTCCCTTGTGAGCAGACAGCATGTAACTTTTTTGTAATTAAGATATTAGATGTAATATATGTAATAGATTTAAATTTAATAAGTGATAGAGTGTTTGTATGCACCATAAAGATATATAGATAGATAGATAGATAGATAGATATAGATATATAGATATATAGATATATATGAGTGTTTTATATACTCATATATATATATATATATATATATATATATATATATATATATATATATATATATATATATATGAGTGTTTTAGCTTTTATTTTGTTAATTTAAACATTTTTTCTTGGGTGTCCTATATTTTGGGAGGTCCTTGTTGGGTCCAATGGTGGGGATTCATCCAATGGTAGGGTTGAATTTAAGAAAAAACAAAAATTATTTTTAGGTACTTCTGAAGAAGCCCTTGGAGTGTATTTTGGTGTCCTCTGACCTACACCACCTGTTTTGGTGGAGTACTGTATGTCCAAGGGAGGTGAGAAATTTTAAATGGTTATATCTGACACAGTTAGCATTATGCTATATGTAAGTTATTTTGTTGTGATTATTATTCATATACAGCTTTTAAGCATCTTAGGCTACAATCCTAAAGACACCTTCCTGGGAGTAAGATCCATTGAACATAATGGGGCTTACATTTGAGTAGACAAGTTTAGGATTGTGCTCTATGGCTGCAATCCTAACCACACTTTCTTGGGAGTAAGTCCTACTGAACACAATGAGACTATCTTACTTTTGAGTATACATGCTTAGGTATCTCAACTGAGAGATAAGAATTGGAGTGATAATTTGACCTTCAAGAAATGATGATTTAAACAGATTACTGGCATAGTTCTTTAATGCTGGTCCCAAGCAGACTGTTCCCTTGGCCCTGCTTCTTTTCTCTCTCTAAGGCTGCAATCCTAAAGACACTTTCCTGGGAGTAAGCCCCACTGAACAAAATGGGACTTACTTTTGAGTAGACATGATTAGGATTGTGCTCTAACTCTGACCGATGCTGCCACATGTGGTTCTGACAGTTAGAGGACAGAGTCTTCCATATAATTAGTTCTGATTTTACCCAAACATAATTATTTTTCCTTACATCTAAAACTTTTGACTTCAAAATCAGTCTTGCTGTGCCTGCTGAATATACTGAAAAACTAATGGATCAAGAAGCGGCCAGCACATTATTTTAGATTAAGAAGTATTTAATCTTGTTGCTATACCATTGCTGGTACAGAAAAGAAAAATGAGGTATGCATCATGGCATGAATGGAAAATGAACAGTAAAGTACAGCAGGATATACCTGTATAAGTGACCTTGCGCACTGAGTGGTCTGCCAGAAGTGCCATAGAGTTTTAACCGGAAAAGGTCCATTTTAAATTCCTGGCATGAGAACATAAGAAGAACCTTGCTGGATCAGGCCAAATGTCCATCTTGTTCAGAATGACCATGTGTCATGAACACAAAAGAGGATAATGCAGAATACTCCAATATGAATAATATATGAATAGCAGAATACTTTCCATGCAGAATAGCAGAATAGTATATGAATAGCAGAATACTTTTCAAAATGCAGAATACTCAAGAAAAATGTAGGACAGGACAACATAAAAGCTAAAAACACTCATATATATTGCTTTCATATGGTTAATTTACACCATGTTACATATTATTATATTAAAAACTATTACATATACAGAAGGACCTTTGCTTCTCTTTGTAGTGAGAATATAGATGATCATAGCCAGCAAACAGCAGATGAGCATTTCCATTATCATGCAGGTCAAGTACATTTCTGTTTTGCCTCATATTATTCTCCTTCCCAAATTTTCAAAGAATTTATTTTCACAAAGGAATAGTGTGGAGAGAAATGGAATATAATTCAAGCCATTCCAAAGGATGGATCTGTCCATTTAAGATACAAGCATCCTTGCAATGCTTAGGCCTTCATTTGTCTTCTGGTTACATATAATCAAAGCAAGGAGGGAAGTTAAAGTTTTCAACTAGTAAACTATAAAAATATCTAATGGGCAACTTAGCAGGGAGGGAACTTTGACTAATGGGTTTCGACTTGGAATGCTATATGGATTTACACAAAAATTTGATATTGACTAATGAAATATCTGCTCTTATTCTGGCCATTTTATAGGATTTGGTAATATCTCTCCTTGTGACTCAAGAAATAAAATATGATTTACTGCTGCACTAAAGTTATTGAAATTTTATACAAATCATTAACAGTATTTCACATTGGAGGTTTGTTACATTAAAAAGCAGTGAAGGTGGGACACATCAAATAGCAATTGCTCCATACAGAATATGAAGACATTCTTGAACTGGGATGTAAACTGCATTTGTTAAGGACAGATTTTCAGTGTTGTGCTATTTTAAATACTAATTCCACTGATATGCATTTGCCTCTTTCATGACATTGTGTGCTTTGTTGAGAAACTGAATCGGACTGAGGAAATTAAGTATAATGGGATGACAAATCCATTCTTGCTGTCTCGACAATCTCGATATTCTTCCACACATATACAGGTGACCAAGGCTGTAAACCTACCCACACTTTCCTGGGAGTAAGCCAGGCTAAATATAATGGGATTAACTTCTGAGTAGACATGCATAGGATTGGACTCTTAGGGCACAATCCAGAGTAACTACGGGGAGTCCTTGCTCCGGTATAAGAACAATTTGCTGTGGATTGAAGTATGAATTTCCCATAGGTTTTCATCAGATAGTGCAGTAACTACGGGTGCATGTAATGTCTCTTACGTGCTCCCATAGTTACTCTGGATTGTAGGGCCAGTTACTATAGACTAGGTTAATCACTAGGTTAATGATCCCCATGTAGAAAGCTGGCATGTAGATGGTAGAGCAGTTGTTAAACCTGAAGGTAATTTCTGAAGGTTGCCATTTTGAAAACACGGGAAGCTGTGCAACAAGACCTTGAAGCTTGAGTAAAGGTTTCTTTACTCCAATGGCCAGAAAGGTGGAATATGAAAACCTCTTGATATTTTTGGCTTTAGATATGAGAAGCAAAGTTCAAGTTCAAATCCTCGTTTAGCTATGTAAACTGCAAAGTTACTCTGGCCACGTGACAATTTTTTCTGCCTAACCTACTACACAGCGTTGTTTTGGGGGTGAAATTCTACTCATAGGTCTTTGAAGCAAGAGTGAATCTACAATAAAAGAGATTTATTTTCATTATAAGTTGTAAGTTCCCATGCTGTCTTCTTGGAAAATTACACCTCTGGTCATCATTTTTCCCAAGTAAGTGGCTAACAAAATGGTAGTAAATACTGATGACCTAACCCAAAGTGCAATCTATCTTATGCCTCCCAGGCACATCTTTGCTTCTCAAACCCTGTTAAATCAGGCCTACAAATGTTCACATCTGCAATTCATGCCCTTGGCAGCTACTTTCTGAATCCTACACATGGTCCTTTGAGTTTTCCCACCATATGCTTGTATAACATGTTCCCAATTCAGAAAGCTAGTCATGCCCTTGCCTGTAGGTAAGTTGATTCTATAGACTGTAAGAACGATGTTGGGAGGAGTAGTAAATGCCATCTTCTCTATATATGGCTAACACTGTTTTTTGCCAAAGAAAATGCATGTTTTACTTTTCCTGAAAATACTGGGATCTCTGGCCATTTTCACTAAGGTATTTTGAAGCTCTTTTAATCTACAAACTGCCTTACTCTCCCTTGAACAAGCCCAAATGCACCCTAGAAATCTTTTAATTAATTAAAGTCAGAAAAGAGTTAAGCCATAATCAAGATAATGCCATTGATACATTGCTTTCACATGCCCTGTGATATGTGCCAGCTGTGGATCTGACTGCTTGACTGTGGGTTTAGATTGGAACTCACCCAGCACTTATTGTGCAAATGCTATCAAACTCCTAAGTAAACTGAGCAGCAAAAGTGGGTTCAGTTGTAATGTGACCATATGGTACGGCAACCTCATGCCAAAGGCTTCCCTGAACTGTCCTGCTCACATTTTTAAAGTCTAATGTCTGCTGATATGAATTGGTCATTTGGAAATAGGGGAAGCCACACCTGCAGAGAAACTTTATTCTTCAGAATTATTATTATTCAGAATTATTATTCAGAATTTAAAAGATTGTCTTATTTCGAACAGACTTGAACAGTGTCGGTAAACCAGTGGTATTTTTTTTTTACCACTGGTGTTACTTTTACCAATGGTGGTGTTTGAGATGTTGTTTGGTGGACCCACAGATCCCACCATCTGGCAGATCAGACTGCATTGCAACCGGGAGTTGTGGTAGGCTCAGCCCAGCGAGCTGATTAAAAGAGCTTTTGTATGATTGGAAAAGCCCTCCATGGGCCTTAAGCATCTTGTTGCTTGACAGCAAGCCTCCCCAATTGGAAATAATTGAGAATGCCATCATCAACATGTACTTTGGTGGCACTTCTAATAGGTGGACCATGTGAAGAGGAATGGTGTTGGGACAAAAGCTGGAGTAGATCAACCCTATAAATAATCATTAAGCAACATGGTTTAATGGATCCAGGAAATAGGAAGGGAATATAGGTGGGTATAGTCCAACTAAATTTCCCCATCTAATTCCTTAAAAGCCCCATTGATTCTGATATGACATGCTTCCAAGAAAGTATGATTGGGATTGTAACACTGAAATCCTATAATCAAATTGAGAGACAGACTGTGCAGAATTGCAAAGGTGCACACACAGGCTTGGTAACCAAGTCACTGAAGCTGAATGGTTCACTTTTGGAAGATGGGAAGCAAATGGGAAGCATGCTGAAGTTCACGATTGGAAGACGGGAAGCGTATAGAGTTGAACAAAATCAGGGAAGAGTTAGGAAGTTGCAGAGTTATTCAGACTTTCTCCCTAAATTGCTCATTCAGATTAATACATCCAAAAGGGTCCTCTATATGGTTTCCAAATTCTCAGTCAGGCTCTATTGCTGCACTTTTAACAGCAGCATAATCTGAAGGAACTGCTAAGCGGAGCTTTTTATAGCCCTGCAATAAAGGTTGCTGTAGATCAGTGGTTCCTAACATTTTGGGGCCTGCAGATCATGGAAGCAAAAATTGGAATCATCATGGACCACATGAAAACCGCCACTCCTCACATGCAAAAATACAATTAAATTTATAATAATTAGAGAAGATTTATTAGAGAGGCATTAGCTATATTATTCATAAAGATATATGAATAGCTATTTTTGTTGCTGACTGCAAGTGGCCCATCCGGTATCCTCTCTGGGGGTCTGAGGGGGAGTGCTCGCTTAATAAGCAACCTTTTTCCCATGAAGATTTCACAGATCACTTTTCAGGGTCACACAGACCACCTGTGATCCACAGATCATAGTGCAGGAATCAGTGGTGTAGAATGAGGTACTATAAGGAAAATCAGCAGTCACCAGATGAATTCTTGATAGCTGTAAGGATAGCAGGTTGTACCATAATTTTTCCCCAGAACTAAATGCTAGACATGAATAGATAGTTCTGTGGAATCCCCACCCCATGATCTTTAAAGTTAATTTTCCACAGGTTCGCAGACTGTCCATTAATGAATCAAACTGAAACAAGTGAGTAAAAAGCAACACACCAGTGTCACTACGTTGCTCCTACAGCCAGCTGTGCAGGAGAGAATGAGTCGAGTGAAATAATATTTAAGCGCTTTGATACTGTAAATCCTTCTCAATCTCTCCAGGGAAAACTGAAAGTCATCCTTTCCATCTGTTACAGCTGTCACAGGATGAACCAGTCCTTAAAGGGGAACTGGGCCAGCCACTTGTGCCCATTGCAAGTGCTTCCTAGGAGCCTGTCTTTATTGAACTGGACAAGAAAAACCCCAGGGGAGCAAATGGAAGAAACTTTGTAAGATATGGGTGTTTGAAATGGTATGGCTCCTATATAACTAGAGGAACAGAAGGTTGCTTGGCTCTGGTTCTAAGTGTCACAAATGTGTCATAGGGAACTGGCAATGCTGGCCCAAAGATTTCTGCCACCCTGCTAGTGCTGGGTCTGTTTCCCACACCAGCAGACACAAGTTATTACTGGGGGTATAGGGAGCAGGTGGGAGAGGTTGGTGTGAAGTTGGTCCCCATGGAGGTGTGGAGCGTTTTGGGGTGGGAGAGGGCAGAATAGGAGTTGATTGTGCCAGGGAGGGGTTGGGATTGGCAGAAAAGGCTGCCACTTTATTCTAATCCCTGCTCTGGGGATGTATGCCAATTAAATAGCTGGCACAGATCCAAGAAACCTCATAGGGACAGCTGTGGCCCAACATGGGATAATGGGAAGCATCCCATTATCTCAAGGAGACTTCCAGTCACCTTGTAAGCTGCACTACATACAACACATGCCATGCAATGTGGCTGTACTGGCGCACCATAGGATAGTGCTATTAGACACTATTTGTTTTCATGCACATGATGTGCAAGCACCTTCCAAATGCAGAACAACTTTCTGGTGTTCTTGTCCTGCAGGAAAAATGAAGAGCTTGTAAAATGATGTTAGCTTCAATATAAGTTGCTTGTCTTTGAGATCTAAGTGAGCTTTGTTTATGAAATAGATCCATCCCCATTTCCCCCATAGCTCACCCTGAATCTTTCCAAGGATTAGTATTACTAGGGAAGCCAGACAGACATGAAAGGGTGCAGATGATAAATTCGTGGCTTAGCTGGATTTCTGTTCATGCTGGTGTGAGCACAGATCAGTGTCACTCAAAAAATGCCTTTAAGCATCACAGGTACTGAGCCTAGAATTGCTGACCTCGGCAAGAGGAATAGGAATGTATTTCTCCCTGTGATAATCTCCCTATTGCTGCTACACGTATATAATAACTATGCTAAAAGGAAGTTTGGTCCTCACAGGAGAATCGACATTTCCAGCTTCCTCCACAACAGGTCAGAAGTGGAACTGTGGAACACTTGTAGCCAAAAGCCTCATTAAATAAAAGATTCCAAAAGCAAATATTTCACTCAAAACTTGATATATTAAAAGTGCAGTCCTAAGAAGCTTTGGGGCAGGCAGGCCAGTTGACCAGTGCTGCAGTTAGTGCATGCTTGGAGCTGCTGCCATGATACTGTGGGGCAAGGGTGCTTCTCTTACCCTAGGTAACGTGATAAAAAATCCAATAGATCTACTTGGCTGCCCAGTGAACTGGGTTGGGATCCAGCATATCTGCTGGGTCTCAAACCCACTTCCTATTCCATGGCCAGCCACCCCAGGAATATCCTCAATCCACTGTCTCCCCACCTAGGAATGGGATTTGGACTGGACCTGATGCTTTCTGCATTCAAAGAGGGTGCATTTACATGGCCAGTCCAAACAGGTGAATTAATGGCAACAAACAGTTGTCCTTATGTGTCATTTTTTGATACGTCACATACTAGTTTGCTGTGCTTATTTGGTTCTGCTTTAATGTTATGCAGGCTAACACAGATTTGTGATGCATACGAATGCAAGTCCAAAAAGTGATCACATCAGTGGCGTGGCTAATCCAAGACTTGCAGACGTGAAGGATCTTTTACACACAGTTGGTTAGATCAGCACTTCATAAAAAGGCTTATTAAATTTTGCCTGGTTGGAACTTGACAATCAATTTTGCTTCCAAAAATTCTCTTGTTAAAATCCATCTACTCGTCTCCCCAAAGTACAATTCAGTTCACAGAACTCCTCAACCAGATTAACAGCCCATCATTTTACTTTGGGGTAATGTTCTAACATCTTCCTAAAGTAGCCACGTAGAGACTCAGAGCTACATACAGATGAATTGCTTTCCATCTAAAATTCAGTTGCCATCTTGGAAAAAAAAGAGGTACTTACTCTGCCTTTCAACAAGACCCCAATTAAGAGGAAGGAAACAATTAGTAAAACAATTAGAGGAACAAAATTATGAGTATGAAGTTAACATCAACCAGAAATTATGACCCTAGCAAAATGAAAATGTATCATTAAACATGGTTGAACTAACACATGGCTGAAATTAATTAATCTTTGATTCCATCTTGTATCTAAAACAAAACTGGTAAGGAAAGATAATTAATCAGTGGTTGCTGTTATTATTAAGAGCATTGCAGTAAAGGATTTTCCATAGGATTATCTCTTTCTTTTATCCAATTTATAGGGCTGTGGGTGGTGCAAGTGGCTAAGACACTGTGCTGTTAACCAGCAGGCCAGGGTTCAAGACCCGGGTCGGCCCCACAAGACAGTGTGAGCTCCTGTCCTTAGCCCAGCTCTGTGATGCCAGCTGGATCCAATCGGATGGGCTCTGCCTTTCCATTGGACTAATTCAGTGGCGTGGAGAGGGGGATTTGCTGCTTGGGTTACAGCCTATCCTCCATAACAATCCAACCCAGGCTTTTCGTGCTTCGCATGCAGTGTATGCAGCACCAAGCACGATACCATAGTCTTTCAAGACTGATGGAGGCTGCTTTATCCAGTTTGTCCAATTGCCCACTTATGTAGGACACAGGTTATTCCAGCTTTACCTTAACCTTATTCCAGTTGAAGTAACCATTTAACAATACCATTTAAACTGGGGCTTTTTCCCAAGGCAGTTTACAAAGCTTAAAGCTGCAATCTTAACCAAAGTTTCTTGGGATTAAGTACTATTGAACACAACGGAACTTACTTCTGAGTAGACATGCTTAGGCTTGCACTGTTAATTCATCACCTCCTGCTGTTTTCACAATAACCCTGTGAAGTAGGTAGGTCGGAGAGTGAGTGACGGGCCCAAAGTCAGGAAATATTTTGGCCTTTGAAAAGTATATTGTTATAACAAAACTTTAAACAGGCAAATATTCTGTGCAGACTTGATTTTAAATGTTTCTGTAATGAACTGGAAAACTACAAAGTACTCAGATATCCATTAAGTTCCCAACACAATTCTTCAGTTGCTAATTAAAATAATAAGAGGGAGCAGTCATGGAGCTGAAATCCATTAGCAGGGAACTTAAATGAGCTGGAGATGAAAATAGAAAATTCCTTCTGTCTGTGATAGTAAAAAAGAATGACTGATAAATGTTTACAAAGAACCAACATGGGGATGCTGGCTTTGTGGTTTTGTTTGTACTGCTTGCATGCACAGTGATGATGGAATCCAGGTTTTTCTGGGTTTGTAAATTATGCTAAGGACCAACAGATGACTGTGAGCTTCAGAATGGGACTCCGGAGCCCCATCTAATATCTTCAATGGCAAATGTGATTAAGGATGCATGAATACAGAACAATTGCTCCTGGAAGCAAGCATCGAAAAGTGGAATTGCACATGCAAAAATGCACAGCTGCCGACTGCCAGCGAAAGAGATTGGGGAGTGCTTGAGAAGAGAAGGGAAAAATCCAATCCTGCCTAGTACTGCAGAGAGGTTTCTGAAGCCTTATTAAAGGAAGCACACCAAAGAGGAAACATAATACACCTCCAATCAGAGAAGATGATAATATGGTGATTCTATATAAAGATGTAAGTTCCAGGACACCCCGAGAAGCTGTTGCTGCACCTTGGAAAGAATACAGCTGCCCTGCAGTGCAGCTTGGCACAGACAGTGTGTAGGTATCTTGAAGATGTGTGAATGATGAGCAAAGCAATGGAAAATTATATTTTTATTTAAAGTCTGAGGTCTGCATGGTTAATACCATTGTGGGGCTTTCCTCAATTGATAAAACAGCTCAAAACTAACAATACCCCACAGGTATGGTTTGGAAGGAAACACTTCTGCATTCTCCTCAGTAAACACTGATCTAAAAGGAACTCTGCATTGCAGGGGAGGAAAGAGGAAGAAGCTGCAAATGAGAATCAGTTTGCCAAGAGGTATGCAGGGGAGACAGTCAGCAGCAGGCGTTCGACAGGTGCGCACCTAGTAGCAGTCACACTTCTGAGAGTTCTCATTCATGTCTGATAGGTCACTGAGCTGGGAAGATCAGCATTGAATAGGGAACTCTGTTAACATGCCATGCAAGTCACACACTACCAATGTGGCAAGACTGCCATTTCCCATGGCACCATCTTAGGCCAATCTAGTAGGGCTACAATGAGAGAAATAAAAATGGAAGAAGATACTAAAATGTATTTGCTCACTGGCCATTGCCTCAGATCACCCATAAAGTTCAATTCATGCCTTACTGTACCAGCATAAGAGGTACTGTATTTCAGCTTCTTCTCATGACATTGCATCATGTAAATTACTGCCATGTGCACAATGCACCAAGTTGCAAAGGTCTCTGGTGCAAAATCTGGCACTAGATCCCTGTCCCACATTAAAATTGGCCCATGAGGATAATGTTCTGAGATCAGCATGGAAAGCTAAAACCGTTTACAGTCAAAACTAAATACCACAATTTTTTTTAAAAGCACAGTATGGAAGACATACAGGAATTGAAAATACTAAATGAACAGCAGCTTCATTCTTCCACTTCAAGCTTGTTCCAGGGCATATATTGTGTAAGTGGAATGCTGGATAGAATCATCTGACTTCTGTCTGTCTGTCCCCTTCCCCATGGTAGGGCTACAGCAACCCTAATGGATCTACTCAGACTAGGCCACCTCTAGAGTAGATGGGAGCAGACAAAGGGAGCAGCCTCTGCTGAGTATAAAAACCTGTCCCCTCAAATCCAGAAGGGGTACAAATGGGGGCCTTTGCTGGGCGGGGGGGAGAACAAACCTGATCTGTGGATATGCCCCCCATACTTAGGTATCCAGTTCCAAAGTCATACCCTGCATTGTGAATGGCTAGCATCCAAGCCGTTCTCAAGAACTGGCAAGGTATTCTTTGAAGGGCTAAGCCCCATCAATAATCTGGCACACCAGAGCTTCATGCCACAGATGCCACCTGGGCATCTATAGACAGGGTTGGATCAAAAAATACCCCAAGAGAACCTGATCCTTCAGAAGGAATGTAACAACATTAGCATCACTATATTATGAATTCTGGCTTTTTTCCTGTTATCCTTCCTTATTACGGGAACCAATTTTTTTTCTGCTATGTGTTCAGAAATCAGACCAGTCTATGTGCCAACTCTTCCAAAAAGCAGGGTCTTTTTTTAAACCTTTGGGGTCCTAATTGCATTTCAGCTTGTGCATACACCACTAATACGCTGTATCTTCATTTTCTAGCCTGTGCCATAATTGAGCGTTCACTCATTGCTCTGCCTGCTTTTCTGTCAACACTTATTAAAATGAAGCAATTAACCATTGTCTTAAATGGAGTTTAGAGGTAAGGCTCATTAGTTTTAGACTCATTACAATTAACCGGGATGATAAATGTAAAGTTGCTTTATTACAGTCCCTGTGCTGAAAAGTTGTGAGGCTTGATTATCTTGTGTAAAAGTTCATTCAGCGGAGTGTGCTTAAAATAATGTTTCTACTGGGCCCACTTGCTTTATTGCAAAATTCAGCATCTATAAACCAGATTCTATTAAAAGCAGTAAATCTCAAGTTCTCGGTGCAAATGTTCACATGAACATGCAAACCCAGCTTTCATTCACTTTATGCTCTGAAGCACTATCATCTAATGAGGATTGCTTCTGAGTCTTCTGACAATATGTATCTCCCTTTCCACTTTATGGTTCATCCTGGCCTTTTTTCCCCCTTTGCTTTTTATTTCTTGTTTCTCCTAGTTATAGTAAAGCCAACTTCTGAGTTTCTCTACTTTTGCTAGTATTTGTGTCCTTGTGTTGCCTAGAAATCTATTCATTAACAGAATAGAATTAACCGAATTAACTAGCAGGAGTAATTAATTCTGTTAATTAACAGAATTAACTCATCATTGCAGGAGTAAAATTTCAAGAATATTTGTGGCCCCAGGGCACTGCTGGGCACTGGTGCTGGCTGATGGACACTGGGCATGGCTGGGCAACAACAGACACTGGGCACTGGAAGGGGTAGTGTCCAGCAGCAATTCAAAAGCAATCCCTAAGTGCATGTCCTTGTGATGTTTCCACTCTGCTGTAAGCAAAGTGCTGGAGCTCTGACAACACATTCGGTTGCAGATGTTTTGATCAAAGTAAACAACATTCCTGTTGCTGAAGGGCACGTGCCTAACATTATGACATAATAATGAAGGCATCTTGTTAAATGTGTTATCCTGTAAGCAAAGCTAATGAGATATGAAATTTTTCTGAAAAGGAACAGGACATGGAAATGTTACCCCACACAGCTGAAAAGCTCTTCTCGTGGAGTCCAGGTACCAAGAGAACATCCTGAACATGAAGAAGAGTTTCCACTGGATCAGGCCAAAGGCCCATCTAGTCCAGCTTCCTGGATCTCACAGCGGCCCACCAGATGCATACAAGACACCTGCATCCAGATCCCCTCTCTCCATCTGGCATTTAGAGACTGCCTGCTTCTTTTCATACACACACCCTAACAGTAAAAAACTTGGCATCCATCAGTGTTGAAAGACTATGGTATTGTGCTCGACGCTGCATGCGAAGCACAAAGACCTGGGGAGATTAATATGGAGGATAGGCTGTTGCCCACGCAGCAAATCCCCCCTCTCCATGCCACTGAAATAGTCCAATGGAAAGGCAGAGCCAATACGATTGGTTTCAGCTGCATCGTAGAGCTGGGCTAAGGACAGGAGCTCATCCTGTCTTGTGGGGATCCATGTCTTGAACCCTGTCCTGGTTTACAGGCACAGTGT
This sequence comes from Cryptoblepharus egeriae, assembly GCA_030015325.1. Taxonomy (NCBI): domain Eukaryota; kingdom Metazoa; phylum Chordata; class Lepidosauria; order Squamata; family Scincidae; genus Cryptoblepharus; species Cryptoblepharus egeriae. Next base: position 7,310,101 of record JAREYC010000004.1, read on the forward strand.
CTTAACCATTTGCGCCACCCACAGCCCCTGAGCCCTACCCTAACAGTGGGACATATGGTATTGCCTGAATCCTTCCAGCACATATTCCTGAATCCTTCTAGCACAGCATCAAGGATTAGGCCTTTGACCATTAACAACTCTAGAGAAAGACTTGGACAGAGTTAATATTTTCCTACTTTTGGTGCACCGGGTCCAGTGCCACGGTTAACTCTCACTTCTGATTGGCTGAACCTCTGTGGGTCTGGTCAACGCCATACTGTTGATCCTTAGTACGCTGGGTTTTGCTGGCCCTGCCTGGTCAGCTCCATCTCCCATCTGACCTTCCTGACTTATTTAGCTGTGGCTGCAATCCTATACAGAATTTCCTGAGAGTAAGTACCATATAACATATTGGGATTTACTTCTGAGTAAACATGCTTAGAATTACACCCAGTGCCTTCTAATTCTTTTCTTGTATACCTATCTCTCTGTGTTGTCTGCAGATCTAGAATACATTTAACCTTGAAAACAAATGATTATTTTGAACAAATGCTCCACATGACATTGTCTCTCATTGTTCCTTCAACACCTGAGAGAACAACGTACAGGTCCAACCTTATTATACATGGATTTTTTGTACACAGATTAGACTCAACACAAATGGCCACTGCAAATTACAGTTAAAAAAAACTGCTTTTCTACTATTGTAGAAAAGCAGTCATCCAAACAGTCATTCCATTCTTCAGTCCCAGAATCAAACCTCTGCTTCTCTTGATGCACCACCTTATTCCGTTAGATGTAACAGCGGAGCAAGAAATCTGGAATTGGGTCTTTAAACCTATTTTTCCATTGTTTTATTTATACACTGATTTTTTTTTTACCCAAAGGAGGTTCCAAAACAAAACCCTTATGGATAACAGGACAACTATAGTGTCCTATGTTGGGAATCCTCATTTATTTAGGTGAACTTATTCCTCATGTGCTTCTTAAAACAAATGTTTCCAGTGCCATATCCAACCCTAATTTGTAGTGACTTACTTCACCAGTAACCTTAATGCATTGCATAGGAAAGGAATTTCAAGGAATATTAATAAAAATGCATGAGCATTCTCTAATCTCCAAAAATTCTTCTTCAGAAAAATCTGTTTTGTATTTATCTGCTGGGAACTATAATAACCCAGTTTGTTATTATAATGGCTCACATGTGCTATATTTATAATACACCCACACATAAATAGGATCCACTGATTGCAAGATTAGATAGTGACCCGGCTTCATATCCTTTTCTGAACCAAGTGACTGAAAATCATTACTGGCTAACTGTGAGATGTTTGAAGGGAATTGAGTCTCAGCCGCCTCATCCGAGTCTCTAATGTACTCTAATCCCCTAAACATGAGGGTTGAGATGTATTGATATGACGCAATGCTCTTAATAATTAGGGAGCTTGGAGAGGCAGATGACTTGCAAGGTAAATCTATTATGGTGGAATATATTAACTCAGTAACAAAATAAAGCAATACAGAAAGCAAGGCAGGCTGCAGTCCCACTAACTTTCCTGCAGTATTTTGCTGCAGTCTACTCATTCTTGTGATTGCAATTTTTAAAAAAGTAGGCAATGAGAGGCAGTGTTGTGTAGTGGTTAAAGTAGCAGAGAATCTAGATTTCTGCCCAGAAGGAAGATTCCTTCTGGAATCACGGAAGGAATCACGGACACCCATTCAAAGAGAACACTCCTAATCAAGACTGTTGAAACTAGAGATGGACAAGTGATTAATGAAATTTTATTAATTTCATTAATAAAACACTCCTAATCAATGAAACCCTCCTAATCAAGACTTGGTGACCTTGGCCCTCTTGCTATTTCTTGGTGAAACTTGTCTGCTGGCAAGAGCTTCTGGGGAAAAGGACAGAGTGTAACCAAAACTCAGTTACCTGGGTTTAAGGGGCCCAGAATTTTGCTTTCCTTTTCAAGACAGCTTTGGTCCAAATACCTGAGCAATATTTCACATAAGACAAACCTGTTTCTGCAAATTTCAACGAGAATTGACTCTCAAAGTTATTTACATAAGAAAATAAGCAACAAATACAGTAGATAAACTAAAAGTCAATCAGCATATCCTTATGACAAATGTACAGGTTTGCTATTTGTTTGATAGCAATTGTGCAGATTTTTTTAATCTTTTAAATCCATATCCCATATCTCTTCAGAAAGACCCAAAGCAACTACCAGTAACTTTGTGACATTTCATCGTGGATCTGCTTCGCACCTTTCTCTTGGAGAAACAAGAACTTGATTATGAGCCTCACATTGAACTTTTCTGGAGGTGCTGCCTTGTTCACTTTGGACCTGAAAAAGAAAGATAAATTAAAATCATAGGTAGTTGATTTTTGCACCATTGCATATAGAAAACTGACCAGTACACCCTGCAATTTACAGCTTCCCAGCTCAATTTTTTTCTGGGTAAAGCTCAATACTTATCAGCACCCTCTTACAGCTCCACAAGTTAAAGAACTACAGCGCAGTCCTAACCAAGTAAGATTTGAGAGTATTCTGGCCAGCAGTACTCCAATGCTATGTCTTCTTTCTCTGGTTGGCCGAAAAAACCCTAGAAGACATAGGGCAAAATCCAGAGCAGTTACGGGTCTACGCCGTTACGTCACACTGTAGTGTTATCTTCTGGAAAGTCACCTTAACTGCTCCAGAGCAAAGGGCTTAATTTGACTTTAGGATATGAGCCATAGCATTGAACCCTGACCATGTCCACTCAAAAGTAAGCCCCATTGTGTTCAATGGCTCTTACTCCTGGCAAAGTGTCTTTAGGATTGCAGCCATAGTAACACCTTTTTAGTTTGAAAGTTACACATTCAGGGAGACCCCACAACCTCCCCTGTGGCTATAGCTTTACTTTGAAGAAATGTAGTTTTAAGGGGTTATGATACTTCTGGCTTTTTTTGGAATGGCACATAGATCACTTGCTCCAGGGAAGACTCTTCCTAATAGCTAAAGAAGCAAAAGTGCTTAGAATTCATACACAAAGATCTCTTGTCCATCCTCTTAGAATGGAGCCTGCGCGCCTCCAGCGCGGGCTCCCTTTGCCCCTCTGCAGTCGTTGCAGAGCCGGGCAGAATGCTGTGCATGGCAGCCATTGGCTGCTAGATGGCTGGAGGGGGCGGGGCCAGGCTTTTCCCGGGCGGGTTTGCCCAGGGAGAAGCAGTCGGGCTCTGACAAGCGTCCCCACCCTCCCTCCCTTGGTACAACTTAGGATTAGCTGGTCGCTTCGGGGCCGGGTAGGAATTTTTTGGATGCCACCTGATTGGCTTTTGGTGGCATTCTTTTTCGCCTACCCTGAGTTGTACGAGAGAGAGGGTTAACTTTAATTGGCTTTAAAACCCGGTCACTTTTGGCAGGAGTCGTGCGGCAGTAGGCAGGATAGGCCTCGGTGTGCAGCCTTAGGTAGCAAGGGTTTAGGGGTGAGGAAGCTCCCTGAGATGCTCTTCCGGCTCCGGGGGTAAGTCTGACGAACCCCCTGACCTGGATGGGAAACCTAGGCGCAGTGTCTGGCCGGACAGCCGGCGGCTGCGCGTCCGGCTACCTTGACCTTCGGGTTGGCAAAGACGGGCATCCTTGAACTCTGTTCAAGAAATGCCATGAGCCAGGCTGGGAACGCCCTTTACCACCTTTAACATTTGGATGGGGAAATATGCGGAGAGCCGCATCCCCTTAGACCGCACGGCTATTTTAGAGCAGTCCCTGTTTATTTCTAAGATGTTAAATAGTTAATAAAAGTGGCCCTCAATCCAGCACTTGTGTCCGGCTCTTTATTTGTGACTGTCTGGGGTAATTATAGTTCCTAGGATTCCCTGGGATGAAAATGCCAATTAAATCAGTTGAAGTAGGTGGTATGGCAATGTGCTGAGCTTCCAAGCCTAGAGCCCACTAGAGCAGGGATGCTGAACTCGTACAGAGGAACAAATAGCAGACATGGCACCTATGGAGGGCCAGCTGTGAGGTTATTGAGCAAGAACTGATATTACTAAACAGGTGCTGATCAGAAATCAAGATGTTTTTCTCACTAAGGGCACAATACAGAGTAACTATGGGGAGTCTTTGCTCCGGTGTAAGAACAATTTGCTCTGGATTGCAATATGAATTTCCCATAGGTTTTCACTAGGTGGTGCAGTAACTATGGGTACGCGTAATGTCTCTTACGTGCTCCCGTCGTTACTCTGGATTGTAGGGTTAGGAATTTAGTAGCTGCAAAGGACAAAAGATAAAAATATGAAAAAATTGATCATATTTTCAAAGTACCTCTCAGCTGGGCCACCAATCCAGGTCTGAAGTGCCACCAACATAGTTCTGAAACTGGATTTCAGGGGCAGGGACCTGAATGAAGGTACTTGTATGAATATATTTTTAAAACCTCCACTTCGACACACATTTTTTTATTACCCATGTGTAGTTTTAACCCTTTGAATCATGGACAGTATTTATGGCTCCAGAATGGTTGTCTTTATCAGGGAGAAAAGAGTTTTCTGCGGTTCTTAGATATGAAAAAACAACATAACTGCCTACTGGGAATCCAACAATTTCAAAAGAGAAACATAGCACCACATCACATTTTTTTCCCCAGCACTGCAAGCATTTGAAAGTGTTTGGGGACTATAGGCATACTTAGATCTTTTAAAAATAGCTCTTTCTCATTTTTAAAAGGATTCAAGTTTTTTACTCCTTTTTCATTTGGGACACGATAAAAAATTATGCAGTATATTGGCATCAGGGGCTGGACTGCGAATGCTTTAGAATTAAAAATTTGTTAGCAGGATGAGGGTTCTAGGTTGGCTCTCATATATTTGGATCTGTGCTTAGCTCACCAGTGCAAATACATAGCTGAACATGCAAACCCTGCATCACACCCCAATGTACCAGTAAGCTTAAGACCCAATTGTTTCTGCCAGTATTAGTGCAATGATGCTGCCAGATGTTCCACCTATGAGTGCAACAAGCTGCTCACACAATGACTTGTTGTTGCACATGTAGGCTGGCAGAGAAAACAGTTTGCCAGTGCTGGAGAATTGGTAATAGGGGTGAGTGAAGGGACAAACAAGGCATTTCAAGATGGAGAAGGGATAGTAGGAACTGCGAAAGAAGAAGTCAATCCAGTAGCAACGATGCACACTCGATCTTATGCCCTTTTTTCATATACCTTTCCATCTGTTTTTTTTCCTTGTGCATATATCACTAAAATAGGTGGCATATGCCTGAGGAGACCCATACGTAGCCTGATGTCTTACTCGGAGATAAGTACACATTTTACTTTTTTTGTCCCCACCATAGGTTGCCCTGCTAGTTGTGACCAACTGTGACCCTACAATCCAGAGTAACGACGGGAGACGTAAGAGACATTACGTGCACCCGTAGTTACTGCACCACCTTGTGAAAACCTATGGGAAATTCATATTGCAATCCAGAGCAAATTGTTCTTACACCGGAGCAAGGACTCCCTGTAGTTACTCTGGATTGCACCCTAAGTTGTGACCAATTCTAAGTGTGGTGCTCACCCCTGTAATAAAGAAGTACTCTTAATTTTGATTTCCATTCCCTAGTATTGTTATTACCAAATAGTTTCTTGGTTGTATTTTCATTATCTCTCTTTGCTGAAGCACTGAGCTCCACCACTGACTGCTGCATCAAGTTCCAATACTTGGTTTCCTTCATGTGTACATGTTAGTACATATTGAAAAGCACACCTGGTAACACTTCCTCAAACACTGGCTGAGCTGATGTGATGTTAAGAAACATTTATAGGGATATGCTAGAAATGTGACATCAAAGCTGAATTTTTCCCATATTGAGCCGTTAGTAATAAGAAGAATATGAAATTGAGCATCTGTTTTTAATCGTATTGGAAACATGACATGTTCACTTCTTTCCTCATCAGCCATAAGTTATTTTACTGTTTCTTCAAGGAAGATGTCAAAAGTCAGATAAGGAGCAGATGGATTCTTTGATAGATGCTGGGATGGAAATACTCTCACCATTTGAAGAAAAAAAAGATGAATATTACATTTTTTTTAATGGCTGAACAAATCTATGCTGTTGTTTTGTGAGACAACAAAATAAGTGCAACAATTCCATGGGGAACCAGGAATTATTTATTAGTTATCAAATTCTCTTTGAAGATCCAGGACAGAGATTTATGCAATATAACAAACACTCATCTCTGGGCTGCCTTTCAGCTTGTCTTTTGGGTCTGGCTCCAATTTGCATGTCCTGAGGACCATTAAGCAGCAGTTAACGACTGCCATAAAGCAGAATGTATATAAATTGATACTGCAGAGAACCCAAGAGGGCCTTGCACAGAGACATATTGTAGGATAAAGAGAATAGGTGCTGTCAAAGTCATCATTGGGGTTTATAAGTTTTTACCCTATCCTGGTAACACAGTGCTGGTGGTAGAGGACTCCTGGGTCCCCAGTTAGAGTTTAGTCCCACAGAACTAAGTGTGACCCACTGGAGCTGAGCCAACCCCTGGATCTCCAGTCTTGTGAATTGGCTCTCCCAAGTTTTGTTTGAAGACTTTGATTTGTAATGAATCATAGAATCCTAGAGTTGGAAGGGAACGAGTAGATCATCTAGTCCAACCCCCTACCTGTAGCAGGAAATCCTCCTAGTCCATTTTCGACAGGTGCTTGTTGAGCCTCTGCTTGAAGATCCCCAGTGAGGGAGAGTCCACCACCTCCCTTGGCAATCTCTTCCACTGCCCAACCACCCTCACCCTCAGGAATTTGCAACTCAGTGAGTGTTTCCCCCCTTATTTAAGGCCGGGACCTTCAAAGAATTCTCCAGTTACTGCAATGTCCTGGTGACAATGTTCTTCTGGTTGACCTTTTCTCTGCTTAGATTCTGGTACTCTTTTCCATATGTTTCCACCTAATAAGAGAACCAGAGCAATGATCAGGCATCCATTTTAACCAGAAATAAACTGTCAAATATATTTTGATGAACACATGCTAGCTGTTATTGTAAAGATCCTTTGCAAGTGTTTGTGTGCCATTTGGCTGAAAGCATTAAGCCTCTCTCTCTCTCTCTCTCTCTCTCTCTCTCTCACACACACACACACACACACACACAAAAACCCACACATCGACTTTGCTCCCATCAGCCATGCAGGGACATGGGGAGGCAGGAGAGGCAGAGCCTCACTGCCAGAGATTAAAAGTGCCACTGCCATCTTTTGAGTTGTGCAAAACTTATGCTCATAGCACACCTGACATGGCAACGTCAGCACTTTTCGAAGGACTCAGGAGGGGAGGCGCTTCCTCATCTGCTTCCCCATCCACCATAAGTCCCTGAAGCAAACCATTTTTTGAAAAGTTTGAATTCTATAGTTCACCTGACACATGCAAGAAACAGGAGATAAAGTGCTGTGACTTCTGGGTCAGAAATATTTTCCTTTATTCACATCATGAGGATAAAGAAGTAATTTTTTATCAACTTGGGAGAAAGATTTCTTGCACAGACCTCCCTGCTACTGTACTTTGATTCATATAGGTTTTCTTTTATCAGCATAGAAATATAATTCACAGCCTTTCTTCTTTTGTAGCATAGAGGTTCTGTTTATCTGAATTTTATCCTGTTTGTTGAATTTCCTAGTTTTTGCTTGTGTCCATAGATGGATACTGGCTGGAATGACTGCTACTAAAACTCAAATCTATACAGCGACCACTCACAATAGCCCCACACTGTTGGGGCTTCTCTACTTTTATCAATATGTAGAACGGGGCATTCCAACTACAAATGCTTTTTGAACACCCATTTGATAAGCAATGCCTGTCAAAATTAATAGTAGCCCTCCCTGCATTGATAGCTGCTGACTTTTCCATGCTTTTCCCATATAAAAGTACCATGAAAATCCTGGAGGAAGTAAAAATGTCTGTTAGAGTTGAAACAGTAAAACCAAGAGCTGAAAACATTCCAAAAATGTGATGATGGTCAATAAAGGGTAGGCACACCGGTAATCCACAAGGCATACTTGACTTTGCATTAGGATTGCCATAATTCTTTTCCACAAAATTAGGACAGGACCTTCTGTCCCATTTGCCACTATGTGAACACAATCCCCCCCAAATCGGGACTATCCCTGTTTTTCGGGACATATGGCAACCCCATTTTGTGTATGTAGCATGTGTGCAAACTGATTGCAGGAACAGGATATTCTTTAGTTGAAAGAATGATTTGGAAAAATGGTTAAAACTCCCTGCCGGGTTTGGCAGATCACAACTGAATGGATATATATGTTCATGGGTCAGGCCAAGGAGCAGGTTGGGATGCTCAAGAGGCTGTAAGCCACATAATTTGATGCACACATGACATCATTAACCTTGGGTTTTTTGAGATCACATGCTAGGATGCTTTGTTTGTTAGCCTCATCTGTTGTTGAAAGCAGCTGCTCTTTTTTTGAAACACATGCCCACTCCCTGTGTAAGTGGAAAAAAACATATGCCTTCACTCACATGAGTACAACATGAGTAACTAGCAAAGAGATAGTATTCAGTTAATGCACTGGGGAATTTGTTTTATTTGTTGCCTGCCTTTTAATTTCCCAGCCAAACTTTGACAGCATCCCCCACTTGTCATTGCTGTTTGCTTTTTGATGTGTTTTGTTTTCATCCTTCCTCCCTCACTCAATCTCTTTGTTCTTTAAGCCTTTTAATAGACTCCATATATTTTTACTGATTTATCTGCCCAACCTGTTCATTGGGGGGGGGAGGGGGATTACCAACCATACTAGATCACTTATGTTCTACAACTATTTGCCTTCAAGGGGGACCTTCAGATTTAGGGACTTTTTATTACTCTGGGAAAGGCATTCTCTGTTTTGGCTTCCCAACTTTGGGTAGTAGCAGAGCCAATTTCCCTTTAAATCCCACTCTACCCAGTTAGAGAACAAGGGAGAAAATGTTGCCAATAGATAGTGTGCCCATGTTGTCCTCTACCTTTTCTTCACAGAGTACAAACACAACATTTACAAAATTTAGAAAAATTAGCTCAGCATTGGGGTAACTTACAAAAATAATGATCATGCTGCTTTTAATATAGCTTTGAAGCTCTTTCCCTTCCAGGTACGACTTTTGTAAGGAAAGAAAGCATCACAGGGCACCTTCAGAAACACAGGCACTTAATATGTACCCAGTCCGAGTTTCTGGTAAAACAAATGGTATCAAATATCCCACTGATTTCACAGGATATAATGTTTGTACAAACACAACAGAACTGAGCTTTCAGTGAACTTGAACCTAATGTATGTAGGTGCCAGTTGGTTTATAAGAAACTAAACTAATGCAAAAATACACAAATACAACCAAAATACTTCATCTCCTGGGAGATAGCATTATCTAGACACCATGAGTGGAATTTCCAGCTTGAAAGACAACAGAAATTAAGCTGGGATTTATGGTCAGTATCAGTCTGGATGTGTGTGGAGTGACTTACAGTATTGATTATGAAAATGATCCACAAAGTAAATTCATTTAATTCTGGATTTTAGCACTTCAGGTGCGTGATGTAATCATAGTTTTGGTATTCCCTTGCTCTATAGCACTTCAAGACATGTCATGTACTGCATGCAGGGAAGGTTTTGTTTTGCTGGCACAAAGTTTTTAAATGACTTCCTCATCAGTACAGAGTATATGCTAAATGAAATTATCATCACTTTATTTGTATCCCACCTTATTCCCAAGGACTCAGTGAACTGTGAACTTAACCTAATGCAGTGATTTTCAATTTTTTTAAGTCATGGCACACTGACAAGATCCTAAAATTATTGAGGCATACCATCAGTTTTTGGACAACTGACAAAGCACACCTTGCTATTGATTGGGGGCTCATATCCCCATTGGCCCAACAAATAAATGATACTTTCACCCAAAAACCATGGCACACATGGCACACTTGTGGCACATTTACTATGGCATACTTGTTGAAAATCACTGTCCAAATGGGTGGCATTATGAGAGATGGGCTATTCTTTCCCAGAGACAGACTGAGCTATCAGAACAGATAAGTTTTTATTTCATAGATTTACAGTGCAATCCTAAGCATTTCTACTCAGAAGTAAATCCCATTGTATTCAACAGCATTTACTTCCAGGAAAGAAAGTTTACGATTGCAACCTTAGTTCATTTTTAGAAGAGGCTTTGGTTCTGGTTCTGGATGATCTGCAAAAGTTTCACTGGAAAACCACAATCTGTACAAATTCCAAGATCTGCTGCATCTCACAGGAAACTCCTTCCATCTTCTTCATCTAATGCAGTTGACAGACTTTGAAGTAGCAGATGTATGTTTGCTTGTGATGGATATATAATAGACAATGATTTCAGCAGACAGGAGTCTGCATAGTCCATATGAGATAGTATAAGTATTAATAATTAATAATTAATTTGGTTTTAAGGGCTAGTTGACTGATTGGTTTATGATTAGCAAAGAGTTGTATGTACCATTGAGGGCGTTATTGCTAAAGGACTTACCAGGAGGCTTTGGCAATTTCAAAAACTTTCACTTGGTGCTGGCAAGGTAATATTACTGGCATCAGGCAAACTTCTTGGAAAGGGCATTCCATAAAAGTTATCACTGTTCATAATTTCAGGTGATCGGGATTTGGTGGAGGACTCAAAACACATATGAAGAGTTGAACTCGGGTCCTGTAGAGCTAGTAGACTGAAACTCATAGAAACCTGGCATATCAACAGCTATGTGGAGTTTAAAAAAATTAAAACCTTGCCTAGCTAAGATAGAAAAGAAGTAGGGAAGTAAAAAGCACAATGAAATTTAGCATCCAACAGTTTTTTTTCCTCTTGCATCAAAGATGAGAACCAGAGCTAGGAAAATAAAAGTTTTCAATTTGAATCTTCCTTCTGTCAAATATGAGGTTAGGGTCCTATCCATGGATCGAATATCCATGGTTTAACTTTTCCAGCCTGGGGCACAACTTGAAGTAAGGTGATGTTAGTCCTTTTACCCTGACCAACAACACAGGCAACCCTATAGGGCTACTCGGATATGCACCCATTACAGACACAAATCTGAGTGGCCCAAGTAACGCTGCACAGGATTTTATGGAGTAGCAGAGTAGGAATAAACTTAATTCATTAAGCATTTGAAGTAACATAACCAGTGGCATAAACAAGTCAAAACCACTACTGGAGGTTGTAATTGTAACTGTTACAAAGGCTCCACATTTTACATTGTGCTTGTAACTATAATTATGGTATTAGCACTCCTTTCTCTAATAAGTATACCATCTATTTATTCTCGTGTAAATAAATTCAATTTCCAGGGTGTAATTCTATGCATATTTATTTAGAAGTAAACCCCATTGAAAAAAATGAGATTAATTCTGAGTGAACCTGCTTTGAATGAGCCTTGCCAAGATCACGAGTTTGTGTTTTCCACATCAGTCTAAAGAGGACTTGTTAGCAAGTCTGAAAGAACACAGGTAAAAATGCCTCAGGGCATGAAATACAAGTTGTAACATGACAAGTTGATAATTGAATCCTAGAAGAAATATTATAAGTACAACACCTAAAATCAATGAAAGGGCATTTCAAATGTCACTTGTCAAAGTAGAAAATGAATGAAAACACTGAACAAGTGTTAACTAAACTTGTTTAACATTTCTGCCCAACATATGTTGCATGTACATAACAAGGAACAAAACCCCTGCTAATTGGGCAAGAGGCACTCTTTCAAGTGGGTGCTCCTCTTTTAACTAGAAGGGGAAGAGTAACCAGCCATTCACACACCAGCAATGTTTGTTTTACCCTACAATCCAGAGTACCGCATCTACTCGAGTATAAGCTGAGTTTTTTGGGCCAAAAAATGCACCCAAAAAGCCTCCTCGGCTTATACTCGGGTGAGGGGCTGAAATCCTCTGAAAAATGGTGGGCGCAACCACCAGCGCCCGCCCTGCAGCCTCCCCTGCTGCTGCTGCTGCTGGCTTTGCCAGCTTGTGCCCTGGAGGAAGAGGTGGGTGGGACTGTCAGCCCCCCTCCTGAGCCTCTCCTCCTCTTGTTGCTGCTGCTATGCATGTTTACCCAGAAGTAGAGCTTTTAGAGCTCATTCCTAGGCATGTCTACTCAGAAGTAAGTCCCCTTGCAGCCTATGGGGTTTACTCCCAGGAAAGTGTGTATAAAGATTGCATCCTTAGAACTCATTCCTAGGCATGTCTACTCAGAAGTAAGTCCCCTTGCAGCCTATGGGGCTTACTCCCAGGAAAGTGTGTAAAAGGGGCTTAGAGCACATTCCTAGACATGTCTACTCAGAAGCAAGTCCCATTGCAGCCTATGGACTTACTCTCAGGAAAGTGTTATAAGGATTGTATCCTTAGAGCTCAGTCCTAGGTATGTCAACACAGAAGTAAGTCCACTTGCAGTAAGCCCCTATGGGGCTTACTCACAGGAAAGTGTGTAAATCGATTGCATCCTTAGAGCTCAATCCTAGGCATATCTACTTAGAAGTTAGTACTAATATAGTCAATGGGCTTACTCCTGGAAATACTCAGGTCGGCTTATACTCGAGTATATACGCTAACTATGGGAACAGGCAAGAGACATTACGTACACCCGTAGTTACTGCACCACCTAGTGAAAACCTATGGGAAATTCATATTGCAACCCAGACCAAATTGTTCTTACACCGGAGCAAGGACTCCCCGTCGTTTCTCTGGATTGTGCCTTTAGTGGCTTCTGCTAGTGTTCTTTTACATTTTAAATTGTGAGCCCTTTTGGGACAGGGAACTATTAGCCATTAATTGTTTTCATTTTCTTTTAAAACTGCTTTATTTTGGTTAAAAAGTGGTATATAAATACTGTAGACAGATGTGCACCTGTGGGCCAGGCAGATACGGGGTAAGATGAAATAAGCTAATTTTGCCTAAAGACGAACTTTGACGTCAACACCGAAGAATATTTTGCTTGAACGAAACAAGCAGGCAACTTCAATCTTGCACATTTCTTCAAGTCAGGGGGCCTCAGCGTGGCACTCAGGAGTAAGCCATACTCTAACCACTGCTCCACACTGTTTCACTGCTGCCACTAAAGCAATGCCTTATGATGAAGATTTTAATTGTAGCAATTATTTTGTTATTGGCAAGAAGGCAATATGTTCTCCCACTTTTTTGCAAGAATATGGCTGCAATCCTATATATGCTTTCCTGAGAGTAAGGGCACAATCCAGAGTAACTACGGAGAGTCCTTGCTCTGGTGTAAGAACAATTTACTCTGGATTGCAATATGAATTTCCCATAGGTTTTCACTAGGTGGTGCAGTAACTATGGGTGCACATAATGTCTCTTACATGCTCCCGTAGTTTCTCTGGATTGTAGGGTAAGTCCCATAGAACACAATGGAACTTACTTCTGAGAAGACAGGCTTAGGATTGCACCCTATGTTCTGAACCTACACAGCCCGTTGGAATTGGGCTGCTTCAATGTTAATATCTTCCAGGTGCTGCTAAGCACAGAGAATTATTTGCAAAATCGTAGCATTTTGGTCCACTGCCAATTTAATCCAGAATTCTAGATTTTCAAGGATGCACACCCAAAGGCAACACACTAGATACCAAATCATACAGGCTTTACTACCAGTTAGTAGTGCAATGCTACATGCTGCGAGGAGCTCAATACTCCATGGATAAACAATAAAGATATATTATAAACATAGTGGAAGCCACTCACTGCCTGCTCTTTCACTGGGTCACTTGCAGCAGATTTTATCTACTCTGCTGCATTGGTGCAGGGAATAGAGCATCAAAGTGAACATGTGAAGCTTCTTTCCACTTCAGCAGATCACTGGTCTGAAAACAACATGAACCTTATAGTGCCTTTTGGCATCAAATAACATATGCTAAAAGGTAGTGTCAGTTTTGTTTCCATTTTCTTGACTCTTTCTCGGGCGCATTGCTAGATAACTATACTCCAAAGAACCATTTCATACAACTTAAGCAGACTGTTGCCTATATAAATCCATACAAGAGCCTTTCATCCCAGCTCTATTGCAGCTTCCCTTGCAGCTTTAAACTGCCAATGAAAATTAACAATATTAATGATAAGAAGGATTATATTAAAACATTTGACTGAAAGTTTGGACCATTTCTTTTTAATATTAATTAGAACGAGATAATACCTGCTCTTTCTCCCACCATCATTGGGATGAATTCTTTGTAACACCTTAATGCAAATTAGTCTTTATTGATTTCTGCTGCCTGGGAAGAAATCAAGATTGGATTTTGTGCAAAGCACTCTACTGTTTAGTGAAGCTGGTGATGGCTGGGTCAGAGTACACTTAAATAATAAAGCATTATGATTTGGAACTTGGATGAAAGACACCTGACAGTCAACAGGATGTATTTCTTCCAATAAACAGTATCAGAACAGAGAAAGATGCTGTACTGCTGTATTGCTTTAGTCTTTCTGTAATAGCAACGAGCATCTGCAATGCATCACTTGATTAATTCCATTGATAATGCATGGGCTTTACTTTCAGAGATCACTACACGTAAGTCACTGGGGGTTTGTGTTATTTCTTAAATCAGCTTCCATTCCCTGCTGCAGTTCTTTGCAACTTAATGCTGAACACTTTTATGAAATGCCCTTAGCCCTCCTGCGGTCCACCAATGAGACCATTAAAAAGGCTCTGTCCTCCAGACGCATTCAGATTAATCAAAGATGAAGAAGAAAAACCATATTAGATTACCTATAAGGTCCCATCCAACTCTAGGATTCTTTGTGGTATTTGGGTCTTGAACCGCCAACCTGCTGACTTTCAGGTTGACAAGCACAGCATCTTTAACCCCTGAATCACTACAACTCTTATCAAAGGTTATAATTCATGTATTAAACATAGCAAAGATATGTCATAACGCAGCACTTCTGTTCATTTTGAATAATGTGTACATTGATTTAGAATATACAAAAGGCTTACCTACAAAGCAAGGATGCAGCAGTAACAACTATTTAGGTTTCATATAAGGGTACAAATCATAGAATCATAGAATTGGAATTGAAACCAGTGAATCATCTAGTCCAACCCCCTGCCTGTAGCAGGAAATCCTCGTCTTGTGGGGACCCGGGTCTTGAACCCTGGCCTGCTGGTTAACAGGCACAGTATCTTAACACTTGCACCACCAGAGGCTTGCTTGCAAGTTTTGGCCAAACTTTAAAAACAACATCTAACTAGATCACATTAACACACATACAGTACAAATTCAGAATTAACTACAGACAGAGATTTCAGGATACAGCACAGCAAAGCGACACTAGTCCTACCCAACTTCTGCCTACGTCTTCCACTTGCCTGCCCTGGAATGCCTCCCCTGACCCTGAGGCCCTAGGGCAGGAGGGAGTAATACACAGTACCATAAATAAATTTAAGGCTGCAATCCTAAGAGCACTTTCCTGGGTGTAAGCCCCATTGAATTCAATGGAACTTACTTCTGAGTAGACACAAATAGGATTGCACATAAATCTCTGAAAGCCACAGCAAACTGTACAGGCACAGCTTTAAGTTTAAAAAAAACCACTGAAATATAAACCAGAATAATGGATAATTCCTACTGTAAACCAGGATTTACTGTAAATCAGAAACAAGACCAGGTTTAGATACAAAAATCCAGGAGAAATGTGAATGAAGAGAATTGTGGAAGCATCTCTACTAAATTGTGACGTGATGTTGTTTTCTGCTGTACTGCATATACATTTTCTTCCTGCTGAAAGTGTCGGCTTACAAATGATAATAATGGCATTAGTGCCATTTTTAGGAGTTGTTTTAGTTACAATTCAAATTCTTGTCTTCTGTCATATTTTAAAAGCCTCACTGGTAAACCACATGGCTTTGTAGCTTTTTGTAAACAGGAAAAAAGTCAATAGCATCTCTTAGGATAATTATAAGATAAATTATGTACAACCCAATGCTGTTTGTACCAGACTGTACAAAGTAAAATACTTAAAATATGGAACACAGAAGACAATGCATTTCTCAGTTATGTGTTATTATATAGAACATTTCAGCTAGAAGGGATTTTAAAGGCCAAGGATCATCAAGTTAACTAACTAGTGTACATAGGCAAAAGATTAATTATAGCTAGATCAACTTTTTCTGAGAATTGTACCTTACAACAAGCTCAATACCATTATAATAATAAAACTTTTCATTACAATTCTCTAAATATTAAAGACATTCTTAACAGATGTCCCCAAATCCAAAGTAAATATGGGAGTACGTAAGAGGCTTTACGTGCACTTGTAGTGACTGCACCACCTACTGAAAACCTATGGGAAAATCATATTGGAATCCAGAGTAAGTTGTTCTTACATTGGAGCAAGGACTCCCAATAGTTGCTCTGGATTTTGCCCTATTAGCCCTACAATCCAGAGCAACTACGGGAGCACGTAAGAGACATTATGTGTACCCATAGTTACTGCACCACCTAGTTAAAACCTATGGGAAAATCATATTGGAATCCTGAGCAAACTGTTCTTACACCGGAGCAAGGACTCCCCGTAGTTACTCTGGATTGCACCTTAGGTCTTCTTTATCACTGCATATTACAATGTTTGAAGGATAACCTATTTTCACACAATTAGTTTTGATTAATCACAACTATCTTTCCACAGATACTTCCAGAGTTACATTTGCTGGATGCAGTTATGGGCTTTAACACTGGCTCACAACTATCTATACATATTGAAATATATCAATGAAAACACATTTTTCAGTCATTCAGACTTTTAAGAGCGAGCAGGCAGACGGCCACTATTTGTCATTTGGAAAAATACTCCTCTCTCTTTCCAACCAGTGGTGTTACAAGAGATGGTTTAGCCACATGTTAACAAAATATTAAAAGATCAACAGCCAGAACATATGTGTGTTTATTCAGAAATTATTCCCAAGGACTTAATGGGTTTTATTTCAAGTCAGTGCATTGGCATTTATGGCTTCAAATAAATGTACAGCATGTTTAGCTTTTCTATACATAAACATAACCAAGGTCAGGGTGGCCAGAGGACAAAATGGACAAAATGCTTATACATTTAACCATTATAAAGATGAGGGTATTTTAACATGTGGAGCTTTTTAAACCCTTCCATGTTGAATTGCACCAGCTGAAATAACCCTCTTGTTTGTCTTCAGAAGCCACAATGAGAATGCATCAATGAGAATTGATTTATATCACATGTAATTGATTTGAATCACCTCATCATCATTCCTTTTTTAGTCAAGAGTTATAGAAACAGAACTGAGCGATGCAGGTAAAGTATCATTATATCCTTTATGGCCCATTTTCAAAACATGTAGGCAAGCTATTGGTATGTTGCATATGGGCAAAATCCAGAGTAACTACAGGGAGTCCTTTCACCGGTGTAAGCACAACTTACTATGGATTGCAATATGAATTTCCCATAGGTTTTCACTAGGTGGTGCAGTAACTACAGGTGCATGTAAAGTCTCTTACGTGCTGCCGTAGTTACTCTGGATTTGGGGGTATGTGTGATTTTGTTGTGTGATATCCAATGTCCAATGCATATTTGAATGTGGGCAAAGGAAACCCATGCTAGACTGACTGTTCAGCACCTGAGACAGTTCCCACCACAGAAATAGTTTTCCTGTAAACCAATAGATAAATGAAAAGGTAACATTTTTTCCTTTTTTAAAATCACTAAAACAAATTTCTCATTCATGTTTCTGTTTTCCTTTCCCTGCCAAAGCACATAGCTGTGCCACTGACCACTATGGATGACCCTGGAACATGATGTTGTTTCCCCCCAATGTGCATATGTGACATGTTTGGAGTGGAAAAAAACACCCTCTCTGGTACTGGCTGCCACCTTCCTCAGACGTAAGAACATAAGAGCCTCCACTGGATCAAGTCATAGGTCCATGTATTCCAGCTTCCATCAGATGTCTCAGGTAGCACATAAGACATCTGCATCCAGGTGTCCTCCCTTGCATCTGATGTTTTTAGGTTGCCAACATCTACATCTATCTATGCACACATGCACACAAACACCCCTCATGGCTTGTAACTGTAATGGCCCTTTTCTTTAGGAATTTGTCCAAGTCAGCCATAGAAACTCCAATAAACACTAGGGCTGAGGAGCATCAAGGACATACCATCAGATAATTTAATTAGAAACTTTAGAAGTGAAAAGTCTGGTCACTTGTAAAAGTTTGAACTATTGTGGAAATAAGAAACTTTTGTTTCTTAAGAAAGGTTTGTGGGGTATTTGCTTAGGCATGGAAAAGTTGGGGTTTATATAAGTAAGTAAGTAAGGCACAATCCTAACCAATTTAGGTCGGTACTGTATAATTCACCTGGCATATCTTTCCGTGGTGGTATGGAAAAGTCAGCATATGCCTTGTGATCTGGGCTAATCCCCCAGGAGGGGGCAGAAGTGCCTTAAGGCGCTTTTTTTGGAATCCCCATGTCAATATAGGACTTATGCCAGGGCTTATGCCAGACTAACTGGAGTTTAAGATTGCAGCTAAGTAAGTATTTGAACCCTTTGTCAACCACCAAATAAAACTTGTTTGCAAAAGCGTGAGATTTTTTGGATGTTCACTTGGAATATACACAGAAGTGCAACACAATTTGTGCTCTAGTCATTGACCCTGCGGTTCCATCCTTGTTGCACCTTAGTGGGCTCTGTTATTTTGAACTGGTGAAACTGGAAGCCTCAGGCTGCAATCGAAAATCTCCAGTAAGGGCGCAATCCAGAGTAACTACGAGGAGTCCTTGCTCCAGTGTAAGAACAATTTATTCTGGATTGCAATACGAATTTCCCATAGGTTTTCACTAAATGGTGCAGTAACTACGGGTGCACATAATGTCTCTTACGTGCTCCCATAGTTACTCTGGATTGTAGGGTTAGGCTGACATAAACCCTGGCATAAGTCCTGTGCTATCCTAGGGAAGTCACAATAGTGCTGTAAGGCACTTCTGCCCCACTTGTTGGGGAGTTAGGCAAGAGCACAGGCATATGACGACCTTCCCACACCAACATGGGAAGATATGCCTGGTGAATTAAGATGGCCTCAGGCTGCAATCCTAATCTCCAGTTAGGCCAGCATAAGCCTGTGCTGACCTGGGGTGTCACAAAAGTGCCAGAAATAATCTGCCTTGTTTGTTAGGTAGGGTGGGTTAGGCCAGTGCACAGGCAAACAACAACCTCCCCACAATACCATGGAAAGATATAACATGTAAGTTAGGCCAGTCTAAATTTGTTATGTTTGTACCCTATATTGTTTAGGATTGTTCCCCAGTGCCTCAATAGTGCTTGCTGAAGGCAACTGGTCATGCTGGTTGATCATGATATAATATCCCCCCAAAATATGTGGTTATGGCTGCAATCCTAAACACACCCTTGGGAGTAGGCCCCTTTGAATTTAATAGGACTTACTTCTGAGTAGACAGGCCAAGGATTGCAGAATATATCTTCCTATGAATTCTGAAAGACAGCCGGCTTCCTTTGGGACTGGAAAAACTTTCACCTGAAAACAAGGTGATGTTACAGTCTGACAAGGTTTTTAACATAAATGGAATATCCGGTGGTTTACTTAGTGTTCAAAATTCTGAAGTTCTGTGATTAAATAAGGATTTATGTTTCCATTTTTCCTCTTAAATTATATCAAGCTAACTTTCATTCCTTACACATTATAAAAATATCACCACCTAATGACTCAAATATCAGAAACCACACATTAACAGCCCACATGTTATTTTCTAAGATAATTGGACAACCAGGCTTTTTCCCTTCAGACAAATCAAGTGGCTTTGAAACACATGAACCCAGCAGTTGAGGCTTTAAATCAGCCTAAGTTTTCTTGGGCATGTTAAAAAGAATTCAAGCTCATCTCTGAATTCTCTCTTGTAAAATGTTTATTGCCCTGCTTTTTAAAATCACTCTTAGCTGAACAGCTGTAAAATCCTTTCCATAATATACATATTATGCCTTGGGATGTTTGCAAGGCAGAGTATGTCAGAGAGCACTTTGTATTGTCATGCTTTTGATGTCCAGTCAACTTATGTAACTTGACAAATTGTACATCTTTTGCTTGTAAGCATATATCCAAGATACAGAAGTTTTTCATGGGATCCTATATTGACTTTCTATTATAAAGAAATGGTTCACCACCACCACCACCTGGCCCAGCCCAATGCCACTGGAAGAAGAGAAGGTTGGGACAGTTGTGCGCTATTGAATAAGATGTGGTGGACCAGCTGTCTGGTCTTTCCAAGACCAACTCTCTGGTCTTTCCAAAGGAGCACACTTTGAGAAAGGTGCAGAGTGATGCCTCAACTGCAGAACAAGTCACCCACTTATGTGTATAGATGCTGTTTCTGGTGGAAGTAACAGCACTTGCAAATGTGGTCTTCGCAAAATGTAACACTCTGAACTTACAAACATGGTTTTTGAAAATAAAAAAGGCTTGAAAGCTCTCGCGTATATGATAGTGATGAAAATCATTTAGGGCCCAATCCTATCCAACTTTACAGCACTGGCATAATTGTGCCAGTGAGGGATGTGTTGCATTGGACAGTTGGGGGGCAGTCATGGAGGCTTCCTCAAGGTAAGGCAATATTTGTTCCCTTGCTTTGGGGTTGAATTGCCCTTACATTGGTGCTGGAACGTTGGTTATGACTGCACCCCAACTGTCTCAATTTGGTGCTCGCTCTAATCTTCAAGCCTAGGAGATGTCTAGCCTTGCAAATAAATATGGTTCCGTCCAAAGACTGCATGTGTCAGGATAACACCTTTGTAGTTTCTATCAGTTTTATAAGAATTTTATTCATCAAAAAGATGTGTTTGAAAATAGAATACTATATATGTGCATGGTTAATATGAGAGAGAGAGAGAGGGAGGGAGGGAGGGAGAAAGAGATCCATGGTGAGTTCACTATTCTCACTATCATAGCTGGTAAAAAGATTTCAGAAGATTTTATACTGCTTCAAAAACTGCAAGAACTGTTTGACAAGAAAAGCTGTGGGGGGGGGGGGGGGGAGAAGGACATGTACAAGCTGAGAATGCCTTTATCATATTACTTTCAATCCACTTAAACATGGCCTGTCTGCTTCTTGCTTATGCTGAGCTAAAATCAATAAAGTTTGTATTTGGTGCTAAGAATGTGCTTTAAAAAGAAACCATGAAAAAATATTCAGTTACGTATGAACCTTGATTAATTAGTAACTAAAGAAACTTCTGTTTCCCTTCAGTGCCATAAACAATGTGTAGAGTTGAGGTTGCTATCCTTTTGAAAGCAGAGAATTACTCTGAATTTTCTTGGTTGACAACATTAATATTGTCAACCAAACTGGAATCTGATATTGAGCATATTTATTTAGTAGTAAGTTCCACTTAATGATCTTGCAAAAAGCACGTTTATGGGATCTGACAGACAAAACAATCCTAACTTGCGCTGGAGCAGGTAGATCAGTTTGCCTGTGTTGCATTTCATTTTCTCTATAAACCTCTTTGTGAACTTTTGTTGAAAAGTGGTATATAAATATTATTGATTGATTGATTGATTGGGGCTGTTGCTGTGCTACTGCAAGGCAAGAGGAAACCTTTCATTTTACCAAGTTAATGCAGCAGCAACCCAATGGGTCTATGAGAATAAGTGCCACTTCAGAAGGTGGTGCAGATCCTAGCAGAATAAAGCAGTCTGGAGCTGCAGTGCACTGCACGGAGAATGTGGCTTGGATCTGGCACAAGTGCTGGATCCCATCCCCATCTCCTGCTCCCTGCCTTCCTATCTACAGTCCCACCCACCAACCACCTTCCCTTCATCCTGAAATGCCTACTGTCTGCCTCCTCCCCATCTTCCACTGCCCCCCAGTACTGTGCTGGCTGATCTCAGGCAGCATAATTTATTGGCATGCAGGGCCTGCAGTGGTACAGGGAGGCCAGGTTAAAACCTTGGATAATATCTTGGATCCCTTCTTCAGCATTTACTGCAGAAGTGTTGGCCCTAGTTGCCAAGTAGGAATACACAGTTAATGGCATTTTTCCTCTGTAAAACATGGAGGGCATAGTGAATTTTACTCCTTCATGGCTTGCAGCTTCCAAACAAATAAATTGTTTTCAAGTCATGTAACCTTCAAAACCCTCCAGTATGATTTACTGGGAAAAGAGCACCTTGTCCAGAAAAGTATGAACCAAACCTCTATACAGTAATTCTGGAGCAGCACACTTTAAATCTTAGTTGATGTTATATACCTAAAACCCAACAACACTATGTACAAAGGAGGAGCAACCAAATTTATGGTGCAGCATGTGCATTTGTAAATGCCATCTGTGAATTTATTGTTCAAAGTGAATGATTATTCAGATTTATTACACAAAATTATTTTCTTTTAAGAACCTGACTGACACATGATGTCACATGATTTTTCCTTGCTAACATCACTCAACCCAGTGTGAAAAAATATTTTCCCATGTATTTTCATAATCACAGCCATCCCCACAAATTGTGATAGCATCTATAGTAGATAAACATGCAGTAATTTTGAAGGATTCTGACATGCAATGGACTGAAGAGAAAAATCAGCACACCAAACCCTCTGCTTGTGGCAAACTGCTGAAGAAGGGGGAGAAAAGATTAAATTTGGATTGACACAAGACTAAGGACCTAATCCTATAAATTACTCCTGAGAAGGTGTGCTTAAGACTCATCTAGGAGGAATTTCACCACTGAAGTGCAAAACCAGTTCCCACAACCCACAAAGTATTCAGGATGGGCAGCATTATACAGCCCTTTAATTCCAAATAAACTCTTGTAGGATTCTATAAAATCTACCCATATAACTGTTTATCTTCTGGAACTGCTGCAATTTAGAGTCAATACAAGACAATCATAGGGCACAATCCAGAAGTGCACTTGGGTTACCCTATTTATCACTGGGCTGACCCAACTAAGGCAACATAGGCTGCCCCAAGACAGATGGACCTGGCCTGCCCTAGTTGGGGCAGCCTAGGCAGCTCAGGAGAGGCAGGTTTAGCATTGCCTGGGACAGAACAGCTATGCTGTATCCACAGCCTGTTTCCAGGGTGGAAATTCCCTCTTCCGGCTCCTCGGTGTTATACCACCTCAAGAACAGGAAAATAATGAGTTGACTCATAAGGATCCATGATAAGGCAGAGTAAGAATGGTAGTGTTGACCAAAAAAATCTGAGTTCTTGGCCAGCCTAACTGCAACTTCTGCTTCTCAACCTCAGGACGTGGCACAACTACGGCAGCCCACCGACCTGTGGATACAGCAGGCCACTCCATGAAGCCCCTAGTATTCATTGTAGACTGTACTGGCAGTCTCATCAGGGACTCCTTTAAGGAAGCACTATAGCTGTTCCTTGTTCAGTGTGATCAGAGGGGGGGGTCTCCTCAGGAGCAAGCCCTCCCCAGGTGTCACTGACGGTGCCTGCTAAGCATGCTCTGGAGCAGTTGGGCAGCCCAGGCTTCCTGACTCTCTGAATGCAGCATAACTTCCTGCTCTGGATTCAGAATAGCTGGGGCAGCCCAGCCAGGGCACTCCTCACTGCCATAACTCTGGATTGTGCCCATAGAATACAGGTGTCCCCCGCCACTTTTTGACAGTTCGTTTTCTGATAGTTCATTCCGCTCTTTCAACACCTTTCAGTTATACCCCGGACTCATTCATTCAACACATGCTTCACTCTTTCAACCTCTCTCTGTTGGTCTAAAGACTAAAATTGTCTTCCCTGATGTTGAATTTGTATGTGACATAGTGATCAAACTTTTTTGGACATTTCCTTTTGACTTTGTTCAGTAGATAACCATCATACAAATTCATAAGATATTCATTGTCCAACATGTTTTGTTCATTTTACTATGGTTATGTATTTTGCCTATGGGTTAATAATATGTGTTATTTAGGCTTTTGCAAGTGATATTTATGTCTATTTTAGTCGCCATTTTGGATTTGCAAACTGAAAAAGACTGGGTTCCACTTTTCAGCGTTTTTCTCTTTTGGACAATGCTCTGGTCCTTAAGTAGTCCAATAAGTGGAGATGCCTATATTTTCTCATGTCTTACATTTTTCTTGGTTGTCCTACATTTTGGTGGTTTTTGTCCTATTTTAGCAGTTATGACCAGTCTCTACCCTGTCCAATAAGTGCGGGATGCCAGTACTAGATTTGGAAGGATCTTGAGGTCATCTAATCCAACCCCCCTGCTACATATTACATACCAGTAAGTAGCAGTATAACTACAGCAGTTGGTTATCCAGCCTCTGTCTGAAGAGGTTCTTCAACAAGAACCCTCAGTTTGAAGATCTTCAATACTTTACCTTAGGATGACTAGCTCAAAAGAAGGGTAGAGCTCCTGCATCTTTAGTCTTTGCAAAAGAAACAGTGGGTACTTGCAGCTTTTCATGCAAGGATTAGGAAAGCTACAGCTGTGAGGATAATCAGATGCAAAGACGGATATACTTGCTATTAATGGTTCTAAGGAAGGTGCAACATTTCTTGGGGATGATCCATAATACAAAATCAATCATGCACCAAGGAGAAAAGGGATGATTTGGTGTTGGTCAAAGTGGAGCACAATGTGATAGAAGGTGTATACAAGGGATCAGTGCTATTCAGCTTCGCTGTGTTGATGCAACTGCAGTACATCTCTAAGGGGTACAACCATTTCTGTACCTTGAGGTGGTCTCCATGATACCCCAGCCCTGCCACTGCTCAACAGGATGCAGCACATGCTCTGTTGGCATGACTGCATCAGCACTGGAAAGTTGGATAGGATTGGGCCCTGAAGCATTATAAGCACCTTAAAATGCGATCTTTTTGTAGAGACAACTCTTCAGCTTCACAGGCAGCATCTGACAACTTCAGTTGTCCACTCAGTTAACAGGAAACTTGTCATCTTTGCAGTTGTTCATCACTATGCCTGATCCTGAAGAATTCAGCTGCTCCTGCAAATAGCTGCGTGGGAAAGGAAGCCATGCTAGACGTGCAAAGTCCGTTTCTGCTGTGTTGTAAGCCAGCTAATCTGGCTTCCTGCTGCACAGCTGTTAAAGCCACATGAGCTCTATTTGAGTGGAATAGTGGTCATTGATTATCTTCTCCATCTTGGAAGAAAAGGAAATGTTCATTTCACTATTTCAGCATGTTTGCAGTTTGACCTGATTTTCTCCCCTCCCCCTTTAAAAAGAAAGCTCTTATTTTCTCTCAAAAATTAATCCTCCCTCCTCTGCAGACTTATCTGGGAATCAGCCTCATGAAATTTAGTGGAATGGATGCTTCTAAATAGCAGAATCTGCCTGTGTATGTTAGGAACCTGCGCTAATTAAGTAATGCTATCTGCACAGAAGTAAGCCCTACTGATCTGAATGGGACTTATTCCCAGTAAGCAGTGGCACAGCTAGATGGATGGAAAGCACCAGGTTTTGCAGGAAGCAAAGATAATAGCATGCAAGGGATAGCATGGATGGGAACATGGAAGGGAACAGCTAGAAAGGGGGCAAGGCACTAAGTTTTGGGGGCACTAAGCTCACTGCAGGTGCAAGGGGTTTCTATACTTTGGAGCCATTCCAGGTGTTGGGATGGTGGGATGCTTGGCTTAGGGTATCCATATGTCATAATTGAAAAAGAGGACAAGGCCTCAGAATGGCCTCAAAATGTAGGCCATTGAAAAAAATGTAATAAAATAAATATAAAATGTACATAAATATACATTTATATAAAATATACATAAGTATAAAATGTAATGAAATAAATATAAAAATGAAAGGTCACTCACTGACTCACTGATTGACTCACTCATCAATGCCCAGCCTAAACTGCTGGGACTAGAGGCGTGAAATTTGGGATGGGTGTTCCTGCCATGACCAAGGGGTGCACTAAGAGCCAGTTTTTGGAAATTCCAACTGGAAGGGGGTGAAAAGGGGTGCAACACGTTTTCCTCCCTATATTTTGCATTGATGAATCGGTGACCGAGGGATACTCTGCCCCAACACCCTGACCTAGAAGCATGAAATTTGGGGAGGGTGTTCCTTCTGTGACATGAACACCCACCAAGAACTCATGTGGAGAAATTTAACCCTTAAGGGGCTGAAAAGGGGTGCAATGTGATTTTGTGCTATGCTTAACATGGAAGACTGACCAACCTCTAGCCAACTTGGTGCTCAGTGCCTGGTGCACTGGCAGGGGGATGTTGTTCAGAGGGAGGGGTTGCACTGGGGGGGGGAATGATGTGAATGGGGGAGACTGATGCGTTGTGGGGGGATGGCGTACGGGGAATTTTACTCCTGAAATGCCAGTACACCTTTCGCTAGTGATAGAATAAAAGCAAAAAACACTCATATGTATTGCTTTTATGTGTTTAAAAACTGCATTATTACTTATTATTCAATTTAAAATTATTACATCTAATTTATTAATTGCAAGACGGCTTCATGCTGCCTGCTCACAAGGAAAAGGAAGGTAATGATATTCTTTTCCCTCAGGACACAAGGCTAAAAAAGAGGACATGTCCTGGAAAACAAGGACAGTGAGGATTCCCCAAAAGAGGACATGTCCTGGAAATAAAGGACAAATAGAAAAGGAGGAGAATGAAGTTTTTCCCAGGACACAAGGGTAAAAAAGAGGACATGTCCTGGAAAAAGAGAACAGTGAAGATTTTCCCTGCCAGGCTAAAAAAGAGATGTCCCGGAGAGAGAGGATATATGAAAAAGGTGGACAATGAAGTTTTTCCAGGACAGAGGGGTAAAGAAGAGGAAAAGAGGACATGTCCCGGAAAAAGAGGAGATATGGAAAAGGAGGACAATGAAATTTTTTTCCAGGACACAAGGCTAAAGAAGAGGACATGATTGGAAAAAGGGGAGATACGGTCACCCTAGCTTTGCTCCATAAAGGAAGGAGCTCCTTGCATGCTGTTGGGAGGTTCCCTGAAAAATCTGGTGCTTTGACCCCCTCTAGGTATGCCACTGCCAGTAAGTGGCTCTAGGACTGTAGCATAAACGAAGGCAGGTTCGGTGGCAGGTAGAAGGGGACAACGAGACACTAAGTTTTGCAGGCATGCAAGGGACCCCTTCCCATTCCAGGCTGTGGAATGGGACTCTTTTCAGTCTCCCCACAAAACTTAGCGCCATGCCCCCCTCTATCTACGCCACCGCCACCTGCCAGCTTCCCAAGAGGGGTCACTAGGGGGGAGTTGCTGCCTGAGGGCAGACAGGAGGGTTGTGAGAAAAGGGCGGGAGAGACACACACAACCCAGACCAACCCCCACATACAACCCAGACCCAGCCACCACAGGGCACCCCTTGGAGAGGCTGGTGTGCCTCCTCCTGCCAGCCCTGGGAAAGCCAGGCTCGCCTCAGAGGGAGAGAAGGAGGGAGGGAGAGGCTGCCTGGCCGGGAGTGCGGCAGGGGAGGCGAGGGGGCGCCCCACACTTGTGAACCCCTCACTGAGCGCAGGAGGGGAGGCTGGTGGGGCTGGACTGGAGGTGCCCCTTGGCTGGAGAAGAGGCGCGGGGTCCCCCAGCTCCCCAAAGGGGGTCCTCCTGAGCCCCTCAGAGGCACTGAGTGGGGGGGGAGACACCCCTTCTTGGCGCAACCCCAAAAGCGCGCCCAGCCAGGCTCTCCATCCCTGGTCACTCCCGTGCGTAAAAAGGGCTGGGCTCTCCTCGCGCACCTCCTCCCTGCGCTCTCCGGCCCCTTTGGAGCGGCTCTGCCGGGTCCCCTCTGCTCCTCCCGGGACCCCCTCGGCTGTCCAGCATGAACCAGACGGCGGGAGTGTCCAACAGTGTCCGCTGCCCCGGCGGGAAGGGCTCCAAGGTAAGCGCAGGAGCAGGAGAGCCGTGCGTAAAGTTGGGGCTTCGTGCGCCCTGCTCGTCCTCCCCTTCCTCATCCTTGGCGGGGCTCTGGGGGGCCCAGACGGACCAGGGGGCAGCAGAAGAAGGGGGCATCCCTCCCTCACCCCACCTGGCTGTATGGAGCCCCCCATTTGGGGAAGGGCTTGTGCTCCCCACTTCCCTCCGGTGAATCCAGCCCTCCAGGGATGCGCTCCTGTGGAGTAGCTAGAAGGGGGGAGAAGCTCAGTGGCGTAGCTAGAGGGGGCTCAGGAGTCACTCTCGGAGGGTCCCCTTCCCTTCGGAGCCATCCCAGGCAGGGGAGAGCAGGGGCTGCCCGGTGGCGTAGCTAGAGGGGTCGGAGGAGTCAGTCTTGGGGGGAGTCACTCTTGGAGGGGGTCTCCTCCCCTTCATAGCTATTCCAGGCAGTGGGAGAGAAATGGAGCAGGGGATGCCCGGTGGCGTAGCTAGAGGGGGCGCAGGAGTCAGTCTTGGAAGGGGAGTGCAAGGGAACCTCCACTTTGGAGCCGTGCCTGGGATGCCTCTGAAGGAGAGGGTCCTCTTGCACGCCTCCCTCCAACACTGACTCCTCCGCCCCCCTCTAGCTACGCCACCGATGCGCTCGCCCCCCACCCAAGCGGCTCCATCCATAGAGGTTCCCCTGCCAGGTTTGGCCCAGGGCAGGGCTGAGATGAAGCATGGGCAGGATCGGTGGCATAACTGGAGGAGGGCGAAGCACTAAGTTTTTTCAGGGAGTCTCCCAGCTGGGAGTAAGTCCCCCTCTCCATTCTGGAGGGGGCGGAGGAGCAATACAGAGGTTTACCCTCCTGGAGACCGATCCTGAGCATGTACACTTCTGGGGCTTGATCTAGAGCCTTGCTTGGGTGGGGGTGGCTGGCTTGGGTGGTACGGGGTGGTGTCAGTGTTGACCATTCTTCGGAAGGTGGCAGATGCAGTGGCATAGCAAGAGGGAGGCAGGGCACTAAGTTTGTTCAGGGAGCTTCACAGATCATTCCTGATCTGGATGCAAAGGCCACCCCCTTCACGGCCTCTGTTTTGTTCCCACTGCCTGGAATGGCTCTGAAGGAAAGGAACCTCTTGTATGCTAAGGTGAGACTCCCTGCGAAACTTACAGTGCAATCTTAATCTAGGCCAGCTCAACATCCGGTCTTCCCATGGTGAGTAAGCACATGTCTGTGCACTGGCCTAACATTCCAGGAATGGCCCAGAAGTGTCTTACAGCACTTTTGTGACATCCCAAGGCCAGGATGGAATTTGTGTTGGGGCTTATGCTGCCCTAACAGAGATTTAGGATTGCAGCCTTTGTGCTTATCACTGCTTTCTAGCTATGCCACTGACCAAGAGTCATTGAACTGTCCCATCATCATCTTATGTCTGAAAAGAAATGGACAGGATTTGAGGATGATCTCTACCCCTGGAACCTGGATCCTCTGGATATTTGTTGCACTTTCTGGCAGGCCTGGAGGCATTGAAAGGCATGCCTAACTTTCAAAAGTTTTGTGCGCTTGGCTTCCTATTGAAACAAGAAGTAGGGTGAACTGAATCCATTTGGAACCAGATCTCTGTGTTAGCGCATCATGTGTCTGAGGGGCTTATCATCTGATTGGCGAAGGCATGCTCCATCAGAGATTAGAGCTTAATTTGCGGCACAGCTCAGCCCCCGCGACTGTTTGGAAAGCCAGGTTTTAAATATTGTATTTGAAACAAGAAAAGATGAAAGTGTTCCCTGACTGGGCTTAGGACAGATTTCTCCCCTCCCTGAAACTATGAGTAAGCAGAGAGTTCCCACAAATTGGGGATTAGGGAAGGGATTTCCAGATTGGAGACTGATGATGTTTTCTAATACTGTATATTAGAGTCCTGGCATCTTTCTAAAAATTAATCACTGTCTGCAGTTTAACCAATTGATGCCATAAGCTCCCAGTCAGTCTGGATCAAGATATGAAATGTCCTGAGAGGTGGCGGTGGCGCTGTATGCTTTAACAACAGTGATTCCATGCCTGGAAGCAAGAGTAAAAATTTAAGTGGGCAAAAGTTTTGTTAGACAAATATTAGCCCTATGTCCTCACCCAGTGCTCAGTTCCCTAGTGCCTTAGTCCTTGAAGACCAGATGAAGTCAGTCTGCGTAAATACCCTGTTGTCTACAAAGAGCAGAAAAATGTGACCAGAAGGAGGAATAAAAGGGAGGCAACGTTAGAAATGACAGAACCTCTTCTGTGTGTTGCTTGTGTTTTGAGATGGAATAAAAGACTGGCTGCATCCAGCTGATCTTTGTGCATGTTCTGAGATAACTGGCCTCCTTGCAATGGGACTAGCAATAAGCAGGCTGCTTTCAGCTATACAAGGTGTGATCAATAAGTATCTGGGCTGGTGCTATAAAAAAGAAAACTACAACATGTAACAATTTGCATTTAATCTCCTTCAAAGTAGTCCCCTTCGGAAGCCGCATGCTTAGTCCAGCGCTGTTTCCATTGATGGAAGCATTCCTGGAACTCATTTTCTGGGATAATCAGCAGCTGCCTCCTCTCATTCACTCAGATTTCCTCAGTGTCCTAAAATCTTTGTCCTTTCAAGCGGGATTTGGTTTTGGAAAGAGGAAAAAGTCGCAAGAGATCTGGGGAAAATGGTGGCTGTTGGACCTGGAGGATGTTGTGCTTGGCCAAAAACTGCTGCACAAGCTGCACTGAATGGGCAGGTGTGTTGTCATGGTGCAATTTACACTTACCAGACACATGCAATTCTGGGCTTTTCCAATGAATATCATCCCGCAAATGCTGCAACATGTCACAGTAATATTCCTTGTTTACTATCTGAGCAAGTGGAGCATACTCATGATGAACAATCCCCTTGAAGTTGAATAAAATGGTCAACAGTGCTTTCACATTGCTTCGACTCATTCATGCTTTCTTCAGTCTCGGAGAGGTTTGGGTATTCCACTGCAAAGACTGAGCCTTGGTTTTGGGGGGTCATAGCCTTAGACCCACGATTCATCATCCATTATGACAGTTTACAAAAGTTTTTCATTTTTCTCGACACATCAAGGACATCTTGCGCAACTGAAACCTGAGTTTCATTTTGGTCAGCTGAAAGCAGTTTTGGCACAAACTTGGCAGACATGCATCTCATACCCAAATCTTCAGTGAGAATGGACTGAACTGAACCATAACTAATCTGCACGTCCTCCGATAACTCATGGATGGTGATTCGATGATTTCCCCTCACAGCTCCACACACATCTGTGATGTTTTTCTCAGTTCTGCTGGTTGTGGGTCTCCCAGAATGTTTGACACTGTTGACATTTTGCCAGCCATCTTGGAAATGTCTGAACCACTCGTACACTCATGTGCGGCTCACAGACTCCTCTCTATACATTTTCTGCAACTTTGTGTAGGTCTCTGCACTGGTATCACCAAGCTTTTGGCAAAATTTGATGTAGATTCCCTGCTCAACTTTCTCTGTCATGGTCAATGCAATGACAGTTCAAGCACTGCTGTAAAGAGAGGAAGTTAGCTAGGACATTAAAACTTAGTGTGCATGCACAGTTGTAGTCAAGGTCAATCTGTGCCATGTGGCTTCACTCTGCATATTTTAGCTCCTTTACTAAGGCACTAGTCCTGATACTTATTGATCACACTTCGTACCTGTCCTTGGCATGGTCAATTGGGGGGGATCGGGCATTTTGGGCATCAAACCTCATGCTGTCTTTTGGATTTCAATGGCAATGCTTCTATATCAGCCAGTGTTTGAAGACAGTATGTATGTGATGTCCAGTTCCTATGTGCTGATGGTAGAAGAGGAATCTCTTGGTGCTGTAAATAAAAAAAACAGCAGTGCAAACTACATATGTGCCGAGGAAATGTAAAACCTTTGACAAAACTAAATACAATTTTACAAATTTGTGAAATGAAGAGGAATTGTGTACTGTGTCCCATTTCTAACGTTGAAATTTTTTAAAAAATTGACAAGCAGGAGAACATGTGACTTTTAAAGAATATAACGGAACACCTAAAGAAGGCCGTTAATAATACAGTCCTATGCATTTCTGCTCAGCTCAATTGATCTCAGTGGGCATTATTCCCTAGTATGTATAGGACTGCATCTTAAATGGTGCAGTTAAATCACTATTCATATCAATGGTAATCTTTCATATCTCTGTGCAAAAATGCATTTAAGCAGAATTGCAACTTTCTTGTGGGAAAATGCAAGGTAACTGAACAAAATTTAGTTTAATCCTAACAAATCCTTTTTTTTGTTGTTGCTGTACTTCTGTAACCAGCATTTGTCTTGCATTCGACACAGATCACCATTTTATCTTATTTTAGCTCAGATACCTGTGCCTATTGGTATTGTTTGTGAGACTTGCAAACTTGCAACCCTTGAACTTAGTTGATGGTAAAATCAGAACTTTGGAGTGAGTACTTGATACATTTCAGGAGCAATCCTAACCAATTTAGGCTGGCATAACTCACCTGGCATATCTTCCTGTGGTAGTGTGGGGAGGTTAGCGTATTCCTGTGGGGCAATCCATACCAGCACAGGACTTATGCTAGGGCTTATGCCAGTTTAATTGGAAATTAGGATTGCAGCTTTCATCTCACATGACCAACAAATTAGTCTGACCCTCTTTCTTAGCCAAATGACCAAAGCCAGGCATTGATTAATACATAATGGCTGAAATCGTTATCTTCAGTTAGGCCAGCCTGAGCCCCGGCATAAGTCCTGTGCTGACCTGGGAGTGTCACAAAAGTGCCATAAGACACATCTGTGTCACGCCTGCTGGAGGGTTAGGCCAGTGCACAGACATGCGCCTGCCTCCCTACATTACTACAGGAACGGGAAAATGGCTGAGTTGTGCTGGCCTAGGTTAGGATTGCACCCAATATGTTGTAGCCATGTTTACAGTACTTTTGCCCCATGTCTGACTTTTATCAAGAGAACTTTCTCTAAAGTAAATTGTTCATGATATAACAAATTATTTTTTTAGTTTGCAGCACTTCTGAGTGCAGGTGAAGTGTGCCACAAAACTGTGCAACAGTTTACAACAGTGTAAAAAATTTACATCATGTGTCCTTGGAGTGTGCTCTTTTTATCTGGAACTGGCTGCCTCTTGTGTAATTTCAAAAATTTGTATTCTTTTACCTTGAAGTTGTATTGCCCTTATGTCGGTGCCGGAAAATTGGTTAGGACTACATTGCCCTTAGTTTCATGAATAATAGTAGGCTGGTAGTAACTCTGAGAATGGAGTTTGAGACCAGTTTGTACTAAATTAAATGAAGCTACATCACAATATATGCAAGTTTGTTATGTAGTGGAAGAGCATAAGGAACTTATCCCTGTATGATCAATGGTAACAATACAGTGCTGGTGTTTTAATAGAGAGGCATTTTTTGGGGTCAAGTTGCCAATATTTTTAGTGTATATTGATGACTTGATCAGAAAAAAAACACGTATAATATGGGCAATTTACCAGCATCTTCATCACATTTCTCTTATAAAAAGGTTTACTTTATCCCTTTTATAATGTTTAATTATATACAAAAAGCTCTCTGCATGACTGATTTCATTACAAATAGGTTTTTGGATTTCAGAAATAATAAATGTTATGCCACAAAGGACTGAAAACAAAAGCAGATAATCCAAAAATGAGCAAGAGAATAGATGTAATTATTGGGTGGTTTGGCATTAAATAAATATTTTGTAAAGTAAACTTCAGTTTTTCATCTTATGGTACACGTTGGCAGTTTAATGGTACATGTTGGCAGTTTTTCATCTTACGGTATGTGTTGGCAATGATACAACGGTGGCTGCCACTCCAGCACTGTTTTATGATGAAATATCAACACTTGAGGGTCATGTTCTGCCTCATTTTATACAGCATTATTAAAACTTCTGTCTCACTTGTGTCGACCCATAATGTGTTTCCTTGGAAATGGAACAATAAAAATCTATTAAAAGCAGTTTTTTAAAAAAGAACAAAACTACCAAATGTCACATCTATAATATGAAGAAAGATCTGGACAGGATGACACATCAGTAGTTTGGAGCCTGATAGCAACACCAATGCTATCCAAATAACTTTTATTTTACCAGAAACTTAAAGGATTCTAAGAATTTGTACCATGGGGCAAAATGAAACTTTCCCCTTTCCTCTGGATAGGGCTGCACCAACTTTAATGGGTCTGCTCAGTTCTGTGCTGTGTCTGGAGTGCAGAACCATGTAGATGGGAGCAACCAAAGACATACCGAGTAGATGAGAGCAGCCAAAGGGTTGGGATCCGGCATATTGCCAGGTCTGATCCCCACTGTCCACCACCCCTGGAAGCGCTCTCTGCCTGTCGTTTCCCCAACCCAGAACATCACTTCCTGCCTCCTCTCCACTCTCCCTCTGCACTCCTTAGGCTTTTGCATTGGCCAAGCTTGTTTGGTGTGGAGATCCTGATTTATGTTGCAATTGAAGATGCTAGTTCTAAAGGCCTTCCATGATCTGGTTCCAAGCTATCTAAAATTCTGCTTCCTTCCTTACATCCCTGCCTGCCTCTTAGGTCTTCTGATGGGGCTTTCCTACAAGAGCCATCTTTGTTCCAAGTGAGGGGTGGCAACTCAGGGACAAGCCTTCTCTATTGTGACACCACAACTTTGGAATTCCCCCCAAGGGAAATTGAGAACTATCCCCTGCTTATAACATTTCAGTGAAGGCTCAAAACACATCTGTTTTTCATCTGGCATTTGACTGCTGAATTGATAATTGTCTTCCCTGCCTTCCAACAGTACCACTGTAATCTCGACTCCCTCTTAATTCATTTAGTTTTAATTCATTCATTCTAACTACATTCCCACTTTGTAATGTGAAATAATTCATTGCTGTTAATGCCTTATTTTGATGCTTTCTTCTTGTTTTTATTCTTGTTATATTTGTTTTTTTATAAGTGTTGTTAGCCACCTTGGGCATCTGCTTCCACATGGGACGGTCAGGATATAAATTTCCTATATAAATAAAATAAATAATAAATCCTGGTATAATTTCCTATGGAGACCTAGGAAAGGAGGTTTCTTTTTCATTCATTGAAAAGATCATTGTTTCCCAAAGATCTAAGGAGACATATTTATACCAACAATAAACCGTCAATGCAGGGGGTGTCAGTTGCATTATATTGCTTATAATGCAAATTGTTTTGTACTGAATTTTGTATAAATGTTCATTGTATACAGAACTTTGTGTAAACAATGTTCATACATTGTTTTGCATACATTTATCTGCAAATAATTACAAAATAATTTACATTTATCTTACAACCAATAAGATAGGCAAGGATTCCTGTGTTGCAGATAGGGTGTGTTGCATCTGGTCTACTTGGGAAATCTCTAGGAAAAGTGAGATTTGCATTATTGACTTTTTTGTTTTTGCAGGTTTTTAATTTTATTTTTGGCTGTTAACAGTAAATCTGCCTTTAGCAGGATGTAAAAATATTATGATATGGTAAAAAAGGAGTACCTAACATGAGAGTGCCACATTTACCTGAAAATAAAGAACCTGCCATTTGGGTTTGCTACTAAGCTTGCCTTGCTCTTGGACAGCTGTGACTAATACTAATGATTTTTATGTGAGGTTCTTTCTGTCTCATTTGATTTCACACTTTATGAATATGCTCCAGTAGTTCTTCTTTCTGCTGTCAGACCACCCATTGCCTTCTAGGGGAACAATGGATGAGCATCTCCTTAAAATTTTAATTCCATTCCATTTCTACCTCTCTGGGCAGGTAACCATAACCAACCTGGAGGCAGGTTAATATCTCTCTTTTCTTTCTTTTTCTTTTTAAAATAAAGACAAACTTAGTTATTTGGGTTGCTCTTTTCAGGAACTCTTCTAAAATTTCAAAGACGTAAGCACCTGTGTGATGGAAACATGCTTTGTATATCCAAATATTCATAGTCCAGAGGATCAGTTCCACCTCTCCACAGTTTATATACCTAGCTATCACTCATCAGAAACTGATTAAATCTATGGCTTGACTATAGAAAACAAAGCTTATTTCATAGCCAATGACTTGCATTTTAAAAAGATATAGGGTGGAAAGGTTAGTGCTTACACAACTGGTGAGTCTGTATGTGGTATTGTTTAAAAATGGGCTAGACCCAGACAGAAAAAAAGTAAAGGAGAAAATTTAACAGTGTGGCACAAGTTGTGATCTGTGAGATGGAACATTGACTATCACATGTGCTTGTTGCCTACCGAGTATGCATGTTGTCTGTGCGATCCTTGAGGATCCCCTCTTAAGTTCTTTGAAACACAAATCACATATAGTACTTACAGAGCTACTGATGAGTTATAGGTTATTTGGTAGGTACACATTTCAGGAAGCTTGTTGTCAAATCCCCAGGAGTCCCACCATGATGGGCTTGAATTATTCAAATAATGGGCTTTGTTTCTAAACTGTTCAAGATACTGTGATTTTATTTTGCCTTGA
Organism: Cryptoblepharus egeriae; assembly: GCA_030015325.1. Classification (NCBI taxonomy): domain Eukaryota; kingdom Metazoa; phylum Chordata; class Lepidosauria; order Squamata; family Scincidae; genus Cryptoblepharus; species Cryptoblepharus egeriae. The sequence goes on from JAREYC010000004.1 coordinate 7,346,428, forward strand.
GCAAATTCCTCTTTTATATGTATCCATATCATACATATTTGATTCTTAGAATTATAGATGACTTCTACATAAAGCAAGAGAGGCATAAAATAGATTTCATAAATGGCCTGTCAAATACAGCAGTTTTGACTTGCTTATGGTCAGATTTTATTTTTGGATATGGGTCTCTGTTGCTGTTTCTCATCTTTAATGAGAACTAAGTACATAGTAAAATTTTATTGGGTGTTTCCTCTTACAAAATTAGCTAACAGTTGGTGCTTTAAAAATTCAACAGAACCACTGAATACTCCTCTATAATGTGCATAATACATAATATACAAGATATAGCATGGTTGTTCTCTTGCTGATACAGTCCTCAACAGCCATTTAACAGTTAGCTCTTCTATGTAAATAATATTATCGCTAAGTTTGTGAAAGTATGACTGAAAAATTAAGAGCACTCTTAATGTTTCTTGTATTTAAGTGCAGTTATTTTTGAAGGGAGACAATTACTTTGTTCTGATTCTTTACCTCTAACTAAAGTTCTCTTTTCAGTTTTTTTGAGAATTGCAGACCGATAGCTTCTTTTAATACTAAACGGGCAATAGAAATGTGGTAATCAATAATGCAGACTAGAGCAGTGGCTCTCATACCTTATGACCAGATTTTTCCGGTTTTGATCTCTTTTTTAGCCTTGGTCCAGGTTTCCTCCAAAAAGGGCTTCATTGTCCTTTATTTTGGCGTCATTTTGGCACTTTCCAGCGGTGTGCAATACTCCATCATATCATATGTCATTGGATTCATATTGAAGAGCAGAATTCAATGCAAAACAAAGCAAAACCGCTCCACCTTCCCGTTAATGTCACTTCCATGGCTCCCTACCGCCATGTGCAATCCGTGACATATGACTGGGTGACCATATGACTGGAAATTTCCGAATGTGTCCTCCTTTTATCTCCTGTCTGGGTGTTCTCCAAAAGGGCTTCCTTGTCCTCCATTTTGGAACTTTGCAATGGTGTCATATGTTGTTGGATTTGTATTGAAGAGCAGAATCCAATTCAAAAAATGGTTTTGAAATATCTCCTTCCTATCAAAAGCTATGGCCAAAAAACTAAAAATCAAAAATATGCATTGTGCTGTATGGGAAAGTCAAAGTGCCTTATATCATGGTTTTATTCGTGAGTAGGCAAACATGCCATTGTCCACCAGAAATGCCAGGCTGAGAGGAATCCAAGACCTTGTCCTCCTTTTGAGGTTTGGGCATCTGGTCACTTTGAGCACAATCCTATATGTAAGCCCCATTGTGTCCAATGGGTCTTACTCAGTGATGGGCATGCCTGGCCCTAACAACTGGTTCTCCAGAAGTGGGCGGGGCCAGGCCAGGTCAGGGGGCAGGGCTGAGGTCAGGGGGCAGGGCCAGCAAGAATTTTTTTAAAATTTAAAAAAATTAAAAAATTAAAAAAATTTAAAAAAATTAAGCATGTGGCTTACCTCTGAGTAGACTGCATAGGATGGTGCTCTGAGGCTGCTGTCCTTTCCACTCCGCCCTGGGAGTAAGCCCCATTGACTGGCATGGGACTTACTTCTGAGTAGTCAGGTTGGGATCCAGGCTGCAGAGCCAGCCACTTGCCTGGGAGTAAGTCCCATTGCCTGTCATGGGACTTACTTCTGAGTAGTCAGGATTGGGATCCAGGCTGCAAAGCCAGCCACTTTCCTGGGAGTAAGTCCCATTGTCTGTCATGGGACTTACTTCTGAGTAGTCAGGATTGGGCTCTGCTTTGTGGGGGTTGTAGGGTGATCTGGGGGCAGTTGTGGGCAGGGGGCTGCTTACATATGGTTCCGGGGGTTTGGGGGGGGTCACTGGAGGTTCCCTCTCCGCATTAGCACCAGCCGCGGCTGAGCGCTACTAAAAAATGCTGAAAAATTCAGTGCGCATGCGCTCGCAGCTAATTAGGCAGTGGGGAGAGTTCCTAGAGAGGACCTGCGTAGGCGGGACCTCAATTGAACTCTTCCGGCAAAGTCCCATTTGCTGCTTGGGTAACATTTTATCCTCCATAACAATCCAACCCAGGCCTTTGTGCTTCGCATGCAGCGTATGCAGCACTGAGCATGATACCATAGTCTTCCAAGACTGGCGGAGGCCTGCATTCAGATGATCATTGAAACAATCTGCATCCATATCCTCTTATCTGTCACTGACTCAGCTTTGCAGCAGGTTGCATTCTATTTTTACCAAAGCACCATTCTATTTAGATCGTTGTGGTTTTGCATCTGCTTTTCTGACCTATTGATATTGGTTTGAAAATAGCTTAGGCCTTAGCTAGGCACATAAATGAAACTGGTGGCTTATAGCATCCCAGAGCATAAATGCCATAGGGTAAACCCGGAGTCTCCCCTCTCCACCTTCTAGGACATTAAATGCTCATTAGAATCACAACCACAGAACTTAGGGGTCTCTGATTCCTACCCCAGGCATTCAATCCAGAATGACTATTAGTGAAATTGAAACATGTAGAATCCAGGATAACAGAAAAATTGTTGCAGGTCCAGCGGTAGAAAGGGAAAAGTTATTGTTGATGTGAGATATAATAGTGAGGTAGGATTTTAAATTTTACTGGTATTTATTCCCATGTTCTGTCTGCTGCACAATCTATTACTAGAATTATTTTTCCTGTAGCCTTGTGCTGTATTGCATTAGAGTTACAGAGTAAAGGAATTACTTACTAGAATTTTATAACAAGGAAGTAAATTAAACACTTCAGAGAATATCACACTTCTGCATCCCAAGGAAAACAGATAAATATTTTTATAATTTTTATGCTTGCTTGTATGGTGGGTGCATTTTGTATGTAGGAATTCTTGAACCATAGTGTGCCATGCTCTCTCTCATCAGAGTGCAGAGTGCAATTCAAATTAAAATAACAGCTACTCAACATATAATGAATAAAATTAAAATTGAATTTTAAAATGCATTAAGAAACAAATAGCAAGAAAATGAAAAACAAATTGTACAACATGTGAAAGAAGAGTGCATTGTAACTTTTCCTTAATAAAGTAAAAATGATGTGTTGTTTCTACCCTGTGACAATCACGGTGTGGTTTTTTTAAGCACAGTTGTGTTATGAATAACTAAACAACTGTAGTTCAACATTCTTAAGTATAAGGATTGCAACCAGCATGTTTGTGTATGTACTACATGGAGCCCTTTTGTGTATCAGGATCTAAAAAAAACTGCTCAAGCGGTTTTTCCACTTGCATTTATTAAATGACAGGTCTCCATGCTGCACAGCAAACATCTTTTGAATTTCTGCTCAATTTCTAGAAATTTGCATGATGGTATGGAATGGAAATTCAAAGGGAAAGAGTTTTCAAAAATCCTACTAGGCACCCACAAGCTCTTATGTGCATCTAAAGTAGCTTTTGGGATCCTGGCCATGATTACTAATTAGTTACAAGCAAATCTTGTATTTGACATGAGTGCTGTCATTGTTGTTGAGGGCTGTGGGTGGCGTAAGCAGTTAAGACGCTGTGCCTGTTAACCAGAAGGCCAGGGTTCGAGACCCACAAGGCAGGGTGAGCTCCTGTCCTTAGCCCAGCTCTGCGACGCCAGCTGGATCCAATTGTATTGGCTCTGCCTTTCCATTGGACTAATTCAGTGGTGTGGAGAGGGGGGATTTGCTGCTTGGGTAACAGCCTATCCTCCATAACAATCTAACCCAGGCTTTCGTGCTTCGCATGTAGCATATGCAGCGCCGAGCACGATACCATAGTCTTTCAAGACTGACGGAGGCCTGCTTGTCATTGTTGAATGATGATACTGAAACCAAAGGCAGTATTAAATATACAAGCAAACACCTTTCAGAAGTCTTACAAGTATATACAGTATTGATTGTGGAAATGTGGTCTTTTGGCTTTGTGGAGGAGATGGGAGGTTGAGGAAACAAACGTATTGCACCATGTGTTTTGGAACAGCTACTAGAAAGGTAATGCATTTAACCTACTTTATGGCAGAAGGGCTGACTTTGCATATATTTCACTGAGCATAAGTGAAAGTCAGAGAATCTGTGTTTCTGAATCCACATGCAAGGAACAGAATAGGTTATAGTCCCATTTTGCAATGGGAATGAAGCGCATCTATTAAAAGCTAGTGGTTGAATTTGTTATCTTGTCAGAGAACTGAAGTGTGGTGTGGAAAATCTTCACTAACAGCAAGAGGCCAGTCTGATCTGCTTCCTGTCCAATGCTGACAAATGTAACAGCTTTAAAGGAGGGATGAGCTGATGACAAACATGCACAGGCACATGATGCAGAAAATGGATAATAAGCTTTACACAGCAATTTAAGTAAATGGCAGAAAAGCTGGGGTGCAATTTCGGGAGGCACGTATGGATGTGATTAGCCAGTACTTGTATGTTGTATTACAGCACCATCAGATGCACATTTCTCAAAAATAAACCACACTGAGGTTGAAATCCTAATCCCTCGTTTAGGATTGTCACAATTCTGTTCCACAAAACCGGGACAGTATCTTTTGTCAAACTTGCCAGAATCCCTCTGGAACAGTGCCGGTTTTCTGGGACATATGGCAATCCCACCTTGCAGCCCAATCCAGAGCAACTAATCTGTCCACATAAGAGCCCTTAGGTTGCCCTATCTAACACTAGGTTGGAGCAACTGCAAGATGCTCCAGCCCAGTTACTCTGAAGGAGGCTTAGGGCAGAGCAAGGCAAGATAGGGTGCCCTAAGAGAGGTGGACCTGCTCTGCCCTAACTGGGGCAGCCTAAGCAGCTCAGGAGAGGCAAGTTGAGGGCATGTTTAGCATTGCCTAGGGCAGAGCAGTTACTCTGAATCCAGAGCCTGTTTCCAAGGCAGAAATGCCCTCTTCCAGCCCTCAGAGTTATACCACCTCAGGAGCAGGTATAGTAATGAGTAGACCCATAGGGGTCCATGATAAGGCCCGAGTAAGAATGGCAGTGCTGACCAAAAATCTGAGTTCTTGGCCAGCCTAGCTGCAACCCCTTCCTCTCAACCTCAGGATATGGAACAAACTACGGCTGCCCACAAACCTCAGGATACAGCAGGCCACTCCAAGAAGCCCCTTGTATTCACTGTAGAATGTACTGGCATCTCATTAGGGACTCCTTATAAGGCAGGCACCCAGTGGCGTCACCAGACTGGTGCGGCTGGTGTGGGCTGCATTGGGGATGCGCTCCGTATGGGGTGATGTGCCGGAGGAGTTTGACTGCCCCGGGCGTCAGCACCCCCATTCAGGCCTGCTCCAAGGCGGAGCAGCAGCCAGAAGCTGACACTTGTCTGAGGAGCTGGCCTGAACGGCCATCTGAGGTGCACTGCGCAGAAACACACTGAGCATGCCGAACAGCTTCAGAGGAGACTTCCTTAGAGCAGAGAAAGTCCGCGCCTCTGCACAGCCATTCGGCCTCACTCAGGAGGCGGAGCGGCAGCCGAATGGCTTCAGAAAGAGTACTGCACAGGCACCATCTCTGACACCTGCGCAGTACTCTTTCTGAAGCCAGTTGGCTTCAGAAACAACTGCGCAGGCGCCAACTTTGGTGACTGTGCAGTCTAGGTGGGAGGGGGCACGCATCCCAGGGATGACGCACAGACTTCCGCACCAGGTGATGTGCAGAGTCATGTCACCACTGTAGGCACCACAGCTGTTCCTTGTTCAGTGTGATCTGAGGGGTGTCTCCTCAGGAGCAAGTCTTCCCCTTGTGTCAATTACTTAGCATGCTCTGGAGCAGTTAGGTCAGCCCAGGCTTCCTGACTCTCTGGATTCAGCATAACTTTCTGCTCTGGATACAGAATAGTTAGGAGAGTGCAGTTAGGTCAGAGCAGGCTGAATTTGCTCTGGATTGCAGCCTTAGTTAGGCTGCTATAAGTACTGCACAAGTCCTTTCTTGGTCTTGGGGTGTCATAGAAGTGCAATGGCACTTCTGCACCACTCTTAGATATGTGGGGTAGGACACTGCATGGACATGTGTCGGCGTCCCCACCCCACCATGGGGATGGAGAAACAGGTAGGCTATGCCTGCTGAAATTGGTTAGGATTGTGCCAACTATTCAATAGTTACACCCAAACAACTGTTTATACGTAGTGTTTCTCAAACTGGAGGTCAGGACCCAGTAGCTGAGTTCAGGTAAGCCCATTTCAGGTGAGTCTCATTCATTTCATTGTTTACATTTAATATATTAGGCTTGATGCTAATAGGGTATGTGACTGCATTTTGGAAAATGTTAAAGATGTATACTTTTAACAGGCTTAAATATATATGCTTTTAACAATGATAGTCAATGGGGCTTACTCCTGGGTAAGTGTGGATAGGATTGCAGATGAGGTGTTTGCAATTGGGGTGTTTAGGGAATTTTTATAAACTGATCATCAATTAGAGGGCTGGGTTTTTAAAAAAACTTTAAAAAAACTTTTAATTTACTTGATTGGGGCTGCAATCCTAAGCCCCAGTTAGGCTAGCATAAGTCCCAGCACAAGTCTTATGCTGGTCTTGGAGTACCACTTTTGTAAGACTCTTCTGTGCCACACCTGGTGGTTTAGGCTAGTCCACAGATATGCGCTTGCCTCCCTACATCAATATGGGAATGGGATGACCAGTGAGTTGTGCTGGCCTAAGTTATGATTGCACCCTTAAATTTGGTTTTATAGTATGAAGGAGTGTTAAAAATTTTTCTTCTCACTGATATTAATTTTGACCTTAACATAGATTCGGAGTTGGACTTAATAGCATCTAACACTGGTTCTCAATCTTTCCAACGCTGTGACCCCATTATAAGTTCCTCATGTTGTGGGGACCCCAACCATAAAATTATTTTCGTTGCTACTTTATAACTGTAATTTTGCTACTGTTATGAATAGTAATGTAAATATCTGATATGCAGGATGTATTTTCATTGTTACAAATGAAATGTGTGTTCTACGCACACATTGAACACAATGGAATTTATTTCAGAGTAGGCATGCATAGGATTGGGTCCTGAGGCTGCAATCCTATCCACATTTACATGGGAGTAAAGGCCCCCTGACTATAATGGGATTTATTTCAGAGTAGGCATGCATAGGATTGGGCCCTGAGGCTGTCAGTCAGCCCCAGTGCGTGCACAGCTACAGGGAGGTCTGGCAAGCCTGACCTGGCCCCTGCACCAGGGGTATTTAGGTGACCCCCAGGAAAGGTGACCCCCAAAGGGGTCCCAACCCCCACTTTGAGAAACACTGATCTAGCAAGAAATTCTCTTAGAGCATCCCTAACAGGTGCTCTTCAAGCCTCTGCTTGAAGATCCCCAGTGAGTGAGAGTCCACCACATACCTTGGCAATCTGTTCTACTGCCGAACCGCCCTCACCATTGGATATCCAACCAGAATCTCCTTTCTTGCAGTTTGTACCCATTGGTTCTAGTTCTGCTTCCAGAGATTATAGAGAACAAATGCATCCCTTCTTCCATATGACAGTCCTTCAGGTATTTGACGAGTGTGATCAGATTTCCTCCCAGCCTTCTCTTCTCCAGGCTGAATAGACTGAGTTCACTCAACCTTTCTTCACAGGGCTTCTCTGATCATCCTTGTCATTCTCAGTTATCAGTGATCAGCCCACTTACCATCCTTGTCATTCTCCTTTGAAATTGATCTAATTTGGCTGCATCTTTCTTAAAGTGAGGTGTCCAGTACTAGACACAATACTCCAGGTGAGGTCTAAAAAGGCAGAATAAATACATTCCAGCAAGATTGGTGGAAATCTTGGAAATCATAAATCTATGTACAGCTGTTGTAAACCCTCTTGAGCACAAATATGTATGTGGAGCACAATCCTAACCATGTCTAGTAAGCCCCATTGTGTTTAATGGGTCTTACTCCCAGGAAAGTGTCTTTAGCATTGCAGCCTTATCTGTAACCAAGCATTTCACAAAAATTATTCCTGGTCAACTAAATCAAGGTTAATAAAACCATGAAAACAGAGTATTAATTAATCTTCCCTCTGAATTTGGTCTGTTGACTTTTTTTGTAAAATTACTTGGCTGTCTGGATTTTTATGGTTGTGCTTCCATTTTTGTTGTATTCTCCCAGTGGACTTCAAGATTTTCCTGGCTTGTCTACTACAATTAAATATGTACTATCCTTTAGATTTGGCATGGAGAACAACAATTATTCAGATCTTGACAGGAGGGAGGCTGCTGAACTGTGGCCAGGCCTCAGGATGAATTTCTGAAGTCATGATAAACGGAAGAGCGGAATGACATTCTTGTTGCTTTATCACTCTCCGTTTATTTTGTATTTTGACAGTAGCCATTTAAGGGCCTGGTCCTAATTGGCCAGTGATCAGTATTGCAAGTGTGTCATAAGGCCAGAGATGCTCTGTGCCGGTGTTTCCAAATGGATCGCCTACTAATAAAGGTCTCTACACTAGCCTTCTACATGCACCTTACTTACAAGGATATATTTTGGGGGGAAAAAGGATTGTGGGAATATGCTGTCCCATCTCCTCCTGGGTTATCTTGGGAAATTTCCTGAAAGATATTGAATTTTTTTCCAGTACTGTAGTTCTGAGAGAGAACTTGGAAAAGAGAAGCTTATAATTATGACAAGCTGGCAGAAGTTCACCCATCACTAGTTCTGCCTATGAGCAGTAGGCTGGAACTAATGGCCATGTCTTCCCTTTTCATTTCTGTGAAGGTAGTTTGAAAAAGGGCAAACATCCCTTCTTATATATTGGCTAAAAATATACTGTGATCTGACACTGCCGAAATGCCTTTGATTACCCCCTCTATAAATGAGTAACCACAAGAGAGGACCAATATACCAGAATGAATTGGCTAAGAGTGACATTTGCTGCAATGCTAAAGACACTTTCCTGGGAGTAAGTCTCCTTGAACAAAATGGAGTTTACTTTTGAGTAGACATGGTTAGGATTGTGCTAATTGTAATGCTGTTTGTTCTCTTTTTCTCTTCCTAAAAATATGTAATTATGTCATTGTGCTTCCTATTTGACATAAAAATGTCTGAGGATAAAAACAATTCCAGTATGTAGAGACTTCAAAGCCTGCTTACTCTGTTTAAGTATTTGTTCAGTATTGTGATGTGAGCTGAATTTTTAAAACCACCTTGCATATTATGGAATGGTATCAAAACACTGTCTGTGCCAAAACAGAAAAATTGCTTATTTGAGAGGCATGATATGAAAACTCAATAGAGGAAAGTAGACTTCGGGCAAAATCCAGAGTAACCACGGTGAGTCTTTGCTCCGGTGTAAGAACAACTTTGGATTGCAATATGAATTTCCCATAGGTTTGCACTAGGTGTTGTAGTAACTACGTGTGCACATAAAGTCTCTTACGTGCTCCCGTAGTTAGTCTGGATTTGGGGGTTCCTGGTCATCAAGGATCCTGGACATCAAGGGCATCAACAATCAAGGGCATCTGTAGAGATCACAGGAGTCACACTTGCTTCCACTGTACTAGTGAACAGACACTACTCCTTCTGTACATGGAAAGTGTTCCACTTTTGGAAGAACTCCTCTGGTGGCAATGTAGGATCCAAGCCATTGTATTTATTGATTTAGAAAGTGTAATATCCTACCATTCAGCTTGAAATCTCTCAGGGCTGCTTTCAATAAAACATTGCAGTGCTACAATGCAAAGCAGCAATTCTAGTGGCAGTAATGTGGTTGAAACTCAAAACAACATATCAGTTTTTTAGATCAGTGGTTCCCAATTTGAGAACTAAAGCTGGGACATTTTCAGTTTTTGGATATAAACCTACTACTGGTTTGGGATAGCAGTGGCTTTAGATAAGAGCTGAGGGCTTTGTAAACCAGCTGTGAAGGTGATCATAGAGGGCTGCAGCTTCCAGGACCCTGCAGGATTCCAATGCAGCCCCTCAGGTAAGTATAAATGTTTTATGACAGCAGGTGCTCTGGGATGTCATAAGATCATAAAAAGAGCCCTACTGTATCAGGACAAAGGCCCATCTAGTTCAGCTTCCTAGTTCTCATAGTGCATCAGGGAACACACAAGACAAAAAGCTATTTGCATCCTGGTGCCACTTCCTTGGACCTGGCATTCTGAGGTATGCTATTTCTAAAGCCAGAAAGCTGCACATACCCTTCACAATTTGTAACCTGTGGTTACCTTTTTCTCCAGAAATCTGCTCAATCTCCTTTAACAGGCATTTAGGTCAAGCATCCTATAGCAAGGAGTTCCACAGATTAATTGTTGTGGGGTAAAGAAGAAAGGGCTGCAGTGGGTTGGGGGTTTAAGGTGCTGCGCCTGCCACCCTGAAGATTGGCAGGTCAGTAGTTTGAGACCCAAGTACTGCAAAACATGGTGAGCTCCCATCCTTAGCCCAGCTCCTGCCAACCTAGCAGTTCAAAAACGTGTAAGTGCAAGTAGATAAATAGGTGGAGCAGGCCTCTGTCAGTCTTGGAAGACTAATAGGTACCACTTTGATAAATAGGTAACAGCGTTCTGTGTACGTGTGGGCCACATGTCCACGGAGGCATCTTTGATCAGTGCTGGCACTGGAAATGGGGGTGAGCACCACTCCCTAGAGTCGGTCATGACTAGAAGGGCAACCTGCGGAGAACACCTTTACCTTTAAAGAAAAATTTAGGGTAAAGAATATATTGTAATCTGAGGTAGGCTGCCTTTGAAGGTTCCATTTTGCTATCATAACTAATTGCCAGACTGCTTTCCTCCCTCTAAGAGATCTGTGTAATCCCTTCAAATACATTGCTTTGGCTTTGCAACAGTGATGGCTCTAATATGCCTGCCTCTACCATTCTAATGAAGATGTTTTGGATCAGGAAAGGGAACTACGCTGCACCAGAGTATCAAGAGTGGCAGAAATGTGTAGACCAGGCAATGCGTGCTGATTAAAGTAAGTGTCCAGGGCATGGAAAGCTATGGCTTACTTTAATCTGTCTGAAATTATTACTTTGTTCAAACCTAGACTTCTGTTTTTTAAGATGAACTTTAAAGCAAGACTAAGATCAAAACTTACATTTGTACCTTAACTGCCACATGCTCTCTAAGACTATCCTGAGGTTGAACTGAAGGTTAATTTTCTCTAATTATGTTTGCACTGTGACCTTTTTCAATTTGGAACAGCATATTAGCTTTATTCCTCTTTAAATTACTTTCAATGGAAAATTGGTTCTTTTCCTTATTAAAAGCAATGTAAAGCTTATTGTAGTTGTTCACTGTTTTTTAAATTGCCTATAAAATGAGAGATCCTTGCTTTATGTTTGAGTTGTTTTTGCTTATGACATCTTATTGTAGAACACCAGAAAAAAACCACTGAAAATGTCATATACCCTACAATCCAGAGTAACTACGGGAGCACATAGGAGCCATTACATGCACCCGTAGTTACTGCACCACATAATGAAAACCTATGGAAAATTCATATTGCAATCCAGAGTAAATTGTTCTTACACCAGAGCAAGGACTGCTAGTAGTTACTCTGGATTGCGCCCATAAACTGGATGGGAAACTCAGATTGTGGTAGCACCACATTCAGGAGGCAATGTCTCTGAAGCTCTGGGGCCCAAGGAAGAGAGAGTATCAGTGGGTTGGAACTTTGTGCCATTAAACTGACTTTTCAACATTTCCACACATGGGTCCCAGTTGGATACAAGAAATTTGGGAGAGGATATTCACAGGCAGGGAATTCCATTTTTTTCCTTACCTGTGACAAATCCATTACTTATTCCTATGTACTTATTTATTTACTCTGACAACTCAGCAGCCTTGATCAGACACCTGGTTTGCTGACAGGCATTTGGTTTGCAGTCTACGATAGAGAGACAAGGATCTGACTGTTATTAGATATATTTAGCAACAGAGAAGCAGACTTTTAAAAACAAGAATTAAAAACATTCAAGAATATTTTTCCCCTGCGATGTTGTAACTGGGATCTTCAAACTTGCTAAATGCAAAGAACAATATCAGTAATCTTACAATTCATTGTTATTTTAAATCTTAAAATAAAAGCTGAAGATCTTTTACCCAATAATGCAGAAGGAATTGGTGGAAAAACCACTAGTTTCTTCCTAATGTATTGCTGTTGGTTTAATAGATATACTGTCAAGGAATTAGCAATTGCTTTATTTTCCTCTAACCATGTTTTTTCCTTACTCTCCCAATTTTAGCTTTCAGACTTCTTGTTTGTGTTAGACCATGCAAATTGTGTGTGGGGGCACAGCAAAGAAAGAACTTTTTTTGGTGCTAATGATTGCCATTTTAGATTTAGACCACTAACTTGCTTACTGAGGTATACGAAGAAAATGCAGACATTTGAATTGGAGGGGGGAAAAGTTCCATAAGATGTATATACTTAGCAGTGCACAGCTTGAAATAATCTGTATTCCAGTTTCCATTAGCAATGAATGCATTTGCCCATTTCTGTGCTACATAAGCATTTTCTTCATTACAAGCCGAGATCAGGAACCAAGTTTCCTGAAAGTCAGGAATACCTGGCTGCTCAGAAACAGTATTTGCAATGAAACATTTGATGTATTTTTTCTCTGTTGTGGGAAAAGGCTTATTCAGCAAGTTCTACTTTGTGCAATCATTTGACAACTCAGTTTGTGCTGCTTAGTATACTGTTGTCGTCCTGTTTAAATCTTATGATAGTTGCTGTTAGTTATCAGGACTGTCAGTCTGCATCTGGAATCCAAACTCTGTGAAAGGCATTTAGCAGAGACACTGGGTACCCTCAAATTCCTCAGCAAGAGTTGCCCCTCTCTCTCTCTCTCTCTCTCTCTCTCTCTCTCTCTCTCTCTCTCTCTCTTTCTTGCACCTGCACCAATACCTATTGAGGATGGGGCATCTCCTCTATCCTCCTTCCCTCATTTCCTGGAGAATCTATATTTGCCATTTCATTAATGGTTATCCGTTTGCTTTGAGCGTAAGCATATTCCCCTAGAAAGTATTCCTTAAGCCAATCTGTGTCACTTGTGATCCTGAAGTGAACAAAAACATAGTGGAAAGGCAATGTATAGGAGAAAATTTCAGTAGGGTCAGTGTTTCTCATCCTATCTGATAAAAAATATGCTAAAATTCTTCCTTCTAACAGATTAGGAGTTTAGGAGTCTCCATGCTGGATTTATATACTGGTTTTATATACTGGATTAAAACAAACTCAGGGCAGATTTTTGTTTTAACTTACTACATTTCTGAACAGTCATGACCTTAAATAAATTTTTCTTTTTCAAAATATTCTAATGACTTCAGGGGGATTATAGCAATTATTCAGATATAAATAATCCAAATGGACCGCAATGTGTATAGGCCAAAAATTCACCAATAGGACTTCTGGCCAGTAGGACTTCTGTTTTATACAGATTTTCGTTGGTTCTTGCTCAATTTGTCTATCAATGATTCTGGATAATAGTCCATTGCTTTCTCAAGTCAGAAATGGAAAAGAGAAAGAAGGAAAGAGGGTACTGGGTATTACACACACATTGGTGACACTTAGGGTGCAATCCAAATTCTCAGTTAGTCTGACATTAATCCTGGCATAAGTCCTGCGCTGGACTGGGGGTGTCACAAGAGTAACTTACGGACTTCTGCACCACCCCTGGAGGGGTTAGGCCAATGCAGTGACATGCATCACCCTCTCCACACCACCATGAGAATGGGGAGACTGGTGAGTTATGCCAGCCTAATTTGGTTTGGATTGTGCTCTCATTCTCATACCCTTGCACAATCTCTCCAGCAGCTTCTTGAATATGAAAAGTATAGGGGAAACCCAAAGGACTGACATTAGACAGTGGCCAAGATGATAAATTTGAAGTCCCTCAGCACCACCTTCTGTAACCTTCAGAGAGAGGTTTTTATTTCTGGCTGTCGTCTGCTTGCGCTTCCTGCTTAAAGATGTCACATCCAGCCTTCAATAGATGCCATGAATTTTATTTGGCCCATATGAAAACAACCTCTGCTCTGGGGTTTCTAGAAAGTTTGGGAGTCACTGCCTTGGTCAATATTTTTTCCTCCAGCAGAATTACTGTTGTTCTGTTGGATATTTTATGCCTGTAATATATTCATTTTACCAACAAGGAAATTCACATACGCTGCCTTGAACAGAGAGCCAATAGGGAGAACTCAGCCAACATGTCTTTTTCCCAAATAACTATTGAGCTTGCTTTGAATTCAAATTTGTACCTTCAAAACTCAGAGGAGATGTTGTATTGGTTTTTTATATATGCCTTAAGGGAAACATGCATCTTTGAGCAGTGAATGAATGACTTGCTTCCATAGACATAGTGCTTCATGTGACAGATAAAATATGGTGGCCATCTCCAATAAATTATATAAAGTTAATAATTCAGTATGTTACCAACTGAAAATTGAAAATGGAACTTTGGAATTGGGAGGTTTTCAGCTCTGTATGTTAAAGATGAGATCAAGACATGCAATTCATAGACAAAGATTGGAATTGCCAAAAGGTAATTGAGTCCATTATGTATGTATGTATGTATGTATGTATGTATGTATGTATGTATGTATGTATGTATGTATGTATGTATGTTTCAAGCTAGAAGTGATGTCATGGCTAGAAATAACATCAAACAGGAAGTAACATCACTGTGTAGCTAGAGCAACTGTCTACTTCGAAGTAAGTCCCATTGTGTTCAATGAGACATAGGGCAAAATCCATAGCAGTTACGGGTCCACGCAGTTACGTCACCCTCTAGTGTTATCTTATGGAAAGTCATCTTAACTGCTCCGGAGCAAAGGGCTTAATTTCACTTTAGGATATAGGCCTTACTCCCAGGAAAGCATGAATTGCAGCATGAGCGCCCCATTCCAAGACAGTGGTGCTCAGCTTTCGCGATCTTGCTGAAACCCCATAAGGGGGTCCCGACCTCCACTTTGCAAACCACTGACTATGGGCGCAATCCAGAGTAACTATAGGGAGTCCTTGTTCTGGTGTAAGAACAACTTGCTCTGGATTGCAATATGAATTTTCCATAGGTTTTCACTAGGTGGTGCAGTAACTATGGGTGCACGTAAAGTCTCTAATGTGCTCCCGTTTTTACTCTGGATTTGGGGGTTACTCTGTTTAGATAGAATTCAAGGCAGTTTACATGTCTAGTCTGGTTTTTTTTAAAATAAGCATATTCTGTTAGTTGCATGACATTGAGCTTCATAAGGCAATCATAAATCAAGCCTGGGCAGGTAGGTCCTCAAGGTATCCTGCTTATCACCTTAAAAAAAAAAGCAGGCCTCCCTCAGTCTTGGAAGACTATGGTATCGTGCTCGGCGCTGCATACGCTGCATGCGTAGCATGAAAGCCTGGGTTAGATTGTTATGGAGGAGAGGCTGTTACCAGCAAATCCAGCAGCAAATCCCCCCTCTCCATGCCACTGAATTAGTCCAATGGAAAGGCAGAGCCAATACGATTGGATCCAGCTGGCATCGCAGACCTGGGCTAAGGACAGGAGCTCACCCTGTCTTGTGGGGCCGACCCGGGTCACGAACCCTGGCCTGCTGGTTAACAAGACTGATTGACATCCAGCCAATTTGGTGCCCAGTGCCTGATGCACTGAGAGAGATTGTGCAGATGGGTGTAGTCCTGTGGCAACAGACAACTGTCAAGATGCACACAGATTGAGGACTACTGCAGCAGCAAAACAATTCCCTTGTCCTGTGTAAGCAGAGTAGCCCTGCAATGGAGCCCTTTCTGCAACAGAAAAAAGAGACTCCATATATGGGTGAAATGTTCTTCTAGATCAGTGGTCTTCAAAGTGGGGGTTGCGACCCTGTTGGGGGTTGCGATCTCACGTCAGTGAGGTCACAAGAGGGTGGGATTCACCATCTTGGAATCTGGCACTGGAAGTAAGCCTCATTGAACACAATGGGACTTATTGTCAAGTAGACTTGGAGGAGCGTTCCAGTAAGTTTAACAGGGGGTCCCAGACAGATTTTTAAATTTGAAAGGGGGTTCTGGACTGAAATGCCGGAATACCACTGTTCTAGATCCCATGGAGCAGAGCTCTTCAGGTTCAGCCCTCCTCCCCCTACTTCAGAACACCTCCTTCCTGTCTTCCCCATAATCCCCTCAGTTCCTTCCACTGCATGGTATGTTCTGACTGCCGAGCTGCAGAGAACCAGCACTTGCCTGGTGCTAGCACAGAGCCTGTCTCCACTGGTCTAGCTCTGGCACTGGCCCAGTGTGCAACCCATGGGGCATGCTGGGCCCTCAAGATTGGCCTTTTTAGATTTGTACTACTTTAAAAATGAAATTCTTTGAAGTGCTTTCTTTGCTGTTGTTTGGAGGATGAGATGAGGTTGTAGGAATGGTAATGGATTATTAAGTGCATTTTTTTTGCTTGGGAAGCATATCAAAATGTATCTTCATTTTCTGTGAGTACAAGTCATTCTGTCAATACGTTCCCTTGTCTGCAACAGGAAAAAATGCAAATTGCCAAATTATCTTTGGCTGCAATCTTAATGCCCAGTTAGGCCAGTCTAAGCCCCAGCGCAAGTCCTGTGCTGGCCAGGGTGTGTTGCAAATGTACTGTAAGGCACTTCTGCACCATTCCTGGCAGAGGTATAGGACAGCACACAGACATGCATCACCACATCATCACATCGTCTTCCTACCTCACCACAAGAACAGGGAGACGAAAGAGTTGTGCCAGCCTTGGTTAGGATTGCATCCTTTGAAAGTGAAGTTTATACGTCCTCTCCCCAGCCCCATTGCCTAATTAAAACAGCTGAAGACAGCTTCAGTTTGAATGTAGTGGTATATTTGGTTAGGAAGTTCAAACATTAATCTGCCACAGATCTGTTGTGTACTCCATCTATATGGTCATTGTGTATCTTCCCTTTTAACTTGTGTGTTATCTTAAGAAACAAAGGCACATAATAGTTTTGTAGGTGAATTCCTTTTTAAATCAATACGGACTTTGCCAGAATTTCTTCCAGTGCACTCTCTTTACAGAATACAATGCTTGTTATATATCCTAAGTATTTCTTTTTTATTTTTATAGAAAGTATTATATCTATAGCAACCAAGCAAAGATCTTGCAAGCTTAATGCTGCAGGTTTAGACTAATGAAATTTTCTTCCTGGGTTTTTAAAACCCCTCTATGGTAGGGAAAAAAATCTGAAAACTTCTTAGAATCATAGAATCATAGAATTGGAAGGGACCTAATAGGTCATCTAGTGCAAACCCCTGCCTCCAGCAGGAATTCCTCCTAGAGCATCTCCAGCAAGTGCTTTTCGAGCCTCTGCTTGAAGATCCCCAGTGAGGGAGAGTCCACCACCTCCGTTGGCAACCTGTTCCACTGCCGAACCGCCCTCATCATCAGCAGTTTTTTCCAGACATCCAACTGGAATCTCCTTTCTTGCAGTTTGTACCCATTGGTTCTAGTTCTGCTTTCAGAAGCAGCAAAGAACAAATGAGCCCCTTCCTCCATATGACAGCCCTTCAGGTATCTGAAGAGGGCAATCATGTCTCCTCTCAGCCTCCTCTTCTCCAGGCTGAACATCCCAAGTTCCCCCAACCTTTCCTCGTAGGGCTTCCCTTCCATCCCACTGATCATTCTTGTCGCTCTCCTCTGGACTTGCTCCAGTTTGGCTGCATCTTTCTTCAAGTGAGGTGCCCAGAACTGAACACAGTACTCAAGGTGAGGTCTCACCAATGCAGAATAAAGAGGAACTATAACTTCTCGCGACTTGGAAGCTACAGACCTCTTAATGCAGCCTAAAATGGCATTTGCTTTCTTTGCAGACACATCACACTGCTGACTCATGTTCAGCTTGTGATCCACGGTGACTCCAAGATCCCGCTCACATGTTGTGCTGCCAAGCCAAGTATCCCCCATTTTATACCTGTGTTTTTGGTTTTTATTGCCTAAATGCAGAACCTTGTACTTCTCCATGTTGAAGTTCATTCTATTTGTTACAGCCCAGTATTCCAGTTTACCCTGATCCTCCTGGAGGTTTCTCCTGTCTTCTGTTGTGTTTGCTACTCCTCCCAGCTTGGTGTCATCCACAAATTTGATCAGGCTTCCCCCTATCCCTTCCTCCAAGTCATTGATGAAAATGTTAAAGAGGACTGGGCACAAGACAGAGCTCTGGAACACCCCACTTGAAACCGATCTCCAGGTTGATGCAGAACCATTTACTAAAACCCTTTGTGTGCGGTCGTTGAGCCAGTTGCAGATCCACCTAACAATTGCCCTGTCTAGCCCATATTTTTCCAACTTCCTAATTAAAATGTCATGTGGGACCTTGTCAAATGCTTTGCTGAAGTCAAGATAAATGACATCCACAGCATTGCCACAGTACAGTAGGCTTGTAACCTGATCAAAAAAGGAGACCAGATTTGTCTGGCAAGATTTATTCTTGGCAAATCCATGCTGGGTTGTTTTGATCACCGAGTACTTGTCTAGATGTGCACAAACTGTGTGTTTTATGATTTGTTCTAACATCTTCTAATATCTTCAAAGCCTTTCAAAGACCTTTTCTTAGTTTATGTGCTAAAATTTTTAATTTAGACATTTTATATTATTAATACGCACAACCGAACTTTTCCAACAGATAGGGTTAAAACATCAATTACAGTTTCAAGAAATGTAAATCTTTCAAAGTTCCCTCTTTTGAATATGAGCAATAACATAATAAATAATATTTCTGGTGCAAAGGATTCACAGTGCAATCCTAACATCTGCTTATGCTGGCCCAAGTCCCGTACCTGTCTGGAGGCATTTGCAAAAGTGCTGTAAGGCACTTCTGTACCACTCTGGGATGGGGAAGGGGGGGGGGGGTTGAGCCACCTTGAGTCCCTCAAGGAAAAAAGTCATAATATATATAAAGTATGTTAGGCTAAGGTTACAACAGTAAAACAGGCTCCATTGCTTTTAGAGAACAACCCTTCCACAATCACATTTGATTCCCAGAAAACTCAAGGATCAGGAGCTCTGAAAAAGATATACAATTAGCACAGAATGGAACAAAATGTACAAGTACCAATAATACTAATTTTCATAACATTAAGTAGTAGAAATAGCAAATTGTTAACCTAAAGCTAAAAATCCCAAACCAGTAACAGTCTAGCAATATCTACCATAAAGGTAAAGTTGTCCCCCGCAGGTTCTGTTGCTAGTCATGACCACCTGTAGGGTGCGATGCTCACCCCCTTTTCTAAACCTTTAGAGCCAGATTTGTCAAAAGACATTTCTGTGGTGCACGGAATGCTGTTTTACCTTCCCACCGAGGTGGTATCTATTTATATACTTGCATATTACATGCTTTCAAACTGCTAGGTTGGCAGGAGCTGGGCTAAGGACAGGAGCTCACCCCGTCTTGTAGGACCCAGTTCTCAAACCCTGGCCTGCTGATTAACATTGTCTTAACCACTTGTGTACAAAGTGTCAAACCATAAGGTGCATGGGCCAAATGCACCTTCCCAGAAGCAACTTATATGGCCTCCATTATCAGTGGACTCCCCCAGCATTGCTAGCCTAGCTTTGGGTCCTTCATATATTGAAAATATGAACAAGATCTCTACATTTTACCTCCTGTCATTTGCAACTAATGATGATGTCACTTCAGGCCCTGAGTAGGCACCATCAATGCTACCTTTGGCCCTCTGTATAAAATGAGTTTGAAACCCCCCCCCCCCCCCAGGCTCCGATATGTGCTCCAGAGGAATGCTTCAAACCAGAAACACATCTTTTTTCATAAAAGCAGCAGCTTAAGGAGGGGAATCCCAGTCCAACTAAGACATGCAGAGGGGATGGTTCACTTCTTCATATGCGCCATTTTCATCTTGAAAAGTTCATCCCTCAAAGTAGAAATTTTATCTCATAGTGTCAGTTGGAAACATAACTGTTGCTAATACTACCCTTTGCTAGACTATGTGGATCTTAATCCTGCAAGTCAATTCTAATAGTCTTAAACAAATTAATGCAAGATTTGCAATTACACTAGATTAGCTGCCTGGTAAGTAGATGAATCAGGTGAAGGGACCAGCTTCTTTTCCCTCCCTTGCCATTTGTGATGTGCTGATAGCTGGCTGAAAGTGCAAAAGCATGAAGACTGCACAGACACTCCTGAAGTTTTATATGAAAAGTTGGTAGGAGATTTTTTTAAAGTTCTTTTTACTACAACAGGGCATTTTTGTCTTTTCTTGCCTCATAAACTAATTTTATAGTAGTCTAGCCATTTTTATATGCCTAGGTTTAATGCAGCGTTTCTCAAAGTGGGGGTCGGGACCCCTTTGGGGGTGCCTAGAGTTTTCCTGGGGGTCATCTAAAGACCCTTGGTGCAGGGGGCCAGGTCAGACTTGCCATACCTCCGGCTGTAGCTGCATGTGCACTTGGGCTGACTGATATCCTCAGGGCCCAGTCTTATGCATGCCTACTCTGAAATAAATCCCATTATAGTCAGGGGGGCCTTTACTCCCATGCAAATGTGGATAGGATTGCAGCCTCAGGGCCCAATCCTATGCATGCCTACTCTGAAATAAATCCCATTGTATTCAATGTGTGCATAGAACACACATTTCATTTGTAACGATGAAAATGCATCCTGCATATCAGATATTTACATTACGATTCATAACAGTAGCAAAATTACAATTATAAAGTAGCAACGAAAATAATTTTATGGTTGGGGGTCCCCACAACGTGAGGAACTTAGATAGGGGTCACGGTGTTAGGAAGATTGAGAACCACTGGTTTAATGCTTTAGGGTGCAATCCTAAGAAATTTAGGCCAGTCCAACTCACCTGGCCTATCTTTTCTTGATGCTGTGGGGAGGTATGTATATCCATGTGTGCTAGCCTAACCCCTGAAGAATGAGGTGGAAGTTTCTTATTACACTTTTGTGACACCCCCAGGTCAGCACAGGACTTATGTGGAAGTTGGGATTGCACTCATAATTGTGTTGTGCAAAATAAGGAAGTTGCATTGTGTCTTTAATTATTGATTTCTGCTTTCCATGTTTCTGAATCAACTACTTTGCCCATGTGTTGTGCACATATACATGATAATTCCAATATTTTATTGTTTCTGGGCTATCTTTAAAAGGCATTTGTCTTATTCATTTTCGTTCTCTCCATTCTAAATGCTTATATTCTGTTGTGAATGCTTTAAGCATTTAGTTGTGAGTTTCCAGCTAATGCAAATATATGGAAATAAACACAGAAGACATCACTGTAGTTGAGACCTTCGTTTATAAAGTTTTTTTCTCCTAAATTTATGTATTGTAATGTATCAATCTGAGAACATACCACTTTTACAGTGTCAGCCATCTGGAAAGTGCAGGATTTTAAATTAAATGTCTATTCGAATTTCTATTTATAAAACATATTTATTGTACACATTTATGGCCTATAAAATACACACCATATTTTGTTTTTTAAGCAGTCTTTTTTAGAAATAGTACAGTAGGGTTATAGACTAGAATCCAAAGACCATGGATCAAGTAGTTTGGATTAGCCTAATTTTTGACTTTATATTTTTGACTTTATATTTCATCATTGCTTCTTAACCCATTTAACAAACTGTTTTTTAAACTCCCCTTGGATCCAAAAGTCATTGGGGGTGTGTATATGAAACCTTATACTGTAAATATTTTTGAGCTGTAGGAACAAGTTTCCATAGTTCTCTAGAGTTTGCAATACGTGCCTTGAATAATATATTTATTTTTACTGGTGAAAGCAAGGTGACCATATAGAATGGAGGACAGAGTGCATATACCTTTAAGCATTGCATAGAAGAGGGAATTTAAGCAGGTGTAGCTCAACACAGAAGGGTTTAAAAAGCAGCACCCACCTAAATACCCTCCTCTATGCAATGCTTAAAGGTAGAATTGCTCTGTCCTCCATTCTGTATGGTCACCCTGAGTGGAAGAAACAATCTTCCATCCTAAGTGGAAGTAACAAACTAGAAGTTAGACTTACTAAACACGATTGCACTTTTACTATTTCCAAGCCACAGGGAACACTGCAAGTGTCCTATGTGGCTCCCAAAGGCTCCCCAGAAACCCACTAATCGTAGCAGTCCCTCTCTTACCCTACAGTCCAGAGTAACTATGGGAAGACATAAGAGGCACTTACTCTGGATTGCTCTATGCATTTCCCATAGGTTTCCCATAGGTGGCACCATAACTACATCAGTGTAAAAGGTCTTGTAGTTACTCTGGATTGTAGCTTTAGTTTTGAAAATTCCCCCCTTCCCTTTATAGGCATGATCCAGGGGACTGCATTGTTGTTTACCCCTTCTCCTGCCTTAACATGAACTGGGTGGTCATAATCCCCCAGTTTAAGTAGCATTATTCTAAAGGGCCAGGTCCAATTTTGATTTATGATGAAAGTATGGTGTGAGTTTTTTTGCCATTGTTGTGAATGGCCTTGTTTTGAATAAGGTTTATTATTAATGCTTGATTTTGCAGTTTGATTCCATGGTCCTATAACATTTTTATCTTGTGACTGCTACAGCAATCACTGACAGCGAAGTGTTGGGATTTGATGAAGCTGATTTTGGTAACAAAATCTCTGATTGTGAGATTTTGCTCCAAAGATAATTCAAGCAAACAAATAACATGATAGGGATATTTTCCCATGCTTTTCCTGAAGTCATGCAGTTGACTACTGTGATGAATTATCTGATAGCATTTTATGTATGGTAGCAATCAAGTGATAGTTCTCATGTGGGAAAATATAAACACACATTTCTGAAGAGATAAGCACATGCTTTGCATTTAGAAAGTCCCAGCATCTTCAGTTAGGAATAGGGAACCCAAGTGAACAGATACTATTTTATTTAGTATATAGACAGAATACTAAATTAGATGGTCTAGTAATCATCCTCAACTTTAAGAAATCTTCATTTGTTCATATGTAATTTTAGTTCACAGATTGTATATGAAGCATGACACCAAAGCATGACACACAGCGCCAAAGGTTTATTTCAGAGCCAATTCCCCCGTGGCTGTTGTTTGAAAAGGACATAAAAATTAGATATACATGCAGGGTTCCAGGCTTGATGACTGAATTGTGGACTTTCCAGGCTTGATGACTGAACTGTGGACTTGTTTAAATGTAAAACAAGCTGTGGATGACATAGTGAAATTAAATATTCAAACCGTGATTATCTAAGTCAACAGATTGATATTACTTTGCACTGGTGCAAATATGGTAAGCTTAACAGGTAATGCAGATATATTTATTTATCTATATATAAAGTGGTATTTAAAAGGGACCTGAAGCTAAGCAATTCTGTCTTTGTGAGTCATTGAAATATGTGCATCTTCCTGTGAATAAATCCCACTGAACTTGTATACGTCCTTCACGCCCCCTTCTTATGAAATTGAAGCTGGTAAGAGGACTCAGATTCACAGACCAGGAAAGACATGCTTTTAATGCATAGCGTACATGCAGTGCTTGCCTGATCCAGATGGACCAGATCCTGGACCAGATGTCTGATCCAGATGGACCTGATCCTGGACCAGATGTCTATGGAGCTTTGCAATTCAGATGGAGTTTTACTGGCTCCACTGGCAAATATTATGCTGGGATAGCAGATTTCAAACTTGTGACCATAGCTACTGCCTAGGAGTTCCTGACTTTGGGAAAAAACAAGTTGAGCAAAATAAAAGTTGGCTTGCTAAGTTGAGGGGTCTTTGCCAGGTTCCTCCACAAGAAGCTGAAGATCCCTGGATTAGCCCACCTGACAAAGGATCTCTCACAATTCTATGGCAGTGATTTTCAACCACAAAACTGAGGCATGTTGCTGGGTCACAAATGATCTGCAGGTGTGCTGTAGGAGTTGGGTGAGAATCAAATATTAATTGGTGTGGGGTACAATCCTAACCAATTTTCCAGCTCCAGAGTAAGGGCAAAGCAATTTAAAGCTAAGGGAACAAAGATTGCCTTATCTTAAGGAGGCCTTCATGACTGCCCCCTCTCCCGCAACTGTGGGATGCTTCAAATGCAAGGTGACCATATGTCATAATCCAAAAAGAGGACAAGACCTCCTAAAATGTAGGACATGATAATATAAAACATAAAAATACTCATGGATTTTGCTTTCATGTGGTTAATTTAAACATCATATCACTTATTATTAAATTTAAAACTATTACATATAACAGATTAAATATAATTTATTATTTGCAAGAAGGCTAGAGCATGCTCACAAGGAAATGAAGATTTTTTTTTCCAGGACACAAGGTTGGAAAAAGAAGACATGGTCATATGGCTGTGAAAATACTCCAGTGGTACAGCTACTGTATGCCAGCTATGGAAAGTTGGTTAGTATTGTGCCCAAGTCCCTAACCTGTCAAATGAGCAGGGAAGACCTGAATATGGTAATCCAAAGGCTAAAATGTGACTTTAAGAAAATTTGCTGTTTATCTGACTAAGGCTGCAATCCTAAAGACACTTTCCTGGGAGTAAGACCGATTGAACACAATAGGGCTTACTTTTGAGTAGATATGGTTAGGATGGTGTTCTAAGGGTGCAATCCAGAGTAACTACGGGGAGTCCTTGCTCCGATGTAAGAATAATTTGCTCTGGATTGCAATAAGAATTTCCCACAGGTTTTCATTAGGTGGTGCAGTAACTACGGGTACACATAATGTCTCTTACGTGCTCCCGTAGTTACTCTGGATTGTAGAGCATGGGGGAAATCCAGAGTAACTACAGGGAGTCCTTGCTCCGGAGTAAGAACAAGTTACTTTGGATTGCAAAATGAATTTCCCATAGGTTTTCACTAGGTGGTGCAGTAACTACGGGTGCACACAATGTCTCTTATGTGCTCCCATAGTTACTCTGGATTGTGCCCTAAGAGCAATTTATTGATGAAATATATAGAGCGGTATATTTTTGCTAATTTTTTAATGCATCAGGCATTTCGGATCTATTTTTTTCCTATGTCACTTTCAAACATAACTTAGAATGTTCAAATATTAATTTAGAGTCTTAATCATGCATCCTTTGCATAGTCTGTGTAGCATAGTGTATGTTTTAACTAGAGTGACTTCAGTGTGGTCAGAGATTTATTGTTTCTGAAAAACTGTAAGATTTATCATTTTTCCAAACATTCCTGTAAACTCAAGCCTAACTCCTACTTAGGTTGGTACAAGTCCTGTGCTACATTTGGCAGCCTCCCCATGCCTCTGCAGGAATGCGGAGATGAGTAACTTGCACTGGTCTAAATTGATTAGGATTGTGCCCACATTGACGTAAATCCTTGTGAAGCTCACCATATGGGTGCATGTCTTTAACAGTATGCTCTGCACCCTGACCTAAATCATAAGTGCCATTTACTGGGTCTTTTTGCATTCGTGTATGTGGTTGAAATGAAAAGAGATGCAATCCCTCTAGCAGTTAAGAGTTAAACAGGAGGGGTTGACAGGTTCAGAAAAGGTAGAAGCAACTAGCTTAAGAGAAAAGTTCATCCCAGATATTAAATATTTTAAATGTTTAGCTTTCTTCTGCCTCATCTAAGCAAGGTCAAATAAGTGAAAAAAACTGATGATTAAAAATTACTGAAACTTTTCAGAGAACAAAGAGCTTTGTTTGATGTAGGAGGAAAAAACACTTTAATTCCCAGTTACTTCAGCGTAAAAAAAACCTGGCCTTTGATCTAAGCTGGATGATTTATTGTTGCTCAGCTTCATTTGTTGGAGTTTACCATGTCTGTCCCTGGGATGGAAATATACAATCTGTTTGGGATTCAGTTATTGGATTAGGGGGACAGTCCCTAAAGGCCTAGTCCCATATTTCCCAACTTCTGGTGATGCTCCTCTTCTGAGGTGGCTGACTGCCATAAAGACCCAGTTGTGAAACGTGTTCCATCAGCCTGCTACTCAGCACTCTGTTGGAAACCTGGTATCATCAGATCAGTCTGCTGATCCAGATAATATGATGGGACCAGTGATGGGCTTCAAAGAAATTAAGAACTGGTTCTCTGTCCATCTGGCAGCCACTTTTAAATGGCTATTTTTAAACTTTATATGTACTATCGCTTGTTAAGAACCGGTTCTATAGAGTAGGTGCGAACCTGCTGGTGCCCACCACTGGATGGGACGTGGGAGGGATGGTGGGTTGGTGGAACAGGGACAGGGGAGGGTGAATCAAGATGGCAAAAGGGTTGGGTAGAATGGGTGGATCAGGTTCACAAAGGAAGAAGGTTTGGTGTGATAAGAGTCCATCAAATTCTTATCCCTGTTGGACCCAATATTGAACATGGACCTGCACCGGCTATTTTGCTAGCGCAGGTCTGAGAGAACATACAACTTCAGTCATTGCCTTACCTAGAACAATGTGCTCAAACTGCAGCTGGGGGGGAAGGCAGATCCTGGGTTTCAGTGTATCCATCTGCCATTCTTCCTAGATAGCATGCAGAGTCCACCTTAATTAGAAGACAAGGACTCTCTGGGACATCTGGCATCTAAGATGCCAGCCAAATGTCATGACTTCCCAGAGCATCCCTGTCCTCTGAATAAGGAAGACTTTGCATGGTGCCTGGACAGAATGGTCAGATACAGTCTGGATGAGGACCATATGGTGTGATCAGTAAGGATCTGGACTGGTGCTATAAAAAGAAAACTACAACACATAACAATTCGGCATTTAATCTCCTTCAAAGTACGTAGTCCCCTTCAGAAGCCACACACTTAATCCAGTGCTGTTTCCATTGATGGAAGCATTCCTGGAACTCATTTTCTGGGATAATCAGCAGCTGCCTCGTCGCATTCAGTTGGATTTCCTCGCTGTCCTGAAATCTTCATCCTTTCAAGTGGGATTTGATTTTGGAAAGAGTAAAAAGTCTCAAGAGGCAAGATCTGGGGAATACAGTGGCTGTTGGACCTGAGGATGTTGGCTTGGCCAAAAACTGCTGCACAAGCTGGGCAGGTGTATTGTCATAATGCAATTGCCACCCTCCGGACATATGCAGTTCTGGCCTTTTCCAACAAATAGCATGCCGCAAATGCTGCAACATGTCACAGTAGTACTCCTTGTTTACTATCTGAGCACGTGGAGCATACTCATGATGAACAAAAGAAGAAGATGTAGTTGAAGAAAACGGACAACAATGTTTTCATATTGCTTCAACTCATTTGTGTTTTCTTTGGTCTCGGAGAGGTTGGGGTCTTCCACTTCAAAGACTGAGCCTTGGTTTTGGGGCATAGACATAGACCCACGATTCATCATCCATTATGACCGTTTTCAAAAAGTTTTCATTGTTCTTGACACAATCAAGGAGATCTTGCACAATTGAGACCCTAGTTTCATTTTGGTCAGCTGAATGCAGTTTTGGCACAAACTTGGCAGACACTCATCTCATACCCAAATCTTTAGTGAGAAGGGACTGAACTGAACCATAACTAATATACATGTTCTCCGATAACTCAAGGATGGTATTCGACAATTTCCCCTCACAGTTGCATGCACATCTGTGACGTTTTTCTCAGTTCTGCTACTTGTGGGTCTTCCATAATGTTTGTCACTGTTGACATTTTGTCTGCCATCTTGGAAACGTCTGAACCACTTGTACACTCGTGTGCGGCTCATAGACTCCTCTCTATACATTTTCTGCAACTTTGTGTAGGTCTCTGCGCAGGTATCGCCAAGCTTTTGGCAAAATTTGATGTAGATTCCCTGCTCAACTTTCTCTGTCATGCAACTACCACACGCTATACACGTTCCTTCCAAGCACTGCTGTAAAGAGAGGAAGTGAGCTAGGATGTTAAAACCTAGGGCAAAATCCAGTGCAGTTACAGGTCCATGCAGTTACGGCACCCTCTAATGTTAATCTTATGGAAAGTCATCTTAACTGCTCCAGAGCAAGCGGCTTAATTTCACTTTAGGATATAGGCCTTAGTGTACATGCATGGTTGGGATCAAGGTCAATCTGTGCCAAGTGGTCAACTCTGTGTATTTTGGCTCCTTTACTATGGCACCAGTCCTGATTCTTATTGACTGCATCTCATATTCCAAGTGAACAGCAGTTTCTATTGGAGTACCATGCAGAAGTGTCCAAACTTTTAAATTCAGGGCTCCTGGACTTTTAGGGAAAGATCCTGTAAAGGAGGCAATTTTAGCAGGTACAGTTTCTCCTCTCACGGATTATGAGCTGCACCTAGTGAAATTCTCTCTTCTACTAGCTTGTTCAGGAGCCATTAGGTTGAAAGTTGGTCCACTAGGTCCAGGAGCCATTAGGTTGAAAGTTGGACACTCCTGAAGATGACTCCTGGACTGCCCTTCACTGCAGGATGCTGTGGTAGCCAATTTAGCACTGCTGCATCAGCGGGAGAGGAAGTAAAATTGGGGCTGTAATCTTATATATAACTTGCCTTCTAACCACTACTTAGGTGGTAACAATGAGAACAGAGAGGATTATGCTTTGTTTTCATAAACTGTTCCTTATTAATGTTTTCTTAAAACTAAAAAAAAATCTTTCATATTTTGGAATAAATACAGTGGTACCTTGTAAGACAAAAAACTTGTAGGAAGTACGCTTTGTAAGACAAACTAGAATTTCTAAGGAATTCTGCTTTGTAAGACAAACAGTTTTGGCAGAGTTTGGCAAACAGTTTTACGAGAAAAATTTCTTGTAAAACAAACAAATTGATGGATCTGCATTGTGAGCAACAGGAAGAGGTTATGGAGGAGATCTCATCTGCAGAGGAGTAGGAGGAGAATATATGTAGGAGGAATCCCTCACATCGAATGAGATTAAAGACCTTTGTAAACATTGGGAAATTGTGTAAAATTTTCTAGAAAAGCACCACCCAAATAAGGCTGTAGCAGTGTGAGCGATGAATCTGTTTAATGACAATACAATGACACATTTCGGTGAAATCCTCAAAAGGAGACAAAAGTAAGTGTCATTAGAAGGTTCCATGTGAAAGTTGCTCAAAAAGACATCAGTGATTCTTTAAGTTAAAATTAGGCTGTAATCCTAAAGACACTTTCCTGGGAGTAAGACCCATTGAACACAATGGGGCTTACTTTTGAGTAGACACGGTTAGGATTGTGCTCTTAGTCACCCTTGGCCATAAAGGTTTTCCTTTTCTGTTTTACTGTACAGTAGATTACAGTAATTGCGTTCTGTATTATATTAATTGTATTCTGTATTATTTTTTGAATTTGATTACAGTGTTTTCTCATCATTTTACTTACAGTTAATATTTTTATATGAATATTTTTTGGGTTGCGGAACCAATCGTCTGAGTTTCTGTTATTTCCTAAGGGAAAATCTGCTTTGTACGAAGAACGCTTTGTAAGAGAACCATGCTTCCGGAACAAATTTATGTTCTTCTTCCAAGGCACCACTGTACTATCTGTGATTAGTTTGTCCAATGCAAAATAATGTTTGTTACTTTTCAAGCATTGTTACTCAGACAGTGATGAATCAGATATTAAAGAAAGAGAGACAGGTTAATGTCTTCAGGGCAGAACGGTGATATGAGAGGTTAATTAAAACCACATGGCTGCTTCTGATGAAGGAAGGCGCATTGGCTGCATGAGTTGCTACACAAGCACAGCTGGGAATCACATCTTTGTTGGCTTGGGGAGGTGGCAAACCTTCCTCAACTCCAAGCTGTCCTTATCAACAGCTTTCCTAGAAGCCACAAGTGGGAAAGCCATGGGTTATGTTCCAAGAATGATGGTGCAATCCTAACCAATTTAGGCCAGCATAAATTACCTGGAGTATCTTCCTGTGGTGGTGTGGGGAGGTCTGTGTATGCCTGAGCACTGGCCTAACTCCCCACCCCAGGATGGGACAGAAGGCACTTACAG
Source organism: Cryptoblepharus egeriae (assembly GCA_030015325.1). Taxonomy (NCBI): domain Eukaryota; kingdom Metazoa; phylum Chordata; class Lepidosauria; order Squamata; family Scincidae; genus Cryptoblepharus; species Cryptoblepharus egeriae. The sequence goes on from JAREYC010000004.1 coordinate 7,376,201, forward strand.
AACATTTGTGATACCCCTGGTCAGAACGGGTCAGCATAGAATTTATGCCGGGACTTAACCTAGCCTAACTGGTAGTGAGGATGGCAGCCTTATTGATCTAAATCTAAAATGGCAATCGTTATCACCAATCATTAGCACCATCCATATCTGACATTTTTTCCCTATGTAAAGGGGAGAGAAGTTATGTAGCTCAGCCAATATAGGTTATCTTTCTGATCAGTTCATAAAAGTAATATGATAAAAGTAATAACATCCCTGCAGCTATTCTTAGAAAGCTGGAGAAAGCTTTCTACCTTATGAGTGTAAGATATATCATTATCATCCTCCTCCTCCTCCTCCTCCTCCTCCTCCTCATCATCATCATCAAAGATGTACATCTAAGATTAATCTTGAAAACAAACAGCTGTCTTGAAACAGCTCTCTTTATATGTTTCTAACATAATGGGATACATTGGGGTCATGGAAGTGAAAAAGAAAAAGGATTTCAGCTTCATTCTGGTGTTATCCTTCTTCATGTGGGTTCCCCCCCCCCCCGGTAGTATTTATTTCAGAGGCAAACTTTTAATCCAAATAAATGAAAGCTTTTCTCCCAGAACAAATAGAAGCCCCAGTAGATCCAATGAACTAAATCACTTTCTCCCATTTTGCTGGTGTGTCCTCTTGGTTGGTGCCAGCCAAGTTATTTATGCTAGAAATATCAAGAACACATCAACCAATTGTGCAATAACCATGTCTTGCCCCTGTTCTGTGTTCTTGAAAATATTTTTATTCTGGTTTCAAAATAAATGTGATCTATAGGAAAGTTCATAAGGAAGGCTGAGCACCAAAGTCCCTTGGACTGCGAGGACATCAAACCAGTCAGTTCTGCAGAAAATCAACCCTGACCTTTCACTGAAAGGACAAACAATGAAGCTGAAGCTCAACTATTTTGGCCACACCATGAGAAGGGAGGACTCTGAAAAGAAAAGACCCAGATGCTGGGAAAAAACAGAGGGCAAATGGAGAAGGGGACTGCAGAGGATGAAATGGTTAGAAAGTGTCACTAAGGCTGCAATCCTAAAGACACTTTCCTGGGAGTAAGACCCATTGAACATAATGGGACTTACTTTTGAGTAGACATGGTTAGGATTGTGCTCTAAGAGCACAATCCTAACCATGTCTCCTGTGTCCAATGGTTAGCACAATCCTAACCATGTCCAATGTGTTCAATGGGTCTTTCTCCCAGGAAAGTGTCTTTAGGATTGTAGCCTAAGGCAGCAGGCATCTATCAGTCTTGAAAGATTATGATATTGTGCTTGGCGCTGCATATGCTGCATGCAAAGCACGAAGGCCTGGGTTAGATTGATATGGAGGATAGGCTGTTACTGAAGCAGCAAATCCCCCCTCTCCACACCACTGAAATAGTCCAGTGGAAAGGCAGCAATGAACAAGGATTTGGACAGACTTCAGAAGCTAGTGGAGGATAGGGTGGCCTGGTATGCTGCAGTCCATTGGATCATGAAGAGTCAGACACTGGCTACACAACTACAGCAACGTCACAAGAAAACTGAGTTGAGAAATCAGAGATTTGGGATGAAGTTGTGCAGACGAATAGAGCCTGGCATATTTCACTTTAATAACTGTGGCACATGGACACATTTATTTAAAAATAAATACACATCATGTCACAAATATGCACACTGTCCTTAAATAATACACTCATAAAATAAAGTTGCAAGTAGTTCTTGCAATCTACCTTTTTTAAAATTTATTTAATAAATATTAACTTTTAAAAAAAAAAGACATTTAGTGATAAATGTGATTTAAGGCTGAAAACATAGTGTAGCAAAACAAGGCATGGTGTGTCCTCAGGTGTCTGTATGGACTATTGGAAAACAAATAAATACAGTATGTAAAACAATGACTTGCTCTGATTTTGGAGGTTGAATATACAGACAGAGTTTGCCCTCTGCTGGATTGCCAAGTTAACAGCCTGCTATACTGATCAATTAAAAAAACCCTACCCTTTTTCTTAGCTATATTAAGAAAAATTGAATATAGGGATTTCTTAGCTTTGAGAGCTCCTAAAAATGCAGCCTGCTGGCTAAGTTTATTTGGAGTCTTTTAAAAAGAACGTACTTTCATCAGTAGGAATGGACTTCTGAAAATGGAAAGTGCAAGTGATGCAGAACCTATGGCAGAATAATAATACCTGTACTTCTCTGATGTTATATGGAAGTACGATGGTCTATGGTGCTGGCATCAGTTATTTTTATGAAATGGATAAAAAATGTCCTGTATGGGGAAAACTTTGGGAAGATTGTAGCTCATTCATAGATAATGTTTTGCGTGCATGGTCCAGGTTTTTTGCATCTCTCCTGCTAAGGTAGGTTGGGTACCAGATGTTGAGGAAGACCTGTAACTCAGTCACAATGTACAATCCTAGTCTAGATGGTGTGATGGTCTCATTCTGGAACTAGCTCAGCAGATCCACCATGTGAAACACTGTGTTTCAGGCTGCAATGCTAACCCTGGCACATGTGCTGGCACAAGTCCCGTGCTAATCTGGGGTGTCTTGAAAGTGCCCAAAGGCCCTTCTGTGCCATTCCTGAGGGGGTTAGGCCTGTACACAGACATGCAGTGGCCTCCCTGCACCACCACAGGAATGGGACTATGAGTGAGTTACGCTGGCCTAAATTGGTTAGGATTAAAAGCAGGCCTCTGTCAATCTTGGAAGACTATGGTATCGTGCTTGGCGCTGCATACGCTGCATGTGAAGCACAAAAGCCTGGGTTAGATTGTTATGGAGGATAGGCTGTGACCCAAGCAGCAAATCCCCCCTCTCCACACCACTGAATTAGTCCAATGGAAAGGTAGAGCCAATACGATCCAGCTGGCGTCGCAGAGCTGGGCTAAGATCAGGAGCTCACCCTGTCTTGTGGGGCCGACCCGGGTGGAGGTGCTGTACTACACTCACTACAAGGATGAGAATGCAAACAGCATACATAAGACCCCCTTTCACTGAAACACATTGAAATTATCTTTTTTGTTTGTTTGCTGGTACACACAATCTATTGTATTTACCAATCTGACCAAGAAGGGGAGGAGTTGGAAGCAAATATGTTTTGGGCAAATATGTTTTATATTGATGTTCTTTCTCACTTTACTGGAGAGATGTTAGCTTTGAAATTTTTTATGCTTGTCTGTGACTGGAAATTTAATCATTGGTACCCTAATCCATCTTCCTTTCTCCAAAACTTCATGAGTTATTCGGAAAATGGTGTCTGATGTACAGTATATGTTCCACATCTTGCTAAAAAGCCTTTTAAAATAACCATTAATACATTACAGTACAATCCTGAAACTACTTTACAAACAGAATAGAAATTGTCTGCTGCTTTCTCTCGCTTCATTTTTATCTGTTTCTTTTTACTGCATGTAAATTGACAACTGCTAGAAACAAAAGGAAGACAATATAGAAGAAAACAAATGCCTCTGTATAAAGCACAATTTAAGGACAAATGTAGCCAAACTAGCAGTGATGTCACTAGTGTTTGTTTCACCTGTGATGGGATCTTCTCCCCTTATTCCTGCTGCCTCATTTTGCTGTAACTTTGGATAGAAAGTTTGTTTCATGGCATTCTGCATGAAATTGCACACAGATTGATATATAACATGGTATTATTATACAAAGATTTTAAATATGGTTTGGACCAGTAGTGGTGCCACTCTTCTCTCCTGTGCATGTTACCTGCTGCAGCCCACACCCACCTCCGGATGCAACTGCATAGCTGTACATACAGAACTACCTTATAATGAGGAGGACCAGTGATGGGTTTCAAAGAAATTAACAACCGGTTCTATGCCCATCTGGATGCCACTTTAAAATGGCTATTTTTTTACTTTATATGTCCTGTCTCTCATTAACACCCGGTTCTGTAGAATAGGTGCAAACCTGCTGGAGCCCACCAACGAGGAGGACTATTGGTTCATCTAAGCCAGGGATTTCCAAATGCCAAATGCAGCCCTCGGCAAGCCTCAATGTGGACCCTGGCAAAAGCTCTATTCAGCCCTTGGGCAAGCCTTGTAATCCACTCCAATACATTCTTATATGTAACTTTTTGTAAATTTATTCAAATTTGAAACGTAAATTAGTTTTCTGGCCATTGTCAGAGAGATGATGTGGTCCTCCTGCCACCAAGTTTGGCGATCCCTGATCCAGACCAGTATCATTTCATCTGACAAGCTTCATCTCTGATACCAGAGTGTTAAGCAGGGGTCTTTCCTGTCTTCTGCTATCTGATCCTTTAATTGAAGATGCCAGAGGTTGAACTTGGATTTCCTCTGTCTTCTCTATAAGTGATCAATGTCTTCTTCGCAGATACACTATGGTACAGGCCCATCCAAGCACTAGCCAGGCATGATCATACTTAATGTCCAAGACCAGGTCTCATCTTGGGGAGTGGTTTGGCTATGATTTCTATTCCAATAAACACAGATATGGAGGAATTCTCTAAAACTATTTTTCATGAAGCTTGTCCAGAATTGTCCACTAATCTGTCTGAAAAACTCCAATAAGCTTCAAAGTCTATAAGTGCCAGGAATCTGTAGTGTGAAATCTATTGCTCCACATTTAATGGTTTGAACTTTTTTTCCTAATGGGGTGGAAAGATGGTTTCAGTGCTATATTTTGCATTGTCGTCTATAGAAAAGTGACAGCAGGCTGCATTGCGGTAACTTTCTAGTTTTGATGATAGTGTAGTTTATTCCAAAACAAGTAACTCTTCCATATTTATATAATGCTATCATACCAGTTCTCTTAATATTTCAGAGATGCTTAACATGCTTTGAAAGAGCCTATTTACTGCTTTGGGGAGTATTCATGAATTACAGTAAATACATTCTGATATATTCATTACAATGTATCCAGTAATGCTATTCCCCGTTATCATATAACGTTAGACATAGTGATTGCTATTGTGCTATGCATGCATGCACACGGAAAATTTTATTGCCTCTTTGTATGTACTTCATTTCATAAATATCAGCATATACATTTGGACTTCTAACTATGCCCCCTTTGCAGTGGACTGAGGCATATTCACCTACTCAGAAGTAAATGCACACCTGTGGATCAATTTCACTTTCCATAGGGCTTAACATACTATCCTTATTACCTATCAGTTTGTTTTGTGACCCACCAAAGATTGGGTGGTAACCTACTCTGGTGTCCTAGTTGTGTAGCTAGAACAGGTTCAAAGCATAAAATGTTGCAGGGAGCCTCACCGCAGATGCAAGCAGCTCCTCCTCTCCCCCTTTGGAGCCATTCAAGGAGAGGGGATCAAAAGGAGATGTACAACTAGAATGGCTCCAAAGGAAAGGAACTTGCCTCCTGCAATAAGACTTCCTGAAAAACTTATGCTTTGCACTCCCTCTAACTACGCCACTGGTGGGTCCCAACACAAAGTTTTGGAATCACTATTGTTAAGACATGCATAAAATGCACGCATGTGGGAAAGTATAGTATTTGTGTGCAGGGATTATGTACAGTTGCTTATGGTCCAGCTCAATGGACTATGTAGGGAATAAAAGGCAAGGATATTGCTACAGTGATACATATCTTTTATTATGGGAACAATACAAGGAGCAACAGAGGTTATGTGTTGGGAAGAAGTGAAGAAAAAGAAAGAGAAAAAGCAGAAAGTCCTTGAAGTTCATGCCTCAGAACATGGCTTATTCTGCTTTATCTATACAATAAATCCTTATTTAATGCTAATGATGGATTCTTAGAAACTGCACCTATTAAAAGAAATTAATTATAATTATACCAATTTTACTGTAAGCTAAAGGATATATGTAAATAAGAGGTTTCTCCGTATAGCATATCCTAGTGACAAAAACATCACCAATAAAGACCCAAAACAAATCTAATATTAAACATTGAAATAAATGTGAATTTTCCAGGCTGGCAAAAACCCATGCAGATACAGGGAGAGGATGCATACTCTACCTAGACAGTGGCCCTGGCTGGAAATAAGTTTGTTTTTCTCATCAACTTTATAACAAAAAATTTAAAACAAATTGACTTTGAGGACATGCTGCAGTCTGAATCAGGGCTATGGGGTGATTCTTCTAGTGGGTTGTAAAACATTTCAGTCTTGTGATGGGTAAGTTGGTGACTGAATCCTGTTTGGGCTAGGTGGCAGCATAATTCATGTTTTGCTGGTTTTGACCACTGAAAAGTAGTGCTTTGTCAGCATGCAAATGTGCATGCTGTTGGATGGCGGATCAGGTCTGGGAAGAGAGCTGGTTCCATAGAAGCAGCAGTCGCTGAATCCTAACCCCCTTCTGAACCCAATCGCATGGCATGGGTTCGCGTGAACGTGCATCAGCAATTATTCTGTCATAGGGTGGAGTGCATAATTTGACGCAATAGTTTGAGTTTTGAACTTAAAACTAGAATATTCAGATATTCTGTCCCAAAAGTTTGTTATGAATCCAGGGGCCCTAATTCATCTAACTGTATAGATGTAAGTAAATAGAGATGAGAGTCCACATATACTGCCCTGAATTTTGAATGTTAAGAAGTCATATAGAAATCTTTGAATAAACTTGAAAAAATATTTTCATGTTCTTTTCAACCTTTCATGCATAGGGTTGCCATATGTCCTGAAAAACAGAGGCAATCCCAATTTGGGGGATTGTGTTCACATACTGGCAAATGGGACAGAGTGGGTATTGTTCCGATTTTGTGGAAGAGAATTATGGCAACACTAGTTATGCAATACCTCTTGTATTGATACAGGTAACCTCCTGTACCTTATTAAAAAAATAATGTGGCTAGCTAACTGCTTAAATTCACTATAGTATCCTTCTGGCTGGACAGGAAGGCACAGAAGCCAATAAATGCTGCTTGTCATAGCAGTTCTGTGGTTGAATTGGGCAGCATGTTTGATTTTTAAAAAAATCTTAATCATTTCCGGTATGTTTCCAGAAAATAAGCAAATTAGATGGGGTTGGAGAAAAATATGTAAAGGTAAGTAATCCTATAGGGCTTCACTGCCAGTGAGACACACATAACCCAGAATAATAACTGGGGTGTGTGAAAATGATTTTTATGTGCTCATGTCAACACAAATTTTACTTTTGTTTTATCATATCCTTGCTCAATCCATTTTCTTCTCTGACAAATTTTACAAAGCAAATCCAAGACATGATGTAGCCATGTTTGCTCTTATGTATCCCTTTATAACCATGCTCCACCCATTCAAGCATCACCCTTGCCATCCACTTCAGATCACAGGTTTCCCAGTGTGGAAACCTGTTTTCAAAAATAGTTACTGGGTATACTGTCATGTACACTGATAATTTTTAAATGCACTTGTGCCCTGATTTTCAGTGAAACCATGTTCTAAGCAGCTAACGCAGGATGTAAAACAAATTATGGGAACATAAAACAGTTGCTGTCAACTAATTATAAACTCGTAGCAGTAGAAACACTAAAAAATGCTATCCGAGCAGCTGTTAAAGCCATTATTAGTAAATGTATTATCATTGCCCACTGAAATGCAGGAAGAAGATCGGTTTGGTAGATCTTCCTAAGGAAGCTATTATTCTTCATTTAGGAATAGCAGTAAAAAAAAAATCTCATATGACTCTTGTCCATTTTTTTGAGATGCACAGCAGGACCTCTAATGCCAGTTTTGGAGGAGAGGACGGGTTCAAAAGGGAGAAGGCAGTAATTCTTGTTGTTCAGAAGACCGTGACTTTACCACATCCTTGCTCAGTTCATTTTTTCTCTCCTGGAGAATAAGCATGTGGTGTTAAAGCTTTCAAAAGAACACCATAGTCAATGAAAAAGTCATCTCACATGCATTGGCCCTAGGGAGGAAGAAAGAGTATTTACTGTAACTACCTTGGCCAAAATTTATTGAAAGCTCTGGACTGTGCCAACATAAAAGTAGGATGCAGATATTGTAGATTTGTTGGAAGTAGTTACATCCTGTTTTACTTAATCCTGACAGGTAATTCAAAACTGGCTTAAAGGATAAAAGTTTAAAAAAATTAAAAAACATATAAAATGCATTAGCATAGGCCTCACTTGAATTTAATAAGATTATTATGATTGGGGTTTCCCTTCCACATTGAAGCTTTATTCTCATCCAAGTTTGGGGCAGGGGTGGGGGTGCTAAACCGTACATGGCAGTTACTCAACTTTTCCAGGTCACCTCTGGGTATCTTGCTCTGTTAGCTGATTTCCTGGTCAGCTTGAAAAGGTATATTCTGCTTCCTTGAGGTATGTGAAGACTTGGCTACATGCATTTGGTTTCTCTGGGGGAAACATCCTAGACTATCCTCATGCAGGATTTTGCTTGATTTTAAGAAATCTAGGTTTGATTATATCATACAGTCATCTAACTGGTCATGGAAACCTCACCTAGTCCCTCCTTCTACCTTTTTAGACAGTGGGCTTGGCTGCCTGTTACTGCGCCCATGTCAATTTTAGCCAGAGGATATTGCCTGATGCCAATCTCAAACATTAAGACAGAGCAATTAAGAATATTTATATAATGCTTTTCAACAAAGAGGTTTACAAAGCAAAATAAGTCAAAACACAATTTCCTGTTCCCAAAGGGTTCATAATATTCCATGGTGACACATCATTGGCCACGACACACTGGTTGAAAATCACTGAGTTAGGGAGTCGATCTCTCTAGGGAAGAGATCCAGGTTCAAATCCCCCCTCAGCCATGAAGCTTCTTTGGATTATTCATTATCAGCCTTACCTACTTCATAGGGTTGTTGTGAAGACAAAAACTTTGTAAAATGCTTCAGCGTGGAAAAGACTGGGCATTAAATAAATAATAAGACACTTGTAAACTGAAGTTTTTTAAGGGGAGAGAGAACCGTTTCATTTTGCATAAATATGTTATACAGTTTTCTCTTGAGACACACACACACACACACACACACACACACACACACACACACACACACACATATTGTGTGAGGGGATCAAAAATATGTTTGGGGCTGGGATTAGGATGTTATCCCACCAGCATCTCCTGCAAATCAGCCTCTTAACTCTTTTACAAGGAATATGGTACAGTGAGGTGCCCATAACCTTCTGCAATGATTTTCAACCAGTGTGCCATGGATGGTCCTTGGGTGGGCCGTGAGAGTTTGGCAGCCCCTGGCAGAGCAAATGCCTGCTCCTCTGTAGCCTTTGCCAGCATGACGCGGAGTCCTGAGGTGTCTTGGAGAAAGACAGGAAGGGCATGATCGCAGCTGACACTTTGGATGTACCATCCCTGACAGTTGCCCAGGGAGGTGGCATAGCTAAAGTTGGGCTGAGGAGTCAGTCCTGGAGGGAGCATGCAAGTGGCCATTCCAGGTGGGGAGAACCCCTTAAGATTGTCTGCTGTGCCCCCTCTGGCTACACCACTACCCAGGAATTTCTTCCCAGGTGTGCCAAGGTGTGCCAACAACAGCAGATGGCTGGTTGGAGAGGCTGGCAGTTGGGCATCCTGGTAAGATTGGCCAGGGAAGCCCCAGCCTGCTTGGTGTGAGGAGGTGGTGCTGGAAGGACAGGCTGACCATAATAGGTCCTCTTTCCCTAGGACATGTCCACTTTTTCATCCTTGTGTCCTGTAAGAAAAACCATCTTCATTGTCCTTCTTTTCCTTGTTGTTGGGAGGAAGCAGCATGCAGAATTCTTGTGACGAATAAATTATTTTATTTACTTGAATATAATGCTCACCTTTTCAAGCCAAAGTTAGTCTCCAAAATCAAAGTGTGCATTAAATTTGATGGCACATTAGATTTGAGTAAATTCATGTATTTTTATTATAAGTGTAGGTCAGTTTTAAATAAGCAATGTCGTTTTTAACGGTATTTTTATTCTATTATATTAAATGTTGTTTGCCACCTTGGGTATCCTTCCTAGAAAGAATGGAAGATTATAAGTCAAATAAATAAATAAAAACTATAAATAAATATAGTGTTTAAATTAACCACATGAAAGCAATACAATGTATTTTATTTTTATTTTGTTTTATTTTAGCTTTTATTTTGTTGTGTTTTTTTGTTTATTTTTCTTGGGTGTCCTACGTTTTGTCCTCTTTTTCTGGTTATGACATCTGGGAAGGCAGCAACAAAGAGGATGGGTGTGGTGAAGGATGCAGCCAAGAATACAGCCAGGGAGGGGAGACCCAGAGCAGGCTGGGTTGGGTGTGATGGAGGGGAGGGAGGATGCCCAGGGAGCTTGTGGTCCATGTCCCCAGGAAGGATGCTGTGGGGAAGCCTTCTGGCCAGCAGCATCAGGAGCAGCCCCTGATTCAGATGCAGCCCAAACCATTGCAACCATGGAAACGTGGCGGGTGTCCCATAGTAACCTGTAACAACAACCTTATTGATATCAGTCCTTCCCTCCCCTCCCCTTTCTTAGTTTGCAGTAGACCTGCTGCTACCCTTTGCGCCTACATCTTTCCTCCTAGGAAGAGGGTGGGAGACAGAGTGTCCATATGTTATAGCCAAAAAAGGCCACTGCCCCCCAAAATGTAGGAGAGCCAAGAACGTGTAGGACACAACAGAATAAAAGCTAAAAACATGGATCTATATTGTGTTCTTGTGGTTAATTATATTCATTTTTATATTACTATATATAAATTACCGTATTATGATTAAATTTTAAATTTATGATTAAATGTTTATTTAAAGCCATTACAAATAATTTATTATATCGAAGGTTATGAGTTACCTGCTCAGAAGGAAAAGGAGGACAATGAATATTTTTTTCTTTCAGGGCATGTGGCTAAGAAAGAGGACATGTCCTGAAAAAAAGAAGACATGCAGCAAATGATGTGTCAAGATAGGGACTCAGATCCCATTCCTAAGCGTGCCTATTCAGAAGTCAGTCACATGAGAGTCAATGGGGCTTACTTCTGTGAAAGTAAGTGTGGATTGGATGACAGCCTTGATGTGCTCCAGGAGGACCCTCTGCAAAAATCAACAACACTTAGCTAAATGTGGCACTTGGAGGGGGGAGGAGGAGTGGTGGGGGTTTCCCCCTCCTTCCTTCAACCCTGTCTGGCAGGATCTAAACATTTGCCTGCCCTTCCTCAATGCAAGGCTTCCCTTGCTGAGATTATCTGGAGGCAGTGGCGTAGCTAAAGGGGGGCAGAGGAATCAGTCTTGGAGGGAGGCGTGCAAGGGTTCCCTCTCCTGAGCCATTCCAGGTTGGGGGGAACCCTGGAATGGCACCAAAGGGGAGAAGCTCCTTGCATGCTGTGTGTGAGATCCCCTCTAGCTATCTCACCGCCTCTAGGGAGCCTGCAAAGCCCCCACAATCTGCAACATTCTGGTCACCAGTAACGCTTTGGCATGTGTCCTGGTGTGTGTCCCAGTCCTGGGGGAAGAGCTCCCCCTCTGTCTACCCAGAGAATTGGAACATGAATTAAATCTGGGCACTCACTGGGAGCCCACCTCTTCCTTGGCTCTGGCAATATCTGTTAAGTCATTCTTGCAAAGGGAGCAGGGAGAGGAAGCCACTAAAAAAACCACATTTTTTTCTTTTAAAAGAGCATTTGGTTTGCAAACAAAGCAAGCATCAGAAACTCCCCCTTTCTTTCTCTCTCTCTCTCTCTCTCTCCCTCCCATCCTCCCCTCCCTTTCCGTCCAGTCTCTTTCCCACCCCCAGGAATAAACATCTCCTTGCAAAAAAGGCAGCTTCCTGGCTAAAGTGGCCAAACGGATGGATTATTAAGTAGTAAGGCTGAATTGCAAGATCTACAGGCAGGCAGCAGGCAGCAGGCAGGCAGGCAGGCTCTTGCTTCTTTCAGCCCATCCATCCATCCATCCTGCTCGTCCTCTGACAACCCAGCCAAAATGAAGGAGAAGGCGATGATTAAAACTGCGAAGATGCAAGGCAACGTCATGGTGAGTGTCTGCTGTGCCTGAGTAACTCCAGGCTGGCTTGGAGGGTGTGCAGGCAGAGTACCTTTGCTTCTCCATCCTCATCATCTGGGCAGTCGCAGAATCTCAGTCCCTCCAACCTTGGCTTGGGGACTTTACCTCTTTCAATCCCAGCTGCTCTGACTATTCTGGATTTTTGTCCCTCCTCTCAAGTCCAGGAATTGTTGAGCTCGGCTTCTGTAGAGAGCTGTGGTTATGACTTCATAGTTTTTGTAGCTGAGGATATGTTGTGTGTTTGTTTGTTTGTTGGGGGGAGGCATACGGTTGAACTTCAACCAATCTGGGGATTTGAAAGAACTCTGTGTCCCTTTCCTGTCCACCATCCACACTTGAGGGCACTGCCGTTGCCTACCACTTCTTGCTGGGACCCAGAGGAAGGTACAAAATCAAAGGTTTCTATGGGGAAATGCCAGGTGACAGCAGTGAACTCTTGCCAAAGGATTACAAGCTGTCCAGTGAGGGTGGCAAATTGGGGAAGCTGAAGAATCCGCTGCACTATACAAACAACTTTGACAACTTGCCGTGTATAGAGTGCCCCCCCCCTTTTTTCCCTTTGCCTCTTTCTACCAGGCAATGATTTATTTCCTCCCTTTCTCTCATCCATCCATTCTTGGTTGGATACTTTCTGAGCTCTTAACCCCCCTCCAACACACACAAATATACACACACCTAATTTCTCCAAGAAAATGCTGGATGCCATCTTGTTCTGATATAAACTCACCTTTGTTTGTCTTCCTGATGTGGTCATGGGAGGGGTGTGTGTGTGTGTTAGTGTTAGTGTTAGTGCATATGATTTGTTTTGGGATTATTGGCTTGCCTGGCCTTGCTTCTACAAGGTGGCGTATGGGGTAGCAAACACTGCTGTGGTTGTTGGCTGGCTCAAGTTGACTGGGCTAGGAATGGGGTGGAATGTCGTGCCTTTTTAAGTAATTTGTTTCTATGTTTCCAAAAAGAGAATAAAAATAATCATTTGAACCCATTCTAAAAACTCACCTGTTGGTAACGGCTCTTCTTAGATGTCTGTTGTCAACTGTGTTGCATCCTTTTTATCTTGAAAAATCTCTAATCTTGTTTAAATGAATGGGGAAGGAGTAGGGTGATCTTGATCTTTCCGGTGATGTTTTAAAAACAGCAGTCCAAGTGTTTTCCATCCTTTCACTGACACCACATGTTGGTGACTCACTATCTTCTTTGAAAGGAAATGTGGCACAATCGTGCTGCTTGGACACTCCTCCCCTTCGTTCAGCAAGAAGGTGCAGTGCTATGTGACTTGTGAATACAACGAAGGGAACTGAACAGGAACTTGTACAGTTTTAAAAATGGAACAAAGCATTAAGCGTAACTGTGCCCAGTTTTTATTGTTAGTCCTTCAGATGTGTGTAAATTACAACCAACTGAGACTCTGAACTTGGAACATTTTTTTCTGTTCTGTCTTCCCATAACTGGTATTCTAAAGGTCACCAGTTCTTTTTGGTGTGACTGTGACTAAGAACAATTAACCACCTGACACGACTGCTGTCTGATTATTCTACAGCATTAGCCTAATTTGCATCTTGCATTGTCACACTATTAATGAAGAGAAACCTATACCCTATTATCTTTTAATGATCTCCGTAGTTAGATGCAATGGGAAGTATTTTATTTCTGCTGCTAACTAGAACTGCACTGTATTGTGTTGTAGGTTTTCAGTTGTTGCTGTAAGTTTTGGTGGGATGACGTAGATTGACACAATTCTGGGTCACACAATGAATGAACTATGAATGTGACTGTATTGCAAGCACAACCAGATTGATTTTCAATTGAAGTCAGTGCAAAAACTGGCTGCATTCCACAGACTCCATTAATTCCACAGTTGTCTGGCTGGAAGACTTGTGGAGTATTCTGGGTATGTGGATGGTAGCTGGTCTCCACTTCAGTGTGGAACTGTATTGAGTTAATATTGTTGACTCACAGATGCAAGTGTTAAGCTACAACTTGCAAGATGGTTCCCAATTTTCCTATTAGATTTTATCTTTGTAAAACGTATCCATGTTCGGTAGTAAAATTCCCCCATATGCCACTGCGCAACATCCCCATGCACAGTGTCCCCCCATGCGCATCAACCTCCCGTGTGCATTAACCTACCGCGAGCTTCAACCCCGTGCGCGCATTAAACCCCCCGTGCATAAAACACCGATGTGCGACATCCCTCATGAGCATCAACCCCCTGTGCAACATCCCCCATGTGCATCAACCCCCATGCGCATTAACTGCCATGCACAACATCCCCATGAGCATAAACTCCCATGCGCAACGTCCCCCTATGTGCATAAACCCCATGCGCATCATCCCCCATGCACATCAACCCCCTCCCATATGCAACACCCCCCTCACAATTGTGGACACCCCTGTTTGGCGAGTTCAGGATTATGGGGCTGGGTATTGATCAGTCTTCAATGTTAAGTATTGGCCAAAAGTATGTTTCACCCCTTTTCAGCCCCATTAGGGTTAAATTTCTCAGCATCGATTCTTGGTGGGTATTCATGTCACAGAAGGAACACCATCCCCAAATTTCACCCTTCTAAGGCCAGAGGTTGCAGCAGAGCATCCCTCAATCAGGGACTCTTCAATGTAAAGTGTATGGAGGAAAACGTGTTGTGCCTCTTTTCACCCCCTTCTGGTTGGAATTTCCAAAAACCAGTTCTTAGTGGTTGCCTCTTGTCATGGAAAGAACTCCCCAGATTTCATGCTTACAGGCCCAGCGGTTTTGGCTGGGCGTTGGTGAGTGAGTAAGTCAGTGACTTTTCAGTATAATATATATAAATTTGAAATGGCCACTTTCAAACAGAATTTAGATTTGTACAGAGCAGCAAAACTGTAAGCGAGGAAACCTATTCAATTGACAGCAGTGATTTAGAGATGTACTTCTTTGTACTTAATAAGGCTTGACTTAATGGCGAGGGAACTTGATGTGTGGCCATTACAACCTGTAATCAGGTTTGTGGCGACATGTGTCTTTTAGCTAAACATACTATATTTAATTGGCAATTGGAACAGTTCAACCAAAGATACTGGCTCCTTCTGTAAATCTGTTTCATTGAGGTATTGCTTAGCAGATTAGATCATTCTGTTGTTTATCAAATGTTTTAAATTAGTGATTAATCTTAAATTCATTTGGTGTATGTTGCATTGAAACTTAGGGTGCAATCCTAAGCGTGCCTACTCAGTAGAAAATCCCATTCTGTTCTATGGGGCTTACCCTCAGGAAAGTGTGTTAAGGAATTCAGCCTTAATTCCTTTTCAGTACAGGTAGGGAATCCCTTATCCAGAATTCTGAAATCTAAACTGTTCTGAAAAGGACAACTTTATGAGTGCTGATGTTGATGCCACAAACAGAAAATTGCACACCTCGTAACGTCATGCAAATGGATCACTGAAAATTATTTAAAATATTGTATAAATTTACCTTCATGTTCTATGTATAAGGTATATATAAAACTTAAATGATTTTTTGTTTAGACATCACCTCCATTCCCAAGATATATCATTAGATATATGTAAGTATTCCAAAGTTCAGAAAAATCCAATATCCAAAAAGCTTCTGGTCCCAAACACTTCTGATAAGGATGCCCGACCTTTATTATGCTTTTTCTAAAATTTATTTTTTTAAAAAAATTAATATAAATACAGTAGTAAAATATTGAAGATGGGCTAATGTTCTCTTAGGAATATTACTTTATCAGGTTGCTTGTTTCTTCTCCCAACCATCTGAAGTGTTTGCTTTCCTTACACACTTGAGCTATATAAACACTTAGCTGGCACTAGATTTCATTGAACTCAGTGGGAATTAGAGTCTAATCCTACACATGTCTACTCAGAAGTAAGTCCCATTATCATTAATAAGGCTTATACCCAGGAGAGTGTGGATAGGATTATTGCCTAAATTCTGAGGTAGACATGCCTAGGATTACACTCCTTAATATGTGCACACACCATGCTTCTCGCAGTAATTTAATTGCTGACTTTTAGAAAGTTTCTATCCTAGCCATTTTCAACCAGTGCCATGACACACTGTTGTGCTGCAAAGCATCTACATATCTGTTGTGGAAATTTTGGAGAGGATCCTTTTCTATTAGCCATTTGGGATATTACCTTTTGGGCCACACAGCATCAGTGATGGGCTTCAAAGAAATTAAGAACCGGTTCTCTGCCCATCTGGCAGCCACTTTTAAATGGCTGTTTTTAAACTTTATATGTCCTATCTCTTGTTAAGAACCAGTTCTATAGAGTAGGTGTGAACCTGCTGGTGCCCACCACTGCACAGCATGCCTTGTCAATTATCAAGAAGCTAATGTTCTGTCTTGACAATTTTAGTGCTTTGATTGTATGCCCTGAGATGTATAAGACTGAACATCATCATCCAAATATCTTATGGCTGGTATTTCTTTAAAATATTTTTTAATGCAAGTTAACATTGTAGCAAGTCACTGAGTGTATATTGATCTCTTTGATTTAAAAAATCCATGTAAAGTGAAATGTTTCATTACCCTAGTGCTAGACAACTGAGAATTCAGCAAATATCCCTTTATGCCTTGTTATGAATGCTCAACAGTTGTTTTTCAGAGGCTCTGGATAATTTATAATTAAACCAGCTACTGGAAATAGTCTCAGTGGCATACCTGGGGGTATCCATGAGGTCACTTGCCCCCCAGCCATACCGCCCTCTCACTAGTCCCACCTACTGTCTCCCAGTGGCATTTGAATGGTTGGAAAAACTACACATGGCCTTCCTGCTCCTCAGAAGGCCTTTGAGTGCATAAAAATGTCCCTTCTGTTTTCCTTAAGAAGGAAAAGGATGCCCTTCAGCCCTCTGAGGCTCATACCCCCAAAGTCCAGGTGCACGTAAGAGACTTTACGTGCACCCATAGTTTACTGCACCACCTAGTGAAAACCTATGGGAAATTCATATTGGAATCCAGAGTAACTTGTTCTTACACCAGAGCAAGGACTCCCCGTAGTTACTCTGGATTGCGCCCATTGAAGGCGTTTGGAGGATGGAGGACAGCCCTAAGAAGGGAGGCAGCAGGTGGGACTGAGGTGGGGAGGCGGAAGCCTAGTTAGTGAAAGGTCAGCAGATTTCAGTTGTGGCCCCTGGGCCAGGATAACTACAGGTTGGTGGCAACTCCATATCTGTAGAGCTGGTATCTGAGGTTTCAGTTTGTGGTTTTTCCCAGCACCTGTTCTTTCATTTCCTTCCATTTGCTTAACCAGGCATGTTTCTTGCTTTTCCAGATGCTATAAAAGCAAAGCAATAGACAGTCTGCAGACCACAGTCAGAACATTAATAGGAAGCAGGTATTGTCCTAACTTACTGCTTCTTGTTCATGAGATGCACCAGTATCAGAGCAACAGTTCATTTACTGTTCGTTTTCAGAATATTTGAAGCAGCTGGCATTCCTTGTTTGCTACTTTTGTTATCTTTTTCAAATTGGATGTTCCCTTTTCCTCTGGTTCTTTCTTAGGACTTCCATTTTTTATTTATTCAGACTTTCCACATCTTTCTTGAACTTAAACATTGGATTGTGAGAACAGGGCTAGACAGTAGGATAATTGAATATAATAAATGGTTCCATAGGGGCACACTCCTTTTCATTCTATCATTCCTTTTTATATTCACTTGGTTGGCCTTACTAATTACATTTAATAGGGTTTTTAACTTCCTCTCAGTTCATCTTCAGTTTGATAAATTTGGCAGGAGAGCAAGATTTTTTTTTTTTGCCAATTCTGTGTGTTTTATAACTGGAAGACCATCAACTTGCATACAGATTCTCTTGTACACATGCAAGGAAGGAGGAATCAGCATGTGATTTGTGTAGTTAGAGGAATATTACAATGGAACTGAACTGTCTGTGACTGAACGCTATCCTCAATGACACCTTTGCAAATCTAATGAGCTGCACTCCCCCAAAAGGCACAATGGCACTGAAATTTATGCAGTTGTATCCACTTTTAACTAGGTACAAACTTGGCACATGAAGAGAAAATGCTTTTACTGAAGTGAAACAGGCTTAATTGAGGTCAGAATTTAAAATTTGCTACCTTTTTTATTTAAAGGGATCTCTCAAACTATATAGAGAATGCATCTACTCTTGTTTGTTCCAGTTTTTTTTAACATACTTCATGACTATAAGATATAGAACCTGCCTTTAAAGAACCTATACAAAAACACTGACTTAGGCCTGACTCCATCTTCTTGTGCCACTTTGGAACAGTTGTGGAACTTAAATCTTGGTGGACTGGGAAAGAATCTTATCTTGAATGTCGTTTGGCTGAGTAAGATAGGCCTGACAATTGCTGGTTCCTCCAATGCGCTGGTTCTTCCAGGTCAGAGTGAATTACCACAATAGCCTGTTTGGTGTGCTTGGTCAAAGAGGTGAACATGTGTAAGAACTTGTATTCTTTATTTAGCTTATTTGTCTAGGAACTGTGCCCCCCACTCTCTTGGAGTAGTAAGTCCCTGGAGAGAGTAGGTTACACAAGAATAAATTGGGAACATACATTTTCTGAGTCGCTAGAAAGATAGGAGTGTCACAGTGCTAGGAGTGTGTAGGATAGGTCTGGTGTGTAGGTAGGATAGGAAGGGGCATTTATATCATACCCCAGAACTACTATAAAAGTAATGTGCCTCCCATTTCAATTATTTTCACAAAAGGATATCACAGATTTGGAAATGGTGGTTTACATCTTTAGGAGAAAAGTGAATTTAGAGTCAGCAGCCTCTGATAAGATCAAAGAGAATCTTTGATCCCAGCATATGAAGTGTGGAAAGCAACACCACATCTCTGTGATGGGAGTTTATAACTCTGTGTGGATGATCCAGGAATAATTAGCATCTGTGACTGCAGTATACATTTACACAAGGATTGGTTTAGCGTAGCAATGCTTACAGCCCCGTCTTATCCAGTTTTCTATCACCAATTCAACCATGCCAATGAGGTTCACACTACATTCTGCGTTGGGGTTAGTCCCTCATTGGCATCCTTCAGTCTTGAAAGACTATGGTATCGTGCTCTGATTGGAGGTCCTAAGACAGCTTCTGGTGTGGCTAAAAAGGCCAATTCAGGAGCGGCAATCCCTTCTGCACTGAGGACAGATAAAGTCTATCCCCTGCTCAGTCCCCAGGTTTCTCTGCTTCCGGGTCTGTCTCTTTGCTTCAGCCTGCCAAACAAGTGTCTCTTCCAGTTGGAGAAGGCCATGCTGGGTCTTTTGCCCCCATGCGGAACGATCGGAGGTCAAGGTTTCCCAGCTGTTGATGTCCATTCCCAAGGCCTTTAGATCCCTCTTGCAGATGTCCTTATATCACAACTGTGGTCTCCCTCTAGGGCACTTTCCCTTCACTAAATCTCCATATAGGAGATCTTTTAGAATCCGACCATCAGCCATTCTTACGACCTGCCCAAGCCAGTGTAAACGCCGCTGTTTCAGAAGTGTGAACGTGCTAGAGATTCCAGCATATTCCAAGACTGCATCATTTGAGACTTTGTCATGCCAGGTGATGCCAAGAATACGTCGGAGACAGCACATATGGAAGGTGTTCAGCTTTCTCTCCTGCCATGCATAAAGGGTCCAAGACTTGCTGCAGTACAAGAGTGTGCTCACAACACAGGCTCTATAGACCTCAATCTTTGTATGTTTCGTCAGCTTCTTATTGAGCCATACTCTCTTTGTAAGTCTGGAAAACGTGGTAGCTGCTTTACCAATATGTTTATTCAGCTAGTATCTAAGGAGAGAGTGTCAGAGATAGTTGAGCCTCAAAATAAGGGAACATGTGTTCCCATACCTCAGGGCTGCATTGGGACTGGAAAATTTGTTAGGACTGGACTGTTACTCAAGAACTTCTGGAGTCATATGATTCTGGGCTCCTTTTTTAATCTAATCAAATTAAATGCTGCAGTTGATTTTATTCTTTGATTTCTGAAGGAATAATTCAATTCAAATAACCTTTATAATGACTTATTCAAAAAAAAGTTCCATCTTTCTCTAAATATGATAAAAATTTGTGTAGGAAGAGAACTGTTCAAATTCAGTCTATAGTGGTTAATGATTATAGATATTAGGGGAAACTTCATTCTTACGCTGTGTAGTTTGTAGATGAACTTTAATTTAGGAAGTTTCATAGAGACATGAGTCCATAATTTTTAGAGTAATGCTGTTGACTTCAACTAGACAATGCAAATTCTAAGAAATTTAGTAAGACATTAAAATAAATTTGATACAACTGAAAGTAACTGAAATAATTTTTTTTTAAAAAGGGTAATCAGTACTCTTTTTTGGTAGTTTTTCCAGCACCAGGGTGACGATATGACTGGAAAAACCCGGATTTGTCTGGATTTTTAGCCTCCTGTCCGGGTGTCCTACATTTTGGCTTCATTGTCCTACATTTTGACTTCATTTTGAAACTTCACGATAGTGCACAGTACCCTAACATGCCATATGTTGTTGGATTCATATTGAAGAGCAGAATCCAATGCAAAAATCAGTTTTGAGATACCTCCTTCCTGTCAAAAAAACAAAACAAAAAATACACCTTTGGCATTTTTTTAAGCGGGTAGGAATTTTGGCCTGGGATTAGGAATTTTGGCCCTGGGGTTCAGGAATTTTGGCCCTGGGGTTCAGGAATAATCTGGTCACACTGTCCAGCACAGATACTATCAAGTGTTGGATCCATATATATGGATCTTAGCTATATAGATTGGATCTTATCTATATAGAAGTCAAGCACACCTTTACCCAAATGTTCCCAACCAGTTCTTCATTGGTAGTTGGTACCTAGTAAAAGAGTGCTACAGACTTTCAAATTGTTTCAAACCTTCAATAATGCTAGCTCCATTTTCTGATTCTTTAGGGAGAGTTTTTGATAAGTACTCTTCAATTCACATAGGTGTATGCACTTATTTAATAATTTTAAAAGAAATTTCTGAAGGGATACAATCTCAAACCACCTTTAGTATAGGAGAGAATGCTTATCTTTTTCTGTTCTCATCTACCATAAATATATCAATTTGTGAAGGTAACATGTTTTGGTTGTATTTGTTTTTAAATCAGACCACCATGTAGTATAGATATGAACTTTGATACTTTTAACTAGCTCTGTGCCTCTTTGTGGTTAGATTCAATTTAGAGAGAGATTTCAGTTTTTATTTTCTGTGATGTAGTTTTCTGGAAATCTCTTAAGCTTCGTGTGAAACTGTGACCCTTGTCCACTGCTATTTGTATATCGGCCTTTAATAATAGTAACTCTTCTTGCCCTTCGTGCTATGCTAGAATAAATAGGATACTTGAAGGAAATGCTTATTTTAGAAGAGAAGTCTATTGCTGAAAAATAGCTCTCAATATTAGTGCCCGTTCACATGAGAATAGCACC
Source organism: Cryptoblepharus egeriae (assembly GCA_030015325.1). Classification (NCBI taxonomy): domain Eukaryota; kingdom Metazoa; phylum Chordata; class Lepidosauria; order Squamata; family Scincidae; genus Cryptoblepharus; species Cryptoblepharus egeriae. The sequence continues at coordinate 7,397,556 of JAREYC010000004.1, forward strand.
TTGAAAATTAGCATGTAATTGTAGTAATGCTTAAGAACACATTGGCTATGCAGGCTGCACAAAGAACACTATTCCGTTCTGAGTTTTCCATTCATGCTTATATTTGCATAGACAATAAAAGTATGAACATTTTTTCCCTTCTCAAGGTGGTATGATATTCATAGCTCTATCCTAACCCATGCTGGAACAGGCAGGTCAATTGGCCTGCACTGTATCCAACACAGAATTGGAGGTGGACTTGGCACAATTCAGAGTAAGGGAAATAATGTCCCCTTACCCTGAATAATGAACTGGACACTTCAATAGGGGTACTGAGATGTGAACATCCTACTCAGTGTTTGGCTGGGCTGCTTATGAGGGGAATAGGATTTACCCTAAGTGCTGGAGGCCAATCCCACATCTCTCCTGGGCCCACACCTATCCTGAGATACCCACGGAAACATCCTCCCATTGCTTTCTTAAAACTTCCCTCCGCTGGGGCTGGAAGGGCCAGTGCACACCTTGCATCCAACAACCATGGTGTAGCAAACACAGTATATATGCATGCTTGCTTTACAGTATATTTGCAACATCCTGTGTAAGCCAGTTTAGAATTGTGTTCTCATTTTGGTAATGAAATCAGTGGGGAAGTAAAGGGCAGGTTCATTCAAGGGACTTCAAGTTGACTTGTATGTCAGTGGCAAAGTTTTTGCTGTTTTACTGAGTTTCCTGTGTTTGTTTAAGGTATGTGTGAATCAGTCAATTTTATTGTTATGGATCAAATGGCTTAATGAATTATTGCTTTTGTTTCTTTGTTTCTCAATTCAGCATGTCTTTGCATGTTTCTATATTTTTCCTGTTGAGCTGCCTTCACAGCTTTATGTGGAAAGGTGGCATTTACATTCGGAACTTAGAAATCTACTCAGTTTCTGAAGTGTACACTGATATCCTCCATGTACTAGTTCACTGACTTTAACAAGGCTGTGGGTTGTTGTTCTCTGTACAACTATCAACAATATGGGCTTGCCACAGATTAGGCACTACAGCTGCCAGACCTTGCTTTTGTCAAGTATGGGCAAAATCCAGAGTAACTATGGGGAGTCCTTGCTCTGGTGTAAGAACAACTTACTCTGGATTGCAATATGAATTTCCCATAGGTTTTCACTAGGTGGTGCAGTAACTACGGGTGCACATAAAGTCTCTTACGTACTCCCGTAGTGACTCTGGATTTGGGGATATGTCTCAATACACTCTTATATGTAAATTTATGTGAATTTATTCAAATTTGAAATGTAAATAATTTTCCTGCCCCCTGTCACAGTGTCAGAGAGATAACATGGCTCTCCTGCCAAAATGTTTGGACACCCCTGGTCTATACCATGCACACATTCACAAGTATCTGTTCTCTGACTTCACAGTGTGGCATGTATGTTTGTGATTTTGTTAAAGGTTGAAATATAAAAATGAGTAATAAATATAACTTCTGTGGGATGTAACTGGATGCGGATTGGAGCCTGGGTATTGCAAGAGAATGGAAAATTGGACTCTTAGCACTGTACTCTATGCCTATCAAATAGGTTTCCTGTAATAGATAAAACTATCACAGCATCCCATGAGTAGGGTTTGTATTGCTTTTTCCTCCTCCTACAGAAACGAAAACCTAATTATGAGAGCGTGAAAAATGGTTTTGCTAATGTCTTCCTATAATATACTCTGGAGGTTGAAAATTATATTTGTGAGTAGTTGGTTTGTAGAATATGTATTTGTAAAGAGAACTATTTCTTCCCATATTCTAAATATACTAGTTTTAATAAAAAACTAGTATAAAAAAAGGTTGACAAAAAGAGCTCTTTCAAAATTCAAAATTTCAATTTTTATTTGATTTTGAAAATTGAAAAATATGCTAAAAATATTAAGTGAAGACTAAGAAAAAAAGTTATGCATTTTAGATGAGAAGAGAAAAAATGGCTAATACATGCCTAACATGCCAACTTAACTTATAATGACATTTAAGTTTTTAGGATTGTTCTTAAAGGCAACTTGATTCTACCATGGTATGTTAATGTATTTGGGGAAATGTTACAGATGTGTACATCTAACATGCTACTACAATGTATACACTTTGAACAGTATTAGTCAGTGGGGCTTACTTGGGAGTGTAGATTGAAGCCTTTGGGATGTTTGGGAATTTTTAACAGATCAGCAGTGGGTTAGGGGGTTCTTTATATTAGATAAAATACTTAAGTTACAGTAAGTTAAACTTACTGCAAACTTTTAATTTGCTTTCTTTAATTTACTTTTCTCATATGGTGGGGTGTTAAAGATCCTGCTGTATGATGTCTTTTCTGGCCATGTCATCACTTCCAGATTAATGACATCATTTCCAGTGGGATCTGACAAATTGTTTTAAAAAGATGCTATAACATTTTAGTATCTGCTATTAAAAATATTGGACATATCCTATTCTTTTCCACATTGGTGCAGCTGTGCTAAAAATATCCACTGAGTGGGAGGTGGAACAGGAGGCTTCAGAGATGAAGGGAATTTTCTACAATGGGTTTCCTCTGACCTCCACTGGTGATTTTTACTATCATAAATCTGAGGAGAGAAAGAAAAAGGTGTGCCATGAGTGATCTGCGGGTGTGCAGCGGATGTTTAGTGGAAGAATAAATTATAACTAGGGCCAATGTGGTGTATGAGCCCCCATATTGTAAAAAAACAACAACACAACAACAGTTGAGCCTTGACAATATTAGTACTCTTCAGTATGCCATGAGACACAAAAAGGTTGAAATTCACTGCTCTAGGACTATACTGGAGGCCAGCTGTGCCCCCAAGGTAAGAAATAAGCCAGCACTGCAATCTCATTGGCTCTGTTGCTTCCCCCCCCCCCTTGCTGGGTTCCCAATTCTCCTGTTGTAGTTTGGAAGTAGTACCACTGCACTAGAAATATACCCTACCATCCAGAGTAACTACAGGAGCACGCAAGAGACATTATGGCACCACCTAGTGAGAACCTATGGGAAATTCATATTGCAATCCAGAGTAAATTGTTCTCATGTCGGAGCAAGGACTCTGCATAGTTACTCTGGATTGTGCCCATACAGAATCAGTATCAGGAAACAATTTCTACCATTATCAGTCACAGTGGTTGAACAATAGCGAGCAGAACGTTGTCTTGTTAGATGATGTTCTAGCCACAGTGTAGTAACTGGAATTTCCCATAGTGTGTTCCCGCAATTCCCAAGGAAATGTATTTTTAGATAAGCATGGACTCTTTCAACTGGTGACTGAAGTGACTCTTAACACAGCCCAATTGGTGTGTTGCATAGTGTGATTACTAGCGGTGGCACCTGCTTCTGCACTAAAAGCTGTGCTTTGAAAGCTGTGTCCTGTGACAACAGCTGTGAGTGGCTTTCCAGTTCTCTGACTCATTGGAACAGAGTGTATGCATTTGTAGTTTGCTGGAACTGAAAACAAGGGGAAAAAATTCAATGAAGTAACAATAATGTAATGCTAATCTGCCCATCTGTGTTGAAGCTTTGTAATAATATCCGTTATTAAAATTTGCGGGGACAAATGTTTGATGGATTATTTTGAATGTTGTTTATCGTTTTTGTTTTTGCATGTGTTTTCAGTACAACTTTTTTGAATCGGCTGTTGTCTGTTTACTATCCCTGCCTGTAGTTTCAATATTATCAGAGTTTTATGAAATGTCTCTGTTTTGCTATTTCTGCATTAAGTTGGAAGCTAACTTGGCAGGTAGTTTGTCCTGCACAGCACAGACATTAAATTCATCTGTTATGCAATCATTATTAATGACACAATCTGGTTAAGCATTGAAAGTTAATAAATAGCGCCTGCATGCCCATCTTGGTAGGAAGCAGAGCAGTGGTAAGAAGCAGAACAACAGTGTAATCAAATTAGTTGCAGTGAGCATTGTAAAATACTATTATCTGGTAGCAAAAAGTGACTCATGCTGATAGTACAAGGTAAGGAGAAAATTATATCAATATTATAGTATGAAAGAGCCTAATAATTCTCACTTATAGGCAGAGAGTCTGAGTGAATATTTTTTTGAAATGCAAGATTGAACCTGATTCAGTCTTTGAGTCTAAACTTCCATTATTTTCTTCTCTCTGCTTGTATAGTTTGGGGTAGTAACCTATATTTTTGTTCATGTACGTTGATGGCACTATATAAAGAGAACTTGTAAATTATGTTATCACTTCTAAATAATAGCATAGAGATAGAAGGTTACAGGGGGGCAGGATTGTCATTCTCAGAAGGGGATCCCAGGCTGAAATGCTCAAATATCACTGGTCTAGTGTGCAAGTCGAAGGGCTGTGAGTGGCGCAAGTGGCTAAGACACTGTGCTTGTTAACTAGCAAGCCAGAGTTCGAGACCCGGGTCGGCCCCACAAGACAGGGTCAGCTCCTGTCCTTAGCCCAGCTCTGTGACGCCAGCTGGATTCAATCGTATTGGCTCTGCCTTTCCATTGGACTAATTCAGTGGCGTGGAGAGGGGGGATTTGCTGCTTGGGTAACAGCCTATCCTCCATAACAATCCAACCCAGGCTTTCGTGCTTTGCATGCAGCGTATGCAGCGCAGAGCACGATACCATAGTCTTCCAAGACTGACGGAGGCCTGCTTTTTTTTTTAGTGTGCAAGTCTTAGCCGATGGGCTAAGGGCTGTATTCTACTTGGATATCCAATTCTATCTGGATATCTACCTGTGATCTACCCAGGCATATCCAATTCTTTCTGCTTGACTGTAGCATCCTTCTGTAGCATTTCAAAGTGTTTCAGGGAATCCTCCTTCCTATTGCATGTTACACTGAGGTTTTCCTTAAGGGGAAATGGATCATGGGGAGAAAAAGAGGCAAGGGGTGCCGGAAACAGCATGGTGGTACTACACAATTAATCCCATTCAGAATTCTTTAATAAAGAGTGTTTTAATTAAGATTTAAATGTTTTCATCGCATCCTTCTCAGCAGGGACTTGGGATGACTTCTAAAGAAATTTCAAAACAAGCAGAAAAGAAATGTATGTATTTTGTGCATGTACAAATAAAAGAACAACAGGAAACAGAACAACAAAACAGTTGGGGTGAGGAGTACTGTAATTCTAAAAAGTGAAAAAAACTGATGCAATTTCTCAGAAGATCTGATAACCTCCAACCTGCTAAAAAAAACCATACAGAAAATGGGTCAGTTCCACAGCATTGATGCTCCCAGTGTGGAGGATATAATGATCAATGGTGCTGAGTATGGCTGAGCTGTCCAGCTATCCACCTCCCCATCCGGTTTCTAGTACAGTATACGTCATCGGCAAGAATGACTAAGTCCATTTCAGTACCAAAACTGGCTAAACAGAAAAAAAAAAAATCAGTGGTTCCAAAACCTCCGACAAAGGTTTCCTACAAAGGATTTGTAGGAGTGTGTATTCCTACAACTAAGTGTGTGCAGGGAAGGAGCTATGGCAGTCCTAGGCTGAAACTGCAGTTGTGATGGGAGGAATTTTTTTTTTTTTGTGATGGGAGTCCTGGGATGGACAAAGGTGCATGGAATGCTTTGGTGGTTAGTCATGCTGGAGATGCCTTCAGATAGTACTGATTCTTTGGCCTTCTAACAGGGATGAGCACCATTCCCTAGAGTAGGCCACAACTTTGCAGGGCAACCTGCAATGGACATGTAACGTTACCTATTAAAAGAGGACATTAGTTTGAATAAATATCAGTAGGGGAAAAAACTTGTCCAAGGGCTGGAAACCAAGTTGAAATTCATTTAAATGATTAACTTAGGGATTTTAATATTTTATTTTAAAATTTTAATATTTTAATAGGAATTTATTATTTCATACATTACTCTTATATTCAATAGATAGTGGCTTTTAATTTATGGTCATTTTAAATCTTGACAGTAAGAAGCAGAGAAAGAAAAAAGTGAACTACTCTATCTTAACTGAAGTATTTAATTTTAACTTTAATACTCAATATTTAAATTTTAGATTGATATGTGCTTGTAAGCCTTTATAAGTTATTTTTATTCTGGCCTGACGCTGCAGTAAAGATGAATCAAATCAAATTTAATTAATCAAGGCATTCATTGACCATATATTTGTTAAAGAGATGCTCAGTTTAATTCTGTACCTGGTTGGTGCTTTATATGCAAACATGATTGCATCAAGCTGTTCAAATAGCTGAATCTATGTTGGGGAAAAAAATTTGCTTGGAGCCTCAACTGGGAGCTGATTTAGCCCACACTGGCATGAACTCAACATTGATTTCAGATGTTTTTCTGAACCTTGACCTATGCAGGGAAAGCATTTGCTAGAATTAATGATTCCAGACTTTTGGTCCCCCCAGAAATGCAAATGTTGCACAGCGCACTTGGAATCTAGTTAATAACTTGTAAAATTGAAAACCAACTCAGGTCAAACTACAAGTGTTTCTTAGACAGCAATCCTAAAAGCACTTTCCTGAGAGAAAGACCCATTGAATACAATGGGGCTTACTTTGGAGTAGACATGGTTAGGATTGTGCTATTAGCGAGTCCTCAACACATTCTGGAATTGGTTTGAAAAACCTATTTTTTGCAGATGCTTGTAAAATATGAAATATTTCACAAAATATTCTGTAAAAATGTTCTGTAACATGCATGGCTTTAAAAGCAACTACTAACAATCTAGAATTAAAACTGCAGCCACTGCCCTTAAACATCAAATAATACAGAAATATTATCTCTATGACTGAAATCCTAAAAACACTTTCCTGGGAGTAAGACCCATTGAACACAATGGGGCTTACTTTTGAGTAGACATGGTTAGGATTGTGCTCTGTATTTCATATCTCCATTATTTCTTCCTTTCTGATACTATCATGTTTTGAATAAAATAATTGATTGTGTTGTGCTGCTGGTTGTTCTCTGGAGTTATTCTCAGAAGGTAGTTGCTCTCTGATACCCACCCCAACTTTCACTTTCCTGGGAGCAAACCCATTTGAACTCAATGAAATTTACTTCTGAGTAGACAGGAATAGGATTGCACTGTTACTCAACTTACTCAAACTCTTGGAACACTGATAATGCAAACAATATTCTCCAGAAGTTCCCAGGGGTAAACAGAATTTTAATTAACTTCTCCTGAATGTTTATCCATTTGAAAAGTGGGAATATGATACAACATTCTTGCAAGACGAGTAGATATGAGAAATTTAATTAATTGATGCATATGAGAGAGTGCATGGGAATTATCTGATGAAGGGTGCTGTATACAATAAATGCAAATCATTGCTGCCCCTAAATGGTCTTTTATTGATTTCATTGTAGCTATGATTCAGCACAGTAGCACCATAGGAAAAAGTGTGAAAGCAGTGTACAACTACAGTATATGCAACTTACTATGCAACTTACTATGAAGCTGAAAATTGTTGCGTTAAGCAAGCAACACTGAGCTGCTGACCAGTGTTAGAAACAAAGTTTTCAGACAAATTTTTACAAAGCACCTTAAAAAGGCACTCTGGAAATCTGTGGGTGACTCGGATGTAAAATCCTATGTCCCAGGTGGCCCAGCTTCACAAAAGTGCACCTCCTCCATTCCACTCCACCATAATTTATGGAAACACTGGCAGCATGCATCAGTTATGTGGCATCATCCCCCTGATGACCCCAAGTGGCCCACTGTGGAAGGACCGAATTAAATCAAGGTTGATGCATTATACTGCTATATCAATAAAGCCAATGTAGCCCCCTTGGCATCTTGTATTTGTGCATAGTTTTGTGCATAGCTTCTCTTATGATCTGTCTGTGTGCACACACAAAATGTTCTGTATCTACTTCTCCGCCTTCAAAATGCAAAAAGAAACACAGGATAGGACAAAGCAGCTGCAGTGCATGGTATGTTGATTGGGGCACACACACGATATTTGTGCCTGTAAATAGTGCAAGTGTGTTTATCTTGGTCATTACCTTTCTAGAGAGAAAGAAAGAAACTTTATTGTCATTGTACGTGAATATACAATGAAATATTTGGGGTGCAGTCAGGATACAGACTCAGTGGATCAGTGGAATGCTGAGCCACTGCATGAACATGCCTTGTGGTGAATTGCAATGGGTTGTAGTAGTAGTAATGCAGTGGGGACATCATTTGTGTTTAGCAATAAGGGGCAATGCAATGCACAGACAGAAAGCACATGAACTCACTGCTATTAGCTACAGAAAGGAAATTTATTACAGCTGCAATCCTAATCACATTCTCCTGGGAGTAGGGCCCATTGAATACAATAGGAGTTACTTCTGAGTAGACATGCTTAGGACTGCACTGTAATTAACAGAGTTTGTAATGCAGATGTATTTAATAATCCTGAAGGATGTTGATGTGGAGAGAGGTTGTCTCTTTGGCTGCCTCCTGCCCCGATTGCAGTTGACCTGGTCTGAATGATATTTGCCTTGCAATAATTAAATAATTGAGATATCTCAGACTTCAAGGGGAACTGCTTGTTCTTTCCACTCCACCTTTTGAAAATTAGTGTGGTGGTTGTCGTCAAACTGACATTCAGGACTTGAAATGCAGAATTATGTGCTGCATGTGTGTGCCAAATTTCACTCATGTTATATGTTCAAGAGAACCACTCTATAACAAGATAAAAAATTAATTCAACCAAAGGCCTTACTTTGTTCAGCCAGAGTTCACTAAAATCCATGATCTGAAGTTCTTTACTAAATCAGGTCTCAAATCCCTAATGCTGCTCTTTTTTATGTAGGTTTAAGTACACATTGTTTAAACAAAAAAGTCACAAATGGTCTCAATAATACAATAGCTTCATTTTTCCCTCTTCAAGTTATACATCAAACTGGAGATGATTTCTGCTGAATTGGGTCCTGAGTGTATTGGAGATACTTTTACAGAAAGCAGATTACTTACTGATCACTGCTATATTGCAGGCTGTGGGAGGATTTTGCAATGACCCCTATTTTTTTTAATTAAAGTTGTTTATTACTTATTTATTAAGACTATTTTTAATCTGGTCCTTGGATGGCATAGAGGAATAGCAGTGGCTCTACTAGAGATTTTAATTTTGCTTACATAAGCATAGCTATCAATAAAGGAAGTCTTCATCATAGGAGGAGGGTGGGGGGCTGACGAGCATTAATAGCAACATTATCCCCAGGAAGCAAAAGACTATTAATGTATTTTACTGCAACCAGCAACAATTATTTTCAATGGAAGTAATGATTCAACGATATCCTTGGGGCCATCCTTGGGGAAATCATGGAACTTCTCACATCCAGCATAAAATTCAAACATGTGGCTGTGTCGTAGGTGGAAAAAAGGCCTTTCCAATACGTATGGCAAATAATTGCTTTTATGAAGCCTGCAACAGTGTGAGACACAGAGGAAAACAAAGCTGGTATGCATATGAGAGCACCCTTTAAAATAAATGATCATCTTGGCACACACCACTTTTAATAGGAAAAAAATCATATTTCTTTAGTTGAATTTGCAGTGATACCATAACAGAAAAGGTAGTTTAGCAAGATTGCTTCAATGGCTACAGCAAAAAGGTATAAAGCAAATCCATGTTTTTCATTTTTTGCACCAGTGCTCAGGACGTGAATAAAATAACAATAGCGTATCTCAAAATCCAAATGTGCTTCCCAAGAAAAGGGAACAACAACTTGTAGGTACAACTTGCTTTTGATATCATCAACATTAAAGGTAAAGGTGTCCCCGTAGGTTGCCCTGCTAGTCGTGACCAACTTTAGAGTGTGGTGCTCATCCCCATTTCTAACCCAGAGAGCCACCGTTGTCCAAAGACACTTCTGTGGGTCATGTGGCTGGAATAAAGTTACTTCCATTTACATGCTTTTGAACTGCTAGGTTGGCAGGAGTTAGGGTAAGAACGGGAGCCCACCCCATCTTGCAGTGTATGTAGTCTGGAGTATTGCTACTCAGGACTTCAAACAATTGGGCAGTGGTTCTCAATCTTCCTAACACCATGACCCCTTTATAAGTTCCTCATGTTGTGGGGATCCCAACCATAAAATTATTTTTGTTGCTACTTTATAACTGTAATTTTGCTACTGTTATGAATTGTAAAGTAAATATCCGATATGCAGGATGTATTTTCATTGTTACAAATGAAATGTGTGTTCTATGCGCACATTGAACACAGTGGGATTTATTTCAGGGTAGGCATGCATAGGATTGGGCCCTGAGGCTGCAATCCTATTCACATTTACATGGGAGTAAAGGGCCCCCTGACTAAAATGGGATTTATTTCAGCGTAGGCATGCATAGGATTGGGCCCTGAGGCTGTCAGTCAGCCCCAGTGCGTGCACAGCGACAGCCAGAGCTCTGGCAAGCCTGACCTGGCCCCCTGCACCAGGGGTCTTTAGGCGACCCCCAGGAAATCTCTAGGCGACCCCCAAAGGGGTCCCGACCCCCACTTTGAGAAACGCTGCAATTGGGGCATGTGGGAGTTTGGCTTGTGACAATATTTGGGTTTGGCAAAGGTTGATCACTTCATTTCCTACCATTCCTTCAGAGAGATATTTAATCCTCAGTGTCCTTAGTGATACCTTTGGGGGGAGGAAGTACCCTGAAATACTTGAACCCCAAAGTATTTGAATCCGGTTATACTGCTACATAGCTGGGGGAGGTTTATAGAGAGTGATAATATTAAAATGTGTCCCATCTCTTTCCTGAAACCTCCATGTACAGTTAAAGATGGGGCTACTTAACCTCACCCTAATTATTATCTGGAATGATATAAACAATTTAAAGGGTCAACCAAGTTAATTGAAACTGACAGCCAAGATGACCAAATACATCAAATTCTGGGAAGAGATTAGTTGCAGGTAAGGATGATGAGTTGTTTCCAAGAAATAATCTGAGAGAGATATTGAAAACATTCTGGTTGTAAAAGCTCTCCTCAGTTCCCAAAGTATTTGTAACCCTATAATCTTACTATGTTGTTTTACTTATGCATTTAGGACTCAAGAAACATACCTTTCTCAGAACATGAATAGCCCTTTTTCTTTTCATTTTGCATTCTAGTAGAATACTATTTAAAATAATTATCCTGTCATTTGTATCTGAGACTCTCAGTGGCTATAAATACAAGCAGTTTCACTCTGTGGTTTAATATTATATCTTGTACGCATAAATACTTCACAAACACATTTTTCTCTCATATAAATTGGGACTTTCTAATATGTTTTCTCTGAACCTTTATTATAGCTCTGAGCAATGCATTTCAATTGGTTTTACAAACATTTTTATGGAGATACCCCAAAGAGCCTAAACAATTGGCTTGTAGATTTTAGTATCTCCGTTATTTTCTTTAGCTTAGCCCCAATGTTCAGGAGAAAATGCATAAAGCATATTTGCATTTCAGGCTAGCTATTAAATTTGAAGAAATGTATGGATGGAAAAGCTGAATCAGTTTTCTCGCAGTCATTGGAAATATTGCTGATTTAATTTGTACTTATCACAGGAGTGCAGAAACAAGCATATGTTATCTTTCTGGTCTAGTTTTGACTTCCACAATAATTGGGATCCAGCTCAGTTTTTGACAGTAAAGTGCATGAATTGATTCCATTTCTTGGCAAGACAGTCCTATCTGTTTAGGACAAAGGTAGGCAACGTACAACCCACCAACCTAAATACTTGGACACTAAATGACTTGCCACTTGATGAGAGGATAGGGCTATGCAAGTTGGGGAGTCAGTTGTGGGAACCCAGATATGGCCTGAAAGGTTTAACAATTTTCTGCCCCCATTTGAACATTGATCTGACCCTGGAGATCTTACGAGTATGAACTAATATTTCATAGAATCATAGAGTTGGAAGGGACCCAGAGGATCATCTAGTCCAACCCCCTGCCTGTAGCAGGAAATCCTCGTCTTGTGGGGACCCAGGTCTCGAACCCTGGACTACTGGTTAACAGGCACAATGTCTTAACCACTTGCAGCACGTCTTTCAGAGCATACCTCTTACCTAATTTATCCTATCCCATCAATCAGTTGTTGAAACAAATGGGGATATTAAGACAACTATTTAATTGCCAGCCAGGGGAAAATGCTTCAACCGTTAGTTAGGGCACAATCCAGAGTAACTATGGGGAGTCCTTGTTCCGATGTAAGAATAATTTACTCTGGATTGCAATATGAATTTCCCATAGGTTTTGACTAAGTGGTGCCGTAGCTATGTCGACGTAAATATCTCTTACGTGCTCTCATAGTTACTCTGGATTGTAGGCATATTCAATTTTTTTCTGTAAACTGATTTGTGAACTTTTCATTGAAAAGTGGTATATAAATGCTCCTAATAATTCATAGGTTGTATATGTATTCTCTTCGCCGATGACGCTGCTGTTACTGCTCACTCTGCCGAAGACCTTCAACGACTTATGGACCGTTTTAGCAAAGCCTGCCAAGACTTTGGACTAACAATCAGCCTGAAGAAAACACAAGTCATGGGTCAGGGTGTGGATTCACCTCCCTGTATCACAATCTCTGAACATGAACTGGAGGTTGTCCATGACTTTGTGTACCTTGGCTCAACTATCTCTGACACTCTCTCCTTAGACTCTGAGCTGAATAAACGCATTGGTAAAGCGGCTACTACATTCTCCAGGCTTACAAAGAGAGTATGGCTTAATAAGAAGCTGACGGAACATACAAAGATCCAGGTCTATAGAGCTTGCGTCCTGAGCACACTCTTGTACTGCAGTGAGTCTTGGACCCTTTATGCATGGCAGGAGAGGAAGCTGAACACCTTCCATATGCGCTGTCTCCGACGTATTCTTGAAATCACCTGGCATGACAAAGTCTCAAATGACACAGTATTGGAACGTGCTGGAATCTCTAGCATGTTCACACTTCTGAAACAGCGGCGTCTACGCTGGCTTGGGCATGTCGTGAGAATGGCTGATGGTCGGATCCCAAAAGATCTCCTATATGGAGAATTAGTGCAGGGAAAGCGCCCTAGAGGGAGACCACAGCTGCGATAAAAGGACATCTGCAAGAGGGATCTAAAGGCCTTGGGAATGGACATCAACAGCTGGGAAACCTTGACCTCTGACCATTCAGCGTGGAGGCAAAAGACCCAACATGTCCTTCTCCAACTGGAAGAGACACTTATTCGGCAGGCTGAAGCAAAGAGACAGACCCGAAAGCAGTGAAACCTGGGCCTGGGCAGGGCACAGAATTTATTTGTCCTCAGTGTGGAAGGGATGGACACTCTCAAATTGGCCTCTTTAGTCACACTAGATGTTGTTTCAGGACCTCCAGTCAGAGCACGATACCAGAGTCTTTTGAGACTGAAGGATGCCAATAAATAAAATATGTATTCATAGCCGTGAATGACCATATGCAAATATGCCATTTTTATTCACCAAGTGGCTAGTTATTTAACGTACTTTATTGGGGGCTGTCCATTTTATTGAAGCATGTGCCGTGTTTGCTTGATTCAAAGACTTCTGCTGTAGTAAACTGGTTTCTGGAGATACACAGAGTGTGCCATCAGTGAACATTTAATAACTGCTGCCATAAATGGTTTGCTGATGGACTCTCTCTGCCAGCGAAAGTCTGATGATGGCTTGCTAGGGATAGTTGGAATGGGATGGTGATTGAGGGCTCCAGGGCGAACAAGCTGAGGGTGAGCAGAGGACAAATATTTTTTACTTACTTTATTTTAGGGATTTATTTCCCCCCTCCTATGCCAATGCAATCCTGGATACATCAGGCATTTGGCCTTCTGAATAGAACACAAACTTCTTTGGTCTTTACGCATCATTACATTTGTGCTATAAGGAGGATAAGGATAAAGAGATCATGGTGCAATCCTAACCAATTGCCTTACCTTGAGGAGTCCTCTATGATGCCCCTCAGCTGCAGGATGCCACACCTGTCTACTGGCACAACTATGCCAGTGCTGGAAAACTGGTTAGGATTGTGCCTTCTATGTCTTAACTTGCATTCATCTATTGATCTTTAACATATAAGTGGTACTGAATGTGCTCTGTGGTTATGGCTGTAGTTAGACATCCTTCCTCCGATACTATTTTACTTTTACTGTTTTATTGGCATTTTTATATAGTTGTACACTACTTTGAGAACAAATTATGCAGTTAACTGAGATAGCAATTGAATGAATGCTGAAATGGTATTATGCATGATAAATCAAGATCTAACACTGAGTCAACCAATCCTGGCATTCTGAGTTAAACTGATAATACCTCTGCGTGCAAAAACGTGTTGGGTCACATACACACTACATTTTAGACACATGCAAAGCAATTCTAAGCATGTCTACTTAGAAGTCAGTCCCATTTTGTTCAGTAGTACTTACTCCCAGGAAAGCATGGTTAGGATTGCAGCCTGACTTATGTTACCTGTGCTCAAAATGCAGTGTGAGAAGAGGCCTCGGACAGGTTTGTGACAGTGTAATAGCATGCTGTGCATAGTTAAAGTGAAGGGAAAAAACCTGAATGAATAAATGGATAGAGGGTACAATCCTAACCAATGTATGCCAGGAGGTTCAAGTGGTTAAGACCCTGTGCCTGTTGACTGGGTGCCTTCAAAACCCAGGTTCTGCAAGACAGAGTGAGCTCATGTCCTTAGCCCAGCTCCTGCCATCCTAGGAGTTCAAAAGTGTGTAAAATGCAAGTAGATAAATAGGTAACACTTCAGTGGGAAGGTAAAATAGCATTCTATGTACCCTCGGCAGTCATGAGGTCCCATGACCATGGCTGTGCCATGACTATAGGCACGTCCTTGTGCATTGGCCTGATCCCCCCAGAAGTGGAAGCCTTCCCCGCTGGCTTCCCCACATCACCACAATAAGTTACACCAAGTGAGTTATGCTGGCATAATTGGTTAGGATTGCACTATCAGTAAGTTCCAGTTTAGTTCCTGATCATTCATTCCCATTTAAAAATGAGGAAAAAAATGTGACCATCAGAGAATATCCTAGTAGTTCTTTTCCATATGCTAACACTAACAATAGTAATAACTGCAATTTTTAGCAACAGCAACAAATTGATTCAATAAACCGCTATAAACTTTTCAAGTCTCCTGCCAGGTCTAAATTTCAAATGTTTTTTTTTCTTTATTGTTATCCCTTCATCATGTGCTGTGTCTAATACATTATTGGAAGCATGCAAGTAAATTTAATTTCTGTACCAGCTGTGGTCTCTTCCTCTTGGCACATTGTGATTGTCTGCCTGTGTTTAGAATTAAAACGGAAATGGCTTTTCATGGTACCTTTCTGATTCAAGTACTGCTAAGTACTGAGAGGCAGAATTGCAGAGAGCGGGTTGAACAGAAAGATGTGGCATCCCAGGACTCAGCTACCCAACAGATAATGCAGCTTTGGGAATGGTGGTGGGTAGTGGTCAATGAGACATGAGGATGTACACTATAAATAGCAAGAATGTCCTTTACATTAAAGGAACGTCCTTTACATTTGCAGTTTACTTATAGCTGAAGTTTGCTTTGGAAGGAGTACAGGGCAGATAAATTTGGGACCCAAACACCTAATTATTTTCACAGGGGAAATCTGCATTGTTGGTGGAGCTACACCTGTTTTAAATTCTGGTCACTCATCTAAAAAATGTATGTTTGCCAAATGTACTGGAAAACTTCTGGTTTTGGGGGATTGCATCCACTTACTGGCAAATTTGGCAGAGGGATCTTGTCCCAGTTTTGTGGAAGAGAATTATGGCAACCCTACAAAAAAGATACTGTAAACTTGAAAAAGGTTGACCCAAATGATCAAAGTGTACAGGGTGACCATATAGAGTGGAGGTCAAAGGGCCTCTACCTTTAAAGCAGGGCCTAGAAGAGGGAATTTAGGCAGGTGCTGCTTTTTAAACCCTTCCATGTTGAGCTTAACCTGCCAAAATTCCCTCTTCTATGCCCTGCTTAAAGGTAGAGGCCCATTCTATATGGTCACCCTGAAAATGTAGAATTGTCCACCTTATGGGAGAGGGCTAAATTTAAGGACAATTTAGTGAAAAGGGGAGAATATTTCAAAATATTATTATGCCTACATCAGGCATAATTTGATGGATAAAGCGTATGGCAGTTTCCTCCCTCTTAATAAAACTATAATTCAGAATCCCTCTATGGAGTTAGTTCAAGAGAGTCAAGAATACCTTCATCACACAAACCATAATCAATGAAAGTTTGCTGTTCCAAGGTACAGTAATGGCCTGAAGGTTTATATAGCTTTAAAATAGAATTTGAAACATTCCTGAAGGACCAGCCTATCAATCCATGTTAGTCTTGATCACTAAATGAACCTACACACTTCAGAGACAGTATGTAATAGAATGGTCAATGCTGGGAACAAACAGAAAGAAAGCCACTTACTTGTTCACCATTTGAAAAATCCTTTTTGAGTTACATCTGGTTTTAATCTTTAAAAATTGATGCTTGCCAAAAGTTTCAGTATGGTGACTTTGCATGGTCAGCAGCCAAATGGAAACCGCAGAATACAGAGCTAGACAGGCCAGTTTATCTTAATAGCTATAGATGGATAAAGATAAGCTTAGGAAGATTATAATTCCATTGATATATGTCAGCAAAGGTTGATTAACCAAGACATAAAATAAACCATTAAAAATTCCTACTGATACTAAGATGTGCAGATAGGCAAGGGTAAACATTATGCCCTTAGTTGTGTTTCTGTGTGATCTGCTTTCCATGGGTTCCCATCATTGTCAACAACTGAAACCATCCATTCAAGGCTACTTAAGTGGCAACTGGCGAAATAGCTTCAGAGATGTGTTGTAAAAGAGACTTAATATGGACACCTGTATTCTGGGGAAAAGGGAAAAAATAAATTTGGCAACTGAAAAGTGACATGGGGAGGTGGTGCATATTTGTTCACTGACCTGACCTCCCAGGAGTGGTGCAGAAGTGTGCTGCTGCACTTCTGGGACATCCCGAAGCCGGCATGGGACTTGTGCCATCCTAACCAGGTGTTAGGATTGTGCTGTGAATCATATTAAAAACAAACCCACTAAATATCTTCTTTTCGCCTATCAAAGATTTATCAGTAGAAGCATGGATAACATAATGTGCACTGAGTGGGTAAAAGTCACCTGTCATTTGTGGAAAAAATGATAATCAATCCTTCAGTGACAGCTATGTATTTAATGGTTTCTTAGCATAGTGTTTGCACAGTGTTCTCCATCCCTACCATGTTACAGCAATGTAGCAATTCTTTAAAATCATACAAACAAAACGGCTCCCCCCTCCCCAGTTTCTAAATGTGTAGGATGTGTAGTGTTTAAGGGCACAATCCTAACCATGTCTACTCAAAAGTAAGCCGCTCTGTATTCAATGGGTCTTACTCCCAGGAAAGTGTCTTTAGGATTGCAGCCTAAGTGCCTTAATAGCTATCTGCAGATGTCCAACACAGGGCCCCATGGGCCGCATCTATGGGCTTTCTAAGCCGAATGCGGCCCTCGAGCCTCTTGTTGGTCATGCCTGGAAGGAGATTGATTCAGTTGCCCTGATTAATTAGCTATTATTATTTTTCCATTTTCTTTGTAAACCGCTTTGTGAACTTGTTAGTTGAAAAGTGGTGTATGAATACTGTAGATAGATAGATAGATAGATAGATAGATAGATAGATAGATAGATAGATAGATAGATAGATAGATAGATAGATAGATAGATAGATAGATAGATAGATAGATAGATAGATTTTGAAATACTTTGGGGTTTAATATATTGTTTCCATGTGTCTTTTGAGGTGGCTTCTGTTTCCATCCTTTCTTTTGGAGTTTACAGATGACCACATTACCATTTGGCTATTAAGATCAGCACATAAGCTCTCTTTTCACTGCTCTTTTCATTGGTAGTTCCTCCTTGTCCTTGTCCTGTGGGTGGCTTCACTACCACTAGATTTCAGCTTATCACTGCCCACTTTTAGTATGCACCACTGATAACCATATTATAAGTTTTCAAGGTATTTGGGGGGCTTTACCCTCCCCTCCATTGTGGATTCTACCCATTGGTACTGGGAATCACGATAAAAGTACAACTTGAGAGTGAATCTATAGTGTTATCTGATCCATCTCACAGCAAAGAGAAATTAACTACCAACACAATTTGCAAGCTTGAAATAAATTAAACAAAGGAGTCCTTAAGAAGCAAGTAGAAAATGGTCACATTAAAAAGTAATTTAGGCCTGAGAAAATCCACAGCTTGTAAAAAAGACAAACCAGCCTTTCAATGGGATTTTAAAACTAAATTGTAATTTCTGAACAGATATGCTGCAGCATCATTTATCTAGATGCTCTGGGGAAAATAAGAAACATTTACATACCTAAAATTTACATATGCTCAGGTAAATAGGGAAGTTCCTGTACAGGGACTCAGTGTCCTGAAGCTACAAGTTTTTACATAATGAACTGAAAGAGCAAAAGAGTTTTTTTTTTTTAAATTAAGGGCTAATTTACATGGTTTTGTTTCTCTTGTGTAAACTGCTTTTTTCAAGCTACTGCAGAAGCATCGCTACTAGCAACTTTTCCGTGTAACAAAATCATGTGAATCTAGAATCTATTAATGTAAACAAGCGTATCAAAACTAACTGTGTGAACTGATCTCAAAGGTTAACTAATTAGGGTTTCCATTTTAAGAAAATGTATCTTGGGCAAAACTGGTATAACTCAATGTAACATCAAGCTTGGCTGACATTAGGGTTCTCTAGGACCACCTGTTCCTGAATAAACCTACTGAACCTTTGAAGTCGCTTGAGAATGCTGTTTTCTCCATACTTCCCTACCTAGGGCCATACACCTGGTACCTTTCTATATGAACCTTAGGTACCGTGAACATTTTTTATGTATTTAATCATTTTTTAATGTATTTAATTTAATTTTTTTATGTATTTAATCATTTTTTATGTATTTAATCTGATTGACTGAACGGCTGTGGGTGGCACAAGTGGTTAAGACGCTGTGCCTGTTAACCAGCAGGCCAGGGTTCAAGACCCGGGTCGGCCCCACAAGACAGAGTGAGCGCCTGTCCTTAGCCCAGCTCTGTGATGCCAGCTGGGTTCAATCATATTGGCTCTGCCTTTCCATTGGACTAATTCAGTGGCATGGAGAGGGGGGATTTGCTGCTTGGATAACAGCATATCCTCCAATCTAACCCAGGGTTTCGTGCTTCGCATGCAGCGTATGCAGCGCTGAGCAGGATAACATACCCTACAATCCAGAGTAACTACGGGAGCACGTAAGAGACATTATGTGTACCCGTAGTTACTGCACCATCTAATGAAAACCTATGGGAAATTCATACTGCAATCCACAGCAAATTGTTCTTACACCGGAGCAAGGACTCCCCGTAGTTACTCTGGATTGCGCCCATAGTCTTTCAAGACTGATGAAGGCCTGCTTTTCTGATTAACTACCTACTCAAAAAACCTAGTTCAAACTACGTACTGCTCTTACAGCCCTTTTTTATCGCTCATCACCTAATGCATCCGCATCATGGATGCATTTTTTTATTGCTTAGCAGCTAATTCATCCACATCATGACGGCATGTGTTGCATCCTTTGGTGAGGGATGTAATTGGGATACCTCCTCAGGGTAAACCCCCTGTTGCTTTATGGGTCTATTTGAACCTCCACTAGATCTTTGCACATATCCAAGGAAATCCAAAATAGCTTGTATGGCTGACCTGGGAAAATAGCATTTCAGTGGTACCGTTGCCAATGATACCTTTACTGCCTAACCTGCTGTACATCATAGCAGCACCAATTTCCACCCCATTCAACTCCCCACCCTTCCCTGTGCAGACTTACCTGCACCAGAGCAGATCATCACCAGGGTTGCCTATGCTGTCACCAGTTTTCAGCAGTCACTACCAGTGCACTCTTTGCATTGTCAGTAGCCAGTCTATCAATCAGCTTGGGATAGGATCGGCCCTTCATTTGTATACAGTATTTATTACACTGTATTAAGCAAAATCTACTTTTAATTATTGCTATTTTTAAATTGTTATTAAAATTGTTAGTTGCTTGAAATGTATATTAATATTTTTTTTGCTTTTCCAGATATTAAGTGAATATTAGTATGCAGAATTCTTAAACTGAACTAAATCCATCCATATATCCAGGTGATTCCCAGGAGTTCTTGCTATCTTCGCTAATAGAGTTTGCTTGCTAATGAGATAATCCAAATAAGAGAAAGCCAAGGAGAGGCTTGAGAAAGCCAAGGGAAAAGCTAATTGCTAAATGAAACCTCCTGTTTTCCAAACCTTTTTAAAATGCAAAATTTAGCAGGGTTCTGGACACTCATTTCAGGGAGGAGCCATAATAACATCCTTATTTTTGCTGCTTTCCATCAGTTCTCCCATTTATTTATTCAGTAAACTTTTATATAATTAATTAATTAATTAATTAATGATATTTAAAGGATTTCTACACCACCTTTCTCTGTGATGCGGACCCAATGGATGAGACTTAATGCTTGTAAACAAATAGGTTTGGGCTGCAATCCTAAGAGCACTTTCCTGGGGGAGTAAGCCCCATTGAACTCAGTGGAAATTACTTCTGAGTAGACATGAATAGGATTGCACTGTTTGTTGACTTTAATCATTTAAGGCTGCAATCCTAACTGAGAAGAAAGCCCTGTTGGGGTCAATGGATCTTACTCCTTGGAACATTTGTTCAGGATTGCAGCCTTAATGTATTTTGAGGCTTGTCTTTTACTAGAGAAGAAAGGCAGTTCAGTATATATTCAGAGTTGAATAATAGTGCAAGAATGTATCCAAATCTACTAGTTCCTTGCTGCTTTCAAGCTACAAAATGGCTCATCACAGGAGCCTAACCACTGGCAGTATATATTCATCTATCCCCAATAGTTTTTCCAACACGGAAAAATATCTACAGATTTTGGAATAGCTGCTGGAGATGGACCGTGATGTACTGTCGGTAGTTTAGCTGCTGTGATGAGCCATTCTGTAACTTGAAAGCAAGGAAGGAAATGGGCAAATATTTAATGTTGCATGTAGAGAACCATTGGGGGGTCTGGCCAGACAGTGAGCCAGGCATTATCATGCTTGCTGGTTCTCTGTGATAGAAGGACCGTACTACTAACCTGACTTGTCGGTGGAACAAGACCCCACAAAGGACTTGATGGTATGTGCAGCTGGAGTCCTGCAGAGGAAAAATAATTGGTGGCTGCTATAACATGAGAGCAAACCAGCAGTGGGCCTATGCAACTGGGATAGGAAGCAGGTGCTGAAGATACTTCAGTATTGGCAGCCTCTACATGATTGGTGGGTTCCAGCAATCCCACTGGCACCTGGCTCACAACACTAGATCATTTAAGAGGGTGAGTAAGACAGGAAAGCTTGCAGTCACCCAAAGGTACAATATAACAACTGACGTAAACAGAATAAGAAGGTTCTGTTGCTTCCAGTTCAAGAGTAAGCCCAGTGGAGGGCTTGAGGGGTTCTCACAGGTTCTATAGAACCCTTGGCTAATGAGCACCTGGTTCTGAGAACCGGTTACTAATGGGATATAGAACCTGTTGTTAATTTATTTGAATCTCACCACTGAGTAAGCCTCACAGTTGAAGAAATGTGGCAGGACCCTATTTGCCAGGGGTTTCCTAGCACACCCTATGCACCGAACAGACCCACTAAGGAGAGTGAATTTCAATTTCTTGCTGGGCCTTCACCAGTTCTGGCAAGTGAGTTTTCCAGAGCATCTCTTCCAGCCAGGAAGAAGTTGCAAATGCTTATTATTTGCAAATGTTCCAAGCCTTGTGGAGGACTTACTGAGGGAGTAAATCAGGGTGTAGCTATAGGGGGGTGGAGCAGTCAGTCTTGGTGGGAGGCTCACCCCTTCGGAGCCATTCCAGGCTGGGGGAACAAAATGGAGCCCATGATGAATTTGATAAACCAGAGCAGTGGTTCTCTTCCCCCATTCCAGGCTGGGGGAAGCCAACATGGGGGAGCCAACCTGGAATGGCTCCGAAGAGTGAGCCTCCCACCAGGACTGACTGCCCCACCCCTCTGTAGCTACCCCACTGAAGTAAATTTCCCTAAAAGTTTGAGAACCACTGCTCTAGTTTATCAAATTCATCATGAGCTTTAATCTTAATTTTCATTTTTTAAAATTATCTAGCAATATTGTGAATGTGATAAGCATGTATCTTTCTCATTCAATTGGAACATTTACCCAAATGTTGTTACATTATCAAGAAACCCTTAACAATAAAAGAGAGGGGCTGCAGAAGGTCAGCCTCTCATCTATAAAGTTTCATGGCATAGGCAGCGTTTTAAAACAAGGGCTTCTTGATGGATTCTTTTGACTGTGATACAGTGGAGTGGACACTAAATCCACAAAATAAATTTTCCTGTTGATATTAGTGAAGCATGTAGGATGCTACTTATTAGTAACCTCTCTCGCTCTCTCAGCTCACATTCCTTTAAGATAGCAGATCAAGTCCCTGATGGACTGTGAGAGCCTTTAACACCCATGATACCCCCAAGCTATCAGTGACTCTAGTAGCCAGGCAGCACAATCCAGAGCAACTAATCTGTCCACGTAAGAGCCCTTGGGTTGCCCTATCTATCACTAGGGTGGAGCAACTGCAAGATGCTCCAGCCCAGTTACTCTGGAAGAGGCTTAGGGCAGAGCAAGGCAACATAGGGTGCCCTAAGAGAGGTGGACCTGCTCTGCCCTAACTGGGGCAGCCTAAGCAGCTCAGGAGAGGCCTGTTGAGGGCATATTTAGCATTGCCTAGGGCAGAGCAGTTACTCTGTATCCAAAGCCTGTTTCAAGGCAGAAATGCCCTCTTCCAGTTCCCCAGAGATATACCACCTCAGGAGCAGGTATAGTAATGAGTAGACCCATAGGGGTCCATGATAAGTCCTGAGTAAGAATGGCAGTGTTGACCAAAAATCTGAGTTCTTGGCCAGCCTAGCTGCAACCCCTGCCACTCAACCTCAGGATATGGAACAACTACGGCTGCCCACAAACCTCAGGATACAGCAGGCCACTCCAAGAAGCCCCTTCTATTCACTGTAGAATGTACTGGCATCTCATCAGGGACTCCTTATAAGGCAGACACCCAGTGGCGTCACCAGACTGGTGCAGCTGGTGTGGGCTGCATTGGGTGATGCACTGGAGGAGTTTGACTGTGCTTTGGCAGGCCCCAGGCATCAGCACCCCCATTCAGGCCTGCTCCAAGGCGGAGCAGCAGCCAGAAGCTGCCACTTGTCCTCGGAGCTGGCCCGAACGGCCATCTGAGGTGCACTGCGCAGAAACACACTGAGCATGCTGAACAGCTTCAGAGGAGACTTCCTTAGAGCGGAGGAAGTCTGTGCCTCTGCACGGCCGTTCAGCCTCACTCAGGAGGCGGAGTGGCAGCCGAATGGCTTCAGAAAGAGTACTGCACAGGCACCAACTCTGACACCTGCACAGTCTCCTCTGAAGCCAAAAGGCTTCAGAAAAGTACTGCGCAGGTGTCAGAGATAGTGCCTGCGCAGTACTCTTTCTGAAGTCAGTTGGCTTCAGAAACAACTGCGCAGGCTCCAACTTTGGCAACTGCGCAGTCCAGGTAGGGAGGGTGCACGCATCCCAGAGGTGATGCACAGACTTCCACACCGGGTGATGCACAGAGTTGTGTCACCACTGTAGGCACCACAGCTGTTCCTTGTTCAGTGTGTTCTGAGGGGTGTCTCCTCAGGAGCAAGTCCTCCCCATGTACTTAGCATTCTCTGGAGCAGTTTGGGCAGCCCAGGCTTCCTGATTCTCTGGATGCAGCATAACTTTCTGCTCTGGATACAGAATAGTTAGGAAAGAGCAGTTAGGGCAGAGCAGGCTGAACTTGCTCTGGATTGTGCCCTTACTCACTAAGGTTCCACTTCCACATAGATAGCATTTTAAAGAGATATAAGAATGTATGTGGTAGGATAGACTTCAGTCTTGAAATATATGCTAACCCAAATTTTTTAAAAAATCATTCTAGAAGATGCTCTGGCTTTGGCAAGCTTCCAGGGGAAAGTATTTTCAAACCTGCTGCAGCTTTTGAGCCCAATCCTGAGCTTTTTCCACTGGTGGTTGGTGTCACAAATGTGCCATAAAGCATGATTGAGGGCTGCAGTGCTGGTCCAGCACTGGACGTAGCTCAGCACTGGTCTGTGATGAGAGCAAAGCAAAGTGGAGGTTCTACCTTTCTTCTGACCAGGAATGGCTCTGATGATAAGGAAGAGGAGGTGCCAGTGAAAGTTGCCAGTATGAGGAGGATGTAAGGAAGAGGAACTGTGTGACATATTGAGATGTCCTGCAAAACCCACCCTACTGGAGCTGTGTCCCCCTCTACCTACCCTATTAGCAAAGCTTTTGAAGAAGTGGAACTGAAATGTCACATCAGAAGGCAAACTGAGAAATTATGATAGGGGCTTTAGCTTCTGCCTTGCTCTCAGTTGATACTTTGGTTGTGCAGACCTAGAGGGGTGCTGCAATGATGGCATGGCTTTCAGGGGTGTCAGGTTCTACATTAAAAATGTATCACTACACTGCATATCCCATGAATCACTCACTTGCTCTCAGAGGTTTTACAGTTCACAAATAGTTTACCTACAGTGCAATCCTACAGATGCCTAGGGTCCCCTCTGCAGCCACCAGCATCAGCCCCTCTGGTATTGGTGGCTGTAGAGGACATTCAGGGCATTTCTGCAGCCACCAGCACCCACCCTACTGGAGTTGGTGACTGCAGAGGCTGCTCATAGACCCCTTCACAGCTGCCAACACAAACGGTTCCAGGGAGACATTCTCCTCCTCAGTGACCCACTGGCTTCCCACCATGGGAGGGAGACATCCCCCACTGCCAACAACAGAAGTGGCAAACTGCTGCTTGCATTGATAGTGAGGGGGCTCAGATTATTCGTTCCACAACCCCAACCCTCCAGAAGGTTGCAGAATGAATTATTTGAGTTCCCATTATTTCTAACAGGAAAGCTCTCTTTGATAGACAAGCATTTTGATTTCTGAGCATAATTCCAGAATGGATTATGCTTGCAAATCAAGGTACCACTGTATTTAATCTTTTTATTTATTAAAATATTTTAAAAGGGAAAGAAAATTGAAAAAGATATAAATGTTAAAAGTTGATTGGCAAGCATAGACAGTAGTCTAAGACAGTAGTCCAAGAAAACTCCACGAGATGCATAATAGTTCACATTGCAGTTCTGACAGTGATTCCTTCTATAATCTTCAGTTTTCTACAGAATCATTTGACACATTGAGTAATTTACCTTAAACAATCTAATATCCTTAACTTTATAATTCAAAAAGTCAAAATTATGTATTTTCAATCCATTAACCTCACAAGTCAAAATTATATATTTTCAATTCATTAACTTCATTTGATTTATGAGTATTTTCCTCTTTATACACAGAAAGTCCATGAATGGTTTCCAACTACCCATAAAAGCCTATCAAAATTCGCCAAAAAAAAATTATATAATTCAACACACATGTGTATTATCCACCCATTAATTTTTTAGAAATGATTTCTTTTTAATGGTTAAAAAAAATTCTAATACTTGACATATTTTATGTTAGACTAACCCTACAATCCAGAGTAACTACGGGAGCACGTAAGAGACATTACATGTACCCATAGTTACTGCACCACCGAGTGAAAACCTATGAGAAATTCATATTGCAATCCAGAGCAAATTGTTCTTACACTGGAGCAAGGACTCCCCGTAGTTACTCTGGATTGCGCCCTAGGCCTCATCCTGTTGATCATTTGTGATCAGAGGCTTGAAGCAGTCTTTCCCCTTTCCTTGCCATAAAGCTGGTACTAATTTCACACTTCTGTTGTTTGAGAAAAATGTCCTATATTTAATGTGACCTTTTTCCTCTCCTCATTAGAGGCAGCTACATTAAAATGGTGTAAATGTGTAGAGGATTCAGATGGCCAGGAAGTGTAATCTGTCCCTGGCAGGGTGACCGTATGACCGGAAATTTCCAAATTTGCCCTCTTTTTTAGCCTCCTGTCCAGCTGTCCTCCAAAAGTGCTTCCTTGTCCTCCAGTTTGCAACTTTGCAATAGTGTGCAATACCCCATCATGTCATATGTCATTGGATTCATATTGAAGAGCAGAATCCAATGCAAAAAATGGTTTTGAAATATCTCCTTCCTATCAAAAGTTCTGGCCAAAAACCTAAAACTAAAAATATGCATTGAGCTGTATGGGAAAGTGAAAGTGCCCAAAATCACGGCTTTACTCTTGAGTAGGCAAACATGCCATTGTCTGCCAGAAAGGCTAGGCTGAAAGAAATCCAAGATCTTGTCCTCCTTTTGAGGTTTGGGCATCTGGTTTCCCTGGTGGGCTCCATTTCAAATATCACAATACAGTACAGTCCTTGGTTGTTCAAAGTAATCATAAGAAGGCAGATGTGATCAAAAAAATGCAGAGAGAATATACTGGTGAACAAATAATCCTTCACACATCTGGAATTAAGGGTATGTTTTCCAGAATATACGGTTCTGCAGATTGGTTCCATGACTTGTTTTTGCAGTGGCTGTTCACTGTTGAATGTATTGCCATCTCTGTAGTGTTAAATATTTTTCTTGCTGGTGATTTATTGTTTAAAATTTCTCCTGTGAGTTCTGGTGATTTCCTTTGGGTAGATTGAAAGAAGCAATGCACACTGTTGAACAAGGTTTAGCACACATTTCCTGGGCCATGGTTTTTCTTGGCCAGGTGGCGGGCATGCATATGATTGACACCATTCACTTGGCATCTCTTTCCATAGGTCCATGGCAGTCTGTGGTGACCAACTGTTAGGACCAACTGCAGCTCAAAGGGAAGGGTGAAGTGCAAGAACTTCCTATTTTCTTCTACTCATCCATCCAGTCAAAACCCATCCATTCAAGGCCATTCCATGGAGCTTTCCTCTCACCTTACACAGGGGTTATCTGGATCAGATTTCTGCTGAGGTTGCTCTGTGAGTAGGACAAATCCCTTTCTGCATATCCACTTCCAGTTTGCTCTGGAAATACAGAAACAGTTTGTTTCTGTATTTCCACCTAGGAAATAATAAAAAAGGAATTTCTTAGTAATTTCTTTGGCCACCAGGCCAATTTAAAGGGACCAACATGCAATTTGATGCTTGGATTATTACATTTAATAAAGATTTAGGGAGAAATGCAGTTTGTACAGAGATTCACAGCGATACTATCCACTGTGCTGCTTGCATTCTTAAAGTGATGCCGGAAGGCATGACAGCAGTCCAAGAAAACTCCACGAGATGCATAATAGTTCACATTGCAGTTCTGACAGTGATTCCTTCTATAGTTTTGGGAGAGTCTCTTAGGAACACAACAATACAAGACCAAGATGTTAAGGAATGATTGCTGTCAGAAATTGGCAAGAGTGGCTCACAAATGTTTGCAGAAGCAGAAAGTTTTTTTTAACTCTAAGGGTGACAGAAGCCACTTACTGCTGAAAGCATGTAATCGACAGTTGCTGAAATTTCTGTCTGAAACTCTGGAGAGCCACTGTCAGGCATAGTACATAGTAACAAACTAGAGTAAGGGTTGTGGGTGGTGCAAGTGGTTAAGACACTGTGCCTGTTAAGCAGCAGGCCAGGGTTTGAGACCCGGGTCGGTCCCACAAGACAGATGAGCTCCTGACCTTAGCCCAGCCCTGCGACACCAGCTGGATCCAATCGTATTGGCTCTGCCTTTCCATTGGACTAATTCAGTGGTGTGGAGAGGGGGGATTTGCTGCTTGGGTAACAGCCTATCCTCCATAACAATCCAACCCAGGCTTTCGTGCTTCGTATGCAGCGCCGAGAACGATACCATAGTCTCTCAAGACTGACGGAGGCCTGCTTCAGACTAACCAAGTTTCAGCTTTCTGTTCAGCATTTTTATTCTCGAGGAAGTTGAATGTGTAATTTTCTGCTACTTTTGGTAACAGTATCACTTTTTGTGTTTTTTAATCCATTTTTATTTGTGATTCTTTGTGCTCTGCTTTAAACACATTTTAAAACAGAATATTGTTATTATAAATTTAGCAAATAAATCCCAGTGCTTTGGATCATCAGGTTCTGGATCAAGACTCCTATCTATCGTCCTTTCATGCCATGTAAACAATCATATTTGGGCTGACATTAGCCTATGTTTTTAAAAAGATTACAATAGCTTCCCTGATGTTCTGCTTCCATCGGTGATTTCAGTCAATAAACCCATTAAACAAGCGTACTGCAACACAGTCTATTTAGAGTCAATGAATATTGACATACATGGCTGTATGTCATCCAAAACTATGTATGCCAGTGTACTTCCTTTTAAAACAGCTGGGTATCCTTAACGTTACCTGAAAATGGGTGTCCAGTACTGTTAAGGCTACAATACACAGTGCTGGTTTTTTCAATGTGCATGTTTCATTTTTCATAATAGCATAGCTGTATGAGTAGATCAAAATTAGAACTATTTACTGATCCACCTGGAAATATGAGGTCCATTCTGATGAGTAATGTTGCCCTGGAAGATACATGTCCTGTCATAAACCAAGTAAGCACACCCATTGGAAACATAAGACAATCAAGTGTCATAACCGTGTTGAATGCCAAATCACTCATACAAAATTAGAAATGCCAGTTGATGCTGCACAAGTTGAATTGCCATCTTTCCTACTTTGCAAGCTGCTCTGGTTTAACAGTGCTTTAATCCAAAGCATAGTATAGCTGGGTACTAAACTGAAGATAATTTTCTTTTGGGTGGAAAAACCCATAAAACTGATGATGAGTTTTATTCCATCAAACAGTCTGGAATGTGTTGGCTTTTCCATTTTTAATGTGGATTAGAGTTTTACAATCCTTCATTAAAATGTTACACATGAGATGTTACACAACTCTCTTCTGATTAAATGTGTCCTCCTTGTTTTACTGTGAAAGCAGCAGACATTGCATCACAAATATATCAACAAATATATGCCTTAAGATATTTGGCATATATTTGGCATCAACAAATAGAAGGGAGGTGTGTGGACAATATGGCCCTCAAAGTGCTTATGAACCGGTGCAGATCTTCCTTTGCCTCTGGAGGATTAAGGGCTTGCCTGAGGGTTGGCTGGAGGCCCACCCAGGGCCACATCTGACCCCAGGGCCAAAGTCTGAAGACCCCTAGTTTACATCAATAAAGGTCTATGCGTGTATAACAAGAACGGTGCCAGGCAGACCTGTCTAGGGAGGGAGTTCCTTCATCTAATTGTTATCACAGGAGATGTCCTGTCTTTGATAGACGTCCAGTCTGGCAGGCATTAACATCTAGAAAGAAGATAATTTCTTGTTATCTCTAATCAAACTATTATAGTGGACTTCAAATGATCTGAATTACAGTAGGTATTTGTGTGGGGCATTTCTGAAACCCAGGGAGTTTCATACGCATTGTGTGCATAGGGGAGCACATTCCCTGTCTTTGTCAATAAGGACTATTGTTGCCTTTATTGAAGACTTTTGCCTGCTTTGTATTCATAGCAAGTGGCCATTTCAGCCCGAAGCGCACACAACTTGTACTACTCCTGAGAGGCAATGGACACTGGTATAGAATGTCTGCAACAGCATGATGTAATGGCCGCATTGTACATTCTGATTGCAGTGGGGAAGTAGCATGTAGAGACAGATTCCTGTGGTTTTGCATGACATAAGTAACATTGCCTTCACTCTCCATGGTGGAAAGGAATCATGGTTTTTGCTGACATGGGAAAGCTATATTAGTAGTGGTATATTTTAAAGAGAAGTATGCATATCTGGTCACACTTTCAAGCCCTCTCTGATTGTATGACAAATACTTACTGTGCATTTGCATGTATTCATGGAGTATATAGAATATATTTACATAAATTCATAAAAATCAATATCTTCAGATGTTGTGGGGGTCTTGAACTATTCTGCATATCTTTCTGAAATGGCACTTTATGCTCCACGCCCCAACTTCTGCTACATTAAAGTGCTTCTGTTCATTATAGAAAGAACAGCTACTTGTATGTATTTATTTAATTCTTTACCGAGTCCAAAACATCTTACATTAAATATTTTTAAAGTTTGATTAAAATATTAAAAATTAAAAATTGAGGAGAAATCTAAACAATATATTTCAAGACTATAACACGTTTGAATTTCACACGCTTATATTCCCTTTAAGGTCCAGAAAATAGCAGTCTGACTGGCTTTTTCATGGGCCTGGAACAAATCCTCCATTGTGCATGGACCATTAATATTACAGCATGTCAATAAATGTTCAAGGCTCTGCAGTTCCCCACATTTGCTTTTTCCATCTCCTGTAATGTAGCCCCAAGTCTTTAAGTTTTTCTTACATCGCAGCACCCCTGTTCTTAATCTGTTCAGTGTTTTCCATGTTTCAAATGGGAGATGGTACCCAGGTGTGAGTTCTTCCCTGAAGTTGTCCAGCTTTCATTGTGGTGCAGGCTGCATCATAATTCCACTTGGTGGGTTTCTGGAGTTGATGGGATCAGAACGGTCGAACATAGGAAACAGTTTCTTGAAATTGTAGCACTTCCTTGTATTGTAACAATACAAGGAAATACTTGTATTGAAATTATAGGAATGAAGAACTCTAGGATATTTTCTCTTTATATCAGTTGGCAAATTATATTCTTCTTTCCTATGGTCTTCCAATATAGTTAGTAATGATCATGAAGAAAATTGCATGTTCATTGCACTATAACAAAATATGTATTAATTTGTGAGGGAAGAAATGAGGCTACACAAAGGGAATACCATGTTGTGGTTAACGGGGACACCCTTCCCTGATCTTCTCTTTCCCCCTCTTAGTGGATCAGTAGCAGCAATGTGTGGAACTGGTAAATCTGTCCATTGCCTTCATTCCAAGCAAAGGGGGAATCTATGGCTGCAATCCTACAGACATTTTCTTGGGAGTAAGACCCATTGAACACAATGGGGCTAACTTTTGAGTAGACATGGTTAGGATTGTGCTCCAAGTAGGAAAAATAACATCTCCCAAGAATCCAGTAATTTTTGCTTGAAATCAAGTTGCAGTAGTGCCCACTAGTGATCAGCATTGACAACCCACTGGATTACCTTTCATTAAGGCTTATGCAGGCAAAGAATCAAAACATGAACATTTTGTTAAAAGGAAAAAGAAATAAACAAAAAGGGGTTAGTGAGTACAGCAAGCAGGATGATAAGAATGTCTGCATTTGGTTGGTTGGAGGGAAAAATTGTTTGACCAAATTAGATTCCTTAAATGCTAAAAACCAGCTGCTTATGAGTGAAGAACAACATTGCACCTTGTCTTCCCTTCTGCTATACTAGTGAAGTTTGCATGATTCCTTGGAGTGAAAAGAGCAAGCCATATAAAATTCCATAAACATGCCTAGCTAGATATACTGACCCTATTGCTGGCTATCTCTGATGTGCCAGGTAACCTGGAGAATCAGTGGTGGTGCCTTCTGCAAACTGCTGCATTGGATCTAAGAGCAGATCTGGCAAAACCCTCTGGTTGGTCCTCATTACACCCCTATACTCAACCTGGTAACAGACAGTAGCTTCTCTTATCCTACCCATTCATGAATGAAGGAAACTTGGCAACAGTGATAGCCGCTCTCCTGCCCAACCTTGAAGGACAGGAGGAATAAAATCCACTGCCACATCCTCCCCCATCCACTGATGAAAATGATGCACAGGAAGAAGAGGAGCTACCGATGATTTATGGAAAAAAAACTGAGTCAAAGGACAGTGCAGAGGACAGAAGGAGAAACTGCTCCATGAGTCTCTGACCAAGAACTGCTTTCTTCTATCCTCTACACTACAAACCATCACCTAGAGACCTTCTGATGACAACAGGTTGGGATCAATGATGGGAAATTAATTCAAAGAAATTAACAACTAATTAACAACTGTTTCTATGCCCATCTGGCAGCCACTTTTAAATGGTTATTTTTAAACTTTGTATGTCCTATCTCTTGTTAACAACCAGTTCTATAGAGTAGGTGCGAACCTGTTGGAGCCCACCACTGGTTGGGATGCTATGTGCTGTGGTGAAGCTGGTTTCTTGAAGCCTAATCCTGAATTGCCTGTAGTCCCTGGATTCCTGCAGTGCCATAGTATGTGGGGTGCTATAGTACTTGGACAACTATGGAGGAGAAGGAAAGTAGCCCCATGATGGGCTGGGGTTATGTGATTCTGCAGTAGCTCTAGAGCTGGTGCAAAATCAAAAGCTTCTGGGTCATGCTTTGAGGCTCGACATGGAGCTCAGGATCCAACGCAGCTGAGCTCCACCTGTCCTGCTTTCTGCCTGTCCCACTTCTTCCACCACCATGCCTCTTCCCCACTCTTTCACCCCATCTTCTCCTGCCCTAGAAAGAATCCACCTTTCTCAAAGGTCTATTGTTCTACCACCCAGTGGTCCATGTGACTGCTGAGTTGTAGAGCACCAATGCTGAACTAGTGATAGCACAGCTCCAGTTGGGGCTGAGCTAGCACCAGCCATGCAACCCGAAAACATTCTTTATATCATTTTTTACAACACAACATTGTTGGTGGTGCGCCACCGCACAAGTTCAGCATTGAGCTCCTAGTCAGGTCACGCTACTACTGCTGTTTGTGCTGGAGGAATTAGGGGTTGGCCAGCTGGATTGGCCTTCAAATGGATGTCGTTATTCAATGGACACTTGACCCCTGTCTTGCCCCAACATTTTACAATATACAAGTGTCCTCCACACGTATGTTTAATATAGGAAATTGCTGCTTCATGCAGGATTGTTTGACTGTAATGACTAATGGGATAGCATAGTGAGTTGGTCTACATAACGTTTTGTGTACTCTTCCAATCTTGTAATATTGTGAAACAAATTGTTTGTTATCGAATCCTTTTGAAAAATTCAAATTCTGAAAGACATGCCTGTTGTAGTGATCTCCTTTTGTTTCTTCAACTCTGTATTGCACCATCCATAAAGGAGCCTTACTTGAAACGGTAATGCTGATTTTCCCTGCCTGCCTTTCCTCAGATGAGGTTACACCCAGTTTGCAAGAAGAGGCTTTTCCCACCTTCTCAGCAGTTTTCTTAAATGTATTTGGTATTTCAGCACTTCACTAAGGGAAGGAAAGACTAGACACTTTCTGATTTCCTTCCCCCTCCTTCCTCCCTCCTTGTAGCATTGATTTGTTGTCTTATTTAAATACAGAGTTCAGTATTCAGGTATGTAAGTGCAACATAAATAAAATGGCAAACCCAGCAGAGCCAGAGGGGCTATCTCTTCCTGGGAGCTGAAATAATTTATGACAGGCTAAGGCAACAGCATAAATATTGTGGGGGGTTTATCACAACCAAAGACTATAAGCCGCAGTTGGAGCTGGTGGGCTCGAGGAAGGAGAGGGGGAGAGATGGGGGTCGATGTAAAATAGGTAGCTAGATATCTCCAGAGAATTTGCAGAGCTAAGTTGGGGTGAAGCAAGCAGTAGTGCTCTGGAGTGACTGAAGGCATTCTTCACCAAGCCCTTCACCAAGAAATCCAGCGGACTGTTGCTGATGGGGAGAGAATAGGAGTTACTTTATCTTGGTGATTCAAAACCTTGGAGGAAGAGGAGAGACAATGTATATTTAACAGATGCTGGATTCTTTGGGTATCATTTCCTAATGAAAGGAGCAGAAGGTTTCTTGTGTAGAAGAAAGGATTCGAGAGCCTTTTGTATTGTGGAACAGAGAGAGCATGGCTTTGATCTGACTTAGGAAAGAAAAGGGATCCCTCCCTCTTCGCCACAATGTCAATGATGATCTCTGCTCATCAGAAAGTGACCACCACCACATCCTTTTCTTCAACAGCCTCTGCCATCAGTAAGCTGGTAGGTAACTGCTCTTTCATCGTTCTGCATGTATCCAGTACTAGCAGAAATGTCCTTGTTCATTCACACATATCCATGCACACACCATGCAGGCATGAACATTAGAGATTCTTAGTCTTCTAAAAAAATTAATCCCTGAAGTTTGACTGTGTGGGTGTGTTTTTATGTCTGATTATATTAGCATACATGACATAAACGCAAAACTTTTTTAACGGGTGTGTGTGGGTGAGTGGGTGTGTTTGTGTATGTGTGTGTAAGAACCAAAAAAGGGGACTTTTGCTAAAGACACAGGAGTTAATACTAAATTCAATCTTTAAATGCATGTTGGGGAGTGAGAGCAGGAGAGAATAAATTTAATTTCTAGACTGCAGTTGCTCTGTCTCGCTCAGCCACAAATTACTATGGAAATTCCTTTTCTCCCTCCTCTTTTTCATTCCCTCCCCTTTCCTTTTTTCCCTCCCCTCCACAGGCTTTTAAATGAAGAGTCAGCTGAAAGTTAGTGCATGATGTATAGAGGTGTGCTGGGGAAATGGGGGTGGTGAGCAGGGAGATGAATTACTCAATTCATTTAAACTAACAACAGCAACAGCCTTCTTTTTGTCATAAAGCTCTGGATCAGCATTTTGCCCTGGAGTTCTACCGAGGGGTGGAAAAATTATTCCTCTGCACAGGCAATTGAACGTGCACACAAACAAAATAAGTGCAAAGAACCTTTTTGTCCTTTAAGAAAAGTGCTCAAGATACTCATGAAATATATTATAGCATCACATGCAAGCATAAATGAGACAGAGGTGTGAATAACTTCCTTTGAAATCCCTGCTTTTTTTCTAACACTCCACCAGCCATTTTGCTGCTGGGGTACTGAAGTCCATTATAAACTCTTGTTTCCATCCAATAAATCATCAATCCAAACCTATTTGTGTGTTGTGGTTTCCACCTCCAAGTCAGAGGCAGAAATGCTCCTAGATCTAAGATACACTCAAGAGGATCCTATATAGCAGGAGAACAGTGCCCAAGGATGGACCAATCCATCACCAGGCAGCACTGCGGTGAGTAGCCCCTCAGCCAAGTCCTAAATCATTCCACCAAACATTGCTCCTTCAAACCTCAAACTCAGGTGGTGTTATTAACTGCACCTTCACTTAATTAATATTGATTGCTTCTTGGGATAAGACCTAGTGAAGCAAAGTCTCTGCCTTTAAAGAGAAAGGTCATCCACCTCCTCTTCCTTTTTCGTGTCATGGGGATATAATTCCCAAAACATATAGTTCCCAAATCACTTTCTGCCATACCAAGCTGGAGACTGTGAGAGCAGCAATTTGCTGCAGGGCTGTTTTAATCCTTTTCTTACCTGCTGTGATTGTGAGATGAACCTCCAGCAGCAGTTAAATTCTTTTAAAAAATACTTCCCCTGGGAAAGTAGTTCACAGCCAATAATATGGAATTATACTGTGATAGGAAGATGGATGATTTGGCAAAAAAAATGCTCCAGTGTATTTGCTTTGCTGCAGTACAGCCCATATTATAAGCCCTATAATATGGTTAATTCTTCCTGTTTTTGTAATAACATCCTTGGCTATCAACAAGTTTATTTTATTATTCTTACAACTCAGGAAATATTTTGTATTGGGGAAATTGTTATACATATTTCTTTTCCAGAACACTCTACAGTTACTTTTCATATATCTGAGTTTCTTAATCCCAGAAGTTGTATTTCTCATGTGCAAGACTTATTATCTTCAAGATAGCCTAAGATTTAAAAGTTCATCTTAAAAACTGGCATGTCATGGCTAGGGGTGAGAGGAGAAGACATCAGTCTACTGTGTATCTGCGTAGTACAGAGCTGATTAAAACATTAGCAGGTGGGGTAATAGTAAAGAAAAGCTAAATGGTAAAGGCATGGTAAAATCAGAATTGGAAATATCTGGAGTTTGTCTATTCCAATTAGGACACTCTTCACACAGAAAGTTTTACAAATAAGGGATTTTGGGCACAATCCAGAGTAACTACGGGGAGTCCTTGCTCCGACGAAAGAACAATTTACTCTGGATTGCAATATGAATTTCCCATAGGTTTTCACTAGGTGGTGCTATAACTACATGGATGTAAATGTCTTTTACATGCTCCCATATTTACCCTGGATTGTAGGGTTTATGATGCTATTTCCACCATAGGTTCATCTAGCTTAGTATTGTTTTCAGCGCATGCAAGTCTACAGGTTATAGTCAAGTTCAAGAACATTTATTAGAATTAACAGACAGACAGACGTTCTTTAAAAACAGATAAAAGAGGCTTTTGCTCCATTATCCTCAAAATGGTGATGATAGTAAGTTTATAACATCAGTGAGAGGAGTCAGTGCCACCAAGGCCTTGAGTCGCTGAACAATAAGATTAATAAATGTAACAACTGAAATAGTAAAGTCTCTGTAGGTGACAATAAATATCATAATTTATCCACATCGAACGTCCACAGTACCCACAAACTCTCTCTCTCATTATATAAAAGAAGAGACTTTTAAAATCTGTATTTATTACTTATTTTTAATGGTGTTTTATTGTTGTTTTTAATTGTTGTTAGCTGCCTTGGATTCCCTTTTATTAGAGAAGAAAGGTGGAATATAAATATAGTAATAATAAAATAATATAAAATTGACCAAATTATCATAATACAAAGCACCCTGCAACAACACTTCTACTGATCAGATCAATTCCCCCCTCCCATTCTTATCTGGCTGGCTGGATTGCCATGAATTGTCTCCTGTGACATTTTGCTCATGCCACAAATTGTCTTTGTTGAAGTTGTCTTTGTACAACCCTGCAGGTTGTACTGTTAGTCATGGCCGATTGTAGAGTGTGATGCTCATCCCCATTTCTAAGCCGAAGAGTTAACGCTGTCTGAAGACATCTCCATGGTTGTGTGCCCAGCATGCCTATACAACCAGGTGCATGGAGCACTGTTACCTGAACACTGAGGTGGTACCTACTTATGCATGTACTTGCATTTACATGCTTTTGAACCAGATCAACTGAAATGAAATACTTTTAATATTTCGATTTTTTAAATTTCCGAGCAACCTGAATTTTATCAAGTGCTCTGACAAGGTGTCATAGAATTAAGAGGTTTGGATAGGTAGTGGAGTTCAGTTCTCTGCAAGAGGCTTAAATTTTGTCCAAGCCATCCTTCAAACCATGACTACAATCCTCTCCATTTGCCTGAGAAAAATTTAAAGTCTGCAAAATCTTGATTGTTCAGAGATTGAAGTCTCCTAAATTCATGAACCAAACTGTTATCTGACTCACTTTTAAAGAGCCTCAGCTATTTTTGTTATTTTCCAAATTTTAGAATTTCTAATTGGCAATTCAAATCAGAATGCCCTGTATAGTTAGGGTTGCTATACAGTATGTCCAGGAAAACCAGGACTGTTCCAGTTTTCGAGGACTGCATTCACATACTGGCATGTTTAACAGGGGATCCTTTCCTGGTTTTGTGGAAGAGAAATATGGCAACCCTGTATATAGTGTGATGGAAACACTGTAAGTCTGGGAGCAGATAGACCGAGGATCAAATCCCTGTTGAGCTCTGCCCAATCTTATGAATGTCTACTGATAAGTCCCATTGAGTTCAATTGGGTTTACTCACAGGAAAATGTGTATCTGATTGCAGCCTAAAGTTGCAATCCTAACCTCCAGCTGGACTGGCATAAGCCCCAGCATAAGTCCTGCGGTTAAGACACTGTGCCCGTTAAGCAGGGTTTGAGACCCGGGTCCCCACAAGACAGGATGAGCTCCTGTCCTTAGACCAGCTCTGCGACAGCTGGAACCAATCGTATCAGCTCTGCCCTTCCATTGGACTATTTCAGAGGCATGGAAAGGGGGGATTTGCTGCATGGTTAATGGCCTATTCTCCATATTAATCTACCCAGGCCTTCATACTTCACATACAGCGTTGAGCATGATACCATAGTCTTTCGAGACTGATGGATGCCAGTGATTAAGTCCTGTGCACCTGGGGTGTCACAAAAGTGCTGTAAGGCCCTTCTGCCCCATTTGTGGGGGGTTAGGCCGCTGCACAGACATATGCCACTCTCCCCACATCACCATGGAAAGATATGCCATGTGAATTAGGCCAGCCTAAATTTTTTAGGTCTGTGTCATATACTCAAATGGAATATCCCCATGTATGCTGACCCATGCTGACCCATTGACATTTTAGATGGAAGAA
This sequence comes from Cryptoblepharus egeriae, assembly GCA_030015325.1. NCBI lineage: Eukaryota > Metazoa > Chordata > Lepidosauria > Squamata > Scincidae > Cryptoblepharus > Cryptoblepharus egeriae. The sequence continues at coordinate 7,435,642 of JAREYC010000004.1, forward strand.
CAGAAAAACATGTTGAACACTTAGCTTTCCTATAGTGGTGACAGAATATATTGATCGGTTGCTATAATTTGGAAGGTTTCCCAGTATGGCACAGTGTCTGCATGCTTCAAGTAACAGTAGTTGTGGCTGCTCATGTTCACCCTTGCTATAACTTATACTAGTGAATTACTTATCTGGCCATCCGAAAGCCAGATTATTTGAAATCCAGACACTTTTGTCCAACGTTTGTCTTCTATAGTATGAATCATGCTAATTCTTGTGCTCATTCTACATGGAATGCAGGTACAGGATGAAATTTCTATTCTCTGTATGATGTATAACTGTACAGATATTGTTGAAAATGTCCAAAAGGCTATCAGACACCTATATGAATGACAATGAAAGAGCAAGAGGAAGTATTTCTCATATTCATGCAATGGTTCCCAAAACCAGAGTAGTACAAAATCCTGACACCTTCCTGTCTCAAGAAATCTGGAAAAGCAATGCTCAACCTGTATGGGTTTCATATCTATAGCTTCCATCGTTGCAGCCTATAAACCACTCTGCAGACTGAATTCAAATAACATGGATTCAGTGAACAGCAGTTTGTTGGAGGGTTTCAGAGTTCATTTAAACTGAATATTGACATTTGTGTACATCTGTGTGAAGTACGTCTGTGTGATCATTTACTGCTTTTGGCTTTTGAGGACCATTTGGTTTTTAGCATGCTATTGCCCTGCATAAACGAAATTACATTTGCAGGATTTCCAAGTTTTGGTGTTGTGATTTCCAAGTTTGGTGTAGAAACATCAGAAGTTTCTGGTGTTACTGAGTTATCTCATGGTTTGAAGTTAAGCTGTGTTTCAGAACCTGCTATGCATCTGTATTTACGGTTTCATTTTTGTTCCTGGGAGCATGCATTTCTCATACTGGGCAGGGATGGCTCATTCATACAATTGTCACTCTGTTCTTTGTCACTTGATAATTCTCAGTTGAACTGATAGATCTCCATTCCCCTATATGGTGCCATCTGTCTTTTATAGTCCTCCTCAAAACCCAGCTTGTTGGTAAATCTTTACCAGTAGCATACCTAGCTCATTTGACACCCGGGGGCCAAACATTTTGTCAACCCTCTCATAACCAAAGTAGAAGAATTTGCACTCTGTTCATGCATGAAGGCAGCTACATTTCACTGCAGCACTTGGAGGTACCAGGCTACCAGTTCAAGCCATAGCTTAACACCACTATTTTCTCCTCACTCAAAACAGCCACCTCCTCAAGAAGTCCCTCAAACACATCCTTAAGAGCCCCCAAGATCCCCCTATTCCAGTTTCATACTGGAAAGTTTTCTTTTGCAATTAAGCCTTTCTGTGCTTTTTAAAGAAAGAAAATCTTTTGACAACTCTGTTGCAGCTAACATTTTGGGACTTTGCTTTGTTTTGCTTGGAAATTCCTAACCAGGCTTTCTCTCCCCCCCACCCCCCCACCCCATTCTCTAGAAATACACATAAAGGCTGTATTTAACTTGGGATGTGGCTTCTCTTTTGTTGAAAATTTGGGGCAAGGGTTGTTGGTTTGAAAAACAGAAAACACTTTATAAAAGCAACATATAGAAGAGAAAAGACGTCCTATGTTTTGTAAATCTGTTGCTCCTTAGCTGGTTTACCATGTATCCTCTTTTTCCAGGAGGTTTCCTCTCTTTTCCCCTTATGTCCTGGGGGAAAAAAATCTTCATTGTCATCATTCTCCTTATGAACAGACAGCATGTAGCTTTCATGTAATTAATAAATTTGGGTGGCGCAAGTGGCTAAGAGCGCATTCCAGAGTAACTACAGGGAGTCCTTGCTCCGGTGTAAGAACAATTTGCTCTGGATTGCAATATGAATTTCCCATAGGTTTTCATTAGGTGGTGCAGTAACTACAGGTGCACATAAAGTCTCTTACGTGCTCCCGTAGTTACTCTGGATTGTAGGGTAAGACACTGTGCTTGTTAACAAGCAGGCTAGGGTTTGAGACCTGGGTTGGCCTCACAAGACAGGGTGAGCTCCTGTCCTTAGCCCAGCTCTGCGACGCCAGCTGGATCCAATCGTCTCGGCTCTGCCTTTCTATTGGACTAATTCCGTGGCGTGGAGAGGGGGGATTTGCTGCTTGGGTAACAGCCTATCCTCCATAACAATCTAACCAGGGCTTTCGTGTTTCGCATGCAGCGTATGCAGCGCAGAGCAAGATACCATAGTCTTTCAAGACTGACAGAGGCCTGCTTTTTTATAATAAAATACATGTAATAATTTGAAATTTAATGAGTAATATAATGCTTAATTAAGCCAATTGAAGCTATATATGAGTGGAAAACAAACTCGTTGCTGTTGCTGTTATTTTGGAGAGGGAGCTTGTGTCATTCCCCTGCACCTTGGTACCTAGGATCCAGTGCCCCCTAGATCCTCCCTAACGATGCCACCTAATGATCCCTCCTATCAACTTCATCTCCTCCCGGGCCTGACCCACCTATCTTTTCTTACAATTTTATGATGCCATTTTCCTTCACAATATTTTTGTCGACAAATCTAAACAAATGAAAGTGCTCTGTAATGGTAAAGACAGTTATTAAGAAAAGATGCAGCAATTGAACTTGAAGAAATATTTAGCAGTTGGTTTGAGATATGAGAACTACACACACCACCCTCTATCCTATCAGCCCCCAGCAGAAGAAACTTGAACAGGACAGCAGCTAGTTTGTATTTTTTTAACCTTAAAAGTTGTGCCTTAAATATTGTGATTCTTCCTCTGGAGGAGAGACCTGCGCATCATACTCTGCAGGGCTTTTGCACATGCTGACTTGGCTGCTGATTGAGGCTTAGAGTAGAAGTCAGATGACTGAGGCACCATGCTCAATTGGTTTTCATACCAGGAGATTTGCACAGCATTCCCTGCAGGGCTTTCGCACACACCAGCTGGGCAACGGAGTCTCGATTGGTTAAGATTCAGAGTAGAAGTCACGTGGCTGAAACACCGTAATTGGGTATCGTACCAGGAGATTCACACCCCTGCAGGGCTTTAGTGCACACTGGCTGGGCATCTGGATAAGGCTAAGAGTAGAAGTTATATCTGGCAAACTGCAAAATAAAGTCAAAGAAACACATTCTACACATAAGACACAGTCTGGCCAATCCTGGTATATAGAATCAGTGGTGACCATGCTGAACTAGCCCCGCAATAAAAATAAAATCATTGGTTTCTCATTTAATTTTGTATTGCCGCAATCTTAACCTCCACTTAGGCCAGCCTGAGCTGTAGCATAAGTCCTGTGCTGATCTGGGGGTGTCAGAAAAATGCAGCAAGACACTTCTGCCCCACTCCTGGAAGGGTTAGGCCAATGCACAGCTATACGCCAACCTCCTCACACACCACGGATTTGCCAGGTGTGTTAGTCCGGCCTAAATTTCTTAGGATTGTGCCCTATGTGACATATATTTAGTAGCAGTAAGCAAATGGCAATGTTACTTGTGTTTGTTCAGCATAGCGATTTCGTGTTGAAGTTTTGAAGCATGTGCTGTTTATTTTTCTGTGCACATTTTTGTGTGATGTTTTGGGTGCCTTTTTGATATTCATGTGCTCATAAGCGCAATTGAAAGGTGCTCATAAATGGTAATTCATGCCTATTGCCAGCTCAGCAATATTTTCCCTCAACACAGAAAATTAAAGAGGTAACCATGTTTTGCATTTTTCTCACTGGGAGAAAAAGCAGAGATCAAAGTACTTCTTGCTATATTCTAAGATGGTTTATTGCAAGCACAATTCTCTGCCATGCCCCGCTGACCTGGAATAAGAAACAGCTGTAACTAGTTTGGCTGCCAGTTGTTTCACATCCTCTCCGTAGTCCTTGCCAGAAGATAAATTACCTAAACCAAAAAGATTTTGCATAATAAAATATGGGCGCAACTGTGAATCAATTTTGAGAAAAAAATAGCAACAAAATTTCAAAGAAAACATTAACTGATGAATTTTAACAACACTTGCTTAATTTGGAAAATGGAGAGTAGTTTCAAAAAATGTGTTATTCTTTGCTTATAAATCCATAGGCATTAATTAGGGCAAAAGAAGGAGGTGGAAAACCACACCATTCCAGTATGTCTGACTAAATGGTTCTTCTTATGTGCAACAACTGAATCCTTTTCTGATTTTGAGTTATAGGGCAAAATCCAGAGTAGCTACGGGGAGTCCTTGCTCTGGTATAAGAACAACTTACTCTGGATTCCAATATGAATTTCCCATAGGTTTTCACTAGGTGGTGCAGTAACTACGGGTGCACGTAAAGTCTCTTATGTGTTCCCGTAGTTACTCGGGATTTGGGGGTAAGTCATAAGTTCCCTTGTCCATTATTTAATAACTGGAAACATCTCTTAAAGGTGCAAGATTATGATAAAAAATACTTTAGGGTTCACTTGTGTGCTTCTGCAGTATTCCAAGTTATTCACATACACTAATCCTTATTTTCCCTTTAATTCTTACAAAACTCTTAGTTTTATCAGTCTTGCTGTCTCTATATTACAGATGAGGTGCTGCAGTTTGAATGAGACTGGCGTGCCTAGTCCACCTAGTCCACCAAGAGTAGTAAACTCTAATTTGATAGTGGGCTCCAGTATAGTGGAGCTGGACAGCATTCATGACATCTGCTAAGATTCCAAAGTGATGCACTTAAGCAGGTGAAGATCAGAAATACAGTAAAAAAATGGATCGAAAGTAACTTGGATTTAGTGTTTTGCAGGACAAGCAAACATTTCTAATAAATTTTAATTTGATATACAAGTGATGTCTTGATAAACAAGCAAAAAATACAGTCATGGCTGGGATACGGGCAGCATCAGCTCAGCCTTTCCTGAGAGACCAGTATATACATATCTGCTATGAAGTCAGCCTTTTATAGTTACTCCTTTGTAAGTGGTGCAATGGAAAGCAGGCTAAGAGGCCTAACATTGCATGTCTACTCTAAAGAAAGCCCTATTATAATCAGTGGGGCTAACTCCTGTGTAAGTGGGCAAAAGAAAGGAGCCTGAAAGACCTAGCCTTGCATGAACTGCCTTCCACCCACCTTCTCCCTTGCCTCAGACTCTTTTTTGCCATTCCCATGGAGTTGCAGGGTGGCTTGGGGAGGCCAGCTTATAAATGTGCACTGGCGCAAGTCTCCTGGGGTGCACCTTATGGCACTTTTATGACACCCCTCACACAAATGGGTTGTGGTGGCACAAGTGGTTAAGACACTGTGCCTGTTAACCAACAGACCAGGGTTCAAGACCTGGGTCCCCACAAGACGGGGTGAGCTCCTGTCCTTAGCCCAGCTCCTGCCAACCTAGCAGTTCAAAAGCATGTAAATGCAAGTGGATAAAGAAGTACCACCTTGGTGGGAAAGGTAGCATTCTGTGCACCTTGGCATATAGTCATGCCAGCCCCACGACCATGGAAGTGTCTTTGGACAACGCTGGCTCTAAAGGCTTGAAAATGGGGATGAACACTGCACCCTATAGTCAAAAATTACTGGCAGTTAGCCTGCAGGGGGTCTTACTGGCACAAGAACGCCAAGAGGTTACACCCCCAGCGCCAGCCTAAGAGCGTGGTAGGATTGTGTTCTCAGCATCTTAGCTGTAGGACTACTTTAGGTCTAGAGTCAGTTTTTGGAATGATGAAATGAAAATGACAGCTACTTTCCACACTTAATCTGAGGTCTACATATGGGAGAAGATTAACAAGGGGAAATCAATGAAAAACTAATGTTTAGCCATTCTTGATATGTGCATTTCAGGAAAAGGAACTTTCCAGTTTCTTTCTAACTACACCTGATTTCCCAGGGAATTCTTAATGTGGTGTTTGTGCAGAGGAAATTGCAACGAAATCACAGAAGTCAGCATTTCTGAACGACATTAAAGCTTTTGATTGAGGTGCTTGGAAAAACATGGGTTCTCCTAGTATCTGCAGCGCTGTGCATAATGAGGCAAAGATTTTTGTATACTAGGGAAGCACAAACAGTGAATAGCATTTATTCAGCCAAAATATGAAAACATAGAGGGGGTGGAATTTTGCTTACCTTCAAACACATCAGGAGAATTTCTGTGTTCTCATTTTGTAAATGCACCATCTTAGTCAAGAATAATAAAACAGATCTGATTGTACTACCAACACAATCAGTATGATGACAAGAGGCAGAGACTACTGATATTTTCAGCCCCATATACTTATCAACAAGTTCAGTCCTTTTTTGTTCAAAGGGTGGGAAAAATGGAAAGATTGAAGCACATTATCCGTTCATTGAAATTCATATGTTTATTAGGGGATTTTCACACAGTCAGGTAGATATTGACTGGGTTGTTTTACCCAGACATTGAGATGCCTTTTTTAAATCTTATTTTGATGTCTTGGACCTTTTGTATTAGTCCCTTTAGATTAAACTGAACTTTGGTATTAAAAAAATAAAATTTGTCCATATAAAGAAGAAAAATAAAAATGCCGTTGGGAGCAGATGGGCCCAGAATTAAATGTGATGTTGCTCTTTATCTATCAGATGTTAGTGTTGGTTCAAATGGTTAGGAAGGAAAGACAGGAATACTGGGGATATCTCATTTATTCAGCATTCAAGGCCTTAATGAGCACTACAGGATTGGTTCCAGTTTTTCTCACCCTCCCTCTTTTCTGAACTTGATTAGGAAATATTTAATTCCTGCAATTGGAAAAAAAGTGTGGGGGGAAAACGCTGTTAAACTGATTGGGAGATGGGGGGTTGCACAAAAAAGGAGACTTCCAGGATTCTGTAAGTAGATGTTTTAGAGAGGAAGGGGATGAAATCCGGCTCAAGAGAAAAAATGGGCTCCCATTAACACCTGCAATAAAAAAAATGTCTTCTGGACAAAAATCCAAATCAATTGGTTTTGTGTGTGTGTTCGTGTTTCTTTTTTTGTCATTCTGAAATAAACTAATTCAGTTGCATCTGTGCCAGTTTCCTGGATTTGGGCCTTTGATGTCTGTTGTCAGTAGGAAAACAGAACAAAGCAAAGTTCTTAGCATCTTTTTAAACATTTTTGCATAATATATAGAAATTAAGACAAGTTCTTGGAAACCGAGGCTTGGCGACAAGTTCTTGGAAATCAAAATACTGCTGTGCATGTCAGAGGCAAATGGGAGCAATGGTGGAGGGGGATACAGACCCCTCTCCACGGTCAAGGCAGCTTTTTGAGCACTGAGCAGTTTTGAGCGGTATGGGAAAGACACGCATTACTATAGCAGCTTTTTCAGGGCCAAAGGACTACCCAAATAGAGCCCATATAATGCAGTCTTTCTCTCACACACGTCCACTGAGTCAGCAAACACCTCAGTAGGATCTTGCATCTTTAATTTAATTTTAATTTAATATGGTCATTGACCAGCACATAGTCTGGTCTTGCATCTGAGCTACTAAATTTCTGTTCATGGGAGGTCATATTGATTTCTATTTGTTTGAAAGCATGCCACTGCACCTCAGTTGTGGGTTGGTGTGTGGTCAGCCGCCTTGGGTTTCCTTTTGCTAGGAGGAAAGGTGGGATATACACATAATAAATAAACAAATAATTAAATAAATAAATAATGGTGGTGATACAGAACAACTGAGATTTTTCTACAGGATCTCATGATTCCTTCCCCACACGCTTCTTTTGAAAACACAAAGCTTTCAGGATAGGCTGAGACACCAAAACTTTCCTCTTTTTCATGATGTCAAATCTGCTTCCTTGTTATTTTGACAAGATTACTTTAGTAATTTATCAAGAAAATATAAAGGAAACTGACTTACAATGAACAATTCTATCTATCTATCTATCTATCTATCTATCTATCTATCTATCTATCTATCTATCTATCTATCTATCTACAGTATTTATATACTGCTTTTCAACTAACAAGTTCACAAAATGGTTTACAAAGAAAATGGAAAAATAATAATAGCTAATTAAAAGCTAATGGGTCCCTGTCCCAAAAGGGCTCACACTCTAAAATGCAAAAAGAACACCAGCAGAAGCCACTAGAACAGACACTGCTGGGGTGTGGAGGGCCAGTTACTCTCCCCCTGCTAAATAAAAGAGAAACACCCACTTGAAAGAGTGCCTCTTGCTCAGTTAGCAGGGGATTGAAGTGAAGTTGAGATAATAACAGCTTAGAAAATTTACTCTGGGTTTATGGTGGATATGATGCCTCCTTTCACATGGAGCAATACTTGAGGATCCTTCTCTGCCTCAGAGCAACATGTTTCCACATAACAGACCAGGACAATTTGTGAAAGACAGACCAAAAAAGAAAAGATATTGTATTTACTCAAATATAATGCGCCATTGAATCTAATGCACACACTATACTAATAATCAAAATGCCACATTTACTCAAATTTAATTAACCATCGAATCTAATTTGCACCCTGATTTTGGAGATGAAATTTGGCTGGAAAAGGTGAGCATTAGATTTGAGTAAATACAGTAATTTAAATCTACATAATTCCACCCTCAGTTTCTGTAGACAGTTTCTGTAGACTTTAGTCCTGTTCACTGTTCCCCTTGGTATGTTGGGAAGCACCAGATATAGTAATAAATTCTGAAACTGTCATTAGGCTAAGCATGTTGTGGGTGCACTAACTGTTTTGGTGTAAACCGTTTCCAGTGGCTCTTAAATTTATTTTAAGGTATCGCAAAACTGCTTCATTCAGCAATGTGCTGAATTTACTTAATTTATCTTAATACTGAATTTAATTTACTTAATTTAATTGGCAAAATAGGTTCTTGTTGCAATTGATCTATCTTTTGGAATAGTGTCTAAAAGTATCCATTGCAAGTGAAGTGTGGTATTTTCATCAAAAGGCTTTGTAAGGTATTTTATCAACACTGATGTGTGACCCCAAAGGGGCTGTAGCAGATTGTGTGCTGCAGGTGGGGAGAAGATCTTTGCCTCCCACTACTCTGGCTTCATACAATCCCAAGAGTTTCTTTCTAGCTAGTAGAGAAATGAGGCATGTTGATGTGCACTGAAAAGCACTTAGAAAAATGAATACAGATGCAGGATAGAAATATGATCTAAATTATACCCTTAGAAACCTTAGATGGGAACATTTAGATGGGAACATTTCAAGAATGCTGTTTATACTACCGCCTTGTCAGTTTTTGGTAAGCAGGTTAGAAAGACAGCAGATTGGTTTGAAGCCCACTCGGAGGAGCTGACACCAGCCCTTGAGGAAAAGAGGAGAGCCCTAACTGCATATAAAGCCTGTTCTAGTGAGCGCAACCTTCAAGCCCTGCGAGTCGCCCGTAGCAAAGTCCAACAGATTGCCAGGAGATGTGCTAACAATTATTGGCTGCAGCTTTGCTCTCAGATCCAGGTAGCAGCTGACACAGGCAACATCAAGGGGATGTACGATGGCATCAAGCAGGCCTTAGGTCCAACAGTGAGGAAATCTGCCCCGCTTAAGTCCGCTACAGGTGAGGTCATCCAGGACCGAGCACAGCAGATGGCACGCTGGGTGCAGCACTACTCTGAGCTATACTCCAGAGAAAATGCAGTAACTGAAGAAGCATTAAACAACATTGAGTGCCTGCCTGTCTTGGAGGAGCTCGACAGTGAACCAACTTTAGAAGAACTAAACGAAGCCCTGGATTCCCTTGCTTTTGGCAAGGCACCCGGGAAAGATAACATCCCTGCTGAAGTTCTGAGGTGCTGTAGAGGGACCATTTCCACTGAACTGTACAAGATATTCTGCCTCTGTTGGAGGGAAGGTGGAGTACCACAGGACATGAAGGGTGCTAATATTGTCACACTGTACAAGAACAAAGGCGACAGGGGTGACTGCAACAACTACCGTGGCATCTCTCTTCTTAGTGTTGTAGGGAAGCTGCTTGCCCGTGTCATACTGAAGAGGCTTCAGGTGCTTGCAGAGAGAATCTATCCTGAATCACAGTGTGGATTTCGAGCCAACAGGTCCACCACTGATATGGTATTTTCCCTTCGACAGTTGCAAGAGAAATGTAGGGAACAAAGACAGCCACTCTTTGTAGCCTTCATAGACCTTACAAAGGCTTTTGATTTGGTTAGTAGGGATGGCCTTTTTAAAATCCTCCCCAAGATTGGATGCCCACCTCAGCTCCTCAACATCATCAGGTCCTTTCACGAGGACATGAAGGGCACTGTAGTTTTTGATGGCCTAACATCAGATTCCTTTCACATCCGAAGTGGAGTGAAGCAGGGCTGCGTCCTCGCACCAACTTTATTTGGGATCTTTTTTGCAGTCATGCTGAAGCATGCTTTTGGAAACGCAACAGAGGGAATCTATCTCTGGACCAGATCAGATGGAAAACTCTACAATCCTTCCAGACTAAGAGCAAAGTCCAATGTCCAGGTGAAATGCTTGCGGGAGTTCCTCTTCGCTGACGACGCTGCTGTTACTGCTCACTCTGCCGAAGACCTTCAACAACTTCTGGACCGTTTTAGCAAAGCCTGCCAAGACTTTGGATTAACAATCAGCCTGAAGAAAACACAAGTCATGGGTCAGGGTGTGGATCCACCTCCCTGTATCACAATCTCTGAACATGAACTGGAGGTTGTCCATGACTTTATGTACCTTGGCTCAACTATCTCTACACTCTCTCTTTAGATACTGAGCTGAATAAACGTATTGGTAAAGCAGCTACCACGTTCTCCAAGCTTACAAAGAGAGTATGGCTAAATAAGAAGCTGATGGAACATACAAAGATCAAGGTTTATAGAGCTTGCATCCTGAGCACACTCTTGTACTGCAGCGAGTCTTGGACCCTTTATGCATGGCAGGAGAGAAAGCTGAACACCTTCCATATGCGCTGTCTCCAGCGTATTCTTGGCATCACCTGGCGTGACAAAGTCTCAAATGATGCAGTCTTGGAACGTGCTGGAATCTCTAGCATGTTCACACTTCTGAAACAGTGACGTCTACGCTGGCTTGGGCATGTCGTGAGAATGGCTGACGGTCGGATTCCAAAAGATCTCCTATATGGAGAATTAGTGCAGGGAAAGCGCCCTAGAGGGAGACCACAGCTGCGATACAAGGACATCTGCAAGAGGGATCTAAAGGCCTTGGGAATGGACATCAACAGCTGGGAAACCTTGACCTCTGACCGCTCAGCGTGGAGGCAAAAGACCCAGCATGGCCTTCTCCAACTGGAAGAGACACTTGTTCGGCAGGCTGAAGCAAAGAGACAGACCCGAAAGCAGCGAAACCTGGGCCTGGGCAGGGGACGGAATTTATTTGTCCTCAGTGTGGAAGGGATGGACACTCTCAAATTGGCCTCTTTAGTCACACTAGATGTTGTTTCAGGACCTCCAATCAGAGCACGATACCATAGTCTTTCGAGACTGAAGGATGCCAATGAGAAACCTTGCTGCCTACAATATTCACTTACAAGAATAACAAAGCTACAATCCTAAGCTCCAGTTAGGCCAGCCTAAGCCCTGGTATAAGTCGTGTGCTAACTTGGAGGTGTTACAAAAGTGTCCTAAGTCATTTCTAGTGGAGGGTTAGGCCAGTGCACAGACATGTGCTTGCTTCCCTTCATCACCACAGGAATGGGAAAACCAATGAGTTGTGCTGGCCTAGGTTAGGATTGCACCCTTAAGGCCAATCCTGTCCTTGCTACACTGCAGTTACCAAGATGCATCAGCAGAGCATGTGATGCATGATGTGCTGGGGAGAGCCCAGCTAGAAGGCCAACAAGAAGTAAGTAAAAATAATTTATCCTTTAGTTCAGACTCATGGCTGCCTCCAAGGGACCCATGCCACTGATTTTCCTAGTGTACTGCCGGGGAGAAAAAGAGGACAGCATGGATTAAGAAAGGGAGAATGGATCCAGCTTGTACTTTTGCCACTGTGATCTGCTTCTCAGGCCTGTCCTACCTCATCATATCTGAACAGACCACAGTGAAACCCTGTTGATACTTTAACTGGTCTGGCAGAGCATCTGGGTGAGCCTGGCATGTGCATGGTGCCACTTTTTGACAGCAACTCCATCATGTTGGCACTATGGTATCAAGCTTTCATGCCACCACAATGGAGCTGTGGAAGGAGATTACAAGATTCATAGGTTACTGAATTATATGTCACATCAAATTCTACTTTTTCTTCTTTTTTCAGGGACGTATCTAGGGAGAAGTTTGTAGGCTTGTGAGGTCCCCTTTTCTTCCAGGTATGTTCCTCTTGGAGAGGCTCAGCCTCTCTTGATCAGAGCTGCTGTCTACTGGAGGACAAGGAAGTTTTCTGATGTAACAAGTGCTGTGGTTCCACTTGAGGACCATCTCACCTTTTCCTCCTTTCTTCCCCATCTTTGGATTCCCACCTGACTTACTCCAGTCCTCCTCCACCTGGTTATCCTCTTCCTCCTATATTGTCCTTCTTGTTTCTTCCTCTTCTCCTTTTTCTGTCCCTTCCTGGACATTCATCCTTCCCACCCTTTCTCTTTTGTTTGCACAGTGTCCCTTCTGATGATTGCTTTTAGGCACTAGTACCAGCTCTTCACCCCCATGATAGACATTGTGATAGTCATCATACTCAGTCCTGGATCAGTTTGCATAATTTGGCCAGGGTGGTATTCAGGGGTCACTTCAGACTTTAAGTTCTTTGCCTTGTAGGACCTCCAGTTTTTTCTCTACAGCCCCTTCCTTAAATTGACCAATGTGAAGATTCATTGAAATGTGGTAGAGTGGTGCCTCACGTAACAAGTTTAATTTGTTCTGGAGTCATGCTTGTTACGTGAAATGCTCTTTACGTGAAGCAGATTTTCCTATAGGAAATAATGCAAACTCAGACGATTGGCTCCATAACCCAAAATATATTCATATAAAAATATTAACTGTTTATAAAAATGATTACAAAACACTGTAATATAACAGTACAAAACACTGTAATACGCAGTAACACACAACACTGCAATAAAGAAAATACTGTACAGTACTAAACCGTAATGTACTCTGAAAACCTTCCTGGCTGGTGTGAGGGTTACAGAGAGGGGATGACTTTCACAATCACTAATGGAGTCACTGCTATCCATTGGCTCAGTGGAATCTTTGCCTTTTTGTGCAACTTTAACATTCCCAAGCTGCTGATGGGGAGCAGCACTAGAACATTGATAGGCAACCCTTCCATGCTGCCACACAGCAGCATATACAAACAGATCCCATATACAAACCTGGCTCAGGCTGCTCCCCCCGGACCCCCATGAGTTCCCTGGCCTTGGAAGCCTATTCCAAACTTTGCCCAGGGCCCCACTATAGCTCAAGCTAGTCCTTTCGTCCCCCCTGTGGGTTCCCTTGCCATGGAAGCCTGTTCCAAACTTCCTCAGAAGTGCTCTTTACTCAAGACAGTGCTCTTTAATCAAGTCAAAATTTCTGAGAAAATTTTGCTCTTTAACACAAAATGCTCTTTATTCAAGTCGCTCTTTACTCAAGGTACCGCTGTATATAAATATGGTTTAATTATAATACACTATTGCTATAAGTGTTTAACTAGGCGCTCTTCCAGGCCAAGGGCTGAATTTCCGGCCAAACATATCCAACCACCTGGATTTGATAACTGAATTATAAACCTTGCTTGTGCCTATATTATCTGCCTTGGTGTTACCTGGATGGGATAAAACTGGGGGAAAGTTTCCTTTAGTCCTTACTTGCTGGTTCTATGCAGCTGTTCAAATCTTCAAGCATTCAAGAGCTGCCCTTAAAGACCTGACAGTTTATTTTGTAAACATTTTTTGCTTTTTCCTTGCTTGGCACCCTCATTTATTTTAAAGCTTGCCATGGCCCTATATATTTCCTATTATCTTTGTTTGTTTCTTTGTCTGCTGTAGTTTTTCCTGCATTGGACTTTGCCTTTTTCCTTGTACAGATGCTTCTGTATCCTCTGAGTTGTATGAGTGCCATTTAGCTCACGTCTGGTTTATGTAAATCGTGCTTGTTCCTTAACTACTACATCCTGTGCAAATTGCACACACAGATGGTAACATAAAAATGGTGACCTTGGTTGATCATGATGGGACACACTGAAAAAGATATTCCTCTGTATACATTTTATAGCTCGTATGTATTAGAGAATTGGAGACAAAATGGAATCTTATTGTTGCCTCTTTCCCTACTTGTGCCAAATAACTTCATCCTGGTAGAAGAGTGGACTGTTTCCATAATAGTCTCATCAAGTGCTGGAGATCTCTGCTAAAACAGGTTTACACAAAAGCATTCAGAGTTTTTGCAGCCTAGAGCAGAATGTTTCATTATAGATTATCAAGGGGATTGGTAGGTGGACTTCTTCTGTCATTCTCCAATTCCTCTGAGGGGAGTGTTCAATATTAATTCAGTCATACTTCAGAAATAAATTAGCCAACTCTGCTTAGTAGGGTTTTTCCTTTATAAAACTGTTTGAAGAGAGTCTGTGGGGAAAAAGCTCTCGTCAACCCAATGTTCATGTAGATCAAATTTGTAAAAGCTCTGGGATGCCACTGTTTATTTTTATACAATGCTATTTAAAAGGGGCACTTGCTTTCCCTCCACCCAACACTGCATTCTTTAACAGCTATGTATTCAGGAAAAAAATTAATAGGTGCAGTTCTTTTTAAAAAAATATAATGATCAATCCACAAGTCCAATTCATAGGTCCATAAGTAAATCTATCTATCTACAGTATTTATATACCGCTTTTCAACTAACAAGTTCACAAAGCGGTTTCCAAAGAAAATGGAAAAATAATAATAGCTAATTAAATAGCTAATCAAAAGCTACATGCCTTCCTATGTAGCAGATTTCTGGTATTTGTTTTTTGCAACATGCTATGAATTGAATTTTATTTTATTTTTTGTGGGGGAGGACCAAATAAGTGATGAAAGTTGATGCCACTACTCAGCAGTTCAGTTTTGGGACTGGGTTCCTACATGGGCACCAAATCTCTTCAGGACCTTGGAGAGCATCTAGCACACATACAAAGAAAAGTTCTATGGCTTAGTATGGCTTCAATGGTGGGCAAACATTTTGGCGCATCATCTCTCCAACATGACACCATATGGCTTTATGGGAAAAATGAATCCATTCACACTTCAAATTTGATTTTTCATAAGTGAATACATTAACGGTAGAACATATATGAATGAATGAATTTTACTGAGCTTATTTTAATACACACGAGAACCATAATATAAGCATGTTGAACCAGTGTGGGGTGCAGGGAGAGAGTGGTGGATGGCATGGCAGGGTAGGGAGAGAGAGGTACCACCACAGCTGAGCTGTATTGGATGCAGAGCCTCCATGGAGGACTTTCACCCTTAAAAAGAGACTCTCAGTCTTTACCACCTCTAGAGCTGATGCAGAAAGAAGTAGCCTAATTGTGGAGCTGTTCCTCTTCTGTGGGGAAGGCGTGAAGGGGAGGTGGGTGCCATGGTAAACCTGGTCCCATAGGCAGCTCAGGATCTGGGTGTAAAAATAAAGGTTAAAGTTTTACAGACATGCTCTGAAATATTTAAAGATCAGCATTGCATGAAAATAGATTTATTCCCAGTTTTTCTTATACATTGGTTTTTTTTCTTAGCTTGTTTTATTCTTAATTAAGGTCTTCCATGCAGACATTAGATTAAAATAACTGATTCAAAACAAAGGTTATAAAGATAATGTATGGCTACCATATGATTACCCACCATGGGTGTTCTCAGTTTTGGGCCCTGGTGGGAGGTTTTAAATTTTTTTGGTCATGCCTCCCCTCCCTTAAATGAGTTGTTAAAAATATAATTAAACTTCAGATATGAACATTAATTATGAATAGAAGGAAGTTATGGGATTAGCAAAGGGCAACGTACCATGTTTATGAATTATAAATGGATTATAAATTGGAGCCTGGAAGCAATGGAAATGCTGATGAGAAAGAAGAAGGGAAAATATTATTTACTTTCTAACACCCAGTCCTATCCTTTCCCCACAGCAGCTCTTCAAATGGGTGTACTATATATACCAGTATACAGATTGGGTAGATTGGGAAGCTTCAAACAAAAAAGGGGGATTTAAATCCACTTACTCCTTCATAAGTGTCCTGCACTGGTGATTTTACTATTGTAAGTTCAAGGAGCAAAAGGAGGAGGTGAGACTGGTGCCAGAAGGGATATGTTCAGGCACATGGCCATTGCCACAAGATCCACCCCTACTGCAACCTACCCTTCCTCCAGTGCAACTCCCGCTTCCTGTCCTGCCATTCTACCTGCCTCAGTGGGCCTTTGCATTAAAACTTTGGCCTTCCTGCCAGCACAAGAACATCACACTAATTAGCACACTGCCAAATTGTGATTTATGGCTTTTTGCATGTGTTCCACCAGGACTTTCAGCTTGTAGGATTGTGCTGTGAGGAGGATAGCATGTAAACCCTCCCCCTATCACGTGCTATCTACAGTTTTGCTGTTTGATGGACATGGTGAATCTCGGTAGTGTAGGATCAAATGCCAGTTCACCCAATGCTTTTTGGTGGACCTATATCTCTTAGCTTCAGTTCAGTTCAGTTTTAAATTGGGGGGGGGATTGTAAAGCACATTGCTGATAAAATTGTTCTAGAAATAATTAGTTGTTCATGTTTAGACTAAACTCGTTGTTCATCTTGGAACTGGGGTGTGCAAAGGCAGTGATATACAGAGACCAGTGGTGCTGAGATTTCTACCTTGTCACTATATCCACATTGTCCTGCTTTTGAATTCCTTATCCTTATCTCTTATCAGATCCCAAAAATCTAACAATGAAATTTTCAAACTGGGACATAATGGTACCTAGCCTGAGAAGCCCTGCCTCTGCTCCCTTAAGGGGCAGGAAGGGAAAAAAAGGTAGCAATGCTGCTGGGGCCAGTTGGGGTTTCTTACCTTAGAAATAAATTGTCCTGCCAGCATCCAGGAATTGTGGAGAACCCTGTGTTTGTGGACCAGAAAATGGTGCTTTGCTCAGAAATGCAGGCTGATATGCACAGATCCCTCATCAAATACACAAGGGCTTTGAAACTATGGTGCATGGCATGGTTGTATCCATGAAAATGTCTTCTCTTAGAATTGAATTTTACATCCTATTCTACTAAAGAAATTGTTTTGAGATTTGTGGTATGGATAGGATGTTTTGCCTAATCTTAGAACACTCCGATCTCTTCTTCTACCCACTGTGAGGTTCATCTTATGCTAGGAGGAGAATAAATCTGCTTTACGCTTCGATAGTGTTATGTTATGGCTTCATACTCCAGGAGAGGAAGAAGCCTCCTTTCTATAAAAGGTGATAAAAGAGGAGAACAAAAGAGTAATAAAAGCACTCCAGATTCATGAATATAGCCTGCGAAACTGACCACTTTAGGTGTCTCAAGTGGTGATTCAGTGCTCTTGAGTTCTTGCAAACTCATAGTAGCTACAGTAGAAGTTGCATAAGTTCTACTGCAAATGTGCAGTGAAATTACCAGCCCATTTTTCCATGTTTAAATAGCATTTTGTCATATTCTGGCTGCTCCAGTGGTTTACTCACTAACAATGAATGACAATATTGGGGTGGGGAGGAGATGGTGCCAAACTGATCACACCATCACTGGGAACATTTGCCAATTTCCATGTGCTGTGAACCAGTTTCCATAGGTTGTGAAAGTGAGTTGCAGTTTCTGTGTCCTGAGGAGTAGAGAACCCTTCAAGGGTTCCATAGAGCTCTCTGCAACTCCCAGAAGACACCATCCCTTAAGGGGGCAAAGACCTCCTTGGACTGGGGGATTGTGATCCACCAGTTTGAGAACCACTCGCCCCCAAATCCAGAGTAACTACGGGAGCACATTAGAGACTTTACGTGCACCCATAGTTACTGCACCACCTAGTGAAAACCTATGGGAAATTCATATTGGAATCCAGAGTAAGTTGTTCTTACACCGGAGCAAGGACTCCCTGTAGGTACTCTGGATTTTGCCCTGGGTTACAGTAAAGATCAGTTAAGCTGCAAAGCTAACTACACTTAGCTGGGAGCAAGCCCTATTGATTGTAATGGGACTTACTTCTGCATAGAGAAACATAGGATTGGGCTGTCAGACATGATATATTTGAAACACTTTTACTACTTAGAAAAAGCTGCATAAATGCATTAATCTTAGTATTAATTTTATTGTATGACAGTTGATTGTGATTGAACGTTATAATTTGAACCTAAAGTAGAATCCATTAACATTTCTTCCAAGGTTATCCTCTGTATGGGCAAAATCCAGAGTAACTACGGGGAGTCGTTGCTCTGGTTTAAGAACAATTTACTCTGGATTCCAATATGAATTTCCCATAGGTTTTCACTAGGAGGTGCAGTAACTACGGGTGCAGTAACTACTAACATACATGCTCCCATAGTTACTGTGGATTTGGGGGTATGGTGCCCATAGTAGCATAGCTGGAGGGGTGCAAGGCACTATGTTTTGCAAAAGCCTCACTGCAGCAAGCAAGAGGCTCTCACCTTGGGAGCCATTCCAAACAGTTGGAGAAAAATGGAGGTGTATACCTGGTTCCAATGAGGAGGGAGCGGGGCCCCTGCAAAACGTAGCGCTTTGCACCCCCTCTAGCTATGTCACCGGTTTGATAGAGTCGGTGACATAGCTAGAGGGGGTGCAAAGCGCTACGTTTTGCAGGAGTGCTGAGCTGAGCTTATTGACTAACCCTACAATCCAGAGTAACTACGGGAGCACGTAAGAGACATTACGTGTACCCATAGTTACTGCACCATCTAATGAAAACCTATGGGAAATTCATACTGCAATCCACAGCAAATTGTTCTTACACCGGAGCAAGGACTCCCCATAGTTACTCTGGATTGTGCCCATAGGCTGCAATCCTAAACTCACTTTCCTGGGAGTAAGACCCATTGAACACAATGGGGCTTACTTTTGAGTAGATATGGTTAGGATTGTGCTCTTAGTTGTCTTTTAATCTTGAGAAAGCTTACAAAGATCTTCTTTTTGCCTCAGAGGTTCACAAAGGCAGGCTTTAAGTAGATGAAGGATCTGAACTGGAAAATTAGGGGATCAATTTCCATTTGAAGGATTTGTAGCCTTAAGCAAAGCAACTTTTTGATGGATGATTACCCAACTGCTTAATATGAGTCAGGGCTCATTCAGTCCCATGTGCCTCTCATAGACATCAGCACTGGAGTACACACAGTTTAAAAGTTTTTGTGTATACAGGCTTCCCTCACTTTCTGTTGACTCATTTCCTGATGGTTCTGCTCTTTCAACACCTTTCAATTCCAGTAGTGCCTTGATTTATGAGCATAATTTGTTACTGAAGCAAGCTTGTAATTCAGAATGTTTGTAATACAAAGCGGATTTTCCCATAGGAAATCATGGAAACACAGACAATTGGTTTCACAACCCACAAATATTTATATTAACCCAAAAATATTAACTGTATATAAAAAATCAAGTCAAATTAAATCAAGTCAAAATTTCTGATAAAATTTTGCTCTTAATACAAAACACTCTTAATTCAAGTCACTCTTAAAATAAAGGTACCACTGTATACCCTAACTCATTCATTCAACACATGCTTTGCTCTTTCAACCTCTCTGCTGGTCTGAAGGCTAAAATTGTCTTCCCTGGTGTTGATTTGCTTGTGACATGGTGATCAAACTGTTTTTAGCATTTCATTATGACTTAATTCAGAAAGTAACCATTATTCAAATATTCATTGCCGATATTCATTGTCCGCACATGCCTTTGTTCAATTTACTGTAATTTGTTGTGTGTTCTGGCCATTTGTTAATAAATATGTGTTATTTAGGCTTTTGCAAGTGATAGGTATGTCTTTTCAGTGACCATTTTGCATTTGCAAGCTGAAAAAATCTGGGTTCCACTTTTCAACAGTTTTCACTTTTGAATGTTGCTCTGGTCCCTAACCCATCCAATAAGGTGGAGAAGCCTGTATGTAGTCAACAAAGGGTACAATCCTAAAGACACTTTCCTGGGAGTAAGACCCACTGAACACAATGGGGCTTATTTCATAGAATCACAGAGTTGGAAGGGACCTAGTAGGTCATCTAGTCCAACCCCCTGCCTGCAGCAGGAATTCCCCCTAGAGCATCCCCAACAGGTGCTCGTCAAGCCTCTGCTTAAAGATCCCTAGTGAGAGAGAGTCCACCACCTCCCTTGGCAATCTGTTCCACTGCCGAGCCGCCCTCACCGTCAGGAATTTTTTCCGGATATCCAACCGGAACCTCCTCTCTTGCAGTTTGTACCCATTGGTTCTAGTTCTGCTTTCAGAAGCAGCTATGAACAAATGAGCCCCTTCCTCCCTATGACAGCCCTTCAGGTATCTGAAGAGGGCAATCATGTCTCCCCTCAGCCTCCTCTTCTCCAGGCTGAACATCCCAAGTTCCCCCAACCTTTCCTCATAGGGCTTCCCTTCCGTCCCACTGATCATTCTTGTCACTCTCCTCTGGACTTGCTCCAGTTTGGCTGCATCTTTCTTCAAGTGAGGTGCCCAGAACTGAACACAGTACTCAAGGTGAGGTCTTGAGTAGATTGGTTAAGATTGTGCTCTAAATGGACATATCTGAATGAAAACAGTACCTCTTGCAATGATAATAATTGACTGTTTATATCATTTATTTTAATGATATAACAACAACAACAACAACAACAACAACAACAACAACAACAACAACAATAATGATAATGATAATGATAATGATAATGATAATAATAATAATAGACTCTTGGGAAGGGTCCGACTGGTGATGTGAATGAAACCAGCACAAAATTGTTCGCTGTGTATTTATGGATGATGATGATGATGATGATGATGATGATGATGATGATGATGATGATGATGATGATAAATGATTATTGTAAGAAGTGATGAATTTCACTTAATGAATTTCAAGGAGGAAAGAGAAAGTTTGGCAACTGAAGTAAGAGACTTACTTCCAGGCTGTTCCCAATGGCTGGAAGAACCGGCACAGAAATACTTCTGTAAAAAACAGAGTGGAGAAATGAAATCTTGCATACAAGAAATGAAATCCTATATACCAGTGTTTCTCAACCAGTGGCATGAATACTACCAGTAATACTTGAGATGGTGTCTGATGGTACTCCCTGGACCACTGGTGCCTTACAGTGAGACGAAAACATGGTGGTAGGAGGATTGGCTCTGCAGGCAAAGTTCAAAAGTATGCTTATCCATGCTTGAAAATCCCTCCCATCCACCTTGAGCCTCTGACTTGCCATTTCTGCAATCCTAAAACACTTTCCTGGGAGTAAGACTCATTGAATAATAATTGAATACACTTACATTTGAGTTTACATGGTTGGGAATGTGCTCTTTGTCACATTATAGTTTCCCATATTCTAGTTTCCCAACCTAGAATTAACTGGCAATGATGTCTTGCCAGTTAATTTGCCAGAAATTCCAGTTGTTTTGTTTCATATATATTTGAAGTCCATATATTTGCAAACAAACAGCTGGGAGAAAAGATAATTCACTGCAAATTTTCATTAATTCAGGCTTCTATATTTTTGTTTCATTTCAGTGCGCTGATTTAAAATAGTGGCACAAGTGGTTAAAACACTGTGCCTGTTAACCAGCAGGCCAGGGTTCGAGACCTGGGTCGGCCCCACAAGACAGGGTGAGCTCCTGTCCTTAGCCCAGCTCTGCGACGCCAGCTGGATCCAATCGTATTGACTCTGCCTTTCCATTGGACTAATTCAATGGCGTGGAAAGGGGGGATTTGCTGCTTGGGTAACAGCCTATCCTCCATAACAATCCAACCCAGGCTTTTGTGCTTCGCATACAGCGTATGCAGCGCAGAGCACGATACCATAGTCTCTCAAGACTGACGGAGGCCTGCTTTTTAAAATAGTAGGTAGGTTGCCTTATTACACAGCATACATTATCAATTAAAATACAGTGCCTTTCATTGAATCCTTTAGTATTTCTGTGAGCAAAGTAATGCTTCACTTTCTAAACTGGCTCCTTATCAAGAAAAAATATTGGAGATTCATGAATGGGCCATGATGAATGAGTTTCTATCTGCTATTGGAAAAACCAGCAAGTGTGAAGAGAATAAAATATCGATAAAGTGTACTTAGAAGAAAGGCCTTGCTGGAATATCAAACATTTTTCTGCTCACTTAAGCATGACCATTAGGGCTTACTGGACACAGGTCACAACTGATTCAGTCAAGTTCAGACTTAAAACTGAAATAGGGCAACTTTCCCCCAAAACCAAAGTAATTACGGGTGCACGTAAGAGACTTTATGTGCACCCGTAGTTACTGCACCACCTAGTGAAAACCTATAGGAAATTCATATTGGAATCCAAAGTACCATACCCTACAATCCAGAGTAACTATGGGAGCACGTAAGAGACTTTACGTGCACCCGTAGTTACTGCACCACCTAGTGAAAACCTATGGGGAATTCATATTGCAATCCAGAGCAACTTGTTCTTACACCGGAGCAAGGACTCCCCGTAGTTACTCAGGATTGCACCCTAAGTTGTTCTTACACCAGAGCAAGGACTCCCCATAGTTACTCTGGATTTTGCCCTTTAGAAAATTAAATTTTTTTTAATTTTTTTTAGAAATTGGCAGCTGAAGCTGCTTTGAAGAGAATTCTCTCATGGAAGTCTGTGGGTTTCATACCTTCCTGGTAAGATGCTCCTCACTGCATCTTGGATCCCACCTATAGATTCCATTTTTTTTAATACATGGGGATCTGCAAACATAAACCGAGGTCCAACCTATGTAGACTAAAATGGGTAAAACTCATCCTAAGAAGCTTAAAAACATTTGAGAACAATGCAGTATAAAGAGCAAAGAACCAATTAAGAAATATCACCGGTTTTTTAAAATGACTGTCTTCGTTATGTGAGATGAATCAACACAAAGTTTTGAAATAATCAAATGGATGCAAATGAATCTGCTTCTGCTAAGTTCCCTTAATAGCAGAAGATATTTCATATTTTGTTATAATGACCTTTACACAATTTGTACAAGTCACCACTTGATTTTGGGTAATTTGTTAATCACACACTAAATTCATAC
This sequence comes from Cryptoblepharus egeriae, assembly GCA_030015325.1. Lineage (NCBI taxonomy): Eukaryota > Metazoa > Chordata > Lepidosauria > Squamata > Scincidae > Cryptoblepharus > Cryptoblepharus egeriae. Next base: position 7,458,691 of record JAREYC010000004.1, read on the forward strand.
CCTTTTTCTTCAAACTTTAAGATGAATGTCTTGTATTTAAATCTTGACCTATTACTGTTATTACTAAAAGCCTATGTGATTAGACAATTTTGTTCTCTCTTTCCATTTATGTATTTATTTTGGGTAGTAGTAAAACTAGGGTAAAAGGGCTGTGGTGGCGCAAGTGGTTAAGACACTGTGCCTGTTAACCAGCAGGCCAGGGTTCAAGACTCGGATCCTACCAGACAGGGGTGAGCTCTTGTCCTTAGCCCAGCACCTACCAACCTAGCAGTTTGAAAGCATGTAAATGCAAGTAGATAAATAGGTACCAGCATTCTGGGAAGGTAACAGCGTTTTTGTGTCATTGTTTTTGTGTCTGACAAAACCCTAACCTGGCACAAGTCCTGGGGATGTTGCAAAAGTGTTGTAAGGTACTTCTGCACCACTCATGGGGGAGGGCCTGGGCACAGATATCCACTGGCCTCCCCACACCGCAGCACGAATGGGTACATGAGTGAAGTTGGCTGGCCAAAATTGGTAAGAATTGTGCCCTGAAAGAATTAGAAACACAGGAAAGGGGTTTTCATCTCTTTGAAATTCTATATTGGCAGTAGTGCAACATCCCCAGATGTCTTGTTGATAATCAGGAGTCTAATTCTATGCTCTGCTGTGCCCCAGCATCTTTTTGCTTTGCATTTTGAAGGTCAATAGAGAAAATCTGCATCCCTGATGTTTACAAAATTTGCACTTGCAACACAGGCCAAGCAGTTAGGTTGTTATGTTGACTTATGTTCACATAGCCTATCGACTGTATACAAATCCAAACACAAAAAAAGCAGGCCTCCATCAGTCTTGGAAGACTATGGTATCGTGCTCTGCATACGCTGCATGCGAAGCACGAAAGCCTGGGTTAGATTGTTATGGAGGATATGCTGTTACCCAAGCAGCAGATCCCCCCTCTCCACGCCACTGAATTAGTCCAATGGAAAGGCAGAGCCAATACGATTGGATCCAGCTGCGTCGCAGAGCTGGGCTAAGGACAGGAGCTCACCCTGTCTTGTGGGGCCGACCCGGGTGTCGAACCCTGGCCTGCTGGTTAACAGGCACAGCGTCTTAGCCACTTGCGCAGCACAAAGGAGCTGTAAAAACCCCAGAGTCACAATCCTGCCACCTAGATTCCCAGAGTCCATGACAACACCACCAGCATGCAATAACCACTGGGTTAAAAGCCTGCATGCGAAACAGGCATGGAAGGAGTTGAATTGCCCATGACAATGGGAGACTGCGCCATTAAGTCAACATAGCACAGCTGCAAACATGCAAGGGTATCATAGCATCTTCTACTGTAGGTACTGTTTGGGCAAGGACAGTAAGGAGGCCTTCAGTGCTTCCTGGTGGTTTGTCTGATCTTGTCATGAAGAATCCCAGCTTTTCTCCCTGTTTAATAACTGCATGTAGTTAGAGATGCCTAGAAATAGCACACCAGCCCAGGATGCTGGTTTAAGTTCTGTGAATGTAGCACCACATGAGTGCTTGCACCAGGCACTGAATGCTTGCCTGCTTTTGGAATAGAGGGTGCTGTACTAAACATGTAGCTCCACAGTTATGGTCTGGTGGAGAGGCGCAGTGAAATTCTGTAGATAGTGAGTTCTGCTTCATGTACCGGGATAGCAGCCTAGACATCCTAAGATTAATACTTTATTACGGTCAACCAACCTGAAAGAAAAAAGGGATCCTGAACTTTTAGCCAGCAGTACCAAAGGCCAGAGTATTTAGTGTACCCCAAGAGTACAGCTAGATTACCCTTCATCCAGACATTAAAAATAGAGTCTATTCCAAAATCCAGACATTTCTGTAGGAGAGAATTTGAGAAGAAAGATATATTCATTATGGTGTTTTAAAAAGCTTGCTGTTTGGGGCATCTTTTAAAAGGTGATTGGTTGAATTTCATTATTGCAACAATTACATGTTTCATTTTTAAAAAAGAAGCCCTAAAAGATGCTTCAACTAGTTTAACATCACCCATTAGGGCAAAATTCAGAGTTACTATGGGGAGTCCTTGCTCCGGTGTAAGAACAATTTACTCTCGATTGCAGTATGAATTTCCCATCGGTTTTCACTAGGTGGTGCAGTAACTTACGTGCAGTAACTTACGTGTCTCTTACTTGCTCCCGTAGTTACTCTGGATTTGGCTGTTAGTAAGATAAGCATATCAGTTTTCTACAGCTAGCGTTTTTAGCACCATAATACATGCATCTTTACCAGATGCAAGCTGGCTGATTGCAGATGGGAAGAATCTGGAAAAAAAGCTGGCTTGTCTTCCTTGCCAACCCAGCGTGTGTGACTTTACTTTTGTAAATATCATTACCTGTGTGTTATATTTTTCTGTTTTTCTCACTGTTCTGAAAATCCCTCCATAGGGACTCATCCTATGGTTTTTTTTCCACCTGAAACCAACACTGTTCAAATGTCCCATTATCCTAGAATAGCTTGTAGTGAAAGCCATTTATTAGACAACTGCAAAGATTTTGTTTCATTGGGATTCAAAGAAAAGGTTTTTCATGCTGTGTCTGTATTAGAAATTTGTGATCGTCTACTGGAGAAAGAGAACATTACAATGAATCACCATTTTAGGAGATTTTGAAAGATGCTCCTTTATCCAGACAGTGGCATATAGGAAGCTTGGCCAGTAAAGAACTATCCAAAATATGAATTCTTCTTACTTCAACTTCATGTTCGCTTATTGAACATGGTTTCATTCTGATCATTAGGGACATAAACTACCACAGAAGTTTACCCTTAATTCAGGGGAAGGTAAAATGGAAAATCTGCATTTATAGTTAAGAACTACAGGAGCACCCTCCAGTGGTGATGCTGATCTGCATGTTCGGTTTCAGTAGTACGTTACAGGGGCATGAAATTATCTTCATGCATCCATGCTGACGTAAAAAAGTCATAGCAGCTAATATGAATTCTGGTATATTTTTCTTGACATTCTTTTGTGATTCTATAATAATATAGCCTAGAATATATAGGCTAGAATTGTCTTACTGTAGAGTAGCCTGCCTAAAGCCTCATCCTCAGGGTGACCAAATGTCCTCTTTTTTAGGACATCTTGGATTTTAGCCTTAGGTTTGGGGCAAAAAACAACAATAACATCAATGTCCTCCTTTTTCTTGTAAGCAGGAAGCATGTAGATTTTTGTTAAAAATCAGGAATACGAGTATTTTAAAATTACTGATGGTGAGGGCAGTTTGGCAGTGGAACAGATTGCCAAGGGAGGTGGTGGACCCTCCCTCACTGGGGATCTTCAAGCACAGGCTCGACAAGCACCTGTTGGAGATACTCTAGGACAGTGATTTTCACACCGGTGTGCTGTGGCACACTGGTGTGGTGTGGCCCATTCTCAGATGTGCCGCGGAAATTTGGGTATTGACATTCATTAATAGGAAAATTGGGGGATTTGAAGTCTGGTGTGCCTTGTCAATGGTAAAAACAATTGATGGTTTGCATTGACAATTTCAGTGCCTTGTTAACTGTGCTGTGAGATGAAAAAGGTTGAAAATCACTGCATTAGGAGGATTTCCTGCTACAGACAGGGGTTTGGACTAGATTATCTACTCGGTCCCTTACAACTCTATAACACGATGGCTGCAATCCTAAACACACTTTCCTTAGAGTAAGCCCCACTGAACACAATGGGGCTTACTTCTGAGTAGACATGGTTAGGATTGTGCTCTATGTGTAATAGTTTTAAATTTAGTCATCATACAGTGTTAAATTAAGCACTATATATGCAATTATATATGAGTGTTTTAGTTTTTTAGGAAAGCAATATATATGAGTGTTTTAGTTTTTATTGCAAGGCTCCTGCATGGCAGGAGAGGAAGCTGAACACCTTCCATATGCGCTGTCTCCGACATATTCTTGGCATCACCTGGCGTGACAAAGTTTCAAATGACGCAGTCTTGGAACGTGCTGGAATCTCTAGCATGTTCACACTTCTGAAACAGCGGCGTCTACGCTGGCTTGGGCATGTCGTGAGAATGGCTGATGGTCGGATTCCAAAAGATCTCCTATATGGAGAATTAGTGCAGGGAAAGCGCCCTAGAAGGAGACCACAGCTGCGATACAAAGACATCTGCAGGAGGGATCTAAAGGCCTTGGGAATGGACATCAACAGCTGGGAAACCCTGACCTCTGACCATTCAGCGTGGAGGCAAAAGACCCAGCATGGCCTTCTCCAACTGGAAGAGACACTTGTTTGGCAGGCTGAAGCAAAGAGACAGACCCGGAAGCAGCAAAACCTGGGCCTGGGCAGGGGACGGAATTTATTTGTCCTCAGTGTGGAAGGGATGGACACTCTCACATTGGCTTCTTTAGTCACACTAGATGTTGTTTCAGGACCTCCAATCAGAGCACGATACCATAGTCTTTCGAGACTGAAGGATGCCAATGGAAAAGTTTTTATTTTGTCATGTCCTACCTTTTTCTTGGGTGTTCTCCATTTTGGGGTGCTCTTTTTTGGTTAAGTATATGGTCACCCTGCACATCACATTAGTTCAACAAAACCTGTAGGAATGACTGGTGTGTTGCATGTGTAATTCAGGGCTGAGAGTTTTTCCTTTTTAACCGAGGTTGGAATAGGGTGGGTGTTAGACTTCTGCTTCTTGAGAATCTCAGCATTTAAGGTTTGGTTGGCTGGCTTTTTAAATAGCCATTATCAGCCCCTCTTCAATGTGAAGGTAGGATTGACACAGGCTATGTAGATCTGAGAAGTAAATAATTATTTAATAAGATCTTTTTCCTTTCCTTGTCTGTGGCACTAGAAATGGAGCCTGGAGAATCTTAAAGTTGTTCAAGTTATATTCAAGTACATTCAGGTGTACTTTCTGAGAAAAAAATATCTTGAAGACACCGGCTTTACAGTACAATCATCTGCATTGTTATTCAGAAGCAAGTCCCACTGTGTTGAGTGGGGCTAATTCTCAAATAAGAATGCATAGTATAGCAGTTTTAATGGTTTGCTATACTTAATGCAAAACAGTGCTTCTGATTTTCTAGTGTCTTTCTTTGCATTACAAGTGTGTTGCTTCATAAATAGTAAATCAGGGTATTGTGAACTCTTCTTTACCTTTCCATGCCTCTCTAGAGGCATCTTCTGATCCTTTTTGATATCCCACTGAAAAATCATAAATCCATGAAATATGACAGTCTGGGCCATCTTCTGAAAGTCCTCATTTTATTCAGGATCAGTCAATCAATATCAGTGCATGGTTTTATTTATTGAATTTAAAAATGAGACTCCAAAGTGGTTATTGGTCATCATAAACCAAAACTGCCTGCAATCCTAATCTCCAGTTAGGTTGGCATAAGCCCCAGCATAAATCCTATGCTGACCTGGGGGTGTCACAAAAATGCCATAATGCATTTCTGTCCCACTCTACAGCACACATATACAATGACCTCCCCACACCACTACAGGAAGATATGCTGGCTAAGTTATGCTGGCCCAAAATTGGTTAGGATTGTGCCCTCAATAAACAATTAATCAAAAATCTTAAAAGAAAAATAAAGGTGGAGGAGACATAATTGGACTGCTATTTATTATATGGATCTGTAGGTTGGCAGTTCAGTGGTTTCAGACCAAACTAGCGCATGAAGGAGTGAGTTCCTCTTACTTGTCCCAGCTCCTGGCAGCCTAGGGTTTTGAAAGGAGGCAAATGGAAGTATATAAATAGGTACCACTTTGAAAAGGAGGTAAATGCAAGCATATAAATAGGTACCACATTCTGTACATCTTTGGCATTTCATCATGCCAGCCATTTGACTTGCTGGCCACATGGTTGGCTATACGCTGGCCATATGAAGAGGCATCTTCAGGTAACACTTGCTCTTGGACTTTGAAGCAGGTATAAGTCCCAGCACAAGTCCTGTGCTGGTTTGTTGTGTCATAAAATTGCCATAAGGCACCTCTCACCACTCTTGGAGGGGAGTTTAGAACAGTGCACAAGACATATGCCAGCCTCCCCACACCACCATGGAAATGAGTGAGTTATGTTGGCCTAAATTGATTTAGGATTACGCCCTCAGTGTGTCCACAGCTATAGGTTCAGTCCCTCAATGGTCAAATCTACTGGTCCAAAATCTACAGATAGGACCCTTCGGTATGCCACTTTTCAACCAGAATAGTTCACAAAGTGGTTTACATAATAAAATCAATCAATCAATTGTTTACTGACCCACAGTCTCATTGGGCTCATACCCTACAATCCAGAGTAACTATGGGAGCATGTAAGAGACATTGCGTGCTCCCGTAGTTACTGTACCACCTAGTGAAAACCTATGGGAAATTCATATTGCAATCCAGAGCAAACTGTTCTTACATCGGAGCAAGGACTCCCCATAGTTACTCTGGATTGCGCCCATAGTCTTAAAAATAATGCAGAAGAGACATCCACCAGCAATATTTACCAACAATATTTGCCTTTGTTGGGCTGGGGCAAAGAAAGAGAGTTGCTATCTCTCTCTTGAATGTAAGAGGACACCATTCTTTATTTCTTCATGAAACAGAAATATTTGGAAAGTGATCTATGGCTGGAATCAGAAGTCTCAGAAGCTAGTTTTTCAGGAAGGCATGAAACTCCTCAGTTACACAGTGCTCTGCAAGGGCAGATAGGATGCCAGATAAGGGCAAGGTCAAGCTACAGCTGCTACAATTTTTCAGGAAGCTTTCCATGTAAACAAGGTGGGAGAAATTTGGGCGGAGAATCTGTTTTTTTTAAATCTGGCTTGAAGCTTGAAAGTCTTATCCTGCTATCCTAAAGACACTTTCCTGGGAGTGAGACACATTGAAGACAATGGGACTTACTTTTGAGTAAACATGGTTAGGATTGTGCTCGATGACTTTAGTCTAAAGATAGAGGACCGGAGTACCCTGCCAACCTGGCATTTGTCTGACTATCACCTAATAATGGGTGCTTTGATAGCAAGACAGGTACATTGCATTGATACAGCATGCAAGACTGTATTGAGACTTGGAGACTCCATATCAAAAATGGCCCCATATATCTAGCTGGTTCAATTCAGTTGTCGGCAAATTAACAACTCTTGATCTTTCCCCTGAAATTCTAGCCAATATGGACCTTCCAACAGCCCATCAAACTATAAAGCTCAGGTTATGGGAGCAAGAAACAGAAACTCTGCTCACTAATCTGAACCCAACTTGCTCGCCTTCCTTTTTTGGCCTATCTCCTTTATTTGGCCGCCCGACAAATTATTTTTTCCATCTAATTGACCCTAAAAAAAGGAGAGACTTCTTATTGGCGAGATTAAATATCTTCCCATCAGCTTATCACCAGGGAAGATATTCCAACACGGCACCACAGAACAGACTTTGTTTTTCTTGTTCAGCCGAACCTGATACTTTGGGCCACATCCTTCTTCGTTGTCCTGCCCATCATGTCCTCAGAACTACCTTCCTTGAACCTTTTCTCCTCTCCCTTCCTACCTCTCTTACTGATCCCCTGCCTATCCTTCTCAGTGATTTTTTCCCCTCCTATCACAGACCTGGTGGCTGAATTCCTGTTAGCAGTTTCCATGGGCAATCATAACACTCCCCTTTCCTTCACCCAGTCTTAGATTTGTTAATCTTGGCCTATTGATCTGTTCTGTATATTGCTAATCCTTTTTATTCTATATGCCAATAAAGGTTATGTTATGTTATGTATCAAAAATGGAATCTAAACTGGGTATTCTTCAGCCCTGCAAGTCTGCTGATTATGCCAGTTTATCAGACAAAAGCAGAAGAAAAGGAAATATACTCTTGCTAAATAGTTTTCACATTCAGCAAGATCTGTACAGGAAGATGGGATAATGGATGAAAACTGAACTTTGACATTATTTTCATAATGATTAGACTCTGGTGTGGTGTAGTGGCTAAAAGACTGAGCTGAATGAGGACTTCAGTGGTTTGAATCTTGCCTTTTCAATTAACTCATAGCATAGCGTGTCCTTATGCAGTCTGAACCCTCCAAACCTCTACTCCCTTACTGAGGTTGCTACAATGTGGATTTACATTGCAAGGTTGTGTATTTACATTGCAAGGTTGTTAGCTGATCCTGATAACATCAAGATAACTCATTTGAAATATTTTTGCACAGTCAAGCACCACTTCGCAAATATTAAGTGTACAAATATTAAGTACGTTGGAGTTGTAAAATGGCAACTAGAAACAACTGAAGGGACATCTTGAAAGTCATATATAGTGTCCTGTTTCTCTGATATGTGTAGTTATCTGTTCAAATTCCCCATCTCATATAGGGTTGCCATAATTTTCTTACACAAAATCAGGAGAGGATCATTTGTCATATTTGCCAGTATGGGAACACAATCCCCCCAAATCAGGACTGTCCCTGTTTTTCCAGATGTATGGCATCCCTGATCTCATAACTTTTGATATCAAGTCATGTTATAAAGGTATTTGATACATTTCCACTGTAAGTGAGTGCTTTATTAAGTCACAACTACGAAAACAGCAAGCATTTTTAGATCCATCCAACTGCTACTTAGCAGAATCCAATCTGTTCTCCCTCATATTAATTTTAAGCAATGAACAAGGTGATCATTGCCAAGTTCAAAATTAAATAGAGGCATAAATTGCCCACCCAATGAAATGATATAAAAGCTTTCTATTCCATTTCTGATACTTGCAGTTAGTCACTTGTAAAATAATCATGAAAATTCAAGAGGGGACTCTGACAGGCTTTATTTTCCTTTCTGCCATTCTGTTAAGTCTTGCACAAAAAGAGATTTTGCATTTCGTTTTGCAGTCAGTTGGGTTTAGACTATTCTGATCTCCCTAATATTGGTTAGCCTGCAACTGAAGCATTAAATTATTTTTACAGCAGCAAGTCAGACATAGTCCTATCATGAAGCAGGTGGTGGATTCCAGTAGTATTAAGAGTGGGAAATTTATTGATCCAACCTATAGCATAAATACACAGTGGGAAGCTCCTGTGCAGACTTCATTGATGTGAATGGAAACCGTACGTGTCCAAATGTATGCCCTCTTTTTTACCTCTCGCTTTCAGAGGGGTATTTGTAGGAATAGGATCTAATGGGTTTGTCCTATGTTAATTAGCAGGAATGGATATTATTTGAATTTTCTATCTCATGTAACAAGATCTCTTGGGCCATCGCTACTACCTACAACTGGATCTTTAAATTTTGCATCACTAAAAATAATATAATACTCGAGAAATTTTTTTTGTGAAATCCGTAAAACTGCTAAAGCAACTTCCTTTGATCCAAGACTCCTTCCCGGTGCTCTGGTTACCACATATCATAAGGGAAAGGAGGAAACACCACGGTCCAGGGCACAGCAATGGAGCTGGAGAAGATGTGAGATCTCTGTGGGGAAGCAGCAGCAGGCCCAGCCACCAGCAGAGCAAGCAGGAGATTTTGAAGACACATGGGTGAGGACTCTTGCAGTTTTTATGCCCACTGGGAGGCCTCCTCCTCCCGAGCAGCAGGTCCTGGGTATTCACCCTTGGAGAGAGGCTGTAGGAGTCCCAAACACAGCCCAAGGCACAGTAATGGGGCTGAAGAAGATGCTGGCTCTCTAAGGGGAAGCAGCAGCAGACCCAGTTACCAGCAGAGCAAGCAGGAGATATTGTCACCTATGGAATAGCACTGTTTGCTAAATCTGCTAGAACTATTTGTGCTAATTTTTTGGGAACCTTTGCAATAGACTGTAAAGGAGATTCCTTAACATGAAGGGGGCACATGTGTTAGTCTAAATATGATTTTAACTGTATTTTGTATTCTGAATGAATCTTTAACTGTGCTTTTGTTCTGAATGGATTGGGATTGCGAATGATTGTGATGGCTTTTAGCTAATACAATAAACAGTTGGCCTAAATATAATATGCATTTTACAATGGGCTTATGATTGCTGCCAACAGGACAAACAGGACAAACATGGGAGAGATAATCCAATCAGTAATAGAAACACTGAAGCAAATGCAAGCTTTATGGGCAGTGTCACATCAATAGCACCGTTAGCAACACCTTGGCCATGTGCAGAGTAGTGTGAGTCCTCTCCTACACCGAGGAGTGCAGAGTAGTGTGCGAGTCTCTCCAACACAGAGGAGTGCAGAGGAGTGTGTGAGTCCTCTCCTACACAGTGTGAATAGTGACATGCCCTTAACACCACTTGAAGATTGCAAGTCTACTATCCATAGTGTACAGGTGTGATAACTGGGGTGAATCCATTCTGGAAGCAAGGAGGGGGTGCCAGGTTCAGATGGAGGGGTTGATATAGGCATTTCCATAACACCACATCACTCCACCCCAGGTGTCAGTAGGTCATACCCTGAGCTGACATGCCAAATTCACAGGATTAGGAAGCCTCCAAGGCTAGCCTAATTGCTGCTGAGGACCAGGAGTGTGGCACCTGGGAAGGGCTTGCTCCCAAGAAGACCTGCCTCAGATCACACTGAACAAGGAACAGCTGTGATGCCAACCCAGGAGTCTGGCAACCAGCAACAGCTGCAGCCTGAGACTGCAATCCCTGTAGTGTAGGGTGGGTGCAAGGTGAATGGCTCCTGGAGTGGGCTGTGGGAATTGGGCCTTTTCATGAGGTTGACAGGCAGGAGTGGTGCTTAGGCTGGTGTAAGACTTAGAACTTTTTGTTTTGCTTCCATTGTACTCTGGCTTATCATGGGTCCCAATTGGTCTACTCAGATTTGTTCCTGCTCCTGAGGTGGCCTAAGTCAGAGGGGCTGGAATGGGTTGTGTCTGCCCCATAAACAGCCTCTGGATATAGACTAACTGCACTGTCCTAGGTCATTCCCCACATACCCTCAACATGCCCCTTCTGAGCTGCCTAGGCTAGCACTGCTTGGTCAGTGCAGATTCATGTCTTGGGCCAGCCTAAGTGGACATAGGCCAGCCCAGGCCTTTTCTGGTGCAGCCAGGCTAGTCTATCTGGCATTAGGCCAGCCCAGTGCCATATAGACTGGCCTAAGTGCACTTTAGGATTGCAGCCACAATGAGCTTACTTCTGAGTAAACTAAATAACAGTTTTCAAACACCTGCTTACCAGTAAGCAAATCTCTTGGAACTGAGACCTGATTTAGAATGCTTCTGAGTAGGGGCTGTGTTGCTGCCTTTTCTCTGATTCAGAATCAGAATTGTGTAGATTTTCATTGACTTATTATTTATTGTTGTTTTGACTTTCCCTTTCAGGATTTGCTGCTTTTTGCATGTCTTAGAAGTGCTTTTTCTCTCTATAAAGTTACTGAAAAAAGCTCTCATAAAACTTCACTAGCGAACCATTTATGTCTACAATCCATTCTTTCTCTCCCTCTCTTTGGCAGAGTTCATATTGATCCCTTGTCTTAAGACAGACTAACATTTTTCATTAGAAGCCCTTGTTTTCACTGGTTTATAACTTTGCCAGATTTTTTGGTCAATAGCCCAGGTTCTAGTTCTGTGGCTCAAGGGAGTTTGGGGCTTATACTTCTCAAATAGCAGCCATCCTGCTTATCCGGCTTTATATGGAGAAGGGGGCTTTCTCCATCTGTAACAGTTTTTTAAATTCTGGCTTTTGTCTTCTTAACATTTCTCTTCTTCTGAAATTACAGCAATGCAGGCTTTTTGGAAATTCTTGTGGTAATGAATGAATGAATGAATGAATGAATGAATGAATGAATGAAGGGTGCTGTATAGTGAAATCTAGAACTCTCACTGTTTGCTGTCGGGGGCAAGGCCTTCTCATTTGTGGCCCCATCATGGTGGGATGCTCTCCCTAGGAGAGCTTGCTTACCTTTAATGCTAAGGACACAATCCCAACCAACTTTCCAGCACTGTGATTAGGCAATGCAACTCTGATGTTCGGCAACAAATATTGCCTTCCCTTGGGAATAAAAGCACCCCCTCCCCCTGCCAACTGCTGGCTACAGCACATGCTCCAATGCCACAGCTATGCCAGGGCTGGAATGTTGATAGGATTGTGCCCTGTATGGTTTTAGAGGCCAAATGTGTATTATAAGGGAGGCATTTGGCACAGTCTGAGGACACTTTTAAACTCTCTTTGTTGCCCTCCTGAAAAATTGAGGAAGAGGTTTTTTTTTCCTGATCTCTGCTTTTATATTTCATCAAACTACTTGTTTAGTTACACTACTGCTTTCTGTTGGACTTGAGTTTACACAGTACTGTCCCGATTAGCCAGCGTCTGTTGGCCACACATATGAATTTCAGAGTAGTATATGGTAAGTGGTATATGGTATACAGTATTAAGTGCTGAATGCTATTCGGCTGTACACACTTATATTGCATAGGCTGCAATCCTATACACACCCAGTGTACCTAGTGGAGTTTACATCTGAGTAGGTCTGCAAAGGATTGTGCTACTAATAAATTTAATCAAAATATTTTTGCAGTAACTTATAGCACAGTAACTTTTGCAGTAACTTATAGCACAATTGTATCCATGTCTACTTAAAAGTAAGGCTCATTGTAGTCAATAGCACATTTATTATGGTACTAGCAAAAAGCATACCTGCATTGCGGGATAGCTCATTGTAGTCACTAACACAACAGCTCATTGTAGTCACTAACACATTTATTATGGTACTAGCAAAAAGCATACCTGCATTGCGGGAGTAATATTTCCCCATACGACATCCCCCCCATGGGGCATCAACACCCCACGCGCATCAACACCCCACGCGCAACTTCCCGCCATGCGCAACTTCCCCCCACGCGCAATATTCTCCCATGCGCAACTTCCTCCCATGCACATCATTCCCCATGCGCATCAGTCCCCCATGCGCAACTTCCTCCATGCGCCACTTCCCCATGCGCATCATCCCCCCATGTGCAACTTCCCCCATGCACAACTTTCCCCCCATGCGCAACTTCCCCCTGTGCACAGCATTCTCACCAGTGCAACCTCTTCCTCCAAACAACGTCCGCCAGTGCACCAGGCAGAGAACACCAAATTGGCTGGATGTTGTTCAGTCTCCCATGTTTAGTATAGGACAGAAACACGTTGCCCCCTTTTCAGCCCCTGAAGGGTTAAAGTTCTCCAGATGGTTCTTGGTGGGTGTTCAGGTGACAGAAGGATCCCTCCCAGAATTCCATGCTTCAGGCCCAGCAGTTGGGGCGGAATGTTGATGAGTCAGCAATTCTCAATGCAAAGTATAGGGAGGAAAACGCGTTGCGCCCCTTTTCACCCCCTTCCGGTTGGAATTTCCAAAAACCAGTTCTTAGTGCACCCCTCCGTCATAGAAGGAACACCCACCCTAAATTTCACGCTTCTAGGGCCGGCAGTTTTGGCAGGGCGGTGATGAGTCAGTGAGTTAGTGAGTCAGTCAGTGAGTGACTTTTCTGTTTTATATATATAGATAAGCACTTTTCTGGATTCTATCATAGCCTGCTTGGCCACCTGTCTGAAGTGGTCTCCTATATGACTGAACACACACAAACACATATTCTCTCTCTGCGATTGGTCTCGAGGACTTGGTCTAAGAGTTGACAACTGCACATATACAGACTTGACAGCTGAGCTCCTTAGGGAAAAGAATGTGTCTTGAGATTCATTAAGTGATCTAGACCTGGAAATTGGCCCCTTCTAAGGTTTTGCCTAAACCTTTGGCTGTTGGAAGCTGCCAAAAAGTGACAGCTGCCAAGGGGGTTATAATTCTGTAATTGCCTCTGGCTGCTTCTTCACTGCCCCTGAAACATTCAGTCCTTGGCACTGTCTGAGAAAGGAAATCGGAGGTAGATGAACCATTGGCTTGAATTACCATGGCAGGTCCCAATCTCTAATTAAATGATTAGCATGCTTCCAGGTCCAGATGAGCCATCCACTTTCAGTGCACCGTTGGACAGTGAATGAGGCACAGAATTGCAAAGGAGCAAAGAGAACATCATAGGTGCAGGAGAAAATAAGGAGGTTGACAGCTGTGCCCTTGGCTCTGCCTTCCACATCCATTGTTTTAATAACCCGAGTATTGCAATTTGCAAGTGGATGGTGAGGCTGCATTGGGTTGTACCTAGAAAAGTAAGCTCTAGTCTTTAGGTTTTAATTCTCAGGTTGCCATCATCATCATCAGCATCTTTCAGTCTTGAAAGACTATGGTATCATGCTCTGAGTGTCCTCTCCAGAGCACAATGGCCTGGATAGATTAATATGGAGGATAGGCTGTTACCCAAGCAGCAAATCTCCCCTCTCCACGTCACTGAAATAGTCCAACAGAAAGGCAGAGCCGATACTATTGGCTCCAGCTGTGTTGCAGGACTTATCAGAACGTGATAGTACACAGTCACAAACTGCTTCCGGGACTCCAGGTTTTGCCTCGAGGTTGACTCCTGAAGCCTTTCCCATAGATGGGTAGAGCCACAAGGCAGTGGAGTTTGGAGGTAGGAATTTCCTTCTCCAGACAACCCGCATTCAGTGGGATTTTGGACAGGTTTAGTTTGGCTTCTCAACAAAGCCCTGTCTGGCATGGGAGTCCCTGTCAGTAGCTATGTTACCACCAGCATAGTCCTTTGTCACTGGAACACACAATCCCATCACCAAGAAAAGGTACTGTCCATCGGTGGGCCATACATACATACAGGTTGCCATGCATTTTAGCTATCATAAGCATATGGATGCGGTTTCGTACAGAGCTGAGAAATCTACTTCCATGCATAAATACACAATATATAATTTTTTTCACTCAACATCGTTCTTTTGTAGACTGGGAGCTGTGCCTGTTACTTGTCTAAGGGGCTGCAATCCTAAAGACACTTTCTTGGGAGTAAGACCCATTGAACATAGTGGGGCTTCCTTTTGAGTAGACCTGGTTAGGATTGTGCACTAAAGTAGCTTATGTTTGAAGTGAGGTGTGGACCCAGTTCTCCCAAATTGTGTTTGTTGGTTTGAAACAAGTTTCTTCATAAATAACAATTGTTTTCCTAATACAGCATCACATGCAATTCTACATAAAAAGGGCACTCTGTGTAAGGAGAGAGCAGTTTTTCATCTGGACCATCCCCTTGCACTTTCTCTGCGCACTGTATTATCCTCTCTTTTCTTTTCCATCTTCACTTCCCATCCCAGCTTGTTTTAGCCATCTAAATTGCTTTATGCATCCCTGCTGGTTTGTTAACTGCTTTATTGTTGCGTGCGTATTCTCATTTTTCTGTTGTTATATGTTTGACATGATTGTTTTATTATATGAGCTGATTTCCTTTTAGTTGATCATAAAGTCTTGATGATTCCTTTGGACTAGGAATGTTTATTTTCTAAGTATTTCTTAATGGAGGCAGCATTGCTTTGGTATTCTGTGCTGTTCTTAAGGGCTGTGGCGGCTCAGTGGTTAAAGATGTGGTGCTCATTAACCCGAAGGTTGGCCAGTCAATGGTTTGAGACCTGGGTATAGTAGGACGGAGTGAGCTCCCGTTACTTGCCCAGCTTCTGCCAACCTAGCAGTTTCAAAACACACAAATGCAAATAGATAAATAGGTACCATTTCTGTGAGAAGAAAAATGTTTCATGTGCCTTTGGTGTTTAATCCACATGATTCAGAGACATCCTTGGACAACGCCGGCTCTTCAGCCTTGTTACAGAGATGAGCAGTACCCTCAGTGACAATTAGCAGGGCAAACTGCAAAGTATTCCTTTATTGATTGATTGGATTTGTATTCTGGCTTTCTCCCTGAAGGGCACCTAAGGTGGCTAGCAATCAATAAAAGGCATAATAAAATTTACCTTTACCTTTTACTGTATGTAACAAATAGTTGGCAAGAACTTGCGTAGTGGTGAAATCCCTCAAAATTTACGTAATCCAATCCCACCTCCCATTGTTGCTGGTTTGGTGGAGCAGACATGGCGGGGGGGGGGAAGAGAATGAATGATAAGAAGACCCCACCAACACAAGAATCCCTCTGCAGACAGAATGCAATGTGGTGCTAATCCCCTAGGTTTAGTACTCTAAGAGCACAAGCACAAGCCATTGTGTTCAATGGGTTTTACTCCTAGGAAACTGTCTTTAGGATTGCAGCTTAAGATCCCCAACTCTGGTTAATGTCAAACAGGCTGGTGCAGAAATGGACCCAATTATTGATGAGGCCCTAACACTTCTGTGTACCATGAAGAGTTGAAATGCATAGTTTCCATGTAGTAAATGTTTAGTAGTACAGGTTGGACTAGTATGCAAATGATCTTCTCTTAAGAAGACCATGCAAAAGAATATTCCTAAGGTCTGAACTATAAGAATTCAGAGCTGTTGAAAATATACCCTTCTTTTGCAGGATGGAGCTAAGCAGTTCACTTCTAAGAGAACTATTTTTGATACCAAAGTTTGTTGGCATGCTGGTGGTTGTCACTGCTATATCTTTTTAATATTTTCAGAAGGAATTTATCCCATATTTTCTTTAATTTTCTCTTCCTTTCTTTTGCTTGATTTCTATTGTTCCTTATTCAACCCAAGCTGATCAGCTGCAAGACGGTGTTAGCTCTTACTTTCTCGTTCCTTTATTAGAATGTATCCAAGACATTCATCACTTGGGTTTTCTTTTTTTTATTAAGAAAAAAAATGTTAAGAATTGTGCACCAGTTTACAGTCTGCTGGTGGCACAAGCATGAATCAGTTTTGAGCCACTGGTCTGTGGAACGTTACAATGGTTTCTATTTAGATGACAGTGTATGATCCCCTGTGTAGGGGTGCCTGGCTTATGCTTTTACTTCTGAGAGTCATAGGTTCACCTTTCTAGCTTTCTTTTAATTAAATGTCGGGACCTGCAATCTGAAGATCAAAGTGATAGCTCCTTCCTTTCAAGTTCTGGCAGGCAGGGAGTGTGGCCTGCAGAGTCTCCTCATGAGGAGCGTAAGGTTTTCCTTTTCATCTAAATGTTACAGCTTTGCAGCACTGACTTTGAGGACAACATAAGCAAAAACAGCAGCTAGAGATAGTTTGGGGTTCCAGGGTGGAAAATGTCAGCAGGTGCAGGAACATAGCTAGAGGGGGTGCAAAATATTATGTTTTGGTTGGAGCTTCACGGTGGTGTGCAGATGGTCCATCCTCTTCCTCTTCAGAATCACTCTGGACTGCAAGAGTTAAAGGGAGGAATATGGCCTGGAATGGCTCTGAAGAAGAGGAGGGAAGAATCATTTCCACACTGTGGTGAGGGTCACTGCAAAATTTAGTGCTTTGCACCCTCTCTAGCTATGCACCAGTGTGCAAGCGACCCTTCCCAATCCTCTTCAGAGCCATTCCACACCACATGCTCACTCAGCCCAGCATGACTCTGAAGGAGAGGGGACACTTGCACTTCACCATGAGACTCCCTCTGAAACTTAATGCTTTGCCCCCCCCCCCCACTATGCCACTGAGGCTGATCAGCCAAATCGGGTGGCTTTTTTAGTTTAGCAAAGAGAGAACTTATTTTTGGATTATATAGGCATTTAAAAAATACTAGACAGACAGACAGACAGACAGACAGACAGACAGACAGATATTTTCAAATTTTTAAATCTCAAGGCACACTGACAAGGCGTTAACATTGTCAAAGCACACTATCATTTTTTTGACCATTGATAAGTCACACTAGGCTGCTGGTGTGGGGCTCAAATCCCCACTTGTTCTACTAATAGTGTGACTCAAATTCCCCAATAATGACCCTTCCCGCAGCACTAGGGTTGCCAAATTTCTCTTCCACAAAATCATGACAGGACCCTCAGTCACTCTTGCCAGTATGTGAACACAATCCCACCAAATGAGGACTGCCCTTATTTTTCAGGACATATGGCACATATGCTGCACACTTGCAGACCTTCTGTACCACACCAATATGGCACGGCACAGTGCTTGAAAAATCACTGGTGTAGAAAGTCACATTTGGAAAAAAACACCTTCCCCACCTATTAGATCCTAAAAGAGGTGGTATTTGATATTTCCAAAAGAAGTGGTATTGTTTTTGTAAAGAGTGTAAAAGAGCAAAAGGTTTGCCATATCTCCTGCAAAACAGGGGCAGTCCTGATGTGGGGGGATTGTGTTCACATACAGGGACAGAGGGTCCTGTCCTGTTTCTGTGGAAGAGAATTATGGCAACCCCAAGGGACATGGGAAGGGTAATTGGGGGATTTGAGTCCCATTATTTTGGCAACCCTAGCATGAGGGTGAGTCAGTGGGTGCAATCCCATCCATGTCTATTCAGAAGTAAGCCCTATTGTGTTCAATGGGATTTACTCCCATGAAAGTAGGATTGCAGTGAGAGGTGTGCTGGCATGCTCACTTTATTCTTGGGTTCTTGGCCAAGTGGCATGAGGAAGGCATGGGTTGTGTGTGTGTGTGTGTGTGTGAGATCCATCCCTGGGGCACTTCTCTTGACTCTTTGGGGAAGACAGGAGTGAGCAGCATCTGTTGCTATGGCAACGCAGCATCCTGAGATGCAGGCAGGCAGGGCATCCTGGAAGGGCATCCCTTCCCCTGCTGGTCCTTTTGTGCCCCCATCCCAGGACCCCCAGCCTTTCTCTGGAGACCCCCAACCCCATGTGCCCCCAGAGTTCTGGAGAGCCTATTGAGAGCCCACTGGATGATGCTGCAGGAAGGGCTGGCTTTCTCCCTTGCCAAGCCAGAGCCCTGAGCAGGGGATCCCTCCATCTCCCCCCAAGCCTGGTGGGGGGACTATGCTGTGGCTGGACCCCCCCCTTGGACGCCCCCAGGTTGATTGCAGCTCCAATGCACGGCTCTCTCCACGGAGGGGCGCCGGAGCACGTCTTAATGCAGCAAAAGGAATGGAGAGCCAAGCACCGCCAGGCTGAATTAATGACAGCTGGTCTACTTGGGAGTAAGTCCCATCGGAGTCAATGGGGCTTACTCCCAGGAAACCGTGGGTGTGATTGCAGCCTTGGGGACCAATCTTAGGCATGTCTACTATAAAGTAAGTCCCATTGAAGTCAATGGGGCTTACTCCTAGGAAAGCCTGGAGGGGATTGCAGGTTTAAGGAACCGGTTTTAGGCATGTCTAAGATCCATTATAGTCAATGGAGCTTCTTCCCAGGAACGTGTGGTTGTAGCTTTAGGGATCGGCCCTAGGAATGACTACTCAGAAGTAAGTCCCATTAGAGTCAAAGGGTCTTACTCCAAGGAAAGAGTAGATTGCATCCCTGAGGAACCAATCCTATGCGTGTCTACTTGGAAGTGAGTCCCATTAGAGTCAGTGGAGTTTCCTCCCAGGAAAGCGTGGAAGAGGTTGCAGCTTTAAGGATCGGCCCTAAGAATGTCTACTCAGAAGTAAGTCCCATTATAGTCAATGGGGTTACTCTCAGCAAAGAGTAAGCCTTGGGAAACCAATCCTATTCTTCTCTACTTGGAAGTAAGTCCCATTATGGTCAATGGAGCTTCCTCCCAGGTAGATATGGATGTGATTGCAGCCTTGGGGACCAGCCCTGTGCCGGTCTACTCGGGAGTAAGTCCCATCGGAGCCCTGGAAGCCGCTCTCCGCCCCAGTCCCTCCCCAGCTTCTCTTCCCCGGTGGGGAGAGCGGCTCCCGCCCCTCGGAGGGGAGGCTGGTCCGGAGGCAGGCGCTCCCCCTCTTCCTCCTCCTCCTCCAGGACCAGCAACGTGCCTGGAATGAGGCTTCCCTGCCCGGCTCTCCATCGCGCAACACGCCCAGCCTCCTCCTCCGGCTCCCTCTCCCTGGCACCGCGAGCATGAGGCTGGCAGCCCCGGGAAGGAGAGGGGCCAGCCCGCCCAGCCCCAACCCCTGCCCCCCAACCCCGACCCCCAACCCCCGGCTCGCCCCCCTCCAGGGACGTCTCTGCTGAAGAGGGGCGCTGCTCTGCTCCGGATCGGGGCCTTCCAGGCTTCCCTCTCCTCCATCCATCCCTTATCAATTCATCCCTCCATCCAACCAGTCCTCTGTCAAAACCATCCACCCATCCCTCCATCAATTCGTCGGGGCCCCTTCAAGGCTTGCCTGCCTGGCTGGAGGGCTCCTGCTACCCCACTGCATCCATTCAGCTCTCTTTCAATTCATTCTTTCATCCCTCCATCCAGCCCTCCATTTCTCCTTCCATCTAACCCTCTATCAATTCATTCCTCCATCCCTCCTTCCATCCATCCCTCTATCAGTTCATTCCTCCTTTCTATTCTTCCATCCCTCCAGCCACTAATCCTTCTATCAGTTCATTCCTTCATCTATCCCTCCATCCCTCCTTCCTTCCATCATTCAATCAGTTCATTCCTCCTATCCTCCATCTATCCCCCCTCCATCCCTCTATCAGTTCTTTCCTCCTTTCCTCCAGCTATCCCTCCATCCCTCCTTTCATCCACCCCTCCATCAGTTCACTCCTCCATCTCTCCCTCTACCCATCCCTTCTTCCTTCCTTCCTCCCTCCCTCCAGTCCTCTGCCTAACCTTCCTTCCACCCCTCTATCAGTTCATTCCTCCTTCCCTCCATCCGTCCAGCTCCTCCTCCTCCGGGGCGCACCTGGAGGCGCATCTTTGGAGAGGGAGGCGGCAGGTGCGGGTCCCCCGATGGCTTCTCTGTACCAGCGCTTCAGCGGCAAGATCAACACCTCCCGGTCCTTCCCGGCCGCCCCCGAGGCCAGCCGCCTGCTGGGGCCCCCCTGCGCCGAGGAGGACGGAGCCCCCAAGCCCCCTCGCCCTGCGCAGCCCGACCAGCCCCAGCCCCAGCCCTACTACCAGCCCCGGAGGAGCGCCTGCGAGGAGGAGGATGTAAGCGGGGCTGGGCTGGGGGAGGAAGGCTGGGGGTCTTCCTTGGGGAGGGGTCTTCCTTGCATGGACTTTCCCGCACACTTTTCTGGAAGGCGCACTTTCCTGGGCATCCTTTCCTTAGGGATGGATGGATGGATCTCCATTACCTTCCACTGAAGGCAGTGAGACTTACTTCTGAGTAGGCAGGGACTGGGAGAGGATCGTGTCCTAAGGTGGCAAGACGCAGGAAGGGGACAGAGAAGGAAGGGGGCACCTTCACACCTGCCCAAATAGTGCCAGGGGTTCCCTGGTCTGGATATCCTTGCAGGTCCAGGTGGGTTTGTGTCCCTGGAAGTCTTAGGTTGCAATCCTAAAGACACTTTTCTGAGAGTAAAATCCATTGAACACAATGGGGCTTACTTTTGAGTAGACATGGTTAGGCTTGTGCTCTTAGTGTCTGTCTCTCTGTCTGTCTGTCTTTGCACAATCCTAAAGGTAAGGGACAAACATTGCCTTACTTTGAGGTCATCTGCATGACAGCCCCCTAACTGCAGGATGTGGCACATGCCCCACCGGGACAGCTATGCCAGTGCTAAAAATTTGGTTAGGATTGCACTCCTGTCTGTGGGCACCATCCTAAACAACTCCAAGGTAAGGGGCAAACATTGCCTTCAGGACATCTCCATGACAGCCCCTCCCCAAAGAAAAGGATGTGCCACATGCCCCACTGGTACAGCTATGCCAGTGCTAAAAACTTGATTAGGACTGCACTTTTGTGAGTCTGCCTGCCTGCCTGCCTGCCTGCCTGCCTCTCTGTCTGTCTGTCCCTGACTCACTGCCCATCCTGGGCACCCCAATCTCAGCACACAACACTTGAAATCCAAGCACCCGATTGCTCTTGTCATGGGGTTAGTACCCTATGCCAAGAGCTGCAGTGGAAGGCAGGGGTACTAACCAACCTCATACCCACCTTTACTGGTCCAGAGTGAGCCCCACTGAACTTTATTGTACTTGCTCCTAAATCCACCTGCCTGAGGGAAACACCCCCTTTTGGATGTTCTTTTGGAGAACTTCAAGCTACCCCTTTCCTGTCTCCTTCCCTTTTCTATTTTAAAAACTGGCAAAAAACTAAACTGTATTCAGCTCCTGGAAGGTGCTGAAGTGTAAATTAGGAGCAAACACGTTTCTCTTCTCTTCCCTCCCATTGCCATTCCCCTTTTGCTTCCTTCCTACTGGGAGTAGAGATTGCAAGAGTGTGTATTTTGCATATTACCTTAGTAACCAGTGACTCATGCAGGGTATTTGCTGGGCTTGATGGTGGCAGGAAAAAAAAGTTGGATTGATGGTTCCTGAGGGTATGCATAGGATGGGGATATTCTGTAGGGGATATTCATTGGGCTGGAAAAATCACCATAGCTGTCCTACCAGTAGGTTGGCAGTACTCCAAAGCAGGTCCATAGTGTCTGGAGTGAGAGAGTATATATTAAAGTGTAAAATCAGGGTGACAACTGGCAACCTTATCCCAGTGACTTCAGTGTCAAAGGCTGTGTCTGTCCATTCTCCAGAATACGTCCTCTGCGGTTCCTATTAGATCAGCAGCTGTGCCGAGCCTTTAATTATAGACGTCATTAGTAATTATAACAAACTGGTGATTGCTTGAAACATAATGAGGGGGAGAGAAACAATTCCTTTCTGTTTCACTGACTCAAAATCCCTGTTGAGAGATGCATTGCAAAGAAGTCCTGGGGTTTTCTTTTATGCTTGTTTATTCCTTCATTGAAAGAAAGGCAGTTTGAGTTTTTGTCCCCCTTTAAGAAGGAGACAAGCACAATAATCTTAAAAATGGAATGCATTACTTTAAAAAAAACAACATAGATCGATGGAGAATAATTTAAATTAACAAGAGATAAATTTCTGTTTAACATTAATTATGAGGAAGAGGAAGACCTAAACCAAATTAACTCAGAGCACTATCTTAACCGTGTCTTCATTGTTTTACTCCCAAGAAAGTGTCTTTAGGATTGCAGTCTCAGAATCCTAGAGAAAATCCTTTTCAAAAACAAAAGTGATCATTGTTTACTATGAAGATACTCTTGCTTGTTTTGTGCCTTGTCCACGAGATGGCAGTATGACAAAACAATGTAATTTTTCTGCACTGAATTTAAAACAATATACACTTAACTTGGTATGTATGTTTTGCTCTCCCCATCCCAGTTTTGAGTATGAAAGTGTGTCTGTTCACTGAAATGCAAACCAGTTATGGCTGCAATCCTATCCCAACTTCCTTGGGAATAAGCTCCATTGACTGCAGTGGTACTTACATCTGAGTAGACAGGCATAAGCTTCAGCATAAGCTTAATTTTTAGTTGCACAATGTATAATGATTGAAACTATTCTTTTCCAGAGATACATTTCATAAGTACGTAAAGCAACATACAATAAATGGTTGATTTGATGTATCTCTTCTTCTAATAGTCTCTTCGGTAGTTTAGCTTGAGGTTTGAGAACTACTGGATAGTAAGATATTTAGTCTGCTGGAAAACTAAGGCTGCAATCCTAATCATGTCTACTCAAAAGTAAGCCCCTCTGAGTTCAATGGGTCATACTCTCAGGAAAATGTCTTTAAGTTTGCAGCCTAACCCCAAAATCCAGAGTAACTCTGGGAGCACATAAGAGACTTTATGTGCACCTGTAGTTACTGCATCTCCTAGTGAAAACCTATGGGAAATTCATATTGCAATCCAGAGTAAGTTGTTCTTACACCAGAGCAAGGACTACCCACAGTTACTCTGGATTTTGCCTTTAGGCTCTAGTCCTATCCACACTTATTTGAGACTATAATGAGACTATGGTTCAAATCCTAAAGACACTTTCCTGCGAGTAAGACCCATTGAACATCATGGGGCTTTCCTTTGAGTAGACATTGTTAGGATTGTGCTCTATAACTAACAATAATGGGTCTTACTTTTGAGGGGGCATCTATAGGATTGGGCACCAAAAGTTGTAAGGCAAGAAGAGTCAATAAATAATCTCTCCCCACACACACCGAATCTGAGTTGTACACTTTGAGTTAACTACACTGGTTAATTAATCAGCTTCTTCTGTCTGATTTTTCTCTTAAAAGTATAGTCAAACATAGTTATTAATTACAATGATGAAACTTAAATGTTTTAAAGAATATGAAACAATTGGAAATATAATTATTTTCTCTATGCTGCCTTTCTCAACCAACCAATTCTGACTTGCTGAGTCAAATATAACCATATTTTTCCCCAAAGAAAAATCTGGTTTGGAAAGTGTTAGTATCAAGCAACCAAATTATCAGTATTTAAGAGAAGAACAGATAAATAATTTTTTTGAAAGCTTGCATGTATCTGAGGTGGCAATCCTGAGCCCCAATTAGGCTGGTATAAGTCCTGGCAGAAGCCCCCTCTTTATCTTGGGGTGTCTTTAAAAGTGCCATAAGGCACTTCTGCACCACTTTGGGGGGGTAGTTAGGTGCACAGTGCACAGGCATGTGTTGGCCTCCCCACACCACCATGGGAATAGGGAGCAGGTGAATGGTGTTGGCCTAAATTACATAGTTAGGATTGTACCAAGAAAGACTACCATCTTTTGTCCAGTGTTTAATGGAAATGTAGATAGTAGTAACTATTTTGTTCCATTGTGTTTCAGAACTATTTACTTACACTGTGGTTATTTTTATAATCTATATTTTATTATTGTTTTGATTTTGTTTTAACTGTTTTTAATGTTGATGTATTTAATGGACTCTAACCCTACAATCCAGAGTTGTAGGGACGTGTACCCGTAGTTACGGCACCACCTAGTGAAAACCTACGGGAAATTCATACTGCAATCCAGAGTAAATTGTTCTTACACTGGAGCAAGGACTCCCTGTATTTACTCTGGATTGCGCCCTATGACTATCAGCGGACCTGAATATCTCAGTCCCCTGAATATCTATGACCTACAGGGGACACCTTAACATTTATGGTTATTTTTATTGTTGTCTTGTCTTTTAAGAAAAAGTCAGGATATAAATAAAGTTAAAAAAATAATAGATCAGGTTACAATAACAAGTATTTGCACAGTAGAGTCCATGTTAACTTGGATAATAAGGAAGTTCATGTCCCACTTGGCTAACAGTGCAGTCCGAAGCATATCTACTCAAAAGCAAGTCCCATTGAGTCCAATAGTACTTACTCCCAGGAAAGCGTGGTTAGGATTGCAGTTAGGGAAAAGCAAAAATTCTGTTTTTTTGTATTTGTTCTTCAGCAGTTTAGTGCTGTCATTGGGAGCTGTCTCTGGTGCTGAAGTGTTTCCAGTTCTCCCCACGTGGTCTTGCTTGCTGGCAGGCTTTGCCGTGGGTCACTTATAGGGAATTGGAGGCTTTATTGGACTTCTGTGACTTGCTGTCAGCTAGTGAAGCCTACTCAGCTATCACCCATGGCAAAATTTCTGAACCTTGGGAACTGGCCAAAAATGCAAAGAGCAAATCAAAGTTTTTACTCCGCCTTGAGATAGTTACAAAGTTTTTACTCGGAATTGAGATATTAGAAGAACTTTTAAATGTCGTTTGGATGTAAATTATTGTAGATTTCATCACACAGTACCTTGAGAGTAAAGTGAAGGTGATTCACAAGAACAAAAAGGGTTAAATGAAGGGCAGAGGGTGTGGGATTTTAGATATATGTCTGCAGAATCCACTTTGCACAGTGGCTGAAAATCCTGGCTGCTGGAAATTCTGCTAAATCCTGTTAATACTGTGTGCGGTTACGCTTGATAACTGGCTGCTTTGCTGGTGATTGCATTATAAACCCCTTTCTGGAAGGATTAGACTCCTAATATAAATTTCATATTAATGGCTAAAACTGAGCAAGGGAGTGCTTGTCTTTAATGAGGGCATCCCCATAGAAGTTGTCATGTGGTCATGTGGATGGCCAGCTCAGTTCTCAGTGGCTCCAATTAAAAGATCTGGGGACTGATGCTCATGGTTGAAAACACTGCATGGATTAACAGTTTTCCTGCTTGATGTAAGAGAACCATTTAACATTATCTCCTCCTCCAAATGTCCATTTCTGTCACTCAGTATTATTAAATTAAGAGATGATTATGCAGGTTTTTTTTGGGGGGGGGGGAAGGGAACTTTGTCCTTAATCTGATATGTAAAACTGTAAACAGTCCCATACTAGTTATGTAATAATCAGACCTTTCATGAGATTAGAATTGGATAAATTCTTTATATGTGCATTCAGTTCTTGTTATCCACTAGGGTTAGGTTCCTGGAAAACCTAGTGGATACCAAAATAGGAGATACTGAGAGCAAGTGGTTAAGACACTGTGCCTGTTAACCAGCCAGGGTTCGAGATCTGGGTCCCCACAAGACAGGGTGAGCACCTGTCTTAGCCCAGCTCTGCAACGCAGCTGGAATCTATCGTATCGGTTCTGCCGTTCCATTGGACTATTTCAGTGGCGTGGAGAGGGGGGATTTGCTGCTTGGGTAACAGCCTAGCCTCCATATTAATCTATCGAGGCCTTTGTGCTTCGCATGCAGCATTGAGCATGATACCATAGTCTTTCAAGACTGATGGATGCCAAGGCTACTCAGAAGTTAATCCTATTGTGTTCCATAGGGCTTACTTCCGGGAAAGTGTGGGTGGGATTGCAAACTGAATCATTAGGCCTATTGGAAAATGGAGTTGGAGTCCAGGAGACTCCTTGCACCATACACTCTACAAACCTGAATTTTAACTTAAAAGTCTATGGTAATGATATAAATGGCTCATCAACATCTCCAATATCTGATGCATTCCCTTCTATACTGGCTATCCCTTGACATGTTGAAGGTTTGAAGCAAGGCATCAGAATTCATCAATGGGGAGATGTTTGCTTCACCTGTCCTCCTCCACCTTCTCTTGTCTTCTTCTCTGGGATTGCCATGAAGTTTCTGGAGACCTCTCACCATCACCAGGGTTGTGAAGGTTCAGAAGGAGATCCCAAGGAGCACGTCTAGAATCAGACACAAATATGTGGATGGTTCTTCATGGACAAATTCCAGTGCCAGTTTGATGTGAATAAATAATCCCGCCCAGACAAGTTTCTAAAAAATGAGCAGTATAATTTGGTAGCACATCCGCAACCTTCCTGCATTGACCATACATTGCATGGGTATTTCTTTCCATTTCCCCTGCATGACACCAGCACCTTCCTTCTCATTAGGAAATCTCCTTTGGCAACCCCTTCCCTATTTGCTTGTTGCTGTGCCAATCTCTCTTTGCACAAGAATAGATTTGCAGATAATGTAAGTTAGGTGGAAATCTTGCCACTCTTGGGTAAGTGGATTTGCAAATTTAAAATGTTTTAACTTTTACCCTGTGTACTTAATTATGGCCCATATCCTATTTTCAATTTAAGCCCTTTGCTCCGGAGCAGTTAAGATGACTTTCCATAAGATAACACTGGAGGGTGACGTAACTGCATGGACCCGTAACTGTTCTGGATTTCGCCCAATGTTTAAATGCCAATAAAGGTATATAAATTAAAAAAATGAGTATACATGGATAAATGCTTTTCTTTGGTTATGAAACTGATTGCTCTGATTAATTGATAAGGATGAGACACACTATCTGGTGATGAAGTAAAAGGAACTGTAGAACATTATAATGGGAGAACATTAATTTAAACTTTTGGCATCGTGCTCAGCCTTTTTCCTCTTTCAGATTAATGTTTTCCTCCTTGGAATACAGACTAATGGTTTTCTAGATTTGGGGCCTGACTGTTTTTCCCCATGAAATAGAGCTTTTCTGTATCTCTCCTCACCCCCACTGCCCCAGCTTGCTTTTCTTTGTGGTCAAAGTGATTAATGAGCTTAATTTCTGCAAGCAACTGCCAAAGGTGCTGAGTAAGATGTACATACTGATTGTGAATAACCCTGTTCCTTTTAATTACTGTGATGATAATAATGCATTAATCAAGAGCATAAGAAATTCTCTGTAATGCAAAATATTGATTGATCTCATAAATACTGATTGAGAATAAAACTGATAATCAGTAATCCTTTTAAAATTAAATTTGTGATAAGATCTTTTCAGTTTGAGGGATTGAATGTCAAGGAGCAAGTCCATAAATTTATTAAAAGTTTTAGTCTTTTACTCATCATTCAGGACAGTTTGCCTCCTTACTATGGTGAAAGTTTTTCTTTGTAAAATTAGTTTTATGGCTGAGAAGCTGAGATGGATCTTCGGTGAGGAGCACTGACTGGTGTGCTGGTGCCAGATCATGAGGTGGTTCCCCCTTCTCTGTGCAGCTATTTTCCATTATTATTGGTATGTGACATTGTATATGATTATACAAAGTAATGTGCATACAAGGTAATGTACAGCTCCTTGACCACTTTGATTGCACAGACAGTTGGCATTTTTGTGTAACCATGAACAATATTGCAATATCTTTATATTTTGGACATGACATCACATAGCTAAACCAAATGGACATGAAAGTCGTACCCAGTATATTCAGTCTTGGGGCATTCTGGGAATGGCAGCTTTCTATGCAGTAATTGTGTTTCATGACCCCAAATCCAGAGTAACTGTGGGAGTACATAAGAGACTTTATGTGCACCCATAGTTACTGCACCACCTATTGAAAACTTATGGGAAATTCATACTGGAATCCAGAGTAAGTTGTTCTTACACCAGAGCAAGAACTCACTGTAGTTACTTTGGATTTTGCCCATATTGTAATACCAGGTTTCCAAGTTCAAATGGAAATATTATGCACAGATTTTACCTTGGGCTGGCAGGAAGGAATTATTGTTACTGCAGGCAGAAACAAATTGAAATGTTTCCCCAAACAGAGTTTCATTTGTTTCAGCTAATTAAAAAAGTCACTGATCATGGACAAAGTGAAAGTATTAGCAGTTAAACAATGACAACCCTTGAGAGGTATTGTTGGAGAAAGTGCAAGTGTTACGGTGAAGAACCATAAAGATTTCCTATAGAGTAACAAACTGCTGCAATAAGCACTGATATTTGGAACCAGAGAAAAATAATCAAGGGCACAATCCAGAGTTAGGGTAGTGAGGAGAGCCCTAGCAGGGCTGCTCCGACTATTCTGAATCCAGAGCAGAAAGTTATGCTGCATCCAGAGAGTCAGGAATCCTGGGCTGTCCAACTGCTGCAGAGAATGCTATTAGGCACCAAGTCAGTGACAGCTGGGGAGGACTTGCTCCTGAGGAGAACCCCCTCAGATCACACTGAACAAGGAACCTTGTGGTGGTGCCTGCCTTATAAGGAGTCCCTGATAAGGCTGCCAGTGGCCAGCCCAGAAGTTCCTGGTAACCAATAACAGCTGCAGCATGAGAATGCAATACAACAGTTCCTCTAGTGGAGGGTGGATGCTTGGAGTGGCCTGCTGTATCCCCAGGTTAGTGGCTGCCATAGTTGTGCCATATCCTGAGGTTAAGAGACAGGGGTTGCAGCTAGGCTGGCCAAGAACTCAGCTTTTTAGTTAACACTGCCATTCTTACCCTGCCTTATCATGGACCCCTATGGGTCTACTCATTGTTATACCTGCTCCTGAGGTGGTATAACTCTGAGGAGCCGGAAGAGGGAATTTCTGCCCTGGAAACAGACTACGGATACAGAGTAACTGCTCTGCCCTAGGCAATGCTAGACATGCCCTCAACATGCTTCTCCTGAACTGCCCAGGATGGCCCACCTAGGGCAGCCCAGGTCCACCTGTCTTGCGGCAGCCTATGTTGCCTTAGGCTGCCCAAGCTTTTCCAGAGTAACTAGGGTGGCACATCTTGCAGTTGGGTCAGCCCAGTGATAGATAAGGTAACCCAAGTGCACTTCTGGATTGTGCCCCAAGAATAATAGCCACAGAAAATCCTTAACATTTACACTGGCATATCTCCCTTCAGCACTGATAACCTTATGATTTATGTCACAGAATCATATAGTTGGAAAGCACCTGCAGTAATAGGTCACCTAGTCCAACCCCCTGCTTGTAACAGGAAATCCTTCTACAGCATCTCCAACAGGTGGTTGTTGATCTTCTGCTTGAAGATCTCCAGTGAAGCAGTGTTCACCACTTTCCTGGGCAATCTGCTCCAAACTGCCCTTACTATTGGGAATTTTTTTTCCTGATATTTGGTTGGAATATCCTCTTTTATAGTTTATACAGTTTGAAATTGACTCATTGGGGCTTTGGGGGCTTACCCCAAGGCAAGAGAACTAATACTTAACTACAGAGGCCTCCACTGGCCAAAACCTTTCTGCAGGATACAGTGGTAGCCATGCCAGCAACCTTCCATGGCCACACAGGGAGTTAGGATTGGACTGTGAGTTGCAGAATCAGTGTAGCATCCTTGCCCACCCCCAAGATGGAGAGTTTAGCCCTGCATTAAGTGGGTGAAAGATCTTTGTTATAGCATATCAGTATAGCTGGGAACTGATAATCACTGTAAATGCATCTAACAAGGGCTAATAAGCATCTGCAGTTTGGAAAATGTCAGATGGAGCCAAAGTGCATGCCACTTGATAAGGATAATGTAGAAGATTGTGAAGCTAGACATAGTATTGCTTTTTTTGCTATAAGAAAGCTGAGGCAAAAGCAAATGGTTTGCTGGCTGCACAGCAGGGGGCTGAAAGATGGTCAGAATGATTTCCGTGAGTGAGAAAGTTAGACCAGGAGGGGAAGATGCAAGTTTGCAGATATACTTTTCAGATTCTTGATAAATGGAGGTTAGTCTGGGCTACAAGCCAGACCTTTATAAGGTTAGATAAAGCCAAACAGGAATGAAATGGGAGAAAATTCCAAGGATATGCCTGACAGCAGATATGTCCTTTCTTGCTAGTTTAAGGCTGCAATCCTAATCACACTTTCCTGGGAGTAAGACCCATTGAGCACTATGGGGTTTACCTCTGAGAAGACATGGTTAG
Source organism: Cryptoblepharus egeriae (assembly GCA_030015325.1). Lineage (NCBI taxonomy): Eukaryota > Metazoa > Chordata > Lepidosauria > Squamata > Scincidae > Cryptoblepharus > Cryptoblepharus egeriae. The sequence continues at coordinate 7,489,334 of JAREYC010000004.1, forward strand.
GATTCCCCCAAGATGTTTAGAACTTTATGGAGTGATCCTGGCCGTGCCCTGGATCAGAACAAGTTTTTTGCACTGGCCTGGGAGGTTGTAAATATGCTGTAAAGCATGTTTGCGTCTATTTGGGGGGGAAGCCACACTGGTGCATAGTGGTCAGATCCATTCTCTATGGTGACAGAGGTGAGCCTGAGCTCAGCCAACATGGAGGTCAGGGTGGTTGGTGGAGGGTGGTGAGAAGACAGGAGGGGATGAACCAGGGTGAGGGACGGCATACTGAGGGTTTTCTTAGGGGCTGGTGGGCAGGGAGTGGGTGATAATGCTGGGCGTAGGAGAGGGGCTGCGTAAGGGGAAAAGCTGGATACAGCACATGCATGTCAGTCTGCCTATTCCAGTACAAGTTAGTATTGCACTACCTGTGTCATCTTTTATTTTATCTGTTTAGTTTGGGTTATCTAGAGACGAAATGATTCCTAATCATATAAAAAACAGGTTTTAGCCTATATTTTCATATTTATATACTTAGAGCACGGATTTGTGTCCCTGGTACAAATTGCAGAGGAAATGTGCCTGAAGATATTGTGAAAGGGACCTTGAATTTCATTTTTAGTGCCTTTCAGAATGCATGAAATGTACCTGGCATCTGCTTATGTTGCTTGTCAAAGCATTGGTGTGTGTCCAAGAGATGAATTTCCGGAGAGAATTTGCCAGAAAACGGCATAAACAGATTTTGAGTGACTTCTTCCTATGACTGAAACATACCTGGCATAAGCTTGTATTTAATGTGCAGTGAAAAGTACTAGATGAGTTTAATTTTGAGTTTTATCACAGTATTTTTTGCCGCTTTATAATTTTTTAACAAAATTATTCCACATCCTTCTTGTTCTGGCCTCAGCGTGACTTACGTGACGACACCTAATTAAAACAGAACAAAAAGGAACAAAATGTAAAATGTATTTTGCAATAAATGAAAAGGGAATTAAAATCCAAGTGATCTACCTTTGCAGCAGTGCAGCAAAGTCCAGTTGGAAGAAGTCAGTCTTCAGTAGTTAATAGAAGATTTCCAGATAGGGACCTGCTGCACCTCACAGGACAGGGAATTACTTTGCTCTTCATTTGAGAAAGGTCCCAGTTTAAGTACAACAATAAAAATAAAACATAAAAGCAATAAAAGGTATGAGTATTGGGAGAGGTAACATTTTATTTATTTTATTTGTATGGCAAAACACATGGAATTAGCATGGAAAATAGCATGGAATTAACATAACGTACAGTATATGAGCATATGTCTGGGTCTATGGCTGGATATCTAGGGATGCATTCCTAACCCCCAGTTAAGCTGGCCTAGGTCCCTGCACAAGTCCCATGCTGGCCTGGGATTGTCACAAAAGTGCTGAAAGGTACTTTCAGCAGGGTTAAGCCAGTGCATAGACATGCGCTTTCCTACCTACATCACCACAGGAAAGGGAAGACCAATGAGTTGTGCTGGCCTAGGTTAGGATTGCATGTAGGTCATTTAATCATCGGATAGTAGTGCCCTCAGGTTAGTGTAAGATTCTTGTAATAAGACAACAGCCACCAAATAGTCATTTATTATCCTGAGTAAACAGTCCAGCTCATATATTCCACATTCAGTTGTGGGATTTTCAGGACATCTCCTATGTCCTTTGTTAGTTGGCTATGAAAAGAGCCTTTGTTTTTATTTCCAGTGTTTGTGTTGCTTCTTCTTGCTGGGATATCCTTGTGAGATGTGTAGATTATTTGGCCATAAAAAGCCATAACAAGTGATGTTGTCCAGGGTGCACTGTGAGAAAGATAGTCTCCACTTTTTTCCATCTCCCAGGGCAGTTTGAGGTTCTCCTGGCCTCTGTGAGGGTAGGAGATGCATAATTGCAATTGAAGAAGCATCAGTAGCTGGACATAAGACTGGGCCTTGCTTGAAGTTTGTTCTTAACGGTGCCCAAAGCATCTCTTCTTCTTACAGGCACATTGTGCCTTTCCAACCTGAGAAAGCCATAATTTAATTTAAAACTCATTATACACATTGCTTTCGTATTGCTTTAACTTCCATAAAATGTCTCTTTGCTCCACTGGAGTTCAATAGGAGACAATTTCTTTGACTTCATAAAACGTACTCTCTGTGTGTGATCAGGAAGAATTTTGAATTTTTAAAAAGCCTCTTTCAAACTCTGGGTGACACGATATAAAGCTATAGAGACACTAGTTGATGGAGGAATTGCTGAACTTATCAAAATCCAAAGCTTTAATTAGAGAGAATTTGAAACCTTTGAGTGGATTTATGGTTTCCAGAATTCAAAATCATCTGTTTCCACAAGCAATGCAGCATTTTTGTCTTCTTATACATTTGCTATTTTCCTCCCTTGCCATGTTCTGTGCAGATAAATGGAATAGCTTCCTGCATATACGTGTGCATGTACAGATAAAAGAAGACCCTCATACGAATCCATAAAATTAAAACAAATCTCCAAAAGGGCTGAATGTGGGTATTAGATTTGCATTCTCCCAACCAAGGTATTGAGGCTTTCTGTTGCCGACAAGCTGTGTTGCAGAGCACTACATTTCGGTAGGACCCTCTCTGCGCTGTGCATGGGGGATCCTTCCATTCAGAGCCAAACAAGGTGGGAGCAAAACAAAGTGTGCATACGGGGCTCCTTACCTTCTGAAGTGAGGTTCCCCACAAATCTTACAGTGCAATCCTATTTGTGTCCACTCAGAATTAAATTCCATTGAGTTCAATGGGGCTTACTCCCAGGAAAGTGCTCCTAGGATTGCAACCTTAGTGCTTTGCCCGGTCTCTAGGGCATCCCTTGCCTCTGCTGACAAGCTTTCTTTTGTTTGTACAAGCAGTGCTAGATTGTTTCTCTTTTTTAAGGCTTAGTATGTCATTTGTTAGCTTGAAGGAAAGAGCAAGTAGATCATTATATTGAGCATAGCTCTTCATGTCTTCGTTTCTTGGACATTCTTAATCACCATGCAGTATGTTACAGTATTAATCAGTCTTTGCAATCAATCTACCAGCTGCATGATTTTTTTTAATTATGGCCTTTTCTTTTGGGACAAATGCTGCTCTTTTCTTGTACATCTTCAGTAAGATAAAGGATGCTTTGAAACCTTGACCACAAAGGCACATTGCTCTGTGCTTTCCACCCTTGATCTACCAGTAAATCCCTATTGGCGACACATGCAGAGAAATGTCTTCAATTTATGCCTCTGTTGTTTGCTGTCAGATCATAGATAAATGTAGATGTAGGCAACCTCCAAATACCAGTTGTGGGAGGGGGTAACCTGGATGCAAGTGGCACATGTGCTCCCTGAGGCATTTGATGGGATACTGTGAAAATACAAGAAGCTGGACTAGATGGGCCTTTGGCCTGATCCAATGGAAGCTCTTCTTATGTTCTTGCATTTGCATTTTCATTGCATTTTCTGGAATTAAGAGATTTTGCAAATATGAAATAGCACAGGATAGATTTTGAGTCCAGATTTGTGTATTTTTCATTAAGTGATTGAATTCAGACTCTTTCCGGTGATGTTGGATCCACATTGTATTTGGAGGATAAAATGTTCTTATTGTAACTCTATTCTGTTTGACTTTTCTTAATCCCCTGGCTAAAAATGTTACAGATTTAGCAGTATAGCAGTTATCTAAACCAAAATGGAGTTTGTGAAGCAAGCTTGAGGCAGATACAGAGTTTGAGTTTACGCTGCATGAAAATATTAGGACACTTACATAAAGTTCATTGGCTTATTTTAAGCTAAACTCTGCTTAAAAATTTGTGCGCTAACCCCCCCCCCCCACTTCATCAGCCTGCTTGAAGTAGTGGAGGACAGACATTTGTGTTGAGAAAGATTGGAACAGAGATGTTTTATTCCTCTTCTTCTCTGATGAAGAAGAGCAATCATGAACAGGACTGAAGCAGCCCCTTCCACCTACTTTCTATGGAAGAGACAGTATATCTTTTCTTCGAGAGGTTAATTTGTTGGTTCTTTTTTTAAAGCAGGATCATTTCCATTCCAAACTGAAGACTCTGCCAGGGATTGAGCTTGGTCCACCTTATTGTGGTCTATCCTCATTGAGGGCACAGTCTTAACCAGTTTAGGACAGAGCCACTCATCTGTCTCCCTTTTCCCGTGTATTATGGGGAGGCTGGTGCATATCGGTACACTGGCCTAAACAGCCCGCCCTCTCCCAGGAGTGACACAGAAATGCCTTATTGCACTTTTTTGACATCACCAAGCCAGCATGGGACTTGTGCCAGGACTAATGCCAGCCTAACCAGGGTTAGGATTGCATTTCAGTCACAATGCATTGCCAAAGAAGAAGAGTCACTTGTTTCCTCCACTTCCTCTTAAATTCCTATAAATGTCCCTGTTCAAAATCAGATTTTCCCTCTGATTCTGTATCCGTTGTTGGTTTGTGGAAGTTGCGTTTTGGATTTAATAATCCAATTTTCTGCATAAAATGAGGGAAAATAAAGAGATTTCAGATGCAATCCCAACCAGCACAACTCATTGATCTTCCCATTTTCATGGTGATGTAGGGGAGCCAAGCTCAAGTTTGTGTATGGGCCTAACCCTATCCCAGGAGTGCTGTACTTTTGTGACATCCCCAGTTGAGAACAGGATTTATGCTGGGGCTTAGGCCAGCCTAACTGGAGATTAAGATTGCAGCCTTCATAAGAGAAAATAAAATAACTTTTTGCTTAAAATAAGTGGAAGTAAATCATTTTAAGAGCTGAATGATGCATATAAGATGGGCAATATTTTTGTAGAAAAAGTGCTATAAACACTTATGAATACTTTTTTGTTTTAAGGAATTCTTTATTAATATTCTTAAGTATTCTTTAGTATTCTTAAGTATTCTTTATTTACCCTTGTATTCTGATACTATTCCTGATTTTATCAGCCAAGGGCTCCATCGCTAAGGTAAGCAACAGTGGAGATAGAGGGCATCGTTGTTTCACTCCTCTCTGGATCAATACTTCCTTAGTGTGATCATCATTAACTTTAAGAGTGGTCTGGACATTAACATTTGATTTATCTCCTACACACAAATCTTCAACCTGCAAACTTTCAGAGATAAAGACAAAACTCTGGAACCTGGAAGTGGGTCAAAAAGGTTTGATCCAGCCTCTGAAACGGTACAAGTGTAGCTGTGCTAGTGGGGTATGTGTTGCATCCTGAAATTGTGGGCAGTCAGAGGCCTCCTCAGACAAGGCAATGTTTATTCCCATTAGGATTCCTTTGCCTCTACTGCAGAGCTGGAAAATTGGTTAGGATTACAACCTGAGGCTGCAATCCTAACCTCTAGTTAGGCTGGCAAAAACTCCAGCATAAATCCTATGTTGATCTGGGGGTGTCTGAAAAGTACTGTAAGACACTTATGTGGCACTCCTGGGGGAGGATTAGGCCAGTGCACAGTCATGTGCTTGCGTCCCTACATCACCATGGGAAGATATGCCAGGTGAGTTAGGCTGGCCTAAATTTGTTAGAATTTTGCTCTTAATCACACAAATTTCAATGCCTTATACTTCACTTTTGAATAAGAAACAGAATAACTGTTTGGAAGGGAACTTTCTTAAATATTATGACTTATTAAGGTCTTCAGATTAACTGTAAAAGTTCCCCCTGAAACCATTTTAAGTAGCAATTGTTTCTACTGCTTTTGTTGCAGTCTAAATGCAAATATAAGCTACAAAGCCACTGGATTATTGACTTAAGGTATTACTGTTATTCAGGCAGCAGAGGGCAGGGTTTGCTGCGCAGAAATCCACGATGGTTTCAGAAATGAATCTTTGAAAGCAGCAACAGCTGCATGTGAAGTAGGAACTAGTCTGGACTATGAGAAAATAATCCTTTCTTTTCAAAAGTAGCCTGTGCTGTGAGTAGAATATCTTTTTTAATTGGTGCTCCTTAGCAAATTGACACTGGATATAAAGTTTTTGCAAAATCAGCAGATATTAATTCTGTAAGAAATGTTTAATGTTGGGGACCAAAGCTTATGTATATAGTTGAGGATTCCTGTGTAATAAGGACATTGTATTGATTTGCATTTCAGTGATTTGCTTAATGCAAAAACATAGCTAAACAAGGTACTGCTTATATCAAGTTAGACTATATCAAGTTGGCCACCCAGTCTCAGTACTGTGTTCACTGATATTCACTGATGGACACAATACTGGTTTCCTTCCCCACACTGGTCAACTCTGAACAGGATCTGTACCCAAGCATGGTGTTTGCCAGGACTCACTGTTTAAGTGGGGTCTTGCATCTACCCCTCAGTGTGACTGTGGTGCTCCTCAACAAAATATTCATCACGTTGTGTCCAAGTGTCCATTGAGAGCTTACACCAGCCCAATGTCTGATTTTTTTCAATATAGACCACTCTGTCCTTTAGTGGATGAATGGTCTGGACATGTTTACTCCTAAGCCTGAATAAGATTTAAAATCCTCTAAAAAATTATCAGTAATTCTCTTAAAGCTTCCAGAGCATTACATAGCACCAATAATATGTCATCTGCATATAGATTTAATTTGATTTCCTCCTTACCTACCTTATACCCTTGTATTCTGATACTATTCCTGATTTTATCAGCTAAGGGCTCCATCGCTAAGGTAAACAACAGTGGAGATAGAGGGCATCCTTGTTTCACTCCTCTCTGGATCAATACTTCCTTAGTGTGATCATCATTAACTTTAAGAGTGGTCTTGACATTAACATTTGATTTATCATAAGTCCATGTATTTGCCATATACTAAATAAATAAATAACTGATGCAGAGAAACAGGCTAAGGTCTGATACAATAATGCAGGTGTTTTATGGCCCCATCCTGTGGTTCATTTATGATAATGGAGCCAGTGATCAGCCTTGGTAAAATAAGTGGCCTTGCCAACAAATGTCATATGGCTGATATGCCCGATTGAGGTACTGACAGAAATAGCCAGCAACTCCATTCATTCACCAGACTTGTATGGTAAGGTGGCAGAGGGGGTGCTTCATAGGAGGTTCAGGGTAGAGAGAGCAGGGAATAGGAAGCAGGCAGGAGAGGTGGATCTTGGTGGCTAATGCACATGCCAGATCCTGTCCCCTATTTTCAATTGTACCCTTCCCCCTTCTTCTCCTCAGATATACACCAGCAAGACCCATAGGCAATATTTTTTTTTTTACTTACCTCTCACTGGTTGTCTGATGACCCTCACAGAATACAACATGTGCTCTGGCAGGACAGTTACATGGTGTTAAGGTGATAACCTGGGATCTTCCGTACTTCTAATCTGAGATCGTCCATTCACCAAGCATGTTGGGTATGTTTCCTCTCCATCAGATCCTTCCAACAACACAGAGAAACCTTAAATTAACTCTATAAAAAGGCACTGATATCCAATGACCATTGCTCAAATTGCAGACACAGGCAAAATAAAATCTTGCTGATATTAGAAGTGAAATTTAACAGCAGGTGAATAAAAATTAAGTCTGAACATGAACAGGCAGCTGATTGAACTTTCCTAGCACAGCTGTAAATAGTTGAGATGGGTGAACATGATGGATGTGAGTCATCAGCTTTTTCTATGCATGCCTGGCAAAAACTCATTTTCTAATTTTCCTCAAGAATTATGACCAACATTATTGGCAACATCCATGGTTTTTAATCACCCACAGATACAAAAGTGTGCTTCTTGATAATAAAAACGAGTTTAAATTACGGTAAATATATATCTATATCTATATTTTCAGAGTTTGAAGAAAGGACTGGGAAATAATTTATCTTTGCAAAAATCTAAAGTAGCAGTACTGTATACTGTCACAGCACATATGCTAGTATCCAGGAGCAAGCTATTCTTCTTTTTTGCTTGTCTCAAAAATCTACACAACCTTCTTCAGTACAGCATTATTTTTTGTGCACTGAGTACTTTTCAGTTAAATGTGGTGTGTGTTGTACTGATGATTTACAGAAATGGTGTTGCATCACACTGATGATTTAGCACAATATCACATACCAATTAATCAGGAGAAAATGGGATTTTTTTTCTTCTTACTGTGGTTCAGATGTTACAACAATGCTTTATTGTGACAAGAATGTGCCGTAATGAACCTTGAGTAAATGTGCTCCCCCCTCCTTTCTGCATGATAAGGTAACAAGCTTCATATCACAAGGTTGTAACAAACCACCATTTCCCATTATCTGAAGGTGAGGAACAATGAGTTGTAAACACTATAATTCATGCTAACTATTGTTTGCAGAAGTCACTGAAGCCTGTATTTGGATGAAACGGGGAAATGCCTGGTTACAAACAATGAATGCGCTAAAACTACCTACCTTCTATGTGGGCAAAAGGACAGAAGATAGCTGTCTTCACACCTTATGCACAGAACATCAAGCCATGATTGAAGTCTTGGAACAAAAATTCTAACCATGTCTACTCAGAAGTAAGCCCCATTGTGATCAATAGGTCTTACTCCCAGGAAAGTGTGATTAGGATTTCAGCCTGCATGAAGCCCATAGTTTGTCAATATGCTCTTTGCCTCGACTTTGGAAAGTCCCTTTTTTAGTATTAAGGAAAAAATGAAGAGATGAATCCAAAGCTGGTTAACTTTGATCCAAACCAAGTTGTAGTGTAGAATACACAAGCACAGACCATAACTATAGTCTTCCACCATAATTATCTTATGATTACTGGCATTGTTATTAAGCCTACCTTGTATCGGTTGGCTTAAAATTCTCTGCAGATCTGAACAAATGGTTGTTCTATCAGGTATAGGAGATCCTGGAATCAATATGGATACCAATCAATATGGAAACCAAAATACTGTGTGGTATACATAATGTATATAGGATTGTGGGTGGCGCAAGTGGCTAAGACACTGTGCCTGTTAACCAGCAGGCCAGGGTTTGAGACCCAGGTCGGCCCCACAAGACAGGGTGAGCTCCTGTCCTTAGCCCAGCTCTGCAGCGCAGCTGGATCCAATCGTATCGGTTCTGCCTTTCCATTGGACTAATTCAGTGGTGTGGAGAGGGGGGATTTGCTGCTTGGGTAACAGCCTATCCTCCATAACAATCCAACCCAGGCTTTTGTGCTTCGCATGCAGCGTATGCAGTGCCGAGCATGATACCATAGCCTTCTAAGACTGACAGAGGCCTGCTTTTTATATATGTATACAGTATATGCTTGCATACAGTATATATGTTATGTTTTGCCATTTATTTATATCATATCTGGAAGATGTGTCCTAAATGGACAAGTGCGCTGCAAGATAGAAATGGATAGAAATTAATAGGCTACAATCCAGAGTAACTATAGGACCTTTTACACCAATGTAGTTACAATGCCACCTAAGGAAAACCTATGGGAAATGCATAGAGCAATCCAAAGTGAGTGCCTCTTACGTCTTACCATAATTACTCTGTAGTGTCTATCTTGTTAGAGGCCTCATGGCCCATATCCAGCTAAAGTTAAGTATATTTAAGTCCTGTTGACACTATTACTCGAGGGGAAATCAATGGGTCTTAAAAGTACTTAACTCTGGAACATAAGAAAGAGAGAGATCAGTCCAAAGGACTATCTTGTCCAATATTATGTTTCCTGCAATGTCCAAATCATTACCTTTGGAAAGCTGACAAGCAGGAGAGAAAGCTTACTGCTCTTGCCCCTTGTACTGTCCCCCTTGATCTGGTTAGTATTCAGAGACATAAGGCTGCAATCCTAAAGACGCTTTCCTGGAAGTAAGACCCATTAAACACAATGGAGTTTACTTTTGTGTAGACATGGTTAGGATTGTGCTCACAGAGTGCAATCCTAGCCATGTCTACTGAAAAGTAAGCCCCATTGTGTTTAATCTTTCTTACTCCCAGGAAAGTATCTTTAGGATTGCAGCCATACGGCTACTGAATCAGAAGTATAGTCAAAATGGAGATCTAGAAAGATATAATATTTTACTTATTTATTTATAAGTAATAATAACCTGGAAAAAAGATAAACACTTATATCCCTATGTTTACAGATGGTTGCAAACAGTAGAAACTGAGCTCTTCTTTAATTAACGTCTGGTTTTTTGAGCAGCCAAAAGACTTGAAGCATTTAACTGATCTTTCTTCATCCTTTGACGATCCACCAAAATCAAGTTACAAACCACTAGTAGGCCCCTACTCACAGTTTGGGTACCACTGGTGTTGTGGCTTCTCATGATACGTTTTGTGTGGGAAGGTATGTATTACCGGGGAAAAGTTATCTGGTGTTGGTGTTTTTAGTAGCAATGAGACATCTCACAGAATTACCTGCTGAGATTTTTGGAGGGTTGAGAGAGGCAAAAGCAGAAGGAAAGTATAATATGAAATGAAGAGCAGAGTGGAAATGTTAAGCACGTGGGTATTTCTGTAACGAAGCCCTTTAGCAGAATGCATTTCAGACAGTGTGTTTTTTCCAATCTTGTGCTGGGACTGCATTTGAAAACTAAGTTGGAGATTTTGTTAAAGGTGTCAGGATTATGGTACTGTACAGTCCACTGAATATTTAAAGAAGTGTCAGAAGGAAAGTCTGTGTATAGTATAAATTAGGTCTCTCTAGGGACGAAAGATACTTACAAAAAAAGAAAGTAGCTACCCTGGTATGGAAAATAATGAGTATTTGCCATGGCAACCTCCCTTTCACATGGTGCTCACATCCTGCACATACATAAAGGGGATGCTATCAAAGAAGGAATCAAACCCCATCTTATTTGGTAGGTGTTTTGTTCTTTCCAGAATATTCCACTCTCCGCCAAGCCCTTTGGCTAGTTGGTCAGGAAGAAAGAAAATACCTATTAACATTTGATTTGATTCCGTCTTTGATATCATCCTCTTTTTTTATATGTACAGAATGTGAGCACTATATGAAAGGGAGATTGCTAAGACCAACTGACCATTAGGGAGATAAAGTGGAATATAAATGTGTAAGTAAATAAATATTTTAAAACATACCCAGTGAGTAAGACAATAAAACACAACAACTCCAATTTCATTTTAAAAAAGCTAATGCCGTTTATTTCCTAAGTGCAGAACCTTGCACTTCTCCCTGTTGAAATTCATTCTATTTGTTACAGCCCACTATTCCAGTTCGTCCCTATCCTCCTGGAGGTTTCTCCTGTCCTAATGTTACCAGTGAAATGCCTCCCCGATTATAAAGGTCAGACTATAAGAAAGCCTTGTATAAAGGTCCCCAATTATAAAGGGCCACCATTCAATTCTGGGACACCCATCACCATGAATGTCCTATTTTTTGTTGCCATCCTCTCTGCTAGGTATAGTAGTCAGAAAGTCCCCTTCGTTGACCTGAGAGGATGGGTTGGATGAGTATATGGAAGGAGGCATTTGTGTGAATTCTGGAGGTACCTGGACTCATTCCTGTGACTGTATATTGAACTTATGAAGCAGCTGTGCTAGACCACCCAGCCCTATGATATATGGGTATATTTTTAAAACTCTTAAGCCTGTGATCTTTTCCAACTCTTCGTATTATTATTTTTTGCTCTGTTAAAAATTAGCAAATTCTGCTGCCTCCTCAGATTTTTGTTGCTAAAGTTGGTAACACTTTAAATCTGAGTTCTCTCCTGTCTATTTGTTCATAGTTGGTATAAGAGGGAGTTTCATATGCAAGATCTGTGCATATTCTGCATATTTTTATACATTTCCTGGTATGAGCATAATTTCAGAATGAGAATTAGCATTGGGCACTGTTGGTTGATCTGAACTTTCTGCTTACCATCCCCAGTTCTCACCAAGTTGAAGCACAGTTCTGTGTGTGGATTAAACTGCTCCTTGTTTTACTGAAGTCACAAAGACATTCCATTTTTCTGTAGCTGCTGTGAGAATCCAGATCCACTTCTGTTTAATAATATGTGATGTCAGGGAAATAGAAACTCATGTACAGCAGCTCCCAGAAAATCTTAGAATCATAGAATCATATAGGTGGAAGGGACCTAGTAGGTCATCTAGTCCAACCCCCTGCCTGCTGCAGGAAATCCCCCTAGAGCATCCCCGACAGGTGCTCGTCGAGCCTCTGCTTGAAGATCCCCAGTGAGGGAGAGTCCACCACCTCCCTTGGCAATCTGTTCCACTGCCGAACCACCCGAACTGTCGGGAATTTTTTCCGGATATCCAACTGGATATCTTAAGGTTAGGAGTCTGGCAGATGCACCAACCTCTTAACATTGTGAATCTTGTATTGTGGATCAGATACCACATAGATTCCTCTTGTATTGTGGATCAAATAACACATAGAATATGGCTGAAATAAGTAGTCAAATCATGACATGGATTTATTTAATATCCTTCCATATAGAACACATGCCCGCCTAGCCTAGCATTGCCTACTCTTGCAAGGGCTTTTTCCCAGCCATTTAAATGTCAGATTGGATCTGGGTATTTCTGAATTCAGCATATATGCTCTAACAAGGGACCTTTTAGAACTGAATTTTTAAACACAGTCTTCACCTACAATCCAGAGTAACTACCAGAACATGCAAGAGACATTACGTGCACCTGTAGTTACTGCACCATCTAGTGAAAACCTATGGGAAATTCATATTGCAATGCAGAGCAAATTGTTTTTACACCAGAGCAATGTCTCCTGTAGTTACTCTGGATTGCGCCCTGCATCATCTCCTGGGCATGGTGGCTCATAAAGGGTCAAACTGGTTCCCGGAGCGTTAGACTTGGAGGAACCAGGCAAAGTGCCTTCAAAGCTGCTCATTCTTGTTTGCTGCATCTTATATCATGCAGGAGGTGCTCACAGATTGAAGGGGGAGAAAACTGACACTGGCTTCTGTTCTGATTTTGGTGAAAGACAGTTTTGGAGTCAGTTCTGAAATTCAGGCAGGCAGAATTTCACTGCAAGGAAAGGTCCTGACAGTAACAATAAAAGCGGGATGTGCGTCTGAATGTGTGAGAGAGACAGGTAGCTTGCAACTTGCTGGCTTAGCCAGAGGGCTGTCATTGATACTCTGGCAGTTGAATATTAAAGATACTTACAGGCTAGAGTAGGGAGAGATTGAGAAGAGCATGCGGGGGAAACAGCCATAAGGAGTGAGGATGTAAAAGGTAAACCTAGGATTTAATGTAAATGTATAAGCATCACGTGGAAAGAGTCTTGGAGCTGAGACAATATGAGGTTGACAATATCAGTGATCCAGATTAAATGCTTATTTTGTTGATTATTGTGTGCCACCGTGTCTTTCTTTCAAGGAGCTCTGAGTAGGAATCTGTTGGCCCAAGTCATGCAGTGAATTTCATAACAGAGCCTGAGATTTCCCTGTCTGGAAAGACTCCAGCCCCATCAGCTGCTCTCAGAACCTTTTTGACTATTGCAGTAAATGGACACATAACAAAGAGCAACTTCCCAAGTTCTAGGTTCAGTGCTTGTTCGCAACCCCTGGGGAAATGAACAAACCACATATCTCAAATAGATATTGTTCACAATTTCAGTTTCCATGCAACTGGAAAATTAAGAGTTGCAGATGGTGCCTCTGTATCCATCAGGGATACATTTTCAGACATCCTTCCCCACCCCTACAGATACAAAATCCCCATCCTTCCCCCCCCTTACAGATACAAAATCCCCATCCTTCCCCACCCCTACAGATACAAAATCCCCATCCTTCCCCACCCTTACAGATACAAAATCCCCATCCTTCCCCACCCCTACAGATACAAAATCCCCATCCTTCCCCACCCCTACAGATACAAAATCCCCATCCTTCCCCCCCCTTACAGATACAAAATCCCCATCCTTCCCCACCCCTACAGATACAAAATCCCCATCCTTCCCCACCCTTACAGATACAAAATCCCCATCCTTCCCCACCCCTACAGATACAAAAATCCCCATCCTTCCCCCCCTTACAGATACAAAATCCCCATCCTTCCCCACCCCTACAGATACAAAATCCCCATCCTTCCCCACCCCTACAGATACAAAATCCCCATCCTTCCCCACCCCTACAGATACAAAATCCCCATCCTTCCCCCCCTTACAGATACAAAAATCCCCATCCTTCCCCACCCCTACAGATACAAAATCCCCATCCTTCCCCCCCCTTACAGATACAAAATCCCCATCCTTCCCCACCCCTACAGATACAAAATCCCCATCCTTCCCCACCCCTACAGATACAAAATCCCCATCCTTCCCCCCCTTACAGATACAAAAATCCCCATCCTTCCCCACCCCTACAGATACAAAATCCCCATCCTTCCCCCCCCTTACAGATACAAAATCCCCATCCTTCCCCACCCCTACAGATACAAAATCCCCATCCTTCCCCACCCCTACAGATACAAAATCCCCATCCTTCCCCCCCCTTACAGATACAAAAATCCCCATCCTTCCCCACCCCTACAGATACAAAATCCCCATCCTTCCCCCCCCTTACAGATACAAAATCCCCATCCTTCCCCACCCCTACAGATACAAAATCCCCATCCTTCCCCCCCCTTACAGATACAAAATCCCCATCCTTCCCCACCCCTACAGATACAAAATCCCCATCCTTCCCCCCCCTTACAGATACAAAATCCCCATCCTTCCCCACCCCTACAGATACAAAATCCCCATCCTTCCCCCCCCTTACAGATACAAAATCCCCATCCTTCCCCACCCCTACAGATACAAAATCCCCATCCTTCCCCCCCCTTACAGATACAAAATCCCCATCCTTCCCCACCCCTACAGATACAAAAATCCCCATCCTTCCCCCCTTACAGATACAAAATCCCCATCCTTCCCCACCCCTACAGATACAAAATCCCCATCCTTCCCCCCCTTACAGATACAAAATCCCCATCCTTCCCCACCCCTACAGATACAAAAATCCCCATCCTTCCCCCCTTACAGATACAAAATCCCCATCCTTCCCCACCCCTACAGATACAAAATCCCCATCCTTCCCCCCCCTTACAGATACAAAATCCCCATCCTTCCCCACCCCTACAGATACAAAAATCCCCATCCTTCCCCACCCCTACAGATACAAAAATCCCCATCCTTCCCCCCTTACAGATACAAAATCCCCATCCTTCCCCACCCCTACAGATACAAAATCCCCATCCTTCCCCCCCCTTACAGATACAAAATCCCCATCCTTCCCCACCCCTACAGATACAAAAATCCCCATCCTTCCCCACCCCTACAGATACAAAAATCCCCATCCTTCCCCCCTTACAGATACAAAATCCCCATCCTTCCCCACCCCTACAGATACAAAATCCCCATCCTTCCCCCCCCTTACAGATACAAAATCCCCATCCTTCCCCACCCCTACAGATACAAAAATCCCCATCCTTCCCCACCCCTACAGATACAAAAAAATGCAGATAATGAAATCTATGGTTTCAGCACCTTTAAACCTTTTGAAGACAACTGGAACTGTGCTGCGGAGGGGTTTTTTCTTGAATAGGGTTTTTTAATTGTTGAGTTTCCATTATTTCTTATGGGAAAATTAGCATTGATATACAAATATTTTGGATTGCAAGCATGCTTCTAGAACGAATTATGCTTGTAAACTTAAGGTGCCGTTTATTGGATTTTAGAAAACCAAAATGCATCAGTGTTAGGCTAATATCACATGTAGAACAGAAAGAATTCTATACCTTTTCTGAAGCTCTCAAACTTGACTATTTTACCTGGTCCTGAAAACACATTATAGGGAAACTTCTGTCTGTTTTTGCCTACAAGTTTATCATGCAGTGGTAGGGAAAACTTGCAGCAATGTGCTCTGACAGAGTGCTTAAAGCAGTATTGATGCTTTCAAGGAGTGTGTTTGGAAAGTAATGGAGAAATATTAATAATGCATAACCATAGTTTTAAATAATGGATGCATTTTTATAAAACACATTAGAGATTCCATTCCTACTCTCCTGGTAATGTATGCAGAATGTTGTTTGTGCCTGAAAACCCTTGAAAGCATCAGGACCATAATTGCAGAGTGATAGCTACTCTCCTCCTTTCTTGGTGCCTGCTGTTGATTCTTGTTATCAAGACCAGAACGATACAAATCTTAGAAGATGTTGTTGCATTCTGTTATAAACAGTATTCACTGATAATAGGAAAGGTGGTGAAAAACTGATAATATGCTCAATAGAGATTTCCAAAGAGAAATAGATGCTTTGAAATGGCAATTTTCTTGAATATTTTGAAGATTCTTTTAGAAGTAGTGATCATGTTTAAACCAAAAGTCTGACTTGTTTAAACCAGAAATCTAGTTAAACACAATCGCTCACTATTTTCCATCTGTGGAATCCTCTAAGTGCTCTCCAGGACGCCCCTGGGAACCCACACAACCCCCCCCCCCCCAGACTGTGGAAGCAGGCTCTTAGGTTTGAAAATTAGAGCAACTGTTCTCCAGTGCTGCAAATTGTTCATCCTGCTGCAGATAGCTCATTTGAATTCTTAATATACATGAAATGTCTATATAGTGGTCCATATTCCCTTAGTCCATATGTACTGTCAACATTGGCTGCCAGGGAATGAATCTTCTGGATGTCAAACTATTGGGACCTTCTCATGTTGTCTGTAGTTCTCTGTAGGGCCTCTGTAGCTGAAAGAAATATGAGTCGGTACATTCCAGAGGAAGAACATCATATTAGGCATGAGCTACAATGTCTTTAAACATATTTTAGTGAGTAAGCATGCAATACTAAGAAATTTAGACCATCCTAACTCACCTGGACTGTCTTTTCACGATGGTGTGGGGAGGTTAGCGTATGCCTCAACCTGATCAAGCTGTCATCCTCCCCAGGAGTGGGGCAGAAGTGCCTTACTGCACTTTTCTGACACCCCCAGATCAGCAGAAGACTTATGCTGGGGCTTAGACTGGCCTAGGAGGAGGTATTACAGCCTAAGGGTCCAATCCTAATCATTTTAGGCCAGCACAACTGGCCTATCTCCCTGTTCCTGTGCTGGTGTGGGGAGACCAGCACATGTCTGTGCACTGACCTAACCCTCCCAGGAGTGGCGTACAAGTGCCTTTTGGCAATTTTGCAAAACCCCCAGGCCAGCATGGGACTTTTGCCAGGACTTTTGCTGGCCTAACTGAGGATTAGGATGTGAGTGTCCAATCCTATTCTACAATATTAGATCTGTTTGCTATCCAGGAACCAAAGAGAGCAATAGAAAAAAATTTAAATTAAAAACTGACCTCTTTTAAGCCCACATGAACTCCAGTGGATCTTAGACACACACCAGTTTTTGGCTGGAAATGGGGAAAGAATGTGGTTTGTGCCAGAGCTGCTGTAATCTTCTTTCTCCCTTCCCTTCTGTCCTAACCCTTCCCTGACCCCAAGGCGATTATGCATCCCAATTTTCCAGGACATGTCCTGAATTTTAGCCTTGTGTCCTGGGAAAAAAATCTGCATTGTCCTGCTTGTGAGCAGACAGCCTGGATCCTTCTCATAGTTAATAAATTCGGTGTAATAATTAGTTTTAAATTCAAAAAGTTTAAATTTACCACATGAAAGCAATATATGAATGTATTTAGTTTTTATTTTGTCATGTCCTATATTTTTCTTTCATGTCCTACATTTTGGGAGGCCTTGTCCTCCTTCTGTGGTTGTGACATATGATCACCCTGCCTGATCCATCCTTGCCGCCGACTTACCAGCACTGTTTCCGCTGCTGCCCATGTGCTGCCTCGATGCTGATAGCCATTCCTGAAGTCACCTTGCCACTGTTGACTTGGGACTTATGGTGGTAGATCTTGAGATTTGCCACCCTAAAGCCCAGGTAGGATTAGGCTAAAATAATCTTGTAGTTCATGCCACAACAACAATGTAGTGTTTTGTGGCTCATTCTCAGCTCGTGCCTGTGTGCGCTTTTATGTGGCAAGACTTCACTATGATGAAGGTATATATCAAAGGGATAGGATTTTGAGATTGTAAAAGTATAACTGGTTTGAAGAATTGCTGGCTTCTTATGTCACAGGTCGGGGTGCTGTTGAAGAAAGAATTAACCGTGCCTCTGCTTATCTCTTCTCTTCTGCTGTTGGAGGTTGATGTAGAAGTGCAATAAAATTCTTCCTTGAAAGATAGAGGCTGTAGGAGGAGATTCATGGGTCCCTTTTTCAGGACATTTTTAGAAATACAGCCTGGATTTCTCTCATTTCAGAGTCCAAGAGTTACCTAGGAGAAAAAGGCACTGGGAATCTTTTTAAAAGGTTCTTTTGGGGGATCCCTATCTGGACTAGGGTAGTGGAACTGGGAGAAGGCGGCTTAACTGTTTCCTACCAGATAATTTGAATTCTTAAAGCTTCTATAAGAAAATAGCAAAAAAAAATATAGCATTATTATTTCTTATTTTCCCAAACAAGACAAGCAACAGTACTTACAAAACATCCAC
Organism: Cryptoblepharus egeriae; assembly: GCA_030015325.1. Taxonomy (NCBI): domain Eukaryota; kingdom Metazoa; phylum Chordata; class Lepidosauria; order Squamata; family Scincidae; genus Cryptoblepharus; species Cryptoblepharus egeriae. The sequence continues at coordinate 7,507,713 of JAREYC010000004.1, forward strand.
CTTTTATCCGCCGACTTAGCTGTTGACCATGCGCCATGTTCACGCTGATAGCTGTCAGCTGGAAATGAAGACTGCAATCCTAAACACACTTTCCTCGGTGTAAGTGCTATTGAAATAAATATGACTTACTTCTGAGTAGAAATGCTTAGGATTGCACTTGTATGCTTAGGATTGCACTGTAAAGTGACCTTTGCACCTGCTGACTTGAGTCTTGCTGTGGTAGATCATGAAATTTACCTGCAATTTGGGGTGCGGGAATGGTATTTGGGAAATAGTATGTATAAATGGTTACAAATAAAACCCAGTGTGGCTGCCTTAGTACAACATTTGTCATCCCCCAAACTACTTAGGTTTCTACTCCTTTTGTTCATAAAATTATCCAACTTTATTCCAACACCCTGCTCATAGATTACAAAAAGCTCCTATCTTTCTACTGACAATTCTTAGGCAAGAAGTTTTTCACTGGGAGCTTGAATTTTGCCCCCCTTAGGGCTTTTCCCACTGTAGACTTTTTTGCAATACATATGTCTTCCATGCAACCTGGAACCAGTTGAACCAATCAGTTGAAAATACTGAAATTTTTATAATTCCACATTTTTTTTTTTAAAGAAATGTTTAAAAGAGAAGCACATGCTCAGAATCTTTTCCATTCCAATATCCTTAAATCTGACAGCGCAATCCTAACCCCTGGTTAGGCAGGCACAAGTCCCAGCATAACCCCCAATTTCAGAGTGCACCCGTAGTGCACCCAAATTCAGAGTGCATTCAGAGTGCATCCAAATTATGTGCACCCGTAGTTACTGCACTACCTAGTAAAAATCTATGGGAAATTCATATTGGAATCCAGAGTAAGTTGTTCTTACACCGGAGCAAAGACTCCCCGTAGTTATTTTTGCCCTAAGTCTCATGCTAGCCTTGGGGTGTCACAAAAATGCCATAAGGAACTTCTGCACCTCTCCAGGCCAGGGGGAGTTTTAGATCAGTGCACCAATATGCGCTGGCCTACCTACACCACTGCAGGAACAGGGACATGGGTGAGTTGTGCTGGCCTAAACTGGTTAGGATTGCATCCAGAATTTCTTATTATAATCTACCTACATTGGATCTAATCAGATGCCAGAATTTTGCAATACAGAGTGGAATTGTGTTATAAAATAGCAGTTCTATTCCTCTCAACTGTTTTCTTTCTGTTTGTTATTTTTAAGGAAAACTTAAAGTATCCCCAAGTACCTCTGATCTGGGCTAATCCTCGATTCATTTTTATTATTTTTAAAGTCCCCAAGTACTTCTGATTTAGGTTAATCCTCAATCCATTCCATGGCAGGACAACAAGAGGTCCTTTTTGATTGCTTAGCTGAAGTGGTTGTTGGTGCCTTTTTCCATCAAATGGCCTACAGTGAAACAACCTAGTGGTAGTTAATTTCATAAAACTTAGCACACTAAAATAAAAAAACAAAACCAATGCTTTAAGAAGATAACAAGCAAATAAAATAACCATGTATTTAAAAAAAAATATTAATAAGCACTTGGTCCTTAATATTAATAAGCACTTTCAGCAGATGGGTTGTTGCCTTGCAAATGTAGGTTGAAGCATACATTAGAGTTAATACTAATCAATACTAATCATCAATATGAATCAATACTAATCATCGCTTTATTACAGAATACACTGTTCCAAAAGAATAATCAACATCTGTCTATCTGTTCTGCTCCAGATTTACTTATTTTCATGTGGCAAATTTTGAATATACTGTATCTCATGGATTACTTACTACTTGCTGACAGCTAAAATGCCTTTCTGCTTAGAGTCTGATGAAACAAAGATTTTAATTTGAATAAGCATTCTGTAGTCATGAGCGAGCAATGGGTTATTCTAATGAATAAATTTTTAATATGTTATTTTAAGTGTATTTTATTCATTTTTAATGTAGCTCGCATGCCCATGGGTAGGTCAGATAAAATGCAGAAATTACTACCTTGTGGATGTCTGAAATGCAGAAATTTTGGGTTCATAAACCTTGCAATTCACTTTCAACTGGAAAAGCCACTCTCTTGCAGGACATAATAATTTTGCTGAAAATTTCATAGTAAATCTCAAAAATCTTGGTTTTAGAAAGAGGAACTGTTATCTTATGAATTATGCAGTTTTATCATGGTAGGACCTTTGGAGAATTTGCTGTATGAGAAATTTTTATGGAGATACTTTGTCAGTGATTGAAAATTGAACGTCTTAGATTTATGGCCCTGAGAGCCTAATGTTCTCTTTCTTTAGTGCTTTGTCAAAGTCCTGGTCTGCAGCTCATCAGCCAGTCCCTGCTTCAGTAACTTTTGTCAGATGTGTGCTGGTGGTTTATAAGTGAAGACTGATTTCAAAATTATTATAGGCCGATATTGGGAGGTGCAGTATTCATAAATATCCAATATGTTTGTGTATTGTAGTGATTCTTAAACTTTTAGGGAGATTTACTCCCTAAGTCTTTGTGGGGGAGGAGTAGTAACATGATCCCCAGAACTGCACTGCTAAATGGGAAGGAGGGTGCATTCACTGATGGAGCACTGGAGTTGTGGGGGATCCCTGCACAGTGCTATTTTCCAGAAGGTGGTATGCCGATTTGCAAATGCTCCAAAGCTCAGGAAGCACTGTGCATGGCACCCCATACCTCCTGGACCCTGCTGCAACTATCCATTAGTGAAAGCATCCCTTCCTCCCCCTTTAGCAGTGCATTCTAGGGATTGTGTTGCTGCCCTCACTCTTTCCTCTGCCCCTCAAACGGATGATGGTTGTAACCCCTACCCCACTTTGAGTACCACTGCTGTATTGTATGTAAGCCTTACATTTGCCTGTAAATTATTCTCACTCATAATTGTAAGTGAAAATTACAGTGGCGCCTCACGTAATAAATTTAATTCATTCTGGAGGCATGTTCTTTATGTGAAACATTCTTTACATGTAGCGGATTTTCTCATGGGAAATAATGGAAACTCAGACAATTGGTTCCAAAAACCCCAAAATATTCATATAAAAATATTAACTGGATGTAAAAATGATGACAGAACACTGAGATTGAATTCAAAACATGCATTCAGTGTGCATGATCTTATGAAGTCTACTTAGGCTGCAGTCCTAAAGACACTTTCCTGGGAGTAAGACCCATTTAACACAATGGGGCTTCTGGGTAGACATGGTTAGGAGGCTGCAATCCAAGACACCTTCCAAGTGTCTCCCCACTTTCTCCTTCTCTCCATCCTGAGCCTCTCTCTCCCCTGCTCCCTTCTGGCCAGCCCTGAGCTGCTTCCCTCTCCTCCACTGCTCCTCTCTCCCTCTGCCCAGCGGACACCCAGCAACAGGATGAACAGCACGGAAGTGTTGCTTTCATTATGGGCAGGTGCGCTAGGCAGCCCTGATGCTTTTTAAACAGGCTGCCGGCCAGCCCGTCTGCCCCAACTGCCAACAAATGTTTTCTTTATGTGAAGCACTTTCTTTACGTGAAGCAGAATCCTAGATAAATTTTTGTTTGTATGAAACATACTTTACGTGAGGCGTTCTTTACATGAGGCGTTCTTTACGTGAGGTGCCACTGTATATGAATTTGATTTTATTCAGGTGGTTACTTGGCATCCATCAGTCTTGAAAGACTATGGTATTGTGCGTGATGCTGCATGTGAAGCACGAAGGCCTGGGTAGATTGAGATGGAGGATTGGCTGTTACCCAAGCAGCAAATCCCCCCACTCCACCCCACTGAAATAGTCCAATGGAAAGGCAGAGCCAATATGATTGGATCCAGCTGGCGTCGCAGAGCTGGGCTGAGGACAGGAGCGCACCCTGTCTTGTGGGGCCAACCCGGGTCTCAAACCCTGGCCTGCTGGTTAACAGGCACAGCATCTTAACCACTTGAGCCCAGTGGTTAAAATGTCAAAAAGTTGGTTCCAGCTATTTTGGGATTAGGAATTATTACCGCATAATCACATGGGTGGGTGGAATGTCTAAATCAGCTACTTTCAATTAGTTTGTTGCAAATGGTCCTTAGATTATTACTATTATTTATTGTGTTTATATCCATCTTTCTTCCATACCAAGATTGAGGCCTTCATAATTGCTCTCTCACAACCACAGAATGCATTACACAACTCCATTGACACAGTGACATCATTTCTGGAAATTTGGATAGGATTGGGGTCTTAGTCTATAATTTTTGCTTCCAGGATTTTGTCCCAGGTAATTATTTTAGACATTTGTGATTAAAAACAATTCTGCATAAAATCAATTAAATCATCAGTATAGTGAGGGAGATCTTGCCATGAAATTCTGATAATTTTTGCACACTTGGGCTGCAATCCTAAAGATACTTTCCTAGGAGTAAGACCCATTGAAAACAACAGGGCTTACGTTTGAGTAGACCTGGTTAGGACTGTGCTCTTTATGTTGAACCTTAATTCTGAAGAGCCACATTTATGGATGTGATGTGGATCTGAACTCATGACATGAGGCTGTCCTCACCTATGATGCAAGTTGTTAATGAGGTCACTCTTTCTCATGATATTATGAGAAATTATGAATGATATTATGAATGGGGCATGTGCATTAGCAACTGCTATTGGTGACACTGTATTTACTCAAATCTAATGCACCATTGAATCAAAGCACCCAATACATATAATCAAAACACCACGTTTACTTGAATCTAATTAATCATTGAATCTAATACACACCTTGTTTAAATTCGGCTGAAACAGGTTAGAGTTAGATTCGGGTAAATACAGTATTTTTTGTTACCATGTTCTGGGTGACTGTTTCTGGATCCCAGCCATTGTCTTAACTCTTTCATTGAAGTAATGGGGAGTTGCCATTGCTTTAAAAGAAACCAAGACTGTAAATAAGCAGGAAAAAATACCCTTTGGTTACAGGAAGGACCACAAATATTGATTTTGTTGTCTGTTGTGGAGAGAGTCCAGCTACTTAAATATTTAATTCCTCCAACCATAATGTAATCTATGTAGGTGTATGTTTTTATGCTTGCCGGTCTTGTTACCTTTGCCTTTCTTTCCTTCTCTTGTCTTTCCTTATTGATCAGCAGTAGAACGGGCCTCTTCTGTGCATACGCTACCCACATCAGCACTTGCTCCAAAGGAGACTGTTTTCATGTCTTGCAAGAATCATCTCACTTGATTTACACAGTGAACTTCGATAAAGCTCTTTCATGACTTTTTAAACTTTTCCCAGCTGCAAGATCTATCTTTTGAATATAAATATAAGAAAACTGCTTTGTCCAAAGCTGGGCTTACACCAGAGTAGTGCAGCTCCTTCAAAGAGTCAAATGTGAGTGAGGTGTCATCTAGTTTTCTTCCATTAAAACAATCAAATAGGTTGAAATCCCCTGAGTCATTCCTATTGAGTCTCTCGCTGTTGAGTTATGAATAACACAATTGAATGGAACCTCGGGGGAAATGGTGCGTTACGTGGGAACTGAACTCCACTAAGCTGAATTGCCTTTAATAATTCTCTTTAAAGTCTATTATATTGGTGCTACATCAAACAATTACATGGTTTAAACAGTAATCTCTTCCCCTCTCCTTTTCATTGTTTTGCAACCCAGAACAAGTAGAAAAGGCATTTACCCTCAATAAGGTCTCAATTCCCATCTTCTCTACGCTGGGCAAAATGGCATTCCACAATGCAAAAAACATAAACTAATTTAGAAAAGCATGGGAAGACTAAACATGGACAGCATTAATTGCTACAGTTTTCAGCTACAGCTGTAAGTTTGAAAGGTGTGAACCCATGCAAAGCCATGCGGATGGTTTTCCTTGGGGTGGTTACAGTGGCTTCCCAAGTTTAATATTACCAAAGATACTGCAAGTAGTGCTAGTATTGGGAATTTTTTTCCTCTTCAGATTTATCAAGAGCAATTCTGTTTTTCAAGAACACAAGAGAATGGCATATCCTTGTACAACCTTTCCATTCCGACACCACCCTATAATAGCACCCTAATAGCACCCAATAATAGCATCACACAATAATAGCACCCTAATGGAAGGTACTGATGCAATGCTCACATTATGCTATAGAATTTGATTTGTAATTTGCAGCAGAATGAAAGAAATGGAGTCAAACATCTGTACTCTATCAAATATTATGGCCAAAAAAACCCAGAAAAAACCCTACAACCTGGAGGGTGCTGTTTTTAATTGCCATTTCTGGGTTTCTCTCTAGCAAGGTGTCATATCTGGGCTCATTTATCCAATGTGGTTCTGGAAAATTACAGAACAAAACATTGGATTTTTTAATAGCATGCATTTTATGCAATTATGTTCTCATCACCCAGATCTGTTAAATTGTTGAAAAATGCAACTGTCTTATAAATGTAATTTAAGTATATTTATTCAGAATGGATCAGAGACTGATTGTTCAAAGAGCCAATGAGCCGTTATGATACAGCATGGAATCAGTAAGTTGTTAGTAAGATGATCCTTCCTTTCATCAGGAAGGAGGGGTAGCATTTGGCCTAATGACCCAGGCATCATCGGTGTTTGGGTTGTCCTTGGCTAAAACTTTCTTGTGACTATTATTATTATTTATTCAATTTATATTCAATTATTTCAATTTATATTCAATTTTTTCAATTATTTATCCTGCTTTTCTTCCTTAAGGAAGGTAACCCAAGGCGGCTAATGATGCTTAAAACAACACTAAAATACAGATAAAAACTAGATGGAAGCAATAATACCAAATAGTAAGATAAAATTAGAATACAATTAAAATAAAAATAGTAAAAACCCAGGCTGATGATAAAAATTTAAGACAGTGATACAATTTAAGAAGATAAAATTTAAGAAGAGCAGCTACCTGTATGAGAGAGAGTCAATGCTAGCAGGTAGGTAGCTACAGTACTTGTTGCAGCTACCTGTATGAGAGGATGGATTATGAACCATGTCTCTTTCTTAAAATACCTGACAGTAAAAGCTGAAATTTTTATTTGGCTCCAGTTGGGATTTTTCCATTCCCTATACATGGCTGGAAACCACTAATTGAAATACGTTATGGCCTGTGTGAAAGTTATTATTTAATGAGTTTGCTTTCCAGAACCAACAGTTCTTGTTTCCTGCTTGATTTAAGTTCTCCTTCCTGATTTCCTTTGTGTGTGGATGGAGAAGAAAATGTCTCTGCTCTGCTAATATTTAACACCTTCGAGAGCAGTTCATGTGGACCACATATAACTTTTTATGAGTTACAACCCACCAGTTGTACATGCTGCCAGTAAATGTGATCCTCCAGCAGAAATCATTATCTTTGGTGCTAGCGAGACATTTAATTAACCTGAAAGGAAATAATGGATTTTCATTAATGAGCTGGTATAATATTTTATTAACTGTAACATTATTAGGACAAAGCCAAAGATATTCAGCAAACTAGTTTTCCCATCTAGATGCCCCTTGGATCCAATTAATTTATCTTCAATAAGCTGCAAACATAAGAAATATTCTTTACTCTCCCCTTGTATGTGTATCCTGTCCTATCCTGTGGACTGATACCTGCTAGAGGTTGTTCAGTGGCATAGTACCCATACCCTACAATCCAGAGTAACTATGGGAGCAAGTAAGAGACATTATGTGCACCCGTAGTTATTGCAGCACCTAGTGAAAACCTATGGGAAATTCATATTGCAATCCAGAGTAAATTGTTCTTACACCGGAGCAAGGACTCCCCATAGTTACTCTGGATTGCACCCATAGTTAATGGGTAGCCGGTGCATCAGGCAACAAGCTTTGGGGGGGCAACAAGTTGAGCTAGTCACTAGTGGCTGAAATTGTGAAAAACAGGGTATAATACATTCATGTTATATATCGTTGGAAAGGTAATTTAATACAGAATGCAATGAAACAAACTCTTTAGAATATCTGTATTCTATCAAATGTTATGGCCAATTAATCAGAAAATGGAAATGCAAAAGCCTATGGAACAAAAAGTGGATTTTCTTAACTCAAAACTGGCCCATGAGGCTGATTGCTCTGAGAGCCAATGGGACATAATTATGATGCAGTACTGAAAAAATAAAATGTTAATATGAATCAGCTCTCATTCCCATATAACATACAGTTATCTGTGCTGATGGTTAATGAGGCACTTCTAATTGCTGCTCCTCTTATATTTGGCAGGGACAAAAAAGCCAACCCTCTTTGCCCCATCACAGTTTCTCTAACCAATAAGGAACACACTTCTTATTTATTTACTTAATTAATTAAATTTGGTTTTGTTTTGGAGTCGGGAGGCTACAAAACTCTAGATAGCTGTAGGTGCCTTATCTACGTCACTAGCAGGAGGAAGGCAGCAGAAAAAAGGGGTGATGAGTTGCTAGGGAGGAGAAAGCAGGTTTTCCCCTGATTTTCTTTTAAAAAATCCACAGGTGACATTACTTCCAGTTGTAACATTACTTCTGGGGGCAACATTTTGAACTTTGCAGTGGGCAACCTGGTCATTAACTATGACACAGAGCTTGTTCTCTCTCTTAGTGGATCAGTGGCTGACCACAAGTGGCCCAATTTTGCCTCTAAACTGATGGGCATTGAGATGTGGCTCACCTTCTGTTGGAGTAAACCATTATTATTTTATTGCAGCTTCACCACTCAATCCACACATGTTACTAATCCCCCCAAAATGTTTTCTAACCTGCAATCTATTTATGTCTGCAATTTGTGCTGTGTTAGCAGCCTGAAACACAGAACATTAAAGCGGGGTTTCCTCTAATTTACAAAAATTTGCCTGTTCCATAATCTGGAAGTAACTCAAGTATCTAAAAGTAACTTGCTTTAGCCATCCAGGAGAGTGTTTTTATATTTAGCTTCTGCAAGAGATGTTACCAATTTTGCAAGAGATGTTCCCAGAAGAGATGTGTTTCTAATTTATGAGCTTGAATACATTACTGTAGTTTGTTTTTTTTCCAGTTTACATGATAAGCTTCCACTCATAAATGTGGCACATTGTTCTTTTTATAGGAGATTTGGAACCAAACATGTTATCCTCCACTGGAAATTTGAAGGGTATGACAATAACTGTATGACCCTTTGTATTCTATATTTTCTTGAGACATTTTTTGATAAGCTGACACTAGTGAAAATAAAACAGCTTGTCCTGAACTCAATTTAATTAAATGGCACTAGATTGTAGTATGTTGCCTGAGGGTAGACACAGAATCTCTTTGAGTACTATCACTAGTACTGCATACCGTGTGCATTCTGTGGAACTGCACAGAGCTGTAAGACACAGTCGGAAAAGTGCTCAGTCAGCTGTGCATGGACTTCAAAGCTGCTTCTTTATTTTTATTACAGTGCACCAAATATTGTATAAATACAATATTGACCTCAAGATTGGGATATTTGATGGAACTGAATATTCACCTTGCTGAGCATTTGTGTTGCTTTGACACCATTTTGTTCCTCCAGCTATTGTTGATTTTCTGTGCCATTTTCTTTTATTTGCCCTCACAGTGCTCTGCTTCTGTAGCCTACAGGATGGTGATGCACATTTATTTTATTTATTTCAACTATAATGTCAGCCTAACAATGTATACGAGGCAGACCCCAGCCCTAAGGCCATTTCCAGGCTTCTGGGACCCCCAGTTCAGCCTCTGGCCCATTGGAAACTGTTGGGTTCTTCACTGCCCCACAGGCATTATTTTAATCTGTCCCCCATTGCCTCTGATCAACTTATATCTCCATGTCTGGCTTGTTCTCTATGTTTTCAATGAGCAAGAGGTGTATGGCAAACAATTAATAGGTCTCATGTGGTTACACATTCTTGTATTATAATTCTCATGCATATTATAAATAGGCTTAGTATAATTCATTTATTCATATTAATTCCGCTTCTAATGTATTCATTTATGTAAATTTATTCATATTTGAAATGTAAATTGCTTTTTTCCCCTGCCCCCAGCACTGTGTCATGTAGATGATGAGGCTCTCCTGCCAAAATGTTTGCCCACCCCTGTGAATGATAAAATCATGTGGATAGATAGTCATGATTGATAAAATGATAAAATCAGTGTGGATCGCCGATTGATAGAATGATAAAACAATAATAGAATCATGTGGATCACCAAAACCAATAGGATGAAATGGCAATGAGGGCAATTAAAATATTGTGGGACAAGTAGTAAAAATAAGGCATAGGGGGAAAAATTGTCAGGCTATCAGAAATGTTTTCAGTGAATGTTAAAAATTTACAGGAATAGAAGGTTGTTTTCAGTGACCAAAAATAGAATATATGTTAAATAGTCTGGTGGAACTCTATCAAAATTTATATATTGCTGGATACCTCCACTGTGCCAACTATTGTATACATTTAGGCCAGTGTTTCCAAACAGTGTTTCCAGTGTTTGGACCCACTGGTGGATTGCAACCTAATTTTTGATGGGTTGCCAAAGAAAGATCAGATAAATAATAGTTTTAGGGTTCAATTCTAACCTAGGCTGGCACAAGTCATTTGTCTTCCCATGCCCATGGTGATATAGGGAGGCAAGCAAACAACTGCACTGACCTAACCCTCTGTGCCAGGAGTGGCACAGAAGTGTCTTATGCAGTTTTTTTTCTAGAAATAAAGGTGGGGGTACTCACCATGAAGGTGTTATTTATAATCATAGGTATGTCTGCTTGGGATCCACAGAGGTGCCAGTATTCCATACTGGTGTGTACCCCCTCAAAACGACCCCTGATCTTTTGTGACCCCTCTATGTCAGCACAGAATTTATGTTGGGGTTTAGACTGGCCTAACTGGAGTTTGGATTGCAGTTTGGATTCCATTGTATATGGACAATTGCTATGTTCATTCAGTTATGTAATAATTCCCTGAATTTTCTTGACGCGTGAGACGCAGAATCTATTCTGCAACAGGGAACATCCAAGTGCAGCTGTGCCAGATTCTTCCTTTATATTTCATGACAGCCTGAAATATTCTTAGAAAGAGAATCTAGTGCTGTAAAAGGAAGGGGGAATCTAATTGTTGTTCTTTGCTGTAGTTGAATCTGGAATTGGGAAAGTTTCTCTGGCCTTTTAAGTGCCTATTTGAAGATGTTAAATATCCTAATGACCTCCTTTCTACACGCTGTATTGTAGTAATTTAAGTAAATGCCCTTTTTAATGGCTAACACTATTATGACCACTAAGCACCAACAGCAGCAATGTACAAAGCTATTTTTGGAGACAGAGAGCTATTAGCAAGCTCATTCCTTACCCAACTGATTAGCCCAGCACAATAACCTGTGTCAGGAGAGTAACAGTCCAGCGCTGCTACACTTCATCCTACACTTACCTCATTTTCAAGAACCATCTGATATATATCTAATTTTTGATTCCTTGATAAAAGGGTGCAATCCTAACCTAGGCCAGTGCAACTCATTGGTCTTCCCATTCCCATGATAATATAGGGAGGAATTGCACATCTGTGCACTGGCCTAACCCTCCCTCGGGAGTGGCACAGAAGTATCTATGGCACTTTTGTGACACCCCCAAGTCAGCACAGGATTTATGTCAGGGCTTAGGCTGGCCTAAATGGACAGAAGGATTGCAGCCAAAGTCAGTTATTCCTACTTTATTCCATTTGTCCCTTGTTTGTTTGGTGGTTGCTTGAAAATAAAGGCCAAATATGCTAAAAGCATTTGTGAAGCTAACCTTGAAGTATCGGTAATTAAGATTTATAATTTCTAGAGTGCAGAACTGATATTTATTTCAGAATGTCATTTTATCACAAATTGAGCATCACTGGTTTCATTAAAAAACTAGTTCTACAATTTGCTTAATTCTCATTCAAATGACTAATTTTAATAACTGCAAGGATCCTGATCCTATACTCTAATGCAGGGATCTCCAAACCTCTTGGCAGGAGGGCCACATCATCTCTCTGATACTGTGTCGGGGGGGGGGGACTAATTTACATTTCAAATTTGAATAAATTTACATACATTGACATATAAGAATGTATTGGAAAGGATTACAGGGCTTGCCCTGATGCCGGATAGAGGGGTCTTGAGGCTTGCCGAAGGCTGCATCTGGACCCAGGGCCGGGGTTTGGAGACTATAACTTAATGCTATAAATCTGTTCTCTAATTTCTGTTGCTCTAGTTCTGAATTTCTGGTGACAAATAATAATGATGAGTAGACTTGGAAAAGTTCTGTGTAACAGAGATAAGGGCTGGAAACTGTGAATGTGTTTTCAAAGCTTAGAATAAGCTTGACTGATGATGGTTGCAGAGCAGAAGCTTGCACAGCTCTGCTGATCAGCTGGGCAGTGGCTTGCATGACCCTGACCAGGAGCAGGAATGCAGCCCAGTCAAATGAACTCTCTTTACATTTCAATGCAGTTGCAGTTTAAACCTGGTAAAATGTACAAAACAACACTACCATTCTATGATATGAACACTTGGAAATATCTTGGGCTATTGTCTTCACTGCTATCTTGAAGGGGTTGGGAAGAAAGGAGTGCTGATGCCAATCACAATAATGTTGTAATCCTGAATTTCTTATATGTATTCTGTGGGCAAATCTCACATCTGCCCCAAGCATGGAAATAATAGGAATGCCTCGCTTTGTCCTCTTGCTTCCATGGAATGCATTAAAAAAAACTTTCCCGCACTGATTTCCAGCATATGCCCAACAGGGAATTCCCTGCATCTAGAACTGAGGGAACAATCATAGCGGCCTCCTCAAAGTAGGTAACGCAACACTTGTTCGCTTTTCTCTGGGCTGCATTGATGCTCCATCAGTACTGGGAAGCTGGATAGGGTCTCATCATTAATACAATAAGGGTCTGATCCTAGCCAATTTTCTTGTGCTGGCTCATCTGCAATGCAACCTTGAAGAAAGGGAATAAATGGTCCTTTACTTGAGGAGGTCTCCGTGACAGTTCTTCCAACACAGATGCTGCACTGGACATATTGTCACAGTTGTGTCAGTGATGGAAAGCTGCATAGGATTGGGACCTAACTAATCTTTTAAACTTTACGTAATTGTTCAAGGATGACAACTAGCTCTGTATTTTGATATTATCTTCTCTTCCCCCCCAAGCCTCTGTGTGTGTTTGTATGTCTGCCCCTTACTATACTCCAACATATGGCTGTTTATATCGAGAATAAATTCCTCATGAAAAACATTTTGCAAATGCGCTTCATTCTTTCTTCTCCAAAAAACATTTTTATTTTTTTTCTAAATACCTGAAGTCTCCATTTATCTTCAGAGTGAAGAAAATGCCTTTAAACAGGAGTGTCATCAGAATGCATAATGATTTTTGTAAGCGTTTCAACGTGCTCAGTGTTGGCAAACCCTTATCAAATCTGCCTGAGCTGTTGTACAGAATAACTAAACACTTCATAAGAATCCTACAGAATTTAGTAAATTCCAGGTTACAGTCTGGGTAGGATTTGTCAATATTGCTTTAGCTATGCAGGCCTTTATATAATGTATGTTGTAGCCAGCCTGCCTGAGATTCATCTAATGATGCCATACACCCTCTCTGGTTTAAAATCTCTAATTGTGCGCTGATTTTTTTTTTGTTTCATTCAACACAAACACTGCCAACATTCCATAATATCCCATCATCCAACTACCTCTATATTATGTCTATATATTTTTCTGAAAAGGTAGATTTTTCTAGATGCAAGAAGAGGGTTCTAAAAATGAAGCTAAGACATCAAGAGCAACCTTGTACCTCTTTGCTGAGAGAGAAAGTCGGAAGGATATAACAGATGATATTAAGGGCACAATCCAGAAGTGCACTTGGGTTATCCTGTCTATCACTGGGCTGACCCAATTGCAAGATGGGCCACCCTAGTCAATCTGGAAAAGGCTTAGGTCAGAGTAAGGCAACATAGGCTGCCCCAAGACAGGTGGACCTGCGCTGCCCTAGTTGGGGCAGCCTATGCAGTTCAGGTGAGGCACGTTGAGGGCATGTTTAGCTCTTGAGGACATGTTTGCTAGGGCAGAACAGTTACTCTGTATCCAGAGCCTGTTTCCAGGGCAGAAATGCCCTCTTCCAGCTCCTCAGAGTTATACCATCCCAGGAGCAGGTATAGTAATGAGTAGACCCATAGGGATCCATGATAAGGCAGAGTAAGAATGGCAGTGTTGACCAAAAATCTGAGTTCTTGGCCAGCCTAGCTGCAACCCCTGCCTCTCAACCTCAGGATATGGCACAACTTTGGCAGCCACTAACCTGTGGATACAGCAGGCCACTCCAAGCATCCACCCTCCACTAGAGGTACTGCTGTATTGCTTTCTCATGCTCCAGCTGTTATGGGTTGTCAGGAACTTCTGGGCTTCCTTATAATGCAGGCACCACAGCTGTTCCCAGTTCTGTGTAATCTGAGGGGGAGTCTCCTCAGGAGCAAGCTCTCCCCAGGTGTCACTGACTTGGTGCCTACTTAGCATGCTCTGGAGAAGATGGGCAGCCCAATCTTCCTGACTCTCTGGATGCAGCATAACTTTCTGTTCTTGATTCAGAATACTTGGGGCAGCCTAGAGAGGACGCTTCTCACTGCCCTTACTCTGGATTGTGCTCTAAAGCCAGGGTGACCATATGACCAAAAAAACCCAGATTTGTCCGGATTTTAATCCTCCTGTCCAGGTGTCCTGCATTTTGGCTTCATTGTCCTACATTTTGGCTTTGGTTTTGAACTTCGCGATGGTGCACAGTACCCCATCATGTCGTATGTTGTTGGATTCGTATTGAAGAACAGAATCCAATGCAAAAATCAGTTTTGAGGTATCTCCTTCCTATCAAAAGCTATGGCCAAAAACAAAAAAATATAAAAAAAACATTTTTCAGCAATTTATTTAAGCGAGTAGGAATTTTGGTTTTGGAGGGGTAGGAATTTTGGCCTTGGGGTTCAGGAATTTTGGGTTTGGCATCTGGTTACCATGTCTAAAGCTACCTACTGGTTTATGGAGAGATCTATTGGTGTTCCTGACCCTCAGAGCAATGTATCTTAAGAAGTCTATCTCTGTTGACAGATGTGTTTATGCAATTCAATTACCCAAAAGGCAGAATTGGAGGACATATACAAGACCACGTGGTATTTACCAAATTTACTCAAATCTAATGTGCTATTGAATCTACTGCACACCCATACTTATATTAAAACACCACATTTACTTGAATCTAATCAACCTTCGAATCTAATATGCACCCTGATTTTGGAGACATAGGGTGCAATCCAGAGTAACTACAGGGAGTCCTTGCTCCGGTGTATGAATAATTTGCTCTGGATTGCAAGGTGCTGCCGTAACTACGGGTGCACGTAATGTCTCTTATGCGTTCCCGTAGTTACTCTGGATTGTAGGGTAAATTTGGCTGGATAGGGTGAGCATTAGATTCAAGTAAATACAGTAATCAGCTGCTCAGTGCAACATTGGGTTGCCTGACGGGGAAGGAGAGCAGTCAACTGAGGAGGCCTCCAATTCTTGGTGATAAGAATCAGTAATTTGCTACAAAGTTTACACAACTAGCTCATTAATCACCCATGTGGAGAAAAAAATCCTGCTTTCTCTTTATTAGTTTTCAGAGATTATTTGGCTGATGTGTTATGTTGGATCTTCATAGGATCTTCATAATATAGTTATATGCTCATGCCTTATGCACTTTATCATCTTTTTTCCGGATTGATGCAAGAACTAGACTGCCTTCCTGTGCAAATGGTCTTGTAGTTTGCCAAGTCATTAGTATAAATTGTGGATCAAATTGACTTAATAGTGACAGATAAGTGCCTAGGTGGAAATTGATCATTTTTAAGGTATTGGGGGTGGGGATACCCAATGACTTTGTGGTATCCCAAAGAAATTAAATTTTCTCAATTTAAAAAAAATAAACATTATTTGTGGAAACTCCTTTGAATATAAAAACCATGTGGATTCCCTTGAGACCAACTGTGGTTTTGCAATCTGGATGCTGCGGTTTCCACAATCCTCAGTCCTGCAGAGATATAATATGAAAAGAAAGACTGAGTGGTTGGTTTAAATGTCTGCAATTAATCAGTATATCAATCCAAAAGCACAAGATGTCAACAGAACCATTTTTTCATATCTTGCCGTAGCTTTTCGGGAAGGAGGTAAATTAAAAACTAAGGAGACGTTAGACTTGCTTACAGTATTGAAGTATGAATTTCAGTGACATCAGCGAATTGAACTGCTATAACTGTTGGGGTAAAGATCAAGTACCGTATATGCAATACATTCAGCTTTATGTGAACAATAGAATTCCAGCAATTTCATTTAGATTCATCAAATCCAGTTTGGAGGTATAATTAGGATTCAGTTTTTTTTACACATTTCATTTCTGTTACCCTGAGAAGTTTTCTACGGTCCTCCACAGTGTTCCCTCTAAGCCAGCCATTTTCAGTTACTGTGCCAAGGCACATTGGGGTGCCATGGGTTGTCCACAAGCGTGCTACAGGATTTGTGAGGATGTAATTTATTAGTCAGGCCAGTGAGGCTTTGTGCTTCAAAACTGGCAGTATGGTGTGCCTTGACAATTTTATATGTTGTCAGTGTGATGTGACATGAAAAAAATTGAAAATAACTGCTCTGTGACTATGCAGCTACAACTGGAGGTCAAGACATCTTACTTCATATCATTCTGGAGTAGCCCCAATGCAGATCCATTAGGACGCTATGCAGTCCCTGAAATTTTTACTGGGAACATCAATCCTGTATGGACCTACATGTGATCCATTGCCCATAAACTCCCTTTCTGCGGCATCTTGACACCTTCTGGTGATTACTTTCTGCTCCACTTAGAGCACAGTTCTAACCATGACTACTCAAAAGTAAGCCTCATTGTGTTCAGTGGGTCTTACTCCCAGGAAAGTAAGTCTTTAGGATTACAGTCTTAGTTCCCCATCATATTTAACTCTGCATTCCATTGGATCTTTGGATGGAGCAGAACAGGCTCTGATGTCAAACCTATACATATCAGTGGAGCATGATCTCATGGGTACTGGTATATATTATGTAGCCTTTGCATGGGAATGTGATGTTTCAATTAATCCCGAGAAAGTTCAAGTGAAGATGTAGAAATGCTATACAAATTAAAAATATCTACACTATTTTTTTTTAATAACTAGACAGCACTGACACACAGTGCTATTTTCCTTAATAAATGATTAGCCCCACTGACTTGTTACATGCTCTGTTGTTTAGTATTTAATGCATATTGCCTGACTGTGGAAGGAGGCCAATTTATGCCTAGGATTCTTAAACTTGATCAGAGCTTAACAACTTTGAAATAAAAATGTCTCAGCTTGAAGTCTATTAACATTCATGACTATCCATGCCTGCAAAGTATAATAAACAAAGGCGGAAAATTGAAGGACATCAGGTAAGAAATACTATACTGTACTCAACTTCAGTCAATAGATGTAGCTATTGAATCAACTCACTGCAAATAAAAATTCTGCCAGGATATGGGGAAAACAAGCAAGGAATAGAGGTGAAGTGCCCTGGGGACCTAAAGTTTTGAAATAATTGTTGCTCAGAAAAATCAGGCTTGTATAGAGAAAAACAAAGGTCAGTTATGTGCCCCTCTGGGATCTGCATCCTAGGTGGCTAACTACCATATATACTCGAGCATAAGCCGAGTTTTTTGGGCCCAAAAAGCCCCCTTGGCTTATACTCGGGTGAACTGACAGGTGGCAGGATCAAACCCCATCATGTCATATACCGTTGGATTCGTATTGAAGAGCAGAATCCAATGCAAAATCAGTTTTGAGATATCTCCTTCCTATCAAAAGTTATGGCCAAAAAACCAAAAAACAAAAACTATAAAAATAAAAAATACATTTTTTGGCAATTTTTCTAAGCAGGTCGCAATTTTGGCCTTGGGGTTCAGGAATTTTGGGTTTGGCATCTGGTCACCCTGTCTTATGCATGTCTACTCTGAAGTAAGCCCCACTAAGTTCAATGAGGCTTACTCCCAGGAAAGTGTGCTTAGGATTGCAGCCTAGGATTTCCTAATAAGGCTACAAGGAAAAGGACCAGTACCTTCTGCATTTCCCACCCTAGGCTTATAATCGAGTCGATAAGTTTTCCCAG
Source organism: Cryptoblepharus egeriae (assembly GCA_030015325.1). Lineage (NCBI taxonomy): Eukaryota > Metazoa > Chordata > Lepidosauria > Squamata > Scincidae > Cryptoblepharus > Cryptoblepharus egeriae. Next base: position 7,525,786 of record JAREYC010000004.1, read on the forward strand.
TTTTTTGTGGTAAAATTAGGTGCCTCGGCTTATACTCGGGTCGGCTTATACTCGAATATATATGATAGTTGGCCTAATAACAGCACCTTATGGTCCTGCAACCAGGTCACTTCCACAGTGACAGTAGCCAAATACCTGGTATCTGGGCTTGATGCTGACAGATGCCCCAGCCTAGGTCTGCTGAAGGAGTTCCAGTGCCACCAGCATGCCATGCAATTGCTGTAGGCTGCTGGCTTTCACACACTGGTGTGAGAAATGTTTAGGAACTCATTATCCATACAAGGCAGGACTTTGGATGAAATTGTAATAATTTTTCTGTTCCTGGGGGTTTGGCACAACTTTATTAAACCAGAATTCCCTTTTAGCAACAGCTAATGAAAACTTCCCAGAATTTTTAAGCATAATATGTATTTTTTTTAAAAAAACCCAAACAATAAATGAGTCACTGTGTAAAAGCAATCTCATCTTCTCTCTTAATAGCTATGCTATAATTACAAGAACTGACTATTCAGGCTGACCATTTTGTAGCACAATAAAAAACGGAGAGTGCAGGCTTGATTTTTTGTTACATCTGCCAATGCTTATTCCCATATGTTTAGGGTACTGGTACACCCAGGGCTTTTTTCTGAGGGTACTCACTGGTACTCAATACCAGTACCTTTTTTCTACCTTCCCTCGGGGGGGGGGGGGGGCTATAGACAGGAGGACAGGGTGTCTCTATATTTAACCATTGCATAGAAGATGGAATTGAGACAGGTTTAGAAGGGTGTAAAAAGCAGCACCTAATTATTCTCATAATGAGTCATATGGGAATGACATGTGGTGAGTACTGACACCTTTTCAGTAAAAAGCACTGGATACGGTGCTTTTGTCAGTTGGTCTTTGTCAGTTGTAATGCTCTGAGTGCTTAGGTTTTTCCCTGCCTGCTTTCCTAGACTACTAAAATGTCTTTTGAAGGATGGATAGCATATCACTCTTTTTGTGAAAAAAATCCTTCATTTTAAAATCATAAAGTAAATTGTTTTCAATTTTAGCTTTCCAGTGTTTTATCCACTGTTTTTGAACAGTTTGAGTGACTGATTTTTTAGAGTTGCTGAAATGATTCAAAACCATTTTGTGAGTACGTGCAGTTTAGATTGAGCATTCCAAGATAGTAAAAATACACAGGTTTTTTTCCCTTTCATGTGCTCCTCCCTTTGGCACATGGAATTGGCACAAGCTTCTGCATCCTTTAACTATGGTTGCAATCCTAATCCCCATTTAGGCTGGCGTAAGACCTGGCATAAGTCCTGTGCTGACCTGGGCATGTCACCAAAGTACCACAGGACACTTGTGTGCCACTCTTGGGGAAGGATTAGGGCAGTGCACAGACATGCGCTGGCCTCCCTACATCAACACAGGAAGGGGAAGACCGATGAGTAGGGCTTGTCTAGACTCTCTTGGCACTTTACTTGGCACTTTACTTTACCCTGTGCATATTTTATTTTCAGATCTCTACAGTATTTGCAGAACTGATGACTTTTCTCCTTTGCTAATATTGCCAATAATGGCTGGTGAAGGTTATTACTGAAATCAGTATTTCTGATTTCAGAAAGGGCAAGCTGTAGGGACCAGCATCTGAGTGGGTGGCAGGACATTTGTCTGAAATCCAGACTCTCTTAAGTTATTTGTAGCTGATTGCATTGGTCTTAAAGGGTAAGCGCAAGCAGTTAAGATGCTGTGCCTGTTAACCAGCAGGCCAGGGTTTGAGACCCGGGTTGGCCCCACAAGACAGGGTGAGCTCCTGTCCTTAGCCCAGCTCTGCAATGCCAGCTGGATCCAATTGTATTGGCTCTGCCTTTCCACTGGACTAATTCAGTGGCGTGAAGAGGGGGGATTTGCTGCTTGGGTAACAGCCTATCCTCCATAACAATCCAACCCATGCTTTTGTGCTTTGCATGCAGCGTATGCAGCGCCAAGCATGATACCATAGTCTTTCAAGACTGACAGAGGCCTGCTTTTTTTTAGACTCCTTTTTTAAGCTTTTTTGCTAAAAAAAAAGAAACTTCTTTTCTGTTATCCCTTTCTCACCACCCAACACTTTGTGCATTTTTAAAGCCTTTAAGCGATTGCAGATCATGCACAGTCCCTCCCATTTGGCGGCATCCTTGCTCCACGGTCACCTTTTGCCTTCTAAACTGGAGGATTGAACTGTTAATTTTATCAAAGAGGAAGGACCAGTGAAATAGAAAGAGGCTCTGTGTTGTTTTTTAATCAGTTTGTAATGCTCTTAATCTCATCGTTTGCCATTTGCTGAAATTAGGACAAGAAACATTGCCAACATGTCAAACCCTAGAAGCAACTGCATGACGAACATCTCCTTATCGCATTCGTTCATTGCAGATTATTTCGAACGTTGCTGTAATAACGTCTCTTCATTTCCATACGACTTGGAGCAGATTTGCACTTTTAAAAAGAGCAGGATTTATACAGGCTCTTCGTGGCTCAGCAGTGCCTGAAAGCTGCATCATTTCAGGCCATGAAGCTTCTTAAGGTTGGATGTCTGGCTTGTGGATCACATTATTTTTTTCTCCTATCCTGTATCTAGCAACGGTCAGATGAAGTCAGCTGCCCTGTGCGCTCTCTCTCTCTCTCTCTCTCTCTCTCTCTCTCTCTCTCTCTCTCTCATCTTCTTTTTGTCTTAATGCCACTTTCAGTTATTGGCTGTTTTATGCTGAGCTATGAATTGTGCAGCTCTTTGAAGATTCACTAAAAGCTAGAGAGTGATTCTTATTTTCTGGAACACACCTAGCACGCTCCTGCTGTTTGTTTTGTTTTTTTCCCAAACAATCTTTACTTTAGCACATACGTGCACCTGTATAGGATTATATACTGGAACGGAAGAAGCTGGGGATGTACAAAGCAAAATTGTCCAGAGTTAGCAGAATTAAAAAATTTTGGAGGGTGAGTGAAAAACACTTCTTACTTTTACAAACAGAAAAAAAAAGTTGTAATGGGAAAAAAATAAGCATGCTTAAGGGGAAAAATCTGCTAATTAAACTTGAATAATTCAGGTTTTGTTGTATATCTGTGCCTGCAGCTTTGCACATCTTGTAAAATCCTCTTATTTGACAAAATCAGTATTTAGTACTTTCAGTTGTTTCTGTCCCTGCATTTATGTCTAGTCAGGAGAAGGTTTGGCTGAACTTGAAGTAGAAGCTGCACTCTTAAGGAACTGCATGAGCAAAATGTAATTTTGTAATTTAATTACATGATTTAAGGGAAACTTCAACATTGTTTTGTCTTAAAAACAATCAAGTTTTTCAACTTTCCCTTCTTCTCCCTCCTTTTTCTCCCTCCCAACTTCTCCCTCCTTCTTCTCCCTCCCAACTTTTTCCACTTTCCCTTCTTCTCCCTTCCCCCCCCCCCCCGAAAAGCTGCATTCTTAGGTCAGTCCTCTGTTGAATAATTTTATTTGATTTTGCTCTCAATGCCTGAAAAATAACTAAGGGTGTAATCCTAACCCTGGCCGGCACAACTCATTGTTCTTCCATTTCCCCTAGTGATGTAGGGAGAAAAGTGCATGTCAGTGCACTGGCCTAACCTTCCCCCAGGAGTAGCACACAAGTGTCTTACGGCACTTTTATGACAGTCCCAGACAGCACAAGACTTAGATTGGGGCTTAGGATGGCCTAAGTGGAACTTAGGATTGCAGCCATTCCCTACAATCCAGAGTAACTACGGGAGCACGTAAGAGACTTTACGTGCACCCGTAGTTACTGCACCACCTAGTAAAAACCTATGGAAAATTCATATTGCAATCCAGAGCAAATTGTTCTTACACCGGAGCAAGGACTCCCCGTAGTTACTCAGGATTGCGCCCATAGAGGAGGAAAGATCTAACGATCTAAAGAATTGTATTTAAGTGACCAGGGAAGTGCCATCTCCATGACTAGGTTTATTTTGTTATGTACTGGAGTCAGCATTTGGTTACATTAACAGATAAGTGATGGCTGCAATCCTAAAGACACTTTCCTGGGAGTAAGACTCATTGAACACAATGGGGCTTACTTTGGAGTATATATGGTAAGGATTGTGCTTCTCAGCTTGGGACTTTGAAGAAGTGGTCCAGAGGTCCTCAGTCAGTTATCCTTATACATTGATTCAGTATTAATGTAAAAAATGTGCCGGCCATTTTTGTGACGGAAGTACCTTTACTCTGATGGAAGTGGTTGAATCTCTTTGGTTTTATGGTGATTTCTGTCCTTCCTCCTCCCCACCAATGTATGGATGTGTATCCAACTATGTATACTCTGGGAAAGCTGTGATGAACGTTAAAGGAAATCAGTGTATTCTTCCAACTTACTGCACTGAATAAATTTCAGTTCTGGAATATGATGGATAGTTGAAAAAGTTGTCAGCCAAAATAGGACTGGATTTGGGATTTAGATATGAACCTAACATTATTTAACCTGTGCTGCTTTGTATTACAAGAGTATATAGTGCAGTGTAGGCATGTTTTATGTCTTATATCTTACATGCCTTATTGTAGGGCTGGGAAAGACTTCTGCTGCAATCCTAAATACACTTTCCAAGGAGTAAAACCCACTGAACCCAATGGGGCTTATTTTTGAGTAGACATGGTTAGGATTGTACTCTTCAGCTTGGGACTCTGAAGTAGTGGTCCAGAGGTCCTCAGTCAATTTACACTGTGCAATGGGACAGATCATTAGGATTCAGACAGTATTTGGCAAAGTAGTAAATGCATTGCACTGTCTTTATAGTTTAGTTTGAAAGGGTGTTAAATATGATGAGTTGGCATAACAATGATTCTGTAACTATCAGTAAACTAACTGTAGTTCTAACTTTAAAAAAATTCAAAGTATTCCCAGTCTTTTGTATGAGTAGAGACATGGCTTTGTTATGATGTGTTTTATAAGAAGTATTTCGTGAATTTTTGGGCAAAAGATGCACTCAAAACAAAAGCAAACACAAAAACTCCAGTTTCTACAAGAATTAAGGTTTATCTGCTTCTAAGCAGGTCCTCTCATATCAAGTGACTTGGGATTGTTACTGATGCTAGACAGGCTTTGTCAAGTGGGTATAGAAAGCACATACAGTAAGTTTCCTGATTATTTCTACATAAAACTTTTTTATTTCTAAGGGCACAATCCAGAGTAACTACGGGGAGTCCTTGCTCCAGTATAAGAACAATTTGCTCTGTATTGCAGTATGAATTTCCCATAGGTTTTCACTAGTTTGTGCAGTAACTATGGGTACACGTCCCTACAATTCTGGATTCCAATGAACTAAGGGCAAAATCCAGAGTAAGTATGGGGAGTCCTTGCTCTGGTGTAAGAACAATTTGCTCTGGATTGCAGTATGAATTTCCCATAGGTTTTCACTAGTTTGTGCAGTAACTATGGGTACACGTCCCTACAATTCAGGATTCCAATGAACTAAGGGCAAAATCCAGAGTAAGTATGGGGAGTCCTTGCTCTGGTGTAAGAACAATTTGCTCTGGATTGCAGTATGAATTTCCCATAGGTTTTCACTAGTTTGTGCAGTAACTATGGGTACACATAGTCTCTTACGTGCTCCAATAGTTACCCTGGATTGTAGGGTAAGTTTCCTGCAGCCTTCTGCTATGCAAATGCTTCAACTTTTTGGCACTGAATGCCAATACTTTTTTTGTAAAATGAAAATGTTGAACGGTTTAGTCCTTTATTTAATGTTCTCTGTTGTATGGCTTCCTAAAGATTTTCTATCCTGTCCATCACCTCTGCTACATAATACATTCAAGATAAATAGATTTTTGGACAATGGGGACAAGATTTTGGACAAAGATTTTCATCCAACTTTTTTGGACAAAAAGTTTTTTCACTTTTTCCTACTTTAGGGTCAAAGTAGTTCTCAGAGTTAGAGAAGGAATTAAATACAGAGGATGGTACAATAAAAACTGAGTATTATCTCTGTCTAAAGCCACTTAAAGCTTCAAGCCCGTGGACACTTACTTATGGAATACATAGGGCCTACTTTTGAGTAATATGCATAGGATTTCACTTAATATGCCTGTAGTATGTAACACCTTCAGCCACCTAAACTTTGCTGCTGAACTTGCTTTGGAATCATGGCTGATACAGTTTGTAGCTAAATATAGCTTGATTTCTTATTTATAACATCTTTCCATTCAGCTTATTATCCTGGCAAGTTCACTTCGATAAAATAAACCAAACAAGTCTGTTGGTAGAAGGTCTCCCTTCCCTTTGCAATGCATAGCTCATGAAAATGTAAGTTGAAAAAGCTCTAGCGACATGTTGAATATCTGTTGATTTGTAATGATTTGGGTAAAGCAGGTACTACCCAGTAAGGAGAGATTGGCACACACGCAAACTACGCTAATCCCAACACAACAACCTTGTCCTTAAAAATCTAATAACAAAATGCAAACTGCTCTTAACTTAGTTCTTTATGTGCATATTTTTCAAATTCATACCCCGAAATCCAGATTAACTATGCTAGCACGTAAGAGACTTTATGTGCACCTGTAGTTACTGCACCACCTAGTGAAAACCTATGGGAAATTCATATTGGAATCCAGAATAAGTTGTTCTTACACCAGAGCAAGGACTCCCCATAGTTACTCTGGATTTTGCCAATAGGGTGCAATCCTAACCTAATTTAGGCTGGCCTACCTCACGTGGCATATCTTTCTGTGGTGGTATTGAGAGGTCAACATATGCCTGTGCAGTGAGTGGCCTTATACCTCCCACCCTAAGAGTGGGGCAGAAGTGTCTTATGGTAGTTTTGTGACACCCCCACCAAGTCACCAAGTCAGTGTTTACACCGGTCTAACTGGAAATTAGGATTGCAGCCATACTGGATGAACGAGATACAGCCTCCCAGCAGTGACAGTGTTCAGAGACCTGGAATTGGCAACTGTTCTGAAACTGGTAATGGGATGGATAAGGGGCAGGAAATTGAAACTCTATCCAGATAAGCGGGAGATATTGTTGCTGGATGGTTAATCTACCTGGAAAGATAGAAAAGAACTGAGCTCTTTTGTATGAGGTATAAGCCATGGCCATCCCAAAGTTGCTTCTCCCTAAAAATATAATTAAACCCCTCTTTTGTTGAGATGGGGCCATCTCTATCCACTGGTCGTTACATGGGAGTTGGAGGGGTCTACTGTTATTGGCATTCTTGCATTCAGTATGTTAAATCATATATGGTGAGTTGATCAGTGTATTGAAGGAACAGGAGTGCAGCTTCTGTTAATAAGGACTCTGGTAAGTACTGTTGGTAATGAAAAGAACAGTGATGGTTACTGAGAGCATCAGAATATGTTTCATACCCTACAGTCCAGAGTAACTACGGGAGCATGTAAGAGACATTACGTATTCCCGTAGTTGCTGCACCACGAGTGAAAACCTATGGGAAATTCATATTGTAATACAGAGCAAATTGTTCTTACATCAGAGCAAGGACTCCCTATAGTTATTCTGGATTGCACCCTTAGACTCCAGTGGCCCCCACATAAAGTCTTTGTTTATGTTGCAGAATGCCCATTGTGGTCAATCATATAGAGAATTAAGTACACTTTCTAATGGATTATTTTACTCAATATACCATAACGGCTTCTAGTACACCCATATAAAATGTGCTGTTCTTGCCGGCAGTGAACATTTTTCAAAACAAATGAGTTGTTGTTCCAGAAAAGCGCCTTCAATTCAATTTGGAATGAAACAATCATTCTGAATTTAGGAAAGGTCCTTCTTCAGCATCTAAATAAAAAAGGAGTGACATGGTCAGCATAAATTTTTGCTTGCTAGGTGAAATGCTTGTTAAGCGAGGTACCACTGTACTTTATTTTCCTTACTGACTTTTGGAGAGTTTTTCTGTTGCCCTCTGTACTGTTTTTAACTGTTTTTTTAAAACCTTAATATGTTATGTAACTGCTTGATCTATTTAATTAGCTATAGATGCCTTGACCTGTGTTCTGTGATGTATAGCTATGCAACTTCCTAGTCACTATTGTACTTTCTAAAATTTTACTGAGACAATGAAACAAAATAAATATTCGATTCATTCATCACCATAGGTATTGTTTTATTTTCAGGTTGCAGCTGCATAATAACATTATTATTGCATTTCATTTCTTACTATTTCTGGAATTTTAGACCAGATAAATGGTGGTGTGTAATAATGTTACTGTGCAAAACTGTAGAAGTTCTTCTTTTAAAGCAGTGATTTTCAGCCTTTTTCATCCCATGGCACACTAACAAGGCACTGAAATTGTCAAGGCACACCATCAGTTGTTTTTACCACTGACAAGGCACTCCAGACTGTTCAAATCCCCCAATTTTGCTATTAATGAATGTCAATCCCCAAATTTCAGTGGCACACCTGAGGACTGTCCATGGCACACCAGTGTGCCATGGTGCAGTGGTTGAAAATCACTGTTGTAAATCAGCCTTCTTACTTTTCTACTCTTGAATTAGATGGGCCACATTGCTTGGCTATAACTCTGCAGTCCTAAGCCTGTCCACTCAGAAGTAAGCCCTACTGTATTCAATGAGTGTGTTTAGGATTGCAATAGATTGCAATAAAGTGCATTTTAAAAAAAAAAGCAGGCCTCCATCAGTCTTGGAAGACTATGGTATCGTGCTTGGCGCTGCATACGCTGCATGCGAAGCATGAAAGCCTGAGTTAGATTGTTTTGGAGGACAGGCTGTTACTCAAGCAGCAAATCCCCCCTCTCCACGCCACTGAATTAGTTCAATGGAAAGGCAGAGCCAATACGATTGGATCCAGCTGGCATCGCAGAGCTGGGCTAAGGACAGAAGCTCACCCTGGGGCAGACCCGGGTTTCGAACCCTGGCCTGCTGGTTAACAGGCACAGCATCTTAGCCACTTGTGCTACCCACAGCCCATTTAAATAAAGTGTATTTAGAGTGTTTAGATTGCAATAGAGTGTGTGTTTTGCAGTATTGCAATTAGGATTGCAATAGAGTGTGTTTAGGATTGACCTTTCTGATTTGGAATCACCTTTTAGATTTTGGATATGGATTTTTAGTTTTTGGCTTCCAAGATTGTTTTTGTTAATGTGGGATTTGTTATTGCGAGACATGCAAATAGGTCTGAGATGAGGATGAGGGCTGGTATAATTATGGCACAATGGGAAGAAATCCTTGTGATGGTCCACATGGACTTCCAAGATGCAGACAGCCAAGTTAAGGGACTGGCCCATGCTAGCACATTACCTATTGCTGTTAGGCTAGTTCTGGAGCTGGCCCAGGAAAAGGGCTCTGAGATTTACCTTTCACCACATTTTTTGACACATACCCTACAATCCAGAATAACTACGGGAGCACGTAAGAGACATTACGTGCAACCGAAGTTACCGTTGCACCTAGTGAAAACCTATGGGAAATTCATATTGCAATCCAGAATAAATTGTTCTTATACCGTAGTTACTCTGGATTGTGCCGTTAGTCACCATTGTGCCCCCACAGTGAGTCCTCAGGGTTGTGCTCCAAGTTCTCTGAAACTGGAGGAGAAAACAGCTTCAGCTTCCCTGTTAGGTCTGCCTCTGTCACATGGAGCATCAAAAACTTGAGGTTAACACCATCTTTTATTAAGAATAACAGTTGTAGCACTTATTTTTTTACAACATCTTAAATAATATTTCAGAGTCACTGGAGTTTGTTTTAATAGCTTTCAACTGTTTCTTTCACAGTCCAGTTTGTGGTTACCCATAAATTTTTTACAACCTGAGGCTCTTCTTCACTGATAGCATTTACCCAAGAAACAGATTTGAGGTTTTATTTCTAATTCTGTAGTGGGAAAGATATTGTGGGTTATAGGATACCTATTCCAGGATGCCCTATATAGTGACACTCGAAAAATATGCATGGACTATTATAACAAAGTAGCTATTCAAATTTTATAGATGAGACAATCTGTAGAAATTTGGGATTGTTTCAAACTCTTCTTGCTCTGAGAAAATCCTACAATTAATACAGTACTGCATGATGGAGTGAGCTCACATTACTTGCCCAGTTCCTGCCAATCTAGCAGTTCAAAAGAATGTAAATACAAGTAGATAAATGGATAACCAGCAGTGGTATACCAGGGTCATTTGACGCCTGGGGCCCACAGATATTTTTGTCACTCCTGTATGTAAAAATTATTTAATTATTATCAGTATTAATTAATACAATTAAAGCACAATCCTAACTATCCCTACAATCCAGAGTAACTACGGGAGCACATAAGAGACATTATGTGCACCTGTACTTACTGCACTACCTAGTGAAAACCTATGGGAAATTCATATTGCAATCCAGTGTAAACTGTTCTTACACCGGAGCAAGGACTCCCCGTAACTACTCTGGATTGTGCCCAAAGGGTGCAATCCAGAGTAACTACGGGGAGTCCTTGCTCCGGTGTAAGAACAATTTGCTCTGGATTCCAATATGAATTTCCCATAGGTTTTCACTAGGTGGTGCAGTAACTACGGGTACACGTAATGTCTCTTACGTGCTCCCGTAGTTACTCTGGATTGTAGGGTATATCTAATCAAAAGTAAGCCCCATTGTGTTCAATAGGTTTTACTCCAAGGAATGTGTCTTTAGGATTGCAGCCTTAAAGGTAAAGGTATCCCCCTCAGGTTATACTACTAGTTGTGACCAATTGTAGGGTGTGATGCTCATCCCCATTTCTAAGCCTTTAGAACCAGTGTTGTCCAAAGACACTTCCACGGTCATGGGGCTGGTATGTCTGCCGCAAGCACACAGAATGTTGTTTTACCTTCCCACTGAGGTGGTACCTATTTGTCTACTTGCATTTCCATGGTTAAGAACTAATAGGTTAGCAGGAGCTGGGCAAAGGCAGGAGCTCACCCTGTCTTGTAAAACCTGGGTCTCGAACCCTGGCCTGCTGGTTAACAGGAACTGTGCCTTAACTACTTGCGCCACCACAGCTCATTAGACAGCCCATTGCAGACTTAATTAGATATTAATTCAAATTTCCTGATTTAAAAATTACCTTACCTATTAAACCTTTGTTTATTTTTTGGGAGAGGGGGTGAGGCTACCTTTTGGAGCACTTCTTGAGCTCCACTTTCAGTGGATTGAGTACATTCTGGTGACCTTGCATTCCTCTGTGCCTGACCTGAAAATGAGCCAAGGCACCTTTGCTTACTTATGAGTAAAAGTGGAGGTATAGCTCAGTTTCACTTTCCATAGAGATCAATGCAATTATCAGAGACTTCTTTCTGGGTTGACTTGTGGGGGCTGCTTTTATTCGATCAGGACCATTCTGGGGTTGTTGAACTCCACTCAGTCTGACCTTTCCAATGAACCAAGGGCAAAATCCAGAGTAACTATGGGGAGTCCTTGCTCCGGTGTAAGAACAACTTACTCTGGATTCCAATATGAATTTCCCATAGGTTTTCACTAGGTGGTACAGTAACTATGGGTGCACTTATAAAGTCTCTTATGTGCTCCCATAGTTACTCTGGGTTTGGGGGTAAGTCACATTTGTCCACTTGTGAGTAAAGGCTCTGTTTGGCTCAGGACTCCATGGGCTTTCCATGTCTCCATTGACTTTCCATAGGGCTACGTGTATTTTTTTCTGGTCATACTATATGATAGGAAGGATATATGTTAAAACGGTTTTTGCATAGGTTTCAGCTGGAAAATATGCATCCAATGGTATATGCATCCAATGGGACTTGATTGGGTTACTGCAAAGGATTCTAGCAATTTTAGCATTTTTTGTTATTTTGGTTACTGCTAGTGTGTCACCCGAGGCTGGTGTATGGGGCTTGGGCCCCCTAGATTCCCATAGGAATGCAACTACACTTCGATGAGAAAGTAACAGCATTCTGTGAGCCTTTGATGTTTATTCATATGGGCCACAAGACCATGGAGATGTCTTCAGACAACACTGGTTCTTTGGCCTTGTAACGGGATAAGCACTCCCTTTAGAGTCAGTCATGGCTATGAGGGCAACCTGTGGTGGACACCTTTACCTTATTTCAGTGATTATAGGGAGTGAAGGCTAGGTGGGGGATCAGAATTTATTTCAGTATAGCCTGAATTTTATGGATGTTATAAGTGTTTTTTAAAGAAGTACTATGAACTTGAAAGCACTACCTCTCTCAAGAGGCATGTGGACTTCAAGGCAAAAGCGCTTTGAAGAGTTACACATCTTTTGAAGTAGGAACTTGCATAGTGTGAGGGAGTGTCTGAAGTGTGGACTCTCTCTTGCACACATTGGGTAGGTGGCAAAGGAGAACCTCTTAACTGTGGAAAATGTGTGTGTGAAGATATGCTTGTTTGTGGGACCACAGACTCTCTGGTTTCTGGTGTTTCTATAAATTCAATCCTGAAAGCAACGGCTCTGCTGATGCAGCGGCACCAAAACAGCTACCACCGAATCCAGATGAGACCACCATAATTTTATTAGGAAGAGGGGACTTGGCACTTTTGTCCCCTTCCCCCAGTTAAAGGCACTGGCCCTGTTTTTTCTTGTCTGTGCCCACTATTTTGCTAGCACAAACTTTAGAGACTCTTGAGTCAGGCCCTCTGACCTGACACAGAGATCTAGTGAAGCAGAGCTTCGCCACCCCATGCCCTTCTTCCCCTTCCACCACTACCACCCTCTTCTACCTCTCACGTCCCAGTTTCTTTCCCTGCCCTCCCCACCCAGAATACCTCCTCAAGGCAATGTCCACCCAGCACCAGTTATGGCACCACCTAGTGGAAACCTATGGGAAATCCATAGAGCAATCCAGAGAAAATTTTTCTTATGTCGACACAAGAGCTCCCATAGTTACTCTAGATTGTGCTGTAAAACTTAATAACTTTTTATTTTGCTTCCATTTTTACTCTGGCTTATCATGGGTCTCCTCACATTTATGCCTGCTCCTGAGGTGGCCTAACTCTGAGGAGCTGTGAGGGGGCATATCTGCCCTGGAAACAAGCTCTGGATACTTCCTAACTGCACTGTTCTAAGCCATGCTTCCTAACTGCACTGTTCCAAGCCATAGGCAGTTCAACCCCTGCTGAACTGCCTATGCTATCCCTGCTAGACAGGCCCAGATCCATCTGCCTTGGGCCAGCCTAAGTAGACTGAAGCTGGCCCAAGCCTTCTCTGGTGTAGCTAGGATGGCCTATCTTGGAATTAGGTAATTAGGCTAGCTTAACTGCACTTCAGGATTGCAGCCATAATCTACTGTAGTATATAAAAATAGATTGATAAAATAGATTATATGGTATGTAATCTATTTTCATAGATAATATATAGGTTTATATTATATTACTAGCAAAAAGTGTACCCGCGTTGCGGGAGTAAAACTCCCCCCCCCGTACGCTATCCCCCCACTGCACATCAACCTCCATGCTCATCAACCCCTCCCATGCTCATCAGCCCCCCGTACTCATCAGCCCCCGTGCTCATCAGTCCCCCATGCTCATCAGTCCCCTGATGCGCATCTTCCCCCAATGCGCATCTTCCCCCGATGCGCACCAACTCGCCATGTGCATCATCTCCTCATGTGCAACCCCCCATGCGCAGCATCCTCCCCAGTGCAACCTCTTCCTCTGAACCACATCCCCCCAATGCACCAGGCAGCAAGTTTCAAATTGGCTGGAGGTACCAGATTGGCTGGAGGTTGATCAGTCTTCCATGTTAAGTATAGGACAAAAACACGTTGCACGGCTTTTCAGCCCCTTAAAGGTTAAATTTCTCCACATTGCTTCTTGGTGGATGTTCATGTGACAGAAGGAACTCCGTCCCCGAATTTCATACTTCTAGGTCTGGGGGTTGGGGCAGAGCATCCCTCAGTCACCGATTCTTCAATGCAAAGTATAGGGAGGAAAACACGTTGTGCCCCTTTTCACCCCCTTCCAGTTGGAATTTCCGAAAACCAGTTCTTAGTGCACCCCTCAGTCATGGAAGGAACACCCACCCCCAATTTCACACTTCTAGGCCCAGTAGTTTTGGCAGGGTGTTAATGAGTGAGTCAGTCAGTGAGTCAGTGAGTGTCAGTGACTTTTCTCTTTTATGTATATAGATAACCTATATAAACCAATGAATAAAATTAGAAAAAAAAACCATTTGGAGGAGAGGTAAAGGAGGCAGAGAACCCATCACCAAATGCCAATGGAACAAAAAGGTTTTGAGCCCTTGCCAAAATCATGAGGGATGGGTTGGATCTTAGTTGGATCTTACTCCTTGGTAGGGACTTCCATAATTGTTGTGCCACTATTGAGAAGTCTCACCTTCTTACTTGGGAGAAAGGGAACACTTTCAAGAATGCCCCCTCCAATAACTTAAGAGGGTGGACTTGGATAAGTAGGAGGTGGTCCTTCTGATAACCTGGCCTCTAACTGTGAAAGGCTTTAAATATCAATCCCAGCACCTTGAATTGGGCCTGAATGGGCAGCCCATTCATTTAAACACAATCCTAAAGACACTTTCCAGGGAGTAAGCCCCATTGAACACAATGGGGCTTACTTTTGAGTAGACATGGTTAGGATTGTGCTATGTGAGAATCAGACTGCCTTGCAAATTTAAAGTTATCCCCGTCCTCTGCTTATCAGACTGGCAGTATAAGATCAATTGAAGACTTGCATCTCCTCTCACAGAAGTCTGACTATTCTGGAAGAGGAGCGATAACTTTTTAGTGCAAAGTAAGATTTGTTACTTTCCAAGACTATACTACAAGCAGCAAGTGCCTAATGGTTGTGCTGGAGGGATACACACAAAGATCAGTAAATAGTGATTGAAAAGCAAGCAGGCTGTAGATTTGCTGATGTGCAGCAAGAGCATCAATGTTACCAGTAATATACAGTGGAAATCCTGGAAAAAAGTGTTATTTTTGTTATGCCGTAATAGATGACAGGTTGTTCTTGCCAAAGATAACTGTCTTGTGGGTATAGTTAATCATTAAAGATTTATGGCCTTTTGTTCAATGTTACCTACCAGCACTCAAGTTGATACATGTTCTTGAAAAAGAAAGTAGTGGTAGAAGACATGCTGTTAATTAAAAAGCATATGGAATTAGATGGCATGTGTAAAATTGCTTCATGGAATCGGCATCTGCTCCTTTTCATTAAAACACATGCTCTGAAAAGCCTTGTTCCAATTTTCCTTTCTTCATCCACATTTCTTTCCTTCAAGGCCAGTCTTTATAAACAGCACTTCTCCAGACCAGGAGCACAAATCTGCCAGGAAAATCTTTGCAAAGATTGGAACAATAAGAACCCATCACTCATTCAAAGGACTTGTATAGGAGAGTCTCACAGAAGATAGTGCACCCCTATCTCGGGCACCCCTGTCCAGCACATCTACTGGCAGCTAAGACCATCGGAGGTCTTCCTGATGAAAGGAGACTTTTGCTCCTTGCCCACCTCCCATCCCTTCAGCCCCAAAATTACCTCCAGTCAGCTCTGCTGAAGCTCCAGCCAGCCATCTACATAGTGCTGAAGCTCAGCACTAACTGGTGCTGACCCATCACCAGCGCCCCCTCCCCTTTGGATGCTGCAGATGTGCCTTACAATGTGTTTCAGGCACCCAGCACTGGAGCTTAGTGCTAGTGCTGAGGAAGTTGAGGATTGGGCCTCAGTCATCATACCTTGATTTCTCATTATGAGCATGAGCAGGTATTAACCTCTGCTTCATGTGCTCCTTTCTTCCTTTTACTATTGTTTTATTTTTTAAAAATTATGTAATTTTTGGTTACTTCTTTTATATATTACTAGCCGAATTTCCCTGCCACTGAAGGAGTAAAATTTCAAGAATATTTGTGCACCTCAGTCATGGCTGGGCACCGGCAGGCAATGCTGGGCATTGGTACCACTGGGCATTGGGACTGACACCAGGCGGTTGGCATCCTCGGGCACTGGACACTGACAGGCACCAGAGCGTACCTGGAGGCAATGGCAGGCAGCAGCAGGCAGCAGGCACAAGCATGCACCAGCAAGCACCACCAGTTATTGGGCAACAGGCAGTTTTCACTAGCGAGCACTGGGCATCCAGGTACCAGGCACCATTGGGCAGTGGGCATCAGTCACCTCTGAATATCAATGGGCAGTGGGCATCTGGCATCTTTACCAAGCACCAGGCATCCTTAAAGGGCACCACTGGGCAGTGGTCATCAGGCATCACCAGGCACAGGACATCTTTACTGGGCACCATCAGGCAGTGGGCACCAGTGGGCACTGCGAACCACTGGGTACCAGGCATCCCAACCAGGCACCACTGGGCAGAACAAGACACCTGGCAACAGGAGATAGCAGTCACCAGTGAGCACCAGAGGGCACTAGGCATCCTTTCCAAGCACCTGGCATCCCAGGCACCAGTGGGTAACACTAGGCAGCAGGCACCATTGGGCACTAAATTGGTTCTTAGTGGATTCTTACATCACAGAAAGAATATGTTCCCAAAATTTCATGCTTCCAGGTCCAGGGATTGGGCTGAGTGTAGGGACAAAAACATGTTGCACCCTTTGTACCTACTTAAGTGTCAATAAAATGGTTCTTATGGGTGCTCACATGGAATATACTCCTCAAATTTCATGCTTTCAGGTCCAGGGGTTTGGGCTGGATGTTGATGAGTCTGCAGTTCTTTAATCTTAATTATAGGGATGAAAACACATTGTGTCCTTTTCACCATTTTATGGTTCGAATTTCTAAAAATTGGTTCTCAAAGGGTGGTGCCTGCTGGTTAGGGTTGGTGTCCTGAGCTGCTTTGATTATTTTTTTTTAATTAAAAAGTGGGACATAAATGTTAAAAACCTTTAAAATGTGTTTTAAAACACAATGGACAGGAAGTAGCTCTACACCCAGGAGACTCTAAGCCTGCTTTATCCCAGTGCCGTTTAGGGTCGGGTGCCTGTTGAATCGGGTTTGGTAAAGAGCAGTACTGTTATTAGTCATGGAAGAAAAGAAGTCACATGAAAGTGAAAAGGATCTCCTGGGATAATTATTTTGAGGCTGATTAATTTTTGTGTGTATTGAGAACAAATACTAGAAGCATTTTGAATGGATGGATATTAATTATTTGACCATTCATTCTGAAAAACAAGCTAGATATACATGTGGTTATAAATATTGTATATGATGTTAACAGATGGGATGCTTTTATTGAATGAACATCAATTTTATTCTCATTTTTATTGGCCTTTATTTTTTAGGTCAACAGATTGGCACAGAAAATGTTGATGTATAATGTGTAGGTGGACACACATATTCATTTCACTGTGTAATTAGTCCACTGGAAATCGGGATATCTTTATTGCTCTTTTCTGTTTATGATCTTCTGGAATCTGATTGCAGCAAATGCAGGAGAATGTTTCTTTGTTGATAGCAAGATGGCATGATGCATAAGCAGTCTGCCAATTAATTTGAGGTAGCTTCAGCCATTGCTCATTACTCTGTTGAACACTTGCTTGGCATTTGATTGAAAGCAATCTGGAATTATTTAATTAATCCAACTATTTTTTCCCCCACCATAATTAACCAACTATAGTTTTGAGTGAAAAACATGCCTAAGATAATGAGTGTGTGCTGATCATCCACCATCATCGGCATTAAAGCATATTGGGAGAGTAGAGCATAGCTGAACCATTTTCTTCCTCTGCTTTATGGTGGTAATCCATTCCAATAACATTGTTGTATTATGAAAATATTGTCATGTGAATTCAGTAATTCATTTCATGTTTCAAGACCTCAGAAGTTGCTGTCTGTAAAAGTTGCATTGTGTTGTCAGTGTTGAAATTTGGTGCCCTTTCACTTTCCATCCTTGGTTGGGTTCTAGGTCACCTTTAAGAATTGGCACACAAACTGCCACCTGACCCGATGTCATAGTTGAACTGAGCTGACCATGTCTAAGAGCACAATCCTAACCATGTCTACTCAGATGTAAGCCCCATTGTATCCAATGGGTCTTACTTCCAGGAAAGTGTCTTTAGGATTGCAGCCTAAGGCTCCCTGCACAATATGAATCCTCCTGGTGGACTTCAGCATGTCATAATGATTAGCGTTCCAACAATAAAATATATATTGTTATGTGATTGTTCTGCAGTGCTCTGAAATGGAACACAATCTAATACTAAGAGAAGTGAGGACATTCTTAATGGACAGTGTTCATTCTGAAATTTTGTTTACTCCTTGCTTGTTGAATGAATACTTCATTAGGGCTTTGACAGTTTCTTGGCAGTCATACAGAACCCACAAAGTAAGAACTCCAGGAAATGTGTCCTAAACTTATTGAATGGTATGTTGTGTTTTTTTTTAAGCTGTGAGTAGGCAGCCACCTGTAAGTGTGAGTGCTTTAAAGATATTTAGGCAATTAATTAAATTAGCACACAAATAGGCTTTCATACATCCCCCTTGCATTTGTATAAGAAATTCCTCAGCTCTTTGCATTAGACAGCATGAAACTCACGTCACAAGCTACCACGTCTTCCCATGATTGCCTACTTTGCTTTTTCTTGCCACTCCTACCACCGGTCTTATTCAAATAGCTGCACAGCAATTACTGTCAGCACAAATTGAGCAAGCTTGCAAATTGCCTTCAGACTCATCCAGGGAAAGCAACTTTTATCCTCAGAGTAACTGAAATATTATGTTGATATTGTATACAATTATTCTGGTAATTTATCAGTTTTTCCTCCAGGACAAGTTAAGTGCACTTTATGCCTTTTTAGTGAGATAATTCTTAATGCATGGTATCCTGAATTATTCATAACTTGCTTTTTGGTTTTCCAGGATTCTTTATATAGATTTTGTTTGCTAATGCACTTCATAGGCTGTGTTGTGCACTAAAGCACTCTATAGGTGATGCCAGCAGTAATATAAATGGTAAATTATACATTCTGAGCTCTGCATTATCAGAGGATATATTTTTTCCTCTTTACACAACTTACATGCACATTCATAATACTCTAAACACATTTAACAACTTAACCTTTTCAAGGCAAATTTGGACAGGTATCTTGGAAAGTTAAGTAGTGGAATTGAAAGCCCAACGATATCTAAATCATATAGTGAAGCAGCAACACTGGTAGGGATTTTTGGCTGTTGGTATCTCCTTGGGAGAAGGGGACATTTGTCCTCTAGTCAGCAATTTATGCTGACAGTAATTGGTGAGCAGCTGTTTTAGTAAGTGGTACATAGGAATCTCCTTGCCCTGGCATAAAGCCTTAGCAATGCTATAGGTCAACTTGGACTGGCACCAGTGATATCACTGGTGGAAGTCCAAGTTGATCCATGCAGGTGAATTGGGCTTGGGACGTTGGTTCTCAATGGTATATGTTAAGACCGGTGGTAGGAGTGGCATATACCATAACATATACTTCCAATCCTGCCCCAAATCCTCTCTACTCGTACCACCTCTCTAGTCCTCCTTGAACCTTTGAGCTGGACTTAAGGTTGTTTAATAGGCATCCCAACTTCCACCATGCATGCAGGAAGACTCCAGCCTTTGCACTGGTTCTCTGCAATGTCACAAAGTGCTTTATGGCACTGCTATGACAACGTGGATGCCAACATGCATCCTACATGACAATGAGGAACACTGAATAATGCACATGCACTAATAGGTTAACTTTGCTGTCTTGAACCTAGGTGAGATTGAGAATCTGAGTTCCCTGAGCAAGGGACAGGGCACTGCTACATCATGGACTTTAGCTAATGTGGTTGTTTCCAAGTGTACTTTCACGTTTTCTTGACAATTTCTTGATATAATAAAGACTGGAAGTCTGAGGGATGAGAACATCAATTTGCCAAACATATGATTCAATTTCCCCTAAATATTAGATTTAACTTTTAGAGAAGGGATTTATATTTCATATGTTACAGTCTGTAGAAGGTTCTGAACAGTTTTACATACTGTGAAAACCTACCTTTCTGGTTTTGCTTTACAGCTATATTATATACTAGTGAAATGTACCTGTGCTGAGGGAGTAAAATACACCCCATGCACCATCCAACCTGTCCCATCCGCCCATTGCGCATCATACCCCCACTGTGCACCATCCCCCATGTGCAGTATTTCCCCTATGCACAACATACCCCATGTGCATCAACCCTGAAAGTGTAACATTCCCCACATGCATCAACCCCCTATGCGCAACAACCCACCATGTACATCAACCCTGAATGTGCAACATCCACCCATGTGCAACATCCTACCATGCGCACTGTCCTCCCATGCGCATCAACCCCCATGCACAACATCCCCATGCTTATCAACCCTTCATGCACACCGTCCCCCCCATGTGCACAGTCCCCCACGTGCATCATCTTCGCATGTGCATCAATCCCCAGGCCAAAACCACAAGTCTAGGAAGCCAGACTGACACTTAATCCAAATCCACAAGGCTAGGAGTTCTCTAGGCTGGCCTAACTACTGCAGCACAAGGGCAGCATGCTCACTAGGCTGGTGTAGTTGTGCCCTATTCTGAGATGGGCTAGTGTAGTTGTGCCATATCCTGTGGTTGAGAGGCAGGCGTGGTAATTAGGCTAGCCTAAAACTTAGAACTTTTTATTTTTCTTCCATTTTTATTTTGGCTTATAATGACCCCTATGGGTATCCTCAGGTTTATTCTTGCTCCTGATGTGGCCTAACTCTGAGGAGCTGTTGAGGGGGCATGTCTGCCTTGGAAACAGGCTCTGGATAAGGCCTAACTGCACTGTTCCAAGCCATGCCCCACATGTACTCAACTCACCTCTGCTTAACTGCCTAGGCTGGCCCAGATCCATCTGTCTTAGGCCAAGCTAAGTAGACTTATGCCGGCCCAAGCCTTCTCTGGTGTAGCTAGGCTGGCTTATCTTGGAATTGGGTCAGCCCAGTGAAGATAACTGCACTTCAGGATTGCAGCCTTTATGCTGCTGTGGTATGTGATTGCATATGGGGAAATGTTACAGAACTGTAACAGGCTGTGCAATAGGCTACTGTGGATATGAGATTTTAATAGGCTACTGTGGATATGAGAATGATTTTTTATTTTAAATAATTTTTTTAACTATGGGCACAATCCAGAGCAAGTTCAGCCTGCTCTGCCCTAACTGCTCTCTCCTAACTATTTTGTATCCAGAGCAGAAAGTTATGCTGCATCAAGAGAGCCAGGAAGCCTGGGCTGCCCTAACTGCTCCAGAGCATGCTAAGTAATTGACACATGGGGAGGACTTGCTCCTGAGGAGACACCCCTCAGATCACACTGAACAAGGAACAGCTGTGGTGCCAACAGTGGTGACACGACTCTGCACATCACCCGGTGCAGAAGTCTATGCATCACCCCTGGGATGCGTGCACCCCTCCAACTGGACTCCGCAGTCACCAAAGTTGGTGCCTGCGCAGTACTCTTTCTGAAGCCAGTTCTGAAGCACCATCTCTGACACCTGCGCAGTACTATTCTGAAGTCTTTCAGCTTCAGAGGAGACTGTGCAGGCGTCAGAGATGGTGCCTGTGCAGTACTCTTTCTGAAGCCATTTGGCTGCCACTCCGCCTCCTGAGTGAGGCCGAATGGCCGTGCAGAAGTCTCCTCTTTAGAAGGAAGTCTCCTCTGAAGCTGTTCGGCATGCTCAGTGTGTTTTTGCTCAGTGCAAAACCTCAGCTGGCCGTTCGGACCAGCTCCGCGGACAAGTGGCAGATTCTGGCTGCTGCTCCGCCTTGGGTGTGCTGACGCTTGGGACCTGCCAAAGGACAGTTAAACTCCTCCAGCACATCATCCCATATGAAGCACATCACCCAATGCGGCCCACACCAGCCGCACCAGTCTGGTGACGCCACTGGGTGCCTGCCTTATAAGGAATCCCTAATGAGATGCCAGTACATTCTACAGTGAATATAAGGGGCTTCTTGGAGTGGCCTGCTGTATCCTGAGGTTTGTGGGCAGCCGTAGTTTGTTCCATATCCTGAGGTTGAGAGGCAGGGGTTGCAGCTAGGCTGGCCAAGAACTCAGATTTTTGGTCAGTACTGCCATTCTTACTCAGGCCTTATCATGGACCCCTATGGGTCTACTCATTACTATACCTGCTCCTGACGTGGTATATCTCTGAGGAACTGGAAGAGGGCATTTCTGCCTTGAAACAGGCTTTGGATACAGAGTAACTGCTCTGCCCTAGGCAGTGCTAAACATGCCCTCAACCTGCCTCTCCTGAGCTGCTTAGGCTGCCCCAGTTAGGGCAGAGCAGGTCCACCTCTCTTAGGGCACCCTATGTTGCCTTGCTCTGCCCTAAGCCTCTTCCAGAGTAACTGGGCTGGAGCATCTTGCAGTTGCTCCACCCTAGTGATAGATAGGGCAACCCAAGGGCTCTTACGTGGACAGATTAGTTGTTCTGGATTGTGCTATTATTTTAAACTTTTAATTTACTTACATCAATCTGAATCCATCATATAAGGGCATTAAAAATGATCCTCCTTGATGATTCTATGTCACTTCCAACCATGACATCCCTTCAAAGTAGGTGACAGCAGATCTAGTGGGTCTCAACAGATTGCTATTCCCCTTGTTGAAAACCCCCCCAAAAGAGCAACCTCTATATTTTCCAGCCCAGGATTGATGGCCAACATGCAAAGTATTTCAAAGAGGGAGGAACGGCGTGTTTACATAGGAGCCAAGGCTTCCAGAAAAGTGATAGCTTAATTGGCTTCTTATTTATTGAGTGCCCAGTGCTTGGCTCTGCTGCTGCCAGCACTCTAGGAACTGTCCAGCAGACAAGGGTTGAATACTAAGTTGTGCCTCCATTCATGGAAGATCATCTGTCGGGGTAAGGAAGAAGGTTCCTCACCAATTGCCCCTTCCCTGCCATAGCCTATCCCCGAGAATTGCAGAAACCTCAAGAACAGATATTTGGGAGCAGATAATTTATGTTTATCTTTATGATATAAACAGTTTATTATTTTTTTTGCTTCCATTGCAGGGTCAGATATTCAATTATATTTTTTCCTTCAGTTGATCTTACTTTACTGTTGTTCTGCTTTTGTTAGATGATGACTGCTTTTGTATTGTGTTTGATTATTTATGATAATCGTATTGTTTGCATTATATTATTGATAATATTTGGGAAACAGACCTCATTCCCATCAGAAATAGGCAGTATACACAGTTTTATAAAATACATTTTTTTCTTAATGCTGTCCATCGAATACAGCATTATATATTCCTTTTGTTTTAATAAAGAACTTTAATATTTTTAAGAACCACTGGGGGCTTACTAAGAAATTGGAGGCAGATAGGAATTAAAGATAAATGGCATTTCACAAAAGTAAAATATTATAATATAATTGTACTTCAAAGGTCATTATACCAAATCAGCTTGGCAGCAGTTCAGCCTTTCTGTACAGAAGTCAAAACTGCTTCATCATTCACTCAATTTTTGTGTGTCAATTTTTTTAATGCAGCAAAAGCCAAGAGTCTTGACTGACAACAATTATAGAAAATTGAATCATGCCAGTCTAAATGGAGATTGGGAATATAGGACTGTCACTTGAATCATATACTTAACATTTTTGATGTTTAAAAATGCAAACATCGCAAAAGCATTTGTAAGCCACTCTGAGTTGATGGGTAGTTGAAACTCAGTTGAAACTCAGGTGAACAGTAGACAATGTGCACAGTCCTAACCAATTTAGGCCAGCCTAACTCACTTGGCTTATCTTCCTTTGGTATTGTGTGGATGTTGGCATATGCCTGTGCACTGGCCTAATCCCCCGCCCAGGAGGGGTTCAGAACTGTCTGACACTTACACTGTCTTACACTTTTGTAACAGCCCAAGGACAGCACAGGACTTGTGTCAGGGCTTAGGCTGGCATTAGTGGTGGTTAGGATTGCAGCCTATA
The DNA here is from genome assembly GCA_030015325.1 of Cryptoblepharus egeriae. Taxonomy (NCBI): domain Eukaryota; kingdom Metazoa; phylum Chordata; class Lepidosauria; order Squamata; family Scincidae; genus Cryptoblepharus; species Cryptoblepharus egeriae. The sequence continues at coordinate 7,549,624 of JAREYC010000004.1, forward strand.
GTGGACAAATGGCTTCCTATGTCTTGATTTTAATTGAATAATTTAAGTGGTGCCTGTTGTAGAACAACGTAATCTCATCTACTTTCAAGAACTGTGCTAGAGTTCCTTCCTAGGTAAAAATTCAATAGATATTATTCACATTAGTGAAATGTGGAGAAAGATGTGTTGCTATGTGTGTTTGCAGATGTTGGGGTTTGTTTGTTTTTTTTAAGTCTACAGGTTGCAAAGACGAGTACAGGTATCCCTCATTATCTGCTAGGGTTCTGTCCCAAAACCTCCCTTGGATAAAAAGAATCCATATATAAAGAAAACAATGGAAAAATAACTTTAAATACCCACTTCCAGATTTCTTGCTCCTCTATTGTGCCTAAATGAATAAGGTAATGTCTACCTTGATTCTGGGACTGAAAAATGGAACAATTGCTTGCATGTCTGCCTCACTGCAACAGTAGAAAAGCAGTTTTTAAAACTGTGACCTGCAGTGGCCATTTGAGTCAAATCTGTGTTTAAAAAATCCTTGTATAACAAGGCTGGAGCAGTATGTGGAAAAGTTATACTTTTGATTGTTCCTTCCAAAATGTACACAGGTATTACCAAATCATCTATTATATATTTAAAAACCTAATGAATTACTGCAACAGAAAGAAATAAGGCAAAATGCACCATTTGTGGTTTTTTAAGCTAGGAACATAAAGAGTAGTGATAAGGATGAGAAGCACAAGGCACACAGAGAATATTTTTTAACAATCTCTTGGAATAGAAAGAGCCAGAGTTATTGGAATCTGAAATGAGCCCAGGTTGATACCAATCCACAAGAGGAGTTCGTCAGCGGTAACAGAATTTGAATTATATTTTACTAGATTTCCTGCATATGTCAAAAAATAAGTAATTGCCAATTACCTTGCTCTGAAGACTTGGTAGGATACAATCAGTTCACTTAGAAAAGCATGAAAGTAGCAGAGCCAGAGTGAGCTGGGGAAGATCTGTGCAAGAGAGAGATACTGCAGAGAGTGCCAAGGAACAGGTGCAGAGAAATTGAGAGTAGATGAACTAAGGCAAAGGCCAGGATTTGCATGAGGTTGGAATGAGAAACCTGGAATTGAGATGCCGGGAAACAAGGCATGCAGGAAACACTCTGACAGACACAAGCGCGCATGCAAACCAGGGTGATGCCCAAACCTCAAAAGGAGGACAAGGTCTTGGATTCCCCTCAGCCTGGACTTTCCAGTGGGCAATGGCACATTTGCCTACTCACGAGTAAAGCCTTGATCTTGAGCTCCCATAGAGCTCAATGCATATTTTTTTTTTTAGTTTTAGTGTTTTGGCCATAACTTTGGATAGGAAGGAGATATTTCAAAACTGATTTCTGCTCTTCAATATGAATCCAACGGCATATGACATGATGGGAGTACGGGGCACCATTGCAAAGTTCCAAAATGAAGCCAGAATGGAGGACAATGAAGCCCACCTGAACTGGAAGTTAAAAGGAGACAAATCTGGAAATTTCTGGTCATACAGTCACCCTGATGCAAACACATACCTATTTTGTGCACATCCTGCATTCATTTGTATATCTTTATTTTTGCATACATTTCCATGTATCAGCACCCTGACCTTCACTTGTTTGGAAGATGCTTAGAAAAGCAGATCTGAATTATCAATCTGTATTGAATATTATCCACAATTATTGTGCATCATGAACCACATTCAGATATTAATACAGAGTACATACTGCATATAACATATATTAATACAGAATACATTCACTCAGCTCTTCGTATCCTGAATTGGCTGAACTACATGGCAACCTATGTGTTTAAGGGTGAAATCCTGACTTAGGCCAGAAAGAATGGATGAGCTAAGCTGGCTTAAGGGAGGCCATATCCTGAGCTGACAGGTCAAATCCACAGGGCTAAGAGGCCTCTGGGCTGGCCTATCTGCTGATGAAGTCACAGCAGCACAAAGACAGCATGCTGACTGAGTTGTGGGCGTTTGCCATATCCTGAGGTGGGCTGTTGTAGTTGTGTGTATCTTGTGGCTGAGAGACAGGAGTGGTGCTTAAACCACTAAGACTTAGGCCTATATCCTAAAGTGAAATTTAGCCCCTTGCTCTGGAGCAGTTAAGATGACTTTCCATAAGAGGGTGGATGTAACTGCGTGGACCTGTAACTGCTATGGATTTTGTGCTTAGAACGTTTTATTTTACTTCCATTTTTACTTGAGGATCTTCTCAGATTTATTCCTGCTCCTGAAGTGGCCTAACTCTGAAGAGCTGTTAGCGGGCATATGTGCCTTGGAAATAGGCTCTGGATAAGGTTTAACTGCACTATTCTAGGCCATGCTCAACATGTCCCTGTTGATCTGCCTAGGCTAGCACTGCTAGGGCAGTGCAAGTCAATCTGTCTTTAGCCAGCCTAAGTGGGCTTACGCCAGCCCAGTCTTTTTCTGGTGCAGCTAGGTTAGTCTCTCTGGCATTAGACCAGCCCAAGTGCCAGATAGGCTGGCCTAAATGCACTTCTGGAATGCAGCCTAAGAGTCCTAACCAACTTTCTATCACTGGCATAAGGGGAATGCAACTCTGAGGTAAGGGAACAAACACTGCATTACCTTGAGGAGGCCTGAGTTACTGCCCCCCCCCCCCCCGCTTCAGGTTGCAACCTTTGGCCCAGTGGAAAGTTGGTTAGGAATGTCCACTATGGCTACAATCCAGAGTAACTACAGGAACTTTTACAACAATGTGTTTACGGCGCCACCTTTGAGAAACCTATGGGAAAAGCATAGAGCAATCCAGAGTAAGGGCACAATCCAGAGTAACTACGGGGAGTCCTTGCTCCGGTGTAAGAACAATTTGCTCTGGATTGCAATATCAATTTAACATAGGTTTTCACTAGGTGGTGCAGTAACTACAGGTACACATAATGTTTCTTATGTGCTCCCGTAGTTACTCTGGATTGTAGGGTAAGTGCCTCTTATATCTGTAGATACTCTGGACTGTAGGGTACAATCCTCTTACAAAATGGTGTTAAGGGAGATACAGTTGAAAAGAAAATATAAACCCTTCCTAATTATAATTTTGCAGTTGTTGCAAGTAAGAAAATGTTACTTTCTCCAGAGAGCCTCACTCATTGCTGTCTTAACTTTCTGTCGTTTTCTCCATAGCTTTTCTTTCACAGGAACCTGACATGCAAATTTGGGAATGGCAGAGTGTAACAGTTTTTCCCCCAGTAGAAATATATGTTTGCTTGGTATTTTTTAATAACCCCATCTGTCACTTCGAGATGTGCCAAAATGCAGTATTGATCTTGTTACTTTGGGGAATGGTATGATATTTAGAATTGTAAATAACATTTTTCTTTGCTGAGTTGAAATGTTTAATTTATACACAGAACTTGATTTCTTAAAAAAAATCCAGCATCCTACTGTTGTTATTCAGAATCTCTGACATTTATCTTTAGATAATTTTAATATACGTGTTTATGTTATTTTCTGGTGGCAGAAACAGTTACTCTTTACATTACTTTCATTCCACGTAGAGCCATTTAATGCACAGTTGGAACCTCAATCTTCTGATGTTACCCTTGAAATTTATGCTGTGACACAATGATCCTAGTACTAATGGAGATAGGTTGCTATAAAATATTTGCTGTAGTTCAGGGGTCTCCAATCTTTGTCCCGGGGGCCAGATGCTAGTCTATGTGAACAGAAAGTGAAGTATTGCAACAATTTATTTATTGATTTCCAGAGTTTATTATTGGATTTGGTTTTAAATTTGTTTCCATTTGCTCTTTAAACCCTTGAGATTGGTAAGAACAAAGATAGGGCAGTAGGGGCTCAGTGGGTAAGGGCGCAACCCAGAGTAACTACGGGACACCTTGCTCCAGTGTAAAAACAATTTACTCTGGATTGCAGTATGAATTTCCCATAGGTTTTCACTAGGTGTGCAGTAACTATGGGTGCATGTAATGTCTCTTACGTCAGAGGAAGACCTGAGAGTAAGACCCATTCCTGAGAGTAAGACCCATTGAACACAGTGGGCTTACTTTTGAGTAGACGTGGTTAGGACTGTGGTTAGGACTGCCAACTGGCAGGCTGGGGTTTGAGACCTGGGTGCTATAGGATGGAGTGAGTTCCCACCCCTTAGCACTGAGAAAGCATGGAAATGTATGTAGATAAATAGGTAACACCTTGGTAGGAAGGTAACAGTGTTTCATGCCTTTTTTAGTTTTGTCATTAGGGCCACATGACCACAGATATGTCTTAGACAACACTGGCTCTATGGCTTAAGAAATGGGAAAGAGCACCTCTCCCTAGAGTCAGTCTTATCTAGCAGGGTAACCTGCAGAGGATATCATTACGTTTGCTTAAGAACCAACATACAAAAAAATCTACTATCATTTTAATATGAAAACAGAGCTATTTTTGTTTCTGTCTATCTCTTTTAGCCACAGGCCATAGCAACTGCTGTGTATAAAAAGTATAAAAGACCCCATGTTCACATGGCAGATGATCAAGTTTTGGTTACTTCCTTTTTTGCCAATTGCCTGAAGCGCTTAGTATGGATAATCTTCTGAATGTAGCACAAACCTAACTGCATGAAGTGGTTTGCTGTCAGACAAACAACTGTAGTCTGAGAGCAGCAGTGAGTGGTATGAATCAATATGATAGGAAGATATATCTTATGAAAAATATTATTTGTGCAATAAAACTAGAGACTAGATTTATGACTTTACTTGGATAGCTCCCTGTAATAAAAGGATTATAGAAAAAGCAGTATATAGTGACTTTTAAAAAACACATTCCTAGAAATATATATGGTTTTTTAACAGCTGTTTTCAATTAAGAATAGACTTGAGCAAAACATATCCCCCTTTTTTCCAGAATCTCAAAGCAGCTGCCTTAGTTATCCTTCTTTGTTGCCCAATCCAATCCATGTCTATTCATTAGTCAATATCACTGAATTTAGCAGGACTTAGGGTGAAATCCAGAGTAACTATGGTGAGTCCTTGCTCCGGAGTAAGAACAAGTTACTCTGGATTGCAATATGAATTTCCCATAGGTTTTCACTATGTGATGCAGTAACTATGGGTGGACATAATGTCTCTTACGTGCTCCCGTAGTTACTCTGGATTGTGCCCTCACTCTCTCTATGGCCTTGTTTGAGCAGGCAATGAGAGGGAAAGCAGCAAAATACGTCTCAGATATAGGGGTCTGTTCATGCGTGGGCCAGTCCTGGTCTCATCTAGTATGACATCCTATAGAAGATGGTCAACATCTATGGTTTTATATAGGAAGATAGTGGTTGCAACAGGTAAAACTACTCTCATTATAGTGCTCAGAACAATTTGCCTTAACTATATGTATGAATACATAAAGATACATGTCAGGAAAATGGGAATTAATTCACAACTGACAAAATTGAAATCTAGGCATGGTCATGCTTGTGGATGTTGCATCTATAACTGTATGAGACCCTGAAAAAAAATAACAAGGTCAGTTATCTATGGCATCCTTTGGTTGGCAGCTTGCCAATGATTCATACTGTGATTCATACTGTGATGCAATGCTGAACTAGAAGTGGTGGGAAAGGCACCTTTAGAAAGAGATATCAGATAGAATGAGAGAGGCGTTTGAGAGAGAACGTGTGTGTGTTTTTCTTTAGTACTATCCATGCTAATCCTACTTTGGATTGTCATTGATGAGTGCAGTTCCTGTTGCATCTTGCAAGCAGCAGGCATGCTGATTCCCCAAGCCTGATACTTGAAATACCCTAGAGACATATCAACAGCCCAGCAGACATGCGGGCAAAAGGGCCAGAGTAGCTGGTGTAGCAGAAAGGTCACATAAATACAGTACTTTCCCTTAAGCATTGACAGACACACTGAAGGTCAGATATGCAAGTGTGGAATACATTTTTTTTTCCTCTGGGTAGTGGAAAATTTTAAAAGGTTTTACAATGATACCACAGAAGAGAGTCAAGCAATTAGAGTTGTTTTAAGTTGAGAAGGCACAAGATCCAAATGAATTAGATCTCAGAACCGATGAGTCAAAAGGAGCAAGAGAAACCAAAGACTGTTGGTAGATATCTCTGATTCTTTCCCAAGCACAGGGTGGATCAGAATACCAGGAGAGGAAGAGCAGGATGGAATGGGGGGGGGACTGAATACATGAAGCCTCAACGTTTGCTAAAAGCAAAATCCAGAGTAACTATGGGGAATCCTTGCTCCGGTGTAAGAATAAGTTGCTCTGGATTGCAATATGAATTTCCCATAGGTTTTCATTAGGTGGTGTAGTAACTATGGGTGCATGTAAAGTCTCTTTTGTGCTCCCGTAGTTACTCTGGATTTGGGAATAAGAGAGTATCCAGAAAATGTTACATTTTGTATGCTTGGTTAAGAGACTGTAGGAAGGAGTTCAGAAATAAGTGACAAATGAAGGGTAAGCTCTGATGAGAAGGTGTACAATATTTGGACAGTGGGGTGGGGGACCTTCCCGTTTTTAATGAATTCCCAAAGAACAATCTTTTGTCTAAGAGGGATGCTTTCTAAAAAGCAATCACACAGCTGGATTTTTTTGCAGGTGAATTTCTAGACTCATGTCAGTCTCCCTTTTTGTGTTTGTTTTGATCAGATAGATTCCTGGATGTGCTCCTGAAGTCAGATTTGCTACTTAATAAAAAGGTACCTATTGTTACCAGGGGTCCCTTGTATAATTAGGTTGTTACCTGCCTCCTCCCCAACCTCCAAACTCCCATGCTGGATGAGATTGGTGAGCATAACTTATATCTTTCTCTGATGTCGTGGGAGGATGTGCAGTGGCCTAACTCCCCCATCTATGGCCTTACAGAACTTTCTCGACACTCACAGGCTGATGTAAGGGACTTGTGCTGGTCTGGGTTGGAGGTTAAGATCGCATTGCTGTGTGGTTAATTTTAAAACCATTCTATCCCATTTGTCATTTTCTCACTTGGGAAAAAAGTCTTATGTTGAAGAAGGGAACCTTTGACTGCAACCTGTTGGCTTAGTTTCAGAAGTGCTCTTCTGCTGCTCCCAAAAGGATTGTAGGAGGTATAAAGGAGGAAGCCCAAGGGGACATCAGCAGAATAAAACAGAACACTTTATCAGGTACAGTATCAAGTAAGGCAAAAACAATGGAATCTGAAGCAGCGTAAATAAAACCAAAACAAAGGGCCCAATCCTATCCAATTTTTCTAGGCCCGGTGCAGCTGTGCCAATGGAACTGCACTGCATCCTGTGGGAGGGGGCAATCAAGGAGGCCATCTCAGGTGCAGCTGAACTGCATGGCAGCTGCACTTGCTTTAGAAAGTTAGAAAGGATTAGACCAGTGTTTCTCAAAGTGGGGGTCGGGACCCCTTTTGGGGTCACCTAGAGCTTTCTTGGGGGTCGCCTAAAGACCCCTGGTGCAGGGGGCCAAGTCAGGCTTACCAGACCTCCGGCTGTAGCTGTGCGCGCACTGGGGCTGACAGTCTCAGGGCCCAATCCTATGCATGCCTACTCTGAAATAAATCACATTGTGTTCAGTGTGTGCATAGAACACACATTTCATTTGTAACAATGAAAATACATCCTGCATATCGGATATTTACATTACGATTCATAACAGTAGCAAAATTACAGTTATAAAGTAGCAATGAAAATAATTTTATGGTTGGGGGTCCCCACAACATGAGGAACTTATAAAGGGGTCACGGCGTTAGGAAGATTGAGAACCACTGGATTAGACTATGTACAGTATCTTTGTAGTTGCCACAGCATAAGTGTGTCACATCAGAGAGAAGGCTTACTACCCTCAGTAAGTTGGCAGATTTGCACACTCCAAGGGAAGTAAGCTTGGGGTGTGTGGAGGCAGGAGGGCTTGCCAAAAAGAAAACCCACCTAAATAATGACTATACTAAATACAGTCTCTACTATAGTATATACGATACTAAATAGTCTATATACTAAATATAAAGAATATAGTCTCAAGTTAGTCTTTATCTAGGTTGATTTTTTAAAATAAAAAATAAAAGCTATCTTCCTTGGGAACCTATAGTGGAATATTCAGTTTGGTTACATCAGGTATACTGGTCCCTACTCCCTGCAGTCCCACAATGCCATCTAGCCTTAATGCTTTTAAGAAGGGATTGGAGAAATTCTAGAAAAAAGGACCCATTACAGGTTGCAAGCCATGAGGGGCGTGTGTAGATGTGGACAACCTCCAAATGCCAGATGCAGGGGGGCACCTGGATGCAGGTGTCATGTGAACTGGTAGTGGTGGGCTGCTGTGTGACAAGGAAGCTGGACCAAATGGGCTTTTTGCCTGACCCAGTGAAGGCTCTTCTGACGTTCTTAATACAGTGGCTTACTCTACAATCCAGAGTAACTATGGGAGCACGTAGAGACATTACATGCACCCGTAGTTACTGCACCACCTAGTGAAAACCTATGGGAAATTCATATTGCAATCCAGAGCAAATTTTTCTTACACCAGAGCAAGGACTCCCCATAGTTACTCTGGATTGCACTCTTAGTTAGCTATTGGGTACATAAGGGTACTCCCTAGTATCTGCTATCACTCTTTTCTCCAGACCTCTATTCCTTGCATGAGTGAGAGAGAACAAGAGAGTGAAAGCACCTGCCATCCATAAATCTTTCTCCTAAGTACAACTGAGAGTTTGTCCTTGGGATGCCCTCTAGCGAAATGAGGCTGTTTTCTAACTTAGAGATGTTTTATTACAGGCAGCAGCAACAACAAAAATCAGTAGTTTTTGCTTGGCACGCTATCAAGAAAGGCCTCCGTGTGCCCATATCCTAAATACTGATCTCTTTGATCTGGAAGCACTTGGAAGAAGAAACAACGGCTTGTATCTAACAAACTTAAATGCCATTTCACAGACTTGCACAAGGGCTAGCAAATTTTTGACAGTGAAGTATCATAATGTATCAGAGTTATATTACAATAGAAAAAAATGGTGAATTAGGAAAAATTGTAGCTTATAAACTCCAGTAGGTTGTGAAAATAACTTTTGGAAAAAAAAACTTGTGAAAAGTGAAAACAATGAGGAACTGCTGGATTTATGGTTAATTTTTCTTACCCCAAATCCAGAGTAACTACGGGAGCACGTAAGAGACTTTACATACACCCGTAGTTACTGGACCACCTAGTGAAAACTTATGGGAAATTCATATTGGAATCCAAAGTACGTTGTTCTTACACCGGAGCAAGGACTCCCCGTAGTTACTCTGGATTTTGCCCATATACTGCTCTTCTCTACTAAACTGAATATACAATCCTTCTGGGAGTCGAAAAACATGTTCAGATTTAAGTCTTGGATCTAAGATCTAAGTTCAGATCTGTATTTTAATGTTCCTGTTCTCTGACAGAGTGTTCATCAAGAGGAATGCCAAGAGCCTGGGATTTATAAAGCAGGCCTCCATCAGTCTTGAAACACTATGGTATTGTGCTTGGCGCTGCATACGCTGCATCGCGAAGCACGAAAGCCTGGGTTAGATTGTTATGGAGGATAGGCTGTTACCCAAGCAGCAAATCCCCCCACTTCACTCCACTGAATTAGTCCAATGGAAAGGCATAGCCAATACGATTGGATCCATTTGTGTCGCAGAGCTGGGCTAAGGACAGGAGCTCACCCTGTCTTGTGGGGCTGACCCGGGTCTTGAACCCTGGCCTGCTGGTTAACAGGCACAGCATCTTAACTGCTTGTGCATATAATATAGTAATCTTCATATTGTAATGCATTTATTGTATGCTCCCATTATTATCAACTAATAAACACAGAAATTCCTGTTTGGGTCTGTCTAACCTTTTATTATATGCTCTTAAATTTTGTTTTCAAGACCAACTCACTTTTCCTAAGGTGAAGGCTGTGAGTTTTTCAAGATCTGGTATTGTGCAATGCAATTAGGATTGAATGCAAAACCTTGACACAATTAAGGCTGAATGTTACAAAGGATGCCCCTTGTTTGCATCTTTTATTCACTGTAGCTTATTAGGTTCCATTTGCTACCAAGACTCATGGCACAAAAGAAATACGAAAAACTGAAAAGGATGCAGGATAATTTAAAAGTATCGGAATAAAGGCCCCAATTTGCCAAACTGCCTGTGGAGAGCAGCAGCATGAATAGCAGCAAAAATACCATTGTCATATTTGGGCTTTCATATCCCTTCCACATCCTTCAGTGTATGATAAAAAATAGATTTAAAAACCATTGCTCTTCAGGTAATGTCAAGGTTTCAGTATCAACCAGCATAAGAACATGTGATCTAACTTATATGTTTTATAAATTAGAGTTACGTCTATTTGCTATGGATACAATGCCAAAAACAACCACATAATACTTTTCTCTAATATATGAATGCTTCTTCCACATATGTGGAGACATGTTGCTTTTCATGGTGGCAATAATACTGATGATAATGTTGATTAATATGAGCAATTAATATGGCACTGATGGCTGTGCAGTGGAAATTTAAACTGTTTAATACTAGTAAGAAACAATGTTTCTTTTAACTAAAATCATTATGAAAGCAAATATGGGTTCTGCGAATGGAACCAACATATTTTTCAGTGCTTCATTGATTTTGGACCCACTGGAAATGGATGTGAACTATGTTCCTATTTGTTTCAATTTCAATTTGCTTCAAAGATTGGCCACAGCATTAGAATTTGGAATTGAAGGAAGGGACAGTCACAGGTTAACAAGCCATGAGGGGTGTTTGTAGACATGGACAGCCTCAAAATGCCAAATGGAAGCGGGCAGCACCTGGACGCAGGTGCCTTGTGTGCTCCCTGAAGCATCTGATGGGCCGCAGTGTGATGTAGGAAGTTGAACTAGATGGGCCTTTGGCCTGATTCAGTGGAGGCTTTTTTATGTTCTTAAGTTGACTATGATGGAATGGAGAAGATACAATAATTATGGACTGAAGTCTTCCATCTGAAGACTTTCATTATATCACTTCCATTATTTATCACTTGCCAACTAAAAAGTTGACAAAGCTGTTTGCAAGAAAATGAAAAAAATTAATAGCTAATTAATAGCTAATGGGTCCCTGTCCCAAAAGGGCTCACAATCTAAAATGCAAAAAGAACACCAGCAGAAGCCACTAGAACAGACATTGCTGGGGTGTGGAGCGCCTGTTACTCTCCCCCTGCTAAGTAAAGGAGGAACACCCACTTGAGAGAGTGTCTCTTGCCCAGTTAGCAGGGGACCAGTTAACATATCATAATCTTTGTTCTCCTTGTTGTTTTCTCAGAATTAGTAGCATGGCCACTTCTGATTATGGGATGGAAAAATAAACCTTTGTTCTATGTAAAATCAAAGACAAAAAATGTCAGATCAAACCTTTGGTCTGATCAAACAAGGCTATTTCCATGTGCCTGATAATTTATGTTAGAATAGACTTGTATTCTTAATTTAGGAAGTGTTTGCACCATATAACAAATGTATTGTCATAGGCTTAATTCAGGCAGTTTTACTGCCACACCTGGGAAGTTTACACTTCCAAGGAATGTGGCATTACTGCCTGGAGCAAGACACAATGTAAAAAAAACAAAGAAAAGAGAAATCACACCTTCAAATTGTAATATTTTCCTTATTGGAAGACCAGCTGAACATTATTGTTTTGGCCAGAGGCCTTCTCCAAACTGTGTGGGGTGGGGAGAGCATTTAATTCTATTAAACAACATCAAATCATGTTTCATGTTGTTTTTTCTCTGCCAATCCCCTGCTAACTGGAGGAGCCATGGCTCAAAATGTTTTTTCTTATACTTTAAAAATTGAAATGTGGACAGACATATCCCACAAGAAATACTGCTTTGTGAGTGATTGAGTTTGTGAAGCAAAATGGCATAGAACATAAATGTGTTTAGAGTGAATTTAATTACTTGCTTAGCTTCCAGTGAAGTACAGGGGAATATCTTAAGCCTTCCAAAGGTCTCTCATCATCTGCCTATGATTACCAGGTGATTTAGGCTTGGCAATCCTAGCCTCTAGTTAGGCCCCGGCAAAAGTCATGTGCTATCCCGGGGGTGTTACAAAAGTGTTACCCACCACATCCCTCATTACGCCTCCCCCAACCCAAAAGCTGTAACAACCAGTGGTGCTGCTTATCACCTGTGGCTCAATGACATCCTCCCAGTCCTGAGGTCCAGCCCCAGCACTCCCTTCTTGCCATGTGCCACAAATATGTTTTACAGTATGTAGCACCTTTGCAACACCCAGTGCTTGGTGGATGCTTCTACCACCAGTAAACTGTTCTATAGGATTGGACCCCAAATCTTGTCCCATATTAAAAACTCATCGCCTGTTAGTTTTTTATGTGTATAGGTGGATTACTTTTCTTATTTTTACTTGAAAGAACCTTCAAACATACCAGTTTCCTTGTGAATTTTCAGTCTCCCTCTTTATGAATTCACCTAAGGAAGGTGAATTACCTTTTTCCCTCGCCTACCCACCAGAATCCTAAATATGAGGATAATTCTGTATTATGTATTCTGTAAACACTTGTTTAACAAAGTTGTTGTATAACAAAGGATTGCAATAATATGTAGCACATAGATGATGGTGGTGGATCCGATGATCTGTTGCTTGCGGCTTAATGAGCATAAACAACATGCACGACACTGTAGAAAATAGAAGTAATGCAATCTTTCTATCCAGAATTATGGAGATGGGGCAGTGTTTCTGAAGCTCTCCATTCCCTTAAAATCCAGACTTCAGATATTGTATTAGGAAATTAATTTCCTAATTTCTCAAAATTCAGAAATTTGGAGAGGGTTAGGGGTATGTTTTGGCAGTAGAGGAGGAGGGAACATTACTTTCTTTCTTGAAAAGTTAAGGAGACGTGAAGTAAGAAAAGTCAACGTTAAAAAGCAGAGCTGTCCATGATTCTTGATCCAGCAGTGGTGATGCCTCTGCAAAGGCAAGAGAAAAACTTTCACTCCTCTCATCCTCATCATTCAATTTGTAATTAATTAATGGTACCTGGCAGGTATAAATGTTCAGCTGGTGCTGGAAATCAGCTCTCTAAGACACACTGGAGATTGCTGTTACCCAGCAGAATCTCAGCTAACTAGGGACCTTTTCTGATTCCTTCCAGCTTGGGGAATGGGCGGGGGGGGGGGGGGGGAGAGCCAACAGACTGGATGACCAAGCGAAACCATTCTGGATATGCATCGTCACTCAGGGAAGTGTGCTGTCTTTAGCCCTCATAGCTCACAACACAAGGTAGCAGGCCTCCATCAGTCTTGGAAGACTATGGTATCGTGCTCTGCGCTGCATACGCTGCATGCGAAGCACGAAAGCCTGGGTTGGATTGTTATGGAGGATAGGCTGTTACCCAAGCAGCAAATCCCCCCTCTCCACGTCACTGAATTAGTCCAATGGAAAGGCAGAGCCAATACGATTGGATCCAGCTGCATCACAGAGCTGGGCTAAGGACAGGAGCTCACCCTGTCTTGTGGGGCTGACCTGGGTCTCGAACCCTGGCCTGCAATCTGGATATGGCCTGGTTTTAACTCCAACGGTGCTTGTGAACATGCTTGACTTCTAGGGCTTTGTAAGGTTCTAGTACAAATCACTTTCTCTCCATCAGGAAACCACTATCTTGGCTTCATTTGTAGCCAAGGAGTAGCAAAACATCAATTTGTGTTGTTTTCCTCTGTTCCTTCTTTTTTCCCTCTGTTCCAGATTTTTTTTGGGAGGGGGGGGTCATGCTGAATGTGGGGAGGGGGAGCTCTAGTTTAATCAGCAAAATGTTTTTGGTGAGTGCTTGAAAAACCCCTCTAACTGTTTTGAGCATTCAGCAAGTGCTCTTGAAAAACCCAAATGTCATGTAGAGTGGGTCAGAGAGCTTTGCCACTATGGAAGTGGGTGTTCAGGATGGTAGGGAGCAGAAAGCCTGAAATTCTTCATCCTTTCATGCCCTGATTTTGAACATAATAAGCCTGTACCTACTATATAATAATAATCTGAATAGAAGCTGCTGCAGACAATGAAGACCTGCAAAGGAGAAAGTGACATTTAATCTTAGCTATTTTCAGAGTAAAACACCAGCTGGTTGCACCCTTATAAAACCTTCTTCTGTGGTTTGTATTTTTCCTTGCTGGCTGACATTCCTACACATTTGAGTAGCGTTCATCTATGTGGCATTAAGATAAATTACTGCATCCCTGGAGGGGTGTGACAGCTCAGCGCAGAAGGTGGAATCCATTTCTGCTAATTGTGCTTTTCCTAAAAGAATGATTTTAAAGAGAGGGAGGAGGAAATGGGAAAAGGTTGCCTTCTGAATTATATCCTAAACCTTGAGGCTTAGGTTAGTAAATTCCACACTGACATTAGGGATTCCACTTTAGCAAGAAAACTAAAGCCACAGCCAACATCTGGCACAATTGCAAAGCATGTGAGCTGTAGCCAAAAGTACCAATCAAGGCAGGGAAAGAAAATCATTATAACAGCACAACATTCCAGCCCTCTTTTTTTGAGAGGGGCGTGAGGTGGTGATCTCGTTTATGCAATTTTACATGTGCCTACCTTGTATGTAATTTTCTCTTGTTAAATCCTAGTTTCCCCATGGTTAATATGGTGGCTGTACTGAGCTGGAGGTTAATCAGGTGCATGATCCCCTACTGACAAAAGAAGAGATTGGGCAACGTCACTCCTTACCCCCTTCCTATTAGAAAGACAGTTTGCAGGCTGTAGACTAGCCAGAGAAAAAGAAACTTTTGATCACTGTTAAAAAAAATAGTTCTTTAACTTCATTCTAGGTTTTAATCTGGTCTCCCAGGCCTACAAGATGAGATGTAATACATGCTGCTTTACAAGAATAATACTGTTGATAATAGTCCCGAGCTCATTCAGAGGAGTTACATAAGGCCATTTTTACATTGATTCAAGGGAATGCTATCTTTTCTGACTCTTAATTGACTGGAGTACAAAAAAGATTCAGCTTCAGCAAATGCAGTTGTAAAGTATTGGATTTCTTGAAGAGGAAAACAGTTTTCATTTTCATATATTCTAAAGCAGAGGCTTATTCTGAAAGCCAATTGTTTGTAAGCTGTAGATTACTCTTTCTGGAATATTATGAATTAGATAAGAAAAATCAAAAGAACAGATTGAACAATTTCTGTTTCTCATTGAACTTCTAAGGAATTTTTGTGGTGAATTTTAAATACAGTATCCTATAGATGGGTTCTTGTTCCCTATAAAGCAGGCCTCTGTCAGTCTTGAAAGACTATGGTATCATGCTCAGCGCTGCATACGCTGCATGCAAAGCACGAAAGCCTGGGTTGGATTGTTATGGAGGATAGGCTGTTACCCAAGCAGCAAATCCCCCCTCTCCACACCACTGAATTAGTCCAATGGAAAGGCAGAGCCAATATGATTGGATCCAGCTGGCGTCGCAGAGCTGGGCTAAGGACAGGAGCTCACCCTGTCTTGTGGGGCCGACCCGGGAATTGAACCCTGGCCTGCTGGTTAACAGGCACAGCGTCTTAACTGCTTGCACCACCCATAGCCCTGTAAATAAGGCTGCAATCTTAAAGACATTTTTCTGGGAGTAAGATCCATTGAATACAATGGGACTTACTTTTGAGTAGACATGGTTAGGATTGTGCTCTAAGTCTGTAAATATTATTGCTATATGTCACAGAAAATGAATCTCATAGAATCAGAGAACCATAGAGTTGGAAGTAACCTAAAATATCATCTATTCCAACCCCCTACCCGTAACAGCAAATCTTCCTATTGCATCTCCAGTATGTGCTTGTCAAGCCTCTGAAGAATCCAGAGATCCTGGAAGCCTTTCCCATTCTTTATAAGTACCTACAATCATTTTAATCTGCTGGCCTCTGAGCATGAGATGAGATTGGTAAAGTGCTGAACAGCATTCAAAGTTTGCAATTGCTGGACAGGTGTAAATAATATTGAAAATATGAAAAAATAAAACATGTCTTTGAATTTGAAATCACAAATCCTGGGCAAGAGGCACTTTTCCAAGTGGATGATCCTCTTTTATTTAGCAGGGAAAGAGTAACCGGACATTGCCATCCCAGCAGTGCCTTTTTATAGTGGCTTCTGCTGGTGTTCTTTTGTATCCTTTTAGATTCTGAGCCCTCTTTGGGACAGGGAACCATTAGTCAGTAATTTCATTTTTTCTGTAAACTGCATTGCGAACTTTGTGTTGAAAAGTGGTATATAAATATTTTTGACTGATTGAAAACATAATTAGGTCTTTAAAATACCTTCTGCATGTGACTGGTATGCTCAGTGAACTCAATAGTCAATGCCACAGTACCGATGGCTGTGGAGCCGGGTTCTGGTGTTACCACTGGAAGAAAGCCATCAGTTGAGATCTTGGAATGGTGGGATGGAGACATTTGCATTTTATTTCCTGACCAGCTGTCATTCTTGATGCTTCTGAAAAGTGCTAACCTTCAGTACATTAGAGGACTTCAGGGTAAAAGTGAAGGCTATTCAATGTCATAAAGCAGCTTTGAGAATGGATCCTCTGGTGGTATGGAACCACATGGAAAGCACATTCCCATCTTCTGCAAATTAAGCTTCCCTTTTTGGGATTCAGGTAACTCTAGACAGCTTTGTATTGGGATATTATACCATTCTGCACTGAACTCCATATAACTCTCTTGTTCTTAACTCTCCTCCTTTCTTCTCTCAACTCTTATTTTTTAAAATGGGAGGCTGGTAAAAAGGTCTAACATGATGTGCCATTTAGCAAAGTGCTCATTAGTCCATCCTGGAATGTCTTGAAAGAATGAAAATGCTGTAATTTCACCTTTGCTGTCCTTATTATAAAACAGATGAGAGAGAATTCAGTTGCTGTCCAGGATCTGCTTGCATGGAGAGCCTTTTGAAGCATCTCCAGCAAATTTGGAGTTGCACAGCAAATGTCAGCTCAAGAGTGTACTAAAATAACATACTGCTGGATGCATCACAGTGACAGAGACATTTGCAGTCTTCAGCTCACACAGATGAGAACAAACATCTGGAATTCTTGTGTTCAAGTCTTAACTGGACAAAACTTTGATACTAAAACCCAGTCTGTTTGAACCTTGAACAGAAATAAGTGATGTCTGGATCCTGGCAATCTCCAGTACCTGTTCCTTACATCCAGGTCATATATATCTACTTTGGGATGATTTTATATGTTTCAGCAAATATTTGTGTGTGTGTGTGTGTGTTTGTATACACACACACACACACACACACACACACACACACACACACACACAGAGAGAGAGAGAGAGAGAGAGAGAGAGAGAGAGAGAGAGAGAGTTTTGCTTATAGTGTGTTTGCTTGTAGTATACTTTGGCTGTGTTCACCAAATCTATTGAAACTTAGGGCACAATCCAGAGTAACTACGGGGAGTCCTTGCTCTGGTGTAAGAACAATTTGCTGTGGATTGCAGTATGAATTTCCCATAGGTTTTCATTAGATGGTGCAGTAACTATGGGTACACGTAATGTCTCTTACGTGCTCCCATAGTTACTCTGGATTGTAGGGCCAGTTTTTTGGGTGTTCTTTTTTGGAATACAAAAATTAGAAGTACAGAAGACAGTGTTGTATGTTTTTTATTTCATTATCACTGTTTTCTCCCACCTCTAAACACATGGTCTGCAAGGATACAGTCTCAGAATCCATGCAAGAAACGAACCTCAAAAATGGTTTCTCAGGCCAGTTTGTAGTTATATATGTGTCAAAGCTCTATCATGTGTATGTTTGAATAGTCTCCCATCCTTTTCATCTTCAAAATATCCAGCAGGAAAATAAATACTTCATAGAAATAGAACTTTTGAAGTTTTATTTAAAATAAAACAGCTTTGTTATCTCAAATACATAAGGATCCAAAGGAAAAGCAAAATGCTTATGTCAGCCCTTTTCTTGAAACATTTATAGGAAGAATGCATTATCTTTTGTGCTGATCATCCTATACAGCCTATAAATCAGTATTATCATGGATAAGTGAAAATGAAGCTGTTCCGCTTCTAAGTATTACAGAGAATTAAATATTCAGTGCTAGAATCCACCTTGAAGACTAGGAGTTTTTGCTAATGTATTAGAAACCTCCCCTTGCATAATAGTGTCTTGTGTGCATTAGTAGCAGCTCAGATCATACATTTTTTTTACTTGAAAAGCTTCATCTTCCCTCAGATAAAATTATTTTTTGAAGTGAAGCCTGAGGATGCATTTTCTCCTTTTGCAGTATTAAGTATTTGTAAATACTTTACTTTGCCACTAGGTGTCACTATGGTGGTATTTGCACAGTTAGCAGTGTCTAATTCCACTAAGCAGTGTCTAATACCACTAATACCACTAGCAGTGTCTAATACCACTGTTAGCATTAGTGTTTAAAAGAAGGAACCACTATTTTTTTAATAGAAAGGGAAGAAATTGCTCTGTTCTAAGTTTCCTTATTTTCATTTTTCTATAAGTTCAATCTTGCTTTTTGATCCTTATTATATCTGTATAGAACTACAACTTAATTCACTGCTTGTGCAGCATGAAAGCCACAACAAATTTCCCCAAGAGTAGACCTCATATTGCTTTGGCATGCAACTGAAGTATCAGTCACCTGGGTTGCCCGATTTATGAAAGCATCTTTCATCAGAGCTGCACCGTCATCAGCATTGCGGGTACCAACACTTGAATAAGAACACTGGATCAGGCCAAAGTCCCATCTAGTCTAGCTTCCTGTATCACACAGTGGCCCACCAGATGCCTTAGGGAGCACATATGACATCTTCACCCAGGTGCCCTCCCTGGCATCTGGCATTTTGAGGTTGCCCACATCTACACCTATCTATGCACATACGCGTGCGCGCACGCACAAACACACCTCTCAAGGCTTGTAACCTGTGATGGTCCTTTCCTCTAGGAATTTGTCAAATCCCTTCTTAAAACCTTTAAGGCTAGATGCCATCCTGTGGCAGGGAATTCCACAGACCAAAGACACACTGAGTAAAGAAATATTTTCTTTTGTCTGTCCTAACCCTCCCGACATTCAATTTTAGTGGATGTCCTCCTCGTTCTGGTGTTATGTGAAAGAAAAAGAGCATCTCTATATCCACACTATCCAATCATTGCATAATTTTGTTCATTTCAATCATGTCTCCCCTCAAGCGCCTCTTTTCTAAACTGAAGAGCCCCAAACTCTGTAGCCTTTCCTCATATAGAAGGTGTCCCAAACCATCAATCATTTTGGTCACTCTCTTCTGATCCTTCTCCATTTCCTCCATATCCTTTTTGAGATTTGATGACCAGAACTGGCCACAGTACTCCAAATGTGGCCTCACCATCAATTTGTACAATGGCATTCTAATATTTGCCATTTTATTAATATAACCATGGGATGTTGACAGTCCATATGGCTGCTGTTTTCATACTTTTCTGATACAACATTGAAACAGTTGTGGTTTTTTTTTTCTTATCATAATGTGTTAAAAACTAACTTCATTTGCAACATTTCCAAATAAAGTATAAGGTTCAGGACACCACTCTTATTTAATGAAAATACTGTGAATTGAATTATGGTAGTAAAATTGTCTAGTTATGACAAATTCCCTTTTCAAACTTACAGAGAACCAATGCCCACTTCACGCTTATTCCTTCCCCTGCTCTAACACAGCTTGCTCTAGCAAGTGTACTCAGTAAACCTTTGGCTGCAAACCTGTAAGATTGGAGGGTCCCTCCTTTCTATTCTTAAAGTTAGCAGCTCTTCTAGGTAAAGTGGTGTCCCTCAGGTCTCTACTACCCAGCAGTCTCTAGACATCCCTGTTCCAGAAGCTTTCATGCAGTCCATCATCATGTCCATCTGTCAATCAGTTTCCTCCAGTATTTCCTCCTTCTGTCACCCGCACCCTCTCCTACTTCCTCCTGCTGCTTTTTTCCCTGAGCCTCCCGTTTCCTAGTAGCTATATCTGTGTAGCAGATTGACAGATATTGACAGTAATACCATATCATTATCAGGGCCAGTTGGTATTGCTACCTTTCATGTTTCCAAACAGAGAATAACTATTGTATCTGCCGCAGTAAATTTGGGGAACCTGAAATTTATACCTGGCATGCTCTAATTATGTCTTCGTAGCACCTCCTGTGTTTCATCTTAGGACTGATGCATGTCAGACTGTGGACCTCGTGAGCATGACTAGAAACCTTTTTTATTTCAATTTATTTTTTTTCTCATTTAACATCTGCTGCAACCCTAAACATGCTTTCCTGGGAGTAAGCCCATTGGACACAATGAAGCTTACATCTGAGCAGACATGGTTAGGATTGTACTCATCTAGTCTTAAGAATTCATTACTTTGTGGCATTTTGATTAGTCCTGATGAAAGAATTAGGGCAAAATCCAGAGTAACTATGGGGAGTCCTTGCTCCAGTGTAAAAACAACTACCCTGGATTCCAATATGAATTTTCCATATGGCGTATATGGCGTATTTTTCACTATGTGGCGCAGTAACTACAGGTGCACATAATGTCTCTTACGTGCTCCTGTTGTTACTCTGGATTTGGGGGTTAACAACAAATTCAGTTGTTTGGAAACTGTTGGACAATCACAACTATCTGCAATTATTTTTAACTGGCAGTGAATCTTCACTTGCATAAGCCTGCAAGATGCCTCAGTTTCCGAAGCACATAGAAACAAGCCAGAACTAGGTCTCTGTTGTGATATAGCTGTCAAGGTCACACCAGCTGGAGCAAACACAAGAAGCAGGGAGAAAGTTGCCAAGTTGGTCTCAGCTACAAGCAGCGGAAACAATCCATGCCAACCAAATATAGAGGTTTTGTATATATGCATCAGTGAGTTTTACAATGATGTATAGGTAAAGATATTTACAGTAAAGAAAGTATGAATCCTAAGTTAGTTTTGTTGAAACATTTTGCAGCAATATGAAACAATCTTTTCTATTGCATTATTCTATTCATCTTCAAATTTCTTGAGGGATTTGCGATTTCCTAAGCATCAGATAGCTGAATGTTGCAAGTAGACACTATTGCAAAACAGGAAGCGTAGGTGGGAAATAAGAACAATTTACTCTGGATTGCAATCTGAATTTCCCATAGGTTTTCACTAGGCGGTGCAGTAACTATGGGTGCACATAATGTCTCTTACTTGCTCACGTAGTTACTCTGGATTTGGCTGTATGTGTTTGCAAAGCCTTATACTGGTAGAGTTATCCTATTTGCTGAATTTTCTGATCTTAACAGGGAAAGTGGACCCAGCTAATCCACTCAGTGTGTCTGGATTTAGCTCTGCTTTGGTGGGCGTAATGAAATATTAACAGGAATTTGTATGGATGCGTCGTTTATTCAATGCCACCTTCTTGCCAAGGTGTTTTATAGAACTTTCTGTATGGTTCCTACCCAGTGTGGGTTATGTTTGTGGTCACAGACTGAAGAAACTGAGAAGAACAGGCCAATAAATGATTAGCAAGCAGTAGGTGAAGATGTTGCTGCAAGGAGCAGAGAACATCCAAATCCATCATGTTCTAGGAAAAAGGCTTGTAAAATATGTGGATACCAAAGAGAATCTTAAAGGGGCAGAGATGGAGAAGCTGCTTTGTGCACTGTAGAGAAAAGCATTAGAAGAGGCAGACATGAAAAATGTAAGCCAGGGGGTCACCAGATTCAATCTCTGAACCAGACAGGCGTGATTTCTTTCAGTCACATTAAACTGGGTAACAGCATTGCAAAAGCAAGTCAAATAATGGATGCATGTGAAGAGGCAAGGTTAGTGCAAGATAAACCTCATTAACACACTTCATTAAATTGGGCTGCTTTTTTTCTTCTCTAGATCAAAACACACCAAATGGAAACAGAGACCCTTAGAAATAGCCAGACATGTTAAAGGATGGGTATTACTTTGTGAGCTTGGATAAATGTTTATTAGATGTCTACTCCACCAGCATGAGTAAGATTTATAGGCAAGCAGGCTGAGTAGGAGGTAGTAGCTAGGTAATCGCTATAAATACTCCATGCCCTTCTCAGGCGTGAAGATGTGTGCTCACTCAGCTTAACACAAAGTGTAGCAGGCTTTCTCTGGTTGCTACTCACTGCTACTGTGACTCTCAGGAAGAGAGTCATTCTCAAACTGTGGGGCAGCCCCATCCCTCCCTTGAGGAATGGAACACCTGCAGTGTGGAAAATGGCACCAAGTTCCAAGAAACAAATTCCAAAGGGAAATTGTCTCTTCCAATGAACGCTGCAGGTGAACAGATGCATCCGATAGATGAACCTACATTGGATCCTGTTGGTGTGGCTGATCCTCCATTTGTGCTCTCATTTTTAGTGATCCTATTTCAGATTTTAGAACATCCCATCTTATCCTGTTACGTTCCTTTTGCAATCATGGACTATAGAAATTCTGACATTGTAGTCGGTGCTGGATTAGGGGCCCTCTCCGCACATTCTTGTGCTTAGCAGCAGACTGTGTGCACACATGATCTGGGCATGTTCATCTGTGAAATAGTTGCTTAGTGCCGAATCATGAGTAAGATTTATGAGTAAGATTTCTGGCCCAGCAGAGAAATGAATGGCACAATGCTGTCCTTTGTTGGCATTGACAAAGTATGTGCTGTGCAGGTGCAAGCTATTGAAATGTGCCATAGCACAGAAGTTCGGACAGGTGAAAAAGCCAGCAACTTCTTTCTTTCTTTCTTTCTTTCTTTCTTTCTTTCTTTCTTTCTTTCTTTCTTTCTTTCTTTCTTTCTGATAAGATAAAGATAAAGATAAAGATAAAGATAAAGATAAAGATAAAGATAAAGATAAAGATAAAGATAAATTTATTGTCATTGTACTCAAGGTATGAGGACAATAAAATGAGGTGCTCTCATAATACAACAAAAATATACAAATATCCATTTAAACAAATCAAAACACACACAATTAAAAAGAAAAACCTATACAGCTTAAAATATATATATGACATTCCATCCACCAGTAATTTTGCATTTAGCCAGATCACAGCACTTGGGTAAAAACTAAATTTAAATCTTCTTGTCCTAGCTTTCAATACTCTATATCATCTTCCCGATGGTAAGATCTCAAACATCAAGTGGCCCGGATGTGAAGAGTCTCGCAGAATATTTTGTATCTTCCTTTTACATCCCATATTGTACAAATCCTCCAATGAGGGAAGAGAACAACCGCTGATCTTTTGCGCCCTTTTTATCACCCTTTGGATTGCCCTTTTCTCCATCTCTGTGCAACTTTTAAACCACACACAGATACAATAAGATAAAATGCTCTCTACAGAGCTTCGATAAAAGGCATCCAACAGACTCACTGACAGTTGTTGAGATCTTAAAAGTCTTAAAAAATCCAGTCGTTGTTGGGCCTTTTTTACTAGAGCTGAAGTATTTACACCCCATGTTAAATCTTGTTTCAACATGATACCTAAAAATTTACATTCTGCCACCTGTTCCACTAAAACCTCCTCAATGTATAACGGTTGGATGCTCAAACTGCTTTTCCTATAATCCACTACAAATTCCGTTGTCTTATTTATATTAAAGATAAGATTGTTCTCTTTGCACCATAGGGACAACTGATGAACTTCGTCCCTATATGCCGATTCATCATTGTCAGAGATGAGCCCCACCAACATTGTGTCATCTGCAAACTTAATGATCTTGTTACTCAAGTGAATAGGGGTGCAATCAGATGTATAGATAGTAAATTTCTTTCGACCAGCTCCAGGTGAACAGGTGAGCTTTCGACCAGCTCCAGGGGTATGGGGAAGAGTGCTTTCTAGGTGTTGCTACTCATGGAAAGCTTAGTGTTTTGCCCTCTCTCCAAGAACATCACTGTTCAAAAACATCACTGTTCATTTCTTTCTTTCTTTCTTTCTTTCTTTCTTTCTTTCTTTCTTTCTTTCTTTCTTTCTTTCTTTCTTTCTTTCTTTCTTTCTTTCTTTCTTTCTTTCTTTCCCGCTTTTCAACTAAAAAGTTCACAAAGTGGTTTACAAGAAAATGAAAAAATTAATAGCTAATTAATACTTAATGGGTCCCTATCCCAAAAGGGCTCAGAATCTAAAATGCAAAAATTCAGTTTGGCTTCTCAGGCTCAGATTTGAGTTGACATGTTGCCATGACTGGGCCTTACTCTGGGGCAAGGGGACAAATGTCACCTTCTCTCAAGGAGCCTGCTACTGTCCCAACAACCCCCACAGGATGCTTATACTGCAGTGACATTTAGGTATTTGGAAAGGACTGGGCTGTAAATTTAGCAACTGAAATAAAGCAGTAAGATTATTTTAGTTTTGTGGGTTGTGAGTGGCGCAAATGGTTAAGATGCTGTGCCTGTTAACCAGCAGGCCAGGGTTCGAGACCCAGGTTGGCCCCACAAGACAGGGTGACCTCCTGTCCTTAGCCCAGCTCTGTGACGCCAGCTGGATCCAATCGCTGGATCCAATTGGCTCTGCCTTTCCATTGGATTAATTCAGTGGCATGGAGAGGGGGAATTTGCTGCCTGGGTAACAGCCTATCCTCCACAACAATCTAACCCAGGCTTTTGTGCTTCGCATGCAGCGTATGCAGCACTGAGCACAATACCATAGTCTTTCAAGACTGACGGAGGCCTGCTATTATAGTTTTAGAAAAGTGCTGGTACTCCATGTTCTCAAAGGCAGGAACCATTTTTTTTGTTTCCTTTGTAAGTGAACCAAAACAAAAAGTTGCTACGGAATAAATGGAAAGGTAAAAGGAAACAGTGGTAAACAATCATGGAATTGTTTGGTTCTCTCCTACCTCCACTGTGATGCAGAAACCATTTTCCAAACTGAATAGCAGCAGCTCCGTGACATAAACTACAAATAGAGGAGTCTTGCTGTTACAGTACAATATACTGCATGGAGTACTAAGACTCAAATCACAGGGTTCATTAAAGATAAGCCCTTTGTTTCAAAAGTTATCTGTGGCCTTGTTCAGTTTTTCAACTAAGCCTTCAAAATATATTTTCTTAAAGTCTTGAGCCTACCTGCCCAGGCATAACTAGTACAAGAAGCATGTAGGAAACAGAAAGCCTGAAACAATAGAAAAGCCGGGTCTCTTCCAACGAGCAAAACGTATGGTCCCCGTCCCCGTTCAGTTGCTTAGAAACAGATTTTTTTTCCCTGGCTGTGGACCAGCTGGTTATTTGAACCTAGTTTTATTCATTGTGAGCTACAGCTTAACTGCCTCCAACTTCAGTGACCTCCATGCCCTTTTCTAAAAGCGCTCAGGCCCAGATATTTTTTGTGCTCACACATGCATGTGGAAGAATGCGTGGAAAATATTGTTCAGTCATCCGATGTGCGTGGAGAAACCAGTCCATGTCAGACAAGGTTGCTAGGCAGGAATTACATTTCTTTCCTCATAGTGAACAAACCTTACCAAATGGGTAAAACCACTTCTATGGGGCTTGGAAGCCCATGAATAGAAGGATTTTTGAACAGTGATGTTCTTGGAGAGAGGGCAAAACACTAAGCTTTTCATGAGTAGCAACACCTAGAAAGCACTCTTCCCCATACCCTGGAGCTGGTCGAAAGCAAAGGCTTTCACAGCTTTAAAATACATGGAATTACACATTTTCCTATAATATTGGCACATGCAGGGCATGCAAATTTCATTTTCAAGAAAATTGAAATGTTCACAATTTAGGTTATATGAATGAATGAATGAATGAATGAATGAATGAATGAATGAATGTAAGTGGAAGAAGCAAAAAAACATTCCAGACAGTAATCTTTCAGAGAGAATGCAGCACCGTTGCTTTTGATTTTCACCATAGTTAGAATGACCAGATGTTCCAGATTTCAGGTCACAAAGCATCCCACAAATGTCAGTTCTACAGCTTGAAGTTAAACTGGTTTCTGCCTAGCTAACACTGCACAAAATTACAGATTCAAGAACAATCCTACAATTCATCCACAACCCCTCTTTCACACCCAGTGTTGTATGTTTTTAAAAAAGACCCAAATGGTGAAATTATGCTGGCACACAAATTCTTTGAATAGTCAAGCATCAACTTATGGTCCATTTCCAAAGTTAGATGAACAGTAAAATTGGCCCCGAGCCTCCTGCCAGGAACGCCCTCCAGCCTACTGTGTAAACAATCCGCACTGATACAATTTCTGCCTACTAATAGTGAAGAGTACTTTTATCCCCACCACCTTATCTTGTTCTTGGTGCAGTTTCTTCCAGTGTGAAAGTACATATCATCTGGAGCACCTTCTTTCATTTCACCCCTTTAAATAAAATGTGGAATTCCTGTGCTTCCACAATTAAAGAAACCATAGTAAATTAAAAAAAAATTATGCAGAGGCAGCCAGTCCAAGCTGAGATTAACCCCCAAATCTAAAATAACTATGGGAACACACAAGAGACTTTACATGCACCCGTAGTTACTGCACCACCTAGTGAAAACCTATGGGAAATTCATATTGCAATCCAGAGTAAGTTGTTCTTACACCAGAGCAAGGACTTCCCGTAGTTACTCTGGATTTTGCCCTAAGAGTCACACCACTGCAGGTTGTTTGACAGGCCAGGAAGTGGCAGCTACAAAGCATGTGAATGTGTAGACCCCAAGACCATTAGGGTTGCTCTAAACTTAATAGAAAAGCATTTTGAGGGTAGTAGGAAGTTAAATATTTTGAATTAAGTGTTTGAAAATAATTCAGAAAGCATGCTTGCTACATGGACTTAGGCTACAATCCTAAAGACACTTTCTTGGGAGTAAGACCCATTGAACACAATGGGGCTTACTTTTGAGTAGACATGGTTAGGATTGTGCTCTTATTGAAAGAATTTGCTTCTTCTCTTGCCACTTTCTGCCTCACTATGGCAAACTATTTCACATAAGGAAAATAAGTGCAGTTACCTACTCTGAGAGATGGAGTTCCCAGCTAGTGTTGAGTTACTATATCCTGCAATTCTCCCAATTCTACCACAATTGTACTACATGAGACATTTTTTAAAAATCTCTGAATGTCAGTTTTCATTCAAGTTTAATCATTCTCCTTTCAGCTATTCTTTGCATTCCGACCAAAGAGTTATTGCTACTAGTCCTATATGATACATAATCTTTTGTAGATCAGTAGTAGTGCATGGTACTCTGTGCTTGAATTCATAATCCACATTTCAGGAAAGGTTACAATATATATCAGGAGTCTGCAACCAAATAATTGTGTACTCTGCTAGTGCATGAGTTTAAGCTGGTTAGGGTCACTTGCATTTGTGATGGGAGTGAGCTGATTCTTGATTCTCGGTGTGGTCAATGTCCATATAAAGCTGCCTCAAAACTGAGAGACAAGAAATTCTATGACAAATAAACCCTTCAGAATGTGATTCTCAAAGGACAAATGGGGTAGGCCAACATCCATCCCTGGCAGCCCCAAGAACACATTCATTTTATGTGGTGTCTTCATTCCTCTGCTGCCCTGTTTTGTCATGTATTAATTACAGAAAGATGTGCAGCTGCAATTGGCACAGGTGGAACTTGGGATTATGAAGTGGCAACAGCTGTTATATAACCTCTGGATAAAAGAACAGAAGCTAAAATTGCTAGCAAAGTATACCTAATAATTAGGGCCCCCATTCTTAATCATTGGGGTCTTGTGATGCTGGAACTAGAGTTATGGCAGTTTAAGTCCCTTTGTGCACCGTTGGCCACCATTGATGGGCCACCATTATGTACTTCTGGGAAACTGCTGTGAATAAGACAGTAATGCTCACAGCAGTTCTCCATCAAATCCTGCCCCCCTTTTTCAGACTGTTCAACCTTTTTCTCTCCTTGGAATATTTTACTTACCTCCTGATGGCTAATTGCCTCTCCACCATAGGATTCAGTGTGCATTCTGCCAACACAGCTGCATCAGCACCAATGGTGGGCAATAGGATTGGACAGTTCATTTATTCTTTATCTTTCCTTATCTTTATTCCTATACATATCACTATCTTGACCTCTGTGTGTGAGCTTATAAGAGCTCTAATCCTATCCTTGAAGGGAAGTGAGAGGAAGCAGTCATTGGGTTGTGATTGATTTATGGCTTTCATGATAACTGTGTTTGTTTGAAACCAAACATACCCTACTTTTCAGGAAGGACTGAGATGGTTTACTTCATTAATATCAGAGTAAGAATACAGCAACAGAGAAAAGAAAGATTATGTATAAAACACATAGAAGTCAAAGAACAGCACACTGAAACAATTCAAACCAACTCCTTGAATAGATAATACTTAATATCCCAGCGACCTTAAGTATCCCAAAATGGGAAGTCATAACCTCCATCAAGGGCATGTTCCAGAAACTAATCAGTGGGGCTCACTCTTGTGAAAGGGGGGCAGACTGAGCCAGAGTGCAGGTTAATTTGTTTTATTTTTCTTTCTCTTTTGCATTTTCTTTATTATTTTGTATTATGTTACAGTATTGTAATAATTTTTATATGAGTATTTTTTGGTTGTGGAACGAATCATCAGTTTCCATTATTTTTTATGGGAAAATTTAATTTGATATAGAAGCGTTTTGGATTACAAGCATGCTTCTGGAATGATGCTCATAAACCAGTGTACCACTGTATAGTGCGCTTAGGTTTTAAGCCACTCAGGTCTTTTCAGCAACACTTTTGGCCATGCTCAGAAATGTACCAGCAGCCAAATGCAAATGGTTAAATGAGATCTGGTGCTGGCACCAGGCTGCTTTTCATGCCAGGTGGAATTTCTGATCAGACTTCATAAGCATCCAAGTGTGCTTGATGCTCCAATCTCAATGCACCAGCCTGTAGCTAACTGCAGTCAGGCTGACTGTTCTGAGAAAGTCTGCAGCAATGTAGATGGGTCAGTCAGGAGCCAGCTGAAGCCCCCAATACAAATGATGGGTCGGGGAGGTGGCAAGTTGGTGAGAGATGCTTGACATCTGCCACCTGCCTGGTCATTCTGCCCAACTCATCCACATTCTTCCTATTCTGGTAATCAGGGAAGAAAGTTGAGATGTAAATATTTAAAATAAATATTTGCCAGACAAGCTATCTTGAAAAGCCAGGGCTGTCTCACTACTTCTTCACTGACTGCTGGAATCAACTTGCACTCTTTAAAAGTTGTAGGTAATTAGACGGAACAATTCCCTGAACTCCAAATGTAGTTTGTCAAGAGATCAGTTGAGCCAGGAATTTCTTAGTGTCAAAAATTTCCAGGACCATTTGGATTAGAGAAAAACTCCTTGTCTTTTGAATGCCAAGTCAGCTAATTAAAAACAACAACAACAACCAGAATACAGGTAAGGAGAAGGTGTCAGTGATGGGCAGGCTGTTAGTGGATGACAAGAATGCTCTAATAAAGTTTACAATGCCTTGTGCTCAAATGTCACAGCACCTTGTCCAGCAATCCACAGTACTTGAGAAGGCAGTTGTAGATGTCTTCTCTGGATAAAGGAATGGATGTAGGTAATAAGCCTCTGCAGTGTGGAGGGGTCTACTCAGATCTGCATTTGTGAATTTGCTGGTACAGGATCAGATCCAGGAAGAATACTAGAATTTGGCTATTGCCAAACCTTCTCTCTGTCTGATCCATCCTTCTACCCTGTTGCCAACTTCTTACATGCTCCCACATCCTAAGCTCCTTTCCTTGCCATCATTTACCTCCCTTGGCAGGTGGCCAACAATTCTCCAACGCATAGGGAAGGCTCTGGCTGGCCTGCCAACATGCTAACAGCACGTATGGTCACATGCTGCTGGAGAGTCTTCTAAGAATGCTGTGTTGTGACTAGAGGAACATCCATTCTCTGGCAGAAGCCCCAAAAAGGATTGGGTCACAAAAATTTCTACAGGAAGGTTTTTCAGCTATAGATTGTTCTTTAAGATCTATTTAAAATCAGCTGCAATGTGTGATATGTCACTTAGGCTACAATCCAGAGTAACTACAGGAGCACGTAAGAGACATTATGTGCACTCGTAGTTACTGAACTACCTAGTGAAAACCTATGGGAAATTCATATTGCAATCCAGAGTAACTTGTTCTTACTCCAGAGCAAGGACTCCCCATAGTTACTCTGGATTGCGCCCTTAGTTATCCATAGTTATTCATAGTACAAGTTGCTCAAGGCAGCAACTGAAAATGGCTTGCCATGGACTGATTCCCTCCCAGTGATAAAACTTGCAAGTGTTCCCCACTTGACTTTTTCCACATCCCAATTTTGCATTTAAGTAGACATTGTGGGAACCATGCAAACTCTAAATATGAAAAGGAAATATAAAACAGTGAGTTATGTAAGGAATAGGGACCACTCCCGCCAGGGAGGCTTCCTACTGACCACATAATGTGATCTAGTGCTGTGCATCCATATTATTTGACTCTGCCACATTTTCCCCACAATTACAATATTAACTCAAATCTAACATGCATCTGTTTCAGCCCAATGAAGTCTCCCAAATCAGGTTGCACATAATGCAAATCAGGTGGGACACTAGATTTAGATAAATACAGTATTGTGATTATAACCATAACTATAACTTACAGTGCAATCCTAAGTATGTCTATTCTGAAGTAAGTCCCATTGTAGTCAATGGGGCTTATGCCCAGGAAAGCATGGATAGGGTTGCAGTCATAGTTTAACAGTTCACTATATTGTAATAAAAAATGTAGCATAGACCCATTATTGCATAAAGTATAAATCATAACATAAGCCTATTGTCATATAACTCGTATGCCGTAAAATTAAATTTTACTCCTGTATTGCTGTGCATTAGAAATTGCCATTTTAAAAAAAATCCAAAGCCTTTTAAAATTGGGGTGCGCATTAGATTCAATGGCACATTATATTCAAGTAAATACGGGTAATTAGTTCACTTATGAATTGTGCTTTGATTATGTCTTCCAAAGATGAGGGTGAAATACCTGATTCAACCTCACAACAACCTTACGGAGCAGGTTAAGTTGGGTGGTGGTATCTCCCCTTTGAGATTTAACCCTACAATCAAGAGTAACTATGAGAGCACGTAAGAGACATTTACATCAATGTAATTATGGCACCACCTAGTGAAAACCTATGGGAAATTGATATTGCAATCCAGAGTAAATTGTTCTTACGTCAGAGCAAGGACTCCCTGTAGTTACTCTGGATTGCTCCCTTGTTGACCTGAGCTTTGAACCCAGATCTTCCCGCTCCTTGGGTGACACTTCAACTATTTCACTGTTGTAACTCCAAGTCCGGAAATGGTGCCATGGTTTAATTCAGAGGGTGCCTCCCAGTGGAACCCCAATATTATTTCTTTGAAAGGAGCCCCGACAAAGGCTGCTTGTTTTGTGCGTCCAGTTTTTAAGTGAGTGAGCACAATAGGGGACAGTTGTGAGGTGCCCGCTCAGCATTTGTCTCTATTGATTCCTTATTGCAAACCCCTGGCGTTAAATTGGCTGCTGCACATTCTGCTACAATAGTGCCGGGAGCATGCGCAGCTCCGGTCCTTGCCTGGCTGTGGAGGTGGGGAGTGAGGAGTACCACAGCACGGTCTCCTAGCTCTGAGCTGCCAGTTCCTGGTTGCCAAGCAGTTATTGTTTCAGTAACGGTTGCGGAGGCTGTTGCTAATTGAAGAAGCCCTCTCAGCATCCCTCTCTTCCATTCTCATTTAAATTGGAGAGGCAGAGGGGGAGAAAAAAGAAGGAGATGGACAGAGAACGGAGGTGAAGGGTGGTAGAGATTTTAGAGGCATTACATTTTCCTGGGGAAGGGGAAGTGCAAGGAGAGCATCTCTCAGTTGCTGGTTAAGTGATGGGCTAGTTACTCATCTGTATTCCTGTAGCTCTGGTGACTCAAAACACTTGCAGAGTCAAGCACACGCATACAGACACGCTTTCTTCTGCATGCACACACAAACACACAAACACAGCCACGCAGACCTGTGAAATCCTGGTTGCCACTGCAGTGGGCACAAGTAGGTGAACATGACTACAGCAAAGGAGCAAAGTGCTTCAGGGAAGCAAACCCAACAACAGGAACAGGTAATTCTGTCGACTTTCTTTGGGGGAGAACAAATTTGTATTGTTTGTATTGTGTGCCTCTCTTGGCTTGCTTGCTTTTTGTCTGACAGTGACATTTCCAGAGCTGTAGTTGCCTACAAATATATTTGCTGTTTCTTGGGTTTAGTGTGATGTCTCCAGTCCGGTGTCATGTATGGATTGGGAGCATTTTGTTTGGGAGCCTGGCTGGGTGTTTGGTGTTTTGATTTTTCACAGCCAGGTTTGGTCTGAGCAAAGATGGGACTGAGGAGTGGCAGGCATCACCTCCTGTTAGAATGAAGTCAATTTTACCTTTTCAACTTGCCTCCCAGTGTTAGCCATCTTAAAATACTTTTCTTCAGTTGTGCCTGAAATGGCAAAACCAGATTTTGCCTTGTGCTTTTTTGATACAATAGCCTATTATGATGGCCTTTGCACATGACCAAATTGCATGCATGCATGGACCAATATTTTGTTCAGAGGTTCTTCTTGTGCATAAATTACTGCATGTTTAAATCCACCTGGAGCATCATCCCCATTTTTTCTGCATGTGCTAGCCTTCTTTTCCTGGCCTTGTTGCTGTAGAGATAGTGCAAGCCTGGCACAAGGAATTCAGCAGGTGAAGCTTTTTCCTTCATGCTAGGAAAAGCTTCAGTCAGTTTGTTTCCATTTGCTGTATATCTATAGGAACAAGGCCGGGGTAAAAATGGAACACTACCGGTCAACCTTGACAGTCATGCTCATATGTTTAACCTACAGATAGATGATTGCTTTTCTAGAGCAGTTTTTTTTTAATGAGCATTTTTAGCTGGACTCCATACTCTGTTGAAACAACTTTCCTTGCTAGAAAAGCACAGCCACAAATAAGTAAGGCTGGCAAAGAAATGAGATGTAGCTGAAGCAGGCAAAGATTTCAGAGGTGCTCAGCAAGGGAACATTTCTTCTCTCCCCCACTCCCCCACCTCCCACTCCACCAACCTTTACCCTGTCCATTTCTGGATGTACAGTTTCTCCATATAGATGAATCTATTTGCTCCACATTCTGCATTCCTACATTTTTACTGTCACTTAAAGCAACTGTAACTTCACACCTTGGCTGGGTAGCGCAGGGAACTAATTAAAACCGATCTCCCCGACACAATTAATTCTTAAAATAGTTTTCCTCCCTCTGAGTATGCTGAGAGTTGCAATCTTTTATCCCCCCCACGTGTGTGTTGTTGTTTAAAGGTAGACTGGAAAAGCAGATGGTCGGCTCCTCGTTAGGAGCAGCGCAAGAAAAAAACTCAAAAGGATCTGCTTTTTCAGGGATATGTTTTATTGATGGAAAAAAGCTTTTGTCAGCTGTCCCCTTTTCTTATTCTAAGAGTACAGAGACTTTGCCTTTCATTCAAACTTTCTTTGAAATCTCTTCTGTGTTTAATATAAGATTAGATCTGGGGCAAGAATATTTAGATGAGGCATGCCTGGAAAGCAAATGTGAAGCTGATGATGTTAGTGCAGGTAACTAGCCTTAAAAGCAGGTCTTGTGTTTCTTGGGTGCAACCCTCTGTTAGTTAATGAGTCTTCTATTTTGAGAACTTTGCTGATTGGCTGGAGCCCAAAGTTACTAAAAAAAAATGCATCATTAATAAAGTTTGCATGTTGTCTTGTGTCTTAAAATTTAGCCTTCTTTTCCTCCCGCTAACAAAGATTCATTACCCATGGCATGCTTCTTGACACTAACAAGCAATAACCATAGTCCAATCAGAGATAACCCCATATCTTTGTCTTGACTGTGCGCAAGTTAATAGGCCTCTTTCCCCAAAGCTTGTGAAAGTTTTTTTAAAATATTAATAGGAAAAGAGACCTCTTTTTGCATGTCATGATCTTATATAAGGAGCCCTCTCTCTTAAAAACCACACCAAACACCATCTACAAAACATTTTTAATGCAGAGGGGGTCTGTAAATATGAAATGTGAACCAAAAGCTCATCATTCCTCAGTTAACCCACTTGAATCCTAATAACATTTGGGATCTACTATTGAGACCTGAATGGAGTTCAGCTGTAGGACTAAGAGATTGCTAGTGCTGGAAGTCAGAAAAGAGAACTCAGATGTGATTGAGGAGCAATTGAGTTTCTGTATTCCACATAGCAGTATTTTGAGCACAATCCTAGCCAATTTAGGCCATCCTAACTCACCTGACATGTTCCCAGTGGTGGGCTCCAGCAGGTTCGCACCTACTCTATAGAACCAGCTGTTAACGAGAGATAGGACATATAAAGTTTACAAATAGCCATTTAAAAGTGGCTGCCAGATGGGCATAGAACCGGTTGTTAATTTTGTTGAATCCCATCACTGCATACACCTGTGCACTGTCCTAACCAGATGAGTGGTACAGAAGTGCCTTACCTACAGCACTTTTGTGACAGCCCAAAGTCAGCACAAGGTTATGCCGGAGCTTATGCCAGCCTAACTGGAGGTTAGGTTTGCCGCCTTTGGCTTGTACATAGCCTTCATTACAATGGAAAAAAAAACTGCCAAGGATGCAGTGGTGTAGCTAGAGAGGGTGCAAAGCACTAAATTTTGCAGTGAGCCTCACCCCAGCTGCCATATGTCTGTGTTTTGTTCCCACCTCCCAGAGGTGAGGCTCCCTGATGCAATTCAAACTTGCAGTTAGGCTGACCTAAGCCCCAGCACAAGTCTTCTGCTGACCTAGGGGCAGTGGTGGGCTCCAGCAGGTTCGCACCTACTCTGTAGAACCGCTTGTTAACAAGAGATAGGATATATAAAGTATAAAAATAGCCATTTAAAAGTGGCTGCCAGATGGGCAGAGAACCGGTTGTTAATTTCTTTGAATCCCATCACTGCCTAGGGGGTGTCACAAAAGTACCGTCTGACACTTCCACACCACTCCTGGGGGAGGCTTTGGATTTCACCCTTCATGCTTTACACCCCCTCGAACTACATCACTTCAAGCAGGCATACATCTGAATTAATGGCTGAAAGCCTCCGTTTCCCCTCTCCCCGTATAATTAATATTTTTTAAATAAGCAACATATAACAAAACAAAGGCAGAACAGACTTCAATTGTATCGGACAAGATTGGCTTTCTTCTTCGCTTGTTCTGGGTGTGAAAGAAATATTGAGTTTTCCAGTTGAATGTTTAATTATTTGTAAGTTTGGGTTGATAATTGGATAATGACATTGTTCACTTCCTTTGAAACTGCTGAGGAAAAACCTGATGATTTTACATGTTATATAATGGGAGGCAAGAATGCTTTTTCAGGTGCACTGAGACTTATATTGTCCTTTTGAGCAGCTGTTACTGTCATAGAACGTTGGACCACTTTGCTCCTTGCGTTCCTCATGATGACACTGCCATGAGTCTGATATACAGGCATCTGCATCCCCTACGTATTGGATGGGTTACGGACTGGAGCGCCATCCAAAAGAAAAAATCATTAAGAAGTGGAACCTAATTTTTGTTTGTTTGCTTCCAGTGCTTTTTTTAGTCAGCAAATTGCAAATGCCCCTTTTGATCTTGCAAATTTCTGAGGCCACACAAAGATTTCTGCAAATGGATTCTTGTTAACTCCTTTGGGAATGGGATTCGACCATGAGCTACAACATGACGGAAGGCAATTTTGCCCTTTAGAACAGCAGAGAGGTTGAAAAAGCAAAACTTGCACTGAATGAATGAGTTCTGTGTATAATTAAAAGTGTTGAAAGAGTGCATCGTCAGAAAACAAACCATCAGAAAGCAGGGGATACCTGTATTCCAGTTAGCTGAAGGATAATAGAACAGCCTGCATGATTAAAGTGAAACTTACCTACAATTCAGAGTAACTACAGGAGCACATAAAAGACATTATAAGTACCCGTAGTTATGGCACCACCTAATGCAAACCTATGGGAAATTCATATTGCAATCCAGAGCAAATGTTCTTACACCGGAGCAAGGACTCCCCATAGTTACTCTGGATTGTGCCCTTAGAGCACAGTCCTAACCATGTCAACTCAAAAGTAAGCCCCATGGTGTTCAATGGGTCTTAATCCCAGGAAAGTGTCATTAGGATTGCAGCCTAAAACAAAACCTTACCAAGGAAGTGTGATGTGATGTCTTCTGGTGTGCATTTGTGCATGTGGGTGCATATTTGGCTCTGAACTTTCAAATGCTTTTCATCAGTTTCCATCATTTACCTTGGTAGTTTAAAAGATTAGATGCAATTAGTCCTTGGAACTCCTTGCCACAGGATGTGGTGGCACGTCTGCCATTAAAAGGGGATTGGACATATTTCTAGAAGAAAAGTACATCACTGTTTTCAATCTGTGAAGGGCAACTGCAACCTCTTGGTTTCAAAGGTAGGCTACCTAAGATTGCCAGATGCAAGGAACAGGCAACAAGATGCAGGTCTCTTGTTGACCTGTATGCTCCCTGAGGCATCTGGTGGGTCACTATGAGATACAGGAAGCTGGACTAGATGTGCCTTTGTTCTGATCCAGCAGGGTTCTTCTTATGATCCAGTCCTTGATTGTTCACTCAAATGTAATTAGATGGAGCTTCAGCTTAGCTCCATCTGACTCAGAACACTTGTTAAAACATTTTTAATAATTTGCAGCATCCTCCATGCAGTATCCTGCAAAGAGCTCTTGCTAATTGTGGAACCCTTGAGTTCCAAGATCAGAACAGAGCTTACTAAAGCTTCTGCCTCTGCTCCAAGGCTGCAGGACATCCCCAGGCATGTGGGCACATCCCTGGGTCCTGCAATGCTGCAGTCGCTGTGGCACTGAAGAAAACCCATTCCTGGACCACTTCCCTTAAGGGGGATGGCCCAGTTTTTGTTCCAAGAGATGGGTCACAACCCACACTTTGGGAACCACTGGTTTAAGAATTTTTAAATATTTCCCATTGTGCAGGTTTCTTATGGTTAACTTGGGTAGAATGACAAAGGGTCATGTGGCACCTTAATGGCAACAATTTTATTTCAGCATAAGCGTTCATGGGTCCTTTGCACATCTCATTCCAAGACTGACTGCGCCACATCTTCTAGCTATGCCACTACTGTCCCCTTTATCAGATTCATGATGTCTCAGTTCAGAGGTAGGAGTGGGGTGTACAGAGATATATGGCTATATGGAAAGAAAAAAAATTAAAACAGAGCAAAGAATTAGGACGACAATTAAACAAGACCAATCTGTAGCAAGTTTTAAAATTATGAAAAATAAGGAAAGTGACAATTCACAATTAAGTGATATCATATCAATCCTAAGTCAATTAACTCTGTAATGTGATAAGAAGTCCACATCATGATTCAGAAATTCCCCCCCATGACAGTGCCAAGTTTCATTGTAAATGTTAATTCAGCTTTTCCTCCTTCTAATATCTCTTTCATGCTGGGTGACTTTCACTTTGAAAAATTTAGCAGAATGATTGTGAAGACTGATATATTCACAGAGGGACACGGATATTTTCCCCCCACGTTTTTTATACTGCATATCCTCCAAGGAGTTCAGGGTTTCCTTCTCCTTTGTCCTCACAACAACCTTATGAGGTAGATGAGACTGAGGCTTAAATCTTAACTATCTCTCCAGCACTGACATAGCTATGCAATGGAGCATGTTTATCATCATGCAGTTGGGTGGCAGTCATGGAGGTCCCCTCAGGATAGGGGAAGGTTTGTTCCTTTACTTCAGAGCTCCTTTGCCCTTGCTTTGGTGCTATAATGTTGGTTAGAATTGTGCTTTGAGCCTGAGGATGCAATCCAAATCCCCAATTAAGCTGGCATAAGTCCTATTCTGGCCTGGGGGCGTCACAAAAGTGCCGTAAGGCACTCCTGTGCCACTCCCAAGAGGTTAGACGTAGAATAAACTGCTTACATGGAATCAGGAACAATTGGCAGCTCAGCCCTATAGGTTCTTAGAAGTGTATTCATCCTTACAGGACCACCTTAGATACTGGATTGCAACTGTCTGCACATTCCCTCATTGGCACCTTTACAAATGTCACCACAAACAGCAGTTTGAGACATGTTGCATTTACTGACTTGAAACTGTATGAAAGTCTTAGCTGAAGCCCAGCAAATTCTTTTTCTTCCTACCTCCTACCTGGCCTAGTCAAATAAAGGATGGAGGTGAACTCCCCATCTTTTCCTCCTTCTCAGTTTGACCAAGACTTCAGAATCTCAGATGATGTCCTTTTGGACAAAGGATTTTTTTGTCTTCACGGTTACAAAAAGGAAGCACTAAAGTGTTATAGGGCTGTAAGCTCAAGTCCCTGGAAGTCCAGGCATGGTGTCTAGTCTACAGCTACTTAGGCTGCAATCCTGTCTTCCAGATAGGCCGACCTAAGCCCCAGCATAAGTCCAGTTCTCACTTGGGGGTGTCACAAAAGTGCCGTGAGACTTATGTGCCATTCCTGTGGGAGGGTTAGGCCAATGCATGGATATGCACTTGCCTCCCTTCATCACCAGGGGAATGGGAAGACTAATGAATTGTGCCAGCCTAGGTTAGCATTGCACCACTTTCTAATTCTGAGTTCTAAAAAGCTGCAGTGGAATCAGCCAAATTTATGCGATTCTATTTTAGGATACTCCCCTTATTCAATAATGCATCTTTATAGAACATCACACACACTAGTTTTCAATGTGCATAAAAGGTGATTGTTTTTATGGAGGTCTAGAAGCAGGAAAACAAAAAAAGACTCATGGCACAGCAAAGACTTAGTGATGTGATTCTACTCAGGCCTAGGAGAGGCTAATTTAGAAGCAAAGTCTAAGCTAAGTCACCCAGGACAACTGCGAAGTTGACATCTCTCCTCCTGTCAACGTTTGATCTCAAGGTTCCTTGGAGTGCTGGCTCGAGTTCAAAGCTGCTCCATCCTGGTGTGGGTCTCTTATTGTGAGTCACAGAGTCCTTTGCCAAACCCACATCCCTCATTTTGCTCGGCTTTAATGCAGCTCTGGAGCAGGGGGTGACTCTCCTTCCGGAGGTGTTGTTGACATTCAGAAAGCACCTGATGGGGAGCGGAATGGGGCAGCATTTCAAACTGGCTGTACATTGAGCAAGGATTTTAAAAAGGATACGTGGCAAAAAATAGACATGGCTCACAAAATCAGCTATTAATTAAAAACAAAGAATTGTTTTTTCAATCTGAATTTAAAGACACCTCTGTCCCACCTTAACCCCCTCCTTTTAATCCCTACTTCTTGCAGTAACAGTATTTTTTATTTTTTTAAAAATAATTTATATTCCAGCCTTCCTGTGTCATAGCAAATATCCAAGGCAGTTTACAAAGTTTTTATCATTTTGTTTACACAACAACCGTGCAAGGTATATGGGGCTGACAGTGAAGCTTCATGGTTGAAGAGCAATTTAAATCTGGATCTTCCAGTCTCAGTCCAATTCCCAAACTACTGCAGCATCCAGTAGTGGAACTCCAGTCATGGAAAGAGGAAGACATGTTTCGTCAAGAGGTAACAAGATTGAAAGGTACAAAATTATGCAGGGGCAAGAGGATACAGAGATAGAGAAAGGATAGATGCTATTTTTCCCTTTTACATAACACCAGAACTTGGGGGCATCACTAAAATTGAGTGTTGGAAAATTCAGACCAAATGAAATACTTCTTTACCCAGAAGTGATTAATCTGTGGAACTCTTTGCCAAAAGATGTAGTGATGCTATCTGACCTGGATGCCTTTAAAAGGGGATTGGAAACATTTTTGGAGGAAAGGTCCATTGTAGCTTATAAGCCTGTTTGCAAACACCTCCAACGGTCCTATGAGATGGTGACCACTGAGGAACCAGGGTGGAGTATTTTGCTCTTCTCCTGTTTGAACTTTGGTAAGATGCTTTTTTTGCCTACCTCAGTTTCCCTTTGGAGGGTGGCATAGAAAAGCATGGACCAGCAACAGCTGGTCTACAGCTCTGATCTACAGCCATTCACAATGGGAATGACTGAAGGGGGAAATAAAGGATAGGATAGGTACCTCCACCAAAGCCGGAGTGAAAGAGGAGCATTTGAAATCTGGATCCAGTGCACACAGCATGTTGATTTCGATGAATGTAGCAGAAATTTAATGAACACTTTATTGGTGGGTACACAAGTAACCTCCAAATCCAGAGTAACTATGGGAGCACGTAAGAGACTTTACATGCACCCGTAGTTACTGCAGCACCTAGTGAAAACCTATGGGAAATTCATATTGGAATCCAGAGTAAGTTGTTCTTACACTGAAGCAAGGACTCCCTGTAGTTACTCTGGATTTTGCCCATAGCCTCATGTTCTAAAGGGCTACTGATTGCCAACAGTCCTTGGTAAACTACCTTCTCTTGTGACTTTCCACATAAGAAAAACTTGGAGCTTCCAGTGCTTTCAGCTGCAATTCCAAAGGCACTTTCCTGTGAGTAAGACCCATTGAACACAATGGGGCTTAGGATTGTGCTATTCATCTTTGAGGTTTTTCTCCT
The DNA here is from genome assembly GCA_030015325.1 of Cryptoblepharus egeriae. NCBI lineage: Eukaryota > Metazoa > Chordata > Lepidosauria > Squamata > Scincidae > Cryptoblepharus > Cryptoblepharus egeriae. The sequence continues at coordinate 7,590,071 of JAREYC010000004.1, forward strand.
GGTCAAAATTTTATTTGCTCATAAAGTCCTGTCTGCTGAAGGTTGCAATTCTAAAGACACTTTCCTGGTAGTAAGATCCATTGAACACACTGGGGCTTTTCAGTAGACATGGTTAGGACTGTGCTCAAAGTACCTTGTATTCACATTGCAGTCCCCATCAGTAAAAAAAAACCTTATTAAGCTCTTAGAAATTGGTGGGGAAGGGGTTTTCTTTTTCATTCTGGCACCGTTAATGAAAAAGTTCAACATGCTATCATTTCTTAGAATGATGACCTTCTGAAAGTAAAAGCTTAAAGATTAATCTTTACAAAGCTTAATCAGTACAAGATTTGGGAGAATTAAATCAGATTCTTTTCTGCGCTCTTTTTCTCTTAAAGTATAATGTGAGGTTTTAAATGGCTTGTGCTAGCCTATTACTGTGGCATTCCTTTTATTTTATATATGTATGTATTCCATTCATTTTGTTGGCCCGCTTGTACGGTTTAGCAACCAAAGGGAAAGCAAGAAGGGAGAAAGAAACCAGTTGTGAATTTACATGACAGGAGAATCTGAGAAAAACACTGATTGAAATATCCTCAGTAAGTACTGAGCCCACAAGGCTTGTCCATTAGTCAAATGTTGATCGATTTGTGAGCCATTTTGACTTGCACTGAAGCGAAGGTCGGGACTTTTCTCAATTCTCCATTGCTGCTTAAACAGAAGCATCAATTGTCATCAAAAAGTACAGTTATTTGTTTAATTATATCTCATGCCTGGCAAATATACATATGTATTTATTGCAGTTCCTATTAAGGCTGATAAACAGGTATGTTGGAACGAATTGCCAAGGGAGGTGGTGGACTCTCCCTCGCTGGGGATCTTCAAGCAGAGGCTCGATGAGCACCTGTTGGGGATGCTCTAGGGGGAATTCCTGCTGCAGGCAGGGGGTTGGACTAGATGACCTACTAGCTCCCTTCCAACTCTATGATTCTATGATTCTAAGTTAGTGGTGCTTGTTTTATGCAAGTGGCTAAGACGCTGTGTCTGTTAACAAGCAGGCCAGGGTTCAAGACCCGGGTCGGCCCCACAAGACAGGGTAAGCTCCTGTCCTTAGCCCAGCTCTGCGACGCCAGCTGGATCCAATCGTATTGGCTCTGCCTTTCCATTGGACTAATTCAGTGGCGTGGAGAGGGGGGATTTGCTGCTTGGGTAACAGCCTATCTTCCATAACAATCTAACCCAGGCTTTTGTGCTTCGCATGCAGTGTATGCAGCACCGAGCACGATACCATACTCTTCCAAGACTGACGGAGGCCTGCTTTAAACCAAGTACCAAATAAAGGTGTTTACAAAAAGTAAATATGGAGAATAAGAGCTGGCAAATTTATTAGCACAGCCTGTAGATACATCCAAGTAAAAAAACATGTCCTTCAGTGGATGGTGGTGGTTACTAGTCTGAAATGCCCTTTTTCCTATGTGGGGGCAGTTCTGCAGTCTCATGCGCCTGTGTGCTCAAGTAATGTTTCTGATCTGAGGACACAGGGGTACAGCCATCTCCCACTTATTGGATGGGTTAGGGACCGAAGCATCATCCAAAAGTGAAAACCATTGAAAAGTGGAATCCAATCTTTTTAGTTTATAAATGTTGCTTCTGATGCAAATTGAAAATACCCCTTTGATCTTGCAAATTCTGGTTGCCACACAAAGATTTCTACAAATGGATTCTCATTAACTCCTTTGGAAATGGGATTAGACCAAGAGCTATGGGGGAGGGCAGTTTTGGCCTTTAGAACACATTGAAGGTTGGAACATGCATTAAATGAATGGATTGTCAGAAATCAGGGGATAGCTGTACTATCCACTAGTTTTTATTTTATTTTATTTATTATCACAATCCATCACATCCATTATCACAATCCATCACATTATAATAATCTTCTATACTACAGCAATATATAACTATAAAAAATCAATTCACTAATTATTTACATAACAGATTCATCTTAGTTCAAAGACCAGCACTTAGGGCACAATCCAGAGTAACTATGGGGAGTCCTTGCTCCGGTGTAAGAACAATTTGCTCTGGATTGCAATATGAATTTCCCATCGGTTTTTACTAGGTGGTGCAGTAACTATGGGTACATGTAATGTCTCTTACGTGCTCCCGTAGTTACTCTGGATTGTAGGGTCTAACTCATTCCCTATTGAATTATCATTTAAATCAGCTTTATATGTTACTACAGGTTTCAGATTCTCATAAATTAATCATTTTTATTTCCCCTCTATACATTATAATATTTTAAGTTAGTTTTTTTCCATATATGCAGTTTGCCAGACTGAGTTCAAAAAATTTTGTATCAAAAGATAGTGCACGTATTTCCAAACTTTTAGTAATTTTACTTGTCGCCACTCCGATCAGCCTGGCTATCAACTCTTTATTACTCAGTTTTTTATTCTCATCAGTGAACAGTGAGATCAATAATAATGTTTAATAATAATAATAATAATGAAGCTGTACTATGTAAAGTTGAAAAGACTTCACGTGTGCTGGAGCTATGTAGACCTGTGCCTTGGGAATAAATACATTTTCCTGAACCAAATCCCCATAAGGCCAAAAAAATGATTTTCAACATTTTTCTTCCCATGGCACATTTTCTTCTCTATAGTCTGCCTCTTATGATGCCACTTCCAACTTCCAGGCTTTTCTTGGTTATGCAGTTCTGATTCTAGAACAGTGATTTTCAACCTTTTTCATTTCACGGCACACTTATCAAGACACTGAAATTTTCAAGGGACACCATCCATTATTTTTACCATTGACAAGGCACACCAGAATCTTCAGATCCCTCAAGTTTCCTATTAATGAATGTCAATCCCCAAATTCCTGCAGCACACCTGAGGACTATAGTGGCACAACATGGCACACTGGTTGAAAATCACTGTTCTAGAACAACTGTATGTAGGAACAAATTGTCTGTCCTTCCACCAGCAGAGGAAGAAGGATAGACCATTTGTTACCACAAATGGTAACAGAGCCTCAGAACCCAGTTTTTCAAAACTTTTCAGCCTCCATGCTCCAGACTCCCACAGCACACAAATGTGTTGTGGTGAACCAACTGAAAATAGCTGCTTTCAGGTTTGGTGGCAACAGATTAACTGGGTGGTAAATCAAAAAGGAGATTGTTTTTCATTCCCTGGATTAAGGGCTTGCTAGAAGTTGCTCAAGTGAACAGGCTCATGATAGCAAGAATCTAATGCTTATTCTTACAGGGAGGCACAAATTGTGGTGTCTGACCTTAATAACTCCTGGGAATGGAATGAACTGGTTATTATTCCTATCTCAAGCATTTGGGACCAGTTAAAATTAATAAAAAATCCAGGTACAGTACTTGGTAGAATTTTTTAAGTCCATGCTTTCTACATTTAAGTGGTTGTTGCCCCTTTGCATTTTTATCAGCAAATGATGCTAATACAAAAATAAAAAAAATTCACCATCTCTCTTAACTCTACCTTATGAGCATAATTTTTTAAAACATTAAGTATTGAAGCAGTTGCACCAGAATGCACTTAGCAGCTGATATTCTAGTGGCACATCATTACACCTCATTTGAGGTTTTAAAAAAATAGGATATAATGGCACATAATCTCTCCCTGTGTGAGTATTTGAGTATTCATCTTGTGATTTCCCCTGTATGTAGAGCTGAAGTTGAGAAACAAGTGGGAAAGTTGCTAAGTTGTAAAGCAAGTGGGGAAACAAGGTTCTAGGTTTCTTTCAGAAAGATCCATATATCCCCACAAACTGTACACGCACATTCATATGTACAAAGCATTAAGCAAATTATCTGTCCACATGGGTTTGCAAGGTGGGCATACTTGCACAAATCTCAAGTTCATGGTTTGGAGCAGGAATTAGAGATGTCCTCGAGAGAAAACCAGGATGCATGAGAGGGGACAAAGGGTGGCATGAATTTATGTGTGGTAGTGAGCATGTCTTTGGACTCCCACCTGGTCCCCCCTTTTTTTAACCTGTGTGGGTGGCACAAGCGGTTAAGTCGCTGTGCCTGTTAACCAGCAGGCCAGGGTTTGAGACCCGGGTCAGCCCCACATGACAGGGTGAGCTCCTGTCCTTAGCCCAGCTCTGCGACGCCAGCTGGATCCAATTGAATTGGCTCTGCCTTTCCATTGGACTAATTCAGTGGCATGGAGAGGGGGGATTTGCTGCTTGGGTAACAGCATATCCTCCATAGCAATCCAACCCAGGCTTTCGTGCTTAGCATGCAGCATATGCAGCGCCGAGCACGATACCATAGTCTTCCAAGACTGACGGAGTGGGCAGGAATGAGGGCAGGAAGCTCTGACCTCACTTTGACCAATTTGATTACAAACTTGCCTTTGGTGCTGCTGTCCTCCTATGTTATATTTTCTCCTGGCCTGATAGTAAAAAAGAGATCTGTCTTTGATACTATTCAGATGTAGGGGAGATGCTGGTAGTATTCCATCACTGGTGGCTAAAAGTAGTCTGCGCAAGTTCAGAAGTAGTTTCTTCATTGTTGTCCTTATCACTGAAAACTGTTTCTGAAGTTCAGCTCAATCATTGAACAAGTGTTGCTTATCTCAAGAAATACCTGTGAACTTACCTACATCTTGCCAAACATTTTCCTTAACACTAGTCTAGAGCAATGTTTTTCAGTGTTTGTCCTCAGCTGTACCACTTCACTTCACATGGTCCAGTAAAGTACCACCAAATGCTACCTCTGGGTTGGGAGGCAAAATACAATGCAAGAACTACCACTAAGAGGCTCTCGCTGCCAGGGGGCTGGTGTACAAAGGTCCTTCTAGACATCACTTTGTATTGCTGGTGGTACTCACACCACTAGTTGAGAAATAATGGAGTAGTGTGTTGAAATCTGGAATCTGTCTACATGGATTGGAGTCCCCCTTTCGTGCCTTGGCGTACTTTATATATGCCTTATATGTCGCACCCACTACTGACTGCTCCTGAGCTAGATGAGCCAGCTGCTTGATCCATTGAGAAGTCTCTCATGTGTGACTGTAATTTACTGGCTTGGGGCTACTTTGCTGTTTAATAATGCAGAAGTGAGAAATATATTTGCAAAGAGCAATGTACAACACTGCCAGCTATCAGCTGGCAATGAACAGCTGGCTGGGCTACACACAGGAGAGTTAAGTTACTCTTCCACTTTCAGCTCAGACAAACTGGAGATGTATATATTTCATATGTAGGAGGGATGCAAGCTGAATATAGTATTTTCTTGCAAATTCCAGGATACTTTACTTTTGCTTATGTGAAACACATTAACACAAAAATTTCCCTAGCAGTTTTTTGTATCATTGTCAATGTCTAAGTTCAAGGTATGTTTTATGAACAAATCTGGTTCTTGGAAAAGCCTTCTGCAAATCAATCACAGGCTGGTAGATTCAGGTTTGAGAAAGAGAAATATTGGACAATTGATAGCTGAACTTAGAGATTGATTAGATATAGGTGATCGTTCTCTTTTTCCAGAGTATTGAAAGTGGCATTGTATTTGTTAATGTTGCTGAAATAGGCACTGTTTCTATTGGGGCTATTGTTCACTTGCTGTTTTGCCATCTCTTATCTGGAGTTCTACGAGTTCTCTTATAAGTTTTTGGCATTCTCGTATAAGTTTTTGTAGTGCTTTAAAAATATTTTAGTAAATGGTTTTAGTTAATGGTTCTGTGTCAACCTGGAGGTTGGTTTCAAGTGGGGTACCCCAAGGCTCTGTCTTGGGAACAGTTCTCTTTAACATTTTCATCAATGACTTGGAGGAAGGGATACGGGGGAGCCTGATCAAATTTGCAGATGACACCAAGCTGGGAGGAGTAGCAAACACATTAGAAGACAGGAGAAAACTCCAGGAGGATCTGGATAAACTAGAATCCTGGGCTGTAACAAACAGAATGAACTTCAACAGGGAGAAGTGCAAGGTTCTGCACTTAGGAAATAAAAACCAAAAATACAGGTATAAAATGGGGGATACTTGGCTTGGCAGCACAACATGTGAGCGGGATCTTGGAGTCGCCGTGGATCACAAGCTTAACATGAGTCAGCATGTGATGTGTCTGCAAAGAAGGCAAATGCCATTTTGGGTTGCATTAAGAGGACTGTAGCTTCCAAGTCACGAGAAGTTATAGTTCCTCTTTATTCAGCTTTGGTCAGACTTCACCTTGAGTACTGTGTTCAGTTCTGGGCACCTCACTTGAAGAAAGATGCAGCCAAACTGGAGCAAGTCCAGAGGAGAGCGACAAGAAGGATCAGTGGGATGGAAGGGAAGCCCAACGAGGAAAGGTTGGGGGAACTTGGGATGTTCAGCCTGGAGAAGAGGAGGCTGAGAAGAGACATGATTGCCCTCTTCAGATACCTGAAGGGCTGTCATAGGGAGGAAGGGGCTCATTTGTTCTTTGCTGCTTCTGAAAGCAGAACTAGAACCAATGGGTACAAACTGCAAGAAAGGAGATTCCGGTTGGATATCCGGAAAAAATTCCTGACTGTGAGGGCGGTTTGGCAGTGGAAGAGATTGCCAAGGGAGGTGGTGGACTCTCCCTCACTGGGGATCTTCAAGCAGAGGCTTGATGAGCACCTGTCGGGGATGCTCTAGGGGGATTTCCTGCTGCAGGCAGGGGGTTGGACTAGATGACCTACTAGGTCCCTTTCAACTCTATGATTCAATGATTCTATGATATTTGAAACACATTTGACCAGATACTACAAGTGGGATATAAAAGAAAATAATGTGTTGCAAATTCTTTAGTGCATCTCTCCATAACAGAATCAATCATAGAATCATAGAGTTGGAAGGGACCCAGTGGATCATCTCCTACCTCCTCCAGCTCTCTGCACAGCTACACTGTCTCCAGGCTTGGTCATGCAACAGATCTCGGTTTGACTTCTTAGTTTTTACGTTATTTTATTGTTGATGTTTTTATTGTTTTTTATCTCATTTTAAAATTGTATCCTATTCTCTGTTTTAATTGCTCTTAGCCACCTTGAGCATATTCTTGGATGGGATACAAATCAAATAAATAATTATCAGTGTGGCATAAACTCTTGGCCAACCTGCTTTTTTAGCACAGCCCTAGGCATTGGCTAGTAAAGTGGGGAACTCTCCTATTAGCCAGTGACATTTTTCTGTATTGATTTGTGGAATATTAAATATGGATATTCTTGTTATTCTCTATAAGCAAAAGAACAGTATAAATAAATCTACCAAAAGCATGTTTAGACATCTGGAGTGTGGCCCAAGCTGACCAATTAACTTCAAAAACTATGGGGGAAAAACCAAAAAGCTGTGGGGAATGTTGAAAGTAACAGATGAGGAATAGTTGCCTTTGGAATCTTGATTCTGAAACAATAAATTATCATTGCCAAATCGAACTTCTCTCTTGCTTTTAGTGCTGGGGAGCTGAAAGCACTTCCTATTTTTGTTTGGACACCCATCTGCTATCTCTTATTGACAGGCAAGCAAAATCCAAATGGGGAAAAACACTAATTAATCATTGCTTTCCTTAACCTTTAGTAGAGATGTATTGGTCTGACATTTGAGTCCCTTGGCACAATGTTAATTTGCATGGAGTATACTTAATATGAAAAGCCTGTCCAGTAACTGGACCAGTTGCCTGGAATTCTAAAGATGCTGCTGTTCTTCCTTCTACTTAAAGTGACCTCAGGGATTTGAAAACTTTTGCACATTCCATTAAGAAGCATCTTCAAACCTCTCTTGCCCAATTTATGCATTTGAGATAAAATGTGGATGAGAAATTGGACATATGTTTTACTTAACATACATTTGGATTTTAAGTGCTCAGTGCATAGAAGCACAAACCAGTTTTAAGCTTCCTGCTTGAAATCACCCTTGCTACTGTCAATGCACTCTCAGTAAATCTTTATTTAGTTTCAAATGTGCAGTACTTCCATGTTGGACTTCAAGGAACTGCTTGAATTTAGGAGCTCCTTCATTTGTGCAGTTCCATAAACCAAACTAGAAGTCCTGCTCTTTTGCGTTGGAATGAGCTCCATGAGGAACATGTGAAGGAGATGAATGATCCACTTTCTGCTCACTTTTAGGAGGATAAAAATAAATTACTGCATCTCTGGCAGGCTGGAGAGAGAAGTAGCAGTGGCAGACTGAGGGTGAAGTGCTTCCTGAATCCACCATCCTCTCCTCTCCCCACAGGATGATGCAACCCGTATCTCCTCACCTTGTCGATAGACTTCCCTTGCTTCAGGATGATACTGACTCTTGTTGTCCTGAGGCTTACTTTTGAGTAGGCATAGTTAGGATTGTGTTCTTGGGTTCACTGGTGATGGGTTCTTGGGTTCCTGCCATTTTGAAGGTTCTCCTGTCCTGTACTGAAAACAGAAGCAATTGCATATTGCATATCCTTCAACACATGATATTTTTTCTGATGTAAGCCTTTATCTTATTTATTCTTTCTTTGGTACGAAGTCTAGTAAAAGGTTCAGAATTTAACTCTATCAAAGAATACGTAATCCTATCCCTAAGGCTATTGGAATAGGTTTGCACCTATATAATAAAGTAGCTACTGTGAATTCAGTTGCATGTTTCTGAGAGAAAGGTAATATTTCTTTTACTCTCACAACCTGCTTTACCTGCTTAGTAATTATGAAGCTTTAGTGCCATTTGACTGACAAAAGGTGTGTGCATTTCTTTTCAAATTATAGTGTGTAAAAAGCTGTGAAGTCTTAGGTAATAATAATAATAATATCCAAAAATAAACAAACGATTATTACTGTTAAAATATTATCCACTTTCTGCTTCAAGATGGTATTAACATACAAGATGGTATTAACATACATCTACTTCATAGATGGTATTAACAAAATCCAGAGCAGGTACAGGTCCACGCATTTACATCACCCTCTACTGTTATTTTATGGAAAGTCACCTTAACTGCTCGAAAGCAAAGGACATAATTTGACTTTAGGATATGGGCCACAGCTATGTTAGGATACTGTCCTGAGTTGTTTGGATTGGGAAGTAATAATCCTCAAAGAGCATAATCCTAACCATGTCTACTTAAAAGTAAGCCACACTGTGTTCAATAGAGTGGGCTTACTCTCAGGAAAGTGTCTTTAGGATTGCAGCATAAGTTACATAAGGCACAATCCAGAGTAACTACTGGTGCACATAAGAGACATTACGTGCACCCGTAGTTTCTGCACCACCTAGTGAAAACCTATGGGAAATTCATATTGCAATCCAGAGTAAAGTGTTCTTACTCTGGAGCAAGGACTCCCCATAGTTACTCTGGATTGCACCCATAGAGTGCCATCCTGTTAAAAATTTGCTGGATGTCTGTGCTGAGGAGTAAACTGGGAATGAGTGGTCTTGTCTGTCTGTGTAAGTAAGGCAAGTATGATTGAAAGAAGGGGGTCTACGCCAGTGATGGGATTCTGGCAGCCACTTTTAAGTGGCTATTTTTAAACTTTATACATACTATCTCTCATTAACAACTGGTTCTATAGAGTAGGTGCGAACCTGCTGGAGCCCACCACTGGTCTACGCGTTTGCCTGCCTTGTGTTTTGACCCTTGTGGTCTGCACTCAGTGTATGAGGAGCATGAGTAGAATTTTCCTTCCTTCAAAATCCAGCATGACTGTTGCCACTATTTCCTCTCGGATGGAGGCAATGGAGAGCGTTGCAGAGGCAGAATCACTGAAGGACTGGAAGTAAAGTGCTCCGATCCCACATGGGTCATCACCAATGGTGGGATTAAAATAAATTATCAACAAGTTCTATGTCCCATTAGTAACCGGTTCTCAGAACCAGATGCTCATTAGCAAAGAGTTCTATAGAACCTGCGAAAACCCTCTGAAACCCACCACTGGCTCATTTCTCCTCCAAGTCTGTTGTTTTCCCTGCATCTTCTATTAGCTGGTTGGAGAGTTGATGGGAGCTCCCCTAGAGGAAACAGCATCAGTGGTATCAGTGGCAGCAGCCACTAGACCCAGAGGAGGGTGGTAAACCCTCGCCACCTTCTCATGCTCTAATCCACAAGAACTGGGTCCATCTTTGGAACTGGAGCTGGACAGCATTGTGTGAAGGCAGTGAGTGACAGCAGACCATGGAACAGGGAACCTCTACCAGATTGCCATTTCCCCCAATTCACTGCCTGAGTGAAGCTTTCAAATTTCCCGAAGGATGGACTGAGTCCTGCTCTTGTTTCTCACCAGTTGTGTGTTCGTGCACCTTTTTCTTTTAGAAAAAAGCACTGCCTATACCTATAATCAAAATACCACATTTACTCTAATCCAATAAGCCATCAAATATAATGTGCTCCCTGATTTTAGAGACTAACAGCACAATCCAGAGCAACTAATCTGTCCACATAAGTACCCTTGGGTTGCCCTATCTATCACTAGGGTGGAGCAACTGCAAGATGCTCCAGCCCAGTTACTCTGGAAGAGGCTTAGGGCAGAGCAAGGCAAGATAGGGTGCCCTAAGAGAGGTGGACCTGCTCTGCCCTAACTGGGGCAGCCTAAGCAGCTCAGGAGAGGCAGGTTGAGGGCATGTTTAGCACTGCCTAGGGCAGAGCAGTTACTCTGTATCCAGAGCCTGTTTTCAAGGCAGAAATGCCCTCTTCCAGCCCTCAGAGTTATACCACCTCAGGAGCAGGTATAGTAATGAGTAGACCCATAGGGGTCCATGACAAGGCCTGAGTAAGAATGGCAGTGTTGACCAAAAATCTGAGTTCTTGGCCAGCCTAGCTGCAACCCCTGCCTCTCAACCACAGGATATGGAACAACTACGGCAGCCCACTAACCTGGGGATACAGCAGGCCACTCCAAACATCCACTCTCCACTAGAGGAACTGCACCTGTAACTGGTTGTCAGGAACTTCTGGGCTTTCTTATAAGGCAGACACCACAGCTGTTCCTTGTTCAGTGTGATCTGAGGGGTGTCTCCTCAGGAGCAAGTCCTCCCCATGTGTCAATTACTTAGCATGCTCTGGAGCAGTTAGGGCAGACCAGGCTTCCTGACTCTCTGGATGCAGCATAACTTTATGTTCTGGATACAAAATAGTTAGGAGAGAGCAGTTAGGGCAGAGCAGGCTGAACTTGCTCTGGATTGCGCCCTAACTTTGGCTGAAAAAATGTGAGCATTAGATTCTAGTAAATACAGTAGTTTTTGTGGGGCATGGCTTGGGGAATCATGATGTGATCCTGCAGTTCAAAATTTACCATGCCCTTGATTACAATGGTGCATGCAACATTAAAAAGTTAAAGGTTCTGACACATTTCTATAAATGGAAGAAGTTGCTAAATCCTTATGTTGTCCTTAAGTTGCTTTCCCCCAAACATTTTCACTGTTAATTACTTCCCCTGGAGTCCCTGGTAAGAAAAACAGCTGCAGAGAAGCAGGGGTTTGGAGGAGGAAATGTGGTGGGGTAAAAGTTCTGCACCCTATTTCACCCTATACACACCCATATAAGAATTCAACAATGACCCACTGTAATATGTTCTTGACACACATTAGTTAAATCTGAAGATTACACATAACGGCTTCCCTCCTCCCATATATAATCCTTGAGATGAGCAATTTTCCCTGATCTGTTCAGATGTTGTTCATTGAGTTTTCTGGGCATTCCTCTTTCTTATTATTGTTCTCCAGGTAAGAAGAATCTGATGTGGTTTATAAAGCTTCCTTTATATGCTGCAGTTTAATTGATACTCTTAATGCATTGAAACTCTTTCAACTCCAAAATGAAAAAAGAAACATTTGTGGCAAACTGTGTATACACAGCAGTCTTAGAGCCCAGTCCTGAGCTCTTTAGTGCCTGTAGTCAGCATACCACTGGCACTTGAAACACGCCTATAAAAAGGCAACTTCTTCAAAGTTTGTACCATGTAAGATGGTGTCCACTTGTTATGGATTGGAGTTTCCTCCAATCCATGATGGATGCGACATGGGAATACCTGGCCAGTCTGCCGCAGCAGCCTGTCGCCAGGATGTTACTTTTCCCACCAAAGTGGTACCTATTTATCTATTTGCATTGGCATGCTTTTGAACTGCTAGGTTGGCAGGAGCTGGGCTAAGGATGGGAGCTCACCCCATCTGGCAGCACTAAGGTCTTCAACTGTGGGCCTGCTGAGCAGAATTCAAGCAGTGTTCTAACTACAGAGCCACTGCATCCCCTTAGCAAACTCGGCCAGCACCAGTTAATGCTGAGGCTCCGTGCTACTCTTGGAGAACCAGGTGGTGCTCTATCAGCTCTGGCAGATGGAAAGTAGTATCAGTGTGGGGGAGGCAGAGAGGGTGTAGAATGAAGCAAAGACTGGTAAACTTGGGGGAAGAGTTGGGCAGAAGAAGGATGGGATGAGCTGTGGTCCAGCCTGCTCCACCATATCCTAAATTCAGCATCAGGCTTTCCAACCAAACATGGAGACTCTCAACTCTGTGCTGGCAAAATAACAGGTGAAGACTTGAGAAATCTCATTGCAGGACATGGGACTTCCCTCAAATTGACTTCTAGTAGCTGCTGCATGGCCACAAGACGTAGTAAAAGCTTCTTTGGGGTATCTGGCTGTGCCACTGCTTTTAGGACTTGAGTGCTAAACAGTTCAAGATAGAAGAATGGTGGGCTGCAAAACTGATTTATGCTTCTTTAGAAACAAAATTAGGTACTTGGGAAGGAGATAATTTCATAAGCATCCATATGACTAATGGGGGATGATTCATCAACACGCTGAGACCATATGCTGTGTGTGAGTGAGTGTGTGTGTGTGTGAGAGAGAGAGAGAGAGAGACAGAACACAATGTGGTGCCAATTGGACAAGCCATTTAAATGTGACATTTCTTCACATAATGAGAAACGAGAATACACACCTTAAGAACAGATTATTTAAAGTTAAACTACATAGCAAGCTTTTTGAGTGCTGATCAATTTTTCCAATTTTCATAGTAATGTACTATCTTTAAAAATGGACAAAAATTAGCATATCCACCTCTTCTTTGACAAACCGGACTGATTAGGATTATTATTAATTCTCAGCATTTCATATCTCTGCTCTGCTTTCCCATTTCACTGTGAACTCTTAAATAGTTGATAATCAGACAGTAGTCAGGTTTAATGAAATCAGGAACATGGCACATTAAAGGCCATAATAATTAACTACTGTCCAAATTGTTTGCTTTCATATTGTTTCTTTAATGGTATCATGCAAATGAGTTTTTGGGGTGCTAAGGAGAGGCCGATTAATGAAAAGCAATTTGTTATCATTTTGACCCAATGTAATTTTCTTAATTCATTATTCGTAATGCAGCATAATTATTCATTGCTGTCAAGCTTCGTTCTGTGGACCTTCATTGAAACTTTACAGTGTCACTCTTTCCTGAACCCAAAGGTACCTTTGAAGTGCCCCTTATTTATACTCAACAGGAGAAGAGAAACTTCAGACCAACCCTGATGAACTTTCTGATTATTTCCTCTTTTATTTTGTTGCCAGTTCTTTTGGTTTCTTGGACCAAATAGCTTCTTCCCAATAGCTTCTGTTCAAGTGCTGGAGAATCTTTTGCAGGTAGTCTTTTGCTGCAGTCGTAAAGAGTAAGGAGTAATACTGGGAGTAAGACCATTGTCCAGCTCCACCTATATGTTTGTGGATTTGGGAAATTCCATCATGTTTGCAGTACTGATGCATCATGTTTGCAGTACTGATGTTTGCAGTATGAGCTTAGTGGTTGGGCAACCAAACTGTCCATCTAGGTCAGGGTCTCCAAACTTTTTGGCAGGAGGGCTACATCATCTCTCTGACATGGTGTTGCATCAGGAGGCTGGAAAATTAATTTACATTTCAAATTTGAATAAATTTACATAAAAGAATGTATGGAGTAGATTACAGGGCTTGCCTAAGGGATGGATGGGTCTTGCTGGGGGCCACATTTAAGCTAGCCGAGGGCTGCATCTGACCCTTGGACCAGGGTTTGGAGCCCCCAACCTAGGTCAAAGGGACGGGATGCAGCAAACAAGTGGGTTCCCCTCTCCCAAGTAGGTGACTTGATACCAACATTGAAAGGAAGTTACCGTATATATTTTTCATCCCATTGGATGAGGGGCTATTCTCTGCATGACACTTCAGTGACACATTCATTGGAAGCTCAGAGCATTGAGTACCCTCATTGCTCCCCCACAGGTGTAACAATGTAAATAGCTTAAGTTATAGCTTTGAACAATGTAAATGCAGTGGCGCCTCACGTAACAAATGCCTCAAGTAAAGTAAATTTCACGTAACAAACAAAAATTTCTCTAAGATTCTGCTTCACATAACAAAATGTGGTTCACGTAACAAACACACTCCTTGGCAGTTGGGGCAGATGTGCTGGCCGGAAGCCTTTTGAAAAAGCGTCAGGGCTGCCTAGCGTGCCTGCCCATAGCAAAAGCAACATTTCCGCGCTGTTCCTCCTCTGGCTGGGCGTCCGCTGGGCAGAGGGAGAGAAGAGCAGTGGAGAAGAGGGAAGCAGCTCAGGGCTAGCCAGAAGGGAGCAGGGGAGAGAGAGGCTCAGGATGGAGAGAAGGAGAAAGTGGGGAGACACTTGGAAAGACACTTTGAAAGTGTTTGATTGCAGCCTCCTAGCCATGTTAAATGGGGCTTACTCCCATGTTTAACTCCCGTGTTAAATGGGGCTTACTCCATGTACTAAATGGGGCTTACTCCTAGGGAAGTGTCTTTGATTGCAGCCTCCTAACCATGACTACCCAGAAGTAAGCCCCATTATGTTAAATGAAGCTTACTCCCAGGAAAGTTGACTAAATAGCATCATGCACATTGCATGCATGTTTTGAATTCAGTTCCAGTGTTTTATCATCATTTTAACATACAATTATTATTTTTATATGAATATTTTTTTGGTTGTGGAACCAATCATCTGAGTTTCCATTGTTTCTTATGGGAAAATCTGCTTCACGTAAAAAACATTTCACGTAACAAACATACCTCGGGAACAGATTAAATTTGTTACATGAGGCGTCACTGTAGCTTAAGTTAGGGACCATCTAAAAAGGCCTAAAAAGGCTTTTGTTGCTTTATGGCCATTTTATTGGGCTACTTTGTGATACTGTATTGGGTTTAAGCCACTTCAGGGTAGGATGTTGTGGACAGAGAGTTTGAGTAGTATCCCAGTTACATCTGCTGGGTGTTAATGGTTCTTGCATTAATTTGGTGAACACTCTCAGTTTTCTCTGTGTTAAGATACTTGTAAGCTTGTAATTGCTAACTGTTGGTTGTAATTGCTAACTGTTGGCTAGTTGACAAATAGATGGAAGCTGCTGGAAGTTCTTGCCTGCAAAGTCTCTCATTGTCAGGTTAGTTGGAGGAGGATGCAAGAGACTCTGTTCCTTTCCCATGTTGTTTAATCTGCATGTCTAGAAGTTTAATAAACTATTTATATCTTTACTTTTTGTCTGGTTTGTGTTCATGGGTAATTCAATATATCATGACAACTCTTCACACTGTGTGCACAGTTTGATTTTTGATTGATTTGATTTTACTGGCACAACTGCCCCCATGGAGGCTGAGACAAATGTCCCCTTCCTTCGAGGAGACCTCCAGCAACCTCTATCCACACTGGATACAGTTGAGCATGTTTTGACACTACTGTATTGCAGCACAGGAAACTTGATCCACAAGATCAAGATTGTTAGATTGTGCCACAAGCCTCCATCATACATGACGGGTTAGTGCTCTCTTCTAGAATCATGTCCTGGATCACTCCGATTTTACCGTTCATTGATTTGGCATTGATGATAGGATTTTAAGCCAACAAGAAGGTCCACAACTAGAAGCTACCTTTAATCTTGAGTCACATAAAGGAAGAATATCTAAACAAGTCAAATGAACAATACGTGCATTTGTCCTACCCCTTTCTCATTATAGGCACACATTGCAAGTGGTTAAGACACTGTGCCTGTTAACCAGGAATGGTTTAAGAAGCAGCACCTGCCTCAGTGGGTGGGCAGGCCAGGGTTTGAGACCCAGGTCAGCCCCACAAGACAGGGTGAGCTCCTGTCCTTAGCCCAGCTCTGCAACGCCAGCTGGATCCAATTGTATTGGCTCTGCCTTTTCATTGGACTAATTCAGTGGCATGTTGAGGAGGGATTTGCTGCTTGGGTAACAGCCTATCCTCCATAACAATCTAACCCAGGCTTTTGTGCTTTGCGTGCAGGTATGCAGCACAGAGCACGATACCATAGTTTCTCAAGACTGACGGAGGCCTGCATTGCATACAGTTCTCCATAGTACATGAACAATATATAAAAATAATATATTTTGTAGCTCATTACGTAGCTCCTTGTAAGTGATAGCAGAATGGGGCTGAATTTGCCTTTATTCCCATTTTCCATACCTGACTTTGTCAAAGTTCATTGTATTGCTGTTACTGTGGCTAAAGTAATTTTAATCCAGGCTTCTGTTGGCCGAAGCTCTCTTTAAACAATCAACCTAGAGCCAGATCATTATAAAGACAAGTCTTAATCCTGGGAAGTAGAACTGCTTGGTATTTAATGAGAGAGTGAGAATGCTGTTTAACCAGTAATTACATGTCAAGTTTCATCAAATGACTGGATTATTTAAAAAGTGTCTACCAGAGAAACTGATATCACAGAAGCCTATCACAGTAACAATGCTACACCTTTAGTAGCATTGATTTCTTTCCTCATCTTGATTTCTTTTCCAACTGATTTATTACTTAAGGGCTTCTTCCATGAAATCATGCAAAGAGATCTAAGATATCGTAGGTTTGCATCACTTTTGGTTATTTTTCCCAAATCCTGTATTTAAATCAATATTTGTGTTTCCAGTCTTTCTTAATGGAGAACTGATAACTGCTTTCAACATTTTGTAGTGTGAGAATAAATACATTTTAAAAAATGCAGTATTTTGGTTATACAGTCTTGTCCTAAAGATGGATTTTTCTCCAAATTATCTAAATTTTATTACGTAGCTAAAAGCCAGATAAGGGCGCAATCCAGAGCAAGTTCAACCTGCTCTGCCCTAACTGCTCTCTCCTAACTATTCTGTATCCAGAGCAGAAAGTTATGCTGCATCCAGAGAGTCAGGAAGCCTGGGCTGCCGTAACTGCTCCAGAGCATGCTAAGTCAGTGACAGCTGGGGAGGGCTTGCTCCTGAGTAGACCCCCCTCAGATCACACTGAAGAAGGAACAGCTGTGGTGCCTACATTATAAGGAAGCTCAGCAGTTCCTGACAACCAGCTGCAGTTCTTCTAGTGCAAGATGGATGCTTGGAGTGGCCTGCTGTATCCTGAGGTTAGTGGGCTGCCATAGTTGTGCCATAACCTGAGGTTGAGAGGCAGGGATTGCAGCCAGGCTGGCCAAGAACTCAGATTTTTGATCAACACTACCATTCTTACTCAGGCCTTATCATGGACCCCGATGGGTCTACTCATTACTATACCTGCTCCTGAGGTGGTATATCACTGAAGGCTGGAAGAGGGCATTTCTGCCTTGAAACAGGCTTTGGATACAGAGTAACTGCTCTGCCCTAGGCAATGCTAAACATGCCCTCAACTTGCCTCTCCTGAGCTGCTTAGGCTGCCCCAGTTCGGGCAGAGCAGGTCCACCTCTCTTAGGGCACCCTATCTTGCCTTGCTCTGCCCTAAGCCTCTTCCAGAGTAACTGGGCTGGAGCATCTTGCAGTTGCTCCACCCTAGTGATAGATAGGGCACCCTAAGGCCTCTTATGAGCAAGGAATAGTTGCTCTGGATTGGGCTGCCTATGTCTTTCCACATAGACAAGGGGGGCATTTATTTTAAAAATGAAAAAGAGGGATAATTTCAGTGTACATTTGAAGTCCCTAACAGCAAAGAGCAATGCCCAAGAGAGCACAGTGCAAAATACTCTTTGTTTTGGCAATATGTTGTATTTTTGCTATTTAATTATTCATCCGCTTGCTTCTTAAACAGAATATGCTGTAAACTTTTTTCCTTAAAAGATTAAATATCTTTTTCTTGTCCTGTCCCTCCCGCAGACGGAAATTATTATAGGCATTTATTAGCGCAGTACTACTCAAAACAGTGGGGTTCAACCCCCATGTTCATGTAAAAGTCCCTGCTTCCTTTAAGGGGAAAGCAGCAGCACAATTTCAAGACTATTGATGAAGGGAAACGGGGGGGGGGGGGCAATATTTTGCTCCCCATGGGTCATGCCAGATTATGACAAAGTCTGGGGAGCCATGTGGAGCCTTGAAGATTGCTGGCAGAGCTTCCCATAGCAGAGTGATCACCCATGAACATTTTAACATACCTGGATGGGATTGCAGCCTCCTGGAGGGTCATAGAAACTTCATGTCCCCCTCTGTGAGATTCCCTTCTACATTAGTGTGTGTCAGTCTGTACTTCTGGTCTCAGAAGCTTCCAGCTCAGGAACTCCATCTGAAAACCAAAAAGTAGATTTTGATTGCAAATTGGAGCTCAGTTCTGTGGAGGGGAAGCTCACAGAGGGGCTTCCAGCCTCCAGGAGGCTGTACATGCCCCCATGGCATGTTAAAATGCTCCGGGGTGCCCACTTCTCAGTAATGGCTTAATGATATCAGGACACCATTTTTGGGTCACTCCCTGTAAAGGAAAAGTACCTATTTTATGTTTCAATGTTGGGCAACAACCCACCAGTTTAACCACTGCTGTTGGTAATTACCAGTTGTATTCTATATACTGGTACAGTATATACAATACTCGTATATAGGGATGCAGTGGCTTTGTGGTTAATGGTACTGTTCCTGTTGATCTGAAGATTGGCAGGTCAGCAGTTCAAGACCCGAATGGGCTGCAAGTCAGGGTGGGCTCTCGTCAGTTGCCCAGTTCCTGCCAACCTAACAGTTTGAAAGCATGTAAATAGGTACCACTTCATTTAAAAGGTAATAGCTTTCCATGAGCCTCAGTGTAAAGTCATGCTAGCCACATGACCATGGAACAACGCTGGCTCTTTGGCTTAGAAACAGGGATGAGTACTGCACCCTACAGTTGGTCATGACTAGCAGTACAACCTGTGGGGGACACCATTACATTATATACAATATATACAGTATCTATACAACATCTGTACAAGGTATATATACTGCTGTTATATATTGAACATACGGTAGATGCTTTTGTTCCATAAAAGCCTTTGAATCTTAATTCAGTCTTCTCTGCAGCCTCTTAGGTATTTTGTACATTGATTCCAAAATATTCTTCAGGTTATTTACTGGACATATCATTTATTTCTGGAGACTGTCAAACTAATATCTTTAAATCCACTGCTGTGTGTCTTTGCTTTTTGGGAGCTGGCAGTTCCTTTCACAGAGGCAGTAGGTGTCAGCCGCAGGGTGCTCACCACACTAAGACAGTGGAGGAGAAGAGGTTGTGAAGAGGTGACACGAGTCAGGAAAGCTTTGCATCTCCTTGTGCTGCGAATGAATTTGAAGATCCTCCCTGCCTTCCCCAGTGTGTTTCAGACTGGAGAGCTTCTGTTTTGTCTCTGCAGGGGTGCTCTTGGCAGTAGCTGCTGTAGCCTGCTTCGGATTCAGCCTCCCACTGACCAGATATCATGCCTTATCCCTGCAGGGTTCCTCTTAATCAGGCTGGTTCTTTTCTTCCAGTATCAGCTTCAATATTCTCTTGGATAATGATCAGTTGAAGTTTATGAAAGGTGTGATGTTCTTCGGTGTTACCGTTTTCCTGAAAACAAGAGAGGTCTTGATAAGATTAAATAGAAATTCCTACAAAACGACTCTTGAAAAAGTTGCTGGCCTGCCCCTCATTTTGAAGGTTGATTGAAGGAAACATGTCACTCTGAAGACCACTACCTCCCTGCTGGTGATTAGATGGGGATGGTGCACGGTGCTCGCAGCGATGAGGGTGGCACAAGGACTTGCACATAATGGGACATTTCCGACACTGCAGAATCCTCCCACTGGGCAGATATAAATGGTGCTCTTTTTGTATCAGAAATTAGAAGCATTCAGAAGCATATATCCAGCAGAGCAGTTAGAAAAAAATTAAGAATATTGCAGAATTGAGTTTTTATGCACAATGCATAATCAACCTGTGGAGAATATTGCCCTGGAGGTCCTATGAGACAAATATAAAGAACTTTTTTTTAAAGTGTCATTTTGCTGTAGAATGGCTCAAAAGAAATATCTGTGCCATTAACTATTTGAGGTTAGACCTCTCTCCCTCCCCCTTTCATGATACTAAGTTGGAAGAAATAAAAGTTTAAATGTACTCAGCTTTATGTAGGTGGTACTTCTGTTTTTGATAAACTACAACCTAGATGCAGACAATGCTTGTTGTTTCAGTCCATATACGATCCATGAAAACCAACCCTCTCAGATTTATTTTATTATTTTATTCAATGTATAAATGTATTTTATTGCTTTTTTACTGTTTTTACTAAATGTTTTTAGCCTGTTTTAATTGTTTAGTTTTAATCTAATTGTATTTTAATTATGTCTATATTTATAATTCTATTTTAATGGTGTTTTATTTTTATGTGATGTTAGCCGCCTTGATCTCCTTCTTGCAGGTGAGGAAAGGCAGGGTATAAATCAATAAAAATAAATAAATAAAATACCCTGCCTTTCTACCTAGAAACGAAACCCAAGGCAGCTAACAACATATTAAGGCTGCAATCCTAATGACACTTTCCTGGGAGTAAGAACCATTGAACACAATGGGGCTTACTTTTGAGCAGACATGGTTAGGATTGTGCTCTAAATCTATTTATATTAAACTGAAAAGTCACTGACTGACTCACTGACTCATCAACACCCAGCCAAAACCACCAGAACAAGAAGTGTGAAATTTGGGGAGGGTGTTTCTTTTGTGATGGAGGCACCCACTTAGAACCAGTTGGTGGAAATTCTAACTGGGGAATGAAAAGGGGTTCAACTTGCTTTCATCCCCATACTTTACACTGAAGAATCTGTGACTGATCGACACTCAGCCAAAACCCCTGGACCTAGAAGTGTGAAATTCAGGGAGTGTATTCCTTTTGTGATGGCAGCACCCACTAAGAACTGATTTCTAGAAATTTAACCTCTAAGAGGCTAAAAAGAGGTGCAACACATTTCCGGCCTATCCTTAACATTGAAGATGGACCAACACCCAATCCTAACTTTTCACCTGCCCAGTATGGGTGCCCACAGTTATGGGGGGTTGCTGCATGAGGTGGAGAATGTTGCACAAGAGGGAATTGTGCTGGGGGAATTATTGCACCAGGGAAATATTGTGCACGGGGTTGTTGCATACAGGGGGGTGTTGCATATCGGGGGGGTGTTGCACTGGGGGATGGTGTGCCATGGGGGATGTTGTGCTGGAGGGATGGCACAATGGGAGGAATGGCACACAAGGCAGATGGTGCATGGGGGTATTTTACTCCCACAACATGGGTACATTTCACTAGTACCATAATAAAATACATTTAAAAACCAGATAAAAACATTTTTAAAAACCAAACAATAAAATACAATCAAAACTATTTAAAAACAATAAGACCAGGTTAAAAGATTGGCAGTCAGCAGTAAGATAACCTTAAGCATCTAAAAAGAGCCATCATATGCCTGTCTAAATAAAAGAGTTTTCAGGCCTCGCTGGAAGGACAACAGTGAGGAGGCTTTCCTTAACTCAGAGGGGCGTACATATGTACATATGTTACTACGCATCTAACAGAACACATCTAACTATTTACTGAATGTGCAGAGGGTAGAGGCTGTGGCAGTGGACTATAGTCTGCAATCCTAACTACACTTTCCTGGGAATCAGTACTATTGAATACAGTGGCAGTTACTTCTAAGTAGACATGCTTAGGACTGCGCTGTTTATTTTGCGCCCTCTTATTTTCATACACTGCAGATGTCATGCTATGTGAAGATGGCCCCTCTGAATCTGGCTAGTTTGAAGCAGATTTTGTTTTTAATCTTCCTAGTGAACTTTGAGCAAGAACTTGAACTTCTACTTTCTTATCCAAAACTGGCACATCAGCACAACCGCTTTTGAAAACTAGCAACAGATCAGTACCTGTCTAAGAACAGAAAATCTGTGAGCTCATTTTTGGATCTGACTCATTAAATAACATTTTAATCAAAGGGGCACCATTTTTTAAATCACCTTTGTGTGGGTTGATTAAATTGCCACAATCGATATTAGTATATATGGAAGAATGTGGTTGTGAACAATTGTGTTCGATGCAGGAAATGGAGAAAAAGATTAATTTCTTGTCTTCTTTTCTGATTCAGTTATTTTGAGAGTGCTGTGAATTCCCACATTTAAATGACAAGCTACGTGGTAAATACTAATTACCTTCTAGCTTGAACTATATTGTTGGGTAATTTCCCAAGCGGCAATGCCCATGGCAACCTAATAGGACTGTTCCACACTCTTGAGTTCACCAGGAATAACTCCCGGACACCTACATTTCTTTTTTTGTTTAAGAACAACAGATTGTCTTAAGGTATAATCTTATGCTTATCAAGTCAGAAGTCCCATTGCATTCAATGCTCCTTACTGCCAGGAAAGAGTACATAAGTTTGCAGCATTAGGGCGCAATCCAGAGTAACTACGGGGAGTCCTTGCTCTGGTGTAAGGATAATTTGCTCTGGATTGCAATATGAATTTCCCGTAGGTTTTCACTAGGTGGTGGAGTAACTTTGGGTACACGTAATGTCTCTTACGTGTTCCCATAGTTACTCTGGATTGTAGGGCCTGACTAATACAACCTGATGCAGGGAAACACTGCATCACTTCATCAGATATACCTGATGCATACAACCTGATGCAGGGAAACACTGATATATGGCAATTGCAACAGCACCTTCCTGACCTAGGAGTTGGTTAGGCTTCACCTCTGCAGCCATTTCCACTGTTCATACCAGGATTATGATTTTTTTTAAATCAACTGTCTTTCAAAGGCTTGAAGCAACTTACAAATGGTGGACATACTATAAAGACCCCTGGCTGGTCTCTAGTCAAAGCAGCTTGCAGAATATGACCTGCTTGGTGTCAGCAATTGAACATAATATATTTTTAATTCTCTGTATTAGTAAGATTTATATACAGTTGTGTCTCACATAACAAATTTAATTCATTGTGGAAGCATGTTTGTTATATGAAGCATTCTTTATGTGAAGCGGATTTTGCCATAGGAAATAATGGAAACTCAGACAACCCAAAAAAAAAATTCATATAAAAATATTAACTGTATGTAAAAATGATGACAAAACACTGGAATTGAAGTCTACTTAGGAAGTAATCCTAAAGACACTTTCCTTGGAGTAAGACCCATTTAACACAGTGGCGCTTACTTCTGGGTAGACATGGTTAAGAGGATGCAATCAAAGACACTTTCCTGGGAGGCTTACCTGGGTTGCTGCTGGAAGTTCAAGGTGGCAGGTGGGAGCACTTGGGGGCAGTTAGGGGCAGCAGCCTCTGGCACCCCCAGGCAACTGCCCCCATGTTGGGAGCAGTTAGAGGCAGCAACACTGGCCGGCAGCCCTTTTAATCAGCCTCCGCTTGGAGCATCAGGACTGCATTGCGTGTGCCCATTAGGTACCAGAGGGGTTTGTTATCTGAAGCAGTTTTGTTATGTGAAGCAGGATTTCTTGGAAATTTAGATTTGTTATATGGAACATACTTTATATGGGGCACTTGTTATGAGAGGTACCACTGTACATAGATATGAAGAGGTGTTTTATACCCTAGTTCTGAAGACACACTCTAACTGCTGTTGTTGTCCCTCTTAAAGGGGCAACAGGTATAGCGAAAGCTGAGATCATTAGCAACAGCACCTTCTAACTTGACCCCATGACTGATGTCATGTTACATCTATACGGGCACATTCAATGTTCTAGGTCTTCCATCAGCATCATTTAGGCTGCAATCCCATTCCCACTTTCTTTGGTGTAAGCCTTATTGAACACAGTGGGACTTACTTTTGTGTAAACATGCATAGGATTGTGCCCTTAGTGGCCACTTTGCTTCTCTATAGTACTTATCAAGGCTGGATTTCTCTTACTGACTAGTTGAGTGGGCAAATATTTGCTTTCCTTGTGTGGGGATGAATTACATATTGCACTAAATACGTCATGTTGGTTGTTTGTTAGTTTTTAAATAATAGTGACATTGCAATTGTGGCAAAAAACTGAATCACAGAGTTTTTAGGGCTTTATCAGTATTCCCCTATCAAGTTTGGCTCCTGGCCATGCCTCCTCACTCACTACTTTAAACAGGAAAGGGGTGAAAAAAACTCTTGTTTGCTCACAGTTTTTGTCCATTAAAATTGTGTAAGACACAACAGAGAGAGAAAATGAAGCAAGCAAAACCCCAAAGCACCTCCCGTCAATCCTGTGCTGTAATCCTGCTCTTCTTCACACCATCTCCCATGGGTCACTATCTTAAAACAACCCACCTGCCAGGCCATGTTACATCTATACGGGCACATTCAATGTGGCTTTTAAAAAGTGTCTTAAATAAACCCCATATTTTCACAGGGCATCTGTGAGACGTATTGGGGGCATATGTGAGAATTCTCACTGTTAAAGCATCCCGCAAACTTCTCTGAACAACAGCAAATGAACCACAATTAATCTTAGTTGACTGCTAATTACCTGTAATATCTGATTAGTGAGAAAACTAAATTTAACCACTGTAATTGTGGATTATTTTTATTCTCTGCTTGCTAATTTGTTGCCCATGCTGTTTGGTGAGAGTCCCCCCCCCTTATTCAAGGGCTACTGAGGTTGAAGGACAAAATTAAAATAATGAATGTTTGTTTGTTATTACAGCACAGAAACGAGTCCTGTACAGGCATTTTATAGACTCCAACATTATGATACTGTCAGAGAGATATAACATTTCCCACCGTATTAGCATAGAAATAGCTTTGTTTCCTATTACTTGGTGTAGTTTTCCTTGCTCCTTCTTTGTCATTCAGCTGTCAGAAGTAAAGCAACAAGCCTTCAGTTTGAATTGACCCCCATGGAAAGGTGTGACAAATGGGTCTTGAAATATGCACATAATGAAATCCTTGGAGCTCACACACTTCAGCAGCCCAAGGGTTTTTAAAGTTAACAAAAATGGTCAAGGCCATTGGCCAGGCTCATTTATTCATTCATTCTGTCTTTTAAAAGATTTACTAGCATGTATGCAACACAAGATATCATTGTCATTACACAGAGTAGAACCCCAGTAGCAAACGGATGGAATATTCTTTCAGTTCAAGAGGGGTTTTGGTGGAAATTATTGCCCCAGCTGTTCTTCCATTCACTTTTCCCTGATGAGTCCTGCTTCAGGTACTCCGTCTCACCTGTATCTACACTAATCCCACCCATCGCCTGATAGCCTTTGCCACGACTTGATGGCCATTCTTTACCAGTGGAAGCTTCCAGACAATCTTGAGGGGCAGCCCAAATAAAGTTTGTTGGTCCATGTCACTTAGATCCCCTTTTAACATCTTGCTCTCCCTGTCACAGGAGCACCAAGGCCAAAAGATGTCATAGGGTGCAATCCAGAGCATCTACGGGCAGTCCTTGCTCCAGTGTAAGAACAATTTACTCTGCATTGCACTATGAATTTCCCATAGGTGTTCACTAGGTGGTGCAGTAACTATGGGTACACATAATGTCTCTTATGTGCTCCCATAGTTACTCTGGATTGTAGGGTTAGGCTGCAATCCTCAACACACTTCCTTGGGAGTAAGACCCATTGAACACAATGAAATTTACTTCTGAGTAGACATGGTTAGGATTGTGCTCATAGACCCATAGATCCTGCCTTGCTTATCTTCCTGCCAACCAGATATGGCACCCCCTCTCTATATGATCAGCATTTGTTCCCCCCCAACCCAAGTGTTCTGCTCCTATACTTAGAGCAGCTGTACAAATAAGCTTTAATTCTTCATGCTCTCTTCTTCATGATGTCTTCCTGAGCATTCTGTTACATTATGAGCGGAGTCCAACCATGTCTACTCAAAAGTAAGCCCCATTGTGTTCAATGGGTCTTATTCCCAGGAAAGTGTTTTTAGGATTGTAGCCTATATTGTTTTATCAAATGGATGTACAGAGATCGGCAAAAGCATATAAATAGGGGATCCCATTAATGAACAACTTTAACATTTCTTATGAAGGTAAAGTGGGAAAATTTCAGAAGTTGACATTTGCAGGAAAATACCCCATAGGAGTTTGCAGGAGATTTTGCCTTTTATAAACACTCTTGGCTGAGTGGATTATTTTTCTTTTTTTGTAAAGACAATAAATATGTCATTGCACTGCAATTATCCATCCATTTGCCTGCCAGATCTAATTGCTCTCTTGTTGGTGCAAATGAGGTGCACATGCTGTCACCTGAACATTGCAGTGTTCTATTAAAATGCCATGAAGTTAGCAAACCACATGTTTATGTCTTATGCTTTGCATTGGAAGTAAGGATTAAACTAGTAAGGATTAAACGGAGAATCAACTCTCCTAGGAGTCCTGAGGTTCTCTCATTTATTGTATTGTATCATTTGAGGCACATAAATATGTGTGTATACCTCTTGGGTTGGTTTAATACATATTAAGTATAGTTAAGTGTAGTTATAGTTGGTTTATTACATATTAAGTACACTACTGATAAGCTGCTGGGTTCTGTCGACTGATGGGAATACATAATTTCAGTGTTAAGGATGCCCCTTAAATGTCAAGGATGTTGCTGTATCTAAAACAAACTAACCCCCAAATCCAGAGTAACTAAGGGAGTGTGTAAGAGACTTTATGTGCACCCGTAATTACTGCACCTCATAGTGAAAACCTATGGGAAATTCATATTGGAATCCGGAGTAAATTGTTGTTACACCGGAGCAAGGACTCCCTGTGGTTACTCTGGATTTTGCCCTAATTCTATAGGCTTGAATAGGTGAAATGCCCCAGCTTGCCAATACTAGCAGTGTCTTAGCATCTACAACTCCTCTCAGGCGATATAATAATGGTAATAACAATAATCAGAAACTCTGAAACTGCAGTCTGTAATTAAACTGAAATAGCCTTTCATTTCCCATGATAAGAGCAATAGCAATAATATAATTTTTCCCATCTCATTAGAAAAAAATAATTCAAAAGAGATGTCATTTTCATTGATGTGGCAATTAGAAATCTGCCAAACATTTGGAAACTGCAATTAACGAAAAGATTAGCCCTTTGTGGTTTTTCTTCCAATTGAGTGTCACATAAATGTATGTGGTTGTGCATGGGAGGGGGTTTGTTTTAATTTGGAAAGTCTATGAATTATCTCTAGTGAAGAACTAAATCCTCCAATGCAGGGCACCAGCTTCATATGGAGAGGCCTGTCAGCTGCTTGATAACCTGTAGCGTACAGTGCAATCCAAAATATATTTATTCTGTAGAACATCCCATTGTGTTTAATGGGATTTACTCTAAGGAAAGTATGCAGTGGATGGCGCAGTTAATAAATAACTAGGCAAGAAATGAAATATAATATGAATTGTTCCCTAGATTTACGTCATAAACAATTTTGAAAAATATAAAAAAATCAAAATATTGTTCGGAAAGTACCTTGACTATTGCTACAATCCTAACCGTGTCTACTCAAAAGTAAGCCCTATTGTGTTCAATGGGTCTTACTCCCAGGAAAGTATCTTTAGGATTGCAGCCTATATCATGATGCTATTAATATTGTATTTTGTATGTTTGGGACTGTTTTGAATTTACAGAGTGGCTCACCTGTAAAATGGGTGTCATGCAGTGCTAATGAATAGGTAGCATATTACAGTTTAAAGGAAATTATCTTGCACTGCTGAGCATGGAGTGCTTTGAAACCTTCAAGAAGACCTTATATGAAAGATAAGGATAATTGTTAATTGGTAATTGACAGAGGCAAAGTGAGATCAATATTTCCCTAATGGTGCAATAAATTGGAATAATCTGAGGAAATTCATTGCACAGTCATTAATACATAATCCTTCATGCAGCTCTGTGGGGTAGCCTGGAGCTCTAGGCTGCAATCCTAAAGACATTTTCCCTGGGAATAAGATCCATTGAACACAATGGGGCTTACTTTTGAGTAGACAAGGGTAGGATTCTTTAAACTCTTCACTGTGTCAGCACATCCATCCACCCACCCACTATGTTCACAAAGCTGTTGCAGTCCTTTGAAGAATTAAGGAGGTTCCAGGTGCTGTTGGAATTCAAAGTTGCTGATCAAAGAATAATGTTCCTGCTCCTTCTGAATTTTTGACACGTCTTTTCAAATTCTGTCAGTCTTTTAAAAAAATGGGAGTTCATTTCAACACCCATCACTGAAAAAATGAGGACTGCTTTGGATAAATGCCTGTCTGCATTTACATCTCAAAGGATCCACGCTGGAGCAGTTCAGTTGAGTTTTCCTTCTATGTGGCACTTGTTACTGTGCAATGTTCCAGTAGCGCAGGGACGGCCCAGGAGCCACATCCAGCACTCTGGAGAACTTTAGATGACCCACAAGGTTACCCAGAATCTCAAAGCTAAAAATAGAGTAGCACGAAAGCCTGGGTTGGTTTGTTATGGAGGATAGGCTGTTATCCAAACAGCAAATTCCCCCTCTCCACGCCACTGAGTTAGTCCAATGGAAAGGCAGAGCCAATACGATTGGATCCAGCTGGCGTCGCAGAGCTGGGCTGAGGACAGGAGCTCACCCTGTCTTGTGGGGCTGACCCGGGTCTCGAACCCTGGCCTGCTGGTTAACAGGCACAGCATTTTAACCGCTTGCGCCTCCCACAGCCTTAATAGAATGAAATTATTCCATTACATTGAATGACATTCAGGATCTGTAGTGGCTGAGTGCAGTGGCGTAGCTAGTTTGACACCTGGGGCCCATAATTTTTTGACAACCCATATGACAAATTATTTAATCATTATCAGCATTAATTAATTAATATTTATTGTGTTAATTAATTGTATTAATTCATTAATTAATACAATTAATTCATTAATACAATTAATAAATATATTAATATTTTCATATTTTATACCACCCTTCCTCTAAGGAACTCTGGGTGGTATGCATAGTTCCTCCCCTTCATTTGTACAACAACCCCATAAGGTAGGTGAGGCTGAAAGATAGTAATAGTCTGCCTTCTGGAGCACTTGTTGAGCTCCACTTTCACTGGATTGGGACCATTCTGGTGGCCTTGCATTCCTCTGTGTTCTCCAAGTCCAATGACTGAGAAGCTATTTTTGAAATACTGTAACTTGGAAACCACTGGCTGCACGGAAGTGGTGTGCCATGGTGCAAATTAAGGAGGCTGATGATTGTGCCATCAAAGCATCTAAGGATGAATAATTTAGCTGTTCTCCAGCTGAACATTTATTTCAACATCCAAACACATTTACAGGACCTCACCAATTCTTCCTCCGTGCATTATTTTTCTGGCTGTTAACAGAGAGGAATTGTTATGTGTCTCCAATGGAGCTACAGCTGTACTGGAGATAAGCTTGCTCTTTAGTCAAATGGACTGGCATTTTGAGACACATTAGCATTTATCTGGAGCAAATATGCTTGGGTATTCACATGGTTCTGACAGCACTTCTGAGGACCAGCTGGTAATGGTTAATTAGCTGCACATGTCAAGCTTTGTAGGGAAAGGTGGACTGGTGTGACCCCCATGCAGATGGCTCTCCATGCAACCTGCAACTTTGTGCTGAGCTGTCAAGGAAGTGCTGGGGTGGGTTGTTTTGCTTGGATGTTTTGAAAATGGAAAAAAATAGACTAATTGAGCACTGCAGGAAAAAGTGAAGACAAATGTTCAGGATGACAATTATTTTTAATTATATTCATGTGATTAAAATGTTAGAATACCATGTTTTTCATTATAATGATACTAAGGGTCAAACTTAAATTTATCTTTATGATGAGACTGAAGGTCAAACTACGGGCTGTAGTGGCTCAGCGGTTAAGATGCCGTGCCAGTCAACCAGCTGGCCGGACCCAGGTGCTACAAGACCAAGTGAACTCCCTTCCCTTTATCTAATTATTATTATTATTATTAGATTTATACACCACCTTTCTACCCAAGGTGCCTGCCCGCTTGCTGTCCCTTACCCAGCTCCTGCCAACCTAGCAGTTCGAAGGCACGTAAATGCAAATAGGTAAATAGGTATCAGCTCAGTGGGGAGGTTCTATGCATCTTGGCATATGGTTATGCGAGCCAAATGACCACGGAGACATCTTTGGGCAGCACTGACTCTTTGGGCTATAAATGGGGACAAGCACCACATCATACACTCAGTCACATATAATAGGACACCTTTATCTTTTTAAGTGTCAAACTAGATATGATGTTGATACGCTGTAAAGCAAGCTTGCAGCACCTGAAGAAATTGAAATAGGAAGAATCATAGAATCATAGAACTAGAGTTGGAAGGGACCCAGTAGGTCATCTAGTGCCCTCCTAGAGCATCCCCAACAGGTGCTTGTTGAGCCTCTGCTTGACGATCCCCAGTGAGGGAGAGTCCACCACCTCCCTTGGCAATCTCTTCCACTGCTGAACCACCCTCACCACCAGGAAATTTTTCCTGATAACAGTAAGAGACTACATTTAGTTGAGATTACTTAGGCAGGCAGCCCAATCCAGAGCAACTAATCTGTCCACATAAGAGCCCTTAGGTTGCCCTATCTAACACTAGGTTGGAGCAACTGCAAGATGCTCCAGCCCAGTTACTCTGAAGGAGGCTTAGGGCAGAGCAAGGCAAGATAGGGTGCCCTAAGAGAGGTGGACCTGCTCTGCCCTAACTGGGGCAGCCTAAGCAGCTCAGGAGAGGCAAGTTGAGGGCATGTTTAGCATTGCCTAGGGCAGAGCAGTTACTCTGAATCCAGAGCCTATTTCCAAGGCAGAAATGCCCTCTTCCAGCCCTCAGAGTTATACCACCTCAGGAGCAGGTATAGTAATGAGTAGACCCATAGGGGTCCATGATAAGGCCCGAGTAAGAATGGCAGTGCTGACCAAAAATCTGAGTTCTTGGCCAGCCTAGCTGCAACCCCTGCCTCTCCACCTCAGGATATGGAACAAACTACGGCTGCCCACAAACCTCAGGATACAGCAGGCCACTCCAAGAAGCCCCTTGTATTCACTGTAGAATGTACTGGCATCTCATCAGGGACTCCTTATAAGGCAGGCACCCAGTGGCGTCACCAGACTGGTGCGGCTGGTGTGGGCTGCATTGGGGATGCGCTCCGTATGGGGTGATGTGCCGGAGGAGTTTGACTGTCCTTTGGCAGGCCCCAGGCGTCAGCACACCCATTCAGGCCTACTCCAAGGCGGAGAATCAGCCAGAAGCTGCCACTTGTCTGAAGAGCTGGCCTGAACGGCCATCTGAGGTGCACTGCGCAGAAACACACTGAGCTTCCGAACAGCTTCAGAGGAGACTTCCTTAGAGCAGAGAGAGTCCGCGCCTCTGCACAGCCATTCGGCCTCACTCAGGAGGCGGAGCGGCAGCCGAATGGCTTCAGAAAGAGTACTGCACAGGCACCAACTCTGACGCCTGCACCATCAGAGATGGTGCCTGCGCAGTACTCTTTCTGAAGCCAGTTGGCTTCAGAAACAACTACGCAGGCGCCAACCTTGGTGACTGTGCAGTCCAGGTGGGGGGGGCCGCGCATCCCAGGGATGACGCACAGACTTCCGCACCAGGTGATGTGCAGAGTCATGTCACCACTGTAGGCACCACAGCTGTTCCTTGTTCAGTGTGATCTGAGGGGTGTCTCCTCAGGAGCAAGTCTTCCCCTTGTGTCAATTACTTAGCATGCTCTGGAGCAGTTAGGGCAGCCCAGGCTTCCTGACTCTCTGAATTCAGCCTAACTTTCTGCTCTGGATACAGAATAGTTAGGAGAGTGCAGTTAGGTCAGAGCAGGCTGAATTTGCTCTGGATTGCAGCCTTAGTTTCAATAAGAGCTGAGAATTAAGGAATTATATCTTCTTAGAAGAAGCTGGAAGTGATTCTTGGAAACTAGGTTTTAAGTTAAAAATTATAACTTATAAAGCATGTAAAGATAGATACAGCAGGGGAATTTGTCTTTTTGTGAGTTGTGGAGACAAATGTGTAACATATTTCAAGACCTGCACTCTCAAGATTGGTTTAAAGAAGCCTTGGCACAAATCTATGTACATGAATGAGTATACATACAGCTGCTTGTATGTATGTATATATACATACATACAGTCAGACCAATGGATTGTCTCCTTCAGTATTGCCTACTGTCAGAGACTCTTTAGAGTTTCAGAAGGACTCTCTTCCCAGCTCCATCAGGGCATCCAGAGACTGATCCTGGAATCTTCTGTATACATAGCATGTGCTCTACTAGGCAGTGCTTCCATCCCTGAAAGGATGGATCAAATCTGAAAGTATCAGAGGCTTCTGAGATTTATCTCACTCAACACCTCTTTATATTAAAATGGCCCTAATTTTTTCTACCCTGTGTGAAAAAATTTCACTCTTTGAAATCTCTTCTGCTGTTTACATTTGCCTAATTGACTTTGTATGCTATAAAAGTTTTAAGTGATCTATCACTCAAGATTAAGACTTTGCTATCTACCTTTTGATCAAGCACATCAGTGTGATAAATTAACTTTGCTGTAAGTATCTGAGTGAACATGATTTGCTAAAGATAAAAGGTAGCTCATTATTCACAACTGTGTATGATGCAAATAAATCTGATGTTGTTGAACTTTGAATTGCAAGATGGGAACTAAAACTCCGAGTGAGTTTCCTTAGGTACCTGCTCTGTTTCATGATCCAGCCATGTTTAGGAGTCTAAGGCTGCAATCCTAAAGACACTTTCCTGGGAGTAAAACCCACTGAACACAATGGGGCTTGCTTTTGGGTAGACATGGTTAGGATTGTGTTAGATGACACTAGCAGCCCACCAATATTGTCCTTTAGAATGCAGCTCTAATATGGTAGCTCTGTTGGAATGACGCAGGATTGTACTCTAAGGCTGCAATCCTGAAGTCCACGTAGGCTGGCTCAAGACTTGAGCATGGCCTAGAAAATGCAGTTAGATTAGAACCTGTTTCCAGGGCAGAACCAGGGCAGATCCATATCCAGAATCTGTTTCCAGGGCAGACATGCCCCCGTACAGCTCCTTGGATTTAGGCCACCTCAGGAGCAGGAATAAATCTGAGTAGACCCATAGGGGTCCATTATAAGCCACAGTAAAAATGGAAGCATTTCATTTCTAAGTCTTAGGCCAGCCTAAGCACCACTCCTGCCACTCAACCTCAGAATACAGCACAACAACAACAGCCAATGTCAGGATATGGCAGAACTCCCACAGCCCAGTGAGCATACTGCCTTGTTCTGCTGCTGCTGCTGCTGCTGCTGCTCCGACAGCAGTTAGGACAGCCTAGAGTCCTTCTAGCCCTGTGCATTTGGTCTAACTGTTATGTTATGGCCTACTTAGGCCAGCTTAGCTGGGCCATTCTCTCTGGCTTAACTCAAGATTGCACCCTAAGCCTCTGTTTTATTTTATTTTATTGGGGGGGGGGGGAGTGAGGCTGCACTCTGGAGCATTTGTTGAGCTCCATTTTCAGTGGATTGGAACCATTCTCAGGGCATTGGATTCCTTACAGTCGGCCCTTTCCAATGGATTAAGATATTCCTCTGTGCTTGACCTGAACATGAGTCAAGGAAACATTGCTTACTCATGAGTAAACATGGCTGTGTAGTTCAGTTCCAGTTTCCATAGGACTCAATGCAATTATCAGGAACTTCCTTCTTGGTTGATTTGTGGGGGCTGCGTTCGTTGGATCAGGACCATTCCGGGGGCATTGGATTCCTTTCAGTTGGCCCTTTTCCGTGGATTAAGGTACATTTGCCTACTGATAAGTAAAGGCACAATATACCGGTAACTCAAGTTTCACTTTCCATAGGGCTCCTTACATTTTGTATTTTTAGGTTTTTTGGCCGTAACATTTGATAGGAAAGAGATATTTTCAATCTGTTTTTTGCATTGGATTCTGCTGGAAAATACTCATTCAATCATACATGAATTGATGGGGTTATTCCAAACAATGTTAGTGATTTTAGTGATTTTAGTGATTTTGATCACTCCCACACTAAGTGTGGTACCTGGGTCGTCGTCCCCCTGACTCCCCCCCCCCCCCCCCAGAGATGCCACTGCTTGGATGCAGGAGGCTGGGATTAAAAAGTGATCCAAGGTCTGCAAATGTTGATGGGGAGAGATGTAGGGGGTATCTTCCTACAAGTGACTTTGTGACTAGCAGCACAGTCTCAGAGACCCTTGAACTATTTCCTAGCGGGATGTGGACCTGGGGTTAAGCCTTTTGGAAAGCTTGTCTCTTGTGCTGATGGATTATAGACCCCGTTGTGAGCACTCAGCCCTTCAGAAAGTTTGTGCCATCTTTGTCCTCAAGTATCTAATTTATTTAGAAATGTCAATAAATTATTTAGAATGGTGTTCCTGCTGGTGTCAGCAGTTCCAGGGCGACTTTGAAAATCATTGGGAAATGTTGGCAGGTTCTCAGCGATTCTTAAGAGGTTCTTACTATTAAAGGTTCACAACTGAAAAAGAGATCCAATCACTGATTTTCCCCCCATCATTATGCTGGCATCTTTGCAATAATGTTTATGATGGTTCAGAAACATGAAGAAAATAATTTCATCAGCATTCACCT
Organism: Cryptoblepharus egeriae; assembly: GCA_030015325.1. Classification (NCBI taxonomy): domain Eukaryota; kingdom Metazoa; phylum Chordata; class Lepidosauria; order Squamata; family Scincidae; genus Cryptoblepharus; species Cryptoblepharus egeriae. The sequence goes on from JAREYC010000004.1 coordinate 7,624,756, forward strand.
CTAAGTTTTTATTTATTAAAGAAATGGCACATATTAAGCACTGTGGTTGAGTGGTAAACACTTTATCTACGGTAAATGTTTCCTAAAGCTGAAGGTTTCCCAATGTTTTGGAGCATATTTTGCATGGACAAGCATTCAGAGCACATACCGTATCTCTCCATGGAAATAATGCAGAAACATTTTCACAAAGGATTTATTTTTAATCACATGTAAACAAATGAACAAATTTCTTACTGATATCTGATACTACAAGATATGAACATGTAAGAAATTTATATAGACTTTTGTCAAGTCTTACTTGCAAATTCTGCTCCAGGAATAAAAATGGCATGAATAACACAGTCATCCCACCGTCCCTTTTCCTATAGCTTGCATTTTCCCTAGAGATTAAATGGGGTCTGAAACATCTGCCATACCAAAGGGCCAAATGCTTCTTGTTCTTGGCTTGCCGAGTCACTTCAGTTTTCATAATTGGTTCTTGATATATCCATACTCCAATGATAAAGCAATCTTTGTGGTAAATAATACTGCAAGGACCGTGACATGAAACACTGATCATTTTTTTGCCACTTTACATCCTGAAAATCCACTGAAACAGCTATGCAAGTTTATTTTTATCCATAATCCATTTATATAAAACAGTTGTGATTAATTTTGGCAATGCCTAATTGAATTTCATAAAAAAGGATTAAATCTTTTAAGCTCTGAAGTGTAATGCCGTAATGATGAGGACTGGCTAGATTAACGTAATTTGCTCTAATACTTGACTAAATGGCAGTGCAAAGCATTCTCTAATGGCATCATTTTGTATGCATCTCTTCTCTGGTTTTCTCGGTGATTATTATTGTTTCTTTCTGAGATGAAACATGACTTAAAAGTGCTACATGACTTAAAAGCACACTTTTGGAAAGGTCTGGGTGTAACTGACCTTGAGAGCCTTGGAGAGAAACTTTAGTTGCCAAGGAAGCCACTATCTGGCAGATTCTTTGGGGGAGTTGCAAAAAGTTGCAAGAATGGAAGCCAAATCTTTAATAATTTCAACTCATTGGCATCTTGCCTCTGAAAATGGAGGCTCCATGTTGAGTAGTATCTAGAGACAGGCTTACCCCCAAATCCAGAGTAACTACGGGAGCATGTAAGAAACTTTACATGCACCCGTAGTTAATGCACCACTAGTGAAAACCTATGGGAAATTCATATTGGAATCCAGAGTAGGTTGTTCTTACACCAGAGCAAGGACTCCCCGTAGTTACTCTGGATTTTACCCTTAGCCTCAAGTCACATTTTAAAGCCACCTGCGTTGGTGTTCATCTTATTTTCTTGTGGAGAAGTGTATGAATTGATTTGCTAGCCCAGGGCTGTGGGTGGTGCAAGTGGTTAAGACACTGTGCCTGTTAACCAGCAGGCCAGGGTTCGAGACCCGGGTCGGCCCCACAAGACAGGGTGAGCTCCTGTCCTTAGCCCAGCTCCGTGACGCAACTGAATCCAATCGTATTGGCTCTGCCTTTCCATTGGACTAATTCAGTGGCGTGGAGAGGGGGGATTTGCTGCTTGGGTAACAGCCTATCCTCCATAACAATCTACCCAGGCCTTTGTGCTTCGTATGCAGCGCCAAGCACGATACCATAGTCTTTCAAGACTGACGGAGGCCTGCTTTAGCCCAATCCAGTTAGGCTCATACTCTGGCGGCATGAAAGTTCCACCATCGTAGAGTGCCTTGCTCTGCACCCCTCTAGCTATGCCACCAAGTGGAAGCTTTAAACAAAGGCTAAAACTAAAATATCTGAGGTTTATTAGATTAGGAAAAAAGACAGGGAAGGGCATGTATTTTATAACTTACGTTATGCTCCAAGCCTGGCTGCCTCACCCCCTCTAGCTATGCCACTGGTTTCCACAACACCTTTACAAATGTTGCATGAACACAGGTGTCCAGTTTCCAAGTGGGATGCAGTTTCCATCATGTGTTAACTACAGACATAGCCACTCATTTATAATGTGCTGTCAAGTGGTATGTGAGCCATATCTGCTCTGATATTTAAAAAAAACACTTAGGAGGGCTCAGGAGTAGTAAAACTGTGGTGTAAATTCTGTTTGCCTGTTGGTAAGATGCTACATACAACCACCTATCCAAATGGCTGTATTTTAAACTGATGGTTAAAGTAGGATAAATAAGAAAGTAATCCCTGATGTTGCAATGAGATCCTCAGCTGTGAAAGAATGAAGCATCTCAGGTTTAATTTTTAAGATCTAGCAAACTCTTGCAGGAAGAGGAAAGTTTTCATTTTGAAAACAATATGGTTTTCCGTTCTTTTTGAAAACAATATGGGTTTCGTTTTGAAGCATACCTCCTGTTTTTACTTTTTAAAAAATTCTTACCTTGTACATGCCTGATTGTGTAATTTCTATAGAGGAGATTAGATAGATGGCTGCCACAATAAATCACAAACCACAAGGGTAATGCAACTAATATCAAGATTAATTATCTGCTGATAAGTCATTATAATATTGGATTGCAGTGCTGAAGCTTAATTTCCCCCCCTTGTAATAAGATGAAGGATTTTGACATAGTTGTTTAACTATTTATAACTATTCATTAGAGCCAAACTGAAGCAAGGCGGGCAAGAACATTAGAGTTTCATTACTTTGCTCTGAGCTGCCTGATGATGCTTGACTTCCCCACTGAAAATAATTGGGTGATCCAGGTTTGTCCTGCAGAAATTTGTTAGCATAATTCATGTCCCAAATCTTTTCTCAGATGGTAGGATCCCAAAGCCTGCTGTCCATTTTCTCTGCCCATTTTTTCCACCTGTATGGATACATCAGAAGTGGGGAGGACTCCTGGTTCTGAGATGGTGACTTTAAGAGGCCTATTGGGCAGCAGTTGCCCTGGATGAATGATCAGGCAGTGCAGGTTAGATCCACTTTTGGAGCATTGATCTCAGTCTGATATATGGATAGTGAAAACTGAAGGCAAGGTGGTGCCCCCAACTGGCTCTTCGGAGCAGCAAAGCACATCCATTGGGGGTGACTATAGGTGTCTGGCTCTGAACCTCAGTGGATCACAGTGATGGCAGTGAGCATGCGTGCATGCACACGCACAAACATACAAACCCCTGCATCTTTCAAACCCTGGCTGTTTCCATTGCCATGCGGTTATTCCCATGTTGGTTTCTCTTCTGCCTTAAAACTCATTCTTTTAGCCTCATAGCATTATGTATTCATTGTTCAGAGATGCCAGGGAGTTCTCTTTTCTACCTCATCTGCACAAACCTTTCTTAAACTATAATACAGTTGCATCTTTTTTCCATGTGATTTATTATAAATGATTAAAAGAACTAGAAAAATCCAATATATTGATTTGGGTAACTTTACGCAATGAAGTTTTATAAGATGTGAATATGCTTGTTGTAGAATGAAAAAAGTGTCATAATACAAAATTCTCTCTTTCAGTTGTGAAAACTGGAAACATAATGAAATATGTCAGAAATGCATCTTTCCACAATATTCTTAAGCCATAATATCTCGAATACAGCCATAATATCACAAATATCTCAGTGGGTGGCAGATAGAACCAGGAGTTTAAGCATTCTCAATGACAGTATAGCTTGATGCATGCATACTTCTTAAATCCATAGATCGTAATATCTTGTGAACACTCAGGAAGTCTAAGAGCTGGTTCACATAAGCATATGCATGCATCTTTCACTTGATTTCTCGACACTTGGGGTCTTGGCCATTGCAGGGTCAGAGCTGTAATTCCATTTTTAATGCCAACCATTCTGCATTTATCAGTGAGATGAGGCTTTTCCAGCTAACCTGCCTGAGCCAAGAGCATCATGGGTGTCTTTCTTTTGAGCTAACCAACCAGCATTGAACCGAGTGCGGAACAGACTCTTCTATTGGCCCGATATTTAGAAATAAATGAATATGAACTGGAGATGGTAGCAGAAGAATCCAGTTACTTACATGGCCTCATGTCAAGCAAAAGGTCCATTGCTAAGTAAGATGATGAGTTCCCCATTAGTTTCACTTTCTGGTTTGGGAACAAACCACAATTTCCTGAGTTTGGCATAAGAGGGAAGTGTGGTTTATTAAAAAAATTAAAATGTTTGCTTCTGATCTTCTTCATTCATGTGCAAAAGATGAAGAAGGGAACCAGGAACATGAAACCAAAACATTTGTGGCAGGGTCTCTCTTCTCTGTGCATGCACCTGTCCATCTGTGTTTTGTCCGGGACGGCATATTACCTTGCAATTCAGTCTGGAGCCAGGTGTCAACACCTGAAACAAGGATGAAGGGTATGGGAGAGAACAAACTCTAAAAGATAGTATACCTTCCATTTCCCTGCTGGGATCCCTGCAGCACCAGTGCCAAGAAGGCAGCTTCCCTCTGTGTCAAATGTTTTAAATAATTGATAGCAAATGTATCAACCTGAAACCAAGCATGATAGTAATTCACGCAGCACAAAGGGAGCTAATAAAATATAAAAAAGGTTGGCTCTACCTCTGCAAGATAATGGAAAAGGGACACTAATATCCATTGGTAGCCTTCAAGTGGATATCATATGTTCTTTCATCTCTTGGTGAAGATAACTGAACAGGCTCTGATTTTCTGAGCTGGAGTGACAGGTGATGAAGAGGAACTGCCAGAGTGTATTATTAGAAATAGTGCTTTTATTGCGCCTATTCAGCTATCACTGTAGACAGGCCGTTGCTGAAGATGGATGGATGCAAACGCTATACTTTTGGAATTATGGCTCTTTGTCCATCTCTTTTGTGCATTCAAGACCAAAAAACTCTTGGACCAAAAAACTTGTAAGCACGTAAACAAATATTGCATGGCTACTCCTGTTTTGAGATGTTGCTCTTGTTTATGGTGCCCCTTCCATTTAATTTCAACTGTATTAACGACATGAAATGGGTTCAAAGGAGGGCAGCCATGTTAGTTCAAGTGGAAGATCTTCAGGATAATTTAGGTGGTGATAGCAAGCAAGCAATCCTCTCAATCTTTCTCTCTCCCACAAGTATTCTGAAAAGTGTTTTGGATATGAGCAAGAGAATATTGAAAGCTTCCACCTTCCCACAGTAGCATTTGCTCCTTCCTTGGATGCCAGCAAGTCTCCATTCCATTTGGAAGAGACACATAGCCTTTTCCAGGCAAACTGAAGCCTAGTTTTCACTGTCGTGCTTAACCTGTGCTTGACCATTCACTGTAAATGGGGGCTCATGCGATAATGTTTCTGCAGAAAAGTCTCTATACATATATACCTAGCACCAGTGATGGGCTTCAAAGAAATTAACAACCGGTTCTCTGCCCATCTGGCAGCCACTTTTAAATGGCTATTTTTAAACTTTTCATGGCCTATCTCTCATTAACAACCGGTTCTATAGAGTAGGTGCGAACCTGCTGGTGCCCACCACTGCCTAGCACATGCTAATTTTTGAAAGCCACTTGAACAGGTAGAACCTCCATTCTCTGAAAGGCTTCTGGTTTACACAGAGCAATAATCATAACATGTTCAAAGAGTATGGGCAAAATCCAGAGTAACTACGGGGAGTCCTTGCTCCGGTGTAAGAACAACTTACTCTGGATTCCAATATGAATTTCCCATAGGTTTTCACTAGGTGGTGCAGTAACTACAGGTGCACGGAATGTCTCTTACGTGCTCCCGTAGTTACTCTGGGTTTGGGGGAAAAGTGTGCTGGAAATTGTGCTGCTTTACAGTCTTTATAATTAAGTATATAATGTATTACTTGATTTCAGAGCCTACTCATGACTGTGTTAGATCATCTTTCACATGGTGTAATTGTCAGAGAGATGGACTGGTCTCTAGAAGAACCAGGTTCAAATTCCCCCTTGGCTATGAAGCTTCCTGGGTGACCTTGGGCCACTCACTCACTCTCAGCCTCACCTACCTCACAGGGTTGTTGGGAGGAGAAAAGATAAAAGTTTTGTAAGCTGCTTTGGGCATTTGCATTAGCATTGAAAAGGCAGGGTATAAATCCAATCAATCATACTAAGTTGTCCTTGCTTTAGTTTAATCACATGTAACTCCAGTAATACTTTTGATCCATGAGCATGATCCGATCCCCAAGTACAAAATGCACATGCTACTGGTCTGAACTGTTTGTGCATGTGGATTTTTTAAGTGCTACAAATTCAATATGCATACTTAGTGACTAGGAAAGATGTATCCTTGGATTTGTCCCCTCATGTAGAGACAAATAATAAAAAACTTTTACAAGTTCAAATGTGCCATGGACAATTTGGTGCTCAAGAATACAAAAAAGTATCATCTGAACAATTCTGTATCATATATGTCAGAACATGTTCCAGAATCTTTTGCAGGATAAAAAGTCTAGGAGATACACCAGGGAGGATGAAAAATACTTGCCTAAAGGATTTGTTGGATCCTTTTTCACTTGGAATCTTCCCCGACAAGATTTCAAAAGAAGAGAAAGATAAATTCAATAGGAGGATGCTGTCACCATTGCTTGTGTTTGAATGACAGCCCTGTGATGACAGTGACATGCTCTCAGCATGCTCTCAGTTCATGTTTGGGACTTTTTCAGGTCTCGCATTTTCAGCACTGCTATTAATACCCATGTCTGCTGAAAGTTTTACAAGAACGGGTCTCGTCAAAAAGCTTTCCTTACCTTGGGCAGCTGCTCTCCTAGATAAATTGCTTGATTTAAAGTGCAGTTCTACCCTGCTAAAAGGAGTAGCAACTAGCCACAGGTTATGTGTGTGTAACAAATACAAAGAACTTGACTGGGTCCTGTGGTTTCAGATCTGAACATGCCATGCGCTATGTCTTTCTGCTGTCAATCTTCTGTGCAGTGATGTCAAAAATGTTGAGACTTTGAAAGGCTGATTATTTTCTGCTTGGAATCTTCTGATGTGAAAAAGACTTTGCTTGTGAATGAATGTGCTTGCAAGAAACTTATGGTGACCCACAACATCTTTGGGAGTATGCATTAGACAGCTAAGAGGTACTGAGCATTTCCCTTTAGTATAACAGAGAATGGTAATGGTTGTTTTTGAAAACAGGTAGAAGGGAAAAATGGGAATATGCCTTAATTTTGATTATTTTTCTCTTCATTTATGTCAGGAAGTAGTTGGAAGCAAATTCAATGAACTCTAAGGAAAAAAATAATTAAAAAAATAAATTGGAGTGTAGTTTGGAATACAAAAATATATTTCTCTCTTCTTTGCCCCTGTTGTCTTGAATGGCTCCAAAGGAGAGGGGAGGAGATGGGCTGCTTGGAAGCTGTGATGAGGCTCCCTGCGAAATGCTGTGCTTTGTACCCCTTCCAGCTATTCCCCTGGCCCATCATATCCTTTAGAATTAAGTGTTTGTTTCAGCTGGCAAATTTTGAGTGCCATCAAAGTTTATGAAATTGTTGTTTAATTACCTACCAGGAGAAACATTTGGTTTCTCTGTCTTTATATCACAATAATATACTCTGCATAACTCTCACATGTAGTACTTTGCTGTAACCTAAGGCACAATCCAGAATAACTATGGGACCTCTTACATCCATGTAGTTATGGCGCCACCTATGGTAACCTATGGGAAATGCATAGATCTGTCCAGAGAAAGTGCCTCATAGGTCGATGTAAGAGGTCCCATAGTTACTCTGGATTGTGCTGCTAGTCTCAGAGGGATGAAGGTATGGATAATAGTTACAAGTTGGTAAGCAGGTGAAGCCATAGTTCTGTCCCTATGAAAGGTAGGTCAGTGTAATTAAAATATTTTCTGACTTCAGGTGAGATGTGCAAAATCCAATTTAAAAAAATTAATTCCAGACTCAAAATATTGCAGTTGGCTCCTTCTGAACATCAGGTGTGTTCAGTTGGCTTCTGTCCAAAAGATGTGCTAAACCTAAATCTCCAAACCACAAGCCACTTCAGCTAAAATATTGAGACTTCAAATGATGCAGGCTGCAATCCTGAACACATTTTCCTGGGAGCAAGTCCCAGTTGTTGTAATGGGGCTTACATCTGAGTAGACATATAATGGATTGTGATCTCAGTCCCATTTGAAATTGATGGGATTAAATCAGTTAACCCTAATATTTCCATTTAGCTGGGCTTTGGATTATAGTGATATAGAGATGGGAAAGACTAGTTGAAATTCTTCTCTGCAGAGATTGAATGTTGCAAGAGAGAAGCATAAATGTAATCTACTGTTGCGGACTCAAAAAAAAAATCTATTTTACTCCAGGAAAACAATGCAATAAATGCATTCTTGAAAAGGCTAATTGATTTTCTTGACCCTCTCTATGGATGAGAAATCCAAGAAAGTCTGCAATATGTTTTGGTTTGTTCTTTTTGTATTTTTTTGTTTGTTTTTTACAATTCCTTCCAGCTTTCATTGTAAGTTGCATTATGTATCACCCAGATGTGGCAGGTTATAGAGGTGGGGCTTGCAGTTACCTGAACAGACAATCCAGGTGGTGTGTGAACTCCAAATGTACAGTATTGGTTGTGAAACTGCCATGTAACAGGTCTCCCATCCAATCATGTTCCAGTATAGAAATTGCCTTCAAAGTCTAAGAGCACAGTCCTGACCACATCTACTCAAAGGTAAGCCCCCTTGTGTTCAGTGGGTCTTACTCCCAGGAAAGTGTCTTTAAAATTGCACCCAAAGTATTGAGCTAAGGAAGGCAGAGATTGACAGGCACTGATCAGTGCAAAGCCAAATACTGTATTTCAGAGAGAGAGAGAGAGAGAGAGAGAGAGAGAGAGAGAGAGAGAGAGCGCACCAGAAAAAGACTGAATTTTAACAAAAATCTCAGCACCAATGGTGGAGCCAGAGGGGGAGCAAAGCAAATTGCTTTCAAGAAGCCCCACTATGGCATGCAAGCAGCCCTTCCCCTTCAGAGTCGTTCTAAATGGCTCAGCATGATCCTTTATTTATTGTAGGTTTTTTGTTAACCAAGTGTATAAAAGATTGAGTACATATGGCTGCTTATGTACATGCACCAATGGGCATCACAAGCTCAGAGTGTAATTTTCAGTTAAATGATTTTGTTCCTTTTTCTTAAATTATGTTTGATTCCCCACCCTCCACAGTTCAGAAAACTAAATTTCAGCAGGGAATGTTTCCTTTTAATTGATTTTTAAAAATGCACTCATACAGCTCTGCATTAAAGTCTTCAGTTACTTATGGTGTTGGGTTAAGAAATGAAAGCATTAATCTTCAGCTCTCACTATTAAAGGGATTGTGTATTTGGTGTCCTAAGGATTTTTTGCATTGTTCTGGGTTTGATAAAGGGTCATGCAGCAAGACAAGCTTAGAAACAACCAGGGTCTGGGGCTGCTGCAACAATTAAGAACCATTTATAGGGAGGACTGGAGAAAAAAAATCACATCAGTAAGAATGATAATACCTAATATAAAAGTAATTATTACAGTAATTATTACAGTAATAATGATCAGTAATAATGATTACACCTCCAGAAAACCAGGAAAGGATGTGTGGCCAAAAAGGGGGAAAGGGGTGGAAAGATGAGAAATTAGAAATATAGGAGAATATATTAGGAGAATATAATATATTAGGAGAATATATTAGGAGAAAAGGAGAATATAAATATAGAGGAGAAAATAGAAATATATGCAGTTGAAATATAGGGTAGGTGTGGATAAGTGGGCTATTAAATGGTTTTTGTTAGTAACTTTTGTACCCTTATTTGTAAAGGCACAATATAGGCAGGTGGATGAAGCAAACTTGTCCACACTATCCTGCAATAAGATAATTTTTCAGGGTGTTTGGAAGATGTAATAGTTTTATTTTTATGATCTTTCTCTACTGTTGCTTTCACAATATAGCAGGTCTTCAGTATGTTCCACAGGTTGGGTGGGACTTGAATTATTTTGGAATTTTCTGGATTTTAGAATATTTGCATAAACATACTGAAATATTTGTAGATTGTGGACAGCCACCTTGCAGGCAAAGAAAGTAACTGACTTGATGTGGCCTGCAGTCTATTGACTGGGTGAATCCTCCTGCTTGCCTCTTTCCATCACCCTCATTCAAACTTGATAGTCCACATTTGCAAGAATGCCATAAAGCCACGAAATGTGATGTGGATCATGGCACATACATCAATAATATTATGAATTTGTAACTCAAAACAGTTTGGGCTCAGATTATTTCAGGAAACACTGTTGATCTTTGTGCCAAGGTTTGATTTTGTTTGCCAAAGTTTTTGACGTTTGGTTGGCTGATAAAAGACCAGGGCTTGACTTACCCCCAAATCTAGAGTAACTACGGGAACACACTTTACATGCACCCGTAGTTACTGCACCACCTAGTGAAAACCTATGGAAAATTCATATTGGAATCCAGAGTAAGTTGTTCTTACACCAGAGCAAGGACTCCCCGTAGTTACTCTGGATTTTGCCCTAAGTTATAACCTCTTGACTAAATTGACTCGGCTTACCTCTTGACTAAGCTTCGTTATAACCTCTGGACAATGAATGCAGATCAGTTTATTTCAATGAATATATGGAATAATTTCAGACCCCGTATCCTCCTTTTAATGGAATACATTCTTGTTTTCATTTTTTAGGACTGTACTGTTAATTTTTATTTTGCCCCACAATATATTAACTACTTGTTGTAAGTATCCCTGAGGCAAGGTGTGCATCTCAAAAATAAATATTCTTAAAAATCTGTTTGTCTCCCCCCTGAAGATTGGGTGTCTTTTTAAATAAGCATCTCGCAGAGAAAATATAGGTCATCTTACAGTGATCTTCCTGTGCAAGAAGAATCTTTCTGTGGCTCCGTTACCATCTTTCAAGGCTGCTTAAGGACTTTCTGGGAGCTGCAGTGCTGTAACTGGAGGGCTTTACATTTTTTCATTGGGATGCATGACATTTACTGTCAGAAGTGCAGCAGATTAGAGAGTTAGATTTGAATGTGTTGGGGGAAAAACAGGATTTTCAAAATCCTATGCTCAGTTCCTTGCTATGTGACTCACTTCTGTGTAAACACGTGAAAAACTGTTTCAAGGCTTTAGTAATGTTCATTTAATTGTCCTCTCACTCATACAGTAATGCAGTATTTCATCTTGTATCACCATCTTTTTTAAAAATAAAAATGCACAATAACTTTTTTCCTCTTTCAAAGCCCGTGGCCTGACTTACTGTACCATTGATTATAGTGATAAGCTGGAGATAAAAATAGCATATTCTCAGAGTGTTTCTGCTTCATCTGATGATACGATTTTCACACTTCCAATATTTGGTCGAGCCAGAAGCTTTTCAGTTAACTAAAAGGCATAAAGAATATGCACTCTCTCACAGATCTAGGTATATGTGACAGTAAATTTGCATCAGAAATTCAAGAGAAATTTTCTTTACTAATTTACTTTCTTAGTCATATGAATAAGTGGCATGCGTCTTACATAGAACAAGAATCATAACACAGTATAGGTATAGGCAGGAGCATTGTTAAACAGGGTGCCCATATAGAATGAAGGACAGAGGGCCTCTGCCTTTAAACATTTCATAGAAGAGGGAATTGAGGTTCATCATGAAAGGGTTTAAGAAGCAGCACCTGCCTCAAAGGGTGGGGGCTGTTAACCAGAAGGTCAGTGTTCGAGCCCCGGGTCACCACAACACAGGGTGCTCTCCTGTCCTTAGCCCAGCTTTGCGACACAGCTGGAACTAATCGTATCGGCTCTGCCTTTCCATTGGACTATTTCCGTGGCGTGGAGAGGGGGGATTTGCTGCTTGGGTAACAGCCTATCCTCCATATCAATCTACCCAGGCCTTCGGCTTCGCATGAAGTGTCGAGCATGATACCATACTCTTTCAAGACTGATGGATGCCAAGGCAGCTTCTGCCAAAGAGATGCTTTTTAGTGGCCACGCTGCTGCAAACTCTCCCCCTGCCTTGCTGGGTGCAAGTCTGAGATCAAGGCTGTGCATACATAATAAATAAAATAAAATCAGGTTTGAATGCTCTACAGCAGGCTTGTCCAACCTGGGGCCCTGAGGGCAGCATCTATGGGCTTTCTAAGCCAAATGCGGCCCTTGAGCCTCAGGTTGGACAAGCCTGCTCTACAGAGACATGCAGAAACTGCGGACAAAGATAATATTAGGATTAGCTGATGGTGGGTACTGAGACCTCAATCAACCCACTCAATCCCGGAAAACATGACTGTTTGTCCCCAGAAACACATCTAGAATTGGTTGGACATGCAGAACTCTGCTTCCATGTGTGATTCTTCCTTGCTATATCAGGGCAAGCTCTGACAAGCCTCTTCAACATTTAATATTCACCTGTCAACTGGTGTAATGATGGTTGCAAGTAGGAAGGCAAAAATAGCATTTCCCCTCATCTCATGGAGCGTAATATTCTTCCCTTGACTTTGACAGGCACTTTTGGAGCTGTGAAGATAGAACCGATGCCCATTATGCACAATCATTTTTATACTATAATGCTGTAAACACCATCTAGCAGCACTTTCTGTGGTTCTGTTGCTTCTGGATCGCTTCATTTATATTTGAAAGAGGGCTACAAAAAGCAATTTAGTAAGAAATAAAATTAATGGAAATCTTTAGATTAAGTGGGAAAATCTGCCATTAACCCTACAATCCAGAGTAACTACAGGAGAACGTAAGATACATTACATGCACCCATAGTTACTGCATCACCTAGTGAAAACCTATGGGAAATTCATATTGCAATCCAGAGGAAGTTGTTCTTACACTGAAGCAAGGACTCCCCGTAGTTACTCTGGATTGCACCCTAACAACTGGTTTGAAAACTCAGATTCATAGTACATTCCAGGGCAGGTACAGGCCCTTCCAGGGGAGGTCCAGCCTTGTGCTTGTGTGCCTTGATTCTTTTCCCACCCCCCAATGGGACCTGTTCTTGTTGCAATGATGAATTGAAATGTTGGCCTTTTGCCCCATTTTGGGTAGTCCTTTTGCTAGCCTATGAGCTTATAGGGACACCTTCCAATTACTTTTGACACATCTACATTTAGGGCAAACTGAGAGTCAGTGCTGGCTGCCAATTCTGTACTTCTCCAAGACTAGTGTTGGGGATCCAGTGGTGGCCTGACCCATGCCCATCAAAAGTCTGACCAGCTAGACCAGTTCCTAAACCATCAGTACTAGTAATGGTAGTCACACGCAATTCACCATCAGCAGCAAGTATGATGTCATGGGAAGGGGGGCAATGCAAGGCATTGGCATCCTGGTGCCAGCACCCAGACCTATGAAGTCATTCCCGCTGTTGCAGAGTGATAGCAGAGTCTTATCATGTGCAGAATTTGTTTGGGCAGAGATGCCAGTGACTCACTTGGAGACTTCCCAGAGTTCTCCCTTTATGAAGAGTAGGCTGTGTTCAGAACTATGATCAAATAAGCATTATGTCCCTTGGCACTGGTGCTGAGAGTCGGACTCTGAACCATGTGCCTGGCTACGTCTGCACAGCAAAGATAAAGACCAGGTAGTAGGTTATAGTTGAAGAAGTTCAGGTGTATTTTCTGGATGAAGAATTTTGCTTCTGGGGAAAAAAGAACAAAAAAACTCCACTTGAGATCTTTTCCATATCGCTTGCAAAATCACCTGCAGCCACACTTGGCTGGTGAGAACATGAGGAATGTTGCAAATTCTGGTTATTTATAACTGTATGTGATTGGGAAGATACTATAATGCATGCAGCCACATTTATCCCCACCAGGAATCTATAGTCAGATATATAGAAAGAGAGATAGTCCATGAGTGTGTGCATGTGTGTGCATTGACAAGAAAAAGCAGGCTTCCGTCAGTCTTGAAAGACTATGGTATCGTGCTCGGCGCTGCATACGCTGCATGCGAAGCACGAGTGCCTGGGTTGGATTGTTATGGAGGATAGGCTGTGACCCAAGCAGCAAATCCCCCCTCTCCACTCCACTGAATTAGTCCAATGGAAAGGCAGAGCCAATACAATTGGATCCAATATGATTGGATTGGATTGACAAGAACTGCTGAAGGAAATTGTATTTTTAACTGGCTGTGATGTGGACAAAACTCAATTATAATTTTTTTTCTCTCAATTCATGCTGCCTATTTGCCTCCTATTCTTATAGTGCACGTTAGCAGAATCTTTAGTAACATGCTGTGCAATCCTAAGCATGTCAACTCAGAAGTAAGTCCTATTGTATTCAATTGGGCCTACTCCCAGGAAAGTGTGGTTAAGAATGCAGCCTCAGTTGTCTCCCTGCATCCAGGGATGTGCTGATCCACTGTGAACACTTGGTGATCCACTTGATCCAGGTTACCCACATGGAATTAAGTTCCAAGTTCCTTCAAATTTAAAGGGTTTTTTTTAGGGTCAGTGCTTACGCTACTGCATAATGCAGTATAGGGTAAGCTCCATCTAGGAGACCTCCAGCTGCCTTCCTCCCCCCACAAGATAGTAGCTGTTCCTGCACCACTGTCCCTTGGCATGGGCAGTACTGCAATGTGAAATTGGGGTGAGATATAAAAATTCATAAAGGATTTTTTGAATCATGAGAATGATTTCAAGTACATTTTTGGCCTTCTGATATCTTCCTACCGGAAATAGAAATGGTTAGACGTCAGCTTCATATACTCTAAATATATGCACAATTAGTTTTATAATTTGTTGTAACCCTCTCTACCCAAGGCAAATGGCCCATGGAACATAAAGGGGGAATTTATAGTGTATCATTTCAGCATTCAGAAAGGGTAGATGGGAAAATAATTTGAACAATGCCGTTTAAAGCAACTTGACCAAATATTTCTTAGAAGAGGTTGATTTTCATCTTTGCCCAAAGACTGTGCTGTAAATCTTATTTATGATAACAGATTGAATTGCTTTATTTATATGCACATATATTTGTGAACGTATATAAAAAAGATGAATTCATTTATGATGTTTTTCCTCTTAAGAAAATATGAGCATCTCTTGCATGGCATTGATTCTTATCATAGAATTACAAAGTTATTTCTTTATTTTCACAGCATTTCATCCCACAATTTCTTTCAAAAACCTCCGGGTGGAACTCATTGTTCTTCCCCTGTCCTCTGTTGTTGTTTGCACAACAACCCTGTAAGGTATGCTAAAAATTTACTACACAAAAAGTGAACTCTGGTCTCTCTGATCTAATACTCCAACCACTGTATCACAATGGCTCTCAGGATAAATGTTAGGTATAATGAGTGTAATAAATTGCCACTGTGGCTGAGTCTAGGAGAGTAAGGGCCTAATCCTATACAGCAGGCATGTCCAACTTTGAACAGGTCGTGATCTACTTTTCCGGCCAAAATTGCCAGTGATCTGCCACCATGAAAATTAAGTTTCAAATTAGTTCCAAATGAAATTTTAACTCAGTAAAGTTTAGGATCCCCCCATTATACCAGGTATGTCACCGGGCCTGTTGTGTCTTGTCGTGGGGTGTGGTTAGTGGTCCCCTGGGGTTACCCACAAACTATTGGCACAAAAATAACAAGTGCCCACAATACACCAACAGGCAAGATTCCTGCAGGCAGGGAAAAAAGACAGGCAAGGGATCAGCAGTGGTGACAAGCCCTCAGCATACGACCTGCCAGCACGAGCTCTCTTCTAGCGATGGGTGAGCTGCTGGAGAAATGGAGCCAACTGGGCTGGTGATCTACCTCTGACCCTTCTGTGATCTACAGGTAGATCACGATCTACCTGTTGGACATGCCTACTGTACAGCATTGCAGCCCTGATGGAGCTGTGCCAAGCATGTGTGCTCTGCATCCTTTGTTGGGGGATTTCATTGTTACGTTAGGGCTGCATTGCAATGCTGGAAAGTTGGATAAGATTGGGCCCTATAAAAATTCCAGATTAATTTCTTAATGAAAATAGATTTTAGATACTCAGAACTGATCACAATGCACAGCATTAACTCTCTAGCTCTCAACAACATAAGTTTGTAAATACTAATGTTGTCTGCATTGCTTACTTGAACAATATGAGTTGCTGGTTTGTTCCTCTGCCTACCTAGAATGAAACATTTCCTGGTTTCTGTGTTGATCATGGTTCAAACCTGTTAAAATTCTCAATCTAAAAGTTGGTAGCAGGCAGTGGTGGGCTTCAGGGGGTTCTCACAGGTTCTATAGAACCCTTCGCAGCACATATCCAGTCACAGGACACAACAATCAGTCAACATACTGACAAAACCAAAGGCTCATCAGTCCAGCTTTTGGATACCTAAAATATCTCGGAAAATATTTGAGCTTTAAAAACCCCAATACCATATTTACTCAAATCTAACCCTATACTAATTCACACCCTCATTTTGGAGACTGAAATCAGCTGAAAAGGGTGAGTGTTAGATTCGAGTAGATATAGTATGTACAGTATACATTTACTTAATTAAAAAAGGAACTGTGGCTACAATCCAGAGTAACTTTGGGACCTGTTACACTGATGCAGTTACGGTGCCATCTATGGGAAACGTATGGGAAATGCATAGAGCAATCCAGAGTAAGTGGCTCTTACGTCTTCCCGTCGTTACTCTGGATTGTAAGGTGTGTTTGACTTGCTCCTGCTTGCTTATTATTGAAGAGCCTGTCCTGATCTCACTCAGTGAGATATTATTGATATCTCACTCAGTTTTCTTGTGTCTGTTTTGAAACTGCCCTTTCCTGTCCTCTCCTGTGGCAGCCGTCAAAGTGGCTCAGACAAACCATGGCTGATTAAGCATGTGCTGTCTTGATCACAGGTGGCTGTGCCGAACAGGACGCATCTGATGGAACAACAATAGGAAGATATACAGCAGAATAACTACTACTAGGTGTTGCTTTTGTCCTGGCTGGTGGGAGTTGCTGCACCCAATGATTTCTGTCATTCTCTTTTCTGGCTTTTCTTAGTGTGAAGGAATAACAAGAGCAGACACGGATTTGGGGGTTTATTTGAACAGTTTTGTGAGGCTTTGGCAGCTTGGCACATGCCCGCTCTCCACCTCCCCCTCCTCCTCCTCTCCTTGTCCTACTAGGCTTTTTGATGTGGAAGGAAGGCTTGGCTGTGAACTGAGATAACAAGACCTGGATTGTTTTCCTGGCTCTTCTGCTTACATTGCCCTGACATTGGGGAAATCACTAAATCTCCATGCTCTTTGCAGAGAGATGGAGATAGTGATTGTTTTTCCGCCTCTCCAGGGCACAGAAAGGGGGAATAATGTGTTTTACCAAATGTATTGATCTCTCTCCACATAAAGAACCAATATAATGCATCCTGTTTTTCTTCTAAACCATGTTGTCTTCCTTTTAAAAAAACAAACCTAAAATTCAGTGACCGACTGTTCCTTCTACATGTTCCCTATGTGGCAGAATTTCATTTTTCCCCAAATCCAGAATAACTACAGGAGCACGTAAAAGACATTACGTGCACCCATAGTTATTGCACCACCCAGTGAAAACCTCTGGGAAATTCATATCGGTATCCAGAGTAAATTGTTCTTACACTGGAGCAAGGACTCCCTGTAGTTACTCTGGATTTTCCCCTTAGTCTTTTTCAAAATATTTTCTATAGCACAAGATAAGAAACAGGATGGACTTTTGAAATACACAGTTTGAATTTCCTTGAATCCAATGTGGCATCAAATCTAATGTGCATTCTGATTTTAAAAGGCTTTAGATTTAAATAGTGTTTTTTGACAATAGTAATGTGCCTCTGCAAATCAGGTGTAAAATTTAATTTTATTGCATACAAAAATGAGTTATATGACAATGATAATATGACATTAGGTTTATGTTATGATTTAGACAACAATTTAAACTTTATATAGTGATGGGTTTGTATTACAATTTTTATTACAATATAGTGAACTCTTCAACTACATCCTGATCTATAAAAAAAAGCAGGCCTCCGTCAGTCTTGAAAGATTATGGTATCGTGCTCAGCGCTGCATACGCTGCATGCGAAGCACAAAAGCCTGGGTTGGATTGTTATGGAGGATATGCTGTTACCCAAGCGGCAAATCCCCCCTCTCCACGCCACTGAATTAGTCCAATGGAAAGGCAGATCCAGTACGATTGGATCCAGCTGGCATTGCAGAGCTGGGCTAAGGACAAGAGCTCACCCTGTCTTGTGGGGCCGACCCAGGTCTCGAACCCTGACCTGCTGGTTAAAGGCACAGCGTCTTAACCACTTGCCACACCCACAGCTGATATATAGTTATAATCAATATACTGTTTTTACTAGGATCTAATGCACCATCGCATCTTGTGCACACTTGGATTTTGGAGACTAGCCCTACAATCCAGAGTAACTACAGGAGCACGCAAGAGATATTACGTGCACCCATAGTTACTGCATCACCTAGTGAAAACCTATGGGAAATTCATATTGCAATCCAGAGTAAATTGTTCTTACACCTGAGCAAGGACTCCCCGTAATTATTCTGGATTGCACCCTAAATTTGGCTAGAAAAAGTGCACATTAAATTTGAGTAAACTTTTTTTTTACAATACTCATTGTTTGTAAAAATACTTCTTTTACAATACCCATCCTGTAATGCTAGAACAAGGGTAGCCAACTTGCAGCACACCATGTGTAGGGTTGTCATAATTCTCTTCCTCAAAATCGGAATGGGACCCTTTGTTCCATTTGCCAGTTTGTGAACACAGTCCCCAGAAATCAGGACATATGGCAACCCTAACCATGTGTCGCTCTCTATGTAGAGAATCTTGAAAGTGCTGCCCCACCAATCACATAACAAGGGTGGAGGGTGTGTTTGTGTGTGTGTGTGTGTGTGTGAGTGTGTGTGTGAGAGAGAGAGAGAGAGAGAGAGAGCAATCCGAATCCCAAGTTAGGCTGCTAGTTGCTCCTCTGGGGGTGTCACTTCTGCCACATTCTTGGGGGCTGAGTTAGGTCACACCTAATACAGCCTTGGCTTCCCTATGCCAACTTGGGAATGGTGAGTTGTGCTGGATTAAACTGGTTAGTGTTGCACCCTGTGTGTATGTTGGTGGTGACAGGGATCGCATGGGGATAATTCCCACATAGCTGAATGTATCCTGAGATTCCTGGCATACAGCGCAAACCTAAGCATGTCTACTCAGAAGTACGTCCCATTGTTTTCGATAGTATTTACTCCTAGGAATATGTGGTTAGGATATCTTCACACAGCAACCTACTGCAACTATCAGTATTGACAACCACCTATTATTTTCACCATAGACCTGTTAATTGTCATTTGGCTGTTGCTTGATGTTCCTTCTCCTCTGCCTTTTTCCCTGCAGGAACTGGTGGGGAGCAACCCTCCGCAAAGGAACTGGAAAGGAATTGCAATTGCACTACTTGTTATTCTGGTTATCTGCTCCTTGATTGTCACTTCAGTTATCTTGCTGACACCAGGTATTTATATAACCTTTAGCTTTTGTTTCTGCTGCTGCTGTAATTTTCAGTGTCACTGGAAGTGCATTTTAAAGAGGCAGAGACTTGCTTAAACTCAACTCATAGATCAATCAGATACAGAAAATCTCTCCCCTATTCTTTGCAGCTTTGTGTACTCTGAAGACAGGGAATGAGCTGTTGCAAAATTATAATACACAAGGTGTTTCAAACATTCAAATGTGGCCCTGGAAAGAATTTATCCAGCCCATTGGCTATGAATCGGGCTATCCCAGCATCAGAATTGGATACTCTCCTAACTTGAAATCATGGCTGACATTTGCACATTCTCTCTCATTTGCAATGAATGAATTTCTGCATGAGAACAAGTGTTTATTTCTGTCTACCCTCTGCTTAATGATGTCATTTACTGTTGAATGATGTCACTTCCCAGTACAAGAGCAGGCGCCATGAATGCTATTTGGCCATATTTATATGAAACGGGTTGACATGCCTGTACCAGACTATAGAAAGACCCAACGGTATTGGATGCGAATAGAAGCTCAATAAGCATATATGATCACATCTTTATTGATAAGCAGGCCTCCGTCAGTCTTGAAAGACTATGGTATCGTGCTCGGCACTGCATACGCTGCATGTGAAGCACTAAAGCCTGGGTTGGATTGTTATGGAGGATAGGCTGTTATCCAAGCAGCAAATCCCCCCTCTCCACGCCACTGAATTAGTCCAATGGAAAGGCAGAGCCAATACGATTGGATCCAGCTGGCATCGCAGAGCTGGGCTAAGGACAGGAGCTCACCCTGTCTTGTGGGGCTGACCCAGGTTTCGAACCCTGGCCTGCTGGTTAGCAGGCACAGCGTCTTAACCGCTTTAACTATCCACAGCCTTGTCTTACTGATAATACAACAAGATTTATTGAAGTGAGAGAAGCCATCAATACCTTTCAGACAAATATTTTATGTCATTTTAATCATTATGCGCTCAACCCAGTCTGCTTTGGAACTGTGGCACTATAGAGAGATTGGCAAAGGTGTTGTTTTTACTGTTAGCATTTGAATTGTTAGCATTGAATATTTTTCAGAAACTTTAGCCTATATCCTAAAGTGAAATTAAGCCCCTTGCTCTGGATCAGTTAAGATGACTTTCCGTAAGATAACACGAGAGAGTGACGTAACTGCATGGACCCATAACTGCTCTGGATTTAGCCCAAAGACTGTAATTTAATCATATAGGTTAATTTTAAAATCTTACAGGTTAATTTAAGAATTTCATTGTGAATTATGTTTTTATAATATAATATAAATAGGAGTGACTATTGTTTATTTGTTTTTCCCCAAGAGATCAGCTTTGGATAAAACTCTTAGCCTTTTCAGACCATAAACTCAAACTATAACACAACACCCAATTTTATTGTTTCCCATTTTGTTTTCCCTTTTTTTAGAGCAGGGGTCTCCAAAGAATTTGGTAGGAGGACCATATCATCCCTGTTACACTGTGTCGAGGGCCAGTAAACTAATTCACATTTCAAATTTGAATGCATTCACATAAATTTACACATAAGAATGTACTGGAATGGATTACAAGGCTTGCCTATGGGCTAGATAGAGGGATCTTGCCAGGGGCCACACTGAAGCTTGCCAAGGGTTTGGAGACCCCTGTTCTAGAGTGACAAGATGCAAACATGAGAATGCCAGTAATGTAGAAGTGTGTCGTGCTCCTTCAGGGTTGAAAAGGATGGTCTATGAACATACCTGCTTCTACACAAATATTTCAAAAAAATATATAACCGAACAGATGAAGTTAAAAATTCCCAAATAAATATAAAATATGCAAAATTCATATACTATGTTAACATGCAAAACTCGTGTCAAAACCTGTCAGTTACAATGGCTGTATACTGTATGTCCATATACAATGTCCCTATACGTATAAAGTCTGCTTTAACTCTCTTACCCCTAAACATTGGCTCCTCGAAGAACACCCTACCGCTGTGATCTCATAGCATTTAATATCTCCATTTCCATTCCCTACTTAAATTGCCTTTCTAGTCCTATGGCACCTGTTGTCTGGAAGGTACTGACTGCAAATCACAACTTCCTGGAGTCCTGCCATCAGTGGCAGCTGCCAGGTCATTGAGGCACATCCACAGCTGCAGAAGCTTGCCTCGACTAGAGATTTAACATTTCCCAAAATACAGAAGCAATAGGGAGAGGTGAATGATGTGCTCTCCCATCTTTCATATGAGAAGAGAATGGGGAAAATTGGAATATATGCAGTACCCATGATATGTGCCCATTATGCACATCTGATGCTACTATTTCATTATTATATTTATGCTACTATTTTATTTATATTTATGAAGCTTAATAGTGTAATTTTCTCTATTGTATTCCTTACAAATATAACCAATGGTAGAGATGGTGTTGCATATTTGTTGCACCCTCATGTATTTCAGTACATCTTTGTATTTGCTAGTAAGGAAAATAGTTATATTTCCCGAGTAAATTTCCCAAGTAAATATTTTTTTGCAAGTTCCATGGGTTTATATCATTCTGTATACACCAGCAATTTTCAGAGCATCTCACATATGCATAGGGCAGGGCTATGGGTATCATGGTAAGGATAGTTAGGTTCTATAATTTATAGTTCTTATTTATGTTTCAAGCAGAACATTAAAACAACTAAAAATGGAAAATGGGCTTGGGATGTTCAAGCTCTGGACCTTGGTGAGGTCCATTGAACTGCTCCTACAAGGCTCAGCCTCATTCCTTTTTCACATGCCAAGCCACGATAGTGGATGTGGCATCACCCGGTCTTTGGTCCATTTTCTCCAAAGTACTTATCGGTGGCACAATAAGTCTTAGGACTGAACTATTAGAATGTAGTACAAGTGGAAACTTGTCTGCTTGCTAATGAAATAAAGCATGTTTCATGGCGGAATCTAAAGTGGCAAAAATACCTTGGGACCAGTGAAGTAAAAAGCCATTTTCTCCTCCATTAATTGGCTCAATGAACTCTGTTTATGGTTTCTGTAAATGGGAATGTGTTTAGCCTGCATAACGAGTTAGCACTAAACAATGGGGAAAGTGTTTAGAGCTGCAAGGCGTCAGCCCGCCTTGGAGGATTAGATATAATAACCCGATGCTAACCATATTTCCTCGGGGGAATTTTCCCATTGGTGTTAATGAGGCCCATGTCTGAGTGACTGTGCTCAGGATGAGGGTAGATCCACCTTGTAATTTTGGCATTGAAGTGTCGAGTTCAGACCAGCAAATGGATTATAGCCTGACTTTCTGTTAAGTTTCACCAAAGGTACTACTTTTATCACTTTTTTGGTTTTCAAAGATGAGAAATCCTGAGAGAAAGACAAACTGAATCTTGGGTTTCATGTATGGGGCTGTAATTATGCAGAACGGGAGTCCTATATGACCCTGATCAAATGGGACCAGGTTTAATTTTCCGTGACAGAGTCCCACATAAGGGGAGGGGCATTAATGTCAGTTTTGAATATGGAATTACAGAGATTGGAAGGACTGCTGACTGCATGAGGGAGCCCTAGTCATTGGATCCCATTCATGTGATTGAGTAATTTAGACTGCAATTCTAAACCCAGTTAGGCTGGCCTAAACCCCAGTGTAAGTCCCATGCTGGGCTGGGGGTGTCACAGCACAAGACTGCTGTAAGGCACTTTTGTGCCACTCCTAGGAGAGGATTAGGCCAGTGCGCAGACATGCGCTTGCCTCCCCACATCACCATAGGAATGGGAAGACCGGAAAAGCTAAAGAAAAGCTGTGAATGGGACAAGTTTGGATCAGGACTGAAAAGGGAACATAAGGCAAAGCCCATTCATGGTTTCTATCTACAGAGGATCTGCCCTGTTGGATGGTATTTATAAAATGAAAAAGGCATAAAAATTACACAATGCATATGGATGTCTCATCTAATTTGACCCTGAGTTTATTAGTTTCCACCGTAACTGGAGAATTGAAAATCCCATTATCATTAAAAGGAAAATTAAAAATGTATTTTAATCTTCTCATGATCCCTAAAACTTTTACTATTGGCTCTTTAAGAGTCAGGTCTCTTATACAGAATTGCTGCATTTGGATGCCTAACTATGTAGTTCTGGGGTTTGTTTTTGATTTTCTCAGAGAGTTTATTAAAATCACCATATCTAAGGATGCACTAAGAGAACTGTATTCTCTGCAGGTTCCATCTTGGTGGTGGTGGGTTGTGTTTGAAATGCATTCAATTTCCACTGTCGCTTTAAGATCTGCAGTGAATTATTTGGCTTTCAGCCTAGAAATAGGTTTTCACAGCAGGAGGGAGACCATATGAGGTGGAGCACTGTGGAGTAGGGTCAAGCAAGATAGCAGCTTCAGGAGGAGCAACATGCGCGGGATGTGCTGAACTAATTCCCTCCCTGCCATCTTGCAGTGAAAATGTCTGGACCTTCTGGCTTGTAATAAGGGCCTGATCTTCAGAATGTTAATTGATTTTTTCACTTCTTTTGACCTCTTCTTAATGAATGTGTACATTTATTAAAATTAATACACAGTGCAGTTCTTCTTTTTTAAGAACTACCCTGCATTAAAAATACAAGACTGCTAAATATATCATTGCGCAACGTTCACAGGAAAGCTATAATTGTCACTGCAGTGGCTAATACATTTTTTAATAATAAAAGACGTGACTGGAGAGGAAAAAAGTGTAATTCTTATTTTGAAAATGAAACCTGAGCTTCATGAAGCACTAAAGGCAGATGTTGGCCCATAATAATACTGATTATTAAAATTTATAACCCATCACGCCCTAGTTCTTAAGTGTGATCAGCTTTGTGCCTGATGTTTGCAATGAATGGTGCAATGAATAAAATGGTGCACTGAATCACCTCCCTGAACATCTCAAAGTCCTTTTTTAATACACATATTTGACTCACTACGAATGGCCATTGCAAATCACAATTACTGGTAAATCACAGAAAAACTGCTTTTCTATTGTGGTAGAGAGACAATCATGCAAGCAATGGTTTCATTCTTTAACTAAGCCAGGCAAAACAGGGGGCCCTTTGCATTTTTCTAATTCCTCCCAGTGCTTCTGTACAATAGTACAGTTCTTCTGTGCTTTTCCACAATTCCACAGTGCTTCTGTACAATAGTAAGAAAAGCTGGTATCACCAGGGAGTCCCAGAATCAAACCCCTGCAAATGCTGAGGCACTATCTTATTCCATTAGTAGCAACAGAGGAGGATTTTTTTAAAGAATCCATGGGAAGCTCTGGAACAGAACCCTAGCGGATAATAAGGGATACGTGTTCGTTGGAGCCTGGCCTCATGGGGAGGATCTAGCAGTTAATCACAACAGGAAAGAGGGTGCCACGCTACAGGACCAACATTTACTATGGGAAATATATCCAATATGTGTTTCTTATGCATATTCCTAGATAGTCCATTCAACCTGAGAAGCAATAACTGTCTCCATTTGCTGATACATTGCAAATTAGCCATAATGGTTATATATGTATACTGCTTTCTGAATGTTTTACAGTTGAAGATAATAGTCAGTCTCAAAAGAAGAAGATTACAGTGGAAGATTTGTTCAGTGAAGATTTCAAAATTCACGATCCAGAGGCTAAATGGATAAGTGGTAAGTCACATATATAATTCATGTAATGTGTATGCAATAACCCATATACAGTTCCAATTTCAATTACTTTCCTCTCTATTTCCTCTTCTTCTTTCACCTGATCAAGGTTTCCTAAGACAAGTCACCAATCTGAAAAATTAAAAAATTTCATGACCTTTAAATATTTAAATTTTTAAATGTGTAACGTAAACATCTCATGATACCTAAGTTGATAAAACGAAAAGGTGAATATGCTGACATGTAAAAAAAATAAATAGCAAGGGTGGGGTAATGCTTTAGAAGTAGGACTTCACGAACCTGGAAAATCCAGGTTCAAATCTTTTTGCAACCATGAAGTTTTCCATGCCCAGTCACTATCTGTTAGCATCACCTATCGCACAGGATTATTGTGACAAAATAAGGGTCCATGTGCCCACCCTGAGTTCTTTGGAAAAAGGACAATATAAAAACGTGAATAAAAGTATGTCACTCTCTGGACTTTGCACATGATTTTGAGAAAGACTGATAGCAGGTATGTGAGTGGTGAGGGCTAGCAAGATGGTGGACAATAGAAATAATTAAAATCTGGCTTTGGAAAAAATAATATTTTATTATTTTACATATTATGTACTGAAATGTTATTTACATTTTTTATTATTGTTGCTCACATTTAGTCCAGTGCAACAGAGGCTCGATGAGCACCTGTTGGAGATGCTCTAGGGGGAATTCCTGCTGCAGGCAGGGGGTTGGACTAGATGACCTACTAGGTCCCTTCCAACTCTATGATTCTATGATTCTATGATTCTATTCTGGCTAGCAGTGATTTCCCAAAGCTTGAGAGGTTTTTACCTGAACACAAATGTCCTTTCAAAGGAAATGCTATATATCTCATCTATGACTCTTCTCTAAAATCCAACAAAAATACTGAGCAATAATGTGGGTAGCGTTGGATTTGACCCAGGGAAACCCAGAATCTGACCATGTTGTTCTGTAGGTGTTCTTGGAACAGCTGATGTCTCTTTCTTCCCAACATACCTCACAGGGTTGTTGTAAAGACAAAATGAAGAAACCCTTTCAAGGTTGGTAGTAACATAATGAATAATAATTTGCTTGTTCATTTTTAAAGCTCCTTCAAGGGTGAATGGTTTATAGCTTTATAAGACAGGTGAATGACTGTCTTATATCCAGTTAGGGTGCAATCCTTACCAGATTACCAGTTTAGGTCTGCACAACTCACCCATCTATCTGTTCCCATGGTGGTGTGGGGAGCCTGGTGCCTATCTGTGCACTGGTCTAACCACCCAGGACTGGCACAGAAGTTTGCAACATCCCCAGACCAGTATAGGACTTGTGCTGGCCTTACTTGCATTAGGATTGCTCATGAAAATTTCAGTTTCCTTTATCTTTCCAAACTGCGTACCCTTTCCCAAACACTACTATTTTGGGGTTGCCGGGTTAAGGATTACTAAGCAACTAGAAACTCTTGCTACAATCCAGAGTAACTACGGAAACTTTTACACCGACGTAGTTACGGTGCCACCTATGGGAAATGTATAGAGCAATCCAGTGCCTCTTATGTCTTCCCTTAGTTACTCTGGATTATTTATTTATTTATTTATTTATTTATTTATTTATTTATTTATTTATTTATACCCCACCTTTCCTCCCCTACAAGGGGGAGCCCAAGGCAGCTAACATAAGAGAAGAATAAAACACCTATAGATTATAGGGTCTATGGACAAGCAACAGCTGGCCTTTTCCTTGCTTGCCCATACAGAAGGAGCCATACATTCTTCTCTTTCTGTCTTAAGCTTAAAATTTTCTAAAACAGTTGCAGAAGTCATGTGCATATAAATCACAGCTGTGGGAGGTCTTTCCACAACTGCATATCTTATCCTTCTTACCCCGGATTCCACCACATAGTATGTAAAATTGCTGGCATTGAAACAAAAATATATGAAACATTCAGCAATATGTTGGACTGAAGCATTGTTGCTTGCATTGTTCACAAGCTGGGACTGTGGCTCAGGGCAGAACACATGCTCCACATGCAGGGGATCTCAGCTTCCGTACCCACCATCTGTGAGTAACCTGTGAAAGACCTCGGACAACTTGGTCTTTCACAGGTCTTCCTCGGACAACTTGGTCTTCCAGTCATGGTCCATAGTATTGATATTGAAACATTTTTTTTCTGGGAAAGAGGGCATAAGAAATGCAATTTGTCACAAACTATTTCTTCACCAGCTAACCTTAAGAACATAAGAAGATCCTTCACTGGATCAGGCCAAAGGCCCATCTAGTCCAGCTTCTTGTAGCACACAGCAACCCACCAGATTCGTCAGGGAGCACATATGGTACCTGCATCCAATGCCCTCCGCTGCTCCGCTGCATCTGGCGTTTTGAGGTTGTCCACGTCTACACATATCTCTCACGGCTTGTAGCCTGTGGGATTTCCCCAAGGAATTTGTCCAAGCCCCTCTTACAGATGTTATGGTTAGTTGCCATTACCAAGTCTTGTGGTAGGGAGTTCCACAGACCTTCTGTTGTACAGACATGGAGATGTGCGAGCACTTTAATGAGAGCACTCGGTAGTAGATCCTTGGTAGTGGTAATAATGCTGTGTAGGTCAATAGTAGAGCTTATAGTGGAGCCCTGAATATAGGACAGGTATGTCCATACCCTTTGGCAGGAAGGCCACATCAACTCTCTGATACTATGATTTACATTTCAAATTTACATAAATTTACATCAATTTAAATATCAGAGTGTATTAGATGCATTACAGGGCTTGTCGGTGGGCCAGATGGAGGGATCTTGCTGTGGGCCACATTGAGGCTTGCTGGGAGCTGCATCTGGCCCCCAGGGTGGGGTTTGGACACCCCTGATATAGGAGAATATAAGGATTTTGGATTCAGTGAGGTTAGCAGAAAGGGTGTCACTGACTGAGATGTAGCCCAGGCTGAAAAAGATTGAAGGTTGATCTGGCACTGAAAAAGATCTATAGCAAACTGTCGCTAGGAAAGCCATTATATAAATGTCAAATGGCTTTTTGAACTGAATGACTTGGACTTTCACTGCTGCTTTATATTACTACGTGTCAAATTCTGATTCCCGTTACTTTTGGCATAAAAGCTCAAAGGGTCTCTGTGGCATAGCAGGGCATGTTTTCTGATTTATGAGTCTGTGCTTCAGGCATAGACAACTTGCTGGGGGAAAAAATATATATCTATATATAGTAATGCCATCATCTTCATCAGAGATCACCAGAGAAATTTAATGCCTTAATTAGCTTTTTGCAACATCTCTCCAGGGCAGGCAAATATTATCATTGCACTTATTTTACAGCTGGGTAAACAGCAAAACAGTGATCAATCTATAAGGTCATGAACTAGAGAATGGATGATTTGGGAATACAATGTAGTGTGCCATTCTCTGAGGACTGAACATAATTGATACACTGCTCAGCCTTCTAATCTTCAGGTGTCTAATATTCTAGAACTATGTATTTTCCTTGGAAAACTTTTTAAGAAATATATGTAATATTCAGCTACTCCTCTTTACTGGGAACAATCAATATTTTCTGTATCTGTCCATAATATTTTTCCCTTTTGGGATGGCTTGTTCAAATTTTGTTCATGCCAATGCATAGAAGTTAAGGAATCCCTTGAGGGGAGGGAACTTAGCTCCTTGCAGGAGAGGGAGTCAGGCCATGATCCTAAGAGTGAGACAGGCCTGTTCACATTTTAGTTTATATAATGTTAGTATGGGCCAAACCCTATCCATTTTTCCAATGCTAATTCAGTAGGACTGTGGGGAATTTGCTAGAGTAGTCATGATGGCACCTGCAAAGGAAAGGAATATGCCAGGGCTGCATTGCAGCAACGTCAGTGCTGGATAGATAGGATTGAGCACTAAGTATGCCAGCTTATAAGTAAAGAGTGCTGGGCAGCTTATAAGTAGAGTGCTTAGGGCGCAATCCAGAGTAACTACGGGGAGTCCTTGCTCCGGTGTAAGAACAATTTGCTCTGGATTGCAATAGGAATTTCCCATAGGTTTTCACTAGGTGGTGCTGTAACTACGGGTACACGTAATGTCTCTTACGTGCTCCCGTAGTTACTCTGGATTGTAGGGCAAATGAGTAAAATAGAACAATTTTAATTGTTTATTAAATAGATTTTAGATTGCCAATTTTAAATAGAACAATTGGCAATCTAAAATTTTTTGAAATTTTAGAGAAATACATTAACTTGAACTAATAGTTCTGTTTTTTAAAAAAATTCACATAAGCAATAAAAATGAAACAGTTAAACTGCAGCAGTTAGTTGTAACAACAGTAATTTAACTAAGAGCGCAATCCTAACCATGTCTACTCGGATGTAAGCCCCATTGTGTCAAATGGGTCTTACTCCCAGGAAAGTGTCTTTAGGATTGCAGCCTAAATAACTGGATTTGTTAAATAAAGTTCTTGTATTTAGCATTCAACTATATGAACATTGTTTAACTATTGCTCATCAAACCGGGGAAGATTTGCTCGGTCTGTCCATCAGTTTCCAATGATTTGTTCTTGTTTACTTTGCCCAAAATCAAAATCCGGACAGCATCTCAGTTACCAGGACCACTCAGACCACTAAGCAGGTTTATTTTGCAAAACCTGGTGGAGGAGGAAAAAATATCTTGTTGTTTCACAGTATATAAGATGATTTATTTTGCATGACTTTATGTAACGGTGGCCTCAGATTGGCAGTGTGATTTGGGAATTTATTGCCCTCTGTTGTTAAAGTCATTGAGGCTTCTCAAATGATGCACACGCATGTGGGCAGAACATGAATTATTCACATCCTGCTCTACATAATATTTGAGACCCTTTTTGAAAAGCACTAATACTCTCCGATGTCAAAACTTAGCTAGAATCGAAACACCATGGAGAGATCTGTTTTCATAGGGATAGCATTCTGAGATGAAGAATGTAAGATCCAGGCCAAAATTTCATCCCACGTCCCCTAATAGTATTTGAAACAGAACTGCTTCTGGCAGCATACAGATAATAATATATTCAACTAATTTTTTGTTTTGTTTTTTGCTATGCTTCAAAAAGTACCTGGAAATAACTATCAACTTTGCAACCAGCAGTGCTGCAACAGAGAAGTGTACAGGTGACATGGGAAATTATAGTGGGATCATAGGTGATAAACAGTACTCTTCTTCCACACATGGAAAAGAATTGCCTTTTGTGAGGTTAATATAGAAATTTTGGATCTGTTCGCAGTTTGCAGAATCATAGATTTGCAAGATTCTAAAATGTAGTAGCAGACCTAGGAGGTAAAGCACAAAGAGTGCAATCCTACGCCTGTCTACTCAGAAGTAAGTCCTATTGTATTCAATGGGGCCTACTCCCAGGAAATTGTGTTTAGGATTGCAGTCTAAAGTTTTATATGGCATTTTATAAGCAACCCCTTATCCTCCTTGTTGGAGCTAGGCTGTGTATTCCTCCATTTGCAATGGGGCCTAGAATGGCCCCGAAAGGGAAGGGCTGCTTGCACATGATGGTGAAGCAAAATTTAGTGCTTTGCACCTCCTCCAACTATGCTACCGCTAAAGCATGGACATGTCCAACTTCTCTCCTCCATCTATTTCTCCATCCTACCAAGGAAACCAGAACCTATCCATGTTCCCAGGGTTAACTACCTTCCCACCAACGATCTCATACAATGCACATTACAGCATCTTATAAGTGAAAAGTAGACAAAGGTGCACAGCATACAAGGTCTCTGTGGACACAGTCGTAACAAATTTTCCACTTTCAAGTTAAGGGCAAAGCAGCTCTGAGGTATGGGAACCAACTTGCCTGTTCCCTTGTAAGGGAAATTTTCCAAGAGATCCATCAATTTAATTCATGTAAAGATGAATTCCTGAGTTTGGGCACTACATTTAAAAGCCAAAAGTGTGCTGGATTATTTGTACTTGCTTCTCCTCGGATAAATTTGGGGAGGAAATTTCTAGCATGGAGCTATTATCTACCCTGCTATGAGAAGGAAGCAGGGCATCAAACTGGCCACACCTGGTGAGCTTTTCCTTCACCTGCACACTGAAGAGCTTTATTTTCCAAAGCTGTTCACACAGTCCCAGGAGAGAGTGTTCCTTCCTGGGTCCAGGGACCTCTGCTTCAGGATCTGATGTCCTTGGCTTTCCAGTTCGAAGTAGCAGTGATCAGTGGCTAGGTCCAGGTGGACCATCATCTGGTCCAGGTGGACCATCACATACCTTAAATCTTTAGATTTATCCTCCATTACTGTCATCCTGGAATCCTAACTCTCAGTCTCCCAAGACTCATTACATGAGGATGATTACATGAGCTCACAGATATGCCAGCAGCTTTTGTGAAGTTAGTGTCATAAACCTATACCCAAACTTCTATATCTGTTAACCACACAACACCCTGTACCATAAGTTTAAGATTTGCACTGGACATGAATTTCCATTTCATTGGTATATTATCACTGTGGATACTTATTGTTTAATTCCATGTTGTTCCAGGAGTGTTTGGAATCTCTGACAAACATAGGTGGACATACAAAGGTGCTTTTGCTAGACCACTGTTTAATGAAACTCAGTATTGTCCAGCAGCAGGTCCTCCAGAGTTTCAAAGAAGGGTTTCTCCTTGTCTTACATGGGAATGACAGGAGTTAAGCCATTGAGTTGCAACTCCGCAATATTGCTTCGCATTCTAGTGTCTGTTATGAGATGTGGAGCAGTGCTAGCAATGGGAAGGAATGGCATAATCAAGGTGACTTCACCTGAGGCAAGGTGAGAGTATCCCCATGCGCAAGCTCTTTATGAACTGCTACAACCGTCTCAGGAGCTCACAAATTAAGTCTTGTTCCTTATATTCTCAAGCATTTTAAACACCAAGGACTTGCTGTTGAAATATAGCTCCAGCATAAATCACAGTGGAGTGAGCGGAGTCCAGTCAAAGGGCAAGGATGGTGGAGCTTTGAAAGGTCAGATGAATGAAGTAACTGATGAGGCTCCCCTCTGATCTGATAGAGGCCAAGGCAAAGCAACTGGTAGCAGAGTCATTAGAAAAGACGGGACCTGGCAGTTTGAAAGGAGGTGAGCAAGTGACTCCTGTGAGAGTCAAGGCTGGATGGATGAGGATCTGAACTGGATGCAGGAGACAACCAGAGCTGACCTCTTGTTAACAGTTATTCTTGTGCATTGTTCCTCCATTGAGAAAATAGGGGTGTATCTAAATGGCTTCAAATGGGAACCAGTGGTATGCATGGTATACAGATGTTGTCTGATTTATGGCAGTGATGGTCTACAACTTGGGTGGTGTGGTGGTGTCCAGGGGGGCCTCTCCTCCTTCCCAACTTCCTTCAATGTCGTCCTCTGCCCTCATGTTAGCCGCAATAACTTCTCCAGACAGTGTTACAAGCAAACATAGGAACTTTTACTCAAACGTGAAGAAGGATAACTTGACAGGATAACATTGTACAGACTGACAGCAGAAGACAGCAGCCTCGGCCCAGCTGGTCTCTCTCCTCCCCCCAGCTACTGCCTTCCTGCCCTTTTTCTCCCTTTTCTCCCTTGAGTCATGTCTCCTTCCGGGGTGCAGACAGGCCAGACAATCCTAGATCATCCTCAGGGCGAGGTTCTACCAGTCTCCTGGGCCCCGCCATCTGGAGCACCCCTCACCGCATGTCCATCCAGTGGTGCACCCTTGCAATAGGGCACCCCCTGGCATCCAAGAGAACTTCATGATGTACTCCCCCAGCCAACACTTAGCCCTAGTTCCCGGGCTGGCTGGAGAGGCTGAAGTGGTCACAGCGTCCTTTGGGGGAGCTGACCTAGTGGAGAGCCCTGCCGGGAGTTCTTCCTCACAAGTGGCTTGGACTCAATTTTGTTTTTTGTGACATGTACTTTGTCAAGTCACGTATGGATTTGGGATGCAGGGATTTAACCCTACAAATGAAGGCTTAAATAGACTCAAGTCAAGGCTCACTTTTGTGCATGCTTGTGACTATTTTATTGTTGTTTTTACTGCTTCTTCATCTTGACTTGCTCTTCAAAAAAAAAAAAAAAAAATCAGGGCATAATCCTAACCAGTGTAGGCTAGCACATCTCACCTACTCCATGTCTGTGCACTTGCCTAACCTTCCCCACCAACACAAGAATGGCCCAGAAGTGCCTTATAGAGATTTTGAGACATGCCCAGGCCAGTATGGGACTTGTGCCAGGACTTGTGCCATCCTGGCTGGGGGTTAGGGTCTCAGCCTTACAGTGCAATCCTAACCTCTGATTAGGCTGGTATATCCTGGTGCTGGGCTTTGGATGTTGCAAAAGTGCAATAAGGCACTTCTGCACCACTCCTGGTGGGGTTAGACCAATGCACAGACATGTGCCGCCCAAACCACACCACTGCAGGAATGGGGAGATGGGTGAGTTTGTACCTGCCTCACCCAGTTACTCAAAACATGATGATTCATGACAGCTGCCATTAAGACTCATGTCAAGGTGGGGGGAAGAGGCTTAGGACTTGTGACTCTGGCACATCCTTGGTTTGTAGTAGCTTTGAAAATAAGTTGTACAGTTCCCGAACTTTCCTTAGACTATGCATGCAAGCCAGTTAGAAAAGTCAATTATTAAACCATTTCTCCACTATGAATTGCATCTAAAATGGGTTTATTCTTATTAAGCAGTCCATCAGAAGCCTTGTTTTGTTTGATCAGCAGCAGGCCCTTGCATGGGATGATACGCCTGTTTCTTTACAAGAGCTCAAGGTTGATTCTTTCCATTACCGTAGTCTTTCTGAGATCAAACACGACAACTTCAACTTTAAAGCAACAGCATACAAAAAAGGCACTCTTATCTCTTTCATCTTTTGGCAGAGAAATGTTTCAAGCCTTTTTTTTTTTGGTGCTTTTGTGTAGTGGCAGCTAAGCTGTGCTTTTTTCTATCACAAAAACAATTTAGAAAACTGGCAAGTGCAGAAATCCATAAGGGGCTATAAGTGTAAAGTATGTTTATTCCAAAGCAGGAGGTTGAGATACTTGACATTTAGAGATGTGTCACCTCAACCTCCCACCTCTTGTGTTCACCTTCAACCTTTCATCATCATCAAACCGTGTTGGGCAAACAGCAATTTCCTACCTTTGTTTGGCTCTCTGAGGAAAGGTCCCAGACAATGGTAGGTTATCAACAGGTGGGGTGTGTTTACCTCTTAGGTGCAAAGATGCCGTCTTTTTTACATGGCAGGCAGATGGAATCATCGCTATTGCTCTACATTTCAGAGGCACTTTCTTTTCCCAAAGGATGACAATGGGAGAGGAAATAGAGTTTGAAGCTGACACACGAAAGATTCAGCCCACACACAGGAGACTAATCTCAACTAGGACATAAACTCCACCCAAGAGTTCAACAAAGTGTATCAAGTTCTCCTTTTTTTCCATATCTCCTGTTTTGTTCCCCTAATGATGTGTGTGTGTCTGTCTGTGACTATGTGTGTGTGACTATAATATTAAAGCTGGGATGGTGCAGTGGTTCAAGAGTTGGACTTAGGGTGCAATCCTAACCTAGGCTAGCACAACTCATCAGTCTTCCCATTCCTGTGGTGATGACGGGAGGCAAGCGCATGTCTGTGCACAGGCCTAATCCTCCCCCAGGAGTGGCACAGAAGTGTCTTAGGGCACTTTTGTGACACCGCCGGGTCAGCACAGGACTCAGGTCAAGGCTTAGGCCAGCCTATGTGGAGGTTAGGATTGTAGCCTTATGCTGAGATCTTATCTAACTTGAAATCTCTGCTCAGTCATGATGCTTCCTAGGTAACCTTGGCCAACCATGATCTCTTAGCCTGACCATCTCATAGGTTTATTTGTGAGGGAAAAAGGGAGGGAGGAACTGTGTCTGTACCACCTTGAATCCCTAAGTAGGGATGTCCAAACTTTAAGGCAGGAGGGCCACATTATGCCACTGACTTTGTGTCATGGATTGGAAGAAAAAAAGAACTAATTTACATTTCAAGTGTGAATAAATTTACACAAATGAATATATTGGAGATGGAACTTACGAATAAATGAGTTCAAATTGCTTCATAAATACTTTCTAACACAGAACAAAGTGGTGATTTTCAAACCAGTTCATCAGCACTTTCATACACAGAGAGATGTGTGGACAGATGTGTGGACAAGTCTCCCCAGCGCTCAGAATAGCATCTGGAAGTGAGGAAAACCCTCTCCTCTAGAGGATTACAGGGATGGCCCAAGAGCGGAATGTAGGTGACTTGCGGTGGGCTGCATGGAGACTTGCCAAGTGCCATCTCAGTGTTTGGACACACTGGCTTTGAAGGAACGGAGGTATAAAAATATGAGTGAATGAATGAATGAATGAATTCCAGTCTTCACCAGCAAAACTACATGATCCTCTGTGCAGGATACTATTTGTATTTCTCTTGTCTTTTATTCCATTGATTCCTTGAGCTCCAAGGGATTAAGGACCTCATGTTAAGAACCTATCTTCTAAGCCGTATCTTCTTGAAGTTGGGGACCAAGGATTCTAAGAAAAAGGCATTACTACATGTTTGAATGCAGATGGATGTACAAGTATACGGGATTCAGGAAGGAGGAGTGCAGATGCAGTTTGTTCACACAGCAGATGGAATGGAAAAACAAAGAGTACTAAAGGGGAAGCCAAAGAATGGTCCCATTACACAATCCGGGTAGGATGAAAGTTCTGCACAAATACTGATATTGTTTCAAATACTGGGAAAAAACCCAACATGGAGAGTCAAATGTTTCCTTAGGGAAAAAATGGCAGCCCTAAGAGTTGATTAATCCTCCCATGCCTTCGAGTGCATGAAGTATCAGCTCTCTTTACTGCTGACTGCCTGAGTTGGTAACAGATAGTGCTGTTACCCATCTCAGCCAGCTACACACTGGCTCTGCTTATGTGCCTGGGCAGTCAAATGCTTGGATCATCTGGGTCTGAACCAAAAAGTTATTGCCAAATTTTATTTTTTCACCCCGTTCCTTCCCTTCTTTGCATCCTAATTGTCAGTAACATCAAAGACTGCCCACACATCTTTCCACCTTCATTTTGCCTACAAAACCAATGGGGGACAAGTTTTATTTGTTTTAATCGATCCTAGTTGACTCAGTTTTTCTCTTTTCTCTTTCTTAACAGTATTTACACTTTTTTCTCGAGAAAATCTGAATGCAGCCCAAGCTCAGGGAAACACTACAGTAATGAGCCCATTCAAATTAATTTGAATGCAATTATTCCAGTTGCTTGAGATGCATGGACTGTTCGTGAAGTGGAAGTGATAGTATAATGAATAATATTTATTCATTAACGAGTGCCTCAACACCGCTAGGTGTTAGACAAGTTAAAAACAGTGAAGGGCCTTTTCTGCAGGCTCACAATTCAGAAATATAACACAAGAAAATACAGAAGGATGGAGGAAAGACAAAAATCACAGAGGAAGAAAAGTCAGGTAGAGGCAATCAGAAATTCCTGTAAGGGAGCAAAAAAGTCAAGCAGAGAGCACAGCTTTAACTGAATAAATCTTGGTTGATTTTTTAAAGAAGGCCACAGTGGAAAGGGAGTGAATGTCTAAGGGTCGGGTCTCCTGATGGGCAAGGTGCTTCCAGGTAAATATGATTATGACAAGAGAATTTTGATAGGGAAAAGGTGCAATGAGAAGGAAAAGATATGCAGGGTGTGCAACATTTTCCCCAAGAAATAGGGAAATGTGGGAAATGAGGACCACTGCACAGAGACTGTTCTGGGTGTCCTAATCTAGCACCCTGATGCTATCTGTTCTAGCACCTCTTCACAAAGCAGATACCATTAACCCTAGACCACAGAGCTATGCTCCCTAAATAAGTCATTGTGGAAGAGGGCAGTGATGTGAATCCCAGGATCATGCCCCTGAAGGGAAAGAGAGCTATTTTTAAATGTAACAGAGGTGCTGCCAGGGTATGGGGATGTGGGGTGCCCTGGAGAGTTTCACAGAATGCTTGCAGGAGTCCCCATGACTTGGAAATTGTGAAAGTAGAGATCATGACAAAACCAAACCAGCTGTATTGTAAGGTGAATCCAGCAATGTTGTTATTTGTTACTTCCATCCAAGACATCAACTTCCACCACTGAAATAAGCTTTTCCCTTCCTAAAAAGTAATTTAAAGGTGCCTACTGTGCTCATAAGGGGGCATTGTTATTGTAAAAATGCTCCTACTGGGCAGACATCCTACTTCAAAGGCATGCCAACTTTTTCTCTGTTCTCTGAATGTAAGATGCTACATTCAAGGCACTTCAGCCAGATCCTTCCCACCACAATGTTAAAGATGCCGCTTTGGTAAAGCTGCTACCAACTGCTTGATGTTTCTGATTCTCTTCTCTATGATCCAACCATTCATTGGCATCCTTCAGTCTCGAAAGGCTATGGTATTGTGCTCAGAAGTAGAGCGTCTTTTATGACTGCGTCTTTTATGACTGAACAGGCCAATTCGAGAATGGCAACCCCTTCCACACAGAGGGCAGGTACAGTCTGTCCCCTGCCCAGCCCCCAGATTTCGCTGTTTCCGGGACTGCCTCTTTGTCTCAGCCTGCCGAATGAGTGTCTCTTCGAACTGAAGAAGGCCATGCTGCGTCTTTTGCCTCCACGCTCAACGATCAGAGGTCAGGGTTTCCCAGTTGTTGATGTCCATTCCCAAGGCCTTTAGATCCTTCCTGCTGATGTCCTTGTATCGCAGCTGTGGTCTCCCTCTAGGGCGCTTTCCCTGCAATAATTCTCCATACAGGAGGTCTTTTGGAATCCGACCATCGGCCATTCTCATGACATGTCCAAGCCAGCGTAGACGTAGCTGTTTCAGAAGCGTGTACATGCTAGGGATACCGGCACGTTCCAAGACTGCACCATTTGAAACTTTGTCATGCCAAGTGATGCTAAGAATACGTCGAAGACAGCGCATATGAAATGTGTTCAGCTTTCTCTCCTGCCGCGCATGAAGGGGCCAAGACTCACTGCAGTACAAGAGTGTGCTCAGGATGCAGGCTCTATGGACCTGGATCTTTGTATGTTCCGTCAGCTTCTAATTAAACCATACTCTCTTTGTAAGTCTAGAAAACGTGGTAGCTGCTTTACCGATACGCTTATTCAGTTTGATATCTAAAGAGAGAGTGTTGGAGATAGTTGCGCCGAGGTACACAAAGTCATGCACAACCTCCAGCTCGTGTTCAGACGTAATACAGGGAGGTGAATCCACATCCTGACCCATAACTTGTGTTTTCTTCAAGCTGATTGTTAGTCCAAAGTCTTGGCAGGCTTTGTTAAAATGGTCCATAAGTAGTTGGAGGTCTTCGGCAGAGTGAGCAGTAACAGCAGCATCATCAGCGAGGAGGAAATCCCACAAGCATTTCAGCTGGACTGTGGGCTTTGCTCTTAGTCTGGAAGGATTGTATAGTTTTCCATCTGATCTGGTCCGGAGATAGATTCCCTCTGCTGCATTTCCAAAAGCATGCTTCAGCATGACAGCAAAAAAGATCCCAAATAAAGTAGGTGCGAGGACACAGCCCTGCTTTACTCCACTTCGGATATCAAAGGAATCCAATGTTAAGCCATCAAAAACTACAGTGCTCTTCATGTTATCGTGAAAGGACCTGATGATGTTGAGGAGCTTAGGTGGGCATGCAATCTTGGGGAGGATTTTACAAAGGCTTCTCTACTAACCAGATCAAAAGCCTTCGTAAGATCTATGAAGGCTATAAAAAGTGGCTGCCTTTGTTCCCTGCATTTCTCCTGCAACTGTCGAAGTGAAAATACCGTATCAGTGGTGGACTTGTTGGCTCGAAATCCACACTGTGATTCAGGATAGATTCTCTCTGCAAGCACCTGGAGAGCCTCTTCAGTACAACGCAGGCAAGTAGCTTCACTACAACACTAAGAAGAGAGATGTCACGATAGTTGTTACAGTCGCCCCTGTCACCTTTGTTCTTATACAGTGTGACGATATTGGTGTCCTTCATGTCCTGTGGTACTCCACCTTCCCTCGAGCAGAGACAGAAGATTTCATATAGTTCAGTGGGAATGGTCCCCCTACAGCACCTCAAAATTTTGACAGTGATGTTATCTTTCCCAGGTGCATTAATGAAGTATTGCATCATCAGCCTTGTTTTCCTACAAAGTTCATCAAAAGGTTATTTGATCACATTGTGAACCCTTTGTAAATTGGGCATAATCTATAGTGTTATTGTAGAGTCTGTGGAGACCACTTACTTCTTAATTAATCTGTGTTTCCATTGCATAGGTTCTGAAAGGAGAAGCAACTCCATGGTTCTCCAACTGCATCCCCAGCTCTTCACTCATATTTGGCACTGAGCTGGTGCTGCCAACCTGCCCCACTTTGTGGATGCTCCCCAAAACTCCATGCATGCTCTGATGGGGCTCCATGAGGCTCCTTTTAAGAATATAAAGGGATCCAGAGAACAAAAAGTTTGAGAACCAGTATCCTAAGAAAGGCTGAATAGCCATCTATTGAGATGTTATACTTGTAAACAATCTATACTGGCTGAATGTTGGATTTGCTGATCTCTTCCACCTCTCTGGTTCAGTGATCCTGTGTCTACACTCTCTTTCATCTCCTGTGCTCCTTCCTCTAGTTATATCTCAATATGATGACCAGTCTACTATTACCTCCATGTGTTCATCTTACACTGCAATACTAAAGACACTTTCCTGGGAGTAAGACCCATTGAACACAATGGGGCTTTCTTTTGAATAGACATGGTTAGGATTGTGCTCTTATCCTGTTACAGAGAGGGACCATAGTTCCATGGAAGAGCATCTGTTTTGCTTGCAGAAAGTCCCAAGTTCAACCTTCCCCAACTTCTCCAGATAGGGCAAAAAAACAGGTTCTGTCTGGAAATATGAGTAGACCAGTAGTTCTTAAACTTTGGGTGAGATTTATTCCCTATGGGCAAAATCCAGAGGGGTCCACACAGTTACATCACCCTCTAGTGCAGGGGTGTCCAACCTTTTAGCTTCCCTGGGCTGCACTGGAACAAGAAGAGTTGGTTTGGGCCGCACATAAACACTAACAACTTTTTTTAAAGATGTCCTACATTTTTTAAACCTTGGAGTCTCACTGATTTTAATGGAGCTTACTTCTGAGTAGGCATGATGCATAGGGTGGGCAGCAATCCTCTCCAAGCTAAACCTTGGAGTAAGTCTCATTGATTATCATGGGGCTTTCTGCTGAGTAGCCATGCATAGGATTGGGCTCTCAGACTGCAACTTGGGAGTAAGCCTCATTGACTT
The DNA here is from genome assembly GCA_030015325.1 of Cryptoblepharus egeriae. Lineage (NCBI taxonomy): Eukaryota > Metazoa > Chordata > Lepidosauria > Squamata > Scincidae > Cryptoblepharus > Cryptoblepharus egeriae. The sequence continues at coordinate 7,665,046 of JAREYC010000004.1, forward strand.
ACTCAATGTGGCTTGCTTCTGAGGAGGCATAATGCATAGGATGGGCTGTGGTCCTCTCCAATCTTAACCTTGGAGATATGCTGCAATCCTGAACACACTTTCCTGGGAGTAAGACCCACTGGGTACAATGGGCCTTACTTCTGAGTAGACATGGTTAGGGTTGCAGCATATCTCCAAGGTTAAGCTTGGAGAGGATCACAGCCCATCCTATGCATCATTGGGCTCTTAGACTGCAACTTGGGAGTAAGCCACATTGACTTTAATGGGGCTTACTTCTGAGTAGGTCTCAAGGTCATTAGGCAGCGGCTGGGATAGAGGCTGAGGCAGCTTTCGAGGGACGTGGGTGGGCAAGTGCTACAACGTCTGCAAGGGCCTGAAGCTCTCTGAGTGCCAGGAGGCAGGTAGGTGGAGGAGCCAGGCAGCTCAGACCAGCTTTGTGGTGGCCGCCCAGGGCAGTGTGCAGAGAAGCATGTGAAATTTGAAAATGGCATTTTTCCAATGGTGGTGGCCAGCTTTGCAGGAGGGCCGCATCCTCCCTCATCCTGGGCCGCATGCGGCCCCCGGGCCTTGTGTTGGACACCCCTGCTCTAGTGTTATCTTATGGACAGTCATCCTTAGGTGACCAACCAGGTCACATTAGACCCAATTTATAATGTATGCAAATTAGACTATTTTTAGATGGTAATCTAAGGGTTAACTGCTCTGGAGCAAGGGGCTTAATTTCACTTTAGGGGAAGAAATTTCACTTTGCTGGGGAGGGCTGGGGCTACAACACAATCTGCAGGATTGCACTTCTGCGGGGAAAAGGGGGACTAAACAGAATTGTTGTCAGGATCTTGGAGATGTGGGGAGCCCTCTGGAGTGCTTGCAGAACTTCCCCTGGTTTCCAGACAGTAAAAGTTGTGATCCAGAAGACAGGTTCTGAAGACTGATGCTTTTAGGTGGTTTGATGGAAGTACAGTACAGCAATCTGGGCTTGGAAGGAAACTCCCAGCTGCAGTAGGGATGAGGATAGGAGGAGAAAATTATTTAATTTGACATATACTGCGTTTTATACGTCTCTTAATTATTGTTCTCTGTGGGTTTTGTTCATTTAAAAATCAAGTATGTTTCAGATCCTCTGGGAGTCTTCCCACTGTGCTTAATTTATTTACATTAAATGTTAGTTGCCATAGCATTTCTCGCAATTGCTTGGTCATGCTTCTCATTGCCCTAACAGAAGATGATTCACTGGTTTCTTGGTGTCGTTCCGAATGCTGCAGTTGATCCTGTAAGAGAGAAGGCCCTCTTGTGGCTAATTTCCCCCCATGAATTTTCCATGGAGTAGCAGACTAATCTGTGCAGTCTTAAGTATTTGCTTTTCACCTAAAAAAACCCAGAAAAAACTGTATACTGCACTGCACAGACTACTATAATACTACTGTACTGCACAGACTGCAAAGATGTAAATGACTTTTAAAATCCATTCGTCAATCTGTTATTGCCACTTTTAGAATGAATTAAGTAATTTGTATTTTATATAAACTTATAATTGACCATTCTAAATTTTCTATTTTTTGTATATGCTTCACTAAAAAATTTAAAATGTAGACATTCACACTGTACAATGTTAAAATTTGAATATTTTAAAAATATTCAATCCTATCCTAAAAAAAAATCCCCTAACTCTAGGTACCACAGCAAGAGTCCCAAAGGGTCTCCTTGGATCTGCTCCATCTGGGTTCAACCTGCCTTCCACTCCCTGCCTGCCCACCCATGGGAATGCCTTCTATCTGCTTTTCACCTGCTCCAAAATGTCACCCACCTCCCACAATGACCCAGGCTGTAGACATGTTGATGCATCTTTCCTACCCTCCTGCTGGGTTTTTTCAATTTTTGACAGACTAGAAATATTTCAGCATTGTTTTTATTGTATTCTTCATAAAATTGTTAAATGAGGTATTTATTATTCAAAAATACAAACAAATGGTGTAGTTGTGTCACCCCCAGTGTTTTTTATCTGGTGTGTCCTGCACCCTCGAGCAACACCACTGAGTAGAAATATAGACCAAAAGGTAGAAGCAGGGTTCAGCTACGATGGCACTTTGGTTTTGCTGGTGTTACAATCTTCTTCAAGGACCAGATTTCCCCTATAATTCAAACATTGGTCATCATTGACATGGAGTGCATCTCACCAATTGAGGCTGGTATGTAGGCCTTCGTCAGTCTTGAAAGACTATGGTATCGTGCTCAGCACTGTATACGCTGCATGTGAAGCATGAATGCCTGGGTTAGATTGTTATGGAGGATAGGCTGTTACCCAAGCAGCAAATCCCCCCTCTCCACACCACTGAATTAGTCCAATGGAAAGGCAGAGCCAATACGATTGGATCCAGCTGCATCGCAGAGCTGGGCTAAGGACAGGAGCTCTCCCTGTCTTGTGAGGCCAACCCAAGTCTCGAACCCTGGCCTGCTGGTTAACAGGCACAGTGTCTTAACCACTTGGGCCATCCACAGCCACATCTGGTATGATTCCTATAGTTAATCTTGAACAAAATCAGGGTGATCATTATTATTCAAGCTCTGGTAAACTCAGTTAGATGAAACTGAAAGTTCAGGTCATTAAGGCTATAATCCTAATCTCCAGTTAGGCCAGCATGTCCTATGCTGACCTGAGGGTGTCACAAAAGTGCTGTCAGGGTGGGGAAGGTTAGGCCAGTGCACAGGCATATGCCGACCTCACCACACCACCATGGGAAGATATGTCAGGCCAGCCTAAATTTGTTAGGATTCTGCCCCAAGATTACTGCAGTGTAGGGCTGTGCGGCATGTGGGGCTGCCTTTGAAGACTCTTTGGTTATTTCAAAATGTATACACAACTAGACTGCTAAAAGGGGCCATGCATTGAAAATATACTGGTATCTTGTCAGTGCTCAAATACAGTACAGTGAAATCCTGGTACTAACTTTAAAAGTTACTTTAGAAAAAGAGGAGACGGAAATTTTAATGTTAGCCAGAGTGAAGAAAAGAATTTCAAAGCTATGAATACTTAACTATAATGTACTGTTTGATGATACTATAGAATGTGACCGTTTCATGTTTCTCAGCCCAGAACGGCTTTGAATCCATTATGTTCTTGAACATATGGCATTTCATTTTATTTATTTTCAAAAAGAATATACCCTGCCCATCAGTATTTGTACTCCCCCGATGGCATTTCATATGATGCGGTGGTGATCTTTCAAAAATATCATAATTGAGTGATGATCTGCATAAAGGTCAAGACAGGCTCAGTCATCATCATCATCACCCTCTGCACTGACAACCTGAAAACAGATCAGATTGGACAAATTGAAATTCCAACCTTTTTTGTTGTTGTTTTCAAGTATAACTTATTGACTGAGCATAACAATAAGAATAACTTACGGTATGTTATTAAAACATACTTATTTCTATGTGGTTGGCAGATTCAAAGGGAAGCACAATTTTCTTCTCTGGGAAGAACTCCTGGGTAATGCCCAAAATGTGAAGATGAATTTTATGTGCCCAAAATATGAATCAACTTAGAGATCCACAAAGATAGCATGTGTTGAACAGCCATCTTTAAATGGCGCATTTACAGCTCTGGTCTTCCCAGAGTGCTTTGAGGTAGGCCAGGGATCTGGAGCATCTTGGGGAACTGGGGATCTCCCTGCCACTGGAGGAACCTGCCCTCAGGCTGTCCTCCTAGCCACACTTTCCTGGGAGTAAAGCACCCATTTAACCTTGTTGGAGTGGGCTCTGGAGCAGCCTGGGGATCTGGGGCGCACTGGTGGCTCAAAAACGATGTCAAACATCTCACTAACTTCAACAACAAGTAAGTTTAATATATTAACTATGTTTCCTATGGCTTTTTTGGATGATCAGTCATTGTTAGTGTTTATGTGTGGCCCAAACCAACACGTCTTCTTCCAATGCGGCCCAGAGAAGCTAACAGGTTGGACACCCTGATCTAAAGTGTGTCTAAGTTGCGTTGTGCTAATGAGGCATGCTCTGCATCCACAGGAGGGGGGAGCAGTCATGGAGGTCTCCTCAAAGTAAGGAAACATTTCTTCCCTTAAGAAATGACATTGCAGCACCAGCAGCAGTGAAAAGTTGGACATGGTTTATAAGATTTCCAGTGTCTATACCCTAAGATTTATTTATTTATTTGTTTATTTGTTAGATTATGATTATTTCAGCAGTACTCTCAATATATTTTACAGTATGATTTGCTGTGTTTTGTAAGACAAAAAAGAGCCCATAACCACCACCCCATAGTATGCAATTTTGTCAAACAGGGATGTTTGATCAAACTGGAGAGTTGGAGGTATTTGATTTCAGTGCACAGACATATGATGCAATCCTGACCATCTCTACACAAAAGTAAATCACATTGTGTTGAATGGGTCTTACTCCCAAGAAAGTGTGTTTACGATTGCAGCCTAAATGGCTGCAATCCTAAATGCAATCCTAAATCCTAAATCCTAAACGATTGCAATCCTAAATGGCTGCAATCCTAAATGTACTTCCTTGGGAGTAAGCACCACTGACTATAATAGGACTTACATATGAGTAGACCTGCATAGGGCTCTAAATGTGTCCTCTAAATGTGGCATAGCCTCATTGGGCTTAGAATGTGTCCTGTTACCACAAAGAGTACCAAATTCAAGTTCTGGATTCATGCTGCATTAAACCTCCTAAACCTGCTTCTTACATAATAAAGCACATTAAGCCATGTTATGCTGGCTTAATGTCCCATTCTGAGGGGATGTTCAATGTTTAGGTAAATTACAGCAAATCACCTATTTAGGGTTTTTTTCTTTCTACATTAAAAAGGAAGAAACAGTGCAAGAAGCTCTACCAAAGAGTACTAAAAAGATAATGGCCCATAATGTCAGAGAAATTTTAGAAAAGATTGCAGGTGCCTCCTGGAATTAAGGGCTACGTTCATAATGTTATTATGGGCAAGCTGTTCTCTCTTCCAGTCTGGTTCTTCGTCATAGTAATATCTAGAAAAATAAGAAATAGAGATTTATTTCTGGTCTGTGGTGAACGGGATTGCACAAGCAAAAAGGTAGAAAAAATGTAGGATCAGAAGTGTTTTTTATGTGTAAATGATGCCCTACTAACAATTAAAAAGGAAGTGAACAGCTGTTCACTGACATGCTGAGATGCACTACTACAACTAGGGGCCTTGAGCCACGGTCACTGGATGGATAGACAATCTGTCGGCAGATCGATCACGTGCAAGTCTGGAGAGGTTCGCTATAGTCCTCATTGTTGTAATTGAGCCATTGGGTTGCTGGTTTTCTGAGATGCATTAGGCTGTATATATTCTGGGGCACTGCATGGCCCATTGGGGGAAGATTTGAAGTCTGGATCTCTGATTTAAAGAACATTAGCAAGGTAGTTTCACATTAGGAAAATAAGAGATTTTTGTTTTTATTTTTTTATCCAAAGTTTCAACTTTAGGGCTACTGGATCTTTAGCAATTTAGGAGGGAAGTTCAGCAAGTGCACCTTGTGATTGGTGATGTTTTTGGACCAGAAAGTGCTTGGTTTGGCCAGTAGGACATTTTGCTTCATATCCATACCTCTTTTTTGTCTTGTCAAAGGAGACTAAGGATGCAATCCTAGCCATGTCTACTCAAAAGTAAGCCCAATAGTGTTCAATGGGTCTTACTCCCTGGAAAGTGTCTTTAGGATTGCAGCCATAATCTGCTCTGTCTGTCTGTGGTCTGTCTGGATAATCAATAATATATGTGGAGGGCAGGAGGGCCACATCATCTTTCTGATACTATGTTGGGGGGCATAATGGGCATATACTGGGCATATAATTGATTTATATTTCAAATTTGAATAAATTTACATAAATGTTTATTTTAGTGATGGAAGTTGTGGTGGAACTTGTAATAGTGATGGAACTTGAATGAATGAATGAATGAATGAATGAATGAATGAATGAATGAATGAATTCAAATTAGTTCATAAACCAGGGTGACCAGATGGTGGAACCCAAAAAAGAGAATAAGGTCCCCCCCAAATTGTGGATTTTCAACTGAAATTCCAGTCATTAAAAAGAATTGTAGGACAAAATGTTGGACATGTTTAAATCAAAGCTGGAACTGTCCCCTTGACTCAGGAGTAAGTTCCATTAACTTAATGGGCTTACTTCTGAGTAGACATGCATTGGATTGGGCTGCATAGGCAAGGACCCCCCAAACTCAGTTGTAAGCTCCATTGACTTAATGAGCTTATTTCTAAGTAGACATGGATAGGACTGGGCTTACCTGGGGAGGCTGCTGGAGCCTGGTAGGATGGTGTTTCCTGGACACCAGAGGCACGCGCGGCCAGACCACGTCCCAAGAGTTGATGCTCCACCGATGCCTGACTCACGCCTTACAGGAAGTGCTATTTTTGAAATAGAGCTGTTTGTGCATGCACAGTCTACAACCTTCAACAATGAGGCTGCCTGGCCAGCCAAAACTAAGCCACACTGCGCTGGGGCAGCCCCTAATGTCTCCAGGTGGGCCCTTCCGATTCCTGGACAATTGGGTTTCTTACCAGCTGTCCAATGAAATAACCCAATTTAAAGCTACATCCGGCTAAAACCGGACATCTGATCAGTCTGAAATAAACATTTCCCAACACATGGGGAGAGAGGGTGATCTTCAAACCAGATTTTAAGCACTTTCATACACAGAGTGGAGGTGTGTGCAGCCTCCATAGTCCTCAAAATACCCTCTCAAGGTGTGGAGAGCAGAGATCTCCTCACTTCTGGAGAATTACAGAGTTTGCCTGAGGGCCAGATGGAAGCTAGTCAAGGGTCTAATCTGGCCCAAGGACCAGGGTTTGGAGACCCCTGGTATAGGCAGTCATACTCGTATATGCACTTGACTGGAAGTCATCCCCGTTGAACACAGTGAGATTTACTTTCATGTTGACATGCACAGGGTTGTGCTGTAAATATGGATAGCTTCCAAGGAAACAAAAGAGAGGGCAACAGTTGAGGCAACCGATTGTAGGATAGTCGTTATCTATGCTGGAATAAACAGTTATTTACCTAAATAGGTGTAAGCGTTCAGGTTCATTTTGCCTGAAAATAATCCCCTCTAAAATTTGAGATATTAAAAAAATGAGATTCAGTGATGACCTTTATCAGCTGTGATGACAGCTATAAATCAAGCTGAAATTCTCATCAGGCTGCTGAGCAGAATTCATTACCGACAAAGATTGCTGTGCTACTTTTTGCCTTTGATTGAGGGACGCCTTATTAAAATGGATCCAGCTTCCCTAATATGAATCACACATTTCAAAATACAAACGAAGGCCTTTCACTCATTGATTCTTAAGACTACGATGATTACAGGACTTGGAGACTAGCACATCCTTATTGTGTTTTGCTTTGGGTCACAAAGCCAATCAATTTATGCCGCTTTAAAGCAAGCCAATTTGCTCTTCATTAAATTTTGACCCTTTGCTGATGATTCTTATTGACTGTAGCCGTGAGATCTCCAGCCCCAGCAGATCAACGTCAGTTTTGTTTCTTTCTTTTCTTTTCCTTTCTTGTAAATATAGTGTGGGATGTATAGCCTGAACTTTCAAAACACAGAGTCACTGGAAAGAGGAAGACATTCCCATGATCCAGTCAGTACCCCCAACCCACATACACACGGCCTCTTTTCTGGTCATGGGGCAAGAAACCCTTGCTTATCCTATTGTGCTCTTGATAGAGCATTGGAGTGCTGTGCTATGGCTGTTTGGTGAACGGTGGTTGAAAATTACTGAAAAATCTTGATTCTATGTTGCTGATTGTCTTAGAATCAGAACTATAGAGTCTCTATAAAGCTGGAAGGTACATCGCAAGAGATGTGAGCATACCACAGACCATCACAAGAGCCACAGACCATCACAAGATCATACCACAGACCATCACAAGATCATACCAAAGACCATCACAAGAGCCACAGACCATCCCAAGAGCATACCACAGACCATCCCATATCTGTTCTTCTCATGGGAGAACTTTCAAACTTCCAAGGAAACCCATAATTCCTCAGAATACAGACTGAAAACTTCCATTCTTGATTAAGTACTGCTGCAGAATAAAAAATCTGAGCATGTTGGGCAAATTCATTGACACACTCTTGATAGATGTTTTTTGATGACTGTCACTGTGTTGTGTTGCATTATTTTGTTTTCTTCCCTCTTTTAGATACAGAATTCATTTACAGAAACCGAAATGGCTCTGTGATACTGCAGAACGTTGAAACCAACCACTCAATTGTGTTAATAGAGAACAAAATAATTGTAAGTACTTTTTTAGTGAGCAGAATAATTTTGGAAGGGTCTGGCATGCAGGGTAATAAGAGAGAAACTGACCTCTTTATACACCCTGTAGAAATTATATTTGTTTTTTAAAAGCCTAATCTAGACAGCCATGGATAGTATAAAACCAAACATACCCTACCCAGAGTAACTATGGGAGTACGTAAGAGACATTTACATCAACGTAGTTACTGCACCGCCTAGTGAAAACCTTTGGGAAATTCATATTGGAATCCAGAGTAAATTGTTCTTACACCGGAGCAAGGACTCCCCATAGTTACTCTGGTTTGTGCCCATAGGTCTTGTAATAAGTTCAGAGTTTGAATTCTAAAATCAGCTTGACAGTGACCTATATAATGTCTGACAGAGTATAGGCTTGGATGGTATACATCAGTCAGTTCCTATCCTCTAGGATCCTGTCAATGGTGACAACAACACTTTCATTGTGGAAAGCATCTTGGGTTGAAGTATCTTGGGTCTTCCTTCAGTGAAGGATTGCTTACCTTTAACCATCTTCATATTAAACAGGTGAGCCATGAAAGGCTAAACCCAGCAGGTATACCCCCAGGTATAACCCAGCAGGTATACCTCTAGGCCTTACCTGGAGGCACAGAGTGTCCATGCCATCTGCTACCTTTGTAGCAGAATTTACATATCAACCATATCTCCAAGATGTTAAATAAGTACCTTTCTTTATAAAGTTCATATTTTAGGGCAATATTCACTTGTGTAAAAATAAAACATGCAAATTTAAAATGATTGCTGTTTTGTCCATTTTTAAACTATAAAGTTGTGCATGCATATTAAAATGAATTCATTTTGGGTGTTGGGTTTTGTTTTATTTAGGTGTCCATCAAGGCTGTGCGATATGAAGTTTCACCAGACAAACAATATGCACTTTTTGCATATGACATTGTGCCAGTAAGTAAATATGCTACCTTATAAACTAATAGCTAATTGCATTTTCTTCCTTTCTTATTGCTTGTCCCCAAAGTCCACTATAGAAAGGCAACTCTTTGATTGCTGAAGGATTTGGGACATGTTCAAATATAGGTTTAGATAAGTGTGCAGTGGGCTGTTTTATCACACATTTGGATCAGTGCTTAAAATAGAATAGGTGATAGCAAAGTTGTGACTAAAGAGAGATGGAATGGATGATGCATATATAGATACAAGTTAGATATATACCTTGAACTTTTAGGATGGAGGTATAAATGTTTTAAATAAATAATAAATATGCCAAAATGTGACGAGTGGAGCAGGGTTCATGACCTTAAAAATATCTATACTGCACTTAATGTACTGTCTCATTGACTGTTGCCCAAGCATCCATGCAACCAGCAGTCAAAACTGGGGTAAAGTCTGGCATATTGTTATTAACAATACCTAGAATACATTTTAATCCAAAATTTTTGTTTGACCTTTCTGGTATAGCAGATTACTTAGAGTAACAGTTGGATCACATGCTTTAGATCACTGAGTATGCTCTGTGTATATATGACTTTGTTCTCCACTTCTGTCACCTCACCTTCCCATATTCAAAATGGGAAACAACTTGCTGTAAAAATTTCCAGTAGCAAAAGTAGAGGTGGAATTTGGAATTAGGAGGGATATCAATATTTTAATTATTACAGTGTTGTCTCCTTTGGGACTCCTGCATCCGCTTCCTCTCCTCACTGCAACACATGAATGAAAAAAAATGGTAGTTGTTGAAGGCTACAGAATGGTGTGATGATGTCACACGAGATGATGCCAATGGGATGTGTGTTGCATTCCTCTGCCCCAGTGGATTTAAGACCTATGGCACAAAACGAAGTGGCTCTGATTAGGTGAATTGAGGTTGGGGGATATGGAGAAGATTTCAGTGATGGTATTGCCCTCTACTTGGACTCCAGATTCACTGCCATCCAATTCCTACACCTCCCCTTTTCTACCTGCTCATCCCATCCCGTGCCCCACTCCTGCACCATTTTATTGGCACCAAAGCTCCAGCAGTGGCCACAATTGCACAGGCACAACCTCTTGTCTGAAAGCACAAGCAAAACTAACATGCTATACAGAACAATAAAGTTGGAGGACCAAAGAGATACATGAAGACAAGTTGTTGCAGTATCAGAGACAAATGCATGTTAAAAGAAAATTTTCTCTTATCAATTAAACAGATGAGGTATGAGATTAACCCTACAATCCAGAGTAACAATGGGAACACAGTAACCCTTAGATGCCCATCCAGATCCTGAGTCCAGAAATGCAAATTTATGCAAATTGGGCTATTTTTTAAAGAGACATTTATGTTGATGTAGTTATGGCACCAACTACTGGAAACCTATGGGAAATTCATATTGCAATCCACATCGGAGCAAGGACTCCCTGTAGTTACTCTGGATTGCGCCTTCGGTTGCAGTGGCTGTTTTGCTACCAGCTTTAATGTACACGTAGAGAAATTCATCTTTTCCCAAGTGGGTTACGTTGTCATCTACAGATGCAATGGGCATAAACCATGCTTCAGAGGACAAGAGCTGTACACAATAACATTGTACAGACACATCTTTGCTCTGAGAATTTCTAATCTTTATTTTAATTACTATGCCTCCTTTCTCAATCACCCTATAAATTTCAGCAGAAACTAAGTGCCAGTGTCTTTTCCAGCTGAAATAACACATTAATCTTAATCTTTCTGTTCCCAGTGCTGGACTTAAGACTGAACTATTAACATTTATTATTATTCAGACCACCATGTCCAAGGAATTCTAACATGACAATTGGCCCCAGAAGAGTGTCTCTTTGGGTCAGTTGTCAGCACAATCTGAACAAGTTATTTTCCAAATTTAAAAAGAGAGGGTGAACAGGCAAGTGATGTTAGATAAGCATGTTCAGATTTCTGAAGTTGGGACCCAAAAATCTGTTCTGCTTTTCATAAGTCTGAAACACATAAGTGTGAAACACGTGTTACTTTTCATTAGTGTGTTGATTTGTTGTTGTTGTTGTTGTTGTTGTTGTTGTTGTTGTTGTTGTTGTTGTTGTTGTTGTTGTTGTCTAATAGCATATCTGGAACATGAAAACTGTGGAGAAACTACACATTGGGAATTTAGGGGAATTCAGCACTTTATTCCACTATTGTTATGATCCAGATTGCATGCTCACATGCAGTATTTATATTAGGAATAAACTTCTATAGCTTTCAAATGAAGATTTTTTCCCCAATTTGGGGCTTACTTCAGATAAGTATGGTATAGGATATAGGATTTGGATATAGGTATGGGATTGCAGCCTTAGCAGCAGCAATGCTTGACAAATATTAACCTCCTTCCCAGGGCCAATCCACCTCCATCGGTCAACAGAACATGAGCCAGCTATAGAGCTTATGTTGAGTTGACCCACTGGGGCTGCAGGGTCTTACCCCAGGGCAAGAGGCTTACCCCAAGGAGGCCTTAATATTCTGAAACTCCTCAGCAAGAGTTTCCCCTGCTAGTGAGCTTGTTAGCTAACACTGCTTGTTAGCTCCACTCCATTGCCAAATGGAATTTAGGATTAGGCTGTCTGCCTCATAACAATCCTATGAGAGAAGTTAGAGGGCAAGAAAGTGCCTGATCCAAGTGAGGGTGAATTTGAGGGTGAATTTGAACTGGGATCTACTTCTACAAATCTACACTAGTGATTTTCAGTCTTTTTCATCTCATGGCACACTCATAAAGCACTAAAATTGTCAAGACACACCATCAGTTTTTTTACCTTTGACAAGGCTCACTATGCTGCTGGTAGGGGGCTCAAATTCCCCATTTGTCTGCTAATAAAAGAGTCTCCTCAAAGTCCCGCAGCACACCTGCAGACTATCCATGGCACACCAATGCACCATGGCACGTTGGTTGAAAATCACTGCTACACAGCAGCCATTGTTCCAACTGTTGAATCATATACACCAAGTCAAACTGAGCCAACTCATCTCCAGCTATAGGGTTCTTTTTCATTCTCCTTTTCCAGCAGTTGATTGATTGAGGAGCCATTAAGAGTGTGAGGTTTTCAGAACTTCCAGTATCTGTTGTGGAGTAACTTGGCAGTTACTTTCAGAACAGAATCAATTTCTGAGTTACTTTCAGAACAGAATCAATTTCTACACTGAATTTCAGGTAGGCCCTATTAAATTGATTTCCTGGAAGGGGAGAAACCCTTGTTTCTGGGCAAACACTGGGGTGGGGGATATTCCAGTATTTCTTGAACTCACACTTGAATGTCTTGATAGGCCCAACCAAGCCACCTCAGTCTGATGTATGCTGCAGCCCCACTTGCCAATGGACTCTGAAATATTTTTACGGTATCGAGGGCTCCTTTTGTGTTTAATCAGATTTTGTTCTCAGACTTTTAATTGAATAATGTAAAAACTGAATTTTAAGCTTTCTTGACAATTAAGATCTTTTAATAGTCTGTACAAAGGTCCATGGTCTTGTCAAAAAACTGGATCTACATTACATTTAAATACTATATAGTACTAATCTTGTCATAATCTACTGCAGTTTGAGTAATTGGTAATAAAAGAAGCACCAGAAAGTAGCAAAGGAGAGAAAGTGGCTTTGCTGAGTGACACTGTGGGATATTAAACCGAGAATAGTTAATTGCTTTTATTATGAACGGCTACAGTTGTAATGCGGTGTGACAAAGATAAAAAGCCACTGAGATCTTTTTTGAAGCTATTTGTCCTTTGTCTTTAATTTGGCAGTCCATTATTGTGTTGATAGCTAGCTAAGAGCAATTTAATAGCTAAGTCCCAATCCTAATCGTTCACTGTGCGGATGGTCCACACCAGTATAATGTCTGTTATATCCTTAAGCCCATCTTGGCAACACCATGTGGACACCACACCAATGGCTGTGCAACAAGGACTGTATGCAAAACAGATGTGTCCAATGAAGACCTTCTGAGCAGAGCTGAGAACAGGTAGAAAGACAGTTCCCTTGCAGATGGGTAGCCATATGGAACAAGCAGACAAGGTTTTGAGTCCCTTGGGCAGATGTCAGCTGGAAGGGCCCCTTTTTGACTCAGAAAGGACCTTTTTTGACTCCATCACAAGTATTCATTCATAGAAGGCACACTCATAGAATCCTAGAGTTGGAAGGGATATAGTAGGTCATCCTGCTTGTAGCAGGAAATCCCCCTAGAGCATCTCTGACAGGTGCTGGTGGAGCCTCTGCTTGAAGATCCCCAGTGAGGGAGAGTCCACCACCTCCCTTGGCAATCTGTTCCACTGCCGAACCACCCGAACCATCAGGAATTTTTTCCTAATATCCAACCAGAATCTCCTCTCTTGCAGTTTGTCCCCATTGGTTCTAGTTCTGCTTTCAGAAGCAGCTATGAACAAATGAGCCCCTTCCTCCCAATGACAGCCCTTCAGGTATCTGAAGAGGGCAATCATGTCTCCTCTCAGCCTCCTCTTCTCCAGGCTGAACATCCCAAGTTCCCCCAGCCTAACACCCTCCCCTGGGACTCGGGCAGAAATGCGTTACAGCACTTTTGTGAAACCCTCAGGTTAATGGGGGTTATGGTTAAGGTTGCCATATTTCTCTTCCACAAAACTGGAACAGGACTTCCCGTTGAACTTGCCAGTATGTGAGAACAGTCCTTGAAAACCAGGACAGTCCCAGTTTTCCAGGACATTTGGAAACCCTGCTTATGCTGGCCAAACTAGAGGTTAAGATTACACCCTAAATAGGGCACAATCCTAAACAAAATTCCAGCATCAACTTAAGAGCATTGCAATACCAAGCAAACCATATACTCTAGTGCTTTAACTTGAAGAGGCCTCCATGACTTTCCCGCAACTTCAGGATGCAGAATATGCCCCACTGAGGCTTATGCCAGCCTAAATACAGGCTAGGATTGAGCCAAAGTCTCCCATTATATATTTGGAAGATTGCTCACTTACCATTAAATTGTGTTCCAGTCAACAAATTCCAGTGTACAACTTGGTGGTCATGATCAGCAATATGCCATGATCAGGCCCCATGTTTTAATGGTCTGGCTGAAACCTGATGGTGGCCCTGGTTACTCTCATGGTTTGGAACTGGCAGTGTCTGGAATGAAGATAGAAATCAGTAGATACACACCCACCCACTTCCACGTATGAATCAGAAGGTGAAGAGACCTTCAAATTAACCTGGAACTGAACAAGCAGGGAAATTATATTCTATTATGCATGTTTGTGTTTTGTTTGTGTTCTTTTTTATAGCTGCTTTAGTTTGTTCAAAGAAAAAAAAAGGAGCATTGAAAGAGCACTTCACCTTTGAGTCACTCCATCACTGCCAATAGCTCGACTGTGGGGGGGCTAACTTGGTGCTGAGAGGGACAGGTGGCCCAGGAACAAAAGAAAGCTTTTGTAATTGCTTGGCACAGCAACTCTGTGCTCGAGAATATCGCACCAGTTGGCAGATTGAAATACGCTTTTCCTAAAGGGTGGCTTGGGTATGCTCAATACCTGTAGTCCAAACTGCTCGCACAAAGATTAAAAAGGGTGGATTTCACTTCAAACTAAACCTCATTACAAAAGATGCTAATGTGGTCATCATGTACAGTATATCTAAGGGAAGAGAGGCAGTTTTGGCATGATTGAGCTTTGGGCAGATTTATAAAGTACTCTACCTCTTCTTATCACTTGATTATGCAAAACATAAAATTGGCTTGAGAAGTTCAGAAAGGGATCATACATAGTGATCATGCTTTTCACTGCATGGCAGCTGGGAGGAGGAATTTGCAGTAGGAACACTCTTGAGTAGGACTTGGTTGTCCTGGTAAACCTTGCAACTGTTGCTCGTGACCCACCCTCCTACCCCTCATGGTTCTTCCCTCAATCCTCCTTGGGGTTTACACCAGCTATATCATCATCTTCTTCTTCAGTTCCTTAATTTCGTGCAACTCAGGCACATGGGGCAATGAATGTTTTTCCAGTGCACCAATTGTATAGCTAGGACATATATTGAGTAGACCTACCTGGGCAGTGACGCTGACCTCCAGGACAGTTTCCTGCAGGAAAGCATGTACTCTAGGGAAACAACTGTGTCGGAGGAAGTGATAGGATGGGACAACCTGATATCTGAGGTCCCAGAAACCCAGACCCAAATCTCAGCAGTGTCAGTTTATACAAATCTCATATCTTCAGCATTAAATCAAAAGCATGAAAGAGGTACATTAAAATGAGTTTTAGGAAGGGGCATGTTTAGATACCAGTTCTATTGCAAGAAAGATAAATTTCAGTATAGACCTATCAGAGTGGTTTTAAATTATTATGATCAGCATTTTATATGTTTTGAGCCATCTTTAGCGTGTTATAAAAATGAAAATATTTGATACAAATATTTATCAAATATGTGGTCATGCGGAAATGACCACAAAATGTAGGTAGACTACATACAGTACATTGCAGGCCTCTGTCAGTCTTGAAAGACTATGGTATCGTGCTCTGCGCTGCGTACGCTGCATGCGAAGCACAAAAGCCTGGGTTGGATTGTTATGGAGGATAGGCTGTTACCCAAGCAGCAAATCCCTCCTCTCCACGCCACTGAATTAGTCCAATGGAAAGGCAGAGCCAATACGATTTGATCCAGCTGGGCTAAGGACAGGAACTCACCCTGTCTTGTGGGGCCGACCTGGGTCTCGAACCCTGGCCTGCTGGTTAACAGGCACAGCGCCTTAACCGCTTGCGCCACCCACAGCCGCTACATACAGTATATTTCCAGATTCATGCATAATTGCTACCATCAGAGCTATAGAAAGATCTGTTAATGGTGACAGGTGGTGAGGGATCTCCTCACAGTCTGCATCATCAGGAGGAGATGCTGAAGCTATATAAACTGCCAAGAAATGCCTTACTTGAAGGTCATTTGTGCTTCTGTAAGTCAAGAAAATAATACAGTGTAAAGGAAAAACTGGAAGTGTTGCCTGTGGATTTCATAGGCAAGATTTATGCAAGCCACTACATTGGATCCCTACAAACCTTCTTCACTTTAAAATAAAAAGTAAAAAAATGAGATTGTTAAGTCCCATACTAATCTAAGTGATTCAAGGGCATGTATATCTGCACCTACATAGTCCTACAAATATATTGGCCTTTAGGTAATTAGCTTGTGGTGCAGCTCAGAAGAGATTCACATTTATGAAAGAAGGGAGTCAGATATATGTGCAAACACAGTATTATTTGTTCCAAAGATAAACTTACAGTCCAAGAGAGGGGGAATCAAGAATGGAAATGCAATCAAATAGATGAGCGATGATTCAAGTGATTATATTCAATATAAGGGCTGTGGGTGGCGCAAGTGGCTAAGACACTGTGCCTGTTAACAAGCAGGCCAGGGTTCAAGACCCGGGTCGGCCCCCCAAGACAGGGTGAGCTCCTGTCCTTAGCCCAGCTCTGCGACGCCAGCTGGATCCAATCGTATTGGCTCTGCCTTTCCTTTGGACTAATTCAGTGGCGTGGAGAGGGGGGATTTGCTGCTTGGGGAACAGCCTATCCTCCATAACAATCCAACCCAGGCTTTCGTGCTTAGCATGCAGCATATGCAGCGCCAAGCACGATACCATAGTCTTCCAAGACTGACGGAGGCCTGCTTTTATTCAATATAAAATTGCAGAAAAAAATGATGCCAGACCTAACAAGTCCCAGTTCCTAGGGAAATGTGATGAGAGCGATCTAGTTACTTAGCTCCTAAGCCAAAGAGGGGGAGTGGAGATGTAAAGCAGCTAATGTTGGTGTTTGGTGGGGATACGTTGTTTACCTAAATAGATTTTTAAGATTTTTAAGAAAATAGAGCAAGCAAGCAAGAGAAGAATAGAGGAAATTCTGTGATAGTGTTTGCCATTAATAAGAGCTTGGAGCTACAGAATGAATACTTCTCTCTCAATACCAAAGATAAGACATTCAGATCAGGGTGTGGGTTCTCTAACAAGCTGGGCACCAGTTCATTCTTCTTTGCTCAAGACTTGTTCCCCACGCTCCAGTACACCTCATCATTACCAGTAAGAGTTTTGAAGACAGTGTCCAGCTTCCCACCCGATCTGATTAAAAGATGGAATGTAGAGTTAGAACACAGGCTTTGAGGAAGACGAGGGTGGTCACCCCTCCAATGAACTGCATGTGGGGAGGTTGAAGATCTGGAGAAAGGGCAGTGGACAAGGTTACCTTCCCTGAATCTGCTGAAAAAGTTCTCTATTGAGTTGGAGCACAAAGGTGAAGATGGAATATCAAGGCTTTATACTCTTGAGTTACAGTGGCGCCTCATGTAAAGAACGCCTCACGTAAAGTATGTTTCACGTAACAAACAAAAATTCCTCTAGGATTCTGCTTCACGTAACAAACTGTGCTTCACGTAAAGAACACGTTCGTTGGCAGTTGGGGCAGATGCGCTGGCCGGCAGCCTGTTTAAAAAGTGTCAGGGCTGCCTAGCGCACTGGCCCATAGTGAAAGCAACACTTCCATGCTGCTCCTCCTGTGGCCAGATGTCCACTGGGCAGAGGGAGAGAAGAGCAGTGGAGAAGAGGAAGCAGCTCAGGGCCAGCCAGAAGGGAGAAGGGAAGAGAGAGGCTCAGGATGGAGAGAAGGAGAAAGTGGGGAGACACTTTGAAGGTGTCTTGGATTGCAGCCTCCTAACCATGTCTACCCAGAAGTAAGAGCCATTGTGTTAAATGGGTCTTATTCCCAGGAAAGTGTCTTTAGGACTGCAGCCTAAGTAGACTTCATAGGAACATGCACATTGAATGCATGTTTTGAATTCAATCCCAGTATTCTGTCATCATTTTTACATCCAGTTAATATTTTTATATGAATATTTTGGGGGTTGTGTAACCAATCGTCTGAGTTTCCATTATTTCCTATGGGAAAATCCACTTCACATAAAGAACGTTTCACGTAACAAACATGTCTCCAGAATGAATTAAATTTGTTACGTGAGGCATCACTGTATATTGTAATGATGATTTCGAAAGGTGTGATACTTGCAACCAGATTTGTTTTTCATTGCCCAATTAGAGCAGACATAATGGTCATATTTGGGATGGTAGCTGTTTCACTTTCGATGATCCTACAGTGGCGTTAGCAAGCAAGGATTAAAAATGTCTGGGCAAAGCACCCTGACAATTATAAACCAGAGTGTTTTCATGACCACAGGCTCTGATACAAGCACACACCACCAACGGTACAAAGGAACAGCATCCTCTGATCTCCTAATTAGACTTTTTTCTAAGAGAAGCAATTTTTGCCCATTGTTCAAAATCAGTTAATGCTCTGCAGCATGTTATTCTCAGCAACAGAGTCTGATGGACCAATTGGGGGCTGAAAGGGAAGAGGCTCTTTCACTGTTAGGGTGGGAAGTGAAATGGAACGTATAGGAATAGGGACTTGGAGCACAATCCTAACCATGTCTACTCAAATGTAAGCTGAATTGTGTTCAATGGATCTTACTCTCAGGAAGTAAGCCTGTGCCATTTAGGTCTGTGTGTATCTCTCTGGGTTAGAAGATGGTGTCCTTCCTGGGATATCTGAAGAGACACCACCTTTAAGCTGAGTTAGGGCAAAATCCAGAGTAACTATGGGGAATCCTTGCTCCGGTGTAAGAACAATTTGCTCTGGATTGCATTATGAATTTCCCATAGGTTTTCACTAGGTGGTGCAGTAACTACGGGTACACATAATGTCTCTTACGTGCTCTCGTAGTTACTCTGGATTGTAGGATTAGAGATAACCAATAAATCTTAAGCAAAAACTTAGTTTTTCCAAAAATAATTATAATATATTAACTAGTTTCTAACAAAAATAAAGATACATTAACTATAATATTAATTTTAATACTGCATTTACTCCAATCTAACGCTCACATTTTTCAGCTGAATTTACCCTACAATCCAGAGTAACTATGGGAGCCCGTAAGAGACTTTATGTGTACCCATAGTTGCTGCACTACTTAGTGAAAACCTATGGGAAATTCATATTGCAATCCAGAGCAATTTGTTCTTACACTGGAGCAAGGACTCCACTTAGTTACTCTGGACTGCACCCTTACCCTACAATCCAGAGTAACTACGGGAGCACGTAAGAGACATTACGTGTACCCGTAGTTACTGCATCATCTAATGAAAACCTATGGGAAATTCATACTGCAATCCACAGCAAATTGTTCTTACACCGGAGCAAGGACTCCCCGTAGTTACTCTGGATTGTGCCCATAGTCTCCAAAATCAGGGTGCACATTAGATTTGATGGTTAATTAGATTTGAGTAAGTGTGATATTTTGATTATAATTAGAGGGTGCATATTAGATTTGATGGCACATTAGATTTGAGTAAATACAGTAATTATTTTTCCTTCAAAATTGTCATATAACATTTGTCTCAAATTCCCAAATATGCCACATTGATTGTGTTTCTTCTAATATAACAGATCTCCAACAATAACTGACAAGCACAGTAAAAAAACCATATCAGTTAAATATGTTTAACTTTTATTTTCAAAATGGACAATGGTGAATCGGGGGGGGGGTGCTCCCATGACGGAAACCAGGGGTGCAAAATGGAGAGGGGCACGGAGGGATTTTCCCTGGTGTTTGCAAGGAATCCCTCCCCTTTGGAATCACCCCAGGTGGGAGGATCAGTGGCATACCCAGAGCGGGGGAAATCAGTCTACCTGACATGTACAATGGACCCCTTCCCTTCAGAGCCATTCCAGGGGGGCTGCACTGCTGTCCAGACTGGGGACACAATAGAACACTCTGAGTGCCCACCACAGCAAGCGGTATTACCTTCTGAGGAGAGGTGATGGGTGCTGCACCATCAACTGAATCAAGGCCATGCTGGAGCCCCCTGAGCTTCCCCCATCACATGATCTGCAGGGTGCTGAAGGTGCACGTACAGAGTGTGCCATGGGGCACAAAGACGTACCCATCGTACAAAGGGTTACCATATAGAATGGAGGACAGAGTGTCTCTACCTTTAAGTATTGCATGGAGGAGGGAATTTAGGCAGGTGCTGCCCCTCTATGTTGAGATAAACCTGCCTAAATTCCCTCCTCCATGAAATTCGTAAGGGTTCGGGGCACTCTGTCCTCCATTCTGTATGGTCACCCTATCAGTACACTTCTGGAAATGGATATAATTTCAAACATCATTACTGAATAATCCCATGTTTTAGTACAATTCCAAAATAAATGTTTTCCTCATTCCAGTAATCAGGCATGTAGGTTCTGATAGTTCCAAGGTTCAGCGAAACCCAGGAGCAATTTATAAATATTCATAAAATAAGATTTAATTTAATACATTTTAAGGCTGCAATCCTAAAGACATTTTCCTGGAAGTAAGACCCATTAAACACATGTGGCTTACTTTTGAGTAGATATGGTTAGGACTATTTCTCTAAAGGGCTGAATGCACATCAACCAGCCCACTGCTTCCACCAATGGTTTAGCTAGAGGAGAAGAATACTTCAATTTTCCTCCCACCAGCCAGAATGACTCCAAAGAGAAAGGGCCTCTTTTGTGAGGCTCTTTGCAAAACTTAGTGCTTTGCGCATCATACAAATATCCAAAGACAATATACCACCAAGTTAAAATAGTGTTATCCTCTTTCCTCTGGTGTGGTTTTTGTCATATATCTTTTGATATCTTATCTCAGCTCCCAGGTTTCTTAGCCAAAGCCAAGTAACAAAGTCAGAGTAGTTTCCAAACTGAATGAGCCATTTTTTCCTGCGTTTTCTCTTCTAGTCTCAAGTTTCTGAGACAAAGAAGAAAAAAAATCCAAATTAAAATTTGACTCAGCAGAAATTTGCATTCCAATAGATGAACACCCTCTGAGCTATTTTTTCCCTTAGACTCTGAAACAATTTCATCTTGATTTCCATATCAAAGAGTTATCAGATCAACTATTTCAGGATAGTGTCGAATGGAGGAACAAAATCTCTGTGCATACTGTACTCATTTATATGAGTATTTATGCATCATCTTGGACCCAATTTCAGGAGTCTTACATGTGTCCACAAATGTCTAAGGGATGATGTCTGGATAAGCCATGAATCTCCTATGGAGAAAGGATACCACCTTTCTAGAGTTGTCAAGCTGTCTTAAAAAAAGACTGGGTTCCACTTTTCACCACCACTCCAGCCCTTGACCTGTCAAATGAATGGGGGCTACCTGTAGACGGAATTTTGAGTAGAAATGCTTAGATAGGGAAGATCTTGAGTTGTTGGTCAAGATGGCCACTGAAAATACTGTCTACCCTATACTTTATAGCTGCTTGCTTGCTCATTTATTATTGATTTATTAGCCTAATAAAATAATTTTTAATCTGTATTATGCTTGCTTCATTGTCATGGCTTCTCCCTCTGAATTCTTTTTACAATTTGATGAGGATTCTGAGAATTCTTTTCAGAGAGTCCCAAGTATGTCTACACAGAACGACAGTTTCTCTGGAAAAGAGAAGGGCTTTTTTAGTATATTGTATAGATATGCTTAAAATAGACTACATAGGCTGCAATCCTAAGCACACTTTCCTGGGAGTAAAACCCATTGAACACAATGGGACTTACTTCTGAGTAGAGATGGTTAGGATTGCGCCCTAAGAGTCAGATGCTATAGTCAATGTTCATTAATAGCTGAAAAGCAGTATATAAATGCTGTTGATTGTTTGCCTTTTTGAAATTTATGAGAATCCTCAGGATATTAATACCCTACAAAAATTTTGAACTTTTGCTTTTAAGATAAGCCTGAAGAAGTCAAAGAGAGTCAGTGATAAAAAAAGCAGGCCTCCGTCAGTCTTGAGAGACTATGGTATCGTGCTTGGCGCTGCATACGCTGCATGTGAAACATGAAAGCCTGGGTTGGATTGTTATGGAGGATAGGCTGTTACCCAAGCAGCAAATCCCCCCACTTCACTCCACTGAATTAGTCCAATGGAAAGGCAGAACCAATACGATTGGATCCAGCTGGTGTCACAGAGCTGGGCTAAGGACAGGAGCTCACCCTGTCTTGTGGGGCCGCCCCAGGTCTCGAACCCTGGCCTGCTGGTTAACAAGCACAGTGTCTTAGCCACTTGCGCCACCCACAGCCCTGAGTCAGTGATATATATATAGTTATTTGCATATGAGCTAATCCTAATTTTAATTGGGTTCTTCGGTTTTCAAGAATTTGATCTTGGTTCATGGAGTTTTGCCCTTTTGGCTTACTGTAAATTAGTGTCCCAGACAATAAACAGCAAGATCAAACCTCAAGGTCAGAAGTAAGGTTTAACTGAACTAAGCTCTTGCACAACAGTCAGAAATGGGCACTGTGACCTTTCTGCAGTACTAGCAAATATACTGCCTAAGTACATTTAAAATGGAATAGAACAGTGCAAGGGACTATATCCCTGTTGTGTCTGGTTACAGCAGTGCACCCTGCCTCTGACGGACCAAGGTGTCCTCATTAATGGATGTTCCAGATTTAGATATTGCTGAGAGCTCATGTCCCTGGTATAATCAAAGACTCAGTATCCATAGAGATGACCCAGAGCATCTGGAGTGGTAGGACTTGCCAAATGTTCTAATAAGGTGCCAGGTGAGAAGAATGCACAATAATACTCCTGGTATTAATTCACAAATCCTCTCACTGTCAGAACAATATGTATTCTGAACAATATATATTGAAATATATATTTCAATTGAATATATAACAAAATATGTACATGCATTTAGTTTTTTTAGAATTTAATTTTAATGCTAGGGTTGTAATGATGAGAGACTACTTGACAGTTGACAATATTAACCTGATTTTTCTTATTTTAATTTCGTTCTGCAGACATATAAGTATTCATATACAGCATTTTACGTCCTCAGAAGACTGCCTTCTGGGTAAGTGATATAATGCTGCACCTATATTCTAAGCAGAAACATTTGGGCTGCACTTCTAAGCATATTACTGTGACGCAGTCAGACTTCCTTTGGCGTAAACATGCTTAAAATTGCATTGCATGGACACTACATGGTAATAGGGTGGGACCATTGCCAGCATGGAATAGTGTTATACGTCTGATTTGGTGTGCAAGATTTCCAGTTTTATCTAAAAGGACCACATGAATGAAGGAGCTTGTGCTCTTCCAGTTTTAAGAAAACTGCGCAGAAAGTGAGGCAAGAACGGTGTGATCTACTTTCTTGCTTGGGCGAGTGGGAAGCCACTAATAGCAGCTTGGGTCAGCAGTGGCATAGAGGCAGCAGTGATAGGCTTGGGTTGAAGTGCACCCCAAATCTGTGCCCCTTTTACCCCTTGCAATCCAACTCTGGTACAATCAGCTTCACATTTCCTCCTGATTGTCCGTCTGCCTTATCTTGTGGGGAGCAGGATTACTAGGCTATGATAGTGGAGTGAATATCAAAGAGTGAATATCAGCTGTGGATGGCCCTGATCCATATTGGAACAATGAAAGGGCAAATATTAAAATCCTACTAATATTAAATTAAAATATTAGTCTGCAGTCTAAATCCAATGTGAGCTGATATTGCACAGTGGCTAAGAGGCTGGGATCCCCTCCTGTTTCAAACTCATCTCTTCCTTGAACCAACTAGGTGGTCTCAGCCCCC
The DNA here is from genome assembly GCA_030015325.1 of Cryptoblepharus egeriae. Lineage (NCBI taxonomy): Eukaryota > Metazoa > Chordata > Lepidosauria > Squamata > Scincidae > Cryptoblepharus > Cryptoblepharus egeriae. The sequence continues at coordinate 7,688,949 of JAREYC010000004.1, forward strand.
AGCTGCCCTATGGGAATAATAATAATACTACACAGGGATGTGTCAAAGACTTCATGAAGACAATACGTGTGAAGAATTTGGCATGCTCCAATCTACATCAATGTTAAGTGATGTTATTATTAATTAAAAAATTGCACAAAGATCAAACACATCCAGTTTGTGGCTAGACAGGTGGCTTTAAAGCAGATTAGTTTGTGAACAGGAACAACCAGGTGGAAAGCCTTTTGTGCCTTATCTTGCCAGTACAGCTGTCATCACAACCTCTGCAATTTCCAGGTCCATAAAAAAAGGTCCATAAAAAAAGGCTTAACCTGTTTCAGAGCACAGTCTTAATCAACAAGTCAGATTGTCCTCTACCAAAAATTAGGGGTGCATCAGGATAGGACAGCAGAGCAATAAGTAGGTGTTTTAGAAGATTCATTTTACCCATGCTAATAGTATTAAATTTTCCTTATTCACAGTTGAATCTGAGTTAAAATGCAATGTGTCAAATAGGTCTTATATTACAATAATGAGTTAGGCTCATTCCATTTAAGTAAAGTTCAATTAATTTTGATAAACTGTTGATCTGCACTGTGTATGGTAGCAAATATTTTGTGTTAGAACCCAGATACAAATAGGGTTTTCTACCACACAGTGTAGACCTTCAGCATTTGTACCAGTTGCTGTTGTTTATGCAGGCACAGGAGCGCCTTGAAATACCTGCAGATCGCACAACAGAACGTCATCACTAAGATCTCTCCAGGTTCTTAAAACAAGCTTACAGTTGACGTGCCAGCATGATCCAAAACAGCACCTTCCCTTATTCCTGTTTCAGAAAGAGAGCCTATTAATGTCTCTGTTTTCAGCGGCAGATGTTTGAATTCGAGGCTTATTAGGTGAGCTGAAAACAGAGCCTCTGGGCAGCTGCTGCTTCTTTGCTTCTCTCTTTCTGTTCATAATTGGGTGACTGAAGCTCATGCTACGCTTGGGTGACATCTAGTGGAGTCTTTTATTATTTTATTTTGGGTACCTATCCTGTTGATCCCAAAAAATCACTAATCAATACACTAAACAACACACTGAACAATATCGAGACATCTTTCAAGCCAAATGCTAGGAATTTATTTTATTTAAAAGATTTATATACCGCCTTTCCTCTGTAAACAACAGATGCCCAAGGCAGCTGAATACTTTCTAGTTACACTAACCCTACAATCCAGAGTAACTACGGGAGCACGTAAAAGACATTATGTGCACCCGTAGTTACTGTACCAGCTACAGAAAACCTATGGAAAATTCATATTGTAATCCAGAGTAAATTGCTCTTACACCGGAGCAAGGACTCCCCATAGTTACTCTGGATTGCACCCATAGAGTACAGTCCTAACCATGTCTACTCAAAAGTAAGCCACATTGTGTTCAATGGGTCTTACTCCCAGGAATGTGTCTTTAGGATTGCAGCCAAAATCTCATTATCAGGCAGAAAATTCCTGAAAAACTTGGGTACCTATTTTTTATTTTTAAAGGCTTATCTGCTGCCCTTTCCCAAAAAGATGTCAGGTCAGTCTGTAATCAAAAAAGTTATTTAAAGTATTTGTATCCCAGCCTTCCCATGCCAAATCAAAAACCCAAACTGGCTTACGTAGCTTTTAATCTTTTGTCCTCACAACAACCCTGTGAGGTACACAATTGTTCTACAGGCTTTTTGTAGAACACTTTGAGATGGAATCCTTCATCGTGGGGTCATCACATCTGAGCTTCCACAAATTGCAGTTTCAGGTGGGACAAGCTGTAAACGGCAACTCCTCTGGTTGTGTTTCAGCTTTATTAGTTTTTTTTTGTCTCCTATCCCAAATTCAGCCTAGTCCATTCCTGCTTAGCAGTTTCCTGGCAGCCTCCTGATCCAACCATCGGACCGTGTCTGCTGCCATTTAAAAAATGTTTGCCCTGCCTTCCAACAAAACTGAGTGCAACTAATGCAGTATAACTCAATCAATCAAACTGAGTGCAACTAATGCAGTATAAATCAATCAATAACAAGCTACATTTTCAAATTCCAAAACATAATAACATTCCAGTTCATGTAGGGTTGCCATAATTCTCTTCCACAAAATTGGGACAAGACCCTCTGTCATACTTGCCAGTATCTGAACACAATCTTCAAAAAAATTTTCAAGACATATAGCAGCCCTAAGTTCATAGAACAAATTAATTCAATAAAATGAATCAACTCATAGGCATCACATATTTGGTATTTGGTCTCACAAATCAGACAGCTAAAATAGTTGTGTAACTGTCTGTCTCATCCAACTTGACAACAATAGAACCTTGTACTGTTATTGGCAGCAATTCCTTCAGTATGGATGAATACCCCCAAAAATCTGGATATACTGACACAATACGTCTTCCTCTGAGGGTACAATCCTAGGTGTGTCTACTCAAAAGTAAGCCCCATTGTGTTCAGTCACTCTTACTCCCAGGAAAGTGTCTTTAGGATTGTAGCCAAAGTGGTTCATTGTATCTTCTGGATGATTCTTTCTTACCTTTGTGTAGATAAAATTCTGACAGCTGACTTGGAAGCTGGTTTACAGAGGTCACAAAAAAGACAACCTAACCATCCTTTATAAGCAGTGGACTCTTATCTCTGAGGAGCAGTTCTGGATACCGAAAAATGTCTGCTCTGCAAAATGTATGAACCTGATCAATGTCTGTGTCATCCGGGCTGGAATACTGTAATTCCCCATTCCACAGCCTTTGCCAGATTTTAAAATCACTTTCTGACTTTTACAACCCGGAGTAGATGCTGCGAGCTTTAGGCAGAATTCCCAGTGGACAAACACTGACTCCTGCCATGATCTGTGTTTTTACAAGTTGCAAAGTATGCCTCTTTGTGCTTTAAAAAAAACTAGGCAACATCTCTCTCTCTCTCTCTCTCTCTCTCTCTCTCTCTCTCTCTCTCTCTCTCTCTCTTTCTTGTTTATCTCTTCCATCAAACTTTCTTAACTTTTCTGTTTTCCACCTTTTTTTGCCTGTGTGGTCTCTTGTTTCCTTGTCATTATGTGTGCAACTCTTGGGAAATGTTTCTCCATCTGTCGTCTGTTTCCTTTTTCTCATTTGCAAGTGTTGGAGTCATGTAATTTTTCCTTTAACGAGGCCTTTTCCTACTGTCAGAGAAACTTGTATTTCAGAAGCATATGTGTTCCCTCACCAGCCTCCCACCATCATGTCTTTCTAGAACAGCTTCAATCCCTGGCATTTCTAGGTAGGACAGAAGACAATTCTTCTGTGAAACTCTAGGTAGCTGCCCCAGTTACCGTATATACTCGAGTATAAGCCGGCCCGAGTATAAGCCGAGGCACCTAATTTTACCACAAAAAACTGGGAAAACATTGACTCACGTATAATTTCCCTAGGGTGGGAAATGCAGCAGGTACTGGTACTGGTCCTTTTCCTTGTAGCCTTCTTGGAACTCATAGGCTGCAATCCTCAGCACACTTTCCTGGGAGTAAGCCTCATTGAATTTAGTGAGGCTTACTTCAGAGTAGACATGCATAGGACAGGGTGACCAGATGCCAAACCCAAAATTCCTGAACCCCAAGGCCAAAATTCCTACCCGCTTAAAAAATTGCCAAAAAATGTATTTTTTTTATTTTTATAGTTTTTGTTTTGGCCATAACTTTTGATAGAAAGGAGATATCTCAAAACTGATTTTTGCATTGGATTCTGCTCTTCAATTCGAATCCAGCGACATATGACATGATGGGGTTTGATCCTGCCACTTTTCAGTTCACCCGAGTATAAGTCGAGGGGGCTTTTTGGGCCCGTTTTTGGGGACCAAAAAAACTCAGCTTTACTTGAGTATATACAGTAGCTAGATGGGCCAGTAGACTGACCGGGTTCCACTCCTTTCACCCTGACAGTACAAATGTCTTGGTCCATTATGCACCAAGTTGTCCCCCTTTTATGGCTTCCTTTCCACTCATCCACCTCCAGGAAAAAATATCCATAATGAGTAAACAACCACAGAGGAGGAGAGGACAATACAGGTTATGGGGTTATGGGGTGGGTAGCTGTTCTGGCTGCAGGTGGGTGAGTAGCCTTGTTATCTCCTCTTCAATTGTATACTTCAATTGTATACTGAATTGTATATTTCAAGGTAAATATCTGAGACTTGAAAGCATCTATCTCAAGCATAACCCAGCAATTTCTCAATGTTCTTCTTACATTTCACATGGTTCACCTATTCGAAATACCACTGAAAGTAATAGGCAGTGACATCATTGTCAGTTACTTCTGGGTTAGGAGGTCAGATACCACATTAAAAAGACCAGTAAGAGGGTGGTCAAGGGCTTCTTTTAGTACAAAAAGCATGCTTTGGAACCTCCTGCTATTGTTTGTTGTATCATGTTCCTGGTCTTTCTGTTGAGCAGCAGGTGTTCAGGTGTCCCAGCCACCACCTCAGTTACCACTAGAGGCATCCTTACCACTGGTTGAAAACACTGTTCTAGCAACTGTTATTAATATCTGTTGAAAAGAGGGAAAATTCTGACTTTTCTCCAGGGATTCATGTTGCTAAAAATCAAAAGATCTTGTGGGTAACAATTATCTCAGATGTTTGCACCTTTGCACAGCAAGAAGAGTAATTATATCCAAACTGTGTTAGCAGATACAAAGTGAATAAGATGCGTTGAATTCAAATAGGTCCTTGCTGAGTAATTAAATGAGGAAAAGGATAAATGATGCTGTACTTGAGAGAAACCAGTGAGATTATGGAGACAGTTCTTTGAGCCCACTGATACCATGGCATTTGAAGACCATATCCCAAGTCCTTATTTTATGTGCCAACACTCTGCAAATTAGACCACAAGGGAAGACTAAAAAAACATGGGGAACTTGTCGTTCCAAAATAAATTGGATTCCTGGAAATGACTGCTTGTGCTTAGTACAAATGTCAGAACCAGACAGTAAAGCCAGACATAGAAAAGCCTGCAGTCCTAGAACACATCCCTACAAGCAAGTCCCACAAGACATAAAAATTTACTTATAAGTAGACAAGAGTAGACAAGTACTGATAGAGTACTCAAGGTGGAAGGCAAAGCTATAGGGGGTGTAAAAACTATAGGGAACCTCACCATAGTGCACAAGGGAGGGGCAGAAATAAAACAGGGGGCCCTCTTGCATGCTGCTGAAGTCTTTCTGCAGAACAATTCTTTGCACCCCTTTTAGCAACCCACTGGATATGAGTTTCTGAGGTTTAGTTTAAAAAATCAGGATCCAGAGGTTGTTATGGATGTCAAGATGATGAAAAAACAAACAAAATTTTAATTCCTGACCAACACACTCTAACATATTCTGCTAGCAAAAGAACAGACCCCTCACCTGAACTTTACTAGCTACAGAGAATGGGGAATTTTGGCAGGCACAGTTTTTCTTATCCTTGCTTGAGAAGGTGACCTTGACTGACCTTTCTCCAGGTGCAATAACAGAGAAAACAAAGTACAAATAACAGAACAGAAAACTGAACACTGATCAGCAAACTTTTTTTTTAGCAAAATCTTTTTTAACTTTCTTATCAAAAACAGGGATGGAGAAGGAAGAATGACGCTTCTAATTGGTTTCAATGTGTGTGAAAAATAGAACTGTCAAGTCCATCCATAGGGGTGTTTAATCTGAGATTGTCACACTTCTTTCCATTCACTTTTTATAGGAAGTTAAGAGTTGTCATAATAATACTATATATTCCCTGCTCTTAGATCAACACATTTATTAATGCTTCTTTTAGAATAGCTGTATGACAGTGAAAATGATCACAAATTGGGCTATTCCATTTGTTTGAGAGAGAGTTAGAGGAGGAAAGAGAAAGAAAATGTCTGCAAATGCCCCACATCTCGAGAACAGGTTCATGTGAAATAGGTATCCTGGCTTCCTGGTAAGGCATGCAATTTTTGCCTATTCATTCATAGTCATACATTGTCCCTCAGTGTATGATAGGTGGGAAGTATATGAAGTTTCAATTTTCTTACTGCCATTTGATAGCTGTCAAAATAAACAAAGAGGGTCATTGTGCCAAGGCAGAAAATGGTTGTATTCAATTAAGTGTAACACTTCAAACTTGGGAAGTACCGGTACTTCTGTGGATGTATGCTTGAACCAAGAGTGAAAAAAGACTCCTTCCTGCGCCTTCCTGCACATTTCATGTGATACTGTTTCTGGTTCTGTGCAACTTAATGGAACCATGAACCAAAATTATTGATTTCTGTGGAGGATAAGGGTTGCCATATTCTCTTCCACAAAACTGGAATACGACCCCATAAAACTTGCCAGTATGTGAATGCAATTCCCCCAAATCAGGACAGTCCTGGTTTTCCAGGACACATGGCAACACAAGTGGAGGACCCATCCTATCCAACTTTCTAGCCCTGACAGCAGACGCTCCATTGGTGTGGCTGCATCAGTGTGGGAAGTTGGCTATGATTGGACTCTTTACCCTACAATCCAGAATAACTATGGGAGCACATAAGAGACATTACATGTACCCGTAGTTACTGCACCACCTAGTGAAAACCTATGGGGAACTCATATTGCAATCCAGAGCAAATTGTTCTTACACCGGTGCAAGGATTCCCCGTAGTTACTCTGGATTGCGCCCATCGTCTGAAGTCCTATCCACACTTATAAGGGAATAAACCCATTGACTGTAATGGGTTTTACTTCTGACTAGACATTCATAGATTTAGGCTATAGGATCAATCCTTTATCCTAGGCAGATCATGTCGTGGTAGGGTTTAGATAGTTACAGCTCTTTGGTTTTCAAGGTGACATCCCTTTATCTGGGTGAGAGCCCACCCCATGCTTTTCCAAGGGAGCTTGGCTGCCATATTGGTGGGCGCATGCTAATCTCAGTAGGCAGGCTGGCCAGAACCTTTTGTCCAAGGGAAATCCTGATATGATCGATCAAAGCTATATGATAGTTGTAAGAAATTTCATGTGACTCTTCAGTAATGCTGCTGAGTTCGCAGAGGTTCACATGGCGGAGAAAGGCAGGGTAAAAGTCCTTTAAATAAATACATAAAATAAAGAAAGCTGATGCATGAAGATCTCATCAGTTTTGGATAGTTGAGTCAGCACAGGAACCTCAGGGTGGATAGAATTTTTTAGAAATACAAAAAAAATTATGATGGATTGATGGATGTATGGACGGATGGATGGATGGATGGATGGATGGATGGATGGATGGATGGATGGACGGATGGATGGAAGGTGTGTGGCTGATATGAAATTTCATTGGTGTACGGCTTCACCTCTTAGGAATCAGGCTGTACATGTCTGACTCTACTCCTCTTAGCAACCATTTTGAAGTGGCACCTGCTGTTCTCTGATGCCCTCAACCTCCACCAATTTGGGAGCCACTGGTATACATCAAGGGCAACAATACCGCTTCACTTCACAACTTCCCTCAAAAACTAATTTCCTTCTCCAGCTTTTCCAGTGTGTCGAACTATCTGTAGAACTGATCTTTCTCTGCTTGCAAGCGAGGCCAATAAAGCATGATGCCGAGTTATCATCATAAAATGCATGATTATAGTGAATTCTTCAGCTGAATGCCATCTTGTTGTGTTTTCTCAGCTATTATTATTTGCAAAGTCACTGTAGATCTGGAAACAAACTAGAAATATTTGACAGAGTTGCTCTGGCCAGAAGCATGAGAAGTTAATACAAAAGAGGTAGATCAATAAGTGGCATTATTTCCATCTTCAAAACTAGTTTACAGGTAGGGGAGAACAGAAAAACTCTCTTTTTTAATAACGGCAGAAATTCTCTATGGTGAGAACAAAGGATGGTTTCATTCATCCTTCCTCTTGTTATCCCTTATCAGTTTTCAGTGCAACTTTCATTAAAGTTGCAGCTTTGGGTTGTAATTTAATGTTACTCTCTTGCAAGGTGATGTGTTGAATGGAACTGACAGAACCTGCCAGTTACACGCTTTGGGCTATTGTTTATAATTGGGCTGTGGATCCTCCGAACAGCTTAGAATCCCCAAAGCATTTGCTACAGGTTTGAATTTTGAAGGCAAATGAATGATATTTGGAAAGCCAGTGAGAACTATGGTTGGGTCTTTAATGTAGCATTTTTTGGAACCACTCTAGCAAAGTTGAAAATCCACCTAAATATTTTTAATAGGAAAATAGTACTAATAAATAAAAGTGGTAAGTAAGGAAAAGTTATCTTTTCCGCTCAGTTAGCGTGTTAAAGTGTCTCCCCCTCCACACTCCTTCTCACTGTCCCTTCTTCCCATGTGTTAGAAACACAATCAAAATGGGGAAGTCATGGTCATCAATGGCATGGCAATTAATTGGGAAAATATCCAGTTGTGGTGGATGGCTATTTTACATCTGGATTATGGGGCTTGATGTTTTGCCAAAATATGGAAGAAGGATACACTAGACCAACAGCAATTTGTGAAAATGTAAGCCTATGCAAGAGGGATCGCATATGAAGCTGTGTTACAGTCAGTCAGATTCTTGGTTCATCTTGCTCAGTGTGGTTTACCATAAATGAGCCAGTTTTTGGACATACCTGGGGATGTCAGGCATTGAAACTGAGACCTTTCCTGTGCAAAACAAGGTGCTCAGGCTGCAATCCTAATCCACTGTTAGTCCTGCTTAAATCCCAGCACAAGTCCTGTGCTGGCCTGGAGGTGTAATAAAAGTGCCATAAGGTACTTCTGTAACACTTCTCAAGGGGTTAGGCTAGTGCATAGACATGTGCCTCCCTCCCCATGCCACCACAGGAACGGGGAGACATGTGAGTTATACTGGTCTAAATTGGTTAGGATTGTACCCAGCTGGACAATGCAATCCTAGCTTGTGCTGGAATGAGCAGGCTGGCATGCCTGCATTGTATCTAGCGCAAGTTCCGAGGCTGCTGTTGTGCTTGTCCCCTACCTGTTCAGAGTGCTTGTCCCCTACCTTCTGCACCCTACCCAAGTGTAAAGCTGCAGCAGCCTCTATATGTCTACTTGGACTTAGGCCGCACACTGCTGTACTGTGGCAGAAGTGCCTTACAGCAATTTGTGACACCCCCAAGCCAGTAAAGGATTTATGCCAGCCTAACAGAATCAGGATTGTACCCTCCATCACTTAGTTATGGCCCCTTGTATGGGTTGTGTTTGTTGTATCTCTTTCCAAACCAGCCTTTGTGTGATGCTGACATGTCTGACTGTAGTACAAGTTCTTTTTTGCCACAGGGGAAACTGCAGGCAGAAAGATGTTGACAGCATTTTTCAGTACCCTTCCTTTTGTGCCTTAATGATACTCAAACCCAAACATTAATTCAACAAAAGGTTTTTCTTTTAATTATTTCATCTTCATGTCAGCAAGAGTTCCCATTGCTAACTCAGTGTTAGTCTGCTGATAAAGGAACAGGACTGGAAAACATAAAAGCTTGTAACATTAGGGGTTCCTGAACACATTTATACCCATCACTCCAGTTTTAGGATTAGAATATGGATTAAAATTGCTAGCACCAGTGGGTCAATGTGCTTTTTTGCTTCATAACATACATGCCCTTCCCAGTCATGGTTCCCATGACCTCACAACCCAGCTGGCATGTTGAAAAAGTAGGTTGACTGTATATAGAAGAGGGTAGCCTGTGATTTCAGATTCCCAAACTGAAATTCACTTTTCATCCATTCAGCTACTAAATGGATTTGAAGCTATGGTATACTTAACAAGCTACCTAGTATGATTTGCAATCCATCTAATATAGTTTGTACTTTAACTGCAAATATTGTTTTAAATTATTGGTGCATTTGGATAATATATAGTCTTCCGTACAGACTAAACTAGATTCAATATTATTTTTGGAATACATTTGCTAGTTTTCAATTCTTTCACTAAATTAGATCTAAATTTTACATGTGAAGCTGTCGTCTGTTTGTCTCCATCAGTCTTCTCTATACACTGACTGTCAGTGGCTCTACAGGGTCTCAAAGATCATTCCCTGTCTATCCCCCACCCCCACCCCCCAGTTTTTACTGCATCCTTCTCATCATTATTGCTGGAAATATATTTGCTTGGCTCTTTTCTTCTGGCTATATGTTACATACTATAAATGCTATAGTATATTATAGTTATAGTTATATTACAGTTATAGTATATTAGTATATTATAGTATTATAATATAGTTTAGTTATAGTATATTACATACGGCCCTGAGTCTATGTCAGTTCTTCTTATCAGCTCTTGAGGATCTCAGTGGAGATCCTTCCCATGTCTTCTACTTGGGATCTTTTAAAAGGAGGTGCCCAAGACTGAACAGGTGACCTTACGCATACAAAACATGTGTTCACTTGTGATAACTGTTGTAAAATAATGGTGCTAGCAGAGGAAAGTGCTAAAGGGGAGGACAGAAAGGGACCTTTGGACAAGGTACTATAACAGATTGGGAGTCATTTGATAGTCCTGGCAGTATTTTGCTCTCTAGCCAGCTTGCACAACAGATGCACTGGGAGCTGAAGAGGTGCCAGAGTTTGCCTTGTCACTCTCATCCATGTACACTCTTTGAAGCAGAAAAGAAGAAATTATGGGAGTAGCTCATGCTTCCCAGAATGGATTAAAGCAGGGGTGTCCAACACATGGCCCGGGGACCGCATGCAGCCTAGGACGAGGGTGGATCCACCCCCCCCTGCAAAGCTGGCCACCACCATTGGAAAAACCGGCTTTGTGGCAGCAGCCATTTTCAAGTTTCACGTGCTTCTCTGCGCACTGCCCTGGGCGGCAGCCACAAAGCTGGTCTGGGCTGCCTGGCTCCTCTCCCTACCGGCCTCCTGGCACTCAGAGTGCTTCAGGCCCCTGCAGACCTTGCAGCGCTCACCCACGCACATCCCCCAAAGGCAGCCTCAGCCTGTATCCCAGCTGCTGCCTGCTGCCCTTGAGACCTCAGGGCAATACTCAGGAGTAAGCCCCATTAAAGTCAATGAGGCTTACTCCCAAGTTGCAGTCTGAGTGCCCAAAGATGCATAGGATGGTCTGTAATATTCTCCAAGCTTAACCCTAGAGATATGCTGCAACCCTAACCATGTCTACTCAGAAGTAAGGCCCATTGTACCCAGTGGGTCTTACTCCCAGGAAAGTGTGTTCAGGATTGCAGCATATCTCCAAGGTTAAGCTTGGAGAGGATCACAGCCCATCCTATGCATCATGCCTCCTCAGAAGTAAGCCCCACTAAAGTCAATGAGGCTTACTCCCAAGTTGAGAGCCCAATCCTATGCAGAAAACCCCATGATACTCAGTGAGACTTACTCCAAGGTTTAGCTTGGAGAGAATCACTGCCCATCCTATGCATCATGCCTACTCAGAAGTGAGCCCCATTAAAATCAATGAGACTTACTCCAAGGTTTAAAAAATGTAGGACAAAGTATAGGACACCCTACATTTTGTCCTACATTTTTTTTAAAAAAAGTTGTTAGTGTTTATGTGCAGCCCAAACCAACTCGTCTTCTTCCAGCCCAGGGAAGCTAAAAGGTTGGACACCCCTGGATTAAAGGATTAGGTGGGTCACTTTCTGCCCCCTGAAAGAAAGAAAGAAAGAAAGAAAGAAAGAAAGAAAGAAAGAAAGAAAGAAAGAAAGAAAAGACTGGTTAGGATACAAAGTATTATGCATTTAGTGTCACTGTATTTGCAGGCTTGTAATAATAATCCAGCGTATGTGTGTGTTGTTCAGAGAAAAATATCTAAGAAGTCACACTGGGAACAAGCAAGCACTAACTAACCTATACCTTAAAAAGCTCTTTAGATTTGATTTAATAGAAATTTAATAATTTCTATAATTTAATAGAAAATGCTTTGGCGGCTGAAATTATTATTTATCCCCCTTTCTTTTTTAATTTACAGGGAGCCACAGAATTTGTACCCTCCTGAAGTAAGCAACACAAAGCTTCAGTATGCAGGATGGGGACCAAAAGGCCAACAGCTGGTAAGGAAACTATTTGCGGGGAGTTGTCTTATTTGTCAAAAACAAAATACAGGTACACAATGTGAATTACAACTGCTTAATCATGGACTATTGGAGATTTGAGGGCACTCAACCTGAATGTTGAAGTCCCCTAAAACCAGAAGGAACAGCAGCCCAACAAGTGTGTCCACAAGTGTTCACAGTAAGGCCACAATAAGAGACACACTCCAACAGCAATGTGGATCACTCCAGTCAGATCAGGCAGGGAGACTGGGGGCAGCAGGGCTGTACACCAACATAATCCAGGCCTGTCTCACCCATCCAGAATAGCATGGAGCTTTAAAACCCAATGGACTGTGGGACAGGGTTCCTAGTAGTGGACAGACCATCCTTTTAGACCAGTGTTTCTCAAACTGGGGGTCGGGACCACCTAAAGACCCCTGGAGTAGGGGGCCTTACAAGGTATTTTGCATCTTTTTTACTTGTAATTGGAAATAAATATTTCAGAATATATAATTAAATTTTATTTTGTGATTAAACACTACGTTTTAATCACTATGCTTTAATTATGTTCAATTTGTAACAATGAAAATGCATCCTGCATATCAGATATTTACATTACGATTCATAACAGTAGCAAAATTACAGTTATGAAGTAGCAACAAAAATAATTTTATGGCTGGGGGTCCCCACAAAATGAGGACTGTATTAAAGGGTCACGGCATTAGGAAGGTTGAGAACCACTGTTTTAGACCATCACAGGTCTGCCTTGCAGTTGCTGCTGCAGAATTGAGAAACCTGGGAAGCCAAATCTGGGAGAGACCAACCCTTCCCATCTTCTCCAACCGCATCACCCTTCTGCACCTTCATTCAGAATGTAGTTATGGCAGGTTTTATTATTGACTGACCTGTTGTTTAGTAGCACCAGTTTCAGACTTAAGGAGTCTAGTTAACTAGTGTGTTCTGTATTTGGTTTGCTTTCCAAAAATGAATGAGGCTGCTCAGGGACATGTCTAGAAAGGGTTTAATTTGCAGTGACATATCTAGAAGGGGTTTTAATTTACATTTCTATCACTGAATTGCTGGGAGTCAGAATGGAAGGAAAGTTGGGCACCCAACAAAGCAGAGTTAATCCTGTTTCAGTCCCTCCTTTAGCAGTTCTTATAGGATATGTTGCATAGGCTGCAACACAATATGCTATATGTTGAAAGAATCTTCTTCTATACTTCACGATGCTTGCTTTTGGGAAGAATTTCGTCTCAGCTTTCAGTCTGGCACCATCATCAGGGCGGTCAGTTGTATTATAAAACATTAAATCTTTTCCCCCACACTGTTATATTTCTGCTTTTCACTCTGTACTGGTTGCTTCCAATTAATATAATTGAAAACCATCTGTGCTGTCAGCATTTGTCTGAGGTTGTGATTTGCAAATATCACCTACCTTCAGGGAGCCTTTTCAGCGTTTACCGTTCTGCCGCAGGCGCTCTGTGTACATTGCATGAAGATTTTGAGACGTGCGTATGGACAACATACTTTCTCACTCTCATCAGGACCTGGGACTTACCTTTTGACACAATTCATGCACTAAGATCCATAGTGGCAGACAAGCTAAACTTATGCAATGTGTGGCCCCCATTATTGATGCTGGGGCCTCTGTTAGATCTAGCTGGTCTTCTGCTGCCTATTTGTGCTCTCCAAAAATCAAGATGGCAGCTGCAGTCTAATAAATGGTATTATGGCTGTTTCAGACTTTGATCTGTGATTCTAATTTAGTTTCAGGAAGAGGAACGAGCCTTTTCATAAATGTAAAAAGGCCTTTTCAGATCCTACTTTTAATCCAGTCTGCTTTTTGATCTGTGCATAAATATAAACCTGGCAGGTGTATTTGTTTTCCAGCAGAGTGTCACAGCGCCAGTCACATTAATTTTTCATGATGGTATCTGTACATATCTTTTCGTTTGCTGTGACATCTGAGCCAATATTAAGCTGCAACCTGCCATGTGTAATTAGGTGGGTTTAGGTGAGTTATAGGATACAGGCAGGGAAAGAAGAAAGTAGTACAGCAAAACCAGCCACTTCCATCTTGTTTGAAGAAAATGTCATGGGGCTAACCTGAAGAGAAGTAATCCTTGCAGCAGATAGAGAAACCAGGGAGCATCTCACATCATAGACACCTCCAATTTGAGAAAGCCAGGAGAAGCTGAGTGTCCTGAGCCTTGCAACCCTTTCCTCAGCTTGGATTCTATCATGGAATAATATAGATATTCTCCTGAAACATTTTTTTAAAGCTACGCAGGGGATCCTTGATGAAAATGTCAGCAACTCAGCTGGCAGTCCTTACAAACCCATGATGTGGCTGAAGATCTCATTTCCTGGTTTGGAATACAAATTGACTCAGCTTCTGTTAGGAATTTAATATAATTTCCCTGTTTTGCAGGGTTTGCAGCAATTTGAAATACAGAATGTACTTTGTGTTAAGGGCTTGAAATCAGGAGGCCATTATGGTACTTTGTAGGGTTGATCAGTGGTGAAATCAGGGGTGAAACTTTGAGCTAGTCCTACCAGGTGACAAGTAACACTTTCCAGATCCCCCTCACAGTGATACCCTGTGAAGCAGGGTAACCTGAAGGGCGGAGACTGGTCCTTGTAAGTTTCAAAACTGAATGCAGATCTGAAGTGGGCCAAATGTACAGTAGGACAGTGATGGCTAACCCTTTTGGCAATGAGTGCTGACTGATGGTGCTGGTGCCCAGCGTGTGTGTACCCAGAACTCCAGGAGCACCCTGAGCCCAGAGTTCCAGTCATGCGCCATAGGTTTGCCACCACTGCTATAGGATGTCTCTTTTGCATAATTGTGATCCCATCTTTGCCTGACATCGGGATGTGCCTAGTCTGAATCAGCTGCTTCAGGCCCAGGGCCCATCTAGTCCAGCCTTCTGTATCTCACGGTGGCCCATCACATGCTTCAGGTAGCACACAAGACCACAAAATATTGCATCTCACTTCTATCCTCCTGCATCTGGCTTTCTGCTTACATTCTACCCTGCAACATGGTGGAAGAGTATGAAACCACAGTGTATAAAACCTACTGATCATACCTTTCCTCCCTCACCTGACGGGGTAGGTGAAATTTGGCCAATTTAGCCAATTTGGATGACCAAAAATAAATTCCTACCTGGGCCTCATCTGAACAACTAGCTAATCTTAGACTGTGCACGTTCATCACTGCTTATAACCTGTGAGGTGTTTTCTTCCCTATAAAGGCATCTAGGCTATATACCACCTCCTCATCCTGAGGCAAGGACTTCCACGGACTAGTTACATGCTGAGTAAAGAAATATTTTATTTTGTTTGTCCTAACTCTCCCAACACTCAGTTTTAGAGGATATCCCCTAATTCTGGTATTATGATGACCAGAACTGAACACAGTACCCCCAAGTGTGACCTTTCCATCTATGTTTAACCTAGGAGGACATTGGCTTGCTGGACATTCAGTCCAGTCATGAATCCCTTTCTTCTCTCTTTATCTGTTTCATAGCTTAGAAACTTTTAGAGAAGCTTGTCAAATTATTCTCCTGAAGATTGCATAGCTAAAAATTTGGTCCATAATTATCTATGCTAACCACAAAACCGTGTTCTCTTCTTTATTCTGATGTTCTGTAATGTAATAAAAAGTTATCAGTGAAGCAGCGGGTATCATTCCACATGAAGAAATCTAATTTACAGTGATGCCCTACATAACCATCAGAGATATTAGGTTACAGAATACAAGATAATCCATCATGCAGAATTTAAAAGCACAATCAGGGTTCATATTAAAGGGCACATTTACTGATACATACTTTAAGTAATATGACAAGGCAGTAATCATTTAAAATAACTGCTTTAGAAGCCTGGATGCAAAAATACTGCCCCGCCATGGTTCTATTTGAAGACATGAGAAGCTGCTTTTCAGTTCCACAAGGCAGTTAAAATGTGCTGTAGAGATTTCTTTAAAATTGTGTAAATTATTGCAGCGTCTGGCTGCAAACCTATGAACCTAAAGATAATTCATATGAGGAGAGCGGATGTGGCGGCTTTCACAATATAAATGTGCAATAGAGTTTATTTGTAATGTTCAAAATGAGTGAGCCATGCAAAGGGGCACAGAAAATAGCATTACAATCGAACTTTAAAAGTAGGCTGGGAATTCCAGAATGAAATATCTGTTCTTTGATCCAAGAATCACATTTTTTTTATTAGAGCTCTAGGCTGGACAGTTCTGCTCCAATTGCTCTGTTCATATTGGATTTGGTTGTTCAGAATCTACATGGAATAACATGGAAACTTGTCATGTGCCAGAGACCTTTCTGGTTTTGAAGAAGACATGAATTTTTCTTCCCAAAACACTATTAAAGGAAACTAATAGATGCGCTTGGGATAGAGGAAAACATTCGTTTGCGTCCCTTATACAAAGAGATTGTACCAGAAGTGTTTTTGATTTCAGATTTTTCCGTACAGTATTTCAGAATACTTGCCTTTACCTAATGAGAGATCTTGGGAATGAAGACCAAGATAAAAAATGAAATTAATGTATCACATGTATGTTATGCTCACAGCCTAAAGTTATCTTAATATATACTGTATTTACTCGAATCTAACACTCACCTTTTCCAGCCAAATTCAGTCTCCAAAATCAAGGTGTGCATTAGATTTGATGGTTAATTAGATTTGAATAAATATGGTGTTTTGATTATAAGTATGGGGTACACATTAGATTCGATGGTGCATTAGAGTTAAGTGAATATGGTACTTTTAATCAGGGGTCTTTTTGAGGAGGTACTCACTGGTATGGAGTACTGGCACCTCTGAGTCCCCAACTAGACACGCATATGATCATGAATAACATCTTCATGCTGAGTACCCCTACTTTTATAACATCTTCAAATGAAGTATCCCCACCTTTGTTTCTAGGGGGAAAAACACTACTTTTAATAGTTTTTGCAAGAATCAAGGTTTGTGCAGGAAACACAATTTGTGATTTTATTTCTTTAGGCAAAAAAAGTAAATTATTTCACTTTACAAAATATTCAGCATTCAGAATATTCAGTATTTCAGAATTCCATATAAAGGGGTACTCAGTTTTATAAGGTTTAAAAGAACCTGCAAAGTGTGTTATTTGAGCAGAGCAGTCGATATGTGCACAGTGTCGTTCTACTGGAGTCGTTTCAGTTAAGAGGGAATCATATATATATTAATGGTCATCTGCATAGAAAACTTTCTCCCACTGAAAACTCCTTTCTTGCCTAACCTTTTCTATATTAACTTATAAGTGTGCTGTGAGTGGAACATGTTATTCCCTGAACTGGAAATTGACACTTCCCAAAAATCAGAGGAGCATGTACCCTACAAGCCACAAAATTGGAAGGGGCTCCCTCAGAAACAGCTCCATGAAGTTCTGTGCTGGGGACTACTAGGGGGTAGAAAATGCAGCCAGAAGCTGAGTTGCAAGGAGTTGGCCTTAAAATACCTGAAACTAATAATTGCACTAATCTGATTTGCCAGTTTCCAGAAGCAGAACCTGCCATTAAGAGACCCGCTCAGGCATAACATGTGGACATCATAATCAGGAAATTGGATCTCACTTTGTTTCTTCAGCAGTCATAATCTAATTTTAATCTTTTCTGTTCATGTATGCATATATAAAATTGATAAAATTGATGTCTTAACTTTACAGTGCTTTACAAAAGGAATCCTTGACTATGGCTGTGTGGATGCAATTCTAACCAATTTAGGCCAGCCTAATTCACCTGGTATATCTTCCATTGATGGTGTGGGGATGTCTGGGTACACCTCTGCACTGGGCTAACTCTTTCCAAGGAGTGGGGCAGAAGAGCCTTCCAGCACATTTGTGACATCTCCAGGTCAGCACTGGACATATGCAAGGCCTTATGCTGTCCTCAGTGGAGGTTAGGATTGCAGCAACATGTATTGCTGCAGTAGATTGCAGAACATGAATGTGTATTTGTTTTCCTTTTATTAAAACAGAATTTCTCCAGAAGTGACTTTTTAAAGTCCAGCTCACCTTCTGTGGCATTCTGTGGCCACATAGCCCTTCAACAATATAGCTGCTATACTTGCATGTGTGTGTCCTGCAAATCTTTCAAACAGCTATTCACATCTTCCAACAGTTGGGTATCTATAAGATCAAGGTGGACTTGATACAGAAAAGTAGTCTTGCTTTGGGGAAAGAGAAGCAGACCATATATTTTTACTACTATCTTTCCCTCTCTCCCGTAATGAAATGCAAACAGATTGGGGGGTTGCATTTCCCATTACCTGCTGGTAAATGGTTATTTTCAACCTATTAATGACTGTTATGCATTTTGCTCTATGGAAATTGGAAAGTGAGAGAGTGAATTTGACAGATTGCTGGTTGTTGAGAATAAGAAAAAAAATACATGGCAAATACAAACTGAAAGTAATATCGGCACATATAAATTGATATCACCAGACCAGTGGCATAGCTTGGTGCAAAGCTTGGAGTTTTTCAGGGAGACCCACTGCAGTATGCAAGGAGCAACCCTCCCCACTTTTCAGAGCCATACTGGAAGGAGATGAGCTCTACCATTGCTCCCATTACCTGGAATGTCTCCATAGGGATGGGGTGAGAAGCTGTTTACATAGCTCCCTGCAAAATTTTGTGTCCCCTTTAGTTTTGCCACTAGATATCACCCAAGAATTCCATATGTCATCCTTTTTGTGGCCTTAAGCATACGTTTCTGCACAGCAAAAATGTATTCAATTAATTAATTAGAAATGCACACCTCTCTCAATCCATAGCACTTTTGATTCAATTGGTTTTGAATTTTAAAATATCAAAGTGCCAAAATAGATGCAAACAATAACTGCAGCTAAGGCACAGCAGAGGCAATGCCAATATGAGAAAAAGAGCCCCCTTATTAGTATTCAGCTGTTGCTCTCACTGAAGTTGTGACTCAGAGAATAGGACGTTGCTCCCTGCAATGGGAAAAACAATCTCTCCATGTGAGAAACCAGATGCCTGGGAGGGATTGGGGTTTAGTCAGCATGTCTCCCAGCTATCTTGTTTTCTCCACAGAGGAGGATGGTTTTGTATGCCCAAGCAAGCAAGTCCCCACCCGAAACGTGGAGTAATGAGATCAGACGCTGATTTACCACCTCAGGGAAAGCCAAGCCTGTGTCACCATCTCGGTGTGGTTGTAATCTTTTCGGAGAGGTCATAAACATTGAAGAGTAGTTACAGGAAAGGAGATACAACATGTTAAATGTGTATTAGCCTGTACAAAGCTCAGGCTGCCTGTCAGTTGTGAAAGTCCAGTATGAATGTTGCCTCTTTTTTCAGGTCTGGCAGATACCCTTCTGCTCCAGAATTAAGATCGGAACAAGAATAAGATCAGAATAAGAACAAGCTCCAGAATTAGGATCAGCAGTCATAGCTGAGGATATCTGATGCTGACTCACACCAAGGGTTCACACCTTGGGTTCACACCAAGGACTTACATCGTGGGTTCTTGGCTCATGCTTGGGTCACTCTAACTGGTGGCAGCTCTTTTGGGTCCCTGGTAGAGATCAAACCCAACATTTGCTGCTCTGTTTTATAACTGCATATGCCAGAGGCTGAGCATTTTGCATGCTCTACAACATAGGTGGCTGTTCTTGAATCTAGACCCAGAGTGTGTGCTGGTCAGTCCATAACCCCTATGGTGCTAGAGCTGGGAGTTAAAGCTGCTGGGCATAGAACCAGAAGTGCAGAGGGCAGAATTTACTATAGCATTGTCCCAGCAAAGACTGAAAATCTGGCAAGAACAAGTCAGTGCTCAGTTATAAGAGCTGTTGTTATAAACTTCTCTGCCATCAGTGCCTGAAGAGGACTCTCCAACTAGCAACCCAATCCTAACTGGGATTTATGACAATGGAACACCCATTGCGCATGGATCCACTGCCACTAATTGAGACAGTATTGCTGGTCTATTGCTGTGGCTAGATACATATGGGATTTCATGTGGAACAAATGAGGCAGGAGGGAGGGAGCAGAGACATGTCTAGGCATGAAAGGTCAGGCAGGAGTGGAACAGGAGATAACGGGTGGATCCTGGTGACTTTAGTATGTGCCAGGACTCTATTCCTCTTTCCTTCCTTCTCCCTTACTCTCTTCATTTCTGTGCCAGCAAATACAGGCATCACCCACTTTCTGACTGCATTTTTTGATGGTTCTGCTCTTTCAACACCTTTTAGTTATACCCAGGACTCATTCATTCAACACATGCTTCATTCTTTCATCCTTTCTCTGCTGGTATAGGCCTCTAGGACTGCCCCCTCCATGAGGATACAGTACAAAGTCAGTGGCTGCACTGATGGGTTTACAGTTTTTTACAGATTAAGTTACAGTTAGGATTGAGATCAGTTTTGGACTCTTGAGTTTTCTAGATCACATCCCTCAATATCAATGCAAGCTCCACAATTAGTCCTCAGACATGTCTAACAGGCCAATCCTATGCATGTCTACTCAGAAATAAGTCCTATTCCAGTCTGTGGGGCTTGCTCCGAAGTGAATATGCTTTGGATTGCAGACTGAGCCCCCTTTTCTCACTAAGAGTGTATATGGCTGCCTCCACAGGGATTGGGGTTGCGTTAGGGGTTGCATATAAATGGCCATGTGGAAGGGGCATTTTCATGGGTTTCCTCACAGAACTGGTGAGGAGGTTTGCGGTACCATAAAGAGTTTTAGGCAAATCTAGAATGAATCAAGCTGTGTTTGGACTCCTGTTCATCTCCCTTTGAAGAAAATGGAAATAAGACTGAAAAAAGATATTATTCAGCATACATAAAATGAGAACCAAATGCCCATTAAAAATTATATTGCTTGTAATTCCTATAATATATTGGCTAGTTCCAAGAATTAAGGCTATTTTGGGAGATGTCTATCTTTTTAATGTCAAAATTATCAAAGCAGTTAAAATGTTAAAAGCATATTTCATGGGACGTGTCAAGCAATCTTTGTCATGAGTGATCTGGGTGTCCTGAATAATATAAACCATTTATTTTTGATGGGCACTGAAAGTTCAAAAGCTTTGGAGCGTTTAAAATTCCACCCATGCAAGCAGGCTACCCATGCTGGGTACCTTCAATTGTGTTGAACATGGTTTGTGATTAGAATACAGAGTAGTGGAGGTAGGAAGATAATCTGAAATTCTCTGTGAACTGCAGGAATTTTCCTCTGAAAGAAATGGAAGTTTCTTAAAGCTAGACATCCATGTTAATGTGATGTTGTGACTTTCTAAGGCAGTGGTACTGGGGTATTTCAGCCCGGGGCCCCCTTTCATACTTATAAATCTGTCCAGGACTCCCTGGCAAGCTTACTGGGATAAAAAATGGGACTTACTGGGACTGGGATGTGACGACATGGTGATGTCAGAGCTCATCCATGTCTACTTGGAAGTCTCATTGTGTTCAGTGAGACTTACTTCCAGGAAAGCCCAGTCCCAGATTCCAAGATGACAGCTCCCACCCTCTCACAACCCCCTTGACCCAAGGTCTTGACCCCTCAATATAAGAAAAAGAGCCTCCTTACTCCCAACCCCCACTTTGAATACTACTTTCTAAGATGTGATGGGCACATCACCATGACATTTATGGCTATTGGAATTCCATATATTAGATGACGACTTTAAGAAGAAAACACAGGCTGGTGCCTTGGTTTTCCCTCCCAAGAAAATATTCTGCTTCAACTGGCAGTGCTTTCTTCACAACACTTGTACCTTTTGGTTGTCTTCAAATTTGGCTGGGGCACTTCTTGAAGACCTTTTCCCTCATCTTTTCCCAAAGGAGATACTTAAACCTATTTTGAGGCACAAAATAGGAAGAAAAAAAAGAGTGAGATTCTTAGGGCACAATCCAGAAGTGCACTTGGGTTATCCTATCTATCACTGGGGTGACCCAACTGCAAGATGGGCCACCCTAGTTACTGTAGAAAAGGCTTGGGGCAACCTAAGGCAACATAGGCTGCCCCAAACAGGTGGACTTGGGCTGCCCTAGCTGGGCCATCCTAGGAAGCTCAGGAGAAACATGTTGAGGGCATGTTCAGCATTACCTAGGGCAGAGCAGTTACTCTATCCAGAGCCTGTTTCAAGGACAGAAATTCCCTCTTCCAGCTCCTCAGAGTTATACCACCTCGGGAGCAGGTATAGTAATGAGTAGACCCATACGGGTCCATGATAAGGCCAAGTAAGAATGGGAATGTTGACCAAAAATCTGAGTTTTTGGCCATCCTAGCTGCAACCCCTGCCTCTCCACTTCAGGATATGGCACAACTATGGCAGCCATTAACCTGAGGATACAGCAGGCCACTTCAAGAAGCCCCTTGTATTCACTGTAGACTGTACTGGCAGTCTCCTCAGGGACTCCATATAAGGCAGGCACCACAGCTGTTCAGTGTGATCTGAGGGGGCGTCTCCTCAGGAGTAAGCCCTTCTCAGGTGTCACTTAATGCCTACTTAGCATGCTCTGGAGCAGTGAGGGCAGCCCAGACTTCCTGACTCTCTGGATGCAGCAAAACTTTCTGCTCTGGATTCAGAATAGTTGGGGCAGCCCAGCTAGGGCACTCCTCATTGCCCTCATTCTGGATTGAGCCCTACGTTACAACTCTCCTTCCCATATTCTATGAAGTTGAATAGGATTCAGCTTCCAAAGTGAGGATTAAACTTCTATAGAATTCTCCTTAGGTCTGTTTATGTTCTGTGGTTTCTAATGTGCCTCAAGAAGTTATCCCTTTTTATTACATTGGTGGGGAGAAGCCATAGCTCAATGACTTAAAAGAGTGCAGAGTGAAACGTATATGTTGGATTTCAGGAAAGCTGATTTCAACAGGCTTAGAGGAGTCATAGGTGGGATACCATGGGTTGATGATCTAATGGGGAAAGGGGCCCAAGATGGGTGGGAGCTCCTTAAGAGGCAGCTTCTACAAGCACAGTCAGAAACAATTCCCATGGAAAAGAAAGGGGGAAAAAACCTGAAAAAACCAGGTTGGCTCCACAAGCAACTTGGGGATCAGCTGAAGTTAAAGAAAGAGAAGTATAGGGAGTGGAAGACTGGAAAGATCACCAGGGAGGAGTACAGGCAGGTAGCCCGGTCCTGTAGGGAGGGGGTCAGGGATGCTAAAGCTTAGTATGAGCTGAGGCTGGCCAGGGGAGTCAAAGATAACAAAAAGAGCTTCTTTAGATATGCCCAAAGGAAGAGGAGGAGAGACGAGGGGGTGGGGCTGCTCTTGGACAAGGATGGACAACAGGTGTCTGGAAACCAGCAGAAGGCGGAGCTCCTCAACTCCTACTTTGCATCCGTCTATTCACAGAAGGAGGGCTGTGCAAATGGGGGTGCGGGATCATTGACTGATTCGGGGATGTGTTTACATCCCCTAAGAGGTAATGAAAACATGGATGGTGCAGAACAGCAGATTAAGATTGACAGAGAACTGGTTCAAAACCACTTAACTGGCCTAAATGAATTCAAGTCATTTGGACCGGATGAGCTGCATCCTCGAGT
The DNA here is from genome assembly GCA_030015325.1 of Cryptoblepharus egeriae. NCBI lineage: Eukaryota > Metazoa > Chordata > Lepidosauria > Squamata > Scincidae > Cryptoblepharus > Cryptoblepharus egeriae. Next base: position 7,712,445 of record JAREYC010000004.1, read on the forward strand.
TCTGAAGGAACTGGCAGATGTCCTTGCAGAGCCTCTGTCGATCATCTTTGAGAAATCCTTGAGGAGTGGAGAAGTGCCACTGGACTGGAAGAGGGCAAATGTAGTCCCAGTTTTTAAGAAGGGGAAAAAAGAAGACCCGGGAAATTATAGACCAGTCAGTTTGACTTCAATCCTGGGCAAGATATTAGAGCAAATCATAAAACACACAATTTGTGCACATCTAGACAAGTACTCGGTGATCAAAACAACCCAGCATGGATTTACCAAGAATAAATCTTGCCAGACAAATCTGATCTCCTTTTTTGATCGGGTTACGAGCTTACTGGACAGTGGCAATGCTGTGGATGTCATTTATCTTGACTTCAGCAAAGCATTTGACAAAGTCCCACATGACATTTTAATTAGGAAGTTGGAAAAACATGGGCTAGACGGGGCAATTGTTAGGTGGATCTGCAACTGGCTCGATGGCCGCACTCAAAGGGTTTTAGTAAATGGTTCTGTGTCAACCTGGAGGTCAGTTTCTAGTGGGGTCCCCCAAGGCTCTGTCTTGGGCCCGGTTCTCTTTAACATTTTCATCAATGACTTGGAGGAAGGGATACGGGGGAGCCTGATCAAATTTGCAGATGACACCAAACTGGGAGGTGTAGCAAACACATCAGAAGATAGGAGAAACCTCCAGGAGATCTGGATAAACTGGAATCCTGGGCTGTAACAGAATGAATTTCAACAGGGAGAAGTGGAAGGTTCTGCACTTAGGCAATAAAAACCAAAAACATAGGTATAAAATGGGGGATACTTGGCTTGGCAGCACAACATGTGAGCGGGATCTTGGAGTCGCCGTGGATCACAAGCTGAACATGAGTCAGCAGTGTGATGTGTCTGCAAAGAAGGCAAATGCCATTTTAGGTTGCATTAAGAGGACTGGAGCTTCCAAGTCACGAGAAGTTCTAGTTCCTCTTTATTCAGCTTTGGTCAGACCTCACCTTGAGTCCTGTGTTCAGTTCTGGGCACCTCACTTGAAGAAAGATGTAGCCAAACTGGAGCAAGTCCAGAGGAGAGCGACAAGAATGATCAGTGGGATGGAAGGGAAGCCCTATGAGGAAAGGTTGGGGGAACTTGGGATGTTCAGCCTGGAGAAGAGGAGGCTGAGAGGAGACATGATTGCCCTCTTCAGATCCCTGAAGGGCTGTCATAGGGAGGAAGGGGCCAATTTGTTCATAGCTGCTTCTGAAAGCAGAACTAGAACCAATGGGTACAAACTGCAAGAAAGGAGATTCCGGCTGGAAATCCGGAAAAAATTCCTGATGGTGAGGGCGGTTCGGCAGTGGAAGAGATTGCCAAGGGAGGTGGTGGACTCTCCCTCACTGGGGATCTTCAAGCAGAGGCTTGATGAGCACCTGTTGGGGATGCTCTAGGGGGAATTCCTGCTGCAGGCAGGGGGTTGGACTAGATGACCTACTAGGTCCCTTCCAACTCTATGATTCTATGATTCTATGACTTTGTCTGCAGAAGGTTTTGACTTCAGTGGAAGCATTTATACTGAATTGCAGCCCTTCCAAAATAACAGCATGGCAGGATTGCCCTATTCCAGGTAAATTTGTTGGCGCTCAGCCTTAAAGCAGTATCTTGAGATCACACCTTATGACAGGTTATGGTTCTGATGATGATGAGAGTTTGGATGGCTCAAATCCAAAAAAAGCATTCAGAAATTTGATTAGCTCCTAATGGCAACACAGTTTGGGCAGATAAAGATTCCAGGGCAGACTCATGTGTTGTTCAAACCAAGTTGTAAATCAGGGGTCTTCAAACCCAGCCTGTGGCCAACTCTGGACCCCTGCAAGCTTCTGGTCCACTTGACTGAACACAATGGTATCTGTGCTCTGGTTAGGTCTGGAGGGTGTTCTGAGAGCCAACAAGATCACTTCCTAGTTTTCCCCAAGAGCAGAAGTAATGTTTTGGCCATCTGAAGTCCTTAGAAGGGGTTAGGGATGTGGGGAAATGGGGGTCCATTTGAGTAAGTGCTGTATTTCTGTGATATGTGTTGGTGATTGGAGAAATTCTGAAAATTTCAGCCTATTCATTATCCAATTTATTCATTCACCTTCATTATATTTCTAATATATTTATTTAAATTTTATATTTAAGTTTTATTTTCTGGCACCAGGTGTGGCCCTCTGGCTAAAAAGTTTAGAAACCCCCTCCTCTAGTCTAGAAAGAACAGGGGGTATCAAATTTTGTGATTTGAATAGCATTTATGTTACCTGTGAAGGGCCAAAAGTGGTGTCATTAAGCTGGAGGTAATATCATTAAGAAACGACTGGCCAGAATTTTCACATTGACACTCATTAGCAGCATAAAACAGAAGAGAAAATGTGCAATTCTTGATCATGTTTTCATGATAAGCCCAATTATCACATGAACCATCCTTATAGCAGTGCCATTTCTAACGCATCATCAGCCCTTGAAAGGTGGACTACAAAGTGAGACTTCAGTGGAAGAGGTGCTGCTGAAAGGTTGGTCCATGTTCATAACTGGGATCGCCAGAATTGTCACAATCTGGAAACTTCCACCATACTTGGTCTGCCCTTACTCTGTTGTGTTTCTTGCTTTCCTAGATTCCGCCTTCCTTTTCTTTGCCGAGCTAGGAAAATCCTATATAACAGGAGCCAGAAAATTAGTTTCTAGGATCTGCATCTGGCTGGAAGGACTTAAGTTTTACACCCTGAGCTTACAGAGAGTTATATATGTTCTACTAGAAGTTGGAGTGATACCATTTCTATACCATTCTTTCAGTGGTCCTTCTCAAAGTAGTGGCCCAAAGTCACCCTATGAATTTTGTAGCTAAGTGGACATTTGAATCTAACTATCTCAATGTTCTACCCTCTGCAATCATGATAATGCTCTCATTCTGTTTCATTCTGCACTAAAAACCAGGCATTTAATATCTTAACTGATGAAAAAATGGTTGGAGAAAGAAAGTGAAAAATACTCTTGAATAGCTGTCACAGCATATTTTCTTTCAAGAGGTCTGCACTGAATGTAGCTCTTTTGAAAAGGCCTTTTTAACTCCACAAAGACTTGAAATGCATAAGTTAGAATTTTACTTGTCATTCTTTATGCCTTAGGCAAACTCACCAGAACAGCTGCTGAAATTAAATTAGGATCTCTACTTGCTATAGTATCCATTACAGTTTTTCTCTGGTTGAAATGAAATGTCTGCATGCGCTCTCTCTCTCTCCCTCCCTCTCTCTCTCTCTCTCTCTCTCTCTCTCTCTCTCTCTCTCATTATTATTATTATATAAAAACATGGACAGAAAGCAAATCTCATTGCTCAATCACTATTTCCCTTTCATAAGCACATTATGGGGAATTGAAGAATATCCTAGTTGCAGACATTTGACTTCTTACCCAAACATTTTCAGAAATAGCATATAAAATTCAGTCCTCATCTGCAGTAGAAAGAGAATTTCATGGAACAAAGTGATACTATCAGTGTGGGAGAGTATAGAGCTTAGTAGTGGAGAAGAGAAACCTGGGACAGCTTTTGGGTTCTGATCTGTTGAATACCAAACTTATTAGGTTCTGCTTTTGTTTTCAAATTACTTAGTGTGGCCTCATTCCATTTTTTATGCAGAATAAGAGGATGGACAGGCAACAAACCATATTTCCATAGCTAACAGTCCTATGACCAGTGGTGGGATTCAAATAAACAACAGGTTCTATGTCCTAATAACCTAAATTAACAACAGGTTCTATGTCCATAGAACAAGAGGTTATATGAATCATAGAATCATAGAATCATAGAGTTGGAAGGGACCTAGTAGATCATCTAGTCCAACCCCCTGCCTGCAGCAGGAATTCCCCCTAGAGCATCCCCAACAGGTGCTCATCAAGCCTCTGCTTGAAGATCCCCAGTGAGGGAGAGTCCACCACCTCCCTTGGCAATCTGTTCCACTGCCGAACCGCCCGAACCGTCAGGAATTTTTTCCGGATTTCCAGCCGGAATCTCCTTTCTTGCAGTTTGTACCCATTGGTTCTAGTTCTGCTTTCAGAAGCAGCTATGAACAAATTGGCCCCTTCCTCCCTATGACAGCCCTACAGGTGTCTGAAGAGGGCAATCATGTCTCCCCTCAGCCTCCTCTTCTCCAGGCTGAACATCCCAAGTTCCCCCAACCTTTCCTCGTAGGGCTTCCCTTCCATCCCACTGATCATTCTTGTCGCTCTCCTCTGGACTTGCTCCAGTTTGGCTGCATCTTTCTTCAAGTGAGGTGCCCAGAACTGAACACAGGACTCAAGGTGAGGTCTCACCAATGCTGAATAAAGAGGAGCTAGAACTTCTCGTGACTTGGAAGCTACAGTCCTCTTAATGCAGCCTAAAATGGCATTTGCCTTCTTTGCAGACACATCACACTGTTGACTCATGTTCAGCTTGTGATCCACGGCGACTCCAAGATCCCGCTCACATGTTGTGCTGCCAAGCCAAGTAGCTCCCATTTGATACCTATGTTTTTGGTTTTTATTGCCTAAGTGCAGAACCTTGCACTTCTCCCTGTTGAAATTCATTCTGTTTGTTACAGCCCAGGATTCCAGTTTATCCAGATCCTCCTGGAGGTTTCTCCTTCTTCTGATGTGTTTGCTAGTCCTCCCAGTTTGGTGTCATCTGCAAATTTGATCAGGCTCCCCCGTATCCCTTCCTCCAAGTCATTGATGAAAATGTTAAAGAGAACCGGTCCCAAGACAGAGCCTTGGGGGTCCCCACTAGAAACTGACCTCCAGATTGACACAGAACCATTTACTAAAACCTTTGAGTGCGGCCATTGAGCCAGTTGCAGATCCACCTAACAATTGCCCCGTCTAGCCCATATTTTTCCAACTTCCTAATTAAAATGTCATGTGGGACTTTGTCAAATGCTTTGCTGAAGTCAAGATAAATGACATCCACAGCATTGCCACTGTCCAGTAAGCTCGTAACCCGATCAAAAAAGGAGATCAGATTTGTCTGGCAAGATTTATTCTTGGTAAATCCATGCTGGGTTGTTTTGATCACCGAGTACTTGTCTAGATGTGCACAAATTGTGTGTTTTATGATTTGCTCTAATATCTTGCCCGGGATTGAAGTCAAACTGACTGGTCTATAGTTTCCCGGGTCTTCTTTTTTCCCCTACTTAAAAATTGGGACTACATTTGCCCTCTTCCAGTCCAGTGGCACTTCTCCACTCCTCAAGGATTTCTCAAAGATGATCGACAGAGGCTCTGCAAGGACATCTGCCAGTTCCTTAAGAACTTGAGGATGCAGCTCATCTGGTTCTCAGAACCAGGCGCTGATCAGCAAAGTGTTCTATAGAACCTGTGAGAACCCCCTGAAGCCCACCACTGCCTATGACACTTTAAGATTAACAGCCCATTTCAAACTAGGGCTGCTCCTTTACAACAGCAGAACACAGTTGCGCTATAATAAAAACCCACAAGGCCGTGTGCACAGTGTGCCACCATCAGCCATGTGGGCACTGCCACAGTAAATAGGGGGAGATTCATTTGGAGGCTCACTAACACTGTTGGCTATATCTAGCAGTTAAGATCACCCAACTGAATGGGGCAGGGAGAGGAGGAATGGGGGAGCTTCTGCACATTAATAAGAAAATAAAATAAAAAATTAGTGATTTTTTTTAGCATGTCAACATTTTCAGAACTTGTATATCTTTTTCAGAACTTTACGTTTGTCACCGTTGTATTCTCCAAGGAGCCAATGATTTAGCTAGAGAGGGCTGAGCAGTTAATCTTGGACAGAGCTATCGGACTCTGTCTTGCTCCCCCACCTAGAATGTCTCAGAAAGAAAAGAGCCCTTTGCACACTATAAGACTGACAGCTCTGCCCCCTTCTAGCTATGCCACCATGAATCAGGTACAAGAGTTTATATCACTGTAGCCTCACAAGAACCTTGGACCGACTTACTCAAAAATCACCCAATTAGTATCACAGATAGGAATCCATTGATGTGCTCTACAGCTTGTCACTAGTGTGTGCATTTTTTTATTTGCAAGCTCTTCTCCTCTTCTGAGCCTAGATGTGGACCAGACTTGTTTTCACCTGTGCTTGAGTTTGTGCAGAGCATGGATGACAGGATACAAGGCGAAGTACTTCTTAACTTCTATACATGTTTTTATTCTCTAAACGCAAGCCTTTGGGGTCCTGAGAATGGCTGTATGAATCTGATTTATACCAAGCCAATCTGTAGCTTGTTGAATATTGTCCATACATTTTATTCCAGCCCTGCAGATATCCTTTTAATGGTAGTTTCTGAGGATTGTATGTTAAACATTCTTCTGGTGAATACATGTGCTGTACCCGTGAGCTATGCACCCTTCCCTGAAATGATAGCGTCAGTTTTAATTCAAAAAGTAGGTGTGCTTATATTGTTAGGTGTGGATAACTTTGTTTTTAAACTGCACAGAGGGCAGGATCCCCAGGAAAAGCTTTCCTCAAAGCATTGGAACCAGCACTGGTGGAAGAATCCTCTGCTGGCAGTACTTCCTCCATTATAAGCACAATTCTAACAATGTCTACTCAAAAGTAAGCCCCATTGTGTCCAACGGGTCTTTCTACCAGGATGTGTCTTTAGGGTTGCAGTCTCTGAATCTTGTTCAAGGAACAAGAATCCTCTCAAGATCTGGACCTAACAACAAAGGACATGTCTGGGCTATATTTCCAGTCATCTGGCCAGGAATCCTAAAAATTATTTCCCAATATTCCTTATAGTCTAATAATAATAACAGAATGATTTTTTTCTCATTTCTCTGTTCAGATATTTATCTTCGAGAACAACATTTACTACTGTGCACATGTGGGGAAACAAGCCATTCGTGTGGTCTCCACCGGAAAAGACAAAGTAATTTTCAATGGGCTCAGCGACTGGTTGTATGAAGGTACGATGGAAAGTCCACAACTAAACAGTGAACATTTCCCAAAAAACATCCCCTTGTTACTCACACATTCAGCTAGATCAGTGTTTCTCAAAGTGGGGGTTGGGACCCCTTTGGGGGTCACCAAGAGCTTTCCTGGGGGTTACCTAAAGACCCCTGGTGCAGGGGGCCAGGTCAGGCTTGCCAGACCTCTGGCTGTATCTGCACGCACACTGGGGCTGACTGTCAGCCTCAGGGCCCAATCCTATGCATGCCTACTCTGAAATGAATCCCATTGTGTTCAGTGTGTGCATAGAACACACATTTCATTTGTAACAATGAAAATACATTCTGCATTATGATTCATAACAATAGCAAAATTACAGTTATAAAGTAGCAACGAAAATAATTTTATGGTTGGGGGTCCCTACAACATGAGGAACTTATAAAGGGGTCACGGCGTTAGGAAGATTGAGAACCACTGACCTAGATGTATTGGTAGATGGAATTTAAAATAAAAAGAACTACAAAAAATGCTACTATTGCAGTTCTCTTAGGGTAAAAAAAACATTAAATGCTGAGTGCTGACCTTTTAGTAAATAATATGCATTTGAGAGAAACTGGAATCATTTCAGCCCAATTCTTTCCAGAGCCTACCACAGGTGTCCTCACCAATGAAGAGGATATGTTAGTTATGTTCAGTTGACAATAACCTCATAGATGTAATGTGCTGATACTAATATTAATTATTGAGCGATGGCCTGGTCTCCTGAGTTTCCATATGTCCTGAGTATTAGTAGAAAAAAATGGAAAGAAAGCTTGGCTGTGATGGATTATTTGGTAGTGGGTCTTCTGTATACATCACAGGAACCCTTTTAGCCCAATCTAGTAATAAGAAGCATTTTTCATTCTACAGCTCCGAGGAACAGAATGGAACAGAACATAATGGAATCTGTTGCATTCCCTTCTGATCTGAAAGTCCCAGTGAATTTGCTCATGTATCTTTAGTGTTTGTGCCACTATCACTTTAGCAAGTTGCTGGGGCTAGATGGATTGTGAGCATATGCTCAACCCTCTCTCCATCTGTGCATGCAATACAGACACCATGTAATCGGAAATGGTGCCGAGGCAGGAACAGGAGCAGGAACAGTGCCATCAGAAATGCCCTTCCTATCATCTCTGCTCTCATGTTACTTTTGCTGTATGATAATCTGTGCTAACAAAGTACTTGCAGCCAGCTAGCTCATTTGTTGTTATAGTGCATGACCTGCTTTTCTCCAGAGCATAATGCTCAAACTGCTTCTCAAATTTTCCTTTTCCAGCACAGAAGGAAAACCTTTTTTCAAGGGCAAGTGGTAAATATATATAGTGGTACCTTGTATGGCGAATGCCCTGTAAGGTAAATGCTTTGCAAGACAAACTAAAATTTCTAAGGAATTCTGCTTTGTAAGACAAACACTGAAGACAAACACCAGGTGGCTGAGGCAGGGAAAAGAGAGGTGGAACCTCTCAGCGTGGCTGCAGCATGAGCGTGCCCAGCAGAGGCATGCATAGCCACCCAGCCTCTTGCCAGCCAATACCAGAAAAATCCCCTCCTGGAGGTGTAGGAGGAAAATCCCCTTCTGGATCCTCATCTGCCCCCAAAGGAAACCCCTTACCCCCAAGGATATCCCCTCCCTGCCTGAACCCTACTACAACCACCCTCACCCCACCATTAACTGCCTGGGATCCCACTCCGGGGGGGTACAGTGGGGCTTGACTCTGAGTAGACAGCATAGGATCGTGCCCTCTATGCATCCAGGGAGAAGCCTGGACAACCACTTTCTTCCCACCACCCCCTTTCTGTGCCTCGGATCCAACTCCACGTGGGATACCATGGGGCTGAGTAGACTCTGAGTAGACAGCATACGATCATGCCCTCTTGGCATTCAGGGAGATGCCTGGAGTACCCCTCTCTGCCCCCCCATCTTTAACTGCCTGGGATCACTCTCCAGGGGGGATACAATGAGGCTCGACTCTCAGTAGACACCATAATTTCGTGCCCTCTTTGCATCCAGGGACAAGCCTGGAGCAGTGAACCTGTTTAATGACAAGGCAATGTCACAGTTCTGTGAAATCCTCAAAAGGAGGCAAAAGCAAGTGACATTAGAAGGTTCCTTGTTAAAGTTTCTCAAAGAGACCCCAGTGATTCTTTAGGTGAAAATTAGTTATCCTTTCCTTTTCTGTTTTATTATACAGTGTATTACAGTGTTTTATTGCAGTAATTGTGTTATATTACAGTGTTCTGAATTCAATTGCAGTGTTTTGTCATCATTTTTACATACAGTTAATATTTTTATATGAATATTTTTGGGTTGTGGAACCAGTCGTCAGAGTTTCCATAATTTCCTATGGGAAAATACACTTTGGAAGAAGAATGCTTTGTAAGACTAGCATCCTTCCGGAACGAATTATGTTTGTCTTAAGGCACCACTGAACTTACAAAGTCTCAGCTTTCTATTCCAGGGAAAGTTGTTTTGAATATGCATATTAGATGTTGAAGATTATCTTTCTAGCATCACCAGCTCACAGTAAGCCATCTAAGGCAGATGGCAAATTCCAAATAGGAAGAAGTTGAGTTTTCTTCCTTTTCCTAAAAAATAAATGTTTTTTCACAGTAAGGAAGGCCCATTCCAGTATTAATCAGACTTCTTTCCTCCGTGTTTCTTCTGTAAATCCGGAAGCGGATTTAAAGGCTTCTTCTGTTTAAAATGCAGGAGTTCATTGCAATTCAAGCTAAGCTTTTTTGCGTTCGTAAATCTGCCATCGGGTAAACTTTCTTCAAGGTATTATGTTGAACTGTTGACTGCTGATGATACAGAAGAACAAAAATATATTCAAATCAATCAGCACTGATGTAGGAGCCTAATCTACTTAGTGAATTTAGCTGGAAGGTTGCAGGCTGAGACAGATTGGTGTAACATGAAAGGCTAGATTAAGCATGGGTTTTAAATCTAAAATAAACATGGCATTTGCAGAGTCCTATCCAACTTCTTTTTTCATCAGCATTTCAAAATTGAGGGCAAAGGAGTACAAAGGTCTGCAATCACCTGTGGAATCAATTTTCTTAGCTTTGACTTAAAATGATTAAATTGTTTTAGAAGCAGAGCATGATTCAGAAGTTGTGGGCTTCCCACTTCAAATGGCTGTGTACATAAGCTCATCTCTTTTCACAAGTACCAGAAGTCCATAAACAATCCTGTCTTGAACCAATCAATACAACCAGCCCTACTAATACAAAACATATTGCTGTGGGGACCTGCCCCATTAATTCCCCATTACTATGCAAAATACTAAAATCCTAAATCTTGTGGAATACAAATACTTTAGTTGTCCAGAAAATCCTATTGCCCTTACTAATCCTTCTCCCATTTACAATAGCAACCTTTCAAGGATAGCTATCCTCCATGTTACATCATGTTGGCAATTGCTGTTATTAATGACATGCATTGTTGAGCATTGTTGAGCTTTGTAAAATATAATTATCATGTCAGTATTTATACTTGTTTGCCTGACCCCTCTGGCATATTGGGGATGAGTTGCAGAATTCCCACTGCCTGCCCACATCATTTCATGAGGTATTAAAAAGTATTTGTAAAAAAAAAAAACCACTTATTTTAAGGGCTTATGAAATGATGTGGACATTGAAAAAATTTGTCATTCATCACCAATGTGCCATAGGAGTCAGGTGCTACCTAACAAGTATATACTGTTGCTAACATAGGGCAGAATCCAGGGCAGTTATGGGTCCATGCAGTTATGTGACCCTCTAGTATTATTTTATGGAAAGTCACCTTCACTGCCCTGGAGCAACAGGCTTAATTTGACTTTAGGATATGGGCCATAACCACATTCTTCAAGACACTAACCTGCATCACTAGGGTTGGCAGTAGGAAACACATTTTCTCCGAACAAAATTACAATTGGAAAACTGATTTTTATAATCTGCAAAGCTGTTGCTCTATATTAGTAAATTTGGATGAGCCAGTGATCTGACTTAAATCATTTCCTAGGCCGATAAGGACTCAATGTCCAAATCCTAACCAACTTTACAGCACTGACATAGCTGTGCTATGGGGCACATACTCCATCTGGCAGTAGTTAGATGGCAGTCACAGAAGCCTCCTAAATCTAAGGTTTGTTCCTTACTTTGGAGCTGCAATGACCTTACCCCAGCACTGGAAAATTGGTGAGAATTATACCCTAAATCTCTTCAGAAAACGAAGAAGCACTTAGGAAGAGAATGAAACTAATTAGGAAATAAGTAGGAACTTCCTGGAGGGGAAAAAAACAAGAGCAACAACATCCAAGGATGGATTTTTTTCATGTTCTTTGAACAGCTTACTACGTGATAAAAATTAATAGAGCTGAGTAAATGCTCATGACTAAGAGTAAATCTTATGCATGCCTGCTCAGAAATAAGTCCTCCTGAATAGAACATATTTAGGATTCCAGACTTAAAGAGTAGAATATGATCCTGGAATATAACCAGAGGTGGGCCCGGCCTGGCCCAAGATCTGGTTCACTGGAAGTGGGAGGGGCCAGGCCAGGGGGCGGGGTGAGGGGTGGGCAAGGTTGGCGCCTGCGCAGTGCCTGCCCTGAAGCAGGCCAGCCTGCTTCAGTACAGACACTGCGCTTGCACCAATGTTGGCGCCTGCGTGGTGCCTGCCCTGAAGCGTCAACATTGGTGCTTGCGCAGTGTCTGCCCTGAAGCGGGCCGGCCTGCTTCAGAGCAGGCACTGCGCAAGTGCCAATGTTGGCACTTGCGCAGTGGGCGCAAAAACATGGCGGCCGGCCTGAACCGGTCCGCAATGTTTTTGCATTTCCCTGCTGCTGCCGGTTCGCCAGCGGTGGGGAAATGGGAAGATCCGGTTTGGGTGAGTAGGCCCGAACTGGCATCTCCCCACCCCTGCATATAACAGTTTTGAGACAAGAGAAGCAGCAGTATCAGTTAAGCCCAGAGGCAAAATAAACAGCAGGCAAGCTGGTGTTAGCTCAGCTGAAAATGCTGTCTTGAATGCTGAATTGATGCCCAGCAGCCATTTTTTCCCTCTCTTGCATTTGTGCAAAAAAGCATCACTGGAAAATCCAAGTGCTAAAAAGCAGAAACACCTCCATTTTCATTAAGGACATACAAAAAAACTTGTATTTGTACCAAACGGGTTTACTAATTCTAAGTAAATTTCCTTATCCTGAGGCAAGTTAGTGCCTGGGCATCTTTTCTGCATTATTTTTGTTATCCTTGAGCTTGAAATCCAGGCAGAAGGATACAAAGAGAGATTAGTGTGGCAAGCAATGACTTTTCCATATCCTCTTAATGCTCATGGTGTGGCCGCCTTGCATCATAGTATCATTTATTCAGTATTGTAACTTTCCAGTGACATCTGGTGGAGGAAGCCAGGATGCCTCTGGGATTATTAAATACCTTTAAAACCTCCAGAAATATAGCTGCATAAATCAATCTCTTCCACTTTCATGTACTTGATAATTTCTTGCATTATATATTGAACACCAAGGTCAAGGGTGTTTGTCTAATTATGGAATTTGCCCCCAGGCTCTCACCACCTATAGTTTCTAATAGTGTACAAGGAATTTCATGGTAATCAATATAACCTACTTGCACCTTTTCAAATCTCCTTTTTTGCACAACTACTATTAAAAATTCTGGTCCCTAATCAATTACATTTGAATCTGGGTGACCAGGACATCCAGGAAAAATGTAGGCTATTAAAATATAAAAACAAAAAAAATCATATAATGATTTCATGTGACTAAATGCTATATTACTTATTATTCAGTTTAAAACTATATTACATAGACTTTATTACAAAACGTTTATTAATTATAAGAAGACTTTGTGCTGCCTGCAGGTGCCACTCATTGGGAAAAGAAGGACATTTAAGATATTTTCCAGGACACAAGTCTGAATAAGAGGACATATCCTGCAAAAAGAGGACATCTGGTCTCTCTGATTTGGTCACCATGCTTATAATCAAGCCAGTTTTTTGCCAGTGGATATTTTAAATTTTCTGCTGCTTTATTCTGTTGATCCTGTTGGATCCATCAAGAGGATCTATCAACAGGATCCACTGCAATCCTGTTGATGCTACATAGGAGTAAGTCCCATTGAGTTTGAGTCCCATGTAAATTGAAGTACGGATTATAGACCTAGAATTCCAATCTTTGTCTTGTCTGTCATGTCAAATTGCTTTCAAGCACCAGCTTTTATGTATTTTAGCAGTTTCTGTAAAGGAAACAGACGAGATGCACTTTTTCTTGTCTATATTTAGTGTACTGGCATATGAAGTATTCATACAGGAGCCTTGAAAAAGATCTAAGTATGCAATTTTTGCCTTTGGGGACTGACAGGTCTTTTGATGATTTTGCTTCCTGTGAATATTGTGTGTCTTTGGGATTTAACAAATATCCAACGGAAGAAAGAAGGAAAGCTTTGTCGGATTTTAATTGTTCCAGGTTATATCCTCCATTGTCATCTCGGAATCATTAGTAAAGTTTACCAAATGTATGCAACTCAAACAGTGAGTACTTAGCCTTTGGACGCCTTACCTTATCCATAGAGATGATAAACTTATTCCTGGACTTCATCTGCAACAGATGGAAGTAGTTGTGGGTTCACAAATTTATATATACATTTATGAAAAAGCGCCATCCTGGAATACCAATTTTCATGTGAAATCAAATCAGGTGGATTTTGCGGTCCACAAAGCTCTGAATGCATCTGGAGTTGTTTGGAGACACAGCCGCCAGTCCCCTCCAGATGTTTCAGGATAGACTGAACCTGTAGAGGCAAATTCCATTGCGAAGTTGGCTCAACCTGTATAAACAAGTGTGTCAGTGGCTCTAGAGCGTATCTTCCCAACATCTAGGAAGAGCATTTGGAAGAGTATTCAGTCTTATGGACCCTATCGTTTGAAGTGATGCCGTTCAACTATGGTTGTGTCACCTCATAAAGTTGAGTTAGAGTCCAATCCTAAGCACTTAAACAACAGCAGTACAAGTGTATAACCAGCTCTGGATGATGCAAATATGCTATAAGGTACATCAATAACACCCAGAGACAAGAGGCCACTGGCACATGGCCAGCACCAGTAAGCACAGGGGCAGGAAGCAGTGGGACTGGCAGAGCTCTGCTCCACTGGATCCTGAACTCTCAACTCTATATCCATAATCTGTCAATTCTGTGCTGGCAAAATAGCCTGTGCATACTTGAGAAGCCCCATTGCAGGGCTTGGGACTGTCTTTCCCTGGGGGAAGAACTGGAATAACTCTTCCCCTGAAGCCACCTCTGACAGCTACCATGCAGCCACAGGATGCAGTCATAGATGCATTGTACCTTGCAGTGATATCACCTTTAGGATTGGACTGTCCAGCATCCAATTCCCAGTCTGTGCACACCTGTCCACCTATTTTGGGTAAAAGTGTGTCTTCTTGATTGTCCTCTATGCTTCCAATTTGTTATTATTGAAGTAACCTCAGGCCTTGTGGCCCATTAATGGAATTACCTTTTGGGCGCAATCCCTCTCTTGGGGAGTCCTTGCTCTGGTGTAAGAACAATTTGCTCTGGATTGCAAAATGAATTTCCCATAGGTTTTCACTTGGTGGTGCAGTAACTACGGGTGCACGTAATGTCTCTTACGTGCTCCCGTAGTTACTCTGGATTGTAGGGTTTGTCTATTAAGTTGTATCCTATGCTTTATCCAAGCAGTAACAATCCAATCAATATCCAATCCATAACAATCCAACCCAGGCTTTCGTGCTTCGCATGCAGCATATGCAGCGCTGAGCACGATACCATAGTCTTCCAAGACTGACAGAGGCCTGCTTTTTTATCCAAGCAGCTCAGAGTGATAGGCATGATTCTTTGGCTGCAATCCTAAAGACACTTTCCTGGGAGTAAGCCCCACTGAACACAATGGGGCTTACTTTTGAGTAGACATAGTTAGGATTGTGCTCTTTATCTCTTTTTTACAGTGGCTCTGTGAAGTTAAGGTAAAAATTGGTGCATACACATCTATTTGTACAGAATTCATCCTGCCATCTTCAGAATCTGTTTCTCTCATGAACAAGAGTTGTGATGCAAGATCAAAATAACAGATGGTTTTTGTTGTTTTTTTTAAATTATTCCCTATGGTGCTAAGCTAGTGTTTCTTGGAGAATTTTTACAGTAATATTTTAGTTGCAATCTGTCCTTGCTGAGTTTTAAGTGCCATTCAGGTGACACAGAAACAGTAGCCACTGACCATATACTCTACAGTGCACTTTATAGTAGATTAAAGTTGTCCATATCTGAAAGCCAGAACTAGCTACTTTTATGTTCAAGTCCTTTATGTTCAATGGCCCTTCACTAGTTATATGAAATTATGTTTGCTCATTAGAAGTGCAGGAAAGAGGAAACAATTTGTGATTAGTACCAAACATGAAAATGGGAGGTAAAGGGCCCATTTACCAAATATATATCCCTAAACATGCAACACAAACTTGGAATGAACAAGCTGCACTATGGACAACCCAATCCCAACTAACCCTCTGCACACTGATGCAATGGCACCAACGCAGTGCTTGCTTTATCTTGCAAGAGAGTTTTGGCATCTGGTCACAAAACATTTAATCCCTTGCCTGAGGGTAAATCCATGCTGGCCCCATGTGTCTGTATTGCTTATTCAAATCCGCATGGCCCTATGAGGGCAAATTGAGGCCCCAAAGACATTTTGGATTCAGCAGACCACTGCCATCAAACCAACCTTCTTCTGGTCCCAAATCCCATCTACCTACCTCCTTGCTGCCCTGTTCTGATCAACGGTGTTTCCCTCCAACTCCTTGCACTCACTTACCAGCAGGCATCTATTTATTGTCTGATGCTCATTTCTAGTCCCCATTCAAAGTATAGTCTGGGATGGCCCAAAATCTCCAGATGTCTTGGGCTGAACATAAGAAGCTGCCCTTTCTTATGATGTCCCAGCTTCTGCATCTCCCACTCTCCAACTTTTTATCTCAGCCCTCCGCTTCATATTCACCCTTCTCCTCTCTCCCTCTCTTTCTTTGCCAATCCAGAGAATAGAAGAAGGAGAAGGTGCAATGAAATGCACCATTTGCACATTTACAGTGCAAAAAGGAATGGAAACCAAAACATCATCTTATTCTGTGTGAGCCTGCCTGAACCCTGCATTCATCAGCATAGGTTAGAGTTGCCATAATTCTCTTCCACAAGACTGCGACAGGACCCTCTGTCCCATTTGCCAGTATGTGAACACAATCCCCCCAAATTGGGATTGTCCCTGCTTTTTCAGGACATCTGGCAACCCTAGCATAAGTCCTCCTCTGAGTCACCAGACCATCTGAAATTCAGAAAACCTTCTTCATTGTGGCACACCATTAAATACCAGTCTTTCCCAGAGGAGCTCACCTGATATCAACTCTGTTGTCTCTCTGGCACCAAACTGTTTGCCCTGATATTCCAGCTCTGTTCGTTGTTTGGATTGGCTGTGTGCTTTCTCTACTCTTGCTTATCGCTGTCCATACAGGATTTGTTTAAATGTACACATACTGTATGTACTTGTACTATATGTACAGTATTTAAGTTAAAGCTTGTGGGAATCTTGTGCAGAAGGAAGCTTATTAATATGGTGTATGTGTATATATATATATATTATTAATAATAATAATTAATAATTAATGATAATTATTAATAATTAATAATAATAATAATAATAATAATTATTATTATTATTATTGATACGCTGACTTCTGTGTATACCTATGTCCTCCACAGTAAACAAATCAATCTGAAAGAGCTGCCTAGGGCTGCATTCCTAAAGACACTTTCCTGGGAGTAAGACCCATTGAACACAATGGGTCTTTTGAATAGACATGGATAGTGCTCTAAGATTGTCTCTAAGATAGTGCTCTAAGATTGTCTAAGATTGGGAATAGCCATGGATTGTGCTCTTCCCCCATGCACAATCCTAAGAGCAATCTAAGAGCACAATCCTAACCATGTCTACTCAAAAGTAAGTCTCATTGTGTCTGCATTGGAGAAAAAGAGCAAAATCTGCCCTTTTCCTGCTGTGGCTGCTGGTGTGACAGGGCAGTTGAAAGACATTAAGGGGCACTAATCTGCTTTAAGTGATTTTGAATATTCTTTAATAGATACAAACCTGGAACTATTTACTCCCTGCTGAGTTACTATCAAGTAGGTGGCATGCAGAATTGCATCCCAGGTGTGGCTGCCATCCCCTAAATGGCTTCTCATATCCTGTGTGTGCTGAATGTTCTTCTGGAGTCATAATGACAGTGCTGATCATCTCCCCATCACCATGGTTTCATAGCCTGTATTCGGAAGCCCACATTACTCTTGAGAAAATATTTCTGAGTGTTACATGCCACCTTGTGGCAAGATTTGAGCTTTAGCTTTTACTCTTCCCCTCCCCAATCCTTTCAAAATAACCTCTGTGGTTATACTTAGATGCTTGTAATATAGCAGAGGAGAGCAAATAATGAAGAAAGCAGATCCGAAACCTAATCTTAATGTTTCCTGAATTCAGAAGTCCTCATGCCCAGATTTAAGTTGAAAATCCAGTTCTTTTTTTCTGAAAGCCTCATAAGCAATTTTGGAGGCAAATCTGTCTGCTGAGTGTTGTCTGTGTGTAATATACTTATAGCATGCCTGGGCTTTGTACCTTTTTGTTCCCAAAAAGTCATCGTAGAATTTGAAATGACTTCATCTGAACAGAGATGGCCATTTTTACACATTGCCACACCATGTAAACGTGATATATGGTGCAACCTTATTATGACTTGGCAGGAACAGTGAGAGAAACAAACAAGCATCCAGGGTGAATCCTCTCTTCATCTCTGCAAATGCTGGGGAAAATGTTACTATTGCTCAGGTGCAGCTATAGAGCATCCTTGCCCAGGAAGATTGCCCTGGTAGGGCCATCATTGATTCTGCCAAAAATTAGATGCCAGGCAAAGATGATTCTATTCCTGCCAGCATATGGTCATCATTGATTTAATCTTAGACCCCACTGTGAATTGTTTCTTCTGTTTTTGCCTTTATTTTATTGTTTGATCATAATTGACATTGATTGTGAATTGCCTCAGGCGTATGGTAGGAATAAAGAATATGAAAACATAAAATCTTTTATATATATAAAACTGGTTTTCAGAAATTCCAACCAGAAGGGGGTGGAAAGGGCCCAATTCGTTTTCCTCCCTATACATTAAAGAATCCCTGACTGATCAATGCTCTGCCACAATCCCTGGACCTAGAAGCATGAAATATGGGGAGGTTGTTCCAAAATTTTATCTTATTTTATTAAATACTAGCAAAAAGCACACCCGCGTTGTGGGAGTAAAATTCTCCCATATGCCATCCCCCCATATGCATCAACCCCCATGCGCATCAAACCCCATGTGCAACTTCCCCACATGCACATCAACCCTCCATGCACATCAACCCCCCATGCGCATCAACCCCCAAGCGCATCAACCCCCATGCACAACTTTCCCCATGCGCATCAACTCCTGCGCAACTTCCCCCATGCGCTTCTCCCCATGCGCAACTTCTCCCCATGCACAACTTCCCCATGCGCAACTTCCCCCAAGCACATCAACCCCCATGCACATCAACCCCCATGTGCTACTTCCCCTATGTGCAAGTTAACCCATGCGCAATTTCCCCCATATGCATCAACCCCCCATGCGCATCAAGCCCCATGTGCAACTTCCCCACATGTGCATCAACCCCCCATGCACATCAACCCCCCATGTGCATCAACCCCCAAGCGCATCAACCCCCATGCACAACTTCCCCCATGCGCATCAACCCTATGCGCAACTTCTCCCCATGCGCAACTTCTCCCCATGCGCAACTTCTCCCCATGCACAACTTCCCCCATGCACAACTTTCCCCAAGCACATCAACCCTCCATGTGCATCAACCCCATGTGCTACTTCCCCTATGCGCAAGTTAACCCATGCGCAATTTCCCCCATGTGCATCAACACCCCATCCACAACTTCCCCATGTACAACTTCCCCCCATGCGCAACTTCCCCCATGTGCAACTTCGCCATGTGCAACTTCCCCATGTGCATCAACCCCTCATGTGCATCAACCCCCATGCGCAACTTCCCCCATGCGCATAAACCCCATGTGCAACTTCCCCCATGCGCAACTTCCCCCATGCGCATCAACCCCAATGCGCAACTTCCCCCATACACAACATCCATCATGTGCAACTTCCCCATGCACAACTTCCCCCATGTGCAACTTCCCCCATGTGCAATGTCCCCATGTGCATCAACCCCCATGCGCATCAATCCCCCATGCGCAACTTCCCCATGCACAACTTCCCCCATGTGCATCAACCCCCCATGCACAACTTCCCCCATGCGCATCAACCCCCATGCACAACTTCCCCCATTCGCAACTTCCCTCATGTGCATCAACCCCCGTGTACAACTTGCCCCATGCGCAACTTCCCCATGCGCAACTTCCCCCATGCGCATCAACCCCCATGCGCAACTTCCCCCATGTGCAACTTTCCCCATGTGCACCAACCCCCCATGTGCAGCATCCTCCACAGTGCAACCTATTCCTCCTAACAACGTCCCCCCAGTGCACCAGGCACCGAGCTCCAAATTGGCTGGATGTTGGTCAGTCTCCCATGTTAAGTATAGGAAGAAACACGTTGCCCCCTTTTCAGCCCCTGAAGGGCTAAATTTCTCCACCTGGGTTCTTGGTGGATGTTCAGGTGACAGAAGGAACTCCCAGAATTCCATGCTTCAGGCCCAGCAGTTGGGGTGGAATATTGAGTCATCAATTCTCCAATGAAAAGTATAGGGAGGAAAATGCGTTGCGGCCCTTTTCAGCCCCTTCTGGTTGGAATTTCCAAAAACCGGTTCTTAGTGCACCCCTCAGTCACGGAAGGAACACCCACCCCAAACTTCACACTTCTAGGCCCAGCAGTTTTGGCAGGGTGGTGATGAGTCAGTCAGTCAGTCAGTGACTTTTCTCTTTTATATATATAGATTTATTTAATAAATTTATATCCTGCTTTTCTCGGGCCAAGGCCACTCAAGGTGGCTAAGAAGTTAAATTTAAAACATTAAGTAAAATTTTAAACATTAAAAACATACAAAACATTTAAAAATATATACAGTGGTGCCTCACATAAAGAGTTTAATTCGTTCCGGAGGCATGCTCTTTAAGTGAAACACTCTTTAAGTGAAGCAGATTTTTCCATAGGAAATCATGGAAACTCAGACGATTGGTTCCACAACACAAAAAAAATTCATATAAAAATATTAACTAGATGTCAAAATGATGGTATAATACTGGAATTGAATTCAAAACATGCATTCAATGTGCATGATCCTATGAAGTCTTCTTAGGCTGCAATCTTAAAGAAACTTTCCTGGGAGTAAGCCCCATTTAACATAATGGGGCTTACTTCTGGGTTGACATGGTTAAGAGGCTGCAATCAAAGACACTTTCCTGGGAGGAAGCCCCATTTGCTTGCTTGTTAAGTGAAGCGGAACTTGTTATGTGAAGCAAGATTTCTTGGAAATTTTTGCTCTTTATGTGAAACGCTTGTTAAGCGAGGCGCTTGTTAAGCGCGGTATCACAGTATATGTTTTGCACTTCGTTTCAGCTCTTCAGTGGCATTGCCAAAGAAGAGATGCTACCATTCCTTTGCAAGGGGTATCCTCAGCCAGGAAGGAAACCTTCTTCACTAGCCTTCACTTCTGTGTTCCTTATTTTGGGAGAGAGCAAGGAGTTATGAGCCTGAACTTACTTTACAAACCATCCCTGCTAGGATTGCTTTCTGCCCTTTCTCTAGCCATAAGCCATCACACGCCTTCTCTGAGGCTTTGCCACACTAAGAAATGCTATTGCTTCACTGAGCAGATCCTTGAGAGGAGATCCTTGATTTTCCTATAGGAAAATTCCTATAGGAATTATCCTAGGTCTTCCAACACAACTGCCTGAACTAACAAGAGGAAGAAAGTCCACGTCTTTACTTTTATGCAAGAGCGACGTGTCCTTTGCAGGTGGTTCCATGCAGTGCTGGGTTGGCAAAAACCAGCTGTTCAGACCTATGTCAGTTTCAAGTTACACATAGACCTCTCCATATGTAGGGGACCTAAAAGGCCATCATCGAACTGACATGAGAGGTGTGTAGCAATTAATGGTGTGTAGCAATGAAAACAGAAGTTGAACTAGTTTTTTTGTCTCTTGAGGTCACTGTACCTTGGTTCAGTAAATTTCCTTTAAATTTTTTAAAAAGCTGAATCAGTTTGAAACATGTCTGAAAACTGCTTTGGGGAATAGAGGGTTTTGTGATGTCATCTATAGCTGTGCACAGCTTCTGCTTTTAACAACACTGAACTGGATTCCGCTGAACGCAATCAAGGAGTAAAGAAGGTACATTACTCAGTGGTCCTTTGAGTGATAGTACTAAAGAGTGACAATGCTACATCTGAAAGTTCAGTGAAATAAGCTTCTGCCGTGGGCTTGCTGCTAACATTATCTTAAGGCTGTAAGCATCCAGCAGGGAAACATCAGGCAAGTTCCCAGTTTCCTGCAGCTAATACTCGTGCCCTGATACAGTCCCCTCAAGGATCAACAATGGATCTGTGTTGCTATCAAGTTCAGAGGAGAACCCAAGCAATTCTACCTGTAATTTGAGCACTTCATAGGCATAAATGATAAGCAGGAAGAAATTACAATTCTTGTTGCAACTTTAATTCCGTCGTTCAAGCATTCCTGGTGCCACCTGGTGGTAAAATAATTCCAAGGTGGGCCACCCACAGCTCTGCAGTTGCATCCTATTTGAGAGGTTTCCAGCTGTGAATAATCTTCTGTGATTAGGACAGAACAATGCAGAATGCAAATAGCTTGGCTTTAATTAGAAATTAGTCTTACCATGAGCTGCAGTTTGGAATTTAGTTCTGATTTGTAGAAGGAGATTGTTCTTTCTCAGTAAAACTAGTTTAATTCAGTATTCTAAGCCATTCAGTAGTTGTTGAGGAAAGAAAAATAAAGTGATCAAGAATTTATCTCTATTAAAAAGTGAGACTTTATGCAAATGAAATGAATGTAAATATCTGTCTTTGGTGATTTATACGGCAGTTGGTTTCATATTTCTCAAATTTTAAATATTTCATTGTGGCAGCAGAGGAATTTTGGACACATTTATGACCTTAAGAAGATAAGAAGAGCAGTCACTGGATCAGGCCAGAGGTCCATCTAGTCCAGCTTCCTGTAACACACAGTGGCCCACCAGATGCCTTAGGGAGCACATATGACACCTGCATCCAGGTGCATCCCAACCTGCATCTGGCATTTTGAGGTTGTCCACGTCTACATCTATCTATGCACACCTACACACACACCCCTCATGGCTTATCTTATGACCCCTATGAGTCCATGTAGAGTCATTCCCCTCCCCTGTTTCTGCAGGGTGTCTATTCTCCCTGCCACCATGGAGAGATGCAATTTCCCACTTACATCATGTTGCTGCAAGGCTTTCCCAGGCACCTTCAGAAGCTGCAAGACATTCTGGTAGTGTTCTTGCTGAGCTCTCTGGGTCCTATTATTGTCCATCTTTGTTGGCAGCCCCGCAATCCACTACCTGAAAGCAGGTTGGAGGATTGCCAACAGATATGAACAGGAAGCAGGATGGAGTGCTGCCAAGAAAAATGGAAAGCACAATGACACAGACAACACAAGAGACCATGACAAGCGGGCTGCAAATAGGGGACAAATAGGGAATTACCGTAAGACTGTTGAGTGATGTGTGTGCTGGGGTGATGAAACACAACAGGGAGGAACTTCGGAACTGCAGATAACTGTAGCTGTGAAAACCAAGCCAGTGGTTATGAGGGTGATGCAGGCATCCCCTACTTTCTGATGGTTTATTTTCTAGCTGTTCTGCTCTTTCAGCACCTTCCAATGACTCATTCAACACACTCCACTTTTTCAACCTTTCTCTGCTGGTCTAATGGCTAAAATTGTCTTCCCTGATGTTGATTTGCTTGACACGGTGATCAAACGGTTTTTGGCATTTCCTTGTGACTTTCTTTTGTAAATAACCATCCTACAAATACATAAAATATCCATTGCCCTTATATGCTTTTGTTCAGTGTACTGCAATTTGTTATGCATATTGGTGATGTGTTCATAAATATGTGATTTAGGCCTATATCCTAAAGTGAAATTAAGCCCCTTGCTCCAGAACAGTTAAGAAAACTTTCCCTAAGATAACACTACAGGATGACATAACTGCGTGGACCCGTAACTGCGATGGATTTTGCCCTTAGGCTTTTTCGGTGGATTCCACTTTTCAATGGTTTTCACTTTTGGACAGTGCTTGGGTCCCTAACCTGTCCTGGGAGATCTCTGTACTGTGCGGGCAAAGCAGCCTGCTTCCCTGGGCCAAAATGCTGGGTATGTGTTCTAAGTTTAGTTTTCAGAAACAATAAATGCGGTTCATAGTTACTCATGTACTCATAGTCTATAGTCATAGTCAACGTTACTCATAGTCTATCCCAAAGTATTCATAATTGCCTTCTGCAAGAAGTTAGCCAATAAAATTAAGCATGCAGGTGAATGGATTTTTTGAAGGAAGCAGTAGTTGACCAAAACTCAAATAAATTGAAAAAGGTGAAGTAAATTGTTAATGAAGTAGAAAGACCAGATCATGGCCAGAAATGGAACCACATGACTACATTGGTCCAGAGCGATGATGTAAACACTTTTACCTATTTAATGGCATACCAGTATTTCCTTTAAAAATATTTTAAAACATCAGAATGCAAGCAGTAATATCCTAGAATCCATTTTGTTTGTGTTACTGTGAATATTAGTGTTTGATTGCATTTAAAGAAGCCTGCTGGTCTGGATGCACCCTTGCTTTGAAACGGAGACTTAAACATCTCTTTCCTCACCGTGTGATCTGCCATTCAGAACAGTTGAAACACTTGAAGTAGCCATAATAGAGGTCTGAGATTATCTATAATAAATATATCATGCACTATATCAAATCTGAGTGGCATTTCATGCTGGAAGGAAATTGCAGTGAGGCTAGAAAGTGTGTAGGTGGAGGGGAAACATGCTTAATTTTCTTTTCTCTAGAAGGAAACTCTGTTGATCCTGTTCAGTGGCAGGTAGAGGAAGAAAAGGGGGAGCCTGATAACACCATCTTACTACACAACGGGTAATGAGAGCCTCATGTGAAGAAAGACTTGTAGGTTGAATACTAGTGGTGCACAACCACTCAAAGCAGAGATTCTAAATGTATTAACTTCCAGAATAGCTCACAGAGAAAGGGAGAGAGACTAACCCCCAAATCCAGAGTAACTACAGGAGCACATAAGAGGCTTTATGTGCACCCGTAGTTACTGCACCACCTAGTGAAAACCTATGGGAAATTCATATTGCAATCCAGAGTAACTTGTTCTTACTCCGGAGCAAGGACTCCCCGTAGTTACTCTGGATTTTGCCCTAAGGCTTAGCCAGGGTGACCAGATGACCGGAAAAACCCAGATTTGTCCAGATTTTTAGCCTTCCGTCCAGGTGTCCTACATTTTGGCTTCGTTTTGAAATTTCGCGATAGTGCACAGTACCCCATCATGCCATATGTCGTTGAATTCGTACTGAAGAGCAGAATCCAATGCAAGAATCAGTTTTGTGATATCTCCTTCTTATCAAAAGTTATGGTCAAAAAACTGAAAGAGGGTAGGAATTTTGGCCTGGGATTAGGAATTTTGGCCTTGGGGTTCAGGAATTTTGGGTTTGGCATCTGGTCACCCTGGGCTATGCATGGTTATTGCGACCAACACTGAATGCTGGGACTATAACCTTTAGGGCTAAATATGTCATGATCTGGATTCAAATCCCTGCTTACAGATTATTTGCCTGACCTGATATGTAAAATGGGATGCTCTAAACAGGCTCACTGTGAGCAAGAATAGCATTTTTTGTTATTTATTTTGACATCCAATGAAGAGGGGAGGCTGATACAGGGAGTTGTGCCAGCCTCTCTGCACCACTGCAAGCCTCATAAAGAAGGGTCTGGAGGGACAGAGGGCAGGGAAGAGGTGGACAGAAGGTGCTTTGAGCAGGGAGGATTGGAAGAGGGCATTTCTAGGTGGCCAGGTTGGTAAGGAGGAGAAAGTGGGCTGAGACAGAGGACTTGGACCAGTTATAATTCTCATTTCCCAGGCAGAGTAGGGCAGATCAGAGCAGTTCCTAAGGTGGCTCAGATATGAGTAGACGCATTGAGGCTTCTGCATCCCAGCTTGGGGAAGGGGAAACATTTCCCTTGCTCCACAGTAGTGCAGCAGCAGTCCCAGTCTTGCTCTGGATGCAGTGCATGCAGTCCAGCCTGCTACTGCAAGTTAGGATTGTGTTGCCTGTCATATAGCCAGATGCCCACAGAAATAATATGTCCAACATAAGATGAAAAATGTGTCGGCACATTATAAACTCGCACTCTTCTCCTGTACTCCAATAACAAAGCTGATGTGGAAGGAAAGCCAGCTTGATTGTAACCACAGCGGATCAAAAGCAAGTGGACTTTTCGGAACAGATGGCATGAAATTCTGTACTCATGATTCTGTACTCAGTCTGCATGCGAGAGAGATTCTAACCTAACAGGAACTGGCTTTGGATCCTGTTGATGTTGGGTTAGTTTCTTTCCTGTAACCTGCTGGGTTGGTTGCCTGCTCATCGTTTTTTTCAGTTAAGCAAAAATGCTCCTTGGTTAAGAACATAAGATGAGCTTCCACTGGATCAGGCCAAAGCAAGAAACACCCATGTTTCAATCACTTCTAATGGAAAACTGTGGAGGGACCGCAGATCCATGGATAAGTGAAACAGCAGATAACAAATCCACAGATACAGATGGATGCCTGTAAAATAAAACCTTTTATTTTAAAAAAGCTTTTTAGGGGGCAGAGGTTGGGGGGCTCTTGTTTTATTGTTTTTAATCTATGTTGTTTTTAGCTGTATGTTTTAATTGTTTTTATCAAATTGTTCTATTTATGTTTTTAATTATGTTTTATGGCAGCTGCTTTGAGTCGGGCTAATTTGCCCGAGAAAGGCGGGATATAAATTTTTTAAATAAAATAATAATAAATAAATGCCTATATTTAGCTTTGCAACTAACATTTCCCTAATGAAATTGCACTTCCCCTCCTATTTGCCACATTTACTCTGATAATAGGGATGTGCCTGTAAATGTAGCCTTTGAATTTGGAAAAGGTTTGTTTTTTTGCCTAGACTAAGGACATTAAGGGCGCAATCCAGAGTAACTATGGGGAGTCTTTGCTCCAGTGTAAGAACAATTTGCTCTGGATTGCAATATGAATTTCCCATAGGTTTTCACTAGGTGGTACAGTAACTACAGGTATACATAATGTCTCTTACGTGCTCCCGTAGTTACTCTGGATTGTAGGGTATGAGTGTAGAGTCACAACTCTGTGGTTGTGAACAGTGACACGGAGGAAGGTTAGATCATGTGACATACTCACAAATACCTACCACTTTATGTATGTACCATAAACACTGTGGCCTCACTATGGGAGCATAGAAGTGGAGGGTGGAGGGTGTACCAAGTGACATGCATAGCGGGAAAACATACAACTACTCACTGAAATTTTTAAACCTTGGTATTTTTTATTAAGAGTATCACGTTATAAACATCATTGATTTATAATTTCATGCAGAATACAATGAAGCATGCTGACATACCTATATTAAAAGTTATTATAGCCAAAAAAACCAGTAGGGGAGTATGGTACAAGCATCACTATCCCCACCACTAGAGGCATTACCTAGTCCCTGCATGGAGGAAGTCCATAAAATCATGAAGAGGTGGTGCACTGGCATCCCATAGTGGGTGATAAAAGCACTAGTGTTTCACTGCTACATTACATGTAACTGTATGAACATGAAACACCTATAACGTTACTCAAAATCTAAGCTGCAATCCTGCATATATTTATCTATAGCTATGTTCCATTGAATCTAGTAGGATTTGCTTTTGAGTAATCATGCTTAGTGATTATGAATGAGCTGTTAGAAACAAGTTTTTCCAAAATTCCTTAGTGGAGCCCCCAGTCATTGGAAACAACAACTGTAGACACCTCATTTCCCTCGCTCAGTACTCCACTTTGATGAAGTATTATTTTGCATAATGCAAAACAACCCTAATCAAGCTTCAAGGTTCTTAATGTTTGAAGAAATAACTCCTAGCATATGTTTCAATGTCCTAATTTATTATCTTTCCTGTGAGATCTCTGAGCTGTGCTACAAATAGATCTTGATATTTTTTTTACCTTTATACACTTTGGTTTGTTTGCTAATCGACATTGGATTTAGTAACCTCCTTTTCTACTTTTATTTAGAGGAGATTCTGAAGACACACATTGCCCACTGGTGGTCTCCAGATGGCACAAGGCTCGCCTATGCAACTATTAATGACTCCAAAGTTCCAGCTATGGAGATACCCACATACACGGGCACGCTTTACCCAACAGTGAAAACATATCATTATCCAAAGGTATGATAAAAACTAGTGAAAGTGCTAAAGTTCCCTATCTTCATCATGGGCGCAATCTAGAGTAACTACGTGGAGTCCTTGCTCCGGTGTAAGAACAATTCACTCTGTATTGCAATGTGAATTTCCCATAGGTTTTCACTACGTAGTGCAGCAACTATGGGTACACATATAGTCTCTTACGTGCTCCCGTCGTTACTCTGGATTGTAGGGTAAATTTCTCAATAAATGGTTTAAATGCTGTCCTTATCAAGTCAGGGCTATATTACACAAGAATGCATAATTCTGTTATACCATTAATGGATTTTTTAATTTTTTTGGTGATTGAAGTTAATTTGAAGTTAAATTTAGGTGGCAAAGACCTTTCTAAACCTTTTCTTGCCAGCTGTTTATTAACTCAAAACCACATCTCCACCTCTCCCCCCCCCCCAAAAAAAAAAAAGTGAAAAGAAAATTGGGGATTGTCCTGAGAAAGGGAGCAATTCCTTTATCAGGCACTCCGTGGCTTTTGCAGTGCTAATGGAGATACACGCACGCACAAACATTGTTTTGCACGCACAAACTGTTTTGCACACACAAACATTGGAAAATATTATCTTTAACTAATTTTCCATTTTCAGATTCTAAAACTTGCTGTGTCCAGCGTTTAAGTCATTAATTAGATTTTCTAGGTCATCATTCAGCCTTTCACAAAGCATCCAGGAAAACGGAATAGGGGATGCTTCTCCAGCCTATACCAAATTCCTACATCATGAATTACCACTGATGTGACCTTACCATTTAGGACCATGATGTGACCATGCATTTAGGACCAGCATATCAAGCCATCTGCCCAAGTGCAAGCGATTAACTTATAATCTTCATTTTCAGCTTCAGAACAAAGTGGTTACTTGCAAAGGAGTCATTGGCACTTCAAACAGTTACAAGGATATTTATTATTTTATTTATTTGACGTATCCTGCCTTTCTTCTTTAAAAAGGAAACCCAAGGCAGCTAACAATATATAGAATAATAAAATAACTTTAAAACCAGATAGAAACAATAAATACAATTAAAATACAACTAAAATACAATTAAACTATATAAGACAATAAAAACCCCAGGTTAAAAACAGGCAGCTATCACCCCTACTAGTGGAAGAGGTGTCCCCTCATACCTTGTTGTCCTTAATGTTGCAATCTCTCACCAAGGGAGGATCTAATATAATTTTGCAGATTTCAGCAAGCTTCAGTGAAACCTACTTCAAGTTCTTCTGTTCAGTTTGATCAGAGATTTTCAAGCTTTTTCTTCTTGTGGCGCACCTGCAGACCATCCGCAATGCTCCAGTGTGCCACTGCGCAATGCACCGCAATGCTCCAGAAAACCACTGAGTTAGATTGTTAATGTGAACTGTGTTCCAAGTATTTTACTTTACTTTCCAGTGAAGACACAGGCTACAAATTCCATGTTTCTGGGCTGATGTAATGCAAATAATTCCAATTGTAAACATAATCCTACAACTGATGCATTGTTGCTGAATGAGACGTTGCAGAACAATATATTATCATTCCATCTCCCTTTGTGCCCTAGGTTGGAATGGAAAATCCGAGCATTTCCTTACATGTTATTGGTTTGAATGGGCCTACTCATGATTTGGAAATGAATCCTCCTGATGATCCAAGAATGAGGTTGGTTGCTGATAATGTTGTTCTACTTAAGTGCCACAAGGACATGCCATTAGACATGCCACAAAAACATGCCAAAGAATGCTGTTATTGACTATTGACTCTTATTTGTGCATGCTCTTATTTCTCATCTCAGAAGTCAGTCCTGTTCTAATCAATGGGGCTTAGGGCAAAATCCAGAGTAACTACGGGGAGTCCTTGCTCCGGTGTAAGAACAATTTACTCTGGATTCCAATATGAATTTCCCATAGGTTTTCACTAGGAGATTCAGTAACTATGGGTGCATGTAATGTCTCTTATGTGCTCCTGTAGTTACTCTGGATTTGGGGGTTACTCTCTGGTGATTATGGATAGGATTGCAGCCATGGATGCTCATCTGGGATGTGTGATGTTTATACACAAAAGTCGGGACTTTTTCCTGTGTAGACCATGTGCAATTTAATATCCTCACCAGGGGCATAATGAGGAGTGATCCCTGCATTGTACCTCTTAAATCTTTTATTTGGCTCTATCTTGACCAATTCTGTAAGACAAAACAGGCTTAATTTGGCAGCAGGTTCTTTTGAAAGCAGGGGCTATCATATCAGCATAACCTCATGAGCAGTGCTTATGTTGGTCAAAACCTCTGATTAGCTTTGGATACCTTCCAGCTTTGGATAGTTGAATCAATGAGTCCTACTGGAAGAGTATATCCAATATAATGCTAAGGTTCATCATCTACACTCCATGGAGTATATTATAGAGTTCAAAATTAATTTTGCACTTTCAAAGCTCATTTGAAAGCGCAATCCAGAGTAACTAAGTGGAGTCCTTGCTCCGGTGTAAGAACAATTTGCTCTGGATTGCAATATGAATTTCCCATAGGATTTCACTAGGTAGTGCAGTAACTAAGGGTACATATAATGTCTCTTACGTGCTCCCGTAGTTACTCTGGATTGTAGGGCAAGCCAGGTTATAGACATTAGGATTTTAGGCATAAGTTGGAACTATTTGTTAAAGCCAGGGTCACTAGCAATGAACCATGTGCCCAGGAAGTGAGACAAAGTGTGCTCCCCTTGTGTAGGAGCAAGCACAAGTCATTAGTGCTCTATAATAATCAGAAAGAACTACATCACTTATGATTAAGAATATTCACACCACACAACTGAGTGATAATGGGTTTGCAGTACAAAATTTTGAATCACTAGTGGCACAATCCAGAGTAGCTATAGGGAGTCCTTGCTCTAGTGGAAGAACAATTTGCTCTGGATTGCAGTATGAATTTCCCATTGGTTTTTACTAGGTGGTGCGGTAACTACAGGTACACGTAACGTCTCTTACGTGCTCCCGTAGTTACTCTGGATTGTAGGGCTTGTGAAATTTGAAAATCATGTTCAGTTCAATTGAGAAGAAATGTTCAAGTCTTCCTTATTTTTCCCTAGATGATATCATTATCTGAATGCTCCTTAATATCCCATCCAGTTCATCCCAGAGTATGGTCGGAGATAGGAAGTGGCTCCACTGCACTTTTTAGACCTTTCTTGAAGGCTTTATATATCATATTTATATATCATATAAAATATATATGTAATATATATCATATATGCAGCAGATATTCACCAAACTATTTAGAACAGTGGTCTTCAAAGTGGGGATCGAGACCCCTTTGGGGAAACATGACTTCATTTCAGGGGGGTTGTGTTAAGCTGGATGCAGCCATCTTGGGATCTGGCACTGGGCACTTTTAATGTCACTTCAACCATGACATTACTTCCCAGACAGACTGTCATTCTCAAAAGGGGGTCTCATGCTGAAATCCTTGGATATCACTGATTTAGAAAAACCACCTTTTTGCAGGGAAGACAAGGAAAACTTCAATTTATTCTACAATATGTTTTATTCTTCATGAAATGCTTCTGCTGAGCAGAGTTTTTCATTATATGTACAGTTTCCTTTAATGATAAGGAACAAAGCCATACTTCTAGACAGTATGCTTTATCATGGTGAGAGACACTCAAAAAATTATTTTAAGTTACTGAATTTTCAGTGTATTATTATCTTCCTTTATCTTCCACTGTACAAAATTCAGTCTTTCCACCCTACTGTGCATCTGAATGTTTGCAATAATAACTACAGAATTAAACTCCAGGGTTTTTTTCCCAGATAATCAAATCATCTTCATTCCTCAAGTCCTCCCCCGTCTGTATGCACAGCAAACCCTTTCCAGAACACAAGAGTTTTCTCCAGCACATTAATCCCAATGAGAGTAACAACTGCTTATACATATTTTATAGCAAACAAATGAACTCATAAAAATTTTATGGACTGTATGCTGTGAAAAAGTCATTGTATTATAATTTAAAGATGGCTTTGACCTGCATGTTTCACTTGAATATGATAATTTGGCATTATTTGTCAGTCTTACACCAGCAGCTCTCATTCATTATCAAGTCCTTTACCCCTTTTCAGCTTTGGGAAAAATATTAAAAATTCCGTACTATTCATTGTGATCATTAAAAATGTGATACAAGCAAGTTTTTTACTACTGGATAATTTGAGAATTCAAATTTAAAATCAGGATCAGAACACACAAAAAAGAAACCCTGTCTTAGCTTTTGGCGTATCCGAATTAAAGGCTAATAATACTCAGACCTAGGCAGAAATCTACAAATTTCTATGGAATGCCTATTGAATATTCCTGACTGACTTGACAAACATAAATAGAATTTCACTAGAGTAACAAAAGACCCTTTGAGTCCAGCATGTTGTTTCCCACAACAGTCGGACATACTCCAGAGATATGGCATGAAGTCCCAAGTTGAAGAAGTTGCCCAACGTCAGTTGCTCAAATGTGTGTTGTTTCTCTTAACATGTTTCTCTTAACATGTAGCCCTTACAGATTTATAATCCATAATATCTCCTACCTCTCTTGAAAGCCAGATATTATCACCACATCATATGCCAGTGAAATTTCACATAAGTCAATGAACTGCACAAATAAGTGATAAATCAGTGAAGATGTTCCTGCTCTCCTGATTGTTGTTGCTTCTGCTTCTACTGGATGACCTCAAATTCTAGTGGTATTTGGGTATGGGAAAAACTGTCCTTTCCCCTTACTCAACATCATGCAGAACTGTCTGAAACTTTGTCATGTTTTTAATCATCTTTTTCGTGTGGTGAGAGAAGATCTTCCTTGTAATCCTGGATCTGGAGTGGAGGGTACAGGATCATGCCGTTGTAATTCATTTCAGAGACCACTGTAGTCCAAAGTACACTGTGCATGCGTCCCTGTCCACCTCTTTGATGAGTGTGCTGAGAGATAATCTCTAAGTATGTGCTGTGATTCTGGATCAGATGGGAATGAAATGCAGTTGTCTCAGTTGCATGTACTTGAGATTTATTACGGAAGAGAAACAGGACAAACATGTGATCTTGGTGTTACTGTGGCCAAGCGCATGCAGTAGCAGCAATGAAATGCCCTTTATTTTTTCTTCTTCTCCAGGGATTACTATATAACCATGGTAAAGTGGGCAACCAGTACCAAAGTGGCAGTGAGCTGGCTAAACAGGGCACAGAATTGTTCTATCCTGACTCTCTGCGATGCAACAACAGGAGTCTGCACAAAGGTATGTCAGAGGTCAGAACACTGATATCTTTCCTGCCAGCTTTTGTAGTCTTGTTCCTGGGGTTTTAAGTCTGAAGACTGGTTGCTCAGCCCAGTGGTGTAGCTAGAGAGGGTGCAACACTAAGGCTGCAATCCTAAACTTCAGTTAGTCTGGCCTAAGCCCTGGCACAAGTCCTGTGCTGTCCAGGGGATGTCATAAGTACTATAAGGCACCTCTGTCCTTCTCCTGAGAGGGGTTACGCCAGGCATGTGCCAACTTCTGCACACCACCACAGGAATTGGAAGAGAGATGAGTTGTGCCAGCCTAGGTTAGGATTACACCCTAACTTTTGCAGGGCACCGTACTGCATCATTTAAAGGCCACGTTCCTACCCTTTGGAGTCACAATCAGTGACAGACCCCTTTGGAATGGCTCCAAAGAGAAAGGGGAGGAACCAGTTGAATGTTTTGGTGAGACTCCCCCCCAAACATAGTGCTTTGCACCCCTTCCATCCATGCCACTGGCTCAACATCTGCTTCCAAAAGTGAGTGCTTTAGTTTTGGCAGCTGATTTTCCTCATTGTTGTTTTGAACTACTTTCCATTTCCTTGAAGAAGGGTTGCAATATGTCCCAGAAAACCAAGACTGTCCTGTTTTTTTGTTTTTTTTTTGGGGGGGGGGGACTGAGAGTCCTGCCCCAGTTTTGTGGAAGAGATTTATGGCAACCCTTCCTGGAGGTTACAGAGCTCCAGCTTCTTTGTGGTAGACAGAGAGGTTGCTCACTACACAGTGGCCCCCAGACAACATGAACAACTAGCACTCCCTGAAACAGCATCTTTCCATTAATCATATGGATAACAGCTGTACTGTTAATGTATTCACTTATTTAACCAAGATTAAAAACAGAGCACAAGGTGGCATGTCATCCAGGCGGCCTTCTCATAAAACACCCGCAGTTGGGCTCCTCTGTGCTTGTTCATCCACTGTTGAAATTGATTGAAACAGCTTTCTGCCCTGATGAGCATAGATGTAAACTACAGTATAGTATTTAATGATGTTGCTTCATTTCAGAAACATGAAGATGAGAGTGAAGCCTGGCTGCACAGACAGGTAAGTTTCCAGATTGCTCTTGTTTTTGTATCTTAGTAAAAGAGATCACCAAAAGCAATGGGAAAGACACAGATCAAGAGATGCAAGCATGACACATATGTACGTGCTATCTCACACACGCACATACTAACACACACACATCTATGTCTGTACCATAGATACCAGATCACACATCTATGTCTGCACCATATATACCAGATGCACACCTTAAAAGATGCACACCTTTTATTTGGTGGTACCAGGCACCAAGTTGGAACAGACTGATAATTTATAGTTAAGGATCTGAACAACAAACCTGCCCCAAATAAACAATCACTATATTGAGAATTTTATTACATAGTAAAAAAAATTGTGGGAATGACCAAAAGTCAGTTAAATAAGCCAGCTAATATTTATCCTAAAATCAGGAAAAGTCTCAAAAGAAACAACACAAGCCTAACATCTTTTTCAAAGAAGAAAGAAATCAAAAGGAAACAAAAATTCAAAATAATAGTGTTAAAAGAGATAATCAAACACCTGCTGGTAATATTCAACAATGAAAACTTGCTAACAATCCTATCAGTCTTAGTTCTATGGAATTACTAAATCTCCAAAAAGGATGATTGATTTTGGCTCCAATCCTAAAGACACTTTCCTGGGAGAAAGACCCATTGAACACAATGGGACTTACCTTTAAGTAGACATGGCTAGGACATGGTTAGGATTCTGCTCTAACTCAAGTAGCCAAACTGATTATTAACATTTATTGTCTGACAAGGCAGGGAAGTCTCTCTCACACACACACTCACGCGTTAGAAAGGAGGCACCCTTGAAAGGGGTGGCAGCACGTGAACTAAATGGCTAAAATGGTTTGCAAAAATAATCCCATCATGTTATACACCTTTGAATGTGCAATTTACAGCAGAATGCAGTGAAACAAACCACTTTATTAAAACATATGGCTAAAAAAAACAGTGGAGGAGGGGCAACGACACATAAGCACGCTCACCATTCATATTGTTGCTCCACCCAGTGTGATGCACTGGCCTCCTGCACCGGGTGAAGTGCACCCTAGTGACGCCCCTGAGTGAGCCAATAGTACAATAGTAATTACTGCAGAATTTGATGGCATTTGACACAGATCCACTGAGAAAGTAGAAACTGCTTTCCTAAGTCTGTGGGAATTGCATTTCAGAGCAAGGCTATTCCAAGCTTCTCCATTTGACTTAAGTGGGTGATTAAAAGGTTATCTTCTTTCTTTTACACTCTCAAATTATCAAGCTGTAATAGCTTTACAAATTACTGAGTCCTGGAGTCAAAGATGTTTAAAGTCCAGAGGTAATTTCAGGATTGTTACGGCCAGGAGTATTTGTGTAACCACAGGATTTATGGAATCAGCCTCGGTTGCTGTGATGTCAAGGACATTCTTTCCCGGCACATCCAGAATACAGTTGCTGTTATTGGATGCTGGAGGGGACTTATTTATGCATAATCCGGGTAGCATGGGAAGCCTGCCAGGACACAGTCCAGCCCATGCTGCACAGTCCTGCTCCTCTCTGATCTTGTAGAGTCCAACACAGAGAGAAGCACTGTCATGGCTCAGTGGTGAAGATGCCATGCCGTCACTGGCAAATCGGGGTTCGAGACCTGTGTGCTGTAAGACAGAGTTCCCATCCCTTGCCCACTCCTGCCAACCTAGCAGTTCAAAAGCATGGAAGTCCAAGTAGATACCACCTTGGTGGGAAGGTAACAGTGTTCCATGCGCTTTGGTGTTTAGGCATGTTGGCCACATGATCATGGAGGTGTCAACTACAGTCTGACTCAATGGCATAAAATGAGGCTAAAAAACATCCAAAATAAATGAAGAAAAAACAATGTCCTGCTTTTTGCTGTAGTTTGTCCCCTAATTTCCAGCCCATCCATAACCATAATTATTGATTCATTTATAGACAAGGCATTTTCTATTGTTCTTTAGCTAAACTAGATCATTCTAGGAGGAAGAATTCTGTTACTGCAAGATAATGATTATTTCCCACCTTTTGTGCTCAACTTTTCACTAATTTGCAGCATCTCATGTAATATCACCCTGTTAATGAACTTATATTTTTTTTAACATGCAGCATGAATGGCATGCTTTCTCCTGCCTCCTCACCTTCCATTATCAACTGTGATCTGGGTATCTTTCAAAGGCAATGACTCTTGTGCAATTTTAACTATTTGTGTCCATGTTCCAATGTGTCAGAGCACTTGAGAGGTTCTTTGCAGAACATGGAAAGCACTGAACTGCTTAAAAGTTTATATTGGCTTTTATGGGCAGTAGTGATGTGGGTGGAAAGTTAACTGGAGCACATCAGGAAGACTGGATGGATCCCTGAGCCAAAGTCCTGTAGTCTATGGTGTCCCATTTTCACGATAACTGTTGTGCAGTTATCTATATAGGCAGTAAAACCAGATCTATAAGGGTGCTATAAGATCTATAGGAGACCTATATAGGCAGTAAAACCAGAGCTCTGGCTTCCTCCTTCAGAAATATATGTGGTTGTGCTGCTAGGCAGCTCCTGTGCATTCAAGGCTAGATTTTTTCAGACTGTCGTCTCTGCTGTTGGGGACCTGTGGGAAATGCTGGGGAGCTGAGAGATCAGTCAGCATGTATCACACCCCCTTAATATGCAGCCTCTTAGACTGGGAGTGATGTTCCCAGGTGATAGGTTGGATTGTTATAGAGGATAGGCTGTTACCCAAGCAGCAAATCCCCCCTCTCCATGCCACTGAATTAGTTCAATGGAAAGGCAGAGCCAGTACGATTGGATCCAACTGGTGTTGCAGAGCTGGGCTAAGGACAGGAGCTCACCCTGTCTTGTGGGGCCGACCTGGGTCTTGAACCTTGGGCTGCTGGTTAACAGGCACAGTGTCTTGCGCCACCCACAGCCCTTCTTTAGGCACTCCATTTAATTTGCAGTTTATTTGCTTTACATCTGAAGAAGTAAGGATGAAAACTCACACCACAATAAATGGGTTTAAGGTACCACAGTAGTTTGCTGCTTTTTCTTTTTGGTATCAGATTAAAACACTTCTGAGTTTTAGAGGAGTGAAATTAAGCTATTGCTTCTGCTGGACAAAGGCGGTGCCCACCAGTTATTATTGTTGCAACATTTCCATCTCACCTATGTCTTTAGGGTATGTAACTGGCCCTCCACACCCCAGCAATGTCTGTTCAAGTGGCTTCTGCTAGTGTTCTTTTTTTTTGCATTTTAGATTGTGAGCCCTTTTGGGACAGGGACCCATTAGCTATTAATTAGCTATTATTATTTCCATTTTCTTTGTAAACCACTTTGTGAACTTGTTAGTTGAAAAGCGGTATATAAATACTGTAGATAGATAGATTTAGGGTAGAATTCAAAGCAGATTACAATACCAATTAGAAATCTAATCAATGTGAAAGTACAGTTAGGACAACTGCAAAATCTTTAAGTTGGGAACTACCTGCACACACATGCCAGAAAAGAATCTCTGTATAAAGTAAGCCATACATACCTGAAAGTCAGTCCTGATTGCAGAATAAGCCTGAGGCTCTCCTGGAAATAAAACTCACTTAATTCAGTGGGATTTACTTCTTCATACACATGTGCAGATTTGTGCTGTAAGGTAAACAAGGCTGTTTAGTTTCCAGATTCAGGTTTGGGGAAAATAGTTCCAGAATTTGAGAATTCCTGGAGCTATTTTTACATAGCTAGTGTAACTGCTTAAACCAGATGTGATGCTAAACTTTCATTCTTTTTCAACACAGAGGTAACTGCCACAGGGGACAATCAGGACTGGAAGGAGATGTGTAACCTTTCCCCCTCTTTCTGCAGTCTCAATAAAGTTTCCTCCCAAAGATCCCCTTTGCTTTGGGAAGGGATGCCAATCAAATCTTTGGTCCTAGAGCAAAAAGTACTTTTGAAGGAAAGAATGGTTTCAATGAGACAAAATGTTCTCTCTGTACATGCTGGAGTCGGGCCTGCTCTACTGGTGCCTGCGATCTTAATGCTTTGAGGGTTGGGGCTGTAATGAAACTTAGTGCATCCGTTATAAGTTGTCCTCAAGAGTCTTGGAGGTGTTGTGGCAGTTTCCATTCTGCTTATATAGCTGGCTAAAAAAAATTGAAGCATCTGCACAACTATCTACAGCTCTGGTTAAATAATGTAATTCATGCCATGTAATTTTCAGTAAAGCTGAAAGAATGAGACTCATTAGCGGATCCATCACAGCGTGACAATGGGAATTAGAGAGACTTAAACAGAGAATTAGCTTGAAGCCCATGCAATGCAGATCCATAATTCTAGGGCTGAACTGAAGCTTGGAGACAAACAGGAAGTTTCACATGCAGAAAGAAGGAGAAGCCAAAGGGGCTGTTTCAGTGAAGGAGGATCAGAGAGTGAAGGAGGAGTCAGATTTTCGTGCAGAAAACTCTCTTTTTCCATTTATTTAACCAGAGCTGTAGATAGTTGTGCAGATGCTTCAGTTTTTTATAGGGGCAATGAGTGTGGCAATGAGTATGGGAAGGGGGAACTTGTCTCAGTTACTAGAGGTGGAACAACAGGACCAGATTAGCACATCTGTGGATGTTATCACATGTTACATGGCCATTGTTTGATGTATATATACCAGTGTCAGAGAAAAGGACATAAGAAGAAAGCAGGCAAATCAAAGGGAGAAGCACACAGTGGTTAGTGTATACACCCCCCCTTCCTGATCCCTGCTTTCCCTTTACTTCAGAGGTTCTCTAAGTGGGTGTTAGGATGCCCTAGAGCATCACAACACATTTCCAGGAGCATCACAAGACCTGCAGTATGCAGTGCAAGCACAACGCAAAAGATATGCAGAGGTCTCACTTGGTAGGATGGGCCAAATAAGAGCTTACCCACCCTCAGTGGCTGGTTTGATGAGATTTTTGTGCCTCTTTATTGCCACTACCTGGAAGTGCCTCTGATATCATAACATCAGCATGTCATGTGTCATCAGGACTTGCGCAACAAATTTGAGAAATACTGTTTTACTAGGTCAGCAGCTGAAAAGCCTAGAAACTTAGGATGCAATCCTAAAGACAGTTTCCTGGGAGTAAGACCCATTGAACACAATGGGGCTTACTTCTGAGTAGACATGATTAGGATTGTAGTTTTAGTAGCTTATAACCACTGCCTTCATCCCAGGCTACAAAGACCAAGCAGGAAAGTGAAAAAAACCCTCCCAGGAAAGCAATGAAACCAAATGTACATTGGCATCTGCAGGGTAAACTCACTGACTTACCTGAGAACATGGACCAGGAAGGCAAAGAGTCAAAATGTAACTAGTTAGTTAAAAGTCCAAAAATATCTGGGTATCTTGTTGTCATGTGTGCACCCTGAAGCATCTCTGTACTAAGTAAGATATAGGAAACTGGACCAGATGGACGTTTGGCCTGTTCAAGCAGGGCTCTTCTTATGTTTTTTAAAAAGGAATGAAAGAAAATTGGAGAAAAGGATGAGTAGAACAAGCACAAGTGAGCTGGTGGAAGAAGCACTAAAAATTTTTTTATCCATATACATACTTTTTGGTGTTTGCAGAATGAAGAGCCCATCTTTTCCAGAGACGGCAGGAAGTTCTTCTTTGTGCGAGCCGTTCCACAGGGGGGACGAGGCAAGTTCTATCATATTGCCATGTCTTCATCACAGGTGAGACAAATCTTTACTTGCCAAATATTTTATTAGGGAGCTATAGATGTGATGAACAAAATAATAGGCATGTATTTGAAATGGAAATGTTGGTAATGCAGGATATTACCTTTAAATTATCTCGATAAAATGTGAATCTGTTTACGGTAAGGACTTTTGTAAAATGAGTTGCATCCATTTCAAGGTTTTTCAGGGTTCGTTACCAAGCTGCATGCAATGGAAAATGAAGACACTGATAATATGGAAAGACTGACTTGGGTAAATGGAAGGTTGGATGGAGGAGGAACAGAAAGAGAACGAGAGAGAGGGGGGAAAGAGAGAGAGATAGAGAGATCTACAGTGAAGAGGTTGATTGGATGATGGGAAATAAGAGAGCTTCTTTTGAGAACATATGCTAAGGGCTGGGAGTGCAACATGGGCTAAATGGCAGGTAGTATTTCTGATCATGTTTTTAGATTTATGCTTCATTTCTTAAGATCCAAACAAATGTGTCATACAGTGGGTTAGTAGTGATTTGTATGTTGAACTTACACCATGGAGACTTTCATTCAAACCCCAGTTGGCCCAAAGACATCCATAGTGGGTGATTTTGTTCCAGTCTCTATCTCTTAGCCCAGTAGAGCCCAAAATTTTAAACACCAGGACTAGAGTTGCCGTAATTCTCTTCCACAAAATTGGGACAGGACCCTCTATCACATTGGCCAGTAAGTGAACACAAACCCCCAAAATCAAGACTGTCCCTATTTTTCAGGATATATGGCAACCCTAACCAGTTCCCACTTTTTAAAATGACACTGAGTTAGGATCCACCTAGGTTTACCAGACTTTAAAAAAGATCTGGAAAGAAATAATATTTTTTAAATATTTTATGCATTTGTAAGTTGAAATGCCTCAATGGGTTAAGGCGCTGTGCCTGTCGACCTGATGACTGACAGGTCAGCAGTTCAAGATCCAAGTGCTGCACAACAAAGTGAGCTTCCACCACTTATCCAAGCTCCAGCCAACCTAGCAGTTTGAAAGCATTCAAAGTAGATAAATAGTACCACTTCAGCAGAGAAGACAGTGTCCTGGCAATAGGTTCCTATGACAGGCAGGCCAGGTTTCCTCATGTCACATCACATCAACCATGATTTAGATGAGTCCAGTAGTGGACTGTGGACCATGGAAGAAGTGGACCTTGCCACCACACTGGACCAATGCTGAAGAAGTTGCTTTTTTGTAAGTTAAAATAACCCAAAAAAGACCTGAAAAATTTTTCTCCCTGTATTTATACAGGTTTGCAAACTGCAGGAGCTGGGCTCTTTGCAGGGTAATTAGCAGCTATTTATTTATTAGATTTATATCCTGCCTTTCTTCCCTAACGAAGCTAACGAAAGGGAGCTAACAAAAGGGACATTTGTACAGGCTAACAGCAATTAAAAGGACAATAAAATACCATTAAAATTAGGTCATAAATACAGATTAAAGCATAAGCTACAAGCTACAGTATCAGATTTTTTTAATAGCCTTCAGTCTTGAAGCAATTAATTATCTGATCACTCTTTGGCAACCCACTAAAAGTCAGGTCATGACCCACCAGTGAGCCTGACCCACAGTCAGTGGTGGGCACTTACCGGTATGGGCCTACGCGCCCGTACCGGATCTTCCCGTTTCCCTGCCACTAGCGAACCGCCAGCGACAGGGAAATGCAAAAACATAGCGGACCGGTACGGTCCGCCATGATTTTGCCCCACCGCGCCTGCCTAGAAGCGGGCAAGACGCTTCTAGGCAGGCTCTGCACAAGCGCCGACATCGGCACAAGGCCTGGCCGCTTCTAGGCAGGCTCTGTGCGAGCACCGACGTCGGCGCTTGCGCAGAGCCTGCCTAGAAGCGGCCTGCCCACCTCTGGGCAGGCTCTGCATGAGCACCGGTGTTGGCACTTGCGCAGTGCCTGCCTTGAAGCAGGCTTCGCCCACTCCAGGGCAGGCACTGCACATGCGCATACGTCGCCCGCCCCTCGCCCCGCCCCTCGCCCCGCCCACGCCCCATCCACGCCCCCTGACCCTGGCTGGCCCCTCCCACTTCCAGCGTACCGGATCTTGGGATGGGGCCAGCGCATCTGTGCCCACAGTTTAGGAACCACTGTCTTGGCCTAATCTAAATGACAGACTTGCTTGGTTGTTAGGAGAAAAGAAAATGCTGCCTTGAGTCCTTTGAGGGGGGGGTAGAAGTTTTGCCAGTCAGTCTCAGCAAATCTGTCTTTGCTTTATTTTAGCTATACTTGGAAAAGCTTTAACATTTCTGACTTGCCTTACCACCTGGGACATAATTTGTGAGTTACTGGAACAGAGTTATCTGAAAAAAGGATTCAGCTCCACTTATTTGTGACACTTTACTCTCAGGTCTTAGGAAAATGAAAAAAATAATCCTTTTGTACCTTATTTTTATATAGGTGTGGTAAAGAAATAATTAAGGAGGCCTTTTTTTCAGGAGACCATATGGAGAAAATATTCTGCAACATCCATTTGACATAGATTTTTTTCCTCTCTTTCCTTGGCAGCCCAACAGCAGCAATGACAACAGGCAATCTATTACTTCGGGAGACTGGGATGTGACCAGGATTTTGGGGTACGACGAAAAGAGGCATAAAATGTAAGTGAGATTTTTTTTAATGTCAGCTTAGCTTCCATTGGTCAGCAGTGGCCCTTCTTAAAATAGTTGAATTGCATGCTGTTAGAGTCAATAAAAACATATCACTGAAGCATTGAACCTGAGCAGTGAACCCCAGGAGGCAGAGGTTTGAATCAGGACCTAGAAGCTTGTGCTCAGGTACAGCACGGAGGTTGCTGTTCTTCAGTTATGGCTACAATCCTTAACACACTTTCCTGGAAGTAAACGCAATGAGGCTTACTTCTGAGTTGACGCGGTTAGGATTCAAAGTGAAAATATCACAATATCAGATTGAATAATGTAAACCATGAATATTGGGGAGGGATATAATAAACTTAGGCTTAAAGTCGGCTTTAAGGTTGGGCTTTCTTTGTATTCCTTCTGTTATCAAGTTTTCATTGTCAAGCTCGTTTGAGTCTGTAAGGACTAGTGACTTGTGAATTTGAATAATTAAGATTTTGACTGGAACCAAAAGACTTCTAGATAAAGTTGCAGGGAGGTCACGCAGCCCTGGGAACACATCTCACTTTTTGAAGGGTACCATATTTACTCTAATGTGCCATTGAATCTAATGCACATCCAAATTTTGGAGACTAAATTCAGCTAGAAAAGTAAGCATCACATT
The DNA here is from genome assembly GCA_030015325.1 of Cryptoblepharus egeriae. Lineage (NCBI taxonomy): Eukaryota > Metazoa > Chordata > Lepidosauria > Squamata > Scincidae > Cryptoblepharus > Cryptoblepharus egeriae. The sequence goes on from JAREYC010000004.1 coordinate 7,755,273, forward strand.
CAAGTAAACAGGGTATCTGTGTTACCCTTGCTAATATAACAAGGCACGTAATTTCAAAAAATCAGTGCATCTAAATATCTTGTATTCTGTGTGCATTTTATTTTAGTTACTTCCTCAGCACAGAAGAGTTGCCAAGGACAAGACATTTGTACAGGTATGATTTACTGAATGAAAGGAGGAAATAACTTGAGTTAATCTGATTTACAGCACAGTGCTAAGTCTCCACTGTGCTCCACAGCAGCAGCGAACACTATGCTGACCTAGGGAGTCGCAAAAGTGCCATTAAGCACTCCATAACACACTGTAGTAACCAGTGCTGGTAGGAAACCTTGTGTTACTCTATCACCACTGGCTCTAAACAGATTGCTTAACAGAGCAGGTTAGCCTCTGCTGGCCAACAAAGGGGCAGCGGGAATGGGGCAGGAAATGGGTCTAATGCAGGGTGATCATATGACTGGATTTTTCTGCATTTGTCCTCTTTTTTTAGCCTTCTGTCTGGTTGTCCTCCAAAAGGCCTACATTGTCCTCCATTTTGGCTTCATTTGGGAACTTTGCAGTGGTGTCCAGCACCCCATCATGTCATAAGTAGTTGGATTTGTATTGAAGAGCAGAATCCAATGCAAAAATTGGTTCTGAAAAATCTCCTTCCTAATAAACATTATGGTCAAAAAACTAAAAATAAAAAATTTGCATTGAGTTTTATGAGAAAGTGAAAGTGCCCAATATCCAGCTTTACTCGTGAGTAGGCAAATGTGCCACTGTCTGCCAGATATGCAAGGCTGAGAGGAATCCAAGACCTTGTTCTCCTTTTTAGGTTCAGGCATCTGGTCGTCCTGGTTTAATGGGATTCGGGATGGGGGAATTGGGCAGGATTGGCAGGAACAGTACATGCTACATCTGTTTCTCCCTTCTGGGCTTGAAAGCCTAATATGATGCTTCTTGTGCCATTTTTCAAGCTCTTTCTCTTGTCATTTACCTTCATTTTTTTCTTTTTGTAGTGCCAGCACTAATGGGACCTTCAACAGGCAATGTCTGTCCTGTGATTTGATTAACAACTGCACGTACTTCAGTGTGTCGTTCAGCCATAACATGGCATATTTCTTATTGACCTGTGAAGGTAGGCTTTGCTTATAACCTGTGAAATATTTCAGGTCTGATATAAACTTAGTGACATGTTCATTTTTTGCAACTAAAAAGGAAAATCAAGACAGAGACATCCATTCAAGGGCATTAGGTGCAAATAGCTGTTGCCTCTGACATTGCTGGGCCCAACACCTGAACATATATAGATTTCTACATTTGTTTCTATTGAAGGAGCAGAACTACACTCACCATTTTAAAATGAATCTGTGCCTGCTCTTCCTTTTGTTCTTTAATTTTTGGATGATCATTTTATTTATTTATTTGTTTGTTTGTTATTTATTTATTTATTTATTTATTTTGTTTGTTTGAAGAAAAAGTGGTCTTAAAGAAATTTAAGTAGCAAAAGGGGACTACAGACACATTTCTAAAAATAATGTCCAGGTTGTGGCTGTCTTAGCCTTGAGAGATGGGCAACTAGCATCCCATTCCTTGACCCCCAGGCCATATCTGAAGCAGAATGGAGGATAATATCCAGGTTAGGGTTCCAGAGATAACTCTAGATATGGTTAAAGGAAGAGTACATTAGTACAATACTTTAAGGTGGAAATCTGCTTTGAAACTTTATATATTTCAACTCAAGATATACTGTAGATATGATTTCATCCCAGATTCTTGGAGTACAATGTAGTAGTTAAAGGCAAATGTATGAAAAGTGAAAAATGGGATTTAGAAAATCCTAAATCAGTATAAAAGGTGTTTTGGAGTACTAAACATGTATGTTTATTCACAACTCACTGTATTCTGTAAGACTTCCAGGTAAATTTTTCTAGGCTGTAACCTTAATATATCATGAGTTATATACTAGTTCTCATGTTTACCCAGTAGTAAGTTCCACAGAGGTTGATAAGGCTTAGGATTCAATCCTATTCACACTTACCTATAAATAAATGAACTCACTGTGGGTTACTTCTGAGTAGATATACATAGGATTGAGCCATCACTCCTTTGTAAAAGTGCTTAGGATCATGCAGTAAATGTGGTGGATACACATTCTCCACCTTGCAAACAAATGCCCTGGAATGCAATAATATTTGGTTCAATTTTAAGTCAATTAAACTGGGGAAAAGGAGTTTATAATAATAATAAAATATTCTTTCTCTTCTATCAGGAGTTTAATGACAAAGAAATTGTTCTTTGTCCTTAACCTATATCACTGTGTATATGTTAGAATAAAAAGGAATTTCCTGTAAGCTGAGCATTTTTTGATTCTGCACGTGTCTAGAGACCTTAAGCATTTTAAAGTGTTCTTACGGAGTTCTTTCACTCTTTTTTCACCTTTGAAAGTGCCAAATAGCTATCCTAAAAAAAGCATTCTTAAAAAGTTGGAAAATGAAGCGTCTAAATTATGTAAGGCTGATTCACAGTTATTTGCATGTATTTTTCTATAGTAGAGCAAAATTGGATTAGCCATTAGAACCAAATTTAGGAGGGCCTAGTTTGAGACAAAGACAACGGAGACAGGCAGCCCAATCCAGAGCAACTAATCTGTCCACATAAGAGCCCTTGGGTTGCCCTATCTATCACTAGGGTGGAGCAACTGCAAGATGCTCCATCCCAGTTACTCTGGAAGAGGCTTAGGGCAGAGCAAGGCAACATAGGGTGCCCTAAGAGAGGTGGACCTGCTCTGCCCTAACTGGGGCAGCCTAAGCAGCTCAGGAGAGGCAGGTTGAGGGCATGTTTAGCATTGCCTAGGGCAGAGCAGTTACTCTGTATCCAGAGCCTGTTTTCAAGGCAGAAATGCCCTCTTCCAGCCCTCAGAGTTATACCACCTCAGGAGCAGGTATAGTAATGAGTAGACCCATAGGGGTCCATGATAAGGCCTGAGTAAGAATGGCAGTGCTGCCCAAAAATCTGAGTTCTTGGCCAGCCTAGCTGCAACCCCTGCCTCTCAACCTCAGGATATGGAACAACTACGGCAGCCCACTAACCTGGGGATACAGCAGGCCACTCCAAACATCCACCCTCCACTAGAGGAACTGCAGCTGTAACTGGTTGTCAGGAACTTCTGGGCTTTCTTATAAGGCAGACACCACAGCTGTTCCTTGTTCAGTGTGATCTGAGGGGTGTCTCCTCAGGAGCAAGTCCTCCCCATGTGTCAATTACTTAGCATGCTCTGGAGCAGTTAGGGCAGCGCAGGCTTCCTGACTCTCTGGATGCAGCATAACTTTATGTTCTGGATACAGAATAGTTAGGAGAGAGCAGTTAGGGCAGAGCAGGCTGAATTTGCTCTGGATTGCGCCCTTAACATAACAATGCCTTCATTCACAAACATTTATTATTTTCCCCTTTAACTCAGTTTTTGTCTCTTTTTTCACATGACATAAAAATGTGTTTTCTATATTTTTTTGTAAACTGTGTGACTTCCTCTGTGGGGCAACATCTGGGCTTCCACGCAGAGATAGCTTGTGCATCTCACTGCAGGAAGAGGACAAGCAGGTTCTGCTTTAGTGGTGACCAAAATGTTGTTAAGTCCCATCCCTGAAGTGAGCTTCAGGGTGCAATTCTAACCTAGGCCAGCCTAACTCATTCGTCTTCCTGCTCCTGTGATGTCCTACCACATGACATCCTATTTTTTTGCAGTTTATGACATATAGAATCATAGAATCATAGAATCATAGAGTTGGAAGGGACCTAGTAGGTCATCTAGTCCAACCCCCTGCCTGCAGCAGGAATTCCCCCTAGAGCATCTCCAACAGGTGCTCATCGAGCCTCTGCTTGAAGATCCCCAGTGAGGGAGAGTCCACCACCTCCCTTGGCAATCTGTTCCACTGCCGAACCGCCCTCACAGTCAGGAATTTTTTCCGGATTTCCAGCCGGAATCTCCTCTCTTGCAGTTTGTACCCATTGGTTCTAGTTCTGCTTTCAGAAGCAGCTATGAACAAATTGGCCCCTTCCTCCCTATGACAGCCCTTCAGGTATCTGAAGAGGGCAATCATGTCTCCCCTCAGCCTCCTCTTCTCCAGGCTGAACATCCCAAGTTCCCCCAACCTTTCCTCGTAGGGCTTCTCTTCCATCCCACTGATCATTCTTGTTGCTCTCCTCTGGACTTGCTCCAGTTTGGCTGCATCCTTCTTAAAGTGAGGTGCCCAGAACTGAACACAGTACTCAAGGTGAGGTCTGACCAATGCAGAATAAAGAGGAACTAGAACTTCTCGTGACTTGGAAGCTACAGTCCTCTTAATGTAACCTAAAATGGAATTTGCCTTCTTTGCAGACACATCACATGCTGACTCATGTTCAGCTTGTTATCCACGGCGACTCCAAGATCCCGCTCACATGTTGTGCTGCCAAGCCAAGTATCCCCCATTTTATACCTAAGTTTTTGGTTTTTATTGCGTAAGTGCAGAACCTTGCACTTCTCCCTGTTGAAATTCATTCTGTTTGTTACAGCCCAGGATTCCAGTTTATCCAGATCCTCCTGGAGGTTTCTCCTATCTTCTGATGTGTTTGCTACTCCTCCCAGTTTGGTGTCATCTGCAAATTTGATCAGGCTCCCCCGTATCCCTTCCTCCAAGTCATTGATGAAAATGTTAAAGAGAACCGGTCCCAAGACAGAGCCTTGGGGGACCCCACTAGAAATGGACCTCCAGGTTGACACAGAACCATTTACTAAAACCCTTTGAGTGCGGCCATCGAGCCAGTTGCAGATCCACTTAACAATTGCCCCATCTAGCCCATATTTTTCCAACTTCCTAATTAAAATGTCATGTGGGACTTTGTCAAATGCTTTGCTGAAGTCAAGATAAATGACATCCACAGCATTGCCATGTCCAGTAAGCTCATAACCCGATCAAAAAAGGAGATCAGATTTGTCTGGCAAGATTTATTCTTGGTAAATCCATGCTGGGTTGTTTTGATCACCGAGTACTTGTTAGATGTGCACAAATTGTGTGTTTTATGATTTGCTCTAATATCTTGCCCGGGATTGAAGTCAAACTGACTGGTCTATAATTTCCCGGGTCTTCTTTCTTCCCCTTCTTAAAAATTGGGACTACATTTGCCCTCTTCCAGTCCAGTGGCACTTCTCCACTCCTCAAGGATTTCTCAAAGATGATCGACAAAGGCTCTGCAAGGACATCTGCCAGTTCCTTAAGAACTCTAGGATGCAGCTCATCCGGTCCAAATGACTTGAATTCATTTAGGCCAGTTAAGTGGTTTCGAACCAGTTCTCTGTCAATCTTAATCTGCTGTTCTGCACCATCCATGTTTTCATTACCTCTTTGGGGATGTAAACACATCCCCGAATCAGTCAATGATCCCGCACCCCCATTTGCACAGCCCTCCTTCTGTGAATAGACGGATGCAAAGTAGGAGTTGAGCAGCTCCGCCTTCTGCTGGTTTCCAGACACCTGTTGTCCATCCTTGTCCAAGAGCAGCCCCACCCCCTCGTCTCTCCTCCTGTTCCTCTGGGCATATCTAAAGAAGCTCTTTTTGTTATCTTTGACTCCCCTGGCCAGCCTCAGCTCATACTGAGCTTTAGCATCCCTGACCCCCTCCCTACATGACCGGGCTACCTGCCTGTACTCCTCTCTGGTGATCTTTCCAGTCTTCCACTCCCTATACTTCTCTTTCTTTAACTTCAGCTGATCCCCAAGTTGCCTGTGGAGCCAACCTGGTTTTTTCAGCATTTTCCCCCCTTTCTTTTTTATTGGAATTGTTTCTGACTGTGCTTGTAGAAGCTGCCTCTTAAGGAGCTCCCACCCATCTTGGGCCCCTTTCCCCATTAGATCATCAACCCATGGGATCCCACCTATGACTCCTCTAAGCCTGTTGAAATCAGCTTTCCTGAAATCCAACATATACGTTTCACTCTGCACTCTTTTTATTTCCCACATTATTCTAAATTCCAGCAGCTCATGATCGCTTTCCCCTAAAGTTCCCACTATGTTGACCTGATCAACCAGTTCTTCACGATTTGTTAAGATCAGGTCAAGGATGGCCCCTCCCCTTGTCGTTTCCTCCACTTTCTGGACCATGAAGTTATCTTCCAGGCCCATCAGGAATCTACTGGAGCTTCCATGTTTGGCTGAGTTTGTCTCCCAGCAAATGTCTGGGTAGTTAAAGTCCCCCATTACTACTACCTCATATTTCCTTGCAATGCCTGCCAGTTGCTCCAAGAAGACATCGTCTACTCCTTCTCCTTGACCTAGCGGTCTATAGTAGACGCCCACCACAATGTTTTGTTTTTTATTTTCCCCCCTTACTTTTACCCAAACACACTCCACAGGGATATCCGGACCACTCTCCTGGATTTCAGAGCAAGTATATATGTTCTTGACATATAATGCTACTCCACCTCCCCTTTTGCCACTTCTGTTCCTCCGGAACAGCTGATAGCCTTCCAATTGTGTGTTCCAGTCATGGGAGTCCCACCAAGTTTCAGTTATTCCTATCAAATCAAATTTCCCTTCACTTGCTAAAAGCTCCAGCTCATCTTGTTTATTTCCCAGGCTCTGTGCATTTGTGTAAATGCAACTTAAGCCCTGGAGGTTGCAACTCAATGCATTTCCCTCCTCTTTTGTAAGGCCAGGCCCCTCTAAAGATTTTTGAGTTACAGCTGTGCCCTGGCAATTTCCATCCAGAGCATTTTCCCTATTCCTAGGTTCCCTCTGGACGTAACCCACCCCCTTCTTATTCAGTTTAAAGCCCTCCTGATAAGGTTGGCCATCTCCCGTCTGAAGACACTCTTCCCCCAACCCGTAAGATGTAGTCCATCCTTTGCGAGGAGTCCTTCCTCAAGGAAGTTCATCCTGTGATCCCAGAATCCAAATCCTTCCCGATGACACCATTTTCGAAGCCAGCTATTGACCTGAAAAATCTTGCTATCTCTCTGAGGACCTTTGCCAATTACTGGGAGGATGGATGAGAATACCACCTGGGTATTCCCCAGGTCCTTAATCTTCCTCCCCAGAGCTTCATAATCCCCAACTATCTTTTGGAAAGTTTCCCGAGCTGTATCGTTTGTTCCTACGTGGATGAGTAAGAACGGGTGACGATCAGCAGGTGTGATCATCCTCGGTAGCCTCTCCGTGATATCCCGTATCCTAGCACCAGGGAGGCAGCACACCTCACGGGAAAACGGGTCTGGTCGGCAGACAGCTTCCATGCCCCTCAGGAGAGAATCTCCAATCACCACCACCCTCCTCCGTGTTCTCCTTCTGTGTCTAGCTTCCCCCACACTAACTGGTTGTGGCTGCTGTCTATGAGGGGGATCTGTAGGCATGCCAGTATGGGCAATGCCAGGATCCGGTGTAGGTGTGCTAGCAAGAGGAACTTCTGCCAGCATGGTGGAATCTGAGAGACTCTGGAAACGGTTGTATAGCTCCAGTGGTTCTCGACTGCTCCTGCCCTTTTTTCTCCTGACTGTCACGTGTCTCCACGAAGAGACATCGTTGCTGGGGTCCCCACTGGTGTCATCTCTCTGGAGAAGTTCCGTGTGTGTTGTATCAAGGAACTCCTCAGATGCCTTAATTTGACGAAGGGTGGAAACTTCACCCTCCAATGCTGCCACCTTCTCCTCCAACAGTGCAACCAGTTTGCACTTGCAGCATCGATAATCCCCGGGGTCCTTGGGCAAGAAGACAAACATGGCACACGTGGTGCATGTCACGACAACTGCGCCCTTCCCTTCCATCTCCTGTCAACTTCACAAGACCTCCTTGCTCACAGGCTCCGGTCCACAGGATCGCGCCTCAGGCCCTAATAAAGCCTTTGAAAGCTCCTCCCACCAGACAACCAGCCAGTGAACACCTAGCAGCAATTAAGCACTCAGCTAAGCAGCCCCCTCCTCCACTCACCTGGGAATCTGTGTTCCTTCTCACCTCTCCTCTGAAAAAAAAAAAGGTCACCCTGTTGGTCACCCTGTTCTTATGAGAGGTTGATTTGACCTCAGATCAATTGTCAGCCACATGCATGTGAAGTCATAGTGTGCATGTTAACCATTCTAGCCAAAATCATTCCCCTCCACAAAGCTTATTTGGTCAGAAATAATTTTTAAAGCCTAAATCTCCCGAGGAAATGTACAGAAGTGTTTTACAGCACTTTTGTGACTCCCCCCAGGTCAGCACAGAACTTATGCCAGGGCTCAGCCCAGCCTAACTGAAGGTTAGGATGGTAGCCTTATTTTTTTAAGAGAACATCTGTTCTGTCATCCTTTAACAACATAGTTATTAAAGAAGATTGTGATTGATTCAAACTGACACTTGTGTGGATGTCAGCACTGCTTTTCTGCTTCTTCTGAGCTGGCCAATCATTTTTATGTTATAAAATATTTCATTGTAGTGTGAAGAATCATTAATTTCATGTAAATTGCCCTTAATTGCTCAGTGACATTTTAAAACGCGCAGGAAATTGAGAAAAATAATGGGCGAAGTTTAACAATGACATTTAGATCGAGTGGAAAGGGTTTGTGTTCATGTCACCTCGGGAATGATCCAAGATGATGATGGAGCAGACCAGAAATCATGTTTGTTGGCAATATAAAAAAGGACTGACGAGTTTAGAAAGGGCTGATATGATATAGACCTACACTGGAATCAAGCCAAACAGGATGACTGGTTCATCTGTCAGTCCTTCTACTGGTAAATGCTGATTACATAATGTATGTTTGCTCTTTGCTGTTGCCCCAACCCAAATTAACATTCCCCAACAGCTTTTTGAGAGCCCAATCATAAGTTCCCTGGAGCTGCAGGCTACAGCGGTGCCAAAATGGCCACCAAGTTTGTCTCTTTACACCAAGTAAAGCCCCAGAAGCATCAGTAGGGCTACTTGAGTTTACATAAGTTAAATCACTGGCACAGACTTGAGAAGCCCCATATCAGACTTCTGAATCTGAACCTGACACAAAACGTTGGTCAGGCCCATAGCCAACAACAGGGGCGGATTATGTCGGATATTAATATTGCTGTGCAAAATGAAAGGACCTTTAACTCAAGGGGGCAAACTGCTGTGTGTGTGTGTGTGTGTGTGTGTGTGTGTGTGTCTGTCTGTCTGTCTGTCTGTCTGTCTGTCTGTCTTGATGAAAGACCTTGGCTGAACTCATTATTCTTGAGTGCAGATGTTCTCATCCCTCTAGATTAGAGCATTAGAAGAGCTGCGTCTTTCACCTTCTGTGCCAGCTGGACTCTTTATTGTTTTCTGATTTCAAGAGGCCTGCTTAGTTTTTTTATTGCTGTAAGAATATTAAGGGTTTGTTCTTGTGAATCTATTAGAAAAAAAGAGCAGGGGTCTTCAACCTTTTAATTTCAGGGCTCCTGGACCTTTAACAAGTGTGTTGAAGGGAATTTCAGCTTGTGATCTGTGAGATAAGAAGCTGCACCTGCTGAAATTCCCTCCTTTGGAGATCCAGGTGCCCTGACATTAAAGGTTTGGAGACCACTGAACTAGAGGAATAAACCTGGGAGTTTCTAATACACTGTGCATTTTTGGTTTGAAAATTAGAAGATCTGAACTGGGGTTTTCTTCCCAGAAATGTCTATATACATATTTAAAATATTTGTATTGTTTATTCTTTCTCTTCTATCAGGAGTTTATAATAATTCTAGAAGAGAATAATTTCTATCAGGCGTTTATAATAATAATAATAAAATATTCTTTCTCTTCTATCAGGAGTTTAATGACAACTTCCATTTTTCCCCTACATGTTAGAAAAGAGAAGAGCAGGGTGAAACCTCCCTGGCTTCACTCGCTGCTCACAAGTTGGTGTAAGAGAAGAGGGGCACAGTTCAGCTTAAATATTAAATTTAATATAAATTCTCTTTACAGAGAATCAACCTCATTTCTGACCTGCACATTCTTTTTAGGATAACTTCAGTTTCCCTTTAGTGTCTTTTGTTTGTTTAAAAGAGGGGTGTCAAACCTGCGGCCTGTGGACCGGATGCAGCCCCTGGAAACAGATTCTTCGGCCCCCATTTTAGTTGGGCTTTCTCAGTGTGATAACTGGGCTCTTTCATATCTGAACTAAATATGCATATTTTCCCATCTATCATCTTCAGGTAATGAGTTTCTATGTGAGAACAAAGTGCTTATTTCTGACCATCATCTGTTTAATGACGTCACTTCCAGCCCTTAGCAGGAATAATGAGTACTAACTTCAGCCCTCTGTAGGAAACACATTTGACATCCCTGATTTTAAAAGTACGTATCAGTCCTGAGTAGGGGCTCCATGTTAACAGCAAGTATCTTTGCAACAATGAAGCCAGGCACTTACAGTACATCAACTTACAAGATACTGTATACACTTCCCAAGTCCAGAATAACGTCTATTGTAGTAGGGTTGCCATAATTGTCTTCCACAAAACCGCAACAGGACTCTGTCAAACTTGCAAGTATGTGAACGCAATCCCTCAAAACTGGGACAATCCTGGTTTTCCAGAGATATGGCAACCCTATCTTGTAGCATGGTTATAGGGTAAACAGTGCATAAAGTACTTTAGGAGTGACAACACACCATATAAGCAGCTCATTGCAGTTGAAGCAATTCTGGACAGCAATTATTGTTATTGTTGCAGTTGCTGCCCAGATTCTGACAGTAAATGGGAAGGACTACTTATATGGAATGCTGTGGCACCGGCAAGGTTTAACTATGCCACTCCCTGTGGCTATGCTACTGCTGTTCTCTTCCTTGAAACTGTAATTCAGCTCCAAATAATGCTTTTCTGCAGTATATTCCTAGAATATATGTCTGGGAAAACACAGCTATCTATTTTCAGTAGGCAGAAAAAGAGTGCTTAAGCAACTTCTGTACTGTCAGAACCACATGAAAAGAAAACTTTTTATTTTTATTTTCCTGTATACAAGCCTGTGGAAGAACATATGAGGATGTGAAGGGGGGAGGGCGACAGACACAATGCCTTGGGGGCTGAGAGTCACAGTTGAAGCCACTTTTTGATGTCTGCCAGCAAATGCCATGAACATCTGTCTGCAGTATTGACTCTGAAAAGGCTGCAGCAGAACAGATATTTTAATTATAGCCACTGGCCCAGAGATGCTTCCAGCATCTTTGTTTATTAGTATGATAATATGGTCTCCGTGTATGAACTGGGATGCATTAAGTTATAAATAATGCATGGCTTAGCAAATAAAGAGATCCTGGAAGCTGTGTGCTGGGGCAGGCTGGGGTGGGAGGGTGGCAGTTGCCAATTATCCTGATCGTACAACACCCCGGCCCTCTCCGTTCACGCTGCGCACAGCTGCTCTCTGAAATTGTTCATCACTGCTGAAGACTCCAGTGGAGGTTGACAGAGACAGTTTCAAATGCGTTCATTGTTTAGCCTCTTATTTGATATTACCTGCTACATATTGGAGCTGAGACAAGAGAGGGGATATGTATTTTTTTTTAACTCGTACATGCTGCCTTTCCTTTCCGTTCCATCAGATAGACGGGGTGGCTAACAACATATTAGGATCACCATACAACCATTTTTCTTTCATTTTTAAAATCCATTCATTTTTCACACATTTATAATTCTGTCTTTGATATTTGCTATTGAATCCTGATTGGTCATTATTGCCATAATTTCCACAGGTTTTTAGAAATTAAGAGCAGTATCCTAACCATGACTACTCAAAAGTAAGCCCCATTGTGTTCAATGGGTCTTAATACCAAGAAAGTGTCTTCAGGACTGCAGCATAAAATGCATTTTGCAAGGAAAAAAGGAAAATAATAGAAAGAGAATATAAAACAATAGAAAATTGTGTTTTTATTTTAGGGTGTACTTCAAGGTTCTAAAACTGTTAATTATACAGTTAATCAACTGTTAATTATATTAACAGTTTTAAAACCTTGAACTTTACTCTAAAATAAACACAAGACTTTTTAATTTTATGTTTAATTATAAATGATATGATTTATTCACTGAATGATTAAGGGCAAAATCCAGAGCAAGTTCAGCCTGCTCTGCCCTAACTGCTCTCTCCTAACTATTCTGTATCCAGAACAGAAAGTTATGCTGCATCCAGAGAGTCAGGAAGCTTGCGCTGCCCTAACTGCTCCAGAGCATGCTAAGTAATTGACACATGGGGAGGACTTGCTCCTGAGGAGACACCCCTCAGATCACACTGAACAAGGAACAGCTGTGGTGCCTACAGTGGTGACACAACTCTGCGCATCACCCAGTGCGGAAGTCTGTGTGTCACCCCTGGAATGCACGCACCCCCCTACCTGTACTGCGCAGTTGCCAAAGTTGGCGCCTGCGCAGTTGTTTCTGAAGCCAACTGGCTTCAAGAAGAGTACTGCGCAGGCACCATCTCTGAAGCCTGTGCAGTACTTTTCTGAAGCCTTTCCACTTCAGAGGAGACTGTGCAGGCGTCAGAGTTGGCGCCTGTGCAGTACTCTTTCTGAAACCATTCAGCTGCCGCTCTGCCTCCTGAGTGAGGTTGAATGGCCATGCAGAGGCGCGGACTTCCTCCGCTCTAAGGATATCTCCTATGAAGAGGCACGGACTTCCTCCACTCTAAGGATATCTCCTATGATATCTCCTATGAAGACTTCCTCCTCCTAAGGATATCTCCTATGAAGCTAAGGATATCTCCTATGAAACACATGCTCAGTGTGTTTCTGCACAGTGCACCTCAGCTGGCTGTTCGGGCCAGCTCCAAGGACAAGTGGCAGCTTCTGACTGCTGCTCTGCCTTGGAGCAGGCCTGAATGGGTGTGCTAATGCCTGGGGCCTGCCAAAGGACAGTCAAACTCCTCCTGCGCATCACTCCATACAGAGTGCATCACCCAATGCAGCCCACACCAACCGCACCAGTCTGGTGACGCCACTGGGTGTCTGCCTTATAAGGTGTCCCTGATGAGATGCCAGTACATTCTACAGTGAATACAAGGGGCTTCTTGGAGTGGCCTGCTGTATCCTGAGGTTTGTGGGCAGCCGTAGTTTGTTCCATATCCTGAGGTTGAGAGGAAGGGGTTGCACCTAGGATGGCCAAGAACTCAGATTTCTGGTCAACACTGCCATTCTTACTCAGGCCTTATCATGGACCCCTATGGGTCTCCTCATTACTATACCTGCTCCTGAGGTGGCATATCTCTGGGAAACTGGAAGAGGGCATTTCTGCCTTGGAAACAGGCTTTGGATACAGAGTAACTGCTCTGCCCTAGGCAATGCTAAACATGCCCTCAACATGCCTCTCCTGAGCTGCCTAGGCTGCCCCAGTTAGGGCAGAGCAAGTCCACCTCTCTTAGGGCACCCTATGTTGCCTTGCTCTGCCCTAAGCTCTGCCCTAAGATTTTAACTGCAAAATCTTGCAGTTGCTCCACCCTAGTGATAGATAGGGCAACCAAGGGCTCTTATGTGGACAGATTAGTTGCTCTGGATTGTGCTGTAAACTGCAATCCCAAAGACACTTTCCTAGGAGTAAGACCCATTGAACAAAGTGGGGCTTAATTTTGAGTAGACATGGTTAGGATTGTGCCCTAATTCTGGTAAAGGAGAGGCGGAAGGATCAGATTGGCACTTGTCACTGAAGCAAGTTACAGTCACAACAATCTGCAGCGGCAATCAGTTCCATTTTGCTGGTGCATAGAAATTGTGGGTGCTGCCATCCACTGCCTGTTTCCCAAATGTTCCTGTTGATGATAAGAAAAAGAAAACACTGTGTAAGTTGATTTGCAATGGAATATTTCATGCTCCAAGAAATCTGTTCCATCATCAAAAATATCTAACTAAATCCCTACGCTCTTCTTGAATTTGTGGACAGGATAATGTAATACATACCCACTCAAATTTCACAGATGAGAGCAGGGACACTTGTGTGTTGTAATGCTTTGGATGCTTACAGATGTATGTGAAATTGGGATTTGCTTTATTTATGCTAGCACATGGTTCTCCATACCATGTCCCCATGGCTTGGAGACACACGTGGCCCATGGCAAGTCTCTATTTGTGGCCAGCTTTGGTCCCCCGTAAGCTGCTAACTTTCTTGACTGTGTTCTGGTCATGTGTGGAGGTTGTTCTGAAGGCATAAAAATCATTTCCTGATTTTTCAAAAATCCCAAAGTAACGTTTTGTGCCCTTTAAAGCCCTAAAATGTGCTTAGGAGTTGGGGAAATGGGCATCCATGTGACTGTGTGCTTTATTTCTGTGACGTGTGTTGTTGCTTGGAGAGATCTTGAAAATTTGAGCCTATTCCTTTATTCATTCATCTAAGATCCATTCCTAATTATATATTTAATTTTTTCTGGCCCTCAACATCATGTCAATTATTTTATGCAGCCCTCTGGCTGAAAAGTTTAGAGACTATCTGGGGCCAAACATGTACACACCCATCAATCGTGGCAATGAGTTTAAAAAATATACTAGCCTGCAAATCAAATGCTGAGGAAACATCTGTCTTGCCCCTGGTCAGTGCTTCAAGCAGCTGTCCGCCTTTCTGTTGTTAGAGCACCACTTGTACATGTCCATTGAGGCAATTAAATTTACATTCATCCCCAGGTGGAATCAGTTTCTGAAAGTTTGAAAGATCTCCTTTGGGGCATGGCGAGAAGAAGAAGAGTGACATCTCTGTTTTCCAGCCACCCAGTGCTATGCATAGTCAGCTTCTGCAGGGAATATTCAGAACCAATTTTCCCTAAGATTAATTTGGAAAAAGGCTTCTTACTGAAATGATGTAGTTCTGTATACTTTTGTTCTCAACTCACCATACATTGGGTTGAGCCACTGTCCTGTTGTGGCTTCTGAAGCTTCTTAGTAAGCATGTCCTAAGAGCAATTAGAGCACAAGCCTAACCATGTCTACTCAAAAGTAAGACCCATTGTGTTCAATGGGTCTTACTTCCAGGTAAGTGTCTTTAGGATTGCAGCCTATGTCTTTTTAAAAATTACAATGTTTAAAATGTAAAATGTTTAATAAACTAATTAAAACAACTATAGGCTTAATTCTAAAATGTCTGCAGTGCAAATGCATTCAGTAACATTTTCTTGCTGAATGTGGAGGGTGGGTGAGCTCACATAGCACAGATAGCTTCTGCCCTGTGCAAAGCATACATGTTCTGAAGCCATGATGGGTCTGGCTCCTATACAGGTGTTCATCTTCAAGAAACCAAGGGAGAAAGATTACATCTGGAGCACCAAGGGTGTGTGGGTGTGTGTGTGTGTGTGTGTGTGTGTGGGTGTGTGTGTGTCCGTCCATCTGTACACATATGGAACAACATTGGAAAAGCATGTTCTTATAAAGCTAAACAGCAACACTGCAGTATCAAGGGTTTAATCTCTGGCATGATCTCTGAGCAGAGCTGGGGAAGATCCTGGAAATTTGCTGCACAGCATTGCATACAGTATAGCAGTACATACAGGCTAGATAGGTCAGCCTCCTAATTCATTATTTAGAGCAGTATTTCTCAAACTTCACCCAATTTCTGGTGAGCCTTAAAATGCCATCCACTTTCCATTGCTGAGATTCTGCATTTTTTTAGATAAAAACCACCTCCAGAGCATATTTTCTCTTATCAGTGAGAATACAGTGTGATTTGGCCCCAAGCAGACTGTTCATCAGAGCACTTTGAGCCAAGTTGTCTGCATGGTAATCGTCTGCCCACTTGGTGCCAAGTCGCATTGTGTTCTCCCTCATGAAAACATGCCTGTCAGTGGGAACAAGCTCCAGAGGTGGGCTTTAAACATTAAAAATGCAGATGTTCTGCAACCTGGAAGTGTTGGTGGTGATATGATAACCACCAGGTCATCGAGCTCCACGGTAAACGTGGGTCACGAAAAGTTAAGAGAACTGTTGATCATGGGTGTATAAAGCTGAAAATGCTTTGTATAGTATGCAGGCCGCCGTCAGTCTTGGAAGACTATGGTATTGTGCTCGGCGCTGCATATGCTGCATGCGAAGCACGAAAGCCTGGGTTGGATTGTTATGGAGGATAGGCTGTTACCCAAGCAGCAAATCCTCCCTCTCCACGCCACTGAATTAGTCCAATGGAAAGGCAGAGCCGATACAATTGGATCCAGCTGGTGTCGCAGAGCTGGGCTAAGGACAGGAGCTCACCCTGTCTTGTGGGGCCGACCCGGGTCTCGAACCCTGGCCTGCTGGTTAACAGGCACAGCGTCTTAGCCACTTGCGCCACCCACAGCCTGTATGAATGGTTTGGCAATTATTTAATTGAGTTTGCACTAATTGAAATATTGATAAATTATAGAAAATGCACTGTATAACCCATTGGGAAAGAGTATCCATAACTTGCTCAGTCTGTCTCACATATCTTTTAATTTGGTGGCTGTTAATTAGTCTTGGGTGATTTGCTGCTTAAATCAGTCTTCCTTGAAATGTTATCCTTGGCCAACTCCAAGGGATTCACAATCAAGCTCTTAAAAACATTGTATCTGCATTTTTAATATTAGTCTCTCTCTCTCTCTCTCTCTCTCCCCCCCCCCCAAGGTCCAAGGGTTCCAATGGTAACTGTTCACAGTACATCAGATGCACAAAGTAAGTATTGTCTCAAAGCATCATTTTATATTTTAGCAGAATAGACAGTTTAAGGTTGGGCAATATATTCAAATTAAATAACAAAGTAAAAAACAAGCAGACACAAGAACAGACAATGAAATTCCTCGTAGTTGGTACTTGGAAGATTAAAACCAACCTGGTCTATATCTAATGGTAAAACAGGATAGAGTGTTAGGCATGTAGTAAAAACTGTTTGTAGATTATGGTTCAGATTACATCTGTGTTAAGGAATTCTTAAAGGCTGGGCAACACAGAAATAGCTTTTATAAAAAAAAAACAAACCAGAATATGGATTTTGTAGTAGTGTTGTGATTTGTGTGCTTAATTGAGACAGGGAGCTAAACTGGACAGGGCCACTCAAACAAGACAAGCTTCTGCTTCGAAATGTGTCCCAAATATGTCCCAAACCCATTCTTACCCCCAAATCCAGAGTAGCTACGGGAGCAGCACATAAGAGACTTTACGTACACCCGTAGTTACTGCACCATCTAGTGAAAACCTATGGGAAATTCATATTGCAATCCAGAGTAAGTTGTTCTCAAACCTGAGCAAGGACTCCTCATGGATACTCTGGATTTTGCCCATATTGTGATGCAAAAAATGAATAAAAAAACCTGTATCACCTTGGAAAAGGTTCAGGTCAACAAGGACCACACAAGGTGCTACAGTTCCTGAGCATCTAGTGAGATGTGAGCTACAGGACTCAGGATCTTCAATGGAGCAACCTGGACTGGAGACTTTAAGGGAACTGGAAGAAATGATGCTTAAGTGGGGGAAAAAACACCACCAAGAAATAATGATATGCTATTATTAGCCAAAGGAGATTATGAGAAAAAATCCAACAAATCTGATAAGAGAAACATCCAGATACAGAAATACCAAAGTAAAGGTTGGTAAATCAGCAAAGATTTATCGAGAAGAATAAAGTATTAACAGAAGTTGAGCTGGAAGAACTGCAAAGAATAACACATGCTCAATAAATGCAAGAAAAATTGCCATCAAGGGAGGAAGGTGACCGGGTTGAGCACCAGGTGGAGGAGGAGTTGGCAATAGAGGATGCTTCTGGTGTTCAACCATCTCAAATTCAAAGTCAGACCTTTCCTTCTCTCAAATACCTGAATGTCATTTAAAGAAAAAGCAGCAAGAACTTAAAAAATAACTAAACTTACGAACCAAGGAAACATCAGGGTATGATTCCAGCTCTAAAAACAGTTGCAAAAAGCATTTCGCTCAAGTATTAAAAGATGTAAATGCAGCACTTCCAGAAATAGCAACTAACAATTTGCAAGACATAGAACAATTTATGTATAGAGCAGCAACAATAACAACACAAGGACTCAGATGAAATATCAAGAGACCTGATAAAAAGAAGATAGCACATCACTACAGTGGAAGACTACATAAGAAAATAAAATTGCCCTACTTCAATCAGATGCTAGCAAATTGAAAGATGTGAAAGACAAATAGCTGAAGAAGGAAAATACCATTTTGATCTAAGGAGAATTGTGAAAGTATTAAAAATAGTAAAACCGCAAATAGCGTCAAAGAAGATTAATAGAAATAAAGCCAGAATATAGTGATACCTTGATTTTAGAGTAACTTGAATTATTTCAAGCTCATGCTTTGAAAAACGAGCAACAATTTCTAAGCAGTTCTGCCTTGAATATCAAACAATGACTTAAATAACAAGCAAGGCTTTAGAATATGTGGTTACAAGAAACTGATTAACCATGGCTACAATCCAGAGTAACTGCATGAGCACGTAAGAGACATTACATGCACTTGTAGTTACAGCACCACCTACTGAAAACCTATGGGAAATTCATATTGCTATCCAGTGTAATTTGTTCTTACACTGGAGCAAGGACTCCCCGTAGTTACTCTGGATTGTGCCCTATGGCAATTATTTACCATGGTAACAAGGCAGACAACAAGCTGGCCTTATACAGAAGCCTCTAAATGCTCCTAAGTGCTAATTGCTCTTTGAGCTAATTGCAAAGGCTGACCTGTTTTGCAAAGCTTCAAAGACTGACTTCTTGCTGAAACTGCCCTTCTGCAAAATTAAACAAAGCCTGCGTGTGCATGCGTGCACACACACACAAACACCCTTCTCCGTACCTGAAAACTATCACTCTGACATTTTTAGTATTATTTTGTATTATATTGTAATCATTTTTATATGAATATTTTGGGTTGTGGAACAAATTGTCTGAATTTCCATTATTTCCGATGGGAAAATCCACTTTGTATAAAGAGCACTTTGAATGACAAGCATTCTTCCAGAATGAATTTGGCTGCACCACTGTACAGTCAAATCAACAACTCCTGTACCAATTAATATATGGAGAAACTTCAAGAAACATAGAAATGCCAAATAGAGAAGAAACACTGGAATTCTGGGGAAAACTATGGAACGCTCCAACAGATTACAACAGAAAAGCATCGAGTAAGACACTCCTAAGACACTTTCCTGGTTGTAAAACCCATTGAACACAACAGGCTTATTTTTGAATAGACATGGTTAGGACTGCACTCTACAGCAATTTTTTTTAAGAAAGCAAAAACCAATTAATAAATAAAATAATAAGTAGAGACTAAGGGTGCAATCAAGAGTAACTACGGGGAGTCCTTGCTCCGGTGTAAGAACAATTTGCTCTGGATTGCAATATGAATTTCCCATAGGTTTTCACTAGGTGGTGCAGTAACTACGGGTGCACGTAAAGTCTCTTACGTGTACCTGTAGTTACTCAGGATTGTAGGGTGAATAGAACAAAGTTGGGCTGTATAAGGTGATGATGGCTGTTGGATTGAAGGTATTTAAAAGAGCACAATCCTAACCATGTCTACTCAGACGTAAGCACCATTGTATCCAATGAGTCTTACTCCCAGGAAAGTGTCTTTAGGATTGCAGCATAAGTCTCCATAAACAACTATCAAAATGGTTTAACCATATCTTGCAAAGAAGCAGTTTGAACAATGGCTAAAAACTGGCAAAACTCATCTTATAAATAAATATAAAGTTCAAGATCCAGCAAAAAGGTGCCGTTCCAAACAATTATGGACCAATAACCTGCCTAACAACCATGTTTAAATTATTAACTGTATAATAGTGGATGAAATATTGCAATAAGAAGCAGCACACAATTGAACAGAAGGAAATTGCTCAAACACCACTGGCTGCAGAGACTTTGGGGGTTGCAGCTTAAGGGGGCACATGGGTGGGCACCAGGAACCAGAAGGCAGCATTCCCCCCCACATGCTCCAGGCACCCAGGTTCTCTTGCCACAGCAGGGGATCACCCATACTGGGAGAGACAGAGTGAGGTCCCAGTGCCAAGATTAGACTTGTTCTTCCTCCCAGATGCAACCTTGCTCAACCCTTCCTGGGGGTAACCCTATAATCCACAGTAACTATGGGAGCACGTAAGAGACATTACGTGTACCCGTAGTTACTGCACCAGCTAGTGAAAACCTATGGGAAATTCATATTGCACTCCAGAGCAAATTGTTCTTACACCGGAGCAAGGACTCCCCATAGTTACTCTGGATTGCACCCTAAGTCTCATTGAACACAATGGGACATACTTCCAAATAGACATGCAGAGTATGGAGTGCTCAAGTTGCATTGCTTACTTTCCTGGGAGTTTAACCCTACAATCCAGAGTAACTACGGGAAGATGCAAGAGGCATTCTGGATTGCTCTATGCATTTTCCACAGGTTTCCCATAGGTGGCATCATAACTAAGTTGGTGTAAAAGGTCCTATAGTTACTCTGGATTGTGCCTCTTGACTCATTGAACACAATGAGACTTATTTCTGAATAGACATGAGCTCTGCTACAGAAATAATGAAACATCGTATCCAAGTGCCCCTTGCCTCTAGAATGGGTCACACAAGGGAGGGGATGGACCCAATATGTGAGTAACTGAATCTGTGGATATAGGATTTAGGGGTATGGGAGTCCTTCTGTATACAACTAAATATTATACATACTGTATTACTGGATGCCCTTTGGGGAGAAAGGTGGTGTACAAATTGAATAAATAAAATAATGATAATACAGTGCAAAGGATATGGGAACCAATCCTATAAACACCAACTGAAAGCCGGACAATATAAAGATGTGTTGTGACCAGAGCTAGGGTTGTAGGATCTGCTAAATAGTCTTAACAAAAATTCCACATATTGGAATGTACACATTCAGGCATAGGTGAGGCTGGGGAAGGGCTGGCAGGAGGCCAAGGCTCAGGAAATGCATATATATGGAACCTGCCAATGGATCTAGGAAAGCTTTGTGGAATTGCCTCTCTTTGCATGTCATTATCTGATGCCCGGGTCCCACATTCATTATGCAGGCTCTCTTGCTGGACTGGATAAAGGCAACCATTGTGAGGGCCTCTTGCTAGAAAAGTTCTATTATTTCATAATATGAGGCCGCATTAAGGGAGTATTCTGCAGTAATCAGATAACTGTAAATCTCACCAAATATTATGGTGTGCTTACATTTAATTAAGAGCAGGCTATTTGTACTGTGCAGACAAGAACTCCCAGCGGTCTACGGCAGGGGAAAAGGGGGAGAATTCTCTCCGAGATATGTCAGTCTCCTCTTGTTTCTTCCACTCTGCTCCTGCCTTTCTTTGGATGCAATTATGTGAGCAAATAGAGCGGCTTTTCTCGAGTCCCTGCGTGGCCAGCCTCTTTCTGCTGATAAAGCTAATTGTACGAGCCGTAATTAAATGAGGATCCTAACATTTAACTAAACTTAATAGTCAGTTGCTTTAGAGCTTTCGCGGAGTTATGATTTCAATAAAGATGAGACGTGGCTTTTCAGGAACAAGTTTGTATACTCACTGAACCATTAAACCCACCTGCTGAAATATCTATGGGAAAAAACTCATTAATTGGAACTGACAGCACTCTGTGATGGGGCCTCTCCTTTTTAATTCACTGGAGGCAAACATGGGAGACCCGGCCATGACAATGAGAGTTGTAGAAAGTATGTGCTTGGACAGAAGGAACAGAAGTCACACTCTACCAGCACTGAGTGTTATCTAGGCATTCAAATTGTCCAGGACAAAATACTTCTGTATATATAAAAATGCCCAGCCTGTTAAGTCCGAGGCTTGCACATCAGATACACAACATATTTTTCTTGTTGCATCAACACTTGGTGCATGATTGCAACTGTAAAGGGTTGCCAACCAGTTAGAGGGAGGATACTGAACTTAGAGAAAGTACAATACTATATTTTCTCTATAAACCATTTTGTGAACTATGTTGAAAAGTAGTATATAAATACTGTTGATTGATTGTCTGCTCAGAAGTAAGTATTAATGGACTTCAGTTGTGCTTACTTAGGAAACTACTTAGAAAATTGCAGCCTTCGGGGTTTTTAGCAGCTGTCATTAAATAGCTGGCTGTTTTGATAGAAGTTCTGAAAGATCAGCTGAGAACATGAATAGCTGGATGGTGGGGCTCAAAAATAGCTGCATATCAACAAGAAATTAATTCTTTAAGGATGTCCTCAGGCAATAATACAGCTATTGTGATAGCTTTTTCATATCATGATATTCCATCCAGCATAGTCCTATGTCTGTGTGACCAGAATCAAGCTCTACTGAATTCACCAAGAGCTATTCCCAGGTAAATACGTATAGGGTTGCAGCCTTAACTGAGGCTACAATCCTAAAGACTCTTTCCTGGGAGTAAGACCCATTGAACACAATGGGGCTTACTTTTGAGTAGACATGATTAGGATTGTGCTTAATGTTTATTTGGTGGTTTCCTGTTATGCGCAATAACATATGCTGTTGCTACAACATGAACGCACTGATTCTTTGCCTGCCTTATTGGATTTTTTTCTTTTGTTTTTCTTCTTCTAGAACTATTTGAACTAGAATTAAATGAAAAAGTACAGAAGACAGTCACCGAAAGACAAATGCCTACAGTGGAATACAAAGAAATCAAGATCCATGATTATAGTATGTTATAATCTGATTGATTTGTTTTATTTCCCGTGTCTTAAATTTATCAGGAATTAATGGATCAGTTTATTCAATTAATATTGAATGAATCATGTAAATAAATATGTGTGTATAGGACTTCCTTGCTGGATGTTGGAGCATTGTGAGGCCCAAGAACATGCAGGAAGCCCTTGTGTAGTCAGCGGTGCTGGATCTTTTCATCACAAGTCCCAAACTGCATAATATGCTCACAGGGGCATTTAGGATATTCCCAAGGACCTAACAGCAAATCAAGTGTCACCATCCTGGATCAAACAAGATTTTGCTTGATTCTCATAAAATCTTACATGAACCAAGATATTGGCACCCAAGACATTGATAAGTTTGGGAAACACTGCTGTAACTTATTAATTATCACTTTTTTGGTTTATTTACAGTGTTCTAGGATAGAAAAAGGATATGTACCTCTGAAATGATGTTTACAAGCACAAATAGTTTTCACTATTTGACTATGATCCCTATCCCATGCATGTCTACTCAGAAATAAATCCCACTATAGTCAAAATGGGTGTTTTATCCTGTTGTTTAATGGTGTTTTATCCTGTTGTTAGCCGCCTTGGGCTCCCTATTGTAGGAGAGGAAAGTCGGGATATAAATACAATAAATAAATAAATTATAGTCAAAAAGGCTTAGGTTGCAATTTTAACCATGCTTACTTGCATTGATCATAATGCGTGATGCATTGATCATAATGGGATGTACTTCTGAGTAGTCATGCTTAGGATTGGACTGTTACTCCCCTGGAAGTGTAGCCTATATCATATTTTCAATTCTCAATTCAAAATCTCCCTAGTTGGGAAATTATTTAGGCATATCTTATATATCTTCTATGCTCCAGAATCAAAAGCAAGAATGAAAAAATTATTTAGAATGTGGCAACTAAATTTCATATTTCATTACCCTGTAATTACGTACTATTTACATATCA
Organism: Cryptoblepharus egeriae; assembly: GCA_030015325.1. NCBI lineage: Eukaryota > Metazoa > Chordata > Lepidosauria > Squamata > Scincidae > Cryptoblepharus > Cryptoblepharus egeriae. The sequence goes on from JAREYC010000004.1 coordinate 7,778,814, forward strand.
TGAAAACATCCTAACCATTTTAGGACCATGCGGTCCAAGATACAAGGCACATTTCCCACTCACATATACCTTGACTTTGTTATGGATAATGGCCCACGGTGATGAATTTATGTTTTGCTGATTTCATCATCAGACACCTTCTAATTGATAGCCATAAATATGCACCGATAATCATTGTATGGCTGCTTTCATGTGATCTTGCAATAATTCTAAGACTAAAATGCAAAGACTAAATAATAATTCTAAGACTAAAATGTTATAAAATGCTAAATTGTATCTATGGCCACAGATCTCTTGTTCTACATATATTTAAAACCAAGCGACTGCATGTTGACTGTCTTAGGGCTCATGAGACAAATCAGCCATCCATTAGCAGGTCTGATGGAATCATTAATTAGGGAAGAGTGTCAGGAAAAAAAGAGTACAAATCAAACTGCATCAACCTTTCGACTAATCTGGTCATTAACTGCACTGGAAATGCTTCTCATACCAGATTTCATGGCCAGGTCTTTGGTAATCAGCACTGCAGCCAACATTTTAAAATCAAATGAAAGCAGGTGGAGCAACAGCACATTTATGGATGCACCACTGTGTACCCAAGAACAGAAGCCAGTTAAATGGGCTTCAAGGGCATGTTCCATCAGTGAGAGAGAATGTATGCCATTCTCGCAAATGCTCTTAATGTAATTCATCTAATTAAGCCTTTTCTGCTTTATTTTATTCTGCCAAAGCAACTGAGGTTGCAATCAAACCCCCGGAGTTTGAAATGAGCAGGAAAAATAAATTCCTTTGTCTGCAAAACCCCTAAAGCAAAAAAAGGAAGTCTACCCTTATTTGCTCACCATGGGGTATTTTCATATCCTATTGTTTCTTGTGGTTCATTCTTACATTTCCCTGAAGCTTCCCAAAATATTAGTCTGTGGTGCCTCACTTATTCTGTTGCCCAAAGGGGGAAATAATGAAGATCACTGGCTACTAATTGCATGCTTGGTGCATGACCTGGCTGTAGATTTCTGGTCCTTTTCAGTGCAAAAAGAAAGTACAGGGTTTTTTGTTTTTTTTCTATTTTATCAAGCACCATTTTCTCCCTCTGCGAAGTGCCCAAGGTAGTGTGGTGTGTGTGCGTATGCATGCATGTGTGTGTGGATATGCATGCATTTGTGTTATTAAAAACGTGCAGTATAGTGGCAGCCTTCCCATACTTAAATATTTTCCCTCTTTTCTTCCTTTTGTGGTTGTTTTATCTAGAACTGCCAATGCAAATTTTAAAGCCAGCGGTTTTCAACGACAACATGCACTATCCATTACTTCTGGTTGTGTGAGTAACAACTTTTTTTCTAGGCATTTCCAAACACCTGACCAGAGACTGCCAGTGACTTAACCAATTTCCAGAAAATTTTCTGATGGAACAGAATCTGTCTCCAATTTGGCCATCCTTAATGCCAGCCCATAGTCATGGCTGCAAAAGAGCTGCTTCATCTCGTCTCAGAGGAGGGTTTTTTTCTAGTCACCCTGTTTGGAACCTGAAAAATCTTTGCTAATTAAAAATGATAGCAGTGATTGAGATGATCTCACTTGGCAAGGCAGCTGAGATGCTGAGCAATGCCCTGGCTGGTCTTCCTGGTACGAGACAGAGCTGGCAGGATTAACAATAAAGAAAGAGACAAACAGCAGAGGTTCTTCGCAAGCCCAAGATGAATGACTTTGCTTGCAGTTTCCAAAATGTCACCCTAAAGCTTGCAACAAACCCCGCATCCAAATTATCTCTGGGGGAATGTGCTTCATTATGCAAGTGCTTGAGGAAGATTGGTACTCATCAGGCTAACAACACTTGATTAGACTGCCGCTATGAGGGTGCGCTGCTGGGTTGTGCCTGGAATAATTGCAGATCAGGCAAATCACATGTGCAGAGAATTGAGAGGGAAAACTATGGCTCTGTTTGGCTCCCCCCTCCCCGTGTCTGCCTAGAATGTCTCCAAAGGGAAGGGGCCCCTTGCACAACTCATGCCAAGTCTCACTGGCCGCCCCCTATAGCTACACCACTGGGGTGATGATAATGAAGCTTAAACATTTTAATTGGCTGTTGTGTGTTGAGCGCTTCAGTTTCGTTAGCTTCCTTGCAGACCTTTTCCATGTTAAAGATAAGGTAATAATGAAAAAATAACAAAAAAGATTGCTGTGGATGGATTGTAATGGATTGAAGTGGCCAGAAGATTCTTAGATCCTTCAAAGAAAATGATGGGGACAATCCAGAGTAATGGCAGTGAGGAGAGCCCAAGCTGGGCTGCCCCAACTATTCTGTATCCAGAACAGAGGGTTATGCTGCATCCAGACAGTCAGGAAGCCTGGGCTGCTCTAGCTGCTTCAGAGCATGTTAAGTAGGCATCAATTAAGTGATAGCTGGGGAGGGCTTGCTTCTGAGGAGACCCCCCTCAAATCACACTGAACAAGGAACAGCTGTGGTGCCTGCATTATAAGGAGGCCCAGCAGTTCCTGATGACCAGTTACAGCTGCAGTTCCTCTAGTGAAGGGTGGATACTTGGAGTGGCCTTCTGTATCCACAGGCCATAGTTGTTCCATATCCTGAGGTTGAGAGGCAGGGGTTGCAGCTAGGCTGGCCAAGAACTCAGATTTTTTTGTCAACACTGCCATTCTTTCTCTGGATTATCTGGATTAAGGCTAGTATGGGTCTTCTCATTACTATACCTGCTCTTGAGATGGTATAATTCTGAGGAGCTGGAAGAGGGCATTTCTGCCCTGGAAACTGGCTCTGGATACAGAGTAACTGCTCTGCCCTAGGCAATGCTGAACATGCCCTCAACATGCCCCTCCTGAACTGCTAAGGCTGCCCCAGTTAGGGCAGAGCAGGTCCACCTCTCTTGGGGCAGCCTATGGCTGCAGTCTTTAAGACACTTTCCTGGGACTCACTGAACATAATGGGGCTTACTTTTAAATTGACATGGTTAGGATTGTGCTCTTAGTTGCCTTGCTCTGCCCCAAGCCTTTTCCAGAGTAACTAGGGTGGAACATCTTGCAGTTGCTCCACCCTGGTGATAGATAGGGTAACCCAAGTGCTACTCTGGATTGGGCTGGATGTCTGACATTCAGGCTGACTTGCTAAAGTTCCTCTGATCTTTCAAAAACTAAAATGGATCACTTCCTCTGTCTTATTCTGGCCTGAGGCTACAGCTGCTCTGATGAAACTCTGATCTGACATTTAACTTGACAGGGGGCTGCATTGATATATATCACTCAACAGGGCTGTAAATAATGTTTGGTTGCAGTCCTGAGAAAGAAGAAACATGCCCTGTCATTAGATAATCCAGCGTTGAGGAGGTACATTTTTAAGTACAGCAACCAGAAATCTGTGGGAGGTCATTGCCTTCACTCCCATAGAAGGCCAGTAGATTGGGATCAAACTGACCTATAGCTTTCTATAATCACGTTGTGTCCGAGTGTCTATCAAGAGCTTACATCAGCCAGTGCCTGATTTTTTCAACATAGACCACTGTGTCCTTAAATAGCTGGGTAGACTGGACATTAACATCTGATTTACTATAAGTCCATGTATTTGCCATATACTAAATAAATAAATAATCTTACCATGATTTCCAGCTCGGTATGCAGGGGGAATCTATTTTTGGAGATACAGATACAGAAAACCACGGATAATGAAAGTCTATGTTTTGACACCTTTCAACCAAATTCTGCAAGCGTCAGAATGGCCTGGGAGCATAAAAAGTGATCTTTTTGCCCTTCTAAGGCATTCTCTTTTTGAGTGCCCAGCAGGGAGAGAAAGTGGGATAAAAATATGTAGATAAATACAAATAAGATAAAAACTGTCGTTGCCAATCTACTTGGGCAACCCAACCAGTGTTTATGGGAGCAGCAGCCCAACACTGGTGTGGCTCCTACTGCCCTGCCAACCTTGGAATCACAGCTCCAAGCCACCCAGCCTTGGAAGATACAATGCAGATGCAGCCTAGACACAGGTGGGCAGATGCCGGTTCGGGCCTACTCGCCTGAACTGGATCTTCCCATTTCCCCGTCGCTGGCGAACCGGCAGTGGCGGGGAAACGCAAAAACATAGCGGACCAATTCAGGCCAGCCGCCATGTTTTTGCACCCACTGCGCAAGTGCCAACATTGGCACTTACGCAGTGCCTGCTCTGAAGCTGGCCGGCCCGCTTCAGGGCAGGCACCGCGCAGGCGCCAACGTTGGCGCAAGTGCAGTGCCTGTACTGAAGCTGGCCTGCCAGCTTCAGTACAGGCACTGAGCAGGCGCCAACCTTGCCCGCCCCTCGCCCTGCCCCTGACCCGCCCCCTGACCTGGCCCCTCCCATTTCCGGCAAACCAGATCTTGGGCCAGGCCAGGCCCACCTCTGAGCCTAGAGGACTTCACCATCCTCCTTTACACAACATGGTCCCCAACCCCTTCTTTTACTTTCCAGACCTGCAGTGCCCCTGCCAGTTTTAACCAGGCACAAGACAGCAGCTCAACAGTACAGAGAAGCAGGCAATGATCAGGAGCACATAAAAAAACGCTATATGGAGATGCATTTGTGCTAGATGTGGGAAAGGGGAAACATCTGCACTCTCCCACCTCCAGACATAAGAAATGCAAGCTCACTTCACAAGCCCACTCAGATTTCCTGTAGCTCTCATTTACTGAACACCCAAATCTGTTTTCAGCTGCAGTGCACCATAACAAACTTCCCTCACTATGTTCCTGTTTCAGCGATGGAACCCCTGGAACCCAGAGCGTAACTGAGAAATTTCAGGTGAACTGGGAGAGCGTCATGGTCAGCTCCCACAATGCAATTGTGATGAAGTTTGATGGCCGCGGAAGTGGATTTCAAGGGACCAAATTGTTACATGACATTAAAAGGAAGCTAGGTGTCTTCGAAGAAAAAGACCAAATGGAAGCTGTCCGGTGAGTGAATTGCATTTGTTATTGTCTCCTTCAAATTGTTTTTTAAGTGATCCCTTATGTTACATTTCCTTTAAAGCAGCAGAAGCACATCAAGATAACTAAGGAGTTCAAGGTTGCAGGCATCATCTCTTACTTTTGCAACTGGTGCTTCCATACATCACTGAAACTTGACCGTGTTTGCTATGTTTAAAGGCATTCTCCTGCTTTAAGTGACTCAAGGTTTATGTTTCTTTTCCAGCGTAATGCAGGAAGACTTATATATTGATAAGTCTCGAGTTGGTGTGTTTGGAAAGGTGAGTCTCTTCAGTTTCTACCCTTTGCTTTAGCTTGTTTAAGAATTAGATCCACATCTTGATTCAATAAGTCAGGGCTTCCCAAATTGAGGCATTACAGCACTCCAGCCAGGGAAGCCCTGTATCCAGTGGTGGGATCCAAATAAATTAACAACAGGTTCCATGTCCCATTTAGTAACCGGTTCTCAGAACCAGTGCTCTTTAGCAAAGTGTTCTATGGAACCTGTGAGAACCCCCTGAAGAACCCCCACTGCCTGTATCCCTACAGATTCAGGGGGAGGTGGAAGGCAGCAATTCAATCCCCAGGAAAGTACTGCTGTCATGTACTGGTTTCTAAAAAAAATTTACTAGGAGCCAGTGCCTTTCTCCTGGGTGGTCAGGATGAATGGGAAGCCCTCAACAGTGTACTCTGTTCCTCCAAATGTTTAAAATGGCACTTCCAGTTTTGCTCCTAGACTATGTAAAGCAACTGCATTATACCAAATTGGTGACTTCTAAATGTTCTCCTTGTGGGGGGATGTAGACCACACACAAGGAAAGAAACTGTAAGCTGATAACTTTGCTGGATAGGAAAAAGAGTTTTTGGAGCAGGGGGGCGTGTTTACATGGAACATGCGACTGTCCTTCTCCAGGCAAGAAAGCCTAGAGAAGCTTATCTGAGGAACAGAGGGTATGGGCAAAATCCAGAGCAGTTACGGGTCCACGCAATTATGTCACCCCCTAGTGTGATTTTATGGGAACTCACCTTAACTGCTCCGGAACAAACGGCTTAATTTGACTTTAGGATATGGGCCCAAGTGTAGGTATTGTCTGTCCCCATTGCCAAGATGTTGCATGTGAGTGTCATTATGGCAGCAGCCATTAACAAGGGGCCAACCTGCAAAACAAAACGTTGATTTGGGGTAGAAGAACCCCAACTCACACAAATCAGACATTTGTTTCAATGTCACCAGTTTGATGCATTCAAATGCACTTGAGCGATTGCTGTTTCCAGTGCTATGATGTGGTCGCTTTATGGAGTGCAGAAGGACCCAAGATTAGTGACATGAAACCTGGACAGGCACCTGCAGCCTCTGAACAGCCAGGGACAAATGTGGAGATGTTGCAGGCCCTTTATTGAAGGAGTGGCAAATCATCACACTGAGAGCATGCCTCAAAGGAATAGGAGACATGCGCCCTGACAAAAGAGCCCAACAATATATCTTAAGTTCTGTGGGAAAATGTCCAATTCTGAGCTAGCTATTCAAATGGAAATAGATTTCACATGAATGCACCAGCATCTCTGAAAGATGTTTCTGCCCTTCCCTTATTGCTCCCCAGGATTACGGAGGCTACCTGAGCTCTTACATCCTTCTTTCTGGAGAAGAGAATAAGGAAAAGGTCTTCTCTTGTGGTGCTGCTCTTTCCCCATTGACAGACTTCAAATTGTATGGTAAATATCCAATCCATCGAGCCAACAGAAACAAATGGGGCTATACACAGTAGCATGGCTGGGGGGTGCAGACTGCATGGGGTGATGCAAACAGGGGGGATCAACAACACTACTAGCCAAAAGTTTTAAAACTTTTTATTTCTGAAGAATGCTGTAATGGTATACATCAAGTGTTGTGTAATTTCATGTGGAAAGCAATGAAACAAACCCCGTTGAAATATATTCTGTCTTAAGTTATAGCCAAACAATGGTGGGTTGGGGCAACACATAGCCTGGGACATTGCTGCCCACAGCAAAGGAAAAGATCTAACATGGATGTGACATTCTGATCTCCCAAATCAAGTGATAGAAACCCAAGTGGTACCACTGGCTATATAACATGTTCCGGTTTTTTGTGATAAATGTGTTTGGTTACTGGCACCTCTCGGGTTAGACTACCGCTATTTCTTATAGCCATTATACATTTCACTTTTGGGTGGCGTAGCATTAAAAAGCCATCCCTTTTTAACCCTCTGTTAGCACAGGTAAAATATATGCACAAAAGCACAGTGAGGGCCAAAACATTTTTTAAAAATATGCCCTTTGATTTTTACCATAAAAATATTTAGTTCTGCCTAACTCTTCATTTTTTTCCAGCTTCAGCCTTTTCAGAAAGATATTTGGGATTGCAAGGGATTGACAACAAAGCCTATGAGGTAATGGCACGGACTGTCTATTTATAGCATCCATGCTTGATGCAGCTTGGATTTTGGGCCCTGCTCTGTTGAGTTTTCCTTGACAGCAGGAAACATGGAAGCAGAAAAAAATAAAAATAGAGAATAAGCACAGCTTGTTTCAAAAGTGACCTGTTCAGTATTTGCTTTTGGCCTGCGATGAAGGTATCCACTTGTTTTGAAACTGAGGCAGTTATGAATGAACCTGACCACTGTGTTACTCCAAAGTGGTGGTCTGTAATGCCACCTTCCCCGCTAAAAAAATAATCCTGACCCCACTACCTAACCGTGTGGTTTTCAGGACTGCTCCAAAAGGCTTTTGGAGAATTCTTCAACAGTACTTCATCCCTGAAGTAATGGTAAAGAGCACTCCAGAGGCCTCAGAAGGCTTTCAAAGCAGCCCCACATGCTTGCAGAATGCTTTGGAGAGCAGATGGAGGGTATGTAGCAGGCAAAGGTCTCAGCTGCTGCAGTGCAGAAGGCACAGTGCAGTCCACAAGACACACAGGTTTGGCACTTGGGACTTTGGCTGTCACTGCTCCTCCCAGGCCTGCCACCAAAATGAGGAACAGCTGCACATTTCCCAAATTAAAATAACAGGGTGACTTGGAGGGACAGGTTAATGTTAACTACATTATAGTCGGAACTATGGTCCAAAAAGTCCATATGGAACTAAGGCCATGAGTCAGCATGAGCTTCAGTTGCTTTCCCTCCCTCTACTCCTTCCTGAGAATCCTCCACATTTTGGAAGTCTACAAGCTGTTTCTGCTCCCTGCCTCTTGAGGGATTGAATCCCTCTGGAAACCTGGATCTCTCAGAGGTGATGAGAAAATAAATGCTTGTCTTCTTCACGGGGGCGAGAATTGAAGCTGAAACCAAGTCAAATCAACCAGTTTAATTTAGGACGGGGGCCGTAATATTGGAGGGATGTTAATTGGAAAAATTGATGCCAGATAAGGGTCTTTCAGCCATACAGACCCTGCTTGGTGACAGAAGAAGGTTATTGCCAGAATGCAACTGTCTTGAGCCATTGTACTCATTTGAGATGGGTTCTTTCCATGGCTTTGGAGGTGTTAGCACCTCCCACCATTTGTAGGGGACCAGCCCTTCCAGGATGCCAGGGCAGATATATGTGAGCTACTAAAGTTTCCACACTTGAGAGAGAGAGTATTTCATAAACACTAAACATTATTATTTTCACTAATGTAAAAAAACCCCAAAACTTACCTCATTTATATTCACCTGCTACATACTAATTTCCAGGTTTTCCAGCCATTGACAAACATGATCTTCCAAGCCTAATGTTTATCTATTTATATTTTTATCTCATTGCCTCAGATTACAAAACTGGCGCACAGAGTGATGTCGATGAAAGACCAAAAGTTTTTAATCATTCACGCAACTGCCGATGGTAAGTGCTGAAACACATCAGTCCCATTATTACTTAGAACCTTTTGGGTATTTGCAATTCTGCATATGCTTTCCTAGGAGCAAATCCACCTGAAGTTGACTTCTGAGTAAACATATATAGGAGTGACTAAAAAAATTTCTAAAAATGTTTCATAATTCCATGATATTGATTCTAATCTGCTTTTACAGAGAAAATCCACTTCCAGCATACTGCTGACCTCATTACACATCTAATTAGAGCAAAGGCTAATTACAGCTTGCAGGTAAGGTATTGTGTAATTTCTCTCTTAATATGTATTTGTTAACTCTGTATCACACTATTTACAGTGTAAAACAGGGTTGTTTGGCATGCATTGGGGATGGGCAGTTTCCCTTGTCACACTGGACAAAAAGTAGGGTTAATGTTCTGTTGGATTCTGTTGTGTGTTATGGGGTTGCCATAATTCTCTTCTACAAAACCAGAACAGGACCCACAGTCAAACATGCCACTATGTGAATGTGATCCCTAAAACCAGGACTGTCCCAGTTTTGGGGGACTTATGGCAACCCTATATGTGTCTAGCATCTTCGCAGCCTGCCCTAATGACCTGCTCACGATCTGTTACACTCCTTTGCAGATATACCCCGATGAAGGCCACTACTTCAACAGTCCAGCCCTCGAGAAGCACTTATACAAGTCCATTGTCAATTTCTTTGTGGAATGTTTCAAAGTCCAAGACAAAGTCCCAGTAGTTTTAACAAAAGACGACAACGAGGATGAGGATTAACCCTTCAGGCTTGTGCTACAAAGCACAAGGCAGATTATAATCATAATATGCAACTGTGTTTTTTTTTTTCCTGAAGAGACGAGTGTTAATGTGAGCATGTATTTAACAGAACTAAAAAGAAGAAGCAGCGTGCCTGCTTGTACTGGATCAAGACTCCTTCCTGAATGGAAGAACACTTAAGAGAAACTCCGCAGAGAATGTTTAAAACAAACAAAAAATGGATATTGTCACCTTTCTTGCCACAAAGTGGCTTCTGAGTCAGATGCTCAACCAGGAAACTGGACTTAAAAGGAGATTTCCTCGAGAAGGACTATATAACAGTGCCCTTTTTATTGGCAGGATTCAAGCAGTAGCAATGAAAACCCACCACCTGTGTCTATTAGGGTTCCCTTAGTTCAAGCCTCATAGTCTCAGATGAAGCTACCAACCATGGAGTAAAGATTATAGCACAATTATTTTTTTCAGAGGTACTGATTCATAAGTTGTTTGCCCCTTGTCTTCTGCATTTAGAAGAATCAGCCATAGCTACAGAGCTGCTCAGCTGAGCAAAAATTTTGGTTTTTTGCAGAAAACACTGCTGTTGTTAACACAAAACAATTAATTAAAATTCATGTAATATATATAGGTATTTCTGTATATAGTTTTTACTGTTCCCTTTTATTAATCTGCAACGTATTCTTGGAAAGGAGAGAAACACAGCGGCCTATAGGTGCTTTAAACACATTGCCAAAATTCTTCTGAAGATTCCATGAATGCAGCCAGTCCATTTTTTTAATGCTGCAATTGAAACTGAGCTTTCTGAATCATATCTTGTACTTTAAAGAACCCTGTGGTTGTAATGCATCAGTCAGTAAAATCCAGTTGGCTGTTTTTCATACCACAGGGTTCAGAATCCTACCAGTTTCCACAGAATACCAGGAACCACAACAATTATGGAAAACCACAACTTTGCACTCCTCCTTGTTATGAAGATTGGAAAAAAGGCGACATCTAAAAAGGATCCAATATTCAAGCTATTTAGTGTGATGGGGGACATCCTGCCTCTCTCTGTGGGTCTTCTTGCTGGGTGCATGAATTCCCTCCACAGGTGGTGTCATGAGGTGTTGCATCACCTATTGCAAGAGCTCATTGGGTCACCTCCATGATAGACCTTTACTCATTCCAGAATGTATAAAATACATGACTATTATACGCACAGCTTAAATGCAGTGGCATTACTATGGTTGGTGTAATTCCCATTAGCTTTGTTTTTTAATATGCGTCAGTACAAGTCACATAAGAAATCAGTAACCCCCCATTCTCCCAAAAAAGTACACAACTTGATGACAGTCACACAACTGAAAAGAGTTCTAGTAATAACTGATAAATGGAAATTAGAGCTGGTTTATGCAAAAACCTTATTGGTTCCCTGCTGTGCCATAATGATATCTAACTGGATCTCAGAATGAGCAGTTTTGAGTTATAAAATTCAACTGTTGTTACATAAGTTGTGTTTTTCTATTAATTGGCCACAATATTTGATAGCATTCAACACAGTTTGTTTCATTACATTCTGCATGAAATTACTTTTTCAGTGATCTACAACATGTTGATGTTATTCATATGAACACATTTTCCAGCATTTTGTCCTCTAATGGTGTCACAACCTCCTGAGAGTGTCACCTGGTGTGGTCCACACCATCTCCACCCTTAATGTCACCACACCTTGCCTCCTCAATTCCTGTTCTCCTTATCTTTCCAATATGCCAGTCTCTCCTAATAGTAATAATTTTAAAACTACAAATTTTACCTTCACAATAATGAATCAAAGAATCATAGAAGGGATTTATAGGTCATCTAGTCAGCATGCAGCAGGAAATCCTCCTAGCATCTCCAACAGGTGCTCATTGAGCCTCTGCTTGAAGATTCCCAGTGAAGAAGAGTCCACCACCTCCCTTGGCGATCTATTCCATCTTGACCATCAAGAATTTTTCCTGATATCTAACCAGAATCTCTTTTCTTGCCATTTGTACCCATCGGTTCTGATTCTGCTTTCATAGGCAGTTGAGAACAAATGTGTCCCTTCTTCCATATGACAGCCCTTCATATATGTGATCGTATGTGCGATCATAGACCCTCTCCGCCTTCTCTTCTCCTGGCTGAACAGACCAAATTCTCCCAAATTTTCTTCGCATGACTTGTCTTCTAGCCCACTGATCATCTTTGTTGTTCTCTTCTGATGTTGATCTAGTTTGCCTGCATCTTTCTTAAAGTGAGGTGCCCAGAACTGGACACAGTACTCTAGGTGAGCACTTACCAATGCAGAATAACGAGAAACTATAACTTCTAGCAACTTGGCTACAATCCAGAGTAACTACGGGAGCACGTAAGAGACATTACGTGCACCCGTAGTTACTGCACCACCTAGTGAAAACCTATGGGAAATTTATATTGCAATCCAGAGTAAATTGTTCTTATTCCGGAGCAGGGACTCCCTGTGGTTACTCTGGATTGCGCTCTTAGAGGCAACATTTTAAATAAGTGTGAACAAACCTGCTTGGCTGCAAAAACTTATTATTGTGATGGTAAAATCTGAGTTTGAGGGCTGCAAATCTGAGTTCTTTTTCTCTTGGAATTTCACCCCCTCCTTCCGGAGTTCTGTCCTCCAGTTCCCACAGTCCTGGGATAGACCAAAATATAGAAAACTTAAACATTTTGAATTGCTTCAGCAGTTTTTATGTTTGTTTCTTGACTACTGTTGCTCCTTGTAAGTTATTCTAACCAAATGTACAGCTAGTATGAATACTGTATAATTCATTTTGTTGTATATAAAAAGAATGTAAGTCTATGATTTGTCAAGTCTGCCCCACTCCCATCCACTCTTAGGTCTTGTGTTTCGCATGCATGTGATAACACTTGTTTGCTTATTAAGACCCTTACACAGTACCCACTTGGACTATATCAATGTGTGTGATTCCTTTGGTTTGTTTTGACAGCTTGAATCTGCAGAGTTTTACATTGTGCTCTTGGTAAAACACACATCCCAGGCAGCAACAAAAGCTGATAATTTCCAGTGTTCTTCATAGTGTCCCTGTTTGTTTTTAGGTTTAATTTGTTGGTGGTAATTAGATCATCATGGGCAGTATCCCAGTAATACAAACCTTTTTCCAAAAATGGAAAAAATCCTTTTTTTCTCTTATATTTTGCCATGCATCAGAATTTGTGCAAACAGAAATTGCAGAATGACGCTGCTTTCTTTGGCCAAATAGACCAAGCAAATGCTACGTATCCAGACCTCAGGATCCTTTTGGGCTTGCAAACCTGAACTGAACTTGATCAGAAAAGCTGACAGCCTACTCTGCTCATAAAATTTTGTAGAGGGAAGGGTGTGGCACACTACTGTTTGTTCATCCATAAAATAAAGTATTATTTTACCACCCAGGTTGCTGTAGTCAGTTTTTGTTAACTAGTACAGGATATCGCCTAGCCACTTAGTGTGTGGGTTGCTTGAATACTTAGACTACATCTGCAACAGAACGAGGTTGTAGTATCCTGAAGCTGGAGGTGGACTATTCCACTATACGATACAAGCAGAAGAGGCTGTCACCCAAGTCCAGGATTGGAAAAGAGAAGAGGGGTACAGAAGAAAGAAGGAAGTGTGGTGGAGCGGAGAGATGGGCTGGAGAAGTTATCCTCAAACTTCATTTTTGGCTACAGTTCCTGGAAGCACTTCTAAGGTTCTAGGGGGTGTACGTCAAACAAGGATACAACAAGACAGATAAAGATTAAATTCTGTTTGCTGTCTGTAGTTCCCTTCAAATGTACCAGGGCTTCCAGTTGAGAATGGTTGGGCTAAAACATTGAAGACACTAACCCACAACTCTTCTACCACTAATCCTCCTTTTTCCATTGTCCATCTCTTTATCCAAAGATGGGGGTGGGGGGCACAGAAGGAGCAATGGGTTCAAGCAGGAGAACATAAGTGGGTAAAGAACTATAAACCACAATGCTGGCTGTCTTAGGAAACAAACAGAGCCACAGCAGGTTAATCCAATCATTGGCTGCTTCATGGCAAATAGCATGATGCTCTGAGCTCTCTGGCATTCATTCATCAGTAGACCTGCCCATTCACACCAGGGTGACCATATGACTGGATTTTTCTGGATTTGTCCTCTTTTTTAGCCTTTGGTTGTCCTCTAAAAAAGCTTCCTTATCCTCCATTTTTGCTTTATTTTGGAACTTTGCAATGGTGTGCAGTACCCCCATCATGTCATATGTCATTGGATTTTATTGAAGAGCAGAATCCAAGGGGAAAATTGGTTTTGAAATATCTCCTTCCTTTCAAAAGTTAAGGCCACAAAACCAAAAATCAAAAATATGCATTGAGCTCTGTGGAAAAGTGAACGTGCCAAATATCGTGGCTTTACTCATGAGTAGGCAAACATGCCATTGTCCGCCAGAAAGGCCAGGCTGAGAGGAATCCAAGACCTTGTCCTCCTTTTTAGGTTCAGGCATCTAGTCACCCTGATTCATGCTAGCATGTGAATGGCCATGGGGAGTGTCCCTTTATGTGGAAGATGAATCTGGGAGGCTTGCTACTGAACCCTGGTGGGCATAATTGGTTTCCTGTCCCACCCTGGAGAGTCCTTGGTGTTCCCAACAGGACTGAATAAGAATTAGGTGACAGCAGAAACCTGGAGTTACCTTCACAGGGCCATTCTGATGGGGTCAGCCTGACCTGAGGATGTTTGAGATTGCACTTGGGACCATTGGCCATGGAGCTACAAGCCACCATCATACATTGCATTGAGACCAAAAGAAATTTTTAATTAGCCCACCTGAAGCCTTTTCAGTACACTCTAATCTCTGAGTTAACTTAGTCTCCCCCTCCATTCCCTCTTGTTAAAGGGCAAGATCATCATCCTGGAAGATTCCTACTGAATGAAGCTTTATCAAATGTCACCTTTGAAGCAGCCGAGTGATTCCTGCTATGCTGAGCTCCTGAATAATTAACGCAATATTGGTGGGTTGCACACTGAAGGTCCCAACAGCTGTGGTGTGTTTGGATATTAATGGAGCCCAATAAATTATGCATTGGCTGGGGCACTGAACCCTGGCCTCAGCATGACACTGTTACCCAAGTTCCAGAGCCCTCATGCGACCAGGCATTTGGTTTTGCTCCTACTGCATTATTGGAAAGAATGGAGTCTGGTATTGGTCTTAATCAACCTCGCCAGAAGGTTGCAACTCCAGCCCATGGGATCTGTCAGTGGGTGTTTAAGGCAGTGCTTGAGTTTGTTAAAAATAAAAACCATACCCCTTCTCCGATTCACAACATATTAAGAGATTGTTTTTAATTATGCGCAACTGAATCTGGTGGAGCTGTTCCGGCGAATTGCTCCATCCTCATCAGCAGCCTCCACCAAAACCTTAGCCACAATTCCACATGATGCAAAAGGAAATTGGCCAAACTGTCTTGCAAAACAAAAAGGGATGGGTGGGTCATGCTGGGAGTGCTCTTCATGGGTCCTGCATACCCTGATGTGTTTAAAGAGATTATGCAAAGGAGGAACTAGGTGAGGAGGGTAGGAGGCTTGAATGCCATCTGAGTTTTTTTTAGCAGTGGTCTGCTTGGAGTTAGGGTAGGAAGAGGATCACATGGTGCTGTGTCAGGCTGCAAGATCACTGGCTCCTAAGGGGATTTGGAAGTTGAAGCGGGAATATAAATTAATCTATATTTATAATTATATTTTAATGGTGTTTTATTTTTTATGTGATGTTAGCTGCCTTGAGCTCCCTCTTGCAGGTGAGGAAAGGCGGGGTATAAATCAATAAAATAAAAATAAATAACGTGGAAAATTCTGTGCACCTCAGACTGGCCTGACAGCAAAGGAATATTGCAGACACTTGGGAATGAAGCACTTTTTTAAAAAAAGAAGCATTTTCTGAGTCCAGAAATGTTGCTTAAGTCAAAGGCAAGAGTACTAAGGTCTTTACCTCAGTTTCAGTGTGGGTATTAAGTGCATAACCAACAACAGCACGATTTTGTTCAAAAGGGATAGTACAAAGTAAGATACATCACAGCACAATATATTAAATAAACAGACCCTCCTTCCTGTTGTTTCAATTTTAACAACAACAAAATTAGAATCAGAATAGCTTGAACCAAACTCATAGGGGGAGGGAGGAAAGCTATCCACAAGGGGAAGGTTTCAATTACTGTATGAATGAAATGAAGAAGTAACCACGCACATCAAAGCTAATGAAATTATCCGACGGACTCACCGCTAGCTGATGAAATTGCCTGCTTAGCATATATTATCGAAGCTGCAGCGCAAATCCCAGGCTGGTTGCATTATCTGCGACACATTCACACCGTGCTGGGGAGAGAACAGGGAGACTCACATTTCACACCACTTGAGCAGAAACAGTCAAGGTAATATTTATATCTGATCTACTTCAAAGAAAAAAACTCAACCACAAGTGGGGTTACAATTAACCACAGGAAAGCCAAGGTCACCTCCAACTTATCAATATGGAAACATCTGACTGCACAAACCACAGCCTGTGGTATCAGGGAACCAACTGCAATGGCAGAGAAACAATATTCTATAGCAAAGTCCAAAAATGATAATTTAATTAATTGCTATATTTTTTTGTGCCACTGAACTATGCACATAGTGTATATATATAGCTGAACCTCACAAAGCATAACAGAAGTGTCCATGCTACAAAATGAAGGGCAGAAACCACCACCAACTGCATGAGACACACACTGAAGCATATTTCTATTGAATGTTGCAGTGTTTTAACGTTTTCAGAGATGTGATCCAAATGTAGGCATTGCTCCTCCTTGTGGGGATAGGTGGGACACCCTTTTCTTTGTCAGAAAATAGCATACAAAAGTGAAGCAGATTTTTATTGCGGACACCCTATCCAAAAACTCCAGATCTAAAGGAAAATTTACCTTGCTGAGGGTTCTTTAGCAAACCGGTGTGGATCAGTCATATGCATAGACCACTGCCTGTTGGTGTTGATAGAGCTCTAACCAGCCCTGAAAAAGAAAATGTGAAGTGAATCCTCTTAAACAGGACAGTGCTCGATTCCCCTCCATCCACCACCCAGATCTTCAAAAAGGCCCTTTAAACCATCCCACTCATGAACGAAAGAAGCACGTCAGGAAGCAAAATGAGAAAGGGCTTTCTCAGTGTGATACTCAGATTATGGGTACATAACACCTTTCCAAAGAAAACAAGGTAGGTGTCCACACTAATTCTGTTTCAGCACTAGTTTATTCCAATTGGTATTGTTCACTTGTGGCTGTGGGTGGTGCACGTGGGTAAGACGCTGTGCCTGTTAACCAGCAGGCCAGGGTTCAAGACCCGGGTCGGCCCCACAAGACAGGGTGAGCTCCTATCCTTAGCCCTGCGACACTAAATGGATCCAATCGTATTGGCTCTACCTTTCCATTGGACTGATTCAGTGGCGTGGAGAGGGGGGGGTTTGCTGCTTGGGTAACAGCCTATCTTCCATAACAATCCAACCCAGGCTTTCATGCTTTGCTTGCAGCATATGCAGCGCTGAGTACGATACCATAGTCTTCCAAGACTGACGGAGGCCTGCTGCTTTATTGCTCACTTGATTGTAATGCTCGGTGGGTGATTGTGACCTGCTGTTGATATTACTGATTATTGATACATTTAAAATAACTATGTAACAAATACACATCTGTGTGTGTATTTGTGTGTGTTTGTGTGTGTGTGTGTGGGCGTGTCAAAATTATATTAATTACTGTGTTCTGCAGCCTTCCTTTTAAAGAAAAACTATTTTATTTGATAAACCTCTTCTTTATTTGCTTCTGCAAAGTATGGGGAAAATTGATACACAAAATCGACACTTCTTTGATACACAATTGCCTTAATGTTGCCACTTCTCTCCAAAGAAACTGAAGCACCTTTACAGGTTCATCATATAAAACAAATCACCAACTAGCAGTGAAATAATTTGCTTTCAAACTATCAAATCATGAGACATTTGCAGTATTTTACACAATTGTGTTCTGCTTTATTCTAACCTGTAATCTTGCTGGCTGATCAGTGATACAAGTGGTTTCGATGAGTTTCAAATGCCAGCCACCAATGTCAAAGCATTAAGGCATTAGAGCACAATGCCTTGTCTACTCAGAAAAAAGCCCCATTGTCTTCAGTGGGTCTTACTCCCAGGAAAGTGTGCTTAGGATTGCAGCCTTAGGATGCAATCCTAACCATCTCTATTCAAAAGTGAGCTCCACTGTGTTCAATGGGTCTTACTCCCAGAAACTGTATTTAGGCTTGCAGCATAGGTCAGTCAGTACTGCCAGTTGGTTCATTTCTGAGCACATAATTCCTCTGCACAGCTTTTTCCAGAGCAACAAATCGCCCCCCCCCAAAAAACAACAACAACAACAACAACAACAACAAACACACACACATCTAGGGCAGTGATTTTCAACCTTTTTCATCTCGCGGCACAATTAACAAGGCACTGAAATTGTCAAGGCATACCATCATTTTTACCATTGACAAGGCACACCAAACTGTTCAAATCTCCTAATTTTCCTATTAATGAATATCAATTCCCAAATTCCTGCAGCACACCTGAGGACTATCCACGGAACACCACGGCACACTGGTTGAAAATCACTGATCCAGGGCAATACAAGACAGAAATTATATCACAGAGCACATCACAATGCAGATTCCAATGTGCTAAAATCAAAGCATGAAACAACCTACCCATAGATTTGAAAAGTGACATCCTCATAGCCACGAGGCACCATGCCCCCTTTTCAACCTTTAAGTGCACGGGATGAAGGACCTACTTTTGAATACAACAGATAAATTATCCAGCAGGCAACAAGCCTTTTCCATGGGATCATAGACTTCAGAGCACATCAGCACTGCCTACCTCTCCAGAATTGGGAAAGATCCAGCAGGATTTGACTTGAGTCTAGTCAATGTTCCTCTGTTACTCAATTTAAAAAACTCATAACAGGGGTACTTTCCAAGTCCTTCATGTGTCGTTGATAGAACAAGTTCAGTTACTCACTAGAAACAGGGCCTAGGAAGGCTCTAGTAGTTTAAGACCAGCTGTTATTCTAGATTGTACTGCCTTTTCTCCCAGTAAAGGTGACTAAGAGCGCAATCCTAACCATGTCTACTCAAAAGTAAGCCCCATTGTAGTCAATGGGTCTGTGGTGAATTCACCTGGGAGGACTACCAGAAGTACAGTCTGGAGCCTTTGGGGACATACATGGGGGAGAGTCTGTTTGTGAGCCGTTGCCCTGCTAGGTACCCTTGACATGGGCCTTGACATGGACCTCTTTCCAGACGCAGTGGAGGTCTGGTCAATGAAAGACATTGTGGAGTTGCAGGACAGGGGACGGGGGAACTTTGGACGGAGGGGGATCACTGCGGGTCCATCCCCAAGATGGTATGCGAGGGGAGGAGTGCGCATCTTCCCATGGTGTACGCCTGGTTACTGGGGGAGGACGGACCAGGCGGGAGATTTGAGTAATGAGGAAGAGTGGGAAGGGCAGTTAGAGAATTTGCCCTGGAGTAGCAGGACTCTGAGGCTGCGGAGCAAGAGATGGTGGAAGCCGAAGCATCCAAGCCAGAGGCTGCTGAGCTGGGTCTGAATGCTGGAGAGAACTGAAGGAGAACAAAAGGACATTAGAGACTCATTTGCACTTGTTTGAAGAACGTAGAAGTATTAAGCTACCTGTTTACCTTTCCTGTTTGAAGAGCCTGCGCGCTCAGTTGCACTGTTTTATACCTGTAACCAAGAGAGTAACCTATAGGTACCAATACACGTATGAGCCTCCTCTGGAAGTAAAGAAAGCTTCTGTTCAGTTACTTACCTGTGTGTGTCTACTCCTTCGGATCCATGATGATGTTCTGGGTGGATGATGATGATGACACAGAGATCTCGTTTCCAAATAGTATCCCTAACAGTGAGAAAGGGCCTGGCTTGGCCAGAGAGCATGGGGTACCTCACAGGGTCTTACTCCCAGGAAAGTGTGTTTAGGATTGCAACCACAGGCTTACAAGATGGATTCCAAGACACCACAACATGAAATTCTAAAGTATTTACACAACCTGAAACAATCCCTCAACTAAGGGCAAGATCCATTAAGAACACAGGCTGGAAACTGCTGGTCTGCCTGTGAAGTTTGAAGATGTGGACATACCTTCTCTCACGCTACTGCCAGTAAGCGGAGAGATATAGAGTGTTGCGAATGGAGTAAAAGCTTGGATTGAAAGTAACGTGGATTGAGTGTTTTGCAAGACAAGCTAACTTTTCTAATAAATTTTTCTTGATAAACAAGCAATGTCTTGATAAGCAGAAAAAAAAGTCTTGGCCAGGATATGGATATTTTCAGAGCTACGCCAGCACCTGCTCAGCCTTTTCTGAGGTCTTGCCTTGCATGTCTACTCTAAAGTCAGTCCTATTATAATCAGGGGAACTAACTCATATGAAAGGGGGGAAGATTGGAGACTAAGGGCGCAATCCTGAGTAACTACGGGGAGTCCTTGCTCCGGTGTAAGAACAATTTGCTCTGGATTGCAAAATGAATTTCCCATAGGTTTTCACTAGGTGGTGCAGTAACTACGGGTACACGTAAAGTCTCTTACGTGCTCACGTAGTTACTCTGGATTGTAGGGTTAGAGTCTGGAGAGATTAAGTGCAGGTTAATTTGTTTTATTTTGCTTTAAATTTTGCATTTTCTTTGTTATTTTGTATTATATGATAATATTGTAATCATTTTATATGAATATTTTTGGGTTATGGAACAAATAATCTGAGTGTCCATTATTTCTTATGGGAAAACTGCTTTTATATACAGGCATTTTGGATTACAAGCAGGCTTCCTGAACAAATTATATTTGTAAACCAAGGTACCACTGTATACAACTTGTGTGTTTAAGAATATAGGAGCATACACTGGATTAAGCCAAAGACCCATCTAGTCCCGCTTTCTGTATCTCAAAACAGTTCACCAGATGCCTCGGGGGCCACACAAGACACCTGCATCCAGGTGCCTTCCTCTGCATTTTGAAGTTGTCCCCATCTATACACACCCCATAAGGCTTGTAGCCCGTGATGGTCCTTTCCTCTAGGAATTTGTCCTAACCCTTCTTAAAGGCATTGACCACAGATGCCATCACCGCATCCTGTGGGAAGGAATTCCAGACCAACTACACACTGTGTAAAGAAATATTTTTTTTGTCTGACCTTACCTTCCCGATGTTCAATTTTAGTGGATGTCCCCAAGTTCTGGTGTTGCGTGAAATGGAAAAGAGCATCTCTCTATCTACTCTATCCATTCCTTCCATAATTTTGTATGTCTCAGTTGTCTCAAGTTCGTCTTTTCCAGAGAGAAGAGCCCCAAATACTGCAGTCTTTCCTCATACAGAAGGTCATCAATCCTTTTGGTCTCTGTCCTTTGAACCTTCTCCATTTCCTCTATATCCTTTTAGAAATGCAGCAACCAGAACTGGACACAGTACTCCACGTGTAGCCTCACCATTGATTTGCGCAATGACATATTTTTTGCTGTTTTATTCTCAACCCCTTTTCTAATGACCCCAAGTATGGAATTTGCCTTCTTCCCTGCCACCGCACTTTGGGATAACACTTTCGTCAAGCCATCCACCAGTACCCCTAGATCTCGCTCCTGCTTTGTCAGGTAGCTCAGAGCCAGTTAACCTATATGTAAAGTTAGGATTCTTTGCCCCAATGTGCATGACTTTACATTTACTTACATTAAAATGTATCTGCCATTTTGTTGCCCATTCTTCCATTAGAAAGGTCCCCCTGGAGCTCTTTAGTGTTTTCCGGTCTTCACCCCTGGGAATAGTTTGGTGTCATCCACAAACTTGGCTACCTCACTGCTTAACCCTGACTTCAGGTCATTTATGAACAGGTTGAAAAGCACCAGTCCCAAGATAGACCCTGGGGCACTCCACTTTTCACCTTTCTCCTTTGGGAAAATTGTCCAATGACACCCACCCTCTGTATCCTGGCCCTCAACCAGTTCCCAATCCATAAGTGGACCTGTACTCTAATATCCTGACTGGAGTTTTTTGGTGAGGGACTGTATCAAATGGCTTCCAAAAGTCCAGATATATGATGGCACAGGTTCTCCCACATCCACATGCCTGTTGATCTTTTGAAAGAAGACTATAGAGCACAATCCTAACCCTGTCTACTCAAAAGTAAGCCCCATTGTGTTCAATGGGCTTTACTCCCAGGAAAGTGTCTTTAGGATTGCAGCCTAACTTTACAGAACCCACGCTGATTTTCCTGCTCATCTATGTGTTTTATCATTTTATCTTTAATCAAACTTTCCACCATCTTACCTAGAACCAATGTTAGACTGACGGGACTATAGTTTAATGGGCCTCCTCTCTACCCTTTTAAAAACTGATGTGATATTTGTGATCCTCCAGTTAGCCGTTGGGAACAAGTTGCATATTTTAGTCAGTAAATCAACAACTTTGTCCTTCAGTTCCCTCATAATTCTTAAGTGGATGCCATCTGGGACTAGTGACTTGTTGACCTTCAAATTGTCAATTAAAGCCACTACATCATGTTGACTTTGCACTCTTTTTGCCTTTTCCAAGGTAGGAAGCTCTGTGCAACAGGCCCTTTTTCTTGTTGGATAAAGGGTTTTTAAATTTCTGTCAAAGAAACCTAAACCTGAATTTTGCAGATATTTGAGATGTACCAAAATGCACATAGTATTTCTGCAAAAAAACTATATAATTGGAATGGGAAGTCTTACTCAGAAATCTCTTGCTGCTTAACAATCTAAAAACTGGAGGTGAGAAAAGGTATACTGTGATCTCAGTTGATTTCAAATTGGTATGCAGTAGGGTTCCAGACACATAATTCTCCTTTATGTTAGCAACTACACAAGGGTTGACATGAATTCCTAACACACATTATTTGATGACATCTAACTACAAAAAGAATTATTCCCTACCTTCCCTTCCAAAATCAGTTGTTCAAAAAGTGAGCGCCTACAGCAGTGATTTTCAGCCAGTGTGCTGTGGATAGTCCTCAGGTGTGCTACGGGAATTTGGAGAGTCATTAATAGGAAAATTGTTGGATTTGAACAGCCTGGTGTGTCTTGTCAATGGTAAAAATAACTGATGTGCCTTGACAATTTCAGTACCTTGTTAGTGTGTTAGTGTTAGATGAAAAAAGGTTGAAAACCCCTGACCTAGAGGAAAGGCTGGATTTTTGGATGAAAAGATGATTAGCTCAGATCTTGCTGCCAGAATGCATACTGTACACACACAGAGGTATCTTGCTCCATAATTCAAAGTAAAGCAAGCCACTATATTTTGCATGAGGATCAAAATAGGGGACTTAGGTAAAAAAAAAAAAAAAGCAGACCCACCAGCCTGAAGATTTCCCATCCTGGCTATAAATAATGGTAGATACTACATATTTAAGTGACTTTTCAGTATTACTAAATATGCTATAGGTATAACACTGATAAATGTATCTAACGTTATGACATGCCAACCGTCAATTTTAGACTGCTTCTTCATATTTAACACCATCTGTTGGCTTAATCATTATAATATTTACACTGCCATAGACAACTATCAAGTTCAACCAATGTTAAACAACAATTTATATCAACTAACAGTAAGGTACTAAACATCAGTTATGTACTATTGTTTGGAATCAAATAACAAATATTAAGACTGTCCAAGTAGTATTAAGCTTTCCCACAGAAGATTTGAGAACAAATTCATTTTTGCATTATAACCAACCCACACAAGATGGCAGCAAAGGACAAATTGTGAGCTTTTAGTACTTACATTTTCCCCAACAATCCAGAGTAACTACAGGAGCACATAAGAGACAATACGTGCACCACCTTGTGAAAACCTCTGGGAAATTCATATTGCAATCCAGAGTAAATTGTTCTCACGCTGGAGCAAGGACTCCCCGTAGTTACTCTGGATTGCGCGCTAGGCTAGTCTTACCCATTCAAAAAATGAGACTAGTCTCTGCAGGTACTAGGAATCACCAATCTTGCTCAGATTTGTCTTTTTCTCATTTTTAAAATTTTTGGACCAGATAAAGGGAAACAATTTTATAAGCATACATTAGTTTGTTTAGCACCAGGTCCATCTGAACCCATTTGAGGTCACTGGAAAAAGAGTGGTATAAAATATCAAAAAATAAATGTTGCAAAGTTGTGCAAGAGTTTGATCTGATGAAAGTATAATAGCATTCATAATGCATGAATAGCTTTTCACAAGAAACTGGTGCCACTATCCAATTCCATGTGGCATAAGGCAAGAATGCAGGGCCCTTACATGCAATAAAAATAAGCAAGGAGCATTAGATGCAGCTCAGTTGACTCACTCCTAAAAGGTTTTCAATTGGCACAGTGCCCACTATGTTAGTGCAATTATGGGCACAATTTAGAGTAACTACGGGGAGTCCTTGCTCCAGTGTAAGAACAATTTATGAATTGCAATATGAATTTTAATATGAATGTAATATGAATTTCCCATAGGTTTTCACTAGGTGGCGCAGTACCTATGGGTGCACGTAATGTCTCTTACGTGCTTCCATAGGGCGCAATCCTGAGTAACTACGGGGAGTCCTTGCTCCGGTGTAAGAACAATTTGCTCTGGATTGCAATATGAATTTCCCATAGGTTTTCACTAAGTGATGCAGTAACTACAGGTGCACGTAAAGTCTCTTATGTGCTCCCGTAGTTACTCTGGATTGTAGGGATAATTACTCTGGATTGTACCTACAGGGTATATTTATGCGCCATAGTATGCATTCAAAGACAAGCAATGATGGAATGTATGTATCACACTTTAAATACCAATGTAGCTTCCATTGTGAGTGGGAGCATAATAAGAAAGGCCTAATATATGGATGAGACAGAAGGAAAATTCTTGTGTTCTTTGTAGAATGGTTTGCTCCAACACTGCATTAGTAACATTTGAAATAGAAATCACAAGAGGGGTCAAGGAGAAAGTTGATTCCAGGACTAGTACTGCACTTCCCTGGGGGAGTGGCAATACAGGCAAGGGAAGAGATTATGTCATCTGTCATTTAATGTGATCCATTTCAAATGTTAAAGTGTAAGGAAGCAAAAGGCTCATGCTACTGATGGAAACCTTCAAAGAGTTGCTAAAGCAGTTTCACATCAATATGAAATTCTGAGGTATTTAGAAAGTAGAGTGTCAGGAAAGATCAGAAAAAGTATGCAAAATATTTATATAAAAGTTAAGTATTTTGATATTTGTAAAGCAGAGAAAAACAAAAAATCCTGATACCTGTACTGGCTTTTTGGGAAATTTACTCTTGAAGCAAGTCTTTGTAGGGGAAGGACAGGAACATGATACCCAGGATTGTGTTGTCTGGACTTTGCAGGAGATGCAGGGAGCATCTACAGCCCTCTGCAAGTTCTCTGAAACTTGCAACATTCAAAACAAGTGATTGTAAAGCACCTTCTGGAAATCAGAAGTATTCTGTGATTATTTCAAACACTCAAATCATTGGGGAGCCCTGCAGAGAGTTGTGTGGTGCTTCCATGCACCTCCTACAATGTGTTGGAGCCCTGTGTGAGTAAAAGCAGTCCTTCTTGCTTCCCTCAGCAAAGCGACCCTAAGGATTGGAAAATTGCCTCCCTTTCCCATTTCTTAAAGGAACATTGAATCTTTACACAAAGTGGTGGGTCATAACACACCAGTCTGAGTACCACTGCCTTATACTATAACATGACCCCCAAAAAATACCTTGGGCAAAATCATATAGGAGGAAGTGGTACATATTTCACTAATTTTGGGGGGGAGGGGAGGGGGCAGAGTCCAATATTCCCGTGCTTTTTTAGTCTGAAAAGAGACAAGTATTCGTATTAAATTCTTTATACAAATGAACATACAAAATATATTCAATGTAACAATTACAGAGAACATAGACAGTGCACATCTGCAGGCAAGAACAAATGTCCCAACTCAAAAGCAGGTGAATATCACTGGTTTTTTGGCTTTGAAGCTACAGTATTTGCATATTCTTCCTCTACAATTAA
This sequence comes from Cryptoblepharus egeriae, assembly GCA_030015325.1. Lineage (NCBI taxonomy): Eukaryota > Metazoa > Chordata > Lepidosauria > Squamata > Scincidae > Cryptoblepharus > Cryptoblepharus egeriae. Next base: position 7,804,457 of record JAREYC010000004.1, read on the forward strand.
GAAATTGTATATCTTTTATGTGACTTTGATAGTGCACATGCAATGCCTCTGTGGTAGTTGTTGCAATCAAAGCCAAAATACCTTATAAAGTGGTGATTATTCATTAAAAACTACATTGATCTAGTTACCAAGGTTAAGCAATGAAAATAATTCTTTAGTACCATTTCTAATGGTTAATATGTAGGACAAAAGACGTGCTGGTTCTAGTCCATGTACGATCCCTCTAACACCAGGTACAATTTCAGCAGAATAAAAGATAAGTTAACTCCTCTTAACAGTTAGTGCAGCATTCTAACAGTTAGTGCACAGCAAATGCTCAGTATAGTAGTGATACCTGTTGGGTTTAAGCATTAAGCCAGAAACTGTACACCTGCAGCTTCACCACATGAACTTTTGCCATACACAGTGTTTCATTTTTAGAAATCAGTGCTAAGCAACCAAGTGCAACCTATTTCAGACTACTAAAGAAATAAAAAAATCCTGACAAGCCCAAAATGATTGAAATCCTCAAAAATCCAAGGAAACCCTGTGAATTGTAATACATAAGATTTCACAATTAACTGAGAAAATCATTAGATTTTTCTTCTAACCTACGGAAAACAAAACTGGGGGATTTTTACACATTTTGACCAGTTGCTGCAGGTTAGAGAGCTGTATATGGCCAAATGGTTGCATATCAACCTTGAGAAACAATATCATCTACCATAGTTGTTAAAGATCTTTACCGGTACTTTACAATAAAATTAGCAATACGTATAACAGCATTTTGCTAGAGTTGTTCACTTTGGATGAAATAAATATATCTGTGAATTCCTTTTTCTTGTTTATTTCATAAAAATTACAAGAAAGCACAACCTAATATGAGTGAGTTCAAGCTAAATTCAGTAGAAACACACTTATAAGATTAACAATAAATTCTGGCCAAAATACTGGGTTTTTAAAAAAATATTGAAGCACAGCTGATAAAATAAATGGAAGAATATCTTATAGAATTTGGAAGAATGATTAGAGTAATTTACTCTTACCAGTGAGTGCCATAACTGCACAATATTTTAAAAATTAAAAACTCAATTTTAAAGAAAACCATTTAAAAGTACATTTATTTAAAAACTGGGGCAAGAGCAATATAAAAGAAATAGAGCATAATAAAATAAAGTACAAAATATTTACTTCCATAATTTAATATACCACAAGCCCTTTTCTCTTTACATTCCAATTCTGATTTTGGTTAAAGTTATTAACATTTGTTAAAACTTAAACACACAAACACAGGAAAACTAATCCACAATATAAAAAGTAATCTCTCTCTCTAGTCTGTAAAATACAAAAACATAGTTAATTATGTTTTATTAATAAGAGGTTGCACATCCTAAACAGATGCAGTAACTGTTAATTCTCCTGCCCTGACCTGCTCATTGTCCATCAATAAACAAGATGAAAAGCAGCAATACAAGGAAATATTGTTTAATTCATCCACTGGCTGGAAAGGTTTGCAGGATTTTGAAGCAATAAGGCATTTTACTTCCAGTCAAGTGAATTTATATGTAGACTTGGTTAAGAAAATATCACCTTGAATAAAAATTGCCATAATTAGAATCTTTATACAACCAAAATATGAGAGAGAGAGAAAAAAAAGAGAGAGAGACTTCTGTTTTTCATTCAATGAATGCCAGGTCACATTTTGATCTGCATTTTGAAAACTACATTTTAAAAACTACATTTTAATGAAATATTAAAATGAAAATATTAAAACATTTCAAGACACTGACATATGATTATTGCTAAATAGAAAAATGTCTCTTCAACATTCAGGTTGAAAAGGATAGTGCAAATAAGTTAATCTACCATATTTTACAGGCACTCCTATTTTACTGTACAAGTGGGCAGACCCTGTATCTGCAGGTGTTGTTCCATAACAACTACCTAAACTCCAAATTTCAGTGGAATTCCAAAAGAAAACTGAAACATTTTCATAAACAGAGATAAAAACTGGCAACTGTGTTGTCGATAGCTTATAAAAACAAAGAGAGGAGCAATGTAGCAATAAAGGGATATTAGCTTACCTGACTTCCATTTCTCTAGAACTGACAGCACCCTACTGACATGCCCTACTGCAATTAGTCAATTCTATAGATTTTGCCAGGTGCTGCACAAAATCAGTTCACAGGGAACCAGAATATTGAGAGAAACATGTAATATTTTAATTAGCATATGAAAGGATATGATTCATAATCCAGTGTTTGAGTAAGAACACCAGTCAAAACAAACTCTGCATTGTGGACATCTGCAAGTATAAGAAGAAACTTACATTCAGACAAAATCTGTGCATGGAATACTCTTATGATGTCAATACACCTGTTGGCATGGGAAAGCATGTAGCATATCCTTCATAAACAGATTTGACTAAGATACTGATTGAGATTTGCTAGATCAAAGAAAACACACTGATCAGACTGCGTATGGTAACAGAGGCACATACTCTTGCTCAACGAGTTTGTGATATTGTGACGTAAGGGCCAGCTTACATTAGGGGCACCTGGGTCCCAATTACTGACCTATGCAAGCTGTGTCAGATTGATGCAAAATTGCAGCTGGTGAACTGGAAGGCATGAAAATGGCCACTTATAAGCTGGAATTATGCCAAGTTAGGCTTTGCTGCACTTTAAACATGTCTTCAGCATTTAGACTGATAATGCTTTCTTGCTATGTTGGGATTCTCTTTGCCCATTCAATTAGTGATCAATGGTGTTAGAAGTTCAAACTTCTCACATTGACATTTCTCACTAATTCAGTTTCCCCACTCCTTACAAAATAGAGTTTTATCAGAAGCAGGAACTGCAGAACTAGAAAGATAGAAGCAGGAACATCTGCCAAAATGAGGCATAAAGAAATAAAGTTGCATTGGACCTTGGTTCAAGTCCTAAATTCTCAATTTATCCCCAAATCCTAAGTAAGTAGGGGAGCACATAAGAGACTTTATGTGCACCCGCAGTTACTGCACTACCTAGTGAAAACCTATGGGAAATTCATATTGGTATTCAGAGTAAGTTGTTCTTACACCAGAGAAAGGTCTCCCCATAGTTACTCTGGATTTTGCCCATTAAATATGGAGATGGATTCCATAGTATGCAAACTGATACTAACAATTTAAAGATAATCCTTAAAATTTTAGGAGGAACAGTTGGACATTTGAAATGTTGTCATGCTGCCTCTTCTTGATGTTGATACCAGTAACCAAGTATGTGACAGAAATGTGGATGGACATTTACACAGTTACACAGCTAACTTTGAAATTTTCTACTGGTCCTTTTAAACAAGTGTACCTCTTGATTGTCAACATTCATAGATTTGTGACCCTGCCACAAAACATGACCAAATAAAGACAAAGAAGTTAAAAACCAACACAACAACATGTGCACAAATCCTTGCAAAAACCCAGAATGCCACCACAAGATACAACACATTCATGTCTGCTCTCTACCCAAACCATTTGACTAGGAAATATTACTGGAGCTAAAGTTCCCTAAACCTGTCTTTAAGTTCCAGTGTAATATGGAAATGTTTTACAAGGATAACTTATACATACCTATACCTCTAGCAAAGTATTCTCGACATAAGTGAAGGTCATTTTCACACGAGATCAGAATAATCTCCGACAAACTCTAAAATTAAAAGAAACTGAATCAGCTAAAACAGATACACTTTTAAAAAGAGGAAAATAAATTATAGTAACACTCACTTTATTTTGTTTGTGTTCCATAAGTTTTCGGAAAGATGGCTGTTTGGAAAGTACCTTTCCTCCAGCACATTCCACAATAGATTTCATGGTAGAAAGGCTAGGGCAAATTCCAGGTGTAATATAGAAGTATTTCCCCTAAAATAAAAATATAATTATGAAACAAACTACATTTGTGAAATTGACCAGAAACTCCACTACCAACTCATTTGTTAATCATCTATTATTGGCAATACTCTTATTGCTACAATTATTTCTAATACAATAAATGACTGGTGCATATCTTCACAACAAATAGTACTCTATCTGCTGTATTTATATATAACCTCCAATACATCCCTTCTACAACCCCAATACATTTGGCTGACTGCTGATGAATAAATGCCTTTGAATTATGGTGCTGGAGAAGACTCTTGAGAGTCCCTTGGACTGCAAGGAGATCAAATTGGTCAATTTTGCAGGAAATCAAAGGACAAATAATGAAGCTGAAGCTCAGCTATTTTGGCCACATCATGAGAAGGGAGGACTCCTTAGAAAGGACCCTGATGCGGGAAAAACTGAGGGCAAAAGGAGAAGGGAACGGCAGAGGATGAGACAGTGTCAATGAGGCAATGAACATAAATTTGGACAGACTTAGGAAGCTAGTGGAGGATGGGGGCCTGGCATGCTGCAGTCCCTGGGGTCACATAGAGTCGGACACAACAATTAAACAATAAACAGTACATTCAAGGAGCATTACTATTTAAAATAGTAAAATGAAAAAGGTTAAAGACAAAAAACAAATTCTCTTGATACAGATATATCATCAGTATCCTGCCTCAAATCCATTATAAGGAAGTTGATTTTGTTACATATCCCAAGACTAGGTAGTGTGTATGTGTTAAAGTATACAAAAAGGTTGATCCAGCTACATAAAGTGACAAGTGCAAGAAAAGTTGCTGATGCAGACATATCTAGCTAGTAGTGATAAGATAAATTACAAAATATTCACTCCTGCAAATTCAAGTGTGCCAACATAATTAAAATTAAACTGTAATTTTACACCTGCTGAGCAGAGAAAAGTCTCATTACAGCCTATAGCACTTTCCCCAGAAACCTTATTTTTCTCCACAGTACTCACAATTCTCCTTCATACATTTTAAACAAAAAATGACACTTCTGCCAAGATTAAATATGGCAAATCATCAGCCAATAAAGTACCAGACAGCAACTCTTAAATGCATGGATGTTCTGGAATTAACTGATTTGTAGCTGTGTAAAAGTCTCACTAGAATATATTTTTCCAAGAAGAGGAATTACAACATGTCTTTTAAAAAATAAAATAGAAGTTGTTCAAATAAAGATTCCAATCTTGGCAGCAAAACCCATCCACGCTTTTTACTTTTTAAGTCTGTATCATAGGCATTAAGAATAAAGAAAACAAAATGAAGACAGGTACAAAAGACTTCACACTACCTTGATAAAGAGATCACTACAAAGCTTAACTTTGTGGTTAAAAATTGATAGTTGATGCTACTTCTGATTTGATAAAACCACAATTTGCAATTTGTTCTCTAAAGAACTCCACATTCCATGAGGAAAACATACACTTATGCATTTGGTCCAAAGCCCTGTGCCTTTAAAAAAATCTACCTTAAATAGTGGTGCCATTTGTGCTCTTTTTAGAGACTCTTCTAAACTGAAACAGAAGAGAACTTCAGCTTCTGCATCTCTGAGAATGTAGTTTTGCTCTTCTAAAATAGAAAAAAAATTGTAAAGACATTCATTAAAAAGGTGCAAATATATTCATTACCAATACCACAACATGGTCAGATCCAACCACTTCTACTTGCACAAGGTACCCAGCTTCTGGTAAAACTCTGATTGTTCCCCTTTTATCCTGATAATTTTGTTCCGATTCTTTTCTTGCCTTTTTAAAAGTTTGCTTGGGACCTTTCTATACTATCTCACAGGAGTCTGTGGTGCCTCAACATTCTTATTATACAGTGGCCATTAAGCTTTATTGTTTGAGCATAATCTTTTTACTTTCAACTGACTGAGGACCTGGTTTATAGCCTGACAGTGACACTACCTAATTTATCCGAGCAGGAAACTCCAAGTATCAAATACCAGTTAATCCTGCTTTAGCACCCAGATTATATAAAGTGAGGCATCATACGACTTCTTCAACCCAGGACTAACATTAGAAGTATCTTCAAAGGCAGCCCAACATATGGCATATTTCAGTAATCTGCTTTCGACATCACTGAGGCACAGGTCACTGGCAAGATCCAAATGATTCAGGTGTGGTTGCAGCTGTCAGATCAGCTGAAGCTGAGCAAAAACTACCCTTGTCACAACCACCACTTGGGAATCCAGGAGCAGCTGTGCATCCAAGAGAAACCCTAGATGGCAGACCTACAAAGAGTACAACCCCATTCAGAATTGGATAATAGCCCAAAACTTGATGGAAAGTTATTCAGTGATGGTACATGGTACTAAAGACCTTGAATTTCCAGCCACATGGAAGGTTTATACAGACTACAGGGTTCAAACCCCTTTACCTCACTATTCACAAGTAACAAGACTCTATTTCAAAATAATGCACACCCTTTTTTCTAATCTAATCTCATGTTTAACGCATCAGGTTATTCCATATGTTGAGGGGAAAAAACTGTTTTCAATAGCATGTTACAGTACAGTCCAGACAGGACAGCCCCCATTTGCAAAGGAAATGGCAATACTTTATTTTTATTAAATACTGTAGTTATTTACCAAGAATTTTTACTTACCTATAAACTTTTGACCTTTGAAACACTCTTCTAACCATTCTGGAGTTACTATATGCTTTACAACTGAAATTGCTGTTAAGAATTTGACAGTTCGGGTCACTTTACTGGCTATTAGATGCGTGCACTTTTGGGCAGATTCTGCTACTTCACCCCCAAGAATGTAGAGTTTCTGTTTTAAAAAAAACAGATTAGAAAAAAATTATAACCCTTCAAAGTAGCAAAAGTATGATTCACTTATGCCACACACCACCTGCTATTATCATAGCCATGATTACTAGAACATGTGAGCCAACTTCACTGAAAAGCACTGTATTTGGGGTGATATTGTTTATATTGATGGCATATAAACCCACAAGGTATAACTTGATGCAATGAACATAATTACAAAACTATAAGCAGGCCTCCATCAGTCTTGAAAGACTATGGTATTGTGCTTGGCGCTGCATACGCTGCATGCGAAGCACGAAAGCCTGGGTTAGATTGTTATGGAGGATAGGCTGTTACCCAAGCAGCAAATCCCCCCTCTCCACGCCACTGAATTAGTCCAATGGAAAGGCAGAGCCAATACGATTGGATCCAGAAAAGAAAATAGTTGCTGGAGTAAAAGAAACTTAAGACAAAAAGAGAAAAGTCACCTTGATATACTGATGCACCTGGGAAGGTTCAAATCCTGTGAAGAGCACAACAGGTGTTAACTCTGGTGTCAGTTTTTTAGTAGGTGCTGGTAAGTCTTCAATTCTATAAGTATGAAATACAGTTTAAATTAAGCACAGTATTTTTAGATTTGAAGTTTTTATTTAAGACAGTTGAGAAACCAAGTACTGTATTGCAAAAATAAAAAGCTTTTTATTTAGTAAGTCCATATAATGCATAGACATGTCCTACAAACAGGCACATTTTGTTTTACAGGCTTTACCTGTCACAACAATCACCAATTTATCCTAGGTATTTCAAACATAAGGCCCATATGAGCTAGACACTCCTGCTTTAGTCCCTTGACACCACCTTTCACAATCATTTCCACCCCATTTCTTTATCCACAAGTGTATATATGAGTTTAAGTGCTTTTAGTTTGCACCTCCCCGCACCTCCCAAGTTCTTTGCCTCTACAGTGATACATCGCTTAAAAAGTGATCCACATAACAAGCAAAAATTTCTCTAGGATTCTGCTCACATAACAACTGTTGCTTCACATAACAAACACACTCGTTGGCAGTTGGGACAGACGCGCTAGCCGGCAGCCCTTTAAAAAGCATCAGGGCTGCCTAGCGTGCCTGCCCATAGCGAAAGCAACACTTCCACGCTGTTCCTCCTGTGGCTGGACGTCCGGCGGGGAGAGGGTCTGAACAGCAGTGGAGGGATGCACCTCAGGGCTAGCCAGAAGGAAGCAGGGGAGAGAGAGGCTCAGGATGAAGAGAAGGAGAAAGTGGAGACCTTTGAAACTATCTTTGATTGCAGCCTCCTAAACATGTCTACTCAGAAGTAAGTCCCATTGTGTTAAATGGGCTTTACGCCAAGGAAAGTGTCTTTAGGATTGTAGCCTAAGTAGACTTCATAGGATCATGCATATTGGATGCATGTTTTGAATTCAATTCCAATGTTTTGTCATCATTTTTATATACAGTTAATATTTTTATATGAATATTTTTTGGGTTCTGGAACCAATCGTCTGAGTTCCCATTATTTCCTATGGGAAAATCTGCTTCACATAAAGAGCGTTTCACAAAACAAACATGCTTCTGGAATGAATTAAACTTGTTATGTGAGGCACCACTGTACTTCTATTTATCCACTCCCTACCATCACTATCCCCTTTAATCTTCTCTCCAGATAAAAATGAGATACATGTAAACATCAGCTTGCTGTTAAATATTCTGATACGCAGTTAACTAATTAATTTTGGTAACAACATGCCATTCACACAGAAATTTGTTGATTACTACTAGCTCACCTTGGTCTCTTGGTTGAAGGTTGAACTGCTGACTCATTTTGCTTTGGTTTCAGCGGGACTCTCACATCCTGCAATTAGATAATATATGTATGATCTCTTTCATTGATTTTCCTAAGAACTAAACTATCTATTGTTGTTTCACAATGAAATAACAATAAACCGCTGCAGTGGATGCTACCGCAAAAATCCACAACATATCTACTAGCCTAGGTACTCAGTACTTCTCACATTTTGAGATTAAAATCCTTGCATTTTATTGTGTTAATATTGTGTTTCATCCGTTATAAAAACCATTTACAGCAGAAACGTCACAAAAATACAGAGATGTTAAGGACAAATTTTATAGTTTAGTTTTCATGAATACAGCTATGCTGGAATCCTTTTTCAATTGGAAAGCTTTTTCACTTAGTACCTTACTCTTAAAAGGATCTATATATGTATTACCTATGTAACTTTTCTAGAAATATTTTCTTGCTTTCTGCAAAAAAAAGTCTGAATGTGAAACTTGTTTTTACACACAAGAAGGAATTTTATGTTGCAACATTCAAAAATCTGCATTTTACCTCCAATGCGACTTAAGATTCCCTTTTAAAATAGCAATAAGGTCAAATAATGAGACAATATGGAAAAGGTGCAACCACCAACTCTCATACAACTAATCCAAAAACGCAGACTGAAATGGTTTGGCCACATTTGTAGAATGAACACCAATTTGCTGCCACATAAGCTCCTCTGGTAAGAGCGACCTATCCACTGGAGGATTCAGCATTGGAAAAAAACACGGCTAAACCTGGTTGAGGAAGACCTAAGGAACCAGCGACTGACCACTGATGAAACTTAAAACATCGCCGTCAATCACAAAGAATGGAAGCAATGCACAAAACAATGCACAAAATCCAGCAGAACCAACAGACAAATCCAGCAGCATACTGGTTGAGAGGATGACATCTCCCCATTCACCAGCTAAGGATTAAAGGAGGACAAAAACTCAAAACTCATGTCAACGTACCATTAAAACTTCTGGCGATACCTTTAATGGCACTCTCCAAGCATCTGGCGAACATAAAAAGGAAAGAGCAAATAAGAATTAATAAACACTTGCAGTGCATACACACACATATATACTGATTCAGTACATCCAGTTTCTTTGGGCCGCTAAGAATAGACACACATAGACCTAGAATTTTGTGCGATCATTTGGTGTAGAAAATGCAGTCAAAGATTATATGTGCCATCTTTTGTTTCATGTACTACTGTTTTGCATCAAATCTGTGTATCGGGAGAAGCAGCATTCATTCAAGCACATCCTAAAATACACCAGGTACAATACGACTACTGCTGTACTATCATAGTTTTTTGCTGAGAGCAGATTTTCATTATTTACAGATTTATATGACTACCAGGCCTGCTTACCCAGGAGATTTAGAACTAGATGCTGATTGGGAGTAAGTGGTTCTTGAAGGCTGAATACAGTGTATCGATTGTGCTGTATTTGCCGCAATGCTTCAAAATTTCCAAGCAATATATCACACAGCCACTGGGCATTCACACATGGTATTCTCCACTCTTTGGCTTTCTCATACTTTAAGCCATTAGCCCTTTTAATAGAGGTAAGAAACAAAGTTAGAACATACAAGGTAAGAGGTAGGAACAAAGTTAGAACATACAAAGTTACACACAAGTTAGAACATACAAATTCCTATTTTCAGCTTTTCATTCCATAATCTGCATTTTAAAATTGTGACGATATTATGTATATTGTAGTTCTACTAAATATGATTAGTGGATTTTTGACCCCGAATGTTTTGTCAGATTAATGAACAGTTTCAAGAGCTAATAAAGCTCACCCTGTCAGACAGTTGCATTCAATCCCAAAGCTATAGTAGATTAGATGGCAACAACCTTTTTATTTTTAAAAGGGAAAAAATGTAATTTATAACATGACTTAGAAAAGGGGTGTCCAAACTTTTTGGCAGGAGGGCCACATCATCTCTCTGACACTGTGTCGGCTGTCAGAAAAATGATTTACATTTCAAATTGGAATAAATTTACATATAAGATTGTTGGAGACATTACAATTTTGCCAACGGACCAGATGGAGGGGTCTTGCCGAGAGCCACATTGAGGCTTGCCTATGGCTGCATTTGGCCCCATGGCTGGGTTTTGGACACCTCTGGCTTAGCCATACATCCAGAAAAAGTATGTCAGTATTGCTATTTAATTTGATACAATGCTAAAAACTAATATTTGGAAAAAGGTATGCTTAAATATCTTCCACATAAGAGAAGCACTTGTGCTCTGCATTATTATCTATCCATATATTTATCCCTGAATCACTGTCATAAACCACTTACTCCTTACAGATGAGAACCGTATTGCTGCGACAAAGATATCCAGTGTACTTAGCACCTGCTAGGTAGGCCATCAGCTTCAGATCATCTCTGTCACTATCAACAAAGCCTGTCACTGAAATTATCTAGTAAAGAAAAACAATTGTTAATACAAAAGTAGATCAGCTGTTTCATACACAGCAGAATACAATTACACTGACTTTTCAAAGAGCAATTAAAAGATTAGGCAAGCCTTTAAAAATAACCTGCTTACTATAGTAATGTAATCAACCTCCTTCTCCAGGACTTAGTAGAGCTGCCTTTCAGCTGGGAGGCAGACCCTCCCCTTCTACCTAAGAAGAATACAAAGTGTTCCCACTAGCTTTGTATTCTGCATGTGGTCAAGGCAGAGGAAGAGAGGGAACGGTCTGAAATGAAGCTGTTTTAAGCCCAGAGAGGGAGATTGACCGATATGGATATGCCTATATACTTTTAATAGCAAAAAGCATACCCGCGTTGCGGGAGTAACATTTCCCCATATACCATCCCCCTACGGTGAATCAACACCCCATGCGCATCAGTCCCCCATGCGCAACATTCTCCCGTGCGCAACATCCCCCCGTATGCATCAGTGCCCCATGCACAATTTTTCCCCCATGCACAACCTGTGCGCATCAACACCCCATGCGCATCAGTCCCCATGCGCAACCTCTTCCTCCGAACAACATCCCCCCAGTGTACCAGGCACCGAGCACCAAATTGGCTGGATGTTGGTCAGTCTTTCATGTTAAGTATAGGACAAAAACACATTGCACCCCTTTTCAGCCCCCTTAAGGGTTAAATTTCTCCACATTGGTTCTTGGTGGGTGTTGATGTGACAGAAGGAACTCCCTCCCAGAATTCCATGCTTCTAGGTCCGGGGGTTGGGGCGGAATGTTGATAAGTCATCAATACTCCAATGCAAAGTATAGGGAGGAAAACAGTTGCACCCTTTTTCACCCCCTTCTGGTTGGAATTTCCGAAAACCGGTTCTTAGTGCACCCCTCTGTCACGGAAGGAACACCCACCCCAAATTTCACGCTTCTAGGCCCAGTGGTTTTGGCAGGGCAGTGATGAGTCAGTCAGTGAGTGACTTTTCTCTTTATATGTATAAAGAAGATATATAAAAAGGTAAAGGTATCCCCCGCAGGTTATACTGCTAGTTGTGGCCGACTGTAGTGTGGTGCTTATCCAGTTTCTAAGCCTTTAGAGGCAATGTTGTCCAAAATTTCCATGGTCATGGGATACTACGACCAACGTAGTTCTATCTACTTGCATTTGCATGCTTTGTACTGATAGGTTTTCAGAAGCTGGACTAAGGACAGGAGCTCACCCCATCTTGTAGGACCCAGGTTCCGAACCCTGGCCTGCTGCTTGTCACAGTGTCTTAACCACTTGTGCCACCACTTGTGCCACAGCCCTATATACTTTTATATATATATATATATATATATATATATATATATATATATATATATATATATATATATATATATATATATATATATATATAAATATGAATATTAAATGTTTTGTTTATTTTTGTATTTTCCAGATTAAGCATACAGCAAAATAAATACATACGTGCTAACAACAGAGCCTACTAAAGAAAAAGACATATTTAGTTTTCTTACATGTTGAGAACATGGTTTCCCTCCTGGTGGAAATGCTACTGGGAAATGAAGAGCTCGATGTGGAGGCACCATTTTTTTCTTTTTAAGAACAGAGTTCAACCAGTGTGCAGTTATACATCTTTTTCGTTCCCTCAAAGCCTACAAAACACACAAACAGCAGGATATTATCACTGAAGGTTTAAATATTCTACAATGTACAATTTGTACACATCTAGAAGTGCCTTATACTGAATCAACTATTTTTCATCTAGCTTAGTTTTAATCTATGTGATTGACAGTAACTCTCCAAGGATTCAGGCAAAGATCTTTCCAGTTGCAGAAGCTAGCGACTGAACTGTGACCTGCTGCATGAAAGGTATATGTACTCAGTTTCCTCATTACAAGCTTTTTTGCTCTTGCTAGACTACTTGAAGAAAAAAAATACCTTCAGATTTCATCACTTCTGCTAATCCAATGGAAAGCAAGTGCAAATTTGATTCTTCTCTGTCACTTAGGACTGGATAATTAGAATTAGAATTCTGTTTTTCTGGAGGGGGGAGATGGGATGGGATCTAGAACAGATCTAAAGGACCCACCATACTGTCATAAACTGTATGGCAGTACTTATTGACTCCTCTATAGGCAGTACTTATTGACTCCTCTATAGACAGAGGAAGAGAAAAGCAAAATGGTCAGCATAGATACTTTAGGTCAGTTTTCTTCCCTTGCCCCCCTCTCAACTGGAAAAAAACAACCTGAAATGACTGTTCACAAAAGTGCATTATAATACATATCAGTGGGTGAAGACTTCCCGTATTTACCAGGAAAAGACAGAACAACTTCAAAGCACACATGAACTCCTATAGTCCCTTTTTGGGTTTTTGAACTATGTGCTAGTGTTATACACAGTTTCACATTTCAGATTCTCTCAATATCAAAGATTCTCTCATATAATTAGCAATAGTTTATTTTAAGTTATGTAATTTGTACAAGTAAATTCTTTACAACATTAATATAAAATGTAACCTTACTTACTAGCAAAATTAAGGACACAATCCAGAGTAAAGGCACTGAAGAGAGCATTGGCTGGGCTGCCCCAATTGTTCTGTATCCAGAGCAGAGGGTTATGCTGGCTCCAGAGTCAGGAAACCTGGGCAGCCCTAGCTGCTTCAGAGCATGCTAAGTAGGCACCAAGTCAGTGACACCTGGGGCGGGCATGCTCCTGAGGAGACCCCTCTCAGATCACACTGAACAAGGAACAGCTGTGGTGCATGCCTTATAAGGAAGCCGAGAAGTTCCTGACAACCAGTAACAGCTGCAGCATGAGAAAGCAATACAGCAGTACCTCTAGTGGAGGGTGGATGTTTGGAGTGGCCTGCTGTACCCCCAGGTTAGTGGCTGCCGTATTTGTGCCATATCCTGAGGTTGAGAGGCAGGGGTTGCAGCTAGGCTGGCCAAGAACTCAGATTTTTGGTCAATACTGCCATTCTTACTTGGGTCTTATCATGGACCCCTAAGAGTCTACTCATTACTATACCTGCTCCCGAGGTGGTATAACTCTGAGGAGCTGGAAGAGGGCATTTCTGCCCTGGAAACAGGCTCTGGATACAGAGCATTGCTCTGCCCTAGGCAATGCTAAACATGCCCTCAACATGCCTCTCCTGGACAGCATAGGCTGCCCCAGCTAGGGCAGCCCACGTCCACCTGTCTTGGGGCAACCTATGTTGCCTTACTCTGACCCAAGCCTTTTCCAGATTGACTAAGGTGGCCCATCTTGCAGTTGGGTCAGCCCAGTGATAGACAGGATAACCAAGGTGCACTTCTGGAATGTGCCTTTAGTGCGTTGATTCCAAAACTATGTCTTTAAAATATGTCTTTAAAAGACAACTAGACCTCACACTAGGAAATGCATTTTTACTTCTTCACGATGTTGACATTCAGCAGAATCAAATGAAGTGTTTGTTATAACCCACAGATGTCAAAAACAGGTCACCATATGCCATTTTGTCTTACCTGAGCATACATATTACTGACTTGACTTTCACAAAGAAGATGTGTACATCGGCTTGTGAGTGTAGGATCTACCGTACCACCATGTGTTTGGATTATCTAGAAGACCAATAAAGATTACTAATCCAGGTTTCTCTTTAAACATTCTTTTGTACCCACATCTACATCACACTTCCAAAGACTAAAATAGCATTTTCAAAAAGATAACATAGCAAACCTAAGTCAATGTCAACATTATTAAAAATACTTACAGGCAATATCCTACAATCCAGAGTAACTACAGGAAGACGTAAGAGGAACTTAGGCTGCAATCCTAAAGGCACTTTCCTGGGAGTAAGACCCACTAAACACAATGGGGCTTACTTTTGAGTAGACATGGTGAGGATTGTGCTGGTACTCTGGATTGCTCTATGCATTTCCCATAGGTTTCCCATAGGTGGAATCGTAACTATGTTGGTGTAAAAGGTCCCGTAGTTACTCTGGATTGTATTCTAAGTCTTTTTGGGAACCATAAACAATATTTTTGACATGAACAATTTTGGCTGGTGGAACTTGGATGTAACCGATAAAAAAGAAATATACAAATTACATTACATTTGAAGCAGATGGAAAAATAAAAAGTTTACAACCATAAAAGAGAGTATATTTTTAGTTTGAATGAACATTTTTTCATTAATCAATTTATAAAGAAATTCATTTTACCATTTTTATTCTGAATAATAAAACTCTCTATAAAACGTATTCATTCACAGCCAAAACAAAGAGGAAACATAACTACTTACCCTTTTCCACGTTGCCAATAACTGTTTATCAGACATCTGCTCAGGGTAATCAGCAATTGCAAAGACACAGCCAAGTAAGAAATAATCTTCAGGTACTAGAAAAGTAATAGAAAATACTCTAGAACATTCTCTCTTAGGTGATAGTTAATAGCTGCTTACCAGCTGTAACATACTGATGTACTGTTTGTTCCCTCACTCATGGTTTTCAGACAACTGGCTAAAACGATTCTCTTTCAGATAATCTTTCAGACTTGGTTGTCTGAATGATCTTGATTATCTTTTAGTGCTCATTTGTCCATGTTTTCAAAATTAGAATTGTACATTGCCTTTTAGACACACTGGGTTAAAATGTGAAATAAAAATGTTCTAATAAAAACTATTTAACAAACTCAGGCCTCCACAACCAAGAACAAAATGAATTACTGGTAACTATTACTAACTTTCTACAGATGGATCATGTCCGAACAACTGATGTTGTTGCAGCTGGGGATGTTGTGGTGGCTGAACTGGAATTTGATGCTGTAGCGTCTGAGGTGTTTGAGTCAAGTGTTGCGATGCTTGATTTTGTATTTGATTTTGCATTTGTTGTTGCTGTTGCTGCTGCATTCGTTGCAGGTGTTGCTGTTGTAGCTGTTGCTGCAGGTTTTGTTGTTGTTGATGCTGTTGTAACTGTTGTTGAAGGTTTTGCTGCTGTTGATGCTGCAGGTTTTGTTGCTGCAATTGCTGCTGCTGCAGGTTTTGCTGTTGCAACTGCTGCTGCTGTAGCTGTTGTTGCTGTAACTGGTGCAACTGTTGCTGTAAAGCATGCTGGTGTTGAAACTGCAATGGTTGTTGAGGGCGATGCATTTGCTGTTGGGAATGTACCTGTTGGGGAGGAAACTGTAATTGCTGTTGGGAAAATTGGTGTTGATGAACTTGTTGCTGCTGCTGCTGTTGCTGCTGTACAAACTGATGAGGCTGTTGTGAGAAGGGTTGCTGAGAAATCTGAGGCTGTTGTAGCTGCGGCTGTGGCTGTAATGGCATGATTTGTTGGGATGGTAGATGCAAGAGAGGATGGTGCTGCTGCTGCTGCTGTGGTTGATGTTGTTGTTGCAAATGTGTTTCTGGAGTTAGTTTAACTTGGCTAAGCATCACTGCATTTGAATGTCCTTGCTGGCTATGGTTTACCTGTTGCTCTAAAGTTTTTGTAGGTGCTGAAAGTGATTGCAAGATCTAGAAAACAAATGTGATGCTTGTAACCTTCACATTTTTTTTTGAGAATTTCACAGCATATAGCAAATGTGATAAACAATTAGATATGCATAATATAAGACCTGTATTTTGTATCGAAAGCAATTTCAAGGCAAAACTTTGGTTGTCTCAAATATAAGAAATTTATTGGTTAAACAACACCTAAAATATACTCCATGCCTGTTCTTCAGGGTAGTGTTAACAGGTCAACAGAACACTGAGGACACAACCCTAACA
Source organism: Cryptoblepharus egeriae (assembly GCA_030015325.1). Classification (NCBI taxonomy): domain Eukaryota; kingdom Metazoa; phylum Chordata; class Lepidosauria; order Squamata; family Scincidae; genus Cryptoblepharus; species Cryptoblepharus egeriae. The sequence goes on from JAREYC010000004.1 coordinate 7,821,156, forward strand.
TCAATGGTAGAGCTAGGCTGAATGGCCTACACTGTATCTGTGTTAGATGCAGGCTGGAGGTCACCTCAAGGTAAGGGGATATTTTCCCCCTTACCCTCTGCAAGCCTGAGCCTGCCCTATGGCTCTCTACCACCTATTTAGGCTGCCTGGTCTATGACGGGGAGTTAGGATCCAGTGTGCACTGCCACTGCTGCTCCCAATCTGCTTTCTTTGTCCTTGCTCCATCCAAAAACTCTCCTCCCACCCCTGGAACATCTTTCTGACTCCATCTCCCATCGTCTGTGCCACCCACTGAAAACCTACCCCATATGGTCAGTGCAAGGGCTGCATCCAGCCAATACGGACAGATACAGCCCTCTAAGCCAGTCCAATTAACTTCCAAGTCAGCATGCATATGCTTTATGTCAGTGACGGCAAACCTTTTACAGTCTGAGTGCCCAAACTTCAGCCCAAAACCATGAGCATGCCAGTGGGCAAGGAGCATGCAAGCCCAGTGCGCATGCCCAGAGTTCTGGGGATGTGCATTGGGCACAAGTGCGCTCTGCTCAGAAGAGCACTTTGTTCCTTTTCAGAGCAGAGTGCACCAGTGTCAAGTGCTGCTTGGGTGATGGTGGGGTGACCTGGCTCAGAAGTCAGCAGAGAGGAATCTGTGTGCCAGCTATAGCATGCATGCTATAGGTTCGCCACCACTACTTTATGGCATATCCGTGATAGTTGGGAGTTGGTGCATTTAGCCTGGGCCTGATCAGCCTCAAGTTTGGACAAGGTTGCCCACTGTATGGCCAAGTAGTCCAATATTAAGTAAAAATAGGTAAAGCAGTGTAAAAAGAATGACTGCTCTTATTTTCTGTAACAATGAGTATTCATGTTATTCTTCGTGTCAATCACAAATGGAACTACAAACAAGTTATACATCACAGTATAGGGGAGGAGTCTGTGGTTTTGTGTTATGTCTGAATCCACAGATCATTGATAAACACAGTTGGGGCCACTGATTCACTTTACAACAGTGTTATATGACCAAAATACTGTCCAGAGAAACATGCTAGCGCTGCCGTTTTTGAACCCTTAAATCAATTACAATTATTTCAACGGAACATTTTTCCTATACATTAAATGAGATTAAAATTACCGGTACTTTAAAATGAAGAGCTTGAAATTGTATTGTCTGACAATTTTCTAAGTATTTCTTAAAGTCAGCTCCCAAACTGTACTGAGGGCGTTAACCTGCAATTCTAGCCATACTTTCCTGAGAGTAAGCCCCATCGACTATAATAGAATAGACCTGCACAGGATTGAACTCTCAGTTTCAACTTCAACAAGATGCTCAGTCAATTATATTTATATATTGCTTTCCAACAAAAAGTTCACGAAGTGGTTTACAGAGAAAATTAAATAACTAATGGACTCTCATGGACTCTCTTTTAATAGAGTCTGTATCTGCAAGGGAATTTTCATTCTAGTTTTTAATGGGAGTGACAGCAATGAACTTACAACTAGATGCATGGCTAGGAATTAGTGCCACGAGGGCAAAGAAGCTGTTAACAATAATTGATCGTTCATATGGGAGACAGAACCATTCCAACTTGGCTAGAAAGAAGCCAGAAAATCTTACAAGAAACTTTGGATGACAGACAACATGAGGAAACAGCTAACTGAAAACAACTCTATTGAAGCACGTGCTGGCTGGGCACACAGAAAAGTCAGAGGAGAAACAGTCAGTTCCCTTTCCACATAGTTTTGGTCAGGTCCTGTGGCGTTCCCATACTGCTTTTGATCAAGAAGCTAAACATGCCAGTCCATTGCAGTATCTTCTCAATGGTTGCTAACTCTTAAATTAAAGACTAATTGACACACTAATTAAAGCCCTTTTGATCAACAGAAAAGATGTCCTCAATTCATCAGGAAACAAATTCAAAAAATATTACAAAAGTGCCAATAAAATTGCAAATGGCAAATACTGTACAAGGAGGCCCCTTATTTGCAGATCCCATATCTACAGTCCTATCTGCAGTTATAGGATCAGATCAGATTTGTGGGGTCCTCCTCCCCTGCTCCCCTTGCCTCTAGAGGGTCTTTTGAGCCCAGCAGAGGCTATCTGCATCTACCATCTCCTTCCAGTTTTTCAACAAGAAGCAATTTCCAAGTCAGAAGTGATTTTTTCAATGCCTTATACGGCCGGTTTTCTTTCCTCAGAAGTGGAGCAAATTCCTTGGTATATGTGGTTTTGCATAAAAGCAGGGGAAACCCTTGAGGATAATAGGGCACTCCTGTACTCAGCTTACAAGAGACATTCCCCTTCTTCTCACACACGTGAGTTTGCCCAAGCTAACTGGGCAAGAGGCATTCTTTCAAGTGGGTGCTCCTCTTCTATTTAGCAGGAAGAGAGTAACTGGCCCTATACACACCAGCAATGTCTGTTCTTGTGGCTTCTGCTGGTGTTCTTTTGCATTTTAGACCGTGAGCCCTTGTGGGACAGGGATCCTTTAGCTATTAATTTTTTCATTTTCTTATAAACCGCATTTTGAACTTTTTAGTTGAAAAGCGGTATATAAATACTGTAGATAGGTAGATAGATGTGGGAATACAGTAAAAGGTAAAGGTGTCCCCACAGCAGGTTGCCCTGCTAGTCATGACCGACTCTAGGAAGCAATGCTCATCCCTTTTTCTTAAGCCATAGAGCCAACGTTGTCCAAAGACACCTCTGTGAACATGTGGCCTGCATGAGCATGGAAAGCTGCTACCTTCCCACCGAGGTGGAACCTATTTATCTATTTGCATTTCCATACTTTTGAACTACTAGGTTGTCAGCAGCTGGGCTAAGGACAAGAGCTCACTCCATCTTGCATTACTAAGGTCTTGAACCACATACCTACATCATCACAGAAACAGAGTTGGAAGGGACCCAGTGGATCTAGTCCAACCCGCTGCCTGTAGCAGGAAATCCTTGTCTTGTAGGGACCCGGGTCTCCTGCCAATCTTCAGATTGACAGGCACAGCACCTTTAACCACTAAGCTACTGCATCCCTGTACTTCTAAAATAATACCTTATGTTACAAAGAACCATGCTTTTTTACTTCACAAAAGTTGCAAATTTTTTTTTAGAAGTTCATTAATTTATACTTTAAAATACTTACATGTGCTACATTGGATGGCCTATTAACTTGCTGAATATCAGCATTATTAGTAATATTCCTTAGTGTCCTTACTGCAGGACTCCATGCAGCCATCACCTCAGGACGTCCAGAACTTTGGAGATTTTGTACTGAAGACATTATATTACTTCTGATTTCAGAGGGCAAAATATTGCCAGGGACAGGTGGAACGTTGGCACACAAATTAATCAATCCAGAATCCTTGCCCGATGGCAATCTGCTTTTTGCTGGAGCAGTCTGTGGAACTTCAGCAGGGGTCCAGTTCAAATTTCTTTCATGTTTTTCAGGGGAGGAGTCTGAAGAATCATCGAACATCAATTCTCCTTTTGTTTTGTCTGCATCAGTTGATTTAGGGGAAAAAGCTTGATCACCTAAAGGTGATCCCTCTCGAGACGATGCCGGACTTGACTTTTCATCTGTACTAGCTTCATTTTGGGAGTACTGCTCTTCATTCTCCTCCTCTTCTTCCTCCTCCTCTTCTTCATATATAATTAATCGAGGATGATAGGATGCCTCATCTTTTTTTGTTTTATCCGATATAGAATCTAAAACCCAGTCAGGTGTCACAATTTTAATGCTCTCTCGTTTGTAGGCACATTCATATTTTTCCTGGGAAAAATCAGAAAGAAAATATGTTCTTCTAAAGATGTGTGAGACAATTAAAACATCTTATATTTTAAACATCTTGATATGGACTGCAAACCTGCCTCCATTCTATACCATTTATGAAGTTAATAATATTGGTTCTAAAAGATATACGTGGGAGTTCCCATATTTGCTTCATTGTGAAGACTGTCCATTTACTGCTATCTAAAGTCACCTGCTTTTTAAATCTGTTAATCTGTTACTAACCATAAGACAACCTGAACTTTTTCCTCAAGATTGCAATATTCCTAACAGCCTTCCATAAAGAACTGTGTCAAATTCTTTTTGAAACCATGCTTTGTGTTATCAAAACAATTCCATCTTAATATGCTTGTTGAATTTCTCTAACTATCCTAAAAGGCTGATAAAGTCTTTTCAGAAGCCAGGTTGACTACATCTCAACAAGTCAAAGGAGCATTAAAACAGGAATACATGATCATATAATCAAAATCTTACCCCTTTTGGTTCAGGCACAATCAAATGAGTGCATTTTTTATTGAGGTTTAGCTGGCAATCCCCACCATAAAAAGTAATCAAAGCCCACAGCATACTTCGGTCTTCAGAAGAAACCTACCAGAAAAGGTAAAATATTAAATACCCTACTTGAAAAGCATTTATTCAGTCTGTGAATGATCACTGACCATCAAGTCTTACCTGAGATAGACAAGCAGCAACTCCAAAAAAGATCTGACAGGATTCTGGGGAAAAACCATTCACTCTGACAAAAGAAGGTCAAAGAGAAATAAGAGTGAAAGTGACTTAAGGCCCAATCCTATTGCAACTTTTCAATGCCACTACAACCACAGTGCAGCCCCAAGGAAAGGGAACAGACGTTCCCTAATCCAGGGTAGACCTCTGTGACTGTTTCCCTCTGCAGGATGCACTGTATACCTTGCTGGTAAGGATGGAATATTGCTGGGAAATTGGATACAATTCAGCCCTTAAACAACTACAGCACTTTTGTCCTACAACTTCACAACTAAAACAGTGTTGGCAAACACTGTTTGCCATACACATACTCATACTCCAATTAAAAAGAATCATAAAGGGATCAGACAGATACTACAGGGATATCAATAGACATTTCCAATGTATTATCCAAGTCATAATGGAAATGAGCATTTTTACCTTCAAAGTACCTAGCTAAGTGTGCAGCCAAACTGTCCACTTCTCCCCCTTTGGATACCCAGGTAGTTTAGGCCCCAAGAATTTGAAAAATCTTCAACTAGACAGTTCTCTGCTGCCAAAATGGTGGCAAAGGAAAAAAGCCTTGTTGGTCATCTCCACCACCAGAGTAGGTTATATCCTGAGTTCTAATCTGTGTTTGTTCAGACTTATCACAAGTTTTCTGCTATCACTCAGAAAATGACCAAACCATTTCATTTCCTGCAAGTCCTCAGAAAACCAAGCAGCTACACCGGCTTTACTAAGGCACAGGTTACTCAAGAGCAAAATGATCCATGGTCCTGGGCATCTTCTCCTTCTTAAGGACATTCAGGAGTTTGAACGAGTGGCTGGCTCTGACAGCAAGCCCTGACTGCAGAAAATCCCTCAATGTCTTTCTTCCATGAGGAGACCCAAGAAAGCATACATAAATTTCACAAGCAGTCTCTCATTCATGCAATTAGAAGACATAGATTGCTTATTTTCAGCAAACCTATAGTTGTATAGTTAATAAATAATGATCAGTTAATAAAAGTTAAAAGAAATTTCACATTTTGAACATACTTGTTCAAACAATGAACATGTCTGTTTATAATGAAAATGTAAAAAAGGCAGAGTAGCTTTTAAATATGGAGTCAGTTTAAAAACAGAGATACGGTATGCTGTTAATTGCCATATCTTCTGAAAAGAGCTACATCAGCAGCATAAAGCTCATGACAAAGGTTTTAAATAAGATAGCACAGTAAGCTAACACAACTTAAAGGATACGGCAGAAGAGCTCCACACTGGACCGACAAAGTCACCCAGGAAGGCTGTAAATATTTTAAAAATGAATTTAGTGAGTAGCTGATAGGTATACACAAGAGTCTAACAGTTCAATTTCTATTTAATGAATAAAGAACAAATGTAAATTAACTGGCCAAGAGTTTGGCATCTTTATGTAATGATTCTAGACTGTTCCAAAGACAAAAACATCAACCTGTTTAAGAACACAGTTAAACAATCTAATTTTATTTCATAAATAGAACCAAATAATTTTCATGCAGCTCTCTCAGCTGTTCAGAGCTGTGAATCCTGACAGCACTACCATTCAACTGGAAAGGGGGTTGAATCAAGACACTCTTTTCAATTCATCAGTGCATCCACCCCATGAACTGGTCTTCTGGGGGAGGGGGAAGATGTGTTTCCATGGAGGGACAGATCTCCTGGTATGCCCATCAATATATTCTGAGATGCCAATCTTAAATAAACAGCTGAGACACATATGCAAATGCATCTGATCAAGATTTTAAAAATTTCAATTTACAAATAGCACCAGAAATACTATAAGAAAAGGCCCCAACTGCAGCAGGAGACTATAAGGTTTCAATAATCCTTGAGGCAGATGTCCTCCTGCCACATGCTACGTAGTTTTTTAAAACCTTGTATTTAAAGTCACATGAATTTGCATTCAAATGTAACTCTACTGTTAACATTTATGTAGTCCTAATCAATCCATTCACCATTCACTCACTTTTACTACTGGAAGATCAAAAACTTCACGAGATTCACCAACATCTGGATTGTCTCCATCTTCTGAAATGATGTGCGACGCCAGAGCATTATAAGAAACCTCCTTTGCCTTCCCATCTTTCAGAAGCTGAATAACCTAAAAGGCAAAAAATAATTTTTTTTCATTCTTTTCTATTTCTGAAATCACTGATGTTAAAATACCGTCAAATGCTAATGTTAAAATAGTCAAGATATTCTTCTGAGAGGTTAGTTCACACTGCAGTCTCTCTGCCCAGATAAGGTGCTATTTCAGAGAGCTATAATCCGGTAGACGTAACTTCAGAATATGGGATGAGATATTAAAAGTTGAGATATTTACTTTCCCCTCTGAGCTGCTACGAGCACAATCCTATCCATGTCTACTCAGAATTAAGCCATTATCCTCAGTGGGACTTACTCCCATGAAAATGGGTTTAGGATTGTAGCCTATGTCCATCTCTTGCTCTGACCACACAAAATGCACACTACTCACTAGCGTAGCACTACGTTGTGAAACAATGTTGTGAAACAATTTCCAATTTTCATTTATAGCCTGCTCTGTGAAAAAAAATCTGTATGAAAAATAATTGAATTCAACACACACACACACACACACACACACACACACACGCCATCTGAGGTAATCCAATCTATATATGCAAGATACCTTCTCAGCTTATTCAGCCTCCTTTGTTCTACTTGAAGACCTTTTGCCAACCTGTTAGCACTTCTGGCACTTCTGCCTAAGGCACTCTATGAGCACAATCCTAACCAAGTCTACTCAAAAGTAAGCCCCATTATGTTCAATAGGTCTTACTCCCGGGAAAACGTGTTTAGGATTGCAGCCTATGACTCCTTCTATTCTTGGGGTTAAATAAGAAGTGTCTTTCGTGTAGCAGCATGAACCAAAAATCCCAAAGGACACATGTACAGAGGATCAAAATATCATAACCATCCCTTCAACTACATCTGTACCAAAATACTGGATTCCCCCCACAACCATTTTGCACATAAAGTACTTATCTTATATGTAAAATAAATCTTGAGTTATAAAGGATAATCTGATCCAATGTTTTTCAATTTTGGAGTTGCAAACGCTCAATTGGGGGGTCGTGGCAATTTACAGGAATTAAAAAAGGTTGACACCACTGGAAGAGAACACATCAAGTAAAGGGAAGCATCTGGCTTACCCTCAAATTACTACTGTAGGAGACAAGAATCTCAGTCCAGCTCAAGTTCTAGGCAGTGTTGATAAAATGGCTTTCACTGGTGTAAGGCTTCATGGTAAACCATGCTCTCTCAAAAATATTTGGTTGCACTGAACAGTTCTGGGAAGGTGTTATGGGGGCAGGGAGTGAGCAGCAATGGGGAAGTCAGATGTCAGAGTCCTAGATGGGGTGTGGGATTGATGGTGGGGCTCCCTCCTTTTTTGTCCCCATTTGTCCACAACTACCATTTCACATGGTCCACCTCTTGAAGTATCACAAGTAATGATACTTTGTAATGATTGTAATGATAATGATGATTTGTAATGACATCATCACCAATGCAACCAATACAAGTAGAAGGCTCTGGCTGGACAAGTGGTCAAAACCACATGTCACGAAGCTCTGCTCACCAAGGTGAGTCCTCTGCTACAACGTTTCTTGATGTTTGCCCTTCACCCTGCCAGCCTATTTGAAGTACCACTGGACATAACTGGTGGTGACATCATCACCAGTTATTTCTGGGTAGGAAGGCCAGGTCTAATACAACCACCCCCAGAAAGAAGCTCAAGGACGACTGGAGAGCTTGCTAGGGAAAGCATGCTAGGGAGATCTGGTCTGGCAAGCTGAGCCTTCTAATACTATTGTTGTGGCATGTTCCTGGTCTTGCTGCCAAGCAGCAGGTGTCCCAGTCCCATGAGTACCACCAGATGCCACCACAAGCACAGCTTGTGGTACCTATACCACTGGTTGAGCAACACTGCCATTGGTCGCATCACCTTGTTGGTCTCACTTCTTGACAGTGGGGGGAGGAGATCTGGGGGTCCTGCAAGTGCCACCATAACACTTCAAGTGCCACTGTGGAGACACTTTTTCAAGTGCCAATAGCTGAGAAACAGTGTGGTAACCCAGACAGGATCCAGAACTCCAGGACATGTTTATGCCCCAAATAATGTAAATAGAGGAACATCTGTGCCACGAACATGTTGTCACCCCATGACACGTGGGCAAGACCAGACTCTTACAACACATTGTGTCCAGAAGAATCCTTAATGTGCAGAGTGGGGAGAAAGGAGGCGCTTAAGGGTGCACTCCCATTCACACTTTGCTGGGAGTAAGCCCATTAAACACAGTGAGACTTACTACTGAGTAGACAGCCATAGGGCTAACATCCTACTTTCCTGGAAGTAAGCCCCATTGAGCACAGTGGGGCTTACTTCCGAGTAGACATGCCTGGGGCTGCCATCCTAGTTTCCTGGGAGTAAGCCCCACGGAGCACAGTGGGGCTTACTTCTGAGTAGACATGCCTGGGGCTGCCATCCTAGTTTCCTGGGAGTAAGCCCCATTGAACACAGAAGGGCTTACTTCTGAGTAGCCATGCCTGGGGCTGCCATCCTAGTTTTCTGGGAGTAAGCCCCACTGAACACAATGGAGCTTACTTCCGAGTAGACAGGCATGGGGCTGCCATCCAACTTTCCTGGGAGTAAGTCCCATTAAGCACAGTGGGGCTTACTTCCGAGTAGACAGGCATAGGGCTGGAGCTTGCAGCCTGAGGGCAAAGGGAGTGTATCCCACACCTGTGCCGAGGGAGGGGTCTGTCCTGTCAGGAGAGAGGCCAGTCGCGACTGCCCCGCTCAGGAGCCCAACAGGGGCTCTCACCTGCGGGGGGGCAGAGACGGCCCCCCGTCAGGCCGCTGAGGGGCCTGGAGAGGAGCGGGTCGGGGACCAAGAGCCACGGAGACCTCAAGGGCCGTTAACGGTGAGCACTTCGGCGAGCGAGGCTCCCCTCTGCCCTCGGAGGGCCCGACCCCTCCCTTCGCGAGAGAGGAGTCAGGTGGGGGGGAGGACTGGAACGTCCCAGGGCGGAAGGGCGCACTGCTGTGTCGCGGGAGGGGCTGAGGGGGCTCCCTCCCGCACCCACCTTGGGGTCGATGTCCCCCACGGCGTAGAACTTGACATCCTTGAAGAGCTCCGGGGGCACCTGGGGCTCCCCCTGCTGCTCCTTCGTCATGGTCTCTCCCGGTCTCCCGGCGGCGAGCGCTGCGGGGGCTGAAGCGAGCGAGGGCTGCCCGCCCCCCTGCAGGCCTGGGTCTCCCTCTCGGCCCTTCCCCCCCACCTCCGAAGCAGCAGCCCAAACGCGGGAGCTGGGCGCGCGCTGAGGGACGGACCATTTTCCTCAGCCCGCGGGGGAGTCGCGAGCGGGTGAAGAAGGCGCGACTGACGCGGAATCTCCACACGGGCGCCCCGGGTGGCCTCAGGCAGAGACCGAAATTCTGGTCAGGGACGCGGGACCTCCCTCCGCCGCATCCCTTGACCGCAGCGCACAGTGAACACTTCAGGGGACGCTTCTAACCCCCCCCCCACTGCACACAGTGGACTCTTCCAGATCCCGTGTTACCGGTAGTAAGAACAGCGTCCTCAGCGCTAGCCCCGCCCCTCCTGTTTCAGACGCCCTGATTGGACAGCCTGGCTGCTCGTCATCAACCAACATTCGTCTTCCCCGCGCACCACGCAGGCTCTGCTGTCACCCCCCGTAATGACGTAACAGCCGTGGGCGGAGCCAAGCATGGACGGGGCGGGGCCAAACAGAATGGACTGCTGCGGGCGGGGCCAAGCTAGGCTGTTCAAGCTGCAGTGCTCACTTACCTGGGAGTAAGCCCTATTGAATACAATGGGGCTTACTTCTGAGTAGACACAGCTTAGGCTCTGAGGCCAGGGGATTTACTCCTAGGTAAACCTTGCAACATAAATTAACAGCCAATCTTATGCATGTCTACTCAGAAGTAAGTCCCATTGTAGTCAATGGTTCTTACTCCCAGGAAAGTGTGGATAGGTTGTAGTTTTACTCATGCAGCACAGTCCTAAGTGTGTCTACTCAGAAATAAGTCCCATTGGGTTCAATGGCTGTTACTCTCAGGAAAGTGTGCAACTTACATTAGCAACACCAGCCCATGCTTGTCTACTCAGAAGTAAGTCCCATTAGAGTCAATGGCTCTTTCTCCCAGGTAAGTGTGGATACGCTTGCAGCTTTACTCATACATTACATTTCTTAGTGTCTACTCAGAAATAAGTCCCATTGGGTTCAATGGGGCTTACTCCCAAGAAAGTGTATATAGTATTGCAACTTAAAGTAGCAGCACAATCCTATGCATGTCTACTCAGAAGTATGTTGCATTGCATTCAGTGGGGCTTACTCCCAGGAAAGTGCTCCTAGAATTGCAGCCTAAGAGCACAATCCTAACCATGTCTACTCAAATGTAAGCCCCATTGTGTTCAATGGGTCTTACTTCCAGGAAAGTGTTTTCCCAGGAAAATGCTCCTAGAATTGCAGCCTAAGAGCACAATCCTAACCATGTCTACTCAAATGTAAGCCCCATTGTGTTCAATGAGTCTTACTCCCAGGAAAGTGCTTTCCCAAGAAAGTGCTCCTAGAATTGCAGCCTAAGAGCACAATCCTAACCATGTCTACTCAAATGTAAGCCCCATTGTGTTCAATGGGTCTTACTCCCAGGAAAGTGCTTTCAAAAGAAAGTACTCCTAGAATTGCAGCCTACCATTTCTACTCAAATGTAAGCCCCATTGTGTTCAATGGGTCTTACTCCCAGGAAAGTGCTTTCCCAAGAAAGTGCTCCTAGAATTGCAGCCTAAGAGCACAATCCTAACCATGTCTACTCAAATGTCAGGAAAGTGTCTTTAATATTGCAGCCTTTGGCTGCAGTCCTAACCCCACCTTACTGGGTAAGCCCCATTGACTATAACTGGCCATACTTCTTAGTAGACATGTGCAGCCTTCTGCTCTAAGTTTCTAGATTTATGTTGCTTTTCCTTGAATTTTTCTTTTGCTTTTTTATTCTCTTGTTCTTATTAATGGTCTGCTTACTTCAATTTATGCATTGCCCTGTAGTCCATTTTGATTAAAGGTGAAATATAAATTCTTAAAACTAATAATAATATTTAATAATAAACAGTAATTTTGAACTGCCTTTCTTATCAAATGAATTCTCCTTATTTAATCCAAGGTGCTTGAATGACATTGAATGAAAAGCAGTTTCTCTTACCTACATACCTACATCACAGAAGAAAACCAGTACTAACTTTCCTCTACCATCTTCCAGTGGGAACCATAGTCTGTGAGATGCATATGCACCAACATCCTACCCCCCCCCCCCCGAACATGAATCATAGAATCATAGAGTGGGAAGGGACCTAGTAGGTCATCTAGTCATCTAGATGCAGCAGGAATTCCGCCTAGAGCATCTCCAACAGGTGCTCATCGAGCCCCTGCTTGAAGATCCCCAGTGGGGGAGAGTCCACCACCTCCCTTGGCAATCTGTTCCACTGCCGAACCGTCCGAACCGTCAGGAATTTTTTCCGGATTTCCAGCCGGAATCTCCTTTCTTGCAGTTTGGACCACTAACCCAGTGGAAAGAGTACCTAATGCAGAGTTCTTGGCATCCTCACCAAGCCACAACCCCCAGGATTACTTGGGGAAGACAGCGTAGACGTGGCTCAGATTTTTCACCACCCTTGGAAGTATGGCGAGAGGAATCAATGCGCTGGCCCTTGTGGCATGTGTTGCAAAATTGGAAACGTGAAAATGAATACAAGTGTCCCTTGTTATCCACTACCATTCAAGAACCTCCCATGGTTCTTTAAACATCTGAATAAAGAAAATCTACTTTCAGGTTTCTTGCTCCTCTATATCACTTAGCAATCCTAATCATGTCTACTCAGAAGTAAGTCCCAATGAGGTCAACGGGGCTTACTCCCAGGAATGTGCCTAAAAACGCTGCAATCCTAAAAACGCTTTCCTGGGAGTAAGAGCCATTGAACAGAATGGGGCTTTCTTTTGCGTAGATGTGGTTAGGATTGTGCTCTTAACTGAATAATGTAGTGCCTCAAAATCTTCAGGGGTTTGATTCTGGGACTGAAAAATGGAACAATTGCTTGCATGACTGCCCTCTTTACAACAGTAGAAAAGCAGTTTTTAAAACTGTGATTTGCAGTGGACATTCGTGTTGAGTCAAATCTGTGTATAACAAGGTTGGACCTGAATTCTTTGGCCTCTGCCTTTGGCAAGAAGATTAAAGACTACTGAGAACTTGTGTCTTCCAGGAGGAAGAGGAAGGTCTTCCATGGCAAGAAGAAGGTCCTCTATAGGGAGTTTGTTCTCCCCCAGCCAGCCAGCCAGCCACCCAACCTTCCTGCCTGCCTTCGTCCCAAACAGGAGGATGTAGTCCGAGTTCCAACCCTCCCCTCCCCCAAAAGAATGGGGCACAAGGTGTTAGGTTTATGGCCATTTCAAAGGCTGCAGCCAGACACACAGATGTTTGGGGAAGTCGAAATGGTGATGCAAGTTGAGGCTTTAATTAGTGTTAGGAAGTACAATTTGGCAGACTTTTGCATTTCAGACAGAGTAGGGCTGACTTTTTACTACCAACTTTTATGGATGTTTGGGGAGGCCTTTAGCACTTGTAAATGGATAACAAAATGTCCAATAAAGTCTGTCTCCATGTAAAGAAGAAGACAGGGCACACAATAAAATAGTCTCAACAACTAGATTAAAAGACATCAATTGCAGGAGATTTCTGATCAAATCATGAAAGTTGGAAAAGTTTTTGTTTTCTAAAATCAAAGTTTTATAGTGTTTTATGTTTACTTCTCTCCCCCTTTGTTGTTGCAAAACGTCCTACAATATCTGCAGTGTTGCACTCGTGTATGGTAAAAGGATTTCAGTGGAATTTCCAACACATAACAGGGTACCACGTTGCCCCAGTCCGGAGAATGAGAACGAAGAAAGCAATATGCCGTTCAAAAACTCAGGGCATGCATTTGTGTGCAAACATCATGTGTACAAGTTGTCATGCAGTGATGCATATGGTTGTCATCTCTTGTTTCTTCTGGTATTGTTTTGCAATTATGTTGTACCCGCATTTGCCATAGTATAGTGTCTACCGGTGCAGTGGGTCTTTGGATTACCCTGCCCACGTCTGTGTAAACTGATCCTAAGTCTATTTGTTCAGAAGTAAGTCCCACTGAGCTCTAAGGTAAAGATGCATAGGATTGTCACAGCTTTTGAATGTGATGCCAGTGTCAGCCTCAGCTGCAGAACCAATACTGATACATGTACGTAATTAAAAAGAACAACTGAGGGGGAGTAGCGCTCATGAACAAGCTGGACTATGGACGCAATCCAGAGTAACTACGGGGAGTCCTTGCTCCGGTGTAAGAACAATTTACTCTGGATTGCAATATGAATTTCCCATAAGTTTTCACTAAGTGGTCCCATAACTACGGGTGCACGTAATGTCTGTTACGTGCTCCCGTAGTTACTCTGGATTGTAGGGTATGTGTGGGAGGTGGAGAGACAAGTTTCCCATGCTGTACTCCATGTATAACTTTCTGCAGATGCTTGGGGGAGATGGGGGGGTGAACTTATTTTATTTGACTTGTTTAAAGATGAAATTCCTGGTCTCTGTCACTGAATAATGGACATGTCTGATAGGTAGGTTCCTCTTCAATCTACTCAGTAAAGCCATCAGGGTGATGGCTTTAACTATAGGATTATTGCTGTTGTGAATCTTCGTAGTATTTTACAATCATGGTCACTGACTACCTTCCTCCTTCAGCCTTTTGACTCCTCCACTATTTTTTTCTCCATCTCTAATGTGTGTATCTCTGACAGCTTTCACTTCATGCATCTGATGGCATGAACTGTAGTGAATGAAAACTTCTGAAACAAATTCATTATTCTTAAAGTTGCAACAAGACAGTTCTTTTTGCTGCTGCAGACTAACAATAATATCCCAAAAGCTTTACCTTTCTAACTCACCAAGAGTAATACCCAGTTAAGAACGCACAATGCAAAAACATTGTTTTATTATTTTTTCTTATCCCTAATATTTTTACATAAACCTCTATGTGATTAGTATGATGGCAGTGTCAGAATAAACCCCTTTGGTCTTTGAATATTTATTCAGCAGGACAAATCAGGAGAATAAGAGATTCATCTGATATTTAAAATCCCATTAACCTGACAGCCCTCTTTAAAATATCTGATGTTAACCATGCAAGGTCAGGGCACTGCACATGTATAAATCATCGAGAGCCATCTCCGAAGTCAGTTGGCAGCAAGGAAAAATCCTATTAATAAGGTGTCAATCTTCGCTGTAACTTCACTTCTTGGCCAATTATGATAAAGATCTCAGAATGAAGTTTAATTCCATCTGGAGCATGGATATTCAATAAGAGGAGAACAAAGGATAAACCCCTACAAACAGAAGGCAATTTTGTAATGTTTAGCTGTAAAAAACATAATTTTATTTCCAGTAAAGATATTTTACAACATTTACAATTCTCAAGCTTAAAAAAGCTAACAGCACAATCCTAACCATGTCTTCTCAGAAGTTAGCCCCATTGTGTTCAATGGGTTTTGCTTCCAGAAAAGTGTGTTTAGGATTGCTGTGTAAATGATACAGTGATCAATTTTCATGTGAAATATATATACATACCTAAATTGCCGCGTAACAGAAATGTAGAATGGATTTAATTTTTTAAATTTTGCTTTTTAGAAAGTTGGAAATAAAGCAATGAGTTAAGGTAAATAATAACAACTGATAAAAAATATTAAGATGAAGGCACAGGTCAGATGAAACAGTATGTATTTAAGTAAGATTCCTCCAATTTTGGTTTCCTTGCCATGGGCAACTGTTTGAGACAGCTGTCTTTCCCCATAAAATATCCAATTTCCTCCTAGAGAAGTCAGTGAAATTTAAGTTGCTTTTATCCTATGGAGAGATTTAATTCCTAATATTTTGGAATAACAGGGCTACATTTATAATGTAGTGTTTCTCTTTTGGTGTTAGTTTCATCAGGACAGTTTTAAATGAAGGTTTTGAGTAGCATATCAGGGTTGTTGTCTTTTTCTTTCTTCTTTTGTTTGCCAAACTATTTGAATTCAAAAGTTTTGTAAATAGTTAACTTCAATTCCGTAAATTCCATTTCTAAGTTTATAATCACAAGCATGATTTGCTAGATGCATTTAAATATACACTATAATTTTAAACATAATATACTTAATTTCTAAAAGAAAATTACTTACATACACATTAGTTTTATAAAAAATATAGATTGAAAATGTGTTTTCTCTGAAAATTCTTGAATCTTCTGATTTACAGACATCCAAGAGTTTCTTTTAAACATTACCAGAATTTCTCCCTTTTTAGAGCCTATGCATATCAGGACAGCTTCAGAACCCAAAATAATGTGTTTTTTATTTCCAGGAATGTTTACCTTGCTTGGTGCAAGTGGTTAAGACACTGTGCCTGTTAACCATCAGGCCAGGGTTCGAGACCCGGGTCTGCCCCACAAGACAGGGTGAGCTCCTGTCCGTAGCCCAGCTCTGCAACGCAGCTGGAACCAATAGTATCTGCTCTGCCTTTCCACTGGACTATTTCAGTGGTGTGGAGAGGGGGATTTGCTGCTTGGGTAACAGCCTATCCTCCATATCAATCTACCCAGGCCTTCGTGCTTCACAGCTTCACAATACTATAGTCTTTCAAGACGGATGGATGCCAATGCTTACCTTGCTTTCCATCAAAGGAAAATGCATGGAGTTGCTGACACATTTTAAATGCATATCAATCCACTTCCTTCTACCACTTGGCACTGAGAGAGTGTGGTAAAGTGGTTAGAGAGTGGAGCAGAAGACCTACTTTGGGATCCCTGTTGAGCTATGATGCTCGCTTTGAACCAGACGCTATCAGCCAAATGCTGTACTGTGGCAGGCTGCCCTTTGAGAACCATTGTGCTGAAGGGATCTGTGCATCTGTTGTATTTGCCAAATAAAAAAATGTTTTAAAAAATGCAGATCTGCATCGTATCACCTTTAGGGACATCAGCCAATTTGTTTGCCCTCGAAGCCATCCCTTTCCACCTAAATTTCAAACAGAAATTGCTTGTTTTGCTCTAGTGAACATAAGCCTCAACTCAATCTGTGTTAATAATACATAATCTCATAGCAACAGCTGGTTTCCTAGACATCATTTTCCAAGTATGTACACTTATACAGCATGCAAGAAATATTTTATTTTGGTATATAATCTGTGGAACACTGGTGAACCCACGTTTGAAAGGACATTGGTTTAGGACTTTACAGATCTCATAGTTAAATGAAAACATCTAGGTCAGTGTGCATTATTAATATACGCTTAGTTACAGTCCAACCGGAGTATTGCAGTGTGTTCTTCTGTGGGCTACTCTTGAAGAGCATCCAAAAATCATGGGTGCTCGAAAATGCTGTGGCATGAGTATGCACCTATGTATGGGAACATGTCACTCCCAAGCTGTACTAGCTTCATTGTTAGCTAGTGAGTGTACTTCTGCATTCAGTTTACAAGGTTGACTATGGAGGTACTCAGTATAGGAGAAGGAGGGAGGAGAAGAATAAGCAGGTGGGGCAAATGTTGTAGGAGGTTAAAACTTGGAACAGTAGCTGTTATGATGCAGCTACTCAGGTAGCTGGACCCTCAGGTGAGGACCCTCAGGTGAGGCTGAGGACCCTGTCTGAAAACCTAGCAGTAGGTGCCCAGAGAAGTCATCCTTTGAAAAAGCAGGCCATTTAACCCTTTAAATCTAATACCTGTATAAGACTCCAAACAGAAAGTGGGTGCAGTGATTTAGCTAAGGCATTTGGCACCAAGGGCACAAAAACTTTTAACCCAGTAACACCCTATATGACATTTTAGAAACCTCCAAAAGGGTATTTTCTAGGGCACTTGCTAATTTCTTTTAAGGGCACTAGCTACCTTCTGAGATCCCATGTACCACGCCTTCAGGTGATACTGTGTTTACTCGATTCTAATGCACCATCCAATATAATGTGCACCCTCTGTTCATAATCAAAATACCCCATTTACTCAAATCTAATTAACCATTTAATCTAATGCACACCCAGATTTTGGAGACTAAATTTGGCTGAAAAAGGTGAGTGTTAGATTTGAGTAAATACAGTATTTTAGAGGCTTCCTAAAGGTACTTAGTACCTTAGGTTTTAGTAATAAGGTTTTCTGCAAATCATGTAGTTGGGGGCAATGTCTGTACCCCTTGCCCCCCATTCGCTGTTCCACAAACAAAAATTTCTCTAAGATTCTGCTTCACGTAACAAACTGTGCTTCACGTAAAGAACACATTTGTTGGCAGTTGGGGCAGACGTGCTGGCTGGCAGCCTGTTTAAAAGGTGTCAGGGCTGCCTAGTGCACCTGCCCATAGTGAAAGCAACACTTCGATGCTGTTCCTCCTGTGGCCGGGTGTCCGCTGGGCAGAAGGAGAGAAGAGGGAAGCAGCTCAGGGAGCAGGGGAGAGAGAGGCTCAGGATGGAGAGAAGGAGAAAGAGGGGAGACACTTTGAAGGTGTCTTTGATTGCAGCCTCCTAACCATGTCTACCCATAAGTAAGCTCCACTGTGTTAAATGGGTCTTGCCAGGTTCCATATGCCCTGGAATTAGATTTTTGGGGAATAAGTTAATAAAGTTCACATATCAGAGCCTTAACAAGGTGCACCTGGACTTGGGTGTAACTACCTTACATGTGAGACTGCACATAGCCACACTAACTCTACAATCCAGAGTAACTACGGGAGCACATAAGAGACATTATGTGCACCCGTAGTTACTGCACCACCTAGTGAAAACCTATGGGAAATTTATATTGCAATCCAGAGCAAATTGTTCTTACACCGGAGCAAGGACTCCCCGTAGTTACTCAGGATTGCGCCCTAAGCCCTTAACTCACTGCAGCTGATTCTGGGTGTAACATAGAATCAGTGGGGTATTTAAGAGGGGGCATTCTGAAACCTCAGTGTGGGTTAGAGAAAGAGCATAGAGAATTATGGACTGATTGATACTGGACTGCTGAATGTATTGGACTGACTTGACAATTGCTGAAACTCTGTATGTATGATCCTGGACCGGACTTTGACTGTGAATATTGCTTAATCCTTTAATACAAGTTGCTAGATCTCAGATACCTTGTTGTCTTGTCTTCATTACTAATTACATTATTCTTGGCTTGATCAGTGGTATACCTTCTGCTGTGCCAGGGGCTAATATACCCTATATAGCTCTGGCAGGTCTTACTCCCAGGAAAGTGTCTTTAGGACTGCAGCCTAAGTAGACTTCATAGGGTCATGCACATTGAAGGCATGTTTTGAATTCAATCCCAGTGTTCTGTCATCATTTTTACATCCAGTTAATATTTTTATATGAATATTTTGGGGGTTATGATTTGGGAACCAATCGTCTGAGTTCCCGTTATTTCCGATGGGAAAATCTGCTTCACGTAAAGAACATTTCATGTAACAAATATGCCTCCAGAACGAATTAAATTTGTTATGTGAGGCATTGCTGTAAATCATCTCTGCCTCTCTGGATGTTGTTCGTATCTACAGTGGACGGAGGATTGGAGCTCCCTCTGCTGGATGAAATTCCCAAACCATCACAAGATCCAGAGTGTCTTAATGCAGTGGTTCTTAACGTTGTGAGGACCATGGCCCAGTTCCGTGGAAAAAATTCCCACAGCCTGGGAGATGCGCATGTGCATGCGGCCCCGGAGATGCTGCAGCCAGGGAAAACTGCGCAGGCATAACCCAGCTGTTAGGCTGCACCTGCGCAGTTTGTTCCATAGGCAAACATAGCCTGTGCAGTTGGACCAGGCTACAGCTGAGAGCCTCCAAAGGCTCCCGCCTCCGGTCTTGGACTCAGTGCCAGTGTGGCCCGGCAAGGTGCAGTGGACCGGCACTGGGCTGCAGACTGGGAGTTGGGGACCCCTGTCTTAATGTATCTTTAGAAAATCTCTCCCAATTTAACAGTATTGGATTGTACCTTACGAGCAGCAAAAAAATCAATTTGGCAGAAATGGATCCATTGGCAGAAATTTCTGCATCAATTTGGCAGAAATTGGGGGAGTGTAAGCTGCTTGTTGAAATTCCTATGAAAAGTTACCTAATACTGTTGCAGAGTCTAGAGCAGTGATTTTCAACCAGTGTGATGTTGCACACTGGTGTGCAGTCAGTGATCTGTAGGCCTGCTGCAGAAGTTTAGGGAAAGGATCGTTTATCTGGGATGTGAGGCCCCCCATCAACAGTATGGTGTACCTTCAATTGTAAAAAAAGAAAAAGAAAAACTGGACTTGGGAATTTTAGCAACTTATAAGTGTGCCATGCAGTGATGGGATTCAAAGAAATTAACAACCAGTTCTATACCCATCTGGCGGCCACTTTTAAAAGGCTATTTTTAAACTTTATATGTACTATCACTTGTTAACAACCGATTCTATAGAGAAGATGCGAACCTGCTGGAGCCCACCACTGGACTGCAATGATATGATAAAGGTTGAAAATCACTGGGCTAGAGAATCAATTCCCTGCTTAGCTATGGTGTTAGCTGGGTAGTCTTGGGCAAATCACTTTCACCTGGAAGTAAGTTGCATGAAATCCAAATAACTTTGCTTCCAAGTACTGTGTTCTGATAATTCCCTATGGCTTTTCCTTGGACATAAGGCATAAAGAACATTTGATGTGATACAGCTGCCTTTGGAAACCAATGCTGGTGTACAGGTGTTCAACTGCAGATACTACTGGTGTAACCTAATTATATGTGATTTATTTATAAGCAATTTTGTCTCGAAGCAATTAGGTTGCTCTTTAAATTGAAAGATAAACATCCCTTAAGTAGAAGTTAATGGCTTAAAGGCAGCCTGCTTAGCATGGCAATGTGGCAGACAATTAAACTTGTCTTAGAAAAGTTCTGAAAGGGGTCAGTTTTGTTTCTGTTTCAGCTGGGAGGCAGATCTCCCCTCTTCCCCCAAGTGATAATCACTTCTGAATTGCTGCCTCTGAGCTGAAGCTTTAAGGCTTTTGAAAGGGAACTTGATTCATTGCCTGCCTTATAACCATGGTAAGTAAATGCCTTTGCATAATGCAAAAAATCTGAGTTTCCTAGAACCAAATGTTGCAAATGTGGAGATTAAACCAGTACTTCAGATGGGAGCCCAAGGAGACAGACAGGCTGCATTAATTATCTAGTCCAAGGTCTAGTAACTCCTAGACCTAGAGCACAATCCTAACCATGTCTACTCAAAAGTAAGCCCCATTGTGTTCAGTGGGTCTTACTCCCAGGAAAGTGTCTTTAGGATTGCAGCCCTAGTAGGCAGCTATGAGCTGTAAATACTCATACAGTAAATAATATGTTAATGGAGTCCACTGTTGCAGATTGCGTTGTTAGCCAGGCTTCTCTGTGATACCATCTTCCAGCATCACTTGAAGATGTGAGTGTGACTTTAGTGATAGAGCCCATGCTTTGCATGCTAAAGGCGCAGGATCAATTCCTGGATCAAGCTAGGATGGTATTCCTTGTCTGAACTCTGGACAGCCCCTGCCAGTGATTGCTGGTACTACTGAGCAAGATGGGAATTGGACCTGACTTGCTGCACAACAGCTTAATATGCTAACACCTTTCTCTGGCAAGAGGATTCTTTGAGAAACTATGGATTGCATGGCAGAAGTTTACATTGCTGTTCATTCCCTCCTCAGCATCAACTTTCCAGAAACTGGAATCTTGTTGCTATGCGGAGGAGCCCAATGATGGCATCTTCCGTATGGAACAGGGCTTGTGTAACTCTGGAGATGCTGGATGCATTGCCAACTAACATAGGTTTTACTAGCTGAAGTAAATAAAATTCTGAAGCTATTGATGCATGTGCTTTAAAATCTATACTCTGAAATCTTCAAACTCATTACTCCCAATGAAGTGAAGATTTGATTCTTCAAATTAAGACAGCTATTTAAAATGAACCCCTGATTTATTGTCTTATCGGTCAAAAACGTTATTTAGTAATCTATTGAATTCGTGAGTCCATAACTATCGGTTATTTCTCAGTACAAAAATTAGAATCATTGATTTGGACTCTACAATAAGTCCTTCTTAATCATCCCCGCTACAAAGCGGTAATGAAGAGGCATTAGCCAAGGAAGCTATCATTGGAAGCTATTGTTTCTTTTGTCTTTCTACTGCTTGCCGGTGCCTAAAATAGAGAATTGAAAAAGATTAGGGTTCAAATTCTAACAATGCAGCAGTGGTGTAGCTAAAGGGGGATGCTGTTAGCCTCACCACCTTACAGGGTTGTTGTGAGGACAGCAGGAGGGCAGGAACTAAAGCAGGTTTGGGCATTTTCTTTGGTGTGGGAAAGGCTGAGTAAGAGCACAGTCCTAACCATGTCTACTCAAAAGTAAGCCCCATTGTGTTCAATGGGTCTTACTCCCAGGAAAGTGTCTTTAGGATTGCAGCGTAAGTAAGTAAGTAAGTGTCAGTGTCCCAAACTGGAGATTTCTGAGTTGGAGTCTGGTGGTACTCTTAACCTGGCAGAGGAAGGAACTCTGTTCTAGCAATAAGGGAGCAAAGGCAATGATTGCTCCAAAATGGCACTATGGCTGCAATCCTAAAGACACTTTCCTGGGAGTAAGACCCATTGGACACAATGGGGCTTATGTTTGAGTAGACATGGTTAGGATTGTGCTCAATATATTAGCATTTGCAGCTTGTCCACAGAAACAGGGTCATTTTTGGCAAATGTGGCAACCCAAGAACCTCTGTTGTGTGAGCAAAAAAGTCAATTTTTTTCTTATCTCAGTTGCAGATTTTTGACTTTTTAACAAAGTATTGTGGAAATGTCCCACTGATTTTCTTGGTGCTAGATATCTTTGTTGCCTGTGTTACACTGTCAAGCACAAGCTCTATATCACTTTTTTAAAAAACGGATTAGTAAAGGGAATGTTGTACATTTTGTGTTTTGTTCATAAACTTTTGGTTGCCCACACAGAGCCTGAGATCCAGTAAAAGTCCAATACAAGTTGCATTACAGTTGATCAAGTTGCAAAGCCAATAGCTTTGTGCCAGCATTAGATTTGGTGCGCTTTCCACCTGCATTTGGATGCTGTGCTGGGGACTAACAGTTTCTCTTTCCTCCTTCCGTATGATGAAAAAGGTGGAAGAAGCCCAGGCGTTGCATCAATTACTTGTGCTATGACAGCACAGAGGGCAAAGTTAGAACTGTAGGTGTGACATTAGACTGAATGTGTGACTGCTGTAATGATTTTCCCTCTGGATATTAAAGGCTGTTGCATTTTACACAGAAGTGATTATATTGAGAGACAGAAGAAAACTCCTTTAATGTAGTCTTGTACTCCATTACATTTTCTCTTCATCTTGCTATGTTCTTATCTCCCACTCTACCCACTCAGCCCACCACACACACCATCAAGGCTACATCCCGATCTGACCCAAAGGCTGTTGCGTGGCAAAACCTGGCTGGTCCCACTGTATTAAAAATGCTACTGAAGTAAATCAAATTTTTATACTGCTCAAAATAGGTTATCTCATGATGCACCCAACAAATGGAAAATGAGATTTGCATTTTATTAGACACACTAGTGCTTACCGGTGTTTAACTCCAAGCTAGGCAAAATTACTTAGCTGCTCACTGTTGTAATTGCATTTTTTGCCCCACCATAGCTTCAAGGCTGACAGCTGAGTTAACTGAGTATTCAAGGAAAGTGTTTCCTATGGAGCTGATTTCATAAACATCTAGAAAACCTGACACTGTTCAGATCTTTCCTCAACACAGAGACTGCAAGGTTTTATGGATACAGCTTCCTTACCATGCACTTTCCAGGGCGATTCTTCACTATTATGTATCTGATAAAGAAGGCGTTATCATTAAGGATGCTGCAATAAAATGAATAAGCCAAATATATTCAGCTATTGATTTTTCAGCCTTTAGACAGCAAACTGTAATAAAGCACGGCTCCAGCCGGTGCCATGCTGCAAGACTCCTTGTTACAGCTTCCTCCAAACATACTTCTTCCATTCACCAAAGGCTTGCTTGTTTTGCCAAAACCAGTTACACTTATCGACTGAAGAGTACAATTCAAATATGAACACCTGAAGCAACAGTGGAGGAACTCCTAGAAAATTTCTCAAACACATTTCATAGAATCATAGAATCATAGAGTTGGAAGGGACCTAGTAGGTCATCTAGTCCAACCCCCTGCCTGCAGCAGGAAATCCCCCTAGAGCATTCCCAACAGGTGCTCGTCGAGCCTCTGCTTGAAGATCCCCAGTGAGGGAGAGTCCACCACCTCCTTTGGCAATCTGTTCCACTGCCGAACCGCCCTCACAGTTAGGAATTTTTTCCGGATATCCAACCGGAATCTCCTTTCTTGCAGTTTGTACCCATTGGTTCTAGTTCTGCTTTCAGTAGCAGCTATGAACAAATGAGCCCCTTCCTCCCTATAACAGCCCTTCAGGTATCTGAAGAGAGCAATCATGTCTCCCCTCAGCCTCCTCTTCTCCAGGCTGAATATCCCAAGTTCCCCCAACCTTTCCTCGTAGGGCTTTCCTTCCATCCCACTGATCCTTCTTGTCGCTCTCCTCTGGACTTGCTCCAGTTTGGCTGCATCTTTCTTAAAGTGAGGTGCCCAGAACTGAACACAGGACTCAAGGTGAGGTCTCACCAATGCTGAATAAAGAGGAACTAGAACTTCTCGTGACTTGGAAGCTACAGACCTCTTAATTAATTAAGACCTCTTTGTTAATGTAGGCTTGAACAATTACCTGGGTCATGGACATATTTCATGATTATATGAGTTAATGCTATTTTAAAATGTTCAAAATATCTTAGTATAGCTTAAAATCTTTTTTGAATTAGAAGCCCTCCCTCTTGAAACAGGGAGAAAACCTAAGGCTACAATGTGGGGTTATCTTCTGAGTAAACATGCATAGGATTGTATTGAGTAAACATACATAAATTGTACTGCTTGGTTGCAATTCTGCGCATAATTACTAGCACATTTGCAACACTGTGAGCCACCATTGGTATGGCTGCACCAGCTCAAGTCAAAGATGGAAACACACTGTTAATGATCTACCCGAATTAACCTGAATTTAACGTGCCATCGAATCGAATGCGCACCCTATACTCATAATCAAAACACCACATTTACGCAAATCTAATTAACAACTGAATCTAATGCTCACCCTGATTTTGGAGACTGAATTCGGCTGAAAAAGGTGAGCGTTAGATTCGAATAAATACAGAATTTGTAAACTCTAATCTGGTGTAGTGATTAGTCCCAGATTTGAATTAGTTCCAGATTCAAGGTTGTTGGGTGACCCGAGAAATCTTCAGTCTTTCAGTTTAACCACTTTCACTGGGTTCTTTTGAGGATAAAACAGGGTGGGGAGCAGGTGTACTGTCTTTGGAGCATGAATGCATTTTCTTTCTAATCTAAACCAAAGCAAATCAGTCTCCAAATTGGAAGGAAAAAGCTTTGATGGCATCAATACATGTTCCGCTTTGTCCATCAATGAATCAAGTTCAAAGCATTGTAAAGGTGACTGAGCTGGAGGTTAACAAAGTCCCTGTATTTCTGTTTCTCCTTTTAATCCTGACAGGTCACTCATTTCCATGATGTCAGTTGTTTGCTAGATCCATTGCTAGTTTTCCTGCCCCAAATTGGCAGTAAACAAATCATTTTCATGTCTTGGCATTCAAAAGAAAAACTCCACAAAAGCCAGGGTAATTGAGTTTTAGGGTCCCATCAGTTTGCTGTCATTTGCACCATCTGGCTCCCTGGCAGATTTCAGAGTTGGTTCTGGCACTGCCACCTTCCCAAAATGCACGTCCTCATTTAGAAATACCTAATCATACTCAGGCAGGCATTTCTTATTCCATTTTGCAAGCTGCCTCACTCAAGATATTATGATTGGTATGGATGGTACGGCGTGTTACTCAAAGCAGTGCAATCTGAAAACATAACTCAAACATAGCGTCATCAAGGCTTTGGAGCAATCCAGAAAGTCTTGCAAGGCTCTGTGTGGGTAGGTAAGTATCCAGAAGGAAGTGGGGTGGCATTGCATGATTGCAGACATACACCCTGGAGTGCCATGCAGGGGATCAACTGCACCATTGCAGCCTTAGAAAGAGAACACCTTTGTCTTGTGTTGATATGTACACAAAAGCCTTGAAGCTGCTGCAAACCTTAAAGATGCCCAAACCTTAAAAGGATGACAAGCAGGGGTGGGCATAGACCGGTTTGCTCCGGTTCTGGGGGACCGGATCTTCCAATCCCCCTGACACTGGCGAACCGGCAGCAGCAGGAGGCCCCCAGAACCATGCGGACCGATCCGCATACTAGAGAGGGAGCCGTGCGGCACTACCGCGTGCTCTCTTCCTCTCCCTGGCTGTTCAGGGAGAGCATTGAGGGAGCCCCGTGCGCTCTCTTCCCCTCCCTGGCCGGCCAGGGGGGCATTGAGGGAACCGCGCGCGCTCTCTTCTCCTCCCTGGCTGGCCCTGGCCCAGTGTGTTTAGGGGTGCAGCCAAAGTCAAAGTGTGGAGAGGATTGCAGCCTCAGAGCCCCATCCTAAACAGGTCTACTCTGAAGTAAGTTCCAGTATAGTCAATGGGACTTAATCCCAGGAAAGTGTGGAGAGGATTACAGCCTCAGAGCCCCATCCTAAGCAGGTCTACTCTGAAGTAAGTCCAAGTATAGTCAATGGGACTTACTCCCAGGAAAGTGTGGAGAGGATTACAGCCTCAGAGCCCCATCCTATGCAGGTCTACTCAAGTAATTTTTATTTTTTTAATTTTTTAATTTTTAAATTAAAAACCTCCCCGACCCCTGACCCTGGCCCCGCCCCCTGGCCCACCCACTTCCGGAGAACCGGTACTTGGGCCAGGCCAGGCCCACCACTGATGACAAGGTCTATTCCTTTCAGCCTGGCCTTTCTGGCATACAGTGACATGTTTGCCTACTCATGAGCAAAGCCGTAATATTTCACTTTCCCATAGAGCTCAATGCATATTTTTGATTTTTAGTTTTTTGGCCATAACTTTAGATAGAAAGGAGATATTTCAAAATCAATTTTGGCATTGGAATCTGCGTTTCAATACAAATCCCACGACATATGACATGATGGGGTACTGCACACCATTGCAAAGTTCCAATAGGAAGCCAAAATGGAGGACAATGAAGTCCTTTTGGAGGACTTCTGGAGAGGAGGGTAAAAAAGAGGACAAATCCGGAAATTTCCGATCATATGGTCACCTTGTATGCACAACCACAATTAGAAGATTCTTTCAACCCCATCTTTTGATACACCTCTTTTTAAGGCTGTTGTTGTCCCACCTTTCCAAGTCCCTTGTCTGCCTCCAGATCTAGTCCTGGGGCTCAGAGGCACACAGAGTACAGCCATGGAAGCAGTAGGCATGAATGATAGAACAAGCCCTACTGGATGGGACCAAATGTACATCTAGTCCAGCACCCTGCTTTCCACTGTGGTAGATCATATGGCTCTGGGAACTCCACATGCAAGGCATGAGGGTAATAATCCATCTCCTGCTGCTGTCACTCAGTCTCTGGTCCTTCAGAGTGTGCTGCTGCTGCAGAACATGGAGGTTTCACTTAGCTACCATGGAGAGCCATTGATGAACAAATTCTTTGGGTGCAGCCTGCAAGAGAGGAGATCCCAGCTGGACACCAAGAAGAAATTCTTGATGGCAATGGCATAGCTAGAGGGGGGCAGAGCAGTCAGTCTTGGAGGGAGCCTCTCCCCAACAGGGCCATTCCAGGTGGGGTGACCAAAACAGCCATATGGGTGATAGGGTTCTGTTTTGGTCACCCCACCTGGAATAGCCCCAATGGGATGAGGCTCTTTCCAAGACTGGCTGCTCTGCCCCCCTCTAGCTACACCACTGCTTGATAGTAAGGATGGTTTGGCAGCAGACCAAATTACCAAGGAAGGTGGTAGATTCTCCATCACTGGGCATCCTCAAGCAATGGACCTCTGGAAATCTGCTGGAAATGCTCTAAGACAGTGGTTCCCAAGCTGGTGGGTCATGACCCACCTGGGGAAACCAGAAGCAGAGTATTCCTCTTTAGTAAGGAAAGTGTCCCTGCTCCCTATCTTGGCGGTGACAGTGCTGCATAGATACCACATGAGGCACACTGGTTGAAAATCAGCAGGGGAGAACCTGGATGGCCAGGATGACATATGTCATAAATACAAAAAGAGGACAAAAAGAGGGAAAATGTAGGACATGACAAAATATAGGCACCCCCACTTACTGTATGGGTTAGGGATTGGACCACCTTCCAAAAGTGAAAACTGTTGAAAAGTGAAACCGAGTCATTTTCAGCTTGCAGATGTAAACAGGCCACCAAAAAAGACATAAATATTACACCCAAAAGCCTAAATAACATATTTTTTAACACACAGCCCAAATACAAAACAAATTACAGTAAAATGAACAAAGGCATGTGAGGGCAATGAATATCTTATGTATTTGAATGATGATTATTTACTGAAGAAAGTCATAAGGAAATGCCAAAATGATCACCATGTCATGTAAATCAACATCAGGGAAGACCAATTTAGCCTTTGGACCAACAGATAGAGGTTGAAAGAGTGGCGCACGTGTTGAATGAATGAGTTGGGTATTGAAAGAGTGAAACTGTCAGAAAACAAACTTAGAAAGTGGGGGGGGGGAATAAAGGATAAAAACACACATATATATTACTTTCATGTGGTTAATTTAAACACTGTAGTACTTATTATTAAATTCAAAACTATTACATGTAATTTATGAATTACAAGAAGGCTACAAGCTGTCTGCTCATAAGGAAAAGGAGGGCAAAGAAGATTTTTTTCCCCCTAGGCTAAAAAAGAGGACATGTCCTGGAAAAAAAGAGGATGTATGGTCACCCTTGCTCAGAGCCCAAGCTCTGGTACGTCTACTCATAGATAGATAGATAGATAGATAGATAGATAAGTGGGTCAAGAAGGCAGCAAGTGTGCCAAAACCCCTGCCATACTCTGGCACTTACTCCCAAGTAAGCCTGTCCAGGACTGCGAGGCTTACTTCCAGGTAAGGATCTCAGCCCCAGAGCCCCTCCCTGGGAAGCAGGAGGAGGGAAGGAGATGCAGGCGGTGCGATGGAGGCATCTGCGGGGATCCTGGAGCCAGGATGCTGGAGAGGATGCCAGGCAGGCAGCCAAGGGGACCAGCAGGGGATCAGCAGATGGGAGCAGGTAACCCAGCACATCTCCTCCCCCCCATCACTGCTTGCCGCAGTCCTGGACAGGCTTACTCGGGAGTAAGTGCCAGAGTATGGCAGGGGGTTTGGCACACTTGCTGCCTTCTTGACCCACTTATCTATCTATCTATCTATCTATCTATCTATCTATCTATCTATCTATCTATCTATCTATCTATCTATCTATCTGTCTGTCTGTCTGTGCTCCCAGGTAAGGATGTACATATAGGGCTGCATTTATTACGATGCATATCCTTACGTATCCACCAGTTGGGAGTAAACATCATTGATCACAATGGGACTTACCTCTGAGTAGATCTGAATCCTTATATATGTATATGCATCCTTACCTGGGAGCAGTGACATAGCTAGAGGGGGTGGAAGAGTCAGTCTTGGGGGGAGTCTCACCTAGTGGCGTAGCTATAGGGCGGTGGAGCGGTCAGTCTTGGAGGGAGCATCACACTCTGAAATCTTGGAGGGAGCATCAATGGCTGTGAAGAGGGTTGTGCTCCCTCCAAGACTGACTGCTCCACCCCCTCTAGTTATGCCACCACCTGGGGGTAAGCATCCTTGACCACAACGGGACTAACTTCTGAATAGACATGTAAGGGACGGGGCTCTGAGTCCAGGAGAAAGAGTTTCCTCTAGAGTAAGTAAGCTTTTTGGCATTCTTTCATCCCTGCAGTGAGTTGCATTGGGCTCAGTAAGGGGTGTATGCAGTGGGTGGGTGGGGAGAAACCATGGCAATGACATAGCTAGAGGGGGGCAAAGCACTCTTTCTGCCTGGAATGGCTCTTGCTGCAGGAAGCCTCCCTTCAACACTTAGTGCTTTGCCCCCTTTAGCTACGCCACTGGCAGGGAACACCCCAAGCAGAGTCCCTGGTGGTACCCAAAAGTGCTTGACACTGGGGATCCTTTGAAGAGAGATGGATGGCCTCACTGAGCCCAATGAGACCAATTAGGAAATCTTCCTTGGGTTACTGCAGCCTAATGGGCACACTGGCCACAAGACACTGGGGGGGGGGTGTCCTAGGAAGCTCTCCTTGCTTGGCTGCAAAGGGTGGGAGGCACTTGAGGAGAGGTATGATTGAGAGATACAAAATTATGGAAGGGATGGATAGAGATGCTCTTTTCCCTTTCACACAACACCAGAACTAGGGGACATCCACTAAAACTGAATGTTGGGAGAGTTTGGACGGACAAGAGAAAATATTTCTTTACTCAGCATGTAATTGGTCTGTGGAACTCCCTGCCACTGGATGTAGTGATGGCATCTAGCATCAATGTCATTAAGAAGGGTTTGGACAAATTCCTAGAGGAAAGGACCATAGCAGGTTACAAGCTATGAGGGGTGAGGGTAGATCTGAGAAGCTCCAGATGAGGGGGGGCACCTGGTGGGGGCTGTTGATACTGAAAGCATCTGGTGGGCCACTGTGTGATACAGGAATCTGGACTAGATGGGCCTTTGGCCTGATCCAGTGGAGGCTCTTCTTATGTTATCACGTTCTTAGGAAGGGGTGGACTGAACCTTCAGGATGCTACAGATCTTCTGAGGAGTTGGAGGTGTGGATCAGACGCTCCTTTGGATACTTTGTGGGGTGAGTGGAGTAGCTCACTTTCAGATGTTTGGGGTTTTGTGTGAGACATAGCTAGTCTTATCTGACACTTAGGGCTTCTCTCAGGAGACCACTACACCAGCCCCATACATTACATCTTTGGTCCTGCAGCTACAGCCCCAGATGTTTGTGCAGGGAACCTGAGACACTCTGGAAACGACTTCAATTGAGGTGATGCACCCCTCATCAGCATTTTCTGAATCCAAACCCCATTACCAGACAGGCAGACAAACAGGGGTCTGGAGCATGTGATTTCCATTCCAGTGTTACTTTGCAGGACTCTTCTTCAAGTGATGCTAAGCCAGGGTGACCATCTGTCATCTTTTTCCAGCATGTCTTCTTTTTTAGCCTTGTGTCCTGGAAAAAAAAATCTTCATTATACTCCTTTTCCTTGTGAGCAGGCAGCATGTAGCCTTCTTGGAATTAATACATTTTATGTATTAAATTATATGTAATAGTTTTCAGTTTAATAATAAGTGATATTGTGTTTAAATTAACCAGACGAAAGCAAAATACATGAATATTTTTAGCTTTTATTTTGTCATGTCCTACATTTTTCTTAGCTGTCCTACATTTTGGGGGACCTTGTCCTCTTTTTTAGGGTTATGACATATGGTCGCCCTGTACTGAGCCCCCTTGGTGGGGCATTTTCACTCATGAAATGCCAAGCAGTGCTTGCTTCAGTTAGTTTGCAGTCAAAATAAAGGTGAAGTTTCCTGGGAGGGACTTGGCTTTTTCCAATCAATTTTCTTTATTGTATAATATGGTTTTGCAGCTGTTCCTTTAAGAGGCAGACATGTCCAAGAATGGCAGTGGATGTGCCAAGCAGACTTGGTCAAAGGATTGGAGGTGAGGCTGCGAGGGCAAGACAGACAGACGGACACAACCTGTGAAATCTTCCTTCTGTCTGCTCGAGTGCAACTGCCTCGTCCCTCTTTAGCATTGAGCCTTGTCATTCCTGCTTTGTTTCCAGTGCACCAAATGTTGTGACAGCCCTATGGAAAAGCAGAAGAGAAGCGTTTTTGCCTGGAATGTGCATCCTCACTAATGTGGCTCCTTTATTTACTTTACAGGACTGGGGAATCCAATCATGGATTTTGAATCTCTTGTCCACAGGTCCTTAAAATGCATCCTGTGCATGTGTTTACCAGATCAAGGCATCAAGGACACTTGTCAGAGTTCTGATATCTGAAGAGGGCACATCCATGATTTTCTACAGAACCATGTTATTCTTTCGGGGCCATAAAGGGACAGCATCTCTGTCCTCTCTCATCATCTGAATCCTTTCTCTCTACAATGCCCACATGATGGATTGGTCTCCCAATTTCACCTGCTTTTCCGTCACCACTTCAACAGGTTCCAACCGCAGTGGCTCCAGCGCACTGATGGACCTGCCGGGCACAGCTGGACATTTGTCTGTGTTTAGTGTTCTTGTCTTGACTCTGCTGGCCATGTTGGTGGTGGCCACCTTCCTTTGGAACATGCTGGTGCTGGCGACGATCTTGCGGGTGCGCACTTTCCACCGGGTGCCCCACAACCTGGTGGCTTCCATGGCGATTTCAGATGTGCTGGTGGCTGCCCTGGTGATGCCTCTTAGTCTGGTCCACGAGTTATCTGGGAGGCGATGGCAGCTGGGCAGGTTGTTGTGTCAGGTGTGGATTTCCTGTGATGTTCTCTGCTGCACGGCCAGCATCTGGAATGTCACTGCCATTGCTCTGGACCGCTACTGGTCCATCACCCGGCACTTGGAGTACACGCTGCGCACCCGCCGGCGCATCTCAAACATAATGATTGCTCTCACTTGGATTCTCTCAGCCATCATCTCCCTGACACCAGTGTTGTTCGGCTGGGGAGAATCCTACTCAGAAGGCAGTGAGGAGTGCCAAGTCAGCCAAGAGCCCTTTTATACCATCTTCTCCACCTTTGGGGCTTTTTATTTGCCTCTCTGTGTTGTGCTTTTTGTGTACTGGAAAATCTACAAGGCCGCCAAGTTTCGCATTGGATCCCGAAAGAGCAACTCCATCACTCCCATTGCCCCTGATGCCGTAGAGGTTAGTGATCAGTCATCTGCCTCACTACTGGGTAGTAGTATGACTTAGCTGAGTTTAAGCTCGGTACACTGGCTAAGACTTTAGTGTTGGCTACCTGTTGTACTTGTTCATCTTATATAAGAGCTGGTGTGGAATTGTGGCTGGGGCTGCAATCCTAAGAGACCTTCTTGGGAGTAAGACCCATTGAACTCAAGGGAACTACTTCTGAGTAGACGTGAATAGGATTGCACCGTGAGAGTGTGAGAAGATATGTCCCTAGTGCAAACCTGCCCTTTGCTGTGAACTTATGTGGCCTTGTGCAACTCACTAATCTGTCAGTCCTACCCACAAAGTGCAGGATGAGGGCAATCCTGTGGATCACCTTGACATGACAGTTGTAAGGGACATGTTTGAAAGCACTTCAAATCCTCAAAAGTGCTAAACAGTGTTAAGTCCCATTGATTCCAGTGGATAAGATTTAAGGGTATGCTTAGCACACCCTTTGAAGTCAGTGGGGCTTTAGTTCTTTGGCTGGATTCCTCCTTTAAGTAGGTACTGTAATGGTAATGGAAGCTCAGAATATTTTACAAGTAGTGTAAGCCTACATTGTGTAAGCTTTTTGTGTTTGCATTAAGATGCATTACTGTGTAATTTTGAAATCTCTTCAAAAGATGCTGACAAATCTCAAAAAGAAATTTCAGGGCTAGAGAAAAAGCAGGTTGCCGGCCTCTTATATTAGCCTGTGTTCTTTCAATTTTGGGAAAATTGGCCTCAATTTTCAGGTGAGTACTAAAAGCAATGCTGACAGTCTTAACAGATTTTAACTACTGTATCCCATTGAGGGGGAAAATAGCCAAGAATAGGTTCAGTTCTACTTGGCAGCCTTGGGCAAAAAGCACCTAGACCATAATGACCTGAAACTGTTTCAGAAAGTTTGCTTTAATACCTTCAAGAACTTGATTCTATTTATTATATCTCTGCATTGTTCATTTATTTTTCCTAGTGGAGAAATATTTTCATTTATGATTTCCTAGGCATCATAAGTGGCTATAAAACAAATCAGGAGCATGGGATAACTTTCAGAGAAGGAGAGCATAGGAATTAAGAGTTGTATTGTTTTAATGGCTGGACTCCTTCAGTTTTATGGTCAGAGGCAGACACTGGAGAAATCAACAGTGTTTTTCCCAACACAAAAAGGCAGCAATGAACAGCATCCACTTGTTGGTCATATAGGTGTTAAAGGATGCCTTTTCGTTTTAAAGGTGTCATGTTCAGCTCAGACTTTTCAGCTTATAGGAAGCAACTGAGGGATGAGAATTGGTTTCCCAAGGGAATCCTTTCTCTGAAGCTGATGGTTTCATCCTTCCCAACAATATAACCGTCCCTGAAAATGATGTTTTGAATTGGTGCAAGCCTGGGAAGGGTTTTGTGGGTGGAAGACTTTGCGCGCAATGATCTGAACTGATTGTGGTTCCATGTGTTTTGTTTGCCCTGGGGTATTTCTGTACCCATTTCAATGTGTGCACTTCATTCCTTGCATTGTGAGCAGATCAACAGCTGTTCCATGCTCTCTTTTCCCAGAACGGGCATGACTGTAAATGGTACGCTGTATGTATTTACCGCCACAGGGAGGGAGGGAGCTGTTTGCATGGAGTTTCCCAACAGTGATGATGGAGAGGCAACTATACAAATGCACAAGGCATGGAAATATCAGTGAGATTAAGCCAGGTGGAGAAATGGGAGGCAGATTTGGAGGACTCAAATCTGTGCACAACTGGAATGTACAAGTGAAGAAAAGAGAATGATGTCCTGCGGTTTTCTTTTTCTCTTTTTTTCCCTTGCAGCGTCTGTTCCTTTTGTTAGCCAGAAAGAGAATTAAAAGACGGGATACACGTGGGTTCCATATTTGGATGCTGCTGTCTCTGTCCACAATGGTTATGAGATATTAGAAGGCAAAGAGGATGTGGACTGGATGGGCAGAAGTTCTAGAGAAGGACTTGCCTTCATACCCACACTCTCCTTGCTCGGCCCCCAGAGAAGGGCCATCCAACTGACAACAGGCACTGTTATTGTTCTCTGCTTCATGTAAGAGAAAGCAATTACTGCCTTCTTGCCACCTCTTCAAAAATGGACCAGCCTTGAGGGGACATAGCAGGCTTTCTTGAGTCAAAAGACAGTATACCGGCATCCCCCAATATTTGGACAGGTTAGGGATTGGACCACCTTCAAGTGGATCTGAGTCTTTTCCAGCTTGCAAATGCAAAATAGCCACTAAAAAGACATAAATATCACTTGCAAAAGCTTAAATAGCACATATTTATTAACCCATAGCCAAAATACATAACAAATTACAGTAAAATGAACAATGGTATGTGAGGGCAATGAATATCTTATGTATTTGAATGATGATTATCTTCTGAATTAAATTATAAGGAAATGCCCAAAGCAGTTTGATCACCATGTCACATGCAAATCAACATCCGGTAAGACCAGCAGAAAGAGGCTGAAAGAGTGGTGCAGATGTTGAATGAATGAGTTCTGGGTATCACTGAAAAGTGTTGAAAGAGCAGAAGAACCATCAGAAAACAAACTGTCCGAAAGTGTGGGATGTTTGTACTATGTTTTGCAGCTACAATGGACTTTTGGGATGTGCTTGTTCTTCTAGAATGAATGACACTGATTTACTTAAGCCAGTCTTTCCAGAAAAACATCCAGACTTCTTTATTTGCCATAGTTTTGTGAAACTCACTTGTTGATCTTGGACAAGATGAGAAGGATTCCCAAAAAGAAGGTTGCCTTGAACCATCTGCCAGTTGTTGACTCCTTCTGTTTTCTAAGGCCTGGTACCATCTTGTATTTGCAGCTCCTTAGGGGAGCAGAACAAAGTTTGGAAATGGATCCACACCAAGGTGGCTGTGACCCACTCTCTGGGATCTGATTGAGCTTTATCCTCACTACTTTGTATCCACAGACCCATTAACATTTAATTAGCATCAGCATTGTACTATGCATTATATAGAACAAAAGAAGCAGCATTTTCTTTTCCCAGAGTATCTCTGCTTCACACACTCACACATATAAACACACACACAAATCTGGATAACAGAAGGGTGAGGTGGACTGGGAAACTGAAAGTACTGGATAGGTAGACTGGGACTAGTTGGGAAGAAGGGTCTTTGCAGAAAAAAGTAGATTTTGATCAGGACACACACACAGCAGGTGGGCTTCCGAGTCAGCTTCTGGACCAGCACTTTCCTGAGTGATGCCCACAGTTGTTAGCTCCTAACAGCACTTGTGAATAGGTTAGATGGGAGTTTTTTATGTGGAAGGTCAGAAGGAGAAAATGGGGGAATGTGTGAGCTGTTTTGTTTGTGGGGGACACTGTTACTTGTCTGTGGGGCTGTGTGCTGCTTCCTTGGGAGGTGAGATTGGACAGTAAGAGTGCAGTCCTAACCATGTCTGCTCAAACATAAGCCCTATTGTGCTCAATGGGTCTTGCTCTTGGGAAAAGCTGTTTAGGATTGCAGCCTCTGTGTCTTATGGCAAGTCTTACGGCAAGTCTGTGAGACTACGTGCTGGTGCTGGGCTACTGTGTGCCAATTAGGATTGGACCCTTAGGCTGCAATCCTAAAGACACTTTCCTGGGAGTAAGATCCATTGAACACAGTGGGGCTTACATTTGAGTAGACATTGTTAGGATTGTGCTCTAAATCAACATGAATCAGAATGGATTCATAATGGTACTGGTGTTGGTTTTAGACCAGCAAGATCCAGGTTCAAATTCCTGATCAGCCATGAAGCTTCCTTACACGAGTCACTTTCTCTCATCTTCAATAGTGTCTTCTATAGGTACACACTATGCAGTATACTTATTTTCTGTTTACCAAAGGCAACAGTTTGGTCAGCAGAGCACTACATTTAAAACATATATTTATGTTGGAGCACCACATTAAAAACCTATGTCTATGTTTGGCAGGTAAAGAAGGCCTCCCAGCAGCCACAGACGATGTTCTCTGTCCGCCACTCCACAGTGACCTTCCAAACAGATGGGGACACATGGAGGGAACAGAAGGAGAGGAGAGCTGCCCTCATGGTGGGCATCCTTATTGGAGTCTTTGTGCTCTGTTGGATCCCCTTCTTCATCACCGAGCTCATCAACCCTCTCTGCTCCTGTGACATCCCCCCCATTTGGAAGAGCATCTTCCTCTGGCTCGGGTACTCGAATTCCTTTTTCAACCCTCTGATCTATACAGCCTTCAACAAGAACTACAACAATGCCTTCAAGAACCTGTTCTCCAGGCAGCAGTAAGCGTGGGAAGAACTGCAGTACAACCTTTCTATAAAGGTCTACCTTCCTTGGAGCTGGAGTCATGTGGGACCCCTTAAAAGGAGCCATTCAGTGCTGCTGTTTCAAGGGATGCAGACGCCGCTCTTGAAGGCCGCACTTCTGTTCTGCAATTATTTTATTTTTCCAGCACTCAAAACTGCAATCTCTTATTGTTAGGACAAATGGGATTTTGTTTCTAAGTGGTTAATGTGTGAAATGTAGTTCTGTGTGTGCCATGTTCCACTTTGCGGGAACATGTGACATCATTTGTAATGACTGATGTCAGCTTCCCCACAAATCTTTATTTTATAATTATAAAATTATAATTTTCATCCTTCAAGGATGCATGCTTCCTTACTATGCTGCTTAAACCATTTCTCCCCAATGTTGCACATATGCAACAAGGACCAAATAGTACAAATGTGGGGTGGATGGAAATGGGTTAAGAACATAAATTTTCACGTGTCTTTTAAGGGGGTGTGTGTGAGAGAAATAAGGAGGACCATGAGCAATGAGATTTTTTTGGCACCAGTTGATCATGAACTTTACATTGTTCTCAATTTAATCTTCTTGTATTCCATACCTGTCACATAGGCATCGTCTCCAAAATCCAAAGAACCATGCAGCTGGTTGGATATACTTATCAGGTTTTTATTGTTGATCTTCTCACGCTCCACACTTCATAATGGGGCAAACAATTTTTCGGTCGGAATGAACTTGAGACAGCAGTTATGATGTGTTGTTGTGGGGCGGTGTTTGTTCATACAAAAAAACTGTCAAACCTGCTTGTGGGCATGTTTTAGGTACCTCTCCAATAGACCTTCTTTGCCTGTTGCATATGCTACAGTCTCTGACACCTTTCTATGTGACAGAAGTGCTGCTGACACAGAAGCATGAAATATCTCAATGTTGGGATGACCATGACCAGTTGTCTTTCTAAAAGAAAAAAAGACACTGAGCACAATCCTAACCAATTTAGGCCTGGGAAACTCACCCATCTCCTTGTTCCTGTGATAATGTAGGGAGGCTAGAATGTCTGTGCACTGGCTTAACCCCCAGGAGTGGCAAAGAAGTACCTTACAGCACTTTTGCAACACCCCCAGGCCAGCACAGGACTTGTGCCAGACTAACTGGGGTTTAGAATTGCAGCCTCATTTTCTGGTGTAAAAAGAACATTTGCAACATGTCTCCACTTGTGCAACATGTTTGCAAGTTTGCATCTCAAACAGCATGTTCAGATGTACCAATAAAGTTAGGACATAAGAAGAGCCCAGCTGGACCTGGCCAAAGACCAATCTCGTTCAGCTCCTTGAATGTCACAATGGTCAACCAGCTGCCTCAGGGAGCACCAAAGAAATCAAGATACCTGTAACCTGTTGCCACTTTTTTTGTATCTGGTATTCAGAGATTTTTTAAAAAGGTAAAGTTCCCCTGCAGGTTAATTGCTGGTCATGTCTGATTCTAGTGTGTGGTGTTCAACCTGTTTCCAAGCCTTTAGAGCCAGCATGGTCCAAAGACACTTCTGTGTTCATGGGGCCAGCATGACAATACACTGAGGCACACGGAATGCTGTTACCTTCCCACTGAAGCGGTACCTATTTATTTACTTACACTGGCATGCTTTCAAACTGATAAGTTGCCAGGAGCTCACCCCATCTGTCAGTACTCGGGTGGGATGGGATGGGAGCTTGGGATGGGAACTCACCCCACCTGGCAGTACTTGGGTTTTGAACTGCTGGCCTTATAAGCGGAATTCCGGTCAAGCGGTCTTCTAACGTCAGCATCCTAACCACTGAGCCACTGCAGCCCTTATTCAGAGATAGGATACCTTTAATTGCATAGAGATTGCATAGATTAGTTTATGGCTTGTCATTGTGGTGGGTGTTTCTCCATGAATCTGTCCAATCCCCTTTTCAAAGCATCTAGGCCAGGTGCCATCAGGACCTCCTGTAGGTAAAGACTTCTACAGATTTATTACCAAGTAAAGAAATGGTTTATTTTGCTGTTTTAACTTTGCTGCCAGTCAGTTTTAATGGATGTCCCCTGGTTTTGGTGTGCAAGAAGAAAGAACACTTCTTTCTATCCATCCCATACACAAATTTATAAGACTTATGTCCCCTTCTTTCTAGATGGAAGAGCCCCAAAAGTGGTACCCTTTCCTCACCAGTACGGTGCCCCAGCCCATTAATTAGTATTTTAGCTGCTGTCTTCTGCACCTTTTCTGTGAACATCATTGCCGTTGCAGCTTCACACAAACACACTGCCTTACCTGGTAAAATTGGGCATGATAAGATTACAAGTAATATAATGTATGAGAGAAGCCTTAATTTAATAATGCATATAGATGAGAAGAAAACAGAAGGGAAGTGAGGTGTTATCTTGACTGACCTTCTGCTGTTCTTGCCACTACCAGACAGGTGGAGTGAAATATTAGCCCCTTGGTTCTCTCCCGTTAACAGCATCCTCATGTTTTATGCTTTCTATTCACTAGGTACAGAACTATCTTTGTATTTCACATTACTGTTCTGTCTATGTATTTTTAAAGAGAAAAAACAACACTGAATAAAATGCAAAAGTTAAAGTCAGAGGCTGAAGAGGTGATTAATTTTTAAAATAATCTCAAGCTGATCTGCATGGATGAAATGATGGTCAAGATCACAAAGGAGAAACACTCTGCATACATCAAGGCATTTTTAAGAGAATGCTTCATCAATGTAAGAGACATTACGTGCACCCATAGTTACTGCACCACCTAGTGAAAACCTTTTGGAAATTCATATTGCAATCCAGAGCAAATTGTTATTACACTGGAGCAAGGACTTCCCGTAGTTACTCTGGATTGCGCCCTAAGTTGGCTTGTTTAGGATTGTGGCTAGAAGTCTGGTGCAGATTCAATAAGTATCTTATCTGGTTGAGGAAAAGGAAGCATTTTCTGCAGCTTGCTGAGTTAACTGTCTTAAGCTAATGAAAAAACACAATTATATTGCTTCAATGTACTAAGTGTCGGGCTCAAGAGACAGCCTGCTTCATCCCCAGGACTCTGTTGGAGGAAGTGATGGGGAACAGAAGTTGACTGCAGCCTGCTGAGTGATGGTGCTATTCCAATATCATAAAACTCTAGTACTGTATAACATACTTCGACTCAAGCTAGGAGATGAATTAAGTCAAGACATGTTAAGAAAAGGCCAATGTTCTGAAAATGACGTATCTTGGATTCTGGAATCTAACAAGATGTCACTATTTTCTACTATTTGTAGTAGGCTTGCATTTGAAGAAGATGTTTAACATTGAATCAGGCCATGGCCCAGTATTGTTCGTTGGGTTGTCCAGCGTGTCAGAGAAGGATATTTCCTAACTTTAGAAAGTCAATCACTTGACCAGTGGCCACTTTTGGTCCTTCAACCCATGAAAACTGTTTTTGATACAAAAGAACTGGCTTTGGGACTTCTGGTTCACAAGGTCTGTTTTTAGCTCCTCTTATTGGTATTGTAATTAGGTAACTCTTCAAACCTTTTCAGTACCAAATTGGTTTCTAATGCTTAGTGTCTCATTTGTTCACATCTTCTTTTTAACAGCACTTTGGAGGGAAGAGTGGGAATTCAAAGAAACATTATAAAAGTGTTTTTTTAAAAACTTAATTTCTTAGAAGGGTGTTATTACTGCTCAAGATTATAGAACAAGCACTGGAATGACTTTGCTAACCTTCTCCCGTTGGGGAGATTAATATTTCTCTTTCCATTCTCAGACAGTTCTGTGAAAAAGCACAGAATGTCATACACTGAAACATAATGAGAGCCCACAGGTTGTGTTTTGAAAGCTGCTGGTGAATGAAAAGCTGTACCCCCTACCCCAACCATTGAACATACTAAACACATATACTGTCATCAAGGCTCCAGAAAAAGCCATTGGAAAATACAGTTTCTGACTTATCAGCTGTCTTTGTTCTTGGGAAGGAGAGAAAAGAACAAAAATTTGTTACTGGAGGCCAATGCAGTAAAATAATGGGTGGATTTTATTGAGCGCTGCTGGATCAAACCAAAGATTCATGGTCCATATCCAGGCCAGTTTTCTGTTTCCTGCAGTGGTAGGATGAATTAATGGTTCTCAAACTGGGACCTACTTTCAGGGTGGCCATACAGAATGGATGGAGGACAGAGTGCCTTTACCTTTAACCATTGCATAGAAGAGGGAATTTAGGCAGGTGCTGATTTTTAAACCCTTCTATACTGAGCTACGCCTGCCTAGATGCCTTCTTCTTTGCAATGGTTAAAGGTAGAGGCACTTTATACATGACAGTCAGGATCCACCAGATGTGATATCATTAACCTGGAAGTGATATTATGGCTGGAAGTGAGATTATCAAGCTGGAAAACTTTTACCCCCCCAATCAAATAAATTAAATTAATTAAAGGTTTAAAATAAATATATGTATAAAATATATTTAAAATACTCCCCTAGCCCTTTCACACACTTGATAATTTGTTTTTGTTTGTATTTTTAATTCCTCAAATGTCCTAAAGGCTTCAACCCTACCTGCGCTTACTGGGGAGAAGACCCCATTAATTATATTTGTTAAAAGTGTATACATAGTAGCTTATTAAGATCTGTAACATTTCCCCTAATGCAGTCACATACCATGGTAGCATCAAGTCTATTAAAAATAATATGCATCGTGAAATAAATGGGGACCCACTGTTTTCTCACCCACAGTTTGAGAAAAACTGAATTAGTCCATTCATTAGTCTCCATGCATGAATCTAATAGCTACATTAGTGGCCATCATCATCATGCCTTGCGGCTGTAAATTCCCTGAACAAATTATATTGTGTGAAAGTACGTCCTTCTGTCTGCCTGAATTTACAACTGGGCACCTATGGTGGGCTTAATAGTTTTGTTTCTCACTGTCTATTCCCCAGAGTGATGAAACGTTAGAAGGGTTGGGAACAATATCTAACAACACCAGTTTTCCCGGAAGAGAGCATTATACATGTAGGTTATTTTTGCAATACTCATCTATTTAAAAATGGACCATGGAGGATAGGTAGGCATGCAGCCTCTCAGTGAAATGTTTTAAGTAGCATCAGATCACCACACCACCACCACCAACAATAAATCCCATGTTCTCCTAGGGCTCTTCTTTGGCAGCTACCTGCATAAACTCAGTCTTCTATGGCTACATTCCTATTTGTGAATTATTTCTTTCCAGTCCCCATTCAAGAAAGTGGAAGTGCTTTTTGTAACTATCAATCATCAGAAGGTCCTAGTGCTCAATTAAGCCAGCATTCACCTGCCTCTGTTAAGGATTAGACTTGCCCATGGGTTGCCACCTCAATGATTCAGCAGGATAGCCATTCCATTATTTTCCGGTATTGTTCGCTAGAGAGCTATTAAAGGCCACTTTCTGTGGCACGATTCCAAAGACAAAAGTCTTTCTTGTAGTTGCTTGCATGACTGAAAACATAATGAAAGTGTATTCATTACCAGGGCTGCAAGCTTTAATCAATTTAATCAGTGCATTAGCAACCTAAGCCTTTGGAAAGAGACCATAGCTCCATAGTATTGCTCCATGGCTCACATACAGAAGAGTCCAGGCTCTGATTTTAGCTACAGAGATCTTGCTGGGGCAGAAAATGTGGCAGAGATTTTGGAAAGCAACTGGTAGCTGGAGTAAGAAATAACGGGCTTGATATTTTGTGATTTTGATCAGCATAAGGCATGATCATAAGGCATAAATGTATACGTACAATATGTACAATTTATGCATAAGGCATAAATGTTTATGTACAAATGCTATTTGACCCACTCACCTGATGGGCTTAAATTGACGAGCAAAATGGCATGTAGGCCATTAGCCAACAGTGCTCAAGTGAGAGAAATACCATATTTCTCTCGAATCGAATCCAAAGCACCGTTGAATCTAATGCGCACCTCAATTTTAAAAATCTTGAGATAAAAAATGTTTACTGGCAATTGTAATGTGCAGTTGCAAACCAGGTGCAGAATTTAATTTTACAGCATATAACAATGACAACAATTTATATGTTATATAATAATATGACAACAATATATGATATATGTTATATGACAATAATAATATGATAATGTATTTGTTATGATTTTTACCTAATTGCACTAGGTAATAAAACCCATACAACAATGAGTTTATGTTTAACAGTTTACTATATTGTAACTTAATACTGATCTATAATCAAAATACTGTATTTTCCTGAATCTAATGCACCATTGAATGTAATGTGCACCCTGCTAATTTTGGAGACTGATTTTGGAATCCTAACTACACTTTCCTGGGAGTGCGTACTATTGAACACAATGGGACTTACTTCTGAGTAGACATGCTTAGGATTGCACTGCGAATTTGGCTGGAAAAGTGAGCATTAGATTTGAACTATATAAAGATGGTTTATCTTGATATCAGTATCAGTAGGATTCAGAATTGTTCATTTTCCAAGGTGATTATGGTTGTGGTCTCCTGACAAAGGCTGCAATCCTAACCACATTTTCATGGGAGTAAATACTATTGAGCACAATGGGACTGAGTTCTGTTATTAGACATACTTAGAATTGCACTGACAGTGTAGCTTTTGTATTTAAGCTGCAAATGATTTCACATGATGTAAGAGAAACTTCACTCTCCCATCAAGTGCTGTGGGGTAAGTAATATGCAAATTAATTTCACATTAATCAATGAAAAGCCAGATGATTAATCAAACCAAAATCATTAATCCTGACAGGCCGATTCATTACAGAAGTAACCCTTCTTGCATCTTAGGAAGTAAGCTGTAAAGGTGCCATAGCCACCCTTCCATCAAAGATGGGGCATCAAGGAAATTAATGGAGAGTCAGTAATTGCTCACAATTAGCAGAGATTTTTAGAAATCTGCAGCCAAACCAAAGATCTAATTGTATTTTACAGTCTATGTATGGTTAGCATCTGAAGCATATCTGTTGGGTAAAACTAGTTATTTCAGTCTAGAACTTATTTATCATGAATGCTCCCTGAAAGAGTAATGTTTAGTATGTTAGTTCTGTCTCCAATAAGCTCCCTACTATGCTCAGAGTCATGGCGGCTACAGAGAATGGGTGGTGGTACAGTGACTGACTACACACAGTGTCTCTCCAGGACTCAGCTGTTTCTAGGATTTATGACCCAGTTTGCACCATACCTGCACTGGTTTAGCTCTGCATAAGTTATGAGAACAGCTTCATTCAGAGACAGACAGCAGGGATCATGCCAATTCAGCTCAGCTGCAAATGAGAGGAGTCTGATGCACAATCTATGCATCACCCATCAGAACATCTATTTAGGG
This sequence comes from Cryptoblepharus egeriae, assembly GCA_030015325.1. Classification (NCBI taxonomy): domain Eukaryota; kingdom Metazoa; phylum Chordata; class Lepidosauria; order Squamata; family Scincidae; genus Cryptoblepharus; species Cryptoblepharus egeriae. The sequence continues at coordinate 7,865,302 of JAREYC010000004.1, forward strand.
CTGCTCCGATCCATTCATCACTGTCTGACCAAATACCTGGCTTTAATTGATTATACCACAAGGGCATAATTCTTGCATGAGCTTCTTCTGACATCAGCAGATGTCCACTAATTAAGCCCTTCAAGGAAGTAACACCTTCCCAGATGAAGTTTAAGCATCGGGAATTATATGAAACACTGTCAAGTGTGAGTGGCTCACATTTTCACATCAGTTGGCAGCACCAGCTAATAGACAAGAGACCTGCTCTTTGGAAAGGAATCCATTGCAAACAGATGAGTTATCTTGCCAATGTGATGCCACAGGTACCAAAGAGACTTGCCCCTAAATCCAGAGTAACTACCGGAGCACGTAAGAGACTTTACGTGCATGCATAGTTACTGTACCACCTAGTGAAAACTTACGTGAAATTCATACTGGAATCCAGAGTAAGTTGTTCTTACACTGGAGCAAGGACTCCCCGTAGTTACTCTGGATTTTGCCCTTGGATAAGCTTCATTCTAAACAAGATTATGTTTATTTATGAAACACACTTGGGTGCCCTTCGGGGAGAAAGATAGGATAATAATCTAATAATATCTAATAATCTAATAATAAATAATTAAAATATGAGAAAAGCCAAAAGTAAGAATTTATATGCCAACAGTAAATATGTTTTGAAAGCAGAAAGTGTGAATGGAAATCTTTGCCTGAACTTGGTGGCATATAATACGTGGTATTATATGATTCCTCCAGGGAACTGTGGCTGCAAAATTTCCAAAAGATAGAGCAAAAGGAATTTATTTTAGAGGACATTATATACATACAATAGTTCTGCTTTACAGATAGTGCAATTTTGGGGTTTCTGTAATCTTATATCTTCATATTAATTATTTCATATTAATTATAATATCTTCATATTAATTATTTCAGAATAATAAGCAAATCATGGATCATAGCAAACAATAACTAGGCCTCAATCTGATGGGAAATGCAGTAGGTATGAAGGAAGGGTGATTGCTCTGTTGTTGTTTTTTGGACAGATTTCAAATAACCTGTTCCTACTAAAGCAAATACAAAGCAAAGCCCCAAATATTCCAAAGAAGAAGAAATAAATGCAGCGATGTAGGTAGAGGGGGTGCCAAGGACTAGGTTGTACAGGGAGCCTCACCATGGCATGCAAGAGGACCATACTATTCAGAACCATTCTGGGCAGGGGAGCAGGATATAGGCATTTTCCTCTTGGGGTCTTCTCTGGTATTTGCCCCTGTTTTGCTTTCAGCTCCAAGAATGGCTTGGAAGCAGATGAGGAGAGCCTGTTTGCACACTGTGGTGAGCATCCTCTTTAGCTAAGCCACAGAATAAATTGACACGGGTGAATTGGCACTAGAAGGGCCTTCCAATAAACAGCTGCAGCAGAATGCAAGAAATGAGCTTCATTGGCTTAGTGGTTAAGTGCTATGCTTGTTGATCTGAAGATCAGCAGGTCAATGGTTTGAGATCCAAGTACTATAAGATATAGTGAGCTCCCATCTCTTGTCCAGCTCCTGCCAACCTAGCAGTTCATAAGCATGGAAGTGTGAGTAGAGAAATTGGTATCACTTTAGTGGGAAGGTAATAGTATTCCTTCTGTGTGCTTTGGTGATCAGTCATGCTGACCACATGACTGTGGAGTCAGATTTTGGACAACACTAGCTCTTTGAGCACCAATCCCTAGAGTCGGTCCTGACCGGGAAGGCAATCTGCAGGGGACTATCTTTGATGCAGGGGGAGGGTACCTGAGGCAGGTGTCTTGTGTGCTCCCTGAGGCATGGTGGGGTACTGTTTGATACAGGAAGCTGGACTAGATGGGCCTTTGGCCTGATCCTGTGAAGATTCTTCTTATGATCTTAAGAAAAGCCTCTCTGGAACTTAACACAAGACACAGAGCAACTTACAACTAAACTGAATAGACATATTTTTAAAATCCTGTGTTCTCTGTTGTCTTTTGGGCAAGCTGGAATCCAGAGGAGCAGCCCTTTTCTGGCAGCCTCAACAGGAATATGAGTTTCAGTTTTAAAAAATAAGTTTGGAAGAGATGACGCTTCTCATTTTCTTAATGAAGCATCCAAATATTACCATCCAAAGTCATCCTTTTTGATGCAGAAAGGTCACAGTGAGGTGGCAAGTACAAGGGACGTGTATTTCTCAGAGAGAGAGAGAGAAGCGGAGACAGCCTCATTAAAACATGTCTCTGTTGAGAAACACGGCTTCATCTTCTGCAGATCATGTCTGAGTCTGAATCAGGTGCTGCTCTAAGAATTGCAATTTGGCTGTCTCTCCACCAAATGCCTACACCATACACTGTGCAAATCAAGCCCATCTTAGTACGTTTGTATTAGTCACTCAGAGACTTGAATGACTTTCCAAGTAGCTGCTCCTTGGAATGCCACCTGCTTTGCTGGCAGCTGCTGTTTTTTTCATTTTTGAGATCTCCATGTCATTCTTCACCCACCTACTAAGCAGGGCTCTGTTTTGGCCCCTAATTGTCAGCATGTGGCATCAGTGTGTCAGCTGTCAAGCCAAAGAGGCTGGCGGGCTGTCCGTCACAACGCACCGTTGCTTGGCACCATCTCCATAAAGTTAGTTAAAATGCATGGAACATCATTTGAAGAGCCCAACTACAGGTTGAAAAAGGGAGAGGGATTGTGCATTGGATGTCAGAACACACACACACAAAAAGACCTTTTGAATCAGGCCAAAGGTCCATCGAGTCTACATCATGTTTTTTCACAGTGGTCTACCAACTGACTGTGGGCAACCAGCAGGCAAGAAAGAAAAGCATTCCACACTCTCAGCATTGCTCCTCCAATGCTCATTATTGCAAGGTCGATGTTCAGAAGCATATTGCTGATAAACCTGAAGGCAGGTTTATCCATCATGGCACAGATAGACATGTCCTCATTAACTGCTCCATTTTACAGCAATCCAAGATAGTGATCATCATCATCATCATCATCATCATCACCACATCTTATGGCAACCAATTCCATAGACGAATTGTGCACTCCTGTAGAGTGGACCATAGATTAGGCTCTTCTGTGTGGGGATTCAGAGGCCAGAGTGGGTAGTATTTGACTTTGTCTTGTGTGCTCCCTGGTGGGCCTCCGTGAGATATAGGCAGCTGGACTAGATGGGCCTTTAGTCTGATCCAGCGGAAGCTTTTCTTATGTTCTTATGATCTGTTGCCTTCCAGAATTAATACAAGGACTCAGAAACACAGTAGAATGGAAAACAAAATAAGTGAGGCCTCTAGATCTGTGGATGCAGCACTCAAGGAGTTGCCTTACAGTGGTTGTTGGACCCCCGGATTGTCCCTGCAGACATACCAGATGTGACCCCAAGCCTGCCTAGCCATGTCTGGGAGATTTCTGAGTCTGGGAGAGGCCTCACGCCACTGTACACAGTCTCTTTCAGGCTCAGAATACTATACAGAGGCTTTTAACGCAACTTCCAATTTTCAGTTGAAACAAAAAGTTGTGTTAAAAAGGCTGCAGGCAGCATTTTGAGCCTTGAAGATGCCACATGTTGCAGTGTGTGGTCTCTTTGAGGCTTTGAAGGGCTTTGGTTGCTTTTGGGCCCAGGTGGCTGAAAAATGCAGATTTTTGGTATCTGCAAGGGGATGGGAATAGATCCTCTGCAGATAACAAAGACAACACCTATATTAACATTTAGCATTCTTTCTTAGTCTATATGTCCATATGAAGTTTTGTCTACTCATTCTTATGCATGTTAACATGGAAGTAACTTCCACTGAGTTCAGAGGGACTTATTCAATGGTGGGATTCAAATAAATTAACAGGTTCCATGTCCTTTTTAGCCACAGCAGATGCTGTTTGAGGACCTCCAATCAGAGCAGATACCATAGTCTTTTGAGACTGAAGGATGCCAATGTAATGTCCTAAAAACCTAAATTAACAACAGGTTCTATGTCCCATTAGTAACTGCTTCTCAGAACCAGGGACTCATTAGCAAAGGGTTTTATAGAACCTGTGAGAACCCGGTGAAGCTCACCACTGGTTTCCCAAGTAATGCACATAAAACTGGAACACAATCAACTGTATGCACCTTTGCTTTGAAGTAAGTACAGCTGAACCCAGTTCATATACGTGTTCAGTTAAGTATGGCTCTATGTGTGTGAACATTAGAAGCTTCCTAACAGGGACTCTGGTCTAGTCTTAGATCTTTTTCAAGAAGGGCTTTTACAATTAGGGAAATAACACCAGGATCAAACTTGACAATCTTGTTCTGAATCACCAACGTTTGAAGATCTGCTGTGAACCACCATACATTTTGCCTCTGATAGCATAGCAAAAATTCCTGCTCATACATTTCTCTCCAGGCACAAAGCAAATGTGGTGATCAGTCCTCAGGCTGAGAAGGCCAAACAGCAAGTACAGAAATGGAATTGGAATAATTTTTAAGGACAGAGTTTCCTTTTTTCCCCCCTCATTCCACAGCTTGGTTACAGTAAACATAAAAATAAAGCTCTTTTAGAACAATTTCTTGTGTTTCCAAGATGCATTATGTCTCACAGTTGAACTAGCTCTTGGAAATTCACACTTTAGCAATCACACTTGTCATCTGAAGAGGTCGAGAGGCACTGCCTGCCTCCCCCCTTTCACGTGTTTGTTATTAAGTCCCCCTGCTGCCAATGAGGCAGGTATGTTGGAGGAAGAAGAAGAAGATGGTGATGATGTTCAGAGTTAGGCAGAAGGAGCAGACCATATGTTCCTTGTCAGTTGTGTGGTATAAAGCACCAAGTATTGTAAGGAGCCTCCCCACCACATGCATGGCCTCCACCACTATGGAGCTCCTCCAAAAAGGTAGGGCTGCTTGCATGCCACAGTGAGGCTCCCTGAAAATTAATGCTTTGCACCCCTGCTGTGCCACTGCTACTTGTCAGTCTCCTTAAAGCAGAATCTAGTGCTCAGATGAGCAGGGTTGTTCTGAATCCCTGCTTCCTCTCTTTCAGCCAAATCAACAGCTTCACATTGCCCCCTTTTTTTGTAGTAGGATCTATGTTTTAAAGAGCCCAATCCTATCCTCCTTCCCCCCCCCCCCATTCCATCTGGTGCAGCTGCACAAATAACAAGTATCCAGCAGGAGTGGATTCAGGAGATTTCAGCACACAAAGGAGGTTTAAATCCCCTTACCCTTATCATAAGACTGCATATCCAGTGGTTACACCAGCTACATAGCTGACAAACATCCAAGAAGTTCCATAGCCCATCATGATGCCTATGGAAAAGTAAGCAGGAATAATTACTTTCAATGCAATCCTAACCATGTCTACTCAAAAGTAAGCCCCATTGTGTTCAATAGATCTTATTCCCAGGAGAGTGTCTTTAGGATTGCAGCCTTACCCTCCCATGTCATGCTTGCTCCCCACCATTGGCTACAGTGTGCACCTGTTGATGTGGTTGCATGTCACCTGTGCAAGACCAGAAGATTGTGCTGGTAGTGTGGCTCATCAACGCCACCAGACATCTCTGGAGGATTTAAATCCTTGCATCCTCCAGACCCACTGTGGTTACTACCTGTTTTAACTGCTCTCCCTATTTCTTCCTGCATTGTCCTTTCCCAACCTTCACTGACCCTCATTGTTCCATTTCTCACATTATTTTACACTTGAGATCATTTAACAATGTTCACAATAATACTTGACATTTGCACAACATGATGCCTATTCAGAATGTTCATACGCACGTAATTCGCTGCCCTGAGCATCATACAAGTGTGGCAGCCTTGTCACGAAGCTGCAATTGCCTGGAGCACCTTGTGGAGGGTATACAGCTGTAGCCATGCAGTCACTTCTGTATGTGACGTGGCTCTACAAGATGCAGCTAGTTGAGGACCTTAATCAATCTCTCTCTCTCTCCCTTCACTCTTGCATTTTCATATCAAAACAAATCCTTGATGAAGTGCAGTTTTGTTTAATTAGCTTCCTACACACACTTAATATAGAATGGCGGTTCTCACAACAGTGGAGTGACAGCCCTTGGCAAAGACATTACTCACAACAGCAGGCTTCTGCAAGGCAGATGATGGAAAGGCTGGGGAAGTCACTGTTCTCATCTTGATGAAGTGCGGTTCTGTTTGAAACTTCAGAAGCACCAAACTTCCACCTACACATCACATACATATCTCTTTTTGTCCTGATGCTGAGGTTGCTGTATAGAAGCAGACACAGGTTCAGAGAAGCAGTCCATGCAATCAATGGCTTCTACCACCATCGCTCCTCTTCTCATTGCAAGCTGGATTGAGCTTTTCTGTAGGAAGGATTTATATTGCCTCACCAGACTTACAGGTTGGGACAAGTCTCTACCACAGTCATATAGTGGCATAGCTCGGGGTGGGGGTTACAAGGATAGTAATTGTAGCAACTACCTCTATCACCACTTGAAAAAAGTGCTGGAAAAGGCACTCTTTGCAAGAGGGCAGCAAGACAGGGTGACCAGATGCCCAAACCTCAAAAGGAGGACAACGGTATTGGATTCCTCTCAGCCTGGCCTTTCTTGCATACAGATACCTAATCATGAGCAAAGCCACAATATTGGGCACTTTCATTTTCCCATAGAGTTCAATGTACAGTTTTTATTTTTTGGCAATAACGTTTGATAAGAAGGAGATGTTTCAAAACTGATTTTTGCATTGGATTCTGCTCTTCAATACAAATTCAACGACGTATGACATGATGGGGTACTGCAAACCATTGAAAAGTTCTAAAATGAAGCCAAAATGGAGGACAATGAAGCCCTTTTGGAGGACTTCTGGACAGGAGGACAAATCTGGAAATTTCTGGTCATATGGTCATCCTGCAGCAAGATCACAATCACTAACCAGTTGCTTCAGGGGCTTTGGCGGGATGACAGAAGGCACAAAGAGAGCAGTAACAGACATCAAAGAAGGATGCTTAAAGCTTATGGGGTTGGGGGATCGTGGGGTGGGTTGGGATCCAGAATGATGTCATTGGGAGTTTGATGAGAGGGAGTGAATTTGGCCCCTTTGCTTTGGAATTAACTAAAGTATTTTACTATTGGCCAAGGGGAAGACTGCTTCCCCTTTTTCTCTGCTTCCCTTTTGTCATTTACAATCAGTGAGTAAAAAAATTAGCTGCCAAAATCAGTTATATTAAAAAGTTGAGGTGTACCCCACAGGTTACCCTGCTAGTTGTGACCAACTCTAGGGAGCATTGCTCATCCCTGTTTCTTAAGCCACAGAGCCAGTGTTATCTGAAGACTCCTCCAAGGTCATGTGGCCTGCATAACTAAATGTCAAAGAACACAGAAAGTTGCTACTTTCCCACCGAGGTGGTACAGATTTATCTACCACGTTTACTCAAATCTAATGCACCATTGAATCTTATGCACACCACAGTTTTAAAAACGTTGTGTTAAAATGTTTACTGGCAATTGTAATGCTCAGCTGCAATGCAGGTGCAAAATTTAATTTTACTGCATAAAGCAATGAGTTCACATGACAACAATAATACAAACATGGGTTTGTGTTATGATTTTTACCTAATTGCACAAGGTAATAAAACCTGTACTACAACAGGTTTATGTTACATTTTTATTACAATACAGTAATCTGTTAAATACTGACTTTGATGGTGCATTAATCAAAATACTGTACTTACTTGAATCTAATGCACCATCTAATGTGCACCCCAATTTTGGAGTCTAAATTCAGTTGAGAAAAGTGAGCGTTAGATTCGAGTAAAGAGGGTATTTACATGTATGTGCTTTCAAACTGCTAGGTTGGCAGGTGCTGGGCAAGGAATGGGAGCTTATTCCATCTTACAGCACCTGGCCTGCTGGTTGACATGTTGACACCTTAACCACTGAGCCACTGCGGCTCTTAAGCTTATACATAGTAGCCTGTTAAAAGTATAAATCTGTAACATTTTCCCAGATGTAGTCACATCCCATGGTAGCATCAAGTTGAATAGATTAAAAATAAAATCCATGTTGAAAAGAATGGGGACCTATCTAGAATTCGCTTGTGACCCACAGTTTGACGAACTATACTAGGAAAATTATTTTGGGTTGATATGCTAGCTTACAGTGGCATACCTATGTCATTTGGCATCCAGAACCCACAGATTTATGACTCAACTTGGGTGAGAGTGTCAAGAGCAGAGTTACATCAGTGTTCAGGCTGTTGGGAAACAATCCTGACCCAGAAGCTCTTATGGGAGACAGAGGTGCTGCCTGACCTGCTTTGGTGTATTGGTGCAAAGAAACGTCTTTTGTGGAGGAGCTGTTAACGTACATGTTTTGTGTTCAGAAAGTAGGAAAAGCTCCTGCATGTGGCCCAATGAGTTGATTCAAGAAAAGTCAGTTTCATGTGTTCATATATGCCATGCATTCCCTCCATGGCAGCTCACAGGCTGAATTCCTACTGCGATCCTTCAAGATCCCCAGTCAAATCCTTTTGCAGAGACCTGGCAGCCTGCTGTGCAGACTCTCAGCCTCCCAGCAGAGGTTGAGGAATTACAGTTAATTGCAAACACAACTGTACCATTCTCAGAAGCCTTTTTTCTGTTGTGCATATAATAGCTCCTGCCAGTGTCAGCAAGAGAAAGAGAGAGTTTATTGCTCCTGAATAGGTCAGACCCTATCCTGGGCTTTCTAAAGGAATCTATTAGCTGATGCTTTGTCTTGATTCTTACCACCTAACACTCTGAAACACCGATCTGGCATTTTGAGTTGCACTAAAGAAATTGGGGAGGGGGATGTTGTGTTCATTACCATTCATTAACCTTCTGCACTGGTTTCAGCAATTCGTCTTACGAATGACACTTATGCTGGCTTGACTAGACAGTAGACAGAACACAGCCACACACACTGCTCTCCCACACACACACACACACTCAGTGCTCTCCCACACCCCCAAAGCTCTGTGTCCTGTTCAGCCACCAGAAAGAAATACAGTTGGTCTAGTTGTGGTGGGACACCACTAATGCCACACTGCAACCCCAGCTTACTGAGGATGATAATGATGATGATGACAGCCTCCCCATCTTCCCTGGCTAGAGAAGCAGTCCATGCAACCAGTTACTGTATTTACTCAAAAATAACGCTCACCTTTTTCAGCTGAATTCAGTCTCCACAATCAGGGTGTGCATTGGATTTGATGTTAATTAGAATTGAGTAAATACAGTATTTTGATTATAAGTATAGGGTGCGCATTATATTTGATGGCGCATTATATTCAACTAAATACGGTACTTCTACCACCATCGCTCCACTTCTCATTGCAAGCTGGATTGACCCTTTCTGTAGGAAGGATTTATACTGCCTCACCAGACTTACAACTTGGGTCTATAACACAAACATACAGTGGCATAGCTAGAGGGGGTACACTTCCCCTTACTGCCCTTCCCCAAAACCTAAATCAGCCTTGGTGTGCCCCTTTGGGTCTGTTGATGCAGAGAAGATGGTTTCAAGCATGAGCAAACTTTATGGCCATTTCCAGCAGTTGCCACCAGTGGAACATGAATTCCACTGGGAGTGAGGCCTAATAGGGGAGGGCTTCCCCACTAGAGCACATTATAAGAAATAAAGCTATTGCTAGGTTACTGTGGATAGGATTGCAGGTGAGAGCTCAAGGTCTTAATGCATGTCTACTCAGAGCAGGGATTTTCAATCTTTTTCAGTGCAGGATGCATTGAAAATGCACAAAGCCATCCTAGTCACTCTTATTGGAGAGTAAGCCTCATTGACTATAATGGGATTTATTTCTGAGTAAACAGGCATTGGATTGGACTCTGAGGCTGAAATCCTATCTGCGCTTTCCTGGGAGTAAGCTCCACTGACTACAATGGGGACTTATTTCTGAGTAGACAGGCATAGGATTGGGCTCTGAGGCTGCAATCCTCCGACAGAGCCCTCTTGCTTTGAGGAGGGGAAGAGGCACGTAGAGGAGTCCTCTTGGAGACCGGTCAGGCAGCTGCCAAGGACTTCCAGTGGTCGCTGGACAGGGGATTGAGAAACCCTGCTGTAAGACACTTCGGCACCACTCCTAGAGGAGGGTTAGGCCAGTGCTCAGACATGTGCTTGCCTCTGAATGTCACCAGGGGAAGACCGATGAATTGTGCCAGCCTAGGTTAGAATTGCACTCGTAGTTGACTAGTTACCAACTGCAGCTGATCCCTGGAATTAGGTTTGATCTGACAGTGTGCCCCAAGGAGAAGCTGATTCAGTTAGGGGTCAGAGTGCAAAAAGTCTGTTCTCAATACAGAGCCCATGAATACAATGAGAACATTGTAACTATCTTTAAGGCGTATTTGATGAGAGTATATTGTTGAAGAAAAAATGAAGGTGCAAGAAATTAAAGGGATTATACACTAGTGAAGAGACAACTTCGGGTCCTACAAGAAATCAAAGAGATGCCTAATAAAAGAGGTTTCATCAGAGAAGGAAACCTTTAAAGATAATATTTTTTGTGAGAAACATATACTGCTAGGAAGAATGAATTTGCCTGCAATTATGGCTCTGAATATTTAAGGAAAAGATTAGTTTCTGTTTGGCTTTGGAATCAGGTGGATGAACAGGACTTTTTCCTGTTAAAATGTTATATGGTTTATTTCACAAAGGAAATTGATCTGCCCCCAAATAACATTTTTTGTATTGATTTATTTCAATATTTCTAAGTTCCTTTCAGCCCAAATCATTCTCCCCTTAGCGGCATGGTTTGTGGGGCTACAAAGCACTAAGGGTGCTGTCCTAATCATTTTAGGCCACAGTGAATTGGCTTTCACAGGGAAGGCCAGTGAACTGCTTAACTCCCCCAGGAGTAGCACTGAAGTGCCTTACAGCCAGGGTGACCAGATGCCCAAACCTCAAAAGGAGGACAAGGTCTTGGATTCCTCTCAGCCAGGCCTTTCTGCCGGACAATGGTATGTTTGCCTACTCACGAGTAAAGCTGCAATATTGGGCACTTTCACTTTCCCATAGAGTTCAATGCATATTTTTTTATTTTTAGTTTTTTGGCCATAACATTTGATAGGAATGAGAAACTGATTTTTGCATTGGATTCAGTTCTTCAGTACAAATCCAATGACCTATGACATGATGGGGTACTGCACACCATTGCAAAGTTCCAAAATGAACCCAAAATGGAGGACAATGAAGCATTTTTGGACGACTCCCGCCCAGGAGGGTAAAAAAGAGGACAAATCCAGAAATTTCCAGTCATATGGTCACCCTGCGTACAGCACTCAGGCTCATACCCCTTCAGCACAAGACTTGTGTCAGGACTTGTGCTGGCCTAATCAGGGGTTAGGAAAGTGCTGTCCTCATCATGACCTCATCATGCCACCACAGGAACATGGCGATGGTTGAGTTGGCCTAAATTGGTTAGGATGGCACCCTAAGTGTTGCAGGTGTTTGAACTCGCCATAGAAATGCCTTTGGAGCAAAACAGAGGAAAAATGCCTTTGGCTGCAAATCCTATTCACACTTACCTGGGGATAAGCCCCATTGGCTGTAATGGAAGTTACTTCAGAGTAGACATGCTCAGGATTGTGCCCTTTGTTTTGCTCTTCCAACCCAGAATTCATAAGCCTGCAAAACATAGTATGCATAGAACATAGAACAAAACATAGTTCATAGAACAAAACATAGTTCAAAACAAAACATAGAACAAAACATAGTTCACCCCCTGCAGCAACGCCACAGTCTTCAATACCAGTATTTTTGTATTTTGATAGCCAAGAAATATCAGAATAAGTACCAGGGAGTGGAGTCAATTTCAGCTGCAACCCTAAACACACTTTCTGATGTGATCATAATGGGACATTCTTCTGAGTCTTGTGTACATGTTTAGAATTGCTCTGCAAATCTGTGGAAACAGAATGACAAGCATCTGTCTTCACCAGGCTCCAAGGAAGCCGAGACTCCTACAGAGTTCAGGCTCATGATTTATTTCTGTGTTTGCTCAAGTGTTTGATGTCTGCTTGTTTTGATGTTTTTGCTTAAAGCTTACTATCTGAAAAACAAAACTTGTTCGACTTATGATACTCCAGTAGTCTGCTGAGTTCAATGTTGAAATCAAGGATGGTGTATGGAAGTTAGGTTGGAAGATCCAGGGTCAAATCCTCACTCAGGGCACAATCCAGAAGTGCATGTGGGTTACCCTATTTATCACTGGGCTGACCCAACTGCAAGACGGGCCATACTAGTTACTGTAGAAAAGACTTGGGGCAGCCTAAGGCAACATAGGCTGCCCCAAGACAGGTGGACCTGGGCTGCCCTAGCTGGGCCATCCTAGGCAGCTCAGGAGAAGCATGTTGAGGGCATGTTCAGCATTGCCTAGGGCAGAGCAGTTATTCTGTATCCAGAGCCTGTTTCCAGGGCAGAAATTCCCTCTTCCAGCTCCTCAGAGTTATACCATCTCAGGAGCAGGTATAGTAATGAGTAGACCCACAGGGGTCCATGATAAGGCAGAGTAAGAATGGCAGTGCTGACCAAAAATCTGAGTTCTTGGCCATCCTCTCTGCAACCCCTGTCTCTCACCTCAGGATATGGCACAACTATGGCAGCCACTAACCTGAGGATACAGCAGGCCAGTCCAAGAAGCCCTGTAGACTGTACTGGCAGTCTCATCATGGACTTCTGATAAGGCAGGCCCCACAGCTGTTCCTTGTGCAGTGTGATCAGAGGGGGGTCTCCTCACAAGCAAGCCCTCCCCAGGTGTCACTGACTTAGGGCGTGATCCAGAGTAACTATGGGGAGTCCTTGCTCCGGTGTAAGAACAATTTACTCTGGATTGCAATATGAATTTCCCATAGACTTTCACTAGATGGTGCAGTAACTACGGGTGCACGTAATATCTCTTATGTGCTGCTGTAGTTACTCTGGATTGTAGGGTTAGTGCCTGCTGAGCATGCTCTGAAGCAGGTACTGGCAGCCCAGGCTTCTTGACTCTCTAGATGAAGCATAACATTCTGCTCTGGATACAGAATAGTTGGGGCAGCCCAGCTAGGACACTCCTCACTACCATAATTCTGGATTGTGCCCTCAGTCATGCAGCTTCTTGGATAATCCCAAGTCAGAGATCTCTCAACTTTACGTACTTCACAGGGTTGTTGTGAGGACAAAATGAGGGAAGAAACCATGAACTCCAGCCCAATAAGTATCACAGTCAGGGTCAGTCTAAGAAGGAAAGATTTATGGTCCATCATGGAGAAAGATCAGTCTATCACAAATTTACAGCCCATCATGGTTATAAATATTCCCTCCAAGTTCTAGGGAAAAGCAACCTCAGAATGCCAGATTTTTATTATATTTTATTTTATTGGGGGGGGGGGGGCAGCAGGGGGCACCAGTTGTCTTATGTGCTACCTGAGGCACCTGGAGGGCCACTGTGAGATACAGGAAGTTTGACCAGATGTGCCCTTGGCTTTATCTACCTTGCTCTTCTTATGTTAAGATGTCACAAGAATCAAACAAGAAGGCAAATTTATTAATATGTGACATATAAGAACCTCTATTAAAACAGAAAAAAATAGATGATAGTCTTACCCTACAATCCAGAGTTACTACGGAAGCATGTAAGAGACATTACGTGCAGGGTAACCAGATGCCAAACCCAAAATTCCTGAACCCCAAGGCCAAAATTCCTAATCCCAGGGCAAAATTCCTACCCACTGAAAAAAAAATGTATTTTTTGTTTTTGTTTTTCGGTTTTTTGACCATAACTTTTGATAGAAAGGAGATATCTCAAAACTGATTTTTGCATTGGATTCTGTTCTTCAATACGAATCCAACGACATATGGTATGTTGGGGTACTGTGCACTATCATGAAGTTTCAAAATGAAGCCAAAATGTAGGACAATGATGCCAAAATGTAGGACACCTGGACAGGAGACTAAAAATCCAGACAAATCTGGGTTTTTCCGGTCATCTGGTCACCCTGATTACGTGCACCCACACCACCTGGTGAAAACCTATGGGAAATTCATATTGCAGTCCAGAGTAAATTGTTCTTACACCAGAGCAAAGACTCCCCATAGTTACTTTGGATTGTGCCCTTAGGCTGCAATCCTAACTTCCATTTAGGCTGGTTTAAGACCCAGCATAAGTCCTGTTGGTGACCTGAGGTGTCACAAAAATGCAATAAGACACTTCTGCCCCACTCCTGGAAGAGTTAGGCTAATGCATAGGCATAGTCCAATCTCTCCACACCTTCATAGAAAGATAGCCATATGGGTTAGGCTGGCCTAAATTTTTTAGGATTACGTCCTTCGTAAAGCAGCTGCAATTATCATTCAAAAGCTGTTTGTGTTTGGCAAAGACTACCATATTATTCACCATAACCTTAGTTAGATAATATTGAAAAGAGCTGCTAATACTATCTACCATGAACTTATACTGTGAAAACAAGTTTGCTCTTATTTATTGTGTTTAAATAAACACATAATTATTTGTGTCTAATTTATTGTATGTATGTATGTATGTATGTATGTATGTATGTATGTATGTATGTATGTATGTATAAATAAATAAATAAATAAATAAATAAAAGGCAAGCCTGGTGAAGAAACAAAGTAATGGCTCGTTGTGGTTTTCTCTGCATCTGAAATTCCCAGTGAAACTTCAAGGGATATGAATCTGATTCAACATATACCATATTTCCCAGCTTATTAAATGCTCTGGACCATAAGAGGCACCAAAGTTTAGAGGACCAAAACTTTAAAAAATATATTCTGAAACAAATGGTGTACTAATGTATTTAGTAAAATATAGCAGAATAATATTTCAACCATGTAAAGTCAACAGTGGTATTAAGAACTATTATCACTGTCATTAACAAATGAGTAAAGACTTTAAGCTTCAAGCACTCTTCTAATTTTCTGGAAACCCCCAAAACTCATCATCTCTAGTGTCAGTGATTTGTGACTTTTGCACAAATCTCATTGCAAATGATCAGACACCAACATTTTGCACAGATCTCACTGCAAATGGTCCAGGAAGGCAGGTAAGTTGTGGGGGTTCTTTTGGGGGGTGGGGATCCAGATAGGTAGGGAAAGGTGTGGGGATCTAGATAGATAGGGAAGAGTGAGGGACGCACAGGGATGGAGCAGCAGGAACCAGGTCTTGTGCACTTCAACTTTGGAGCAAGTCTCTAAGCCAGGAAAGGCTGCTTAGGATTGCAACTGTGCCAGGGTGACCAGATGCCAAACCCAAGGCCAAAATTCCTGAATCCCAAGGCCAAAATTCCTACCCTCCAGGGCAAAATTCCTACCTGCTTAAAAATATTGTATTTTTTTGTTTTTATATTTTTGTTTTTTTTTGTTTTTTGGCCATAACTTTTGATAGGAAGGAGATATCTCAAAACTAATTTTTGCATTGGATTCTGCTCTTCAATATGAATCCAACAACATATGACATGATGGGGTACTGTGCTCCAGGATTGGCCCTATCACTCTATAAGATGCACAGGCATTCCCCCCTCCCTTGGGGAGAAAAAAATGCATCTTATAAGCCGGGAAATATGGTACATATTTTTTTGAATGTGATGAAATGTTTAGCTTCCGCAGCAGGGCTCTAGAGTTATGAGAACAGCCCAATTTTCTCAGATGGTTTTTGAAATATGTTGCAGTGCTGTGTTAACGAAGAAGGGGGAAACTTCACCAAAACCTATATCCCCCCTTCTGCCCCCGTTCACTGTGTTTCTGTGACTTCCCAAGGTAGTAAACACTAAATTCCCATGGCTGGGTGAAAAGTTGATACAAACCAAAGCACTGTATCTAATCTTAACACTAATGATAGAACAGATGGAAGCCTCTCCTCTTTGAAGTTAATTAAACTCTATATTGATTTAAATGAAGGTTTATACAGGCGTATTCAAAACTTTACTGTAAGGCAATGTTCTCTTATGAAAGAGATTTGGAAAGAGGCTTTGATCGCTTCCTTCATTTGCACTACAGAAATTCCAATATTTTATTTATATGGGAGCAGAACAAACACCTGGCAGGAGGTACATAAGGGAAACTTACAGAAATGAAGATGTCGTTATTGTCAAATGGATAATCATACAGACAAATGCAAATAATTGCATGTTGTTGTTGTTGTTATTGTTGTTGTTGTTGTTGTTGTTGTTGTTCATAAATACACAGCAAACAATTTCATGCTGGTTTCATTCACATCACCAGTCAGACCCTTCCAAGAGTCTAGGACTGTGTAATGTAGCGGCGTATAATTCGTGCTGATCCCAGAAGAGCGGCTTTCTGCAGTTGGCAGAGTGATATTTTGTCAATGCCAATAGTTTTCAGGTGCCTGCCAAGGTCTGTGGGCACTGCACCCAGTGTGCCAATTACCACTTGAACTACCTGCACTGGCTTACACCAGATACGCTGTAATTCAATTCTTAGGTCCTGGTAGCGGGAGATCTTTTCCAGTTGTTTCTCCTCAATTCTGCTGTAACCTGGTATGGCGATGTCAACAAGCCATACCTTACTGCTTTCTATGATGGTGATATCTGGAGTATTGTGTTCCAAGACCTTGCCGTCTGTATCCTGAATTATTATTATTATTATTATTATTATTATTATTATTATTATTATTATTATTATTATTATTATTATTATTATTATTATTATTTCACAGTCACCAGGTGTTTGATTGGAATTGGCTCTATTGTGATTCGCTTCCAGCACAAATCCCAACTTGGCTTTGGGTTATCACAAAAATTCCATAAGACATTTCTGTACCACTTTTGGGAGAGGGTTAGGCCACTGCACAGATATGCGCTTCCTCCCTACATCACCACAGGAATGGGAAACCAATGAGTTGCCGGCCTACGTCAGGATTGTACCCCCAGTCTGTTAAATGCTCTCTTTAAATCAGGTGATCAAGACAAAGTCTGAGTATGAAAAAGAATCACAAAGGTGTTGACCTCTACTGGAGACAGAAGTGATTTAAGTTCAGCACTAATTGTAGTAGGTCTGGCAGCTTTTCACAGTTCTTTTTTTCTAGCAAAGTACTTGTTTAGGAGAAAAATAAAAAATAGTTCTCTCCTTCTGTGTAGGCCTTTGACAAGTGGAACAAAAATACAGGGATGTCAAAATTTCTAATTATACACCAGGTTTCCAGAAGTACTAAGGCTGAGTTCTCACTACGGTGGGAATTCTGGATCACACTGTACTAATTCAGATTGCCCAGGAAGGGGGCACTTGCTTGACTGAATGGTCCTCTCTACAAAGCAAAAATGTCCTGCTCCATATACAAAACATGATCTCTATGGCAGCCAAAGTGGAGACGTCAAGCAGATAATTTCCAGAGGGTGTTTTGTTCTCTTAGCAATTATGCTTCACCACTTCCGACCTGTACCTATATCTTTAGATTGGATTTTGGATGGTGCAAAATTGTACCCAATGAAATGTCAATGCATTCTCGATTTGATTGATTGTCACATCACATTCTTTCACTTAGCTCAATATTAGCTAATGGTTTGGGGAACAGAGTTGACAAGAATGCATTGCTGTGTTTTTATTATCGAAGTACTTGAGTTATCCGGCTTGTGGCCCATCAGGTCTTGTTTATAGTGCATTGTAAATAAAATTGCATTTGGCTGATTTACAGAGGGGACAGGACAGTCCTTGGAGAAGTAACTCTCTATGAGCAGTCCTATGAAAGTAAGTCTGCAATCCTAAGCTCCAGTTAGGCCTGCCAAAGGCCCGGTATAAGTCCTGTGCTGTACTGGGGGTGACACAAAAGTGCTGTACATCACTTCTGTGCCACTCCTGGAGGAGGGTTCGGCCTGTGTATAGACATACACTTGCCTCCCTATATCACCACAGGAATGGAAGACAAATTAGTGAGGCCAGCCTAGGTTAGGATTGTACCCTTAGTAGGTTTGTTCCAAAAACATAGGTTGCAGACATTGTGTGATAAATGTACGACATAACTGAGAAAGATGTTCAGAATCTCATTTATATTATCCCATGCTTGTGTACAGTAATACATTTGATTGAAAATGAAAGCCTAATCATATCCTCCCCCCCCCAACTGACGCAGCTGTGTCCAAAATGAGCAGAAATTGGGTGGCTGACACAAGTCTGAGTAGACTCCTTTTCACCACAGTCTCCTTACCCAGAGGAATCCTCTGATTATTTCCTTACCCAGAGGAATCCCTCTGCTATTGCTCCCCTGCTGCATGATATAGTGATAGGATAGGATTTTGGTACTGCTGCATCATTGCGGTAGGAGAGAATAGGATGGGGCACTTGAGGCTTACAAGTCAAAGCCAACACTATGAATTGTGCATGGAAATAAATCAGCAGTTTTGGCAATACTTGGACTCAAATGACTTGGACTCAAGTTGTGAAAATTCTCATTTTTTGCTAACTCACTGGCACAAAAGACCCTGAAAAGCACTCAGAGACCCACTGACTTGAGACACATATTTGAGTCACAAAGTCAAGTCTGCTGGTGTCTTGCTTACTGTTTTGTGGCATGAAAAACCTTGTGGGGCTATCATTCCAAATGGGCAAACGGCAGAGAGTTCCAGCCATGGGGCAGGGAAGAGTGACGGATACAGGAGAAAATTCTGATAAGAAGGCAGGAATGGTCCATGGTGATCAGATGACTGGAAATTTCCAGATTTTTCCTCTTTTTTAGCCTCCTGTCCAGGTGTCCTCCAAAAGGACTTCACTGTCCTCCATTTTGGCTTCATTTTGGAACTTTGCAATGGTGTGCAGTACCTCATCATGTCATTTATTGTTGGATTTGTATTGAAAAGAAGAATCCAATGCAAAAGTTTTGAAATATCTCAAAAGTTATGGCAAGAACACTAAAAATTTTATCTATATCTATATCCATCTATCTATCTATCTATCTATCTATCTATCTATCTATCTATATCTATATCTATCTAACTATATATCTATATATCTATATATATATATGGCTCTATGGGAAATTAGATAGATAGATAGATAGATAGATAGATAGATAGATAGATAGATAGATAGATAGATAGATAGATAGATAGATAGATAGATAGATAGATAGATAATTTTTATATTTATATATTGGGAAATTTATATATATATGGGAAATTATATATATATATATATATATATATATATATATATATATATATATATATATATATATATATATATATATATATAATTTTTATATTTATATATATTGGGTTCTATGGGAAAGTGAATATCATGGCTTTACTTGTGAGTAGGCAAATTGCCATTGTCCACCAGAAAGGCCAGGCTGAGAGTAATCCAAGACCTCATCCTCCTTTTGAGGTTTGGGCATCTGGTCACTCTGGATGGATGATCTGGAAAATTGGAGAAAGCATCAGAGTTCTAATATTTGTGTTGGCGTTTAAAGTCTTTTAAAGGTCTGCTCATGTATTACCATAATCAAGCCTGGATAGTCTTTGAATGTTCTCCTTGTGATGGACGAAACAAAATTATCGTGTGTTTTTCCCCCAGTTGCATTGAAACTTCAGTTTACATAATCTGAGAACAGCAAACAATTAATACTGGAACCTTGTAATAAAACAATCAGAACATAAAAGAAGCAGCCAAGTATAAGGAAACTGTCAATTAGTTCCCCACCCAAACCAACCAACAGGAGCAATTGTGGATGTGTGGATGTGGATGTGTAAATAACTGGATGTGTTTCAGAGCAGAAAAATAGAGGGCAGTGTGGAAATTGTGGGGACTGCTGCTGTCTCTTTGGAGAAGCAGGAAAGAACAGGTCTTGACAGTTTCATCAGGAAAATGTAGTCTCTGAGCTGACCTGAAAGATAGTTTATAGCTCTGGTGTCAAAACAGCTCCTGCTTGGAGAATATAAATGCATGTTTTCAAAACCAACAATACCAGCAATCAAAAAGGTGCCCCCCCAAATTAGACTAGAACAGCTGAAGTGCAGATGTCAAAGCCTTCCAAACTACAGTTATTGTGTCTTCTCCAATAAATAAAAATAAAAAAGCTGGCATAAATTGTGCGTGAAGTAAGCCTTTTAGAAATTGATGATAGCAACAAAGAAAGCACTTTTCTCAATCCTTTAACAGCCCAATCTTATTCCTGGTGGCTCTGCTGGGTGTTGAGGAACCAAAAAGGCTACTGCTGCATCCAATGGCACTATGGGGCCTTCAGAGGTCTCCTGTAAAGCGCAGGAGCCTTGCAATGGGGTTTCTCTTGTCTGTGCTGTCTATTTTGCCATGCTGGGCTGCAAAGCCAACATGGAGCTGGCTATTTTGTTGTCTTTGCAACCCGACATGCAAAGTTTTGTAGAGCCTTCATGTTGGCTTTGAAGTCTGACATGGACCATAGGATCCAACAGAGAATTTCATATAGATGAATTAGCCTCCCCAAGTCACTCAGAGCAGCTGGCTTTAGAGGAAGACTGTGCATATGCTAAAGTTCACACATGACCAGCTCATTTAGATGCCTCTCCTTCCTGCGCAAAGACTGAGTGTTCTGAGCCCAGTGCAGGATGTCCCTCCTCGGTGATGAGTGATCTGAGCCCAGTGTGCTGCACATGCAGGCTGGGCTCAAAGTGTTATGGTGGCTGGATGAGTGTCAAACACCTCCAGCACATCACCCCTCTCGGCTGCATCACTTGGTGCTTCCTGCAACAACTGCACAACACTGGCAACACCTCTGACTACTAATCCATGTTAACTGAGGAATGTACATAGATCAGATTAGGAAGAAGATCAGGATTTGATGGGCTCCGTGGCTATGAACCCCTTTCCCAGCCTTTCCCCTTTCCTTCCTCCTGCCCCTACCATAGCCCTATCCTTTCTGCCCTCCTCCCTTCTTCCAAGTATGCAGCCTTCTTGAGGTGGTGGGTATTTGTGGTCAGTTGGTGCACAAAAAAAAGCAGGCCTACGTAGTCTTGAAAGACTGGTATCCTGCTTGGTGCTGCATACGCTGCATGCGAAGCACAAAAGCTTGAGTTGGATTGTTATGGAGGATAGGCTGTTACCCAAGCAGCAAATCCCCCCTCTCCACACCCCTGAATTAGTCCAATGGAAAGGCAGAGCCAATATGATTGGATCCAGCTGGCGTCGCAGAGCTGGGCTAAGGACTGGAACTCACCCTGTCTTGTGGGGCTGACCCAGGTCTCGAACCCTGGCCTGCTGGTTAACAGGCACAGCGTCTTATCCGCTTGCGCCACCCACAGCCATCGCTGCACAGAACCAGCCATAATTGTTACTTCCATAAGTGGCCAGGCTGTGGCCTCTGGCTGATTTGTGTTTGCAATATCCAAAGCACACTGTGTTAACAGAACTCACATTCCCCTGGCAAAGCATGCCTTGATAGATAGATAGACAGATAGATAGATAGAGAGAGAGAGAGAGAGAGAGAGAGAGAGAGAGAGACAGACAGACAGACAGACAGACTGACTGATTGATTGATTGATTGATTGATTGATTGATTGATTGATTGATTGATTTGTACTCTGCCTTTCTTCCCGAAGAGCGCCCATTGGGCCATAACATGCATTGTAGCACAAAATCTCCCACCACCTGGCTTCATAATGGATGCCATATGAAGCTTAATGGATACTTGATAATGGATGTAATATTCACCTGTATACTACACATATGTCTTTAAAATTAGGAAATAAGTTATATCACTTAGAATTCACAAACGTTGGGACCCAGCAGTGCTACCAGAAACATTATTAATTCTAAACAATTGCAAATATTATGCCCTACCGTGATTGTGGACTGGGCTTCTTAACTCTCCATATGCATACCTGCAGGTAGCTAATCATGATTTCGCTTTCATACTGCATTTCATTACTTTGGTCACGGGGAGGAAGATTAATGAATCAAACTGAAAATTATGTTCCAAAAGGAAGACTTGGAAGAACACTAAATAGCAACAGGATCCAAATATGAAAGCAGAAACAGAAACAGAATGAAGTACCTGCAAAGTGTAATTCTTATCAATTTATTGCCAAGATGCAATCAACTATGAAATATATTTGAATAAAATCATAGCAGCTGGAAAAAGGGAAGCATAAGCTGAATACCATGATTCATCATAACTTACTGAAAGCAGTGTATTGCCAGTCTACATGTAACATTCTTTCTCCAGGACTTTGATGATTAGGTCTTCTGAATTGGTGCCCCTCCATTATCATGCTATTTAGTACAAGGACTTGCTGCCTTGCCCTCCAGCCTAATTATTTGCAGAGTGACTGTCAATCACTAAAATCAGTATCAACACCATCAACAGCATCCGCAGTGTGGACAAATACAACCATCAGTTTTTTCTGGCCTCAATGCCTTTAAGAAGGGATTGGACAAATTCCTAGAGGAAAGCACCTTAACAGGTTATAAACCATGAGGGGTGTGTGTAGATCTGGCATCCTCAAAATGCCAGATGCCAGGGGAGGGCACCTGGATGCAGGTTTCATCTGTGCTCCCGGAGGCATTTGGTGGGCTGCTGTTTGATGCAGGAAGCTGAACTAGATGGGCCTTTGGCCTGATCCAGTGGAGGCTCTTCTTATGTTCTTATGTGTGTTTGGATGGTGACGGGTTGGGGAGCTACATCTACATGAAGTCTCTTCATGTCGAGCTGGAGTATCCAGTGTGACTTAGCATGTGGGTCCTCACTATTAGGTAGAGTACCCTTTCCCCACTGCCGAATGGAGCTAGACGTATCCATACCTAATGTTGAACTCTCAGTGTGACTGGCAGAATTCACATGGCAAGCACAGTGGAATGTAACAAGCACAAGGGGCTTTGCTCACATGCTGACCATCTCTCAAGTTGAGCAGAAATGGAGGGTCCTACCTTGCCAGATGTTGCTGTCCACTCTATACAGCACTTTTTCAGTGTTATCTGTCCTGTGAGCCATCTTTAATCCCAGGCACTTTGCTTTTCATATAAAAGATATGCCCAGTGGCATATCTATAAGTGGAGCAATAAGTACTTCATGTGTTGCCATATAGTCTCCCACGCTAAACCCACTCACCATGCAAGGCCACACCTGTTACAAGAAATTCCCCCTCTTTATTAATTTATCTCCTTTTTTGTATAAGTTATGATGATATAACTATAATGAGCAAACCTGGTTTCTCTCCTACTCTTTGGCTGTCTGTCTGCCCTCCTTCGCCTTCCCCATAAAGCACATCTTATGAAAAAATTCCTTTATCTATACCCCCCATTGTCAGCTCCCCCCACTTTCCCAGCTTACATCCTGACCTCCCGTTCATAGGCTAATCACCCAGCTATAAAATCAACATTTGAGCAACACCATATATATACATTGCTTCCCCTTTTCTGCTACCCCCCCTCTCTCTCTCTCACAACTATTCTTGTCTACTACTTCTCCCCTCTCTTTTTCTCCTGATTTTCTTCAGTACACCTCACTTGCAATATCTTAAAGATAGGTACAATTCATTCTATAAGACCAATAGATTTGTCTCAATGTATATTTTACCTTATGCCTTAAAATAAATCCTTTCTTTGTGATAAGTTACAGTATCCACCTCTCATCCTCTCTTTTTCTTTTTAAAGGGTTCACTCTGCAGTATGCACAATCCTAACCATGTCTTCTCAAAAGTAATCCCCATTGTGTTCAATGGATCTGACTTGTAGGAAAGTGTCTTTAGGACTGCAGTCTGTTGATCCAGCCTAGGGCACTAATGTTTCAAGAGAACAGTGCCATAATCCCCTAACTATGAAATCCCAAACCCTTCACTCGCCATCAGAGCTATTCTGGGCAGCAATGGCAACAAGAAGGGGAAAGACACATGTGTGTTTGTCATGACTCTGACTGCAAGATGAAGGCTGCAATCCTAAATACACTTTCCTGGGAGTAAGACCCATTGAACATAATGGGGCTGACTTTTGAGTAGACATGGTTAGGATTGTGCCCGAAGAGGCATTGCAGTGCCTGCAGTACTTAGCGCCCTGTAAACACACTACTGCAAACATCTCCACCGTCCTTCTTCGCTTTTTCTGTTCTTTTCTTTTTCTTTGTTTTGAATGATGAAAGAAATGGCATTGAACACTGTCAGCTTGTAAGCTGTGCTGGTTGAATTATAGATAAGTACTAACAGCTGAGTTCAATTTATTGTTGGGTGTGGCTTATATAAGCAATGGTTAATTTGGATTGGTTAATGTTTTATATAAATATTTGTTCTGTGCTGTTCATCTCATGGTGGGGTTTTGACCTGGCTGTGTTCTTGCTGATGGGTCTCCTGTGCATGTGTAGATGCTGATAACCATGGATTGGATATTTACTGGAAAAAGGCTTTAGCCTTATTCATCTTCCTCTTATGAAGAACTGTTGCTGCTACTGTATGAAGATTATTGCTGTGCTACTCTGTGCTACTGGTATTGTTCATTGGATTCTTTGTTGCTTTGGACCATGGAATGTTTATCTGACAATTCTTAATGGATTATGTTTTTGCACTGGAATGAAAATATATATTTTTCTACATGAATGTCTGCTGTTTGTTGCATTAACAACCAATACTGGGATGACTAGCTTCTAAGTATATTGACATCGGTTATGGGCCCAGTACAACGCTAATCTTGTGGCTATGTCAATCCTGTAAGTATTTGTGTTGTTATTTTTCATTCTGCTGTTGCATTCCTGAGCTTGGATTTCATCATGGATGCAAGTAGTATTTCTGTAGCAGGATCACTTGTGACCCAGCTAAATGGACAGAATTATTCTACATGGTCGCAAAGAATTTCTTTATTGTTAAAGAATCAAGGACTATGGAAAGTGATGTTTGATCCACCTGCTATGAGTAGTTTAAGTGGTGCAGAGAGAGAACAGTTTCATAGAGATAATGAGAAAGCCCTATCTCTTATTGGATTGACTATAAATGATTTGCAGTTAGTGCATATCCAAGGTCTGGACTCTGCCAAAGCCTGTTGGGATGCACTTAAGGCATTATATGTAAGAGACAGTGTTGGTGCACAAATCCATCTTATGCAAAAATTGTTAAGGACTCATCTCCAGCCAGAAGGAGATATATTTTTGCACTTGGAGTTCATGAAAAGAACTTTGATTCAGCTCCAAGAGAAGGGACTAACATTTAATGAGTTACAACAAGTTTATATTATCCTTTGTTCATTGGACTCAAGTTATGATCAGTTTGTTTCCAACTTGGAAGTTCTGCCTCAAGCAGAGTTAACTTTAGCTAACATCACCGGCCGTTTGTTGGATGAAGATCAGCGAAGGAGAGATAAAGCCCAGCTGCGAGTTATCAAGCCGCATTCCTCAAAACAAACTAAGATGAGAGTTGCGGAGGAGTGTGAGATGGCTACTTCCAAAGCTTATTCTGCTAGAAGATGCTACGAATGTGGAAGTTTATCTCATATTTATAAAAACTGTAACAAGAAGGGTAAAAAGTTCAAAGGGACTAATTATACAGGGAGTGCTCGTCTGGCTGTTGCAAAAGAGGGGTCGATGGACTGTATAAATGCTTATGTAGTTGATAGTGGTGCTTCAGTAAATATTTGCAAAGAAAGACAATTGTTTAAGACTTTCAATCCTTTAGAAGACCAATGTGTAACTTTAGCCGATGGAGTCTGTGCAAAGATTACAGGCAAAGGACTTGTGTATATGCCTAATTTGAGAAGGGATATTCAAATGGTTTGTGTTCCCACTTTGCAGTATAATCTGTTATCTGTATCTGCCTTGACTCAGAATGGTTTCAATGTATATTTTGATGCTTCTGTATGCAAAATAAGAGATGCTAAAGGGTTGGTTGCGATTGCTAAATTGCAAGGTGATTTGTATCTACTTAACCCTGATAACTTGGTACAGAATGTATATACAAACAAACCTCCCCATGAAAATTGTATCCATTTGTTACATCGAAGACTTGGGCATCCAGGTTTTCATGCTTTAAAGAAAACACTTCAATTAACCAAGGGTCTTAAGCTAAAGCCATGTTCTCTTTATCTAGATTGTGAAGTGTGTAAGACAATTAAATCTAAGGTTGCACCTGTTAAAATCCCTGGTGAATATCACAGTAATGAGATAATGGATCTCATTTTTATGGATCTTACAGGACCTTATACAACTAGTTTGGGTGGAGCAAGATTTGCTTTATCCATTGAAGATCATTTTTCAAGATATGGTTTTTGTTATTTGCTTAAGAGAAAATCTGATACTTATCAAGCTGTGGTTAAATGGTTAAGGTATGCTCAAAGGAAAACAGGAAAGCTACCTAAGTGTGTGGTTTCTGACCGTGGTGGTGAATTTGTTAATAGCAGAATGGCTGCATTGTTTGAAGAAAAAGGGATAGAGCATAGATTGACTGCTCCTTATCGTCCTCAGCACAATGCTCATTGTGAAAGGCGTGGTCAGACTTTGCAAAATATGGCCTTTTGTATGTTAAGGGACAGTGGTCTACCAAGCTCTTATTGGGCCGAGGCGTTTATGTGTGCCACCCATAATTTAAATCTGGTTTGGTCATCTGCCACACGGCAAATACCATCCAAACTTTGGCACAATAGAATTCCATCTCTGGAACATCTTCATATTTTTGGTGTACCTGCTTTTGTGCATGTTCCTCATCAACAGAGGAGGAAAGGGCAGCCTAAAGCCAGAAAGATGATTTTTTTGGGTTATGAGTCTAATCATAAGGCTTTCAGGTTTGCTGTTCCTAATAGTAGAGAGATTGTTATTTCTGCCTCTGCTACATTTTTAGAAAAATCTTCTGGGTGGGAAAGGTTAGGTTCTTCTATTATCTCAGTTCCTATTGAGGATAACTCTAATAACCAGCCACCTACTCCTGAAAGGAGGAGATCCCTTTCTAATGATGAGGGAGCTAATAATGGAGAAATTAAAATAGAGCCAGAGGAGGTAGAAGAAAATGTATCTATTCCTGTTACTTCTCTTAGCCCCCAACCCATGTTGCCCACACAACCACCAGCTATAGAGAACAAGCTTGTAGAATTGCCACGTCGTTCTGAAAGAGAGAGAAGGGAGCCTGATAGGTTTGTGCCAGGTGTTGCATGCCAAGTGTTATCAGAGCCATCATCTTATGATGCAATTGCTACCTTGCCACAGCAGGAGCAAAGAGCTTGGCAAGAAGCTGTAAATTCTGAGCTGAAGTCATTGGCTGATTTACATGTATATGAGGAAGCTTATTTGCCACCGGGACAAAAGGCAATAGGTTGTCGTTGGGTGTTTAAGTCAAAGCGTGATGTAAATGGGCAAGTTAAGTACCGAGCAAGACTTGTTGCTCAAGGTTTTGGTCAAAGTGCATCAGGGTATGATGAGACATTTTCTCCAACCTTGAAAAGCTGTTCTTTGTTAAGTGCTTTAACTATTGCTGCCAAAGAACAATGTATAGTAAGGCAAGTAGACATAAAAACTGCTTACTTACATGCTCCATTAAGACATACAGTGTATATGAAAAAACCACCTGGAGTTGCTACCTCTAATAAAGGTTTCTGGTTATTGAAGAAAAGCCTTTATGGATTGAAACAGTCTGGATTTGAATGGAATCAGTGTCTTGTTAATGTGTTGAAAGAAATGAATTTTAAACAAGGAATTGCAGATCTTTGTGTTTTTGTGAGAGGGCAAGATATACAAAAGTGTATCATTTTGTGCTTTGTAGATGATTTGGCAATTATAAGTCCTTCTGAAGACACTATTGATAGTGTAATTGCTGATTTGAGGAAGAAGTTTAGTTTGCGTGATTTGGGAAATATTAATAATTATGTTGGTTTAGAAATCACTAAGGTGTCTGGGGGTTTTAAACTTTCCCAAAGGTCCAAGATTGTTGACTTGTTGAAGAAGTTCAGTATGGAGCAATGCAATGGAGTAAAGACACCTTTGACTCCAGAGTTTGAGAAAGATGACTCCAATAGTCCACCTTTTGATATTGATATTTATAGGTCACTTGTTGGAAGTTTAATGTACATTGGCAATTGGAGCAGACCGGATATAGCTGTTTCTTGTAATTTACTAGCTCGTATGTTTTCAAAACCCACACAGAAACATTGGATAGCTGCCAAAAGGGTACTGAGGTATTTAAAGCAAACTATGGACTTAGCTCTCTACATTACACCTACAGACAATCTAGAGCTGTCTGCTTATGTGGATGCTAGTTTTGCCTCAGATAAAACCACTTGTAATTCAACCTCAGGTTTTACAATATTTTTGGCAGGCTCATTGGTGGGATGGAAATCTATGAAGCAGAAACATATTGCGTTATCATCATGTGAAGCTGAATTTTCTGCAATCAGTGAGTTATGTGTAGAACTTGTTTGGTTTGATCAATTGTTAAAAGATCTTGGTGTTATTTTGAACAAACCAATTGTAGTCTGTGAAGACAATCAAGCCGCTATTCAGTTAGCATCTTCAAACAGTGTCAAAGGGAGATCTAAACATACTGGGGTTAGATACCAAAACGTTAAGCAATGTGTTGCTGAAGGGCTAATACAGTTGCAATATTGTGACACTAATTTGAATATTGCAGATGCTTTGACGAAAGTATTGGGAACAACGAAACATTTAGAAAAATGTAATATGTTAGGCTTGAAGGTTTAAATTTGTGCCATTGTATTAATTGAAATTAATGTGTGTACTATTATCTAAATTCAAGGAGGAGATTGTCAGCTTGTAAGCTGTGCTGGTTGAATTATAGATAAGTACTAACAGCTGAGTTCAATTTATTGTTGGGTGTGGCTTATATAAGCAATGGTTAATTTGGATTGGTTAATGTTTTATATAAATATTTGTTCTGTGCTGTTCATCTCATGGTGGGGTTTTGACCTGGCTGTGTTCTTGCTGATGGGTCTCCTGTGCATGTGTAGATGCTGATAACCATGGATTGGATATTTACTGGAAAAAGGCTTTAGCCTTATTCATCTTCCTCTTATGAAGAACTGTTGCTGCTACTGTATGAAGATTATTGCTGTGCTACTCTGTGCTACTGGTATTGTTCATTGGATTCTTTGTTGCTTTGGACCATGGAATGTTTATCTGACAATTCTTAATGGATTATGTTTTTGCACTGGAATGAAAATATATATTTTTCTACATGAATGTCTGCTGTTTGTTGCATTAACAACCAATACTGGGATGACTAGCTTCTAAGTATATTGCTGATGTGATGCAACCACACTGAGTTGTGGCATGTCACAGCTGTCACTGTGGCACTGGCATTGATATAATGCTGAGAAAGTGTGTATAACTTAAAGAATGTGAACAAAAACATCCTTGATCCATTTATTTCCCAGGGACATAGATTCTGATAACATGAAAGAAAAAAGTGAATTATAGAAACCTGCTGCTTCTGGAAAACTAGAAATTTGATTTTGTATGGACATACATTTGGATTCTACTCATGTTGCTATTGCAGGCCTCCGTCAGTCTTGAAAGACTATGTTATCGTGCTTGGTGCTGCATACGCTGCACGAAAGCCTGGGTTGGATTGTTATGGAGGATAAGCTGTTACTACAAGCAGCAAATCCCCCTCTCCACGCCACTGAAT
Source organism: Cryptoblepharus egeriae (assembly GCA_030015325.1). Lineage (NCBI taxonomy): Eukaryota > Metazoa > Chordata > Lepidosauria > Squamata > Scincidae > Cryptoblepharus > Cryptoblepharus egeriae. The sequence continues at coordinate 7,894,793 of JAREYC010000004.1, forward strand.
TAGTCCAATGGAAAGGCAAAGCCAATACAATTGGATCCAGCTGGCATCACAGAGCTGGGCTAAGGACAGGAGCTCACCCTGTCTTGTGGGGCTGACCCGGGTCTCGAACCCTGGCCTACTGGTTAACAGGCACAGTGTCTTAACTACTTGCACCACCCACAACCACCACAGCCACCCTGTTGCTATTAGCAGTAACAGAAAGAGTCATTTGAGGTAAATAGAACCTGTAACCCAGTGACTGAACCGTCAGCTTTCAAATATACAGTATATTGATTTTTTTCTTTTGCTTTCTCCAAAAGCAACTTCTGCATTTATTTGTATGACCTGCTTTTGTTATGTTTGACTCTGAAACTGGATTCATAAAAAACCCCTCTTTGTATTCAGGTGCAAGTTCATCTGCCTTAAGAACCATCATGGGCATATGAAAGGCAGTCATAGGCCCATTACGGAGGCTTTGCTGGATAGAATGCCTGTGAAGGTTAGTCATAATATAAATCAAAGGATTAAAACAGACAATTTGCTATAAGCCTCTTTAATTTCTCCACTCACTTCTACTTGGGGCTAATCCCAAACCCTGATAGAGGTGTCTAGCTGTAGCTATTCCTTGCTGTTTGCAAATTACACCATGCACGACTGACTCCTGTGTGAAAGGCCTGCGGACTCAGAAAAGCAGTCAAATCTTTGTCACTGCTTTTACACACAGGGCTCACTAATCATATCAGAGAAAATAAATATTAGTTCATACACCCTGCAGCGTTAAAAAAAGATTCCATGTAGGCATGATAGTTGTGATCCAATAGCAGTAAGGTTTTTCTGTTCTCTCTCTCCGTATCCCGAGGAACATGTACAATCAGCAAACAAGTAGGAGGGCAAACAATTCCTGGTCAGCCTGGGTTTCTGGTGTCTTGACATCGAAGATTTCTTTCAACGTTATTTCTGTGCCAAACACATCCCGCTGGCCCATCTATGCAGCCACCTGATTTGGGCTGGCAGATAGTAAGAGATCTAAAGGGGCAGCAGATGGAGGGTCCCTTTCACTGTTGGTGTGCCATGTTTGCCTCTTCCCTCCAACCTCCCACCAATGCAGGCCTCCGTTATCTGCTCTGACTTGCTCAGGAATCTACATGCTTCCAAACTGCACTGTTCTTTAAAATGAAACCTGACATCTCACACTGCATGAAAGGAGCACTGTAAGAGTTTGGTTGTTTGGTAGTGCCGAGGTGGAGTAGCTGACAAAACATCAGGAAGTGTCCCAGGACATACTGTCCCTGCAAACACCTATTTGTTAAGGAGTAGGATGTTCCTGATATAAATTCAGAGTACTTTTGTTTTGTATTGTTTCAGTGTTGTCCCAATTAAAAAAAAGTTTCCTTCCTTGTGGGAACAAAAAAGTCATTCATATGCAGCTCTAATATGCAGTTTCAAAAAATAGTAATGCTACATTAAGATGGTACGGTAATTGGCACTTTCCTATTTTGCTGAGAAGGAAGTGTAAAGGTCTGGTATTCAGATGTTTGTGGAGAGATAGGGATTAGAAGGGTGATAGCTTGCGCAAGGTGATCATATGACCTGATTTTTCTGGATTTTTCCTCTTTTTTAGCCTCCTGGGCGGGTGTCCTCCAAAAGGGCTTCATTGTCCTCCATTTTGGCTTCATTTTGGAACTTTGCAATGGTGTGCAGTACCCCATCGTGTCAGATGTCATTGGATTTGTATTGAAGAGCAGAATCCAATGCAAAAATCAGTTTTGAAATATCTCCTTCCTTTCAAAGGTTACGGCCAAAAAACTAAAACTAAAAAATATGCATTGAGCTCAATGGGAAAGTGAAAGTGCCCAATATTGAGACTTTACTCATGAGTAGGCAAAGATGCCATTGTCCGTTAGAAAGGCGAGGTTCAGAGGAATCCAACACCTTGTCCTCCTTTTTAGGTTCAGGTATCTGGTCACCCTGAGCTATCCAACGCCACTGGAACATACGTGGGAACCTGGGCTAAGATCATTTTTCCCCATTCCATCCTTGTTTCTATAGCCTCTTGATTCCTTTCCTTTCATCTCTAACATGCACGTAATGAGAAAATCTCAGTTGAGCAATTTGTACACACTCATAAAAGCAGATTGTTCTATGACTGTTAGGCTCCTAAATGAGATCGTTTTATACGACTCTTTTGAGCAACTGGAAAGGTAAAGAGGAATCATCTTGTTAGACAAGGAAACCCATCCTTAAGTGAAGAATTAAAGGAATAAGAAGCATATTGTATTCTGCTTTCTTGCACCTTTCCACTTGTAAATTATCCAACCTAATGATTCAGGCTCCTGGGAAGATTTAATTTACACTCAGATCTTCTCTTGAGTTATTGACAGATCTGACCACAGCCATTGCTTATAACTGTCTTCTGCATATAGATGGTGTGTTCCAGTGAATGGTGCTTTGGTCCTGACTCAGTCTAGATGAGGTCTGTGGAGGAGTTGTGAATATTGGAGAAAGCGGATTAGGTGGGAAAGGAATAGGGTCATAATGAGAATCAGACATTGCAAAGCATGATACGTATATCAGGAACCAGATAATAGCTTCTTCAGGACCTGTGAAAGTTCCCAGCATGCAGAGACATTGTTAAAATGAAGGTGAAATAAGGGCAAAATCACAAATCATCTGAATCACTTAGAGCACAACCCTAACTGTGCCTACTCAGAAGTAAGTCCCATTGTGTTCAATCAGTTTTACTCCCAGGAAAGTATATTTAGGATTGCAGCCTCAATGTAATGGAAACAGGTTTCATTTCTCTGAATTAATATAATTAATGTTGAATTAGTGTGCCTGAAACTGGGGCAGAGTTAAAGTCAGGGACTCTAGGACTATCCCCAATCACAGTTTTGGCTCTGATCATATGCATCCCCATGCTGTTTGAATGCAAAGACTTGAGGTGAATGGGGAGGCAGGTGGGGCAGGACATCCCCACTGGAATCCTATGAAGAGCATCACCACTGCGGTTTTGTGATGCTCCCAAGCAGAGCGTGTGGGTTGTGAGAACTAGGGGACATACACTAAAATTGAATGTTGGGAGGGTTAGGTGAACAAGAGAGGGTTAGGTGAACAAGAGAAAATATTTCTTTACCCAGTGTGTGGTTGGTCTGTGGAATTCCCTGCCACAGGATGTTGGGATGGCATCTAACCTTAATGCCTTTAAAAAGAGATTGGGCAAATTCCTAAAGGACCACCATGGGGTACAAGCCATGAGACATGTGTGTAGATGTGGACAACCTCAAGAATGCCAGATGCCGGGGGGGGGGGGACCTGCATGCAGGTATCATATGTGCTCCCTGAAGCATCGGGGTGGGGGGGGGGTGCTGTGTGATAACAGGAAGCTGGATTAGATGGGCCTTTGACCTGATCCAGAGGAGGCTCTTCTTATGTTCTTGTTCTTATGAGTGTTTGGGTGCCTCACTCAGCAGTGGTGGTGGCATTTTTCAAAGGACTCCATTGGGAAGGCTCTGCATTATCTGCCTCCTCACCCACCACACATCCCTGTCTGAATGGGAAGGAAAACATCCACCCAAGAGGACAGAACTGCAACAAATTCGGCTTTGACAAGTGTATCGTGCCTGCGTGTGCATCAGATAGGCACTGATCTTGTTTGTATGCCGCCTTGTTGTCATACACATTTTCCAAAAAGGTCAGATATACACCTTAAAAAGTAAAGTGTAAAGTGACCCTGAAGCTCTGAGTAACGCAGATCAGAATTTCAATGGACGACTGTACCGTTGCAAAAGAAACCAGAGGATATTTGTCTCCTTGACACCTTTAGTTTCCAATGGCAATTTTTCTTCATAATACAAATACAATACAAGGGCTACAAATAAGCCCCTGCTAACGTGTTACCTCCAAATAAAGAGAAGAAAATGAAATAAAAATACGGTGTTGAAATGAAGTGTTGTCAAGGAAACTGCTTGGATTTCCCTATTGGACTTGAGTTCTGCTTGGCAGAAGAGCCACTTCCACATTTCACCTCCTTCCAATGGGTGCAAATGTGCCATCTTCTCCCTGCAGAGACAGAGCTTCAATAAGGTCTTGCGGGGTGAGGCCAGTGGTGGGGTGCAGCAGGTTCGCACCTACTCTACAGAACCGGTTGTTAATGAGAGATAGGACATATAAAGTTTAAAAATAGCCATTTAAAAGTGGCTGCCAGACGGGCAGAGAACCGGTTCTTAATTTCTTTGAAGCCCATCACTGGGTGAGGCTCATACTTATTCCTAACCATCAAATGTAGAAACCAGTAAGCACTCTTTTTTTTCCCCATCTTGTTTATAATGTGCCCCACTTCTTCCTCCCTGCCATACAGTTTTCTCCATCAAGCCTATATAAGAAGCACTCCCTTGACGGACTCCTGAAAGAGGCAAGTTCATCCTCTTCTTCCCAGCCAGGATTGCCTGAAGGGCTCCCTTTGGTCCAGAGCTGCCTGATCACAACCTGATCTGCTTTGTCACTTTGAAGCTACCAGTTGAGTCAAAGATGGGATAGCCGTGGGCTGATGGTTCATTCTCTGGTCCTCTGGTGGGTGCCCCACACTCATTTGCTGTGGGGTACAACCGACGTTGAGCTCCCTATAGGAGGGAACGGAAGAAGGGAAGATGAAGAGACTGAGGAAGCAGCAGGTGAGGGAAGATTCCTGTTGCTCACTGGTGGTTGTAAAGGTACAAAGCAAATCTCTGAGATACAACCTGGCAATGGTAAGAGAAATGGGACTGACACCATCCACTACAATTTTGTAGCTGGCTGACACATTGTTACACATTAATTTTATGTTATATTGAGAACTACAGTGCGCCCTGGTTTACGAGCACAATTTATTCTGGAAGCATGCTTGTAAATCCAAAACACTTGTATATCAAAGCAAATTTTCCCATAAGAAATAATGGAAATTCAGACGATTTGTTCCACAACCCAGGAATATTTGTATAAAAATGATTGCGATATTGGTATATTATACAAAATAATAAAGAAAATATAAAATTGAAAGAAAAATAAAACAAATTAACCTACACTTGCAGAACAGTCCTAACCATGCCTACTCAAAAATATGTCCTATTTGGTTAGAGAGGTTTACTCTCAGGAATGAATAGGATTGCAGTCTTAGACTCTCAGGCTGCAATCTGCCCCCTTACACAGGAGTGAGCCCTACTGATTATAATAGGGCTTATTCTAGAGTAGACTTGCAAGGTTGGGTAGGCTCCTTTCCATTGCTCCCCTTGCACAGGAGTAAGCCCCACTGATTATATTAGGGCAAATGTCAGAGTAGACATGAAGGCAGGGTTCTCAGGCTTCTTTCCATTGTCCCCCTTACACAGGAGTGAGCCCCATTAATTGTAATAGGCTTACTTCAGAGTAGATATGCATAGCCTGGTCTCTCTCCGGAGAGGCTGTAGTACTGGCGGAGTGCTGAATGGCTATATCCTGGCCGGGACTATTTTTTTCACCTGTATTGCAAGACAAAATTTATTAGAAATGTTTGCTTGTCTTGCAAAACGCTCTCAATCCAAAATGCTCTCAATCCAAGGTTTTACTGCATTTTTTTCTCAGTCCTGAATCTCCTGCCAACACATTTCAATGAATGACCTCACGGTTGAGTGTTAAGAGTGTCCCAGGGGTGCCACATAGAGGGCCTGCAGGCTGGATGCAGTCTGCAGAAGCTCTTTATCTGGCCCTTATGATAAATAGGCTCTCTCAGTACAACCATCAGCAGCTCAGCAATATCCTGGCAGAAGTGGCACCACTGAAAGACCAGACTGTGATAATTGGGCTCTCCCAGCCTTAAAAATATGTTTAAAATTTGCATATTTTCTCTTCTATCATTTGTAGCTGATAACTTAGTTGAGAACAAAATACAGCACTTATTTCTGGTCATTCCCTACTTAATGCTTGCTACAGTCCTAACCTCCACTTAGGCCGGCCTAAGCCCCAGTATAAGTTCTGTGCTGTCCTGATGGTGTCAGAAAAGTGCACTAAGACACCTTTGCCCCACTCTTGGTTAGGCCAGTACACAGGTGTATGCCAACCTCCCCACACCATCATGGAAAAATAGGCCAGGTGAGTTAGGCCAGCCTAAATTTCTTAGGATTGCACCTGATGTCACTTTTTTGCTTAAGGGCATCACTTCTTGCTTAAAGGTGTCAGTTCTGGCCTTCAGCAAGTACCATGAATGGTATTTGGCCCACTCTATGAAATGAATTTGATACCCCTGTTCTGTCTCATACATAAATTTCAAAACCAATCATGACCTCCAATTGACTGACTTTTTTCCTCAAAATGAAAAGACCCCAAATGTTTAAGGTTTTTTCCCCCTCAGAGGAAAAGATCTTCAATTACAAAAAGATCTAGTTGCATTTCCCTGTCTTTTTAATCTGTCATTTGCGGAAGGAGCTTCCATTGGCAAAGCTAAACAAACAGGCGCTGCCAATAGAGCCTGGTTTGTTGCTGCACAAATTGTACCAGTTTTGTCTCTGAAAGCAGAGGCAGGGGGCCAAAAACCCAACCCAACACTGTGAGCTTCTCTACAAAGCACTAGTCACAATATAGATCTGCAAATAAGCATCTTAATTAAAATTGACATCTGGCTTTCAGAATGAAAATGACATTTTTATTCCTCGGCAAACCACAAATGTGTTTACTGCAAGAGATGAAGAAACCAAATTAAGATGGTGAAGAAATTGGTTTTCTGTCTCTTTGCACTGGGATGCTGGGGTGCCCATTGATTGCCATTTCCCAAAGATCTGTGGCACAGACGTGGGCTGTGATATGCCAGATTTAATGAGAATTGGCATTTGCAAAATGGACTTAATGATTTCAGTTGGGTGGGATGAACGAGGTTTGCTCATTAAAGTGTGATGGGAAGTATTTGTGGTACACGAATATAGATACCTAAGAACCCTAAAATACATGCACACTGCTAATTGTGAAGAGCACTGGGCACTGATGTGCATGTGAAGAGCACTGGCATGTGCATTTATACATCATTGTTTGTTCCTTTCTGAATAGGCACCTGGGAAAAGATTTTCCGCTACTCCTCTAACTCAGACCACATTACATTTTCCCCCACAGCCCCTCCATATAGTGACCTGCAGCAAGCTGAGGCAGAGATGTAGGGAGGCAGAGGTGTGAATTTTGCTCCACCATCAAGAACAGCTCCAAAGGGGAGAGGAAAGGCCACTTAAAAGTGAGGCTCCCTGCAAAACTTAATGCTTTATCTCTCTAGCTATGCCACTGTGCTGCCATCTCCTTCAGCTACACATGGCAACAAGTCCTCGGTGGCTGCACTACAGGTTGTTGATTGCCATCAAAAGTGATTGCCTCCTTTTTGAGTGCAATAGAATTAGTCAAACTCTCTCCACTGTGCATCCTCTGCCATGTTTAAGTATTTTGAATATCAATCACTGCAGCAGAGCACACATGCTCCCCATTGACTTCTTCACACCCACAGTGCCAGAAGAAGAGCTTTGAAGATGGCAGTCACATCAATGTGCTCAGCTACAGGCGTTCGTACTTCATGCCAAACACCACCAATGAGAAGGTCTCATGAGGAATATGGGCTGTCATTATGGCATGTCAAAAGCCACCTGCTGCTGGGTTTCTGTGGTGAAGATGAGAGTCCATTCTTAAGATAGCCTAATAAATCTAAAAAGACAGGTGATTGCAGGGCGAGGGGGGGAACTAGATAATAGATGTGTGGGGGGAATTAAGCAATTAATCAATCAACAGTATTTATATATTGCTTTTCAACATAAGTGGTGTTTACCTGGCACTACCAGATTGGCTGCCCTTCTATGATTCTGAAGTAGCCATCAGGATTTCATACCTAGGACTAGGAGCCACATTTGACAGGAGTTGTGATTGTACATAAAGAACCTCCATGTGCACATCTTCATGAAGCCAAGGTCTGTGAGAATGGATTTGTGGTGGAGCCAGGAAACAAGATTGCATGACCCCAAATGCTTTCCTTACTTTCTCTAGTGGTGCCATGGCAGGGTCAGTCTTACGAATGGGAAATTCCTCATCTCAGGCAGGCAGAGACTCTTCATGGGGGGGGGGATGGGGTCCCATGATCTCCAGACTGGTCTTGCCTCTGAAGGCAGAGGTTGGCATCTTCCATGGCTCCTGGAGTCACCATACCCAAAGTCCTTCAAGCCCTGCTTGGTCCTTTGATAGCCAGAAGGTTGAAGGACCATTATGGCTCTTGCAGCATGGTGGTGACAACATAGACCTAACGGCCTTTATGAGACCAGTGAATTTTTCTGTGTCCTGTGCACCTGGCATACATTTTATTTCAGCAGGAAGCACCTGGCTTGGTCTAGGATGTGTTTGATTGAGGTCTGGAGAACATCTGGAGAATATTGTTGATTACCACCCCCCCCCATATTGCTTTGGGAGAAGGAGAGCAATTCCTGCAGAAACCTTAGCATTGCAGCCTAATCTTGTCATCATTCCCCTTGTATGGGCTTGTGGGCAGGTTAGTGTATGCCGGCCACACAGGCTTACTTCTCTGCCATTTGGGGGCTTCTCTGACTTCCCTCTGGACCCAGAACAGCCAGATCCTGCACTTGGACCCTGTTCTGTGAGATGGAACAGCTCTGTGATGACCCCTTGAGGCTCTGGAGTCCAGTCTAGTGACCCTAACCTCTCTGTGGGCTCTGGATCCAGCTAGTGTTTATGGTCCCACTTAGGGTGACACTCCCCAGAGACAGAAACTTTGTTCCACTTCTTAGAGACAAAGACTTCGAATGGGAGAACTCATTCTTTCTATCTGGAATGGACCCCACAAGTGTTTAGGTGCTCCTCTTCGGTACTTGCCCTGAGCCATCCTCCGCTCCACTGGGATGACACTGAGGCCAGAATTGAGAGACTGCTGCTTCTATGCGCTCTCTCATGGTCAGGACCTGCTCAGCTCACTCCCCCTCCTGCTGCAATCTCCTCTGTTCCAGTTGCCCAAGATGAGGGTGAAGCAGGTGCAAGGAGCCAGGTCTGAAAGGGGGACAGAACATTATTCCAGACCCAAGTGGTTAAGACACTGTGCCTGTTAACAAGAAGGCCAAGGTTCGAGACCCGGGTTTCCCACAAGACAGGGTGAGCTTCTGTCCTTAGCCCAGCTCTGTGACGCAGCTGGAACCAATCCTATTAGCTCTGCCATTCCATTGGACTATTTCAGTGGCATGGAGAGGGGGGATTTGCTGCTTGGGTAACAGCCTAGCCTCCATATTAATCTACTTGGGCCTTTGTGCTTTGCATATAGCGTCGAGCACAATTCCATAGTCTTTCGAGACTGATGGATGCCGATGATGTTGATGATGATGATACATACAGTCCTGCTTGAGGCTGTGGACAGTGATCACAAGGGTGAAGAGGAGCAGGGAGATCTTCTTAGGATCATCATGAAAGGGGACCTCCTCAGAAGTGCTCATCTTCCAAGACAGTGTTCTTAAACCAAGTCAAAATTTCTGAGAAAATTTTGCTTGTAATCCAAAACACTCTTAACCCAAGTTGCTTGTAAACAAATGAAACATTATAGTTTGGCTCCCCTTGGTTAATGCCCCTATGGCAGTCCAAGGTTTACCTTCAGTTTTGCTTTCTGCCTCTGAGAACCCTCCAAGTGTTGTGTAGACAGAAGGATAGACAGGATCTTGGCAGCAGATGCCATTTTGTACCTCAGCTGTTTGGGATGGCAGTTCCTTGTCTGTGCCTATTTGAGGAGACAACAGGTTTGAGGACAGTTTGAGCTCAATGCTGCCATTCTAAACTTCTTCCTCTGGAAAGTCTCTTTTTCAGGGTCTACTGAGGTGAGCCCCTATTTCCAGCATCCATTCTAATATTACGGAGACACCTCACTGCAGAGTCACCAAACTCAGGAATAAATTTTAATCTTGAAGTCTTATCATGACACTGGTCCACCTGCTAGGAATTTTGGTGTCCTCTGGTCACTGGAGCCCAATCCCCACCAGAACTCTTCAGGAGTTCCTCCAGCCCCATTCAAAGAAGATAGAGAGGATATCCTGAGTCCACCATTCCTGAAGAGGGACTTTTCCCTCACCAGCGGTGAATACAATGGACAAGGGAGTGTTGCAGAGACAGCAAAAAGTAATCTGTATGTTGAGGTGGATGAACAACATCTCCAGTTCTAGTGTGATGTTGGAGAAGAGAACTCATCATGAACTATGCATTGCAGTAGGGAGGGGACTTATGCTGTCCACAGGATTGGATAACAGTGGTTGAAAATAACCTCCAAAAATTGTCCATAGTAATGGTCTATAGAAGGGTTGAGCAAACCCCAGCCAGGACAATTTGTAGCCTTCAGGGACCCTAAATTTGTCCCCCAGGAAGCCCAATCATAGTCTGTTGGAGCTGTCTTAACCCACAGATGTTAATTTAATTTCTTCATTGCCTCTGAACAACTTATGTCTCCATGTGTTTCTGGCTGATGTGTATGTTTTCACTCTGCAAGACATGTGTGGCAAACACTTCATAGTTCTCATGTGATTCTACATTCCATATTATAGCTCTCATGTTTATTATCAATAAGCTCAGTAAAATCCACACTTTCAAGTTCTACCTCTAATACAGTGGTTCTCAATCTTCCTAATGCCGTGACCCCTTTATAAGTTCCTCATGTTGTTGGGACCCCCAACCATAAAATTATTTTCGTTGCTACTTCATAACTGTAATTTTGCTACTGTTATGAATCGTAATGTAAATATTTGATATGCAGGATGCATTTTCATTGTTACAAATGAAATCTATGTTCTATGCACACATTGAACACAATGGGATTTATTTCAGAGTAGGCATGCATAGGATTGGGCCCTGAGGCTGTCAGTCAGGCCCAGTGCGTGTGCAGCTACAGCTGGAGGTCTGGCAAGCCTGACCTGGCCCCCTGCACCAGGTGTCTCTAGGCGACCCCCAGGAAAGCTCTAGGCGACCCCCAAAGGTGTCCCGACCCCCACTTTGAGAAACGCTGCTCTAATATATTAATTTATGTATCTATATATAAATTTATTCAAATTTGAAATGTACCGTAAATTCTTTTTTCCCCTGGCCCCAACACACTGTCAGATAAATAATGTAGCCCTCTTGCCAAAATGGTTGCTCACCCCCTGGTCTATAGTATTAAATTGTCTGTCTCTCTTCCGCCACTGGCTCCTGACTCCATTACTTCAGGCATCTCTTCCAAAAACAGGGCCACAAAACCCAGACTAGTCTCTTGGATGCTAGAAGTGACATCACAAACAAGCAAAGACCATGGATATGGAGAGATGGCTCATCAGAGTATAAATATGGAGAAGACATCTCACTAATAACAAGAAAAATAGATTACAATGTTAAACAAATTATTAAAGTTGGGAAAGGCTGCAATTCTAAAGACACTTTCCTGGGGGTAAGACCCATTGAACACAATAGGGCTACATTTGAGTAGACATAGTTGGGATTGTGCTCTAAAACTGTTAAATGGCTAGTATAGGAGAGCATTTAGTTACAATTTCTGTCATTAGAAGCATCCACAAATATCTGGCTTGAGAAAATCTGGTGGGTGAATAGGATTATACTCCTGTTGAGACTCTGAGTTATGAAACCTTTAATCTTTCAATCCTGTCTTCTTACTTAGCAGTTTTATTAGCCTTCAAGGTCCAACTGAACACAGTTTTAAAATCTATATTAAGCTTGTCATTCATTCCTCATGCTTGCTCAGATGATATTGAACAATAAATGTGTGATTGTTTCTCATTGGGTACATGAGATCCAAATATCATCAATCAAGGAAGCTTTTCTAATTTGGAAAGATGTCCCTGCAGGAAGCCTTTTAGTCGTGACCAGCTTTAGGGGGGCGTTTATCATCTCTGTTTCTAGAACAAGCGTTATCCATAGACCCTTTCATAATCATTGGACCAATAAGAATTTTGTCTTTACAAGCTTGGAACCTTCCCTCTGAAGTGGTATCTTTTATCTACTTGCATTTACATGTTTTTGAACTGCTATGTTGGCCAGTGCCAGGGACGAGTGATGGGAGCTCTCTCCATTATGGGGCACTGATCAGTCAATCAATTTTATTGTTACAGTCCGTGACCAGCACAAACAGATTCAAAAAAATGATACAGATTACCGATGAAACTTTAAAGGGAAAACTTTAAAAAAGTAAAATCTTAGCAAATAAAAACACAACATGGTAATAGTAGCAAATAAGTAATGGTTAAGATTTAACTGCATGGCTAACAGTGCTTCCGACTGGGGCAGCAGCCAATATGGACACGTATCATAGAGCTCCAAGGGCACAGAATTTATTCTTACTCCTATGGGGCACTGTAATTAGGAGAGATCACAATTTCCAGAGCACAGAGTAGTGCAAGTTTGCTATAAAATCTAATAACTTCCTTAGGTGGAGTAGCGTTTGCAGTTTAACTTGTAATGTAGAATAAGCGAGTTTGCAGGAACCTGTAGGGTCGTGCCCACACCATCACTGGTAAAAAGCATAACTTCTTTCCTTTACATGCTGCCATAGGGTTCCAGAATAACAACGGGCTTCTCTTTTCACTCCCTTCTTGAGACATGCATATCCTCAGTAGGTTATGTACAGAGGTTCCTTTCCTCTGGTTCTTTCCTTAGACAGATTTCTTGCTCTAGAATGGAACCTTTGAATACAACCAAACGTGGACAAACTTTGGGCAAAATCCAGAGTAACTATGGGGAGTCCTTGCTCCGGTGTAAGAACAACTTACTCTGGATTCCAATATGAATCTCCCATAGATTTTCACTTGGTGGTGCAGTAACTACGGGTGCACATAAGAGTAACTCCCGTAGTTACTCTGGATATGGGGGTATGGCTTCAATCCTAACCACACTTTCCTGGGAGTAAGCCCCATTGATTATAATGGAACTTACTTCTGAGTAGACATGCTTAGGATTGCACTGTATATCACTTTCTGAAGTGTTTGGGAACATTCTCCGCCTTCACTGGAGTTCTTCATAAAGTGGTTTGCCTGCAATTAATGCAACATATTCGCATGTTAGCTAGATTAGTGTGACTTTAAATTATTTCCATAGTGCAATTCAACTGATGCTAAATAGCTATTTTACAGATCTTAATTTGTCTGACAGTTTTGCTACATTGTTGACATTTGTGCCTCCCCCTCTCCAATATGCTGGAAGTAATTATTTTCTACAGAATACAAATGTGATGTTTATCATGCACACCTTATTGCTTTGCCACAATAACCGCAGCATATCTCACACTGGATGGAATGGTGGTTTTTCATTTCTTTCTTTTTTTTTGCAATCTGCTGTTTTCTTTTCATATTTATTCCAATGAAAGATGAAACGTCATCTCCCTTTGATCAAACACAGGGCTTAATATTAGGCACTTGTTCCCCATCTCAGCACCATTTTCTAATTATCTCACTGTTTTGTAGAAACCTTGTATAATGTTTCTTGACTGGTTCATTAGAGCTATTGTTACCCTTTTCCATTGTCACAAGAATAGGCATAATTTGGTCCTCTAATTCCACTAAAAGAACAGAAATGGAGAAAATATGGGGCTTGTCATTATTGGAAAAGGCACAGATTCAAATGCCATTTAGCAAACAGAAGCCAAAGGTTAAATTTTGCATTTCTAAGAATAATTATTTCATTGTTATTATTATTACAAATGTAAATGACACCAGTTATGCCCTATTGGCTCTAGTTTTGGAGATGTAGCATAGCCAGCTTAGTTGTCTGCACATCATCTAACATGGTTATGCCATCGCCCCAATATTAGAGATAATATGGCAAAAAGGATGCAATTTTTGGAATCAGTACCTGAAACATTCAAGAATAGATCTAACTTTCAAGATACCAAAATAAAATAATTTGTTTTAAATTGTTGGGCACTGTAATGATTGTGATTGTGAGGTTCTTTGAGGACGCTAAAACAGAATACTATGCAAATACAAAGTATTTTTCTTTCACATAGAAAGATGATGTCTCTATAAAAGTTAATTAGTTAATGGAAGCAACAGTATGACTTGGAAGACTATGAGCAAAATCCAGAGTAACTATGGGGAGTCCTTGCTCCGGTGTAAGAACAACTTACTCTAGATTCCAATATGAATTTCCCATAGGTTTTCACTAGGTGGTGCAGTAACCACGGGTGCATGTAAAGTCTCTTATGTGCTCCCATAGTTACTCTGGATTTGGGGGAATGTCAGTGCAGATAGGTAGTCAGTTGTCTGAGTTCCAAGGGGGTGACTCACCTACTCCTCCTTGCATTTGCAAGAAATATTTTAAAGAAACATAATACGGAATTTTTAAAGGGAAAAAACTGAAGGCACAATTCTCAGCTAATTGCAGATAATTTTTATTTATTTATCTTCCTCCAGACAGCAATAAAACTGTTGCTGGGGGCATCTCCTCTCCACTGCCATAGCTTCTGATGAAAGTGACTTTCAGAAAGTTTTCTCATTTAATTGCACCCTGCCATGCAGCTCAGAATAGAAAATTAGCACCATAGCGGGGGACAATATCATCAAGTCACAGCAGGTTGGAAGGACCTGGTGTGAATGTGCGTGCATCCAGCCATGCTGCTTAATGGGTCAGAAAGAGACCTGGCAGGTGGAACTCCACTGACGTGAGGCAGTGACCCTGCTGGGGCCTGCCTGGGCTCAGCCTACTATGATGACGTCTACTGTTACTGTATTTCTACTGCTCATGATACATCAGGCTGGCAAACCACAAGCTGTGATAAACTGGGTCTTCAAAAAATAGCTACTGAAAAAGAGACCTCAGGATGAAACATTCAGCTATTCTTTCCCAGTGAATGCACTGGGTCTTCCTTTTGGTGCATGTCTTATTCAGGAATGTGTGTGTGCATGCACACACACATGGATCACAGGTGGGCTGCAGCCAGGTCTCACTGGTTCTGTAGAACCGGTTGTTAATTTGGGGAGAACGTTAGCGAACTGGTAGCTAAGAGGGGGCCGTCATCTTTGAATTGCATGCAAGTGTGTTTGAATTTCTCTTAAAGGGTCTCTGGGTCTGTCTTCCCAGAGGTGAAGCTCCACTCCCTCCTCCTTCCTCCCCTGCTGAACCTCCCTCCCCTTCTGAGAGGGGCTCTCTCTCTCCCCCTTTCCCCTCCCTAAGGTTATTTTTTAATTTTAAAATACAAACAGTCTGTTCCCATTACCATCATTCAGACAAGGCATTGCAGTCATTCCACAGCACACTCAGACACTGCACTGCTGAGATGGAAGGGTGCTTGGATCACTATAAACTCAATACTTTCAAGTGAGAGTGAGGAGCTTCTACATGCCCCAAACCTTTGTATGATGCTATTCAGGAAGTCTGTCTATGCTAAACATCTTATTTTGATTAAAAAACCTTATTTCTAGCAAGTTTTCAGAAGTTATTTCCTTGTGCAGTTTGCAAAGCATGATGGGTTCTCACATGCAAATGAGGCAGCCTCTCTGGGGATGGTGTATTTGTGGGTCAGGCACTTTCATGGACAGCTTTACAAAGGGGTCCTTGGGCGGGAATAGAGAAGCCAGAAGCCAGAGCTACTGAGAAAGGTCTGAGTGTTGCGAGGATGAGATCCTCCAGGGCTTTTGTCCCCTATTCCTCCAGCCCTGTCTACTTTCCTGAGAGTAAGCCCGCTGACTATAATGGGACTTACTTCTGAGGAGATTGGCAGAGGCTTGGATCTCTTCCTCTAGCCCTGTTTCTCCTGCCCTGTCAACTTTCCTGAGAGTAAGCCCACTGACTATAATGGGACTTTCTTCTGAGTAGACATGGTTAGGACTGGGCTCTGAGACTGCAATCCTATCCACACTTATCTGGGAGTAAGCCCCAGTGACTAGAATGAGTAAGTAAGCCTGCCTAGAATGAGTAAGTAAGCCTCTAAGTAAGCCTGCATAGGACTGGACTGTAAGGCTAAAATCCTGACCACACAGTCCTGGGAGTAAGCCCCATTGACTTGAATGGGACTGACTTCAGGGTAGACACGGTTAGGATTGGGCTCAGGCTGCAATCCTATCCACACTGCAGTCCTTTTGTCCCGCCCCCCCGATCTCCCCACCTCATCCTGCCCCTCTGAGAAATCTCTCCACCTGAGATTGTGGGGAGGCAGTATGGGGGCACCTGAAGAAATAGCCCCAGTTCCCATCCTGCTCCCCCAGGAGCCCAGACCACTGTCTACTTTGAAGTAAATCCTATTAAAGTCAGTAGGTTTTACTCCCCTGTGAGGATAGGAGTGTAGCCTCAAAGCCCAATCATCTATCCACTCAGAAATAAGTTCACAGGTGGGCAGATGCCGGTTCGGGCCTATTCGCCCGAACTGGATCTTCCCCTTTGGGGGACGCTGGCGAACTGGTCAGAGCCGCGGCTGGCAAGAACTGGGGGGACCGGTTCGGCAGCGGCTGCCACGCGTCTCCTGAAGCTCAGCCCCAGGAGACGCAGTGCGCTAGCATCCAGCTGGACGCATGCGCGCTGAGTCTCCTGAAGCCGAGCTCCAGGAGACTTAGTGCTTTGGCGCATGCGCAATGTGGCGGGGTTGGGGCCCGTCCCTCGCACCGCCTCCACCCTGACCCCTGACCCCAACCCCAACCCCTGACCCCGGCCTGCCCCCAACTTCCAGCAAACCCCTGGGTTCACCCCTGGGCGAACTGGGCCCACCCCTGAGTAAGTTCCATTATAATAGTGAAGCTTACTCCCTGGAAAGAGTGTATAGGATTTCAGCCAGAAGCTGGTTTCTAAGAGTTTGTAATCCTATGCCTGACTACTCAGTTGTGGTAGTGTCTGCTGGTACTTAGGGACCTGGATGCAAGTGTCATATGTGCTCCCTGAGGGAGCTGGTGGGTCTCTGTGTGATTCAGGAGCTGGACTAGATGGGTGTTTGGCGTGATCCAGTGGAGGCTTTTCTTATGCTTTTATGTTCTTAATTGTGGCACACATTTCCCCTGAGAGCATAACAAAGTGTAATGCATAGGAATAAATTACACAGAACCCAGGGGCTTAATACTGATTGATGCCGTCACAAGTGATACAATTTTTTTGGTAAACTAAGGGTTAAGGTGGCATGCCCTTCCCCGCCCTGCCCCTGACCCTGGCCCCGCCCACTTCTGGAGAACTGGTTGTTAGGGCAGGCTGGCCCCACCACTGGCACAATGCATTTTCCTCCCTATACTTTGCTTTGAAGAAATGGTGGCTACGGGAAGCTCTGCCCCAACCCCTGGACCCAGTAGCATGAAATTTGGGGAGGGTGTTCCTTCTGTCGCATGAACACCCACCAAGAACCAATGTACAGAAATGTAACCCTTAAGGGGCTGAAAAGGGGTGCAATGTGTTTTTGTCCTAAACATGGAAGATTGACTGATCAACATGCAGCCAGTTTGGTGCTCAATGCCTGGTGCACTGGGGGGATGTTGTTTGGAGGGATGGGTTGCACTGGGGAGGATGCTGCACATGGGGCGGCCGTTGCACATGGGGGGTTGATGAGCAGGGGTGATGAGCAGGGGGGATGTTGTGCATAGGGGATTGATGTGCATGGGAGGTGTTGTGCATAGGGGGTTGTTGCACATGGAGGATGTTGTGCATGGGGGTTTGACGTGCATGGGGGATGTTGTGCATGGGGGTTTGACGTGCATGGGGGATGTTGCGCATGAGGGAATGATGCTCATGGGGGAATGATGTGCATGTTGATCGATGCACATATGGGGGGATGTTGCACATGGGGGGTTGATTTGCACGGGGGTTGTTGTGCATGGGGGATGTTGCACATGGGGATGATGTGCATGGGGGAAAGGTGCACATAGGGGTTGATGTGCATGGGGTTGATGCACATGGGGATGGATGCGCATAGGGTATGGATGATTGATGCACAGTGGGGGGTTGATGCACAGGGAGGGGATAGCATACGGGGAAATTTTACTCCTGCACCGTGGGAATGTTTTTGTTAGTATCTCATAAAGCAGTTAACTTAGCAAAAGAAATTAGGATTTCCAGTCCCTAAGGGAGTCATAGTATTAAAAGAAAATATACAGGAGAGGAATCAACAGTTATGAAAAAAGATCCTCTGATGAGGTGGTCAGTTGCTCCCCCTCCACACTAGAGGAGCACCACTGCAAAGGGGTCTCTTTGTCCAGGGAACAGCAGAGGACCCTGTATTTCAGTAGCAATAAGTTGGCCACAACTACAGGCAAATGACCTAACCACTTACATGTGAAGGATGACAATGCAGCACCATCAATTTACACATAAATACTGAAGGTAGATGGTGTCCGGAGGGTGGGGAATGGTGCATGGGGGTAAATAGGGCACAGGAGGAAATGGTTCATGGGGAAGTGGTGCTCTGGGGTGGGGGGTTAAAGGGACCACCACTGCATGGTGGGGTCAACAATGCTGTGCGTGGTAGAAATGTACAGTGTCACTGCTACCTGCCACTGCCCCCGATACCCTCCGATGCCCAGTGCCTGTCAGTACCCAATAGTGCTCATTGCCCATTTTACTCCTACAATGGCGGGTAAATTTTGCTACTTTATTTAATAAATCTATACATTGCTCTTCAAAGGATAGTTCTGGGATTGTCTACATAAAAAAGATATACAATAAATACATTTTATTTGCTATAATCAACAAATGACACAATAAATAGCAGCATACAAATATTTCAAATTGGAAGTCCTGAGAAAATAAATAGGTTTTTGCCCAGTTTCAGAAGGACATAGATGCCAAGTGACATGACCATTTCATTGCAGTTCTCCATGCATAGTAATATCCAAGAGGAGGAAGCTAAGGCATCATCATTACTGTTTCTGTATAGCACCAACTATGTGCATGAATCAATACAAAATGTAAGTAGTTGGGTCTTTATCCCAAAGAGTTTACAATTTAATGTTGTCTTAGAGAAGACGACGCATAAGGGGCTTTTCCATTGAGTTTTACTTGGCAGTAGCCACTGTTACTAGAGTGTTTACACACATCCGTGTCAGTGGTGGGCCCGGCCTGGCCCAACAACCGGTTCTCCGGAACTGGGTGGGGCCAGGCCGGGTCAGGGGGTGGGGGCAGGGGATAAGGGCAGGGAGGGCACGCCTCCTCAACCCTTAGTTTACCAAAAAAAATTGTATCACTTGTGACAGCATCAATCAGTATTAAGCCCCTGAGTTCAGTGTAATTTATTCCTATGCATTACACTTTGTTGTGCTCTCAGGGGGAATGTGTGCCAAAAATAAGAACATGAAAGCATAAGAAAAGCCTCCACTGGATCACACCAAAGACCCATCTAGTCCAGCTCCTGAATCACACAGCAGCCCACCAGCTGCCTCAGGGAGCACATATGACACTTGCATCCAGGTGCCTAAGTACCAGCAGACACACCATGTTCCACAGGTGGTACTCATACCACTGGTTGAGAAACACTGATCTACAGTTTAGGACCAGAGCCTGTGGTGTCCCCTCTACAGGCTGAGGTTTGCTTCTAAGCCACTACTTAAGGCTACAATCCTGTCCACACTTTCCTGTAAGTAAGCATCATTGAATATAATAGGACTTCTGAGTAGTCAAGCAAAGGACTGAGCTCTTAGTAACCAGCCTCTGGCTGCAATCCTATTCACTTTCCTGAAAGTAAGCTCCACACACTCTAATGGGACTTACTTCTGAGTAGCCAAGAATAGGATTGGGCTCTAATGCTGCACTCCTCTGCACACTTTCCTGGGAGTAAGCTTCATAGATTGAAATGGGATTAACTTTTGAGTAGTCAGGCATAGGATTACAAGCTCTTAGAAACCAGCTTCTTTCCAGGGAGTAAGCTTCACTATTATAATGTAACTTACTTCTGAATAGATAATGATTGGGCTTTGAGGCTACACTCCTATCCTTACAGGTGAGTAAAACCTACTGACTTTAATAGGATTTACTTCAGAGTAGGCAGTGGACTGGGCTCCTGGGGGTGCAGGATGGGAACTGCATGCTGCCTGCTTATAAGGAAAAGGAGGACAATGAAGATTTTTTCCCAGGCAGAAGAGTGAAAAGAGGACCTGATCTGGGAAAAAATAAAATTTATGAGAAGGCTGCATGCTGCCTGCTTGTAAGGAAAAGGAGGACAATGAAGATTTATTGTGGTCCTGGAAAAAAGTATGGATAATAAGAAGACACCATGTTGCCTGCTCATAAGGAAAAGGAGGAGTAAAAAGAGGACCTGTCCTGGGAAAGGAGGACATATATATGGTCACTCAGTACTTGCTTCTGAGGAGGCATGCAAAGAATTGGGCTCTGATGCTGCCATCCTATCCACACCTACCTGGGAGTAAGCTCCATTGACTAGGATGGGACTTGTCCTGGGAAAGGAGGACATATGGTCACTCAGTACTTGCTTCTGAGCAGGCATGCAGAGTATTGGGCTCTGATGCTGCCATCCTATCCACCCCTACCTGGGAGTAAGCTCCATTGACTAGGATGGGACTAGGATAGGATTTACTTCAGAGTAGGCAGTGGAGTGGGCTCCTGGGGGGGCAGGATGGGAACCGGGGCTATTTCTTTAGGTACCCCCCATACGTCCTGCCCTCAATCTCAGGTGGAGAGATTTCTCAGAGGGGCAGGATGAGGTGGGGAGATCTCTTGGGAGGGGGAGCAAAAGGTCTACAGTGTGGATAGGATTGCAGCCTGAGCCCAATCCTAACAGTGTCTACTCAGAAGTAAGTACCATTCAAGTCAATGGGGCTTACTCCCAAAACTGTGTGGTCAGGATTTTAGCCTTACAGTCCAATCCTATGCAGGCTTACTTAGAAGTAACTCTCATTCTAGTCAGTGGGGCTTACTCCCATGTAAGTGTGGATATGATTGCAGCCTCAGAACCCAGTCCTAATCATGTCTACTCAGTAGAAAGTCCCATTATAGACAGTGAGCTTACTCTCAGGAAAGGAACAGGGCTGGAGGGAGAGATCCAATCCTCTGCCAATCTCCTCAGAAGTAAGTCCCATTATAGTCAGTGGGCTTACTCTCAGGAAAGTCTGGATGGGAAAGTAGCCTCAAATCCTATGCTACTCAGAAGGAAATCCCATGATAGTCAATGGGAATTGCTCACAGGAAAGTGTGGCTAGGATTGTGGCCACAGGCTGCAGTCCTCTACTATACAGTGTGGCTTACTCCTGAGTAGTACTGGGTATAACTGAGTAGTTCTCCATGCCTAGTACTGGGCTGCAAAGGCACCCGGGGAGGCAGGCAGGCAGGCATGGCCCCCACCAAAAGCCCTGGAGGACTCATCCCCACAACACTCAGATGCTCAGCCACAGTCCTTTCTCAATAGCTCCGGCTTCTGTATTCCCGCCCAAGGAGCCCTTTGTAAAGCTGTCCATCATGTGCCTGATTAAAAAAAAACACACCATGCCAGAGAGGCTGCTCATTTGCATATGAGGACCCATCATGCTTTGCAAACTACACAAGGAAATAACTTCTGAAAACTTGCTAGAAATAAGGTTTTTAATCAAAATAAGATGTTTAGCAAAGACAGGATTCCTGAATAGCATCAATCAAAGGTTTGGGGCATGAAGAATTTCTAACCCTGACTTTAAAGCATGGAGCTAATAGTGATGCAAACACCCCCATCTCAACAGTCAGAGTCTGAATGTGCTGAGATGGTCATGGAGACAGACTGTTTGTATTTTAAAATTAAAAAATAACCTTAGGGAGGGGAAGGAGGAGGAGGAGGAGGAGGAGGAGGAGGAGGAGGAGGAGGGAGGGAGGGAGGGAGTAGAGCTTCAGCTCTGGGAAGACAGACCCAGAGGCCCTTTAAGAGAAATTCAAACACACTGGCATGCAATTGAAAGATGATGGCCCCCAATTAACAACCGGTTCCCTAATGTCAACCCCTAATTAACAACCGGTTCGACAGAACCGATGCGAACCTGCCTCAGCCCACCTGTGCATTGTGCCCCTTTTCACTCCCTTCCAGTGGGAATTTCTGGTTTTCTGACTTAAAACCTGGTTTTTAGTGACTCCCCCCATCATGGAAGAAAAAACCCTTCCCAAATTTCATGCTTTTAGGCCCAGAGGTTTTGGCAGGGCATTGATGAGTGAGTAAGTGAGTAAGTGAGTCAGTCAGTCAGTCAGTGACTTTTCTCTTATATATATATATAGACTAGAGTAGACATGCAAGGCTAGCAGTGCAATCATAAGCATGTCTACTCAGAAGTTAGTCCCATTCTATTCAGTGGTACTGACTCCCAGAAAAGTGTGGTTAGGATTGAAGCCCATGTCTCTCATGCTTCTTTCCATTGCCCCCCTTACCTAGGGGCCCCATTGACTGTAATAGGCTTACTTCAGAGAAGACATGCATAAGCTAGTCTCTCAGGAGAGGCTGAGAAGATGCTGATGGAACACTGAAAAAGGCCATATCCCAGCCAGGACTATTTTTTTACTTGTATTGCAAGACAAAATTTATTTAAAATGTTTGCTTGTCTTGCAAAATGCTTTCAATTCAAAACGCTCTCAATCCAAGGTTTTACTATATCTTCAATAATTTTCCCTCAACCTCTTCTCAGGTACAGAGAACTGGCCAGAGACAGGTGGAAATGACCTGAAATAGGAATGGAATGTTGACAGATGGAGTGAATAGAACCCTCAGCCTTCTCTGCCCCAGAGGCTCATGGGAATAGAACCTTCAGCCTGCTTGGTTGACAGGGAATATCTTGTCAATTGCAGACACAATTGATCGTGGACACCTTGAACACAAGGCTTTTATGTAGAAAGATCATCAGAAAGAAGAAGCACATAATTGGTGTTCTGCAAGTGTGGGGGTGTTGCTGTTTAGGCTGTCCTTTTCTAGTACTGCTTATTCCCCACTGCTTTGAGTGCTGCTGATTCACGGTTTTGTAATCTGGATTTATGTTTTTACTGCTGTTTTAGTTGCTTTGGTATTTCTTGTTGTTTTATTGGTTCTTTATTGTGAATTTATTATTTTACTGGCAAAATGTACCCACATTGCAGGAGTAAAATACCCCCACATAAACCACCCCCATTGCATAACATCACCATTGCACAACATATCCCATTGTGCAACACCTTCCCATGCACATCAACCCCCCATGTGCAGCAACATCTTCCATGCTTATCAACCACCCCATGCACATCAACCTCCCATGTGCAACATCCCTCATGCGCATCACCCTCCCATGTGCACGAAATCCTCCATGCGCACGAAATCCTCCATGCACACAAAATCCTCCATGCGCATCAACACTCCATGTGCATCACCCTTCCATGTGCAGCACCCATGTGCACCAAACCCCCCTTGCACATAACCTCCCATGCGCACCAACCCCCCAATGTGACCATCTTCCCCAGTGTAACATCCCCCATGCGCGTCAACCCTCCAGTGCACCCTCCTTTCCAGTGCATCAGCTGGATATTGATCAGTCAGTCTTTGGTGTTAAGTATAGAACAAAAACACATTGCACCCCTTTTCAGCCTCTTAAGGGTTAAATTTCTCATCAGCGGTTTTTGATATCATGGAAGGAACACCTTCCCCAAATTTCATGCTTCTAGGCCCAGCAGTTTTGGCTGGCTGTTGATGAGTCACTAAGTGAGTCAGTCATTGACCTTTCAGTTTTATATATGGATTGATCTGTATTATTTATGAGGAGTATTATTAGTTGCTTTGATTTTTTCTTTAAAAAGGTGGGATATTAATTTATTCATAAATAACTGTTCTGAAGTCCATTATGCACTTTTACATTGAAATAGACGTACCGGTATGTGTGTGTCACTGAAATATCTCAAGAGTGCATCCACTGGATATGTAATATACAATCACGATGATGTTCAGTCCTGAGCAAGCTCAGATTATTTTTGAAAGTTCCAACAGGGAGGTTTGAAATGAGTGGTGGATGTTGGTAGTAGGAGTGCTCAAGGCTGTTAATTCAGCCTCCAGACCTCTGTGCCAAACAATACCACCACCATTCTCTGAGCGGAATGTCCTTGGCAGGAGAAAACCATCACCTCCCATTATGGTTGATGCCTGTCAGATGCTTTCTGCAAGTCCTCCTGGGATGCCTCCAGGGAAAGGAATTCAGAAGTCACCCCCTCCGGCAACTCAGCAGTATGTGCCTTTAAAACTCTCCTTCTCAGGAATGGGTTTGAAACAGAGGACAGCAGCTTTGTCAGAAGACTTTGTGCTGTTGGATTCAATCACATCAGTGCTGCCTGCAAGGGATTCTCTCCAGGTGAGAGGAGAAGATTCACAACCGTTGTGGAGCCTTGCTGCAATCGCTACCCCTTCTTATTGGGCAGCCCAATCTTAATACATGTTTCCTTGGAAGTAAACCTCACTTAATTCCAAAGAGTTTATTCCCAGGTAAGCATTCATATAACTTCAGCTAAAATTTTCAGTAACCAGAATCCTATACAACATAGGATTGACATAGGATTGTATGTCAAACACAAGGCCCACGGGCCAAATGTGGCCTGCCTCACCATTTCAAGTGGCCTCTGAGAACTTCTTCACCCTTTCCTGTGAGTAAGCCCCACAGACTATAATGGGACTTACTTCCAAGTAGACATGCATAAGATTGAACTCCGGCCCTCAGGAAATGCTGACTTACACCCTCTGTATGAAATGCATTTGACACCCCTGCAATACAATATACGATATTGTATATCCTATATGGCTCAAGGAAGCTCAATAGTTGAACACTTGCTTTATACTCAGATGGTCCCAGTTTCAGGGTAGTCAGGTTCCCCAGTGTTATTGCCAATCGTGGTGGATAAGTGGACCCTGCCAGTGTCACCGCATGGGACACATGCTGAAGAAACTGGTCCCAGTTTCAACCTCCACTGAAACATCACTATGGACATTATTGATGGGCAGCCCAATCCTGAGCTTCCTGCACCACCAGGACTGGTGTGGTGCTGAAATGGCTGTCGTGATGTCCTGAGTACTACAGGCCACAGCACCAGTGGCTCCTTGTGGGAAGGGAATTTTTGTCCCCTCCCCTGGGTAAGGGAAGTAGCACCACCGTGAGGCTCTGAGCTGAGCACCATGCTGCCCTCCTCCTGCTTTACTTCCCCTTCTCCATGACACCTCCATCTCCCACTCCTTGGCAGAACAGAAGAAATTCTTCTTTACACAATGCTATAAGTTAGATAATTCACTTCTATGAAACACATTGGTCCTATGTGGCCAACCCACAGCACTCTATATGTGCTACATTTTACTTACATTATTCTCCTGAATGTACAACATCTTATTTTAGTCCTCTCTGGATCTGCTGTATGTGTGAGTGTGCCCTTGCTTCCACCACAACTGCAGTCCTTCCCCTGATGTGCACTATTTCTATTGTTAAGAAGGTGCCGATGAAAACCAATGGGACCCATTAAAATTTGTTCCCTTTAAAAATAGTACCATATGTTCTCAGGGGAGCACTGTAAGCAGTATGGAAGTGCAGATACATAAAAGTACTGACGTAATTGCCCTGGATTGGGATTATTTTTTTCTTGTTCACCCTGCATGCCACTTCCTTAAAACAAAACAGAGAAACAGTGCAATCCTAAGCATGGCTACTCAGAAGTAAGTCCCATTGTGTTCAATAGTACTTACTCCCAGGAAAGTATGGTTAGGGTTATGGCCAAAATGTCAAACCCTCCACTTGGAACAGAGGCAGTCCTACTTAAGAACCATGTACCCTTGTCCTGCTTTTATGTTTTTGTCTTGCATGCTCTTTTTCTTACTATTTGCCTTGATAAGACATTTTTATCCTGTCTTCAGAGATTTTCAAAAATATGTGAGGTTGTCACATATGCCCCCCTCCAATTACATCTTCGTAGTGGAGTAACTGAGGATGTGAAGGGAGAAGAATGCTGGGGTGCAGTGCTTTAATGTCCTTTTAGATCCGGGGTGTGTAACCTGAATGTCCTTCCTGTGAGATCCATATTGGGAGGGTGAAAATATGACATTGTTTGAAGCAGATGGAGAAGTCAGAGGGCTTCCCAGGCAGACAATTAAGCTGACAATTTAGATGCCAGTGAAGAGAGTTACTTCCCTGGGAACCAAAGGGGAGTAAACTGCCAGGTGGCCCATTTTCTGATGATCAGGGGAGCTGCCAGGACAGAGATCAGGTGCTGTCAATGTGCAGCCATGCCAGATACTGGACCTGAGAAGTAGAAGCATTTGGGGAGGATAGATTTACTAACAAGGAAAAACTTTAATAAACTTTTAAAGTAAATTACTTGGTGGTCCTGGACATCCCAAGTTCCAAATATTTTCCTCTCAACCTGTAAATTATGTAAATCAGGCTAAGTAAAGAGGTAAATGAATTGATGAAGGGTGGGTGATGGTCACACAGGTCTCACACACACACACCCTCCAACACAGGTTGAGCAAATCTAATGAGCAAATCAACGAGGACAAGAAAATTCATATTGAGGCACATTTTTTTCCAAGTATGGAAAATTTCAAGGACTGAATTTTATTTTTTTTTCAAAAAAATTTTTTTCAAGGACTGAAGATGAGTCCTTACTTCTGAGTAGCCATCACCAGCTGCTTTCTAACAATTACAGAAGGGTAGAATCTATAGGTTCTCCCCACCTTGCCCTCTTGTTCTGTAAAGCATTGAAGCAAGCAAGGCAGCAAAGACTGGACAGCTTTATTAGCGAGGAGTTAAGAGTGTGTAGCAACATTACCCCCTACAGTCCAAGAAGATGCTCGCACTATGGATAAGCACTTACTTATTTCTCTGATTCCTTGCCAGGTACTCCAGAGGAATGGAGGCCAGCATGCCAGGGTACAGGTGCTTGAGTTGCACATAAGGTTCAAGCTTTACTTAACCTTGGCAATGCATTGAAAATGCCAAGGAAGCATCATGGGAGGGTGATCAGCCTCCTAACTGTTTGCATGTGCCCTGGAGCAGGGCCCATCAGAATATACAAGAGTTGCCAGAGGAAACTGGCCTTGTGTCTTGACCGGAGGTCTGATTTGCAGAAACCAGTACTGTAGTCACAGTTTTTCATAGGGTGGAGCAAACCACGATCATGTCCAAATTGCTGCAAAAGAAACTCTTGTTCACAGTTGCATGACACTTCCAGAGATGACTCCACTATTATATTTGGCCCACCAGCTGCAATGGAGGATCAGATCTCTTGGACCTAACAGTCAGTAGAAGAGTAAATTCTGGCACGTTCAACAGAGCGACCCAACAGTGACTAAATAAATGACATCTTCATATTTACTCAGTGAGGGCACAAACCTAACCAAGTTAGGCCAGCACAACTCACCGTCTCCCTGCTCCCACAGTGGTGTGGAGAGGCTGGCGCAAGTCTGTGCTCTGGCCTAACTCCCCCAGGAGTGGTGCAGAAATGACTGGTGGCACTTTTGTGATAGGCCAGCACAGGACTTGTGTTGGGGCTTGTGTCCACCTAATCAGGGGGTTAGGATTGCAGCCTAAGATAGACCATGTTTTACACTGACTGGCAGAAGCTCTTTGAGATTTCAGAGGTGGAGGGGGGAGAGCTTTCTCACCCACAACTGCCCAGAGATGCTGGGAATTGAATGTGGGACCTTCTGTGTGCAGTATCTGCTTAACCACTGAGGGACAAAATAGACACCATATGAAATGTGTGGCTTCTCCCATATTTTATTTTGTTTTTAAAAATAATGAGTGGAGTTTAAAAAAAAAACAGGTGGAACAGAGGAAGGGGGCTCTACCATTTTGCCCTCACTGTGGTTTCAATCCTGGTAACACTGTGATTAGAAGGGGGAAATTTCCATTGACTTTCAAATGAGGCTTTTTCCCTAATTAAAATAATTTCATGTGGTGGGGAGGCATGACCAGAATTGCAAAGCTTTAATAACCTCCAGTTCTCCCCCCCCCGCCCCACCATGGTTTCACCCTGTTCTGCAACTACATATGTCATTTGGAAAAACAACAAGAAAATGCAGGGGTGTGTTTCACACAATGTTGGATTTGACCCTCAGTGGGACACTTCAGCTCTTTCCTGGTATGTGCCTGTTTTTACCCTTGCAAGATAAATTTACAAATATCCTTCAACAAACAACCTGCCAACAAATAGCCTTCTCTTCCATCTGTTAAAGGCAGAGGAGTCTTTCACATTTTACTATCACACAGCAAGGATGGCATCCTTTGAAGGCTTGAATCTTGGCTTTTAATTGTAGTTTTTAATTATTTAGGTTTAATTTTTGTGTAGGTTTTTATTGACTTGAGGATTGTTAATTGTCTGAAAGTTGTTGCAGCTCTAATGTCATAGGAAGATCCCATAAAGTTCTCATGCTCAACATCTGTTTGCTCTGTGGATTGGCCCCCGAATGCATAAACATGTTAACGCCATAATAAGCTATGAATGAGACACTCTTAAAAAAATAGCATCTGCTACCACATGTTACTTCTTTTAAAAAATCATACCAACTATGTGCTGGGCTTCTGATTACTACGGCATGCTATCTAATGCTGGTTCTTTGCTTCTGCAGTGTAAAGCTGATGCATTTACATTGGAACAGACAGAGAGCAAGATGGGGAGGTGCACCAGATCAGGGTCTGAAAGGCACTGAAAGTTGCCTAATTGTGAGTCAGATCACCAGACCACCCAATCAGCACTCTGTGCGTTAAATGACAGTAGTTCCACTTGGCAAATTGAACTTGGGATCTTCAATTGATTGACTACATAATCAAAATGATGTGGCCAGTCATGGACACAGTGGTGTAAGTAATGATCACGTAACCCAGTGCAGAGCTTAAAATAATGCATGGAATAATGCACACTTGCACAGGCATTTAAAAATGTGAAAATCAGGGGGAAACCCACCTTCTCTCCTCCCAAACAGATTACCTCCCATTTGAATTGGTGCCTCCCCCACCACCGGTGGCATTGTTTCCTTAGTGCCTCTTATGCCCAAAGCTTTCAGGATGTTGGCAGACAACATCCAGGACCATGTCCTGAAATCTGTTAGTGCTGAGAGAGAGAGAGTGCCGTCCTTGCAAAGGATGAGAGTTTATTCCCGCTCAATACTGTTGCTCCACTGGCAGTGTCAGTCCATTGAATTATGACCTTGACATCTCACTATACAGGGGAAAAAAATCATCTTTAAATTGCCATCGACAGGATCAAAATTTCTCAGTCCATCCGCTTGACATGTCTTAGAAACATCAATTCCACCCTCCGCACTCCAAGCATCAACAAATCGTTTTTAATATATTTTGGGGGGCTGGATTAGGGAGAGGGAAAGGCAGAACAAATCAAGATAATTCCAACAGCATTGATTTTGTTTCCCATTTTCTGTGTGGGATATGTAGGCTTCACGTCTTGTTCTCTCCTGTGAATCAGCTCAGGATGCTACTGCTAAACTCATCTTTTGGGGGGGGAGGGGAATCTGTATTGTACCAGCTCACTATTTGCGTTGCTTTCCACTTTAATATGTTTCAGCAATGTTTCCAACACTAATCCTTTACGTGTATACTTGTTTCCTACACATGTCATGCACACAAACACACATAACTGAAATTGGGAAAATTAGCAAGCAAGAAGTTAAATTTATCAGTGTGACAAGGTGATCATTGATGTGGATGAGCATTGCAAACAATCTCAACATGTCTCAGAATGAGGCTAACTAACCACAAGCTTTTTAAAGAAGATAGTTATTAAAGAAATATAAACTAGTGGAATTAACTTGTCATTGCGGGAATAAAATTTCGAGAATATTTATGGGCCCTGGGCACCGCTGGGCACTGGTGGGTACTGTTATCCAGTGGGCACTGGCACCAGGTAGCAGGCATTAGTGGGTACTGGGCACCACTGGTTCCTCAACACAACTGGTTTTGCCACTGGTGAAGTTTCCAGTGTTGCCCAACCTGTCTGGGGGATGCCTGACTGCTGGGAATGGCAATTCTACAGTACTTTTTGACGCTCCTTCCATGAACCTCCTTTTTATCCTTACAACAACCTTGTAGGATAGGAAATTGTTCTACCTGCGGCTTGTAGATATCTTCTCTTCTGGGTGGAATCCTTCACAGCATTGTCATCATCACATCTGGCACCAGGGAATGCCCTCCAAGCTTCCAGACAACAGGCATCATCTGGTGCCATAGAAAGTGAAGCAGGAAAAGACTTGGACAACTCTTGGATGGAAGACCTGGAAAACTGATGTAAGAAGCTGTCACAAGACAACAGAGCCACAGGTGTCACTGTTTACAGATTGATTGACGGGAAAATCCCTCCACCCAGAAGCGGAACTAGCGTGTAGCAGGGGATGCTTTTCGCATGGGCTCCGCTCATGGAGAGGCACCCAAAGCCAAAAGCACTTTGCCCCTGCCCACCCCTGCAGTGCACTTCAAAGGAAGCCAGCCTCCCACAGGCATCCTCTTTGGCTGGAGTTCAAAGGAAAAGGGCCACTATGCTGGGTGATCACACTTCCCTTCCCTTCCCTGCAGATTGGAATGAATAGCATCCCAGGAGAAAGCCTCATTGTCCCTCCTAAAGGAGCCCAGATCCAGGTAAGGCTAGTTACCTTAAACACAACATCTCCAGCAGTTCTTTCCTTTTATCACCCCAAAGGGCTTGAAAAGGGACAGCAGCCCTTCCAGCCCCAGTTTGTAGTCCCATTAGAGTCAATAGCCTTACTCCCAGGTAAAAATGAATAGGATTGAAGCATCACACTGCCCAGCCTTCCACAGCTCTACTCACAAGTAGTCCCATTACCCAATATAACCCAAAAAGAAGACAAGCCCCCTCACCCAATAGAACACCCAATAAAAATATAGGATATGACAAAATAAAAGTTTATGGCCCATATCCTAAAGTCAAATTAAGCCCTTTGCTCCAGTACAGTCAAGGGGACTTTCCATAAAATAACACTAGAGGGTGACATAACTGCGTGGACCCGTAACTGCTATGAATTTTGCCCAAAATCAAATACTTTGCTTTCATGTGGTTAATTTAAACACTTTATTCCTTATTATTAAATTTGAAACGATTACATATCATTTATTACCTGTACCTCATTAATTAAAAGAAGGCTACATTCTGCACAGACACAAGGAAAAGTAGGACAATGAAGATTTATTCTAGGATGCAGTGTTTAAAAAGGGGACATGTATTGGAAAAAAGAGGACAAATGGTCACCCTGATTAGGGGCAGCTAGGGTTGGGGGGCAGATGTTTGTGTAACTTCAGGTCACCCCTGCCCCCCTTTCCAGGCTTGAAATGGTCAGATCCTGAGTGTGTGTGGATGTATAAGTTTAGGTTAGCTTGAAGGTAAGGCCCATTGACCAGCATAGGACTTACTTGGTTGTGGCCCTGGAAGGGTTGATATCTTCAAGAGGTGGAAAAGGAACTGCAGATAGTTTGTGCAAACTCACCAACGTTTAATGAAAAGTTGAAAGGGTTGACTTGTAGTTTGATATTATTTGATATTATAATAGTTTGATATTATTGACTTGTAACATTAGTTAAAAGGTGGGTTCTAGGTGTTTTGATAGGGGTGAAATTTCAGTCCTTGCTACGAGTTCCATTTTGCCTCCGCTTCAACTGCATCCTTCCACATTGCATCCCAATCACTTCCTTGTTCACTAGTGCACAGCACACAAATTATGCTGGAAAAGCATTTTCCTGACATCACATCTGATTCAGTGGCAGGTCCCTAGGCAGGCAAACTTCTATGGTGGTGGATCTGCCAGTGTGCCAGTATAGTTGGAGATCCACTGGCATCTTTTGAGGTTGCTCCGTAATGCAATGAACGTTATATGTAATAATGAACATGAACTGAAGAATGAAATGAACACATTTCTTGCATACTGCTAGTAAAGATGCAAAGCTGTATGACATTCTGTGGTGTAAACGCAGAACGGTCCTGTCCAAAGATTCAAACTGGCTGATTGCAGCCAGTCCAG
Source organism: Cryptoblepharus egeriae (assembly GCA_030015325.1). Lineage (NCBI taxonomy): Eukaryota > Metazoa > Chordata > Lepidosauria > Squamata > Scincidae > Cryptoblepharus > Cryptoblepharus egeriae. The sequence goes on from JAREYC010000004.1 coordinate 7,926,678, forward strand.
ATCATTTATCCCCTGGCATGTGGCAGACTGAAATGTGATGCTTTGAGAACACTATCCAATTTTATGTACAGTATTGGCAGATTACCAGACCTGCTTCACTGAAGGGTAAATAGAACGGAAGGACTTTTTCTTCAAAACGGAGCTCTTTCACTGGAATTGGCTGTTGAGCTCAGGAAGCCTGATGTTGTGATTATTGAATTTTCATAAAAACAAGTACAGAAAAAGAGCATGAATGTGTACTTGAGAGTGTCTTTCTGGAGAAGGAGTGCCACACAAGTGCTACTTCTGCTGCTACTTTACAACAGGGGTCTCCAAACCTTTTGGCAGGAGGGCCACATCATCTCTCTGACACTGTGACAGGGACCAGAAAACTAATTTACATTTCAAATTTGAATACATTTACATAATTTTGCATATAAGAATGTATTGGAGTGGATTAAATCGCTTGCCCCAGAGCTGAATAGAGGGGTCTTGCTGGGGGCCACATTGAGGCTTGCTGAGGGCCGTATCTGGCCCCTGGGCCAGGGTTTGGAAACCCCTGCTTTACAACCCTGATCACTCACAGAACTTGTGCCATAACTAGAGGGGGTGCAAAGCAGTAACTTTTCAGGGAACCTTACCACAGTGTGCAAGAGGGCCCTTTCCTTCCCTTTTGGAGGCATGCTAGGTGGAGAGAGAGCAAAGCAGAGGCAAATGGGGACATTTAACCTGCTTCTGTGGGATCAGTGGCCTGTAACGGGCTCCAAAGGTGATGCGGAAGGGCTTCTTGCATTCTGCAGTGAGGCTCCCTGCTTTGCACACACTATCGCCATGCCACTGTTCTGGTCTGCTTTTCTTTACCACTTTGTCCTGGGTCTTGTACTGCAATATGGAAACATGATTTTTAAAAACTGGTTTAGGGATCATACAAGGTGGTGTGTTTGCGTGTGCGTGCATGTGTCTGTCTGTGTGTGTTTAATGTAACCTTTATTCTAAGTGTTAAATGCAATGCTTTATAGCAATTACAGGGAAGCCACTGACCATATTACAAGTGTAATAACATTAGCAAAACTGTCACTGTGTACACAGCAGCAGTCGCCAAATTAATTTTCAATTCATTAACTAAATCCTTATTTGCATGATTAAAATGTCATGCTGGATAAATGCATGTGGCTTATAATAAATCACTGAACAAAATTCCCACCTGATGAGTAGAGAAATAGAACAAATAGATAGAGTTCAGGACCCCTTTGGGGTCCCAGGGGGACCACAGAAGCCTGTCCATTGCCTTACCAGGGAAGTGTTGAGTTTCCAACTCAGCAAGTGAAGCCTTGTAAATGTGTCACAAAGAAATGTTTCAAAGGCTTTTGGGTGTTTGGGCAAAGATGAAAACCTGATATTGTGATAAAGGAAATCTATAACAAAATGTCTCCTTTTTGCACAGCATTTTAGGAGGTGCGCTTTGCATTGATCTGTGTTTTATTTTATTATCAAGACTACAAGATACTTGTTTTTAAAAAAGAAAGTTCCCAAGGCTGTTTACACAGCAAATAAAATGTATTGATGTTTCCCTGAGTCAGAGATTGCCGTCTAAACTTTAGATTCTAATGCAAAAAAGACAAATGAGTAACACCTCTTAAATGCATGAAATCACTTCTTAAGTGATGCTCCTTGACCCCAGTTAGCAGCAATTTTCATATTATAATATAAAATTGACCTTTGGAACCTAATCTATAGCTGGCTTTTGGTCAGCAAAATCCTGCCAAATGGGACTGAATATTGACCTAGTTGGGTAGTGATGGCTTAGCCCAGATGGTGTTGCTGTATCGCCATGAGGGGACTTACCATATGTTGGATTGGGCTGCAAGTGTATTTAAAACATCTGAACCTGGATTTTCCATGGCAGAATGGTTCTCTACATGTTTGGTCTTCTATAATGAGAGAATCCGGAGTACTCTGGTGCAATCCTATCCTAATCAAGGACAACTCATCGGTCTTCCTGTGGTGATGTAGGGAGGCAAGTGCATGTCTGTGCACTGGCCTAACCCTCCCTCAGGAGTGGTGCTGCAGAAGTGTCTTACAGCACTTCTGTAACACCCCAAACCAGCACAAGATTCATGCTGGGGCTTAGGCTCAAACTGGCTCAATGTGGCTCAAACTGGTTGAGGTGTAAGTAAAGTAAAGACTGTAGACTGTAAGTAGACTGTAGACTGTAAGTAAAGGTGCCTTCCCAAGAAGCTATAGGAAGAAGATGTGGTCACAGCATCTGGTACTGAGAGCTCAGTATATTATGCAAATCTATGTATCAGGTGTATCATTTGGACTTCTTCTCTGCCACTGTCTTCATACCATATTCCGTAGGAAAATTAATATAGTTATTATTAAGTTTAAAAAGAGAAAAATTGCTCATAAAACAGTAGTTTTCTTTTGTTTTTCAGTTTACTTGCATCCAAAGGGAGCCCTCTGGAAACTCCAGGAATTTTGCCCTTCTCCTTTTGGCTTGATTCAACTGGAAGTCAAAACAGCTTGCAGGGATTCAGAGGATACAACAGAGGGCAATCAAGACACTTTGCAATCATGCCAGGAAGCTTCGCAGAGCTACGCAGGGCAAACCCTGATTTAAAGAGACTTTGGTTTAAGGCTTTTTGTTCTCTTCACCAGAAGTCCAGCAGCTTCTGAAATAAAAGAATGGAGTCAAACCCACCATTGTGGAAGACTGAAAGCTTCTGCGTTCCCTTTCATAAACAGTCTTGGGTTAGCAAAGTGGTTTGACACTGCTGTTGTAAGCATTCATAACTGAAAGACCCTTTTGGTAATAGCCTTTCTACTTAAAACCCCTGAAGTCACTAGTAGAAGTCCTAGAGTCCAATCCTAACCATATCTACACAGAAGTAAACCCCATTATAGTCAATGGTGGGCTTCCGGGGGTTCTCACAGGTTCTATAGAACCCTTTGCTAATGAGCACCCGGTTCTAAGAACCGGTTACTAATAAGACACAGAACCTGTTATTAATTTATTTGAATCCCACCACTGGGCTTACTCTCCTATAAATGTGGATAGGATTGCGGCCCTAATGCAATGCTGGAGTAAAATGTTAGTTGAAATTTGTTTTAAGAAAGCAATCCTATACACACTTTCCTAGGAGCAAGCCCATTTGACACAATGGGTCTTACTTCTGACTAGACATACAACAGGCTTGTTCTAAAAGTAGATGCCTAACCCAAAATTCCTGAACTCCAAGTCCAGATTTCTTACCCCCCCAAGCCAAAATTCTTACCCAGCCCACAAGCCAAAATTTCTACCTGCTTAAAAATTGTAGGACACCCCAAAAATGTAGGACAGATGTAGGACATGTTAAAATAAAGCAAAAATACTCGTATTGCTTTCCTGTACTTAATTTCAATACTTTTAAAATTGAAAACCTTTTAACATGCATGATTTAGACCCAAACATGTAAGATGCTTTCAAAGCAGTTTAAATCAAGACAAGTGACTTCAACATTATTATTTTTCAGAATTTTAAATGATATTTTTAGCTAGAGCATACATAGAAAAGAGTTGTAGTGTCAGGATAATGAACTGTGAACAGTCTGTAATTGATCCTAACTTGTGTTGAAACATGCAGGTGGGAGCATGCCTGCACTGCATCCAGTGCTTCAGTTTGGGGGTGCTGGGACATTTTCCCCTTACAATGGATAATACATCAGCAGCTGCAATGAGTCTACTTGCATCTGCATCACTTCAAACAGCAGCACAGATCTGAGCATACTAGGGCTGCTGCACACTGCCCAGGAATGAAGCTAGGATCCAGCAGAAATTCCAGGTTCTAGCCCTGTGCTCCCTGCGCACAATCCCACCTGCCCCACCACTCTGGAACAAGTTTGACAGCACAACTTACTTTATCCTGGAACCACAGCAGCATGGGGCAGACTTAGCCACTCCTTGCACTGGCCAACCCTCCTCTCTGGGTGGCACAAACATGCTTTACTTGCATTTGCCCAAGGCCAGATTGTGCCTAAATGCGTTAATTGAGACAGATCCAGAATGTCTCTTTTTATGATTGCCACCAACATGAGACAATATAGAAAAGGTGCAACCATCAACCCTCAATTGAAGAACTAATCCAAAAACACAGACTGAGATATTTGGCTACATCTGTAGAATGAACACTAATCAGCTGCCACATAGGCTACTCTTGTAAGAGTGACCTGGAGAGTTCAATGAGCAGCATCAAAAAAGATGTGGCTCAAACTGGTTGAGGAAGACCTAAAGAACCAGCGACTGACCACTGACCAAGCTAAAAACATCATTATCAGTCTCAAAGAATAGAAGCATATCATGAATGGTGCATGGAATCCAGTAGCACCTACAGCAGTACATTGACTGAAAGCAGTGATGGGATTCAAATAAATTAACAACCAGTTCTATGTGCACCTGGCAGCCACTTTTAAATGGCTATTTTTAAACTTTATATGTCCTATCCCTTGTTAACAACTGGTTCTGTACAGTAGGTGCGAACCTGCTGGAGCCCACCACTGGTTGAATGAGGACTAAAGAAGAAGGAGGTTTGTGCCTGAAGAGATGGAAACATCTTCTATTGTTATCTTTAAAGAAGGTAAGGTTAATGACTTTAAAAGGAATTAAGTTAAAAGAGGAAGTTAAAGTATGTGTTATTTCCAGTTTCGCTGGGAAAAATAATTTGTTTACAATCATCTATATATGGTCCATTTGTTAATATCAGAGACATTTTTATTAAATACTTTTCAGAGGCATTTGACACCTTAAAGACTGAATGAGATCTACAGCTGCTATGAGAACAGTTGCTGGCATTACAGTCAGTCACAAGAAGATTTTATCCATTTTGGGGGAAAAACTGAGCTCTACCATCTGTATCACTACCTACAGTGAATATCCCTTAAATTGCGGTATTTTTGAGATATTTATTTGCAATGTAAGAAAAGTTGTTTTGAAAGAATTGTAAAGGGACATACTGTAATTTTTTAAAATTGTTTTTATTTCACTGAGGCTACAATCCTAAAGACACCTTCCTGGGAGTAAGACTCATTGAACACAATGGGGTTTTCTTTTGAATAGACATGGTTAGGTTTTGCTCATAGTTTTTTATGTCAGTAGAAAATCCTAGAATCAAACCCTTGCAGATATTGAGGCACAACCTTATTCTGTTAGGATCAATGGAGGAGCAAGAAACATGTAAGTGGGTTTTAAAAGCTATTTTTCTACTGTTTTTTATGGACTAGTTTTTTTTATCCACAGGAAGTTCTGGAACAGAACCCTAGTGGATAACAAGGGGCAGCATTAACTTCAAAATGGCCACAGCAGATGCAGAATGGTCACTATAGATAGCTGGCTTCAAGTGCCATGAATAGTCTCAAAATCAGGGTGACCACATGACCAGAAAAACCCGGATTTGTCCGGATTTTTGGCCTCCTGTTCAGGTGTCCTACATTTTGGCTTCATTTTGAAACTTAGGCTGCAATCCAGAGCAAATTCAGCCTGCTCTGACCTAACTGCACTCTCCTAACTATTCTGTATCCAGAGCAGAAAGTTATGCTGAATCCAGAGAGTCAGGAAGCCTGGGCTGCCCTAACTGCTCCAGAGCATGCTAAGTAATTGACACAAGGGGAAGACTTGCTCCTGAGGAGACACCCCTCAGATCACACTGAACAAGGAACAGCTGTGGTGCCTACAGTGATGACATGACTCTGCACATCACCTGGTGCGGAAGTCTGTGCATCATCCCTGGGATGCGCCCCCCCCCACCTGGACTGCACAGCCACCAAAGTTGGCGCCTGCGCAGTTGTTTCTGAAGCCAACTGGCTTCAGAAAGAGTACTGCGCAGGCACCATCTCTGACACCTGCGCAGTACTTTTCTGAAGCCTTTTGGCTTCGGGGGAGACTGTGCAGGCGTCAGAGTTGGTGCCTGTGCAGTACTCTTTCTGAAGCCATTCGGCTGCCGCTCCGCCTCCTGAGTGAGGCCGAATGGCTGTGCAGAGGCGCGGACTTTCTCTGCTCTAAGGAAGTCTCCTCTGAAGCTGTTCGGCATGCTCAGTGTGTTTCTGCTCAGTGCATCTCAGATGGCCGTTCAGGCCAGCTCCGAGGACAAGTGTCAGCTTCTGGCTGATTCTCCGCCTTGGAGCAGGCCTGAATGGGTGTGCTGTCGCCCGGGGCCTGCCAAAGGACAGTCAAACTCCTCCGGCACATCACCCCATACAGAGCGCATCACCCAATGCAGCCCACACCAGCCGCACCAGTCTGGTGACGCCACTGGGTGCCTGCCTTATAAGGAGTCCCTGATGAGATGACAGTACATTCTACAGTGAATACAAGGGGCTTCTTGGAGTGGCCTGCTGTATCCTGAGGTTTGTGGGCAGCCGTAGTTGTTCCATATCCTGAGGTTGAGAGGCAGGGGTTGCAGCTAGGCTGGCCAAGAACTCAGATTTTTGGTCAGCACTGCCATTCTTACTCGGGCCTTATCATGGACCCCTATGGGTCTACTCATTACTATACCTGCTCCTGAGGTGGTATAACTCTGAGGGCTGGAAGAGGGCATTTCTGCCTTGGAAACAGGCTTTGGATACAGAGTAACTGCTCTGCCCTAGGCAATGCTAAACATGCCCTCAACTTGCTGCTCCTGAGCTGCTTAGGCTGCCCCAGTTAGGGCAGAGCAGGTCCACCTCTCTTAGGGCACCCTATCTTGCCTTGCTCTGCCCTAAGCCTCCTTCAGAGTAACTGGGCTGGAGCATCTTGCAGTTGCTCCAACCTAGTGTTAGATAGGGCAACCTAAGGGTTTTTATGTGGACAGATTAGTTGCTCTGGATTGGGCTGCCTGTGATTGTGCACAGTACTCCATCATGCCATATGTCGTTGGATTCGTATTGAAGAGCAGAATCCAATGCAAAAATCAGTTTTGAGATATCTCCTTCTTATCAAAAGTTATGGTCAAAAAACCAAAAAACAAAAAACAAAAAATACATTTTTGGCAATTTTTTTTCAGCGGGTAGGAATTTTGGCCAGGGATTAGGAATTTTGGCCTTGGGGTTCAGAAATTTTGGGTTTGGCATCTGGTCACCCTGTATTGACTGTAAATATGCTTCTGATTGCATCTCATATTAGGCTGATTCCAGAAAAAGAGATCTATATGAATCTTCATACCATGGCTAAAACACTTGCAGTGTTAAGATTCACGCCAGTTCTAAAGGAATGGTTGATGAACCATCAACATTTATAGAAGCTTGGCTGACAAAAGGGAAAAAAAACGGAAATTCCTTCCTTTTATCGGCATTGTTTAGAACTTTTGAGACAAAAATGCCAGACAGGGTAGAGATCTTTGAGACCATGCAGGATCTCTTTTGTAGATGAAAAGGGCTCTACCCATTGAAATGTTCAGTAATTATTTACTCCTACCTTGTCGCAGAAGCAGTCTGACTGGTTTAGGCAAATGTGGCTGTGACTCTGAAGATATCACAAGTATGATGTGTCAGCAGTCCAGCATCTGGCATTGTGCCTGTGATTTTAAATGGAAATAAAGAATTGATATGATTATAATCTGTGCCTTCACTAGTACGATGGAGCCACCATATCTGCTGATTATGCTTGTACAGATCTGGCTCAAGCCAAGTCCCCCAGCCCCACGTGAAACCAGATCTCATCCCTCTTGAGCCCTCTGGACAAATGACCAGAACTGTGATGACCAGAGATGACCAGAACGGTGCTTCAGTCACCTCTGGAGGGCTTTCTGAAGCCCTCAGAGGCAGTGCATGGCTGCCTCTGCAGGCTTCAGAATGACTGTTTACGGCCAAAAAAAATGCTACTTCTGGTTTCCTAGGGAAGTATCTTTTTTGCTATTTAAGGCATTCTGAGGCTGGGTCATGTGCAGCATCTACAGACTTCAGGAAAGCTCTCCAGAGGTGACTGGAGCACGGCTCTGGTCACTTCCAGATGGCTCTGGTGGGACCAAGTCTGGCTTCACATAAGTCCAAGGGACATGTGTTGAGCCAGATCTTCAGATGCATGTGGATATGGAGGCCCCACTTGCATAAGATTTTCTTTTGGTTGATACTTTATTCTGGTGTGTGTAATTCACATGATCCTGGCCTGTAATCTGTATCTTGTTCTCATAAAAAAAAAACAGTCCATTTTATATGGCACTAAATAAAAGTCTAGGCATCAGCTCTGCCAAGGCTATGCTGCCACACCACATCACTACTGTGGCTGGCCTGGTATGTGGATAGGGGCATTCCTACCTCATAGGTGGAGATAGGGTTGCAATTTGTAGTGACTTTCATCTTCTCTTTTGCCTTTTGTCCTGTGATGTAGGGAGCCCAACAAATTATGAAGAAACTTCTGACTTCTACTACAATATTCACAGGGGTAAGAGCACACCTTGTGCTTGACACAGCAAGGCCTTTTCAAACATCAACGAGAAGAAGAATAATCCAACACAACAGATAAAATACAAAGCACACCTTAAAAAGTGGACAGTGTCAATCATTTTATGCAATTATTTTAAAGCCAGATCTCAGTCATCACCCTCTGAGCGCAAAGGAAAGTCTTATGAACATGCTTTGTAGAAACTAATGGAGAATCACCCAGGTGGGCTTTCCTTGGGAGAGAGAGCCATAGGAGAGCAGTCACCAGATGGCTGACGCACCTTCAGCAGGGACTCTGTGAAAGCATTGGTGGGGACAACCTTTGACAAAACTTTCAAGGCCAATATCAGTGCTTCCCTATCAATGAGTTTGCTTCCCTTTTTGAACACTCACAGGTTCTCAACTGCTTCTGGAAGCAGAACTAGAACCAATGGGTACAAACTCCAAAACAGCTTCCAGATGGATATCAGGACAAATTCCTGACAATGAGGGCAGTTCGGCAATGGAACAGATTGCCAAGGGAGGTGTGGACGCTCCCTCACTTTGGATCTTCAAGCTCAGCAAGCACCTGTTGGGGATGCTAAGCAAGCTCAACGAGCACTATCGGAGATGCTCTAGGAGGATTTCCTGCTACAGATAGATAGATAGATTTGTTTATTGGCCAAGTATGATCTCCATACCCGGAATTTGGCTTTGGCAACGGCTACATACATACAACACCAACTCACAAATAACAAACAGTTCATACAAAACATACAATAAGATAAGAACACTGCTTCAATATTTTCCAATAATCCCTCAGCATAGTTGTTGGTTCAGCAATTTAATGGCACAAGGAAAAAATCCTTGTGCCTAGATGTTCTAGTGTACAGAGTCCTATATTGGCGTCCAGAGGGAAGAAGCTCAAACAAGATGTGTCCAGGGTGAAGAGGGTCTGCAGCAATATTCGCGGCTCTCTTCCTGACCCAAACAATATATATATCCTCCATAGACGGCAGACTGACTCCAATTATTTTCTCTGCTATACTTATAGTTCTTTGTAATTTTATCTTGTCCAGTTTGGTTGCAGTGCCAAACCAGACAGTGATGGAATTGCAGAGAACAGATTCAATAATTCCCCTATAAAACAGGATTATCAGCTCTTGAGGCAGATTGAATTTTCTCAGTTGGCGCAAGAAGAACATCCTCTGATGAGCTTTCTTAATGATGCTGCTGATGTTAATTGACCATTTCAGGTCTTGGGAGATTCCAGAGCCCAAGAACTTGAAAGACTCCACCACTGAAACCACATTACCGCAGATGGAAAGCAGAAGTAGCATAAGGGGGTGCTTCCTGAAATCTACCATCATTTCCACAGTTGTTTTTTTTTTGTGTGTGCACTGCACAACAGGACCAGTTGTCTACTACAGGCAAGGGATTGGCCTAGATGTCCTACTAGGTCCTTTCCAACTCTTGTTCTATGAGGTAGCACCAGAAGGGCTGGGAGAGCCAAGTATCCCCCATAGAAGTAGCTTGTTCATTTACTCTGCACTCCTCAATTCCTGGAAATCTATGATAATTTGAAGGAGAGGCACTTTTCACATCACTGTGCTTTTGGCATAATCAACTTATGGCCCAATCCTTCCCAGCCTTCCAGTGCTGATACAGCCACAGCACAGCTTTGAACTAATGGAACAAATGTTCCCCTACTTTGAGGGGGCCTCTATATGACCTTCTCCCACTGCAGGATGCTGCGGATGTCCCACTGACATGTGTGCATCAGTGCTGGAATGTTTATATTTAGAGAATCAATCTTTATTAAGAACAATTTCCAGGTTTAAATTGTAGATAGGACAATACTGGGTATTACTTTACTTCTATGTGATGGCTGAAAGTAACTTTAATTTCACATAATACCGTACTTATTTTCTTTTTACATGATAGTTGCCTTTGGGAAAGCCTATGCTTTCTGTTGGGCCTCCTTGGTCCTGCACCAGCTATTTTGCTGGCATAGGATCAAGAAGTGGAAGGGCAGCAGAACGAGAGAGATAAGAAAGCAGGTGGATGGGGATAATTAATTTCAGCTCCTGCATTTGGAGTCTTTGTACTCAGTGAGGGGGAGGGAAGGAGTCCATCTTATCCTCATTAGAAAAGATGCTTATCAGAGAAAGAAACCTTGGCTCCACCCTGATGTGTTTGTTGGTGCTGTGGTTTGTCTTAGGAAATGCTCTCCTTGAGATAATGGGATTCCTCAAGAGTTTCCCTGACTTTATGGAAAGCCACAGATACCATTCCTTTCTCAAAATATGCTGTTATTCTGAAAATGAAGTTAAATTACTGACCATCTGAAAGGCGGCACTCATACTGGATAAGCAGAAAACAAAATCTGTGATTATCCAGTTTGGATCCACATGTTATTACAGAACTTAAAAGCAGTAGAAATCAGTATTGAATAAAGTACAGTACAAGAAACATTTCACTGTGGCTCAGATATAATTTGCATATTATGGTGCCGAAAGCCTGGGAAGAGTTGACTGTATTGGATCACATGCAAGGATGCTGCAAATTGGTGGTTGTATCTTAGTTATGGTATATCTCTTACAGTCTAAACATGTCAACTCAAGTGTAAGTCCCATTGTGTTCAATAGTACTTACTGGTACTCCCAGGAAAGTGTGGTTAGGATTGCACCCGTAGTGATAATTCATAATGTACCCCCATCAATGGTATATTGGGCAACCTTGCAGTAGGTTTTATTCAAAAGGCTGCCAGAGAGTAACAATTCCATATTAAGCATAACGCATGGGACTGCTCCACAGAATCTTAAAGCAGAATTGTTGCTCTCTTTTGGGCAGGGAATTACCAGCAATAAAAGAAGATCCCCAAACACTGGTAAACGATACAGATAGACATAATAAAAATTGACTTGGGCTAACAGTACTTAATGCAGAAGGCACCAGAGATGGAGTAATTAATTGTCAGTTTTGATGAAACTCTCTGAACAGCACTCTAGCCCTCATTGGGTCTCCGCCTTCCTCTTCATTAATCAAACATAACCCAGAATTATGTTAGCTCTGGAGCTATTAAGCCAGCTTTAGCTTCACTCCTCCACTGTGAAATGCCACAAAGGAGCTTGGCTGGGCCCTTTTGCTGTTCATCCCAAGAGCTATCCTTCTTGGTTGACATCTACAGTAATTGCTATTTAGGATCAACAGTTAGAGCAACCATTTTCAACCACTGTGCCATGGTACATTTCAGTACACTGTGCCGAAAGTGGTCCACATGTGTGCACAGGAATTTGGGGAAAGCTATGGGGGAGCTATGGGGGAAATGAGCCCTCCACTGGCAACATTGTGTGGCACTTGTTGAGGCAAGGTGTGCAACTCAATGTGCTTTTGGGAGGCTTCATGAGCTCAGGAGCTGGATCATGCCGATAATACATGGGTTAGCAAGAAAGTATACTCATTGGTCCATAACAGGTAAAATCTTATAACTTTGTTAATGATTTTATGACATAAGTATTCAAATGTGACAGCAGCCCACTTTGTTCTAATTACAGAAGTTGAGTTAACAGAACTAAGGGCACAGTCCTAACCCCCTGTTAGACTGCCACAGGTCCTGGCACAAGTCCCATAATGTTCTGTGGTTGTCACAAAAGTGCCATAAGGCACTGTGCAGATTCTGGTCACTGAATAGACATGTGCTGGCCTCCCCACACCATGGGAATAGAGAGGGGGTGAGTTGTGCTGGCCTAAGTTGGTGAGGATTGCACTCTGAATCTATTATTTTCATGCAAAATTGCAAATTCCCTTAGGCTATACCAAATTTATCAGATGATAAATAAGAGCTAGATCTACCTAAACAGTAGACACAACAGAACTTGGTTCTGCTTAGTGCTACAGGGGAAATAGGAACATTAAAAAAGCAGGCCTCCGTCAGTCTTGAAAGACTATGGTATCGTTCTCAGCGCTGCATACACTGCATGTGAAGCATGGAAGCCTGGGTTAGATTGTTATGGAGGATAGGCTGATACCCAAGCAGAAAATCCTCCTCTCCACACCACTTAATTAGTCCAATGGAAAGGCAGAGCTGATACGATTGGATCCAGCTGGCGTCGCAGAGCTGGGCTAAGGACAGGAGCTCACCCTGTCTTGTGGGGCCGACCCGGGTCTCAAACCCAGGCCTGCTGGTTAACAGGCACAGTGTCTTACTCACTTGCGCCACCCACAGCCCTATGAACATAAAAAGCCAGTTTATTCAATGTTGCATGAAAACATGGATTAGATGCCTCCAATCCAGAACAGTGGACTCATCACCACACAAAAGAAATACTGAAGAGCACAATCCTAAACATGTCAAAAGTAAGCCCCATTGTGTTTAATGGGTTACTCCCAGGAAAGTGTCTTTAGGATTGCAGCAGAAGTTGCCTTTTACCTTGGTTTTCAAAAGTGTTGGATAATCAAGAAGACATGATAGCCAACGACAACCAGAGATATTTAAGCTGATTTTAGGGCCATTGCTGGAAGTAAACAACACATAATTTTATTGCATATTCCTAAAATGTCCAGAAGCTCCTGAATTCAGGATCAGTGGGAATGCAACAAGGCATTTGTCAATCTGAGTTTCCCATTGAAAAGGTTTTATATTATGTCTTGATGTTTGAAAGTATTTGTCTCTGTGCAGTGGAGATGACGGATGTACCAAAAGAATGTCTTGGATGAGGAAGTGAAAAGAGCACAACTTGCAATATTCATGCTCTAATCTTAACCATCATGAGTCTAACATGGAACAAAAAGCAAATTAGGCATACTGTACTGCATGTAAATTAATTCCTAATCTTCCTTCCTGTTTCTCTTTTTCAAGAGCTGGGCTCTGTCACACTGATGAGTTTTCAAGACACGCTGCAAATGATTTTTCCAAGTCCATAGAAATAGAATATAAGTGCATATGTAATAAGGGTAGGACTTGGATGAGCCAAGCATGAGAATCTCCAGGTCCTTAATGGGGAAAATCAATTCTAAAATGATCAGTCAATTGCTAGGCCTGCTATGAAGCAGCTGAAATTTAATGTAGTAACCACAAATTGCCCATTTGTCCTATATAGTAAGGCTGAAATCCTATCCTCTGGTTAGGCTGGCCTAAGCCCTGGAATAAGTCCTGTGCTGACCTGGGGATGTCACAAAAGTGCCACTCCTTGAGGAGGGTTTGGCCAGTGCACACACATGCACTTGCCTCCCTACATCACCACAGGAATGGGAAACCAAAAATTGTGCCAGCCTAGGTCAGGATTGCACCCTAACTAGGCTAAATACTTTAAATAAACAATCATTAGCCTGGATCCAGAAAACTGTGAAGAATGAAGGACATTTCTGTTACTTCACCTGGTTACAAACCCTCCCTTAAAAAAAAGATGAATCTAGGACTCTCAGGAATAGTATACAATGTGTTGTGAATGGCTATAGATAAAAAGGAAGAGCTGGAGAAAATCATACTTCCTTGTCTCTGGATCCAATCCAGCATTACTGAATTCTGCAAGGAGGAAAAACCCTCCCAGATGTCTAGATTTTTGCATATGTATAGGATTGCCATGATTCTCTTCCACAAAATTAGGACAGGACTCTCTGTCCCATTCGAACAAAATCCCCCCCAAATTGGGACTGTTCCTGTGGTTTTAGGACAAATAGCAACATAAAAGCCAGGGTATTGTAGTGCCAGTGTGTTATGCTTCCCCTTGGGAAACCTAGGATCAGTCACAAGATTTACCAGGTAGTCAGTTCTACTTCACAGTTTCAGGAACAATAAAAATGAAACTATCCCTTGTCTATCGCTATGTAAGCTATCTGGAAAGGTTAAAGTAAGAGAAAAGGGATTAAAAAGTCTTCATCACAGGACTGTATACCCTGATTTTTTAAACTCCATGTGGGTTTGAAAGTTGACAGGAATATTTGCAAAATTCTTTGGTATTTCAGAGGCAGCCAAGTAGGAAAAAGGAACCTCATACCATCTTGTGAAATTAGCAATGTGGAGCCAACAGTCTGTCTTTCCCCCTTTATTACTTTGACTGATGTACCTCAGAGATACAAGGAATCAGATTCTCTTTGGATTCTGGAAATATTTTGTCACTTTTATTTGATTTATCACAGTAACCTATATCTGACCTAAACCACAAAGAGCATAGAGACAAGAGGGCTTGCAAATTTTATTCTGCTTAGTTTTACTAGATGCATCTCTTATGTTGCAATTGGAAGAAGGATCTTGCACTGGCAGGGAGGGAGAAGGGCTGATGATGACCCTTCCCGTTGTGCTGTTGTCCTACACCAACACCACTCCTAAGCAGCTTTTACAGACAGAGCAACAAGATGGGGGTGGACAGACAACTACAAGTTTGTCTTCCTCTTCTCTCCACCCCACAGGTAAACTGTTGTGCCTTGCAAGGAGAGAACCATCCTTTTTCTTTCTTTCCTTTCCATCCAGTCCAGAGCTCAGTGATACAAATGAGATCAGCCTGTTCATCTAGGATCAACTTCTGGATGGCCAAAGCTTTATTATTGACTGACCTGGCACCAGACGATTGAGCATATTGACTGACCATGCCAATAACCTGATCCTCTGTGTCAGTGGGGTCTGTGTCAACATGATGCGTTGAGGATTAGTTGCCCAGCAGATAGAAGAAAATAAAAAGGAAGGCCAAATGTTGGAGAGAGGCAATCAGAGCAATGACATGAGAAATGTCTTCAGTTTGGAGTGTGATGGAAAGAGGAAGAGAAGGTGAGGCTCTGGGGGAGAAATTTGTCCCATAGGTGGTTGACAGAGGATGCTGATGACAGCCTGCCAAATTATTACTAATTATGACCTGTTTACATAAGAGAATCAGGAGGAATATCGCGCCACAGACGGGAACAGCCACAGAATACTAATCTTGGTATGGCTGCAAAGGGACATCCCCTATAGAATATTCTGCCTGATGTGTTTACATATTGAGAGCAAACACTCTATTTGGAGATGTTCTCTTCATTTGTTTCAACTGCCAGTCCCAGAAATGCTTTCCAGGCAGAAAAGAAAGACCCGTCTTTGACTCCAGAATCTCATTTGTTTAAGATAAACAGAGAGCAGAAAGTGGTAGCGGATGCTGGGCTCATGATTTGGGGATTGCATTCACCATCACGATGAACATGTTGGCCTTGGCCACTTCTCCCTTCCTGTCAATCAAATGATTGTGGTAAGAATGGCCTGTAAACCACCTTCTACACTCACAAAACAAGCAAAATAAAAATAAAGAAATTGTCTCCAATGCCCCCCATTGACTCTACTGGGACTCCTTCGTCTTTGTTAGAAGGGACTATCCAAACAAAAAAATTAATATTTTGGATAGGGTGCCTTGGTAGGGTGCAGGTTTTGTGATTCATTTTATCTGATTTCATCCTTGAGGTCTAGCTGCTTGCTGTATTCCATTTGTTCTACAAAGAGCTAAAGTTTCACCCAGAAAGTTCTTGAGAACTTCAGTGTTCTTCATCTGTCCTTGGCAGTGGTGGGCTTCAAAGAAATTAACTACCGGTTCTCTGCCCATCTGGCAACCACTTTTAAATGGCTATTTTTAAACTTTATATGTCCTGTCTCTCATTAACAACCGGTTCTATAGAGTAGGTGCGAACCTGCTGGAACCCACCACTGGTCCTTAGCAATAGGACAGGGAAAGTTCATGCTGTAAGGATCCCACCAATATGCTGTCTATAAAATACAAAGACATAATTTACCTGCAGGCATAGATAAACCCCAAAAAGTATGGAATGGTGTGATGTGGACTGGGACGCTCACTGCCGGTACAATATGGAGCCAATGGGGGTCCACCTTGGAGAGAGCCTAAAGTTTTGGGAGCGTCCTGACTACCCTCCCCTAGATATCCAAACTTTTCCGGACTCCGTGGAAGTCTGGAGGATGGAGGACATGGTGGAGCTGTGGAGGACTGGGGGGAGGGGAGGTCTGGCGCGAAGAGGGATAATTGGGACCCTCAACGAGGTGGTATGCACATGGGGGGGTTCCGTCATTGGTGGGAATCTGGCGGGAAGAGGAGTCCGAGATGGAGCTGGAGCGAAAAGAGCGGGAAGTACTCTGGAGGGAGGAACTCCTGTGGAAGGAGCCTGGGACATACCAGGCTTATCGGGAGAACCTTGCAAACCAAGGGACTGTTCAGAGCCCCATCCTGGAGAAAGAGGTTTGGGGAGCAGAGAGAGAGAGACAGGGAAGAAATGCTGAGTTGCTTCGTGCACGGACAGCAGAAGCAGGGGCAAGTGAGCTTGTAAACTGGAGGAAAGGAGACGTCCAGGAACCCCGTCCTGCAAGAGAAGAGGAAGAGTTATGAGGCAAGGGTCTCGTGTTAATGGACTGTAGTTGGGAATGTTACTTACCTGTTGCAGTTGTTGGAATCAAGGGGCGTTGCGTTGGTACCTGTAATGAAAGAAATGTTGAGATAGAGTCTACTGCAACCATTACGCTTCTGAACAAGTAAATGTGTGTTTTCTTGTTACCTACCTTGAGTTGGAGTCTCCTTAAAGATGTACGCTTTGGGGGAGGAAGATGATGATGCCACCCAAATCTCAGTGGTCGTAGACGACAAGGTCACCGTTAGCGGGGGGACTGGAAGGGGGGTAAGAGTGACCCGCGACAAATGGTTGCAATACACACACAGGGTTTCTGATACAACAGAATGAAGCCAGAATTGGTTATGCCCTTCTCCTCTGAAGATATAAATTCTACAACGTAGCTCAGGCTGCAGTCCTATACTGTACACAGGGAGTTTTATGTAATGATTGTTAGTCACCTTGGGTGCCCTTTGGGGAGAAAGGCAGAATACAAGTCAAATAAATAGATAGATAGATAGATAGATAGATAGATAGATAGATAGATAGATAGATAGATAGATAGATAGATAGATAGATAGATAGATAGATAAATCCCGTCTGAGTAGACATGCAAAGGCTTGAACTGTCCATCTAGTTTCCAGTTCAGACTTGAAACATGCAGGTTCTTTAAAATGCAGAGATCAAAGTGGAGTGATTCACTCCAGCAAAACGAGTGATTTGGAGGTGGTAAAGAGAGGTAGCACTGGTTCAAGCTGCAGAGAATAGAGAGCACGGAGAAAATATGAGAACTATAGGCTTCAACTGGCTTCAGAAAGAGTACTGCGCAGGCACCAACTATGGCAATTGCGCAGTCCAGGTAGGGGGTGCGCACATGCCAGGGGTGACGCATAGACTTCTGCACCGGGTGATGCGCAGAGTCGTGTCACCACTGTTGGCAACACAGTTATTCCTTGTTCAGTGTGATCTGAGGGGTGTCTCCCCAGGAGCAAGTCCTCCCCATGTGTCAATTACTTAGCATGCTCTGGAGCAGTTAGGGCAGCCCAGGCTTCCTGACTCTCTGGATGCAGCATAACTTTCTGCTCTGGATACAGAATAGTTAGGAGAGAGCAGTTAGGGCAGAGCAGGTTGAACTTGCTCTGGATTGCGCCCTAAATTTAATAGCCTTTTAATAGACCCCTTCACTTTACAGTGGATTCATATTCTGATCAGATCACTTATAATGCACCATCTACAGGAAAATGAAGCATACTATGCAATAAGTTATTCATTTTACAATGTGTTAATGACTACTATCAGCAGGATCTTGTGGGTGACTGGCCAAGTAGGTGAATACATGCACTTGGCCGGCAGAATACTTTGTAATATTGTGTCTGCATGTTTGGATGAAAAGATATAATGTGCTTTTAATTACAACCCATGGCCTGTTAGGAGCACAATAAGCGCTTCTTAAATAATCTTTTAGAGAGAGAAATTTCTTACTTCTGTGGCAAAATCTTGAACCTTGAGGTCTCGGAATGGATTATGAAAAAGTGTTATTGGGTTAACGTGACAATATTTTCAGAATACAATGATGTCTCTGGAATGGATTGCCATTGTAAAGTGAGGCTCTGCAGTACTTTGGTTCTTTTTGGCCTCCTATTCTTTCACTGATATTGGTTAAGCCAATGGGGAGATTATGAAACCAAATCACCCTGTGCTGCTTAAGTAGCTGCAACTTCATTTGCGAAACTATTCATAAGAAACCATGACCTCATCTGGAGTGACTGTTTGCAGCCTTGTCACCTCATTTTGTGGGGGATAAAATAGATAAACATAGAAGGCAGCAACTAGGACAATAAACATTGGGAAACACCCAAGGGATTTGTCTTATTTTCAAAAATTCCAGGAAACATTCAGAGGCAGCCCAATCCAGAGCAACTATTCCTTGCACATAAGAGGCCTTAGGGTGCCCTATCTATCACTAGGGTGGAGCAACTGCAAGATGCTCTAGCCCAGTTACTCTGGAAGAGGCTTAGGGCAGAGCAAGGCAAGATAGGGTGCCCTAAGAGAGGTGGACCTGCTCTGCCCTAACTGGGGCAGCCTAAGCAGCTCAGGAGAGGCAAGTTGAGGGCATGTTTAGCATTGCCTAGGGCAGAGCAGTTACTCTGTATCCAAAGCCTGTTTCAAGGCAGAAATGCCCTCTTCCAGTTCCTCAGAGATATACCACCTCAGGAGCAGGTATAGTAATGAGTAGACCCATAGGGGTCCATGATAAGGCCTGAGTAAGAATGGTAGTGTTGACCAAAAATCTGAGTTCTTGGCCAGCCTGGCTGCAATCCCTGCTTCTCAACCTCAGGATATGGCACAACTATGGCAGCCCACTAACCTCAGGATACAGCAGGCCACTCCAAGCATCCATCTTGCACTAGAAGAACTGCAGCTGTAACTGGTTGTCAGGAACTGCTGGGCTTCCTTATAATGTAGGCACCACAGCTGTTCCTTCGTCAGTCTGATCTGAGGGGGGTCTACTCAGGAGCAAGCCCTCCCCAGCTGTCACTGACTTAGCATGCTCTGGAGCAGTTACGGCAGCCCAGGCTTCCTGACTCTCTGGATGCAGCATAACTTTCTGCTCTGGATACAGAATAGTTAGGAGAGAGCAGTTAGGGCAGAGCAGGTTGAACTTGCTCTGGATTGCGCCCTAAGTTGCTGTCACTGAAAACAACAACCATTCATGTCATATCCTCCCCATCAATATTTAGGACAAGTTGCCATGTCCAGATTCACGACATTACTTTTCTTCTCATCCCACATCCCACCCCTCACAGCTGTTGTTGCTATGTTAGTGGGGAACATACAATCCCAATAATTAAATTTGTGTTTGCCAAGTGTGATGAGCATTTAATCCACATAGGCTGCAATCCTAAACCCTATTTGGGCCAGCATAAGCCCTGGCACAAGTACCTTGCTGGCCTGGGAGTGTTACAAATGTGCCATAAGACACTTCTATGATGTTCTTGGGGTAGGTCTTAATCCAGTGCACATACATGACTTGCCTCCCTACATCACCAGAGGAATGGGAAGAACAATGAGTTCTGCCATCCTAGGTTAAGCTTCCCTATGTTTCCTCCTGCTATAGCAGTGAACTTCAAAGCAGTGGCCTAGGTAAATAGCATGCAAAACACTAAATTTGACAGGAAGTCTCCTTGCACAGTACAAGCCCTCCTCTCCCAAGCCAGGCAGTCACCTCCATTTTGCACCCCCCCCCCCTTGGTCTGGAATGGCTCTAAAGGGAAGGGGCTGCTTGTACACTGTGGTGAGGCTGCCTACAAAACTTAACACTTTACACCCTGTCTAGTTACATCACTATTGCATTTATTCAGGGTGGTATAAATGGTTTTTCTTCCTCACCTTTATCCTCAGAACACATCTCTGATAGGTTGATTATAGAAAGTGATTTACATCAGGTGTTCTAGTAAGCTTTATGCCTGGGTAGGAGTTTGAGGCTGGATGTTCCCAGTCTTACCCTACAATCCAGAGTAACTATGGGAGCACATAAGAGACATGTACCCATAGTTACCCATAGTTACTGCACCACCTGGTGAAAACCTATGGGAAATTCATATTCCAATCCAGAGCAAATTGTTCTTACACCAGAGCAAGGACTCCCCATAGTTACTCTGGATTGTGCCCTTAATCCAACACTCTTTCATCAACACTTATCTTTAGGTGGACGCCCATCTGTGATATTGAACCAAGATCTGGTTCACGTTGCTAGCTCATGTGTCTCTTAGGTTTCTTATATACTGTATAGCCCTGGTGTTTGGGGAGATACTTTGAATACAGAGACACCGCCTGCAAAAGGCTATGTAGCCTGCAAAAGGCTATTGTGCCAAAAGATAGAGCAATCCTGTTTCTAGATGCCATGATGCCCTCCGTCAGTCATGAAAGACTATGGTATCGTGCTCGGCGCTGCATACGCTGCATGCAAAGCACGAAAGCCTGGGTTGGATTGTTATGGAGGATAGGCTGTTACCCAAGCAGCAAATCCCCCCTCTTCACGCCACTGAATTAGTCCAATGGAAAGGCAGAGCCAATACGATTGGATCCAGCTGGCGTCGCAGAGCTGGGCTAAGGACAGGAGCTCACCCTGTCTTGTGGGGCCAACCCGGGTCTCGAACCCTGGCCTGCTGGTTAACAGGCACAGCATCACTCTTAACCACTCACGCCACCCACGCCATGATGCCCAAGGAAATAATATATTCACAGTGGAGAGTAGGTGTTTGCTCAGTTTGTATTTTCAACTATTCCTTCCCCTGCTGAACCTCAAAATACTTTTTGAAATTTAGAGTGATGGCAAAGGCAGTTTTAAGCTCTGGTGAAGATAAGAAAAAGTCACAAGTGTGTGAAAGTGAGCTCTCATGTGCATGCCTGGTGGCCAAGCTCTTTCTTACATGTGGTGAATGCAAGGAGATTGGAGATAGTACTTGCTTCCATTTCTGTCACAACATTGGATCGAATCCTGGAAGTGATGGCCTCATTCTTTTGGTTAAATATGTATTTCACAGAAAAATTAAGGACAGAAAAGCAGAAGACATAAATCCAACCTAAATACTGAATTTAAATATCACACAAATTGTATCAGCATCTAATGAAACAATAGCTCAATTGTATAGATCCCACCAAAATAAAAATTTTGAGTTGTCTAGAGCAGGGTTTCTCAACCTGTGGGTTGGGGACCACTGGAGGTCCTTGGTGACTGCCCCACCGGTCCACAAGAGGAGCCTCTGCCCCTCCTCCCAACAGGGGACCAAAGGCTGTCCTCAGCATCTGCCTGAGCAGTCCGCAAGAGGACTTAGCTGGAGGAGGTCTCTGTCCAGCCCCACTAAGTGCCTTTCTCTACACTTCCACGCGTGTGTAGAGTTTCCCCGCCAGACCCCAGATGGAGGAAGATCTTGTGTGCCTGCCCACCCAGCCAGCAAGGAGCCAACTGGCAAGAGAGGTGGGGAACGTGATGCACCCCTTCATCCCAGCCAGAAAGATGTGAAGAGAAAGGGGGAAAGGGAAAGAGGGAATGACAGAGACCCCCATTCTAGACAGGGGGTGAGGAGAGGAGAGGAGAGAGGATGATGAGACACCCTGATCCAAGCAAAGGGGGTTGAAGAGAGAGAGAGAGAGAGAGAGAGAGAGAGAGAGAGAGAGAGAGAGAGAGACCCCAATGATTGGGGGGAACTGAAGAGAAGGGGGTAGGAGTCAGATGGGCTGACAGACTGTTAGAAACCCCAATGATCCTAGCTAAGATTGGGGGGAACTGAAGAGGAGGGGTAGGAAACTGAGAGACTGATAGAAACCCCAGTGATCCTAGCCTCTTTTTTCCAGGACATGTCCTCTTTTTAACCCTGTGTCCTGGAAAAGAAATCTTCATTTTTCTCGTATTTCTTGAGAGCAGGCGTCATGTAGCCTTCTTGTAATTGATAAATTATATGTAAGAAATTATGGCTGCAATCCTGAGAACACTTTCCTGGAAGTAAGCCCCACTGAACTCAGCAGGGCTTACATAAGAATAGACATGCACATGATTACAGCCTAAATGCAACAATTTTAAATTTGCTAATAAGTAACATAGTACTTAAATTAACCACATGAAAGCAATATGCATGTGTATTTTTAGCTTTTATTTTGTCATGTCCTACATTTTTCTTTGGTGTCTTATATGTGGAGAAGGGTGCTGTCTCTTTAGTTTGTGACTTATGGGTATCCATTGGACTAATTCAGTGGCATGGAGAGGGGGGATTTGCTGCTTGGGTAACAGCCTATCCTCCATAACAATCCAACCCAGGCTTTTGTGCTTTGCATGCAGCATATGCAGTGCAGAGCACGATACCATAGTCTTTCAAGACTGACGGAGGCCTGCTTTATGTGTACCCTGTCCTCTGCCAAGATACTTCTTGTCATTCACTCTCAACCTTGCCTACCTCACAGGGTTGTTCAGATTGGAAAGATATGTTTCAGTGATTAGGGAATGAATGGTAAACTGGAGGATCCAGATTCAGGTTACCAGTGGCCAAGAGCTTCCTGTCACACATTCTCAGCCTCACCACCTCACAGGTTTGTTGTTCAGCTGAAGGAATACAGCTGGATGGGTGCTGGTTAGGGAGTTGGAGTATCCAGATTCAGACCCTTCTCAGCATAGAGGCTTCCTGTTTGTCATTCTTGCCCTAGTCTACCTCACAGGGTTGTTGTGAAGTGGGATGGTTCGGGCAGGTTGGTGTTATGTGGTGAACTCAGAAGATTCAAATTCAAAGCCCCCCCCCCCACTCCGGCCACGAGATTTTGGCCTGGTGGGGCTTCCCCACCACAGAATGTGAATCCTCTGCCTGTCTACTCAGAAGTAATTCTATTCTTTACAATATTTTATGAGGCTTCGCAGCAGTTATTAACAGGGCTATAGAAACTATCTAAGGGCTATGTAAAACCATTTGTGATTGCTCAATAATATTCTTACATTTCAGTTAATGCCTTGAAGGGAAATTCTGTGATCATCCACGCATACTGTTAGTTCATCAAAGGTGTGGTTAAAGCTTCCTTGTTGATTATGACATTTGACTTAATTCAGTTTACAGCCTGTTACTCATTGGCAGGAAAACACACTGTGACAATGGCATGATTTGAGGGTGTGGTGTTCATCATTATAAAGAGGAAAAGGATTGGATTTAATATGTGACTGCTGTTCTCTGTGCCTGTCGAGTGCCAGCTTTAACTATCTAGTTCCACCCTAACTTTAACAGTGCAATTCTATGTATGTCTGCTCAGAATTAAGTCTTACTGAGTTTATGAGACTTGGGCAGGGTGACCAGATGCCAAACCCAAAATTCCTGACCCCCAAAGCCAAAATTCCTACCCACGTTTAAAAAAATGCCAAAAAATGTATTTTTTTGTTTTTATAGTTTTTGTTTTCTGGTTTTTTGGCCATAACTTTTGATAGGAAGGAGATACCTCAAAACTGATTTTTGCATTGGATTCTGCTCTTCAATACGAATCCAATGACATGGCATTATGGGGTTCTGTGCATTATCACAAAGTTTCAAAACAAAGCCAAAATGTAGGACAATGAAGCCAAAATGTAGGACACCCGGACAGGAGGCTAAAAATGTGGACAAATCTGGGTTTTTCTGGTCATATGGTCACCCTGGACTTGGAACCCAATCCTGTCCAACTTGCCAGCTTTGATCCACTGCTATTTAAATTATCTAAAGACTATGGTAAGGGAACATTTGCTCTCTTAACTTCAGGTTGCCTTGAGGCTGCAACAATGGTGGAAATTGGTTGAGATTACTTACAATTTGCAAAAGACTGATGGTGGAACGTTTTCCTGTACCTTTGAAAGAGAGATTAGTAAGTAGCAGACCAAAGCAGGCTGTTTAATGCACATTATATTGTGTGGGCTGATGTCAAGTCCAAAAGCAGGTTTGCTTGACTTTTCATGATGTTGACAAATAAAGCAGCAGCAACCTTTCTTGGGGTGCCATATGGGAATCTCTATTTTCAAGTTGCAGTGTTCACAGCTGTGTGGGGGGTGGTGATTAGTTAATTATACAGTAGCTGAGATAGGCATTTGCACACACGTAGAGTCAGTATCATCTTTACATTTGTCTTCTCCTTTCTTTGTTCTCTGCACATCAAACCCCAACGGCACTAAAGATGGGCTTTATAAAAAGTTAAGCATTTCAGAAATAACACAGTGCCAACAAAAGATACAATTTTATCAATTATCAAATGGCAGCTTATTATTAAGTATGGCAAATGACTGCCTCTGATTGGGAAGTAAAGCTAAAGACAATCTGAAGCTAGTAATACAAGGTTTACTGCAAAGCCCAATGAATTCCTTTAAGTGGTGTGGCAGCTCTTGAGCGTTGGATATAAAACAGGGAATGCTGACGCAATTTAAATCCCTCCTCAGCTATGAAGCTTGCGGAGCTATCTTGAGCCAATGACTTTTTCTGAAATGGTTGCTTGAAATGGAGATGTGCATCAACATCCAGCATATCAACACTGTATACCACTCTAAGCAATTTAGAGGAAGGTGCCATAAAAATGCTGCCAATAAAAGAAAATTAATAGGGTCTTTTGAATCAGATCCTCTTCCAGTGACCACTATAGAGGGTTGAGAGGCCTTAGCAACCCTGTCTCTTTACCAACTGGGCCTTCCAGGGAAACTAATTCCCTGGAATTAGTTACCTTACCAGAACATTTTTACCACAACAGCCTTAGAAGAACATTTCTGAAACTCCTTCACCACAATCTTCTGCAGATGGGACAGATCAGCCACCAGGTGATAAAGAAATCGGTACAAATTCTGCAATGCCTGGTGTTGAAATGCATGATTGATTTATCTGCTTGATTTATCCTACCTACATCTTGCATTTCGTAACATAGTCATTGTTAGTTTTTTTCTTTTTCCTGCAATCCTGATTAACTTTTCCACACTTGAGCTGATAATACTGTTTCCCATTCAGACTTCAGGCACAGATACATATGAAAGCAAATACATATTTTCCCCAAGCCTTTCTATAGTATGATCCTGGAAAAATGGGGGTGGGAGAATGACTTATGATCCATTTTCACAAGTGAGGGACAACTACAAGACAAAGGGAACAGAAGCAATGACCAAATAAAATTTGCACAGCTAACGACGCAGGATAAAAAGCTCAGAAGGAAAGAAATGAAACTTGCTGGCAAAGTCACTTACAAGAAAGAATGAATATGCTGACTGACCACATCCTAGAAAGAGCAGAGCTCACATTCCTGGTTTAGGGTGTAGCCAGTTGTTCTTGCTGACAGATTGTGCCAAAGCAATGTCTCTTATAGTACCATCCTATGCACATCAGCTCAGAACTTTGTTCTATTGTGTTAAGTGGGACTTGCTCCCTGGAAACTTCATGTAGGGTAATTGCAGCCTTAGAAGAAAATCTCATCTAGCACAGATTATTGGGGTTCTCAGCTTCTCCTTGCTGTTTTATCTGGATAGCTGAGATAGATCTAAGCCAATGCTATGAATTATCTGGGGTGGAATGGCTCAGATATTGCATTGTATTGGCCTAACAGTGATGTAGCTAAGGCGGTTGCCAAAACTGCACCAGGCAACAAGATTTAGGGGATCCAGAAGCTATGATCAACAACAGGCAATGCAAGAGTGTATTTTTACACTCTTTTAAAAAAAGTGTGCTTTTAGTGTTTTAACTAGACCACTCATTGCAGGATGGCATCTCTGAGAGGCTCACACAGATATGCATTCTTGGTGAATGCAGCTTGTAAAATGGTACTGGTCAGCTCCAAATGCCTCTAGGCAAGGTGGATGTTACATGCTATCTCCATATTCTTGCATTTACATTGATTCTATACGGTATTGTTTAGTACACTGAGGAATGTACTGTTTTTTGTGCAGGTCTGTTTTTATACTTTTATTTGGGCTAAAATTAGTAAGTTCTGTAATGCCTCAGAACAGGTATAGGTTCACAAATCCCTCTATCTTCACTGATAAAATATAAAAATAAAGCTCTGCTTAAAATTGTTTGCACGTTCCCTTCAAGAGGATGTTCAGACCATATTGTTGACCAAACTGTGCCATGATAGAAGTTTGAGGGCAGCTTGCTTATTTGTACCATCCTGCCAACTGAAAAGGAGATTTACACCATGTACCAAACGCAGCCAAGTGATAAAATATATGTAAAACTGTAATCTTTACCTATTCATTGGTATACAAATGTGGTCTTTTTTTCTTTCTCTGGACAAATGTAAAGTAAGAAAGCAAAGTAAAATCTTTATCTTTAATTAATTGAATTTTCATCTACTCATCTCTTTAAAGAGAAGAAGCACCAAATTTATTTTCCGATACAGACATTTGAAAGCATAGAAGGAAGGAAAAACTGTTAAGCACCTTCATTTGGTGAAATGGAAGAAGTGATAATGACGCTGTAACATGCTGCAGTGAAACATGTTAATGTGTCACCAGATTCCACATCATTTTTGCAGCCTGGCCTCCTTGAACCTTAATTCTAACATATCAATAGCCTGCCCATTTCTGTGTGCTTTAGCCAGCCTTGCCTGTTGCTTCATCTCTACAAAGACTTACTGAAGTGAAAAACTAAGCTGAACTTTGCCTGTGATTTTATGCATTTACAGTCACGTTTCGCTCTGTGTACGAACAATGGCTTTGGGAAGGTACAACAGAATACGAAAGAACACTGCCTCATTTGACCCTGGTCAGGCACGTCTTTAGGGGGGAAAAGGGAAAGCTAGACTGACCTAGTTCTGAACTGGAACTGTTTGGTACTCCAGAGTAGTGAAGAAGATGGGTGAATGTTTGATTATTTGTGCTCTTCTCCAAAACTCTGGACCATGGCACAGCCCATTTGTGTGAGGAAAATAATCTAAGATATACCCTACAATCCAGAGTAACTACGGGAGCACGTAAGAGACTTTATGTGTACCCATAGTTGCTGCACTACGTAGTGAAAACCTATGGGAAATTCATATTGCAATCCAGAGCAAATTGTTCTTACACCGGAGCAAGGACTCCACGTAGTTACTCTGGATTGCGCCCACAATCTACTGCAAAATTAGCATGAATCCACTGGAATTTTGTAAACCCATTGCTAAAAAAAGTTGTTCACTCCGTTCTAGTACACAAAATACTAGTTAATTTAAAACACACTCAGCAATACTCAATTCAGCTTGCCTCAAAAACACACTCTCTGAAATGGAAACCCTCCTTCCCTAAATTTATGTGACAGATTATGAAGGCTCAGCTGTAAGAGGAATACCGTCCAAACATTACCAGAAGCATTAGATCCCTTATTTGATAATTTGAAAGATTTAGGCTGTTTTTTAACTAAGGCAGTCATTACTCTGGCTACAATCCTATCCACACTTTAAGTAAGGACCATCTATATATCTATATCTATATATCTATATCTATATCTATCTATCTATATATGTATCTATATATGTATCTATCTATCTATCTATCTATCTATCTATCTATCTATCTATCTATCTATCTATCTATCTATCTATCTGTATGTATGTATGTATGTATGTATGTATGTATGTATGTATGTGTACTATATATGTATGTGTACTAAAAGGGGTGCACTAAGAACTGATTTTCAGAAATTCCAACCAGAAGGGGGTGGAAAGGGGGTGCAATGCTTTTTCCTCCCTATATTTTGCCTACATCTGAAATAGAGCAGGAGTATCAAATTCAGAAGGCTAAACAGTATTCATGGGGCTGCTGGTTGACTATAAAGTAGATAAAGTAAAAGTTCAGAGTAGATGCGATTGGGAATGAAAGACTAATATTAAACTAGGGGCCCAATCCAACTTTTTAGTATTGCAGCTGCCCCAACAGTGTATGTGCTGTGTCATGCAGTGAAGGACCAGTCAGAGAAGCCTCCTCAAATGTTCCCTTATCTCATGGCTGCACTGTGGCTGTATAGGTGCTGGCAAGTTGGATAGAACTGGGCCCTAGATAAGTACCAATACTCGGAGGAGCTTCACTGAGACATGGCTCCTTTTTTAGTAATTTGTCAAACATCTTGAAGTATAAGTGGAAAGGCAGAATTCAACTGCTTCAAGAAGTAAATTATTGCAGAGCTGAATATAAATATATACATTTTGTGAACAGGACAGGAATATGCCAAATAGTGGGCATACAACTATGTGTGCTGTCAATCAAGGGGCAAGAATCAAACCATACTGCTGCACTCAAAAACAGAGTCCTGAGGAAACCCAAAGGAATGTTGCAGGATCCACACCCCAGGGCAAACATTATGGCAGCTTGCCATAGGATGCAGAGATTGTGTCTGGCCTAGATGCCTTTAAAAGGGAAGGAAAGATTTCTAGAGGAAAGGTTCAAGTCATGATGTGTTTAAGCAATCTCCTGGTGTGGGGCTACCTCAGAATCCAGATGCAAGGGAGGGCACCAGGATGCAGGGCTCTTGTTGTCTTGTGTGCTCCAAGAGGCACCTGGTGGGTATAGGAAAGTGGCCTAAATGGGCCTTTGGTTGGATCCAGCAGGTGATTCCAGCATAGTTCAGATGGCACTGATAGCACCCACATGGCTACAGTCTCTCTGTGGCTGCTGCACCGCAGCGGCTCCTGTCCTGAAATGGTCACGCCCAGTGATGGGATTCAAAAAAATTAACAACTGGTTCTCTGTCCATCTGGCAGCCACTTTCAAATGGCTATTTTTAAACTTTATATGTACTATCTCTCATTAACAACTGGTTCTATAGAGTAGGTGCAAACCTGCTGGAGCCCACCACTGGACGCCTGAAAGGGCCCAATGGGTGCACACATACCCTCCATGACAAGTAGTCATTTGGTAAATGGCTGTTGCCTGCACTCAGAAAAAGCAAGCCTGGTGCAAAAAGCAAGCCTGGCTCGTGTATTTTTCTCCGCTGTCACAAATGATGTCATGGATGATGTGCCACAATTTTTCCTCAGGGCATAGATGAGTATATACGTCTCTGTGTGTGTGTGTGTGTGTCACATGGAGAATCAGGCATGTGAAGCAGCATTTTCCCCTCAGGGAGTGCAGTGAAACAAACAAAGTCATGAGGGGGACTCTTGGAGCTTATCACTGCCTCTTCCCTACCACACTGAGGAGGCATTATGAGGAGGGTGTCCAGATAAAATGGAGGATGCACATGGCCACTTTTTAACCACAGTTTAACAGGGACATGGAGAAGCACTTGAGGGAGAGCCTCTTTGCCACAGCCCTTTCGAAAATGCCACCACTCTGTGAGGTGAGGGAGAGCCTCCACATAAAAGACCTTTGGAAAGAGCCACTATGTGAGATGAGGCAGGTGAGGGAGAGCCTCTGCACTGGAGCCTTTGGAAAGCACCACTGCTGTGTGAGTTGAAGCATGTGAGGGAGACCCTGCACACTTTAGCCCTTTGGAAAGCACCACTACTGTGTCAGGTGAGGCAGAGCCTCTGTACCAGAGCCCTTTGGAAAGCACCACTACTATGTCAGGTGAGGCATGTGAAGCAGTGCCTCTGCACAGGAGCCCTTTGGAAAGTGCCACTGCTGTGTTAGGTGACGCAGAGCCTCTGTACCAGAACCCTTTGTGTGAAGTACCAGAGCACTGCTGTGTGAGGTGAGGCAGGTGAGTCAGAGCCTCCAAAACAAAGCCCTTTGGAAAGTGCTACTGCTGAGAGGTGAGGCAGAGCCTCTGCACTGGAACCCTTTGGAAAGTGCCACTTTATAACAGGCAGAGCCTTCCCCCAGAGTCCTGTGACACTACTGTGTGGGGTGAGGCAGAGCCTCCGCACCAGAGCCCTTTGGACACCACTGCCATTGCCAAAAGCTCGTGGGTTGAGCACACTTGAGCCCCTCACACAGTGGTGGTGGCACTTTCCAAAGGGCTCTTGGGCGGAGGCTCTGCCTCACCTCTCACAGCAGTGTCACAGGACTCTGGGGGGAGGCTGTGCCTCACCTGCCTCTTCACCCTCCAGGTCCCTCCTGTGTAGAAGAGGGTACGTGGTGAGGAGCTGCCTCTGCCACCTTCCTTCTACAGTGGCCAAGCCATGGGCGTTCTGTGTCCTCCATTTTATTTAGGTCAACCTATTTATGAGCAGTGTCACTGGGAGGGAGAGAGTTAAACAGCCCCTCCCCTCGCCTGAGCGACCGTTGAAACCGTTGGGGGAGGGGAGTCTGGCGACTGAGCGTCACGCGACAGCTGTGGGGGAGGGGCCGGAGCAGCTTCTCCCCCTCAGGACGGCTGTTGACAGCGCGCATGCGCGCGACAGTGGTGCTGAGGGGAGAGAACGTCCTGTCCCTCGCGCCTAAAGCGCCGCACGAGACGCCGAGCCTCTGAAGCGAGGCCACGCCCCCTCCCTGCCACGCCTCCCATGCTAGCGCGCGAGCTGTCAGTTGAGGGAGGGATGGGTGGTGGTGTGTCGATGGCGTCATACGGGCCGCCCTGCTCCCATTGGCTGGGCGGCCTCACCAGACTGAAATGTGGTTCCTGGGGCTACCCTCGCCTCCCTCAGTCAGCGCCGGAGGAGCGAAGGGGGCGGGGTCAAGCGGCTGCTGAGGGGGAGCCGCGGGTTGGTCGAGGCGCGTCACGTGACGGTCGCGCGGACACCTCTGGAGCCTTTTAACCTGTGCAGTGGCGCGCTGCCGCACAGAGGGGAGCGAGCCAGGGAGGGAGGACGACACGGCGGCGGACCTGCAGGTAGGGAAGAGCCTCTCCCGCCCACGCAGCCCCTGGGCTCAGTGGAGCCTCCAAGGCCCCAGGCAGTCTATCTGTGGGTGGGTGATTCTCCTCCAGGCCACCCCTGTGGGTGGAGGGGCTCGCAGCGTGTCTTTACCCTGTGGAACTCCCTGCCACAGGGGGTGGGATGGCAACTGGTCAAAAGGGTTGAGAGAGCAAAAGTCCAGCCATGATGTATATGTGATTAGCCTGTGGAACTCCCTGCCTCAAGATATCAATCAATATGATGTTGAGGCCATATGGGGATGGCTTCTGACCTATCGATCTACAGTATTTATCTACAGTATTTATATACTGCTTTTCAACTAACAAGTTCACAAAGCGATTTACAAAGAAAATGGAAAAATAATAATAGCTAATTAATAGCTAATGGGTGCCTGTCCCAAAAGGGCTCACAATCTAAAATGCAAAAAAAGAACACCAGCAGAAGCCACTTGAACAGACACTGCTGGGGTGTATAGGGCCAGTTACTCTCCCCCTGCTAAATAAAAGAGGAACACCCACTTGAAAGAGTGCCTCTTGCTCAGTTAGCAGGGTCCCTTTAAGAAGAGATTAGGCAAATTTTTGGGATGCAAAGTCCACCATAGGTTATAAGCCATGATTATGTGTATGGGATTAATCTGTGGAACTCCCTGCCATATGGTGTGGGGTAACATATGGTCAAGGGGGTTGTAGAGATTGAAAGAGAAAAAAAGTCCATAGGTTACAAACCATGATGTGTATGTGAATAGGTTGTGGAACTCCCTGCCACAGAATATCACTCAACAAGGGGATGGGGATATGGGACTGGATACATTTCAGAGGAGCAAATGTATGGATGGAAAGTCCATCACAGGTTACATGATGGGTATGTATATGGGATTAACTTGTGGAACTCCCTGCCTTGGGATATCTATGAATATGAGGCTGAGGGATATGGGGATGGCATCTGTCCTATATGCTCATGAGAAGGGATTAGGCAAATTTTTGGATGGAAAGTCCATCACAAATTACAAGCCGTGATGGGTCTGTGATTAGCTTGTGCCACATGATATCAGTCAGGCAACATGGGAATGGTGATGGCTTCCTGCCTGGATGCCTTAAAGAGGGGATTGGACAGACTGAAGGAGGAAAAATCCATCACAGGTTACAAGCCATGATGGCTGTGGGCATGTGATTGTGGAACTCCCTGCCACAGGGTATCAGTCAGTCAATAGGGGGGTGGGGGAACTGGGGGTAGCATCTGGCCTGGATTTCTTAAAAAGGGTATTGGACAGGTGGAGCAGGAAAAGTCCAT
This sequence comes from Cryptoblepharus egeriae, assembly GCA_030015325.1. Taxonomy (NCBI): domain Eukaryota; kingdom Metazoa; phylum Chordata; class Lepidosauria; order Squamata; family Scincidae; genus Cryptoblepharus; species Cryptoblepharus egeriae. Next base: position 7,958,918 of record JAREYC010000004.1, read on the forward strand.
CACAGGTTGCATCCATGATGGGCATGGGCATCCTCCTTATTTTAGTTGTAGGCTGCCTCAAGAGTGCCAGATGCAGGGAGGGCACCAGTTGCAGGTCTCCTGTTGTCTCTGTGCTCCCTGGGCAGCTGGTGGGCTGCTGTGATGTACTGGAGGCTGGAGAAGATGGGCCTTTGGCTCTTTATATGCTTTGGCCTCCTAACCTTTGCCCTAAAGAAGGGAATGTGTGGAGAGAGTTTTGGGGTTGGTGCTACTTCTGTAGGAGGTTATAGTACCTCATTAGGTAGATCCTTGGCGTCATACAGATTGGGACCTTTGAAGAGCCTCTATTTCCTCCCCTAAATGTATAATTAGGTGTACACCAGAGGTGGTCAGATGGGGACTCATGAGCCACATGTGGATCTTTGACATATAATGTGTGACTTCTGGAAGTTTGTTGGCTTTTTTTTTTGCTTCCCATTTAATTTAAAGCTTTATAAGTTTTGAAAAGTTTTAAGCTTTATGATTTGCCTGGTATAAACTGAGTCAACTGAATTAAAACGTAAGCATAATGTTCGTGGTGAGTAAATACACAGAGTGTCCCATAAGTTTCCATATATAGGAAAATTTTTTTTATGAAAATCATTTTTATTTATATAATATGCTCTATATATAGGGCCATTATTTGGAAAACACCTTTTGGCCCTCAGTGTGATTAAATTAAATAAATGTTAAATAAAAATGGTTTTCATAAAAATGTTTATTTTTCCTGTGTATGGAAGCTTATGGGATACCCTATGTTTAAGGATGTAAATGTTTCTTGAACACCGTCTCTCTCTAAAACACCTGAAGTTTTATTGTATGTAGCCCTTATATTAAGCAAGTTTGACCAGCCCTGGTGTGTGCCAGCATGTATTTTCCCAGCTGGCAATACCTGAGTGTGTAGATGGTGGGAGATGAGCTGTGAAGGACAGGAATCTGATGTCCCTATTTGCCACATTAGCCATTTAAGCAGCAACTGTGGTGTCTGGGAAAATGGGACTCTAGCAGGTCTGTCCTATGTGTATTGGTCTGTCTGATGTCTATCAGATGTAGTTCTCATAGGGTCCAGTGGAACTTCTGTTTGTGTACCATTCTAACCTTAAGAGGTGAATTGCCAAAAATTAGAAATCCTGAACCTTGTTAGTTCTGAAGTTAAGAGTTACTTGACAAAAGCCCCAGGCCAGCCAGAGAAGGGGTACTGGGCCCTTTTTATAGACACATATGCACTTAAGTTATTGGATATTTGCACTGAAGGATTAATCCAGCAACAACAAGAAAATGGGTGGGTGGGAAAGTTCACAATTTTCTTTCAGCTTGGAAGCAATACCTTAAATACTGTACTTTCAGTCCTCACATGGCAAAAGGGTAGCTTCTGTCATTGTTGTCCTTCTGTTCACATAGAGGGATCTATTAGAGAATCATAGTAGAGGACTGTGAGCCTAACAGTTCTGTAGAAAATATGGGCTTCATTTACTGATAATGTGGCCTTTCAGACAAAGAGCTTTGGTTTTTGCGCAATTCCTAACACTCTTTTTAACGTTTAAATTTAATGAATGTCAAAAAATAGTAGTAGAAGCTCTAGTACCAGTTGAGAAAAGGACTAATGTCCTCTAAATTGAGATGTTCTGTGTAGTAGATACTCAAGAACAGTAGCAGTAATTCAGGAGCTCAATAAAAGGCTCCCTGATGGTAGTTTTAATGTACTGTTGATTGACCAAATCTCACTGAGTCTACTGAATTTGTGTAGTTCTCAGTTATATAGCTTTTATAAACTTGTGCACATCCTTTTGATCTAGTACAACTCTGTATTTGAGGGGAGAATTTATCGTGGTTGGATTCTACAAAATGTATGAAAAATCAAATTATCCTTAATGATACTTCCTGATTTCTTTTGGGGATGATGGGGTTGTGGGATAGATTATCCAAGAGAAGTGGTGCCAAAATTACTGTCCTGAGAATGTAAGTGGGATGATGCTGTTGAAGAAAACCTTTACCAGTAATGCAAAGGAGCATCTGGATTCTTGATGGGATATTTCATGTTCTGATTAGAACGTGTGTACACCTGAACAAGTTTATGATGCATTAAAGGAGTTTTGACTTTCTTCAGTGTGTTGTTTTCCATCTTAACTTGAAAGTGAAACTCAGTCTTGAATTTTATTGTCCATAGACTGCAACCTTAGGATTATTCTCCTTAGGACTGCAACCTCCAAAGCTCTTATGGCTTATGTGATGCACCATTCAGAAAGCTTATGGTATATCTTCATTTGCTATTGGATTTTATTCCTTTGACTGGCAGGCTTTATCTAGTAACCTGGTTTAACCCTCATTTGTAAAGAATCTTCCTGTATTTTGTGGCAGAGAGATATGAAGCACAGGGGGTTTTATCTGTGTAAATGTGCAACTTGTTTGACTATCTATTGGCACTCATGGTTTTGTTAACCCTATTTCAGAACCTAATGGAGAAAACTGTTCTCAGACTGGAGGATCATACTTGGAGTTGTTCCTGTACTGTCAGGGGAAGGCAGAAGAAACCCTTAAGTGGAACTGCTACAGGGCTGGCAGTCAGAGTTGGTGAAATGTTGAGCTCTTCTGTTGCAAGCTCTCCCCTCACACTAGTGGGCCACAGAGCACAGAACTTGAGTGGCTCCAGTAGCAACCTGAACTTGAGCAAAGACGTAGTGCAACGGAGTCTGGTGCTCTTCATTGTTGGCACTTTTCTGGCATTGGTGCTGAACTTGCTGCAAATTCAGAGGAATGTAACCCTCTTTCCTGAGGAAGTTATGTCTACAATCTTCTCTTCTGCCTGGTGGGTGCCCCCTTGTTGTGGAACTGCAGCAGGTGAGTCTCAGAGTTGATGGATGACTGCTTAGTAATTTTTGGTATAGGTTGTTTCTTCAGATGCTTTGTACTTAGTTGTGTTATTTGGGCTGGCTTGTTGCCAGACATAGTGGCATGTGGGAGAGGTATCGGTATCAGGATGAAGTCTTTGAAGTGATTGTATTTTTAAGAGCATGAAGGTGTGTTGAATACTATCCTAATATTGTGTAATTTCAAAAAAATAATCTGATTAAGCATAAGTACACTGTATAGTCTATCATGAGTACGCAAGTGCCTAGAAAGGAGGCTGATTTATATATGCAGCATACTGCCTACACAGACAGATAGCTTTGAAAGTTAGTACTGTAGTTGATCCTGGAAGCAGAAAAGGCTTTCCTTTTGCAGAGTCTAGCTGTTTGTCAAGTTCGAACACTGGAGCTGGCATGACTCATCCCCACCTCTGCCTTTTCATTGGCTCCTGGTTGAAACTGGTGAGCTGCATATTCCTCTTCCTATTGGCTGCCTGCATGAACATGCCACATACTTGGAATCAAAAACAAGGAAGTCACATGTTGTGAATTAGAGAGGAGGGGAAGTGAAGCTTGGCCAGGTGCCTGTTCTGACAGCAGCTGCAGTACTTCATTTGCCAGCAGAACACTCTTTCCCCCAAACTGTAGCATTACACTGGATTGCTCAACTGAAATAGAGAGTTCTTGTTATAAAGTAGGACAAAGGGAATATCTGAAAATTAGAGCCTTTGAACTAAATCTAATTGCCATCAGCCTTATAGAAGATGCAAACAGCACCAGAACAGTGTGTTTCTACAGAACTAGGCTTTATTGATTTAAATATTGCATATTCTACAGCAGTGTTTCTTTTAAGCCCTAAGCTCTTGTGCATTTAAACTATGTTAGAGGTAAAGAAAAGACACAGAACATAGTACATGAGATTGCCTGAAGCATCCTCATGATGGAGTCCTTTTTCACATTTCTCACATATCTTTGACAGACTCATTGCTAAGAATGTTTCATGAATTTCATGAAACTGACTTGCCCAAGAGTATTGTGTGCAGTAACTGTTTAAACCATTTGTCTTTTTCTGTTGCAGCTGTTATTGGTCTGCTGTATCCCTGTATTGACAGTCATCTTGGTGAACCTCACAAATTCAAGAGAGAATGGGCCAGTGTAATGAGATGTATAGCAGTCTTTGTTGGCATTAACCACGCAAGTGCTGTATCCTTGAGATGATCTACCTTAATGCCTGAATCTAATGTAATATATAGGGAAGAGTGAGATTCTTAAGTTCTTTTCAGTCAGTACTAGAATACTGGCAGCTGAAGATGTTTGTGAAGTAGAAAAATTATTGCTTTTTAAAAAAATCTTAATTGTACACCAGCTTCTTTGAATTAAGATGGGCTTTTGTTTGACAGCCTGGTCCTATGTGACATTGCTCTGGGGTTAGAACTCAACTTTGATTTTACCCTTGGGAGGGGCTCTTCAGACCATCCATGAAAGAATCATTTTAACAGCTTTCTGGGTCTCCAGCATACAGCAGAATTGTTTTTCCTATGAAGTTATCTAAGTAAAAAATATTCAATAGAGAATTCATCCTACTATATTTTAATCTGCTACATTATAGTCAGATAAAGATAGCTAAGTAATGATAATTGGATTAATAGTCATTTGTATGGTCCTATAAGATGTTTTAACTTTCAGGATGAAAATGGGTTAGAATGTTGTTTATAACATAAAAATGAATGTGGATGTTCATTAAAATAAAAATGAACTGGGATTATGCCACAGTCATACATGCCAGGGATCATTTTCTACAAGAGTCCGATGGGTGAGCTACATAGCACTATGTATAGCAAGGATTATTAATATTTTTCCTCCCTCTCCTCCAGATATATTCTAGGGCAGGGGCACCAAGGCCTGCAGGTCAAATGTGGCCCCAGATACCAATTTAGTCCTCCCTTCCCCTTCCCTTGGTTACAATTGTGTTTTCCTATGATTGGATGCTCTTATATCATTGAAATATGAACACATTTTTTCTTGTTGCACAGTTTTTCTGTTGCAGCTGGGAATTTTCTTTGTGAAAACTGCTTATTTCTGACCATCATATATCACTTCTGGTCCTCTATAGGTACTGTGAACACTAACCTACGCTCTCAGTATGAAATTATTTTGACATCCCTATTGTAGGGCATCATTCTCCATGGAATGAAAATAGAAAATGAGCATCTCATTAGTTACTGACTTTATCTTAGGTTTAGGGACAGAAAAATAGTTTGGGACAGAAAAATAGTTGCCAATGGGCTGAGGTACCTAGGAAGGAGGCACTTTGAATACATTCTAAATGTTCCCTGCCTGTAGCAATCTGTCTGTTTGTATTCTGTAAACAAAAGAGGCATTTATAAGGAACAAAGGAGATATGCAGTGCTATAAATACTGCCCTACAGCTTCCAAGTAAAATGATGGACTATCTGATAGGTGTAAAAGATTTTTGTGGGGGAGCAAGAAGAAACTTGTCTAACGCTTCCTTTCAAGTTCATGGCATTTTCCTTAGCATTTTTTAGAAATTGGATTTTGCCAACAATGTCCAGCTCTCCTTGACACTGGCAGCTTTGTCATTGGGCCTCTGGTGGACATTTGATCGTTCAAGAAGTGGGCTTGGACTTGGAATTACAATAGCTTTTGTAGCTACTCTAATCACCCAGTTTCTTGTCTATAATGGAGTTTATCAGTAAGTATGTTGCATCTTAATTTTTCTTGTAAAAATATGAATGGCAGTTGTATAAACGTATGTGCGTATTCCTTTTCTAAGAAATGAAGGGAAATAAATCTATTATGTGTTAATTCTATTTAATTGTGTTAAGTACAAACGGCTTAATATAGTCTCAAGAATGGCATGTCTAAGATTAACTTAGACTCCTTATTTTCTCCCCAGCTTTCCTCTTCTACATTCTCCAGAATCACTGATAATGTTTAATACAGACAATGCACGTCTGGCTTTACTTTGAGTATTCAGCCCATTGTGTTGCTTCTTTTACAGTATTTAGATCACCTTCTCCTGCTTTTCTTTTCCTTTTTTGGCCTTGCCTCTTCCTGCCTCTCAGTTCTAAAATCCTGCAATGCAAGTCCATGGTCTTGACTTCTCTAGGCATCTGGAGGTTTCTTCCTGCTTCAAGTGACTATCCTTGCTAACTTGCTGCCTGTTGAGCTTGGAACTGCCTCCAAAACACATATATTCTCACTTCCTTCTTAAAACAGCACTTTTTATGAAAGATTTGGTATCATACCTTCTTAGCAATGATGAGGCTTCTGAATAATGCTGAAACTATTGAATAAATACCCATTACTTATTCTGTCCCATTACCTTCCCTCCCTATCTTTTCTTGTGTCAATATCTAGCTTGTAAGCACTTCAGTACAGGAACCTTTATATAAAGCAACGTACACACTGACAGCCCAATCCTAACTGCCAGTGGAATGCATGTTCCACTAAAAGTGTAATTAGTGTAATGAGTCTACCACAAAATGGCTGGTGACTGGGTGGTCAGAACACTGTCTGCTAGTGAATTGGCAGTGGGGAAGGAAAGTGGGAAAAATGGGATGTTTATGAGGAGGGATGGTGGAAGAACCAGGGGGCAAAAAGGCAGCAGGGAATGAATTTTGTGGCAAAGGAACATGCTGGGTCTTGTATCCTCTTGAAAACCTTCTTGCACGCATGCCATGAAAACAGGTGGACTATGTCCTAGGAGATTTATTCATGGCTGTCAGGCCCACTCAGAGGCAAGCAAAAATTTTTCCTCACATCTCATTTCCCTTTGGATCACTCCTCCATCCCCTAGTTCAAGCATGTGCCTCTTTAGTGCAGCTGCATTGTACTGGTGACAGGGCGGGGCTTAGATGGGCTTCACCACATTCAGAGTGATAAATATGTATTGGATTTGGCAGTGACAGTGTTGTAAATAAAAACCAGAATGAAACTAAACTATCAAATACTTATTATTTGGTTTTGGGTTTGGATACGTTCAGTTTTGGATATGTTCAATTAAGAAATAAGTACAGGGATCAAAACTGGGATCAAAGAAGATATGTAATATGCTTATGAGTGTAATATTCCTATACTGTGAAACAATATTTTCTGTAAGACTTTTTCACTTCAAAGAGCAGTTGACTACACAAGCAGTTGAATATATAACTTGTGAATCTGTATATCCACCATAGATACAGTGGTATAAAGGAATACTTTAACAAATATTTGATTGTAAACTGTTGACAAGGTGTGTGAAATCAGTATCCAAATTTACATTATTGCAATTTTTTGTATAGTTGTAGGCAAATATAAATATAAACTTGTTATAAGATCATCAGACACTGAAACATTAGCACTTCTGACCTCTTTTCCTTTTGCCTTTAGATATACGTCTCCGGATTTCCTTTACATTCGGTCTTGGCTGCCATGCATATTTTTTTCAGGAGGTGTGACTGTAGGAAATATAGGGCGGCAACTTGCAATGGTAATAACCTGTTTTCACCTGCTTAATTAAGCCATAGTTATTACTATCTTGATTAGTAACTTGTTTCTTTTGTTATTACTAAGAATAGCAAGATCCTCGTAAAGGTGTGACTTGAAGTACATCATTCTAACACATTGTGGATGAGGATGATTTCGGACAGAAAAGTTCTTCTAATTGCTTAGTTGCTTCCATTCACTGAAATTACCTCTCTTCTAAAATGTATTTCTTTAAGAACCTCCAGAGATCATATAGGGACCTCTTGTTTAACAGCATGTTTGTGTTTATACTTTTGAATGAAACATTTTAACTAATACAACACCAAGCTTCTGTGTATTCCCACATAATCGGCTCTAATCCATTCATAATATTGAAATTTGTTTTCCTCATCAACCATGCCTGGAAAATGTCTTATCTTGTTGGAGGAGCTTGAAGTTATAAGCACAAAAAGCTTTAGCCGGTGTTGTGAAATTAGATGGGCTACATTCAGAGAGATGAACATGCATTGGATTGGAACCTGTGAAAGGGATACATAAAAAGAATGGGCCTTGCTTTCCTAGTGCAGAAGAACGTTTTCTCAAAGTATTCGTTTTTTGAGGGAGTCACATTTTTAAAAGTAGTACATAACATCAAAATTAGCTTATGCATTTAACTTGTTAATGTTTTATGTGAAAGATAGAGGTAATGGGAATCTGCACTATGTGTTCCTAATGTATTGTTACTCAAACTAGTTGTGACCTTTAAGAGGTTGAGGAAGGGATTAGGGCAGTGATATGATCCCTGGATTGTGTTGCTGAGGGGAGGGGGGTGTGTGCTTTCACAATGTTTCCTTATGTAGGGCTGCAGAAGACTCCAGAAGGTGTGGGGCATCCTACACAGCCCCCTTTGGCACTCCCTGGGTTTTGAAAACTAACATTCAAAGCACTTTTTTATTCCAGGAGATGTTTTGGACACCCATCTGCAAACATTCAAAAGCTCTGGTACTGAGGGCTGTACAGGGCCTCCAGTTGCAACCCTCCATAAACACTCCTTTCTTCTCCTGTTCCCCTGCCCTGCAAAGAGGGAGGAAATTTCCCTAAAAGTTGGAGAACCACTATCCTATGGGACTGTATAGACAGTATAGAATTATACTTTGCTTTCAGATACTGAATGCACTGTCCCAAGCAGTGCTTTTTGATGTTCTGCCAAATCCTGCTCTTTGCCAGACACCTGCAAAGAGAAGATATAATCCAGGCCTTGCTTTATTACGTTCTATTTAGCTTCATAATTCTGGTTTGACATGATCAGAACCTGTCTGATTTCAGCTTTAGCCTTGCACTTGGTACTTGGCCAAGGCAGCTGCCATTAAGACGAAAGGCTAAAGTAGGTCTTTCCTTTTCAATAGCAGTTACATTAATAATCTGGGTGTTGTTCCTTTCTATCCCTTCTCTTCTTTTTGAAGGGAAGAAGAAAGAGGAATAGTATTACTTTTGTAGGTTTGGGGGTTTGCGTTTTTGAGATCAGTCACTGACACCAGTAAGTTAGCGCCCTGTGAAATGGCACACTACGACCTATGTATTTTCTGGCTTGGTAGCCTGTAACAATAGGAAGAAAAAATTGTAACATTTAGGTAACTTCTAAAAGGATACAACAAATTTTCAATACTGTGGCTAACTACATTTTTTTGTTTTAATTGCAGGAAATTCCTGAAAAGCCACACAGTGACTAAGTGTTTGGATTTGCAGTGTCTGTGTGAAGGCAAGATAAAGATTGGCTCTTGAGTCTGAACTAGGATTTTTTTTCTTCTCAAGACTGGTGAAGAAATGATACTTTACCTTGGCGTGGCCAGCAGCTGGCCTTGATTATTAGAGAAGCCTTTGTAATTGGCTGTATTTTGGAAGAGTTCAGTCCTAAGTGAATATATAACAAGAATTGCTTAGTGGCAGTTCCTCAAGTGCTGGAGTCCAGAAGAAGTCATTGAACCAGCTGCCATATTCTGAAGCCTTGAAACAAAACTTAACCACAAGCTTTGTGCAAGTGCCCAAAGAAAATTGACTGTTGGTCTTGAATGGTAAAGGACGTGGATGGGCTAATAGGAGTAGTGTTATCCAAATGTACCTTGAAAATAGGGTTGTCTTTAAACATGAAGGTGATCAAAATAACAGAACAATCCTTCAAACGTTTGAAGGAATGACAGCCATCAATTCAATCCCCTGGTAAGTTCCTTCTGTAGGCACCACTGAAATCGAGAGATTTGCAAGGATCCTGCTCGTTGCAGCAAGGCAGGCATGAGACATTTTAGCTGGGAGTGTTACTATGGTTTGGGGGAGAGAGGCTGAGAAGTCAGGGCTAGGGAGAGATGAAATGATCTTGTTATAAAGAAGCAGTAAGTCTGTTGATTCTGTATCTGATGTATGGTCTCTTCAATATATCAGATCCACACAACCAAATCCATTCTATGCACTGCATCACCATTTGACTGGTTCTTAAGTACTTGACTGATAAAAGCAGGTCCTTAAAGAGCTCTGACAGCAGAGGGGAGAAAATTCCAGTGTGACTCCAGTTGATCTTTCCTGGGAGGCTGACTGGTGTCAGGATGCAAAAAAAAAAAGCTTCTACGAAAGAGATTCAGACCAAGCATGTTTCTTATGCTTCTGGTCATAGAAGCCTTTTCAGGGCCCTTCTGTTATGATCACCACTTTGTTTTATTTCTGCAACCCTGTAAAATTTGCAATCTGTGATTGCCTTGTAAAGAAGAGTGGATATGTCATAGCATTAAACATCTGGTGTTTCTAAATAGTTTCATGGTGAGCACAAAGAATCATTTTAATATCGATCACAGTTGACCTAATTAACAAATGTTGGGGACTTGGTGTTGATACAGTGCAATGTACAGTTAAAAGAAATCTGAGCCTTTTAGTCTCCTCTTTCATGTCGGAGATATTAAAGAAAAAAGTTTGATCACTTCAATGCTGCATGGAGGCAAAAAAAAATCAGCAATAACTCTATTAGTAATACTAGTTTGTACCTTCCATTAAACCCTTCAAAAGAAAGGTTCCAGTTTTGTGGTTATGGTGTACAAGTGAACCCTTCCTGTGCTACCTTCTTGTATTTGGAAGTTACATTTTCCTCTGTTTCCAACCTCATCAGGCTTCCAGTCTAGTTAGTGGCCTGTTAGACTTTCAGCTGGAGAACTTCCTCTAGTGTCTGCTCAACTTAACAGTGTTTCTCAAACTCTGTCCCCTTTCTTAATTTACTTGTTGGCATCCTTTGTTCTCTGGCCTCTAAGAACACAGAATCCTTGTGTGCAGCCTGCTGCTGTGGGTAGAAGGCTTTGTAGCTTGAGGCACTAACCAATGCTGGCATTGGAAGAATCAGGGGTATCTTGGCCCCCATCCTAAAAACAGCTAGGCAGGGAAAGAGATTATGGGGAAGAAATAATGGGGCCATATATAACCTGCTGTCTGTTGGCTTTCATGGTTAATGTATCGGTTGTGGTAGTTACTATGCCTTCTGCCACTGGAAGGGAATTACCTCTGGGTTTGTTTGCCACAGGACTTCCTTCCCTGAATCATGTATTCCCTCTTCCCCCATGTTTATTGTGCCTTCCCATGGGTGAGTTTGAGAACCATTGTTACCCTTTTTGGAACACACTTAAGTGCTTATATGTATGCGTTTTGTATTTAAAATGAAAAGGAGGGCTTCTAGCAGAAAGGTACAAACCACTTATTCTGAAGGAATTTCATTGACGTTTGGTATTAACAGAATAATAAAACGCAAATTTAAAGACTGGCTTTTAAAGGTAGCATTATGGTGAATTTAAGATTCTTTTTCTACCAGTGTAAGTGTTCATTTTCAGTGCTATTACTTGAGCAAGTATGATGTTTAAACATCTGTCTGTAAGATGAAAGCAGACAAGTCATTGTTGATGAATCTGAAATACCATCACCCAGAAGGCAAAGAATTGCTCTGTCAGCAGCTTAATACCAGATGAAACTTAGGAGGAGAATTACAACTGTAAATATGTAATCATAAAATCAGTACAGTATTTGCAAATATCTGAAAGGAAATTTCTGTTTTGATAAAATGGCCAAAACGTTGTAAGTTCAATTTTGCCAATACTTCTAAATATAGTATCTTCACCAAAGTGATCTGAATGTGTGTTAACAAAGAAATGTTCGGGACAAACTTGCACTATTCTGGATTGGAATCCTTTGATTCTCAGACTCAGTAAGTTTCAACAGTGTGTTTTGGTTTTTTTAAAAAAACTATTAAAGATATAAAATACAACTGTCTCTTGTGGCTTTTTAGGCATGATGATCCTTCTGAATGAAAGCAAGAATCTGTTGGTAAAAGACCCAGAATCTGTTCTTGAACACTGAATTTTTAGCACCCATTTCAGTACTGGAGCAGTGGGTGGCCTCCTGACTCCTAAAGTGAAGCTGTTCAATAACACTTGATACAACAGGAGGACAGATGAAGCAGCTTCCCTGGGTTCTCTTCCTGTGCCTGAACTTGATTATTCTCTGGAGGGAGGGAGGAAGAACACCCATTCACAAGCATGGGATGCCCTTCCGGTGTAGAGGCAGGCCAGACAAAGTTCTGCTTCTCTCATGCTGGGAGAGAAGCCCTGTTCTTCCGGCCATGGCCAACTGCAGAGAAGCAGGAGAGGCTTCTTAGGGCTTTTTTCCCCAGCAGCAGCAATACCTGTTGCGGAGTGCCCTGAGGGTGGGTGACAAGTGCACTAGAGGGCTCACACGATGGAGTCCACGGGTTCCCTTCTGGGGAGGTGAAGGACTGGCGTGGCGCAGCCCCAGCCTCTTGCACCAGAGCTGCTCTGCAGCCAGTGTGGCAAAGCCCCAGCTGTGCTTTTGGCTCCATCCCCTTCCCCAGGAATAGGGGATCAGCCCTAGGCACCATCTTAGTGCCACCTTGTGGCAGAGAGTTGTGCCTGCCGTTTTGCGATTTACTTCCGTCTGGGCCTTTTAAAATTTACCTTAGTCTCCAAAGGCCCAGATGGCTAAAATGATTGCCAGCCCTGCGTGCACCAGCGACCCGGCACGATGCAGTCCCTGGGGCTCAACCATCTGAGGTGGAGCAGGTTCAGCGTGGCGCAGCCCCAAACCTTGCTGCTAGCGCACAGGGCTTCAGCAGCTTAAGGCTCAGCCCTGCTCTCCTGTATTTGCCACAGTCTTTCTAGCAATAGCAGATGATGCAGGTAGATGGAGGCAGTCTAGGTACCAGGCTTCTTCCCGTAGACCAACTTGTGCAGTGAGAATCAAGAGAAGCTCCTCAGCAAGAGTCTTATGGTATGGGGAGCTGTGGTGGCACTAGGGAGAGATAGGGTAGGCAAGGGAGGTCCACTCCAGATAGGGTTTGCAATATGTTCTGGAAAACGGGGGCTATCCTGGTTTTCAGGGATTTGTGCTCACCTATGGGCAAGTTTGACAAGGGGTCCTGTCCTGGTTTTGTTGAAGAGAATTATGGCAACCCAAACTCCAGAGGCTCCTTTGGAGGGAGATGAGGAAGGGCAGCTTCCATCCTTATCTCCCCAGCATTCCCCATAAAATGTATTCACCAAAATTAAATTTTCTTTGACATTTTCTTTTGAAATTTCTTCATTCCCTCTGCAGCATCTGCCTCACTCAGACTCCCAAAAAATAAAGCTTAAATTGCAGTTGAATCAGCATTTCTCTTCCCTCCTGCTGGAGTGACCATAAGTTATAACCACAAAAGAGGTAAAGTCCCTCCAAAATGGAGGACACCCAAAAAAAATGGAGGACATGACAAAATAAAAGCTAAAAACTCTTGCATATTATTTTCATGTGATTAAGCACTATATTGCTTATTACATTTAAAGCTAATTATTACATACCAGAGAAATGTACCAGTACTGTGGGAATAAAATTTCAAGAATATTTCTAAGCTGCCTGTGCAACACCCTGCCCTTCCCCATGCAACACACCCCTTGTGCAGTGCTGGTCCCCTAGCCCCCCAAAACACATTCCCTGTGCACCCCCACATGCGCATCAGACACCAAATTGGCTGGATGTTGATCAGTCAGTCTTCAACGTTACAGGATAAAAACACATTGCACCCAATCAGTCAATGATTTTTCAATGTAAAGTATAGGGAGAAAAATACGTTGTGCCACTTTTCACCCGCAAAACTGGTTCCTAGTGGGTGCCTCCATCACGGAAGGAACACTGTCCCCAAATTTCACACTTCTAGGCCTGGCAGTTTGGCTGAGTCTTTTTGAGTGAGTCAGTGTCCTCAGTTTTTTATACGGTATATAGATAATAACTAGTGAAACGTACCTGCGTTGTGGGAGTAAAATACCTCTACATATATCACCCCCCATGGCGCATAATTTTATCCCCCCAATGCACACCAACCTCCCATGCACACAAAACCCCCATGCACATCACCCTCCCATGTGCCTTGGAACAGGTTCGAATGGCTGGGCAGAGGCTGGGACCAGTGGTGGGCTTCAGCAGGTTTGCACCTACTCTATAGAACCGGTTGTTGACAAGAGATACGACATACAAAGTATAAAAATAGCCATTTAAAAATGGCTGCCAGCCAGGCATAGAACTGGTTTTTAATTTCTTTGAATCCCATCACTGGCCGGGACTGTACATGTCCAGGCTTCTGGATACGCACAGTTCCGTCTGTGCAGCCATTCGGCCTTAAAAAGTGCCAGCACAAGAAGTGACGAAGCCTATTGACACCATTCATAGTATAGTTCAGAGGATAAGAACCATGGGCCAGGTTGCTCCAAGGAAAACAAATCATCTGAGCAAAAACAGAATGGGTCGGGTGGCTTTATAGCTATTTTCTCAACTACCGTGGTACCTTGCTTAACAAGTGATCCACATAACAAGCAAAAATTTCTCTAGGATTCTGCCTCACATAACAAGTGTTGTTTCACCTAACAAGCGCACCCGTTGGCAGTTGGGGCAGATATGCTGGCCGGCAGCCCTTTTAAAAAGCGTCAGGGCTGCCTACCGCGCCTGCCCATAGTGAAAGCAACACTTCCATGCTGTTCCTCCTGTGGCCAGATGTCCACTGGGCAGAGGGAGAGAAGAGCAGTGGAGAAGAGGGAAGCAATCTAGGGCTAGCCGGAAAGGAGCAGGGGAGAGAGAGGCTCAGGGTGAAGAGAAGGAGAAAGCGGGGAGACACTTTGAAAGTGTCTTGGATTACAGAAGAAAGTGTCTTTGATTGCAGCCTCCTAACCATGTCAACCCAGAAGTAAGCCCCATTGTGTTAAATGGGGCTTACTCCCAGGAAAGTCTCTTTAGGATTGCAGCCTAAGTAGACTTCATAGAATCATGAACACTGAATGCATGTTTTGAATTCAATTCCAGTGTTTTATCATCATTTTTACATACAGTTAATATTTTCATATGAGTATTTTGGGGTTCTGGAACCAATCATCTGAATTTCCATTATTTCCTATGGGAAAATCCACTTCACACAAAGAGCGTTTCACATAACAAGCATGCTTCTGGAACGAATTAAACTTGTTATGTGAGGCACCACTGTACAGAAAAAGTAAACTAAACCACAAATTCCAAATTTTGATGTTAGTTTCAGTCTGCTCTTGTAAACTGATGCTCCCAACAGTGCAAGAGTTTTGTTGTTAATGGCATTTCAAGGTGTTCATTGAAATGTCTGATTTGGTATATTGAACTTGTGATCTTGCCAGCCAAGACCTTCTGTTCTTCTAAAGTCTGAAAGTTCTTCTGTTCTGCTAAAGGGTCTCTACTGCAGTCTTCTGTCCCTTGAAATTCTCTCTCTGCTTTTGTGTAATGAGAGTTAAATGTCACTTGTGCCTTCCTCTTTTGTTGCTGTCTTGTTCATAGCACTGGGATTGCAGTGATTGTAGGTCTCTGCATCGGAGAGATGGGATGCTCTGCCATTTCTTTTATCTGGTTCCAATCTGGAATGTGGTCTGAACCAAGACACCATCTGTTGCATTGAACATCTGAACTTCTGCTAGCAAGAGCTCCCTCTGGTGATACGTTCAATCCATGTCAAGCATGAAATATTTTTGTACGGAGAGCGTCAACAAGGGAAAAGGGAATGCCAAATTTGCCAGTATATTGCCTTTAAATATATTTATTTTTTATATATTGAGCACACTTTTGTACTGCAGCGAGTCTTGGACCCTTTATGCGTGACAGGAGAGAAAGCTGAACACCTTCCATATGCGCTGTCTCCGATGTATTCTTGGCATCACCTGGCGTGACAAAGTTTCAAACGACGCAGTCTTGGAACGTGCTGGAATCTCTAGCATGTTCACACTTCTGAAACAGCGACGTCTACGCTGGCTTGGGCATGTCGTGAGAATGGCTGATGGTCGGATCCCAAAAGATCTCCTATATGGAGAATTAGAGCAGGGAAAGCGCCCAAGAAGGAGACCACAGCTGCAATACAAGGACATCTGCAGGAGGGATCTAAAGGCCTTGGGAATGGACATCAACAGCTGGGAAACCTTGACCTCCAATCGTTCAGTGTGGAGGCAAAAGACCCAGCATGGCCTTCTCCAACTGGAAGAGACACTTGTTTGGCAGGCTGAAGCAAAGAGACAGACCCGAAAGCAGTGAAACCTGGGCCTGGGCAGGGGACGGAATTTATTTGTCCTCAGTGTGGAAGGGATGGACACTCTCAAATTGGCCTTTTTAGCCACACTAGATGTTGTTTCAGGACCTCCAATCAGAGCACGATACCATAGTCTTTCGAGACTGAAGGATGCCAATGATATTTACATTCATTTTTAGGGAAAATTTATCTGGAGGGAACCAAGCCAGCATTTTTCAGTTTGGGGGAACTTCTTGTTCAATGTGGGTTGCAGTATAAGTGAGCAACCAATAGGCAATGCACAGCAGATCTTGGAAACAGCAAACTATAGCAAGGGTTTAACCATCTGTGGGAAACATGAGAGCCCAAATGGGGAAGAGGCATGGGGGAGATTCACGGGGCATGGTGTTGCAGCTGCACTTTCCTTTAGCATCATGGAGACATAGTAGTCAGGGACCATGCGTTCCTAATGGCATGAGTTTGCAAAGCATCAAAACTCTTAAAACATTTGCAACTCATTAAAGCATTAAAACTCTTAAAACGTTTGCAAAGCATTAAAACATTAAAATTAAAAGAAAGTTTTACTAGAGTTATGACTGAAGAGAGACGGGGGGGGGGGTTGCTCTCTTCCATAAAGCGAGAGAAGAGCAGCACAACTGTCAGAGGGTTGAGCTTGAGATACTTTAGGTCATTCTGGCCTGGCTTGCTCTAAGGCACTGGTGCATATTGTGCAGCAACTTGTGCAAGGGATCAAACTGCCATATAAGCCACTGTGAACTTCCCAACAAAAGAGCACAATATTTGTGGAATAATCATAATAAAAGAGCAAACCCAAGCTTTTCTAAGATGTAATAGTGAAGGGAGGCAGTCAGTTGTTCTGTGCTGAAGGATGTACCTGGTTGAGGAATAATCTAGGAAAGCCTTCTCCGTGGCGTGCCTCTGGGAAGGGCTGCTGTGGCCTCCCTTCCCCATTTTGCATCTCTCTCAGCAGCACAGCTGATGAACCACACTGGGCCTGAACAATCTGCCCGCCTGCACCAAGATTCTAGGCTTCCTGTTAATTGCAAGGCATCTTGCACATTAAGTGAATCTGTACAGGATAAAAAGCTTATTTCAAAAAAATAATAATAATAAAGTGTGGGTCTTGACCTTGGAGGCCCAGGTAGAAATTGCACCAGCTGTTATACCTACTGACGAAATGAATTTTTCATATAGGCCCCCTAGAAGGAGAACATAAAAGTAAGTGAATGCTGAACATCTGGACAACAACCTCATGTAGGAAGGATTTTTTTCCTCTGTTTTGAGAGTGTCAATGGGTAGGGACCATGGGGGGGAACTGTTTTAATTGCTTGAGTAAATGAGTAAAAATCAATCCTATTCCCAGTTTGGACTTTGGAAAATAGCTTTGCAAATCCTTCTCTGGTGTGCAGGCTCCTAGAGTCGGGAGGGTAGCTGATGGGATGCAAGAAGGTTTGAGCACATCAGTGCTTATCTTGCTACTGGGGTCCAGGTGGTGCAGGTGGAATACCTAGAATATGAAAGGGAAACTATTTATTGTATTATTTACTAGCATAATGAACCCACCATTGTGGAAGTACAATTTCTAGAATATTTGTGAGCTTCAGTACTGGGCGGTGGGCACTGACATGCACCAGGCACCACTGGGGAGCATTCACCACTGTGTGATGGGTGTGAAGAATGTTAGTGACCCTTTAAACTGGGGAAGAAAGCATCTGCCAGAGATATAAAAGACGTGGGAGTGGTTCTCCCAGTGGTGTTTTTTAGAGTTGGTATTTGCCTCGGCAGTTGGGGTTGGGGAGATTACCTTGTTTTGTACTTTATGGGAGGAATTTGAGAGGGAGGTTATATTTTGACTAGCTAGTCCTTATAGGGGTTTATAACGGGGTTGGTTTGGGGATTTTTTGTGGGTCAGTAGGTCTGTTTCTAGCCAGAAAATAATGAGCTGAGTGGTCCATATAGGAGAGCTTTGCTTTTTGATTTGAGAGAGTGCATTCCAATTACTCCTATCAGCACAGTGGGCAGCGGGCACAAAATGGGCACCATTAGGCATCAGAGGGGAGTGGGCATTGGGCATCTTTATAGAGCACTGGGCACAACATGCAGTGGGCATTGGGCATCCCTACTGGTCACCGGACAGATTCCAAAGGTTGAAAGGGGGTCCTGGGCAAAAATGGCCAAAGACCACTGACCTAGAGGGAGTGCAATGCTTAGCACTAAGTCTTGCTGGGAGCCTCACTGTGGCAAGCAAGCATCCCCTTTCCCTTTGGAACCATTCTGAGCGATGGGTGCCAGATGGAGGAATACTCCTGGCTTTCCACCTTCTCTAGCTATGCTACTGGTGGTAAGTCCCTTGGCATGTAAAGACTAAGGTTTTCTGAGCTGCATCGTGGGATTTTTTAAAAATGTCCAGAAGAGAGAGAAGCTCATGGACCATCAAAAGAGTGATGATAACTGGCTATGTATGCCCTCCTCTATATGGTTTTTATTGGATGGTGCAGCCTTGTTCCCTTGAATTTAAGTATTGCAGGCTGGACCACATCTAGGCCATCTGGACCAGCTTTCCACCAGAGGCTAGGGAGATACCCTGTTTGCTTTCAGCATGTTCTATGTTGTTAATAGCAGACAATTTCTAGCAGTCGTAGAAATAGTTTTTGGTAGCTCACTGACTTAAGGTTGACATTTGAGCATGAGTAGCACTTGCTCCTCTGCATTCCAGACCCATTTCACTTGTTCTCCACCCAGGTGAGGTGGAGAACTCCATGGTCCTGGAGTTCTGTTGTAAAGGACTCCATGGTCCACAATGGCCAGTAGATTGGTGCTGCTTCAGCTGTTGGGGTGCTCAGAACAGTCCAAGCTGCCAGGAACTGTACAAAAACAGTCAGATAAACAAGCAGGAGAACACAGTAGGAGATTTCAGTAAGCTCTTTGGGTTTGGGTCTCCTGTGGATATTTTTAGAAAAACAAAATCCAGCAATTTGCTGAATAACAAATGTATGTATTACTCCAAGCTCCGGTGCCTAATTAATCAGCACAAGAAAAGTTAACCCTCCATCAGTCGAAGCTGGGATTTGAATTCCACCTGATTTTGTTTTTGCTCCCTCTCTGCCCCATGATGGCCAAGAGGCCTGCCCCTCCTAGTACCTTCCTAGTTCTAGGCGCTGTTTAAACCCCCAAGTCATTTTTGCCAATTCTTTTGTGGAGAGCAGTTGTGACGCCCCTGGAAAATTTTTACCACCTTCGACCATCCTAAGCTGACTTTTGGAAGTTTCTTACTTCCTTTTAGCCTGCATTTTACTGACCATTTCCTCTTCACACCTTTGATTGCTATCTATTCACATGCTAAAGAACAAGTAGTCCTCTTTGCCTTGAGGTAGGATTTTCCCATTGTTCATGGGTTCCTGACCCTGTTGATGCATATGCAAATATGATCTGGCAACCTTGCACCTCACTGTGCCAAACCATTTCTACTGCTGAACTTCCCAACAGAGTGAGAAGACTCTATATTTCCATATATATTGCCTATATTTCCAGTTCAGCTCATAATTAATGCTCATATGTCTTTCTTTTTCATGAAAACATAAGGCAATGTGGAGGCGGGTATTAATTTTCAGTTATTTTAGTTTTACTTGCTGAATGTTTAATAAATGAGGATTTTTGAATCAGATTTTGATTATTGTCTCTTTGTACATCCTAATGAATGTCACTTAACACTTTAAGAGTTACAACTGAGTTAATTAGGTGCTTGTGACAGTTTTCTAACAGGGGAATTTGGTTCCCACTTCGACCAACTGAGAGAGTCAAACAGCTTCGACTGACGGAGGGAATGATGGGAAGCAGAACTCTCTTCATCCTCATTAATCAGCCTGGAAGGGAGAGAGGGGGTGCCTATGCCACCAAATTTTGTTCTCCCAGTCAAGGTAAGGACACCCTTAGCCGTGGTCCAGAAGGCAGGAAGGGATTTTCCCCACATACTTCCTTGGGATCCTTCCAAAGCAAGCTGAGAAACAGGCCACTAAAAGCCAAAGGGAAAAGAAAAAACTCAGTTTAAAACATAACTGGAACACTTTTGCAGGAGATATTTAAAGCCTATGAGCCTCTCTTGGGCTATTTGTGACATTTTGGAATATCTTTTTCCTGAGGAAAAAATGTGAAAAAAATCATATCTAATTGAAACACATTTTGCATCCCCTAATTCTCTGCCGAGTCTTCCTTTGTTCATAACTAGAGGTGTTTGTTTCCTGTGAGTAAGATAGGACTACAGCTTGAGTCTTAATGACCACAAACAGCTTACTTTTGAGTAAAGTAACACCCATTTGCAAACACCTCTATAGCAGACATCCTCCAGATGCCTGATCATCTCATTTCATTCATTCAGTCAGTCATACTGAGACAGAGATATCCTGTCGCCATTTAACCATCCCATTTCCATACTAAACATGCCCTAAAAGGGTAAAGGCTGTACTAGTCATGATTCCCGTTACAAGGCCAAAGAGTCAGCGTTGTTGGAAGGCACCTCTATAGTCATGTTGTTGGTATGACTAAATGCCAAAGGTAAAGTAAGGCAAAGGTCCCTGGCAGGTTGCCCTGCTGCCTACGCACCACCAGCCACAGCTGTGGGTGTAGCACTCATCCCCAATTCAAAGCCGAAGAGCCAGTGCTGTTTGTGGTCATGTGGCCAGCATGCCTATACACTGAGGAGCATGGAACGCTGTTGCCTTCCCACTGAAGTGGTACCTATTTACCTACTTGTATTTGCTTGCTTTTGAACTGCTAGTTTGGCAGGAGCTGGGCTGACAGGAGCTCATTCCGTCTTGCAATACTCGGGTCTTAAACTGCTGACTTGCTTGTTTTCAGACTGACAGGCACAGTGCCTTTAACTACTAAGCCACTGCAGCCCTATATGACTACGGGCACAATCCAGAGTAACTATAGGAAGTCCTTGCTCCGACGTAAGAACAATTTACTCTGGATTGCAATGTGAATTTCCCATCAGTTTTCACTAGGTGGTAACATAACTATGTCAACGTAAATGTCTCTTATGTGCTCCTGTAGTTACTCTGGATTGTAGGGTAAATGTGAAAAGCGCATGAAACACTTCCCCTTCCAACAGCACCTTGGGATTGCACTTTAGGTTGCATTTCCATGCTTCCAAACTGCTAGGTGGGCAAATAACAGGATCTCACTCTTTTGAGTGGTACTTGGTTCTTGAACTGCTGACCTTCAGGTTGACAAGCACAGCATCCTTAACCACCTAAGCCCCCCAAACATGCTCTAGTTGTCCTCATCAGTTTGTCATTAGGGTGTCGGTTTGTCAATATTCCTCTTGAACTCCTGCACCCAAAATGGACACCACATTCTAGATGGGTTCTGACTAAGGCAGAAGACATTGGTTCTCTAGATCTTGACCCCTATTTCTGTTGCTGATTGTTGGCAGACAGAAACTGTGGGGGAGGAGGCAAAAAAGGTGTTCTGGCATGTGCACCGCTTGCTCCCACCCCAGCCATGCCAGGAACACCTGATCCATGTCAGGCCATCTTGACACAGCATGTTGGAGAAAAGGAACACTTTCTGCAAAAAGGAACATGCATGCTGCTATGTCCTTCCTGTGAGCACCCAAAGGACTTCTTTGTTCCCCTGTTGGAAAAAGAGAGCCAAGGGAGCCCTCCCACTGTGGTGCCCACCTGAATGCTGGTCCTACTCATTAAAAAAGTGCTAGAGGGAGGGGGCCAGAGTGTTCTGCTTTCTTGCTAATTAATTAGATTTTGCAAAACGGGGTGTCATGTTGATTAGTGCAATGGAAAGAACTTTGGAGGTCAAGAGGCTAATTTCACAGTAGCGAAAAGGGGCAGCGTTGAAAAATAGACGACCATCAGATCTCTAAGAATGTAAGAAGAGCTTTACTAGATCAGGCCAAAAATCTATCTACTCCAACTTCTTGTGTCTCATAGCCTTCCTTCCTGCTGCAAGGAGTTCCACAGGCTAATTACCTAAGAAGAGTCCCACTAGATCAGGCAAAAAAAACCATATAGTCCTGCTTCTTGTATCTCATAGCCGACCCCCCTGTTGCAAGGAGTTTGACAGGCAGGGAGACCATATAACCAGAAATTTCTAGGTTTGTCCTCTTTTTTAGTCACTGTTAGCATGTCCTCCAAAAGGGGTTCATTGTCCTCCATTTTGACTTCATTTTGCAACTTTGCAGTGGTTTGCAGTACCCCATCATGTCATATATTGTTGGGTTTGTACTGAAGAACAGAATCCAAGGCAAAAATTGGTTTTGAAATATCTCCTTCCTATCAAACGTTATGGGCAAAAAACTAAAAAAAAAAAAATATTCATTGAGGTTGATGGGAAAGTGAAAGTGCCCAATATCACAGCTTTACATGTGAGTAGGCAAACATGCCATTGTCCACTGGAAGGATCAGGTTGAGAGGAATCCCCTCACCTGGAATGGCTCATAAAGGGAGGCCCTTGCATGGTTCCTTCAAGACTGACTTCTCTGCCCCCTCTAGCTATGCCACTGCTCAGCCACCCATCTGGGACCCCAGAAGTCAGGTTCTGGTGGAAGGTGGGTCATGGCCAGAAAAGGGAGGGTGTCAGGTTGCATTTTCATGGGGAGGGCTCCTGCCTGCTTGCCCAAGCCTGCCCTGATCCCCAAATTGGGATGGAGGTGTTCAGGAGAAGCCCAGGCTGCTCTGGGCCTGGGAGGGAAGGACAAAGCACCTTCTGGACCTTTCCAGTGTGAAACACCAGCCAGGAGATGAAAAGCAAGACCCTAAGTCCTAGTGACTCAAGAAGCTCAGGGTGGTATATCTGATTCCTTCCCACAACAACCCTGAAGGTAGGTGAGACTGAGAGACAGAAATAGACTGGCCTAAGGTCACCCAGAAAGTTGGGCAGGATTTGAACTTGGTTTTTCCACGCCAGAATCCAACTGCCACAACTCTATGGCTGGAATTCTACCCACACTTACCTGGGAGCAATCCCCACTGAGTACAGTGGGACTTGCTTCTGAGTAGACCTTCATTGAAGTGTGCTGTTGGGGTCCAATCATAACCAACTTTGCTGCACCGGTGCAGCTGCAATGCAGTCCCAAGATAAGGGAACAAACCTCTTGGAGGAGACCTCTGGGAGGGCTGCATCAACTCTGGAAAACCAGAGAACACCAAACCTAGGTTGCCACCATGGACATTCCCTCAATTTGATGGACTTCCTGCCCCAACCTCCACCACAGTTGGCCCTAAAATATATTTCATTGAGATGCTCCCTGCAAAACTCAGTACTCTGCCCCCTCTAGTTACGCCACTGATCCCTGCCCATTTATGCACCCCCAGCGCAGCCTGGCCTGCTGGCAGCAGCAATTCTTGAGCCAGAAAACTAAAAGCAATTATTTGCTTTGGCCATTGGAAGCTCCAGCTTCTGCAGGGAAGGCCTGGCTGTCCAGCTCACTCTTGGCTACCTGGGGATGGTTTTGGGAAGAAGGATCCAGACAAGAGGCAACCTTTAATACATGAGACCTGCACAGTTTGCAACACCAGTGGCATAGCTAGAGGGGGCAAAGCACTAAGTCTTGCAGGGAGTCCCACCTTGGCATGCAAGGGGCCTCTCAGATCCAGTCCAAGTGGTGGGTGTTAGGAGGTGAATGCCTGGCTCTGGAGAGGAGGGACCCCTTGTAAACTGCAGTAAGGCTTCCTGCAAGACTTAATCTGCAATCATAAACTCCTCCTAGGTTAATATAAACTCCAGCATAAGTCCTATGCTGACTCAGGGGTGTCAAAAAAGTGCCCTAAGGTATTTCTGCCCCACTCCTGAGGAAGTTAGGCCAATGTACAGGCATTTACTGACAACCCTACACCACCACAGGAAATTAGGCCAGGTGAGTTAGGCTGGCCTAAATTTGTTAGGATTACACCCTAACTGCTTTGTCCCCCTCCAGCTATGCCACTGGTGCCTGCACATTCATGTTAGTTCCCACTGAAGAGAGGACTATTCAATGGGCTGAACTCCATCCATCCAGCTCTTTCTGGTAGTGAGTTTGTCCCCCCAAAACAGTATTAGTCTCTCCTTTTACAAGCTATTGGGGTGGAACAACACTGCAGTGCAGGCCAACAGTGTACAACAATGCAGTGTTGTGCAGGAAAAAATCAAAATCCTGCCCAACCTTTACAACTGCAATCCCAGACATGCTTCATACTTGGCTGGAGTAAGTGCCTTTGAATGCAGTGGATTTCTGGTTTATTAACATCCACATCCTTTTCTAAATCCCATCAGTGAAGGAAGCCATGAAGGCTGATTGATTTTTCTGAGCCCAAACTCCAGGTATTAAGAGTAGAGTAGGAAGGGAAACAGATCCCTTCCCTTCCCCCATTGATCTCACCCCCAAGGCTTCCCAGCAGGAATAAATTGAAGTTCCCTTGCCTCCCCCCACCCCACCTCCAGGATTAAGGCTGCAATCCAATTTTTCCTTACGACTGAGTTGAAGTGCAGAGGATGGCGTTGCAACGCTGCTATCCTCTTGGGGAGTTAGAGCCCAATCCTATGCAGGTCTACTCAGGTGTAAGTTCCATTCCTTCCAGATCATTGTGGACAGGATTGCTCCTACTCCTGAAAGAGCTTGCATTACTAGCTGTCTGGACTCCACAGAACCTGGTGTGTGTGTGTTTACCTGGTGTGTGTGTGTTTGTGTTGTGAAGGTTCTTTGGAAGGAACGTTGGGGAATGGATGAAGGTTCTATGGCTGGAATGTTGGGGGGCTGAACGTTCTATGGTTGGAATGTTGGGGGGCTGAACATTCTATGGATGGAATGTTGGGGGGATGAATACTCTGTGGATGGAATGTTGGGGGACTGAACGTTCTATGGTTGGAATGTTGGGGGGCTGAACGTTCTATGGATGGAATGTTGGGGTCTGCAGTGGCATAGCTAGCGGGGAGTGGAGCAGTCAGTCTTGGGATTCTCACCCCTTCGGATCCAATACAGGCGGGGGGGGGGGGGGGAGAGACGACGACAAAACGCCTTTGGTAGCTTTAAAGCATGTTTAAAAGTCCCTCCAAGACTGACTGCTCGCTCCACCCTGCACTAGCTATGCCACCGCTCTGCAGAGAAGGGCTGCCAGTGCTGAGCCTTTGGGGAGGAAGGAGCCCTCCTGACCCCCACCCAGGTGGGCCCCTCGCAGTGGCAGCCCCTTGTCTGCGAGATCCCCACCGGTGCTGCTCCAGAGGAAGCCTGGGGAAGGGGGCGTGCAGCCCTCCCCGTGGTTTATTTGCACTGCAGCCCCACAGCGAGCAGGGGCTCCGGGCAGGCTCCGGATGCCGGGCGGAGCGCAGGAGACTCGTCTATTTGGCTTCTGCACGGGCGGCTGCCAAGCCAAACACGGCAGGGAAGGTCGGAGCCTGCAAGGAATGCGGGTGGGGGCGCTTGTCTGGCTGCAGTGGGTAGCGGGGGGGGGGACAAGGACCCCCAAAATGTAGGACACCCAAGAAAAATGTACGACATAAAAATGCTCAAAGCACTCACGTATTGTGCTTTCATGTGGTTCATATGGCACTTACTGGCTGCAATCCTAACCACACTTTCCTGGGAGTAAGACCCATTGAATACAAAGGGGCTTACTTTTGAGTAGACATGATTGTGCACATTATTAAATTTAAACCTATTGCATTTAATTGAAGGCTACATTCCGCCTGCTCACAAGGAAAACGATGAAGATTTTTTGTTCCAGGACACAAGGCTAAAAAAGAGGACATGTCCTGGGAAAAGAGGACATATGGTCACCGTGTGGTGTATACACTCAGGCTGCAATCCTAACCACAGTTTCCTAGGAGTAAGTACTATTGAACACAATGGGACTTCATTCTGAGTTGACATGGTTAGGATTGCACCGTATTAGCCTTGTCTCCTGGAAAAAAATCTTCATTGTCCTCTTTTCCCATTGTGTTCAATGGGTCTTACTCCCAGGAAAGTATCTTCAGGATTGCAGCATTAATTTGACTATGGGTTTGAAGACTGTGTCAGCACAGATTTTGAGAGCAGCCTTCTTGTAACTGATAAATCATATGTAATAGTTTTTAATAAATAATATAGTGTTTAAATTGAGCACATGAAAGCAATATATATGAGAATTTTAAGCTTTTCTTTTGTGTCCTGCATTTTTCTTGGGTGTCCTACATTTTGGGAGCCCTTGTCCTCTTTTTGGTTGTGGCATATGGTCACCCTGCCCTTGCTAAGAGAGAGGCTCACAGGCTGCGAGGAGGCTCCCTGCAAAACCTGGCGCTTTGCCCCCCTCTAGCTACGCCGCTCCTCCAGTGGGAGTCAAGTGAGGGTCTGCAAACGGGGTGGGCCCCTCTTCCGACGGCTGCAGCCCCTCTTCCCAGTTCGATCCTGCGGGTGACAAGTCAATCTGCTCTCCTCTCCAAGTCCTGATGGATGAACGTCTCTATCCATCTCCTGCGCTGTTCTCCAGCCTCCTCTGCTCTGGAGGGGGGGGGGGGGGCCGCAGGAAGGCAAGGTTGTGAGGAAGGCTCACAATCAAATGCAAAAAGAACATCGGCAGAAGCCACTAGAACAGACATTGCTGGGGTGTGCAGGGCCAGTTACTCTCCCCCTGCTGAATAAAGGAGGAACACCCACTTGTGCCTCTTGCTACTCCACTTAGCAAGGAGTTGGAGTAGACATGGTTCGGACTGCAGCTGTAATAAAAATAAAAGCTAAAAATATTCATATGTATAGAAAAGCCTTGCATTGACAGTAACTTGGATTAAGATTGTCTTGTAAGACAACTTGCAAACTTGATATATGAGTAATGTCTTGCTAAATAAGCAAAAAAATAGTTCCAGCCAGGATATGACCAGTTTGGGTGCTCTGTCAGCACCAGCTCAGCCTCTCCTGAGAGACCACTTATGCATGTCTACTTTGAAGTAATAATGTTACAATCAATGGGGCTCACTCCTATGTAATGGGGACAATGGAAGATCTAACCTTGCATGTCTATTCTAAAGAAAGCACTATTATAACCAGTGGGGTTCACTCTTGTGTAAGGGGGGCATACTGCAGCCTAAAAGACCTTAGAGACCAAGGCTGCAATTCTATCTCAACTTAGGCCAGCCTAAGCCCCAGCACAAGTCTGTGCTGGCCAGAGAATGTCTCAAAGTGCTGTAAGACACTTCTGTGTCTCTCCTGAGGAAGGATTAGGCCAGTGCACAGACATGCACTTACCTCCCTCCATCAGCACAGAATGGGAAGACTGGTGGGTTGTGCTGGCCCAGGTTAGGATTGCACACTAAGTGCAGGTTAATTTGTTTTATTTTCCTTTATATTTTGCATTTTCTTTTTATTTTGTATTATATTACTGTATTATAATCATTTTTATATGAATGTTTTGGGTCATGGAACAAATTGTCCTGAGTTTCTATTATTTCTTAATGGAAAATTTGCTCTGCTATATACACGTTTTGGATTACAAGCATGCTTCCAGAGCAAATTATGCTTAAATTATGCTCATAAACCAAGGTACCACTTTATGGCTTTCTTGTGGTTCATTAAAATATTATATTACTTATTACTGAATTTAAAACTATTACATATAATTTATTAATTACAAGAAGACTACATACAGCCTGCTCACAAGGAAATGGAGGACAATAATTCTTTTCCAGGACACAAAGCTAAAAAAGAGGACCTACGGTCACCTTCTCCCCCTGTGTGTGACCAACTCCTCCTCCTGCCTGGGACTTTCCATTTCATTTTTCCTTCTAGGACCCCAACCGTCTTGGAACCTTTTGAAACATGAACTTGAGGAGTTTCCAGGCTGTTTCAAAAAGCAGCCACAATGGCTACTGTCAGAGGCTCCTTTGGTCCATGTGCACAAACTGTTAAAACTGCATCCAGGCCAGGCTCCCACCCCAGCCATACAAAAGGCAACTTCTAGCCTCCTCCCCCACCATAATAAGAAGCAGAAAGGGAGAGGGGGGCAGCTGTGGTCAGGCCAGACTAAACTTCACTCCAGGGAAGCCCTAGGGGACCCTTTAGACAGGATATACTCCCTTAGTGAGCTGAAGTTAAGGCCAACCCAGATAACCCTCACTCTCCTCTCCACACCAAAAAGATGCCCTCTCCTTACTTCCTACCAACCCTTGGCTACTAGGCCACTGCTGCCCCACAGCCAGGAGATACAAGCTGGCCTCCTCCCAATGCATGGCAATGTGGGGCTCTGAGGCCTTGGTGCCATTTGTCGCCTTTGCCAGCCAAAGGAGGCCAATTGTAACTTCACGCAGGTTAGAAATGAGTCTTGGCTTGCTAACAACACCCTCCATGTTAGTGTTGCTAACAACACCCTCTGTGGGTTCCTCACTCAGGACCTTGGGGAGTGTCCCCCATTCCCCATGGAGAAGTCACAACTCAGGAAGGTCACCTTTCCCTGTGGGCCCTGTGGGAGGCCTTTTTTCTTTTTTGCAACTTTTCTTCATTTTATCTTTTTTGCCGTGTATTTTACGTGCACATGTATTGTTTCAGATTGATTTCTATTTTGTTGTGACCTGACCTTTATTGTTTTATCCAAGGTCCATTTTGCAGTATTCACCAGTATTCACATACTGCTTAATGCAGTGATTTTCAACCTTTTTCATCTCACAGCGCTAAGAAGGCACTGAAATTTTCAAGGCACACCACCAGTTGTTTTTACCATTGACAAGGCACACCAGACTATTCAAATTTCCCAATTTTCCTATTAATTAATGTCAATCTCCACATTCCCACAGCATATCTGAGAACTAGCCATGGCACATGGCTGGCTGAAAATCACTGGCTTAGTGTATGGACACAAACACCTGTGGTCATGATTGTCGCTTATCAGTACCTGTTTTGTCTCTCATATGTATATCTGCATTGTCGACTGCCTGTTGTCACTGTCATGCATTGTCATGTATATTTTACATGTTATGATCTCCCTAAGGGACTATTTTGCCATTCACACATCTCCGCTATGTCATTTTTTGAACACAGAGAGTTGTGGCCGCAAAACAGAGGATGGCTATGCAAGGCTCTTGAGAGCAGGCTTCTCCTCACGGCTCACTTACCACCTAGTGATGCATGCATGCAGGATCCTGTCCCTCTAAGGTCATGCAGCCTCAACTCAGCTTCTCCTCAACTCCTGCTCTTCCACCACTAAAGTAGCACATTAGAAGCACTAAGCACTAAGCAGGTTTTGGGACTTAATTGCCTTTCCAGAAATGGGCTATATGAATGCACGTGACCTGCATTTGCTTGCAATGTCAGCACCAGTGTGGCAGTCCTCAGGTTTGAGAGCAATTCCACAGAGCAAAACTGTTGTGAATCATAAGGGAAACAGTGAACAGTCTCAGCTCCTCAGGGTTTACCCATTTTGACCATACAGAAGCAAATACCTGCAAATGGGGTGATAACTAGTGTTTTTGCTCAAGTGCATTAATACTGAAAATCAGTTCATGCTAATTTCTTTGCTTGACTTTAACCACTTTCTGTGAATCCAGTAAATGAATGTGTAGTAAATGCAGAAATTTCCAGTCTTTTTCTTCTCAAGGCACACTGTGGTCCTCTCTGTGGTCTTTGCCTCTTGTGATGCAGTGGCATCACTAGGCCAAATGTTGCCCACCACCTCCATACAATTTGGGGGTGCCAATTGCCCCCACCCCGTGTCTTAGGCAGTTTGGCAGGCTTGCGGGCGAGCAGTGCACTTTCTTGTCATGGAGGGTCCATTTGAGGGCTTTCCCAGGTACGGAGAGCACACCGCTTGCATCCAAACCTGGGTGAGTCGCAATTCCTCACCTGAGGTCAGGTGGACATGGTGGCATCTGGCAAAGTGATCCCTGCTTAGGGTTGGAAAACTCCATCTCAGCTTCATCTGAGCTGCCATGAGCTCCATCTCCAAGTCACAGAAACAGGGCTGGGGGCAATTTTGTCACCCCTATCACATGGCACTCAGGGCTGCGGGCCCCCTTGGCCTCTTCCACATGATGCCCCTGTTGTGACATTACTTCTGAGTTCCAGGAGTCTCTTCCAAGTTCAACAGTTCTTCTTTTAGGGCAACTGTCTATAGTAACCAATTGTCTTTTCTTCCACTGGCAGAGCTCTAGAAATAGAACCATAGAACCCAGAAGCGATTGATTTCCTTTCTCTATTTTTACACAGAACTCAATTGTTATAATAACTCAATCATAACTGATAATAGTGAATATTTATTTAATATTTACATTGCTTGTAAAATAGCACTGGTGCACTGATGTTTGGGTTTGAAGTGTGGCACCTCATTTCAAGGTTAGAAATGATATTATACTGTATTTCTCACCATGTGTGAGACAAAGGCTGCAACCCTAAAGACACTTTCCTGGGAGTGAGACCCATTGAACACAATGGGGCTTACTTTTGAGTAGACATGACTAGTATTGTATTCAAAGTTTTGCCCTCTTCAGACAATGCTTCAACCATAAATAGGCCTAAACTGATCTAAATTTTTGGGCAGGGCTTTCCAGTAGAGTTTGCCCTATTTAAATTGTGTGGAGCATATCTTGATGGTGTATCTGAGACCTCATTGATTTGAATGGGCTTCCTTAGGCAGAACTGGAGGCAAAATCTATCCTCTTGGCCTGATTATATATCGAAACGCAAGTGCTGTTAAGCAGCATTTGACTGAGCAGTTGTGCTATTTTGTTGTCGGTCTCATATTGATTTCCCGCTCTGGTCGTTTCCAGCTCTTGGCATGCTCAGATGTGCTTCAGTAACTGTTCTAAGTTGCTTTTGATGTTCAGTAGAGACCTATAGCACAGTGTCATAACCACTGGCAAAGATATTTTCAGATATATAGCACAGTTTCTTCTATTCTTAAATGTTTGGACCAGATCACCTTGTTGCACTCACTTGAAGACCAATGAGGTGTAGCCATTACTTACAATGCAATTATAGGCATATCTACTCAGAAGTAAGCCCCACTTAGTTTAATGGGATGAAGGGTCCAATTCTAACCTAGGTAGATCAGTGTCAGTACTGAAACTTAGTGCCAGCATTGGGAACCATAAATTTGCTGATGAGTAGGGAGTGTTGGTGCTGCTGCTGGGGATAAGTGTAAACAGTGATGGGATTCAAAGAAATTAACAACCAGTTCTATGCCCACCTGGCAGCCACTTTTAAATGGCTATTTTTAAACTTTATATGTCCTATCTCTTGTTAACAACCAGTTCTGTAGAGTAAGTGTGAACCTGCTGGAGCCCACCACTACAAGTGTTGGTGCAGCCTCTGAGCAGTGTGGGGGAAGCATAATGAGAGTGGGGGAGGGCAGGGGGGAGAACCAGGTCAGGAAGGAGATGGGAGCAGCAAAACTTGTATCCTTAACTCAGTATTGAGCCAGAAGGAGTCTCTCAAGTCTGCAGCTGTAAAATAGCCAGTGCAGACATGAGAAGCCCCATTGTAGGGCTTGGGGCTTTCTCCAAGGAGAACTCCAGCTGCTTCCCAGTGCCCACTGGATACAGCAGTACGGTAGCTGAAGCTCAGAATTGGGCTGTGCTCCCCAGGTAGATATGTACTCTATTGCACTTTCAGACTTGTGTAGGCTGTGAGACTCTCATGTCCCAGGATTGGGCCACTTGATATTTTAAAATCCCAGTTGTGCAGAAGCTCTATTGATTCGCAGCCATTATCTCAACAGTGTAAGCAAGAATATAAGATATAGCAAAAGCTCATATTAGGTATCACATCTTATTTTGCAGAAAGGATGTGAGACACTTTCAGAAATCAGGGCAAGGGACAGAACTCAAATTAACTGAAGCTCCAGTGTCTGACAAGGGGAGCTTCTGGGAGCCAAACTGTGGCCATTTTTGGTCACGTATTTTTTCAGACCATTGATATATCCAGACTTTTTCTTCATATAATACTCACAGTTTAGGTTTTATACTCCATAAAAGACTGATAGTATTTTTCAGGGCACTGTTAGGATCGAAATGGTACTCTGTTTGCCCATTTGATCTGCTACTATGTCAGTTTTGTCTCAGGTTCTTCCCTCCTGCCGATCTGCCATCACATGCAATGAGATCACACAGAACTGCAAACTGTGTTGAACTGTTTGCTGCGTTGAAAATGGCAGAAAACCAGCATGTCAAAGGTTTAGCCCAGAGGCTGCTGTTGGTTTTCTCAAGGAAATAACTTCATACACTTGCCTGAGATCTATAGAATGGATGATATGGCAGCAGCTCCAAAACTACCAGAAAACTTTGTTGAAATTAAAGAATTAAATGCTCACCTCTGGGTCCAGTCAGGGTAATTGGAAAGTTAGTTGTTGGGGGAGGAAAAAGAGAGAGCTTCTCTCTCCTCCTCTGCAGACTGTTTAATACAGATTAGTTGTCACTTAATATACAGACACAGTGGTGCAATGCAAGCACAATACCTTATTTTCACTCTGTGAATAGATGTTTCTAAGCAAAGTATTGATTTAATCAGCTTTAGTGAGGACACAACTGGGGTGGGGTGGTAGTCATACCAGATCAGTTAATCCAGAATTAATTGTGCTCAAGAGAAGCAGGTCTTTCCCATGTTGGTTCTGTTTCTCTATTTCTAGCAAATGGATACAGCAGTCTCAGCTGCCACTATAGGGAAATTTTCCTTAGCCTGAGGCTTGGTTTAGGTGAGGAAGAGCTCCTCTTATATGCTATTTATGAACTTAGGTCTAAATGTTCAGAAATCTTCCTGGGAAGGACTACCCAGCCTAACAGCAAAAATAAAAGCAAATCAGAACAGAATAGATTTAAGCTGATGAAAGTGTTGTTCTTTTTGTGTTTGCAGTGATATGTGCACATCAAACATTGTTAAACAGCAACTTATTTTTAGATTTTATTTTTATGAAGCTGTGGTTCCATATAACCTTAATAATAGTAATAATAGTAATAATAATAGTAATAATAATAATAATAATAATAATAATAATAATAATAATAACAACAACAACAACTTTATTACGGTCAGAAGACCAGCCACCCATATAACTTTACTTTTATACTTGTTAACTGTGCAGATTAACCTGATTCTGATTGTATGTTATAACACTTGGCTTACTTATCTAACACAACTGATAAATTGCTTACTTATCTAACACAACTATTTTCTTCTTGCAAACACTTGCACATAACTACAGTATTTTTGTTTTTCCAGTTATTTTATACATTGTAATTCTGACTTCTGGAAATAATGCATACATTGCCAAGCAAGCCTGTAAGTAGCAGTTGAAGTAATAGACATGGTGGCAGATGTGGTGATGATAATGGTAGTAGTAGTCAACAATTATGTCTGGTCAGTTGTCACAATTATTTCTAATATTGGTCAGTTAATACAAAACTAGCTTTGGTAAAGGAAAATGCACACATGATCCAAAGTTGCTGATTTCCATGGATCATAATTTTACTAAAGGTAAAAGTTTCCCACACAGGTGATCCTGCTAGTTGTGACCAACTTTAGGGAACAGTACTCATCCCTGTTTTTAAAGCCATAGAGCCAGCGTTGTCCAAAGATGCCTCTGTGGCCCATGTGACTGAACACCAATGAGCACAGAATGCTGTTACCTTCCCACCAAATTGGTACCTATTTATCTACTTATATTTACATGCTTTTGAACTGTTAGGTTGGCAGGAACTGGGCAAGGGATAGGAGCTCTTTTCATCTTATAGCACCTGGATCTCGATCCCTGACCAGTTGATTGACAGGCACATAGTCTTAACCACTGAGCCACTGAGAATTAATCATGTGCTCAACCACCTCTCAAAGTGCCTGGAGTTCAGTGAGCCCCTGATATGCATTCAGATCTTCACTGCATGCCAAGCCTACGGAGGAGGCAGACTGTTGCTCCTCATACCTTATGTTTTCGTAGTCACATGACAGGGTCACAGGAGGGGGAATGGTGTAAATGTTGCACTGTTGGCCGGACATGTGTGATATCATTGGATCAGTTGTTATTTGGATGAAAGAGTCCATACTCCTCCAAGGATATTTAATAGCACCCCTAGATAAGACATTGCATGCACTTGATGTTTGAAGCTCTTCTGTATGGCTTTGCAGTTATTATTTCTCACATTCCCCCTCGTGGGAGGGATTATAAGAGAGATGAACTTGATTTCTCTGCAGACTCTTATCTCTTTGCCTTTACTGTGGATTTTCTTGAGGTCTGCTGAAAAAGTATTGACCCAAAGATTTGGCTTGGTAAGATGCAGATTTTGCTCAACCCAGAGTATCCTGGGGTTTGGCCTTTCTAGGGAGGCATAGCCAGGATATGTGGAGTCACTTGGGCAATAAGCAGGCCAACCTCAGGATTAAAACTCCAGACTGGCTGTTGAGGGATATTACATACCCTCCAGAAGAGTGCTACCCACTGCAAATCAATTTATATTTACAGTCATGAGACCATGCATGATTTTACAGAGGTGATTGGCACTTCCCTTGGTTTATCTGGTAGTACAGGGCTAGAGAGAACAAACTAATATATTACTGACTGACCTTATGAAGATAATCCTATACCAATACCCAAATCTTAATGGAAGTGTTGAACCCTTGTTATGAGATAAAGAAGACTTTCCACAATCTAGAATAAAGTTCAGGATACCGCATGGATCCAGGAGCATTGCAACACCATAAAAATGCGACAGAAACAGAGCTGTGTCTCCCAATGTGAGTCTCCCAAAATCCTATCTGAGAATGAAGTGTACATTAAAATGCTAAAGGGGCAGGGGTGTTGGCCTCACCCAATACTTCTCAGTCCATCCTCTACCTACCCCTGCCAGGTTCAAGCCATGAACTGAGAGAAAAATACCTGAAGAAAGAGTTGAGAAAGAAATATTTAATTGCATATATGCAATTTTAATACAAACAGATTTTAGTGTATTGAGTGGGCAGTTGTCACCCATCCACTGCATATGATCTTGAAATTCTCCCTTGTAGTTGTACCTCTTTTACAGGGATATCTGTTTTGCAACACAGATATATTTTGTAACTGGAAAACAATTAGCACGTTCCTTGCTATTTGTGATTTCCAAATGTAGAATGTGATTTCCAACATATCACACAGTAGACATATGAGGCCTGTCTACTCTGAGGCATTGTGCCCATCGACCTGAAGATCAGCAGGTCAGTCGTTCGAGACCTGAGTATTGTACTACAAGATGGAGTGAGCTCCAGTCAGTTGCCCAGTTCCTGCCAACCTAGCAGTTCAAAAGCATTCACATGCAAGTAGATAAACAGATATCACTTTGGTGGGAAGGTAACAGCGTTCCATATGCTTTGGCATTTAGTCATGCCAGCCACATGACCATGGAGGCATTTTTGGACAAAGCTGGCTCTGGTTTAGAAACAGCAATAAGCACAGCACCCTCCGCACCACGCAACTAGCAGGGCAACCTCCAGGGGACACTTTTACCTTTACACAAATAAGTGGTCTATTGAGTGGCAGTCACTGTCACATTCTTGGTTATTTGTGAGATCTTCAGTGATGATAGGAGATACTTTTTGTCATGGAGAATATAGCTATCACTTTCTATTGGTAGTATAGTTGGCACCTCTGCTCTTTTTACCTTCCTTCCACAGAAAAGGCAGAAATCAAACCTTGTCTTTTTCAGCAGGAAAAACAGAGTAGTTTGCTATGCATATTTTTATAGGAAGGTTAACCCTCCACGCTCCAGGAACCAGTCTCCATTGTAATTCTTGATAACAACATTCCTTTCCCCCCACAAAATTCCCCTAGACCAATACTAGAGTTTCTATTTTCATTATAAATCGCTCAATGCAATTTCATAGT
Organism: Cryptoblepharus egeriae; assembly: GCA_030015325.1. Taxonomy (NCBI): domain Eukaryota; kingdom Metazoa; phylum Chordata; class Lepidosauria; order Squamata; family Scincidae; genus Cryptoblepharus; species Cryptoblepharus egeriae. The sequence goes on from JAREYC010000004.1 coordinate 7,994,647, forward strand.
AACTTCAACTGATTCTGAGTTGCTATATATATCTTGTATATAATGCAGGTGATGTAGTATATAATGTAGGCGATCCTTTGAAGAATGTTTGCCTTTTTCAATTCTGCTTAGGAAATTATTATAGTATACCATTTTTTGTGTAACGCACATGAACAGGTTACAATACACAGCCATGCAGTCTAATCTAGTGCATGTTGACTGAACATAACAGTAAGACCCTATAGTAAGATAGTAAGACCTCTACTATCTACTAAGACCTTCTAAGATCATACTGTTTTAAGTATGGTCATTGGACTAAGCACCTAACTTCCATAGCATGTCTCTGGATCAGGCAGACATAAATTAGCACTGTGCCGCTGATGACCTAGACTAGCGTATTATCAAATCATAATGTATGGCCAAAGTATCATATTTGGCATATATTCCCACTAAGTGCACAAGGATTTGCATATGCAGATCCCATTAATGCCAACAGAAATGGCATAAACTGCTCCTTGGTCTTGTGATGGAAATCAGCCTTCTTGTGGGAACACCCTCTGCATGTGGTCTTTGAGAAAAATATCAGCACATCAACAGATCCTACATTTGCCACTCTGCAGAGCCGCAGGAGAAAGAAACCAGTGTAGATATTGCTTTAAAAGCCTCAACAAAGCCCTAAATGTTTGCCACAGTAACCACTGCTGCCTACGTGGTGCTCAGTACTTAGATGCAAGAAGCTGCATACAAACACTTTATCCTTGTATTCAATAATTCAGTAAATCCAGCCAGAGGATTTCTCACTGACTCTTTACCACAGTTCAGACCGACACTTTCCCCACCTGAAAAGCCATTGGTTTAATAAACACACAGGGCTTACCCTTGAGCTCAGCACAGATCTTCAGTAAGTACTTTATGACAGATTTGCCACATTTTGTTAGAAGTAGCAGAAATCCCAATTGTTGGAGCTGATACTTTTATCAAAGCTCCTCACCTCTAGGGTTTTATGTGCAACCTTGCAACTCCCGGCCTTGGAAAGCAGGGACTGAACATATCAGGACTGGGGAGGGAAGGATGAAAAAGCAGCTTTGTCTGAAAGAAGCTAATAATGGCATTCTGTTTGGTGTGTCTGTTGACTCTCAGGGAAAAAAAATTGTATTCCATTTTATTTAGAAAAATTCAATTATTAGCTGTGTTTATTTTCAATTCCTCTCATACCAAAGTATCTGGAAGAAAAGAACCCTAACGTTTTGATGCAAAAATTTCAATTACACATTATCAGTTCTCATGCTAACGTATGTATTGCCAGGGCGTGGATGTTTTGAGCCCAGGAGAACTCCAACAGGATTTTCTGAACCCAGAAAACTCTTAGATTTAAATGTTACTCTATGTATTAGGGACTGACTTGTATTAATAATTGGCCTAAACACTTAGGGTTGACAGCTTTAATGAATGTTCAAAACAAAAGATATATTCCATATATGCAAAAGATATTGTTTCATGTAGAAGTATATACGAGTTCCTTATACAATTGCCACTGCTTCAGGATGTATGTGGGGCAGTGGCAAGAAACAGGACCATCTCAATAATGGCACCAACACTCGGACTCACTCCCTCTTAACCTAAAAACCGCTCCCTCCCTAGCAACATTCAGGTGAGGCCAGAGAACATATCTATTCATACAAGCCTTGTGACCTCCCCACCTTCTAGCATCTGCTCTTAATTTTTTATACAGCTTTTGATTTTATAATACAGAAGCTTTCTATTTATTGGATAGATTAGGGACCAGAGCACCATCCAAAAGTGAAAACCACTAAAAAGTGGAACCCAACCTTTTTTGTTTAAAAAAGTTGCTGCCAGTACTTTTGTTGTTGTTGTTTAGTTGTTAAGTAGTGTCCAACTCTTTGTGACCCCATGGACTGCAGCATGCCAGGCCACCTTATCCTCCACCATCTTCCAAAGTCTGTGCAAATTCATGTTCATTGCCTCGGTGACACTACTAACCACCCCCTCTTCTGCCATCCCCTTCTCCTTTTGCCTTCAGTTTTTTCCCACATCAGGCTCTTTTCTAAGGAGTCCTTCCTTCTCATGATGTGGCCAAAGTATTTGAGCTTCAACTTCAGTGTCTGTCTGTCCTTCCAGGGAACAGTCAGGGTTGATTTCCTGGAGAATGGACTGATTTGATCTCCTTACAGTCCAAAGGACCCTCAAGAGTCTTCTCCAGCAACATAATTCAAAAGCATTTATTATTTGACAGTCTTTATGGTCCAGCTCTCACAGCTGTTACCAAATCGTATGCTTTACCATAGCATACCTTTACCTAGCATACCTTTACCATAGGAAAATCATAGCTTTACCTAGACAGATCTCTATTGGTCATGTGATGTCTCAACTTTAAATTAAGTTGTCTCAACCTGGCATAGCTTTCCTCCCCACAAGCAGGGGTCTTTTAATTTCATCTGCAGTGATCTTAGAGCCCAAAAATATAAACTCTGTCACAACTTTCATTTCTTCCCCTTCTATTTGCCATGAAGCCATGATCTTGATTCTTTTTAATGTTTAGTTTTAAGCCACATTTTGCACTTTCTTCTTTCACCTGCTCAAGAGGTTACAGTTTTTCCTCCCTTTCTGCCACTGGAGTGGTATCATTTGTATATCTGAGATTATTGATATTTCTCCCAGCGAGCTTAATTCTGGCTTGTGATTCATCCAGCACAGCCTTTGGCATAATGTACTCTCCATAGTAATTAAATAAACCCTTTTCCCAATATTAAACCATTCTGTTGTTCCATATTTGGTTTTAACTGTTGTTTCTTGACCCACACACAGGTTTCTCAGGAGACCAATAAGATGATCTGGTACTCCCATCTCTTTAAGAACTTGCCACAATTTGTTGTGATCAACACAATCAAAGGCTTTAGCAGTGTCAATGAAGCAGAAGTAGATGTTTTTCTGGAACTCCCTTGCTTTCTCCATAATCCAGCGAATATTGGCAATTTGATCTTTTGTTCTTCTGCCTCTTCAGAAACCAGCTTGTACATCTGGTAGTTTGCTATCCACGTGCTGGTGAATCAGAGATTGCAGGATTTTGAGCATTACCTTGCTAGCATGTGAAATGTGTGCAATTGTGCAGTAAACTGAGCATTGTTTGGCATGGCCTTTCTTTGGGATTGGGACATAGACTGATCCATCTTTTCCAATCCTGAGGCCACAGCTGAGTTTTCTGAATTTGCTGCCGGATTGTACGTATTACTTTGACAGCATTATCTTTCAAGATTTTCAGGAGCTCAACTGAAATACCATCACTCCCACTAGCTTTGTTGTTACAGAGACTTTCTACGGCCAACTTGGACACACTTCAAGATGTCTGGCTCAAGTTCAGTGATCACACCATGGTGGTTATCAGGACATTAAGATCTTTCCTATGTGTATTCTGTAATACACAGAGTTCCAATGTGTATTCTTGCCACCTTGTAATCTTGTCTGCTTCTGTTAGGTCTTTAACATTCTTGTTCTTTATCATTCTCAAAATATTCTTTTAAAGCATAAAATGTTCCTTTAATATCTCCAGTTTTCTTGAAGAGATCTCTAGTCCTTCCTCTTCCGTTGTTTTCCTCAATTTCTTTGCATTGCTCATTTAAGAAAGCCTTCTTATCTCTCCTTGCTATTCTCTGGAACTCTGCATTCAGCTGGGTATATCTTTCCTTTTCTCCCTTGCATTTTGCTTTCGTTCTTTCTTCAGCAATTTGTAAAGCTTCTTCAAACAATCATTTTGCTTCCTTGCATTTCTTTTGCTTCTGGTTGAAGGAAATCTTTTGTGTGTGTGTGTTGATTTCATAAAGAATTGACTTTCTCCTCTTTGGCATCAGTGGTTGGGAACTTGAAATATTGAACTTGAATTATTGTGATGTTGAAAGGTTTTCCTTGAATTCAAAAATAATTTAGTCATTTTTAGGTTTTACCATCATATGCTTTTTCTACTCTTTTAGGATCATAGAAACCTAGAGTTGGAAGGGACCCAGTAGGTCAATTAGTCCAACCCCCTACCTGTAGCAGGAAATCCACCTAGAGCATTTCCGACAGGTGCTCGTTGAGCCTCAGCTTGAAGATCCCCAGTTGGGGAGAGTCCACCACCTCCCTTGGCAATCTGTTCCACTGCCGAATTGCCCTTACCATCAGGAATTTTTTCCTGATATCCAACTGTAATCTCTTTTCTTGCAGTTTGTACCCATTGCTTCTAGTTCTGCTTTCACCCATTCCTGGGAATATGTTCGGTCATTCCAAGATGTCGATGTTAATCTTGCCATCACCTGTTTGACCATATCCAACTTACGGTACTTTGATTCATAAGATCTGACATTCTAAGTTCCTAAGCAGAGTTGCTCTTTAGAGCATTGAACTTTCCTTTCACCAATTGTAAACTGCAAATGCCTATTTTATCTTGCAAATTCCTGCTGTCACACAAAGATTTCTGCAAATGGATTATTATTAACGCCTTCACAAGAAGCTTAGAAGCTGCAACATGCGGAGGACAATTTTGGCCTTTAGGACAGCAGAGAGAAGTTGAAAGAATGGAACATGCATTGAATGAATAAGTTCTGGGTATAATTGAAAGGTGTTGAAAGAGTGGATGTTAGAAAATGAACTGTCAGAAAGCAGGGGATACCTGTATCTGATTTTTATGTAATGGCATTGCTTTTATTGGTTTTTATTGTTATAATTTTATTTTGCTGTTTTTATTTTTTGATGTGTTGTTTTATGGTGTTTAATTGTCTGCTTTTATAAGATGTGGTGTTTTTAACTGATCTTGTGTATTGCTTTTATGTGAGCCGCCTTGGGACCCCAGGCAGGATATAAATATTGAAATATTTAAGAAATAAATAAGTATAATTCCCATCCAGTGGCATAGCTGGAGGGGGCAGAGCAGTCAGTCTTGGAGGGAGCCTCACCACACCTCCCACCCCCCAGAGCCATTCCAGGTGGGAGGAGTAAAACAGCTGTACAAGACAGTAATCTTAAACAGTCTCCTTTATTCTGCACCAGCTGTTGAGGTGGCACAGATCTGAGTAGACCAATCAAGGCTATTGGAGCTTGATCAGAGGGGGTCTGTGTAAGGGACCCAAAATTCCCTTAACCTGAGGAGGTTTGGGCTGTACAGCTGCAACCATTTTGCTGCCTTGCTGCCTGCAGTGCCTTCTTGTGGGCACTTGGAGCAGTTTTGCACCACTGTGAATGGTTTTTGCTGGAAAAGGTTTTTAAAAAACTGTTTGGCTGCTTCTAATGGCTTGCAACTGATCCTAGTGTCTGCAGAGGGGTTCAGAAGAAGATACTGCACTGTGTTGGAGGGGAGATCTTTTGACATCTCTCAAGACATGATACCTGGGGCCCTGTACCTCCAGTTCCATTTAGTTAAAAAAGCAGGCCTCTGTCAGTCTTGGAAGACTATGATATCGTGCTTGGCGCTGCATACACTGCATGTGAAGCACGAAAGCCTGGGTTAGATTGTTATGGAGGATAGGCTGTCACCCAAGCAGCAAATCCTCCCTCTCTATGCCACTGAATTAGTCCAATGGAAAGGCAGAGCCAATACGATTGGATCCAGCTGGCGTCGCAGAGCTGGGCTAAGGACAGGAGCTCACCCTGTCTTGTGGGGCCGACCCGGGAATCGAACCTTGGCCTGCTGGTTAACAGGCACAGTGTCTTAGCCAATTGCGCCACCCACAGCCCTGTTATTTAGTTATGCCACTGTTAAATTAGAGCCATTATTTGAAGTTTGGAGTTCTTGAGATAGCTGAAAGGCAAGGGGCCTTATTTTTCATGTTACAGCCAATGCAGAAAAACATACTAACTAGAAAGGAGATCTGTTCATTCCTTTTGTTTGCTTCTACCCCACCCCCATAGCATATGCCATAGCCCTTGGGGCACATACCTTACCTCTTATCTTATATGGCTGTACTTAAAGGACTGTCAAATAAATTAAGGTCTCATATCCAGAGATGCAGAAGATGGAGGAAATGCTACAGAAGTAGGTAATTGTATTTTATGCACTGGTCTCATAGTTCATGTGCTGTTTCTATTTTTGAGCCTCTCCTCAAATGCATCTTGGTCTGTTCTACATCTCACCTAAGGCACTATAAACCTCACTCCAGGCTCTTCTGTCTGTCTCTGACTTGGAATGCAACTTAATGATTCACTGTCTTGCTTTGACTAACATGTCAGCTCAGGGAATGTGCCACTCATGATGGTAAGAGTTGTTTAACCTCTCAGCAGCAACAGCAGCAGATATCCTGAATCCTGTGTCTCCCAGTCTACCCAGACCAATGATAGGAAGAAATCTGCCTCACCACAGATCTTTGATCACACAGCAGCTGTTTTTTCTTACTACAGACACCATCAGTTATGACTCCATCAGTTGTGTAATACAATACAATAAGTTCACACAAACAGATTCTACCATTCCACATGTTTTGTGGAATTTTTGTGGAATTTCCACATGTTTTGTGGAAGATTTTTAAAGGGGGTCGGAAATCTGCCTGTTATTGAACTACGTGATTTATACTGAGCCTTTTTGAAGCAATGCTATACAGACCTCTCTTTCACTCTAGATTGGAAACACAATGATGAAACAATAATACAGGTCTAACCTTGTTATACACAGATTTTTTTATACATGGATTTGAATTGACTCAACACAAATGGCCACTGCAAATCATAGTTTTAAAAAACTGCTTTTCTACTGTTGTAGAGAGACAATCATGCAAGCAATCATTCCATTTTTCAGTTTCAGAATCAAACCCCTGCAGATATTGAGGCACTACCATATTCCATTAGGCACAATACAGAAGCAAGAAACCTGAAAGTGAGTCTTTAAACCTATTTTTCCATTGCTTTCATTATACATGGATTTTTTTAATCTACAAGAAGTTCTGGAGTGGAACCCTAGTGGATACTGAGGGACACCTGTGAACACTAATTCTTCATATTCCTTTTTCAGAGTGCTGAATTTATTGCAATCCTTCCAATTAGTTGATAAAGACAGCCCACTGGATGCTGCCGTTGTCTCTGGCCTTTTGACCAGAATCTATTCTATTTAGCCCCCATCCCAATTGCTCTCATAAATCGCTTTGGTGTTGTGACCAGACAACAGAAAAATTCCTAGCTGGCTATTCGTAATTTTTTACTCCTGCTGTTAATAGCTCATTCTTATTTAGCTCATTCTTATTTTTCTCTGGGTAGCCACCCAGACAGATTCAGTTTATAATGAGCAGAGATAGGGCCTTCTCTGTGGTGGTGCCATGGCTGTGAAATGCATTACCATCAAAGGCGCTCCAGAATAAATGGCTTCAGGGGTGCCATACAGGCTTTCCATCTTCGTTTCTGCTTTTACTGGACAGATTGTAGTATTTCATTACTTTTGCTTTATGATTTGATTAATGCTGTTGGAGTTTTATCTGTTTGTTAATCTGTTGCCTTTATCTTTTCATTGTTGTAATTCTTGTTTTATGTTTTATCCTGTGCACTTCTTTCGGTAACACTATTTTTCAAGCATTTTATAAATCTATTTAATAAAAATAATTTTAATTTTTGAATGAAATATGAAATAATGAAAGTATATATGTATCTTAAAATCTCTCCATTCTGTGGCTGTCAATAAACCCCAAAATCCAGGTTCTGTATTTTGAACATCTCTGGTGCTCCCTCTGCTGTTTGGACAGGAGCACTGAATGGACCAGACGCGCCATCAGCATTCAGCAGCACAATCACTATGAGAAGAGATCTTGCAGGCAGAATTTATTCTCATGCAGTTATTTGTGGGCTTTCAGGACAGCATGGACACTATCTGTTATTTCTATTTGCATCACACCAAAATAATTTTTTTTTCAAATCAAGCTGTTCATTCACAGAAATATAAATTAAATGATCAAGAGAAGTTATATCTCTTCTCCACAAAAAAGGAAAAAAATTGACATCCTGTAAAAACATTGTTAGGAAGAAGGAGCAAAATTAGGAAGGAAAGAAGGAACTAACAGAAATACTATCTGCATGCAGTTCTTCCCATTTTCAACCTTTTAAGCACTATTGATTTCAATGAGAATGAAGAAAATGCATTGTCTTCTCCCTCTGAAATTACTGGGACATACAAGTGTTTTAACATTGCCTGGACCACTCCCAAAACTCTATGTCTGCGTGGAGGTTAAGGCAAATTTGGTTGCATTTTGACCCAGAAAGTACACTCCATGCAAATATGCTGCTCTTGTGGTTTCCTTCACACATATAATATCAACAATCAGTTTTCAGCTTGTTTGGCTTCAAGGTCTCCTGCCTAGAGAGACTGAGGCACTGTCTTCGTTCACCGAGGTTTCATTCGGTAGAGATTACTGAAACAGGTGGGCCCAGTGGTCATACATTTCCCACTGGCACTGAAGTATCTGGGCACTCCCAATGTTGTCAATGGAGGCAGTGCTATGCCAGCGCTACGCAGCCCTCAAAAGGGTTTTGGTTCAGGGTTTGCAGTCAGCAAAGCCTATCTTGTCCTCCTGCTTTTCTCCATCTGGCCTCTCTGGCTGTCCGCTTTCCCTTCCCCACCATTCCTTCTGCCTTTTGCTGCCACACAACCAAACTCTCCTGATTTCCAGCCCTTCTGTGTCTCCTCCTGGTGGTTTCCCTGTTGGTGCTACTCTTCCTTCTGCCTGTGATTTCTCCTCTTCTGATCTGGCCTCACTCCTCCCATTCTGGTCCACTCTGTTGCCTCTCACTCCTTCTGCTGTCCCCTTCTGCACCTCCTCTCCCTTTACTTTGCTTCACCCTTGCTGTCTCCACTGGTTTTAAGGTCAGCTGCCCACAAAAGGAAACAAATGGATGGGCTGGCTGCTGCTGCAGGTGCTCCATGGGCCAAAAATGCCCATGGATTGGTCTATGGTGCAGGACCCAACCAGGAAAACCCAATTTCTGCCCCTTGGCAAGGGAGACACAGATGCAGTGGCAACCATCAAACAAACCCATACATACTCAGGGACGTGCCCAGCAGAGTGTGGGACTGGCCTCTGGCGTGTAGATGGGATCCTACCAGCACCCCACCTGGAGCAGCCCAACCTTACACTGGGCCACTCAGATCCACACCAGCGATTTAGGTGACGGAAATGGCTGGGGCATTACTTGGAGTAAGAGATGGTAAGTTCCCTTATTCCCCTTACCATACCTACCTCTGACCCTGCACTAGATATAACACAAGCCTGGCTGCCTGCCTGTTCCATCACAGGTTAGGATTGGGATCAGAATGTCTAATTAATCCAGATTGGACCCAGGTGGTCAAACGAGGCAGCTGTCACTTCTAGACCTCCCCACAGTTGTGTACAATACATTCCCGGCCTATCTTTTGCTGTCACTCAAAATGACTGGCTCACCACAAGCTGAGCATTGCCGTACCCTTCCATTAAAAAATGACCACAAAGTCTTTGCCAATGTGAACAATCTAAGACTGTCCTTAAATGAACTTTTGTGCTACAGTAATATTTCCAGTTAAAGAAATCATATGTGACCATATCTGGTCACAGCTAGAATTGATCTAAAAGTGTTTTATCACTTTTAAACCCCAAATGAAGCTGGGCATTTCTGTGAATGTTTTGTAATGTTTCATCATGACCGACACTGTGTTAGATTGAGAAATAATTGCAAAAGTTCAGAATGTCCATGAAATACGATGGGGGCCAATTTATAACAACCAGATAGCCACCCATTTTTATATCAATTCCCAAATATCTTTTCTTGTAACAGTTATTTAAGGGTGCGTTTGTGGAACTCAAATTTTGCAGTTCACTCAGTGGCTCTGTCTCATCTTACTCCACAGTCCTAAAGACCACTGGGTGACCTTCAGCCCCAATCTCTCTCAGCCTAACTTATTTCATGCAATTGTTGCGAGGCTCCTTGAAGGAAGAATGAAATGTAGATATGATAGATAAGTTAAGGCTGCAATCCCTTCTATACACACTTTGGAATAAACCCCATTGTTTGTAAAGGAACGTGCAGCCCAATTTAGTGTAAATCTCAATGTGATGGTGTAACCACAGGCATCATTACAGTTTGTCACCCAGTGGGAGGGCTCAGGAGGTTCTCACAGGTTCTATAGAACCCTTTGCTAATTAGCGCCTGATTTTGAGAACCGGTTACTAATGGGACATAGAACCTGTTGTTAATTTAGGTTGTTAGGACATAGAACCTGTTGTTAATTTATTTGAATCCCACCACTGGTTACTCCCATGATCATCCACCTCCCAGTAGACTATTCAGAATAAAGTACAATACCATTCACACAGTCTAAAGGCAGTGGCATAACTAGGGTTGATGGTAACCCCCATGAATTGTATTGATTTGAATATACAGTACAGGTCATCCAACAAATCAGTAGCTATGAAATAACACTGGCCAGCTTGATGACACTCATGCAACTGAATAAGAGTTCTAGTATTATCTCTCATATGGAAATTAAAGATGACTCATATTAATAATTTATTGGTTCCCTAATGCTATCTCATTGTCATAATGTCATAATATCCCTAATGTCATAATGCCATCTCATTGACTCTTGCAACAATTGGTATCATTGGTCAGATTTAAGTAAGAAAATCCACTTTTGTTACAGAGGCAGTTGTTTTCCTGTTCTGCTAATCTGGCTATAACATTTGATAGAATACAGATATTTAAAATCAGGTTTTCAGTACATTGTCAGAGCCTATAGTTTTTCAGTACGTTCTGTATAAAATCATTTTTCCAAAGATATGCAACACTATGGTATTATTAGTTAAAAGGTAAATTTCCCTGGCAGGTTTTACCTGCAAGCCGTGACTGGGTGCAGGTTGCCCTGCTGCCTATACAGGCACCCAAGAGCTGTGAGTGTGGCACTCATCCTCGATTCAAAGCCATGAACCAGCATTGTCTTAAGACAGTTTTGTGGTCACATGGCCAGCACAATTGCAAAGAACACTGTTTACCTTCCCACCAAAGTGGTGCCTATTTATCTGCTTGCATTTTTATACTTTCAAACTGCTAGGTTGGCAGAAGCTGGGCTAAGGATGGGAGCTCACTCCATCTTGCAGCACCCAGGTATTGAACCCTGGTATTATTGAAAAAAAAAAATTTATTACTGATGGTAAAATGGTATTATTGAAAAAAAATGTTGAACAATTTTGGCTAGATTGGCCAAACTGAACCCTGAACCTTGAAACTGAACCCTGAACTGAACCTTGAAAGGGGCTTGACTTTATGGATGTCACCCTCCTACCCAACTTGCCCTCCTGTCACTACCCTGTTCTGCCCGCTCACTGTGTCCTCTAACCCCATGCATGATCATGCCTTGGATAAAATATGTATTCCATCCACTGCCACAGGAGCTGGCCACACATTGCCAATGTTTGCATTTTACAACTGGTGAAAAGCACCTGGTATCATCAGAACGCCTGTTCTAGCAGTGCTGGGTGCCATTAGGATTGGACCATTACTATTATCTGTACCCAAAACTAGATATTGCATAGTGAATTCAATTACCATTTTCATTGTGTTTAATTACAGATAAATCTATGTCCAGACAGATTTCCTATACAGATTCCTTTTCTTAATAACATGAGATATTTCCAAATGATTTTGGAAATCAATATTTCTCATTGTTATCAGTCCTATTCTCTGGGGCTATGTCGATTGAACTGTGGTTAAACAACTGATGTTAATACTCAAGTGTAAATACTGCAATTGACATGACTTGGTTTGGATGCTTCTGCTATTAAGATATAACAAAAGATTTGAAGATATAACAAAATGTTCAAAAGACAAAGCAGGCCTCCGTCAGTCTTGAGAGACTATGGTATTGTGCTCGGCGCTGCATACGCTGCATGCGAAGCACGAAAGCCTGGGTTGGATTGTTATGGAGGATAGGCTGTTACCCAAGCAGCAAATCCCCCCTCTCCATGCAACTGAATTAGTCCAATGGAAAGGCAGAGCCGATACAATTGGATCCAGCTGACAAAGTTTTCCAAAAATGGATGAGTCCTGCTCACATTACAGTTGCAACCAGACTAATGAAAGTTGACCTTACTATGATCCGAATTAATGGCTGCAATCCTAAAAACTTTCCTGGGAGTAAAACCCACTGAACACAATGGAGCTTACTTTTGAGTAGACATGATTAGGATTGTGCTCCAATTTTCTTTGTTTTCATGTTCCAACAGTCTGAACTCTAAAATAGGGAGAATTGAAAGAGAAATCAAATTCTTCCTAAATGTTCAGCTTCCAGGACATGCTCCAGAGGGAACTCTCCATTGCTTTCTACTGGACTGGCCTCCAAAGAAATGTCTACAGAATTGCTGTCAGTTCTAAATCTGCTTCAAAGGGAGCCAGAGGATTCCCTTCCCCTGCACTGTTTTTAGAGTGACGGCATCAGTGGAGTGACAGCGAGAAGCCACCCTTCTCTTTCCCATCTTGACCCAGCCAGGCCTTTCAAGCAGGTTTCTCTATTCAGAATAGATTTCTCTACGGCAGGCCGATCAGGAGGATTAAAGAGCAATTAAAGCCAATAAATTATCTGCCTAAAACATTTTTTCAAAGTGTCCGCTGTACTGAAGCAAAGTCGCTGTCGCTTCATTTCCCCTGTGAAGGGGGATCAAGGCAGATCAAACACCCTGAGACCTACTGACCTGCTCCTCCTTCTCCTCAACACAGGACTCACAGCAGCCTGCAGAAAGCGACTCTGCTTCACCCACACCTCTGAGCGAATTAAATCAATCTTCTCCTCGGGAAGGGATTTGAGCTTTAGAAAACACAGTGGATGCCTTTAAAGCTGGAAGAAAGCTCAGGCCACTGCCCTGCACCCCCTAGGGTCTGACCCAGAAGCAAGAGCAAGGAGAGTTACAAATAGGCCAGACTGTTTGCCCTCCCGCACACATGAACATTTCCTGTTTTATCTTCTCATTCAATACAATTGTGCCTCATTTTCCTAAGGTTGTCCAGCTTCTCCCCATTTAACAGATCAGTGCAGTCTTTCCAGCACTTTTCCTCACTGCTGGCAACAATGCAGCTCATAACAAAACATTGAGCTATCATGTATATTTTGTCTACCATTTTTTCTGTACCAGTGGAGGTTTCCCACATTCATCTTAATTATACTGGAATATTACATTTTGATAATAGTGTTTTAGGTGCTGTAAAACAAGCACTGTTGTTGAAAATGGATTTTAAAATGTTTCAGTCGCAGGCATGAGACCTGGTCCAAGATATTTTGGTGCCTTAGGCAGAAAATCCAAATGGCAGCCCATTCCTGCTCAGAAATACAGAGCATAATTTGCCAACAGATCTCCTTGCTTGAAAAATTGGGAGCATCATAAGAGCATGATGGGCAATGCAGCCCATTGACAAGGCAAAATATTGTGAGCTGGCTCTGTTTGGAGTCAGATGAATATTTCAGTACTCACACAGCTTGGAATATTAAAATATTCCAATAAATTTTTATATTTAAATGGGAATTTATGTTAGCTCTCTCCGTGCCCTTTTGCGTGCATGTTCCCCAAGAGGCTGTCTAGGAAATGAGTTTCCTGGCAGGAATGTTTGTGGAAAGATTAAATTTTAAGCAAATGTCACAAAGTATTAACTGAGAAGTCATTCTTAAATTTACAAAACTGGCTTTAGGAATCTGTACAGCTGCAATGGATAGGATTATTATGTGACCTATGAGTCCAATCAACACTGAACAACATGGCTCAAATTTGAATTCATACAATAGATTCCAAACCTTGTTATATAAAACTCCTCATTGTCTGAATCCACTCTGCAGTCCTTGTGTAACCTGCATCAATGTAGGCCTCTGGAAATGGCACCCCTGCTTTCCCAAATGCATGACCTATATGGTATGAGACTTCCTTATATTACCTGGCATATAAATAAGGTTTGCTGCAACTGTGCTACCCTTTCTTCTAACTTTTAAAATTGGGGAGAGGTTGGCTTTGTCGAAGATATGTTGACTTCTACTGGAAGGATTAGATCTTCTCTTATCTGAAATGTCAGAGAGATGGAAACAATGATAAAGTGTATTCTGTACTCTAGAGTTGATAAGAATTGATAGCAAAAGAACTTTAAATGCTACAACAGTCTTGACCCACTTCTCCATTTTGCACAGACCACCCTGCATGGCACAGTGGGGATGGGGAGGGGCCATCTGCACACTACAGTGAAGCTCCCTACAAAACTCAGTGCTTTGCACCCCTCTAGCTACACCACTGGCTGTAAGTCACAGTAGAGAATGTTTGGGTTCCTGTTCTTTGAATGACATTGATAAGGAAGCATCTATAACTTTTTGAATTTTACAGGTTATAGTCTCCAAAAAAAAGACCACCAAGTTCTGCCTGTTATGTTTGAAATGTCCTCTCTTTGGATTCTACAATAATATGGATTTTCCTTTCACACTTTCTTTTTCATTTAATGTCACCTATATTAATATGGATTACATCAGGCTTGTCCAACAAGAGGCTTGAAGGCTGTATTTGGCTTAGAAAGCCCATAGATGCGGCCCTCGGGGCCCCAGGTTGGACAAGTCTGGATTATATGATTCAAAACAAAAAATGCATAAAAATATTTTAGCATGAATCCAGTCCTTCTTTTTGTTTCTTTCCAATTATTTGACAGTTTGAAGGCCTTTTATGACGCATAGGTTTTATTATTTCAGACCAAATGAGAAATATGGGAATAATATTATGTAAGTCTGCAGTATTAAATAATTATCTGCCAGAACAGTACCAGCGGAAATGTTCTTTTGTCAAGGACCCAACAAACCTGTTGACCTTGTTTATGACATGAGATTGATGAGTGGACACTCCTTGGGAAGCCAGTCATATCTTGGGGATCCCCAGGAACAGCCTGAGCAAGAAGCACATAGAAGGTTGTAGGGAAAGAAATGAGGCAGAGACCACTAGAGTTGCAGGAAATTATTCTGCTCAGTAGTACACCAAACTGCCTAGGCCAATTCACAGTTAAAATTTAAAATTGGGGGCAATCACAGCCCTCTACAGCAGTGTTTCTCAAAGTGGGGGTCGAGACCCCTTTGGGGGTCACCTGGAGCTTTCCTGGGGGTCGCCTAAAGATCCCTGGTGCAGGGGGCCAGTTGGGAAGACCTGGCAGAAACGCTGGAGCCGCTGCGGCTGGAAGGAGTTCAGAAGGAGCCTCTGAGCTGGTGTGAGTCCGATGTGGAGCCTTGTGGGTGGGGAGGTGCCCAACACACTCACCACAGACAGCAGCCTCCTCCTCCCTCCCCGCAGATCCTCAGTGCACCTGTGGGCTGAGAGTGAAACACGCTGAGGTGTGAGCGTGGTGTGAGCAAGGCGCCCCGCTTGTGCGCCAACTGTTGTGCCCTGCTCCTTGTGCTCTACTCAAAAGTAAGCCCCTTCAATGTTGTTGTTCATGATAAGTGAATGGGACTTACTCCCAGGAAAGTGCTAGGATTGCAGCCTTAGAGTCCAGTTCTATGCATGTCTATTCAGAGGTCAGTCCCATGATAGGGAATGGGACTTACTCCCAGGAAACAGTGGCTGGCTCTGCTGCCTGAGATCCCAATCCTATGGAAGTCTTCTCAGATATCAGTCCCATGATAGTGAATGGGGCTACTCCCACAAAACAGTGGCTGGCTGTGCGGCATGAGATCCCAATCCTATGGAGGTCTCCTAAGAAGTCAGTCCCATGATAGTGAATGGGGCTACTCCCAGGGAACTGCTGGCACGGCTGCCTGAGATCCCAATGCTATGGAGGTCTCTCAGAAGTTAGTCCCATGATAGTGAATGGGGCTTACTCACAGGAAAGTGCTAGGATTGCAGCCTTAGAGCCCAATTCTATGCATGTGTACTCCGAAGTCATTCCCATTGAGTTCAGTGAGGTTTACTCCCAGGAAAGTGTGCATAGCACTGCAGCAGTAGCAACAAAAATAATTTTATGGTTGGGGGTCCCCACAACATGAGGAACTTATAAAGGGGTCACGGCATTAGGAAGATTGAGAACCACTGCTGTACAGTAACCTTTCACTTCAACAGAATATGCAATGGAAATCAGTTACAATGTGCCATTTGAACAGCGTGGTTGTTTCAGATTCTGTACTCTTGTCCTGTGGGAAACATGAGTTATCAGAAGATGGGTGGTCTTCATCCAGTGCCTACAGCACCTCACTGAATTCTGTCAGGAGAGCTGAGCTCTCTTACCAGCTTTACCGCTGAGGTTTTGTGCAGTTATTTGAGCTTATTTCATTTACTTTCTACTTATTTCATTATTAACCTTCCCTGATCTATCTGATGTAAATTTAAATTGAAAAGGGGATTGAGAATTAGATTCTCCTTGTTGCTTTCTCTGTTCCATATAGACCAAGTTTACAATGCTCACAAATATGTGCAAGCTTTTGATGAACATAGGGCTCTTCTTCTCGCAGACTGTTCAATCATACTGTTGTTTTTCTTATACATCCAGTCCAAAGCACTCTTTATGTGGAGCTCAAAACATGACATTTTTAATTATAAACACCAGTTGGTCCAAATACAGTAGAAAAATATTAGTCTGTAATTTTTATTCTGGGAGACCCTGGTGTCCTGGCTTCAAGACTGAAGTTAAATGATACATCCAAGAGGATGAATTGATAGCTGTAAGAAAAGAAACCCATGAGTGAGAGTTCTTTGGCTCTGATGTGGCAGTATCTGTGTTATAGTAAGTCTGGATTCTGGTGCAGAAATTATCTTCCTGGGAATTTCAACTATTATTTTTAAGATAAGCAGTTTCCAATCCTGCCAGTTGGGCAAAAATCTTGATAAATGTACAGATAGCATTTATGGGCTAAAGGTCTTGAAATGCCAGGATGCTATGGGCAATTTTCACTACAGCAATATATCCCATAATGCCAATTCCTTTAGTGCTGTTTCATGATAGTGCTTTTTGTCCTCATTGTGATTGACAGCTACTGTATGAGAGCAGAGCATTATGTCGCTTGAGGCCAGTCAGAGCCAGTTTACAGCGTATTGCACTATTTCCAGGAGGTATTGAGGTATACTCTTATTCAGACTGGTTGTAAGCAAAAAAACAGAGAGGGGCAGTGGCATCCAGGCATACGGAGCATGCTTCGACAGACTGTAGTTTGTAGAACCTAAAGATGGAGTTATAGAATCTAAAGATAACAGTACATAGGCTCGTTCTTATTCTTCTTCCCCTAAGAGGTAACCTATAGCTTCATGTGAGTGATTGGATGTTACCAGATGCAGTGAGATCTAGAATCTGATGCAAAATTAATATTAAGGCCCTAAGACTAGGGTTATGTATTACTAGAACTAGTATTCTGGCAGCACAAGGCCCTTCTTGGTTGTGTGAAAGCTGGGCCATCATCACATACTTCCAGGGAGCAGCTTCAAATGGGAGGCACACGATGCACACAACAGCAGCTTCTGAAGCCTCCATTGGCACTGGGAAATTGACAGCAAAAGCATGCCTTGGGTGGGGAGGGCAAGAAGAGTTTCGGGGCTGCAAGTGGGAGGAGGGGGTAGATCTTGATGTCTTCTTTTCTCTCCTCAGATGCATAGCTGGTATAAATCTGAGGAGACCCAAAGGTGATCAGATAACCTGCCAGGAAGTAAGTAAAAAAATGTTCTTGTTCCCTTCTGGTTGTCTAGTTTCCCCCATTGAATCAATCACATAATGGTATTCAATCTGTGGCTGCATTAGCACCTATGGAGGGGGACAGGATTGGGCAGTATTTGTAGAGTAATGCCAAGTGTTCAAAGTGTTTCCTGCATATAACCCTTACAATGATTCTGTAAATAAGTATTATTCCTATCCCCACATGGGAGGGGGTGGTTTGAGTATAAAGCCACCCACAATACAATCCTAGGTAGATTTACTCAGTAGTAAGTCCTATGCTGTTCAATTAGGCTTATTGTTTAATTAGACTTAAAAGTGTGCAGAGGAATGCAGCCTTTAGTGCCTTAAAGGCAGGGATGAGAATTGAGCTGGGAGCGCCCTGAATGGCAGCATCATCGTTGTGCTGCTCCAGCTTCCAATCAAATCAAAGTGAGCAACTAAAAATGCACCACAAACCTTTTACAGGTATAACAAAGTTTCCCCTACAATAGTTAGTTTTGTGAGATTGAAATGGCAGCAGTTTGTTGGTGATGTGTGAGTAAAGCAGACTCTCAAAGAAGAAGCTGTCACCAAAGAAACCACATGTCATCTTGAGTAGACACTCCTTTTACTGAGCAAATATGAAGGAAATAGCCCAATCCCTTCCTGTCATTGAAGCCAGGGTTGTCTTGGCTGGAGGAAATTGAAATGGCTCACCCATTAGGTATGGCTGGCATTTCTACATGACTCTGTCTCTGCACAGAATGACACTGGCAAAAACTGGAATCAAACAGAGCCTCCATCTAATGTCAAGGATTCCCTTGGACAATTTAAATGCACATATTTAGAAGAGTCATATCCTCCTCCATGGAACATCTCTCTCTCTCTCTCTCTCTCTCTCTCTCACACACACACACACACACACACACACACACACAAACAACCTAAAGATCAAAGATAATGTGATTGCTGTCCTTTGGAGAAAAGAATGTCTGGGTAACAGGTGTGTCAAAAAAGAAGCTCCAGACTGCCAGTTGGATTTGGCACCCAGAAAATGTCACTCAGCAGCTGGGACATCAACTACTCTCTCAAGGGTTTGCATTTGACACATCAGAATTTCATTTTGCAGGGCTAGAAATGTGAAAAATCAAGAAATGAGGAGCTCTGGGAAGGATACTGTCAGTGAGGAGATCTAGGGATCCAGGCTGCCTTCAAGGAATTTTCTGGAAGAACCAAACTGCACTGAGTGACTGGAGGAAATGAAGATTTTGAGACCTTTAGTTCAGGTATGCAAGTAAATCCACAAAATTACTAGCCTGCAAAGAGTATGTGCCAATACACAAACAAATCAAAACAAAACCAAGGCATATTGATTGAAGGGATATGCAACAGGCATAAAACATGGCTTTCCATGTGGCTTTCATATGCAACAGGCATAAAACACGGCTTTCCAGCCTAATCATCCAGTGAGTGGAAGATCCATACATGTCTGAATTGCAGGTGGGAGCCTTTCCCTGCAGAACATCTGGATCTTGGCAAAATTCCCTCTTCTACACAAAAGGACACACAGTCTTCTTTCTAACGCAGAGGTCTCTAAATTTTTCAGACAGAGGGCCACAACAAATACCTGGCACAGTGTCAAGGGCCAGAAAAAATATAAATATTAAAATTAAATAAGTGCATTAGAGATGGATCTTAGATGAATGAATAAATGAGCCCTTGGGAAATGATTAAATGGGCTCAGGAATGAATGAATGAATGAATGAATGAATGAATGAATGAAATTTCCAGGATTTCTCCAAGCACCAATACACATCACAGAAATAAAGCATATACTCAAATAGATCCCTTTTCCCCACCTTTTAAGGCCCTCAGCAGAACAAAAAATATTTCTGTTTTTGGGGAAAACAAGGAAGAGATTTTTAAAGCCCTCAAAACACCCTCCGGACATGACCAGAGCACAGCTCCAGTTGTGTTTGGTCAAATGGGCCAGAAGCTTGCATGGACCAGAAGACGGCCTCAGGCCAGATAGAGGGTGGCTATGGGCCACATCTGACCCCCTCCTCCCTTTCTGGGGCTTGGAGACCTCTGCTGTAGCTGGACATCCTGTTGTTGAGTGAATGACAGCTACCAGCCATTGTTGACAACATGTTGCATTAAGCTTGTTCTACACACCTATACAAGCAACATTTGTTTATTTCGTTCATGCATTCATTCTGTTTTATAGTCCCAAGGGCTTTCCCAGTGCCACCTTGGGGCCTGCTTACAGGAGAAAGGCATGATAGAAATTCAATGAACGAAGAAAGGAAGAAAGGAAGAAAGGAAGAAAGAAAGAAAGAAAGAAAGAAAGAAAGAAAGAAAGAAAGAAAGAAAGAAAGAAAGAAAGAAAGAAAGAAAGATCTATCGAATGACATTAATTTTAATATCAGAAAACAGTGCTATGCCAACAGGCTTATTCAGCCAAAATATCCTTTCCTTGGCTTGCCAGCTGTATTCTTGCGGCACTGCTGATGGGGAAGGCCTGAGATATCAGGGAGTGGGGGAGCCTTGAATTTGGTCAGCCCATGATGGACCAGCAAGTCATTGCTAGCCATTGGCAATTTTACACCACCCTGTTTTGACTGCATGACAACTGAACTTGTAAAGGAAGATCAGACACTCCTCAGGTTACGCAGAGCAAGGATAGAAACAATATTTGTCTAAGGGCAACTCATTCCATCCGCATTGGCAGCTAACTTGGAAATATTTGTACTCATCACCACCCTACAACACCGGAGGGTAAGAACAGCCTCTCTTGGGTGGACTTGAACAGACAGTGTTCTTCAGCTATGCCAACAGCCTGTCACCCAAGAGCAGTCACTCTACCCTGTGGACTCCTCATCTTCTCCCTGCACATCTGGCTGCACTGCCTCAAGCAGGCCACCATCTTTTTTATTTATACCAAAGTTCTGATCCACTAGAGAACAGTAATAAAAGACAGTTTGGGCAGCAATAACAATAATAATATATTTTTAAAAAATCATAAGACCTCTCAGAGTACTGATAGAAAGTGAATGTTTTTCCACATCTCTTGAAAGGTCCTGTTAAATGAACTTGCTGAGCTGTCCTAAGGAGAGAGCTCCATATATAGAAGACTTTCACTGAGGCAACTACTTCTGGTTTCTTCATTGCTGCTTCCCATCTTCTCCTTCCCCTTCAAATCATAGGTGTGGAACATCCTTGCCCGTTTCTAGGTTCTCCATACATCTGATTAATCACAAGATATGTCTAGTTACTTCTGTGCTGGGCAGAAGGCTGATTCCTGTACTCTGATTTTCTGTCCTGGTTCATGTGCAATCCTAACCATGTCTACTCAAAAGTAAGCCCCATTGTGCTCAACGGAAGGTGCCATTAGGATTGTAGTTAGATGCATACCTATCAGTTTACCTCTGGCTCCTATCGATTGGCTTGGGAGGGGTGGAGGCTGTGGTTGAATAAAGAATGTGTGCATCGTGTCTGGCCAGACTTCTCACCCGCACTCCCCACCCATCTTCCAGGAAAGGGATCTGCCAAATGGGTAAACCACCATATCCCAAATCCTGTGTCGTCTGGAAGTGGAATGCGGAGGGGGGGGAGTCATCCCAATAATAATAATAATAATAATAATAATAATAATAATAATAATAATGCATTGGATAGATAGAAAGAAAGTCTCTCTACATCAGGGAATCGTGTGTGTGTGTGTGTGTGTGTGTGTGTGTGTGTGTCCATACATACACAAAGGTATCTACATATGTCCAGTATGTATGCATTTATCGATAGGGGAGATTTCTGAGTTTGAAGGCCTTCTCCAACAGAGTGTCTTCTATACAGTGGCTTAAATTGGTCTTCTGAGTATGGTCTTCTAGGCTACCGCAAGAGCTGCCTTCCTGACTCCCTCCACCACTTGCCTCTTGAGCAGGGTGACCTCTTCTCCAGGAATGTCCTCTTTTTTATCTTTGCGTCCTGAAGAAAAAATCTTCCTTGCCCTCCTTTTCTTTATGAGCAGGCAGCATGTAGCCTTTTGTCATTAATAAATTATATGTAATAAATTACAAGTAACAGTTTTAATTTGAATAATTAGTAAGATATTGTTTAAATGAACCACATGAAAGCCATATATAATTAACTTTTATTATGTCCTACATTTTTCTTGCGTGTCCTACTTTAGGGGGAGCTCGTTCTTTTTTGTGCTTATGATATCTGGTCACCCTGCACTTTGGGAAGTTGTCTGTCTGTCTGTCTGTCTGTCTGCCTGTCATTTCTTTGAAGGGGACCGGATTTCAAGCGTGGTCCTTCATTAAGCTGGAGCCAATCCACCCGTCCTGTCAAGAAGGGGTTGGATCCAGGGGGCTGACAGGTCATCCGGAGGGTCTCTTCTTCGCTGTCTGCTTGTTGTAGCTGCTGCTGCTGCTGCTGAAGACCAAGACCAGACCTGCCTGGGCTCTGATCCCTTCCTCTGGCCATTCTCCACCGGCCCTCTGTCCAGCTCTTCCGGTTTGTCTGTGGGATTTAAATTGGGATGGGTGGTGGTGAGGCAGAGCCTCGTTGGAGTCCTATGTTAGAGAGGCTCTGCCTCACCTGCTTCCCCACCCACTGCACGCAGTGGCGTAGCTAGAGGGGGCGGTGGAATCAGTCTTGGAGAGAGCCTCACTCCTTCGGAGCCATTCCAGGCTGGGGAAGCAAACTTATGGCTCCGTTTTGCTCCCCCAGCCTGGAATGGCTCTGAAGGGGTGAGGCTCCCTCCAAGACTGACTCCTTCACCCCCTCCAGCTATGCCACTGCAGCCCCCCAACACTGTATTCATAGAACGTTAAGGCCCCGTTCCATCCATAGAACGTTCATCTCCACAACGTTCCATCCATAGAACCTTCAGCCCCCCAACGTTCCACCCGTAGGAGGACCCGCGTCCTGGCACTCCCAGACCGCCACGTCGGGTTCTCCCCAATCCTTGTGGGAACCTGAGCTCTACTGGCGGAGGTTCCCAATCCCAGGCACACGTGCAGGCCTTCACGGGCTGGGCACAAGCGAGCCTCGTTCCCCTGCCTGGAGGAGCGTCCGACGAAAGTGTGCTGCGGATCGGGGAGCTCCTGCACTGAGTCCCGCGGACGGCTCCGAGGGGATCTCGGTTGCTGCGCCGGTCAGAAGAGCACTGGTTTCCCGGGACTGTTGTTCCGGCCTTGATGGAGCCAACTGAACCCAATCTGGCCTCTGCTCGAGGTAAACCCACCGGGCAGCGGCCCAGGCAGCAGCCGAAGCCCAAGGGTGCTGGTTGACGGCCTCTGGAGGAGACGCAGCCAGTGTCCGAGCCTTTCGACGGCGGGGCCTATGAAGATCCACCCAGGGTTGGAAGAAGATGGTGGCGTAGCTAGAGGGGGGAACCCTTGAGTTTTGCAGGGAGCCTTACCGCAAAGGAGCCTCCCTCCCATTCAGAGCCAGGCCTGAGCATCCCTTTGGCTGCCCCCACCTGGAATGGCTCCCTCTAAGGAGAATGGGGCTCTTTGCACACCCTGGTGAATTTCCCTGCAAAATCCACTGCTTTGCACCCCCTCTAGCTACGCCACTGAAGGGGACACTCCCTGCCGCAGAAGCATCGACATGCTTTTTTTCTCAGAATCAAGTCCCATTGATTGGGATCTATCAATTGATGGTTGTAAAGCGGTATCTAAATACTGTTGGTCGATCGATCGATCGATTGATCAAAGGGACTTACTCCCGAGGAAATGTGCCAGACTTGTCATTTCCCTGTTTCTTTCATTCACTTAGAGCACAATCCTAACCATGTCTACTCAAAAGTAAGCCCCATTGTGTTCAATGAGTCTTACTCCCACGAAGGTGTCTTTAGGATTGCAGCTATACTCACTCATGTGACCATTTGGTGCAATCCTAAAGACAATTTCCTGGGATTAAGACCATTGAACACAATGGGGCTTACTTTTGAGTAGACATGGTTAGGATTGTGCTCCACATGTCATAACAAAAAGGACAGGTCCCTCCAAAATGTAGAACATCCAAGAAAAAATGACAATACTGAATGCTGTAAAAACTAAAACCACTCATATATAGTGTTTTCATATGGTTTCCGTAATTTATATTACTTATTAGTAAATTGTAAATTGTTATATGTAATTTATTACATATAATTTATGAACTACAAGAAGGCTACAGGCTGCCTACTCACAAAGAAATGGAGGACAAGGAAAAATGTTTCCAGGACACAAGGCTAAAATCCAGGATATGTCCTGGAAAAAGAGGACAGATGGTCACCTCACTCACTCATTCATGTCATAACCAAAAAAGGACTGGTTCCTCCAAAATGTAGGACACCCAAGAAAAAAATGACAATATAAAAGCTATAACCACAAAAATATAGTGTTTTCATATAGTTAATTTAACTCCATGTTACTTATTAATAAATTTTAAACTATTAATTATGACATATAATTTATGAAATACGAGAAGTCTACAGGCTGCCTGCTTACAAAGATATGGAGGACAAGGAAGTTTTTTCCCAGGACACAAGGATAAAATCCAGGACATGTCCTGGGAAAAGGGGAGAGATGGTCACTCTCTCACTCACTCACTCACTCACACTTGTAAGTTTTCCTAGAAGCTGAAATGCCCCCTTGACCAGCGACGTGCCCCTTCCCTTCCCTGTGCAAACGACCTCCTCTTCTGCCCTCGACGTGGGGTCCCTTGTTGCGGATTTCCAGGAAAGCGGGCCTTTAATCCGCCCTCTCACCCCTTGACCTGCCTTCCTTAAGGAGCTTTTGAAAGGCTCCTTTACAACCAGGGAGAAAAGGCCGTTTCCTTTCGGGACCAGCCAGAGCAGGAGATGCTGCGGCTTAAAACAAAGCGGGCTGCGCGGAGGTCCGCCCCGTCCAGTCCAGGCCCTGTTGTTTGCAGCCAGGAAGGTGCTGCTGGTCGAGATGCTTCCCTGAGTGGGTGGGAGACTGTCGGGCAAAGTTTGGATTCAGGAAGCTGGACGGGCTGCAGTGGAAGGAGGGGGAGGCAGAGCAAGACAAGCTGGGTGGCGTAGCCGGGGGGCAAAGCATTGGGTCTTGCAGGGAGTCTCAGGGCAGCGTGCAGGCTCCGAAGGGGAGGGAGAGGGACCGCCTGCACGCTGCCCTGAGACTCCCTGCAAGACCCAATGCTTTGCCCTCTCCCCAGCTACGCCACTGGACAAGTCACAAAACTAGTGTTTGAACCACCCATTTCCGTCGAGGCACCGGATTTTCAGGTTGAATCCTAAGCATGTCTACTCAGAAGTAAGTCCCATCCAGTTCTATGGGACTTACTGTCAGGAAAGTGTGTATAGGATTGCAGCCTAAGTGATAAAATGAGGGGAATCTGAAAAGGGGGGGCAGAGATCAAGCAAGACTGAAACCCCCCCCCCCCAACTTGGCTGTCTGGGGACGAAGCCATTGGGAGCCAAACATATGATCTTTCTTTTGGGTGACATAGAGCACTATCCTAATCATGTCTACTCAAAAACAAGTCCCATTGTGTTGAATGGGTCTTACTCTCGGGAAAGTCTCTTTAGGATTGCAGTAATAAGCAGGCTCCGCCACCAGCAGATTCAGTGCAAGGCCACCAAACATGCTTGCATTGCAGGATGCGATCCACTCTGCAAACCCAGGTGAGAGTAAGGGCCCGATCCTATCATACTTTCCAGCACCGACGCAGCAAAAACAATGAGGTGTACCCTGGATCCAGGGTGACCATATGTCTCCCTTTTTCCAGGACATGTCCAGGATTTTAGCCTTGTGTCCTGGAAAAGAACTTCAGTGTCCTTCTTTTCCTTGTAAGCGGGAAGCATGTAGCCTTCTTGAAATTAATAAATTATATTTCATAAATTGTATTTAACAGTTTAAATTAATATTATTTATTTTTATTAATTATTATTAAATTTATATTAAAACTAAAAATATGTAATTAATATTATTAATATTAAGTAGTATAGTAATAAATAATATAGTGTTTAAAATAAGCACATGAAAGAAATATATGAGTGTTTTTAATTTTTGTTTTGGCTGCAATCCTAAACACACTTTTATCTCAGAGTAAGCCTCACTGATTATAATGGGACTTACTTCTGTGTAGACACGTACAGGATTAGGCTCTTTATCATATTCTACATTTTTCTTTTAGCAGAAATATTCTACATTTTTCATTTAGCAGAGGCTGGACGAGCACCTGTCGGGGATGCTCTAGGGGGATTTCCTGCTGCAGGCAGGGGGTTGGACTAGATGACCTACTAGGTCCCTTCCAACTCTATGATTCTATGATTCTTGTGTGTGCTTCATGGGGGGGGGGGTGGCGGCTTGTCATCTTTTTTTTTGTTATGGCATATGGTCACCCTGCCATATATCATAACTGCAAAAGAGGCCAATCCCTCCCCAAATGTAGGACACCCAAGCAAAATGTAGGACATGACCAAATAAAAGCTAAAAAATTCATATGCATTGCTTATGGGGTTGATTTAAACACTGTGTTACTTATTATTGGATTTAAAACCACTGCATATAATTTGGTACATAGAATTTGAACACAATCTTAATTAACCATGCCTGCTCAGAAGTAAAGCCCATTGTGTTGAATAGGTCTTACTCCCAGGAAAGTTTGTTTAGGATTGCGGCCTTAATTAATTACAAGAAGGCTGTGTGCTGCCTGCCCTCAAGAAAAGGGCGATAATGAAAATTTTTCAAGAACTTGTCCTAAAAAATAGAAGACATGTCCTGGGAAAGGAGGGACATATGGTCACCTGGCTTGAGCCTGCGGTAGGGAGGTGGTCTGATTGAGGTTCTGATTGAGGTTGACCTGGCACTGGGAAGTTGGCTAGGATTTGGCCCACTTCCCTTTCCTGGAAGAAACTGGGCTGCACTGCGTTTACAGGCCTGTCAATGGGACTGAGCCAGAGTGTAAATGAGATGAAGTGCCATCACTTGGGCCGCTTTCTTGGGCTTGCTCACGAGTAAGTGAGCCCAGAAAAGGCTGCAGCCACACAGACCTGCCACGGTTTCACCTGATGGCTTGGCTAGAGGGGGGCTGAGCAGTCTATCTTGGGGGGGGATCCTCACCCCTTGGAAGCCACTCCAGGCTGGGGGAGCAGAAGTGGCAAATGGATGGAAAGTTGGAGGGTTGAAGGTTCTGGGGATGGAAGGTTCGGGGCTGAACGTTCTATGGATGGAACGTTAGAGGGCTGAAGATTCTACGGATGGAACGTTGGGGGGTTGAACGTTCTGAGTGGGAAGCAGCTGTAGTGGCGTAGCTAGAGGGGGCGGAGCACTCAGAATTGGAGGGAGTCTCACCCCTTCGGTGCCATTCCAGGCTCGGTTTTGCTCCCCCTCTCCTGGAATGTCTCCGAAGGGGTGAGACTTCCTCCAAGCCTGGGTGCTCCGCCCCCTCTAGCTACGCCACCACTGGTCAGAAGGAGCGCAAAGCACAAAGTTCTGCAGGCGCCTAACCGTGCAGTGCGAGCTGCGCTGTGCTGGGCAGGGGAAGCAAATCGGAGGCATCCGAAGGGGCGGGGATGGAGCGCTCAGGCGCCTGCAGAACTCAGCGCTTTGCCCCCTCTGCGGCTACGCCACCGTCCCCCGCCCCAACCCCTCCGAGAGGCAGCCTTTTCCCGACGACCCGGCAGTGCAGCCCCCCTTCCCTCCCGCCTGACCCTCGCATTGAAGCCGGGCTTTCGACCGCGGAGGCTCAGCGGACCAGATCCTGCCCCTTCTGATCTGCGAGCTGCGAAGAGAGAGGGAGTCGCGGTTCATTCCCCGCAAAGAAAAGGAAAGCACCCAGGGCTGCCTCTGCCAGGGTCGCCTGTGACGCCCAGCCATGAATATTGCATTAGATGCCTCCACAACCAAGACAGTGCCCGACGGCTGGGCTGCCCCGACGGTGCCTCCTTCTCCTGGGCTTCTTCAGTGGCGTAGCCAGAGGGGGGCAAAGCACTCAGTTTTGCAGGGAGCTTCACCGCAGTGTGCAAGGGCTCTTCAGAGCCATTTGCTCCGAAAGGGAAAGGGAGAGGAGGGAATCCTTGCAGATGCGGTGAGGCTCCCTGCAAAACTTAGTGATGAAAAATTGAACATCCAGTCACCAGTAGCGGTGGCGTAGCTAGAGGGGGCAGCTGTCTTGGAGGGAGTCTCACCCCTTCGGAGCCATTCCAGGCAGTGGGGAGCAAAACGGAGCTCCGAAGGGGTGAGGCTCCCTCGAAGACTGACTGCTCCGCCCCCCTCTAGCTACTCCACCAAGGCTCAGAGCGCGATCCACAACCAATTAAGCCAACCTGGAGACGTCAAACCCATCATTTCAGTCTTCGAACCCCCCTTCCCTCCTCAAATCTGTTCTGAACCCGCTACTCCAAAAACGGAAGCTTCATCCGTTGGTTCCAAATATTTCTGTCCTTCTGACGCTGTTAGGCTGAAATCCTAACCACACTTTCCTGGGACTAACTACTATTGGGGACTTACTTCTAAGTAGACATGCTGAGGATTGCACTGAAAGTCAGAAAGTTTTGTTTGGAAAGAAAGCCCTCCTGTTCAGTTCGCCCAACTTGAAAGTCGTTTAAAAACCACATTTGCCTGGATTGACATAACCTGGGATAAACTGACTCCTTCCTATCTCGCTTTTTAAAAATCATAAAATTTTATGTATCTTCTTTTTTAAAAAGCAGTTTTTTCATGACAACCTTCAACACGCATACTTGGAAATAAAGATTATTTTACTGGGATTGCTATCCTAAAGATACTTTTTTAGGAGTAAGACCCATTGAACATAATGAGGCTTTTGAGTAGATTGTGAGTAGATGTTTTAAGTAGATGATTAGGATTGTGCTCTGGAATTCACACCCACTAGTCATTAGGATGGCAGTGCAGATATATTATGCACTACCACCCTAGTGCATAAACTTACAAAACGTATATAATTTAGGCTGCAATCCTCCATCCTTGAACTTGGACGTAAGTCCCGTTGACTACAATGGGACTTTTGAATAGACATGCATAGGATTGGATTCTAAATCTGCAGCAAGGCATAGCAAATGAGAATGTAATTTGAATGTTAAAACCTATATAAAGTGAGATCACCGTGAAATATTCTGTTTAATATGCTTCACTGTCGGTATGTGGCTACGAAAAGCAGACAAGGATGGAAACTGTGTGCAAACCTAAAATTGTAAGATCCTCCTGCGCTCAATCCTAAGTACCAACAGAGTTTACGAAGCAAGCTGATCCTAAACAGAGAGCACAATCCTAACCATGTCTACTCAAAAGGAAGTCCCATTGTGTTCCATAGGCCTTACTCCCTGGAAAATGTCTTTAGGATTGCAGCCTAAGTCATGCCCTCGGAAGCAAAATTCCACCATGTTGAATGGGAAGCATTAGCAGCGTGATGGAGATTAGCTCCTTCTATTCAGGATGGAGAATCTTCAGGGATTAGAAGTAGCAAAACACGGGGTAATTCAGTGGGGTGTGAGGGGGGCGGCGTTGGGGACAAAACGCAAAATTAGGAGGCTTTGAAGATAATTGTGACAAGACACCTTCTGTGCTTCAATATTCTGCATGAATCTCGGATGGGAAACTGCTGAGAACAAAGGGGGAGAACTCTCTCTCTCTCTCTCTCTCTCTCTCTCTCTCTCTCACACACACACACACACACACACACACAAAACACTCACCCACTCAATGCCCACGATTGTAGTTCACAAGATCCTAGACTCAGGATGACCATACGTTCTCTTTTTTCCAGGACATGAACACTTTTTAGCCTTGTGTCCTGGGAAAAGAATCTTCATTGTCCTCTTTTTTTTCTTGTGAGCAGGCAGCATGTACCCTTCTTGTGCTTAATAAATTATTTGTAACAGTTTATATTTAGTAATAAGTAATGTAATGTTTAAAAATTAACTTACTGGAAGCAATATAGATGAGTGTTTTTAGGTTTCATTCTGTCATGTCCTACTTTTTTCCCTGAGTATCCTACATTTTGAGAGGCCTTTTCCTCTTTTTCGGTTATAAAACATGATCACCCTGTCCTAGACTCGATTCTGTGGAAGTCAAGAAGCGCTGCTCTGACTTCAGTCCTTCACCTTAGGATCGTGGGAGAATTTTTCCAGGCCGATCCTGAATGTGTTTCAGAGGAAACAAGTGACATCGATGTCCATAGGGAGTTCCTTAGGAATATGTTTAGGATTGCAGCTTTGGGGAATATGGTTGCCTCCAATAAACGACCTTTGGTGAGAGCCCCTCTTTTCTCCCTCTTGCTTCAAACTTGGAAAGGTTCGATCCTATGCAGTTCAGCTGTGCCAATAGGATTTGCATCGTGTCCATCGTTGGGTAGGACTGGGTCCTAAGTCACAATCCTACCCAACTTCCCACTGCCAGTGGAACCATAATGCAGCCCTGAAAAGGAGCAGAGGTGTCCTTACTTGAAAGAGGCCTTCTTGACTGATCCCCTTTTACAGGATGCAGCGCATACCTCGTTGGCAGTGGTGGAAAATTGGACAGGATTTGTCCCTAAGACTGTCTGAATCCACCTTCTCAAGACTGTACTGAAGCAGCCGTGCCAGTGGGGAGGCCTCTTTTGAACGTATTCTTTCCCCTTGTCTGGAGACTGCAATGGTGCTGGGAAGTTGGATAGGATCGGATGAATATTATTTCTGAATGAAGATGCGCATAGGATGGGACTGCGCGGATCACTGTGGCAAAGGACGCAGAATTTGGACCAGAGAGAAAGAGGAGTATTTACCTGTCCAGAAGGTGCTTGAATCAAAGGGCTCTTACTCAACTCTGGCCAAAGGAGTTCAAGCAGTGGCGTAGCTAGAGGGGAGGAACAGACAGGATTTGGAGGGAGTCTTACCCTTTTGGAGCCATTCCAGGTGGGGGAGCAAAACTCACCCCACCTGGAATGGCTCCAAAAGGGTGAGACTCCCTTCAAAACTTGACTGCTCTGCCCCCTCTAGCTACGCCACTAGGGCTTCTTCCTTGTTTTCTGCCAACCCGTTTACAGCGCCATCCATAGCCCTGTGGATTTCAGCCAGACCCCCCACCCACCCACGCAGACTGGGCTGGTCTGGGAATCTAGCTGAAACTGGACAGTTCATGTGAAGCAGATTCTCCTGCACGCCTAGACGGATTAAGAAATTACCAGGACCTGCCACAGCACCACATCCACACCTCTTCCACAATTCCTCCTTGTGTGAAGCGAGTGAGAGGGGCAGAGATCCCAAGCCAGGGTGGCGTAGCTAGATGGGGGTGCAAATCACACAGTCTTGGAGGGTTCCGTTTTGCACCCACAGCCTGGAATGGCTCTCAACGGATGGGGGACGAGGCTGCGGTGAGGCTCCCTGCAAAATCTAGTGCTTGGCACCCCCTCCAGCTACGCCACTGCCCGTTGTCCTTCTCAGGCTCCCCCTCCACAACTGAAGTACAATATTTTAAAAAATGGAAATAAATCGATTTGAAAAGTGCTAGAAATGTTTGGTGTTTTAATTTTTTTCAATTCTTATTTTTATTTTTGCATTGAAATATCTGGGCCCTTTTTGGAATTCCTGATTTTCCGAGATTCGAACGGAGAGATTTTTCTTCTCCTGAAACATCGGAGAAGCAAGACTTCCAAATCTGCCTATTTTGTGCCCAGGGTTTGAGCAAAATCCTAACCACGTCTACTCAAAAGTAAGCCCCATTGTGTTCAGTTGGTCTTGCTCCCAAGAAAGCGTTTTTGGGATTGCAGCCTAAAGACACTTTCTTGGGAGTAAGACCCACGGGGCTTTCTTTTGAGTAGACATGGTTAGGATTGTGGTCTATGGCATCTTTCCCCTGTTCCACTCGCATCACTGGAAGTGGGAAGGAGGAGAGCCTCAGCAGGACACACAAATCCCCAGCTCGCCTTTTCTGCTGGCCACGAAACAGCTGGGAAGCAACGCTGGGAGCCCATAAAAGTTGACGATCTGGTAGGGCTGCTGGAATTGGGATCTCGTCGTTAATGAGAACCAGAAGCGCTTTTCGTCCCAGCCGGGCGGAGGTGTAAATCCGGCGGAGTTTAGGCGAATTAGCTGCCTTGGTGGGAAGTCTGGGGCGAGATCCCTGGTCTCTTCCAGGTCTCCCTGCTAAGTCTCCGATGGGTGTAGGATTGCTGGGCTTCCCGTCGTGTTGTGTCTGTGAGGATTAGTTCTTCTGAGCCCTCGGAAAACACATGAAACTTTATGCCAGGCCTTGGAAAATGACAGGCAGAAGGAAGGCGAGGGGGGGGGGGGGGGAATGAAGGGCTTGTGCGATGGGGTCGCCTCGAAAGCGATGGGGTGGCCTCGGATCCCACCTCTCCGGCAGAGGGAAACTTCCGAGGGGTTCCAGCCAGGCAGGCGGGGGAAGCACCTCGGAGCAGACTGAGAGGTGAGGGCAGGGGCAGCCCCTGAGCCAGCCAGCCCCACGTCCTTCCTGCCAGATTCCAGCCTCGCTCCGCTTTTTAAAGGTGGTGAAAGGCGAGGTTACCTCGGGGGTCCCCCAGCTGGCTTGGGTTACAGTGTTGAACCAGCAGCCAGGCAGGATCCCTTCCAGCAGGCGAGCCTGGCCTGTTATTCCAAGATCCTTCCCGGCCAAACACTGGGTTTGCGCTGCGCCTGGTGCAAAGAAATCCGGCCTCGCAGGCAGTCAGGCAGACAGGCAGACAGAGACTGGCTTCCTGCCCCAAGGACAGGGTAGGATTTGGACTAAGGACACAATCCTATCCATGTTTACTCAGAGGTAAGTCCCATTGTGTTCAATGGGTCTTACTCCCAGGAAAGTATCTTTAGGATTGCAACCTAAGGGCCATCAGTCAGCCTTCCCAAGAGGAAGGCAACTCAGGATCCGCGCAGGGAATTCCACTGGAGACCTACCAAAGTGTAGGAAGGCCCGAAAAATGAAGTAATCTGGCCAGAAATGCAGAGAAGGGGGCCAAAATGAGGATAGGTAGATCTGAAGGTTGGAAAAAGGGGCCCACCTCTGGATCAGATCATATCCAGAAAGAAGGTGAGCAGAAGAAGAAACATGCGTCGACTATTTGCTGTCTGCGTTTGCCTTAACAGGGACATTTCCACATTTCCACCTTCTGCACTTGAATGAAGTTCTACACTTCTGTACTTGAATGAACCAGAAGCCAACTTTTGGTTCCTGATGTTTTCCCTTCTCTCATCCTTCCTGACTCACTTCTGCATCTGCTTGTGCAGGCATCGAGTTAATGGGGAAATGGTCTTTAATGCCAGTGTGTGTGCAGCGTCCTCCCTTCCTCCACACCTGCCCTCCTGGTAGGCTGGGTATAAGTGGTCGGGATGGGATGCCTAGATCATGGACAAAAACTGCAATCCTAAAGACACTTTCCTGGGAGTAAGACCCATTGAACACAATGGGGCTTACTTTTGAGTAGACGTGGTTAGGATTGTGCTCCAAGAGAGGTAGCTGTGTGCAGGAGGTGTCCAGGTAACGTGTGTTCGGTACCTGCGAGTATTAAAAGTGCAAGTCTGTTCCCCAGTAGCTGGAAAACACAACTGATGAATGCACCGCTGGGCCTGACTTTTGGCAGCGACAGGCCCGTCCTCTTGCACAGGAGGAATGCTCCATCCTAAAGTCGATGGTCCCATCGCAAGGCATTGATTGGAGGTGGGATGCCACCTTCTAGTCAGTAGAACTGGTGGCGTAGCTAGAGGGGGTGGAGCAGTCAGGTTTTGGAAGGAGTCTCACCCTTTTGGAGTCATTCCAGGTGGGGGGGGGGGGGGCAAAATGGTTCCATTTTGAAAAATGGCTCCATTTTGCTCCCCCCACCTGGAATGAATCCAAAAGGGTGAGACTCCCTCCAAAACCTGACTGCTCCACCCCCCTCTAGCTACGCCAATACAGATGCCCCATACAGTCTTGAACGCTGACAGTTATGGGCGATTTATGGGACTTGCACCCAGTTATGGGACTTCCAGTTGCTCCGTGGCTTTTACTAGACTGCAACCACAGGAAAGACAGGCTACAATTCTTACCTATAAGTAAGCTCCACTGGCTATAATGGGACTTACTTCTGCGTTGTCATGCATAGGATTGGGCTCAATCCTATGCATGATTATGTACTCCCAATCCAATAGGACTATGCACGACTACACAATCCCAGTCCATTTGGGTTTGAAAGAAATGTTCAGAGTTGTTTCGGAGGTAGATCCAAAGGCTGTGGCTAAGATAATTTAAAGTAACTTGTTGCCTTGAGAGCCTGTCCTGTGGCAGCAGCTGTTGTGATGTTCAGTGTGGATGTGATTCGCACCCACGACCTGGGAACATCCAGGAACATCCTATCCTCCAAGGATATGAATATTCTTTGACTCTTAGTTTCCCCAGACTCCTTCCCCCACCTGGCCTGAATTCTCTACCAACAAAGATGCAAAAAAATGCAGAAAAGTTTAGGGAAAGGAAAATTTAATCCGGTTCAGCCAGATTTGTTGCAAGCCAGCTATTTCCAGGACATCTTATTCCTGGAGGAGGGAGGGTTTGGACTTGATGAGGCTGTCCTTGTTCTTGTTTCCAGAGTGCCATGTCCAGGCTCCCTCAAAAACCAACTCTTCCGCCCCCCTCTAGCTATGCCACTGCTTGGGTCTGTTTTTGACTCTGTTTTGCGGGTGTTTACTGGGCTTGTTTGGCGCTGTCCCCCGCTGAGTGCTGGAGCACCAAGAATCCAGACTGCCTGGCAGAACCTGGCCCGGATCCGACCACTCCTGCCTGTGTAGTTCCTGCCCTTTCCCCTCTTCCCGAGCTTTCAGTTTCCAAAAGATCAGGGTGACTTCCGACTGTGTGTGATGGACAAGCCCAGCGAGAGCCTGGCCTATCTAATTGCCTCCATTACTCCTCACTTCCACCGTAACAGCCAGTATAAGTTGTGGGGAACAAGGTCAGAGGAGTCGTGATACAAATCGCCCTGCCTTTCGTCCGCCTGTAGCATGACAGTCCAGCATTTCCATCAGGTTTACAGTGCAAGCTACGCCATGCATGAAGTGGAAAGAGGGGGTCGGGTGACCAGATGTCACAAAAGGAAAAGAGGACGAGGCACCCCAAAATGTAATACATCCAAGGCAAATGTAGAACATGAAAAAATAAAAGCTAAAATTACGCATATATTTATTTAATATTGTTACTTTAAAAAAATATCAGTGAAATCCTATTGGTGTCCACTCCGAAGTAAATTTCTTTGCGTTCCATGGGGCTTACTCCCTGGAAAGTGTTCTTAGGACTGCAGCCTTAATTAATTATTATTAAATTTAAAACTGCATTACATATAATTTATTAATTACAAGAAAGCTATAAACCAGCTTTTAGGTTGAACTAGATGATCTATTAGGTCCCTTCTAACTTTATGATTCTATGCTTGAGGGACCTGTCACAGCGGAGTGATTTTATGTCCTCTTTTTCCAAGACATAGAGCACAATCCTAACCATGTCTACTCAGATGTAAGCACCATTTTGTCCAATGGGTCTTACACCCAGGAAAGTGTCTTTAGGATTGCAGAGTCTCTTTTTTTATCCTTGTGTCCTGGGAAAAAAATTTCAGTGTCCTCTTTTCCCCTGTGAGCATAGCCTTCTTGAAATTATTATAGATAATAAATTAAGGCTGCAATCCTAACCACACTTTCCTGGGAGTAAGTACTATTGAATACAATGGGACTCAGGAGTAGAAATTTTTTTGGATTGCAGTGTATATGTAATAGTTTTAAATGTAATAATAATATAGTGTTTGAATTAACCACATGAAAGCAATAGGCATGAGTGTTCTTAGCTTTTATTTTGTCATGCCTTACATTTTGGATGTACTACATTTTGTTCTCTTTTTCAAGACTCTTGGAAAAATTTATGCATTTTTTTGCATTTATGATATCTTTTGCATTCATGATATCTGGTCACAGGGGAAAGAAGGGCAAAGTTTTTTCAAAGACACTTGACTAAAAAAGAGGACATATTATATATACTGGAAAAAAGGATATCGTTTTTAGATGAGGAAAAGAGGAGGTCATCCTGGGGCGGTGGGGGGGGGGGGGAGAGAATGAACATTCAGAGCTTTGGCTTTCCAGATTTCAGTCTGAGTTTCTCTGCAACACACGTATCATAATGAAAGGAAAATCATCAACATTCACACTCAGATGAGAGTGATAAACTCCTGGTCTAGGGGCACAAATTCGTCAATAAGAGAAGCCATTTAGGGGGCTGTGATCCACACTCCAGTTGTGCCTGTGGAGGATTCAGTACGGAGGATTCCCTTCTAAGAAACCAGAGGTTGCATTCAAAGTGATCCACTCACTACTTGGGTTGTGGATTTGCACTCAAATTGTTCTGGGAGGGGAGAGGACAAATATTGAAAAATACCCCCGGCTAATTTGTTTTGCTTCACCATTTCATTCCCAGAACATATCTGAAGACCAACTTTGCAAAACAATGTTATGTGTCTCCTCATGTCTACTTATCTACATATGGGCTCTCTCTCTCTCTCTCTCTCTCACACACACACACACACACACACACACACACACACACACACACACAGTGAAAACACACCTAGTTGCATGACATACGTTTTCAATGTTAGAGTTTAATTCTGAAACAAAACTCTTGAGCAGAGATTTTTTCCAAAAAATCGACTGTTGAAAAATATGGTCAAATAATTTATCCAGGTCTCCCCCCTCCAATGGCATTTCTACCCTCCTGCTTTCCAGTCGTTGTTCCTCGAAAGAAAGCTGGGATTACAGCCAGACCAGTGTCACTTTCGATCATTTTTTTCCATATAGTCTTAGGCTGCAATTCTAAAGGCACTTTCCTGGGAGTAAGGCCCATTGAACACAATGGGGCTTACTTTTGAGTAGACATGGTTAGGATTGTGCTCTTAGTTTACTTTTTGCTTCGGACTTTAAGAAATTAAACGGAGTATTTACTGCACCGAGACCATTTTAACAAATAGAAATGTTTAAAATGTGGTCAGCACTAAGAGACAAGAAGCGTTACCTGATACTTTGGACAGCTAATGTTTACTTCAAGGTATTTTAAGCTCAGGTCAATAACTTGGGGTCCGCCCTGCAGCGAAATATTTGAAGTGCAACACCTTGGACACGTTTAATTATGGGGTACTGGCCAAGCCAGGTCTTCCAAGTAATTAGAAAATATTTCTTGGGAGACAGCCTAATCGCTTTCCATGGGGCACTTCAACAAATTAACCTCAAGGTGCTTGTGAGAGCACAAACCCTTTAGATCAGGGAGACTTGATCTCATCAGATGTCCAAGCGGTGTACATTATACAGGCTTTCTCAAAAAGTGGAGGACGCCAACCTTGAAATGCAAAAACCAGCTCCAGGTTTTGGTCGACGCCAAAGCAACAGCTAAACCGACAGCACCTTCCTAAGCACGTTTACTCAGAAGTAGGTCTATATGAGACTTGGGCTCCGGTAAATGTGTGTAGGACTCTTGACCGAGGAGGGCTCAAAAAAGCTCGAATTCTGTTTCTGCAGCCTAGAAATCCCCCCCTCTGAAAGAAGTGGACTTGGAAGTCAGCCTTGCTGATTCAGCTCCTGTCCGCCCAGGGCCCAGGACTTCTTTCAGGTTCGGATTTGGGCACCCTGTCTAAACAGAGCAGGCGGCCTGCTGAAGCCGGTGGTGTAGCTAGAGGGGGTCGGAGAGCCAGTCTTAGAGGGAGCCTCACTCACCAATACAGGCGGGTGGGGGGACAAAACGGAGCCATACGGATGGAAAGTTGGGAGGTGAAGGGTTCTGTAGGTGGAACGTTGGAGGAATCAACGTTCTATGGATGGAATGTTGAGGGCTGCAGTGGCATAGCTAGAGGGGGCAGAGCAGGCAGTCTTGGAGGGAGTCTCACCCCTTCGGATGGGCTCCATTTTTCTCCCCCCCCCCGCGCCTATATTGGATCCGAAGGGGTGAGGCTCCCTCCAAGACTGCCTGCTCTGCCTCTCTCTAGCTATGCCACCGAGTGGACCTGTTTGCACCCGCCGTCGAGACTTGCAACAGTGCCATCCCCAAGTGTCAAAGGACCCCCCCCAGCCCACCGTCGGAGGAGAGGAGGGTCACCCCTTCGTCGCCTTGCCCTCTGCGTAGACTTTCCGAGCCCCAGGGTTTGGTTTCTCCCCCTTGGCAACAATTCCTAGTTCAGCCCCAGCCCGGAAACTCGACGGCCGAAAGCGGCATCCGGGCTGGAACCTGCGGAGGTCCAGCAGGAGAAGGGCCAGGTGCCCTCCCGCTTCTGGCCCGCAGCCCCACGGCCTGCCTGACCATCTCCCGACCCCTCTCCCTTTCCCTGACTGGCTCCCCCACTCCCGACCAGCTCCCTCCCTCCGCTTTCCTCCACCTCCGAGGTGCCTCCGGGAACTGAGGGCGGAGAGCGGCGGCCAGGCTCCGAAACCTTAGAAGGGGCGAGAATCGCGGCCCAGGCGGCGCTCCTGTTGTTGTTTTGGCTTCGTTTGGGGCTTTGGCGCTGGCTGGATCATGTGCTTCCCTCCCCCCATCTCGCCCCACTGATTTGCAAAATCGTTCTCTCTCCCCTTCGTTTGGGTGGGTGGGTGGCTAAGAGTGGCACTAGCCCTCTCTGTGCTTCTCTGACCTTTGGGTGACGTCCACAATTAAAGACCAGCCAAGCAAAGATCCCACGAATGGGCATAGAATGGACGGTTTTTTTTGGGGGGGGGGGGGTTCTCTGCCAACTGACTATTTAGTGGGAAGGTTAGTAAAGAAAGATATTCTTTACTTAAGGGCCTGAGCCCCTACAAAGGCCCTGCTTGGTACAACTTCTCTACGGGTCCTGCAAAGAAAGTTCAAGCAACATTTTATAAGAATGAATGAATGAATGAATGAATGAATAGTATCTATATACTGCTTTTTAACAAAAAGTTTACAAAGCAGTTTACAGAAGAAATCAATTAACTAATGGTTCTCTGTCTCAAAAGATCTCAAAGTCTAAATATTAAAAATGCTCTGGGGTGAGGGGGGTGCTCCACTGGGGGGGGGGGAGTTATTCTCCCCCTGTTAAATAAAAGAGGAACGCCCACTTGAAATAGTGCTTCTTATATACATATAACCAGTTATATATGATTAAAAATGGGCAGGTTACTGTTGCTGTATAAATAATGATATTTATTTAATAGTTGCTGTAGAAATAATTATATATTTCACAGACACAGAGTAATCTTGATTATTAGAAGTGCTTGGGGAAAGGGAGAGACTCACGTCGTGTTGCCTGTCAATGGGAAACCTCTCTGTTTAATATTGTTTTTGAAGCTGGAATACGTGATCAAAGGCGCCTGTCCAGTTTGCAGCTGAATGATTCAATTATCCTTCTGTCTTGTGTTTATTACGGCGTCGCGGCCGATCATCGCAGTTCCAGTGCAGTTGGACAATCTGAACAACAAATACAAATAGGGAACCCCCAATATTTAACCGCCTTTTACTCCGGGCTGAGCTTCGAGGTTACAAAGGAGGAGGTTGGAGGGTGACTAGGAGAAACATGAAGACAAGGTCTGTGTGTGTGCGTGTGTGTGTGTGTGTGTGTGTGAGAGAGAGAGAGAGAGAGAGAGAGAGAGCTTTAAAATTATCTGCTTCTGCCTCTCGCCTTCCCCTCCCCCAATAAATCGGTAGCACAAAAAAGTCTCTTTGTATCGCGCTGGTTCATTTAATATTATTTATGCATTTTTGCAAGGAATTGTGGGATTCCCCCTCCTCTTCCTCGCCTGCCCCCTCCCAGCTCCAGTAGTAAACAATATGGATTGTAAAGAGAGAGCCCGGGATCCCCTGGACGATCCAGGCAAAGATTTGTTTTTGGGGTGTCTTTCTGCTCGGGGGAGCGCAAGGCGAGGGGTCTCTCTGTCTCTCTCTCTGTCTGTCTGTCTCTCTGTCTGTGCCTGGACGGGAAGCGCAGCCTGCTGCCTCCTCCTGGGTCTGGAGCGGGGGACGCTGCGGCTTTAAAGCGGGGGAGGGGGCGTCCAGCGGGAGGGGCGCTGCTGTCATTTACTCGAGTGCCTCCGCGTCACGTGTGGAGAGGGCTCCGGTGCCATTGGCTCGAGGCACGTGTCTAGGAAACCGGCCCGCCACGTCACTCCAGGAGCTCTATTAAAAATAAGAACAAAAATCCGGAGTGAAAGTGCTGCGGGTTCCTGTGAGCGGCTTCTAAATTCGGCGCCGCCGTCGAGGCCGGAGAGGGAAGAAGGGAAGGGAGGAAGGCGAGGGAGGGGAGGGAGGAAGGTCTTCTCCTCAATGCCACTTGGAATAGGCGGCTGCAAGAGGGGGGCAGAGGCAGAGCCCGAGGTCGGCGGCGCCCGTCCAGATGCCTCTCTGCGCCTCCAGCCTGCGCCAGCCGCGGGCGGCGTAGAGGGGCGCAGCAGGCACCCGCTCCGGCCCAGCAGACGTGGCTGCGCTGCCCCTGCGCCCTCCGAGGGATCGCCTCCGTCTCCGTGAGGATCCCGCCGGTCTCGGGGGCGCCGAAGGTCCCGGGATGCGTCCGTCGAGGGGCGAGCCATGCCGGAGGGAGCTGCCCAACTGAGCGGCGCAGGAGGGGTCGGAGGAAGCGCCAGCTAAGGCCGGCCGGAGAGGCAGCCCGACCCCTTTCTCGGCCCGGACTCCCTCCCCGAAGACTGGACGTGGGGGCGGGCGAGGGGGCGCGTGGGGGGCAGCAGCCCCGGAACGGGCGCAGACAAAGGGCGGAGGGCGGCATGGAGGAGAGCGACCAGCGCCCGAGGGAGGAAGGCGCCCAGCACCCGCCGCCACCTCCGCCGGAGGACTCTGGCAGCAGCAGCGACGGGGAGCCCCACCGACGGAGGGCCCTGCTCCTGCCTCCCGGAGACCCTCCGCACCCGCACCCTCCGCACCGGGTCACCAACTTCTTCATCGACAACATCCTTCGGCCGGAGTTCGGCAGGAGGAAGGACGGAGGACCGGGAGTCACCGGCCCCGAGCAGCACCACCACCACCCCCAACAGCCCCAGCAGCAGCAGCAGCTCCTGGCCGCTCGGAGTCCCTCCGCTTCACCGGCCTCCGGTTCCCCGGGAGAAGGGGGAGGCGGCGGTCCCAAAGCCGGGGCCAAGAAAGGAGGCGACCCCGGCGGGTTGGAAGTCAAGTCTCGCAGCGGCGGGGGAGATCTCTCGGTGAGCTCCGACTCGGACAGCTCCCAGGCCAACTCCGTCTCCGGTGGACAGCAAATGCTGTGGCCGGCCTGGGTCTACTGCACCCGCTACTCCGACAGGCCCTCTTCAGGTAAGCGACACCGACCCAACTGCTCAAGGTTTCTTTTCCCCAACGGGTGGGGGGAGTCGAGTCCTTCAACCCAAGCCTATCGCCCCAGGAAAACCCATAGAAAGGGCTGCGGTTGGAGTTTGTCTCTCTAGAGTCCCTGGGCGGTGGCGTAGCTAGAGGGGGGCGGAGGAGTCAGTCTTTGAGGGAGTCTCACCCCTTCGGAGCCATTCCAGGATGGGGGAGCAAAACGGAGCCATAGGCATTCGCCCTGCACTCTATAGGCCATAAGCTCCGTTTTGCTCCACCAGCCTGGAATGTCTCCGAAGGGGTGAGATTCCCCCCAAGACTGACTCCCCCCTCCAGCTATGCCAGCGCCCCCCCAACACTGTATTCATAGAACATTCAGCCCCCCAAAGTTCCATCAATAGAACGTTCAGCCCCGAATGTTCCATTCACAGAACGTTCAACCCGCCAACGTTCCATCCGTTTGACTTCCCCCGCCTGGAATGGCTCCGAAGAGGAGGGGTCCCCTTGCACGTCCTCCCCCCACAAAAAACTAACTTCTTCACTACCACCACCCCTGTATGTACCACCGTCCCTGGGAAAGCACCGAATGCTCGAGTCGCATGGGGGGAGACTATAACGGGGGTCCAGCACGAGGCTGGGGGAGAACTTGGCTGCCCTATCTGCACACAAAGCCTCTTCTGGCTGTGCAGATTCAGAGGCCGAGGACTGGTGGGGGAGGCTGGATTTAATCCCCCCCCCCCGTTACTGAAATGAAAAGATAGGAAAGAAACTCCCTCGGGGATCCCTTAGGCCACCCCCACCCGCCACCGACCCTCTTTTCTTTGGAAGAAGAGCACCGGGAAGGCCTGACTTCAAGACCGAGCCCAGACCGCTCATAAGCAGGCCTTGAAAGTCTCCCTTGCCTGGCTCCTCTCCCGCCTGCGGCCTTTCAGAGGATCTCTGGAAGTTATTTCAGGAGCTTCTGTAAGGGGTGCTGGAATGGAGTCCTGCAACCGGCAAAGGGATCCAGCACCATGGAGCCCCGACTGCACTGGACCCCCTCCTTTCTCAGGGGGGCGCGAAGGGTGCTCTGTTTTCGTCCCAAACTTCAAGCGCTTGTCCATCTCCCCCGCCGCAAAACAAACAAAAATAAATAAATTTAAAAAATTATTGCTGCGTGATTTAGAAATGCGATGCATTTGGAAACGGGCCGGCCGTTTACTCTGAATAATTCTTTAGAGTGCCCACTAACTCTCCCCACTAAACTGGAACTGCAATCCTATCCACTCTTTCCTGGGAGTAAACCCCACTCACTTAGAGCACAGTCCTAACCACTTCTACTCAATTTTGTTAAATAGGTCTAACTCCCAGGAAAGTGTGTTTAGAATTGCAGCATTAATAGGAGTTGTTTCTGAGAGTGGGATTGGGATCTAAGTTCGAAGGCGCCTCCTTTGCCGACGGACAAGATTCTCGTCCGGTGTGAAATAAGCTCCATTGTCTTCCTCCCTCCCTCGTTAATATTTAATAATCGGAGAGCCTGGAGAAGTTTAATGGGGCCGAAGGAGGATCTTTCCTTTGGTGCGCCCTGATCTGGTCTCAAATAGAAAACCGTGTTCAGCTCCTCGTGTGAAAAGGCGTGCACGCGAACAGCCTCTGGGGTTTTAGACCCCCAGTCCCCCCCCCCCCCAGCTCTGGCTTTGCACAGCGAGGCTCCTGGGGTTGTAAATTCCTGCCTGCAACCCGGATTCCCAATCCGAGGAAAAGGCACCGGCCGTGCAGGGCTTCTGCGGGAGGGAAGCTCGCCTGGCTGGAAATGGGGGACGTGAGT
This sequence comes from Cryptoblepharus egeriae, assembly GCA_030015325.1. NCBI lineage: Eukaryota > Metazoa > Chordata > Lepidosauria > Squamata > Scincidae > Cryptoblepharus > Cryptoblepharus egeriae. The sequence continues at coordinate 8,037,310 of JAREYC010000004.1, forward strand.
AGGAAGGCCTTTCTCCAAAGAGAACTGCATGGGGAGGAGGCTGACTTTAGAAGAAACAGAACCGGGCTGACCGTTGAAGCCACAGCCCTGGAAGCGGTAGCTGGTTCCCTCCTCGCAACGGGAGAGTCTCCCCAGTAGCCCCAGTCCCGGCTCCCTCCAAGCAGGCCAGTAATTAATGATGAAGGCCGGGCTCTGCCGCCAAGCTCGATTAACGGGTTTCCCGTCTGAGCCCGGCCTAGAAGGCTCTGCCCCCCGGATCGGGGCGTCTGCGGCCGGAGCTGGGCCACGACTCCAAGAGCTGGGCGAGCCAGGGCTGCGGCAAGGTCGTCTCGAGTGCTGCCCGCTCCGTGGAGCCGATCCAGGGCACAAAGCCCCTCGGGCAGACCGCTGCCTCCTTCTCGATGCCCCTTCTTAACAAAGGGGCGCAGAGAAGGCCCGGCGTGGCAGTTCGTCCTCTCAATCCTCAGCCCGGCTCCCCTCTGTTGGAGCGCAGCTAGGGCTCACCTTCCTCCTCCCCACCAATGGTTAACCTGGGGGAGCGGAGGGGGGGTCTTCTGCGCCCAAACCTTACTATAAAACAGTCCCCCCCCAACCCCAATTCGCAGAGGTTTCTTCTTTTCCTCTTTGGGAAGGTTTCTGAATGGGGTGGGGGGGAAAGGAAACGGTTTCCACTCCGCCAGGGAGCTCCAAAGACCAGCCCCCACCCCACAGACTGAGATGTAGGGCAGGGGCTACCATTCCCCACAATCCCAGCCAGTGGCGTAGATAGAGGGAGGACGGAGCAGTCGGTCTTGGAGGGAGTCTCACCCCTTCGGATCCAGTACAGGTGTGGGGAGCAAAATGGAGCCATACGGTTGGAATGTTGAGGGGCTGAAGGTTCTGTGGATGGAACGTTGGAGGGCTGAAGGTTCTTTGAATGGAATGTTGGAGTGTTGCAGTGGCATAGCTAGAGGGGGGCGGAGCAGTCAGTCTGGGAGGGAGTCTCACCCCTTCGGAGCCATTCCAGGCTCCTTACGGCTCCGTTTTGCTCCCCCAGCCTGGAATGGCTCCGAAGGGGTGAAGCTCCCTCCTAGACTGACTGCTCCACCCCATCCAGCTATGCCCCCGATCCCAGCGAGGGCCTTTTAATTTTGCAAGGCTGCATCTGAGAGCATTGGTGGCCTTCCCGGCTCTAGTATCCCCTGAGGAACTGGGAGAACCGACTGCAACGGGAAGACCTGGGAGTCTCCCCCTTAATTAATTATGCACTCAGTCCAGGGCAAGTTCTGGGCTCCCTTCCAAGCACCCCCCATTCAACTTGTCTTGTTCTGTGTCTCCTTATTTCCTCTGCCTGGGACCGCAGGGCCCCGATCCCGCAAACCAAAGAAGAAGAACCCCAACAAGGAGGACAAGCGCCCCAGGACGGCTTTCACGGCGGAGCAGCTGCAAAGACTTAAAGCGGAGTTTCAGACGAACAGGTACTTGACGGAGCAGAGGAGGCAGAGCCTGGCCCAGGAGCTCAGCCTCAACGAGTCTCAGATCAAGATCTGGTTTCAGAACAAGAGAGCCAAGATCAAGAAGGCCACCGGCAGCAAGAACTCCCTGGCAGTTCACCTCATGGCACAAGGACTGTACAACCACTCCACGGCCTCGAAAGACGGCAAGTCAGACAGCGAGTAGAGGGGGGGGGGAGGTTGGGGGGAACCGGGGTTCAGGCAGAGTTTATACAATGCAATAATTTAATGAGAAACAAATAAGGGCCAGTGTAAAAAGACTATACCAGCATCCATAGAGGGGAGGGGGGAGAAATATTGTGTATTAGATATAATTCTGCAATATTCTGTGTGTATATATATAAAGTATAATTTACAGGTAAGGTGTTGTAAAAAAAATCCAAAATATCTGATTATAAAATATTTTTTTGATTTGTTTTTGTTCAGCGGAAAATTTTAGATGCGATCTTTATCGATTTTTTTAAAAGCTTAAGTTCCCTTTTGATAGACTTAAGCACTGTTTAAAGCGGACACTGGACTCTGTTTTTTGACATTCAAAATATTAAAGACAACTTTTGCTGAAGTCCAAAGATTTTTATTGCTGCATTTCAAGAGACTGTGAACCGAATAAATAGTTCTCCTATTTGTTCCATGAGTTTTACCGTTTCTTTTCCCCCTTTCTCGTGGGTTTGCCTTTAGGGTGGTGGATATAAAGGACAAGAATACTTTTGTTACCGTGTAAATAAATCAGTTGGGAGAGAGAGAAAATCCTGAGGCTGAGCCCAAGAATTTTCCCTCGTGGGTCCCAATTTCTTTCTTAGACTGGGCTGAAGCCGGAAAATGGCCGGTCGTACAGAGAGTTAGGATAAGTTGTTCAGCAAAGGGCAGGGCAAAGTAGAGCAGATTGGAGTGTGGATTGTGAGCAGTGTCTGGAGGGCGATGGGCAGTCTCTGCTTCGGTGTGGCCTTGTAGATGCCTGCAGGCCGGGTCGAGGGTGCAAGAGCAGGACTTAGAGTCTGCCCCAGTGAGGTGGCGTAGCTAGAGGGGGATGGAGGAGTCGGTCTAGGAGGGAGCCTCACCCCTTCAAAGCTCCGTTTTGCTCCCCCAGCCTGGAATGACTCCGAAGGGGTGAGGCTCCCTCCAAGACTGACTCCTCCACCCCCTCTAGCTACGCCATTGCAGCCCCCCCCCCAACATTCCATCCATAGAACGTTCATCGCCGAACCTTCCATCCACAGAACCTTTAGCCCCCCCAACGTTCCATCCATAGAACCTTCAGCCCCCCCCCCATTCCATTCGTGTGGTTCCATTTTGCTTCCCACGCCAGAGGCTAAGAAGGGAAGGTGGTGGTGCTGCCTCTGAAGTCTCTCCTTTCATAACTGTTGCGTTGGGTTTTAAGGGAAAGAGGCGCTCGCTCCTGCTGGTGAAACTTCCTTCCAGCCCTTAAAAATCTAAATGATTGTGAAAGTCTTACAAGTGGTGTGTAGCTTCCTCCCACCACCGTGTCCCAAATTTTGGGTTTATTTTCCCATTCTTTGGGAGCTAAGAATTTATATTTACAACTTTCTCTCGAATCTTCAGCCTGTTCCTCTCTAGTCCACAATGCTGGACATCAACCGCCCTTCCCCTTCCTGGGAGGTGCTGTACGAATTATTCACTCCTTGACGAGTGAGGGTGAACTGCTCTCGCTTTGCCTTAAAACCTCTCTTTATTTCACAGTCAGAATAGACACACCTGTATGTAATCGTATGAACTTTGGAAGCAAAACAAGCACTAAGTATAAAAACCAGTGCTGTGTGCTAGATTTTGTGAGTGATCATCAGCTGATTCCATGATATTGCCTTTTAGCAAGAAAGCAAAGGCTTCTTTCTGATCTCTAAAACATGTGCATTTTACAACTTGCAGTATCAAATATTTATAACCCTATGAAATATGAATGTTTCTATTTACAACTGTGGTCTCAAAATTGTTGACATTTTCACTACATTGTGTGTGTTTAAGTCTTTGAAGACTGAATTCAATAAAAACACAAAACCCAAGTTTATTATGAAACTTACAATGCGTGGTATCAAAACCTTTTGTAGTGCTGAAAGTGCATTTCTGAATCCAGAAGGATTTGTGTAGAGGTGTAAAAGAGTTGTGAATGTCAGGAGAACAATTTTGCTACAAGACGGTTAATCGATTTGTTGAATAATTAAGAAACTTTAGATGAGTCATCAGGACAAGAGATAAGGGCAAGCAACTTTTAAATATAACTTAAAGACCAGTAGTATTCAACATAAAAACGTAAATAACAGTGTAAAGTGACTCGTACATAATATATTCCTCCTTTTCTTAAGAAAATATTTGTTAATTTAAAGGTGATTGGAGAAGTGGCTTTTACATTTGTAAAAACGGAAGTTCTATTAATTCATACAAACAAATCCACGAGTAATGATAATATAGCATCCAAATAGGGATGCTGTATTCAAAGTAGTTTTCATTTGTTTGTAGTACAATAAAGGAGATATCCTCAAATTTTTCAGCCTAGTACAACTTCCTAAAAAGGGATATAGGCGGTCTGAATAACAATTATATTTTCTTCTGCTATAAGAGGACTATTACATCCAGCTGTTAAATTCCAACGATATAGTTGAAATTATTATTCTGCTAGCAAAATACTAAGCGTACTGGTGGGTCTATAACAGGCAAATACTGATAAAATGAAATGAAATGAAAATTGGTTCAAGATCTTGTTGTTTCAACTTCCTAAACCAAGTGACAGCAATCATCCTATATTTTCCTTATCATGAATGTTCTTATAATGGCCAAACTTTCATAATATTGCTGAAGTAGGAACTTTTCTAAAACATAAATTTTTGAAATGTAAATCGTTCAAGTAAATAAAACCCAGTATTCCCTGAATTGTATTTCCAGTCAAAACACACACCAAAAAATTCAATACATCCATCAAGACACAAATACACGAGGGGCATTTTTTTTTTAAAGAGAGCCAATTTAGTTTGCAAAGAAGTTGATGGGGTCAGATGATGCCTGAGGAGCCGGATGGTTGTTTACTCAGAAGTAAACCTCACCAGGTTCAGTGGAGGTGTGTTCTCAAGTTGTAATACATGCAGCCTGGGGCTACCACTGTCGCCAGATGATTACAACTGAGGAAGAGCTGCAGGGACGGCTGGGTTGTAACTTGGTTGTGAAACTTCTTCACGTTTTCTTTTCTCAAACGTTAAGAGGCAATTCCACAATTCAGAAGCATCCAGAGAAAGAGACTCTTTAGAGGACGTCGAGGGAGCCTTCAATAGGCCATCAGGCTCTGCTGCCGGTTCGTGCGGGGAAGCTGAGAGGCTCACAGCGCCCTATCCTGTCCTGTCGCAGGCAGCTTCGACTCTTTACTCTGACTTTCATCCTACTACATGCAACCGGAGGCAGATGCAGGTGAACACTCAAAACACAGACAACCTGATTTAGCTCACTTTTCTTGCTACACTAAAATCAGAGATTCCACACACAGATCAGGGATCACCACCGCATAAGCCACACATCCCAGACTCTCCAGTGACACCGGGTACCTGCTCTCCTGGAGGAACCCTGCGAATTGGGAATGCAGAGAATTTATATATATATATAATATATATATTTCTTATATATATATATCTTATACTTATACTTATATCTTATACTTATATATATATTTCAAGAATATATATATAGTGTCCCAGAAGGGGATATGGAGATACGTTAACTCCGCCTACAACCCAATTAAACTCAAGTAAAGGTTACAAACTAATCTAGAGTGCAATAATATAAATGTCTACTCAGAAATGTCATTGAGCAGTGGGATTTACTCACAGGTAAGTGTGTGTAGGAGTGCAGCCTTGGCATAAGGCCTAGTACTGCTTAACTGAGCATTTAACCCTCTTTAGAGAGGGTCCCTTCTGTGAAGATGCATTACATTTTCCATTCCATGAACAGAGGCACACAATACACAGCTGGGTTTATCAGCAGACCAAGAAGGTTTCTGAATCTCCATTTAGGCCTATGCAGACCCATCCAGAAGAGATTTTCTTGGGTGCAGTTTTCATTGGATTGAACAGAATGTACTTCTAAGTAAATAAAGTCAAGGTCACATCTTTAGGATATATTGTGTTTAGAAAATATTTCTTTAAAATTTAAAACTGCCTCCTTTTCTTAAAAAAAGTTTTAGCATGCCATTATTTTACACTAGTTTTTGTAGTGTAATCACAAACGCTGAATTTCTTACTGAAATAAAAAATTACTTTAACCATGAAGCCCTGTATAAGATATATAAGATGAATAGGCATTGGGGGGCCATAAAGTTAAACTCCCAAATGATACCCATTTAAGTTTAACGTGAACCTTAACTTCAGGCAGGCAGCTTGTTTCATAGACAATTTATTTTGCAACCTTTGCTTCCAGGAAGCACTGCATAGAAATCCTGCAATCTGCCACGTCCCGCTCTGGCAATATTCCAGAACACATCCAGGCACTATATATGCAAATTGTCTGTCCTATTGTGCTATAGAGATGAATCTGCTGACCATTTACTCTTGTGTAGTCCTAAGAAAATCAATGGGGTTATTTCTTTCTAAGTGGTCAGTGAGTCGTCCTGTAGAGGGCGAAACTATTTAGCAAGCTGCGAGTTGTGGCAAAAAGTCATTCTGCCCCCCCCCCCCACATTTAATATACGACCTGTCTCTTCAGCTCCCCAAAGTGCCTCCAGACCAGCATCTCTTCAGCAGAACCAAAGAACCACAACTCGATGGATAAACCTCAGACTGATTTCAGCGAAGCCAGCATCTGGCAAGGGTGTTTAGTGCCAGGGGAACCCAGACCATATTTCTCGAGGCTTCTGAGAAATCCCACCAGGTTCTCCTAGGAGGAGGTGCTCTCAGAGTCCCTTTCCTGACTTAGTGGTGGATCATTTCCTTTGGGCTTAATTGGTAGTCGCAGCCTGGGTGTTAATCTCCTTGAACATGTTTGGCAGCACAATCCTAACCATGTCTACTCACTAAGCCCCATTACGTTCTTACCCCCAGAAAAGTGTCTTTAGAATTGAAGTCTGGATGTATCTTCAGTTACAAATGTCCCTCTGGCTCTTGGACGGATCCAAGGAGAGTTGTTGTTCACCCAGCACAGCATCACTTTCGCCCATGGCAAGATGACCTCCTGAACTGGTTCAGTGATGGGATTCAAAGAAATTAACTACCGGTTCTCTGCCCATCTGGCAGCCACTTTTAAATGGCTGTTTTTAAACTTTATATGTCCTATCTCTTGTTAACAACCGGTTCTATAGAGTAGGTGCGAACCTGCTGGAGCCCACCACTGTTACTGGTTCTTACTATTGATCTGTCTTAGATTTGGAATCTGCTGGACTGCAGAAGACCTTTGTTTTCTGCAAACAGATCTTTGTCTGGAAGCAGAGCTGGGGTGGGGGAACAGCCTGGAGAGGAAAGAAAAACATCCCGCGCCCATTTCCACCAAGACAAAGCTACAGGCTGGTCTTCTTGGAGGGCTCTCTTCCCAATCACTCCGACCCTGATGTCCTGCCCAGGTCACAATTCGCCACACAAGTTGCTCAGAAAGAGTGAAGTCAGTTTCCCCTTCCCAGGCGGGACTTAAAACCAGAAAGGCTTCAGGAGACCCACCAAGAGTTGCAGCCCAGACACATATGTTGAAGGCACACATTCAAGCACAAAGATATTATTGGCACAGACCGTTGGCACAATGAATCCAGGTTTTGCCCAAAGACTTGGTGCACCAATGCAGTAGGTGATATTGGAGCAAGAGCCCTTTGGAAGGGCTCAAGAGCAGATCAGACAAGTGGCTGCAGATCTGTCTTGCTCTTGCTTGCCTCAAGTACCAAAGAGAAAAGGCAAGGCCTCCAAAGCATTAGATGCAGGGCCAGATTTAGGTTTGATGAAACTCTAAGCTATTGAAACAGGATTTGAGGAAACCTTCCCAGACTGTCAGGCTTTCCTTCAGGTTTTAACAGAATCACCATCTTTCAATTAGAGCATCTTTCCCTTCTCCTCTTGCTTTGAATCTAAGAATCTGGACGGGCTGTCAGGCTGCAAAGAACAATTCTGGTTGTCTTCTTAGTACCCTGGCCAACTGCACTGTGGCACTGAAATATTAATGGGGGCAACAGTGCCTTCTTGTCCTCTTAAGTCTGCCACTGATTCTCTACAGTTGTTATGGTCTTCTTCTCCTTCTCCTTCTCCTCCTCCTCCTCCTCCTCCTCATTGGAAGTCAAGTTACTTTTGCATCCAATGATTCCGTGGGATTGGGACACTTTAATGGGGGGGATGATGTCTGCTTATTTCTTCTGTGCAACCTGTCAGCCAGGCCCCTTCAGTCAAAAAAGCCTTTCTCCAGGGCTAGCATTGCAGCCAGATTCTGAAAGTCTTCCTTGGCCTGCTTCTTTTCCATTCAACATCCCCCCACACACACAAACAAACAAACTGCCTTCTTTTAGGCTATAAATAAAGCATCATGATCTGTTCCTCTTCCAGGCATTGCCTCCAATCTGGAGAAGGCACAATTCCTTCATAAATGTGCTGGAGATTAGGGTGGGCCATGCTGCAGCATTCCTACTGCTTAGGAAGCTACCAGGGCAAAAAGTGAAGCAAAGTTGTACCATCAACGACTTCTTTGCTCAATGCCTCTTTTCTAAACTGACATGTCTTACTCTCATTACTGCTATTCTTGCACACAAGAAAGGAGGATAAATTCTTCAGAATTCCAGCACAGAAATCAATAATATATATTTTTCGTCTCCTCTTTCAGATCTTTCGGCTACAGCTATCCCTTCTATTAGCACCTAGGATTCTTGTTTTGATTCTCAATTAATTTGATTCTAAATTGGTGTAGTTGGGCCTCAGCATTTGCTACATGAATGATCCTAATTATGTGATCCAACTTTTACTGAGAGCAATGGTTGTTTGGTGAATTGTTACAACCCAGAAGGAAAATAAATAGGCCATTTTTCCTTCTCTGTAGCATTTTTAGACCAAATCAAAAAAGCACTATAGTTTGAGAACATGCATGAGTCTATATAATTTCATACTTCTGCCTATCTTTCATCTGTTAGTGAATATAATTGTAATAGTGCCATGAGAAGCTATCTCTACACTCCTCTAAATGGAACTGGGTCTAAGTAACCCTTTTAAATGTAATTGATGTTCCTATAGCTAAAACATAATAGGCTTTGATTACATGCTAAACAGAATCAAATGTAATCCTTCAGTTAATTATGTGGAGATAATTTTATAATTATATCAATTCAATTTAAAGAGCAATGCATTGTAACACCACATTCCAGAAAGGGAGTAATGATTCCAAATAAAATTCTCATTAATTTTAAGTATCTCAAACTCAGATCAAGTCTCCTTTCTCTCAACTCCCTTCTCTCCTAAAGAGCAAATGGAAACCTACATTTATCTCATCTATTGTCACATTACCTGTCTCTGCTCATATCTAGAAAGTGGAAAACACTGGAAAATCACAGACAAAAGAGGCTGTCTGAGAAGAGCATTTCCCAGCACTGACCTGCTCTCAAATGCTAAAGAAGCTGATCTGCATTTCTATTCTGCCCAGCTTGTATGTGGAAGTAACGCCCAACGGTCACTGACTTGATGAGCTGGAGAGAGAGAATTGGTTTGTGTCTCACAGACACTCTCACTTAGCATGAATAGAGTCTGTGGCCAGAAGACTGGGGTGAAGGTCAAAGCCTATGTCACAGCTGCAGGTGGCTCATTTCCTCTCCCTTTGCCCCCTTCCTTCTTCAGAAAGTCAGCTCACACCTCTGTAGAGATGCCCACACTCTGTGGTGAGAGGACTGCCATAACAGATGGAATCTACTCAGAAGGAGTCAGAAGAAACAGAGTACAAATAATATCCATCTCTTGGGAAATTTCTGCAGTGGCACTTAAGGGAGGCAAAGGAAGTGGAGAATCAGTCTTGGGTTTATTTCAATATCTAGAGATCTACATTCAAACACACATAGGGGCATGATCATTTTCCTGATTTTCTCCCTTCCTCTACCCCAGTACCCATTTTGTTTGGAAATACAAATGTGTCACCAGGGGATCTCAGCAATGCCACCATCCAGTGCCATGGAAAGGATCACTGGGATCTCAGTTTTGCCTCCATCAAATGCAATGGTGCTTTTGCAAGAAGCAAAGTAGTAGGAAAAGCCCACATGGAGAGACAGAAGCAGTTTCTGAAAACAAAAAGATTTCTGATGTCCATAAAGGTAAATTATCTGTGGCCCAGCACTACAATTTGTGCTACAATTATCTCTGAGAAGTCCACAAAGATCTATTTATAAAAAGCTTGGCATGCATTAAAAGCACTCAGGTAACATTTTTTCTTTAAAATGCTAAGTCAAGGATTGGAGCTTGCTGCCCCTTTTCAGTAAAGATTTAAGCATCCTGTCCCTTCCCCCACAGAGTTAGTTCATCCATACCTTTTTTTAAATGCTTCCTAGTCAAACTTGAATATGCAATGAAGCTCCAGAGCTTTGTGGCGGAAATATAATTAAACTGGTGAAAGATGTAAAAGATGAAGAATGGGGATGACATCAGGCCGATTTCACACTTGGCACTCGGATGGCTGGGCCCAAGCCGTGCTCTTGCCATGCAACACAGATCAAAGTGCACTGCCACTGCTAAAAAGGCAAAAGGGGACTTAAGTATGCTAATCCCCAGGACAAATATATTTTAATCTTGTTAGAATACAAGTTAATGCTGCAGCTCAGTGGCTGAACTTTGTCAGAGTGTAGAGATCCACTTTTACTTTAGCTATGAATGAGGTAGACCTCCTGGTTTATTCATACTTCATAAAAAGTAAGTTTACTAAATGAACCCCCTTATACTGATCACTGTGACTTTGTATTAATGAAAAACGAGGAACATTTTTTTTAGGGACTAATTATTGTGAGTGCCTAACCTGGACTACCTGAACTAGAGCCTGAATTTTGGACCTGCTCAGCATCCAATGACTGAAACACTAGGTTACTATTTAAGTTCCCCAAGGAGCTGGCTAAGAGGCACCTAACCATAAATTCCCTACAAAAAAGGTGCCTAAGGCTGCAATCCTAATCACACTTGCCTGGGAATAAATTTTGATTACAATGCCACCTATGTTTGGGTAGACAGATTCAGGTTTGTACTCTTAATCTGAAATCCTAATCTCCAGTTAGGCTGATCTAAGTCTTGGCACAACTCCTGCTGACCTGGGGAAGTCACAAAAGTGCTATAAGGCACTTTGGCACCACCCTTAGGGGGGGATTCAAGCAGGTGCTATCCCTGTCCTCCCTACATCACCACATGAATGAGAAGACAGATGAATTGTGCCAGCCTAGATTAAGATTGTACCCCAAAACACATGAGGTGAATATAAACTTTTGCAAAGTATGTAGCTGATTCAGAAATAACTTTTTTTGTTATGCTGTAGTAAGTGTTGATTTCTCTTTAAGAGGTGGTCCATGTATAACTGAATTCCTTTAGTTGCACATTCATTATTGTTCCACTTGTGAAACTGACCAGAGAGTATGCAAATGTTTGGGTTCAGAATGCACTAGGGTTGTGGTTCCCAATTTTTTTAAGCAAACTCCTAAACTTAAAATAGCACTTCAGTCTATTGTGACCCAGGCAGCCTGCATAATGCTAAAAAAGTTTAACATTACAAGCTTCTCAAGCCTCTGTTTTTGTTCCTTTTTTGTATAGTGCAGCAGAATCATCTACTGGAACAATTGTTGAGCTCCACAGACATAGGATCTGGACCATTCTGACTGCCCTTCACCTGTCTTTTTTAAAGTCAGGACATGTTTGCTTTCTTTGAGTAAATGTATATGTGTGTAAGGCTGCAAGCCTACTACTTCCTGGTAGTAAGACCAACTGAACACAATGGGGCTAACTTTTGAGTACATATGGTTAGGATTGTGCTGTATGACAGTATCACATCCCATAGTGTTCAATACATTTTTCCTTGCCTGCTTGAAAAGGAGGGACTTCTTTCTCAAGCATTTTTGAGGCCTACGTTCAAAGTATTGGAATCATGATGATGTATTCATCTTGTTTTTGCTTAAATGAAGTGATCCTAGAATACTGAATCAGGAAAGTAAAAGATGTTTGCAGAATAAGTAATCAATAGGTAAAGTATTGTGGATAAAGCAATTTATCACACAAATTTATTAAAAACGTACATTTTTAGCTGTGCAGACAGTCCACTAGCAAAATAAATAAAGACCTGCCATATGTGGTGAGGTGGATAAATTCTTTTGTCAGAAGTGTCTTTAGACACTTGAAAGTTTATTCTTCCCTCAATCACTCCAATATTTATGAATGCAGCAAATTTCTGCTTGTAGCAGCCTATTTCCCATTAACTCACAAGGAAATGTTCACTACACAAGCATTTACAAATGCTTTTGTATTGTCAAGCATTATATCTACCAAGCAGACAGGATTCACCTGAAGGTTTGCATCACCAAAATATGTGACATAGGATTGGCAGCTGGACCTGATCTCTGCTGGAGTTTAACACAATCTTGTTCAAACTTACTTGGGAGTAAACCCCATTGATTATAATGGGACTTACTTCTGATCAGACATGCATAGGATTGGGGTCTTAATCACTGCAATCCTCTTAATCCTTTCTCTGTATTCTTATGCAAGAAAATTTATGTTACCCTCATGGGTGTGATGAGGGAGTGAGGGAAATCCCTTAGGAGCTGTGGAAGCTGATGCAAACAGGTGTATAGCAAGAAGGAAGCAATTGAGAGCACAAGCCTAACCATGTCTACTCACAAGTAAACCCCATTGTGTTCAATGGGGTCTTACTCCCTGGAAAGTGCCTTTAGGATTGTAACCTGATTCTGCCATTAAGGTATATGATCACATTCAGGTTACAACAGCACAAATAATTGCTTTTAGTACTATACTTTTACATCAGCTCTAGTAGACAATCAAGCATATATATAAAAACTCCAAATCTCTTGAACCTTTTTTACTTATATAAATACAACACCCTCAGTCAGCATTTACTTAATTAGAATCTTGCAGTTTTCTAGCACCCACATTTGAATAACAAAATGCTAAATTAACCATTTAATGCAAATGAACAAAAACTGGTTGTAGGTGGCCAATATTCAAAGCCAGTAATCATACTATAAACTCTGTAACACCCTTATTTTCCCGGAAAATCTAACTGGTCTTGAAATAAACTGCTATGTTTTTATTTACCACCATCACTAATATCAGAACAGCTCTAGAGTTGCTTGCAGAGTTGTTAAGTAAATTAATTTAATTGAAACTATATACAATGGGATAATAATTTTAAATACCACATGTGAAATGATGAAGGCTTGAAAATAAATGAACAATATTATTGCTCAGTGGTATGTACATATGTGTTTATTTTAGGCATAGAAAAATATTGAAAGCCATGTTCTATACTTTTAGTAAAAATAAAATTTAACATGTTTATGTAACTCTGGAATTTAGTTATTATTCAAAGTGATTCAACAAATCCTTAAAACAAAACGGCATGGCAATTTGATCTAGTGTATCAAATATGAATTTATTCTGTTTAATTAAGTAAGTAAATAGATGACATTATTAATAAGAAGCCTCCAAATAATACTACATTTTTTGGATCATTGTATTTTTTAAAAGTAAAATACAAATTAACAAAACTTCATATCATGCCATGCTAGGATAGTCTTCTTTGCAGTCTAGTTAATGCTTCTCCTTTAAATATTTTTAGCTCAGCTGAATTCAACAGATAGTAAATTGGTTTAAATCCTTGTATATCAGCTTAACTGTTCTGTGGATTTGCTAACATTATTCTAATTGAGAGCTGAGTACTTTAGGGCATAAAAAGAATTTGCCTCAGTCTTCATCACTCTATTGTTGTGAGAACTTGGACTTGGTGACATGCACAATACTATAAAGTATTTTCTAATAAAATTAGAAAAGAAAATCCACCAAGAAGAATAATTGTATACCATTCAGATTACAGTCAATGTTATCTAGCCATATCAGAGAAAAGTGACAAAAGTGTCAAACATCTTTGTGAGGCTATTTAGTAACATTTTACTCATTTGTAAAATGTTATCAAACGGTATCTTGGTCATATTATAGAAATATTCCAGTTTGAAATGATCAAATTATATAAAGTACCATGTTTTTGTTTTTACACTGTTTTAGATTTCCTGCCCTTACACATGAAATGGTTCATTCTGGAAAAAAATATTTTCTGGGATGATTATGAGATGAAATATATGATGAGATGAGATACGGTAGTAAACATTGTAAAGTAAGAAAATTTAATGAATGTTTTGCCCAGATTTAAGACATTTCACCTGAATTTGAATTTGCAAGTAAAATTAGGTGATCACAGTATTTTGAGAAAATTGTCCAGATTTTGATCTTAAGAATGAAAAGATTACAATTATGTATTTTTATATTTATTTTAGTATTGCTGATATTGGTATATTCCATTGCATTTTCTTTTTCATGTTTATTTCTGAACTACCATCATTCTATTTCATGATGCTCAGTTTTTGGATACAACTTTGGTTGTTTTGCAGTGTGGAAATACTTTTAAGAATTGTTGTTTTGTCCAGTATTCTGACAAAACAAATAATCTAAATGATTATTTAGGAGAATATACTACTGCATTTCTATTCCTTTGTTAAACAATAGTTTAACAAACTAGAATTGTGCTCATATGTAATTACTCTTATGGTATAGATGCAATAGTAATCTTTTATAGGTCCTTTAGAAGTGTGCATCCCTTCTAGACCAAGAACGAGCTCTCATTTTCCTTTCTATGTAAACTGTAATTTTTAAATTTTTGTTTAAAAATGCTATACAGTATAAATATTCAGTATCCAATATAGAGTATATTAATATTCAAAATAAATAAACAGCATCTTCTATCATGTAGAAATTCAAGGAAATAGACCCATCTTGCCTTTTCCAAAGTCCCCTTTCATTTATGGCATTCAAACTGAATACAGTATCATAAAAGTGGAAAACAAAAGAATAACTGTAGTTTAATTTAGCAACTTTCAATGTCTTTAATTGCCCTTACAGCCATGCAGAAAACCAAAACAATGCCACAGTTTATTTCCATGTATATACCTTTCTTTCATAACAATGCAAATTACTGAACTCCTTACTAAGCATAACCTTAAAATCACCACATATCTGACATATTCCCATTATAGTTTTAACTATTGTAAATTATTGTTTTAAGATCAATCACCTGATTACAAGTACATTTGCTTTAAATCTGACAAAAGACAAAGAAATAGACTATAAAGACTGGAAAAATGATTCTTTGCTCATTTAAGACCTATATACATAATTACAGGAATCTTGTGTCACCTTAGAAAGCAACTTGGAGATTTATTGTGGTCTGTCAGCTTTAATAGACCAGATCCTAGTTGTCTATAGTTGAGTTCCCCAGCAAAACTACTCTAAACTTCAGATGTGGTTGGTTTTTATGTCAGTAGTCAGTGTAGATGTAGTTGAGGGTGTTAAGCATTGATTACAATTATATTAAAACCAAAAACAATTAGCCGTACAGTTTCCAGTCCTGCTGCTGCCTCAGAAGGCCATCAGTTGTCATCAGCAGAAGGAGGGGCTAAGTAAACCAGCCCTCAATTTTCCATCACTGCTGTTAGTAGAAAATGCCATTAACTGCCTGGAAGGGGGAGACTGTAGCCCCCCATTTTCCATCACTACTGCTATTCCAGAAGACCACCAACTGTTAGAGGAAGAGTGTCGTGATTTTCCATCTCTGCTGCTGCCACTGAAAGACCTTTAACTGACAGTAGCCAAGGGAATGGCCACTCTCAGTTTCCATCAAGAATTATTTTCCATATGGTTTTGTACTGAATTGTAATGAATGTTTTGAGCAACAGTAATATTGTTAGTTGTTTTGATCATGTTAATAGGAAGAATATATATCTGACAGGAAATGCAGTATCATGTAAACAACAAGCTACATAAAATAGGATCCTTAAAAAAGAAAACAGAAAGCAGTAGGAAAATCAGCTTGAGCCAAATCAGAAGGGAGAATGATTGATTAATAAGATAAAGCCTTAGATTGGCTTTATTAAATTTACAAGACCGCAGACTTTTAGTGACATAAAATCCTTGTCATCGGAATATTATTCAGATATTCCTGCCTATAATGGGTCAACAAATGGCATCTTCATACCAATGTTGTGTGCCTCAAATTAGCAATGGAATTTCACAAAGCTAATCCTGATCCTTACATAAGCCATTGAAATTCAAATAAAAGTCTATGAACAACAATGATGTATGATTATTGTGAAATAAGAAGACAAGGAATAAGATCTGGACAAAACAGAATACTTCTGATTCAATTTTATACAACAAAATTGCTCATAATAGTTGAAATTTGTGCTTAGACTGATCTCAGCTGCAATCCTGAAGTGCAGTTAGGCTAGTCTACCTTCACTGGGCTGGCCTAATTCCAAGATAGTCCAGCCGAACTACACCAGAGAAGGCTTGGACCGGTGTAAGTCTATTTAGGTTGGCCCAAGAGAGATAGATATGGGCTGGCCTAGCAGGGCTAGCCTAAGCAGTTCAGCAGGGGTGTGTTGAGGGCATGTGGGGCATGGCCTAGAATAGTGCAGTTAGGCCATATCCAGACCCTGTTTCCAGGGCAGACACATCCCCTCCCAGCTCCTTAGTGTTAGGCCATCTCAGGAGCAGGCATAAATCTGAGTTAGACCCACAGGGGTCCATGAAAAGTTAGAGTGTAAATTGAAGCAAAGAAAAAGTTCTAAGTTTTAGGCTACCCTAATTACCATTCCTGCCTCTCAGGATATGGCACAACTACACCAGCCCATCTCAGGATATAGAACAACTACACCAGCCCCATGAGCATGCTCCCCTTGTGCTGCAGCAGTTAGAAAACCTAGAGGCCATTTAGCCCTTTGGATTTGGCCTAGATGACATCCTATGGGCCTCCCAATCCTGTAGATTTGGCCTATCAGCTCAGGATATGGTCTACTTAGGTCAGCTTAGCTGGATCATTCTTTGGCCTAAGTCAGGAATGCACTCAATTTTATACAAACTAAAAACTCTTGAAACTTGCTGGTATGTCAAGAACAGTGTGGCATATGGACTGCTGTGATTTTAAATACCACATAAATTGTATAGCATATATACAAAAGTTCAAAACAATGAATTTTCTGAAGCAGATAGAAATATAGTAAGAACTTGTAATTAACATCAATATCATAGACTCAAAGAGTAGGAAGGGATGTAATCAGTGGTGGGCTCAGGGTGACCAGATGCCAAACCCAAAATTCCTGAACCCCAAGGCCAAAATTCCTACCCGCTGAAAAAAATTGCCAAAAAATGTATTTTTTTGTTTTGGTTTTTTGGTTTTTTTGACCACAACTTTTGATAGGCAGGAGATATCTCCAAACTGATTTTTGCATTGGATTCAGCTCTTCAATACGAATCCAACGATATATGGCATGATGGGGTACTGTGCACTATCACAAAGCTTCAAAATGAAGCCAAAATGTAGGACAATGATGCCAAAATGTAGGATACCCGCACAGGAGGCTAAAAATCCGGATAAATCCGGGTTTTTCCGGTCATCTGGTCACCCTGGGTGGGCTCCAGCAGGTTCGCACCTACTCTGTAGAACCGGTTGTTAACACGAGATAGGACATATAAACTTTAAAAATAGCCATTTAAAAGTGGCTGCCAAATGGGCAGAGCGCCGGTTGTTAATTTCTTTGAAGCCCATCACTGGATGTAATAGGTAATCTAGTATCAATCTAAACACTTTGATTCTCTGGAAACAGATGCTAATTTCATATGAATTCAATTCCTTTGCTGTCTATATCATAAGCTACTATCGTATGCTGCTACAGTGATCTAAGATCAGTTCCATGAGCATTAAGGATGCTGCAAGGCCATCCACTTAAGAAAGACAGATATATACCATAGGCAGACATAGACTAGGGATCACAGGTGGGCACTAGGGGGGACGCACCTACTCTCAAGAATAGGTCCTTGTCTTTTGGCAGCCAATGGGGAGCCGGTAGGACCAAGGAGGAGCAGAACACTAGGGACCGGTATGCAGCACAGCTGCTGCTTCACTTCCTCCTCCCTTCCTCTCCCTTCCTCCCAGCTGGCCGGGGCGCCACCGCGGTCTCCCTTCCTCTGCTGCTGGTGGGGAGGCTCAGAAGGGGGGGGGGCAGCACCACCATCGCGCTCTCCCTGCCTCTCCCTATGCAGGTCTCTCCTCTCTATATAGGTCTACTATGAAGTAAGTCCCAGTGTAGTCAATGGGACTTACTCCCAGCCAGGTGTGGAGAGGACTGAAGTCTCAGAGCCCCAGCCTAAGCAGTCTACTCTGAAGTAAGTCCCAGTGTAGTCAATGGGACCTACTCCCAGGCAGGTGTGGAGAGGACTGCAGTCTCAGAGCCCCAGCCTAAGCAGTCTACTCTGAAGTAAGTCCCAGTGTAGTCAATGGGACTTACTCCCAGGAAAGTGTGGAGAAGACTGCAGCTTCAGAGATCCATCCTATGCATGTCTGTAATTTACCTGAAGTAAGTAATTTTTAAAATTTTTTTAATTTTTAAGTTAAAAACCTCCCTGGCCCCACCCCTGGCCCTGGCCCCGCCCCCTTGCCCCACCCACTTCCGGAGAACCGAATCTTGGGCCGGGCCAGGCCCACCACTGCTAGGGATCTGTATTTGATGAGATCCAATGAGGCTGAGAGATAGAGACCAGCTAAGGATTACCCAGTTAGCTTCTTAGGAAGCAATCCTAAGCTCCAGTTAGGCTGTCATAAGCCTGGGCATACCTGTGCTGGTTAGGGGGTGTAACAAAAGTGCCACAAGACACTTGTGCACCACACTTGGGGTAGGCCAATGAGCAGACATGCACTTGCCTCCCTACATCACTTCCCATTGGACGTGGGAAGACCAATGAGTTGTGCTAGCCAGTGGCATAGCTAATGATCATGTAGTACAGTGCAAAGCTCAAAATGTTGCCCAAAAACTGATGTCACAACCAGAAATGATGTCATCCCCAGATAATTTTTAAAAGAAAATTGGGGGAAAACCTGCCTTTTCCTCCTCAGCAGTTTACCACCCATTTGCTCTGCTAGTTGCATAGTTAAAGCACAGTTGCATAGTTAAAGCTAGTTGCATAGTCAAAGATTTTATTGCTTCCTCCTTTCCCGCAGCAACAAAATCAAATTTAATTGCCGTAAGTAAAAAAAAATGAAAATTGTGTCCCTTACTGGTGGGGGAAACTATGCTGTGGCAAAGAGGAATTGTTATTCTTTCCCTGGACACCCTCAACTGTTGAGGCAGAAGAGGCAGTCAAGGTGTAGGAGAGCTGCAGAGGTGTCAGAGGCCTAGTGAAGCAATTACAGATTTGGTGGGCAAGCACAGAATGATATCTGCACCAACTAGGCAACTCAGCTACTGTCAGTAGCACCTCCATTTTGCTTGGATTGAGGTTCAGTTTATTAATCCCATCCATAACGTTGAAGATTCTAGGCACTTGTTGTAGACTGTCTGCAGCCCTTACCTGATTTATATTACAATTATATTTTATAATAATATCATTAACTATTATGTATTAATATTATAAATGTTATATATAATATTAAAAATAAATTTATATTAAAAGGAGAAACAGAACTGGGTGTTATCAGTTATGATATATCATTAACACCTCACTCAAAATTTTTGAATGACATACCCAGCAGTTTTACATAGATACTAAATTGCATTGGGGGGAGGGGGATGATATGATTGAACCCAGCAGAACTTTATGGCATAAATGTCATGGGCAGAGAACTAGTCACCAAACGTTATCTTCTGTAATTATCAGTCAAATAGACGTGGAGTATGGTGAATATGATATACCTGATTCTTATCCCATACAGATGGTCTCCAAAACAGGGATATCCAGGGATGTCCTGGGGGCCAGATGAGGCCAACAGTGAATGTGGCCTGTGGCAAGACACCTCCATCTGGCCTATGGCAAGTCTTGTAATCCTCCAGATCTATAATAACTCTTATATGTAAGTTTATGTAAATCTATTCAAATTTGAAATGTAAATCATTTTTGTGGCCCCCAACACAATCTCTGAGAGCTAATGTGGCCCTCCTGCCAAAATATTTGGAGACCACTGGACTAAAAGAATACTATGGTCATACCAAAAACCTTTAAGAAGTCCAACACCATCAGTGAAATTTCCCGTCTTTCTTATGACCGTGGAAAACTATCTGGAAAACTAATCATATCAACATGACCAGCCTAAGAATATGAATTAAAACCACATCAGCAGAAAAAGTCATCCTTGTTTGAAAAAAGGATACCTGACAGATAAGTGAACTAACCTTTTGCTGCGTGATATTGCATTTTTGCAACAAAGGGAATAATACTAAAGTAAGAAAAATTGTTTTTCTTTTCTGCCCCAAATAGCCATCACTCTGTACCTAACATTTGTATCAATGCTATAGTGTAATGTATTGCATGTTATTCTGCTACCAATTATATGTCTATTTTTTAAGTAGCAGAATTTACCGATCGTTGCAGCAGTAAGATTTCAAGAGTATTTGTGGGCCCAGGGCATGACTGGGCACTGATAGCTACTGGTAGGCACCACTGGGTACTGGGACTCTTCACCAGATGGCAGGCAACAGGCGGCAGGCACTGGTGGGCACTGGGCACTGCTGGACACAGACAGGCACTGAGCACTAGAGGGCACTTGGGCAGTGATAGGCACCAGAAGGCATGGGTAACCCTACTGGGCAGCATTGACATCAGGCACGAGTGGGCACCAGTGGGCAGCAGACTGTGGGCACCAGTGGGCAATGAGCACTGGGCATCCCTACCAGGCATCCCTACCAGGCACCACTGATCACTACAGAGCATCCTTACTGGGTACCGGGCATCCCTACTGTGCATTAGCAAGCACCTCTATTGGACACCAGGCACCACAAGAAAGTGGGCATAGGGTACCAATAGGCAACAAACATCCCTACCAGGCACACTGGCACAGGGCATCAGAGGCAATATCAGGCACTACCAGGCACCAAATAAGTTCTCAGTGGGTCCTTACATCACAGAAGGAATATCCTCCCCAAACTTCATGCTTCAAAGTCCAGGGACTGGGACTGGGACCCAATCAGGGATTGGGGCTTATTGATTGAAGATTAATCAGTCTTCAATTGAAGTAGAGGGACAAAAACACATTGCACCCCTTTTCACCCCTTAAGAGCTAAATTTCTAGAGATTGGTTCTTAGTGGGTGCCACTGCCTACACAGGGTGAACATATGTCCACTTTTTCCAGGATGTGTCCTGGATTGTAGCCTGATGTCCTAGAAAAAAGTTTTAATGTTCTCCTTTTTCATGTAAGCAGGCAGCAGGTAGCATGCTTGTAGTTAATAAATTAGATGGGTCATTGGTCTAGGGCTCCCCACACAACCATCACAAATTTTGATGACATTTTGTATACAGAGTCCCACATGTCTCAAATAAACTTTTGTAAAGTTATAGCTTTACATGTGGAATAGTTACTTAGATATAGCGGCTTGTTTGAACCCATACAGCATTGATGTATAGTATGACTATAAGATTTTGGCAACTTTGGGGTACACTATTTCATCTACTGTTTTTCTTAAAAAATGAAACACAGAGCCTGGAAGGCCCAACACAGACTTGAGAAGACCCATTGCTGGCTTGGGGATTTTCCTGGGGGAAGGGGACAAAAGTCCCCTTCTCCTAAGATGACCTCTGGCAGTCTTAGTGCTGCCTCTGGATGCCTTTGTAGCTATTCTGACACCACTGAACCCACTAGAATTGCCATATTCAAGGTTGTTTTGTAAGACTGGAATAGATGGGGCAGGTCTTTATAAGAATCAATATATAAAACGGTTTTGAGAATAAGAATACATTGCAAAGGCATATATAGGTCAGCGCATATAGAATGGAGGATAGAGTGCCTCTACCTTTTAACATTATATAGAGGAGGGAATTTTTACAGGTGCTGCTTTTTAAACCCTTCCATGTTGAGCTGAACCTTTCTAAATTCTCTCTTCTATGCAATGGTTAAAGGTGCAAGCATTCTGTCCTCCATTCTATATGGTCACCCTGGGCCCTAATCATTTGATCCAAAGGTACATTTTGGAGGGGAGGGGGACAGACCTTAAAATATTAGAAGCAGATAGATCATGAAACCTAGTTTTGCATTTTGGGATTACATTTTAAAAAAATGATTAATATACACACATATGAATTAATATGATGTTCAGTGGGGAAGGGAGCCCTTATGTATCTGTGAGTCCATTCTGTTCCCAATTGCGACATATGGCTGTGAGACATGGTCACTGACAAAAGCAGAAAGGAGGAAAATTGACACCTTTGAACTGTGGTGTTGGGAAAGGCTCTTAAGAGTCCCATGGATGGCCAGAATCACCAATAAAGACGTCCCGGACTGCATCAGCATAGAGACGTCTCTGGTAGGCAAAATCATCAGACAGAAGATGACCTATTTTGGATGAGGGCAAACTCACTGGAAAAGGAGATGCTACTTGAATGGTCAGTGGCAAAAGAAAACAGGACAGACCAAAGACCCGCTGGCTGGACACCATTAGAAGGACGCTGGCATGAACATCGCCCAACTGAAAGAAGCTGTGAAAGACAGAGAAGTGTGGAGGGACCTGGCCTATAGAGTATCCAAGAGTCAGACACGACTGAATGGATAGAAGAAGAAGAGTCCTTCAAAGACACTCTGTCCTCGGAATCCTTCCTTCCAGTTTCTACTCCAGACAAACTGGAGCAAGCCTCTAGTTGAGAGGTTGAAATCAAGTAAATGAATAAGAGAGAGGTGCATAAGACAGAGTGAATACAACAGAAGTAAAACTAGAACAAGCATGCTTGATAAATGACTTGGGCACTGGAAATTTCTAGATGGAGATCTTTGCAAAAATACAAACCAGTTATTACAGTTATTAAAGCAAAATAATTTTCTACTGTGTCTTAGCTCACTGGTTCCTAACTACAGTGGTAACTCTCATAACAAGTGCCTCACTTAAAAAGCATTTCACATAACAAGTATAAATTTCCAAGAAATCTTGCTTCAAATAACAAGTTCCGCTTCACGTAAAAAGCTAGCGTGCTATAGGCATGCGTGCTATGCAACCCTGACGCTCCACGCAGAGGCTCTTTAGAAGGGCTGCCAGACAGTGCTACTGTCTCTAACTGCCCTCAACTTGGGGGCAGTTGCCTAGGGGTGCCAGGAGTAGCTGCCCCTAACTGCCCCCAAGTACCCCCTCCGGCCGCCTTGAACCTCACACAGCAGCCCAGGTAAGCCTCCCAGGAAAGTGTCTTTGATTGCAGCCTCCTAACCGTGTCTACCTCGAAGTAAGCCCCACTGTGGTAAATAGGGCTTTCTCCCAGGAAAGTGTCTTTGATTGCAGCCTCCTAACCATGTCTACCCAGAAGTTAGCCCCATTGTATTCAATGGGGCTTACTCCCATACATACATTGGCATCCTTCAGTCTCGAAAGACTATGGTATAGTGCTCTGATTGGAGGTCCTGAAACAACATCTAGTGTGGCTAAAAAGGCCAACTCGAGAGTGTCCATCCCTTCCACACTGAGGACAAATAAATTCCGTCCCCTGCCCAGGCCCCAGGTTTCACTGCTTTCGGGTCTGTCTCTTTGCTTCAGCCTGCCAAACAAGTGTCTCTTCCAGTTGGAGAAGGCCATGCTGGGTCTTTTGCCTCCATGCTGAACGATCAGAGGTCAAGGTTTCCCAGCTGTTGATATCCATTCCCAAGGCCTTTAGATTCCTCTTGCAGATGTCCTTGTATCGCAGCTGTGGTCTCCCTCTAGGGCGCTTTCCCTGCTCTAATTCTCCATATAGGAGATCTTTTGGAATCCGACCATCAGCCATTCTCATGACATGCCCAAGCCCAAGCCCAAGCTTACTCCCAGGAAAGTGTCTTTAGGATTGCAGCCCAAGTAGACTTCATAGGATCATGCACACTGAATGCATGTTTTGAATTCAATTCCAGTGTTTTGTCATCATTTTTACATACAGTTAATATTTTTATATGACTATTTTGGGGGTTGTGGAACCAATCGTCTGAGTTTCCATTATTTCCTATGGGAAAATCCGCTTCACTTAAAGAGCATTTCACTTAAAGAGCATGCCTCCGGAACGAATTAAGTTCTTTATGTGATGCACCACTGTATGGCATTCAAGGCATTAGCTTTCCATATATCATTGCACTCCTCTGATTCCCAGTGAGACCAGACCATGTACAAATTCAACCTGAGAGACCCAGGTCTGTGCACACAAGAGCATCATTGGACCACATTCCCAGGTCCACAGCTGTAGACACAGGTTGAAGTAAACCCATTTGGACAGCCAGGGCTTACCCCCAGTCTTATTCCTACCACATGAGGAGATATGTGGGATTAGGCTTCCTAGTTCCATAAAGTATAATTTTATGGGGAAAAAATCTGGTTGAAATACAAGATACAAACAGGTTGGAGGGAGCTAACATGAGAACCAAGCAGCATGTAGAAAAGATAACTGGATAACTTTAAGGAAAGTCAGCAGTCCTAAAGAATTCAGAAAACGTAGTCAAAAAGGGAAGGGTGTCAAGGTGGGTAGGAAAATAAGTAACTGATCACTGTATGTCATGAGCTCAGCCCCTAAGGGGGCAGAAACATGGTTGTGTAAATGCCAGTATAAATGCTGAACACTTGTCCCTAAGGGGGAAGAGACTTGCTTGCTTTCTTGCCTGTTGTGTAGCTTTTTTCCCCTGTCTTCAGCAGAATAAATTTAGAAGCATTCTAAACTTCAAACCTGTTGCATTTTTTTATTTTGCCACACCAGGTATGATCCCAGCCCCTTAGAGCTGTAGCTACCCTGTTTCTGCTGCTGCCAGACATTATAAATGACCAGGACCTAGATGGAGCAGCAGTCTGATTCAATATCAGAAAGTTTAGTATGCCCAGTTTGTAATCATTGTACCAACCATTTTTAGGGCAGGCAGCTGTATGATCTGCCTGTTTCAAAAGCCTGTGCAGGGTATGAGAATACAGCACCTAGGACTTTAGCAGTGTGTGTTCGTATTTGAGAATAGCATTGTCACTAACACAGAGTGTCCTTATTTTTGTCTGTTAAACATTATAATACATTCCAGGTCTTGGAAACCAGAGACATGAGTGGGTGGGGAGCCAGAGATTTTCCATTGGAGTCTTCTAAAAATGTGCTGTAGTTATGTGAGGTGTGCAAGCTTTTGCACATGGTTGTGAGTGCTTGTGTGCCTCACATGATCATGGTACTTTTTGAAGGACTTGGTGGAAAGGCTCTGCCTCCCCTGCCTCTCCATCCACTATACATCCCTGTCGGAAGCATTTCTACACCTTCCCTTTTCTTCAATCCTATTACCTCCCTCAACCTAAAAATAATTTGAAAAGGAACAAAGAATTACATTTCAGGTCCATAATTAAAGTAACATTATCTCCAGTGGTGTCACTAGGGGACAGCAGGAGTATGGTCCATACTGAGTAATGCTGCTAATGGCCAAAATTTCTAATATCTTGGTTTTAAGGAACCGTACCATTGATATTTCAATCAATGTGTAATTTACAGAAGAATGTAATGAAATAAATTGCATTGAAATATTTATAATCAAACATTATAACAAAAAAAAAAAAACCCCACTGGGGTGGGGTGATAATGTTTTGCCACATCAATAGCTGGTGATCAATAGACGGTGACACCTTGGCCACCAGCACAAGGTATGCTAACCCTAGTATTTCACTGAGTACCATGCATATACTTCCTACCTTTATGCCACTGCTTTCTGAATCTGGTCATTGCGGTGCTAAGGCCAGAGATGCAGTAAGGAAACAGTGGACACTGCCTCATTCTTCAGGTTGTAATTGCACACTCCAAAATACATTCTTTTCATGCCAAGTCCTGTCATGTGTAATTTCTTTTATCTTTCTCCTTCACTCACACACATCTCTTTAACCTTTTGCCATTTTTCTGTGTTTTGGAAGACAACTACGGATACCTCCTTGAGCAAAATGTCCACTGAGGTGAAGTTGGACTTTGTGTCGATAAGTATCAGTAACTCCAAGAGCAAGATGTCTACTGAAGTAAAGTCAGGACTATATGCTGATAAGTATCAGTAGCTCCTTGAGCAAGATGTCCACTGAGGTAAAGTTAGGACTTTGTGCTGATAACTATCAGTACCTCCTTGAGCAGGATGTCCACTGAGATAAAGTTAGGACTTTGTGCCAATAACTATCAGTACATCCCAGAGAAAGATGTCCACTGAGGTAAAGTTAGGACTTTTTGTGCTGATAAGTGTCAGTACCTCCTTGAGCAGGTAAATTATCAGTAGCTCCAGAGAAATTTACTGAGGTAAATTATCAGTAGCTCCAGAGAAAGAGGTACACTGAGGTAAAGTTAGGACTTTGTGCCGATAACTATCAGTACCTCCTTGAGCAGGATGTCCACTGAGGTAAAGTTAGGACTTTGTGCCGATAACTATCAGTAACTCCCAGAGCAAGATGTCCACTGAGGTAAAGTGAGGACTTTTTGTGCTGATAAGTGTCAGTACCTCCTCGAGCAGGTAAATTATCAGTAGCTCCAGAGAAATTTACTAAGGTAAATTATCAGTAGCTCCAGAGAAAGAGGTACACTGAGGTAAAGTTAGGACTTTGTGCCGATAACTATCAGTAACTCCAAGAGCAAGATGTCTACTGAAGTAAAGTCAGGACTATATGCTGATAACTATCAGTACCTCCTTGAGCAGGATGTCCACTGAGATAAAGTTAGGACTTTGTGCCAATAACTTTCAGTACATCCCAGAGCAAGATGTCCACTGAGGTAAAGTGAGGACTTTTTGAGCTAATAAGTGTCAGTACCTCCTTGAGCAGGTAAATTATCAGTAGCTCCAGAGAAATTTACTGAGGTAAATTATCAGCAGCTCCAGAGAAAGAGGTACACTGAGGTAAAGTTAGGACTTTGTGCCGATAACTATCAGTACCTCCTTGAGCAGGATGTCCACTGAGATAAAGTTAGGACTTTGTGCCAATAACTATCAGTACCTCCCAGAGAAAGATGTCCACTGAGGTAAAGTTAGGACTTTGTGCCGATAACTATCAGTACCTCCCAGTGAAAGATGTCCACTGAGGTAAAGTTAGGACTTTGTGCCGATAACTATCAGTACCTCCCAGAGAAAGATGTCCACTGAGGTAAAGTTAGGACTTTGTGCCGATAACTATCAGTACCTCCCAGAGAAAGATGTCCACTGAGGTAAAGTTAGGACTTTTGTGCTGATAAGTGTCAGTACCTCCTCGAGCAGGTAAATCATCAGTAGCTCCAGAGAAAGAGGTACACTGAGGTAAAGTCAGGACCACAGTAAAATATTGGCTTTGGTGCTTTTATTCTGTGTACTGTATATATTTTCATGTGTTTGTGAACAGTGTGTGACAGAGAGGCATTTTGCCCCTCAGAAACCACCTCAGGTTGGCCTTGCATCCTGAATAGAGCCTTTTCTATGCCACCTCAAGATCCTAGAATGTTCAGCCTTAGCAATCCATCATAGCAACCAACTGCCACAGGTGGATGGCAGTTGGAAGTAATTCAGGGCAAAATAGACTTGCAGGTTTAATTTTTGAAGGACCAGCCAGCAGGCAACGTCCTCACCCACTTCCTTCCAAGTTATGCAAGAGGATTCCTTCCAGTATAGCTTTCAGGCTCATTAGGAGACATAGGGCACAGTCCAGAGTAACTACGGGAAGTCCTTGCTCCAACAATATGAATTTCCCATAGGTTTTCACTAGGTGGTGTCGTAACTACATCGATGTAGCTGTCTCTTACTTGCTCCTGTAGTTACACTGGATTGTAGGGAAAGCTTCTGACCTCTAAAGAATGGTGTGGAGAATGTCAAAAGGAGCTGTGGTGAATTTACTCCTGGGAACTGCAGCACTAAAATCTCCACCTGCTAAAATGGTTTCTTCTCTTCACTTGCTATTATTATCTTTAGTTAAAAGATCTATATGCTCTCTTTCCTTTGCTGGAGCAAATGCCCAAGGTGGCTTACGAGTTCAGACTTTAAAAGACAAGAATATAGAAAACAATAAACAACATAAAAAGGGCAATACGGTTACAGTAGGAGAAATCATTTATTTATTTTCCACAGTTTTATACAGTGGTGCCTCACGTAAAGTATGTTTCACACAACAAACAAAAATTTCTCTAGCCCTACAATCCAAAGTAACTACGGGAGCACGTAAGAGACTTTACGTGCACCCGTAGTTACTGCACCACCTAGTGAAAACCTATGGGGAATTCATATTGCAATCCAGAGCAAATTGTTCTTACACCGGAGCAAGGACTCCCTGTAGTTACTCAGGATTGCGCCCTTAGATTCTGCTTCATGTTACCAAGTGTGTTTCATGTAAAGAACACATTTGTTGGCAGTTGGGGCAGATGCACTAGCTGGCAGCCTGTTTAAAAAGCATCAGGGCTGCCTAGCGCACCTGCCCATAGCGAAAGCAACACTTCCATGCTGTTTCTCCTGTGGCCAGATGTCCACTGGGCAGAGGGAGACAAGAGCAGTGGAGAAGAGGAAGCAGCTCAAGGCTAGCCAGAGGGGAGCAGGGGAGAGAGAGGCTCAGGCTGGAGAGAAGGAGAAAGTGGGGAGACACTTTGAAGGTATCTTTGATTGCTGCCTCCTAACCATGTCTACCCAGAAGTAAGCCCCATTGTGTTAAATGTGTCTTACTCCCAGGAAAGTGTCTTTAGGACTGCAGCCTAAGTAGACTTCATAAGATCATGCACATTTAATGCATGTTTTAATTCAATCCCAGTGTTCTGTCATCATTTTTACATCCAGTTAATATTTTTATATGAATATTTTTGGGGTTGTGGAACCAATCGTCTGAGTTTCCATTATTTCCTATGGGAAAATCCACTTCACGTAAAGAACTTTTCACGTAACAAACATGCCTCCAGAATGAATTAAATTTGTTACGTGAGGTATCACTGTACCATCCTTCCTCAAAGGAGTTCAGAGTGGTGTGCAGGGTTCCTTCTTTCCTTTTCTCCCCACAACAACGACAACGACAAGGCTAAGCACTGCTACACATACACAGGGAGCAAATAGGCAAATACCCCCTCATGACAAACCAGAAACATTTGAGCCCTCACCAAAAAAATCACAGAGAGAAGTTTTTAGTTTGTGTTTTTAGATAGAGAATTCCAGAGGCTTAAATGTCTTAGGTCACTCATGTTTCTGGCAGTACAGTTCCTCAGCTGTTTGCTTAACTTCAACATTTCACAACTGAAAACCCTAGTTTTCCTATTAATAAATGTCCTTCCTCAGATTCCTGTGGCACAACTAAGGACTATTTGTGGCACACAGGTTGAAAATCAAAGGTTTATGTCATTTAACAGTAACTGGGTCTCTCTCCTGTGTCTCTGAGGATGAAGTAATAGTGATATACTTTAGTAGTGACCTGTCAATCATTGTGATAGTTGAGGAGAGCCATTTTGAAAGGGCAGTTGCAAAACAGCAGTTGAGGAGAGAGCTGCAGAATATAAAGGGCAGGAGAAAGGGTGGCTGAAGAGAAAACTTGACGTGAAAGGGAGAGAGGTTGAGGAGAAAGGGAAGTTGATGAGAAAGGGGTTGAGGAAAGAAGTTGATGTGGAAGGATAATTGAGGAGAAAGGACAGTGAGGGAAATTTAGGAGAAAGGGTAGTTGAGAGAAGTTGAGGTCAAAGTGTAGCGAGGAGAAAAGTTGAGGAAATTGGTAAGTTGAGGAGAAAGGTTATATTTTTCTTTCTATTTTTTCCTTTTCTTTTTTTAAATGCAGCTCCCCCCTTCTTGGCTTCCAGCTGTCTCAAAAAGCTTTGAATTAGCAGAGTTTGTACCTTATGACCAGTTGTAGCTTCCTGGCTAGTTTTATTTCAAAAACAAGCTGGCCAGACTTCTGCGTAATTCAGCACAGTTTTAAAGTTTCATTAGCTCCACACTAGGTATTCTAAATGGGTGTACATTTACACGCATTAGCAAATGAGCAATGGCTGAATGAATGTACAAAATGACTGAATGAATTTGCAGCTCCAAAAGGAATGTCTTATACAGCATTCAGTTCATTCAATACATTGAATGAATTGGGTATAGTCTACTGAATGGAAGGCTCAGGTTGCAATGCAAAATATGTAGTTGTACTGTAATGTATGACAGTCTTGCATTTTGAAATATGGATGAGTTTGACCCATGTTTCTTACTGACTAAATATAACATTCCTTCCTTTACAGCACTCCAAGCAATAACAATGTTTCTGAGCAACCTTTTGGATGACAGAGCATTAGAATTCTACGTCACCTTTTGTAATGAGCTATTTATTACGAAACACATGCAAAGCAGAAAGCAAAAAGAATATAAGCAGGTAGTGCTAGTTCCCAAAGCTCCAGCAGCTCCAAAGTAAGAGCCATGCTTCTGAGCTTCAAGACTGTATCTATGCTGAGACCCTCCAGCTTTCACAGATGAAAATAGGTATGTATACAGTACTTGCAGAAGTTTTTCACCTTCTTGGTCACCTTGTTGTTCAGGTTTGATGTGGAGTCAGAAGTTCATGAATGCTAGCCTAGAATCAAGATATATTTTCAGAATTTTGTCATGCAAAGATCTAGGAAAGGGAGACAGCTAACGGCATGTAATGCATGTGTTTGCTCACTAGCAAGAATTTTTAAAATCATCACTCAAAATCAAAACAGGGATAATGATTACCAGGGCCAAGTATTAGAAAATAGGACTGATCCTAGTGAGTAGAGACAGATCTTTTCCCTAAGCCAAAATCAAACTGTAGTGTTTTCAGATTGCTTGGCCCTATGCCCATGCACAGATTGGGCAAACCAATTTCCGAGCCTCTTTATAGATATGTACAAACTGATTCATCCAAATGTCTGGGTTCGTAGGATCAAGAAAAGGAGATTCCCAAGAGAATACAGACTCTACTTCCATGGAAATAGTGCTCAGTATTGAGGGTTCTTGTCCCTTTCATACTTCCCACTTTCCTTTGTTGGACCAGACGCTGAATGAGGAAAACCCTTGGTAGAGTACAGCTGCTTCTACCAGCCAAGCCTCTAGGACTAAACAGAGGGCAGATATCTGAGCAAAAAAAAAACCCTCCCAGGAGAGAACTTACAGGTTCTTATAATAAGAGGTAGGTCTCACAGTAGTCTTTGTAGAGCGAGAGATGTGACGACAGCAATATGCCAGAGTCACATTGCCAAGTAGTAAGTTGTAAGTCTCCATCTCCCTTGACTCAACATACTCATGAATCATAATAAGTGGCTGTCATGACTTCTCTTGAACCTTTTAAGAGGCAATTTGACTCAGGTTTCTTTTCAAAAAGTGAACAGGCAGATGAGGGAGCTAAAATAGAACATTTTACACAACAAGAGGAGAAAAAGAGTGATTTCTGGGAGAACTGAAAATAGACTGAAATGAAATAGAAAACCTGTTACATTCTAGCTAGACCTTTCCCTAGTCATAGAACCATGGCCTGAATGAATCTGCATTTGCTGTGAAACTATTTTCGTTTGCTTTCATTGGGCAGCAGGTATGGTTCTGTGATTAAGTGAAGCTCAGCTGAAAAAAGCTAAACAGGAAAAGACCTGGACAACTCTTGGATGGTAGCTCAAGCTTTTATCAGCTGAAAAGTCATGAGACAACAGAGCTACAAGTGTCACTGTAGCTGTTTACAACCTGGATGACCTAAAATTCCTGTAGCTGTTTACAACCTGGATGACCTAAAATTCCTGTTGGAAGCTTGAAAGACATTCCCTGATGTCCCTTTGCATGTGATGACCACACTGTGTAGAATTTACCTGAAATAGAAGAGTTCTATGAGCTGCCAGTAGAACCATTACCTACCACACAGTGTAGGACAAATCAAGGGTTTCATAGAAGGATCATCAAAGACTACTGTGGAAAGACATTCCCAGAAGTCAGGTGTACCCTGGGCAACACTGGAAACTTCACCAGTGGCTAAATTCACCCACCGCCAGAACTTGATTTGGTAAATAAATAAATTCACTTGCTGTTTGGGAGTGGATGCTTCTTTCTGAGTCCTAGAAAGCGGGTACTCAGTCTGCTGGAGAGGAACTACTTCCAGCTTCCTGTGTCCTGAGAGTTTTTACATTTGCTGAAGTGACATTGTGGCAGTTACTGGTTGGAGGCACAGAACACATAGATAGAAATGTGAGCCGATAAGCAGGCATAGTCCAGTTTTGGATGAAATTCTCTGCTTGGATGGGAGACAAACTGCATTCCCCCTCTTGGCTGATAGTGTTTGCAACAGAATGCCAAATGCTGTCTTCAAGCTGATCCCAGCAACTGAATGACCCAGCTGCAGGTGAATGAAAACTGCTGAAATACTGAAAAGGGTTAGTCGTGCAAAGCCACAGATGGCTCAAACTGCACCCCGGTGTCCCCAAGCACCTCCCCACCCACCCTCAGAATCCCAGAACGGCCAATGGGTTTCCCTATCCCCCCAAACAGGGTAGGAAATGTAGGACAAGTCCAGGGAAAGCTGGACGTCTGGACACCCTGGATGCACTGCACTGCGTCAGGTCCTTGTACACTACAATACTGTAACACACACAGCCAGGCATGCATATAGAATCTATATAGATTCAATATGCAATGAAATTAAATTCCTGGGGGTAATGGACGGTCACTCTGCTGAGACACAGCTGGACATGCATACAGATTCATATGCATGCCCAACTGTGTCTCGGCAGCACGACCATCCATTACACCCAGGAATTTCATTTTTACTCCATTTGGGGTAATTTACCCCTGTTTCCTGACCACTATACTAAACCTAGCTCCACATTCCTCACTATGTCCTTCCACTGAAATGAAGTTAGATTAGGGTTGCCATATGTCCCCCAAAACAGGGACAATCCCAGTTTTTAGGTACAGTATTTTCATACTGGCAAGTGAGATGGATGGTCCTGTCCCAATTTTCTGGAAGAAAATTATGGCAACCCTAATTTAGAGATATACTGTATACATGTAGCATTTCTGCTAGATCTATGTTTGCACTGTCCCAAAACATATATTTGATCTAGTTCTGCACATAATCAATTCCTGCCAATTACGATATTACCATTTAAAAAAAAATAATTCTTGACAATAGTATTCCATCTGCTACTATCATATAGGTAAAATGATGGCCATGATTAAATGCAGTCTTGTAGCTGGTGTTTCATCAGAGCCACATACTGTGCCAGTGGTGGGCTCCAGCAGGTTCTCACCTACTCTATAGAACCGGTTATTAACTAGACATAGGACATATAAGGTTTAAAAATAGCCATTTAAAAGTGGCTGCCAGAAGGGCATAGAACCAGTTGTTAATTTCTTTGAATCCCATCACTGTGTGGAGCCTATTATGCCTGTGCTCAGCTGTATGTTGTTGTAAGTTCCAACTCAAATTGGCTTTTTTCTGGCCATATTTCAAAGCAAATTCATATTTATGATAGTCTTCACTATCATCTCCACATCTTTTCCAGCAGCCCTCCTTCTGCATGTTATTTTTAAATCACAATTGAAAATCTGGCTTTTAGATTATTTTTTTCCTGAACACAATAGTTTTCTGTTTCCCAAGTTAAATTTTATTTCCTCATTTCTTTTCATTTTCCAGAGTCTTTGAAATCTTTTGCATCAGCAAAATTTGAAAGTTATTCCCATTTAGTATAGTCTGTTGCATCAACATTGTACTGTGTTGACTATACTGGAAAAGAAACAGATAGGTATCTCCTGTCCTTATCTACAGTGATATATGGATTGTTTTGGCTGTTATGATACTCTCTGCAAGCCATGTGCATTAAGTACTGTATATCTTTTATCAACATGAAGACCACACTTTCATGAGTTTTCTACTGTAATAGTAGGACTTCCCTCTTGTTTTTAAGCCACTGTGCTGTGACATTCTGGCCAATGCGGTTGACTTTTCTAGCTCCACTGCTTGAATGGGTATACCTGAATCTGTGCCGGTAATTTGGAGTGAACCTGAGAAGGCAGATCATAATTTGTTAAGTAAGGTTAGAATATTGTTGTCTCTCTCATGTCTGCTTCTTGATAATAAACTGGGATCATAAGCTACTTGATCAGTGGCAGGGACCTGTGTTCTCTTCTATCATAAAACATCATGTTCACTGATAGTGATAAAGACATAAACAATAATAATGGTAAACAATAATAATACTTTTGATTTTAGACTAGGAGTTTGTACAGAACAATTCCAGATCCTGAGGCAAAAGTATGGGTTTAGGCTTTTTTCTTTTTAGAGCTGATTCCCCTATGCCATTTTTCTTTTTAGAGCTGATTCCCCTATGCCATTTAAAAAGCTAGAAATTCTCCCCATTTAAAAAGCTATTGGCAAGTAATGGGAGAACAGTTTGGGAGCCACTGTTTGAGGAAATCAAATCTAAATCTCTTTAAGCCCTTGGGTTCCAGCCATAATATAAATAACAACTGCCCATATATGTGCCACATTTATACACCACATAATATACAAACCAGGTCTATCATCAGGCATGTGTTCCAGCAGGGCAATCTGAATTTATGGTATCACAAGACATGATGCTCTGTAGTGCATTACTGGACTGCTGCCGGAAACAATGAGTGTTGCTTGCTGTGCGGCAGTGGCATCCCTGCACCCCTTGTACTGGTCAGACTGCGTCAGAGGCAGGCCATGAATAGGGAGGGGAAAGATCAGGGCAAGTATTTAGTTTGTTAAACTGTATTATCATTGGGAACTAGTGACATTTGCACCATGTATAATTGCTTCCTGATATGCCATCCACAAATTCTCCTCCAAAGACCACAACAATAGCAACAAGGCTTGCACTGAAACAGCACTCAGTCAACAGTGCCAGCCAAAAGCAAGTTCTATACTAAATAAATGTGAAATACTTTCCTTGGCAACCTGATGGTTCTAGTAACATTCACCCAAGCAGGTAACAAAAAAAGACATTTTTATCTAGCTATTCAGTGACACCCAGCTAGTATATCGTGGACTCTGAATAATAAACTGCTAATTACTGTATAATAAACTGCCAAAATTTACAGCTCAAATATTATTCACAGGAATTAACTTCAGAGTAATTTTGAATACTGAATAAATCAGTAATATTTGCAGGTGGCAGGAACATGACATATCCATGGAAGAGTGACTGAAAACACAACTAATTTCCCCATTAAAAAAAACTTTCATTAAGTGTCTTGATTTTTTTCCAGTCCAAATTTCAATTCTTTGTTTTTAGAACCAAACCCTGAAGTTTCACAATTCAGTCATTTCAGGTTTAATTAAAATAATTTTACTTTCTTATCTTTCAAGAGATTATGAAACTCAAACCAGTTCCTATTTCAGAAGAACTATGGCCAGCTGCAGTTTCATTATGGCTTGTTAGAAATCCTTTCAGTCATACCCTTTTTGTCTGCACTGTACAGCATTGATCATATGCAACTGCTTAATTTTACAGCATTTCAGTAAACAGAACAAAAGAAACGTTAAGAATGTACTCTTGGGACAATATATTTTAAAAACAATATATAGCTAAATACAGATTTGCCATTTCACTAAAAGGTGCTTCTTCCATCCAACTATTTATTTTGTCAAATAAATTAGAGAATTATTAATGATTTACTATTTTTAGCTTTGATTATTTATTTATTATCAAAAATCAGTATGATTTGAAAAATTATGTTGTTTTTATAAAACTTCTAATGAGTTATTTTACCTTTACTATTCAAATGGTAATCTCTTCCACAGGCACAACCAACACAGTTCTGTCATTCTCAAAATTACTATGCATATCTTTACCAATAGAGAATTTGGCCAAAAGTTATGAATTACATTGCTAAATATTTTATGTGCATTTTGCTTACCTCTACAATTTCTTTCTTTTTTTCTTACCAGGCTGGCTCTCCCATCCAAAATATAATAAAGTAGGTGCCATTGGTCTCACTGGAACTTGCTTATATTAGCAAGCTTAGGATCACAGCCTTACATGTTGGCTCTGTGCATAAACAATGTCTTGGTTCTCTTGGCTTAGGTCTAACAAGAGGGTGACACTACAAAATAATAAAAGGCTTCTGTGGGTATAATAAGCTCTATTTGGGCCAAAATTTCCAATGGGTTTTGAACTTGAAATAGATCTTAAAATCTTGAAAAACAAATATGTAATTGCACAAAAAACTATATGCAGTTCTTCCCTGGCATAAAAATAATCCCATTGATATCTATAGCAGTATTCTGCTATTTTGCATCATTATTGTCAGTTTTTAATGGGAAGCATTAAATTTTTTTAAAACAGTCTGGCTAGCTATAGAATCAATTGAATAGCTGGTATTAAGAATTTGAGTTGCAAATGATTTGCCTATTTTTGGAAGTATTATTGCTATTAGTGAGTTATCTATCTACAGTATTTATATACCACTTTTCAACTGAAAAGTTCACAAAGAGGTTTACAAAGAAAACGAAAAATAGCTAAGTAATAGCTAATGGGTCCCTGTCCCAGGTTACTTTGTAGCCACTGTCATTCAAGAATCAGTTTCATTGTCTTGCTTTCTTATTGTACTGTTTCTCTGCAACATGTTCCTTCCTGTTTTTCAGGCTAAAATACAAGACTGGACACAACTCATTTATCAAGGTGGGCAGTTGATACTGTCCCACTGAACTATCATCATCCTTGAAGTCTGGTCCTTTGTGGACTTCCAGTATTTTCTTCTAATATTATTCATGCTAATTTTAGATCCAATTGGCCATGTCACAGATTGTTCAGTGTGCTTTGTTTGAAATGGATGGGTGAGACCTTCTGCTGGCACAAATGGTTCTGGTTCCAGTGGTTTGAATGGAGTTATTACACTATCTGGCCAAGAAAGCCCAATCAAATCTCACTATAATTCTGTTTTGTAATCTGACTGACCTAGCTGTTTCAGGATCCCTTCTTATTCTTTTCAGCTTACAGGGTTTGTCTTGCATTTTTCCACAGCCTGCTTTTACGTTGCTACAGTTTGTTCATGTTCAATAGCTAAACATCAGGAATGCTGAGATTCCTTCCTTCTTGTCAGGACGATTGTTGAGTCTGTTTGCCACTTAACGCTTCAATGATCTCCCTCTCTCCCACTCCCTCTTTCTTTCTCTCTCTTGCTCCATTCTGTGCTGCTTATAATTCCTCCTTTTCCTCTTAGCCCTTCAACTTTTCCTCATTGGCTGAGACACATACCAACAACTCCCTCTTTTGACTTACTATTTGGTGAGACTATCTTCTGCATTTCCAGCAATTTCCTTGCCATTTGGTTTTCCTGCATTTTTCTGCTTAGTGGTGTCTAGAGCATTGCTGCAGAGAGCCTGTGTCATATGGGTTACCTCATTATTGACTTCCAGTCCTCCTGGACTTTTATTTTATTTCATCTCAGTGTTGGCACCACATGGCAGCTATGGCAACTGAATATATCACTGTATTCATTTTCTGGTCCTAGCCTGAATTGCTGAAGGGCTCCACTCCCTGGCCTGGATAAAAATGTAGCATATGTAAGAGAGCCTCACCCAGTACCATGGAGACTGTTTTCCATTTACCTCTTATATCTGAAACAATTTGAGAGCCCCAGACAAAAATATATTTACCAGGAATTCTGAAAGAATAATGGCCCTTCCATTTTCCCCTCTGGTTCTGAATTGTGTTATTTTGGATTTGTTAGGGGCATAGTCCCTGAATATTTTGCTCTGTAGGGCAAAAGGCAGAGTGGAGTGATTCATGAAATTTTCATTCTTAAAATGGAAGAGGGTAAAAATGTTAACCCACCTCTTGCTTTGCTTCAGTCCTGATATGTGAGCCTACTCACAGCTGCTATTAAAGTTTTTAAAAACAGTGGGAAGCATTTGCTTTCAAGGCTTATAGTTATGTAGAAATGTAGCCATACAACAGTGTCTATTTTCAACAAATCCTTTAGCCTTTATGTGTCAGGGTTTATTGTTGCTGTGTCATAGACAACACAAGAGATTATCAAGAACAGGAATTAAAGAGGAAGTTGGCAACACTAGTTATGTTGCTAGTTATTATATCCAAACTACTAGTGTGGTTTTCAAAAAAGGATTTTAGCACATGGTTGTGGCTCATGATATGAAGCCTGAAATGATGACATGTGTAGCATGTAGGTGTCAAGGATAATTCCACAAATGCCCAAGTTGGGGTTGCATTTCTTAAAGTTAATTTTCTTTTTTTAAAGGAAACACCCAGGTACTTGATGGTTATTTAAACATTCAGCTGTTTGTGGGTTGGTTCAGCATACTAATTCTGATTTCTGGAATTTGATCCTCAGCTCTTCTTCTCTGCCATATGGTAATAAGTTAGTCAACTCAGGTATTGCCTTACATAAGTTGTCATAACATTTTCAAACAAATTAATAACATAAATTTCATTATTTTTAGGGAGTAGCAGTGTTCCAAGTCAAATAAAGTATTCAAGTGAAATAATCAAAGAATCTTGTGGCATCTTAAAGACTAACATATTTATTGTAGACTAGCGAAATGTGCCCACGTTGCAGGAAAAAAATAACCCCCTGTGCACCATCCACCCTGGGTCCCATCTCCCATTATGCATCTTCCCCTATGGGCATCATCTGCCATGTGCATCAACCCCGAATGCGCAACATCCTCCTATTGCATGTCAAGCCTCCATTGAGCATCAAGTCTCCATGCACATCATCTGCCCCATTGCGCAATATCCTCCTATTGAGTATCACCTTCTCTTGCGCATCACCCTCCCATGCACACCAACTCTCATGCGCATCCCAGACACTATTCTCCCATGCACACCACCCCCCCAGGCACCACCACCCCATGTGCATCAATCCCTCATGCACATCAATCCCCCATGCACCAACCCACACCCCTGCACAACATCCCCCATGTACATCATTACCCCCAGTGCACCCTACCTCCAAGTGCATCAGGCAGCAGGCATATTGGCAGGATGCTGATCAGTCAGTCTTCCATGTTAAGAATAAGACGAAAACATGTTGCATCCCTTTTCACCCCCTTAAGGATTAAATGTTTCAACATCGGTTCTTGGTGGGTGTTCACATCACATAAGGAACACCCTCCCCAAATTTCCTGCTTCTAGGTCCGAGGGTTGGGACAGGGCCTTGATCAATTGTGGATTCTTCAATGTAAAGCATAGAGAGGAAAATGTGTTGCACCCCTTTTCACTCCCTTCCAGTTGGAATTACCAAAAACTGGTTCTTAGCATGTGCCTCTGTCACTGAAGGAACCCCCTCCCCAAATTTCACGCTTCTAGGCCTGGCGGTTTTGGCTGGGCGTTGTTGAGTCAGTAAGTGACTGAGTCAGTGAGTCAGTCAGTGACTTTTCAATTATATATATATGGAATATGTTTTCATGGATTAAAGACCAATTTATCAGACACATGGCGTTTCATCATATCTTCAGCTATCAGGTATATACAGAGAAAGAACAAAAGAAAACTGTCAGGCCAAAGGGATAGATGAAATATGTAGTCTTGCTGCTTCACAGTGCTGGGAAGAGACACTACAACTGGTCAGCCAGAAGGTTCTTGGTGGCCTGAGGAGCCAATAAATGCTTGGCAGATCATTATATAAAACCAGCCGAAGACTTGGCTCTCCAAGCCTAAGTGTGACAGAGTTCTGCTAGTCTGGGCCATAAACCAATTAACCCTAATAGCCCTTTAACACTTTATGGCACCAATCAAGCTCACAATTTCATGCCTCAGCGAACCAGATGGCCAGCCTCCAATTTTAATGTACAAGTTGCACCTCGGGTGCACTGACTGTTCTAGCACGCAGCAGTCAATGGTCCTATGTTAATGTAAGGGAACAGCTCTGACAGGTTTGAATAAACTCCAAACACATTATTAACTCTGTCCCAAGCTCAGCTTACATCAAGACTTCACGGTACATGTATTGAGCCTAAACAGGGTATATGATAATTGTGGTAGTGGCTGTGCAGCCAGGCCTGGTCTCAAATACATTCACAAACCCTCCTGTACTAAATAAAACACATATGTTAAGAACTTTGTTCTAGAATGGTTACACACCAAGAAAGAGAAACACTTAGAAGGAACAAGAATAGTATAACAGCACTAGTTTTTACAATGGAGAGAGGTGAAAAGTGATGTGCCCCAGGGGTCCAGGGACCAGCGCTTTTCAACCTGTTCACAATGACTAAAGACAGGATTAAGCAAGTTTGCAGAAATCACCAAACTATTCTGAGTGGTGAAGACCAGAAGAGACTTTGAAGCACTCCAGAAAGATTCCTCTGTACAGGGAGCAGGCCTCTGTCAGTCTTGAAAGACTATGGTATTGTGCTTGGTGCTGATACACTGCATGAGAAGCATGAAAGCCTGGGTTGGATTGTTATGGAGGATAGGCTGTTACCCAAGCAGCAAATCCCCCCTTCCATGCCACTGAATTAGTCCAATGGAAAGGCAGAGCCAATACGATTGGTTCCAGCTGCATCGCAGAGCTGGGCTAAGGACAGGAGCTCACCCTGTCTTGTGGGGCCGACCTGGGTCTCGAACCCTGGCCTGCTGGTTAACAGGCACAGTGTCTTAGCCACTTGTGCCACCCACAGCCCTTGTACATAGAGAATGGGAGAATGGGCAGCCAAATACTTTTCAATGGGAGGAAATGAAACATTATGCACAGTGGGGCAAAGAATCCTAACTTTGCTTATGTGAGAGCAGGAGAGAGATCTAGGGTGCTAGTGGACAGCTCAATGATGGTGTCAACCCAATGTGCAATGGCAGTGAAGAAGACTCATTCCATGCTTGGAGTCATTTATTGTTTATTGTTCTGTTGTTTACTATGTAAATAAAGGTTTTTTTGAAATTGAATTGCTTGGATTCATTAGATAAGCTATTGAGAACAAAACAGCTAATACTATGCCATTTTACAAATCCACTGTAAGGCCACATTTGGAGTAATGCATCTAGGTCAGGCCACCACATCACGAAAAGGATATACAGTACACGTAGAGAAAATGGAAAAGATTCATAGGAGAGTGATCAGAATTATTGATGACTAGTTACAGTTTATTTGGCATTGCTTAGCTGGTCAGAACTGGCCCAAGCTTCCCAGGCACTTGGGTTCAACTAGTGTTGGTGGCCAACAACATTTTTAAATTAATTAAAATTTAAAAATTGTATTTTTAATCAGTATTGGTTAATACAGTTAATTATATATTAATATTTTCATATTTTAAAATCATCTTACCAATTAAACCTCTGTTTTATTTTGGGGGTAAGGGGGGAAGTGGGTGAGGTTGCCATCTGGAGCACTTGCTGAGCTCCTCTTTCAGTGGATTGGGACCATTCTGGCAGCCTTGCCTTCCTGTGCCTGACCTGAACACAAGCCAAGGTACCTTTGCTTACTCATGAATAAACATGGCTGTGTAGCTCAGGGCTCAATGCAATTATCAGGAACTTTACTTCTGGGTTGCTTTCTGGGGGCTGCATTCATTGGATCAGAACCATTCAGGGATGGCTGAATTCCTCTCAGTCTGCCCTTGCCAGTGGATGAAGGCACATTTGCCTACTCACAAGTAAAGGTGTGGTATGGCTCAGTTTTACTTTCCATAGGGCTCCATGCATTTCTTTTTAGTTTTTTGGCCATAACATTTGATAGGAATGAAATATTTCTAAGGCGTTTTATTTGGATTCAGCTGGAAAATACACATCCAATGGTATATGATTTGATGGGATTACCACAAAGAATTCTTGAACCGCTAGCGGTTTTTGTGATTTTGGACACCCCCAGTGTGTAAACCCCTCCCCCCCCAGGGTAGTACCTGGAGTCCAAGGCCCACAGGATCTCTCTAGGAATGCCACTGGTCCTGCCCAAGCCACTGGTCCTGCCCATCTCCTGCCTTTTGAAAACATGAACATGACAACATGGAGGAGTTGAGACTTGGTGATTGCTCTAGCACTTGCTAATCTACTCCTTTATTACTTTGACCTAGTTCTTTTGAATGGCTGGAGTGTCAGTGGCCAGCTCAGACAGGCAGCAGGATCACACCAATGCTTAAAGGGTAGAAAAGAGTAGGGTTGGGTGAGAGGCCATTGGCTAGGCTGTGTTTTGGTAACCACTTCCCTAGCAGCCCACTGAGGCCAATGAAGGGCTGGCTCATATATTGTAATGGGACACAGGAAACAAAATGTTAAAGATGTTCATTCATTCTAACAGTTGGTAAAAACAAATAATTATTATCAAGTGATTGGCTGGGTGAAACAGTGGGTGAAATAATTATTATCAAGTGATTGGTTGATAATGTCTATTAAATCCCGCCAAAAGAATTAAACATTTTTACCTCTGTTGTCCTGGATTTCTAACAGGTTTGTGAATATGTGGGCTACATTCTTAGTTTCATTTGTGAACAAGATCTTTCATAGTACTTGTAATGTGGCTGGCATCTTTTTATCATGCTGCCCAAGACAATTGGATGGTTAAGCTTCCTTTTGCTCTTCCTTTCTTCCAAGCAGAAGATCATCTTTGCTCTCCCTCTTTCTCTGACATTTCAGGAACCATCTGTTTCAATCAGGAGAGTCAGGGTGACCATGTAGAATGGAGGACGGTGTGCCTCTACCTTTAACCATTGCATAGAAATTGAAATTGAGGCAGGTTTAGCTTATCACAGAAAGGTTTAAAAAGCGACGCCTGCCTACATTCCCTCTTCTAAGCAGGCCTCCATCAGTCTAGAAAGACTATGGTATCATGCTTGGTGCTGCATACGCTGCACGCGAAGCACGAAAGCCTGGGTTGGATTGTTATGGAGGTAGGCTGTTACCCAAGCAGCAAATCCCCCTCTCCATGCCACTGAACTAGTCCAGTGGAAAGGCAGAGCCAATACGATTGGATCCAGCTGGTGTCGCAGAGCTGGGCTAAGGAAAGGAGCTCACCCTGTCTTGTGGGGCCGACCCAAGTTTCGAACCCTGGCCTAAGCAATGGTAAAAGGTAAAGGCCCCCTATCCTCCATTCTATATGGTCACCCTGCGGAGGAGCCACTTAACTCTCCATCTTGTATTTCGTGGTTTCTTCGTGTACTCTGAAGCACTTTTCTTATTGCTAGAAAGTAGTGTGCAAATGCTGACTATGTCTCTACAATGGAAAACCCCACTGGAGCCTAACTTTCTAAATGGTAGATTTGTGTTTCCTTTAGTAAAATCCTTTCAGTCTAAACTCTTATGCATTTTTCTCTGAAACCTATTTTTCTCTGCTAATTTTATATTGCAGTGAATTCTGACTCACTTGAATCTTACCTTTGGGTGGAAAAATTGGGTACACCAAGAACTCTGAAACCTTAGCCAGCTTCCTCTTGGTTTTACAATTGAATGACAGGCACACATACCAACAAATTCAAAGATTCTGCCCTAAAACCATATTTTAGGATGGTAAAAACTACTGTGAAAAATGAACTGCATGGATAGTCACGCATGAATACTTACATTTATTACCTTGTTAACTTTTAAAACAAAGAAAAGGACAAAACCTTTCTTGGAATAAGAGTCAAGGTATTCTGGTGGTAAGAACTAAGGCTGCAATCCTAACATCCAGTTAGGTCAGCCTAAGCCCCACCACAGGTCCTGTG
This sequence comes from Cryptoblepharus egeriae, assembly GCA_030015325.1. Classification (NCBI taxonomy): domain Eukaryota; kingdom Metazoa; phylum Chordata; class Lepidosauria; order Squamata; family Scincidae; genus Cryptoblepharus; species Cryptoblepharus egeriae. Next base: position 8,080,565 of record JAREYC010000004.1, read on the forward strand.
CTAACCTGGGTGTGTCACCAAAGTGCTGTTAGACACTTCTTTTAGATAAATGCCAGTCCTGGAGGAGGGCTAGACCAGTGCACAGACATTCCCTTGTCTCTCTACATCACCACAGGAACAGATGAGTTTTGCCTGCCTAAATTAGAATTTATCTAGGTTGTTTCTAATTAATAGATCAGGCATCCTTTGAAATTTGCCAGTTTGTGCTACAAACATGCAGATGCATTTTTTAAGAGTTCATCCCAGGAGAGACAATATATTTTTGGACTGAACACAATGAGTGTCCTTCCAGAGTGATCTGGCTGCATCTAACTTATTACTGTACATTTATCTTTGTCTGTAATCATTCCACTAGCAAATTAGTGGTTTGGAGTAAGATGCCACCAATACATGGATGACTCTACTAAATATGTGGTTGCCTTCCCACTCTGAAGAAGCAGTGGATGTTCTAGGGCACTGTCTTGATGCCATCAGGGATTGGATACTGCCCTCTTAAGTCATCTGAAAGAGCTTTCCTACGTCTGGCATCTTTGTCCCATGTGAGAGGGCAGCAACTGGGGTCCAGCCTCTGTAATGACACCACAACTTTGGAATTCACTCCCAAGCAAATTGAGAACAATCTCCTTTTATGGTTTTTTGGCAAGTGCTGAAAACACATCTGTTTTTGTCTGGCATTTGACTGCTGAATTGACAATTGCCCTACCTGCCTTCTAATAGTACCAATGTAATCTTGACTCCAGCCCTGGTCTTAAATCATTGATTGCTTTGTACCCCATTCTGGCTTTGTACCTTTCTTCTTTATAATGCTCTTAATGCCTTTTTTCTCCTTGTTGTTATATTTGTTATTTTTACTTGCTGTTACTACCCGTAAAGGTAATGGTGTCCCCCACAGTTTACCCTGCTGGTTGTGTCAGACTCTAAGGAGTGGGGTTCATCCCCATTTAAACTATAGAGCCAGTGTTATCAGAAGACGCTTCTGTATTGTTGTGGCCCGCATGCAGTGATGGGCCCACCAAGCCCCAAGATCCGGTTCGCCGGAAGTTGGGGGGGTGGGCCTGGGGGTCAGGGGGCGGGGCGAGGGGCGGGCCCTCACTGCGCATGCACCAGGCTTGGTGCATGCGCAGTGTGTCTCCTCGAGGGAGACTCAGTGCGCCTGTGTCGAGCTTGATGCAGGCGCACTGAGCCGCCCCGAGGAGCGGCTCAGCGCGCCTGCGACCAGCTCATCGCATGTGCACTGAGCTGCCCCGAGGAGCGGCTTAGTGTGCCTGCATCCAGCTTGATGCAGGCACGTCTCCTGAAGTGCGGCTTCGGGAGACACAGTGCACTAGCGTCCAGTTGGACGCTATCGCATTGTGTCTCTTGAAGCCCCACTTCAGGAGACCAGGCGGCCGCTTGCGAACTGGTCCCGCGGCTCTTGCCAGCCGCGGCTCTGGGCGGTTCGCCAGCGGTCGCCATGTGGGAAGATCCAGTTTGGGCGAGTAGGCCTGAACCGGCAACTGCCCACCACTGCCCGCATGACTAAACACTGCGTGTACTTTCCCACTGAAATGGTACCTATTATCTAGTTCCATTTACATGCTTTCAAATTGCTAGATTGGCAGGAGCTGGGCAAGGGTTGGGAGCTCACTCCCTCTTGTAGCAGCCGGGTCTCAAATGTTGGCGTGCTAGTCGACAGGCATGGCATCTTAACTGCTGAGCCACTACAGCCCTACCTGTACACTACAGTTATACCTGAGCACTACACTTACTTGCTTTTTATAAGCTTTGTATACCTTTGAGTATACCTTTGGGTATTTGCTTCCGTGTGGGAAAGGTGGCATATAAATCTCCTAAATAAATGAAATATTTCCCTGCCTGTCTTTCTAAAAAAATTTTAAACAATGCTAAGCTTTGAGGACATCCGCATAGAAAGAGGACTGTGTGAAAGGCTGTGATGGCTCAGTGATTAATGACACTGTGCTTCTCAACATGAAGGTTGGCAGGTTTGCTGTTCAAGACCCGAGTATCTCACTCTGGAGTGAGCTCCATTTACTTGCCCAGCTCTTGTCAACCAACAATTCGAAAATAGGTACAAGTGTCCACCACTTATTGGATGGGTCAGGGACTGGAGCACTGACCAAAAGTGAAATCCGATGAAAAGTGGAACCCAGTCCTTTTCAGCTTGCAAATGCAAATGGCCACCAAATAGACATAAATATCACTTCCAAAAGCTTAAATAACACATATTTATTATTTATTTATGATGAAAGAGTGAATCAAAGGAAAACAGACTGGAGGAAAATGAGGGACACCTCACTTTTTATCTTCCCAATGTGGTGGGAAGATAACAGTGTTCCGTGCACCTTTGGCATTTAGTCACATGACCACAAAGAGATCTTTGGTCAACAGTGCTGGCTCTTCAGTCTTATAATGGGGATGAACACTGCCCTCAGAACTGGTCACGACAAGCAGGGCAACCAGAGAGGGACTCCTCTACCTTTAACCACCTCCATTCCACCCTCCTGCACTCCTCCACTGCCCTCTTATCTTTGCCACTGACTGATTTTTCTGGACACAGCATTGATAGGATGCCATAGACTTCCCCACCAATGCTGCTTACTTTCAGGGTGTCACAACATGCTTTATGGCATGTTGACAACACCCTTAGTTGGTGCAAGAGCTGCTTAACCAGTGTAGCATTAGGTTTGGTTCAGTTGCAATTAATTAACCAATTAATCAAGAAAATACTGGACAGTTAGCTAAAATGAATGATTAACTAGTAAATTCTAATTTACTTTTGAGTAGACATGTACCTCTAAGAGCACAATTCTAACCATGTCTACTCAAAAGTAAGCCCCATTGTGTTCCATTGGTCTTACTCCCAGGAAAGTGTCTTTAGGATTGTAGCCTATGTCTAGCTATTGTTTGTAGCTAATAGGTACAAATTCAGTGGGAATGATAAGAGAGAGATGGGTGAAAGCATGTTAAACCCAGAGTATAGGAGAGTTTTCCATTCCTTATCCTTTTTAGCTTTACAATTTGACCATTCAACAATAGGGTAGGGAAAAGTGGGAAGCATGTAGCCTGTTTATACCCAACACTGTTTCTACCTAAGCAGTGTTAAACACAGCTACCTTTAGTAACATAAGGCATACAGAAGAATACTGGGCTTCCTGCTGGTCCCTTTGCATGCCTTAATTTAAATGTAAAAATGTCTCAAGCTCAGTTCCTTTTGTTAGGCAATGCTTTGTCTGAGGCTAACAGGATAACTGTGATGTTGTTCCTCAGGGATCCATATTGACTGAGCCAAATGCAGGGCAATGCGGCTCAAGGGCACTGCAACATTCAAGGGGAGAAAAACACACACAACATGCTAAGGACAAATCTGCACATGTACTGGTACATAGATGCACACACACTCATGAATTTGGATGATTGCCTAAAAGAAGGCAAGCGTTGATGGTCTTACCATTGTTTTTCTTCTTCCTTCTCTTGAAGTTGCAGTAGTTATGCACACAGTTTGAATCACTCTGAAACTTAGTGGGTTACAAAAAGCAACTGAACAGTGATTAGGATTGCAAGTGCAGTCTTCAGAGAAAGTCAGGCAAACCAGGAAAACAGGTTTCATGGCACACCAGGAAAACAGGCATCAGACACTGGGAAAGGTGGAGGAAATTACCCCTTGTAAAATGAACAAGGGGTTAGAGCACCTTGGCATTTGATCACCCCTCTTTCCCTCCCACTGAGAACTCTTATTATTGCTACTTTATTCTTTTATATATTGATTCATAATTTTGATGTCAAATCCCTCCCTCCAATATTTTCAATTTCTCCTTTTGTTACTTTATATTATGTCAGGGGTCTCCAAACCCCAGCCCTGGGGCCACATGCAACCCTCACAAACCTCCATCCGGCCCTCAGCAACTCCCTTCCATCTGGCCCTTGGGTTTGTATAGGGACCCTCTCCCTATAATCCTACAGACGCAAGGGGAGCTCTGCTCTTTCTACACCTTCAGCGGGTATTTTGAGGGCTGGGGAGGCTACACACACCTCCTATCACTGTACATGACCTGGTTTGAAGATACCCTCTCTCTGCGTGTTGGAAAGTGTTTATGAACTGATTTCAGTTCATTCATTCATTCATTCATTCATTCACAAGTTCCATCACAAATATATTCATTTATGTAAATTTATTTTGAAATATAAATAATTTTTCCCCCAGAAAGACAACGTGACAATGTATCAGAAAGGCAATGTGGCCCTCCTGTCAAAAAGTTTAGAGACCCCTGGATTACTGGTATGTCATAATTAAATTATATTATTTCACAAGAGGTTCCATTTCTATTGGTATGGTAAACATCCATTTTATATTTTAAAATTATGAAATGTCAGACTGCTACTATTAAATAATGGGCAGCCCAATTTTAACTTCTGCTACAACAGCCATGGAATGCACTGTATCAAATACAGGTGAGGACAATAGTTTTCAGTCTTTTCCATCTCATGGCACAATGATTTTTGAGCCACTGACAAGGCATACAATAGCCTAAATTACCTTTTTCCCAAACTTTTGCAGCACATCAGTATGCCACAGCACAAAATTGCTGGGTTAGGATCTAGCTTGAGGTCATCTTGAGTTAAGGGGATTTATTTTCCCTTACTCCAAGTAAGGCTCTGACCGTAACTTCTTGGATCTCTGCCAGTTATTTAACTGGAATTAAGCCAGGAGGCCCAATGTGATACTGAGTGGACCAGGAGGGGGTTATGATATAGTGGAGACCTGCTCCACCAATTCCACCCCTCCAAGCCTGATCCTCCATCACTGCACCCCACCCCAAACCTCCATCTACAAAACACTCCTGCTACCCCCTTCTCCCACTTTTAATGTTATCTGGTGTGAACAAATTCATCACTGCTGAGCTTGCATGGGCGACTGTGCCAGCCTAGCTTGTTCTAGAGCAGTGTTGGGAACTCTACTTGAATGATTTGGACTTGAGTCATGAATATTTGCATTTATTGCTTATTCACCTATTTACAAGTTGCATACATCTCTGAAAAATACTCAAGTCAGGGCCCTACTGATTCAAGTTTCATATCCAAGTTGCCAAATTGAGTCTGCTGTGTCTGGGGGTACTTGATTACTGTTTTGGTAAAAAACCTTGTGAAAAGTTAGTCGGACTGTTATTCAGGGCCATTATTCAGACCGTGTGGGTAGCAGGGAGTTCCAGCTGACCTCCTCCTTCCTTTTGTGGCTTCCTTCCCCACTTTCTCACAGTACCTCCCACCCTGTTTATAGATGTGTGGGGACAGTAGGGTTCGTTTAAAGAGACCTCATATAGAGCCCAGCAGCAGCCCTCTTTTTTCTCTCAGGCTGCAATCCTAAAGACACTTTCCTGGGAGTAAGACCCACTGAACACAATGGGGCTTACTTTTGAGTAGATATGTTTAGGATTGTGCTCTCAGGCTTTTTGAAAAGGGATATGGTGACTCAGGTACTATGGAGTTGCAAAGGGATGACTCGAGGATTCATAAAGTGTCTTTGTTGTGACTCGTTTTTGACTTGAATCCTGGGTGCTGTGCCTCTAGAGTCAAGCCCCATGGGACTCTTCCAAACACTGCTCTAGAGTAGAGGTAAACATGCATTTTGGTACACTTGCAACACTCTGGGCTGGCACAGTGGCTGAAGAGGACATTAGAATTGCACTATAATCTCTTATTTGATGTGTTCAAAATAAAACAACAATCCTTTAGATGAGGGGTCTTCAAACCCAGGCCCTGCAGGTGAATGCGGCGCTTGGCAAGCCTCAATGTGGCCCTTAGCAAGTACCCAAGGGCAAGCCTTGTAATGTCTCTAATACAATCCTATATGTAAATTTATTCAAATTTGAAATGTAAATCATTTTTCCGGCCCCCGACACAGTGTCAGAGAGGTCCTCCTGACAAAATGACTGGAGACCCCTGCTTTAGATGGATGTGTTTAGAATGCATGGGAAGTCGATATAACTTATAATTTGTCTTTTATTTCTTTTAATTAACAAAATACTGGAAAAATGTAATTTTTGTATTGAAATTTTATGGAAAATGTATTTCTTGCTTTACAATGTAGCAATCATATTCAAATGGGTACCACATCACATCACATGAATATTATACTATTCCACAACATCCTGTACATAAATGGGAACTCCGAAACCCTGCACATCTGCCTCAATGTATCTCAAACAAGCACCACAACACCTCTTATGAATCCTATACAACATACTTACACATAGTGTATGTAAATGAGCACCACAACTTGTAAATATCCACTACATTATGCCATGTGCAGGCATGTGCCAATATGCAAGCATGGCATAATACATCATATGTCACAAAATTTCACATGAAAATGTGCCTTAGTATTCAACACATACTAATACTGCAACAATATGCAGATATGTTGCAGTCTGACATGCATATATTACACAAAACTTATTTGCATTGTCAAGCATCACATTTCATGCAAAAGTAAGTAGGCACATGACATACCACAATACATCATGCACAAACATACCCCTACCCGCCACTCCCCATAGCACAGTTGCACACATATACACTTAGGCCCATATCCTAAAGTCAAATTAAGCCCTTTGCTCCGGAGCAGTTAAGGTGACTTTCCATAAGATAACACTAGAGGGTGACGTAACTGCGTGGACCCATAACTGCTCTGGATTTTGCCCTTATGGTTAAATCACACACAAAATCTCACAGATACGGCAACTTCCCTTCCTATCAAAATATGCACTGTTATAACAAACTCAACATCAGCCATTTTATTTTGGGACTCTGGTTTTATCAGGGCAAACAGACAAGAGTTGAAAATTAGTGATTTAAAGCATGAACGTCCTGTAAATTTAAAAAGGCACAACAAAATTTCTCCAAACTGAAAGTTCCTTAAGAACATAGGAAGAGTCCCACTGATCAGGTTATAGACCCATATAATACAGCTTCCTATCTCTTCCTCCACAGTGGCTCACAAGATGCCTCAGGAAACACTCAAGATAGAATGACTGATATATCTTGTATCTGGCATTCAGACATTAGGCTACCATTTGTATACATCATAATGAGTTGCATACAGTCATCATAACTTGGAACCAATGGTGGACGTTTCCTCCATATATCTCTCCCCTTCTAAAAACACACAGATCAGGCACCACAACCATATCCTATGGCAAGGATTTCTACAAATTAATCATGAATTGGGTGAAGAAATATTTTCTCTAGTCTGTTTTGACTCTCCCACTGCCAAGCAATTTAAATGGATGTCTCCTGGTTCTGATGCTGTGTAAGAGAGAAGAGAACTACCCCCTCCATAGAGACCGCCGAGAAGGGAGCTTTACAGGTATGCCCAAACCTCCCCATTCCCTTGAAGTATTGGGAATATTCAGTTTGTGATTGGCTTACAATTTTGGGGTCTCATTTCTTATAGTGGCCATTACAGGTGCATGGTTTTCTGCTTCCACCTTTAAACTACTATTACCTTCAATCTACAAATTAAAAAAGCAGGCCTCCGTCAGTCTTGAAAGACTATGGTATCATGCTCGGCACTGCATACGCTGCATGCCAAGCATGAAAGCCTGGGTTAGATTGTTATGGAGGATAGGCTGTTACCCAAGCAGCAAATCCCCCCTCTCCATGCCACTGAAATAGTCCAATGGAAAGGCAGAGCCAATACAATTGGATCCAGAGTGTCGCAGAGCTGGGCTAAGGACAGGAGCTCACCCTGTCTTGTGGGGCCAACCTGGGTCTCGAACCCTGGCCTGCTGGTTAACAGGCACAGTGTCTTAACCACTTACGCCACCCACAGCCTTAATCTCAAATTACTCAACTTGAAACTGTATATAAAATGTGAGATTGCCACTGAATCATGTGACTTACAAATACTGCACTTAAGATTGTTTCTTGTTTTTTAGCTGAAGAAAAGCCCTCTAATTAGACCAAAATTCATCTATCTAGTTCAGCATTCTGCTTTCCCCACTGGCCAACCAGAGATCTCCAGGAAGCAACAAACAATGTATCAAAGCCAAAGTTAGCATCACAGGTTGATGAGGCCAAGCATTGGTTGAAGGCAGATGGGCTCCCAGGAGCCCAATCAGTCAACCCTGAATCCCTCAGTGCAGACAGCAGTGACATGTGTAATTAAAGCGAGCAACATACCCTGATTCATTCTGGTCAGGGTGAGGTTATTTTGGAGGGTGCTCCCTTTCAGTGCTGCAGTGCATTGTACACCAATGTTGCTCCTTTCTGTTTTACAATTTGAGAAAGGTATCATCTACTAAAAAACTATCCTTTTCCCAATCAGGAAAATGCAGAAGAAAAAATTTGAAGGGGGCCCATCAGTGCTAAGACATGCTTTCCAGAAATGTTTGGGAGGAGAGGGAATGTAAGCACCAAAGGGTCTGGAGTAAGGCATGGCCTGATAGCACTGCAAACCCTGGCACTAGCACTGATGAAAGTAATAGTCATCTGAGTGTTCCTGATCCCCCGTTCTCTGTTTCACTGGAGCAGTATTATATGGGGGGGGGGTCTTCAATGGGAATCTGGCCCGCAGCATGATCTTTTCCACACCCATGGAGTTCAAAGGAAAAAACATACTGAGCCAGCATTTGAAGAGCAAGCTGAAGGAATCTGAGGCCACTGAGGAATAATGGTCCAATGCCTGCAGAGCTCATTGCACAAGAGCAAGCTGGGGCAGCCATCCACACTTACCTATTCTGCACCTCTCCCTCTGCCAGGTCAGCTGAGGCTCCTGGTCCCCAAGAGCTCCCCAGTGCATCCCCCAGACCTGCTGAACCTCCCAGCCCCAAAGATGAAGCCTTGCTATGTGCCCCCCCGAGCAATCTAACCACTGAACCACTCTTCTTCCCCTACTTTCCAGGGGTCTGTTGAGCACAGACCCCTGGAGCCTCCCAGCCCCCAGGATGAAGCTTTGCCCTGCACCCATTCAGAGTGCTCTAACCACTTATCTGCTTTGCACCTGCTATCCCCAGGTATGTGCTGCCTGTCTGTGCCCTCCCAATCCTGTGATGAATTGGGCTTTGGCTGTGGACAGAGTAACCATATATCATAACCAAAACTGAGGACAGCCCATCCCCAAAACTAGGACTCCTAAAAAAAGTAGGGCATGGCATAATAAAAAGCTAAAAAACTTATATTTAAGGTTTTAAATATACCTTATATATAACATTATATATAACATAATATATTTCATGTGATTAATTGAAACATTATGTTGCCTATTATAAAATTTAGATCTATTAATATAATTTATTACATATTTATGTATTACATATTTATGTATTACAAGGAAGCTACATGCTTCCTGCTTACAATGAATGGGAGAACAATGAAGATTTTTTTCCCAGAACAAAGGGCTAAAATCCAGGACATGTCCTGGAAAAAAGAGGACATGCTGTCGTATTTCTTGTGTGTCTTTGAATTTGTTGCATCTGTGCAGTAAACCCCATGATGAACTGTATTTTGCCCATAGGATCACCTGTTTGTGATTTGGAGTTCTTTTGAGTGTGCAGTGTCTGTGTGCCTTGAAGGCAGGTGAATTGTTCATAGGCTGCAATCCTATCCATGTTTCTGTTGGTGTAAGATCCATTGCCTGTGATAGGATGTGCTACTGAGTCGACATACATAGGATTGAAATCTCAGATGAAATCTTGTGTGTTTTCCAGTAAATGTTTTTGTGTCTTCTACTAAAATTCTTTCATTCATTAATGTTCTGTGTCCAGTGTACAGTATTTATGCAAACTGCATGCAAATTTATTTAAATTTTGAATTTAAATTAATTCTTTTTTTCCCCGGCCTCCCACAATGGTGTCTGGGAAATGATGTGGCCCTTCTGCCAAAAACTTTGGAGGCCCTTGTTCTACCCCTCTAGTCATCTTTGTTGCTTTGCTCTGAACTTCCTCAAGTTTGGCTGCATCATTCTTAATGTGTGGTGTCCAGAACTAGACACAGTACTCCAGGTGAAATCTTACCAATGCAGAAAAAGAGGAACTGATTGTGTTCCACAGATTGTGATCCACAGTGACCCCAAGATCCTGCTCACATGTAATGAGACAAGTCAGGTATTTCCCATTTTATATCTCTCTCTGGTTATTTTTGCCTTAGTGCAGAACCTTGCATTTCTCCCTGTTGAGCTTCATTTTGTTTGTTCCAGCCCAGTATTCCAGTTTTTCTAGATAGTTTTTCAAGGCTTCTCCTGTCTTCTGTTGTGTTTTCTACTCTTCTCAGCTTTGTGTCATCCCCAAATTAGATGAGGCTCCCTTTTATCCCTTCATCCAAGTCAGTGATGAAAATATTAAAGAGAACCAGGCTCAAAACTGAGCCCCAGGGACTTTTGTCTGAGTTCTAGTAAAATCACAAATTCTACTGAATCTCTGCTTAAAGTAGTCTAGTCTCACTTTTGTTTAGATAAAACTTGGAATTTTTTTTAACCCTCTCATTCACGCTTTCATCGGCTGGTGACAATAAATTCATATAACTGAACAAATATCGCTTTCATGGGATCTTTGATTCCTTTCCTAATATCTGTGTGCTTTCTTTATTGGTTGTTCTTCCAGCATCTTTTAAAAAAATCTACAGCAGCATTAGAACACTAGAATTTAATGAGCTAGACATATAAAATGTCAAGTATATACAATATATCTCCCATCTTGCTCCTTTGCCAGTGAGCTAGTTCTTTATAAAGTTTGAAACTTATATTAATATTTAACTTTTAACTCACAAGATCTTTCATGGTCTCAGCCTGACTTAATTAGCTGACATTTAGATCCCAATATTCCTCTGCACACTCTTTAGAGTCCTTGGGTACTAGTTTATTAACATTCCCCACAGAAGACTGGAGCAGGCTTTCCAGAATCTTTATCAATTGTTCCTGAAGGCAACAGAATTTATTGCTGAATGCCATTAGACCAGCCTATCCTGTAAATATGTTTAAAGGTGCTGAGAAGGCCTTTGCTTTTCCATTTCATTTAAATGAGCTTTGTGAATTGCTCTCGTTCCCCCCCTCCACCTCCCCACGCACACTCTTTCCAGTGTAAGCCTTGTTATATGATATTCCTCCAAAAAGCTCTGCATTTACCTTTATTGTAATACATTAATGTGGTTCTGAATTTAATTCAGGCTCCTTGCAACAATATGTGAGGTGACCTAGAAAAGCCCTCTTAAGCAGGGTAGCTCAATATCTTGTCTGTGCCCTCTTGCCTTAGGTAATTTGACCTTGCTTAAAACTCTTCACTCTTACAGAGTTATGTAAAGGGCACTTGAAGTTGCATTTCACTTTTTAAAAAAAGTATATATTTGAGAGATTCATGCAGATAACTTGCCTGGCCCCTCCACCTTCTCCTTCTATAATCTAAAACTGAATTTCTGTACTCATAGGCTGTCATCTCCGAGTAGAGTACTTCTTCTATTTTGCTAGTTTGCTATTCTTATTACGCCAGTGTGGAAAATTAAAGAACATTGGCAGGATTCATAGCCCAAAGCTGTGGACTCAGTGCAGGCCCACAGCAGCAACTACATGTTGCAAACACGCAGTAATGCATGCCTGCAAGCTCTACTAGTAGACCAACACCAAGAAGTGCTGTACTAGTACTGGCAAAGGGTTCATTCTCCACTGGTTGATGGTCTGCTAGACCACTGGGTGGTGAAGAGCCAATAAGGTTGTGGTGGGAAGTGGGGAGGAGGCATTCCAGGAGGGAGACAGGGCTGGAGGAGCTCCAATCCTCCAGATCAACAGCCTCTATGGAGGGCCTTACACAAAGGCTTTTTCTGTCCTAGCAAAAGAGCTTGTGCAGAAATGGGGAGCCCCATTACTGGGCTGCTCTTTTATGCGAGGGAAGGGGACAAAATTCCTTTTTTCCTTGGAGGTGCAGGCAGTAGCCCACTTGCCCTTAGGATCCCACAGCGTCCATTTAGTCCTGTCTTTGAGTATTGACTTCAATGGGAAGTAAGACATCTACGTTTACTTATGAATAGGTAACCATGCCTCACCTCTTATTGAATACCAGGGGAAAAGGAACAAAAGGCCACCAGAATGGTCCCAATCCAGTAAATATGGAGCTGAACAAACTCTCCAGAAAGCAGTCTATCCCTCCAAAGTGAAAAGAATAAAAACAGAAGTTGGAGAATAGGAAATGTGAAACTTTTTCAGTAAACAGTCAAGCAAACTTCAGAGCTATTTTCCTTCCCACTACCAAGGTTCAGGCTATTCTCCAGAACACAAAGGATCCAAGGCACCCTTTGTCATGTCCAGGAGTGAACTGCATACCTTGCAGCTCCAAGAAAGTCCACATTGGAACCATGATGTTGATTCTAGTTGCTACTAGAATCAAGGAGCACGAATGACATTGCCGTCTTCTACAGCATGAAAAATCAGCTGTAGCAGAACACACAATTGAGACAGGATATAAAATGTTGTTTGAATTTATAGATGTCCTATATACCACTGTATATTACCATCAGAGATTCCAATTAAAGCAACTGAAATTCACAAACACAAAGGTAATGTCAAATAGGAAAGAGGAAGCCGTGACTTTGAATAGTTGCTGGCAGCCATTACTTTAAAAAACATACACCTAAAAGAAGATGTGGCAAAGTACAACACATAGGAAATAAGAAGGAACTTCTCTATAGACAGTGTACCTTTAAGTGAACGCAGCAGACCCAATGCACTATTCATTAGTTTCATAAGCAGCTGGTTCTGTTTAAGATTGTCCTCTCTATACAGGGTGACCTTATGTCAAAACAAAAAAAAGAGGACGAGGACCATCAAAATGTAGGACATCACAAAACAAAAGCTAAAGACATGCACATGCAGAAAACACTCAAATGCTGCCTTGTAGAACATTTGCTGAGTTCCATGTCCAAAGGATCAGGACCATTCTGGAAGCCTTACACTCTCTGGAATGACCTTCAACACCAGCCAAGGCATGCCTGCTTACTCGCAAGCGAAAGCAGCTCTGCAGTTTCACTTTCAAAAGGGTTTAATGCAGTGAACCTTGGAGGAGGGATTTCCTTGTGAGGTGCCTTGTAGAGGCTGCATTCATTGGATCTGGATCTCTCAGCCTGTCCTTTCCAAATATCTAAGGCAAATTTGCCTACTCTTGAGTAAAGGCACACTTTGGGTACAGTCCAGAGTAACTCTGGGGAGTCCTTGCTCCAGTGTAAGAACAATTTACTCTGGATTGCAATATGAATTTCCCATAGGTTTTCTTTAGCTGGTGCAGTAACTACGGGTGAATGTAATGTCTCTTACGTGCTCCCATAGTTACTCTGGATTGTAGGGTATGGCTCCCTTTCAGTTCCCATAGAGATCAATGCAGCTATCAGGGGCCTGCTTCTGGGGTGATAGTGGAGCCTGTGTTCTTTAGATCAGGACTATTCTGCTGTCCTTGGATTCTCCTCAGCCTGGCCTTTTCTGGTTGACTATGGCACGTTCACCTACGCACAAGAAAAGCTGCAATATGGGGGTACTTTCACTTTCCCATAGAGCTCAATGCATATTTTTGATTTTTAGCTTTTTGGCCATGACTTTTGATAGGAAGGAGAAACTTCAAAATTGATTTTTGCATTGGATTCAGTTCGTCAATATGAATCCAACAACATATGACATGATGGGATACTTCACACCATCACAAAGTTCCAAAAAGAACCAAAATGGAGGACAGTGAAACACTTTTGGGGGACACCTTGACAGATGGATAAAAAAGAGGTTAAATCCAGGAATTTCCAGTCATATGGTCACCCTGTCTCTGTAGCTCTCTATAAGTCCCTGTTTGGCTGTTGATACTCCTTCTTCCTTTTTGCCTCTGAGGATGATGTCAACAACACAAGGCGAAATGTTAGGCCTCGAATTACAGCTTTGCAAATGGCCCAGAAAACCTGGGAAGCAACACACAGCAGTGGAAAGTGAAATTTTTTTAGTGTCTTAAATCTCCTTGGGTTCCAATAAGAGTTTCATTTTAAAGAAGTGGGTCCCAATGCTAAAAAGTTTGGGAACCACTGATCTTGAGGAAAAATGAAACCAGCTCATGTTTATTCAGTATTAACTGTGATTCTCTGTAGTACTGTGAAAAAATTTGCAGGTAGTGTCATTGCTGCACCTCACATCAAGGTACATGTTACTTGAATACTTGCAAAATCATTCTGTTCATTGTGCGGAATCTGGCGTACCTTGTCACCAATGTGTCTTTTTTTAAGCCCAGAAGAATATATAGTTCTAGTGAGGAGAGAAGGAAGAATCTCCCTGAAGATACCACACCCAGACACTTTTTGTTCTCATCCTTGGGTGAATCATTCCCAAAAAGGGGGACCCAAAAGACATGAAAGCTGGAGGGACTAAACACCAGGCTGAAGGGCAGGAGCCATCAGAGAGTATGGTGCTGGAAGGAGCTGACCAAGAGATGTGCTCAGAGACAGACTTGAGGCAAGCCAGACCAGTCAGAGCCATCATGTTTGGCCCTGGCCCCAGCTGGTACCTGAGAGGATGTCCAGATTCCCCCCTACTTACCATGGAAGGACCTGGGGTGAGGCCAAGAAGGTGGTTCCAGGGGTGTTGAGCAGGAGTAAGGGGGAGATGGAGTCAGTCATAGGAGGAGATGGAGGGGTGCGGTTGGGACATCGGTGTCCTGCCCCAGCAATGGTACTAGACTGGCATGTGGCTGGGCCCAGGGAAGGTAGGCCCTTCCCACAGCAGAATCTGATAATATGGTAGAAGGAAACTTACTTGTTGATCTGTTGCTGTTGAGACTTCTGTAACCCGGATATAAAGAAATTAGATGAACCTACTTTGTTGATACTTACCTAGAGTCCTGTGTGATCTGTCTTTTGCTGAACTATGGACCAGGACCAGTTCACCACCCCTCTGACCTGAAGGTCCAAAATGGGGACAGTTTCTGCCCTTAAGCAGCAGTGTATAAATTCTGATGTAGTACAGAGATTCACATACGATAGCTAGCAACTGGTAACTTTAGCTCTAATTATGTTCTTAAGCTACCATAACAAAACATGCTGTATATGGTTGTGTTCAGTATAATTGCAGAGTATTTCACACAGAAGTGTGATTAATAGTATTTCATTACATTTCGATGCGGCTTCCCTAATTTGTGATGAACTTAATGCGTGCTAGATGTCTACTGTATGAGTTAATATTCTACCCATCATATGTGGACTTCTGTCAATAAGATATAAAAAGCAAGACTAATATACATTTCTAAACATTGTGGTGGAAGCAGGTGTGATGAGCAGTGTGTGTGTGTGAGAGAGAGAGAGAAAGAGAGAGAGAAGGCACATCAGGAGAAAAATATGAGGAAAAACTATGACTTGTTATTGAACAATCTTATTTTTAGGGCTTATCTGAGTAAATAAAGTATTGATCTTTCCCATTGGGGACCTATGGTTCAATTTCACTATCTATCCCTTAGTGATAGGAATACAACGGTGGCAGCTCATTCTTAGTAAACAATATCAATCCACATTAAATATAGTATCAGTCAGAGCAACCTGAGTTCTTTGCCTGATAGACCTGTTGAGGAAAATGAGATCAACGATTAAAAAGTAAGTGTATAATTCTAACTCAGTTGCCATCTTTGTTTTGAAAGAAAGCTGACAATTGGATTTGGTTACTGTGAACAGACAAAGCTTCGTTGATTTTAGAAGACTAAAGTCTCTTTGTACTTGACTCTGTTTTATTACATGAATTTGTTTCATTTTTATATGTTGAACCATAAGTTTGTTCAACAGTAGAATTTGCTACAGATAAATATGCTTTATACTGTAATCATTTTTTTCTCCTTAGTTATAATTATGTTTTATGATACCCAAAGGTCCAACTCCCACCTCCTACTTACACATATATGTAAATATATCCATCTCTACAACCATCAGATTTGCATGCTCCTCTGACTTCTGCCATAGGGAAGGCACAGAGAACAAGAATGCCTGTGAAACCCCAAGATGGAGAACTGCTTGATCTATAAGATTCATTTGCAGCCTGATTCCGTGGTACCTCAGTTCTGTGGGCACAATCATTATCAATTTAAGCTAGCACAACTCACCTGTCTCCCCAATCCATGATGGTGTGTGAGGCTGACACATGTCTGTGCACTGGCCTAACCCTTCCCCACCCAGAGTGGCACAGAAGTTCCTAACTGCCCTTTTGTGACACCTCCAGGCCAGCATTGGATTTGTGCCAGGACTTGTCCCAGCCTAATTGTGGATTAGGATTGTAGGGTGTCACCCTACACCCACCCTACAAACATGCAAACATGCCGTAAGGATTGTTTGTGCTGGCCAAAGAGGAACCTGTGCCTTTGCTGACCCAGCCGCTGTCAGGGTGGCACAGAGGCATGGAGAGAGTGGTATGAGTGTGTGGGAGAAGCATTTCTGTGTAGATGGAGGATGGAATGGAGAGAGAGGTCCAAGAGGTGTGGATTCCATGATTCTCTTTAATTCAAGACGCCGCACAGAGCAGGCTGAAGAGTATTTGGGGTAAGGAGAGAAATTTCCTGTTCCTCCACATAGGAGAACTCCAGCCTGCTTGGATCAAGAACAGGATTCATTGGCATCTTTTACATCCACTGTTCCCCTATTGGATAGGATTGGGTTTGGACACTGTTCTGTATTTCATGGAATATTCTTTTTCTGACGAGCTTTTTTTAAAAAAAATCTACTGTTTGAGTTCCTGTTACTTAATTATTCATATTTAGCTGCTGTTTTGTGCATGCAGTTTTATTGTTGGTTTGTTACTGAGGCTTCTTATATGGTTTAATTGGTTTTAGATTATATAGGTCATCTTGGTGGTTACAGTTTCTGAAATTGGAAAGGCAGAGCATATATCTCATAATACATAAAATATTTGTATAATCAGAGCTGTCAGAACTTAAAGCTACCCTTTAAATACAGTGGGTTTCTTTTGCTAATTAAACAAAAGAATGTCACTGGGCAATTGTGTACATGGTATGAAGTGTGCCATATAAGGTTTTACATACCAATCTGAATATATTTACTTCCAAATATTGAAGTATTGACTTCAAGTATTGACTTGAAGTATTGACTTCAAGGCCAGCTGACTTTCAAATAAGTTGACTAAAGCGTCACTATACACATGTAGTGTGCACTTTTTTGAGAATAAGGGTGCACTGTGCAATCCTAACCTAGGCAGGCACAACAAATCAGTCTTCCCATTCCCTTGGTGATGTAGGGATAGGGAGGCAAGCTCATGTCTGTGCACAGACCTAACCCTTCCCCAGGAGTAGCACTGAAGTGCCTTACAACACTTTGTGACATTCCCAGGACAGCACAGCACTTGTGCTGGGGTTTAGGCCAGCCTAACTGGGGTTATGATTGCTGCCAGAGCAGTTACGGGTCCACGCAGTTATGTCACCCTCTAGTGTTATTTTATGGAAAGTCACCTTAACTGCTCCACAGCAAAGGGCTTAATTTGACTTTAGGATATGGTCCTAAGTCCCACTGAAATATGTTCGACTCAGGGCCAAGTTATATGTTTGTTGAGGCCCTAAGCTATTGAAGGTAATGGGGCCTTTTATATGTCTAGCTATTCATTTGTCAACAACAAATTGTCACTGTTTTTTGTGTTGAATATATGTCATATGGTAATTTATGGACCTAAAAGGTATCTAAAGCCATTTGCACATAACAAAATATGTATTTTATCAAAATGTATTTGTTTCTTATCTTATATTTTGGAATGTTCATCCAGTTTTTTCCCTTTAATTTTTTTTTTTTTTGGGGGGGGGGAACCATTAGCTATTAACTTATATGTAAATCAGGCACTGGTTGGACTTACCTCCAGGTGAACATGCATAGGCTTGTATTGATTGGAGGTTCACAGGCTTGCAACCCATTTCTAGACAAGCAGATCCAAAATAAATCCCATCAATTTCAGTAAAATTGAAATTCACAGGAACTGTGCTTAGCCTGGAAACCTTTAATTCAGCTGGGATCCCCTAAGCATCACTAATAGTTAATTTATGCAAAATAACAAAATATGTTTTGTTGCAAACATGCAAATGTTTGCAAAATATGCAAAATATGTTTTACTCTTGTTATATGCAACTTTTCTTTATAAATCAACACATAAATGTGGTTTTAAAACAAGTGGCTCCAAGATTTTAAATCATCTTATTTAGAACTTTAACTACATGAATATGCACATGAAGTCTTCATGTTGTTCTCTCTAGATAGTCCTAACAACAATATTGTATACTGAATACTGAGAACCATGTGTTCTTTTGAGAAGATGTGTTCTTTTTTTGGGAAGATGGCCACACAGACCTATATCTGAGAAGTCATGAGAATATAACACTAAAAGTTTATTTTCTGCTTGTCTTTGAAAACAAACGTAGTAACCATTCAATGTAAAATACTGTAATTTTTGGTGAAGATGGAACAATGTGGAGAAAACAAATTTCAACCAGTCCTGGCATCAGTTTTCAAACTTAATATATGAAGGGGGACACTTTCTGGAGACTTACAGAGAGCAGCTCTGTTTTCATGATCAAGCCCACATTGTTAATGGTATGCTGTTGTTTTGTAGAAATATACTGTGGTATTGGCATAAAAAGGCTAATGAACAATTAAGGACCAGTTGCCTGTTTTCCAGCTCCTTGTTAATAATTACAGGTGTGTTTAGATAGTGTCCAGATATATGTGGTTGCAAAAATTCTCTTGATGTCCTATCCTTTTTGTCCTTCAGTGTGAAAGCTGGATGTACTGTATAATTTGTTAGATGTAAAGTTACCACCCTACTTAAATAATGGTTTGTGTGCATGTCTTAAATTACAGTAGTACTATAAATAATTTGGTTCACATCTGTACCTGAGTAACTAGACCAACTTCAGCACATTAATGCAGGTGGATCATTGGATCAGTAAATCATTTTATATTGTTCTTCTTATATATTCATAAATAAAGTTATCATAATGTTTCAAAGGAAACATGATGAAATATTCTTGAAGACACAACCATCAGTTCTAAAAGAACTGCATGCCGGGCTAGTAACCCAGAAAAAAATTTCATTGTCTTATCTCAACAGGCACACCTTGGATACAGCATAAGGGGACTGGAGATACAACAGTAAATAAAACAGACACAGACTTTTCATTCATATCCTATATATGTTCAAGTGTATCGTGGTTTCCCAGCATTTACCCAATAAATAAAGCATAAGCCCAACACCAAGGAGTCAAAAGTAGGTGTAGGTACGAAGTTGTACGTAAGTGTAGGCACATAGTTGTACTTCCATTGAATTATGTTACAGTGACAGCTTAAATAGTAAAGAAAAAATGACAAATACTGACAGCAATGGGAGGAATAGAAAGCTTTGACTATTTACCCCTCCAACTGGTTTGTTTATCTGACAGGACATCCTATGTGCATAGTTTGTTTCCCCCCCCCCCCCACTAGATTGCCTCTTTGACTTTTGTACATGGAATGATGATGGGGTCTTTCTCTCTTTAAAAGAGGGAAAAGATGTATACATTCCCCCAAACTAATTGGGATACTGAGACCACTTCTAACTAATTAAAATAAACTGATGAGATTTTGAGTTGATTATGCCCCCTTTTAATATATATAAAATATAGATTTTGGTAAGTTCTGTCCTTATCTTAGCCCTAAAAATCAATGGGATTCCATGAAGTGTGAAGGAAGCAATTTGACCCCTTTCTATTTAATTTTCCATCCACCATGAATAGGGATGGAATTTCCAGCTCTATTTGTCTAAATGAAGCCAACTGGAAACCTTTCGGTTTCTTTGTCATATTCGGGATATTTGCTAAGCACACTTAGCTTCATGTCAAAATTAAGGTCTTCAGACTGAGTGGTGTGCTCACCTTTGTTAATCAACAGAATAGTAACCTGACTAATTAACCCCAAATGTATGGTTAAACTAAAAGAAATAAAGTTAATGTCAGTACATGAAAACTGACAATAAAATGCCAATCAAAATAGACAAAAGGAAGAAAATAAATATGAGAAAGTATGGCCAGTAAATGAAAAGTATAAAATATACAGCTAAAGAGAATACTGAGGCATTCGTTTGGGATATATTTAAAAGTATAAAGGTTTCAATGGAACCTGTCTCCATAATATTGGTGTAGATTACACTGAAACAGGTAAAACTGCTATTGTAATTCTGTTTACAAGAGAATTTTTAACTCAGCCCTAAGCACCCTACTTTGAAGTATGATCATTGATATAAATGGGGCTTCCTTCCATGTAATATAATCAGGGTGCAATCCTAACCAACTTTCCTGCACTGGCATATCTGTGCCAGTGCAGTATGTGCTGCATCCTGGAGTTGGATAACAGTCATGCAGACCTTCCCCAGCTAAGGCAATGTTTGGAGTTCCATTGTCCTTACTCCAGAGCTGGAAAATTAGTTAGGATTGCGCCTTCAGCATCACATTGTCATTCATTGTATATATTGTCTGTGACTTGAAAGGCTCATAGATAAGTTTGGAAAAAGAGTCATATTAAAGAAATAAACCCCTACAAATAAGAGTAACTAGGGGAGCACGTAAGAGGCATTTACGTTGACGTAGTTACAGCACCACCTAGCGAAAACCTATGGGAAATTTATAGTGCAATCCAGAGTAAATTATTCTTACATCGGAGCAAGGACTCCCTGTAGTTACTCTGGATTGCACCCAAAGAGGATTATTGGCTTAAAAACAAATTAGTAAATTTTCTCAAAAAAGAACAGACTAAAATTCCTCGCTGGTCTCACAAATATACTTCCATTTCAGTCTGAAATGTAAAAATAAATCTTCAAAGGCCCATCTTAAGGCCTAAACACTCTTATAGAAAGATTGTCTACATGGAACACAGTATTTACCTACTTCTAAATAAATAAGATGTATGCTGTAAATTTTCCAAAAACTAAAATTTGTTAAGGCAACCAAGGAAATGTGATTATTAGGAAGAAAGTAATTTTTTAACAAGAATGTATCAATTTCCCCTGTTATCTATCACACTTTCTATGTTATATAATTATAATTGTTATAATTATGTTATATAATGCATACATGTACCTTCCTAAAAGTTCAACATTAACAGATTCAATTATCTTTACGAACTGTTTTAGGACAGTCCTTTAAAAATTCTTATATTCGTTTTCTCTAAATATTTGACTGGGTGAGGAATTTGACCAACTTTCCAGTGAACTCCAAAGCAAAACTAAATCCATTCTTAAAAGTTATATTTTATTGGAAAATTCATACCAGAAAACTTTGTATTTCAAATTGAATTTTCACATTTAATGCTGTGCAAGCTCAGAATGTGAACTGATTCATAAACAGAAAATGCTTCAGTATCTATAACAATTTACCAAGTGAGAAACATTTGATAGAATCTATAAGCAAAAATGATAAGCAAGTATCTATACGCAAGAATAAAGGAGAACTTTTTGACGAAGTGCTGAAAGTTATAAACAAATCCATTGTTCTTAGTAATAAAATTTCATTCAAACATTGTAAATTATTAGACATTGGGCATTGGGACATTATTATTATTAGACACCTGAGCATTTGGACATCCTGACATTTCCTCATAGAACCAGACTACTTATAGTCTGCAGCTTCTTACTGTGAGCATAGTAAATAAAAGTCCGTTATTTGTTTTTATTGCAGGGAATACATGTTGCTGCCCTATGGGCCAAGTTGGTTTTACCAATTGATAAAATAGTCAACTATCAGACTGATGTTTTGCAGAACGCCTTCTCTTCCAACATACAGGACTGCAAATACTAAGGTAATCCATGGTTTTTGTCTAAATGGGCTACAATTCTATGCATTCTTACTTGGAAGTAAGGCTGCAATTCTCAACATACTTTCCTGGGACTTACTTTTGAATAGACATGTGCTAAGTCTCATTGAATTTAGTGGAATTTTCTTAAAGCAAACGTGCATGAGACTGAACCATACAACACATCATGGCTAAAAGATGGTGTGATGTTAAGTGAAGCAATGTGATTAGTCAGGAATTGCTAAAGATGAGTTATGATCTTTCTGTTATTTTAAACTTTGTTCTTGTGAGCTTATGAGCCCTTGAAAATCAATCACTGGCTAAAGTAGCAGAAAAACACACACCAGCACACTAGCACAGGTAACATACACACCTACAATCATTTACTCCTTAAGCAACAATCAATATTCTAGCACACTGAGCCAAAAATTTTCTTTTGAGCAGGCAATGAGTTTCTTGGAAATTAATATGACTGAGGCAATAGACTGGTAATGGGAGGGATTTTCACCACTGACCATTCTGGTTCAGGAAGTTCCCAGTTCAGTATCTTCCACAGACTGTGTGGAAAACTGTGATGGAAATTTCAGCATGACAAAAAGCAAAAATCACAGTATCAAAGTTGATTCACTTTTTTCTTTAAAAAAAAATCAGAAAAAGATCAGAGTTAATGTCAAGCAGATACTGTCAAGATTTTTCCACAGGTATCTTTCATCTGCAATCTGTGTAGGCTGTTTCTTTTCTATAGCTCACTGTGCATCTCAGGCTTTGGACAAAGACCTGAACAAGAGAAGAGAAATTTATTAAAGTATTCATCATCTAGATTCTGTTAAATCTGCACAACTTATTAATGCATCAAAGTTCCTGATTCTCTTGACCATAATAATTCAATTAATTACTCATCATATAGCTAAGAAGAGTATGTTATATCTTGATAAACATTTTGGATCAACAAACAACTGACAACTTACAGGTATCTCAATAGTATTACTTTCCCCCAAATCCAGAGTTACTGCATGAGCACATAAGAGACATTACATGCACCCGTAGTTACTGCACCACCTAGTGAAAGCCTATGGGAAATTCATATTGGAATCCAGAGTAAATTGTTCTTACACCGAAGCAAGGACTCCGCGTAGTTACTCTGGATTTTGCCCTCAGACTATAAACTATTGGGAAGATTGATCTGGCATCTGTCTTTAAAACAGAAACAAGTTTTTAAAAATATGCAATCTTTTAATGTAGCAGTCACACGTATATTAAAAATAAAGAATTTTTAATGTGAATAGCTAATGGAAAGTTCTGAAATTTATACAAATTGCAAGCAATGGGGCAACCTGGCCAACATTTTAAATAGAGTGATATAATCTCAGTTGAAACTGGTCATTTTTATAGTTTAAAACAAAAATGTTATCATTAAGTGATTTCAAACAGCATATGAAGAACTTTTTCTAACGTACATAGCAAAAAGATCATCCAAGAAGTAAATGAAGACCTTAAGAACAAGGATATATCAGAAGCCTTGATACAAGCTCTGTTGTCAAATATCTCTAAAGATGGGGGGAAATTATTATGGCTGCAATCCTAAATCTAATATTTTAAAATAACACTCATTGTAGCAAGTGGAAATTAGCAATTACTTCTGAGTAATTAGGGTTAAGTTTAGATTTTAAACTCCTTATCTGATAAAAGAGCCAGGCAAATACTAAACTGATTTTATCCTAGCTGTTATAGTAGTCCTCTAGGGAGATCAGTTAACCAGAAGGAATACATTCAGATTAGTATGACATGATTTTTGTTGTTTTGCTTTGTTTTGCCATTTCTTTTAAGAGCTTAAAATATACATTGGAATGGTTACTAATTTTTTAAAAAGAGCCAACTTGTAATGGATCTGAATCTCCTTTAAAATCCTCCCAGGAAGATTGGTGTATTCATCCCTGCAATATTTGGTATTACATATACTTCAGGGAGAGTGGTTAGGCTGCAAGATTACACACACTTACATATGAGTAACACTGCAATCCTTAAACACACTTTCCAGGGAGTAAGCCCCATTAAATATAATGGGATTTACTTCTGAGTAGACAGGGTTAGGATTGCACCCTAGGGACACAATCCAGAGTAACTACGGGGAGTCCTTGCTCCGATGTAAGAACAATTTACTCTGGATTGCAATATGAATTTCCCATAGGCTTTCACTAGGTGGTGCCATAACTACATCAACATAACTGTCTCTTACGCGCTCCCGTAGTTACTCTGGCTTGTAGCATTAGTCTCATTGAACTCAGTGGAATTTACATCTAGTAGACATATATAAGATTGCACTGTCAAAAACTTTATTTATTCTCATGAATTTCCAGAGTTGTTTTGAAAAGATATTAATGAAACTATATTTTCACAACACTTCATCCTTGGAAACAATTCTTATTATTTCTTAGCTCCACATACAATGTTGTGTAAACAGTAGCATAAGACACAGTTTTATTGTATAGAATTCTGTTGTATTGCTTTGGGTTTGGTAAATTATCCTGAACAGCAATTCTTAGTGAGGACTAGTCACCTGGAAAGCATCAACTATCCTAGCTCTGCTGTTAGAAGAATAATAGACATGTTGGAATCAACTAAATAGTTGGAGGAAGTGGCAGTAAACATCAAGCTTTTATAGTTGAATAGGTATATTTTTCTACCCTTGAAGAACTAAAAATGCATGAATGAGTTCTGCTCAAGCTTTCTACATAAATAAATTCACCTTTGGGATGAGAATGGAAAATTTCAGCCAAAGAGAATAATTTTTCAGAGCTATGAGCATGTGAAGAGGATTATTATAATGGAAATCTCTATGTTACCTTAATGATAACTTTGGGGTGTAAGCATAAGCTACCATGGTGTATTGTACTGTATTCCAATATTAAATTGACTGATAGATGTCTATATGTTAACCTAAAATATCAATCGCCACGTTCCCAATTCTAAGTATTGCCAGCAGCATAATTATTGCTCTGTCTCTCTATACAGTATCATCTTAGAAACCAATGGGTTGACAAAGTTTGTCATTTATGTACACTAAGGCCCCTTCCCCACCTACCTCCTTACAGTCTCTTACACCCACTGCTTGACACTTCAAAAGACAAAAGCTTGTCCCCAAATCACACCAACACTTCTGTAATGTCATTAGTCCTATAGTATAATTGAACTTCCTACTTATGTTTGGGGAGAAAAATATATTATATTGGAGATACAGTTTTCAGTTCCTTTAGCGAAGGAAGGGGGGAAAACTGCAAAAGAATGGAAAAGTATGTTTCATCTTTTTTTTATTCCTTGCCTGTGTATTATAGAGATTTTGAGTGAGATCAAAGAAAACCTTTGACAGATATATGATTCATGGTTGTCTGTATCAAACAGTTTCATCAGTTTAACACACTTCAATGAAATTTCTCAGCTCTTTAGTCTGCTACGCAAATGTAACACAAATGTCATGTAAACATGTAAAGAAATGCCAAAAAGGTTTTCTAAAAAAAGACCTGCTGAATTTGACATATGGGTAGCATATCGTCCTAGGATGTCCATGCAGCTCTGCCATATATGCCTTGTAAGAAGGCCGTGACCCTTCATACTGTTCATTCATATAACAGAGGAGATACATAGCTAATTACTTCCATCTTCCAATGGCCACCCCAAATCATATTTCCTTAATTTTGTTATGTAAAACATTTCAGCATATTTATGCACTTATCATAGTTAATACTTCACTTTTATGAAATACACAGTCCCACAATCAGTGATTTGCTGTAGGCAAAATCTTTTCGTTTGTGTTACTGAAAACCTAATTTACTCAAAGCTATACTTGCACATTCAAAATGGTATGTTGAGTACTGTATTTACCTACAGAAACTGTAAACTGATAGGGATGACTGGCAGCATTAAAATAAGCTCATATCAAATCTGTAATACTATGAAATAGATGGGAAATCAATTACACTACAAGTGTACAATGTACAGAAGGATCACACCCTAGTGAAACATTTAGCCTTTTTATTTGTTAAGCAATTTTTGGATAAATCTCTTTCTTTTGCTCATTTAGAATCATTCCCTCCCCACTTATATTTCAGAAGTGCTACTTAGGCTTCCTAAAAGAAAGTTTCATCTCTTCCCATTAACTATCCAAATTTCTTCCCATTAACTATCCAAATTTCTAAACAGTTCTATTTCTTTTCATGGATCAGACTTAAAAACACTTTGTGGCCTGGCTTCTTATGCTGTACAACCTATGCCCAAGTTTGAATTCTTCTCTGTCTTGAATATTTTTTTCTTGGTCATATAAAAATGTAGCTGATGGATAACAGAACTAGTTCTTTTTCCTTTTTCCTGTGCATTTTGGGGGTTCACATTAGCATGGCTGCCATGTTTGTTTTCCTATGAGGCTTTGCAAGGTCAAACAGGAGGACTGATGTATTCTACCATTGCATCTTTTAATTTCCTGTCCTCTCCAAACCAGGCCAAAGAGTAAAACTTTTTTATTTACAAATAATGTTCAGAATTACATGGTTCTGTGAGATCAAATGCTTGTAACTCCAGCTAATGTAAGGTTTGCTCCTGTTTCAGTATCAGTTGCATTCTGGCACAAATCCAAACATGCTGTTGTTCTTGATTTTCTTTTAATTTCAAAACAATTTACTTTCCAGGAAGCATATATAGAATCACAGTGTAACCCCCACCATCCTAAATACAGTTCATTGGAAGTTATTTCCAAGAACTGAGATGAAACACTTCCAGGCAATCTGATTTCTGGGGTTTGTTTTAAGGGAACTGCAACATGGAGAAATATTTTAAAAGCTGGTTATTATATTAGGAAACCAATATTTCTGAAACTAGCCAGGAAAAGAAGCAAAATAGTCAAGTGTTAGGGTTACCATAAGTTTACATAGGCAGAAACGTGGCTAACGTAACTAGAGCATTAGCTTTCATACACAGAAGATTACTATATCAAATGTACTTGGAAAGGGAAGTCATTATTCTGGTACTGAACATGAGGACACCACATTCTGCATTCTGTCTGCTTCTGTGGGATAGCAAATAACGTCACACTAACACTAGAGGCAAGTTTCAGTTAGATTAAGAGATTAGAGAAAATTTCCTTATACAATTCATCCAGTTCTTGGCCTGTAGCTCCCCCCCCCTTTATTATTTTATCACTTGATTTAGGGGTAGACTTTGAAAATAAAGGGTACATTAAGAAAGCAGCATGGGAAGCAGCA
This sequence comes from Cryptoblepharus egeriae, assembly GCA_030015325.1. Lineage (NCBI taxonomy): Eukaryota > Metazoa > Chordata > Lepidosauria > Squamata > Scincidae > Cryptoblepharus > Cryptoblepharus egeriae. Next base: position 8,107,618 of record JAREYC010000004.1, read on the forward strand.
TAGGGCCATGGTATTTGGGAATTTTGCCAACTTTTTCAATATATTGAGAAACAACATAAATTCTATCATGATATACATAACATTGTTCAAAGTCGTGCTTTTAAATAATCTGTGTGTGTGACCAAGTGGGCAGCATCACAGACTTTATCAGCCCTTTTAAATATTTCCTTTTTAAAAAGTTTTATACTGTAAAGGTAATTTTGCACTTAGTATTTGGTCTTATATGCCTAAAAAAATACGCTCATTTTATAAGCGTTGATTCTTAGATCAATGTTTTCACACATTCCCAGTCAGGTAACCCTTTAGTTCTAGAATACATTTTATCTAAAAATGGTTATCCAAATTTATTTGATTTTGGCAGGAAGGGGTGACAACCAGAATGCTCTTGATCTCAAGTACCATTGTATAAAATTAAATAAAGCAAAATGGCTGAGTGTTCTAAAAAGGAAATTATTTCTCCAGACTTTATTTTGGGTCATCAGTTCCTGGATGACGATACAGAGCAACCAGTTTATTTTAAATGACAAAAGAAAAGCATATTCTTGTAAGTAGAGGGTTACAAAATGTTATTTAAACAAGAATGATATTGCTTAAGGAGGAATAACCTGCCAAAATTATTTGTAAGTCGTGCAGTGTTTATTTCCCCCATTTAGATATCACAAAAGAACCAATAACTGTTTAAAAAAAACCTCTGTGTTCAATCAAGTTCCATCAAAATCAGTGACAGTTTTTGCCATTGGTTTCAGCAGGCTCAGGATGGAAGCCCCCGAGCTTTGTGCTCCAGGAAACTGTATTTTTATGTGTAATTATTATCTATTTCTATATCTAAATGACTCAGCTGCAATGCTGAAAGAAAATGCACAGCATAAGCATGCAGAATTGGAGAAAAATGTGGCATAATTAGAATCAGTGAAAGATTTTAAGAATAGATGTTCAACACATTTAACAGAACCAACTTTTCACCCCCACTCGTTGGCAGTACAATGTCAATACTTGCTTGTTCAGGCTACAGAACATTTTTCCAAAGTGCTTTTGCTGCACACAAGTAATACAACAGGGCTAAGGGGGAGGGGGAAGAGATGCTGTTGAGAGAGAGCACATGTTACATCAGACACAGTACCTGATTTTTCAATGCACAGCTTGTCAGCCAGAAAGTCTGCCTCCTGGGCGATAAGTGAGAATATTTCATCTTCATACTGTTCTATGATAGTTTCACACTGAAAGAGGGGAAAAAATAGTTCTCTAGCAAAGAAATGAACAAGTCCATTTACACTGAGCAGCAAGGAGTACCCTATTAGGAAGACTATTTGGGATTTCTGCTTGTGCAACATCCTGAGCCATTGTTCCTTTTTTTCTTTATAATTGACAGTATGTTGCAATTTCAATATATGCTAATTTTTATCCATTTTTGAAAAAAAACCACAGCATTGTGATTTTTTTGTTCCTGTTTTTTTCCCAAATTGTAAACACAGTTACTTTTGTTACAGTGTGACTGCCTGAAATTTCAGTTAAATTTTAAATAAAATCATTACAGAAGCATGCATAGGTGGGGAAACGCTGTGGTGCCACTTTTTAGAAAATGTTTGTTCATTTTGGTATACTAGAAAGTCCCAGGAACTAGAACTTCAGTTCCCTTTGCTCTCTCTTAAATAAATACAGTACAGCTTTTCTCAGCCATTATGTTCCCAACTTGCAATTAACTGTACCACCTCCTACATCAAACAAGGTAATGGAAAAGTAGGAAACAGCCATGAAAGCATTTTAAAGATAACTTTAATCATTTTAAATGCAAGAATTTCAGTCAGGAGGCCAAAAATCTACTACGAAAGATACCACCAGATTTCACTGAGCTCCAACAGTTGTAGCTGGTAGATGCCATGAATTTCTAGGAGTGTCGTTTCTGCATATTAAATACTGCAGATGAAAATGGAAGAATTGCTTTTGACTATCACAGAAAACAACTGCAACTGAACTGGAGCACCAGCTAGATGCATGATTTAACAAAGAGTTTTGCTGATGCTTTTGGTTTTGCATTTGTATTGCTAAAATAGCATCTGAATCTCTACATATTACTACTGGTAATTAGATAAACTCATTTGAAAATTATTGTGTTTGCTTCCACGTACTGGGGGAGGGGTAAAATTTGTCAGCACTTTTCCCCTTTGTCTTATAGGCTTTTTAAAAACCCTGTGTTATTTTTTAAATAATGAGCATTCTTTGATGCATCAGTGATGCTTGATGCATGAAAAAGAATTAGGTGTTATTTGATGAAGGAGCAAAGTGGTACTAGGCCAATTCAAGGCCCTCCTCCCTGGCTTCAACCCACTCTAGGCCCTTATTCTAGCTCAGTCTATCTGTTGTGAAATATAAAGATAAAGATGAAAGAAAGATAAAGATGATACATGTCTTTCTTCACCAGTCTAATGCGATACTCGTATTCATTGTGATTGCTAACCTACCACCACAGTTGTTTACCTCTTACTGAAGACAGCAGCAAAGATATTTTATTAGGACTAATTTATATCACTGAAACAAATACCAGTAAAGCAAAGGAATTTTTTGAGTTTTAAAAAAGTGATTGAATTTTAAAGGCATCATGGCACAGAAATGAACAACAGCAACACCTATCTATATACCTAAAGTGCTTCATTATAGAATATTTAGATCTATTTGCAGTGATTTTCACCTGTAAACCATGCCATACCATTCATTACTGTTTAAGACAAACCAGCACAAAGCCTGCAACAACATGGTAATGCTACAAAAACCATAGGTTAACACTGAGTGATTTAATAGACAGTATCAAACATTATGCAAATGGCTAGTCAGCCTGAAATGTCACCAGTTTATTATGTTGTCTTACCGCATATTTCAAGGGCTTATAAGCATCAGAATAAAAAAAGTACTTTTTATATTCTGCATAGATTGCTTCATCCTTCCTTGGAGCATATCTCTTGAATATCTTTTTATTAGTTACTGGATCATCTTGAAGTTGGTAATCATTCATCCGATCGCATATCTTTTCCAAAATATCTGTTAAGAAGGTCTCTGATTTTGCAAATGGAATCTAAAGGGAAAAATGCATACACATGTAGTTTAAAAAAATCAATCATCACAAAAGCAAAGTGTGAACATGTACCACCAAAGATGTCTTAGAAAGATCGAGGGAAAAGAACAATGCTTCCAGCTCTCCTTCATATTAATGCTACGGATAATTGCTGATCCATATTATATTACATACATAATTGAAAATGTCAGCTGAATCAAAGATGACACTTGGAGAAATTAAACATCTAAGTCTTCCATAAAACATTATTTTTGAATGAAACAATATGATATGCCCTTCAGAGAGCTTAGGTCTTTAAAGCACATTTGCTACTTAAAAAGATTTGAACCCACAGCAAAGAAAGAGTAAAATTGTATTTACTTTGGCCAGTATTTCCTTCGTGCAACCCTGAAAGCTTTTCCGTTGGAGTCAGCTTTGTTTCTTTAACTGGAGCAGAGTTTCTAGAAAGTCTCTCCACCCCCAACCTATTCTTCAGTTGGTCTGTCTTGCTTGCTGTTCGTCATCTCAGATGCAGCTGTTTAATGCCTCCCAGGGGTTTGTGTAAAGAAAATAATCACTTACAAAATTTTACTTCTCCCAGGTTCTACTATTTCAAGCTTTATTTTCAAACAGCTGGTCCATGTCTTCGTCCATTCCTCTTCCTTCGGAATTGAGCAAGAATTCAGCGGAAACATTTAGACACTACCTACATGCTTAGCGAGGGTCTCAACTTCTAGTGCTGCAGAGGTCAAAGAGCATCCCTCACCCTTGGAAACAGGGACAAAAAAAACTTCTATCCAGTCTAGACAGGTCAAGGTGCAAGATGTGCCTATCCCTGTTGCTTCTTCCGGAAGGGGGCGTGAATTGAAGCCAAGTGCACAGTAAACAACGAGGGTGCATCCTTGGGCCTTTAGAAGATTTCCCCCCCTCTCCACCCTCTACTGATCAAAGTAGGAAGTTTTCATGACAACCATAGTCAAAGGGACTGAATCACAAATGAACTCGATTTCTGCAATGTTGATATATCCAGTCTCCATTGTCCCTTTTCAGGCTCAGTATGAACCCTTCCGGTCTCAATGATTACATTACAGAAGCACTTTCATATGTGTGCTCCATTTACACAAAGGGTTTCCTTGCTTCACCACCATCTGGCTACAAATCAGATAAATAAAGGCAGAAGAATTAAAATTAAAGCCTTGAATCCCTTCCCCCCTCCTCTCCACACTCCCCATCTCCTGTGCTTCTTAAACCAGGCCTTTTTAGGAGAGCTCCTCCTCTCTAAAGCTGTCCCCATTTTGTATTGGGAATCTTAACTTTTTATGGAATCTAGGAAAACTGAAAGATAAACAAGAGATAAACACCACTGATTTAAGAAAGAAAAAAGATGATAGCACAGGCAATAATCATGTGCAAATGTTGGATTTGCAAACAGCAAGCACCCTACATTTAGTAGCAGACTATTCAAAATGTATGTGAATGGAAACACACACACACCCCAAACAGTATGGTTCCCAAAATATTGGTTCCACGTTACTGAATCAGAGTTAGACAGCAATCCTAACCTCACTTATTTGAGACTAAGAGCACAATCCTAACCATGTCTACTCAGACGTAGGCCCCATTGTGTATTACTCCCAGTAAAGTGTCTTTAGGATTGCAGCCAAAGCCCCACTGACTATAATGGGGCTTACATCTGAGTTGACAGGGATAAGACTGCACTCTGTGGCTGTAATCCTAAAGACATTTTTCTGGGAGTAAGGTCCACTTACTCAATGAACACAATGGGGCTTACTTTTGAGTAGACATGGTTAGGATTGTGATCTAAGTAAGATAAATACTCTGACAATGTTAGAAGTCAACCCCTTCATTATGTTTAACTTTAGAGTGGAAATAAAAGAAGGGGTCCTTGCTTCTTACTTTCTGATACCTTCGCAAATACTTTCAATTTTTCAAAACAAAACTTCTTATAATATTCATTACAGGAGGTCAGAGATTTAACTGAAAAGGCACATGAATATTAAAAGTTGTTATATGAGATTCAACTGACCCCAGATTTCAGCTATATCATTTATCATGGCCCCAAGAATCCTTAATTTCAGTGGGCCTAACTCAGTGTTTAATGGTGGGCGTAGCACATTTTGCATAATATTATTTAGTATATGAATATATTACATTTTTACATCTAAAAAGGGAGAAATTTAAAATTAAGTTCCTATTATATTATAGTAACATGGTGTTAAAAAGATCTATAATGTTTTCATAGCATCATAATGGCTATTTGTGAAGGAGTGAGGGGAAAAAAAGATATGTTTGGGTTTTATCCCAAATTATTATTTCAGATTTTATTTCTCAATTTCCCCCTTGCTAGTTGCTTATGGGCGCAATTCAGAGTAACTCCGGGGAGTCCTTGCTCCAGTGTAAGAACTATTTGCTCTGGATTGCAATATGAGTTTCCCATAGGTTTTCACTAGGTGGTGCAGTAACTACGGGTACACATAATGTCTCTTATGTGCTCCTGTAGTTACTCTGGATTGTAGGGTGAATGTGATTCAATAAAAGACAGTGAAAATGTATCTCAAAATATACCTCAAAATATATGAAAATGTAGTTATGTGCAGGACTGCAGAAGCTCAGTGATTCAAGATGCTGAAAGTTGGCAGGTTGGCAGTTTAAGACCCGAGTACAACTGAGTGAGCTCCATTTGTATTTGCCCAGCTCCTGCCAAGTTAGCAGTTCAAAAGCATGTAAATACAAGTAGATAAATAGATAAATAGTAAACTTTGGTGGGAGAGTAACAACTTTGGTAGGAGGGTAACAACTGTTCCATGTGCCTTTGGTGTTTAGTCATGCCAGCCTTGGAGACATCTTCTGAGGATGCTAGCTCTTTTGGCCTTGAATCAGGATGCCTTATTCTGGGGCAGGGGGGAGTGTGTGGGAGAGCTTTCTTCTTGGGTGCATGTGGGCAGGGAGAAGAAAGCAGGTCTTGGATCCAGCAGTTATCCCGGATCTGAGCCTCAGTCCCCAGGCAGCTGCTTCCAACTGCTCAGACTGCTGCCTCCGACTGCTTCCTTCTGTTCAGATCTAAGCAACCTCCAAAGGTAGCTTCCAGGAAAGGGAATAGCTTTGCCTTCCCCACCATGGTGCAGCAGCCGCCCTGATTCTTTTGCTGGATTCATCGCAAGCTGAAACAGCCTGCCTGCTTAACTGCAAGTCAGGAATATGCTCTTATCTTTTGTGGTTAGAAAATAGTCAGCATAATGACTAATTATAAGTACAAACACTTATTTTTCCAAAACAACCCCCCCACACACACCCAGTGGCAAAGCGGTATATAAATAATGTAGATAGATGGATGCAGGGAGTAGCAATTGCACCAGACAACAAACTTTAAGGAGGCAACAATTTGAGCATATCCATTCCATCAAAAGTTATTGCCAATTAGCCAGAAAATGAAAACACAATTGCATTATGGAACAAAAAGTGAATTTACTTAACTCATAACTGACCTATGAGACACTTAGTACAATCCTAACATAGTGGATTAGGCAGGCTGACTTGCCTGCACTGAATCCAGTGCAACTATTGGGATTGCTGCTGTGTTACTTTGGTGAAGGGGAAGCTCTTCCCTTCTCCGGTGCAGGACTGCAGAAGCTCCAGCAGTCCACTAACTCAGGCCATCTCTGTAAGCCACCCCTGGAGGAGGCCTAAGTCAAAGGAGATGGGAGCAGCCAGAGGTCCCAGCAGCCCAATAGGCAAGGATCAGGCATAGCATTCCCAAGCCCACCACCCGCTCCCCTCCCACCTACCCATGGTCCCATTCTCTGCCCGTCCTCCCCCACTTTGGAACATCTTTCTCTGCTCCACCCTTCCAAGTCCATGTGCTGGCCTGGAAATGCCATCTCCCTCTGCGCCATTTGCACAAAGATGTGAAGCGGTATGCACCAACCTAAGTGACACTTTTACAACAACCCTACATCAGTGCCATAGACTTGCACCAACATAAGGGCAAATTAGGATTGTCCTGTGATTGTTCTGAGAGCCAGTGATATATTATTGATGAAGCATGGAACCAATAATGTGTAAATATGAGTCAGCTCACTTTTTCATGTATCATATTTATTATTATTTTATTATTATATTTATATCCCACCTTTCTTCCTTAACATAAGGAAACCCAAGATGGTTAACAACATTTAAAAACAACAGTAAAATACCACTAAAACTAAATAACAATAAATACAGTTAAAGCACAATTAAAATACAGTTAAAATATAACTAAATTATACAAAAACGGTAAAAACGGTAATATAGTTATCCCTGCTAACTTGATAAAGAGGCACTCTTCAAGTGCTATTCCTCTTATATTTAGCAGAGGAAGAAAAACTGTCACCTTTCACCCCAACACGATGTCTCTAACCAATAAGGGGCACACTTTAAATTTATTTAATTAAATTTAAACTGATAAGAACTGATAAGAACACTGCAAGAACCATCCCATCCAGCAATTCAGTCAAGCAATTCTCATAATAGTCTGGATCTCTCTCGAATACACTTTTCTATGTAAATTTGAAATGTAAATATATTTTCTGGCCCCTGAAACAGTGTCAGAGAGATTATGTGGCCCTCTTGCCAAAAGTCTGAACACCCCTGGCTTAGCTGTGCCACTTGCTGGGTTGAGGTGGAAGAGCAAGTGGAAGAGCACTGTGGTGGAGAGAAGGTGGGTTCTTGCCAAATTTTTGCTTTTCACTCCCAGGCCATCATTTTGAACTCAGTATCAGACTACACAATTTCTAGCAATGCCACTGCCACCTCATGCTTTTTGAAATTATCAAAATTAATGTTCCTATTAGCTTCCTTTTCCACATAGTTATTAAGAGAATAACCTGCAATACTATCCATACTTACCTTGTAGTAAATCCTGTTGAATACAATTAGATTGAGTTATGCACAGACTTTAATAGGATTGAGCTCTAAGGTTGCAATCGTATACACACTTTCCTGGGAGTAAGACCCATTGAACACAATGGGGATTACTTCTGAGTAGACATGGTTAGGATTGTGGTCTTACTTCTGAGCAGACATGTACAGGCTTGTGCTGTTCATGCTCCTTCCACATAGTCTTGGGTGCCATTATGTATGCAGTAAAACCGTAGACTGAGAGCGTGTTGCAAGACAAGCAAACATTTTTAATAAATTTTGTCTTGTAATACAAATAATGTCTTGCAGCCCAAGCAAAAAAAATAGTCCCGGCTGGGATATGGCTGGTTTCGGTGCTCCAACAGCACCTGTTCAGCCTCTCTTGAGAGACTATGCGTGTCTACTCTGAAGTAAGCCTATTACAGCCACTTGGGCTCAGTCCTGTGTAAGGGAAGCAATGGAAAGGAGCCTGAGACACCTAGCCTTGCACTTCTACTCTAAAGAAACTCTGCTAACTGGGCAAGAGGTACTCTTTCAAAAGGGTTTTCCTCCTTTAATTTAAGGGTGGATAACTGGCCGTTCACACCCCAGCAATGTCTGTTCAAGTGGCTTCTGCATGTGTTCTTTTTGCATTTTAGATTGTAAGCCCTTTTGGGACAGAGACTCATTAGCTATTAATTAGGTATTAATTTTTTCATTTTCTTTGTAAACCACTTTGTAAACTTTTTAGTTGAAAAGTGACAGACAGACAGACACATTATAATCAGTGAGGCTCACTCCTATCTAAGGGAAACAATGGAAAGGAGCCTGAGAGGCGTAGAGCACAATTCTAACCATGTCTACTCAAAAGTAAGCCCCAGTCTGTTCAATGGGTCTTACTCCCAGGAAAGTGTCTTTAGGATTGCAGTCCTAGCTGCATGTCTACTCTAAAGTAAGCCTAGTGTAAGGGGTGGGGCAGATTGCAGCCTGAGAGACTAACCCTACAATCCAGAGTAACTACGGGTGCATGTAAGAGACATTATGTGCACCCATAGTTACTGCACCATCTAGTGAAAACCTATGGGAAATTCATATTGCAATCCAGAGCAAACTGTTCTTACACTGAAGCAAGGACTCCCTGTAATTACTCTGGATTGCACCCTAAGTGCAGGTTAATTTGTTTTTTTTTCTTTATTATTTTGTATTATATTACAGTACTGTAATAATTTTATATGAATATTTTTGGGTTGTAGAACAAATTGTCTGAGTCTCCATTATTTCTGATGGGAAAATCTGCTTTGATATATAAGTATTTTGAATTACAAGCATGCTTCTGGAACGAATTATGCTTGTAAACCAAGGTACCACTGATTATAGAATTGGACAATATTTCCTACCACTTTTTAGATAATTTTATTAGAAAGCCACTGGAATTCCTATTTAAACTAGTGCATTTGGATGTAACATATATAGAAGTACTCTTTACTGAGTAATATTACAACTGCTAACCAAGGCCACATTTTACCCACCCCCAAAGTTAAGTATACTTTAAAATTGCTTTAATAAAAAAAGAGGGAGGGAGAAGTATTTGGGCAAGTGGCAGAAAATGAAAGCCTTTCTTTCTGGGGACTCTGAAGATTTTGAATGGTGCTTGTCAATAAAGCACTCCTATTGTAGTCACACCGGAGACATGGGCCTCCACCCCAAAAAAGCTGTCTCAGAGATAGTAACCTCATTAAAATATGAATAACAGGGCAGCCATCATTGTAAAAAGAGAAAGGCATCTTACTTTGCACCAAACCTTAGCTGCTATCTTGAGTTTAAGAAAAACCTAAAATCTGTGGTACTCCAAAAACCTGCATTTCCCTTCCCTAATTTGTATTGTGTGCGCAGATTTTAGCCCCAGATTTTAGCAGTGCTTAAAACATTTTCAAATAAATCCCCTGAACATTCGGAGTGTTTGACCTTAGACAACAGCAAGTTGATTCTTCTGTAACTGAAAATGCTGAAAGAGGAAAGAAACCAATGTTAACATATCTAAACACAGTCATGTGGGCATAAAAAGATAAATCAGTGCTAGAATATTTTAGCTAATTTTAAACTCCATGATGGAGAATTCATTACTGAATACTGAATTAAGCCTGAAAACAGGCTGCAGCAATGACACCTTCAGAACAGTCAATTAAAAGGAAGCTCATGAGCCAGTTCATTACAATGTCGTTGCTAATCTCATCTTAAATTTCTGCCTTGATCAAAACTATAACCAACCAACAACACAATTGGTTTGTGGTTATGGGAGAAGAGAAAAAAAATGTAACTTCAGAAGATGGACTTCTTCCAAAACCCAAAGTGTCAATCAAATATTTTTGAAGACGAGTTTTCATGTGAAAGGTATTGTCTTTCTCTCCCTCTTTCTCTCTTCCCCCTCCTGTGTCAGTGCTGCAGCATGTGTGAATTATACATGCATGCATGTATACTTATGTACAATCACCCATGTAAATAAACACACATGCCAAATGGCATGAAAAGCTTTGGATGAAATCCAGAGTAACTACGGGGAGTCCTTGGTCCAGAGTAAGAACAACTTACTCTGGATTGTAATATGAATTTCTCATAGGTTTTCACTAGCTGATGCAGTAACTACGGGTGCCCGTAATGTCTCTTTCATGCTCCTGTAGTTACTCTGGATTGTGCCCTTTGTGACTTTAGTGTCAAAAGGGGGGAACACAGTTTCCAAGAATTTGGAAACAAGTATTTTTAAAAATGTTTCATGTAGTTTAATCACAAGTTTTTTAATTGGCAAAATTATTCCAATCAGTTCTGATATTTATTAAGAGTCAATATTTAAAAGTGAAAACTCAGAAATGCCCCCCCTTTGCTCTAGGCTAGAACAGGAAAAAGATGAATGCCGAGCTACTCAAAAGGCTGATGGGATATATAATTAGCTATTATGTTAATTGAATCCGCTGTGAGTTTGTTGTATGAGATTTCTTCATATAATATGCAAATGATCTCCAAGGTTTAGTTTTATTAGACAATATAATTAGAAATCCTTTTAAAGAAGAGAATTCTAATGAGGCGTAATAAAGGTTGGAAAAATATGTTTGCTATGTGGGACTACCACCTGGGTTTGCTTAATTAAAAAAAAATATATCTGCCAACAGAAAAGCATAAAAGAAAGTTGAAAACATTTACTTTTACATCATAGACATGGAAGCTTAGTGCAAAAAATGTGATGTGGTTATATTTAAGTGATATTTTTTTGATCTGAAAACAAAGCACTTATTTTGTCATTATTTGGTCTGATAATGTTCTAAATGCAGACTAAAAAAAATTCAGTAGAATTCTGAGATGCTATTTCAGCCACATGTGTGAGCTACATTTGTGAGCACAATTCATGGATAAAGTCCCCTTCTCCACCCATTATCATTATTATTAAGAGACGTGATCCTGGCCGAGGACGATACTTTAGCTTTTGTGGTGTAACTAATCAGCGGAACTTTATTTGCAGTAACAAACTCTGACATTTTAACATCTGGAATTAAAAGCCTCCCTTGAAAGTCAAAGATAGTCATGCCATGTTATTTCAGAACAGGCTATAAATGCAACAGTTGCATTCCATTTGATATAAGTTCATCACTGCCAGAGCTGGAACTATCTTCACTTTGTCAGTTTAACATTCCAGCATTCTTGCTTGTTATCAAATGAGGGCTGTTCACAGAGGAAACAGTTGTAAAATATCCAGCGTTTAATTCCAGGCTCACTTGAACCTCACAGGATGGCAATAACAAGATTATGTTATGTGGTATAACATGTCATTTAATAACGTTATATGCGTCATCATGTTAGCAGAGAACTGCCCTGTATTTGTTTTCACTTGATGCCACCACTGGTAACGGATGACTCAGATATGGAAGGAAAAACTCACAGTATGAGACTCCACTTATGTGCCAATGATCTCTGGCACTGTTTGATAGCCTGTCAGATAAACAAAGAGATCAGAGCTCAACATTTGGATCGTGTACTTTTAGTAAGGACCCACCAGAAGAACAGAATTGTCACTAGCCTATTGGAAGAGAAACAGCAGAATGTATTGCAGTTATATCTTGGCAGCTGCTAACGCACACAGCGAATTCATGTATGTGCACACATGTGTGCACGCGCTCACAGACATACAAACACAAGTATAAGAACAATTTTAATTTTGTTTGATTTTATCCTTCTAGGACAGATTGTATTAAATGTTGTTAATTTTTGTTACAGCTTGTGATGTGAACAACAAAATGCTAACCTACTACACCAGTGATTTTTAACCTTTCATTTAATGGCACACTGAAAATTTGGAACAATAGTCAAGGCACATAAATCACACAAATCACAAGGCACACAACAAGAGATTTTCAACCTTTTTTCATCTCACAGCATACTTAAGAAAGCTCTGAAATTGTCAAGGCACACCATCAATTGTTTGACAAAAGGACACCAAACTGTTCAAATCCCCCAATTTTCCTATTAATGAATGTCAATCCGCAAATTCCCATGGCATACCTGAGGATTATCTGCAGCACAGCAGTGTGCCGTGGAACATTGGTTGAAAATCACTGTGTTAGACCCTTGACAAGGCACACCATGATGCTAGAAGGGGGCACAAAGCCCCCAGTTGACCTACTAATAAATGGCCATTCCCAAAATCTTGCAACATACCTACAGATTACCTGTGGCACCCCAGTGGAAATCATTGTATTACACTAACAAAGCGCATAATACAGAAGTGTCCTTGGGCTACCCTATCAATCATTCGGCTGGCCCAAATGCAAAATGGGCCACCCTAGTTATTCTGGAAAAGGCTTGGGGCAGCCTAAGGGAACATAGGCTGCCCCAAGATAGGTGAACTTGGGCTGCCCTAGTTGGGGCAGCCTAGGCAGCTCAGGAGAGGCATGTTGAGGGCATGTTTAGCACTGCCTAGGGCAGAGCAGTTACTGTGCATCCAGAGCCTGTTTCCAGGGCAGAAATGCCCTCGTCCATCTCCTCAGGAGCAGGTATAATAATGAGCAGACACACAAGGGTCCATGATAAGGCCTAAGTAAAAATGACAGTGTTGACCAAAAATCTGAGTTCTTGGCCAGCCTAGCTGCAACCCCTGCCTCTCAACCTCAGGATATGGCACAACTGCGGCAGCCACTAACCTGGGAATACAAGCCCCTTGAATTCACTGTAGACTGTACTGGCAGTCTCATCAGGTACTTATAAGGCAGGCACCACAGCTGTTCCTTGTTTAGTGTGATCTGAGGGGGTCTCCTCGGGAGCAAGGCCTCCCCAGGTGTCATTGACTTGGTGCCTACTCAGGGTGACCAGATTCAAAACTTGGAATTCCTAACCTGGTCACTTTAAAGTCCGAATTTTCATGTGAAAATCCGGACTTTTAAAAAAATGTAGGATGTATTACATTTTGTCCTACATTAAAAATTTTTTGCCTACCTGGGTTCTAGGGAGGTGTTCCAGTGGGGTGGGAGGGTGATTGGGAGCACTTGGGGGGCAGTGGGGGCTCTTTAGAGCCAGTTTTGGGGGGTGGGAGGGTGATTGGGGGTTCTGGGAGCTCGCTACAATCAGTAGAGGTTAGCCGTGGCTAACTGCTACTGAAATATTTAAAAAAAAACTGTGCATGAGTGCGCAGCTAATTAGTGGCCAGGAGAGCTCCTAGAGAGTCCCTGCGTAGGCAGGGACCTCAATTGAACTCTTCCGGATCTTTCACTTGCAGCGTGCCAGAAGAGTTCAATTGAGGTCCCGCCTATGCAGGGACTCTCTAGGAGCTCTTCCGGCCACTAATTAGCTGCGTGCACATGCACAGTTTTTTTTAAATATTTCAGTAGTGGTTAGTTGCGGCTAACCGCTACTGATGTGAACAAGCCTGCAGTGCCCCCAATCACCCTCCCACCCCCAGAATGCCGGACAGGGAGCCATTTGAACCGGACAGTCCGGTCCAACCCCCCATTTCCGGACCTGGACGCCCTGTGCCTACTTAGAATGCTCTGAAACAGATAGGGCAGCACAGGCTTCCTGACTCTCTGGATGCAGCATAACTTTGTGCTCTGGATTCAGAATAGTTGGGGCAGCCCAGCTAGGGCCCTCCTCACTGCCCTCACTCTGGATTGTGCCCCCCCCCCCACAAACACACACTGCTTTTCTGGTACTGAAGATAGTGTACAACACAGATAAATAAAACATAGGCTGCGATACTAAAGACACTTCCCTGGGAGTAAGAGCCATTGAACACAATGGGGCTTACTTTTGAGTAAACATGAATAGGATTGTGCTAATAGAAAACAGAGCATTGAATAAAAAAGCTTAAAAACAGAACAAATAAATATAATATATAGAATACATAGATAATAAATAAATAAATATTATTGTAATAATAGATAATAAATCATAGAATAAAAACAGAATAATCCTTAATGACTTTTTTAGTTTCTAGATTTATTACTTTATATAAATATTTATATAAATATATTATTTATATAAAGTAATTTTATTACTTTATATAAATAATAAATATTGAGTGAGTATGGAAGATAAGAAGATAAGATATTTGTCATTACACTCGCAACGGGTTGCAACGAAATGAGTTGCTCTTCCCCAAGGTAAAACTGGACAACACCACTAAAAAAGAAACTAAAATAAACACAACTAACCATACAACAACCTCTATACAAATCTAAATACCCCATTGCTCCCAGCAATTAAATTCCACACAAACAGGGAACTCCCTCCCTGCAAGAGCCAAAGAGGTCCCCTCTGTTTTTGCTTTTAAATTAGCCCCCAAGACATGCCAGTCTTATCACACTTTTGGAGTTGGCAAGCTGAGCTGCTCCTATGTCTGCAGCTGCTGGAATGTTGTGTATTTTGACAAGTTTCTGACTGATGTTCAATTTTTATCATAATTTTTAATGTCTTTGGCTGCAATCCTATTCTCCGGTTAGGCTGGCCTAAGCCCCAGCATAAGTCCTGTGCTGACCTGGAGATGTTACAAACTTACTGTGACACTTCAGGCCCCCTCCTGGGAGAGGGTTAGGCCAGTGCATAGATATGCGCTTGCCTCCCTACATCGCTACAGGAACAGGAAGACCAATGAGTTGTGCCAGCCTAGGTTAGGATCTTATTATCTATATTGGGACTGTCCGGTGAAATACAGGATTGAGATGAGTGAAAAAAGAAAAAACAAATCAGTAATACAGCAAACTATAATAATGTGAATTATTTAAAGATCATGTGCATTCATTATAATTTTTAATTAACAATTAATTTAAAAAAATAATTCATACACAGTAATAATGCCTTTTAAAAGGCTCTAGAAATCTTACAAGTTAGTAAACAATAGTTTTCATAGGAAGAAACCTAATATGTCACCACAAGAACAGTAGCCAAAGAGGATTTCAGTGGCCTGGGTATCTGGAAGTTGCATATGGCCTATTCTTTGTGTATTTTAAGTATAAATGGAATACAATGATACTCTAAAGAAGGATGAAAACCTCTGATGTTAGAACTAACCTTAAACCTGCTATTTAAAATAAAAACAAAAATAAAAACACATTTTTGTTTAAATCTTCAGGTAAGCCACCATAAAAAAGCAGGCTTGGTTATTTTGCACACAGCAGGATTCTGTTCCTGGGCATTTCGTCTCTTCATTTTGTGTCTCAAGATCACTCCTCAACTAGATTTGTCTTCCCTACTTTTCCTACTCTTCTAGCCCAGTCCCAACTCCTTGCATGGTGATGCAGCATCAGCATGGCTACAGCTGCATCCAGCAGGGATGTTTAGGCCACTGGACTCTTACGTGGAAAAGAACCTTGGTTCCCAAGGGTATGCCCCAGCAGCCGTTATAAATCAAATTGGACCTTGAAACTGCTTGATTGTTGCTGTATGTCTGAGTTGATCCAGATAGGTGGATCAGGCCTAAGAGGAAGTCCCAGGCCAGATCCAGTATCTGCTAATGTCATCAAACATGCCTGATCCCAGGCCAGATCTTCAATCCCCTCTACCCATAACTGCCCCATTCCACCCATCCTGCCCATTCAGTGTTTCCCCACTTTACCCTAATTCCCTGGTCCAGTTCACCAGTACTGGTGGGCATTTATTCAACCCAGTGGCATAGCACAGGTAGGCTAGCATAGCTAGGCTAGTGCATAGCATAGCTAGGAGGGTGCAGGGGGAGTGGTTGCACCGGGCTACAAGCTTTAGGGGGGGCAACAAACTGAGCTTGACACTAGGGGTTAAAATTGTGAAAAATGGGGTACATATGAATGATAATACCATCATGTTATATATCGTTGGAAAGGTAATTTAATGCAGAATGCAATGAAACAAACTGCATATCTATATTCTATCAAAAGTTATTGCCAATTAACTAAAGAAATGAAAACACAAAAGCCTATGGAACAAAAAGCAGATTTTCTTAAATCAACTTTCCCATGATACTGATTACTCTGAGAGCCATCACTGGCATCCTTCAGTCCCCAAAGACTATGGTATTGTGCTCTGATTGGAGGTCCTAAAACAGCATCTGGTGTGGCTAAATAAGATTATACCCAGTCAGCATGGGGTATACAAACTGACTGGGTATACAAGCAATTCTAAGTAGTGCTCCTCTTACATTTAGCAGGGAAAGAATAACCATTTCTTTTTGCCGAGGCAGGTTTCACTAACCAATAAAAAGGGACACAATTTTTATTATATTACATAATTAAATTTGATTTTGTTGTTGGGGGGAGGGCAACAAAATCTTCTTTGACTCCAGATAGCAAATGGATGCTTTAGCTATGCCACAAGCAGAGCAAATGGGTGGTGAACTATTTAGGAGGAGAAAGGTAAGTTTTTTCTTACCTTCTTCCTTTTAAAAAATTTCTTTTTTTATTTTTTACTTTTAAAAAATTCTTTTAAATTCTTTTTATTTTCTTTTTAAAATACCCTGGAATGACATCACTTCCTGTTCTGACATCACTTCCGGGGCAACATTTTGAACTTTGCACTGGACTACATGATCATTAGCTACCCCACTGTTTCAGCCTGCATCTTTGCATGGATCCAGCCATTTGTCACTTGTGATGGCAGCGAGGCCATGCCCATAGGCCTAACGCTGTTTATACCAGCGGAGTGCATGCTCCACCAGTGTAAGAAACAAATAACAGATACTTGAATGGCTGTCATATGGAGGAAGGGGCTCATTTGTTCTTAGCTGCCTCTGAAAGCAGAACCAGATCCAATGGGTACAAACTGCAAGAAAGGAGATTCCGGATGGATATCAGGAAGAAATTCCTGACGGTGAGGGCAGTTCGGCAGTGGAATAGATTGCCAAGGGAAGTGGTGGACTCTCCCTCGCTGGGGATCTTCAAGCAGAGGCTCGACGAGCACCTGTCAGGGATGCTCTAGGAGGATTTCCTGCTACAGGCAGGGGTTTGGAGTAGATGACCTAATGGGTCCCTTCCAGTGACGGGATTCAAAGAAATTAACAACTGGTTCTATGCCCATCTGGCAGCCACTTTTAAATGGCTATTTTTAAACTTTATATGTCCTATCTCTCGTTAACAACTGGTTCTATAGAGTAGGTGCGAACCTGCTGGAGCCCACCACTGGTCCCTTCCAACTCAATCATTCTATGAAATAGGATTGGGGTATTAGCCTCCAATGCTGTGGAAATTTCCAAATGATTTTGTGCCTTATGTACGTCTTGATATTAAAATCCAGCAAACAGGCTTAATCCATCAACTACATTTAAGCACTTAGTGTGGAATGTGGTGCTTTCTAACACACGTGGGATTAATGCCTCTCAATTTGTGCAGCAGATGGTTTAAACCTCTGCTTTAACCTTCAAAGGACAAATGCTGCAACTTCTTAAGAGGTTTGTGGCACCTCAACTCAAAACATTCCCATGGTACTGATTGCTATGAGAGCCAATTCTGAGAATTAATTCTGATAATGTATGGAATTATAGTATAAGGAACTGGTTAGATAGATAGATAGACAGACAGACAGACAGACAGACAGACAGATAGGAATAAGCTCTTATTTCCATATACAATGGCGCTTCACCTAACAAATTTAATTCGTTCCAGAGGCATGTTTGTTACGTGAACATTCTTTACATGAAGTGGATTTTCCCATAGGAAATAATGGAAACTCAAATGATTGGTTCCACAACCCAAAAAATATTCATATAAAAATACTAACTACATGTAAAAATGATGACAAAACACTGGAATTGAATTCAAAACATGCATTCAATGTGCGTGATCTTATGAAGTCTACTTAGGCTGCAATCCTAAAGCTACTTTCCTGTGAGTTAGTCCCATTTAACACAACAGGGCTTACTTCTGGGTATGACATGGTTAGGAGGCTGCAATCAAAGAACTTTCAAAGTGTCTCCCCTCTTTCTCCTTCTCTTCATCTTGAGCATCTCTCTCCCCTGCTCCCTTCTGGCCAGTCCTGAGCTGCTTCCCTCTTCTCCACTGCTCTTCTCTCCCTCTGCCCAGCGGACATCCGGCCACAGGAGGAACAGCGCGGAAGTGTTGCTATGGGCAGGTGCAATAGGCAGCCCTGACACTTTTTAAAAGGGCTGCCGGCCAGCGTGTCTGCCCCAACTGCCAATGAGTGTGTTTGTTACGTGAAGCACAGGTTATTACGTGAAGCAGAATCCTAAAGAAATTTTTGTTTGTTACGTGGAACATACTTTATGTGAGGCGTTTGTTACATGAAGACGCCACTGTACATAAACCATAATACAGTTATCCATGCTTACTGAATATACAGGCACTTTTAACTGGTGCTTCTCTTATATTTAGCAGGCAAAGAATAACCCTTCCTCTTTGCCCCGGCACAGTTTCCCTAACCAATAAGGGACACAATTTTCATTTTTAAAAAAATTAATTAAATTTTATTTTGTTGTTGCAATGGGAAAATTTAAAAATTTTCTTTTTAAAAATACCCAGGGATGACATCATTTCTGGGGCAACATTTTGAGCTTTGCACTGGGCTACATGATCATTAGTTGTGTCACTGTCCACAGTGCCTACTTATTTTTAGTTTTCGGGAGCGATCACTGCAAAGTTGCATGTGAAAGTTTCTGGGGTCATTGCCTGGCACCTTCACTCAAACACATTACATACCAGGGGGTGGGAAAGATGTGTGTCCGAATCCCTGAACAGTGACCATCAGCAGTATTAGACAGCTCTAAGCTACTCCACCTATGAATTGAATCATGACCTGACTCTGTGAAGGATGCATCATATACCTAATAGAAAAAGTCGTGTTGAACTTTCCAGCTGAAATCAAAGGAGATGAAAAGTTCACATCCTATTATTGGTACATATTTTCTTGACAACTTGTAACTAATGCTTTTGAGTGGCATCTTGCTAAATGTTATTTACTCAAAACCTTCAGTAGCTCCCCCCAATTAGCCCCCCTCTTGTCTAACACAAAATCATCTGTGCTACACTAAAAAATTAAATTATACACAGCTCTGTCTACTTCAGCTAAAAATCAGTTTAGTTCCTCTTCTCTTGTATATTAGGCCCTGTTTCATTAACATATTGCTTACAATCTCTAATGGGTACTCAAAAATTGCCCAACATGTGAATAATAAACAGACAATCAGAGCAAAAGCAATGCAATCAAAATGCAAACTATTTCCCCTTCAACACCACTGCAGCTTTCCTATTCTCCCAGAAAGGTAATGGCTTACTTTTTAAAGAGACTGTTGAGAGGTCCTGGAGCAACCTTCAAATACCGGGACAGTAGATTTCAACATCAGTTTCTCACAGCCTAACCCTATGCCTGTCTACTCAGAAATAATTCCCATTGTACTTACTGGGGTTGTCCTGTCCCATGAAAGTATGTTTAAGTGCAAGTCTTCAAGGGAAATATCCATCTCCTGCTCCCTTTCTGGCACTAGCCTAACTGACGAATGCAGCAAAGTGAAGTTCTGGTGCTGTTGACATTATACTTATCTCATGCTCAGAAATACCTTTAGTTTAAAAGGCTACAACAAATCCATATTGTATAGTAGATGGTTTCCCTTTCCCTGGAAGGAACTGTGCACACTTGTTGCCTTCTCGATTACCTTTTCTATATATAGGGATGACCCAAGATGAACAGAGCTAGTCCAACTACCAACACTGGACAGTATAGCTCAAGGGGTCTTTCCCATGGCTGCTGTCTGCATGAACTGAAGATGAGAATGGCAAACTGCCTTATAATAAGTCATACCAATGGTCCATTAAGACAACTATTTATTCTCTTCTAGGAATTCAGGTAGCCCTGTCTGAAATACCAGGGATTGCAGCTAGCCCTGTCTGAAATACCAGGGATTGCAGCTGGGATAGTCTGCGTGCATTACCAGGACTGAGAGCACAATGCACCATTCCTAACATGGTGGCCCAACCAATAAAACTCAGTACTTGTACAATTGTGTAGCCAGAGGGGATGGCACACTCAGTACACAAAGGCTGCAATCCTGAAGAGCACTTGCATATCCTGTCTGGCACTGTGCCAGTACAAATCCAGATAGTCCTCCATTTGTGGTGATGGTGGTGAAGTTGCTCTTTTCCTTTTGCACCCAGACAGCCTAGCCCTTGTTTTCCATCATGCTGCAACTGTGACTGGTTGCCAGAGACTGACTCCTGGGCTTCTCCACATGGCAGACAGGGTGCAGGTGCCACATCGTGATCTGAGGCAGGTCTACTCAGAAGCCCTCCCTAGTATCACTTACCCTACAATCCAGAGTAACTACAGGAAGACATAAGAGGCACTTACTCTGTCTTGCTCTATGAATTTCCCATAGGTGGCACCATAACTACATTGGTATAAAAGGTCCTGTAGTTACTCTGGATTGTAGCCTGAGTTCATCACCAGTAAGGATGCCTGGAACAGCAGACAGTAACAGTAGTTATACTGCCCAGATACCTCCTTCTCCTGTGGATTTGGCTTAAGTGTCAGCTCAGGATATGGCCTACTTTAGGCATGCCACATCCTCTCTGGCATGTTAGGATTGTTCTGTAAGGTGTTGCTTACAAGAGCTAATAGGTTAGATTAGCCCCTGGGACAGCAGAAGTATTGTACTGATCAAGCACTGAACAATGTAATAGGTAAAGAAGACAGACAACAAAGTACCTTAGATCTAGCAACTGTATTTAAAGGATTAGGCAATACTCATAGTCAAAGTCCAGTCCAGGATTATACATACAGAGTTTCAGGCAAAGTCATGTCAGTCCAATATAGTCAGCAGTCTCCATTTCAACCTGTCTGTAATATCATCAATGCTCCTTCTCTAACCCACACTGAGGCTACAAAATGCCCCTTCTTATATACCCCTCTGATTCTGTGTTATACCCAGAATCAGCTGCAATGGGTTAAGAGCTTAGCTGCCTATGTGCAGTTTCACATGCAAGGTATTTCACCCAAGTCCAGGTGCACCTTGTGAAGGCTCTGGAATGTGATCATTAATAACTTATTCTCAAAAATCTAATTCCAGGGCATATGAAAACCTGGCACAATACATGGTGTAAATGGCCCTCTTATACTTGCTATTGGAAAGATTCCAGGCAGTGGAATCAACGGTGAGTGGGAGAGGCTGCTTACGTGGTGTCTGCAGTACTTACCATACCCTGGCTATGCTACTGCTTCCTCTACAATGTAGCTATTATGAGATAGAGAAAATATTTTTAAGGAAACATTAACAATTCAATTGTTAGGAGACAAGAAAGTTTTATAAGTACCTCCTGAGTGGATTTGTTGCCTTAATTTTGTACGTACAGTTTTATTGTTGTAGGCTACTTTTAAAATTCTTGTGACTGAGAGTTCAGTTGTAGTTAGGATATTTACTCCTTTATGAAGCAATGTGATGAAAAGAACAGATTTTGATTTCTTGTTATTTTTTTGAATAACTTTTCTTGAAAACTTAGCACACAACCAAATTCATGTCAACACATAGCTGTAATAAACCTGGAGTATAAGCAAACTCAGGTCAAGGCTTGCTCCCAATAAAAAGCAGGCCTCCATCAGTCTTGAAAGACTATGGTATCGTGCTTGGCACTGCATACGCTGCATGCGAAGCATGAAAGCCTGGGTTGGATTGTAATGGAGGATAGGCTGTTACCCAAGCAGCAAATCCCCCCTCTCCACACCACTGGATTAGTCCAATGGAAAGGCAGAGCCAATACGATTGGATCCAGCTGTGTCACAGAGCTGGGCTAAGGACAGGAGCTCACCCTGTCTTGTGGGGCCGACCCGGGTCTCAAACTCTGGCCTGCTGATTAACAGGCACAGTGTCTTAGCCACTTGCGCCACCCAAGTATAGTTTAATTCCATAGATGATTTTTTTGTAACCCATCTTCTGATAAGTTCATTGCATGTTCTTTTCTCATGTAGGTTCAGGATTGATGGAATCAAGTAGTCCCTGTTTTTGTGCAAGATTGTGAACTGTCCATAACTACATTGTTCCAACCCATAAAATCACCACAGCAAACCTAGTAACATACATTATCAGATAAAGATTTTTAATAGACGCTGCCCCAGACACCACCAGGCTCCTCCCAACCTTGTCCTATCAGCTTCTGACAGGCTCTGTCCCTGATCTATCAGAGACTACATTTGGCTTGCCCTGGTTCCATTTCCTATCCCTCCCTATTGAAATTCTATTTTTGAAATAAAACGTCAGTGCTGTAATGTTGTGCAGTGTAGTGGTCGAAGGCATCCTTTCTTGCTCCTTGTAAAACATGAGAAGAGAAGCAACTAAATTGACTGCACCACAGTAAAAAAAAAAAAATGTTTGTATTCTGCCTCTGCAGAAGTGGAGACCAAAGACACTCAACCCAGCCAAGAAACTCAGAGACATTATGCAGAAGGAGCCAGCTGGCCGCATATGTGAAAACTCAGCCAGGAAACTTTCTATGGGTTTTGGGTAAGAACACAGACAGCTGAAAGGAAGAGGGATGAAAGGTTTGCTGACATTCCACTCAACCTTAACCATCCTTTATTCACCAAAAATAATAGTTAACTGCAGGGGACTTGGCGCATGACCCCATTCATCTATCCTCCTATGCTAGCCTGAAAGAGAGGTACAATAAAATGCACTGCGGTGCACACTGCCATTTAATGCTCTTCTAGATGGCTGAAAATGTGCTTCAGGTGACAGAACAAGACAAGACGGAAAACACAATTCACATCCGCCAGCAAAGGGGAAAAACTAGGGTAGGCATTTTAGAGCAGTGAGGACCATGCTCAAAGTCTATTTTCTATTTATTTTTTCTGAGACAAACTGGAAGATGGCAGGTTAGATTGTGAGCCCTTTTTGGGACAGGGACCCATTAGCCATTAATTTTTTTCATTTTCTTTGTAAGGCACTTTGTGAACTTTTTAATTGAAAAGTGGTATATAAATACTGTGGATAGATAGATAATTTATACAGTTTAGCTGCATGGAATTAATGGAATATGCTGTTCTTTTTCACCAAAATAGCAAATTCCAAACTGCAAATGGACATGTACTCATTCTGAAATGTTCTTGTATTGATTGTCTCATTCTCAAATCAAGAAGTATGATTTCAGATATGGACTTTGAAATCATGTCTCCTGAGCAAGGGGAGGAATTCTTATGAAATATTTATTATTTGTTTCAGGGTGCACTCCTAACCATTTTAGACTGGCACAACTCACTCCCCATTCCCATGGTGGTGTGGGGGGATTGATGCATGCCTGTGCACCTCCCAGGAGTGGCACAGAAGTGCCTTCTGGCACTTTTGAGACACCCCCAGGCCAGCCAAGACTTGTGCCAGCCTAACTGGGGATTAGGATTGCAGCCTCATATGCTCACACAAAGTGCAGATGCAGTAAAGACATCATGCACTTCTGTCATCCCAGCAAAATGGATGTGGTATGGTCTTGACTCACACAATCTATCTTTCTCAAAAAAGAGAGACATCTTAAATTTTACTAGCAACTTTTGTAGGGATAGCATAAAAAATTGCTATGGGAATTTGGGGCTGAAAAGTATCAGTACAGCTGTAGAACACAGACATTGGCACTTTGGATCCTAGCCTCTGTGTTGCAAAGATTTTCTAAATTTAGGATATTATTGTTGTTATTAATATAATAATCATAAATAATAAATATAATAGTAAATAGTACAAGTACATATAATATCATTATATTATAATGATATTATGTTACTAACACTAGCAATTAATAATAGTAGCAATAACTTTTATTATTTAAAAGGAGGCATGTCATTACTAATCCCACAACTATTCATTGGTGAAATCTGATTGGAACAGTTACAAAATTTGCTTTCAAAATAAGCATCTTTTGAATCAAACTTTTAATTCCTCCACATTTTTTCCTTTTGGGGGATCATTTAACCTTGTGGAGAAATAAATAAGGCCAACAGGTTCTATAGAGACTTATCAGCTATCACTTAAGAGAGACAAAGGGGATTATCACCCCAGCTGTCAGTAAAGGCAGACTTCCTTTCCAGGCAACATTTACAGGTACCAAAGGTCATGGTCCTATCTTAGCCTTTTGGGACTGGGCATATATCTCCAAAGAATTAAGTCCTTTGCTGAAATAAACAGAGTCTAATGATTGATTTAAACACTGAAAACAACTATTTGAAGGGGAAGAGGGAGCCAAAGAGAGAATACCAGCAAATGAATTCAAAAGTTGATGCCAGTTTCCTCTACCATCACTTCATGTTTAAAGTGGCCTCACATTTCAGACAGAAAGGTTTCTTGCAGCAAATATGGAAATTATCAACAACAAACTCATTTTCAGACTCACATGGGAGCATCACAGCTCAATCAAGGAGCCCAGATGCATGCACATGCATGTTTAAAAATGTATTCCCATTTGTCTGTAGGAAACACTGGTGTAACACTAGGAAAACCTTTGCATACCCAACTGCCAAATAAAAGGAAGGAACTGCCTTTATTCCCTCATTCCACTCTCCTGCACTGAATTTTGACAACTGAAAATAAGGCACCTTTCTATCTACAAAATTAAATGTTTTCTTTTACTTCTCAAACTTTTGAAGATGACAGACAGACAGGCAGACAGATACTAAAATTGTAGCATATTTTTAATCTCTTCCCTTCATATCATCCTCTGGGAATGGGAGGCTGGGTGATATGCAAGGAACACAGGCTTTGTGTGCTCTGCCCCTCCTGAAGTTTTCCAGCTGGTATAAATTTGGGATTTGTAGCTAGCCAGATGGGACATTTTTCAAGTCAGTCAAATCTGGGACAATCCCAGTTTTCCAGGACATATGGCAACCCTACATCTTACAAGGAATCATTTGTGAGAAAATATCCACCTCCATCATGTAAGGCAGGGGTCCTCAACCCAATGGCGTAGTTACACCAGGCTACAAGCTTTCAGGGGGCTACA
Organism: Cryptoblepharus egeriae; assembly: GCA_030015325.1. Lineage (NCBI taxonomy): Eukaryota > Metazoa > Chordata > Lepidosauria > Squamata > Scincidae > Cryptoblepharus > Cryptoblepharus egeriae. The sequence continues at coordinate 8,132,989 of JAREYC010000004.1, forward strand.
ACCTGAGCTCAACACTAGTGACTAAAATTGTGAAACTCAGGTTATGTATGAATGATAATACCATCATGTTCTATAACATTGGAAAGGTAATTTAATGCATAATGCAACGAAACAAACTGCATTGGAATATCTATATTCTATCAAAGGTTATAGCCAATTAACCAGAAAATGAAAACACAAAAGCCTATGGAACAAAAAGTGGATTTTTTAACCCAAACTTTCCCATGATACTGATTGCTCTGAGAGCCAATGAGAGATATACTGTAATTCTGATGTTGTATGTAACTAATAAGGTGTTAATATGAATCAACTCTCATTTTCATATATGTATATCATAACTGGCATTTCTAAGTGATGCTCCTCTTATATTTAGCATGCTGGAACTGGGCCCCAGACTGGAGGGCCTGGCCCCAATTGGGCACGTGTGGTCCAGTCACCTTGCAGGTGGGGCAAACTGTGCAAGTGGGGCCATGCTGCTTGACTGCATTTGCACAGTTTGCCCTGGCTGCGGGGTGCACTGTGCAGGCACAGCCCAGCTGGGCTGCATGTGCACAGTTCAATCTGCAGCAAGGTGAAATGTGCATGCATGGCCTAGCCTGCTGATGCACATGTGCATGGAACTGCACATGTGCATTCCCCCAGGCTGTGGGAAATTTTTTCCCCACAAAAGCTGTGGGATCCCTCCGGGCTGTGATCCTCACATCATTGAGGACCACTGATGTAAGGGATCTTAAACTATGTGTGTTTACCAGAGTGTTTTACACAATTATACAAGCTGCAGAAGATCAAAAGCAACCAAGGGATGAAACTGAAGGCACTTTGTGATGGTTCCAATCCAACCAACTATTGAAAAGAGCTGGACCACTGCTGCTCATTGTGAACAGTGCCCCACCGACAGATACCCCTAACATTGGTATTTCAGCAGGGATGAGAGGATGGAGGGGATAGGCCAGGATGGAGAAGGGGTGGAACATGGAGGAGGCAGGACGGAATGATGACAGGAAGAGGAACAGGTCAATGCCAGCAATGCCCCTAATGTCCCATTCCCACTTCCAACCTCAGTCTGCTTTCCAGGATTTATGTGGACTTGCATCATTCACAGGGACTTGTACTCTTATGGTAGGGATCCACAGGCAAAGCTGAATAGGATTGGAGCATAAGGCAGAAGTGGAGCTTGAAAATTGCTTGATAAACCCCTCTTTCCCCTCTCTCTTGGAGACTTCCAAGGGCAAAAGCAACACAGAAGAGACACCTCTGCATTGCTTTCACTTCTTAAAATATCCCCCAAGAGCGAGGAGAGGGACAGGTTACATGGCAAGTTTATGCAGGACTTACAGCTCCACTCCCTTGCTCTACAACTTGCATAAGAAACTTTATATTGTCAATCCAGTTGAAAATAGATCTGTGTTTATTTGCTTGGGATTTAGTTTGAAAGTTCTAATTTTAATCCTTTTCTTGCTGACCTCTTGCAAAGTTCACAGTCATCTTGATATCTTGTGTGCTCCCTGAGGAAACTGAAGGGCCACAGTTAGATACAGGAAGCTGGACTAACCCTACAATCCAGAGTAACTACGGGAGCATGCAAGAGACATTATGTGCACCCATAGTTACTGCACCACTAGTGAAAACCTATGGGAAATTCATACTGCAATCCTGAGCAAATTGTTCTTGCACCGGAGCAAGGACTCCCCGTAGTTACTCTGGATTGCGCCCTTAGGGAGCAATCTAGAGTAACTACGGGTTGTCCTTGCTCTGACTTAAGAACAATTTTCTCTGGATTGCAATATGAATTTCCCATAGGTTTTCACTAGGTGGTGCCGTAACTACGTCAACGCAAACGTCTCTTACGTGCTCCCGTAGTTACTCTGGATTGTAGGGTAAGGCTGCAATCATAAAGACACTTTCCTGAGAGTAAGGCCCATTGAACACAATGGAGCTTACTTTCTTAAGTAGACATGGTTAAGATTGTGCTCCAAATGGACTTTTGGCCTGACCCAGGAGGTCTCTTCTTATGTTCTTAGCTATTTCCCAGGCAAGGTCAGAAGAACTTCATGAGAGGACAGCTTGTCCATCGTTTTGGCAACACAGACAAATGTGCTTGTGTTGGACTTCCCTGCTAACATGTAATAACTTTGTTCTGGGAGGAATCTTTATTCAGTGGCTGGAGAAGGAAGCCTCAGACATAGTAATAAAGTGGTTATTTTACAAATGATGGTAAGTTAAAACTGCTAAGCCATGCCCTCAACATAAACACACACAGACACAGTTAAATAGCAACAACCAGATTTAAAGATCAAAACCACAGGACATTGAAGGACATTAAGCCCTGCTGGATCAGGCTAAAAGTCCATTTGGAGCACAATCCTAACCTTGTCTACTCAGCAAAGTAGTCTCCATTGTCTCCAAGAGAGAGGGGGAAAGGGGGCTTACTCAGCAATTTTCAAGCTCCACTTCTGCCTTATACTCCAATCCTATTCTTTCTCAGTTCTGCCCATGGATCCCTGCCATAAAATTACATGTGAATGTGAATGATGCAAGCCCTGTGAATGATGCAAGTCCACATATATCCTGGAAAGCAAACAGTAATGAGCAATTAGAATATATTATGGTGTTTTCCTACAAGATAAAAATTGGTTTGCTTGGTCACTCCAAGAAATGCTGAATTTTGCAATAAGCCCCTTGGGAAGCCACTACACAATGATATCATTCGATGATAAAAGTTCAAATGACTAGAAATTTCTATATTTCCTCAGCAGGTATACAGTGGTGCCTCATGTAAAGAATGCCTCACGTAAAATATGTTTCACGTAACAAACAAAAATTTCTCTAGGATTCTGCTTCACGTAACAAACTGTGCTTCACGTAAAGAACACATTCATTGGCAGTTGGGGCAGACGCGCTATCCGGCAGCCTGTTTAAAAAGTGTCAGGGCTGCCTGGCGCACCTGCCCATAGTGAAAGCAACACTTCCGTGCTGTTCCTCCTGTGGCCGGGTGTCCGCTGGACAGAGGGAGAGAAGAGCAGTGGAAAAGAGAGAAGCAGCTCAGGGCTAGCCAGAAGGGAGTAGGGGAGAGAGAGGCTCAGGATGGAGAGAAGGAGAAAGTGGGGAGACACTTTGAAGGTGTCTTGAAGTGCAGCCTCCTAACCATGTCTAACCAGAAGTAAGCCCCATTGTGTTAAATGTGTCTTACTCCCAGGAAAGTGTCTTTAGGACTGCCGCCTAAGTAGACTTCATAAGTTCATACACATTGAATGCATGTTTTGAATTCAATCCCAGTGATCATCATTTTTACATCCAGTTAATATTTTATATGAATATTTTTTGGGTTGTGGAACCAATCGTCTGAGTTTCCATGCTTTCCTATGGGAAAATCCACTTGACATAAAAAATGGTTCACATAACAAACATGCCTCCAGAACGAATTAAATTTGTTACGTGAGGCATCGCTGTAATTGTTATCTTTCTTTAAAACCCGGATCAAACTTATCTATTCTGAAATGGTTTCTATTTGAAAAATTCCTTTCTAGATAGAGTTTCATAAACTTGAAGAGTTCCGAAACTGCAAGTACTTCCTGACTGCTATATACTGACTGCTAAGATTCAGTTTTGCTATTAACAGTTTTGCTGTTAAGATTCAACACTTAACTAGTGTTGGGTTTCATTTGGTGTCACACGACAATCAGAGCATGTCATATGTATCTGGCTTGTTTTTAATCTATATTTGGCTTGGCAGGAAGATTTTTCAGTTTATTCCCAACTGAACAGAGAATCAAATGATACAGAGTCAGAAGCCAAGACAGCCAAATTAAAAGCCTACGCTGGAAATTCTGGACTTTATCAAAGCATTTTGAAACATGTATATTCAATTTCCTTCCAATGTTGTAGGCAGATTGAATTTTAAATACACAGAGAACAATCGCTTTTCGCCACTAGTGGGAAGCACTGGCCAATCCATCCATGGCTTGACCTTGAATGACAAGCAAGGCTCTTTTGGTTCATGCTCTGGCTGAAGAATCAGGGCAAGTCTGACACTTCACTCAGGGTTCTGAGCCAGAGAAATGGCAGAGAGGGGTGGCTGACAGGCCCTTATCAGTGTGTGTGTGTGTGAGAGAGAGGGGAGGGGCGGGGTAAAATTGTAAATGACTTGGCAATAGGATACCTTTAAGTGACCTTCCCTCATATATACCTACCCGTGCACTTTTTCAACATTAAAGTGTTTTAAAAGTTCTGGTGAACAATCATGTGAGTTTTTGGTCATTACACTTCTGCTATTAAAGGCCCAGTCTTAATCACTGGCACAGTGGATGCTGCATTGGCATAGGGTGTAGCAAATGTGACATAAAGCATGTTTGTGGCACCCCACAAGTAAGCAGCATTGATGGTGCTGTATCCTACTCCTCCCCCAGCCTGAAACCCCTACATGGGTCTTCTCAGACTTGTACCAGCAATTTCACTGGGGCAGATTTGAGTAGACCGACTGAGCATGCTGGGACTCAACACAGTTTAGCATCATCAGCATGCTCAATCCCAGTGCTGAATACAACATAGAACATGCAGCCCTGCAGTGCCAGTACTAGTTAGAATGGGAGACCTGCCTGGACCCCAAATGTCATTTGGCTCAAACCTGACTGGCCAGGTTCATTTCAATTTAAGACCCCTGAAACACAACCCATTCCTAAGTAGGGGACTAAGGGCCCATTCCTATCCTTGTGGTACACTGGTGTCCCATGTGTTCCTCCAGCTGACTATTCTTTCAGCAGTGGTCTATGAGTTTCCCTGGCATGACAGTCTCGCCATTGGTCTGAGCAGTGCTGCTGCTGGTGCAATCACTGGAATGGCAAACATTGGCAGAGTAGCAAGTTTACTGAAATCTTCTGAAATCAAAAGGTTGCAAAAGCAGAATGAAGAGGCCAAATTCATCATGAGAATATATACAACACAAGCTGCACAGTGACACTGCATTGCTCTGCTTGCACCAGCCAGTGACTCCCATAAGTGGGAGACACTGCCCCAAATAATCTGAGAGCTGCCTCTTTGATCTTCTCCCCCGTCCTGCTCAGCAGCTTTATAGTGGTGACTGGCTTTTCTTTAACATGGGATGGCAATCAGTGGTGGGCTCCAGCAGGTTTGCACCTGCTCTATAGAACCGGTTGTTAATGAGAGATAGGACATATAAAGTATAAAAATAGCCATTTAAAAGTGGCTGCCAGATGGGCATAGAACTGGTTGTTAATTTCTTTGAATCCCATCACTGATGGCAGTGGAACAATACTCTCTTCTCAACATTCAAGAAACTCTTCCTGCAAAAAGATACTGCAAAGGAAAAAAATCTCAATTTCAAGCTCACAGATTACTTTGAGTCCCAGAGGAAAGAGAAGCAATTTAGTGGCGAATGGCTTTCCCAAGGAAAAGGTTAGAAGATTAAGAGACCAACTGCTGTTTGGATAAGTGACTGGTAATTGTGCATGCCACCAATTACCTACCTCCATGTCGTTCCCCTCTTACCTTTTTCTTGCCACGTGTACCATCAGGGTTGATTCGAAACGTCCCTGAATTCACAGTCCTCTTGGGACCTATTTTCTTAATATCATAGACCAGCTCGTCAGCGAGGGCCCTGCAAGCTACAGAAAGGCAATAAAGGTAAATAATAAGGAAGCATCATCACCAAAGAAATCATTTCAGAAGACACATGGATCACACACATTTTGCAGAAAACTGTAGGCAGGTGCCATTCCTTGTTTGGTGCGGTAACAACTAGGAGGATAAGAAATGTCCCAGCAAACCACTTCCCCTCCAAATAGATTCCTTCAAGACTAAGAGTCTAAGAAAGACCTGTCAGACTCCAAACCTACACTTTAAACTTCTTCATTTCTAGTCTGAGAGCTCCGAGTCTCTGATTCTATCCCTTTAGTGATACCACTGGGGTCACAAAGCCCTGTGTTGGCATGGGAAAGATGGGGTATAAATCCCATTAAAGCAGGCATCCATCAGTCTTGAAAGACTATGGTATTGTGCTCGGCGCTGCGTACGCTGCATGCGAAGCACGAAGGCCTGGGTTAGATTAATATGGAGGATAGGCTGTTACCCAAGCAGCAAATCCCCCCTCTCCATGCCACTGAAATAGTCCAATGGAAAGGCAGAGCTGATACGATTGGATCCAGCTGGCATTGCAGAGCTGGGCTAAGGACAGGAGCTCACCCTGTCTTGTGGGGCTGATCCGGGTCTGGACATTAAAAAAATGAAAGAATGAATTCAAGTAGTTTGATTGCCTATCAGATGGCAATGTTACCCTCCTACTTGGATATTTGCATGCACTCACACACATGTAAGTTTGCCAATTCCATGGTTCTTTGGACCAGTGTGTTATGGCATACTCAAACAGAAACAAGCATATGCAAAGGTAAATGTAGGAACAAACACAACAATGATTACTGGGAGCAGGGGAAAAAAATAAACAATGCATACAATCACTGGAGCACTTTATGTCTGTCCCATGATTTCTCCATTATAGAGTACCAGGGCTATTGCCCCTTCCTCTCTCTCCAAAACTCTGCAGTCCCCACTATCAGCAGGATTTATTGGGGGACTTAATGTCTGCCACCAGGGCAGCTGCATCTCCCCATAGGATGCCTAAGGATTGATGGTGGCCATTCTCTAGGTCCCAGGGCAAGAACCTCAGTGACAGGCAGAAGGTCAGAGAAGTCACATAAGAGAAATCCTTGAATCATCTTTGAGAAATCCTTGAGGAGTGGAGAAGTGCCTGGACTGGAAGAGGGCAAATGTAGTCCCAATCTTTAAGAAGGGGAAAAAAGAAGACCCGGGAAATTATAGACCAGTCAGTTTGACTTCAATCCCGGGCAAGATATTAGAGCAAATCATAAAACACACAATTTGTGCACATCTAGACAAGTACTCGATGATCAAAACAACCCAACATGGATTTACCAAGAATAAATCTTGCCAGACAAATCTGATCTCCTTTTTTGATCGGGTTACGAGCTTACTGGACATGGCAATGCTGTGGATGTCATTTATCTTGACTTCAGCAAAGCATTTGACAAGGTCCCACATGACATTTTAATTGGGAAGTTGGAAAAATATGGGCTAGATGGGGCAATTGTTAGGTGGATCCACAACTGGCTCGACGGCCGCACTCAAAGGGTTTTAGTAAATGGTTCTGTGTCAACCTGGAGGTCGGTTTCAAGTGGGGTACCCCAAGGCTCTGTCTTGGGACCGATTCTCTTTAACATTTTCATTAATGACTTAGAGAAAGGGATACAGGGGAGCCTAATCAAATTTGTGGATGACACCAAGCTGGGAGGAGTAGCAAACACAACAGAAGACAGGAGAAACCTCCAGGAGGATCTGGATAAACTAGAATCCTGGGCTGTAACAAACAGAATGAATTTCAACAGGGAGAAATGCAAGGTTCTGCACTTGGGCAATAAAACCAAAAATACAGGTATAAAATGGGGGATACTTGGCTTGGCAGCACAACATGTGAGCGGGATCTTGGAGTCGCCGTGGATCACAAGCTGAACATGAGTCAACAGTGTGATGTGTCTGCAAAGAAGGCAAATGCCATTTTAGGCTGCATTAAGAGGTCTGTAGCTTCCAAGTTGCGAGAAGTTCTAGTTCCTCTTTATTCTGCATTGGTGAGACCTCACCTTGAGTACTGTGTTCAGTTCTGGGCACCTCACTTGAAGAAAGATGCAGCCAAACTGGAGCAAGTCCAGAGGAGAGCGACAAGAATGATCAGTGGGATGGAAGGGAAGCCCTACGAGGAAAGGTTGGGGGAACTTGGGATGTTCAGCCTGGAGAAGAGGAGGCTGAGGGGAGACATGATTGCCCTCTTCAGATACCTGAAGGGCTGTCATAGGGAGGAAGGGGCTCATTTGTTCATAGCTGCTTCTGAAAGCAGAACTAGAACCAATAGGTACAAACTGCAAGAGAGGAGATTCCAGCTGGATATCCGGAAAAAATTCCTGATGGTTCGGGTGGTTCGGCAGTGGAACAGATTGCCAAGGGAGGTGGTGGACTCTCCCTCACTGGGGATCTTCAAGCAGAGGCTCGATGAGCACCTGTTGGGGATGCTCTAGGGGGAATTCCTGCTGCAGGCAGGGGGTTGGACTAGATGACCTACTAGGTCCCTTCCAACTCTATGATTCTATGATTCTATTTATTTATTTAGTGATCCTCGGTTATCATACCGAGAGGAGAATTAGTCAAAGAATTGTATAATAGGAGCACTCTCCTGAACAGCGCTAACCAACAGGACTCTGATCTAGTCCAGTGGAAGTTGGGCTTACTTCAAATATGTCTCTTGGTGCGGTCAAGGGCAAATGCTTGATGGGGCTCTCCCAAGCCAACTTTCATGACAGGGAGGCTGTAGTCAGCAGATGTCCATGGGTAGGGCAGAGGCATGGTAGGAAGCTCCAGTAGGATACCTGTCATGCTGAGCTGGGTTTGTGGGGTTGGGGAATACTGGTGGCCACTCATTGGCATCCTTCAGTCTTGAAAGACTCTGAAGGTCTTCCACTCTAGTTGGAGGTCCTAAAACAGCTTCTGGTGTGGCTAAAAAGGCCAATTCGAGAGTGGCAGCTGGTGGCCACTGCCTTTTTATTTATAAGAAAGAAAGAAAGAAAGAAAGAAAGAAAGAAAGAAAGAAAGAAAGAAAGAAAGAAAGAAAGAAAGAAAGAAAGAAAGAAAGAATATGAAGAACAGCACCAGTTACTGAGTAGTTACTAGGCAAAATTTACCCTAAATGGGGCTACCAAGGTACTGGTAGAGTATTCTTCAGAATTCTAGGTGCTGGGAATGAAGAACCAAGGAGAGGCTGTTTCCTACCCTGCATGGCAGCTTAATAAGAACAAATGTCATTTTAAATACTGAACACAATTTCCTGGGTTTTCCCCAAAATTCTCAATGACAAGAAATATTCCTTTGTTTAAATAATAATAAAAAGTCATTAAAAAGAGGAAACTGAAATTCTCACAAAACAAGATATCTCTGGCAGCTGGGGCTCTATGAGAAATCCAATATCATGGCTGTGTCATGCACATGCAGGTGGCAAGGATGTTATGGACTGCAGACTTTCTTCATCATTTGTCATCCCATTTACACAAAGCCTAACAGATTTATAATAGGGGAAGAGAAGGTATCAGGGTCAGGCATGCAAAGTAGATTGTATGGTAGATTCTACCCATTAATGATACAAAGGTTTTAAATACAGTCCTTGGATCAGCACAGCCTTCCCTTTTTTACGAGTCCCAGGACTGCACTGGGAAAAGATTCTCTGATAGAATAGTCAGCATATGCAAAAAAGCACTGCCTAGAAAAACCATGAATTCTTCCAAATGAGATCCCTCTTTCCATACATCCATACAGAGCTGGTGTATTTTTTTCTGGTGTATTTTTCCCCAGATGGATCCTTTATTTGTTTGACTATCATCAAAAATAATTGGCAACGAAACTCATTCCCCTCCTTCCTCCCCACGAAGAAGTATTCAGGGAGTTGTTTACAAGCAAAGTGTATTCCAAGTACACAACAGTGAAACATTTTGTCTTCATAAAATATTAATATATGATTAGGACTGAACCTCTCGGCAGTGCCTCCTCCTGAGAATCAATGCTGGAAAGAGACAACGGACATCACAGTATCAAATGCAGCATCTGAAATGTCTATGGCACAGATGACAATCCTGTTACCATTTCATTCAAGGGTAAGCTGCTGTACATTGACACAAACCAATTTTTTAGCACTGCTTCTAGCTGTGATGATCTTGCCTGCTATGCACTTGTAGAGTCATAATACAGAGACAACTCGTACTAGTACACCCACCATTCTCACAGAAGCACAATATTTCTATATTCAAAAAATTCAGTGATTATACAGTCCTATACAAACACATACACAGCCTGATTAGCTATAGCTTTGGGGTGTGGCGCAAGTGGTTAAGACACTGTGCCTGTTAACCAGCAGGTCAGGGTTCGAGACCTAGGTCGGCCCCACAAGACAGGGTGAGCTCCTGTCCTTAGCCCAGCTCTGTGACACAGCTAGATCCAATCATATTGGCTCTGCCTTTCCATTGGACTAATTCAGTGGCATGGAGAGGGGGGATTTGCTGCTTGGGTAACAACCTATCCTCCATAACAATCTAACCCAGGCTTTTGTGCTTTGCATGCAGTGTATGCAGCGCAGAGCATGATACCATAGTCTCTCAAGACTGACGGAGGCCTGCTGGGGGTACTGCACAGTCATCTTATATGTTGATTTAAGCACCTTCTTCATGAGGAATCTGATATAAGGTGATCCAGGGGATATCAGGCAGTGATGCAGCCTATGTGCCAAAGAGGGAACCACAAAAAGACCAGTCATAGCAGCAAACAAGACTCATAACAGCAACAGCCTAGAGAAAGTCAGGCAATATTACCCAAATGCCACTTTTTAAATGACACAACTTTTGTGCCTTTACTTGCAGCTTAGTTTGCAGACATCTGATCCTGTTTCTATCTGTATGACATGAGAATTTCATTGGATTATTTCTCTGCCACCATTTGCTATTAATGGCCCAGGCCCATCAGTTTCCCCCCTCCCCAACACAAGTTTCTTGCTTAAGCTTCTTCAGTAGTTCGAGCAACCTGGGCAGGGGATACTCTTTGGGTTACTTGGAATGAATGAATGAATGAATGAATGAATGAATGAATGAATAAATAAATAAATAAATAAATAAATGGCAGTGCCCACTTGACTTGCAGCTGGTGTCAATCAGTGTGGTCACTGACAGGAAAGCCTGTGTCTCCTCTTGAACCTGTGAATGTGTCACCAGTTCCCCAATGGATTTGGATTATTTGCCTTTTCATAGGTCCATAGCTGCCAGGGAGCAAAATGTTGAGAGTGATGAACAAGGAGAGGGGAGGCCCAGGTTCAAATCCTACTTAGACAAGGTAATCTCTGGCTGACCATGAGCCAGTCCCTATCTCATTAAATCTAACCTACCTCATAGGCAGTTGTGAAGGGAAATTGGGTGCAGAGAATCCTCAACTTCTTGGGGGAACAGTGGGATAAAATAAACATTCTGGGATGCAAATAAACAGTGGGATAAAATAAACATTTTGTAATAAATACAGAAAACATAGACTGACAAGATGAGCATAGCATAGGGTAAGAAGGAATATTAATATGTACCTAGTGATAGCAGCAGGTGTAGCCAGATAGTTGAGTGAAAGGCTGGCAGAGAATGCTAAGGAGGAAAAGATCTGGGTAACTTTTGGATGGGAGACTGAAAGCTGATAAAGCTGTCATGAGACCACAGAGCCAGAGGTGTCATTATTTACAGCATGGCTGACCTCAAAATTGCTTCTGCTGGAAGCATGGAAAGCATTCCCTGATGCCAGATGTGATGACCATGTGGTGAATGTATTTTATCTAGAAAATAAGAGTTCTATGGGCTGCTGGGAGAGAAGTTACCTACCTCACAGGGTTGTTGTGAGGACAAAATGCATAAAAAAGCTATGTAAGCCACCATCTTGGGCATTTGTGTTAGCATGGGAAAGGCAAGATAAAAATCTCTTAAACAAATAAAATAAATGTTTCAGGGTGGGAGAAGTGGTGGCTGAAAGAATCAGCTCCTGAAACCGTTTTTGGGGCAGCACCCAGTATGAAAAAGAGCTTTCACCTCCTAGCTTACAAGTTTATTTCTCTTGTTCTTTCCTGAAGAAATAGGAACCGTTTCCACAATGCAAAGATGCTGCTGTACTCTTGCCCAAATGACAGGTTGGTGAGGTGCCAGCACCTGAAAAGAGGCTGAGGTTGTCCTCGCCCAGGTGGACCCTCAGAAGCCACCTCCTTGGCTTCAGGCACTTGGCCTGAACACAGACATGTACATGAAACGGAATCATCCCACCTGGATGTGACGAAAGAAGAGATCACGGGGAAGCAGAGGTCGTCCTCCTTTGGAGGGAGAGGAAGGATTTTGTTTCCTGTCTAGTTAGAGATTTGGCATCTTTCAAAGGGGAATACCATCTGTTCCAATGCAAACACCTTTTTCCCCCTCACAAAAGAAACTGATTTCCCAATAAAGTGTCAAAAGATAACAAAGTCAGTTCCAACTAAGCTCATCTGTTTAGTGCCTGGAGGGAGCCCCTGGCTGATAAGACATTGGCTGTTCCAGGTGGAAGAGCTACTGTTTAGTCTGCTAATCAAATTTTGCTCTGCTTTGGAGCTGCCATTGGCTGCCTACTTCCCACTGAACAGCAGAACGTCTTGGGCTTCATCCAGCTCTCTGATTTAATAGTTCAAATGGAGTAGAGCTGTGAGCGCCATCTGCAAGCCAGGTCTGACAGAACCCCTGAATTTATCTTCTGTTTGCTCAACTTACTTTAACACCCAACTTGGAACAGGTTACAAGCCATGATGGGTAAGTGCAGCCTCTTATTTTAGAAATAGCCTCCAAATCCAGAACTATGGGAGCACATAAGAGACTTTACATGCACCCGTAGTTACTGCACCATCTACTGAAAACCTATGGGAAATTCATAATGGAATCCAGAGTAAGTTGTGCTTGCACCAGAGCAAGGACTTCCCATAGTTACACTGGATTTTACCCTAACTCAGAATACCAGATACTGTGGCATGACTAGGGCTCACGTCACCCAGTGCAGGAGGCCATCATGTCACCCCCACACGGTGCCTTTTGGTAGAATAAATATATTTCAAAGTGGCTTATTTTGTTGCATTCTGTTGTAAATTACACATCCAAAGATATATAAAAAAGGAAAAGATGCAGGGTGACCAGATGACCGGGAAAACCTGGATTTGTCCGGATTTTTAGCCTCCTGTCTGGGTGTCCTACATTTTGGCTTCATTTTGAAACTTCATGATAGTGCCCCAACATGCCATATGTCGTTGGATTCGTATTGAAGAGCAGAATCCAATGCAAAAATCAGTTTTGAGATATCTCCTTCCTATCAAATGTTATGGTCAAAAAACAAAAACATTACATTTTATGGCAATTTTTTCAGCGGGTAGGAATTTTGGCCTGGGATTAGGAATTTTGGCCTTAGGGTTCAGGAATTTTGGGTTTGGCATCTGGTCTCCTGCTGGTTGCCCTACTAGTAGTGACTCTACTTACAGGACAACTCTAGGGAGTGATGCTCATCTCCGTTTCTTAAGCCATAGAGCCAGCATTGTCCGAAGACACCTCCATGGACATGTAGTCTGCAAGCATATAGAATGCTGGTACCTTCTCACCAAAGTGGAACCTATTTATCTACAGTACTTGTATTTGCATCAGGGCCAGATTTAGGTTTGATGAGGACCTAAGCTATCGAAGGTAATGGGGCCCTTTATATGTTCAGCTGTCCTTTGTCAACAATAAATTGTTGCTGTTTTTTGTGTTGAATATTTGCTATAACACTGTTTCTGTATGTAGGTTTTATTTTATTTGTTTTTATCTTATATTTTGGCAATGTACATCATTTTTTTCCTTTAAATTTTTTTGGGGTTCCCAAGAGAGTGGGGCCCTAAGCTATAGCTTGTTTAGCTTATACATAAATCTGACACTGATTTGCATGCTTTCAAACTGCTAGCTTGACAGTAGTTAGGCTAAGGACAGGCACTCACTCTGTATTGCAGTACGTGGATCTTGAACCACTGACCTACTGATTTTCAGATTGGGGCACAGTGCCTTTAACCACTAATCCACTTTAACCACTTTAACCAGTACCTAAAAGCCATGATTTTAGACATGGGTACCTTTAGACATGGGTCTCAAGGGTACCACCTTTCAATCACCTTATTGCAGGGATTCCCAAACTTCAGCTTGGGAACCACTTGTTGGAGAGAAAATTCTTCCAGGACCCACTAGAAGTCATGGCTAGGAGTTACAACATCAAGCAAATTTTTTTTAAAGTTGTAAATACATTAAAAGTAAACCAAGTTAATAGCCTAAACTGCTCCCTCCCCCCCCCCAAAAAAAAACAAAATCTGTAAGGTTTTTAGGGTGCACTACTAACCAAGTTTTCAGATCTGGCATAAGAACAATACAACTCCAAGCTAAGGCAACAAACATTGCCTTACCTGGAAAAGACTTCAGTGACTGCTCCCATCTCCAGACTGCAACATGTACCCCACTGGTGCAGCTATGCTAGTGCTGGAAAGTTGCTTAGGATTGTGCCCTGAGTCCTACCCAATGCCCAGTTCAATTAAAGTTTTTATATTTAAACCAATTCAATGTGATTTGGTATTAAATCAGTTTTAAATCCAACATATTTTTTTTTATTAGTGGTAGACTGATATTAAAAATAACCTGGGCTAGGCAAAGCAAGGGGTCTTTTGTATTTATAATTGCTGACTGCCTCTTTACAACAGTAAGAAAAGCACTTTTAAAAAACTGTTAAGATGTGTACTTATTATTTTTAAGGGGGTAAGATGCATCTGGCTGGCAGGCTGTTGCTAGAGGACATGATTTTGGGGCAGGAGAAGGAGTGAATGAGTAATAGAAATTGAGTCAGATGAACAGCAAGGTGATAAATGAGTTGGCAAATTGCTCCAGTGTGAAGAAGGACTCTTTGCAAGAGGTTGGTGTTGGCTGCAATCACTGCTAAAGACTGTCATTTGCTCAAACCTACCACATCAGTTACCCAGGTAGCCATAAGCCATTCAGCCTTTAAGAGCAAGTATCAGCCTTTTGAATAGTGCTCAGAAACTACTGGGACTCTTAAGTACCATCAAGATACATTTAAGTGCCATCAAGATACATTCCTGATCATCACCCCCCTAGTATCCCAAATGCCATGTTTTGAGCAAACTTCAGACATTTTTCTGAAACCTTTGACAATAGAAATGTCATTTTCTGGACCTGGTGCAGATCCAGCCTCTTCGGTATATAATGGCAACTCTACCACACCAACATTGGCATTGCAGTTGTCATAGTGGCATTTTAGATACACTCACCCTGGTTAGAGCTCCCTTCTCTACTCACTGTCAAGGGACCCATCAGCCGAACAGCTGAACCTCACAGGCTTTAAGGGAATCAGATAGAACATTGGTGACTCAGTATGACGATAGACCTGAACAGACAAGGTAGGTATCCCTCTGGGCCAGAAGCACCAGGGATTTCTGTCCGTCCTCCACACCATTGTATCAATGCAGCCAAAGACAGGACAGATCCCATTCATTCATTTGCTCTAAATACTTGTTTCCATCCTGCTTAAAAATTAATTAAGTCAGGATGAGCAGTTGGTTTAGAAGGGCGACTGATGAAGCTGTGAAATTTTCAGTTGAAAAACATCTTTCAACTCATGCCAAGGAGTTGTGTGGAAGCTGGAAATGATTTAGGGGGGTTGAGACGAGGCCAACGAGCCAGTAATTGAATAATCCTGGACAGATAGGAAATGGCAGCAGAAGCAAGAGCTTTTGCATCCTGACATGTTAGCACAGGTTGGAGCCTGGAATAAAATACTCAAATAACAATGTTATTCCTCAAGAATGAATATGTCTCTCAGTTGTTATCTCAAATGGAAAAGAATTACCTCAATGTCTGTCTCACTGCTAGGACCAAATGTACAGACCTAGACCTGCTGTCACAGATTGCTCTTGGGTTTCTTTAACAAATGAGTAACCTGAGACAAGTGCTTTTCCATTTGTTAAAGAAACCAAATATTCACATGATGGAGTTTAAAAAACAGGCTTCGGTGATGCTTGGATTAGCTGGATTGCTAAGTGAGGATTAGTGCATCAAGGAGTATGCTGGGTGCAAGTGATGGGATTCAAAGAAATTAACAAACTGTTCTATGCCCATCCGGCAGCCACTTTTAAATGGCTATTTTTAAACTTAAATATGTCCTATCTCTCGTTAACAACCGGTTCTATAGAGTAGGTGCGAACCTGCTGGAGCCCACCACTGTCTTGTGCCACTTTCAGTGAGAGTATCCATCAATTATTATTCTGGAATAGCAGCAGTTTGTACTGAGAGTATTCAGAACCCTCCTGCTTAGAATCATTCTTTTGAAGTATTATTTATTTATTTAGCAGCAAAATGTACCCACATTGTGGGGGTAAAATACCCACATACGCCATTCCCCATTGCACATCCCCCATCGTGCAACACCCCCATGTATAACCCACCCCCATGCACAACCCACCCCATGTGCAACATTCCCCCATGTGCAACAACCCCTCATGCGCAACACCCCATGCTCATCAACATCCCCACATGCGTATCATTCCCCCATGCGCAACATACCTCATGTGCATCACCCCCATGCACATTCCTCCATGCGCACCACCACCCATATGCAACATCTCTGCATGTGCATCACCCCCATGCACATTACCCCCATATGTAACATCCCCCATGCACAACTTCCCTTATGCGCATCACCCCCATTCATGACATCTCCCATGCACAACATCCTCTCATGCACAACATCCTCCCATGTTCAACACACCTCCAGTGCACCCTTCTTCACAGTGCATCAGGCACAGCACCAAATTGGCTGGATGTCAGTCTTCAATGTTAAGTATAGGAGAAAAACACTTTGTGCCCCTTTTCAGCCCCTTAAGGGTTAAATTTCTCAACATCAATTCTTGGGGTTGTTGATGTCACATAAGGAACACCCTCCCCAAATTTCATGCTTCTCGGTTCACGGGTTCAGGCAGAGCGTCCCTCAGTCAGGGATTCTTCAATGTAAAGTATAGGGAGAAAAATGTGTTGCACCCCATTTCACCCCCTTCTGGTTGGAATTTCCAAAAACCGGTTCTCAGTGGTTGACTTTGTCATGGAAGGAACACCCCAAATTTCTCACTTCTAGGCCCAGAGGTTTTGGCTGGGAGTCAGTTGTCAGTGAGTCAGTCAATAACTTTTCAGTTTTATATATATAGACTAGCAAAATGCATACCCGCGTTGCGGGAGTAAAATTTCCCCATACACCATCCCCCCATGGCGCAACATCCCCCATGCACAATATCCCCCCATGCACATCAACCCCGCCTTGCGCATCCACCCCACATGCGCATCAACCCCCATGCACATCAACCCCCCATGCACATCAAACCCTCATGCGCATCAGTCCCTTCATGAGCATCAAACCCCTCATGTGCAACATCCCCTATGCGCATCAGTCCCCTCATGCGCCATGCACATTAACACCCCATGCACATCAATCCCCAATGAGCAACAACTCCCAATGCGCAACATCTCCCCATGCACAACAACACCCCATGCACAACATTTCTCCATGCACACCAACCCCCCATGCATATCATCTCCCCATGAGCATCAACCCTCCAATGTGCATCAACTCCCCATAGCACATCATCTCCCCATGCTCAACACCCCCCATGCACAGCATGCTCCCCAGTGCAACCCCTCCCTCTGAACAACATCCCCCCAGTACACCAGGCACCAAGCACCAAATTGGCTGGATGTTGGTCAGTCTTCCATGTTAAGTATAGGACAAAAACAGACTGCACCCCTTTATTATTATTATTATTATTATTATTATTATTATTATTATTATTATTATTATTATTAAAGTATTAATTATTAATTATATTATTATAATATTAATTATAATATTACCACAGGTGGTTCCAGTGGTAATTGGCACACTCAGTGCAGTGCCGAAAGACCTTGGCAGGCATCTGAAAACTATTGGCATTGACAAAATATCACTCTGCCAACTGCAGAAAGCCACTCTTCTGGGATCAGCACAAATTATACGCCACTACATCACACAGTCCTAGACTCTTGGGAAGGGTCCGACTGGTGATGTGAATGAAAGCTGCATGAAATTGTTCGCTGTGTAAATGTGCATAGAATTACAGCCTTCTCCCTGTACTTCTAGAACACACATTCCAGCCACAGTGGGCACTTTCTGGCAGCACAAAAATAGGGTCACTGTTGCATACTTCTTGTTTTGTGTATGCTCTGAAGGGGTGGGTTTGCTTGCATGTCATCATAAGGCTCCTTGCAAAACTTAGTGCTTTGACCCCCTCTAGCTATGCCACTGCATGAGTGTAGTTCAGTCCTAAAAGAACTCTGTAAGTGGAAACACAAGTTATTTAGTGCACATGGAAGTTACTCCTGAATCACAGTCTAGAGCAGAATGAAGAATTATCGTCAGAGAAGAGACATGGAAACGCAGCCTGCATTAAATACCTGCAGGAAACTCCCAGAGTTTTGGACGGGAATAGTACAGTTGATACAACACTCCAGCTCTTCAAATCGACATGCATCTGTAAGTCACATCATCCTCCCCCATTTCCGTATGTTCCTTTTCAGGAAACACAAGGCAGTCTGTCTCTCAAAACTGCCGGGCTTGCATCACCCAAGCCAGACTTTTATCAAGGGAACCGGGGACTGCAGTGTGGCTGATTCGGCCACCCTGGCACTCAGAAGGGAGGATTTATTGCAATATGTTGTTGAAAGTACCTTGTGTCAGGTTATCTGTCCCAGGAGAGACGTACACTTTTCTTATAGCTCATTGTACCATCTGCTAAAAGATGCAACTGCTTGTCTCCCTTCAAGGAGACCACAGATGGAGAGTTTTCGCCCTCGTGCGTACGACTGTCAATAGATGACAAAGCTTTGTTGTTTGCAGCTAGGTGGAATTGCCAAGGAGGAAGGGAAGGCTACGTGGGTGCTCCTGAATGATCTCTGTATAAAGGTATCAGGTTAAGCAGAATGAATCATCCCAGTCAAGGATGATGAGGACAATGATGATTTAAATACCACCAAACTGGCA
Source organism: Cryptoblepharus egeriae (assembly GCA_030015325.1). Lineage (NCBI taxonomy): Eukaryota > Metazoa > Chordata > Lepidosauria > Squamata > Scincidae > Cryptoblepharus > Cryptoblepharus egeriae. The sequence continues at coordinate 8,151,739 of JAREYC010000004.1, forward strand.
TATTATGAAGGGCTGTTTAGCACTGAAATATCAAAGCTAGGCATTCAAATCTTTCTAATTGTTTCCCAACAAAGGAATTTAACATTTTCACTTCATTACACAAATTCAACCACAGATGTAAACTTGCTTAGTTTTAGGGAAAGTTCTCAACCTCTGTGCTTTGATCTGACACTGGAAAGTCTTTTTTTTAAACTATCAGGAGCCCAGAGAGTCATGTGAAATAAACCCTAGGAGCAGATCTAAAGTTGGCACCCATCAGTATCGAAAGAATATGGTATCATGCTCGATGCTGCATGCGAAGCACGAAGGCCTGTGTAGATTGATATGGAGGATAGGCTGTTATCCAAGCAGCAAATTCCCCCTCTCCATGCCACTGAAATAGTCCAATGGAACAGCAGAGTTGATACGATTGGTTCCAGCTGCGTTGCAGAGCTGGGCTGAGGACAGGAGTTCATCCCGTCTTGTGGGAACCTGACTCTCGAACCATGGCCTTCTGGTTAACAGGCACAGTGCCACTCATAACCCTCAGGAGCAGATCTACATATTCAGAAAAATCACATGTGACAGCAATCCTGTTGTGACATTGGTCCATTCAATCCTGGGTAAGGTTCCAGTCTAGCCTTAACATTTTTTCCCTAGGGTCTTTAAATGCGGGACCATGCAAGTGTGAATCCCTTCGCTGCAATCTGGTCCAGTGCCAGCAACTTATGATATGTGTGCATGTGTGCATCAACGGTAAGAGTTGGTTTTTACATCACTTTAAAAGGCAGCCTGGTTTCCAGACCTGTACATTGCACTACACACTGCTCCAGAACCATATGGGAGATCATATAGGAAAGGCATATGATATGGCAGTGTGAAAAATAACCACACTGTGTATTGCTGACATATGGTCTCCCATTAAGTATTGGAATAGTGTGGGAAGAAGCAGCAACAAATATGCCTCTAAGTCCTGGCCTGAAATGAATATGCAGAAGAATCCAACCTGGTTGGAGATACCAAGTTGGCCTCATTCTATGACACCATCCAACTTGCGCCACATCAGGCAATGAGGCTAAGCCAGCTAAGCCACTAACCTCCACAGAACACCTCTGGGTCCCGCTGTCCTTTCACAATGTTGCCAAACAGGACTAGGTGCAACAGGAGGAGGAGTACGGCCATGTCCCACGTGTCAATCTGAAGGGATACAGAAAGCATTGCTACTAAACAAAGGGGTTTTCACAGCCTGCCCTTTGCAGCCCCAATTCTAAAATGATCTCTAGGACATTAACCTAGATGTTTATTACTCTGAAATGTGCTTTAACTGTGCTACAATTGTAGTCTTTATGCAGTATTCTGCATCAGCATTCAATAATACAGAATGTACAAACAACAAGATGCATTGTAGACTGTTGCATGACAATTGTTTTTTTCTGGCTTTGAATGATTTCTCAGTATCGATGCCATGCTTCTCTTTCAGCAACAAACAGACTAATTTGACATGTAAATATTCCTAAACTGCACCTGTGACTCTCCTGCTGCCAAAGAGAGCCTCTGAGTAATCCCCTAAGCATAGTCCATTGCAGCAGTGCTGCTAAGTCTGGTATTTGATCCATCAAGACTCCCTATTTGCCTTGGAATTCTTGGACTGGCCTATAGCACTCTAAGGCTGCAATCCAAACCTCCAGTTAGGTCAGCCTAAGCCATAGCATAAGAGCCACAATTCACTTCTGCGTCACTCTTGGGAATGGGTAAGGCCAGTGCATAGACATGCGCTTGCCTCCTTGTATCACCACAGGAATGGGAAGACCATTGAGTTGTGCCAGCCTAGATAAGGATTGCACCCAAAGTGTGGCAAACTTATCTGAGGAGGTCTAGAGTCCAATCCAACTCTGGACCAGCCCACAGTGAGCAGTGACACTGAAATAGTGTGAGCTGCACTCTATGGGACAGCAAAGGACCAGGCACTGGGGTTTTTACTTCTCTGCTCCACTGCTTCCTGGTCCCAAATGGGCCTAGTTGGGTCTGTGTCAGCTCTTTGGGTCCAAAAGGGCACATCAAGTCCATACTAGGAGTATAGGCTACTAGCGTCACCATTGCCATCAATATCCATTCAAGCCCACTCTCAGCACACATTGGCATTTTTCAGATCCTGCTCTGAAAGATGAATAAACTGCCCTGAAATAGCTGTCTTAGGCTTCAGTCCTAAACACACTTTTCTGGGAGCAAGCTTTATAGAACACAGTGGGTCTTACTTCTGAGTAGACACCTTTAGGATTGTGCCCTTAGACTGCAATCCTAAAGACACTTCCCTGGGAGTAAGACCATAGAACACAATGGAACTTACTTTTGAGTAGACATGGTTAGGATTGTGCTCTTCCTTACACAGCTGTATCACTTAGATCATTTAAAGACTTTGGTATGGAGAGCATCTCATTTGTGTGTCCCTCCTGCCTCCCCCCCCACCCCCCCCCCCGTGTCAAATCCAAGCTGCAGGAATACATTAGAATCAGCTTTGTTGTTCTCTGACTTCGTGGCTGGAACTAGTTTGCCTTTGCAGAAACCAAAGGAATAACACACACCTGTGGAGTCAATGAGGCATGAACCCACTTGCAGAGGGAAGTAAAAACAATTCTTTTGCATGCTGGTCACAGCCAGGTTTCAAAACAACCCAGATTGCTTCCACAGCAGCCAAGGGGCAGCGACACTAATCTGTAATATCTAGTGTTAATAATCCTCCTCCAACACCTTCTTCCAAAGGAGGTTACAGGATCAGTTTGGAACTTCCCTTTGATGCATTCATATGCTTTGAACACAGTTTTTCTCTCTGGAAGAGAAGGTCAGCACAAAACCTTATTTAAAAAACATCTCAGACAGGACTAGTTTGGAGCTTCCTTTCTCCTGCTCAGAAAGTTGACTCAGACATTCCCCCATAAGGAGCCACTAAGAGAGCAGGTTTGGCCTGGGAATTCCTAGAGTCAGGCACAGCAGACCAAATGTTTCCCATGGCCAAAGGCACAGCCATGCCACTGTTGGAAAGTTGGTTAGGATTGCATCTCAGCTTTCCAGCAACAACTGTGAAAGCATCTACATCTACAGTATTTATATACTGCTTTTCAACTAACAAGTTCACACAGCGGTTTACAAGAAAATGAAAAAAATAGCTAATGGGTTCCTGTCCCAAAAGGGCTCAATCTAAAATGCAAAAAGAACACCAGCAGAAGCCACTAGAGCAGACATTGCTGGGGGTGTGTAGGGCCAGTTACTCTCCCCCTGCTAAATAAAAGAGGAACACCCACTTGAAAGAGTGTCTCTTGACCAGTGAGCAGGGGTAGCATACAAAAAAAGCATGATGGTCTAGAATTTTGTACAGTGATCATACATGCTGCTACCAGAAAGCTGTGTGGTCATGTCATCTTATATGTTGTTCCACATGGCAGCAGTCACAAGCCACTGTGGGGGAACATGTTAGCATGGATAAAACAATTAAAGAGAGAATTCAGCTGTTGAAAAGGTCACATGAACTTGCACTTCAAAAAGCATATAGAGGAAAGGCGTATTTGTAAGTGAGCAGGACCACATCCAGAATTTCTGAATGTGGAAAGATAGTTCATCAGAGAGAAGATGAGGCACAATATAATTGCTCTGGTGGATAATATTCCAAATTCAGGGAAATGTGGTGGATACCCAGATGTATGCTGAGGTGGCATGATGGACTAGAACATACATACTCTCATGAAAACTGAAACTGGTTTTCTCAGAAGTGTCCTCAAATCTGTCTTATGTGGGTTTTGTAGTAATTCCTTCAGAGAGGCAGAGCTCCATGCTTCTTATATATTTATTCTTATATATTTATATATAACCTCTATATTGCCCTTGTTATTGCCCTTGCTAAATGGGCAATAACACTCTTTTCAAGTGAGTGGTCTTTTTTTAGCAGGGGAAGAGTAACTGGCCCTCCTCACCCCAACAGTGTCTGTTTAGTGGCTCCTGCTGGAGTTCTTTTGCATTTTAGTTGGTGAGTTCTTCTGGAACAATTAGCTATTAATTGTTTTCATTTTCTTTGAAAACTGCTTTGTGAACTTTTTTGTTGAACTGTGTTAGGTAGATAGATAGATAGATAGATAGATAGATAGATAGATAGATAGATAGATAGATAGATAGATAGATAGATAGATAGATAGATAGATATTCATTCATTCATTCATTCATTCTTTGGAATAAGTCCCCAATATATAGTCATACCGTGGCCCCAGAATTATAGCCTCACTTCAGCACCACTGGACTCAAGGTCCCAATGGACAGCTCCCTGCTTCTTCCTGTTTATGAGAAAGCCTTCACTGATTTGATGTGTTCTCTGCACCTGCCAGGATACATGGTGGGTTTTCTCACCTCTTCCCTGTGCGGAGAAGGCTCAAGTCTCATTCCTCTGAATCCTAGTGCTGTTCAACAGAGCTATTATTTTCCTTTGGAGAATAAGCTCTTCTTGGATGGCTCTAACTTTGACTCTGTTGTGTGTCCTGCTTCCTCTCTACTGTCATAGTAATAATAAGTGGCAAGTGACTTGTTGTGGGCTTGATGGGGGGCGCATCTGGCCTGCAGGCCAGGGTTCGGAGACACCCGATCCGTAGGGAAGGGACTCTGCATCCAGCTCTTTAGGCGCAATCCAGAGTAACTACGGGGAGTCCTTGCTCCGGTGTAAGAACAATTTGCTCTGGATTGCAATATGAATTTCCCATAGGTTTTCACTTAAAAAAAAAGCAGGCCTCTGTCAGTCTTGGGAGACTATAGTATCGTGCTTGGCGCTGCATACGCTGCATGCAAAGCATGAAAGCCTGGGTTGGATTGTTATAGAGGATAGGCTGTTACCCAAGCACCAAATCCCCCCTCTCCACGGCACTGAATTAGTCCAACGGAAAGGCAGAGCCAATACAATTGGATCCAGCTGGCGTTGCAGAGCTGGGCTAAGGACAGGAGCTCACCCTGTCTTGTGGGGCCGACCCGGGTCTCAAACCCTGGCCTGCTGGTTAACAGGCACAGTGTCTTAGCCGCTTGCACCACCCACAGCCCAGGTTTTCACTAGGTGGTACAGTAACTACTGGTACACGTAATGTCTCTTACGTGCTCCCATAGTTACTCTGGATTGTAGGGTAAGTGTCTATATGTGTGCACACATGCATACAAACATGTGCACAGCACTTGTGCATCACATCACCTACCTGATAAACAGTAGAGCTTAACTGATCACCTGTTGATATGTAAGGGATAGAAATACTTGAAATCAGCTTCCCTTCCCTTCCCTCCTCCCTCCCTTCCTTCCTTCCTCCCTCCTGGGCAACTAGTAATTTATTGACAGTATCAGAGGCAGTTCAGGAGAGAGCTTGCAACCAGACTGTAACCTGCTGTATGAGCTTGATCACTGATTTGGTGGAGAGTTTGCAACCAGGCAGCAACCTGCTGTAATTAGCCCAATCACTGATTCAAGGGAGAGCCTGCAACCAGACAGCAACCTGCTGTGTTCTCAGCTTCCCAGAATGAGCTGGCGTAAAAAGAGGTGGGAAACACAGTATAATGTTCCTAAGGCTGCATTGTCCCTGCTTTTCAGAAATTTTTAATGGTTGATGATTTAAAATTCATTTTCAAGTAGTCAGTAGAAATTGACTAGAAACTAGAAGTGGGGTAAGTTGGCAGTTTTTGCATGGATTCATTTATTTCTCACCCATCTTCTATAGTAGAGCTTGAGGCTCCCTGGTGGTCATCTGTCCATGCCTTATTGACCAGACCCAGACTTGCTTAATTTAAGAAAGGACATGCTGTCATGTGTCCAAGAACGTACTCTTAAGGTCCACATCTGGTGGGCTTCAGTCCAATAAGTCTGTGATGGGTTTCCTGTCATACTTAATTCTACCTTTTAGTATTTATTTTGAGAAAATGTCATAAACCTTTACATTTTTATCATCACTTCCATCTTTTGCCTGTGTAACCAACCAGATTTTTAAGTATCAGAAAAGTTTGATTCTAGTAACTCTGTAATCTAATCCCCCCAATGTAAGATTTCAAGTGGGTCTATTTACAGATGAACCTTTGTACCTTTCTTTCTAATGGTAAAAGCCAGGATGGCTCTAATAGTCAAATACCTTTAAAAAACTAATTATACATCTTATTTTATGGTGAACAAGTTTTTTCTTATATACTATTCCAAATTGCAAAATACAGAGGACTTGAGTGTGTAATGATGACTGCAGTATTACTGGAATTCACCTTCCTGATTTTAGCTACTCTGAGATCATTTATGGAATTATGTTGGCAAGAAAGAAAATATGAAAATTAAAGGAATGGGTGTTATATCTACATCTGAATGTCTAGTAACTCCATACAAAAAAATCAAAATGTTTAAGAATGAGACTTCTCCCTATAGATCTTACCCAAAAAGAACTGAACATTTTCAGTCTCCCAAAGCAGCCCAAAGATAATTCCCAAATAAAATACCTTGTTCCAGAACATGGAATTCAGTTTCACTAGCTGAAGCTTACCTACTTTGCAAGATTTCAGTCTCTGCTCAGCCCCAGATGCCCTGTGCCTGGCTGCCCCTTTCAGACTGAGCAACTTGCAAGGAAATAAAGGAAACTGCTGAGAAGGTTTCCCTCTTCAGTACCCGGCTCTTATTATTGATATTTCCCAGGCAAGCGGCTGAATCTGCTATGGATGCCGGTCTCACTGGCCTGTTTGTGTGCAAATCTCCCTGCACTTTTGCCATCATAAAGTAAGACAGCTTGCCTGGGCTGGCAGCCAATGAGAGAGCACCATGTGGGGAAAAAACAAGGAAGCAGGTAGCCAATTGGGAGCAGCAAAAGGCTGGCCCTGCTTTCTTGCCCCAAGCTGGCAGCAGAGGGGGGAGAATGGAATTCCAGTTGCCATAGGAAAGGAAGTGCATGGCCCAGTTTAAGATTGCAGGAGCATGCTCCATGAGGGTCCTACTCATGTTTTCCCCTCTGACTCCGGTATCCAGAGGTTGTCAGATGCTAAAGTCCTGATAAAGGTTTTCTTTCAGGTGCTGCAGCTGATGCTTTCCACCCAGAACAGAAGCATTCCAACATATTTAGCCATTAAGTTGCCTAGTTTTTTTTAAAGAAAATACTGCTTCGGTTCCCAGATCTCATATACGTCTTAGATAAGGGAGGCAGTTGCATGAAATGAAAAGACAAGTCCCTCCAGTCCAGCTTCCATACTCAAGAGTTGTGCCAAAGCACCTGCCTTTGATCTAGGTCAGGGTGGGCAAATATTTTGGCAGGAGGGCTACATCATCTTTCTGAGTCTGTATCAGCAGACTGCAAAAAAAAAAAGAATTTGAATAAGTTTGCATAATTGAATACTTTAGATATTAATGAATGAGTTTTCCTGAGCTTATAATACATATAGAACTATAATAGTTCTATACAATAATACTATAATACTATACTAGAACTATATATAACTATAATACATATAGAACCATATTGGAAGTGTGTGCTGTGTGCCACACACCTCTTCCACAGTAAAGATAAAAGGTCCCTGGCAGGTTGCCTTGCCACCTATAGCCTTGACAATAGGGTGCGTTGCTCACCTCTGTTTCTTTGGCTGAAGAGCCAGTGCTAACTGAAGATGCCTCTGTTGTCATGTGGCCCACATTACTAAATGACAAACCACATGGAACACTTACCTACCCCCCGAGGTGGTACCTCTTTATCTACTTGCATTTCCATGCTTTCAAACTGCTAGGTTGGCAGGAGCTCAGTAAGGGATGGGAGCTCAATCCACCTCACTCTGGTCTTGAACTGCTGACTTGCAGACCTTCAGGTCCACAGTGCCTTTAACCACTGAGCTACAGCAGCCCGTATCTCTTACTCAGTGAAAACATACAGAACAAGCCAGAAACACAAGCTCTAACCTGGCCTGAAACTCAGGTCTGGTGGTTGCAACTGGCAATTGCAGGCCAGCATGAGCTCCAACAATCTCCAAAGGGCCAGAGACTTACTGGATACAGGGAGTCTCTGGAGGCATAATTGGAAGTCCCAGAATTGGAAGCTGCAGATGGCTCCAGGGCCAGGGTTTCCCCACCCCTGCTCTAGATGTTTCTGGGTTTCTAACAAACAGGGCTGGCCCAAGATTAAATTATGTTGTCAGTAAGAATCATCTTCACACATGCAAAAATTTGTTCAACACAGTTCTCAAAACTGCATTTACTAATGCTACCTATAAGTAAAACATATACAGGCCTTTCAAGTTTAAAAATAACTGAACTACTCCACTCCTGTCCTAAATCTAGCCCCCCCCCCCATGCAAGTAAAAGAGATAATCACTTCCAGTGTGCATATCTTCTTTTTCAAACTCAGGTTTTTTTAAGATATTAACTCAAATTCCACATCGGGTGCAATCCTAATCAATTTAGACCAACTTAACTCACCTGGCACATCTTCCCATGGTGGTGTGGGCCAAATTTAGACTGCAATCCTAACCCAGGCCAGGTCAGGATGAGCAGCACCAAAGAAGTTGTGGCTCAAACTAGTTGAGCAAAACCTACAGAACCAGCAATTGACCACTGATGAAGCTAAAAACACCATCAATCACCAAGAATGGAAGCACACTGTAAATGATGCATGAAATCCAGTGGCAGCTACAGTAGTGTATTGGTTGCGAGGCCAACATGGTTATACCATGTGCTCTGGTATAACCCTCCACAAGGGTGGGGCAGCAGTGTCTTACTTTCACCCTTCCACCAAAACCTTCAAGGGAAGTAACTTCCTCTATGAATCCACTTCATAGAGGAATTATCTGCAGGGTAATTCTGCTTTTCCACAGACATGGTTGAAAACTTCGTACATATAACAAGCCTCCTCCCTTGCTGATTTCTGCCTGTTCTTCTGCTTTTTGGAGGGAGCAAGAACTGAGAAGAATAAGGAGGGGGAGCAGGACTTCTAAAGAGGAAGATGAAGGGCTGCTTTACATCTGGCTAGACTTCTGAATAACTCTGCGTTTAGTCCCCCTTCCAGAACCCCAGTAAATCTTCTGTGTGTGGGTGTCATGGAAATTTTCTGCAGTTGTTTATAATTGCACCCACCCATAAACATCTGCTGTTGAAAATTCCCTTGACGAGGCTCAGATGTCTCCAATTTGCTTTTATGTCATTATCATGTACTGTTAGGAAGATGATGGCAATTAGCACATTAGGTATGTACTGTGTATCTATATGTTGTACTATAGTCTGTAATGCTTAACACATCTGGAATAGCAGTTACACTACTGCTAATGTTGTATCTACTGTTTCCTTGTGAGTTCATCTTGGTCTGTTATCCACCTATAGGACTGAACAGTAATTTGATGTGTAGTTGTCTAAAAAGCTAAAAGAATAAGTGCATCCTGAAGAACAGAATCTATCTACAGTATTTATATACTGCTTTTCAACTGAAAAGTTCACAAAGCGGTTTACAAGAAAATGAAAAAAATAATAGCTAATTAATAGCTAATGGGTCCCTGTCACAAAAGGGCTCACAATCTAAAATGTGAGCCCACCTTCTGAGACTTCAAATGATATATGAGGTATGATCAATAAGTATCAGGACTGGTGCTATAAAAAAGAAAACTACAACATGTAACAATTTGGCATTTAATCTCCTTAAAAATGGTCCCCTTCGGAAGCCACACACTTAATCCAGTGATGTTTCCTTTGATGGAAGCATTCCTGGAACTCGTTTTCTGGGATAATCAGCACCTGCCTCAATGCATTCACTTGGATTTCCTCGATGTCCTGAAATCTTTGTCCTTTCAAGTGGGATTTTATTTTTAGAATGAGGAAAAACTCGCAAACTGGGGAATACTGTGCTTGGCCAAAAACTGCTGCACAAGCTGCACTGAATGGGCAGGTGCATTGACATGGTGCAATTACCACTCACCAGATATGTGCAAGTCTGGCTTTTTCCGACAAATAGCATCCCGCAAATGCTGCAACATGACACATTAGTACTTGTTTACTCTCTGACCATGTGGAACATACTCATGGTGAACAATCCCCTTGTAGTCAAAGAAAACGGTCAACAGTGCCTTCACATTGCTTCGACTCATTCGTGCTTTCTTCAGTCTCGGAGAGGTTGGGGTCTTCCACTGCAAAGACTGAGCCTTGGTTTTGGGGTCATAGCCATAGACCCACGATTCATCATCCGTTATGACCATTTTCAAAAAGTTTTCATTGTTCTCGACACAATCAAGGAGATCTTGCACAACTGAGACCTGCGTTTCTTTTTGGTCAGCTGAATGCAGTTTTGGCACAATCTTGCCAGACACGTGTCTCATATCCAAATCTTCAGTGAGAAGGGACTGGGGAAGGGATAACATGTCAGGAGAAACAAGTTAGGCATTTTCTGCATTTTTGACACACTGAGCCAAAAAAGGTTCACCATCACTGAACTAGACTACTTATTGGGGAACTCACTTGCATAAGATTTCCTGAAATGAATGGGAACTGTGCAGTACCAGAGAACTGCTCTTGTGTGCCTTCCATTCATCTCAGTATGTCTTGTGCAGAAAAAAATGGTCTTGATGATGGTCCCAATATTCCAGAATATACCAAATTTTTCTGAGTATATAACTTTCCCCCTATTCTTTACTGAACTTTTAATTAAAATGGAGTATAGTTCCATTTTACTCACCATGCCTGGTTTGGCTCCAAGGAAAGAGGCCCTTGCATGCTGCAGAGAAGCTCCTTCCAAAACGGACTATCTCTGTCCCTCTAGCTATGCCCTCACCTCCAGCCCATGTCTCCTGCCCTTTTCAGTCTGAAATATCAATTTGAGCTTAACTGCCAAGAACAGTGGTTCTCAATCTTCCTAACGCCATGACCCCTTTATAAGTTCCTCATGTTGTGGGGACCCACAACCATAAAATTATTTTCGTTGCTACTTTATAAATGTAATTTTGCTACTGTTATGAATCGTAATGTAAATATCCAGTATGCAGGATGTATTTTCATTGTTACAAATGAAATGTGTGTTCTATGCACACATTGAACACAATGGGATTTATTTCAGAGCTGGCATGCCTAGGATTGGGCCCTGAGGCTGTCTGTCAGCCCCAGTGTGCATGCAGCTACAGCTGGCAGTCTGGCAAGCCTGACCTGGCCCCCTGCACCAGGGGGCTTTAGGCGACCCCCAGGAAATCTCTAGGCGACCCCCAAAGGGGTCCCGACCCCCATTTTGAGAAACGCTGGCCTAGAATATTCATCATGGAGGATTTTAATACAAACAGAAGCTCATATTTACTACTACATGTGAAAATCAAATGGCAATATTATATCAGTAGGTGTATTCATTGTTGCAGAGCTATTCTTCAAGGAAACGGAAAGATGTTTTACAATTTGAGGTTGAAACGTACACTCATCTGGGTAAATACATTTTCAGTTCTTTGTTCTTCTGTCCATCTAGATCAATAAACTGATGTCAGATAACAGTTGCATTCATTCTCAGCAAGAGCTTCAAAGGAACATGTAAATCACAGACTACAAAATTGTTTTTAAACATTATTTTCAGAAGCAAATATTAAACTAGCAAGCACAGGCAAATTGTGCTTGGTTTTGAACATGAATAACAGTATATACGTGTGTCATGAACATGTATATAATAGGTTTATATAACATGAACTTTATAATTATGTCATCGTTGTGTCATGAATGTGCAATATTATTCAGTTAACTCAAAGTTCAATACATTGTGTTTCATAATTACTATCCCTCCTGAAAATAGGTGTTCTTGGGATCTACCCTAGAAATGGAGCACATTGTCTTGGAACATACATTTCAATGTTTGTTCCAGAGAGACATTGTATTTTGCAGTTTCCTCCTCCAATTTGAAAATGTGTGATGGATCAAATTTATACTTGAATGTGTAATATAGGCATGTGTCCTAAATCTGTGTAACAATTTTCATTATGATATCCTGTTGTTTAATGATGTTCTTGCATTATAGAAAGGTTTCTTGATTGACAAATACCAAATGCCATCCAAGCCTTCATCTGCTTAGCCAATAAAGGGACTCATCTTGTGTTACTGCATGATAGATGTATAGGGCAGGGGTCTCCAAACTTTCGTTTTCAGGGCTCCAGGACCTTTAACAATTGTGCAGAGGAGGAAATTTCAACAGGTGAAGCTTTTCATTTTAAAGATTACAAGCTAAACCTGCTGAAATTTCCTCCTCTACACAACTGATAAAGGTCCAGGAGCCCTGAAGTTGAATGTTTGGAGACCCCTGGTATAGGGCAACAAACACTTCTTTACCTTGAAGAGACTTCCATGACTGCAACCACCTGCAACCTCCTGCATGCACAGCAGGCATTCTGGTGACAGAGAACAACTCCTCCCATTTGCTACTCTATGAAGTAGTGACTCTGTGAAGTAGTGAAGCAGCCAAAGCAGCTAATAGCACAATCCTATGCATGCCTTCTCAGAAGTAAGCCTTACTCAGGTTGACCATATTGAATGGAGGATAGAGTGCCTCTATCTTTAATCATTGCATATATGAAGGAATTTAGGCAGGTGCTGCTTTTCAAACCCTTCAATGATAAACTAAACTTGCCTAAATTACTTCTTCTTTGCAATGGTCAAAGGTACAGGCACTTTGTCTTCCACTCTGTATGGTCACCCTGGTCTTACTGGATTCATTGAGCCTTTCTCCAGGTAGACATAGATAGGACTGGAATGTAAGATGGCTACTGCCACTGGGCATCTGGGTAAAATCCTGAAGAAACCCTTGATGCCCCTTTGGGCAAGTAGATGGAGCAGTTTGTCAGGTCTCTCCCAGAGCCAACTTCCTAACTAGGGGCAACCCTGTTATCTAGATTATGTTTCCACCTTTCCCCGTCACTCACTTCCCAACAGCAAGTTGTGATTTCCACTGGGTCCCTGAATTTTCTGATGCAAATGAGATATACTCAAAACATTTATGGGTGACCCCTCATTGGCTTGATACTGCCACTGAACAGTCAGTGAGTTCAGATCATGTCCAGTGGCACCCTGTAGATCAAAGACCCAAGGCTGTATCTCAACACCTCCTTGGAACTACACAGGCCAAATCTGGGAGTTATACAGAACTCTTTGTGTTCTTTTGCCAACAAAACATGGGTCCAGTACGAAGTATCACCTTACTTGGTTTGCATCTCTCAAGAGCAGAGGCAAAGACAATAACTTTTTTAAAAAGGTCATTTTAATTAAAGGATTTAAACTAATAAGAAAGCACCTATGTTACTTTCCCCTTATCTTTCAGATAAAGACCTCCTGGGGTAAGCCGAACAAATCCTCATCTGAAAGATAAAGAACCTACTATGATGGGCCTTATCGCTTAATTAAATCCTAGAACAATGAAGTCAATAATTGGATATTCAAGATAGCACTTCAAAAAATTGTGTCTATATTGGATGAGGCATCTCTATTGCCTCTGTTATACTGTAGTGTGTGGTGTAAAGGGGTTGGGTTACCGCACTTGTTTGTGAGAACAAATTAATTAAAATTAAAGTGTGAAGCTTAATGTGGAGAACAGCTGATAGATCAGTCTGATGGCTTAGCAAGATTATCAAAAAAGCCCAGGAGGCTGTGGGTACATACATACAGGTACATGCCCAATGAGACTATCTCTCTCCTACCTTTGCTACCACAGAACCAATAGTTGCTATAAATGTTAGTGCTGCTCTGCAGAATGACATGCCAGATACTGACTGCATCGGAACTCTAGTTGAAAGCAAACAGTGGAAAGTAAACACACCCCTCTAATGTGATAATATACCACATGGACATAAATGATCCCAGTAGCAGGAGTTTCATCTAGTGATGTCACCTGTGAGAGTAGGCTACATAATACCTGAATTTCCAGAATATGAATCTATATAAAGAAAATATTGAAGATTATTCTGGAATACATGATTTGTGACCCACACCCACATACCCCTAGTTTGGTCTTGATCAAAGGTTTTCAGCAGTAAGGCTACAGTATATGGACCAAAGCTTGACTCGAGTTACTGTCTCCCCTGGAGTAAAAAAAATGAGTCCTCAAGTCATCCTTTCATGATTCTTTCAGACTCAAATCGAATCACACCATTCCATCAAGAAGCCTGGTGTGGGAAAAAGCAGAGCTGCCGCCATGCTCTGTATGTGTTTCAGAGATCTCTTTAAACATGCTCATGCTGTCCTCACCCATCAGTAAGGGCAGGAGGAACTGGAGAGAGTGAAGGCAAGATGGAAGAGGAGGATCATGAGCAGCAGCCTCCTACAGCTGAAATAGCTCACACTCAACTTTCCCTGCCTCTTTGGAACTCCCTGCTCCAGTGTTTATCAGTCTTCCATGTGAGTGACTTGCAAATCAGTGAGACACCAAAAATATGAATTTTTGTGAATTGAGCCCAGGTCATTTGAGTCAAGTTCCCAACACAGGATTGGTCTTGGTTTGATTCAGAAGAAGGCAATTTCATATATTTAATACCTTTGTTATATATATACCGGTATATTCCAAAGTGGTGTCACAGCCCACTTTAGGATGTTTGAAAACTATTTAAGAGTTTAAGAAATGGTGAGATATCAACTTGTATTGTTGAATGTTCCTCGTAGTGTTGCTCATTGCAGTTGTTCAACTGTGGTTGTCAATGCCTATGTTGGCCAGACATTTCTCAAGGGCCCTGGGATTGTGTCCTGTGTACCAATTGCAGTAGCTGGGTTGCTGTTTTCTTCCTGAAAGGAGTTGTATTTCAATTTCCAGGTGCTTGTATCTTGTGATCTTTTCCTGCTGTGATCTTTCCCTTGCTGACACTTAAGAGAGAGGAAGAAGGGATGGCAGCTGGAGAGGGGATTATTTTGTGGTCATTTTAAAATGTAAATTGCTTTGGTGACTTTTGTCTGAGATGCAGCATGCAAATAAATCAAGTCATATTCAGTTATTTTAACCTCTTAGATCTCATGGCACACTGACAAAGAGAAACCTACATCATGTCTTCCTTCAAGGCCTGTGTGATGATTTATGATATTTCTTGGGGTGGACACTGTCTCAGGACTCTCCACCTTATCGGGAAGGACGGTGTCAGGTAAGTATGACAATGGACCAGGAGGGTATGAGCAAGTAGTTTACTTTCTTCTTTACTTTCAAACTTTACTTTCTTCCAACATGGAGGCACAGCTTTTTAACAATGTTTCTTTGAAACAGCAAAAAAGGTAAGTGTTTACTAAGTCTCGGCATCAATACAACATATCAGCAATCCTGAGGGCGAGATGTCAGGCTGGAACTAGCCTGCTCTTCTCCAGCCATGTGGTGACTATTGAAGTCCACTGGCTGGGGCAGGGCACTGATGCCTCAGCTACGCTCTTGCCAGTCCCACTCTGCCCCCTTTCCCCAGGCTTTTCCTTTTTATATCCCTCAGTTTCCGCACCCACATCCTCTTCCTCTGGGATGTGGATTGGGAAACAGGTGGCTTCCTCTTCCCCTGCTGGGGCCAGGCCTGTATGTCAACTCTCTGGCAGGCCTTCTGCCATGCTTGGGAGGGACCTGCAGGACTGTCTCCCTCTCCATGTCCTTCCTCTCTCCCTCCCTACTCCTTTCCCTCTCCCGCACCTCCATCTCAGCAGCACTCCTAAGTCCGGAGCCAGCTTTTCTGCTGAGGTTCTTCATCATAGCCTGGAACCTGGAATGCCTGTGGCAGGTGCTCTTACCCACAAGGGGGCACCAGTGGCACTGTCGTCGGAATACATAGCTCCACGTGGGTGTCAGCATGTGAATGTGGAGAACATGTGTGTGTGAATGTGTGAATGTGTGTGTGTGACGCATTTGTGTAGAAACATTGTGCGTCAATATGTGAAAGTTTTATCTGTAGAAATGTTGATGTGGCCATTGTGTGTTGGCGTGTGGTTCTGACAAGGGAGTCAACGTGTGTGTGTGTGTGTGTGTAAAACATGTGAATGTGTTAGTGGAGAAGGTTCTGTATGTGTGTCAATGTGTGTGATGAGTGTGGAAAATGCATGTCAATGTGCATGATATATGTTGGGAAAATATATGTCAATGTGTAGAAACAATTGTGGAGGGTCAATGTGTGTGTAGACGTGTGTGTCTGACGAGGCAGTCAATGAGTGTGTGTGTATGTGGGAAATGTGTGAACATGTGGGTTGAGAACATATGTGTGTCACTGTATTAATGTACATGTAATACGGGTGTGGAAAAATATGTCCGTTATGTTTTTAAAAGTGTGTGTCAATATGCGTGTGTGGTGAATGTCTGTGTGGAGAACGTGCGAATATACATGTGATGCATGTGTGGAGGAATATGTCATGTGTGGATGTATTTGTGTGTGTTTTCATGCGTGGAGGGTCAATGTGTGTAGGCATGAGGAGGGAGTCAGTATGTGTGTCTCTCTGTGTGTAAAACGTGTGTGTAAAACAAGTGTGAATGTACATGTGATGCACGTGTGGACAAAATACATGTCAATGAGTGTAGACCTATGTGGAGGGTCAACGAGCGCAGACATGTGTGACTGAGGAGGGAGTCAGTGTGTGTGTGTGGCAAATGTGTGGGGGAACAAGTGTGTCAATGTATATGTGCTGCATGTGGATAAATATGTGTCAATGTGTGTGTGTGTAGACGCATGTGGAGGGTTAATGTGTAAAGGCATGTGTGTGTATGAGGAGGGAGTCAACGTGTGTAAAACATGTGAACCTGCGTGTGGAGAACGTGTGTGTGTCAACACGTGGAGAAATATCCGTGCCAAAGCGCATGTGGGTCGAGATGTGAATACATTTAAGGAGATATCGTATGTGTGTAAAACACGTGAACATATGTGTGGAGAACGTGTCAAAACATGGAGAAACGTGTCAATGTGTGTGTGGGTCGACGTGTGAATACATGCGTGTCTGAGGAGGGAGTCACCGTATGTGTGTGAAACATGAAGATGTGTGTGGAGAACGTGTGTGGAAAACATGTTTGTGTGAACATACGTGTGCGTGTGAGGGGAGTGCGATGTGTGTATGCGGGTAGATGTGTGTCTATGTGAGGGAGTCAAGGTGTGCTTGTGTGAACTGTCTTCTCCACATGGAAGGCTGAGAGGGGTCTGAGGGAAGAACTTGCAGTCGGTGGCGTAGCTAGAGGGGGGCGAAGCAGTCGTGGTCGGAGGGAGCCTCACCCCTTCGAAGCCATTCACCCCTTCGAAGCCATTCCAGGCGCCACGCCTCCTTCAAGCCCCACTCCGACCACGACTGCTCCCTCCGACCACGACTGCTCCGCCCCCCTCTAGCTACGCCACTGACTGCAGCTCCTCAGAAGCGCGCGCCACGCCTCCTTCAAGCCCCACTGGGGTGAATGAGCCTCCTTCTCACTCCACCCTGAGGTAACCAACAAGCCACGCCCACCTGCGCACCCAGGCGCGCGCCTTTACCCACCCCGCCCTTTGCGCATGCTCAGTCCGCACCCTTTTTCTTGGTCGCGAGACCACTTTTCGCCGCGACGTTTTTCGCTCTGCGCATGCGCGTTACGTCTCACTTCCGTTCTGCGCAGGCGCATTGGAAATCCACCCACTAGAGGGGAGAGGTTTGGTCGCGCGCTGTCCCAGAGTGCACCGCGGCCGCTGTGGCGTCGTTGGCTTCCGCACTCCCCCCTTCGGCGCTCCCTCAGCCGCCATGTTGTGCTAGTCGGGAGCGCTCGGCGGCCGCAGCCTCCCCAGAGAACCGCCACCGACGGGCACAGCAGGAGAGGCGCTGGGCTCCGGGGGACGTGGCCATGGCCGCCGCCTTGGGAGGAGAAGGCGCAGGTAGGTGGTCTGGAGGGACTCGAGGGGGGGCCTGATAGGCCCAGAGGAGGCGGGACTTCTGTTGCCATGGAGACGGTGAGGGCGGGGGAGTGTGTGACCCCCACCCCCAGTGGATGGAGGGCCTTGGAAGGTGGATGGAGGAGGGGGTGTCTGGCAACAATGGAGTCTTACCCTTACTGGGTGGGGCTCCTCCACTGCTGGAAGGGGTGGGGCGCACTGCAGGCCCCTAGAGTGGGATGGAGGGTCCTGCAGGCCCCTAGAGTGGGGTGGGCACTGCAGGCCCCTAGAGTGGGATGGAGGGTACTGCAGGCCCCTGGAGTGGGGTTGGGGGGCACTGCAGGCCCCCATCCTTTGAAAGTCTACTCAGAAGTAAGAGCCACTGTGTGCAGTGCAGTCTACTCTCATGTAATGATCCTCAGCATGTATGGGGGGAGGCTCCAAGGCTATGTTCTTCAATCTGTGGGTCAGGACTCGTGGGGTGGGTGTGGGGGGGGGGAGTCACAGCAACGCCACACAGCCTGTGAACCCCAGGAATGAAAACACACTTAAAGTAATAGCAGAACATGCAAAATGCAGAGATAGCAGAAGATGGAAGCGCAGGGATAGCAGAACACACAGGGGTAGCAGAATCACGCAACACAGGGATAGCAAAACATGCCGATGCAGAGCAGAGGCAGCAAAACACGCAAACGCAGAGGTAACATCAACTGGGAAGAAAAAGAAGCTGTGTCTGTGAAGAAGTGCTGGTACCCTTTTCTTCAAACACTATCCATCAAAAAACAAATGTTGCAAAGTGGAAGACACAGCAAACAAGGAAAAGAAAGTTAATTATAGACACTCTTAAGGTAAAGGTGTCCCCCGTAGTTTGCCCTCCTTGTTGTGACCAACTCTAGGGTACAGCACTCCACTCAATTTCTAGAACGTTGTCCAAAGACACCTCTGTGGACTTGTGTGGACTCCCTAACTGTTTTTACCTTCCCACCAGGGTGGTACCTATTTATCTACTTGCATGTCCATGCTTTAAGCAGGAGTTGGGATAAGGATGGGAGCTCACTGTGTCTTTCAGTACTCAGGTATTGAACCACTGATCTTTCAGTCTTTAACTGCAGCTCTGAGCTGTTCATTGACTCCACAAGCAGCTGAAACTATTTAAGATGATGCTTGCTTTGTAGCTCTCTAGGTTCCTGTTTTTGACTGTACAGTATGTTTTTCCTTTGTGCCTTTTGAGGATACCATTGAATGCATAGGATGAAATGTAATGCCTCCAATAAGGACTCTTCTGGCCTTTTGGCCAGATAACCCAAGAACAAATACACAACAAAAGCACCTCCTCCTTTCACAGACTACAAACACCAATGGAGCTATCCATAAGCTGAAGAAACACATAATCCAGTGACATGGGGCTGTAGCTCACTAAAGTTGTATTTACTGAAATCTGAAAGTGCCATCAAATATAATGTTTTTACTGAAAGTGCCATCAAATATAATGTTCACCCTGATTTTGGAGACTAAATTCAGCTGAAAATGTTCACATTAGTTTCAAATAAGTAAGGTATTTTGCATGCATGTGTCTGTCTTCAGTCTCTGGCATCTCTACAGGTAGGACAGGGATTAGCAAACACATCTGACTGAAACTTTAGAAACTGTTGTTAGTTTTCAGTTGGTGGTACTGATTGAGAGTGCAATCCTATTCAATTTAGGCCAGCACAACTCACCCATCTCCCTATTCTCATGGTGGCATAGTGAAGCCAATGCATGTATGTGCACTGGCCTAACCCCTCCACCCATGAGTGTTGCAGAAGTGCCTTATCACTCTTTTGCAACACCCTTAGGTGTTGAGACTTAAGCCAGCCAAGCCAGGGGTTAGGATTGTGCTTTGAAAGTCTGACTCAATGCATTGACAGCTTCATATGTTCTAAAGCAGGTTCTTGGCTAGATAATCCTGTCGCCTAATAAACCGACACGTGTATCTGTAGGCGTCAATGTATTTTCTGGAAGTTCAAAAATGCTCACATCACTTGTGACCTGGTTTTTAATAAAAATTAGGTTAAAGTTATTTGGTGTATTGTAGGAGGCAGAGAATAAGACTTGATCTATCTAAATCTGATATTTTTGATTATTTTTTTCTCTCCTATCAGTTTCTTACATCCTGCAATGTCACTTGTAATCCATAATTTGGTGTAATCATAATTCAGTGATTTTGCCATTACTCAATATTTCTTTACACATTCAACATTTTTCAGTAATATACTGTAAGTCTATTCTTTATCAGATAGTTTTTGTAATCCATAACTGTGGATAATGTACAGTAATCCATAAGTTATGGATTAGAAACTTGGACAATTGACTTTGTTTTTATGATGTTCAACATGTTATAGAATTGTTTCTGTAAAATTTCTTGTATCTCTTCAATAGTTTGTCAGCAATTGTGGTTTCCACGAAATTGGTTGCTAACGGACCTCAGAAACTCTGAATTCTTGAATTATGCAGGAATCATGAGTGCATATGCCAGGACCTTGACCCGTTTCAAATTATTTATAGACACAATATATAATATTATTTGGCTGGAAAGGAAACATAAATTTAAGTAACAGTTGTCCCCAAAATTGTCTTCACAGTTATATTATGCCCATAATATTCAGCGTATTGTTCTTCTGTCTTTTTTCTCCCTTGCTTTATAAATCATTTTGTCCCAAAATCAACCTGATAAACAAGGTTAATGCAATAATTTAATATTAGAAAGTTTTTATTCAACTTTTCTTTAAATTAACAAGTTGCTAATGCAAACAGCAACAAAAACAATTATGTTTTGAAAACAATTGAAATGTCATACAGTGCCATTTCTAAAATCAAGATAAATGACAGATGGAAGCTGTCTCTAATCAGGAACGTTTTTAGTCTGCAACTGACAGCCTACTGACAGGGTGCCAATCTAATCCCTTGGGATGGTGGGTGCTTACAGATGGAATACTGCCACAGAAAGGAACTCCTATGTAGTTAAAAAGGTAAAGGTGTCCTCTGCAAGTTGTACTGTTAATTGTGACAAATGTAGGGTGCAATGCTCATCCTATTTCTAAGCCAAAGAGCCAGTGCTCCAGAGACACTTGTGGTCATGTGGACTAAATGCCAAAGCACACAAAATGCTGTTACCTTACCACCGAGGTGATATTATTTATTTAAATTTCAGCATCCAGCATGAATTTCCATGTTTTTAGAACTGCTCGGTTGGCAGAATCTGGGCTAGGGACGGGAGCTATCTTGAACCCCGGCCTGCTGATTGATGGCTTAACTGCTGAGTCTTCCAGTGTAGTTGAGGCTTGCAACATTTCTGTTGGTAGCATCTGTTAAAGAATATCAGAAAACAACAGATATTTATATACTGCTTTGGCCATTGGATTTCTCCTCCAGGTTTATTCAAGGCGCCTTAAAAGGTTTACATGGGATTTCATTTTCTTTTGTTAACAAAAATTTCTAAGTATTTGGATAAATACACTTTTAACTGAATTCTGTATGAATTCTGAAACTTGATTTCTTATTATGGGAGAATTTCATTTAGTGCATTATTGTATAGCAAATATAAATTTAGAACATTTAACATTGTATTTTTAAGTTTATTTTTTAACGGAAGTAGAACTTGCACATGAAGTACTGTAGTTAAAGGAAAGGTGGAATAGCAATGCAATTTTTTTTAAAAAAAACCTTTCAAGTAAACCACATTAGATTTTTAAAGAAAGTTCTTTCTGTCCAGTAATAGTTCTTTCTGTCCAGTAATGGTAATGATTAGGTTATGATTTTTCTAGCACGTTTTCTACATATGGTGTAAGAAAACCTATATATTTACACAAAAAAAGCAGGCCTCCGTCAGTCTTGAAAGACTATGGTATCATGCTTGGCGCTGCATGTGAAGCACGTAAGCCTGGGTTGGATTGTTATGGAGGATAGGCTGTTACCCAAGCAGCAAATCTCCCCCCTCCACGCCACTGAATTAGTCCAATGGAAAGGCAGAGCCAATACGATTGGATCCAGCTGGCATTGCAGAGCTGGGCTAAGGACAGGAGCTCACCCTGTCTTGTGGGGCCAACCCGGGAATCGAACCCTGGCCTGCTGGTTAACAGGCACAGTGTCTTAGCCACTTGCGCCACCCACAGCCCTTGCATAATGATCATAGAAACTGGACAATTAGAAAATACCAAGAAAGTACTTATTTTAGCCTAAAAGTAGTATGAATGCTAGTTTGAGGAGTTGATTGGGGTTCTCAGGAGTTTGTTAGATTTGAACATTGGTACTGAAATTCATTTTAGTTCATAACTAGCAAAAGCGTACTGGCATTGTGGGAGTAAAATTCCCCATACGACATCCCCCCATGCACATCATCCCCCATGCTCAACGGCCCCCCCATGTGCAGCATCCTCCCCAGTGCAACCCCTCCCTCTGAACCACATCTCACCCCTTGTGCACCAGGCACCGAGCATCAAATTGGCTGGATGTTGGTCAGTCTTCCATGTTAAGTATAGGACAAAAACATGTTGCACCTCTTTTCAGCCCCTTAAGGGAGGAAAACATGTTGCGCCCCATTTCACCCCCTTCTGGTTGGAATTTCCAAAAACCAGTTCTCAGTGACTCCCTCTGTCACAGAAGGAACACCCACCCCAAATTTCACACTTCTAGGCCCAGCAGTTTTGGCAGGGCGTTGATGAGTGAGTCAGTGACTTTACTCTTTTATATATGTATAGATAAATAAATAAAAATTATGAAAAGGATCTCTGCCCAAATGCTTGCAGAAGCCTCTGTGAATGAATTGCAGTATAGGTGTCCCTTGTTATCCACTAGTGTTCTGGAACCTCCCATGGATTAAAAAAATCTGTGTATAAAGAAAACAATGAAACAATAGGTTTAAAGATCCACTTTCAGGTTTTTGCTCCTCAATTGCACCTACTTGAATAAGGTAGTGCCTTAATATCTGCAGGGGTTTGATTCTGGGACTGAAAAATTGAATGATTCCTTGCATGACTGCCTCTACAACGGTCGAAAAGCAGTTTTTGAACTGTGATTTGCAGAGGCATTTCGTGTTATACCTAAGTATAACAAGGTTGGACTTGTAATAAAAGCAGTCTTATTAGCAGCTGCTATTGCTTGCTTCCTTGATCATGTTATTTTGTTCTCTACTGCTACTTACTGCTACTCCTGTGGCTCATTCCAGCTTTGCTGAACTAAGCTATTGTGTTGAATACAACATCTTTGGCAAGAAGATAGATCAGCAGCACATTGGTAGCTAACTGAATTCCCTAGAGTGTTTTGTTTCTGGTATTCTTGTATGTGCTGTATTTCTGGTCTGATGCAGCAAGTTTATTTTCTTGCTTCAGAACCTACCTGAAATCAGGGAGTGACAGATTCCCTCTGTTTTGTTGTATAGATTTCTTGTGGCTGGTTTTGTCTTCTGTTCCTTTCTTTTTAATAAGGGCTGCTGTGGCTCAGTAGTTGTGTCTGTTCAAGTCAGTAGGTCAGTGTTTTCAGACCTGGGTGTGCATGACAGTGAGCTTCTGTCACTTGTTCCATCGTCTGCCAACCTAAAGTTCAAAAGCATGCAAATGGAAGTAAATAAATAGATACCACTTTGGTGGGAAGCTAACGACCCTGTGACAGAGTTCTGTCACAGGCCTGCTGGTTTCCTCAACATTGCAGCAAAACATGGATTGGACGATCCAGAACAGCAGATCCTGCCACCACGCACAACAAGCACTGAAGAAGTTGTCTTTTTTGCCTTTTGTTTTTTGATGGATAATTTCTATAACTTTAGAAATTCCATGTATCTGCAGTTTGCTTGCTTTTCTGTTTCTTTTGTTCACATGACTCTATTTTCCATTGAGGTAAATAGCACCTGTAATACCAATCATGAGAACTTGAACTTTGAGAAACACGTATTAAGTCTAAGGCTACAATCCAGAGTAACTATGGTATCTTTTACACTCATGTAATAACGGTGCCACCTTTGGGAAACCTATGGGAAATAATTCTGTATTTCAGCATCCAGAAACTTTTAGTTTCATCTTAGACTTTGCTGCCTGCCTATCCTCCAGGACATTTATGGACAAATTAAAAAGTGCTAGTCTCAAAATAAAGGCTGATATGTTTGTAGTGAAAGCCTTTAAAATTGCTTATTATATGTGAATCTGTAGGGTGTCATTTGGAACTTGGTGTTGTAAACACCCTAATAGTGCTGTTTAATTTAGCCAAAAGCTACCCGTGGATTTTTGGAATTTAAAATTGGAGATTCTCTGTAATTCTTAACTCCAGCTTTCTAGTTTATGGCTTGTAAGGTCTGCTGTGATATTGCAGAGCTTGTGACAGCTAAAGGGGACATGATGACTTTTGCTAATGCCACAGAGGGCCTTGCAGCTTGTGGTTAGCTGACATTTCAAAAATAAAACATCTGAGTGCAATAGAAATTGAGCTTGAGTGATAAGGTTGGCAGAGAATTATCTAGAATGGGCAGGAGTGAGGTTTTTATTAAACAAGTCACACTTAAGTCCCCTTCTTAGGAAGAAATTGAGTTCTGCAGATTCGTGTGCAACTTGAAACCAATGTAGGTTGGAATAGACTCTTCTTGCCAGATGAGCTATATCACTCACACTTGTTATGAAGCACCAGCAAAAGTTGTATTGTGCCTGTTTGAAAACACTGGCAAAACCATCCATAACTTGGGGACTGTGTGGGTATATCTTACCCTCATCACTGTAGGTGCTTGGAAAAATGTAATTAAGAAATAATAGTAAAACAAGACATTATTATATCAACATAAAAACAAAATACAGCACAAATTACTGCATTAAAATAAGACAACAGTGACTTCCCAAGTCAAGCTGTAGGCCTGAAAAATGGATAGTTATTGCAGTCTTCTTCAAAGCAGTGATACATGTGAAAAAGCTGGGACTCATAGGGAAGGGAGTTTTGCACCTTTTGACTCTTTTCCATGCCGACAATCCTATCATGGTCATTGGTAGTCTCACAGACACTAGTGTTAGGACTAAGAGCAAGGAGCTCCAGAAGATCTTCAAATGCATGCATCTTAATAGGGAATTGTGTGGACCTTTCAGTAAATTAGACAACATTCTCTCTAAGCTGTGTAGGTGTGCAGCTAAAATCTTGCCTTCTCAGATTTTGGTAATTATGTATAACTAGCGAAAGGCGTACCTGCGTTGCGGGAGTAAAATTCCCCCGTATGCCATCCCCCCATATGCATCAACCCCCCATGGATAACTTTCCCCCAGGCGTAACAACCCCCCATGTGCAACTTCCCCATGCACATCAACCCTCCATGCGCAACTTCCCCCATATGCATCAACCCCCATGCGCAACTTCCCCCATATGCATCAAACCCCATGCGCAACTTTCTCCATGCGCAACTTTCTCCATGCGCAACTTTCTCCATGCGCAGCGTGTCCCCCCCCCCCCCGCGCGCAATTTCCCCTCATGCGCAGCATCCTCGCCAGCACAACCTCTTCCTCCGAAAAACATCTCCCAGTTCACCAGGCACTGAGGACCAAACTGGCTGGATGTTATTCAGTCTCCCATGTTAAGTATAGGACAGAAACACATTGACCCTTTTCAGCCCCTGAAGGGTTAATTTCTCCAGATGGTTCTTGGTGGGAGTTCAGGTGACAGAAGGAACTCCCAGAATTCCATGCTTCAGGCCCAGCAGTTGGGGCGGAATGTTGCTGAGTCAGCAATTCTCAATGCAAAGTATAGGGAGGAAAACGTGTTGCGCCCCTTTTCACCCCCTTCTGGTTGGAATTTCCAGAAAAGGATGTATTCCTGTCCTGTCTTGTCACTGAAATGTTAATCATCTGAGGCTCATTGATGATGTAAAAAAAACTTTCTCAAATTTCTTTACTGGCTTGCTTGGAGCTGACTTCTTACCATAGACAACTGGACAAGCAGCTTTTTATGAGCTTTTAGTATCTTATATTTACCTCATGGTAATACACTTACCAACTAATGAACATCACAAAGTATATTACAGCAATTGTAATTGTCATGTGCTAAATAAACAAACCTTATGGGTATGGTGTGTTTGCTATAAGATATTCTCCAAATCATTACTTAAATTTTATGTGGGTAAGCAGTAACTAAAGTGTCTAGTTTAAAACTAATTTTATGTGAAATAAAACTAGTTTTATTTGAAAGATAAGTTATCTGATTTTTGTAGAGGTAGTACAGTGGTCCCTTCCTTGGGCTTGAGTTTTCCACTAACTGTATTGTCACTTAAATTGTTTTGTTTGGACAAGTTTAAAGGCTTTTATCTAATAAAGCTGTTCTTAGAAGGGTATCATAAAAGCAGAAAGTCAGCACTGTTACGTTACAATTTGTGTATTTTCTTTTATGTAATGTCATATCAAGCTCTGTCATCTCTCAACAGATGATGACTTTGATCAGTTTGATAAGCCTGGTGCAGAAAGATCTTGGAGAAGAAGAACTGGAGATGATGACTGGGACAGGTAAGACTTTTTCATTTTGAGATGCTTTGTGTGGAATTCAATTTGTTCTTTTGAGTTCTTGGCTATTTTAAAAAGATGCACATTCTGATAATTTCATTACTCTTTGGCATTTGCATGTTATATACTTTGTTGTGTGGAACATATACCTGCCATAAAGAGCTTAAGGTTCATAAATATTAACAAGCATAATATAATGTAAAACATAGCATACAATGTTGTCAGGGGAAGTTTACTTTTCCAATCCACCTGCTAACTAAAATGTAGCCTTTAAAACTAGATCGTTCTTCAGAGATACTTGATAAGATGCATGCAAAAAACTAATCATATTGATGAGGTATTGTGGAAGCTACCTGCATTTCACGGGTATGGAAGCGACCTGCAGTTCGCAGGGCCAAAACACAAACTAGCTGAACTTTGCCTTCATTGTGGGAGTAAAATTTAAAAAATATTTGTGAACACCGACTGGCATTGGGCACCAGCAAGCAGGGGGCACCTTAGGAGTCTTCATTGAGCCATTGATCTTTAGCATGTTCAAGAGATAAGGTGCCATTTTCTTCCTCTTTTTCCTAAAACAGATTCTGTTTCCAAGCATTCCAGGCATTCAGAGTTGTTAAATAAAGAAAGATGAGGAGAGACGCTTACACACTCGTTCCATAAAGATAATTGGTTGAGGCAAAGTAGTTTAGAAATTTTAGAAGTCTTCAAGGAAGAACCATTGCTGACACGCTGCCTCTTCCTCCTCTTACCCATAGTAACAATCCATGTCCAATCCGATGTAATTCTCAGCAAATAAAAGCTATAAACATAAATACTGTATTAGTAGAAATAACTAATTAAAAAAGTCAGCACAGTGTTCTATAAAATATCTCAATTGGAGAGGGGTAGCCTCCTACTTTATTAAAATTTACAATTTAGTGGGAGCTCTGGCAACTAGACACCATCTGGCAGACAGCCATCTTGGATTTCTCCCCTGCATTGGGCACTTGCTGGGCATCTTGCACTAACAGGCATCATTGGGCACCAAGCACCACCAGAAGTTGCGGGCACCAGTGGTCATTGCCAGGTAACAGCAGGTAGTGGGCACTACTGGGCGTCAGGCATCCTTACTAGGCACCACTGGACATCAGGCACCATAGGACACCAAGCACCACTGGACACTAAATTGGTTCTTAGTGGGTCCTTACATTACAGAAGGTATATGCTCTTCGAATTTCATGCTTCTAGGTGCCAGGATTTTGGCTGTGCATTAATGAATCAGTGAACTGGTGATGAATCATTGTACTTCATTGTTAAGTACAAGGCAAAAACAACTGGTACTCCTTTTCAAGCCCTTAAGTTTTGAATTTTCAAAAATCAGTTCTTAGTGGATGCATCACCCCCACCATACACATCATCCCCTCTTGCACATCAACCCCCCTCACCCTTTGGGCATCCCTAGCAGGCAGGTGCAGGATTTGGGGCTGGGCATTGATAAGTCTTCAATGTTAATTATAGGCCAAAATACTTTGCACCCCTTTTCAGCCCCCTAGTGGTTAAATTTCTAGAAATTCGTTCTTGGTGGGTACCCCCCCCCCCCCCCCGCACAGAAGGAATGCGCTTCCCGAATTTTATACCTCTAGATCCAGACGTTAGGGCAGAGCGTCCCACAGTCAGGGATTCTTCAGTGTAAAGTATAGGGAGGAAAATGTGTTGCATCCCTTTTCACCCCCTTTCAGTTGGAATTCCCCAAAACCGGTTCTTAGTAGGTGCCTTCATCACAGAAGGAACACCCTCCCAAAATTTTATGCTTCCAGGTCCAGCAGTTTTGGCTGGGCATTGATGAGTGAGTGACTTCCCAATTTTATATATATGATGATGAAGTATGTTTTTTTTTTTGTGGGGGGGGGAGTCTGCTATATGAGACATTTAAACAATTTTCAGTGTTCAAATTTTGCCAGAATTGGTTCTTGGTTGCCTTAACTGGCCAGAAGGGTCTATTATATTTAACTGGCATACTTCAATCTTTCACATGCTAAGAATTCATTTGTAGTCATGAAATGCCTCGGAGGACACAGGCTCAGAGGTGTTGGGAAACTAGGTTGTAAGAAAGAACCTCCTTTCTCATATTCTTCCCTGTCTCCCTTTTTAATTTGGGAGGGATGCCAAAGGAAATTTTTTAGTTCTCTGTGCATAGTTCTTTGATTCAAACAAATGTTTAACACTGGGTTAATTGGTTAAGGAAATTCTTCCAATTTCAGAACCCAGTTTGTTACTTGATTTAAATTAAACCAGCCGTCCACCAGCACCTGTTCAGTCTCTCCTGATAGACCAGTCTATGCTATGTCTACTCTGAAGTGAGCCAATTACTCACTGGGGCTCATTCATGAGTCAGTGGGTCTCATTCTTATGTTAGGATGTAGTGGAAAGAAGCCTGAGAGTCTTAGCCTTGCATATCTACTCTAAAGTGAGCCCTGCTACAATCTGTGGGGCTCACTCCTGTGTAAAGGGGGTAAAGGAAAGGCGCTTGAAAGACCTAGCCTTTCATGTCTACTCTTCTTAGGCCTTGAGGTAGCAGCTGGCAGAGCTGGTTTTTTCTCAACCAGTACACTACTGTAGGTGCTGGTGAATTCCACGACTCCCTGACAATTGATTTCCACTGACTGCAGTCCATGGAGATTTGCTTTGCCTAGTCTATTGTCTGTCGCTGTCTCTTTCTATCATTTGTGACTTGTTTCACCCCAGGTTTCTTTGGACTTTCCAATCAGTTGGTCTTCTCACCATAAGAACCCTTTTTGTAGCCTGCTGGTGTCAATTTGGCAAACATGCCATATTCATCTTAAGTCTGCGCTTTTGTACCTGCTCTTCAACTGTCTGTTGTTGGTTGCACCTTGTTCTAATGGTATTGTTTGAAATGCCGTCATGTACAAATATACAGTTTAAACCTGAATTGTTTCTGTTGGGTATGACGGAAGGATATGTGAAGAAAGCGGCTGAGCCCTTATTTTGTCATATGATAAGTGCCGCCAGAATTTTATATGCACAGTACTGGAAAAGGGAGGACATACCAACATTAGATGAAAGGTGGTTGAAAGTAAGAAATTATGCTGAAATGGAAAAACTTACTATTGTGAGAAAAATCAACAAAATTGTTTAGAAATAATTGAAAACCGTTCTATTGATTTTTTTACAGGAGAAAGATAAAAATTATTTGGTAACTGTTGGATTTGAAGACTAATGTAATGGAACTTATAAATGTGGAATTGACTGTAAATAAGATATAGAGATTGTCAAAAAGAAAACTTTAATATTAACGCTCCATTTAAGTTAGTATATAATGAACTATGTATTTATGTATTTATTGTTTGTTGATTATAAGAAATAAAAAAGTATATACAAGAAATGCGGTCATGTAAAGATATCTGAGGGATCTCTCTTAAGTAAGCAGCACATTTGAAATACTTCAAGCAAGTTCATGTCTGACTTGAGAATGGCCTAGCTTTCTCACCCATATAGGGGTATTGGTAAAATTTGAGTTCTAAATATAGTGATGCCTCACATAAAGAGCTTAATTCGTTCTGGAGGCATGCTCTTTAGGTGAAACGCTCTTTAAGTGCAGTAGATTTTTCCATAAGAAATAATGGAAACTCAGACGATTGGTTCCACAACCCCCAAAATATTCATATAAAAATATTAACTGGATGTAAAAATGATGACAAAACACTGGAATTGAATTCAAAACATGCATTCAATGTGCATGAGCCTATGAAGTCTACTTAGGCTGCAATCCTAAAGACACTTTCCTAGGAGTAAACCCCATTTATCACAATGGGGCTTACTTCTGAGTACACATAATTAGGAGACTGCAATGAAAGACACTTTCCTGGGAGGCTTACCTGGGCTGCTGCTGGAGGTTCAAGGTGGTCAGTGGGGGCAGTTAGGGGCAGCTGCCTCTGGCACCTCCAGGCAACCGCCCCCAAGTTGGGGGCAGTTAGAGGCAGTAGCACTGGCCGGCAGCCCTTTTAAAGAACCTCCATGTGGAGTGTCAGGGCTGCATAGCATGCGTGCCCATAGTGTGCTTGCTTGTTAAGTGAAGCAGAACTTGTTATGTGAAGCAAGATTTCTTGGAAATTTTTGCTCTTTATGTGAAACGCTTGTTAAGCGAGGTACCACTGTAGGCGCGTTTTTGTTTTGACTGTGATCTTGGTTTTCTTTCAAAGAGACCACTTTCATGAAGTAAATGCAGCTGCTGCGTAGCCAATTCTACTGTGGATTTCATTGGTAGAAGCCAGTTTCTCTTCCTGCTATACTGGACCAAGATATTTAAATTCTTGCACACGCTGTATCGTGGCTGTATCCAGTTGGATACAAACTTGGGACCCATCAATTGTAATCACTTTGGTCTTTTGAGTGTGTATTTTTAGGCCAGAAGAGTTGGCAATTCAGGCAACACAATTGAGGATATTTGTTGCCTCCAAGTCTGTATTTGCAAATAATGATGCTGTCATCAGTGAATATCAGGTCTGTGAGGAAACTTTTCAAGCCATACTGTACTTTGTGTTGGTTTTCCAAAAACTTTTTTGCATTATTGCTTTGATTACCCATATTGAAGAGCAAGGGGGAGGTGACATCGCCACAGAGATCTCCAGTTTGAATTGAGAACTGTGAGGACAGTTCATTCCTGATAAGCACCTTGCTTGTTATTCCACTGTATGAATGTTATTATTAGAATAACTGTATGAATGTTATTATTAGAATTATATCGCTGAATAATTTTCAGTTGTATGTGCTTATTTTTTAGTGTTCTCCAAAGAGCTTGCTGATTAATGCTATCAAAAGCAGACTTGAAAACAGTGAACACAATGATGGTTCTTTTTCCACATTGAAACTTTCTTCTAACAGCTGGTGGATAGTATCTGGCTTATGCTGCTGCAGTGTGGCCTGAAACTAGCTTGTTGTTCTTGACTTGTTTTCTCTTGATGATTCAGAAGACTTGACTGTATGATTTTCATAAATACTTTACCAAGGACTGATTGCAGGCTAATTCCATAATAAGTTCATCCAGCCATATTATAATTAGTGTGTAAGGGGCAATGGAAAGGAGCCTGAGAAACCTAGTCTTGAATGTCTACTTTAAAGTAAGAATGTCTACTTTAAAGTTAGTGGGGCTCATTTCTATGTCAGGAGGGAAGATTGCAGACTGAGAGACTAGCCCTACAGTCCAGAGTAACTATGGAAGCACATAAGAGACATTACATGTACCTGTAGTTACTGCACCACCTAGTGAAAACCTATGGGAAATTCATATTGCAATCCAGAGCAAATTGTTCTTACACCAGAGCAAGGACTCCCCGTAGTTACTTTGGATTGCGCCCTAAGTGCAGGTTAATGTCTATATTTTTCTTTATATATTGTATTATCTTTATTATTTTGTATTATATTACAATATTGTAATCATTTTTATATGAATATTTTTGGGTTGTGGAACAAATCGTCCTGGTTTCCATTATTTTTGGGGGGGGAGGATTTTGTGTTTTTGATTATAAGCTTGCTTCTGGAATGAAATATACTCATAAACCAAGGTTCCACTGTACTATGTTCCTGTAATCTTCCATGCAAGTTATGTTAAGTGCAGATTAGGAGCCTTTCTTTGCTCATGCTGTGTTCACAATGTAGTATGCTGAAAAGGTTTCCTACCATCTGCTAGAAGAGATTTATGTTGTAGTAAGTAGTTTATCCTGTGAGGAGTTATGGCAAGCATCAACTTGCTATATGCAAGTACTATAGTAACAGCAGGCAAAAATGATAAGGAGGATTCAGAACTAAAGGTGTGAAAAGTGGGAAACACTCTTTAGAAGTCAATGTGAATGTGAAAGTTTTATTCTGCCTCTTCATGTCTTGGTCCATAGCGGTTACAGACATAGCTGGTTCAGGCCCAATTTAAGGTACAGTGATGCCTCACGTAACAAATTTAATTCGTTTTGGAGGCATGTTTGTTATGTGAAACGTTCTTTACGTGAAGTGGATTTTCCCATAGGAAATAATGGGAACTCAGACGATTGGTTCCATAACCCCCAAAATATTCATATAAAAATATTAACTGGATGTAAAAATGATGACAGAACATTGGGATTGAATTCAAAACAAGCATTCAATGTGCATGATCTTATGAAGCCTACTTAGGCTGCAGTCCTAAAGACACTTTCCTGGGAGTAAGACTCATTTAACACAATGGGGCTTACTTCTGAGTAGACATGGTTAGGAGGCTGCAATCCAAGACACCTTCAATGTCCCCCCTTTCTCCTTCTCTTCATCTTGAGCCTCTCTCTCCCCTGCTCTCTTCTGGCTAGCCCTGAGCCGCTTCCCTCTTCTCCACTGCTCTTTTCTCCCTCTGCCCAGCAGACGCCCGGCCACAGGAGGAACAGCGTGGAAGTGTTGCTTTCGCTATGGGCAGGTGTGCTAGGCTGCCCTGAAGCTTTTTAAATAGGCTGCCAGCCAGCACGTCTGCCCCAACTGCCAACGAATGTGTTCTTTACGTGAAGCACAGTTTATGTGAAGCAGAATCCTAGATAAATTTTTGTTTGTTACATGAAACATACTTTACGTGAGGCATTCTTTACGTGAGGCGCAACTGTACTTGGGTTTTACCTTTAAAGCTCTAGTTGGCTAAGGTTCAAGATATTGGAAAATTGTCTTTTCCTGTACAAATTGACCCTTCCCCAGAGGTAAACAGAGGAGGCCCTGCTGGACACATATGGCACAGGCCAGATTGATTGCATTGAGGAGCATGGCCTGCTCTGTGGAACTCCCTCCCAATTGGAAGAACTACCTCCCCCTTGTTAGCCTTCTAACAATGACTGGAGACTTTCCTTTTGTACCTAGCTTCCTTTTTTTAATGATGTGCCTTGAGATTTATGTGGTTGTATTTTGTTTTAATTTTTTTAAAAATTGTATTAGCTTTATGGTAATTGCATTTTGATTTCTTTCCTATTTTGGTACTGTACTTTTTCTATGTTATAATGTTCTTTGTAATTGCATGCCAATAAAGGTATTGAAATTGAAATTCTATGTTATATGCTTTGTTGAGCACTCTTTATTCAGAGGAAAGGTATATAAATTAAATATGAATAAATGTACTTGTGTCACACATTCTTTTGAGTAATTGTGCATGGTCTTTCAGGCCTATCTGTAGAGATACTGGCTGTGTTTTGAAGGACTTCGTTTTAGTGTTTCGAAGCTGAATAAATTTTTACCTCTTTCTATGTATTATATATATATATATATATATTTGTTATGATAATGTATTCATGGGCTTTAACTAATTCTCCATATGTGAAATACCTTGGTTTTCTTTTAGTGAACTGGATGATGATTTGCTTGGAGAAGATTTGCTGACTGGCAAAAAGGTAACTAGCAAACCTTTTAAATATACTTGCAAAGCACTTGGGATGTACCAGTAGGCCTCCGTCAGTCTTGAAAGACTATGGTATCGTGCTCGGCACTGCATACGCTGCATGTGAAGCACGAAAGCCTGGGTTGGATTGTTATGGAGGATAGGCTGTTACCCAAGCAGCATATCTCCTCTCTCCACGCCACTGAATTAGTCCAGAGAAAGGCAGAGCCAATACTATTGGATCCAGCTGGCATTGCAGAGCTGGGCTAAGGACAAGAGCTCACCCTGTCTTGTGGGGCCGACCCAGGTCTTGAACCCTGGTCTGCTGGTTAACAGGCACAGCGTCTTAACCGCTTGTGCCGCCCACAGCCCTTGTGGATGTACCAGTATAACATAAATGTTAGTTATATGCTGCCTTCAACTTTAAAGTGGCTCACAGAAGCATTAAGACAAGAAATGATCAAATACTTAAACTCAGAAATGATAAAACAGGTTAATAGAAAAGTAGCACCAAATACTAGCTTTATATACATAAATGTCTCTTCAGATTACCTTGGTCCCAGGAGACGCAAGTTCATGTAGGAAGATGGTCCTTCATTATTAGCTTAACCCTGATAGTGCTTCTCAAATTGGGGTATCACAACATCCCTGCCTGAAAATCTTGGCCTCTGTCCCCTCTCTTAAAGGGAGGGGGGAATGCAGTGATGCAAACCTGAGAATTGTGTTGCTTTCAAGGGGCACAGGGGTTTTATTGCACTTATTAGAAACTGCAACAGGCTCCTAAGGGTACTAGGAGACCTGTGCAAGCTTCTTCAAGGCTTACCAACATGCAGAGAATATCAAAATAATCATTGTGACCCACCTTCGGTTTCATGTTTGCAAACTTTGATACTTTAGACCAGCAGCCTCAAAAGTTTTTGGCCTAAGGACCACATTATCTCTCTGACACTGTGTTGGGGGCCAGGAGGAATGAATTAATTTGCATTTCTAATTTGAATAAGTCTACATAACTTTTCATAAATTAATGCATTAGAGACAGAATTTATATGAGTGAAATTAATTTATTCATAATAAAAATGCTATTTATAATACCAATGTACATGAAAACTATAATACATGCATATGTGCAGTCCTGGATTTCCCAAAATGTTGTTCATGAGAAACATCTGAACAAGGCTGTGTTACTGAACAAGGCCCATCATATTGTACTTTAGATGAGTGATTTCTTAGGGTGTTGACATTTGAACTTAACTTTGGTTAAGTTTTTTAAAACTGATTTTCACAGTCTCTGTGTAGCTCTCAGTTAAAATCAAGAGTTTTCTGTTATGTTCCTCCAATCAGTTGATTATGTACAGAATAAAACACAATGTTTTGACCAGTTTAATCATGAATAAAAACTCCTGTTTATTGATTATTTTGTTAAACTTCACACTACTTTGTTTGCAACTTTAAAAACATTGCATGTTGAGATTATTTTAAGATTATTTTTTTCTAATTAAACTTCAGACTCAGTCAGATATGTCAGATGAAGAACTGAATGATGATCTTCTACAGAGTGACAATGAAGAGGACCAACATTTCAGGTTTGTCTCTTTCATTAAAATCACTAATGTACCTGTTTTCTGAATTACTTATATGAATTCTGAAGCCTCTTGTATGAACATACCCTACAATCCAGAGTAACTACGGGAGCATGTAAGAGACATTACGTGTACGCTTAGTTACTGCACTACCTAGTGAAAACCTATGGGAAATTCATATTGCAATCCAGAGCAAATTGTTATTACACCGGAGCAAGGACTCCACGTAGTTACTCTGGATTGCACCCATAGTCCTCAGTGTTTGCACAGTGGTGTGTGAAAGATATTCAAGTGATACATGGCATAAGCTGTTTTTTTACTTTCATGGAAGAGGATGATTAAAATCAATTTTTAAAAATAAAAAGTGGCAGCTGAGTAGAGCTTTTTCTGGAATGCATTCTATAGTGCAGTATTTAATATGTCTGTCTTGAAATTTTTCAAAAGTCATATTTTTTTAAAGATAAATTATGATTGAATAAATCTTACTTAGGACAAATTAGTAGTGGTCATTGGTTCCAAGGTCCATGTTCTCTTTTGCATTGTTACCCCACACATTCCTTAAATATAGGTTGTTTGGATGAAAGGTGGTTTAGAAATTTAAAACAAACATGCCGTAGTTCTCAATGAGGTAGCTATGAAGGCTGGAAAACTGCTTCTTATTTTCTTTGTAAAATGGCCTATAACATATACACAATGCTTTTCTGTGATGTTGATAGAGTACTTCTCATTTTAAATGGAGTAAATTAATTTTCAAAAGCATTGGTTCCTTATAGAAAGTAAATTACCATTAGTTGTCAGGAACTTGCAGCAGTATCATAATGGAAAATGATGAGTAGCTTGCTTTGGGATAATTGAAAACAGACACAGAGTACAATCCTAACCATGTCAACTCAAAAGTAAGCCCCATTGCTCTAATTCTATGAATCTTTGTTACTCTGGAAATTTAAAATTGAATGTAGTTTCAATGTAAATTAAAGGTAAAATTAGATGTAGTTTCCTTGGTTACTTTGCAGAACCTTTTGTCAACCTAGAGTTTTTGACCATCTGATTAGTTTTGTTCCTCTGGTCAAATATTAGCAAAGTTTTAGGTATGAGTTTATGACTTTGTTATGGAATCAGTTTGATGTATGAGCTGTATTTTTACTAGTAAATTTAAAGCAGACCTCCGTCAGTCTTGAGAGACTATGGTATTGTGCTCGGTGCTGCATACGCTGCATGCGAAGCACGAAAGCCTGGGTTGGATTGTTGTGGAGGTTAGGCTGTTACCCAAGCAGCAAATCCCCCTCTCCACGCCACTGAATTAGTCCAATGGAAAGGCAGAGCCAATACGATTGGATCCATTTAGTGTCGCAGAGCTGGGCTAAGGACAGGAGCTCACCCTGTCTTGTGGGGCCGACCTGGGTCTCGAACCCTGGCCTGCTGGTTAACAGGCACAGCATCTTAACTGCTTGCGCCACCCACAGCCCGACTAGTAAATACAGAATCTGTATATTTGTATGCTAAACAAAATCAATCAATCTTATGGTTTAAATCTTACGGCTTAAATCTTATGCAACGAAATCTTATGCAACCAATCTTAAGGTTTAAAATTATAACTTTTAATTTTTAACACAGTACACAGGATATTTCTATTAGTCTTAATGCTGCTTCTACAATGGTTACATCCTTTGAACTCTCGGGAAGTGCTAACGATCCATCTATTGAACAAGATTCTGAATATGAACAAGGGGAGGATGAATTGTCTTATGACAAATCAGAAGTGCCTGAAGAGTATGCTGAAGAATACACAGAAGGACAGTATGAAGGCCAGGAGGCTGAACTGACAGAAGACCAAATAGAATATGGGGAAGATCAAGGAGAGGAAGAGATTTATAATGATGAAGTACTAGATCTTGAAATCAATGAACCGCTAGATGAATTTCCAGTGAGTTTCTTCCTATTGTATTTTCTGAGATAACATTGCTTTGCGTGCCTAGGTTTTTAGACTGATTTGAAATCTGTTTACCTCCCTAGGGATAGGGGATGAATTAGACCTATTATCACTGTCTGCCAGTTTCTTTATCTAGGCTGTGACAAAGTTTGTGTTGACAGCTTGTTTGGCTGTAGGTAATGCTCCTTTGTCATTCTGGAAGGCAGTTTAGAATCATGACCTTGAGGGTTGTATCCTTAAGGAAGAAAACAGCTTTGTGTGGTGGGGAGACACTGCCAATTGTTAGAAGTATTTAATGCAAAAGCTTTTATCCAGGCTTTAGACGAGATCTGATAAAGTCCTTCGAAGGTGAAAAGATTATTGACCTGCTAAAGACATCTTTAAGGTGCTAATATTCCAAAGTGATTGATGTCCTGCTCATTCATCCCCCACTCTTTTTTTGTAACTGAGAACTGTCTAAATGTGAATAAAGAGATTGCAGGTTCATTTAGAACATGCCATATGCATAAATTGTTTTTATTTAAGTGGATCACAAAGAGCTTTCTCCTCTACTATACTTGTACTATCTCTTGTTCAAAACATTCCTTAGGGAAAATTTAACTGTTGACATCTTATTGATAGCAGTTTATTGTCAATTTTGCGTCAAAATACACTTAGTATACACTGCAGTA
This sequence comes from Cryptoblepharus egeriae, assembly GCA_030015325.1. Taxonomy (NCBI): domain Eukaryota; kingdom Metazoa; phylum Chordata; class Lepidosauria; order Squamata; family Scincidae; genus Cryptoblepharus; species Cryptoblepharus egeriae. The sequence goes on from JAREYC010000004.1 coordinate 8,189,559, forward strand.
TTATGCAAGTTGATTAGGATTGCTAGAAGTTGCTCTTTTGGGCTGATCAGTTATGATAATTAAAACACCTTTACTGACAAAAGTATTGATGTTTATATTGGTCGAGTAATAATTTTGAATTAACCAGATCTCCAAAACTGGAAAAAAATATGATAAGTCTTGAGAAACTGACGTTAGCTTTTTTGCTGATATTGGTAAATTGCAAATATTTTTAATAATACTAATTTAATGGATTGAGTTTCTGGAAGTAACATATGCATGGCTACTATTTAATTACTTTAGAGTCAGAACCTGTTACATATTACCTGAAGCCAGTGCAAAAATAATGTGCCTGGTATTCATCATGATTAAGACATCAAGAACAAGCTTGCATGTTTCTTCATTATCATGTCCAGATTCCCACTATATGCCCTCTGTAAGGTTTAGCCACAGTTAATTGTTACGTCAGCACCACAGTTACACTTTACAGAAGCTAACCATTCTCATGCTGTAATGAAGAGAGAATACTGGTTAAACACCAGTGTTGATGTAGTTGTTAAGGCTGGTTTAGAAAGTAGCTGGTTTAGAAAGTTGCTAAGGCTGGTTTAGAAAGTGGAGTCTGCTGCAAATAACTTAGGGCCCAATCCAGTTTACCAGCATTGATGCAGCTACATGGCAATCCCAAAGTAAGAGAAAGCAAATCCTTTGCTTTGATTATTCTTTCTGGACTGCCTCCCCAGTGCACACCTCATTTTCCTGACTGCCTCAGTGCTGGTAAGCTGGAGAGTATTGTATCCTCAGTCATTAAGGAATTAGGGGCATTACGTTTGTGCTGGTCTGTAATGAACAAACAGTAATAACAAGTTTACTTATAACAAACATTTCCCATATAATTCAGGATGAAGATTATATGCAGTCCTATAGTGAGCAGCAAGCAATGGAACAACAACAAGAATATGTGGCTGAGGAAGAATTGGAAGAGGTTGCTGAGAGTCAGACACCTCCTAATGAGTCTGAGGAGGTACTTCAGGATACTTGGATAATGTTAAAGACAACATATAGCTTGTCATTTGGCAATGGCTTCCAAACTGCTTTGTGGCACAGTGGCAAGCTCACAGGGTGTTGTGGGATGTCTCCGGTGACCTCTACTTCTTGGCTCTTCTGGAGATTGTCTTCTTGGATTATATGATATTTCATGAGAATTGCTTAATCCAAGATGGTAGCACCTAAGAGAGCTGGGAAGAAGAGACTGAAGAAGAAGGTTATCTTGACCATTTGGGATTGGATGTGAAGAAATGACAAAAAATGACAAATGCAGTTCTTAGTATGCAGTCAATATTTTTTTTATCTAGAGTAGGGATCAAAAATATTACATGACTTTGAATTAACTTTGCATTCTGAAACATAAACCTTTGTATAAGTCAGAAGTTTTGAGTCTGTATTCACTGTGGGGGAGAGCCTCAAGATAATGCACATCATGCTGCTTTTTCTTTATTGCTTCTTCGCACTCACTTTTTTGCCTTCTTGCAGTCTCCTCCCACTCTTGTACTTCTGCAAAGCCCTCCTTAGTTACGGCCAGGGATAGCATCATCTTCCTATATTTGAATTTTGGTTTTATTTAAGCCACGTATTGTTGGTTGATAATTAACTCTGGTATAAATATGCATTATGAGTTTGTGACAAAGGGGTGGTTGGAATATGAATCTTTTTTCCTTGAAACAAGATAGGAAATCTGAATTATTTCCTCTTCTCTTCTACTTGCACACTTTATGCTGAACAAGTGAAATAGTGCTGATGCAATATAGTGCATCTGCTTCCCTTGACTTGAAATTTTAAGTTAAAAGTACCATAGTTGTTCACCTATGATTATTAACTCTCACCTTTTCTAGCCAAATTTAGGGCACAGTCTTAATCATGTCTACTCAGAAGTAAGCACCATTGGGGTCAATGGGACTTACTCATGGAAAAGTGTTTCGGATTGCAGCCATAGGGCACAATCCAGAAGTGCATTTGGGTTACCCTGTCTCTCACTGGGCTATCCCAACTGCAAGATGCTCCATCCTAGTTACTCTAGAAAATGCTTGGGCAGAGTAAGGCAACATAGGCTGCCCCAAGACAGGTGGACCTGGGCTGCTCTTGCTGGGCCAGCCTAGGCAGTTCAGGAGAAGCATGTTGAGGGTATTTTTAGCATTGCCTAGGTCAGAGCAGTTTCTCTGTATCCAGAGCCTGTTTCCAGGGCAGAAATGCCCTCCTCCTGCTCCTCAGGAGCATGTATAGTAATGAGTAGACCCATAAGGGTCCATGATAAGGCCCAAGTAAAAATGGCAGTGTTCACTTTGGGTTCTTGGCCCAAAGTTCTTGGCCCAAAAATCTGAGTTCTTGGCCAGCCTATCTGCAACCCCTGTCTCTCAATCTCAGGATATGGAACATCTATGGCAGCCCACTAACCTGAGGATACAGCAGGCCACTCCAAGCATCCACCCTCCATGAGAGGTATTGGCTGTACTGCATTCTCATGCTGCAGCTATTACTAGTTGTCAGGAACTTTTGGGCTTTCTTATAAGCAGCTGTGCATTACAGTCACCAGTAGACATTTTTAAAGGTTCAACGGCTCATTAGATTTGATTAAATATGGTTATCTCTCTTTTTAAAAATTGAATCAGTGCATGGCTGAAGGAAAACTAATGTATTTTTCAGGACAGTGATATTGTGCCATTAGTTTATTTTTACCTTTTTGTCTAGAGGACTTGATTTATTGCCTAGTGTTGATCTCTAGGTTCATCTCTCTAGGGTGACTTCTTATAGTTTTATTCTGCTACTCAGAATCTTGGTATGTATTCTTATCTGTAGCCTAACAACATTGTTAGCCATCTGTTTGGAAAGTACTTCTGATTTTTAACCATACGTTACTACGTTAGTGACATGTGCATTCATGTACTCTCAAAGTAGTCTTAACCAGCCTTCTGGAGAATCATAAATAGGCCTTCTACAGAGTTATCCATAGATGGCTCTCTACCTCTAGTTCATTATATTCCTCATGGGTTTTTGAAGAAACAGAGGCAAAGAAATGAAGCTCTTAAGCACCACAGCCAAACCCCCAATAAAAATGCTCTGTGTTACATATCACAAGAATTCTGACATTTGACACTTCAAGACTTTTGGATAAACAGACATCTTTCCAGCAGATGGAGACAGGAAATATGGAGTGACTTAGGGCAGCCGTCCATGAGAAGACCAATTATCACTTGAGCAATAAGTTCATTTTTGTCTGACGCACTTATTTTCTTTTCCTCTTCTGCAAGAGACTATCTGCCACTCTGAGCTTTCACTGCCAACAGTTGACGCAGGGATTATATTATTCTTTTGGATTTCAGGTTTTTCATCCTGGTTCTCAGTTTCTTTTAAACTAGGAAGTTGGAGCTTTAGCTAGATTGTTTGACAGGCAGTTAGTTTTTTTCCTCTGTGATCTTGGTAAGAGGGAAGCTACCCAAACTCATCAATAAGGTTTGTTAATATTTTGCAGGGAATCCATTTGGTTCAGTTGATACATAGAGCCTGTGGTCACCTTTGTTTTGTTAAGCATGTAGGCAGTATTTCTTATATTTTAGAACACTGAAGTCATATTGCAGTTGATGGAAATGGAATTTCAGGCACTTGAAAAGCACCTTTGAAGGTTAACGTAGCTTAAACTGATATTTCAAATATTTGTAACAGGTTTATTCATGTAATAGTAGAATGTAAACTATAAATAATATAGAGTGATCTTTTACCATTTGTGCAATGTCTGTTGCAAGTAAAATACAAAACCAGGATTGCTTAGTTGGGCAACAGCAGGTGGTAACTTTACTGCTCTCTGGTCCTTACTTGTAAACTTGGAATGGAGTATACACTTCTGTGTGCTTTAAACTCTTCCCATCAAGCAGTTATTATATCTAACTACTATGTTGCAAACCTTATTCGTTCTGTTGTATTTTATAGACAGTTATTGAAAATCTGGAGCTTCAAGAAGAAACCAAAGAGGAGTCTGAAGAGGAAGAGGAGGATGATCAGGAGTCAGGAAGATTACGCTTTAAAACTGAACGAAAAGAAGGAACAATCATTAGGCTTTCAGATGTAACAAGAGAACGAAGAAACATTCCCGAAACGTTGGGTAAGTTCTTTGTGGGTGGGGAGGGAAAGAAGCATTAAGTACAGCCAGTGTTTATTCCTCTTGCAAACAAAGAAATCATTTGTAAACAATGCATACAATTCTGCTAACTGGGGAAGAGTTATTTTTCACATAGATGTTCATCTTTTATTTAGCAGGGGAAGTGTAAAAGGTACTCCTCACACCTGCAGTATCTTCTCTAGTGGTTTCTGCTGGTATTCTTTGACACCTTGGGGCACAATCCAGAGTAACTACGGGGAGTCCTTGCCTCCTGTGTAAGAACAATTTAATCTGGATTGCAATATGAATTTCCCATAGGTTTTCACTAGGCTGTAACTACATTGATGTAAATGTGTCTTACGTGCTCCCGTAGATACTCTGGATTGTAGGGCTTGTTAGATCGTGAGCCTTTTTGGGACGGAAGCCATTAGTTATATTTTCTGTAAACTGCTTTGTGAACTTTTTGTTGAAAAGCAGTATATAAATACTGTTGATTATTTTTTTCATTGAGTATTATAAGTAAAAACTTACATCAAGGAAAAGCAACACAATCTGTGTTTGCAAATTGAGCTGTAGTCAGTTTTCATAGTTTCCCAGACCTTTGCGTTTATATATCTATTCTTTGTACCAACCTTGTAATTCACATTTTAAATGTTAGTTGAAAGTATAACTCAATCAGAAATCCATTACTGGCTCCATTACTGGTTTATTTGGATTAACAAGTCCTATCTATGTTTTATTTGTAGGGACCTGCAAAAGGTGAGGTTATTTTTCCTGACAATGGGGTATTGTAGTGTTAGGAAATTAGGATAAAATTGTGAATCGTTAAGAAGGTTTGAATAATACATAATCCAGTTTAAAAAATGCATGATTTGCCTGAGTAGGTTGCCTATATTTCCAAGGAAATCCATACCACGCTATCTTTATCAACTGCAGATTTTCAATTTTTATCTCTTCCCAGCCAAACATAAGTCACAAATATTTTATAAAGCTAAATAAATTGTTTCCTGTCCCAGAAGAATTGGTCTAAAAGAGATGTTGAATAAATGTCAAATGCTCCTGTGAAAGTTGCTAAGCTGGAGTGAGGCTCTTCCCCAGTTATCTGTAAGACTACCACCACCTGCAATCTTAACCACCAGTTGGTCGGCCTAAGCCTGTGCTGACCTGGGGGATGTCACAAAATTGCCATCAGACACTTCTGTGACACTCCTGCGGGAGGGTTTGGCCGGTGCACAGACATGTGCTTGCCTCCCTACATCACCACAGGAACACAAAGACTGATGGGTTGTGCTGGCCTAGGTTAGGATTGATGCCTACTCAATGTTTTAATACCTACAAAAACCTTAAATTGTCTTTCAGCTTTCCCATGAATAGCTTAACATTAGGTGCTGCTGTATTTATTTTATTAGGGTTATTTTATAAGTCATACTGTATTTAAGTACAATATTTTTCTTAACAAAAAGCAGTAGTACATGATGAATTGTATGAAAAAACAATTTTATGATTTTCTGATGTTGATTTTAAGGTGAGATCTTCTGAAGTTGGTGAATGAGAAGTGTATGGGGAAAGCCACACCTGGCTCATCAATTGTGAATTTTAAGGCATTTTTTCCCATTGTAAAAGCATAACCTCTAGTTATACCTTGATGTGTCTTGTCAGTTCCAGTTTGGGAACAAATGTATTCTCTTTTAGGGTGACGCATAATGTCAAACTTAACTTGGAGAATCCTTCTTTTTCTGGAAGGATTGGTTGATTAAAGATAGTAGCTGAAAGAAATCTTAGATTCATGTTGTCATTGTAGTAAGGTGGAACTGGTAAGTTTTCTTATGAATTATTTACATTAACAGTGTGTTGTCTTCAGAAGGTGCATGCCAACAAGGACCTTTTGAAATGCTCTCAGCTGTAAGATAAAGATCAAGAGATTGTGTGATTTGCGAACAGAATTTACTGGTATGAGCTGGTATGTACCAGAATTCATGCAATCTCAGGGTTCTGTCTCCTGCTGCATGTTACTGGCACCAGTCTGTCACACCACAGTCTGAATTATTTTATGAAAGTAACATATGAATTAGCAGATATGGAGCATGAAGAGACCTGTGACTGGCAAGCCCATAGGAGTTATATAGTTTACATGTTGAGTAGGTATCAGTTTTATTGTGCCGGAATTCTAAATCTCCCATATTTGTATGTTTTTGAAACATTTACTAAGCATATTATTTTTGTGTGTGTACCTTCTGTAGCATAAAATTTTTGTGTATCTTCTGTTATTTGGAAACAACTACCATATACCTGCCATCCATCTCTCTCCTCATCAGATCCAGGTGTGACAACACTGAAACTCTTAAATCCAGTGTCTGAGATTGGTGGTAGTTTGAATGTAGGTGTAGATTTAAACCAAAATGTAGATTTCAACCTAGTACAGATAAGATAGAATTTTGATGGAACCACAGGTGGTTTCCTTAGCAGAAGCAGCAGTGCTTAGAAATTTATTTAGCATATGGCAGACACATGGACTTAGGGTAAATCAGATGTTAATGTTCCATTGCCATGTACGTATTTTGAGAGCCAGGATTTCCACATTAATGTCTAACCTCCAACTGTTGCTAACTACCAATTCTTCAGTATCGTCTGGCTGACAATTGTTGCTAGTTCATGCTTTCATGCTATTCAGGGTGCACCATGAGGAGGTGAACTAGCATTAAACCCCAGTGTTTAGGGAGTTCAGTTATCTTGCTGACTGTGCCCTGTTAACAGTGTCACCAGCAGAAGTGGCACTGTAAGGGTGGTTTCTACATGATTATTGGACTGTCACAACTGCCACCCTTTCATCAGTGCTGCTTCTAGGAATGCATCACTTCAGAGCTGAGAACAGCTGATGGTGGTAGTAGGGGATTCCAGTTATCACATGGACTGGATAAGAACATGAGAGCCTCTGCTGAATCAGGACAAAGGCCCATCTAATACTTAGATCCAGTACCTATATCCAGGTGTCCTCCCCTGCATCTGGCATTTTGAGGTTTATGCACATGCACACATACACATCTCCATCATGGCTTGTAACCTGTGATGGTCCTTTCCTCTTGGAATTTGTCCAATCCATTCTTATAGGCATTGAGGCAAGATGCCATCACCACATCCTGAGGCAGTGAGTTCCATAGATTAATTACACTCGGTAAAGAAATATTTTATCTGTTCTAACTCTCTCAGCAGTCAGTTTAAGTGGATGTCCCCTACTTATAGTATTATGTGATATGGAAAAGAGCATCTCCCATCCACTCTATCCATCCCTTGCATAATTTTGTACATTTCAATCATGTCGCCCCTCAGGCATCTCTTTTCTAAACTGAAGAGCCCAAACGCTATAGCCTTTCTTCGTACTGAAGGTGTCCCAGACCATCAGTCATTTTGGTTGCTCTCCTCTGAACCTTTTCCATTGCCATCCTTTTTGAGATGTGGCCACCTGAACTGGACACAGTATTCCAAATGTGGCCTTACCATTACATAGGCATTGTAATATTTGTTGGTTGTGTAGCTCCAGTGGCTCAGAATGCCTTCTGACTTTCCTTCTCTTGATCGTCACATGTTTCCATGAAGAACCTTTGGAAAAACTCCTGAGTGTGACATATCCAGGAACTTCTCAGATGCGTTGATTTGTTGAAGCATGGACACTTCTCCTAAAACTCTAATCTTTGCCTGCAGCAATACAACCAACTTCCACTCGCTGCATTCATAGAACTTGAAGTCTTTAGGCAAAAAGACAAACACAGCAAATGTGCTGCAAGTCACCACAGCTGTAGTTTTAACTTCCATTCTCTTGAGTGTTGATGTTACCTTCCATGGTCCTGAAGAGGCTTCTCTCTGTTGTGTGTTTCTGTGGCAGTTCAATTAACCCTTTTCTAATGAGATCCTTTGGTAGTCTACCAGCATAAATTTTTTCGACTGAAAACATCCCCAGCTCCAGAAGCCCTTTATACTTTGGCTCTTAAAGCAGAATCCCCTTGCAGTGGTTCTCAATCTTCCTAACGCCGTGACTCCTTTGTAAGTTCCTCATGTTGTGGGGACCCAAACCATAAAATTATTTTCGTTGCTACTTTATAACTGTAATATTGCTACTGTTATGACTCGTAATGTAAATATCCGATATGCAGGATGTATTTTCACTGTTACAAATGAAATGTGTATTCTATGCACACATTGAACACAATGGGATTTATTTCAGAGTAGGCATGCATATGTTTGGGCCCTGAAGCTGCAATCCTAACCACATTTGCATGGGAGTAAAGGCCCTCCTGACTATAATAGGATTTATTTCAGAGTATGCATGCATAAGATTGGGCCCTGAGGCTGTCAGTCAGTCCCAGAGCACGTGCAGCTACAGCCGGAGGTCTGGCAAGCCCAACCTGGCACCCTGCACCAGGGGTCTTTAGGTGACCCCCAGTAAAGCTCTAGGCGACCCCAGAAGGGGTCCCGACCCCCACTTTGAGAAACGCTGACTTAGCGGTTCATGGAAAAGCTTGCAGTCTTAAAAGTGGTTAGGTTGATGAAGTGGCTCCACCAAACATTTCTTGAGTTTTATCTGAATTGTTCTTTCTTGGAAGAAGTTTTAAGGATATTAGGATTATATTAAAGACATAGAGTATATTGATGTGTACATACAGGTGAAATGGTAAACTAGTTAAATTGTGTTGTCTATGAAATGTAAACTTGTAGCATCTGGATTAGAATTGGGCAAAGAATTTTAGAGGAGTATGTTTTTATATCGATCTTTCAGTTAATTTTGGAACTTATGCCCAGGGTTTTCCTGTGATAAGCCTTGTCAACCCAGTCTCTTAAGAGAGCTGCAATAATTGATGTCCATTACGAGTCAACCAAATAGGAGTACAAAATGTAGAATAACTGACATTATAAATATTACCACCTTTCAGGACTGATTGTGCTTAACAGGAATTATGGGTCTAAAAATCAGACTTGGTTGTATAGCTACACTTCTTTACTTTAAAATCTAGACGTAAGTTGAGAAAACAGTTAAAAAAGAAATTAATATTTCATTTGAAATTACAGACATAATTTCCATCCTGTCATTTTTTGGTGACCTTTAGTGACAGCTTGTCTCTATTGGAGGAGAGCATTCTTACTTGCTGATTAAAGATGTCATTTGAAACCATTTTATTACCAAGGGTAGTGAAATTAATCTTGACACTTTGAGGCACTAGAAAAATAATTGCTGATTCACTGCATTATCCGTGTGTGAAATAATTTTACCATCAAGATTGGATCTGTGCTGGCAAAAATATGTTAAACATTTTTCCTCATGAAAAAGAGCTGAGGCATCTCTTGAACATTGTTTTTGGAACTGAAAGGAAACTCTTGGTTTGGAACAGTTCTAAGGAGGGTAGGCAGTGTTGTACATAGACATCATATCTATACTGTGCAAGTAATGATGGTCTTCAGATAGGCCTAAGCATGTGCCTGGGTGGTGGCACTGGTTTTCTTTCCTTTAAGCACAGGCCCTTGTACTTCATGGAATGCTACTCAGAAGCCTCACTTGGCCTTTGGGGCAGTTTTGAAGGATTCCTAGAGGATCTTTAGTAGGAACAGGGCAAACTTTGAATAGTAGACCACACAAAGACCTTTGGAGTCCATCCTTTGTTTTTGTGGAAATGGAAAACTTTTTCAGTGACTTAAATGTTTGAGTGCCAAACTCTTCCACACAATATCAGATTTGAGACTATAAGACAGACGGAAATCCACAAGTTATGAGGGGTGGTAGAGGTATATAGGCAAGAAATATGTGGAATAATTATGGGCAGTGAGGGTAGATAAATGGCAGCTAAATTCCAGAAATGAGTTTATTTGCATAGAGTTTATCTTTCTCATATTGTCCAAAGTAGTATTTTTCAGTGCATTTGATGCTTCACTTAACAAGGATGTCAGTTGCTTAAAGAGAAAACTACAAAGGCAGCAGTAACAGAATAATGTTAATAAGATTGTTAAATTCCTTAGAGAAAATACGTTTTGGATATGTTAGTTAATGCCAGTTTTGCCATATTAATTTCCGTTTAAACCTTTTAAGAAATGTACGCTGAGTGTAGGAATTTGTGTGGAATTTTTTAGCAGTTGTTATTAATGTGCCTGGAAGTTCACTATGTTGTCTGACAACCATGAATATATTTGAGAATCTGGAGCCTTAGTTGATGATAACATCTTGAAAATAAAAGTAAAAGTTAATCTATTGCGATCTGCTGTGTAACTAGGCAGTTGTGATAATAGGAAATAATTGAAGAAAGTATGCTTGAACTAGGTCAAATTAGTTTTCTTCAGATGTTTTATCCTCGCAAGAATTTCACTATACAGTGGTACCTTGTAAGACAGATGCTTTGTAAGACAAACTAAAATTTCTAAGGAATTCTGCCTTGTAAGGCAAACAGTACCTTGTAAGACAAGCAGCTATACAACAAAAATTTAGTTGTAAATGAATTGCATTGTGAGCAACAGCTAGAGATGATGGAGAAGATCTCATCTGCAGAGTAGGATGAAAATAAAGAGGAGGAATCCCTCACATCAAATGAGATTGAGGACAATTTTAAACACCGGGAAATTGTGCAAAATTTTATAGAAAAGCATCACCCAAATAAGGCTGTTGCAGTGTGAGCGACTAATCTGTTTAATGATGTCACATTTCCGTGAAATCATCAAAAGGAGACACAAGCAAGTGTCATTAGTAAGTTGCTCAAAAAGACATCAGTGACTCTTAGTGAAAATTAGTCATCATTGACCATAAAGGTTTTTCTTTTCTGTTTTACTGTACAGTATATTGTAGTGTTTTACAGAATTATGTTCTGTATTATATTACAGCGTTTTGAATTCAATTACAGTGTTTTGGTATCATTTTTACATACAGTTAATATTTTTATGTGAATATTTTTGGGTTGTGGAACCAATTGTCTTGAGTTTTCATTATTTCCTATGGGAAAATCCGCTTTGTATAAAGAACGCTTTGTAAGATAAACATGCTTCCAAAATGAATTATCCCTACAATCCAGAGTAACTATGGGAGCACGTAAGAGACATTATGTGTACCCGTAGTTACTGCACCACCTAGTGAAAACCTATGGGAAATTCATATTGCAATCCAGAGTAACTTGTTCTTACACCGGAGCAAGGACTCCCCGTAGTTATTCTGGATTGCGCCCTATGTTCATCTTACAAGGCACCATTATATATCACAATTCCAGGGCTATAATTTACCTGTGCTTGAGGCACTTTAAGGACAAAACAAGTATTCATGATAGAGGGAGTGATAAGATTAGATCTGTTTTGTCTGGGATCTCCTGAAGAATAAAAGAAACGGCTTTACAATAAAGTTGAAACAATAGTTTTCTGTGGAAACAATAGTTGAAATGATGCTGTTGTACAAATGCTTGTGAATTGGATCTGAAGAGTTGTTCTTTAATTGAAAAAGGAGGGGAAGCTCTCCTATTCCAAAAATCAGATTTATAAATTTCATGGTTGGGGGAATGTTGAAATATGTCCTCACCAAACCATAAGCATGAATTTCTGTTTCAAAATTTTCAGGGATACAATTAAAATTATTGCATTAATTTAAATAGATTGCATGCTGTAATAAGAGTGCATTCTGTATTATCAAAAGGGCTTAAATATTTGTATTATGGCCTTGATGACATCTGCCTAATTTGATAAAAAACCATATTTTTAACTTGGTTAAAAGTCTAAACCCATTTTTCTTGTTATGATAGAACTTTCTGCAGAAGCTAAAGCAGCATTATTTGAATTTGAAGAAAGAGAGAGGCAACTGAAACAGGGCCGTTATGGCTCAAGAAGAGGAGCGCGTCGAGGAGGGCCTTTAATGTGTCGTGGATTGGGAGAACAACGGAGAGACAATAATGAAAGAGGAAGAATGAAGGATCACAGGCCTGCATTGCTGGCTAACCAGGCAGCTGTTACGGTACCCTTAATTCTGTGATAGTGGTGAATTTAATATTTAAACAAGTCATGGAAAGTCAATCTGGCCCTATGCTATTTCTGAAGGTTTGTCTGAATAGTTAAATTATTGAGGGAGAACTTTTGGGCACATGCATACAAAAAAGCTAAGACACTGTTGGCAGCAAATCATAAAATACTTCACCTGTTTCATGGTCCTATCCTGAGTTCAGTGGTCCTGTGCCCATTTCTGATGGGGTGTTATAATCTGGAGCGCTTTTTAATGAGCTTTTTTACACACACATCTGACTTTCAGTGTAGCATGTCATGTAATGCAGATATCCACTTTTAGGGAAATGTGATGGGCAGCCCACTCTTAACTCGCACTGGAACAGGCGGGCCAGAAGACCCAGCCCCATATCCAGCATGGATACATTGTTATTGAATCCATAGATGTTTTCAGAGGGTGCCTCTTAATGTTCTTTTTGGGAGGGGATGTCATTTTTTGTATGTGAAGAATTTACAGTGGCTTTTCAGGGAAAGGAGTGTTGTTTTTTTCTTCAGGGCCATTCATATACAGATAATACAGTTTCAAGCAAATATGATTTTCTGCTTTGTTTCAGGCACATTCACAGAGGATATTTCCCCTTCAACAGCCTATTAGGAATCTGTTTCAGCAACAGCAGCAGCAGCAGTTGCAGGGTTTGTTGCCCATCCCCCCTCAGCATCATACACCAGCCCCTCCTCCTCAGGGGATTCATATGTCACCCCAGTTAGAAACGCCAAGAATGTTGATGAATCCTCCTCCGGTGACATCTCAGCAGCCCAAAAATATACACATAAATCCTCACTTCAAAGGGACTGTAGTGACACCTGTGCAAGGTGAGAGTTTGTTATGCAAGGTTTTGGTAATATCTTTATTAGCATCTCTAGTATTTCCTGAGTATGCACAGTGCTTTTTGTGTGTGTGTGTGTGTGTGTGTGTGTGTGTGTGTTTGTATTGTATTGTATATATTACCGTCACCATAATGTTGTCCTTTAAAACTTATCTCGGACTTCTGGTGGAGGAGGAGCCCAGCCCAGCTGCTGTAGTCAGAGCTCCGCATTCAATTTTAACTTTTTATATTTACTTTCCTCAATTTTTAATCTTCTTTCTTTATAATTGGCCCCTATCGTGCCTCGGTGGCTGACTACTGCTGCTAGCAAGATTTATTGTTGCCAAGTCTCCTCTCCAAGAGCCATTTGATCTTGAATTAAGTTTGTCTCCCTCCCCCCCACCTAATGAACCGCAAACGCCAGCTTTCCTCAGACAATTCTGACTCTGGATCACCCAAATTAAGTAAACAGAGTAAACAAAGCAAATTAGACAATTATCTTCGCAATTGCAAGAGAAACGGTCCCTCCTCCAGGAATCAGCCAGCCCTTAGCTTCACCCTCCACCCCTGCCGAGGATGCTATCCATCAGCAGCTGCCCATTGAAGATGCTGCCCAACAACATTTGTCCATTGATCTCTCTCGACTTTCACCATCCACTAGGTCCTTAATCAGGGCCTTGATTGATGACCAAGACCAAGTTCAAGATTCTCCTACTCCCACAGCATCTGGGCTAGCTGCAGTTTCTGCAGCTCTCTCCTCTCGGCAATTCAATCTTGTTGCAGGAGCCCTGAAACTAATTTCCCAGCATTTAGAATCCATCAAATTGCAACTTAAAGAGATCTCGACCAACTGCTTGGCCCATCTCCACCAGCAAGCTTCTTTGAACCACCAACCTGTTCCTTCTAAGCCCCGAAAGCTCCAAGCCCTTTCCTCCCCGATGGAAACCTCCACCTCTCCCCGGTTGGGGCTTTTCCCCATGCTGTCCCTCGATCCCAACAGTGCCGTTCTTCCATTATCCGCCATCAACGACATGCACCTAGATGGGCTTCTACTTGGCAAGCAAAAAAACACCTGTCTAACATATTGAAAATTGATTCATCCAGGATTGACCTACGCAAAGTGGACATATTGCCTTCTCCCCTATCACAGTCTCGAGTCATCTTGCATTTCAATTCAAGCTTTGTCCCTGGTCTGATATTTTCCCACATTTCTACTTTCAGAGATTTTGGTATCTTCCCGCAGAGACTCTTTAAAAACCCTGTCATATCCCATCTGTTGAGGTCTAAAGCTGACTGCCATTCAGCTCCAAAGGAGTCCCTAGTTCCACCTTCTATCCTAACAAGGGACGTTTTCGCATGTACAACCACTAAGGGCCGATCTCATATTGCCCAGGCCCCACTCTCCAATGAGTTTAGGGAGCTTCAGCCAGTCAATTCCTCTGTTTCCCCCCCTTCACGACAGCCTTAACTGACTCTTCCATCTGGGCCTAACAACCTTATAGTCACACAAGCCCAAGTAACTTCAGCTCCTGATTTTGTTCAGCCTTTCAACAAGAAACCACACCATGACGCCCTTCTGGACCATTTCAAGGCTGTCTCTACGCCTATGCAAGTCATTAATCTCCAGGATGTGGTCCCTCTGCCTGAACCTTCCTGTGAATCTCTCAAAGCCCAAACTCCCAGTGCATCTTTCAACGGCTGCATACTCACAGACAATAGTCTAAACACCGTGAGTCTGGACCACCCTACTTGACTAGCCACTCCAACTGCCCTCTCTTCTGTTCCGCAGAGTGCCCTGTTACCAACACTGCATCCTCATAATCACCTCAGGCTGGTCTCTTGAAATATCGCGGGCTGGAATAATAAGAGGTACGACAAGGAGTTCCTTGCCTTTATATCCTCCTTTGACATCATACTTCTCCAAGAAACCTGGTCTACGGCTCCAATCCACCTTGCCAATTTCCAAACCTTCCATCTTCCTGCCCGCAGACTAAACAAGACCGGCCGTGCACAAGCAGGTTTGGCAATCCTTATTAACCAGTGTTTTCCAGCAACCCTAGTGGAGGTGTCTTACAACTCCTGCAACCTACTAATTGTCCATCTAGCCATCCATCAGCGGTCGTATCTTATTATCAACACCTGTCTACCCCCTTGTCAAAAAAAGCCACAAAGGGAACTAGCCTGGTGCTTTCTTTCGGACCAATGCAATGCGGCACGCAGCATTTTTCCTAATGCCTCATTAATCCTGGGCGCTGATCTCAACGCCAGAGTTGGGGATGGGGTTGAGATTTTCTCCAAGCTAGCTGCTGACGACTGTGAGCCGTACATCTCCACTCACGGCATTCTCCAGAGAACCTCCAAAGACAAATTCTACAATGATGCTGGACTCTCCTTGGCCAATTTCAGCCTCCATTTCAACCTGATTTGGCTCAATGGCCTACGAGTTTTTCCTGGAGCCTCGGAATTCACCTTTGTCTCTCCAGTAGGCACTAGCATCATCGATTATGTTCTGATTTCAGCCTCACTTCTGCCGGTAGTTTCCAGCTTCAAAATCGACGATCTTAAACCCAGCGACCACCTCCCCCTCTGTGCCTCCTTCAACATTGGGGCGCTTTGCCCTGATGCAGCTCCCTGCCCTCAGCCCTGTTCCTCCAGCCTAGTCAAAATTAGATGGAATGCCACCACCTTTTCCATAGTCCATTCACTTTTGGACTCTCCGACTGGGAGGTCCTTTAGGGAACAAGTCACATCAAGCCCAGCACCAGACTCCATCCCGGCTGTCTATGCTTCCTTACTACAGTACATTTTTGCAAACCTCGCATCCTCAACAGGCGTTCCAGCTCGTAGGCCTAACCCCAAAAGCCCTGGCTGGTTTGAGCAGGACTGCCTACGTGCCAAGGCCCTAACAAGGTCCTGTTTTGGGATCTTCAGAGCCAGCAATCAGAGGGCTGACCTAAAAACCTATTTTGCAACCTTATCTGCCCTGAAAGACCTTCTACAGGCCAAACGCCTTGAGTTCATCAAAAGTCCTGGGATATTCTGATCCAAGCCACAGTTAATAACAACAACAAACTCTTCTGGAGCATTGTTTCAGAAGCTTCTTGCACGAGCTTGAGCAAGCCAGATCTCATCTCCATCTGTTCTTGGCGCCAGCATTTTTTAGACCAGTTTTTTGATCCAGCTATCACCAGCCAAAGATCCCCTGAGATTCCTTTCTCCAGTTACGAGCCTTGGCCAGATGTGACCAAAGACGAAATCCTCGATCTAATTTCAGCTCTCAAAACTGGAAAAGCTCCAGGACCAGACGCCATCCCTCCCAGCTTTCTCAAGGAAGACCCTGCTTTCTGGTCCTCCATCCTGGCACCCTTATTCTCTGCCATAAATGCAACCGGAGTTTTTCTCAAAGACTGGCCTTAGTGATTCCCATCTTTAAGAAGGGCGATGCGAACATTCCAGCCAATTACAGACCCATAAGCTTGATATCCATAATTGGCAAGCTGTACGCCAAAACATTGCTTCATCGACTTACCCAATGGACCTCACATTTCAATATCCTGGGCCAGGAACAGATTGGCTTTACGCAAGGGAAGTCCACTCTTGACCATGTTCTTGCTCTCCACCACCTAGCCCAGAAATACTCTATTCATCAGAAGTCCAAACTCTTTGTCGCTTTTCTTGATCTCAAGGGGGCATTTGACAACATTTCTAGGAATCTTCTCTGGTCCAAACTCGCTAGCATGGGTCTTGACCCCAAGTTGCTTGCCCTCATCCGCGGTCTCTATTCCAACACCTCCGTGCAAGTTAGATGTTCCCCAGAAGGATATCTAACTGAAGAATTCACCACCAACAAAGGTGTTAAACAAGGCTGCGTCCTGGCGCCCGCCCTATTCAACCTCTTCCTAAATGATCTGGCTCCTCTTCTCGCTGCTGTCGACGGCCATCCTCCTAAGCTGAAGGACCTGCCAGTCCCAATCCTTCTGTATGCGGACGACGCAGTCATCCTATCTCGATCTAGGGTGGGGCTAAAAAGCCTTATCAACAAGTGCATTGAGTACTTCACCTCCAACATGCTGCAACTCAATTTTTCAAAATCTAAAATTGTCGTCTTTGAAAGATTCTAGAAACCCAGAGTGTGGCGATTCAGTGGACACTTACTGGAACAGGTTACAACCTTTAAATACCTGGGGCTGCTCTTCTCGTACAACTTATCCTGGATTCCCCACCGCTCAATGACCAGCACCGTGGCTAAAGCTTCCTCGCAAGCTCTAATTGGTTTCTTCTACAACAAGGGTGGGTCGTTTGTTCCAGCAGCCCTCAAGGCCTTTAACGCCAAATGCCCTCCCCAAATTCTTTATGGGGTACCAATCTGGATACAGTCCTTTAACAAATCACTTGAACAGATACATTCTGTTTTCCTTAGGAGCATTTTAGGTCTACCTCGGTGTGTACCCTACGAGGTCCTTTGCATCGAGACTGGTCAAATTCAATTGGAAACCATTGCATGGCTCAGAGCCACAAAGTTCTGGTTAAAAAATTTTTATAACACCGACCCCAACTCTCTTGTATACCATTTCCCAGAAGACTCCAATCTCAAAGACAACCCATGGGTGCTAAAAATCATCCAACTGGGCTTTGAGCCTGACTTACTAGGGCACCTCTCACTTGTTGAGGCATTTCGCCTCATCAAACGGAAAATTCTGGACCTCCATGCTGACAAGATCTCTGCTGCGATCAACACCACATGCTCCCCAGTATACTTCAATCTCCCATTTAAAATCGGCTTTACCCCTGCCTACCTGCACATTTTGACAAGCCCTAGTCTCAGACACTCTTTTTCCCTGGCTCGCTGTAATTCCATCCCTTCAGCAGTCCTCTGGGGCAGATTCAACAGTGTTCCTCTTACGAACCGACTCTGTCTTTGCCCTCAGCTTCGCTGTGGAGTCGAATCCCTAGCTCATCTCTTGTTCCACTGTCCTCTCCACAGCGAAGCGATGAGTAAATGTCCGGCCCTTTCATTTTGTCTGAAGCTTTTTCCTGGTGACGATTCCAGAATACAATTTCTTCTATCCGCCACTGACTCCTCCATAGTCCTTCAAACTGCCACCTTCATCGCTCAAATTGTGGCAGCAAATTTGAAGAGAGAATCATCCGCATCTGATCACCGAGGTGTCGTCCCCTTTTCGGCACTCCTTGTTCCCTGACTGTTCTCCATTCTATTGCCATGTTTAGTTTAGTCTAGTCTTTTATTACTCTTCTCCTAAATCTAGTGTATGTATTATGTAATGTATTATTTTCTATTTATATTGTATGCCAATAAAGGTAATGAAATGAAAAATGAATGTTGTCCTTTATAGCAGCCCTACAAAGTGAGTATTACTGTCCTGTTGCAAGTGGAGAACTGGGTGAAGTGAGACCTGCTTGCCTAGCACTCCTGAGTGAAATCCCAGCAGTGGCAAGATTAAAATTGGAAGTCTTGATTTATACCTTTGTTTTTCAGCCTCTATGACACATCAGCTCTGTTGTGCTGGTTGTAGCATCCCTTTTGCACTGGCTGACTATATGATACAGTTTTTAATTTTCCCATGTTGTAATTGGAATCTAAAAGGTACTTTTATGGAAGTACTGTTTCATTTCTTGCCTCCTTCATTTCAACAGAAGAGGATGGAAGGTTTGGTGTGGAAAGAAAAGCAGTTAAAAGTGTACATTTTAGGCTTGGTATACACGCCTAGAGCATTATTATTAATAGTAATATTAATATAGTCATCATAATCATCATAATACAATATATATATTATATACCATTTTTTCAATGAGAGGCTCACAAAGCGGTTTACAGAGAAGCATTCACAATCTGAAAAAAATGTGAAAGAACACTAGAAAAGACACTGCTGAGGTGAAAAGGGCCAGTTGCTCTTCCCCTGCTCAATAAAAGAGGAGTTTTAAAAGTTCCTCTTAACTATTTAGCATGTATTGTCCATGCAGTTTTTGTATAATATTTTCCTCTCAAGCATTTTTTTAGTTTTGATTTCACCTTTTTTTAAGGTCTCTGCATACAAAAATGTTTCAGACATTTTAAAAATAATGCTGGGAGTGTGGTTAAGTTTTTTTCAAAATAAGTAAATTATTTATGTTAGGCAGTTCTAATTACAGAACCAGGTTATTACCTTGAGTTCCTTGCTATTGGATTTTTCCCAGGATATTATTGGTGAATTCATGGGTAGTTTGCATCTGATTTAATTGGATGTGGGTTATTTGTTGGGCAGCCCAATCCTAATAAACGTCCTCTGCTACATCCAGCACTGGCAGTTCTTGAAAGTCTTCTCAGAGTAAGGGAACGCAGTAATGCCTCAATATTGCCTAGCAACTGTTTTTGGGCTGCTTGGATAGGCCCCACTGATATCTAGCTCATATTTGAATTGTCCTGTGACAGGCTTCCAAGCCCAGGAAGGGGAAATATGGTAGTAGGTACCATTGCTCCCCCCATTCATCCTCTCCCTTTTGCGTAATGCATCTCCTGTCTTCCTTCTCCCATTCTAATTCTCCTCTCCACTGGTGAGCAGTGGCCTTAATTGTTCCTGAGGGCACAAGCTTCTGACTGGTGGTGGCAGACCTGCCTTACCACCACAATGATATTCCCTTGCATTGCTGCAAAGTACTTTATGGTGCTTTTGCAACAGTGTGCATGCTGTCTCGCTTGCAGTAGCCAGTTTAGTATTGGGCTGTTATTGGGTTATTAAACAGTATTGGGCTATTATTGGGTAGGGGGGCAGTTTTATTGTTCTGTTTTATATTATTGTTTTTAACAAATGTTTTTAGTCTGTTTTAATTGTTCTTAGTTTTTTAAATCTAATTGTATTTTAATTATATTTTAATTATGTTTTAGTCTCTATGATCATTTTAATGGTGTTTTATTCTGATTGATGTTAGCCACCTTGAGCTCCCTCTTGCAGGTGAGGAAAGGCGGGATATAAAATAAATAAATAAATAAATAAATAAATAAATTTCCAAAGTGGAGAATTGTATGTTGTCAGGATTCTCATTGACCTGTTGCATGCTGTTAACAAATTTTGCTTGCCTGCTGCTGTTTGTAGAAGTGGGGAAGCAGATGTCTGTGATATGTAACTGCCTATAAAAATGAACTGTAGTCCCAACTAAATCAGATTGATTTAAAAGGTGTGTTCCTTGTTTTTAGTGCCCTTGCTGCCAGTCCCAAGCCAACCAAGACCTTCTGTTGGACCCCAGAGATTTCCTGTAAGTAGCAGCTGTTTTGTCTTCTCTGATACGGATAAGCATACATTTGCAAAGAAATATTAATATGGCAAATAAAAGCTGTGCCAGTGAAATATGTTAAGAATTTGTCAATATTTACAATGATCTGTGCAGTAGAAAATTGTTTGTTAAAGGCTTAAGGTCAATGAATTTTTGAAAGCAGAATTAATTTTGTTTAATTGTAAAATTGTTGAATAGTCTCACAATAGAGAGTGCTTTTTTAAAAGAACCACTATACTTGGGGTAACAAAAAGTTCCTTTTCTGTTGATTGCAACATCTTAACTATAAGTAGAAAGGTAGCTTATTTAAGGGCAGACTAAATGCACCATGTTTGAAAGGCACGGTATTTGATCTTGTCTTGTGTTTGTGGTAATTTTAAGCATTTAAAATCAGATGTTGATTTGACACTGGGTAACCCTCCTAACCCTTATCTTTTGTTTCTGAATCATCCTAACCCAGTCTTTTTTAGCTAATCCACCACTCTTGATTGATTAATTCTCTGAATAGCATTGAATGCACAGAATTCTCTTGCCATTCATATTCTTATAATATGTAAGTTTCACAAAATTAGTTTTACAGTTTTGAAAGGCTTTACTTACAAATGCTTCATGTTGAGCTTCAAAAGACTGAATAAGAATATTTGGAAAACATTGTTGCCTTCATTTGCCAGACTTCTAGTCCTGCATATGACTATCATTATTCTCAGACAAACCTAATCTCAAAGAATTTTCAGAATCTATAATGGCTTATTAAATACATATGGGCCATCCCCACCTCTTGGTAAAATTCCACAAACATTTGATAAAAGTTGAAAATGTTTCTCACAAAATATGGGAGTGGATTTGTAATTTCCATATTGTATAATAGGAGGATTATTCCTCCTCTTAAAGTTGCTTATCTAATCAATTAGTATGCCTGTTCTTTTTGGGAGGGATTACTGATAGTCATAGTAATTACTGCAGAATTATATTATAGCTGACTGAAAATGTTTGAAACGTATATGCATCTTAGTAATTTTATAATGCTTTTCACTTTTTCAAAAGGCTGACGGTGTGTGTGTGTGTGTAAGTATGCTTGCTTGACTGTTTGTGCATGCAAAAGTACTGCACCCGTTATTTTAATTAGAGGCCATATTTTATGTAATAAATCACTGGTATTATGGGAAAGCCATAACTGTTATGTATTGGTTTCTTTCTTTCTTATGAAATACACTTGTGACATATCTGTAGCTTCCTGCTAATCAACAGTTTCTTAGAAGAATTAAAGGAGTGTATGATGATGGTCAGAACCATTATAATAGTCATAAAGTGGACATCATGGGGACTAGGATCAGCTACCTGTTGTCTTGGATGTGTCCATGAGCCCAAACAACCTGTGATCAGGTTCTGTAAATGTTCTGGCATTATCTAGCAGTCAGAGCTCACAAATTTGGATTTTAAGGTGGTCTCAAACAAAGGAATTGAAGAACACACACAAAGAAGCACTTAAATGATGCCCACGGGTGACAGATGATGGGTAGTTCTTTGCTTTTCCAGAATGCGTATTTGCATACCAAGAGCCCAATACTATTCAGGTCTACTCAGATGTAAGTCCTATTATAGTCAATGGGGCTTACTCCTAAGTAAGTGTGGCTGGGATTTCAGCCTAACCCTACAGTCCAGAGTAACTACGGGAGCATGTAAGAGATGTTATGTGTACCCGTAGTTACCTCACCACCTAGTGACAACCTATGGGAAATTCATATTGCAATCCAGAGCAAATTGTTCTTACACTGGAGCAAGGACTCCCCGTACTTACTCTGGATTGCGCCCTAAGTCTAGTTATGTTCTGTCTGCATTTCCATTTTATGAAAACTGCCCAAGATAAATGATATCATGAATGCAATAAAATTTAGAGCATATACACTTGGAGACTCAAATGTACACCTAATGTACTTCCTCTAACTGCCCCCAGCTTGCAGTTGCCCCTAATTGCCCCCAAGTGCCCCCACCAGCCTCCAGCATCAGCCCAGGTAAGTCCCCTATCCTCCATGCAGCCTCCTAAGCATGTCTACTCAGAAGTAAGCCCCATTGTGTTAAATGGGTCCTACTCCCAGGAAAGTGTCTTTAGGATTGCAGCCAAAGTAGACTTCATAGGATCATGCACATTGAATGCATGTTTTGAATTCAATTACAGTGTTTTGTCATCATTTTAACATACAGTTAATATTCTATATGAATATTTTTGGGATTGTGGAACCAATCGTCTGAGTTTCCATTATTTCCTATGGGATAATCCGCTTCACATAAAGAGCATTTCACATAACAAGCATGCTTCTGGAACGAATTAAACTTGTTATGTGAGGCACCTCTATAGGTGTAAATGTATAAAAAATGATTGCCCAGGTGTCAGTGTTTTATCTGTGAAATGGCTTTATTTGAAAAGTTGCTTATAGTATAAGCACAAGTCTGGCTCTTCTAACTTCTGGAACAGTCTGGTTGCCTATGTGTACAGAAGTGCTGACAGTCAATATTCTTCTCTGTTTTTCCCCTTGAAAACAGGAAGATTCTATTAGTTCTCTGCAATCCAGTTCTTTGCAGTTCATTTAGAATTGTCTTAAACCCAAATATTTCAGTCAGAAGAAATTATTGCAGTTCTGATTGCTGACACCATATTTTTGTATTCACTTGCTCAAATACTCATTAAATGACAAAACAATATATTACCAGAATTTAAAAACAAAAAAGTAACTTCTGTTGAGTAGAACCCAATTCTTATTTTGACACAACAAAGTGAAGCTAAGTAACTTGTAGAACTTATCCAGACTGCAGTCACTTATTTCTTAACTAGCAAAATGTACCCACGTTGCAGGAGTAAAATTACCCTCCATGCGCATCGTTCTCTCCAAGCGCAACAACCCCCCCATGCACAACATGCTCCTTCCAGTGCAATATCCCCCTGTGCGCATCAACCCCTCCCATGTGCACCATCCCCCCATCCGCAACACCTCAATATGCATAATTCCCCTGTGCACATCATCCCTACCAGGAAATCAGGCACCAGATTGTTAAATATAGGACATTTAACATACTGTGTAACACGAGTATAAGCTGAGTTTTTTGGGCCCTAAAAATAGGCCCAAAAAGCCCCCTCGGCTTATACACGGGTGAACTGAAAAGTAACGGTCTCAAACCCATCATATCATATACCGTTGGATTTGTATTGAAGAGCAGAATCCAATGCAAAAATAAGTTTTGAGATACCTTATTCCTATTAAAAGTTATGGCCAAAAAACTATAAAAAACTTTTTAAGCGGGTAGGAATTTTGGCCTGGGGGTTCAGGAATTTTGGGTTTGGCATCTGGTCACCCTGTCCTATGCATGTCTACTCTGAAGTAAGCCCCACTAAGTTCAATGAGGCTTACTCCCAGGAAAGTGTGCTTAGGATTGCAGCCTATGAGTTCCAAGAAGGCTGCAAGGAAAAGTACCAGTGTACTTTCTGTGTTACCTATCTATTCTCATATTCATACTACACATTTGTATATGTATGGAATATCTGGAGTGTAAAGTTATTATATTACACATATTTATGTCAAGTTGTGAATCTTGTGGTTATTTTGAGCCTTTGAGTGATAGCTGAGCATTCCCTTATAGTTGTGTTTGTGTATGTTCTTCAACATCTACTGAAACTAGAGAAAAGAGCTTGCTGCACTGCTTCCGCAATGACTCTTGTTTTGTTATGGTTGTGCTGTTAGAACAGCAACTGTAAATGAAATTCTCATTCTATTACTGTGTAGCAATGTAGTATGAAAAGCATTTTGTTTTCTTTTTAACATGATACAAGGTATCAGGTGGTCATGATTGACATTCTTGGATAGAGCTTTATATGGCATTTCATGCAAATCATGTTTGAATGAGACTACTGAATCAGATTACATTTCTCTCCTATTACTGCTTCTGCAGATGTGCAACGGAGCTTCCTAGGCATCTCCTAGCAAGCCTTCCTTATGGCTACTTGTTATTTTCACAATCTGTTTATAATTACAGCATTTACCATAGTGATGGAGAAATAAATGTTGTTATTGCTTCTAAAAGTATTAGCCAGAAAAAGTAGTGTAAGATGTCAGACTGGCAGAGGGGAAATGCAGTTTAAAATGCAGGTGATATAATAACAAACATCATTTGCTAGTAGGCTTCTGATTAATTACTATTACCATATATTATCATACCATCAAATTTAATCATATCAGTGAATTCCCATCTGCAGAAGAAGTAGCAAAAGCTAACATGATGGCAACGGCTATTAAACAAGAGTGAAAAGGGGACTCCTAAAATGAAGTAATCCTTTTCCCTTGTTGTGTTCTCTCTACTCTGCATTCAGAATTTACAAATGATAAAATCAAGCAAAACTTGGTAGATTTAATTCATTCTTCATGGAAGTATCTTCGTACATAGTTTTAATCTTCTTTAGTGTTTATCTTCTTGGAGCCAATATAGGAAGAGCTAAAATGTCAGAAAAACCATTAAATAAGTAGCAAATACATTTTATATATTATTAATTTAGAATCATTTTTTGTCCTAAAATTGTGTACATTTCTTGGATGAGAACTAGGAGAGACAGTTCCTACATGTGATTGTGAACCTGTTGTAGATCTTTACTTAAAACAGTCATAGAGCATTTGTTTTTCTTTAGCCCTAATAAAGCTCTACTATGACTTCTGTAGCACATCAGCTGGTCAGCCTTGCCTGAAGTTGTTTTAAAGTGCTGAGATGGCAAGGGGTAGTGGAGGAGATAATTTTGACTTCAGATGTCTTTTGAGAGCTTGGCTTGAAAATTTTGCTATGAATGTGCATAATCGGTGTTCAAATTACTGTACAGGAGAAAATGGAGAGGAAGCTTAATGAAATCAATGAACACACACATGCCCATATTTTAGCCACATAAGCCCAAAGACTCAGGTAGCCTAATTCAGAGTAGCACTTAGGTTTCCTCTGTCTATAGGGTGGAGCAACTGCAAGATGCTTCACCCTGGTTACTCTGGAAAAATCTTGGGGCAGAGCAAGGCAACATAGGGTGCCCCAAGAGAGGTGGATTTGCTCTTCCCTAACTGGGGCAGCCTAGGGAGTTCAGGAAAGGCATGTTGAGGGCATGTTTAGCATTGCCTAGGACAGAGCAGTTACTATGTATCCAGAGCCTGTTTCCAAGGCAGAAATTCCCTCTTCTAGCTCCTCCGAGTTATACCATCTCAGAAGCACGTATAGTAATGAGTAGATCCATGGGGGGTCTATGATAAGGCCCAAGGAAGAATGGCAGTGTTGACCAAAAATCTGAGTTCTTGGCTAGCCTTGGCCAGCCTAGCCTCTCAACCTCCGAATATGGAACAACTATGGCAGTCACTAACCTCTGGATACAGAAGTCCACTCGAAGCATCCACCCTCCACTAGAGGAACTGCAGCTGTTACTGGTTGTCAGGAATCCTGGGCTTCCTTCTAAGGCAGGCACCACAGCTGTTCCTTGTTTAGTGTGATGGGGGGGGGCTGTTCTCAGGAGCAAGCCATCCCCAGGTGTCACTGTATGCTCTGGAGCTGTAAGGGCAGCCCAGGCTTCCTGACTCTCTGGATACAGCATAACTTTCTGTTCTAGATACAGAATAGTTGGGGCAGCCCAGCTAGAGCTCTCCTCACTGCCCTTACTCTGGATTGTGCCCATAGTCTTTGTAAAAACAATAACTTAAAGAGGGTTTGTACAAAGCTAATGGCATGTGACACCAGTCCCATATAATTCAAATACAGAACATAGTGAATACTTTAAAATTATAGTCCTGAAGACTGGATTTCAGTTTCTTTTTAGTGATCATTGTACCTCTTGGTTCAGACTATTAATAGCTTAGTGAGTCTACTTCTTAGGCCCCTATACATTTGGCAAAAATTGATAGAAAACTTTCTGTCTGTAAATTTTGTCCTACGTAAGAAATATTTGTGTGATCCAGTCAAATCTTGGTTCAATTCAATATGTGACAATTGAATTGAACTATGGTTGCTTCCTCAAAAGAAAGTATAGTTTAGTGGCTACTAAAGTAGCAGTATGCAATCCTAACCTGTGCTGGAACAGGTAGGTTGACATGCCTGCACTGCATCCAGTGTTAATTTGATACTGATTGTGTCTCAGCCTGAGATACAGGGAAACTTTCCCCCTTACATCTGGGAGGCCCCAGTGGGTCTACTTGGATCTGTACCTCCTCGAGAGCTGGCACAAACCCAATCAGAATGGAGTAGCCTGAAGCTGCTCCACACTGCCCAGAAACAGGGCTTAGAATCTGGTATAACTGACTGGTCCTGACTCACCTCCTGCTCCCCACCCGCCTGGGTCCCTCTGCAAATCTTCCCTACTTTCTACTGCCTCCTTCCTTCCCGACACCCCACCCATTGAACTGCTCACCAATGCAAACTTATCTGCTGGGCTCAAAGAGACCAGCACAACTTCTTGTGAACAAGAAGTTGTGGTGAATCTGCCCCTTGGTACATTTGCAACATTCCTAGACTGGCACAAGGGACCTGCACAGACCCAAGGGCCGGTTTGGATTATGCTTTTAGAGGATTAATATTGTGACCAGTAGCTGTGATTTTAACTGTGCCATAGGTTACAGTAATATTAGCTCCTTTTTGTATACACCACTTAAAATGGAGTGTTCTTACCTTAATGTCAATGTCATTCTCCTAACCTCTTTGCATTTTAAGAGAGAATAATAAATGAAAACATGTTGCAGATATAGGATGTAATTTATTGAAAGATTCATGAAGTTTCAGTAACATTGTTGAGGTATTTAATTAGTCTCTTCAAAAAAGTACAGACTGACCCCTTTTAGGAAAGCTGATAAATCATATAATAGCTGTTAGATCCTCTTTATTCCTTGCTTTATAAGATTAACTTTATGCTAAGCAATTTATGCTAAGTTTTCTCTTTTATTGGTAGCCAAAGTTATCAGTGGTTCATGAATAGATTAAAGCAGATAACATCATGTAATTAGCCAGAGATGCTGAAAAGTAAAAGTACAATTTGTGTAAGACTTGTATAAGAGAAAATGTTAATTTCTTAACAAGGGAGGATATTTGAGAGGATAAAAAATGCACAAAAATAGTGTAATACTTTGACAGGATTAAGGTAACCTTATCTACATTCTTTCAGAAAGTAGGATTGCCTGTATATGTGGAGGACATGTTCAATGAGCCATCAGGATCCTCATAACAAACAGTAGGGACAAGTAGCACTGATAGTGCTCAGGTTATGCTTTTGATATGGTTCATAGTAGAGTACATATGAGAGGAAGAATTGCTGAACAATGCCTTGTAGATCATTATGCCTTAGATACATTATAATAAATTAAAAGTACCCTCTTTCTGGGAATGCAAGGAAAAATGAAAAAGAAAATGTCTGTGGAGTGGGGGCCAAACACATCGTATAGGTGCTTGGCCTCATGTCTCTCCAACAGGCTTGTGCCGGTTGGAGTAACAGAAGAAGTAACAGAATATCAGTAACATTATTTGAAGGTTAGAATCTTGTTGTTCTTTGAAGCAGGCCATGTGAAAAATGATACACCATGTGAAACTATGGTGTATCAGGATTTATTCTGTGTCAAGTCCATGTAGTTGGCTATATTTTGTTGTAGAGTGGAGAAAAAAAACTAGCACATTAATTTGCACATTATAAGATTAAACTCTAAATTTTTTGGCAGGAGGGTCACATCGTCTTTCTGATACTGTGTCAGGCCAGAAGAAAAAAGAATTCATATACATTTCAAATTGGAATAAATTTACATAAATGAATATTACAGTGTTACCTTGATTTACAAGCATAATTTGTTCTGCAAACATGCTTGTATTCTTAAAAGCTTGTATATCAAAGCAAATTTTCACATAAGAAATAATGGAAATTCATCCATAACCCAAAAATATTCATATAAAAATGATTACAATACTATACTATAATGCAAAATAATAAAGAAAATACAAAATATAAAGAAAAATAAAACAAATTAACTTGCACTTGATCTCTCAGACTGCAGTCTGCCCACTTAAACAGGAGTGATTCCCATTGACTATAATAAGGATTACTTTAGAGTATACATGCAAGGCTAAGGACACAGTTTGGAGTTAGGGCAATGAGGAGTGCCCTAGCTGGCCTGCCCCAACTATTCTGAATCCAGAGCAGAAAGTTATGCTGCATCCAGAGACTTAAGAAACTTGGGCTGCCCTAGCTGCTTCAAAGCATGCTAAGTAGGCACCAAGTCAGTGACATCTGGGGAGGACTTGCTTCTGAGGAGACCCCCCTCAAATCACACTGAACAAGGAACAGTTGTGGTGCCTGCTTTAAAAGGAAGGCCAGCAGTTCCTGATAACCAGTAACAGCTGCAATATGAGACTGCAGTGAATATAAGGGGTTTCTTAGAGTGGCCTGCTGTATCCCCAGGTTAGTGGGCCGCCATAGTTGTGCATATCCTGAGGTTGAGAGCAAGAGGTTGCAGCTAGGCTGGCCAAGAACTCAGATTTTTGGTCAACACTGCCATTTTTACTCTGGCCTTATCAAGGACTCCTATGGATCTACTCATTACTATACCTGCTCCTGAGGTGGTATAATTTTGAGGAGCTGGAAGAGGATATTTCTGCCCTGGAAACAAACTCTGGATACAGAGTAACTGCTCTGCCCTAGGTAATGCTGAACATGCCCTCAACATGCTTCTCCTGAACTGCCTAGTCTGGCCCAGCTAGGGCAGCCCAGGTCCATCTGTCTTGGGGCAGCCTATGTTGCCTTAGGCTGCCCCAAGCCTTTTCCAGAATAACTTGGGTGGCCCATCTTGCAATTGGGCCAGCCCAGTGATCGATAGGGTAACCCAAGTGCACTTCTGGCTTGTGCCATTAGTCTCTCAGGCTCCTTTCCATTGCCCCCTTACACAGGAGTGAGCCCCATTAATTGAAATTTTACTCCCGCAATTATGGGTTCATTCTGCTAGAATATTTAAGAGTGACTTGAATTAAAAGCATTTTGTATTAAGAGCAAAATTTTCTCAGAAATTTTGACTTGACTCAAGAGGACTGTATTGGAAGAATAACTTCTGAGGAAGTTTAGAACAGGCTTCCATGGCCATAGGGGGGATCTGTGGGAAGCAGCTTGATGTAGGTTGGGATCTGTGTGTGGCAGTGTGGAAGGTGTACCTTATCAATGTTACAGTGCTGCTCCCCATCAGCAGCGTGGGAATGTTAAAGCTACACAAAGAGACAGATTCCATTCAGCCAATGGATAGCAGTGACTCCATTAGTGATAGTGAAAATCGTCCTACAAAATCCCTCCTTTTTCTCCCCCACACCACCCATGAAGATTTTCAAAGGTACAGTTCAGTACTGTACAGTATTTTCTTTATTACAGTGTTTTGTATTATATTACAGTATTCTGTAATAGTGTTTTGTATTTTGTAATCATTTTATATACAGTTAAATGTTTGTATATAAATATGTTTAACCAATATATTTTATTTTATATAAAACCACTATATATAACATAAATATGATGATGGCTGAGCAGCACTTTACTTTTTAATGTGTAATGTACTGTAGAAAGTAGAATGACAACACAACAGTGTCAGTTCTTCTCAACTGAGTTAATTATCTCCTGAGTGTCATAATTTTTCCTTGTCTTACTTATTCAGTGGATTATATGACATATTTTTTCTTCCCTTTTCTTTTGATTCTATGAAGAATTTCAATTATGGGGTTAAATTTAAATGACTCACTCTATTTCTGATTGTGAAATAGCTGTATGTTGTATTAGTCTGTAAAGTACTTATTTAAAATCAAGGGTGGCAAGTTTATGCTAATTTTGCATAGCCCTTTTGTAATGAATGCGTCAGACACTTAAGTATTTAGGGCTTTATTCTTTGTCATATGTTGATTCACTGTTATTCTTGAAATATGATTTCTATTCTTCAGAACGGGGAATTCAATTTATGACATCCAGAAAATTAAAGTAGCTTCATTTTGGTTGCTTAGGTTGTACTAAATAGATAGCAAAGAAAGCATGGTTTAAAGAGATAAATGTCAGGAGCATTTTCTAAAGTAGACATTCAGACTTTTGGATTAATAGGATAGAAGGTCAATAATTGCATGGATTTCAGTAATCTTAGAAAAGAGATGGCATTCCTGTGGTGCTGGTGTGATTATTAAAACATTTTGAATTTCTTGTAAAGATACCATGCTTAGGTTCTGCATTTTCTGCCACAGTAAGAAAAGGCAACTCAGTAGGGTTCACAATTTGAACAGATTACAGGAAGATGATTTTATCCTTTTTCTCCCTTCTTTCTTTAAGTAGGTATTCCTAGTAGGCTGTGGACGAAATGCTTAGAGATTGACTAAGCTTCACTGCTTTCATTTTACCCCTCCTTATTTATTACTTAGGGTCCTCCAGATTTTCAGCAAAACCCACCTGGACCTGTTCCTACCAATTTCAGTCAAGCTCCAAGACTCCCCCTCCAAGATCAGTGGAGAGGGCCGCCACCTCCTCTTCCTCCACCACCTCCACAGGACAGAGAATCCTTCTTCATGGGAGGTAATGTCCTTTGGTGCCTTAAAAGAGACATCCTTCTTTCTCAATTGTGAGGGAACTGACTTTTTAAAAAAACAATGAGCATGGTGGTTTTTTTAGAATGTAGAAGTCCTCAAAGCATCTTGATTGGTCAGAATTTGCAGGAGACTGTTAACCCTCTTTTTCAATTACAATATGTTAAAAAGTTAAATGTGTCCCCATCAGGTTTTACTGCTAGTTGTGTAGATTGAAGGGTGTGGTTCTCATCCCCGTTTCTAAGCCTTTAGAACCAGTGTTGTCCGGAGACATTTCCATGGTTATGGGGCTAGCATGATTGCTGAAGGCACGTGAAATGCTGTTTTATCTTCTCATTGAAGATAGTGGTACTATTTATCTATTTGCATTTTACATTCTTAACTGCTAGGTTGGCAGGAGCTGGATTAAGGACAAGAGCTCACCCTGTCTTGTAGGACCTGGGTTTGAACTCTGGCATACTGGTTAACAGACACAGCGTCTATTAATTGCGCCACCACAGCCCTGATACAATATATTAGGCCGCCCTTATTTAGGAGTTTGCATATAAACATGGATTGTGCTTACAATCTGTAAAAGTAGTGAAGCCTGCCTTAGCCTGCAATCCGAAATATGCTTTCCTGGGAGTAAGATGCATTAAAAACAATGGCATCTTTTTGGCATCTGATATTTGCTTTAAATTAAGAAATAATGGAATTTCTGGATGAAATGGTCTTCCCTATTAGATACCTAGCCGCTATTGGTTCTGCAGGCACTAACTGTTTTGCTTGTGGTGTTGTCTGCATTATGTGGGTTGATTGGAGGCAGGGTGAATATGGGTGGTGGTCTAACTTGAGAGCAGACATTTAAAGGACCAAGTCCAATTCTTTCCATTGGTCCAGTCCAATGGACTGGCATTGGTCTAGTCCAATTCTTTCCATTTTTGCCTTCCGGCATTTGAAGCTTGTAGTTCCATAGAGGTATACATAGAGGTATACAAAAGAGGTATCTTTTTTATCCAAACTGGAATGGTGGGTGGGGGAGAGAGAGGGTGAGAGAGAGAATGTATGATGAGAAGTTTGTTTTATGGTTAGGTTGGGTTTGTGACTGTATTTTTTTTTAACAGAGCCAAGATTTCCCAGCCATCACTTATTTGAGCAGCGGAGCCCTCCTCCTCCCCCACCTCCTCCACTTCTCAATAGCACTCATCCTGTTCCTAGCCAGAACCCACTCCCATTCAGCCAGCCTGGACCAGCCTTTAATCAACAAGGGCAGCAACCCATGTTTCCTAGAGAGAGGTTGGTGAGGCCAAACATTCTGCCTCAGGGTCCAGTAGGAGTCCTTCACTTCAACCAACCTGGGGCAACACACGCACGGCCGTTTCTTCCTCCCAGGCAGCCATTTTTGCAGGCCCCTGGGCAACCGTTCTTGGCAACTCACACACAGCCCAACATGCAGGTAGGAAACTACAATGCACTGTGAGGGTGTCTGGGTTAAATCTTGTATCTACTGCTTTATCTCACAGCCTCGGTTAATTAAGTTTGAACAACACCAGGGAGAAATCCCTGCCATTTTGTGGGAGTCTTGAAGATTAGATGGAACAAAGACCTGTTGTTGTTATTTAGTCTTTATTAAAAGAATGGTACTGAAAAAGGAATTTTTTCAGTCGTTCTCCCTTGGGTTTCTGGGCCTTTAAAAAGCCTTTGTGGCCTGAGCCTCTCTTCTCATGATCCTTATAGCTTTATAAGAAAGGTAGTTTTTAATGGCTTTCATTACTTAAGCCTGCAAACATTAGTTCTGGTCAAAACACTTTGGAATTCTTTGAGTAGACCACCTGTATGCAAGATTGAAATAATTCAATTTGTAGATTGATAATAAAAATATCGAAAAAATTTAAATGTCACTTTTTATTGTGCACAAAGCATGAAAGTTTCTGCCTAATGTGAATTAAATTATGAGTGCTGGTGGCAGCTTATTTCAATATTATAGCTCAAAATGGAGATGTTATTTGTAGGTAAAGAGATTATAAAAGTTTGTAATGCAGTGTTTAGTTCATTATTCCTTGATTTTTAAAAATTGATTTATTCCAGCAAAAATATTAAAATTATTGGTTTAAAATATTCCTGTATGTTGAATAGATTAACCGTGGGTCTAGGAAAAATAATAACACTGGAATACAGGAAAGGTTGGAGTGCCCTCTGCAGGTATAATTGTGTCTTTCCTGCAGAGTTGCTAAGAAAAACATAGTGGTGTCATAATTTGATTTTTATAACAACTTTAAAAGAAATGAAACGGTATCTTAGTTATAGTAGAATGTTCTTTCAGGTTCAAGTTCAGTTTCTTCTGTGTGAAGGAACTTTAAAAAAAGTCTTTGTAATTTATGATATGACAGTAGAGCATCCAGGAACAGATATTCCTCAGTTTGAAATGCATTTCTATCTCTTTCAAAATATGTAGGGTCCTTTGCACCCCCCTTTGCAGCCACAGCACCCACAGCATCAACAGCATCCACAAGCTCAGCATCAGCAACACCCACAGCCACACCAACCACATCAGCAGCAGCCACACCATCTCCTTGCTGTTCCTCCCCAGCCTCTGATTCCTGTGGCTCCATCCCAGTTCAGATCTCATATACAGACCTCACAGCAACAGCCAAGTAACAACAGGATGCAGTGTCAGCAACGACAGGGTTTGGTAAAGCCCAGGCATGTAAGTAGCGTTTAACTGCAGGAAAAACTCAAACCAACTTGTCCAAAAGGGGGAAGATGGTTCCAAAGTTCACATTTAAAATATATGAGCATTTCTTCTGTGACTCTTATTGGCTCTCCTCCATGGACACTCTCATTTAATGTTTGTATAGTACTGCCTTTCTTCTGAGTTACCATCATCTTCCTCATATTCAGAATATCTGCATTGTCACAGTTTTTACAAGGAATGTGCCAATCCTTGGAGAAGGGGAAAAATGGTAATCTTTCGTTTCATCCCATATCTCCTTGTCTCTGAGGGTCCTCTGAGCCAGTAGAGACCACACATGTCTGTTGCTGCCTCTTCTGGGCTCAGACTGAGAGCAAAAAAAAGAGTAATGCATGGTTTTATGAAAAAATAAGTGATTTTTGTGCCTTATTAGGTATTTGGAGAGGAAAGTCCTGGGGTTTTTTTTTACTTTTAGGCAGTGTCTGAGCCAACAGAGTCTGTAGACAGATGTTCATGGCTTCTGCTGACCTTAGAGGACCTAGTCTAGACAAAGGGAGCCAAGTTCACATCCAAAAGGTGGGGGAAGTGTTCTCTGTGCTTTCAGTTAACCGAAAGTGTTTCCAGAATTGACCCCCACAGTTGCCAGGGCACACTTGTATTTTGGTTCAAATCTGCTTCTGTTGGGCTCTTGCAAGTGAATCGGTTTAGCATTTAATAGTTGCATATAAGTAGTATTGTGAAGAAAACACTTTCTCAAAATGATCAGGCATTCAGTTCTGTTTCTCATAGAATCATAGAGTCCTGCTTCATGTCTGTCTCTAGAAGAGTCTAGGATGAATTATTCAGGCTGATTTATTACTATTTCCATTAGTAACACAAAGGAGCTATTGAAATGGCCAAATCTGATTCAAAATACTATTAGCGTTCTTCAGGTCCCATTTGTTTTCTCTATTTCTGCTATATAATTTTTACTGCAAACAAAAAATGGGGCCAGCATGTTCATGTTGCTAATTTATGTTGATACTTTCAGAATACACCATCTCAGAACATTGTGAAGCGTCCAAATCAACAACTCCAATCAGGTGCTCCAAGGAACAGCAACTTGCGTGAATTGCCAATAGCACCACTGCATGCAATTGAGGCTGCTAACAACCGGCGAACTTCAGCACCTGCTGCTCAAGTGAAACCCATTACCAGCACCACTCCTGCCTTGAAGCCCACTGCAGGTGTCAAGGACCAGCAGGGAAGAACTGAGATAAAACCTAGACAAGTTACTGTGGTCGCCCAACCCAAAGTGGAGGTCAAATCTGAGCCAGAGGTAGGGAAACCCCTTCTGTTAACTTTAAAACATACAGAAAATTGCAGTCTGACCACCTCGTGTATAGCTAGTTTTAAATGTGTATAGAGAAACAATTTGATTAATAATGCATTTGTGTGTTTCAGATTCCACATTCAGTGGCAAAATGGAATTGCATCTGTTGCTTATCAGAAATCTCATAGTAATAGAGTACAAATGCAGTAGTTTTCATTGTAACTCTCAGAGCCTCTAAGATTAGCTTTACCATGGGGAGGAGGCAAAAGAGCAGGGGAGAGTGATGAGGAGCATGAAGAACTGGGATGGGGAGTGGCAAAACAGAGTGGGAGAGTGTATCGACAGCCAGAATAATGTTAGAATCCAGGTCCACCTGCCTGCTTGGCATCAGCAGCTGGATACAGTAATAAAGAAAACCAAACACAGGAGTGTCTTTAGTCTCACCAAAATCATTTATATATGGGAAATTTTGCGGAAAATTAGCCTCATCAAACTTAGACTCA
Source organism: Cryptoblepharus egeriae (assembly GCA_030015325.1). Taxonomy (NCBI): domain Eukaryota; kingdom Metazoa; phylum Chordata; class Lepidosauria; order Squamata; family Scincidae; genus Cryptoblepharus; species Cryptoblepharus egeriae. Next base: position 8,224,843 of record JAREYC010000004.1, read on the forward strand.
CACTGGAATGGAAAGTGTCCTGCGCATAGCACATCATCTCTCTGACACTGTGTCTGGGGCTGGAAAAGTAATTTACATTTCAAATTTGAATACCTTTACATTAATTTACATAGAAAAATGTATTGGAGTGGATTGCAAAGCTTGCCCAAGGGCCAGATAAATGGATCTTGCTGGGGGCCACATTGAGGTTCACTGAGGGATCTGGCTGGGATTTGGAGACGCCCCAGGGGTGGGCCCAAGCCGGTTCGGGCCGGATCGCCCGAACCGGTTGTTCCTGCGACCCCACTGCTATGGGGTAGCTGCGGTGTGGCCAGAAAACCTGGCGTACCGGTTTGGTACGCTGGGAGGAGACTCAATGCGCGTGCATCAACCTCGGCACACGCGCACTGTGTCTCCTGCTGGAAAAGATGCACAGCACGCGCGCCGGACTTGGCACGCACGCTGTGTGTCTTCTCCACCTGGAGGAGACGAGTGTGTCTCCTCCAGCGGGAAGAGACACAATGCGCATGCGCCGGGGTTGGGGTCCGCCCCTAGCCCCGGCCCTGACCCCGCCCCCAACTTCCGGCAAACCGGTTGTTGGGCGAGGGGGGCCCACCCTGTCTTAGATAATTGTTTTTCAGACAGTGGCATGGATACCACCAATGGTTCTTGAGGTGGTGTCCAATGGTACTCATGGGATTCCTGGACATCTGCTGTATTGCAGTGCTATCAGAATTGCAACACAACAAACCATGGTAAGAGTCTCCAAAGCATGCTTCTCTGCACTAAAAAAAGGTTCTTTTCAACCTTGAGCCTCTTACTGGTGTTTGTTGTGTCATTTCTTGCTGCTCAAACCAGAAGCAACTGGCAGTGATGTCATCACCATCATCACAATGATGGCAATGATGTCATCACTTCTGGTGGTAGAGTAGTTCATTCATTCCGGAAGCATGTTTGTCTTACAAAGCGGATTTTCCCGTAGGAAATAACGGAAGCTGAAACGATTGGTTCCACAATCCAAAAATATTCATATAAAAATATTAACTGTATGTAAAAATGATGACAAAATCAAATTCAAAACACTGTAATGTAATACAGAACAAGCAGGCCTCCGTCAGTTTTGAAAGACTATGGTGTCATGCTCGGCGCGGCATACGCTGCATGCGAAGCATTAAAGCCTGGGTTAGATTCACTGTTCACTGGTGTCTTTTTTGAGTAACTTTAACAAGGAACCCATCTCTGTATGAGAGATCTATCTGTGCAAACCAGATAGGCAGTTTGCAGCAGGAGCAGCAGCAAAAGCTTCTGCCTTGATTCAAGAGAGGCAAGATTCTATGCTGTGTACTCAGAATCAAGTCCCATTGAATCCACTGGTGGTTACTAAGAGGAAAGTGTGTAGGATGCCAGCCTGACTCTTTCCAAGTTTATAGCAGGAGCAGGAGCAGCAAAGGCTTCTGCCTGGATGCAAAAGTGGGGTGGAGTGAGATCCAGGCAGGGAAGGTGTGGGAGAGGAGAGGGGTCATTGTAGGTGGGATCCAGGCAGGGAGGGGTGCTTCCTTGAGGGAAAGGGGTTTCCCTCCTACCTGATGGTGGTGGCTGCAGGAGGCCTGCGCATCGCTCTTCTGGCCAGTCACTGGTACTGCAGGTAGGAGGAGAAGTCCCACCTCAGCCACAGAGTCCCACCTCAGCCACATTTGTTTTACAAAGCACAGTGTGTTTTATGAAGCAGAATCCCACAGAAATTTTAATTCATTTTACAAAGCATTCATCTTACAAGGTACCACTGTACTTCATGTGGGTAAACTATGCGAAGTGGTACAGAAGGAAACAAACTGTGAGAAACACTTATCTAGATAGCATTCTCATCTGTAGTGTGCTTAAATATTCTTATATTCATCTCTCATTCATTTACTTCATTTGGCTGCTCTATCTAGAAGTAAAGTTTAGTTTGAATCACATCGGATGACTTATCTCATCTGATTTTTTTTTCTAGCAATATATGCTGACTTCGAATGGAAAAATGACTTAGGGTGCAATCCTGAAGTACACTTTGGCCACGCTATCTAGCACTGGGCCAGTGTAGGTTGAGATATGCCAGTCAAGCTACATCAGAAAAAGTCTGGACCAGCATAAATCAACTTATGCTGGCACAAAGCAGATGGACCTGGGCCAGCCTAACAGGGCTATCCTAGGCAGCTCAGCAGGGGCATGTTGAGGTTATGTTGAGCATTTCCTTGGGAATCTGTTGTTTACAGAGGGAAAGCGGGATATAAATCTTTTAAATAAATAAATTGCCTAGAACAGTGCAGTTAGGCTGTATTCAGAGCCTGTTTTCAGGGCAGAAATGCTCCTTCCCAGCTTCTCAAAGTTAGGCCACTTTGAGGAGGAGCAGGAATAAATTGGAGTAGACCCATAGGGGTCCATGATAAGCCAGAGTACAAATGGTAGTGCTGACAAAAAGTCTGAGTACTTGGCCAGCCTAACTGCAACCACTGCCTATCAACCTCAGGACACGGCACAACAACCCACCAACCTTAGGATACAGCAGGCCACTCCAACCATCCCCTTGCATCCACCCTCCACTACAGGTACTGCTATACTGCAGTATCATGCTGCAGCTGTTACTGGTTGTCAGGGACTCCTTGGCTTCCTTATAAGGCATGCACCACAGCTTTCTTTGTTCAGTGTGATCTAAGGCAGGTCTCCTCTGGAGCAAGCCCTCCTCATGTGCCACTTCCTTGGTGCTCAGCAGCTTCCTAACTTTGTGGATTCGGCCAAACTTTCTACTCTGGATATAGCCTACTTGGGCCATTCACACTGACCTCATTTCAGGATTGCTCCCTAAGTTTCAAAATCCACAGCCTTTGTCTATTTTCCAGCACATGCCATATTGCTTGAAAGCAATACATACAGTAAATAAGTTTTTTTAATTCTTGTCAGCTAGATTTGTAAATTAAATTGCAGAAATAAGGGTGTTCCTTGATTTAACAATTTTGGAACATGAGCCAGTTTCCTTGGATTTTTGCTTCATTGTAGTTTTAACAGCTGCTTGTTACAACAATTCCAAGACATGCAACAGAGAAAATGCTTATTTGGTCTTATAATACATCACTTCCGCTGTGAAGAAAAGGGCGAGAACCACTATCAGAATGAAATGCACCTGCAAAACCTAAAGCCTAATTAAACAGAACTTATATAGACTGTTCTTTCCAATGTTGGTTGTTCCTATGCCTACAGAAAGGCCAGAAGGGAAGGTGCATATTCTGAAAGTATATTCATATTTCCAGGTATATTCATATTTCCAGTTATATTCCAGCTTTTGTCCTAAAGTATTATGAAAAATGCCATTTTGCTTCCTTCCTGTCTTGGGGATCCCTTTTTCCCCTGTGGGCAAATCCATAAACTCTATGTTGTGTTACATGCTTTATTTGCAGGATAGCAGTAATTTGTTTAATAGACTGTAAAAATATATTGTATAGGTATCCCTGTATCCATGGATCTTGTATCCATGAGAGGGAGAGGGATGTTGATTGCCTGCCACCTTACCTTTGTAAGCTGGTTATTTTTTAAACTTAAAAAAACGTTTAATTTTACTTTTAAAAGACCTTCCTCATTTGTGTTGAGATAAAACTGGGTGAAAAATCTGCTGATAAATGGGTTATACCTGGAATATTTTAACTAATCAAATTCAATATTATCTTTAATCATTTTGTCCTATAAGTTAAAGCTCAGTTCCTTGCTAATGAGCATGTATAGGAATGCATCATGAGCATTGCTTGGAGATATTTTAACAAAGATAAGAATGTATTTGTACTTCATTTATTGTATTTGAAATATCTCATTCAAAATATTTATGACTTTTCTAATATTCTCTGACTCTTCTGCAAAGCTTCCATGATGAAACAAATTCACCTTTGTCTTATGACAATACCCCTTTTATTTGCCTTCCCTAAAATTACTGATTTTAAAAATCTTCTAAAATGCCACTGAATTCAATTTTCTAATAGTTTTCTCATAAAGTGGTCTTTTTAGGAAAAAGAGGATTTAGCCTTCATTGGAGATGGTTATTCATTGGAGATGGCTTCCAGCTCTCTATTCTTTTTTACTGTATGCTGCTTTTCAGAAGCTGTTCCCAGATTCTCTTGAATCTTGAGCTTCAGGAAGGAGTTCTCTTATTAACATAGACTAATGTTTCAAAATCTAATTTTATAGTTTACTTTTAGCAAATACAAGGTATTTTACATTAGTATTTTTTCTGTAACTTGGTAGATGTGAATGTAGGATATATTTATGTCAATGTATAAGTATTATGTCTGTCCATAACTTATTTTTGCAACAAAACTGTCCACCATGATCTATCAAAAGTGTCCACCATGATCTATTATAGAAGCAACTGAAGAAAAATAAGGATGGTTTCCCTTTATTCATTCCACGTCTCAAAACTATATCAATGACATGATTATCTCCCTGTTCTCATTTGTGTATTTAACTAGATCATGTCTCCATTAGGGATTCTATTAAAAGTTTGTTCCTCGAAAAATTTCTAATGTACTTGGTTGTTGCGTTCTGATAAATTTTAGAATTTGGAGCCACCATTACTCATTTTCCTTTCAATTTGCTTAAATACTGTAATTCTAGCTATTACCTATATTTTGGTAAATAACCACCTAATTTTTTTGAGATATATGCATTCATTTTAAAGCATTCATATTGGTGATGTGAACCAAACCCTTTGGTTTCTTAGTTGAATATATTATTCATTAAAATATTATCATGATGAACCTTGCTAATTCAGGAGCAGCACTGATTTTATTTACCTGGTCTTACTGTTCTGTAGTTGCTTATAAGAATACAGAGTTTTTCAAAGTTTCAGGGTTTTTAGGAAGGTTATTTGATGCACATACATTCAGAAAGACTTAAGGCTGGAATATTACGCCATTCCTAATATACTATTAATATTCCAACACTGCGTTTGGCAACATTTTAATTCTGAAGAGAGTGCATGAGTTCAAGGTCAGAGAGATTGACTTGTGCTGTTCATTATAACCAATTATTGTGTGACAAATGAGTTTCAGATCAGGCTGAAAATTCTGTAAGAAAAATCAATAGTTCTAATCAGGGCCTTTCAGGTCATTTACTACCCTACCTTTTGTTAGTTTGTCAGAAAACAGCAAGATAAAACCTGTGTGACAGTGGGCTGCTGGTGTATTGTTAACAGCTTTTATTTGAAACAATATTTTGAGATCCTGAATTATATTAATAGTTTAATTGGTTTCAGTAACTTCTAAATGAGTTTCAGTGTAGAAGGCTTCAGTTTCAGCATTCTGATTAACAAAGTAAAAAGTCTGAACCAGAACCGTGGTTTCCTTGACCCTTTTATAGCTTTGCTATCAATATGGCTGTAGCATCAAAAGCATCATATTTCAGTTCATTGAAAAAGAACTGTGGATCTTGCACTTAATTTCTTTATTAAAAAAAACATTTTGGATAGAATTAAATAGGACTTAATGCCCCTATAACCGCTATCCCCTACCGTTTTACAGTTTCCTGATGAAGATGAAGAAACCAGACTGTACCGCTTGAAGATAGAAGAACAGAAACGTTTAAGAGAAGAGATATTGAAGCAGAAGGAGCTCAGGCGACAACTTCAGGCTGGAGCTCGAAAGAGAGAATTGCTTGAAAGACTGGCCCAGCAACAGCAACAGTGTTCTACTACGCAGCAGCAGCAGGAGGAAGAGGAACCGTCACAGTTGCCCACCAATGGAAGCCCCCTGCTTCCCCTTCCTGGCACGCAGCCCCGCCAAAATGTGAAATATAGGCTGATGGTTAAAAAGCAAGAACCCATAGTTCCATCCCCCCCTTCTGTTCAGCCTAAGCCCACGAACGTCCTGCAGGCCGGGGATCATGTGCCATTTCAAGGGCAGCAAATAAAAACAGTAAAGCATTTAAGACAGCCTAGGACGGTGCCAGAAAATGAGCTCCAGCCACCTCATAAAGGGTTCCAAACAAAGCCTTCTACAGCACATTTGAACCCATCTCCAATTGCTCGGGTAGCATCAGTGCAAGGCCAACCTCAGGAACTGAAGCCTGGGGTAAAAAGGACTGTCATGCAGCGGGCTAACAGTGGTAGTGGAGATGGGCCCCATGTCGGCACCAAAGTCAGGGTGATTAAATTGTCAGGAGGGGTAAGTTACCAGGCTTGTCTGTCTTTTGTTTCATTGTGGTCTGTCTGTGTTTGTCTAATTGATTCCAATGGCAAAGTCCCCCCCAAAATTGCCCATTAGGAAAAATAATCTTTCTGCAAGCCACACTTCCAATTTTCCTGTGACAAATTTCCACTGGCATACGTGTGGACAAAGATTTATATAACTTTAGATATACATATTTCCCCCTCCCCTTGGTATATCTGTTCCTCGTTGTATTTTGAAATGGACCATTGAACGGATGGTTTACGGATCAAAATGAGTGCAACTATTAAGGCAATAGGTGGTAGGCTGATTATTGAAAAGTTGTATTCTGTGGCTTCATTTCATGTTTGATTAGGAATAATGAAGAAGGTAATAGTTAAAAACAGCCAAAAGCAAAGAACAGGTGCTTCTAGTGGATGAGAGACCAGTGATCAGTGGGATATGTAGAAATAAAAACATCCCCATTTCCTCCTTCATCCCCTTCCCTTAACAGAAGCATTATGTCCAGGACAGGATAATAATAGTAGCATTGTTCTGTTCTCAGCTAGAGACATTTTGGGGTGCTGGACTTTAAGGACAGTTGTAACTGAGTTGGGACCATGAAAAGGAAAGGAACAAACCATGATTTGTCTTTTGTATTGTAAGTTACTACATGGGGAATGCTTTTAAAATCATGAAGCAGATAGAAAGAACAGTAATAAGCAAGATACAGTAAGATACCATGTTACATGACAAAGTCTAAGAAGCAAGTAAATTGGAAAGAGAACCTCTGGGAGAACATATGATCAGTTCTCTTTATTTCCTGAGAAAATTCTCAGGAATTTTCTTTACCTTACTTGGAGATGCAGGGATTTAATCTGAGACCTGCAGCATACAAAGCAAATGCTCTTTCAATGTGACATCTCCGTAAACAGTGATCATTGTGGACAAAATGAACTGGATGGAGCAATGGTCTAAATTTTGTATGTTTTTCTCAGTACTCTAGAGAGAGAAACTACTGTAAGATGATAATGTGAAAAGGAAGAAAAGCAGGTGGATGGGAGGAAATGATCTATTGAAAGGAAGTTTGGGGTGTAGCTTAAGCATGTTTCATCCACCCTTGTGTTGGCTGATTGTGTGATTTAGTGAATGAGACATATAAGTATGGCAATTTTAAGCATGAAGGATGCAGATTTAAAAAAAATCAAAAGCAGATCAAAAGCACCATGAACTACTGTGGCAACAATTTCAAAGAGAACTCCAACTCTACGTAGTTCAATTTCTCATGCAGAGATGGCTTCTTTGGCTTGAGGCCAAGATGACAGAGAATCCTTTCCAGTTTTGTTTTGATAAAGAATGATCCTTTTAGGAATCTACAGTTGGCAAGGGTTTTGATAGCCTTACTTTCACTGTAAAGTGTAAACAGTTATATACATTTTCATTTCAACCTATATGAACTGAACAAAGTTCTGCTTCTTTAAACCTGAGCAGAGAATTCCCCCTAGCAAATGATTTCCATTTTGTCAGATCAACATGTCTGTAACAGAATCTGCAGTGGGCTGTCAATTTAACAGACTCAAGCAGTGGGGGGAGGTGAGGGAATGTTAGTTAAATCCAAAGGTTCTTTATACCACCCATCCATTAAACTGATTCCTTCCCCTTTAGTCCATTAAACTGTTTCATAAGAAAGCTTTCTCTGCCCTGCTACTCTTCTTTGCTCTCTGTTGGAGCTCCCTAAAATTAGAAGAATATTTCTAATCTGAGTACACCTGGGTAGTGAATGGCTTGATGGAGATAGGTAAATGTTGGAATGGGCTTACCTACTTTCCATGGCTCCCTTAATGCTGATGCTAGTACCCCTGCGCTCCTCTCTGTCATTGAACTGGGCACACTTTTAAGAATGGAGACATTTTCTAAAGCTGCTGTCGAAAGTGGAACACCCTGAAACTTCCTGAGGAATTTTCTGTTCGTAACCCTTAGATTCCCAGGTGGGTCAATTCGACCCGCATTTTTAATTTATGCAAATTAGGGTATTTTTAAATGGGAATATAATGTGTCCTCCTTGAGGAGGGAAAGGAGAATGATGCACCAACTTCAAATAATTCCTGCTAAATACATAAGCCTGCCCCCAAGTCCAAGCGCATCAGCCCCCCCATGTGCAACCCCCCCCCATGCACAGCATCCTCCCCAGTGCAACCCTTCTCTCCGAATAACACCCCTCCACTGTACCAAGCGCCAAATTGGCTGGAGGTTGATCAGTCTTCCATGTTAAGTATAGGACAAAAACACGTTGCACCCCTTTTCAGCCCTTTAAGGGTTAAATTTCTCCACATCGGTTCTTGATGGGTGTTGATGTCACAAAAGGAACACTCTCCCCAAATTTCATGTTCTAGGTCTGGGGGTTGGGGCATCATCCCTCAGTCACTGATCCTTCAACGGAAAGTATAGGGAGGAAACGTGTTGTGCCCCGATTCTCCCCCTTCCTGTTGGAATTTCCAAAAACTGGTTCTTAATGACTCCCTCCGTCATGGAAGGAACACCCACTCCAAATTTCACGCTTCTAGGCCTGGCGGTTTTGGCAAGTCATTGATGAGTCAGTCAGTCTGTGACTTTTTTCTTTTATATACAGTATATAGAAAGAAAAGATAATAAAGTAAATGCAAAATATAAAGAAAAATAAAACAAATCAACCGGTTCTCCGTTTCTCAGGCTGCAGTCTGCCCCGCCTTAAATAAGAGTGAGGCCCACTGATTCTAATAGGGCTTACTTTAGAGTAGACATGCAAGGCTAGGTCTCAGGCTCCTTTCCCTTGCTCCTCTTACATAGGAGTGGGTCCATTTACTGTAATAAGCTTACTTCAGAGTAGTCGTTCATTGGCTGGTCTCTCAGGAGAGGCTTAGCAGGTGCTGGCATGCACTCTCTCCCAGGGGTCCTGTTAGTCTAGCTGGATGGCTGGAAAGAAAAGGGAAGGGAAGAAGGTAGGCTTCCTCCAGTAAGGTGTGCTGGAAAAAGTTCCCCTCCAAGCAGCCTGGGAATCAGTTGAGGTCTCTGCTAGGCTACTTGGAGGGAAACTCCCCAGCAGCACCTTCTTGGAGGTAGCAGGGATTTGTGCAGAGGCAGCTTCTGTTTCGCCCATTCTGCTCCCAGGTCCTGCAGCTGCTGATTGAAGCAAGGGGGTATGGAGTAGAAAGAAGGTGACTGCCTTGCACTGTGGTCCTGTCCTTGGGCTCCTCAGCAGCAGCAGCAGGTTTGGGGCAGTGTGTGGTAGCCTTGGTGAAGCACCAAAACTGGCCGTATCCCAGCCAGGACTAACTTTTTTGCTCGTTTATCAATTGTTTATCAAGTTATGCTTGCTTGTCTTGTGGAATACCCTCAGATCAAGTTACTCTCAATCCAAGGTTTTACTATATTCTGAAGTTTGTTGAATTGAATCTGCCTTGTAGATTTCTGAAAGATGGCAGCTTTCCTGCACGTGAGCTGCATAGCTGCATTTGCTTTGCCCAGTGCCAATATTTTAGGAGTGTTCTACTCATGTTCCGTGCAAAAAAAATATAAAAAGTTTATTAAAGTAAGCATCAAAATTCACTTAGATCAATTCATTTAATTAAATTTTCAATAGTATGTCGAAAGGAAAAAATGGATAGTTCTTTGTTCTACATGCTGCACAAAGAAAAGGCAGATATTAGCAGCAGGAAAAGACATTTGGGCTTACGAAATGATTAGCTTTGTCAGACCCCCCCGTGTGGGATAAAGATTTCCAACCCTGCTGTATGTCTATTTCTGAATCCTGTATTTGATTCAAAGTGCTCCATTGCAACTTGTGTCGTGTTCTATCTGAACACTGAGTTGATCTAATGTTTCAGTTTTCTCAAGAACAGTTTGAAACTTCCAGACCCCCTTCAGTTTTTGTTCAGAGCATATCAACAGGAACATTGAAGTTGTTGGAAAAACTGTCCAGCACATGTGCACAATTGCATATTGTGCAAAACTTGTGAAGCAAACTGCAGAGCAGCTACTTTTTCTGCTAAGTTTGAACTGAAACAGTCTTCTCCATTCATTCATGTTTGCTCATTAATCATCTTTCTTAGGGCTATTTCTCAGATATCCACAAAGTCTTCTGCAATTTCAGGAGTGCTGGATTTTAGTGACACATTTTTTAATAGCCAGTAGACCTCCTTTTACATAGGGCTGCCAACCTTCCAAATGACTTCAAAAAGTATCACTTAATATTAGGTGTCATTTTTGGAGTGATTCCTTTTCTGAATCAGTTCCTCCCATTTTTATTCTCCCCCTCCAAGATGGCCAGACACCATTGAGGGCCTAACCCTATCCAGTTGTCCAGTACTACTACATTCCAGTCCAAAGATAAGAGAAAAAAGTTCCCTTACCTTGTGACTGTCCTCTACTCTAGAATGTAATGTATGCCACATTGACACAGCTTCATCTGTGCTAGATTATTGGAATATGCTCCAAGTGCCCTCATTTTACCTCCTGGATGAGTTGGCTTGGCCAGAAAAAGGTATCAAGGCAAAAATAAGTAAGGTTTCAGTATTATCTAAAACATAACCTGATTAAGTGGGAAGCAGATTTAAAATAAATACAGATACTTCTAAAAAACTGCAGAGGGCAAAAGCTCATCTTGAACAGGATCAAGCTAGATGTAGACGTTTCATAATTAAATCGCTCATTCCTTGCCCTTTATTTTATTTTTTATTTTTCAGCTAGTAATAGCCTGCAGTTGTTGCTTGTGGAGGTATAATATAACAACCCCACATGTAAAAAAATCATCCCCATTCCAGCATTTCAACTGCTCTTTTGCCTCCTCTCTCAACTGTCCTCCCCTCCAATCAGCCTCATCTCAGCCTGGCCTACCTCAGTTGAAATTCCATTATTCACCCCATCTAGTGGTTAAATGTGGTATTGCATTGGATACACAGATTAAGTCAGTGGTTCTCTTGCATATCAGCCCACGAACCCCCTTCTCAGAATGACAATCTGGAAGGGGCCACCTCTGAAGGGATGTTAGGGCTGGAAGTGACATCAAATAGGAGGTGACATCAATGTGGTGCAAGGGCTCCTTCATATCTACTTGGAAGTAAGTCTCATTGTGTTCAATGAGACTTACTCCCAGGAGAGCAGTACTCCATTTCAAGGTGGTGTCCCCCAGTGCCAGATTCCAAGATTTTTTTAAACATGTGAAAGCCTGCATGTGTGTGAGAAAGAAATTCTAAAATAAGACATATCAGGTATTTTCTTCCATTTAATAAGTATATCTTGACTGATTTTTTAAAAATGATACATGCATGTTCTGCAAACATTGGATACAATTACGGTAGGAGGATGATCGAAAAACTGCTTTAAAAATTGATCTTTTTCCTTACTGTTCACTCTTCTGTTATCTTTCTTGGAGGCTTTTTATTAGTTATTTATACTATTTTATAGAATAATATTTAATAATGATAATAACTGTATATAAGAATATTTCTACCCTGTCTCCTTCTCCTAATAAGATCCAAAACAGCTTTTTGCACTAGGAAAAATACAAGGCATTTACTTCATCTTTTTTATATATAGGTGGTCTCTCAAAGGATATATCAAAAACAGGTGATATTTTAGATGGTATTTTAGAGCCCTGTATACCCTGTGGTACAACTGTGAATATCACTTTGCTATCACTCTGCATGTGTTCTGCCACCTGTTGATTCAGATGTTTTAAAACTAGGGTCTCCAAACTGTGGCCCAAGGACTAGATGTGACCTGCTGCAAGCCTCTATCTGGTCCTGGCCAGCCTTTGGTCCACGGAGAGCTTCTGACCCTCTCAACAGAACACAACCAGAGCTGAGCCCTGTTTGCATCCAGAAGGTGTTCTGAGGGCCTTAGAGTTCTTTTTAAAGAGTTCCTTTTAATATCACTTCTGGGTTTCCCAAAAACCTAACGTAACTTTTTGTGCCTTCTGAAATTCTTGAAGGCTTTTACAAGTTCAGGACTGCCTCTGAGGTACAGTGGTGCCTTGGTTTCTGAGCGCAATTCATTCCAGAAGCATGGTTGTAATCCAAAGTGGATTTTCCCACAGGAAATAATGGAAACTCAAAATCCAAAAATATTTATTATATAGAAAAATCATTTCAAAACACTGTAATAAAGAAAATACAGTACAATACTGAACTGTACTGTACCTTTGAAAACCTTCATGGCTGGTGTGAGGGAGACATGAGAGATGAGGATTATTTTAAGGATTACTTTCACTATCACTAACAGTCACTGCTGTACATTAGCTCAGTGGAGCTAATGTCTTTGTCTTTTTGTGCAGCTTTAACATTCCCATTCTTCTGATAGGGAACAGCATTGGAACATTGATAAGGCACACCTTCCACAATGCCACACACAGATCCCACACACTCCTGACTCAGGCTGCTTCCCCCAGATTCTCCTTCTGAGTTCCCTGGCCATGGAAGCCTATTAAAAACTTCCTCAGAAGTGCTTTTCTTCCAAGACAGTGCTCTTAAACAAAGTCTAAATTTCTGCGAAAATTTAGGTCTTAATCTTGAACATGTTTGTAAGCTGTTTGTGGGGAATGGGACTCCATTAAGTGTGTGCTTTATTTCTGTGATGTGTGCAGGTGCTTGTAGAAATCCTGGAAATATGAGCCTCAATTCGAGTTCCATCTTTAATGTATTTATTTAAATTTTATATTTAAATTTTTCTGCCTTCAACAACATGCCAAACATTTCTTGTGGCCGTTTGGCTAAAATGCTTGGAGACCCCTGTTTAAAAAAAATATCTTTTCGTTGCTAGCTCATTGTTTTTGTTTTGTGGAGTATCATAACTCAGGTCTTTTTTTGGCAGTAAAAGTATGGTTGGGGAATATTTGACAAGATCTCTAAAAAAAATCTACACTAGCCTTTGGGAGTTTGAGTCTTCTGAGTGTCTTATCTCTCTGGCTGTTATTATCTGACTTTGGAGCTTTTTTGTTGCATGTTTTTAGGCTCTATTATTTCTAAGATTTTTTTAATGTTCCTTTTATTGATCCAATGTTTTAGAGGTTTTTCAGGAAAGTGCCCTTTTAAACATGTTTGGTTGCAAGCCCAACCATTCACAATCTCCAACTACCTTGTTTCTTGAAAACAGCTCTTTTAGGGTAGTGGCACTTGGTGGCATAGCTGGAGGGGCAGAACAATCAGTCTTGGAGGGAGCCTCACCATAGCATGGAAGAAGCCCCTCCCCTTCAGAACCATTCCAAGCAGGGAGAGCAAAATGGAACTATATAACTCTGTTTTGCTCATTTTTGGGATAAGGAACAATGCCTATAAACTTTTCACCCTCTAGAACCGTTCCTGGTTTTTTGCATCAAACTTTAATTGCTTCTCTTACCTGCCTGCTCCACAGTGGATAATATTTCTGAACTGATTTCCTGCTGCTTCAGTTTTCTTGTTGTAGTATAAAGTTTTGGCATCCGTCAGTCTCAAAAGACTATGCTATCATGCTCGACTCTATATGTGAAGCACGAAGGCCTACGTAGATTAATATGGAGGACAGGCTGTTACACAAACATCAAATCCCCCTTCTCCATACCACTGAAATAGTCCAGTGGAACAGCAGAGCCAAAACGATTGGTTCCAGCTGCGTCGCAGAGCTGGGCTATTGAAAGGAGCTCACCCTGTCTTGTGGGGACCCGGGTCTTGAACCCTGGCCTACTGGTTAGCAGGAACTGTCTTAACCACTTGTGCCACCCTCAGAGACATGTAGTATAAATTAACTCCCAATATAAAAACTCCCAATATGTTGCTTAGATTTTTAACTTTCCCACTGACAGGGCCATAATTTCTAGTCCCTGTTTGAGGTTATTTTTGCAGGGCATTTTCTGGCTTAACTCCTTATGTGCCTGGTGGTATCCCTTCAGCTCCTTCAGTTCCCATCTTTTCTTTTCTACATGTTCACAGCTCGGCATTTCCCTCTCTGTTTTTCTATCTACTGCTCTTTCCTCAGATAAGGTAAATTTTAGTTGCAGCTGACTCCCGTTGAACCCAGAGGAAATGGAATTGTATTCAAAGGAATTTCATCATGACTAAACATTTCTGGATTATGGCAACTACCTATTCACTCACCTGTCTTTTTAGACACTCTTCTACTTGAGGATCCATAAATAAGTGTTCAATGTCTCTGCCTTGATACCTTCTTCTTTCATCGTATAGACCTTCTTATTCCTCAGCTATACATGTTGGCACAGAATATCATGCTTGACTGTTATATTGCTGGCACATTCATCCTGAGCAAAACTAGTCTCAGTACGATGATAGAAATATTTATTGTATTCTTAATGTGATTTTTCTCCTAAGAAGCCCAGGGGCACATGGTTAATTTTCAAAAATTCTATGAGATAGGAATTCGGTAACGATGAAGACTTGAACCCATCTCTGTGCCCCTAGCACATTACACAACATCACACTGGCTCACAGATCACTCATGCAGTCAGTGAAACCTGCAATGTAGCTTGTGGATAGTTTGTATTCTTCTCCTTTCCCTCCCTCCCTGATCCATGAAGCTCCTTGATGATAAAGTAAAATTGAGGACCCCTTTCATATCCAGTTTAACTGACATTAAAACAGGACATGCAGGAAGAACAGTTGTAACAAGCAGATGCCTTGAAAAAGAAGCACCCCATGAGCAGATGGAGCATGCTGCAGAAAGTGGGCAATAAAGATCAATGCAAGATCAGATTTGCCACGTGGCCACCTTTGATTTATTTTTCTGCAATTCTTTTGAATAACAGGTTCTGATAGAATTTAAATGGTATGTCTTAGCTGGCATCCTCCAGTAGTGGTGGTTTTGGCTAAAGAAGCAGGTTTGTAGTTATTGGCCCTGTGTGGCCCATTGGTGAGAGTGTTTAAGCTATCCATGTTGGATGTTTCCCATTATCTACACTGGAATATCATACAGTAATGGTTTATTATTAACTGTGCTATTCAACCATCTTATGTTGTTGTTGGGTGATTTCTCCCTAGCCACAGACTGACCTTCCTTGCTCAGAGTGATTAGTCCTTTATCGTCTGAAAAAGCTGGGTCTTTTACTGGAGCAAGAATACACCTCTTTCTCTATGGAGAGCTGCACTAGTGGGTCTTGTGTGTATGGAAGAATTATTTTGTTTTATGTTCTTTGACTGTTAAGAGCCTTCGTGTCTGCAAAGGCTGAAGCAAGCAGCTGGCACAAGAATTTATTTGGAATTTGACACTGCATGATCTGTTGCCATTATATTTCCAGGGTGGGGATTGGGAGAGAGAAGAGGTGGAGATATGGAAAAAACTTGGAATAGCAAAAATTACTTTCAGAAGAGGAGAATTATTCCAGAAGTGTGTATATCTCATTGGATATAGAATTTTCTGCAAAATTCAATTATTGTATGGCTTTGTTTTAGGGATTTTTTTTGGGGGGGGGGGGAATCTGTATTTTGACATCTCATGCAATAAAAACGTTGAAATAATTTGCACTTTTTATAGCCCTTTTATTGTGATCTCATAGATCATAACATCAGTTTCATTATGAGGAAGGTAACACAGAATTTGACTTCCTGGGAGGGTTCCCCTCAAGAGGACTCAGATTTTGTTTCAGGAATGAATACTAGAAATCTGTTTTGATGGTGTGCTCAGTCACACATGTGTTTCACACATACAGTTACCCACAAACACCCCTAGACCTTAGACTGCATAACCACAACTGACAGGATTGCATTGCTGTGTGTTCAAATAAATTTGCACCAAGCAGCCTAAATTCTGGTTCAAGGGAAGTATTTATTTCTAAACCCATGTAGAATTATGCCAGTTCAACTATTTTCCCCTTCATTTTGCACAATTCTGATTTGTTTCCTGAATATCTCCTATGGGGAAACTAGTGATGATATTCTTTCAAATTATTAGAGTTTTAAAATTTGTAAAAAAAATTCAGATTCCAATAGAATTGTATAAGGTCAATACTGTATAAATGGTGTATTTAATTTCAAGATGTTCAGTGGCTTCAGCTTGGGAAAAGTAGAGCAGGGCTGGGACTTGCCAGATACGCTAGATTCCAATCCCATTCCTCTGGTGGTATGAAACAGCCTCTGGCTGCTTGCATCTGCTTGACTCTGCCCTTCCTCTGGAGGTGGCCCAGAACCAAGTAGACCCATTGGAGTTGCTGCTGCATTACTCAGGGAAAGGGGATCACTATTTACTCCGTAGTAATGGAACAGCAGACCCAACCATGCGCTGTGCTGATAGCACAGGCATGTCAGCCTACCTGCTGCAGCACTTCTTACCTTACAATCCAGAGTAACTACGGGAAGATGTGAAAGGCACTTGCTCTGGATTGCTCTATGCATTTCCCATAGGTAGCACCATAACTATGTTGGTGAAAAGATCCCATAGTTACTCTGAATTGTAGCCTTAGTGTTCAACCCCACTTATCAGAAGAAACAAGAGCGTAGTCTAAGCTTTTCTCAGCCACAGGTGACCTTAAAGTAATTCTAGCATTTGGCAATATGAAGAACTGAGTTCCTTTTCTTCCACAGATAACGTCAAGAGAGGGTGGGAAAGATGAAAGGGCAACTAAGGGCGCAATCCAGAGTAACTATGGGGAGTCCTTGCTCCGGTGTAAGAACAATTTACTCTAGATTGCAATATGAATTTCCCACAGATTTTCACTAGGTGGTGCAGAAACTACAGCTGCACGTAATGTCTCTTACGTGCTCCTGTGTTACTCTGGATTGTTGGGTAAGGCAGACCTGATCAAAGAAGATACAGGCGGAAGAAGATCCAGATTGTTTGCAGGGCTGCCCCTGTGCCCTTCTGAATGCAACTGGAACAGTGTTCTGTTCAAGTCTAGAGAGTGTTCTGAGGTCTTTGGGAAACCTGAGAAGATTCAGTTTTCCCAAAAAAAATGGAAGTGACGTTTCAAATCCTTCAAAGGCAGTGTTTCTCAACATTTGTCCCCTGCTATACCACTTTTCATTAAGGCTTTCCCAGGCCTTTAAAAATCACATCCAGTCTCCTGAAAAATGTCAGACCCCATGAAGGCCTCAGAACAGCCTCTGGATGCAACTATAGCACAGATCCAGATATATTCAAGTGAGGTGCAGGACCCCAGAAGAGTGGTGCACGGGGTCCTATGACCCTCTTGCACTACTGGCAGCTGGCCTTTAGTATGCATAAAAATGGTTAATACAACCATCCCTGTATCTATAGATTCAGCTATACATATACCCATGCTACACGCTACAGAGAGAGAGAGAGACACCCGTATCCTCCCCCCATGTCCATTACAACCTTAGTTTTTGTACAATCATCCTGGAAGTATGAGTATTTCTTGCATTAACAAAGTGAATACTTTTCTGAACTGAAGAACATGACAGCAGGCATACAGCCTGCACACTACAGTAAGACCAACAGCTGGGAAATATAAGGTATTGCAAGATAGTGGCACTCAAACTTTGGGAGAATGCTACTTCCAAGTCTGTGGAGATGTTCTTCAGTAGTGATGCAGTCCCTAGGATTCGCCCCGAGGAGAAATTGTGAATATTTTCTTGCTCCCTAGGGGTCTGGGAGGTGTGGAGAGCCCTGAAGAGTGCTGGAAGAACTCCCTGTGGCTGGAAACAAGTGAAAATCTCAGCTGTAATCAAAGCAGACTCCTGCTTTGATCACAGCTGGAACTTTTTGCCATTATGTTGGTAGATGCACCAGAGAAGTTTTCGTCTTGAATTTCATTTGTCGCTAATGTGCATGTATTTGTATTTTCAAAACAGTTGTTGCACATTCGATTGCAAATTTCAAGAACAGTTAAGAGCCGTGGATCTTATTACATAATATGAGACCCATACATGCTTCTTAACTGACCTGTTCTTTTCAGGGTGTTACTACCAAAAATAAGCCAGAAAGTACCTGCTTACATACTATCTTTGACTTTAATCAGGGGAAGAAATTACCTGAGGTGATTACCTTAAAGTGAGTGCAATGTGTAATGGGGGCACAACGCCATATAAACTGTGCCACAGTTTCCCGCTCCCAGGCCCACTATAAAAATAAGAATATGATATCTTGTTTTCTTAGCACTGGATATCCTTAAAATTCATCAAATGTTAAAAAGATACATAGCCCTACACTTGCTGTTTGATAAGTTTTGCATCAAAATTGTCAAACAGGAGATATAATTCTATGTTCATTGCAAAGCTTTTGGCATGGGTGGTGATCACAAGTTATCCCCATAGGTTTCTGGATTCCCTCATTTTTCCCTTTAGTGTCTGAAGTCATGACCAGTTGCCCTGCATTTAGAGTTATGGACATGCTAAAGGGGAAAATGGTTGATAGCTACTTTTGTTCACCCTTTTTGTTTGGAGGTTCTGTTTTATTTTATTAAGGGTTAATGTTTAGGGTTGTTGGAAAAATAATCTTTTGAAATGATGAAGATATTGCAGTACAGACTATATAGCTTGTGAAGTCCTCTGACATCGGGCACCATGTCATATTCCCGTAATGTTATTGCAAACTAGCTTTTAGGTGCTTGTGTCCCTGTGTGTGACATTCCACAAACAACCCATGTTTATTTCCCTTAAATGCTTTATCCAGCATGCACATTCTTCCTGCTGTTCGGTGATTTTTGAATTAGCTTTAGAAAAGATTACATGGATAAACACAGCATTGTCGTCCTTAATGGAAAGCTGTGCAGTGAGGTCTATGGGCTGCAAGATCAGTAACAGTGCCAATGACAGTGAAGTATGGCCTTATCAAAGGAGAATTCATAAGAGGCTGCCCTGGGACACTCCACCACTGTCCTTCTGTGTATCCTGACAATGTTATCTGTCCTCTCAGTACGGAGTATCAAATGTCTGTCATGAGTATAGAAATTAATTTAATGTCACCTGAAGACATGCAATTAATCTTTTGGAGGTTTTCATAATACCTTTACAGAAAGAGTTGCCAGTTTGGCGGATTTGGATTTTGGGGTTTAGTCACAGATAAGGAAAATTAATTTTTCATCAGGGTTAATACAAGCTAGCAGGGCCACAAAGGCCGAGAGAGATGGTTGGGGAATTTGTCAAGTGTTGTCACTCCTGAATAATGCTGCTTAACGTCTGATAGGTATAATCAAGAGTTGAGATTTCTATAGAAGGGGATTAATCAATTTGCTCACTACAGAATGCAAGTTGGTGATATCGCTAGTTCATGGGGTTTTAAGAATTAAAAT
Source organism: Cryptoblepharus egeriae (assembly GCA_030015325.1). Classification (NCBI taxonomy): domain Eukaryota; kingdom Metazoa; phylum Chordata; class Lepidosauria; order Squamata; family Scincidae; genus Cryptoblepharus; species Cryptoblepharus egeriae. Next base: position 8,244,199 of record JAREYC010000004.1, read on the forward strand.
AAGATTTGATCTGTCAAATTGCAAGAAGCTCTGACAGTATCAATAGACAGAATTTTTTTAATCAGGACATCCTCAAAGCATTTGTTATAAATAAATTTGTCTGGCTAATATTGGTGGCAAACAAACTTTTATCTTCATTGTGAAACTGTCAGGGAATCCATGACGGTACACTGTTCACAAAGTTCTGGAACTCTCTTTTCATTATTAAAGAAAGGGCTTATTTTATAGTAATGAATAGGTGCTTAAGAATTTGGTTGTAATAAACATAAGTTTCTGCAAATAAAGAACTAAACAGAGTATGCTCACACCATATTTTTTATTTTTTTATTTCTTATCCTACCTTCCATTGGTTGGGTAATTAAATTTTTTAAACTTCTAACCCAACATTCCAACTGAGTTGGAACCCAGCGTTTCATCCCAGAGTGATGTACAGATTACAAGAGAGCTTACTATGACATAAATATGATTTTTAATTAGGATGCAACTTCTTTAGCTAAGAAACATTTTTGGCCCATTATTGAACATTGGTTCAAATGAGGTTCTTGAGTACAAATTACTTGTTATGCAATATTATAAAAATAGTGATTTGGACACCCATTCCTTAACTGTTCATTGTTTGCAGTTTTTAAAATCTGTACGATCTGGAATTTTATTGCAATAGTTTTAAATTTTTGTGCTATCAGAGCTCTTCCCATTTTAGATCTCTGCCAGCCTTTTCCCTCCAGAACTCTGGATACTATTTTTTTCCAGAATTCTGTGACTATTGCCATAGGAAAAGTATGGATTTTTGTGTCTGAAAATAGAGTATCAAAAATGAACTAAAGCTCTCATTTTGTAGATGGAACATCAGTAAACTTACCAAAATAGTAGTACTTGGGGGCAACTTGTTTTGCTGGTTAATAGGACAATTCCATATCTGTAGCCATATCTACTGTTCTACAAGTGCAGTTGCAGAAGTGTTCAAGAAGAGAAGCTTTGTGGGGCTGCCAGTAGAAAGCTAATCTAAGATATTTAACAAACATGTAGCTCTACTGAGTTATTTATTTATTTATTTATTTATTTTATATCCCGCCTTTCCTCTCCTACAATAGGGAGCCCAAGGCGGCTAACAACAGGATAAAACACAGCTCTGTGGGAGTTCTAGTCCCACAGAGGTCTTAAGCATGTGCTATGTTTAAGCACATGTCAAAATAGTTCTGAAACACATCTGCATCTGTGATGCGTCAGATTTAGTTGGCTGCCAAAGTTTGGGGTGGCATGTGACCCTCCACCCCAAGAGATTTCTCAGACAGATTTGCCCAGCAGTGCTTGATTACTGGATATCTGTGAATGATCTGGAATCCAAGAAGAAGATGACGGTGTGAGGTAGGTCTGCACAGTGAAGAATAAGAGCTTAAGAACCCTGCTGGATCAGACCCAAGGATCCATCCAGTTCCTTCCAGCTTTGACAAGGCAGATGCTCCCAGGAAGGCCACAAATGGAACAAAGGCAAAAGTCCGTCCACCCTCTGTAACTGGCATTCAGAGGAGTGTTGCCTCTGAACCTGGATACTTCATTTAACCATCATTGCTAATAGCCCTTACTTTGTCAGTATGACTAATCTTCTAAATCCATCTAAGCCAGTCACTGTTCTATGATTGTAGTCATATGTTGTGTGGGGTAATTTTTTTAGATAGCTCTGAATCTGTAGTTAATTAGTTTCATAGAGCGATGCTGAGTTATGAAAGAGAAAACAGGGCATTTACCATCTTGATTCTTCTAGTTTATAAGCTCTTCTAGTTTATAAGCTTATAAAGAAAATAAATTTGTACATTGCATTGTTGAGGAGTCATTGTGCAGGAAGGTCTTTCTCCCCCTTTCCAGTTATTCAGAAACCTATTTCAATTCAGCATAGCTGTAAATTTTGAAGGAAATTCTGTGTTTTGTAGAATGTGTCATCAGTGCTTATAGATGGTCTGCAGTAGCTCTAGCAGGAAATGCAGGCTACATGTTGCTGCTTCTGAGCATTTTGTGGTTGCTTTCCACAGAGTGGTGAGAACCTTGGCTTTCCTCACACAGAGGGGTTTCCCCACCGTTTACAGCAGCTGCCAGAACAGAGACATCAGCCAGTACGGAAGGTCACACTGACAAAAGGAACTGTCCAGCAACCACATCAGCTGCATCAGCACCAGCTGGCACAGATTCATTCCACAGTTCCTCAAGGAATGAAAAATATTCAGGGGATACATCAAGCTAAAAAGGTAATGTAGCAATTCAAATTTATACTGGCACTTCCTTAACTAGCACCATAACTACTTTTGATTATTGAGATCTTTCGTCTGTTAAATATTTAAGCTGGTTTGGAAAGAAGCTGAAGTAAAGTGTGATTTAGAAACATTAATTATGATGTTTCAAGTATTTGTACCTTCTGAATTGTCATTTTGACACTAACCTTATCATTATGGCTTATTAAATTCTTTATGTCTGTGACAGTGATAGAAAGATTAGAACCACCAGCTCCTTTTTTAATCTTCAAATTCATACAGGTTTATTGCCAGTTTTGTATATCAGGTTGTTGCCCTTGTTTTATTCCTTGTATTCCTTGTTGTTGTACTAGTCCAAGCTGTACAACTTCTAAAGTAGTGAGAGCAAATTTGGGATGATGGGTTCCCAAATTCAAAAGTTTAGGTATGACATTCTTTGGCTCTGACCAAGGAGCAGTGTAGATAATGTAGTTACAGCATTTTTAACCCACCTTCCTCTTCTTTAGGGAACCCAAAACAATACAGATAAAAGTTTTTTAAAAGTCCTCAGGAAAATGTTGGTTTTGCCATTCTTGGGCTGTAATTTTCCCCTGTAGATAAAATCTTCATAAAATTACACTGGAATTTCAACAGAGTTGTATATTTATGATGTGTGATGAATTGGAGCAGTTTGGCTTCAGACTGACAAACAACCTGACATGTGGGCCTTTAAAATTTGCCAACAGCAACTTGACATCTTTTAATCAGCCTCCACTTTCATCATTTCCTTCTAAGTGAATTACTAACCTCTGTGTTATCTGTCAGATTCAGTTAACCAAGAGCAAGTAAGTAAAAATTGCAGCTTACTTTTGTTGTTGGCAGGTCATTATGCATGGAAGAGGCAGAGGCATTGCGGGCCAGATGGGCAGAGGACGCTTGATGCCAAATAAACAGAACCTGCGAGTGGTGGAGTGTAAACCTCAGCCCTGTGTTGTGTCAGTTGAAGGGCTTTCTTCATCAACCACTGATGTCCAACTGAAAAACCTGCTGATGTCAGTAGGACCCATTCAGGTAAAACACCCTTGGTTTGTGTTATGTGTGCCAGAAATCTTTCATCCTACAAAGCTCAATATCTCTGATGGGAAGAATACAATGGAAGGCTTTGAGTGGTTAATTACGTGTATTTAGAGATGCTTTCATCCTGGTGTGTCTGAAATAAAAAGACTTCAGGATCAAGGAATGGCTTTTAGTTACCACACGGTAAGCAGAGTATAGCATCGCTCGTATTCTTCCATTTTGCTCAAAGCTCCTCTCACCAAGTGTACCATCAAATTAAATCCACAGAAGATAATATTCTGTTCAAGCCATCTTTTGGTTGCTGGTGGATTAATAATCTAATTTACCAGCTTCTCATAGTTCTCATAAACAAAGAGGTAACTTAATGAGATGTTCAGATATTCCTCCTCCCCACTCATCACACTTCACATATGTGTAATGAAATCAGAAGTGGTTGTCAGTCTTGAACATGTCCTTGCCTTTAGCATTTAGAAATAAATGCCAAAAATGGAAACTTAGATTCCTTTGATTGTGATTCCTCGATGAAACAACCCAGCATGGATTTACCAAGAATAAATCTTGCCAGACAAATCTGATCTCCTTTTTCAATCAGGGTACAGGCTTACTGGACAAAGGCAATGCTATGGATGTCATTCATCTTGACTTCAGCAAAGCATTTGACAAGGTCCCGCATGATAACTTAATCAGGAAGATGATGAAATATGGGCTAGACAAGGCAATCATTAGGTGGATAAGCAACTGGCTTGATGGCCGCACTCAAAGGGTTCTGTGTCAGCCTGGAGGTCAGTTTCGAGTGGGGTGCCCCAGGGCTCTTTCTTGGGCCCAGTTCTCTTTAATATTTTCATCAACCGCTTGGATGAAGGGAGACAGAGCCTCATCAAGTTGGATGACACCAAGCTGGGAGGAGTAACAAACACAACAGAAGACAGGAAAAACCTCCAGGAGGATCTGGACAAACTGAAACACTGGGCTGTAACAAATAGAATGAATTTCAACAGGGAGAAGTGCAACGTTCTGCACTTAGACAATAAAAACAAAAGACAGGTATAAAATGGGAGATACTTGGCTTGGCAGCGCAACATGTAAGCGGTATCTTGGAGTCGCCATGGATCACAAGCTGAACATAAGTCAGCAGTGTGATACATTTGCGAAGAAGGCAAAAGCAATTTTAAGCTGCTTTAAGAGGATCGTAGCTTCCAAGTCATGAGAAGTTATAGTTCCTCTTTATTCTGCATTAGACTTCATCTTGCATACTATGTTCAGATCTGGGCAACTCAGTTTAAAAAAGATGTAACTGAACTGGAGCCAAGTCCACAGGAGAGTGACAAGAATGATCAGTGGGATGGGAGGGAAGCCCTACAAAGAAAGGTTGGGGGAACTTGGGATGTTCAGCCTGGAAAAGAGAAGGCTGAGAGGAAACCTGATCGCACACTTCATATACCTGAAGGGCTGTCATAGGGAGGAAGGGGCTCATTTCTTCATAGCTGCTTCTGAAAGCAGAACTAGAACCAGTGGGTACAAACTGCAAGAAAGGAGATTCCAGTTGGATAACAGGAAAAAATTCCTGAAGGTGAGGATAGTTCGGTAATGGAACAGGTTGCCAATGGAGGTGGTGGATTCTTCCTCACTGGGGATCTTCAAGCAGAGGCTCGATGAGCACCTGTCGGAGATGCTCTAGGAGGATTTCCTGCTACAGGCAGGGGGTTGGACTAGATGACCTACTGGGTCTTTTCCAATTCTATGATTCTATGAATATTGGAGCAAACCTGATGCATGTTTCTTGATGTTTTCAATAATAATGAGCTAACTTTTCCTTCTCTTGAGTTTTCATCATTCTGACTCTCCTCCAGATGGAGAGATGGAGCACCTGCTGTTTTCAAACTTAACTGCACTTTTCCCAGCATGTTTGAACTTGGGGTACTGTGGTTTGTTAAACTAGCATCACATTATGGTTTGGTATCATCTTTAATTAATGATTAGCTTGAGTTACAGTGTAAAACTTCCCCTCCAATGAACTGTGTTATGCAACCTGTTTGTTCTCTGTGTTCTGGATAAGTAGAACAGATCCGTTGACCTGGTCACAACCTCCTGATATCTTCCCTTTTGCAGACTTCAGTGACAAGGGCAGTATATAAGAATGCACTCTTGCTCAGGTTCTGTACTCTCCAGCTTCATCATCATTTTCTTGCACCAGGAGACTTGCTGATAAATGTGCCATTTCTTTCCTCTAATTGTGTCAAAGCTGGTGTTTCTTTCTTACAACTAATTAGGAAGACAGGAATAGTAATGCTCTCCTTCTTCCCATTTTGGGGCTGTGGGGAAGGATACTTGGACAGGAGGAATATCAGGGAATGACACAGGGCCATAATGGCTAAAGAGAATTTGCACATCAATAAGACTTTATGGATGGCTTATACTTTCAGTTTACTTCTCACTTATCTTGGGGGCGCAGTAGTGGAGTCACTCAGGATCTCATGGCTATCAGGAGCCAGTCTCAGGTTATTCTGCATCAATCCATGTAAACAGGAAACATGCTGGACCTGGTGCTTAGTGTTGGACAGCTAGATGGGGTTCTGGAGATGGAGTTCACTCTTTCACTCTTTTTTCATGGGTGGATAATTTTCTGGCAGGTTTTAGGCTACCTGCAGCCCCTTATCTTTTCCAGAGGTGGATACTGAATTGTATGGCATGTCCCTGAAAGTTGATGGATCTGAAAGGTTTTCTGAGATCTTTGGAAGATTTTATTGCCAGGGCCATTGACTCATCCAAACCCCTGATTGCTGTCATTCAAAGCTCTGCATTGCATTGTCTAGCTTGGTTGTCCTACAAGTGCTGACAGTGAGAATGGCTTTGCAAATATTTGAGCAACTGTGGCAGAAATCTCTCATCAAGTCTGACTACATACTGGTTAGAGCTTGCCCTGGCCTGATAATAGTGGTCTTTGCCACTGTTTTGTCTTGAAGAGCCATCTGGTTGGATTTTTCTGGGTTGGTCAGGACTTGTTCAGTCTGGTTCCTCGGGGGAATCAGGAGAAAAGTTCAGTTGTTTATTGTGACCTGTTTGCTAGTTACTTTACTAATAAAATGGCTCATACCTGTCATGACCTGGATACATCATTGACAATGTCTATAATTTTGGATTATTTTCATCTTGAAAACCTGAGTATATGATTAAGAGTGTGAAGTCTTCTCCAGACTGTTAAATGAGTGGTTCCCAAACTTTTTTGACTGGTGGCTCTCTTGATCTACTGAGCCATTGGCCATAGATTCTACAGCCTACATATAGGGGTGCAGTCCATTACGTTGTTCAGTTGTGTCTCATCTGCAGGTGTTCTGTTAATGGTACCCCTGCAGATGCCAAAATCCACTGATAATGAAATCCATGGCCCAACACTTATAGGATCTTCTGCCTGATGCTCAGATATGTACTTTTGATTTTTCTGAAAACCATGTGGCCTCCCCATATCTGAAAAATCTCTTGATGCAATTGGAGAAAATCTTTGGTCATGTTTGAAGCGTACAGGTTGGTCCCGTGGTGCAGGCTTGGAACCCACAGGTGGTCAAATCTGCAAAGGTCTGACTCACTGTTAAGGCAGTCAGGTATTACAATAGCTTTTTTGCATGTTTCACACTGCTTACTCTTGGTCGTCCAAGGCTTAAGTTACATCTTCAGGTTTGTGTCATCTGCATATTTGTCCCTTCTATTGCCTTATTCAGGTCATTTATAAACATAATGAACATCGAAAGGCCCAAAACAGAATTCTATGCATCCACTCAGTAACTCTCTTTGGGTTTATATGGAGCCATTTATTAGCATTTTTTGGAAATAGCTTTCATCTCACATAGTAGTATCTAGCCCACATTTTACATTACAACAACCCTGGAGGTAAGTAGTATTATCTGTATGTTGCAGTGGGGAACTGTAGAGGCTGCCCTAAAGCCATCTAGAGAGTTCATAGCAGTGGCGAGATTTCAACCAGGAATAATCTGATAAGAGCACTTTCCTGAGAGTAAGGCCCATTGAACTTAATGGAACTTACTTCTGAGTAGACACGAAGCACTGTCAGGTTCTTTAGTTATGCCATGCTAGCTTTCCTTGTTGTTGCTATAATAAAGTAACTTAAGATATGTTAACTCCATTTTATATGTTTTCCTAGCACCTGTACTTGGAGTCCCAAAAGCAGAACCTGGTAAAGTAAGTTATTCAGATCATAAGTAATAATGAATTCAATTTCAAAGTTTAAATACTTCATCTTTTCCATGAAGATGACATTTAGAACAGTAGGACTTGTGGATCTTTTCACAAACTGTGGTGTGGGGTCGCAACCCCCCAATTTGAATACCACTGCTAGAGTGCAAATAGATGCTGATTTTCTCCCTTGGAATTTGCATGCTTAAAGTCACAAATACTTTCAGGAGTCCCTATAAACATAATAAATCCATTTTTTAAAGCAGGCAAGTTTTTAGAAACCCCACTGGAATACAGGGGGACTTAACTTCCTAATGGAAATACTTAGGTTAGCTCAGATACACTTCATCTAAATAGGTAGAGGTTTACACTTTGGATGTAAAAGAAGCTTTTAACCTATTTCCTATTTTATATACCATCAGTTCTCAGTTTCCCCAAGGATCAGGTTCCTGGAAACCCCAAAGAATACCAAATCCTTTCCTTTCCTCAGCTGGTCCTGAGGAGGTCCTCATGACTTTGACAGAATTTGGGGGTGTCCCACCTAGATTTCTGTGAACTGGCCTAGGTCATCCTCCCCACAACAAGGAGGAGACTTCAGACAAGTCTGGCTTATCTCCTGTGAGGGGAGGGGCAAACCCACCTGTATTCAATGACCCTCTTTTCCTTCCTCCAAGAATAGGACATTTCCAGGTAAGAAATTCCTATGCTTTCCTACACCTTTGGGGTTAGTGGAATGGGTAGCTAGCCCTGTCAGAAATACCAGCAGCAAATACAGTATCTTTGTAATAGTGTAGATACCATGAAAATGGCCACAGTAGACAGCTTCAGGATATCTTTATAGAGAGCTCCTGGTGACCTGGATGCCACCAAGACCTTTTAGAGTGGCACAGACAAGACTGAAAATGGCTGTCATGAATTGTTTCAGAGGGCTTGCAGATAAGGACTTGCACTCAATAGTTCCAGTAGAGTTAGGGATAGCTATGGAGTGGTCCTAATGCCTAATGAAAGCTGGTAAAACCTTTAGAATGGCAGGGATTGAGCTAAAATGACTGCTACAAATATCTTCAGGAGACAGAAAACTTTTGAATGCCCATAAATCCCGTGATCATCTGCAGATAGCCAAGAACAGTCTGCAGGATAGTCCAAGATAAGTTGCACTCCTTCCCCAATAAGAAAATCCCATTGATAATAAGGATCAAGTATATATAGTAAATATTTTCTTCACATCCATTGTTCCTCAATTAAAGTTGCCATTTTATTGCCATGAAAAGTCTTAGGTGTATGTTTGGTGGAATAATATGATCCCTGAGAAAAAAGGTTTACAAAATGCACTATATAAGCTATTAAAAGTACCTTAACTTGCTTGTATGCAGCACTGTTAAACTAGTATAGCACATGGCTGCCTTAATGAACATTACTGCTCATGTGAGCTGTTCCAGTGAAAATGCTACAGTGTGCAAAGAGGGAGAGTCTAATATGCTAAGAATAGAAAGCTGACTTCAGGCAGAAAAAAGTGAGAAAAAATTCAGGATTGAATGGCCAAATTCTTATTTTGAATAGATGGCAAAACCTAAACAAATAATAAGTGTGTTATAAAGTTTAGCTAGCAGGAAATGCTCTGGGCTGTGACTTGCAGACTGCCTTCAGGTGTTCCACATATAGAGAGCCTGGTGTCAAAGGGAATTTGACAAAGGGAATGAAAAATGCCAAATGATTAGAAGTAGGGACAATATTGTATGGGAAGAAACACCAGGCCCAAGGTGAATTTTGCTGGCATTGTTCCCAGTTACAGAACTGATTTGGCATTCAGTGGAAAGACCAGATTCCATTATTGGCTTCCCTTCTCCATCAATAACCCTGTTATCCTTTATCCTGAGGGTTCAGGCTGGGGTACAGACCTTTTTCAGTGGGTGCCAGTCTGTTCTTTCAGACTTGGCTTTATAGTTAACAGTGATTTCTTAAAAATTGCCTGATCACTGTTTTGATCAGCAAGATTGCGTTATTTATAAATCCTGGCAAGGCTTCTTATAGTTTCTGTCTCTTGCCAGCTTAATTCATAATATTACTGTTAGTTTTGGGTACTCCAAGAATTGTATAGAATGTTATACTGAGAAGTGGTGCAAAAGCTAAACATAGATTTCTTCTTTTTCCTTCAAGTGGCTCTCACAGGAAGCTGGAGGCTAAAGCATTGGGAGAATGTTCTGCAGTAGTAGAGAGAGACATACCTAACTTGGTTGTGAGGATCAGTTATTAGCAGCAGAGAGTTCAGGAGAGGGGAGAGCACCAGTTGACAGAGGAGGAAATGCTGCATGTCGCTGATGGGAGATGATGTCTTCCTGTGGTCACTTGTCCCTCTTGCTGACTTAAATGGACATTTAAGTGTGCCGCTCCTCCTGGAGAGTAGAAGAAGTTCTTCGATATTAGCAGATGATATCCCAGCTGTGATTCTTTTGATTAAATGCAAACGGTGCCTGCTTTTGTACGTTTTTCTACTAACTGAGTGTCCTTTGGCTAACGTCAACTTTACAACATATTTTATTAACCACAACAACCGGGAATAGCCTAGCAGATTAAAAGGTGGTCCTATTAGACAGAAGAGAGCAGCTTCACTTGAAAAGTTGGAAGAGGAGAAAAGAACCCAGTTGCTCATGACTTATCCATATCAGCAACCTGCAAGTTGGAAATGAGGTTCTCTGTCCAGCTTATGTAGTGATATTCATAGCACAGTTTTGTTAACCCTGTATTTGGTTCATTAAAAATAAGTTTTAACAGGGATTAATAATAAATATTAAAAATAAATGAACTGCTTCATTATTTTCTATCAGGAGTGTCAAAACTTTCAACTTCAGGGCTCCTGGAACTTTAACAATTGTGTAGATGAGGGAATTTCAACAGGTGCAACTTGCTGAAATTCCCTCACCTACACAATTTCTAAAGGTCTAGGAGACCTGAAATTGGAAGTTTGGACACCCCTGTTTTATAGTATAATAATGTCTATTATTGTAGTGTTCAATATTACTGCAATGTTCAAATTGCTGGTTTGTTTTTTTTCTTTTGGTGGCAAAATGCGTATCCTAAATTAATTGGTACTACTGAGACTTACTAGGTATAAGGGAAGTTGTAGAGTCTTTATTTTTGCCAAAAGGCAGTTGGGGTGGAAAGGGGGTGGAAGAGATAGAAGCAGATAATGTTCATTTGTTTAGTACTTTTAATGAAAGAATTGTTGTGTTTTTCCTGTGAGGCCTCATGGCATGCTTCAAATGTCTTACACTTTGCTATTCGTTTTTTGAAATATAGAAGTCAACTTTCTTTGGCCCATGTCTGTGAAGCAGAATATTTTTTAAATCACGTTTTTCTGTGGTATGCTTCCTAAAAATGTGTGGCCAAAATTTCTAGAACTCTCATTATAAAGAAACTTGCTGTTCATGGATTATACATTCATAATATTTCATAATGTATCTAGGTAGAAACCACTGTTGCTGATGTTGCTTGACCCAAGTCCAATTTCCAAAATGTTGGTTATGAAACGATGGGAAAATCTTCATTTCTGTGTCACATGAAAAGCTAGAGCATGTTTTCTTTCAGCGACCAGCCTTTGAAGCATTACAGAAAGTATATCTGTTTCAGTTTCAGCCTTGCTTTTCTACAGTATGGTGGCTTCCCTGCTGTGCCTCAAAGATGTGCAAGCTAACCTCAGTTGAAACTGGTATATTTTCTCAGGCAGTGGGATTTTCAAAATTAATCTTTGATAGAAACATGGCAGTGTTCTAGAACAAATGGATAATTCAAGGAAAGTTGTTTCCTTCTTATTCCGCAATACTGTCGCATCTTAAATCACTCTCAGTTCTAAATATTGTAGAGATGCATCTCAGAAACTATGGGCCTGGCCTGGGTTATCCAGATACGTCTTCATTACGTGGTTTAAAGATAATGTAGAAAGCAGCCCTGTACAGTGAATCCCCACTAATTCACTGTTCTGGGTTTGTGGCCCCAGTCTTTCAGATTTTTTCCACCTGGACTGGAGCCAACCTTTGTGCACACCCCCAGCCATGCCACTCTTGCAATTGTGGTATGGGGGCGTTCAGTTCCTGCCTTACATGGGGAGAAGGGTGTAAGGGACCCTCCAGGCAGGCAGGCAAGTAGGTACATGATCCTCCAAAGCGGGAGGAAACCTGGTGCTTCTGCTTTCAACAAGGGACCTCCTCATTGGAAGCAGAAGCACCAGGTTTCCTTCCTCTTGGGAGGATCATGCACCTGCTTGCCTGCTGCCTGCCTCGTTGCATTTAGGATCCCTTGCACCCTCCCCACCCCAAGTAAGGCAGGAGCCCCAGGAATTGAACAGCCCCATACCACAATTCACGGTTATTCAAAGTTCGCAGGGGATTCCAGTATGGAACCCCCACAAAAATAGGGAGTTTACTGTATATCCAAACATTTCAAAAATATTAGTCTTCAGCTGTCTTTCTTGCCACATTCCTGTATACGAGAACATAAGGGAATTCAATTTTGAGGAAATTAACTCAATAAGTTTAACTGAAAGTTTCTTTTTCTTTTTTTCTTTTTTTGGGGGTAGGTACAGGTGTGGGGGGACTAACAATGCGTGAAGTCATCCTCATTGGTTTGCTACTATAATTTAGCATTAAGCCAAGATAGTTTTTCCATACTGTCAGAACTGTTGCAGTTACCAATGACAGCAGCCAACTGCTTTGCCATTGAGACACAATGTTTCAGTATGCTGTCACTTGAATTAGTCATATAAATCCACCCTTGTGACTGAAAAAATGTCTGCAACAAGTTTTAGTGCCTAAGATACACTTTTGTACTTAATATTCTTATGTATTACCGACAAGCAGAATGCTAAAAGACAATGGTCAATGTTTAATCTCTGTTAAAAAAGGGAAATATTTGTGTTAACTGTACATAATATTATTCAAGTAATGTAGGCCATGAGAAAGGGATACTTAGGGATTTCATTTTTACAATGAAATACATACATTATTTATGTAAGAGTTTTTCCCCTATTACTTTGTGAAGTAGTTTTCTTCTTACAATAAAAATATACTAAATTGACCGTTCAATGACTTTGTAGTCTTGTTAAAATAGCCTAACTTTCAAATTGGCCTGTATTATAGGTGGGTGTTGGCAGCTTTTAACATGGCTGTTTCTAGCCTTGTATTCCTCCTTTAACCCTTGGGTCATGTAACTTGGCATAGTCAGTATTATCTAGTTTTTAACCTGGGAAAGAAGAAAAATAATTTAACAGCATTAAGTACTCAGTGTTATTTCATTTACATGTGAACAACAAGAAAAGAGACTAGCTGTGGGTATGGGTCCCCAAGCTCTTTACAAGAACAAACTCTCTACATTCTAACACTGTTGCAAGATAGCAGCTTATGGATATCAGTATGTTTGACTGGAGAATTTAATAAAACAAAATGCTACAAAAAATCATTTATCCACCCATAGAAACATTCCGCTTTCCTTGCTTGATATTTTTGTTTCTGTCTTCTGCAGTTATACATGCATTAACTAATATGCATTAATTTCTGCATTAACTAATATGGAACTAGTCTTTAATATAGAACTAGTCATCATTTGCATGAAATTTATCAGAAAGTCATTAATTAATGCCAGCCTACCCTCATCCCCACCCCACTTGGTGGCAATCGGAACTGGAAAAGCTCCTGAAGTAGCTTTTTAGTTATATGGCTTCCATGCTCAACAGGAAGCAATGAAAGATAGAACCTGCAAGGCAGAAGCTACTTAATGTTTTAGGGGATTTGGGAAAGGAATTTCTTTTGAGAATGGACATTGTTGACTAATATGCTACATTGTTTTGTGGAACTGTGTTTTTAATTCTGCTTTCAGATGATTGCGGAATCGCCAACATTAAGGCCTTAGTGTGAAAGGAGATAGCATCAAAATCCAGGGATCATGTGTAGGCAAAAGTCACCTTTGTTGTACTCCACCCATTTTACCATGTGATGGTCAGAACAAACACAAGTTCTACATATCTATCAAAGGGAATGTGCACCACAGTTCTGAAGCAGAATTGTTCTGTCTTTATAGTTCTAGAAAAGGGTAGTTTACACTAGCAAAAATGGATGAATTTACAAAGCTATGGTTGGTATGTTTTGATTTTGTCAGCTAATAAGCCTATTTTAATAATGGTTTTATAACCCAACAAATTGTCAAATTAAAGCTGGTCTCTAAGAAGAAATGGTATCATAATGCAAAATGAACAAGATCCTGTACGGGTCTTTCTCAGAAGGCTGGAGAATATATTTTATACTCCATAAATATAATTTATGGGAGGATTAAAATACATACACTTTCCAAGTTGCAGAAGGTTTTATTGGCAGTTCCATGCAGGTATAATACACCTTTTTGCTGCGGTTTCTACAGACGTGTACTAGCACTGGCACAAGCCCTGGAAGTTTCCACCTGTATTTTAACGTATGTGTGTTTTTTCTGGACCCTAACTTCCATCAGTAAAGGTAAAGGTGTCCTCTGTAGGTTGCCCTGATAGTCGTGACCAGCTCTAGGAAGCAGTTCTTATCCCCATCTAGTGCCATCGGGCCAACATTGTCCAAAGATGCGTCTGTGAACATGTGGCCCACATACACACGGAACGCTGTTTCCCAGTGTGGTGGTATCTATCTATTTGCATGTACGTACTTTCAGATGGCTAGGTTGGCATGAGCTGGGCAAAGGACAGGCGCTCCATCCTGCAGTACTCAGGTCTTGAACTGCTGACCTGCCAATCTGAAGATTGGCAGGCACAGAACCTTAAATCATAAAGCTGATCCAGCCCTTTTTTCTCTCATCAGTAGGGGAGTAGTATTAATTATAGTATAACACTGTTTCAAACCAGATTGAAACCTGTATATTGTATTTTCCCCTTTTGCACATTGACTATTTTTCTTGCCTGCCCCTCCATTACTTAACCAAAGAGGGAGGGATCCAAAATGTGTATTTTCTTCATTCATCTGAATACAAACATAACTAGAGGTGTTGGTTTCCAGTGATTCTGAAATCCTAACCACACTTGCCTGGGACTAAATGACAGTTACTAAGTCATGGGACTTACTGCTGAGTAGACATGCGTAGGATTGCACTGTGAGTAAGGTAGGATTACAGCCTATCAGCCCAATCCTATTCATACTTTCCTGGGAGTAAGCCCTACTGACTCTATTGGAAGTAACTTCTAAAGAGACTTGCATAGGATTGGACTCTGAGTCTTATTGAACACAACGGGCTTCCTTCTGAGTACAGGTGTCCCTCGTTCAGCAGGGTTCTGTTCTGGAACCTCCTGTGGGTAAAAAAATCAGTGTATAAATGAAACAATGGAAAAATACGTTTAAAGACCCAAGTCCTTGTTTCTTGCTCCTCAGTTGCACCTAATGGAATAAGGTAGTGCCTCATTATTTCCAGGGGTTTGATTCTGAGATTGAATGCTTAGATGACCACCTCTCTACAACAGTAGAAAAACAGTTTTTGAAACTGATGTGCAGTGGCCATTCGTATTGAGTCAAATCCACCTATAACAATTCAAATCAAATTTTGTGTATAACAACATTGGATTTGTAAACTCAGTAACACCATTTTCATACTCCTCTATAATGAATTAGGTTGTGACAGGATATTTAGCATTTAATATTCTTAAAACATCATCTTATTTATTTGATTGGTGCCAAAGAAACAAGGCTATTGCAAAAATGCGTGTTTATTCTGCAATACAAAAGAATCAGCAGATGAGCTATGTAGAATTTGGCTATGGCAAAATATCTAAAAATGATACTCCTAACCTGCAGATTCTTTTTGCTAATGTAAGTATTTAGGTGTTATAAAATTGCTTTTAGTGTTGACACGAGTGCAACATAACTCTATCTTATTTTTCTATAAGAATTCAGCAAAGCTGTGACTGTGGGTAACTATGATAAAGACTGAAGGTCTTTCATGACTTCCATGTTAAACCACTTCTCTACAGCAGGTACATATACCTTCAGACCTTCCAGCTGATTCCTGATTCTTCACTAAAAGGAAAATTACTTCAAGCATTGATGTTCTAAAAAATGTAAGAGAAATCCTTTTTAGTTTTGTTTTTTTTTTGTTTTTTCTTGTCTTCCATAGAATTTACAAATGCTTCCTCAGCAACGAAAGGCGATAGCAAAATTTAAAGAGCCAGCTGATGCTTTAAAATTTCAACAGAAATTTCACAGGTAAATATTTATCGGAAGTTTTGTTTATGGTTTGTAATTTATTCTTATATTTGCTTGTTTCTGGATTCTTCATTTGCCATTTCTTCAATGCTGATTTTGATTTGTAATTTTATTTTCTCACTTCTATGTAAAGCACAAGCAGGTGTTACAATGGAAAAGGTGCCTTAAGAACACAAGAGTCTTGCTGGATCAGACCTGGACCAGTCTAGCTTCTTGCATTCATATCTGCCAAGCAGATGTCTGGGAGCCAACAACAAGATGCAGATATCATACCTGCACCTTGTTGTTGCTGCCTTCAGAAGCATTCAGAAGGTTTTACTTGTTTCCTTTGAAGCTGCTAGTATAAGGATATACATAGTGTAATTGCATGTTTACGGACCCAAATCTTGTGTCTTCTTGGTTAAGGACATTTTGGAGAAGTCCTGTGATGGGCAGAAGGGGTGGAATGAGATGGACATTCAGTATCTGGACCATGTCTTTGAAAAAATAGCCATATCTTTATTCCTGTCTGCTTCAAAGCAATATTTGTTTTTCTTTTGAGAATTATAAATATACAACCTCAAAATTAATGCCAAAACAATATCCATTGTTTCTTTTGCTGTAATCATTATTTTGTCACATAAACAAAAATGTAACAAGTGATTTTAATTGCAACAGCAATGAAATGATTGATTAAAGCAGCAAACACCCATCCACCTCTTGTTAATTCTCAATTATTTTACTTTCCATCTATAAATTTTATAAAGCAGGCCTCCGTCAGTCTTGAAAGACTATGTTATCGTGCTCTGCGCTGCATACTCTGCATGCAAAGCACGAAAGCCTGGGTTGGATTGTTATGGAGGATAGGCTGTTACCCAAGCAGCAAATCCCCCCTCTCCACGCCACCGAATTAGTCCAATGGAAAGGCAGAGCCAATACAGTTGGATCCAGCGTCGCAGAGCTGGGCTAAGGACAGGAGCTCACCCTGTCTTGTGGGGCCGACCCAGGTCTCGAACCCTGGCCTGCTGGTTAAGAGGCACAGCATCTTAACTGCTTGCGCATTCTGGAATGGAAACTGTATCCTATATTGAATCAGAGTATAAGAATTCTCTTTGTGATTAATATGAGTGTGCATCTGTTTAATAATATAAATACTGTAGGTAAATACTATAGGTAGATGTTGGGGGTTTATTCCAGTTAATCGGGCCACTCTAAAACACTGAGACCGCACCCTGTTGGAGTCTTGATCTTCATGCCTGTATTTAAAAAGTGGGGAGGGGTCTCAGTCATACAATCTGGGATCCTCTCAATTTTCCCCTTAGTAGTGTGGTAGAATTATGCCAAAGGAAGTGTCTTTAGCATATAAAATCAGTATAAAAGTTTTTGGTGCCATTTCTATGACATCTGAACCTTGATAGTGTTTGTTCATCTTTTTTACAGGCATATGATTGATTTGTCCCACATCAACGTGGCACTAATATTGGAGTGACCTACTGAACACAACAGGTCTTTGTACTCCGGGTCGCCTGCTGTGGAGGAAGTCACAAGGCAGAATCTCCCTGGGATCTCCAGTACTAGCTTTGCAGTTTTCCTTTGAAGCTTCAGACTACTCTGTGACACTACAGGCAGTGATACAATACATTTGCTGCACAGGAAGCTGAATTTATCAAGAAATAGTGTCAAGAATCAAGAAATAGTGAGGTTTTGGCCTTGTGATTCTTTACTATGTAACTGTGGAACTACAAATCCCATGCCCTTGTGTACAAAGGGTACACACTCATGTTGTTTTTCAAGAGACATACTGTCAGATTGCAGTGACTTGGATTGAAAGAACACTAATTTTGACATTTTTATGTTCTTTTTAGCAAAGAATATTTGATAATGGTTGCTCTTATCTTCAGTGTGGGGTATTGAAATCAATATATTGCATCCATACCTACTTCTGGTAGACAAGCAGATAGGTGCAAATAATATATACATGGTCTACCTAATTCCTTGGTGTTCTCCACACAGGGCTTGGAAGCTAATTCTTGAAAGTTCCTATACCCGAGTTAATTCCACTTTCACAACTTGAAGTCCAACATACCCTTGCAACTTTCTTTCCTCTTCATCACTGCCTTATAGGAGTAACCTTGCCATGTTCCCCTTTTCACATAGAAAGTATCTCTTTTCACTCTCCTGGAGTCTCCTAAAGACATGCCTATTAGCATTCACTTAGATTGTGTCCAAGGGCAGTTGTAGGATGCAGGCGTGGAAAGCTATAAATGTTCGGGCTCGTTATAACTTGGAACAGAGGTATAGGAAAAGCAAGGTTTGTTCTCAACACTGATTGTGATCTGTACCCCTGATGGCAATTTTGCTTTCTATAATCTGTGACTTCAATTAGCATTTTTCCTTGAGATTTACTCTATACAATGATGTGCTGCAAAACTGCAATAATGGCAGAGGCAGTCGACTGGTATTCTTGTGTTGCCCCTCTGAGGTGAAATTATGAAGACTTTTTTCTGAAATAATATCCAGATTTAAGGAAAAGGGGTGTTACACTAAATATAAAGTGCCACCATGTCCTGCTTTTTTCCAAATGAAAACATTCTTTGTTACCAAGGACTGCTTTGTGTGTTGAGTTGGGATGGGCTGGGAAAGTTTCCTTAATTGTTTCTAGAAATACATTTCAGTGTTAATGTAATAGTTGGATGAGACACCCATTGAAAGTGGATATTCCAGTAAAACTGATAAAAGCCAGCATTTAGAAAGTGAATGTAATATTATATACATATTGGTAGCTAACTTTAAAATGCCAGAGCAGGAAAAGATGAACCATTTGAAAAACATTGCTCCTAATGAGACCTGCATTACATAAGAGGTTCATCTTCAGTAGTAGAGCATAATTTAAAGAAAAACATGGAATAGTTGTTTTTTAAAACTGCGTTCCCAATGGAGGAACAAATTTAAATGAACACTTAAGCTGTATTATGCGGTGCTTTCTCTTTAAGGCCCATTTGCTTTCTTTTTCCACTGTAAATATTGCAGAAGTAGTTTAATTGGTGTATTGTTGTAGATAGTTTCAGATACTCTACTGAAGTACAGCTATTTTAAAGGTGTTTTAAATGAATATTTTGTAAACACTGTCTTAGTCCTCACAGAGGATCCTGCCTTGAATTTACCATTAAAGCATGCAGTGGAGGTGAATGTTTGTCCTTCTCATTATGGTCCATTCATTTGTGTTTCTAAAGGTTAATTTTGGTTTATGATGGACTGTTAGATTTATTTGGTCTGTTCAGGATTGTTTCATAAGTTAATGGCATCAAGCTCAGAATAAGAAGAATGTACATATCTGAATGGTGTGCATTGTCAAGTGAGCTTTGGGCTCTTCTACATATGTTAAGCTTCTGGTTAGGATTGTGTTTTCAAATAGTTATAAAGCTAGACTTTTCATCCAATTGCATAGCAGCAGCAAGTAATAATTGCTTCTTAGGTTGGGCCTACCTCTGGAAAATAGATAGGTCAAAGTAATCATTGAACTTTTGGTATATGAATAGCTTTAATGAATTGGATACAGCAGTTGGCAGATTTTTTAAAAAGGCCTTTGCCAAAAGAGGGAGTGCAATGGGTGTAATTCCTAAACCACAAGTCCACCATTCCAATCTGGGAAAACCTTTTCCTTTAATGCAACCTTTTGTAGATTACCTTTAAGTTAGTAAAGAAACTGTGAGGACTTAAAAATATTTAAAGGTTTTAGCTCTCTATCAGTGGCATATCAGTATGTTAAGTACAATACAGCACTTAAAATTTGTGTTGAGTTTGTATAATTTGAGTGTAGACATGTTTGGCAGACTATGGAGGATATTGTATTCCGTGTGTGTATTACCGTACATGTGTTGCATGCACTGGCAGGTTGTATGCTCACTATTTCAGTGTAAGAACTTTTCTGTGTGGTTATGGGAAAGGGAAGAGCCCTGGAGTGCTTGCACTTCTTTCCCTCCATACCTGGCTGCAAGAATCTAATTCCGCTGGGTGATAGGCACCTAGCCACAAGAGTCATTAAACTGCAGTAAATTGGTTAAGATCTATTTAACTTAGAAATTGATTTCTAAGGGAGGATCAGGGCATAGCTCTTCACAGTTAGAGGTACCTTCAAGGCAAAAATAGGAGGTCTTGCCTTATTCTACACTTCACAACCCATCATCTCTACTTAATTTTTGTAGAAGATCTGTGGCAACCATTATCTTGTTCTTTCTGTATCATGCATTTAAAACAAAATGGTAAATGCAAGAATTGCATTTAGTGTATTATGTAAATATGGAACTTTTTAACAAAATTTAAATGATGCTATAATTCACAAGCTTATAATTCGGCTGCATTGAAGCTCTTTGGGGTGGGGAGGACATGGGGTGTGTTGTCTTATCAAAGTTGAATGGAAACAGTTCCAGACGTGTTCTTTTTTTGTGTAACCCTTACATTTTTATAAAGATGCTAGCAAGTCAATACATGTATCCCAACCTGTGTATTATTTGTTCATAAAGTTTCCGAAATTTTGGTATGGATATTGTAGCCAGTAGGTGGAGCTTCGTTGTTTTCACTTTTTAAAAGTAAGCTTCATTTAATTTTGTGTCATTTTCTAGTTTACTTTTTAATGTTTCCTCCGCTGGAAAAAGTATGGCCAGGTTATGTGTGATATTAATAATGACTTTATGGATGAAGATTAAATGAGTACTACAGTTTCACTGAGGGTTAAATTGGTAATACCTTGTCCACATAGGATTGAGTTGGATTTTTTCCCCATTTAATATTGGGAGCTTTTTTGTAGGTTGGGCCAAGATTTAATAATTTAATTTCATGAGTTGACTAGGTAAATTGGATGATAGTTTTTCCATCAAGACTGGGAAGTAGAGATGGTTTTCTTTATACCCATGGTTCAGTGTGGTCCCTCGGAGATTGTTGCACTCCTCCCTATAGCAGTGTTAGCTTTAAGTTATCAAAAGTATTTATTGAAGTATTGAACTGAAAGAAAATGTACTCCAAGTAAATTTCTAAGTGCCAGATATCTCTCATCTGTTCTTGTCTGATACCACTGAAGTAGCAGAAGTAAAAAAGATGGCCGGCGGGTGCATGTGGCTCCAATCCTCAGCCCACATTGCAACAGATTTTTCCGAATGACTCAACATAAGTCAAATTGAACCCACCCCCTCCCCTGCAAAAGAATTGGCCTCTGGATCTCAGCTTAGTGAATGCCACAAAATATGGGATAGAACTAGATTGCTAGCGATTTGGAGTGCTCATATTTCTGGAAGAATTTTCAGCATAAGGTGACATTTCCCCTTCATTCTTCCATGGTTGCCTCTTCATCTAAATGTGGCCCAAGTGTTGAAATCAAATGTTGCCCATTTTGTTTTTCAGTGACTGGCTTTTTTATGGTGCTATCTGTATTTTGTTACCAAGGAGGCCTGTACACCAAAAGCACCATCAACAAAAGAATGAAAGAAAAATGTTGTCATATGGTGATACTTTCCCCTACAAGAACTGATAGTACAAACCTCTTTATAGTTTCTCCATATGTTACCCATTGCTTTTGTCTGCTGCATAATGAAACTGGAAATGTAGCTTCACAGGAGGATTTCATTTGTAAGTTTTAGTTGATGACTGAAAGTTGGGGTAAGAATTACCCACAGGATTCATTTTAGATATTCGTTCCAATACCAGATATTTTAGAATGTTTATATTTAATAAATCAATACCCTGCCTTTCTGACTTACACAGTTAAATCCTTGATCTGGTCAGCTTCTTTCTTATTGACACCTCCCAAGAACCCTTTCTGTAGACTCCCTGGTATTAATTAGGGAAAGTAACACCATGTGTTCCCCGATCTTTAACTTTTCTGGGGAGACGCTAGATGTTTTAGTTCTGTTGACAGCATACTTTGGCCCTTTGTATCATGTACTTTAGTCAAAGCAATATTCCTAGTGCTCTCAATATTTACTGATAGTTGATAGTTGAGTTTTTATTTTTCCTCATTTACTTTCTTCTGAACTTTCTCACTATCTTCTGAACTTTGTTTTGCAGTGGCAATTTCGAACAAAACTAAGGCTTGGAGAACTCTTAAGTGGCACCAGAGGGGTGTGATTTTAAAGGCGCATAAGTCTCTTCTAGTCTCACAACTTGTTGGAATTTGACAGTTGAATGTGGCATTAGCATCACTATTAAATATCAATATGACATTTACGTAATTCTTAATGAATGAATACAGTACTATAAATAGTATTGCAACGGTATTTAATCCTAAGGATTTTGTGTAAGGTTTTTTGTAACCTATTTTTTAATCTATTTATCAACATAAGCCTGTGGAGGACTTATGTACAGACCACGGATTCATATTGGATCTCATGTATACCACCTACTGGTAAAATATGGTTGGGAAGGATCATTCCTTAATTTTTTGTGACATTCAAAGGACATATTGCCAGTTTCCCTTCTCATCTTTGGAAGGAATGTCTTCTTTTCACACTACATAAGAGTTTTGGTGAGAAAGGTCAGTTTCTTTTAAACACAATTCTCTAGCAAGTTGGATCTAGATCTTGCAAAAAAGGAGGACAATGTTAACATTTATTAGTTTTTCAGCAGGTCTTTGTTAAAAGTGCTCAGGTCATACTGACAAATTGAGAAGTTAATTCTTAAATGAGATATCCAGATATTTTGTTCCTTTTTATGTAGTGTTACAGAAATGTTATCTGTGATCTGGGCTCAAACAACTAACTTCAACATATTTATATGATTATGCTTATGAGTGAGGTGTTTTGCTTTGCAAGAATTTTTCTCCTAGTTTCCTATAGCTAGAAATAAATGTTACTTAATTTTAAATAATCAGATAAATTTTCTTCACAGGTTTGAGAGTTGGTGTATGATTCTCGCCTCCATCCCCCAGAATTTTACTAAGAAATAAACATTCTTTTTTTGCAGGTGCAACAGATGCACTAAACGTATTTCTTCACAGCAGAGTTTATGCCTTGTGCATCTTCCACAATTCTTAGCACTATTTTAACTTCATTTTTCTATGCCTAATTTTTTTGCTTTTTAGCATTCCTAGAGCACTGTTCTGTATGCAAGATTGCTTTACTATTCTAAACTCATCAATCCTCACTAAACCCCTACAAGACCATCCAGGTAGCTGAGCTTCATAATGATTTGAATGTGGCTCCCTTATGTCCAAAGCCTGTCCACTACTCTACATAGGTCCATTCTCTTAGCCAAGACGATGTAGTTAAATTGCCTGTCATTGGATTCCTAAAGCTCTTCTTCCTTTTGTAGCAGAAAACTGGAAAGCAGGCAAGAAACTTCCACTCAGCCATTTTGTGCCTGGAAAAAACTTCTTTTGGGTACAACACTGCTTGGCTCAGGTGTAGTAGGGTGCAATCCTATGCAATTCCATTCCCATGGGTGCAATTCCATTCCCATGGTGTTGTAGGGAGGCAAGCCCATGTCTGTGCACTGGCCTAACCCTCCACCAGGACTGGCACAGAAATGTATTACGACACTTTTGTGACACCCCCAGGTCAACATGGAACTTGTTCCGGACTTATGCAGGCCTATCTGGAGCTTAGGATTTCGGCCTTAATGTCTTTTAGGTTTAGGTGTATTAAACTGTAATCTTCCCAATTGGGGGATCTGTCAGTGCCAACTTCTATGGAAATAAAGTTATTTGAGTCTTGTTGGCCTCAGAACCCATGGTCAACAGTCTTGACCTAATCACAGGACCCCACTCCTGTTCCTCATTAATCCACTCTTTTAGAATCTTTTGCCTGCTTTCACCAGTAAGGCTCTTCATACAAATATTGTGGAACAAAACAGAGATGTTCCTGCTTTCCTTGGCAGATGTTTGAGTATTTGCAAATGTGCAGGTGATGCCTTCTCTTTACAGGTTTTCTTTTTCCTCTTCTAGGAATGATGCAACAGGATAATTTAAACCTTTATTTATGCAGATTAATCATCCCTACAGGAAACTGACACCTATTTTTCATGCCTGTATTTGAAGAATGTGGCCTTGCTAACCACTTTTTTTTCCTTCTCTTACTTTTCGCAGGCTCTTGTAGTTCTCCTTGAACTCACTGATGATAATAGCTCTGTAAAGCTTGTCATGTAGCAATAGCACAAAACTGTTGAGTTATGTATTACTATTATTAAACGTGATCCTTCCTAACCGGTAACCTGGTGAAATATGTGTATATTTAAGTGCTATCAACAATGTCCTTTGAAACTTGTACTTTTCTCATCTGGATTGTGAAATGTGTGTGTGTCTGTGTGTGTCTGAGTGTGCGTGTTAGGACAATTTCAACAGATGTTTATCTCAGTATCATGATTCTTCTTGGAGGAGGCCACATCCTCCCTCCTGCTTTCTTCTGCATATGCTATCGGTTAGATTACGTTTAAGACCTGTAAGACATTTAAGACTATGTCTTTCAATGCTAAATTCTTTATGATTACCTTAGAAGATTCCCCGATTTTGTTGATGTGATACAAATGTTAGAATGAGTTCATAAAAAGTATGTGTACAAACATGTGGTTCCAGATTTCAAATGTCATGATGCAGTTCAATTTTATCTGCTGTAACTGTGACTGTGTAAATAAAAAACTTTTTTAATAGTCCATTGTTTTTTGTATTTTATCCAGCACATTTTAAAGAAAAAAACAGAGGCATGTTGTTGGTAAACACCTTTTGTTTTGTTTTGTAAAGCTAGGTGGCTCCCCATAAAGGGTTGTTTTAAAAAGTGGGTCCTTATGCTGAAACATGTTAAAACATTGTCAAAATTTTATACAAGACTGGACTTTGTGGCTTTACTAAGTTTCCTTCATCATGTGTCTATAATTCTCCATCTGAAGTTTATATTCCTGATGTCACTGTCTCCACCTCTAATGGTAAATGCACATGGGACGTAGAACAGTGATTTTTCAAAAGTTTTCTCCAGGGAATGGTCAGGGGAGATGGTCAGGGGAGATACCAGTAAGCACCATCCCATACTAGAGCCAGCACTTGGTGGACTGCATTCATAATTTCATCATGGCACATTTGGATTGTGGAGAGTATTGGATGGGGCCTGTTGGCACAACTGCAAGTCCTTAAAGATCCTGCAGACAATGTCTGCCTAGGTTCAGGTTGCATCCTGAACCTACCTACCTATGCAGAATTAACCAGCATAAATCCCACCTACCTGTTAGTAGGTGGTTAGTACCAGTAGTTAGAAATGTAGTTAGAAAACTACGTCTAAGCTCCATTTGAACAGTTGTTTCAGGCACTGGTCCAGCGTGACGGGTGGTGGCAAAAGGTGCAGTATTGCAGGGAGGGTGATAACGATTGCCCCTAGGAGACTGTGGTCAGAGAGATGGTATCTCAAAACCTTTCCATCATATAAAGGACTGGTGACAAATAGGCTCTAAATCAGGGGTCCTCAATCACCAGTCCATGGCCTACTGCCAGTCTGGCGTCTTGGTGGCTGCACTGGGACCAGAGTCCAGAATCAGAGGGCAGAGCTCTGCTGTCCCTGGCCCCAGAGCTAACTGAGCACACACTGCTCAGCTGCTGGGCTGTGCATGCCAAGCCTGCCCAGGCCCAGAGTGAACTGGGCACACACAAACCAGCCACTGGTCTGCACCTGTGCAGTTTGGACCTCAACAGACCGAAGTATGCATGCACAGCCCGACCCGTCTGTGGGAAATTTTTTGCCACTACAAACTACAAAAGCTAGCTGACGGGATTAATGACAATAACGTAGAGGGGTGGAGCAGGCAGTCTTGGAGGGAGGCATGCAAGGGGCCCATACAGCTCTGTTTTGCTCCTGTCTGAAAAAGCTCTGAAGGAGAGATGCCCCATTCATGCCTCCCCCCAAGACTGACAGCTCCACTCCCTCTAGTTATGCCACTGACAGGGTTTATTATTCCCAAAATGTTTCAATTTTGTGCAATATTTTTGGAAATTGTCTTGAGAAGCTGTTCAGGCATTTTAATGCATGCTTTCAAACATTCCCTTCTCTCTTGCAAAGCTCTGGATGTGGTGTGATGCCTGGGCTCTTGATGCCTGGGCCCTCTTTAGAAATAACCCACTTTTTCGCATTCATATCCTGCCAGTTGCCGTTAAGGGTGTTCTGTGTGGGGTGTGTGTTTCTGTGTTTGCTGATGCTAATAACTAGTTATGCCACACGGGGGCACTGCCTTAATTCCAATTTTTGCTGCACAAATAGAGCACGTCAATGAATGGAGATTTTCAGGCTTTAGATGTTCATGTGGCTGTTTATTGCTACATACAAAACAGAAGCACATACAGTAGTTGTCTTGAATTTGCTCTGATCTTCTGCTCCATAGCTGGAGGTACTTTGTTTTGTCAGTCCTTCCTAGCTCCTGCTCTCAGATAGATAGCACCCTCTTAGGGAAAATCGGCCACAGAGAGCACATGTTCAGGAAACGACGAGGTCTATGATGTCATGGTTTTGTCTTTGGCCTTGCCCATATGTCCCATTTAATCAGTGACATCTTGAATGGGGGACTCATTGAGGAGGAGGAGGGGGGGCAACTTCACATCACATCTCATCAACCCAACCCTCAATCATGCTGCTTCGAACAGCGGGTGGTCAGGAACCCTCATTTTCATTGAAGATTAGTTTTTAGTGTCCTTCATCTCTTCCCTGCTTCGGGTTCTTCCCTCCCCCTCTTGCCCCTTTCCTTATGCATTTATGATTTTTTTTTCCTTTAAATTTATGGGGAAAATGGTCCTGCGCACCTGAAAATTAGACCAGCTAAAAGGCCATCACAGTTGTAAATGAGGCTGAATGATTATAGACTGCCAGCTGTTTAAGGTGCGCTGATTGAACCTAATTGCTGAGAAATAATTACCTCCTCTCCAAAAGGCAAGATGGGCTCTTGTGCTGAATGCAACTGATGAAGGGGCTTCAGGGGAGAGGCCTGGAGGGAACTCGGGCCAAGAGTGCTTGCTGGAGAAATTAGGCCTCCCCCTCCAGTGGCTGAAGCCAGCAAATACCCGCTTCCTGGTACATAAAAATTGGCTCTGTGCAGCAACATCTCACACTGTTAAGACATGTCACTCCATCTTTCCTGCCATTTTCAAAGAAGACAATTAGTTTAACAGTTCCTCTCCCTCCCCCAACTCCAGGAATCCTGCCCCAAATCCCACTTCGTCCTGATTAGAAATGAGGTGTTTCTCATCTCAAGAAGTGAGCATTTGCATAATTTGTGGCAGGTTGTGCCATGTGTCCTCAAGCAGCTATTTCTTTAATCAGCAAAGGCCAAGGGCTCCTTCCTCCTTTGCCCAGCTGCTTTTAGGAAGTTGTGGGACCAAGGACAAGGGACGAGAAAGACGGATTGAGGCTTCCTCCATTGCTACATTAAGCAGCATCCTCTGTGGCTTCTCCAATGTAATTTCCCATACTTGACCAACCAGAAGCATCAAATATGGTCTCAGTTGGCACACCAGTCAAAGCCACAACAGATGCCACCTGGTTCTCCAGAGAAAACTCATGAGATTTCCCAAGCTGCGCAACTGTTCTTGTAATCAGTGACATCTTGAATGGGGGACTCATTGAGGAGGAGGAGGAGGGGGGGGGGCAACCACATCACAACACCTTTCAAAGTAGGTAGATGATTCAGTGCCTGCACTGGTTATTTCTTGTCCAGAAGAAAGTTGAGGAGGGGGTATTGCTCAGAGCCCATATTTTGCATTCAGGAAAACCCATGTCCTATTTTAGGCATCGTTGGGTGTGACTGAGCAGCCTTGGATAGAAACCCAGGCCATCTGAGGCCATTTATGTGATACCCCAATGGACCAATAATCAGACTCAAGAACACACAGTTTCCTATACTGCAAATCACAGTTTTTACAACTGCTTTTCTTAAAAGCAGAGATGTTGCAGAGAGGCAGTCATGCAAGCAGTCATTCCATTCTCAGTCTCAGAGTCTAACCCTTGCAGATATTAAGACACTACCTTATTCCAGTAGGCACGATGGAGGAGAAAGAAACCTAGAAGTGGATCTTTAAGCCTATTTCCCTTTGATTTCTTTATATCCTGATTTTTTTTATCAACACGAAGTTCTGGAATGGAACCCTAGTGGATAACAAGGGACACTTGTATTCCTTTCAGGTTTTTTTCTGTATGCAATGGGTCAGTGAGGAAGTGACCTGGTAGAAAAATATATACAGAAGCAACAATAAGGTGTAGAAGGAAATGGAGCCCAATGGAACATAATTTACTCCCGTTAAAAGCATGTGTACGAACACACACTGCCAGGAAGCTGCAATTGGCAAGAGCTCCCTTTTAAACCACTTCTGCCCAGCCCACAGGTGTGCACAATTGATCCTTGTGTATACGCAACGTCGGGCAGAAATGGCTTTTAAGCTCAGAAGCAATGCAGTGAGTGAAACAGCACATGTTCCATAAAGAGATTTTCATATAATGGGTGAAACAGCACATGTTCCATAAAGAGATTTTCCAAAGACGGGCCAGGAGATGGCGCTCCACCCTTTTAGACCAGCTCCCCTTTGCTGTGCTCCCTGGAATACAACATTGCAACAGCTGATGCAGTTAATTGACTTTAAATGACTGGTAAAATTAGGACATCTGCAAGGGGATTTCCACACTTACATCAGATTTCGGCAGTTTTGAAAAGAGAATGTAAACATGCGTATACTGTATACATGTTAATGCAAATGAAACATTACAGCCAAGTTAGCAACAGCATTTTTGTTGTTATTCTTTCTACACAAATGTTGCCAATGCACTAGGAAAATCTCACCAGTTTGGTCTTTCACTATAATCATCTACAGAGTTTAATGCTACGTTTTTATTACTGTATGTTAGAAAATTCCTTTACAATAATTCTGTATTTAATCATTAAAAAATCAACTTTTTATTACAAATAATTTTCTCAGAAATAATTAGCAGAATTTGTGCATTATTTCAGGAGTAAAATTTCAAGAATATTTGTGGGCCTTGGTACTGCTTGGCACCAAGCAGCAAGCATCAGAGGGTACCAGGGAGCAGTGGCAAACTGCAACAGGTGCCTGAGGGCAACAGGGTTCCCTACCAGGCACTGGCAACCATTGGGCAGGGATGCCCACTGCCCACTTGTGCCTGATGCTGCCCCCCAGTGCCCCTGGTACCTTCTGGTGCCAAGGGCCTGTTGTTGCCCAGCAGTGCCTGGTACGTGTCAATGCCCACTACCCATGTCCTCAGTGCCCAGATGCTCACAAGCCTATATATATGCTCACATATATATGCTCACAAGCCAGACAGACAGACAGACAGACAGACAGACAGACAGACAGACAGACAGATAGATAGATAGATAGATAGATAGATAGATAGATAGATAGATAGATAGATAGATAGATAGATAGATAGATAGATAGATAGATATGGCTTAGGGGGATTCAGGCCTATGCAGAACAGCAGGGGGCAAGGAAGATCAAACTGAGGAATTGTCCTGACAAGTTAAGACCCTGCATAGGATGTACCATCACCAGATAACCGAAGTCGCTGATATTGGGGAAATCCTATCAGTGATTGGAAAGAGTTGGCTTCAAAGATAGCGCTGAAGCCCTCATCATGGCAGCGCAAGAACAGGCACTAAGTACCAGATCCATAGAAGTGGGGATTTACCATACAAGAGAAGACCCAAAGTGCAGACTGTGCAGAGAAACGTCAGAAACAACCCAACACATCATGGCAGGGTGTAAGATGCAGGCAGGAACAGCATACATTGAACGGCACAACCAAGTAGCTGGCATCGTGTACAGGAACATCTGCTCAGCCTATAACCCCTCCTAAGACCAGATGGGAGACCCCTCTGAAGGTTGTGGAGTATGACAGGGCTAAGGTTCTGTGGGACTTCCATATCCAGACAGACAAGAAGATACTGGCTAACCAGCCAGATATTGTGGTGGTAGATAAGAAGACAGCCCTGGTGATAGATGTAGTGATACCAAACGACAGCAACATCAGGAAAAAAGAGCATGAAAAGGAGGGAAAGTATCAAGGTTTGAAGGAGGAATTAGAAAGGTTGTGGCAAGTGAAGGTGAATGTGATCCCAATAGTGATTGGAGTTTGATGTTGATCACATATTGATCATATTGATCACATCAATAGTGATGTGATCCCAAGCTGTCACATATGTGCATATGTGCACATGTTAGGGGGGGTCTAACTTCCATATAAGCAATAGCCAGGGGGTGGTGTGGTAAGTACATCAGGTGTTGACACTACCCACGTAAGTGGCTCGTCCCAACTGCTGTCAGAGCCATTCATCCCAGGGTGACCATATAATCCATATAACCAGGATTTTTCTGGATTTGTCCTCTTTCTTAGCCTCCAGTCCAGGTGTCCTCCAAAAGGGCTTCATTGTCCTCCATTTTGGCTTCATTTTGGAAATTTGCAGTGGTGTACAGTACTCCATCATGTCATACGTTGTTGGATTCGTATTGGAGAGCAGAAGCCAAAGCAAAAATCAGTTTTGAAATATCTCCTTCCTATCAAAAGGTACAGCCAAAAAACTAAGAATCAAAAATATGCATTGAGCTCTATGGGAAAGTGCCCAATATAATGGCTTTACTCGTGAGAAGGCAAAAGTGCTATTGCCCGCTGGAAAGGCCAAGCTGAGAGGAATCCAAGACCTTGTCCTCCTTTTGAGATTCAGGCATTAGGTCACCCTGATTCACCCCCAACTGAACACCTGGCTCTGAGGTAACTGGGAGAAGCCACTTACACAGAGAGTTGCAACACTTTCTGGACTCACTAAACCCCCAACTACTGCGAATGAGGCACTCTTTGTCCCCTGAAACAATTAAATGGTTCCAGAGCCCATGAGGTTGTTCAGTTGCAGATGTTCAGTTGTAGTTGTAGATAGGTCGAAATGTCCTATCTTGACATGGCACATCAGCCATTCTGAGTTTATTGGAAGAACCTGTTATATAGCAGATGGGAGAAGAATTATTTCCTGCCCTACAAAGTTATCCAAAGGTGAACACCAGCCAGTGCACTGATTGTTTTCCAGGTATTTTCATAATATTATCTTGACCTCTGAGCAATTTTGCCACACTTATATTCGACCTTCTATTATGATACTTGACCCCAATATTGCACATATGCAACAGGGACCAGAACTGGATTAGGCAGCATTTATAGGACTCTCAGGAAGTTCCTCAACCAGGGCCAGCCCATTCATGCTTCAAGCCACAAATTGGCAAGGACCACCCATTTCTACTCATTCACTTACCTCAACTGTCCATTGTTCTGTTTGTGTACCACCTTTCCTTCTTCTCAAAGTGTTCTTTGGATATTACTCAAGGAGGTTGACCTAGGGAAGCTTCTGAGACCCAATAAGGGTATTTTCAATATTATTCTATGTACCGTATATGTTGTTCATTCATGTCCAACCCTTCACGACCCCATGGACTGTAGCATGTCAGTCCCCAATCCTCCCCCAATCCTCCACCAGCTTCCAAAGTCCATACAAATTCATGTTCATAACCTCAGTGACACTATCTAACTCATCATCTGCCATCCCTTTTGCCTTCTGTTTTTCCCAGCATCAGGCACTTTTCTAAGAAGTCCTCCCTTCTCATGACATGACCAAAGTATTTGAGCTTCAGCTTCAGCATCTGTCCTTCCAGTGAACAGTCGGGGATGATTTCCTGCAGGATGGACTGATTTGATCTCTTTGGAGTCCAAAAGACTCTCAAGAGTCTTCTTCAGCACCATAATTCACAGACATCTATCCTTTAGTGGTCAGCCTTCTTTATTGGCCATCTCTCACAGCCATACATTACCACAGGGAAAACCATAGCTAGGTGGATCTTCTTTCATCCTCATCAAGAGGTTCCTTAGTTCCTCCTCACTTTCTCGCATTAGAGTGGTATCATCTGCATATCTCTATGTATATAGAGCCCTTCGGTCTCCAGCTGTTGTCCTTCAGTGGTGTAAGCAGCCTCTTCTTACACAAATCACACTGACAGATCTTTCAGCTGTCATCCTTCTCATTACCAACATTTTCAACACTTTCAGCACAATCCCACATAGTGCTCAACAGTCATCCTCTCTGCTACTGCCGGACATGAGAGTTTATTAGTGATGTTTCTCCTCTGGACAAGTCCCTGCTGTGGCTTCTTAGTTTCTGGTTGTCTTCAAGCAATAGTTCCTCTGTACGGCACCAGCGGTTTCTCCTTTTCCCCTTATAGAAAAAGGAAGGAAGGGATGAAACAGAAGGGGTCTGCTGAACCCCACAATGTTTTGTAGAACCTGTCCTGTCAACCCACTTTCCACGCCTGAGAACAACAACAAACCTGAGAACAACAAACTGCAGATGAGAAATTTCTCAAGATGGCCAGAAGTTCTCCTGGGTGCAATCCTAAAAGAGGGTGCAATTGTAACCAGTTAAAGCCAACACAACTCACCTGCTCCCCATACCCAGGGTGGTGTGGGGAAGCTGTGCACCCCCTCAAGAGTGAGGTAGAAGTGCCGTGTGGCACTTTTGCAACACCCCATGCCAGTATGAGTCTTGTGCTGGAACTTAGGCCAGCCTAACTGGAGATTAGGATTGCAGCCTGAGGTTTGCTCCTAAATTACCATACTCAATTTAATCCCATGCTGCTTAGAAATTAGTCCCTGTCTAACACTGCAGTATAGATCCTGAAGAAAAGAAAGCAAACATTCTTCTCCTGGATGTACCGTTTCGATTTGTGCATGCCTTGGGACCAGACTTTGAACTTTTTCGTTATGGTTTAGGCCCCCCCATAGTTCTGCAATGATGTATTCCTGCAAAGATGACCAGGAGCCACTAGAGGTCACCTTCTTTCCATACGTTGAAAAGTATAATAGGCACACATGAATCAAATAGACACTGCTCCAAGTTTGTCCATTGCACTTGCCATGCAGTTTGCAATACAATTAAGGAAAGTTCTCACATGTGCGTTCAGATTTTTGTAAACACTGTGAGTTTAAATTAAAAATTGACTGGAATTAGTGGCGTATCCTCCTGTAATAAAGAATCCAGGAATGTGGCATCTTAAAAGTCAATTAATTGCATTGATGTTAACCAATCCATCAGTTATATTTGCATCATGTTTCAAGGATTACTTTTAATTTTAGAGGATTTCTATCCTGCCAGAGCAATCCAATTTATTCAGTGTCTTTCCTAGAGGCTGTTTGCTGGTGCTTTAGCTTGTGAGCCCTCTGGGGACAGGAAATCGTTTATTTGTCTATGGTCTGTAAATCACTTTGTGAACATCTTTTTTTGTTGAAAGTCAGCATATAAATATCTGTAATAATAATAACACAGGTTAAAAGCAAGCTTTGAAGCAAGGAACACTTTGCTGACACTGTTGTCAGCTGAAGTGTATCTCATCATAGCAGGCATCACCTTACAAAAGGTATATAAGGGAAGCCTCTTGAAAGATATTCACCAAGCACCTGTATAGTACTCATAAGATTATGTTTTTAAAATTCTGCTGCCTAACTAATTGAGGGGGGCAATTAGTCCATTCAAAGCTTTAAAATCAATTAATCAATGAATCAGCTGTCCCTTTCTCCTGTAAGAATAAGGTGATTTGTTTAGCCTTTCTTATTTTCTGAGCACTCTGGATCATCAAGGGAAAAGGGTGGGGAGAAAGTGGGGCATTTCATCCAGGCAAACAGTTTGGAGAGCAGGCTGAAGATTGGAGATAAAGTGGGGGAAACCCTATTCACAGCTCCCCAAGCTCCCTGAAGGTAGGGTGGGGTAGAACTGTGATGCAAAAAATATAAATATGTTTTTATTCTCCCTCAGAGCTGGGTCACATGAGTTGGGATGAAACAGCAAGGGAGCAAACAGGGGCATGAGCTGCTTGCTGCAGTCCCAAGACTCCTGTGTGCATTACAAGCCCCTGCTTCGGCTGGCTCCTCGTCCAGAGAAGTGGGGAGGAAGGGCCCAAGGCCATGTCAAAACAAACTATACAGAACAAAAATTTATTACAAAACAAATCTGGGTATTTCAGTCTCAGCCTATTCAAGGCTGCAATTCCACTAGAAGCTTTAATCCATTTTCAGTGCATTTCTAGTACCCCAGGTGGCATAGCTAGAGGGGTCGGAGCACAGTCAGACTTCACAAGAGGCTCCCTGTGATGTACTGGAGCCATTGCAGGTGGTGAATCACACTGCTCTAGAGCAACTGTATAAACAGATTGCATTCATGGAGTGGCCTTTAATATTATTTATATTTATTCTTCACATGTTTATATCTCCCTTCCTCCAAGGAGCACTAGGAGATACCTACGGTTCCTTCCTGCTGTCATCACATTTATTTCATTTATTTGGAGAGAAAGGCAGGAAATTGTTAAATAAGTAACTACATGCACTTTCCACTGTTACCACCAATGCCAACCTAAAGGCAAGGACTGCAGGCCCAGCACTCTCATCTCCTATTGTCACGGAGGCCCTTTCACAAACTGACTTCCTTTGCACTTCCATAGATTATTTCATGTGCAAATATTCTGCAGTCCACCCAGTGTTTAACCT
Organism: Cryptoblepharus egeriae; assembly: GCA_030015325.1. Taxonomy (NCBI): domain Eukaryota; kingdom Metazoa; phylum Chordata; class Lepidosauria; order Squamata; family Scincidae; genus Cryptoblepharus; species Cryptoblepharus egeriae. The sequence continues at coordinate 8,278,429 of JAREYC010000004.1, forward strand.
GTGTGTGAGGAGAGGGGAGGAGAAGGGTCCTATAGACACACCTAGAATTCCTTGCATTTTTGAAACTAGTCAGGAGGCCTTCGAACTTTTCAGGCAGCTTCAGGAGATCTGTTCTGTACACATCAGGGCAGACATAAGAGGAGTGCTGTGCTTTGAATTCAGTCCTAAACTTTGTAAGGAGAGCTGGAGTAGGGCACTCACCCGGGTGCTGGTGAGGAATGCTGGTTTGTAATCATCATATCAGGAAGTCCTTGAGTTACTCACACACAAGGGAATGAGGATGGCAGCTTTCTAAATTAATTTCATTTTCATCTTCACACTAGGTACAAGTTAACAAACCATGTGCCCACATAGCACAAGCCCACATGTATGATGTACCACAGAAGCAACTGTGGTGTCACTAAGAAGCAGAGCTGTGGACCAGGAACAAGCAAGTCACTTGTTCAAATCTCACCTTTGGCACTCAATGGTCTCAGGCAGGTCTGTCTCTCAGCCCCACCCCAGCCCATTTGCGATGCAGAGATAATAATACTAAGCAACAAGACAGGGGCTCAAAATGAGAGTTACTAAGATAGCATGTGTGAAGCACTTTGAACATTAACATATTGATGTGACAAGCATTCCTGTCTATCTGAGATACCCTCAACTGAAGATGGTAGCTATTCAAGGACATCTGCACCCATTTTTGTGAGCTGGTTGGGCAGGATAGATACTTATGTTGCATAAGTGTTTGGTCAGTCTGTTATTAATGCACATTTTCAAGCAATATGATTGGGCACCACCTTTGCGATGTAATAGTTAGGGCACAATCCTATCAAACTTTCCAGCACCAATGCATATTGCATCCTGCAGTTGGGGGGGGGGAGTAATGCAGTGGTGGGCTCCGGCAGGTTCGCACCTACTCTATAGAACCGGTTGTTAATGAGAGATAGGCCATGAAAAGTTTAAAAATAGCCATTTAAAAGTGGCTGCCAGATGGGCATAGAACTGGTTATTAATTTCTTTGAATCCCTTCACTGGAGTGATGTAGACCTCCTCAAAAGAAGGGAATGTTTGTTCCGTTACCTTTGGGCTGCAATATGGTTGCGTCGGTGCTGGAAAGTTGGATATAGCAACTCCTAAGCAGTTTGATGTCGAATCCCTACTAAGTCCTTAGACAAATTTGCCCTCTTGTGGTTTAATCAACCTCACAAGTTTGTTGTGAAAATCAAAATGGGAGAACTACTGTCATTCCTGAGCACATCGGGCAGCATTAGCTGGAGACTTGGGTTCAGACCCTTGCTTATAGCCTGGCTAGTCAACTCACGGGGCTGCTGTGTAATTTCTGCCTCATCAAAATTTGGAGCCATGGTTTGGTTTTCCAGCTCCTAGTAGGAAAGATAGGATACAGTTGGGGAGGAAGTCTATATCTGAACTATAGCATGGAGACTTCAAAAGAGGGACACCTGCTTGGTTACTCAGGAGGTCAGATGATTTTCCATAGCAAAGTGGTGTGTCAAATGATTTAAGTTGGTTCTCCAGCCCATGCAAAAGAGGGGCTTTTAATAGTAAACATGGGTGCTTTGCTTGTCCAGCATCTGCAGGTCAATGCCCAAGCTGATCTTTATCAATATGATGCCTCTCAATATAACCTCATGCTTCAAAGTTTGGAAACGGTCATCTAGAGAAAAATGTCTCATTAGCAGAGCCGATAAAGAGAGAGCTCTTGGATGCTTGTTTGCAGAGACATTAGGGGGAGAATTATCAATCACTCAAGAGTCTTTAAAGATTGTAGCATACACCCAGAAATGTACATAATCTAGACTCAGAAGAGTTTATAACCTCAGATGTATTAACAACCTCCCGGCAACAGAGACTTTACAACCCTGATGATATTGACACAGCATTGGGTGAGCTGAGAAGGGCTTTCACAAGCCCAAAAGCCAGCAGCTTGCATGGAGAGAGTTCCCAACGCCCCACTTAGAAGTGGGTTTACAACCCTGATGTTTGGTCTCGCCCTGAAGAAGTGTGTTACGGCGTGCACCCTCCTCTTCGGAGAGGACAGGAGAAGTACAGATCGTGGTGAGGCAGTTAAGGGCATCAAACGTGAATTCGGATGATCATTCTTCTCAAACCCTCCTTCATTAAACCAGACTGAAATTGTATATTACATAAAATATGGGCGCAATCCAGAGTAACTACGGGGAGTTCTTGCTCCGGTGTAAGAACAATTTACTCTGGATTACAATATGAATTTCCTATAGGTTTTCACTAGGTGGTGGCATAACTACATTGACGTAAATATCTCTTACGTGCTTCCGTAGTATCTCTGCATTGTAGGGTATGAGGCTTTTAACACAAATGGCAACTATAAGTCCCTGTTCCTCATCTATATCTGTTGCTGTACTAGAGCTGAGCTGTGTTCAGGCACTATGAATTGATTCTGCATTGCAACCTGATAAAAAAGCAGGCCTCCGTCAGTCTTGAAAGACTATGGTATCGTGCTCAGCGCTGCATACGCTGCATGCGAAGCACGAAAGCCTGGGTTAAATTGTTATGGAGGAAAGCCTGTTACCCAAGCAGCAAAACCCCCCTCTCCATGCCACTGAATTAGTCCAATGGAAAGGCAGAGCCCATACGATTGGATCCAGCTGGAGTCACAGAGCTGGGCTAAGGACAGGAGCTCACTCTGTCTTGTTCGGCCGACCCAGGTCTCGAACCCTGGCCTGCTGGTTAACAGGCGCAGCGTCTTAACCACTTGCGCCACCCACAACCCACAGTTGCAACCTGATAATCAACCCAGATTTGAGGGGTTCAAATCCACCTTCTCCTCCTGTTCCTTGGACAATTGAAAACCCTGCTGGCTGGAATTTAAAGCTCTGCCAAGGAGTGTGGATTAAAAAACAAACTCTTAAAAAAACAAACTCAGTGTCATTGTACTGTATGTGCTACTAGTCAAACATGGGCAATATGCCCTGGGTATCATGGGCACAGAAAGTAGTAGGGAATGAGATCCAGCCGGTGTGTTTATATTGTATATACCTCTGGTCTTGGTCTTTTTTAACCCCTGAAATGTAGAGATGGCATTCCCTGGCCTGTGGAGCAAATGTGTGGTTATACTAATTAGCTGGGGGCCACACCTGACATTGACTAGAAAAGACTGCAAACTTTTCTGGCAATCTTTTAAAAATCCGGGTTCAGGAAATGCTTGGCTGAACTCAGGAGCCAACCCAGTAAGAACCAACAAGGCCAGTGAAACAGCCCACCAAGAGGTTTGAGCAGAGATTCAATCTAGGGGCCAGGATCCCATCAAGTATGGTTGCCATATGTCCCAAAAACAGGGACAATCCAGATTTGGGGGGATTGTGTTCACATACTGCCAAATGTGACAAAGGGTGATGTCCCGATTTTATGGAAGATTATTATGGCAAACCTACATCTAAAGCACCCATTTCCAGGGCACTTGGTGGAGAGTCTGCTTAGCCTGCCTGCCTGTTTGGGCACCCTGGCACTAGGATTGACCCAGGAACCCTTGGGGGTTTAGGTCCTTCCTCCCTGGGAGCCTGGGATACCTAGAGGAGGTTCACCTAAGGCAAAGACCCTAGTGAGAGAACTGGGACAAAGCCCAGATATTGTCACCCATTTGTAGCCAGAGGCTCGGCTGGATACTTTGTCAATAACTTCTCTTCCCTTACTCATGTTTGGTAACCTCTTGAACTGCCTGGGGTCCAGCATGCCTTACTTTACCTTGTAGAAGATAATCCACCATCTCCCTCAAACAAGGTAGAGGGGGTAGGCGAGATGATAGCCTCTCATGACCCAGTGTCTTTATAATTGTTCTTGATTGCCTTGGATTCGTTAAGACGAGGTCGCCTCTCAAGGGGGCAACTTTATGGAGCAAGGCAATTTATGCAGCAGGAGAGTCAATGGCCTGGTTACATTTTAAGCTAACTGCAGAACGTGGCACACTCAGCCGTTTTCAAAATAGCAGCCTGGACACATTTTTGTGAAACAGAACTAAGTCAGAAGTGGAGGTTTTCTAGTACTGCACCTACTACTATTTTGCTCCTGGTCATTTGCATCCTCCACATACTATTTTTAATAGAAATAAGTTTTTATTGAAGGCCAATGGATACTTTTTTCTCTTAAAGATAATTGTGGTGTAGCTACAGGGCAGCAAAATAATATTTCATGTGCTGAAAAGTGCCATGTAACTAGTGCTTCCACCTTCTGTTGGAGCCATTCTGGGCAGCGATGGGAACACATTGCTCTCATTCCTCAAAATGGCTCAGGGGGCAAATGGGAAAGGGCACATCCATGGTGTGTTGTGATGCTTGAAATACGGTACTTACTGCGTTGCTGCCTTGTAGCTATGCTTCACCATCAGGTGCACCATCAGGATAAAAAGTGAGGCCAAAATCCTAAAGTTACCCCAACCTCTGTCCAGTTCTGCTCTGTTTCATGTCCCATCCTGGCTGCACCATTTTCTTTTATACCAGTAGTTTACCTTACATTGACTTAAAACGTGACCCTAAAACTAAACTTTTAGAGAACCAAGCAAGAAGTGGATTTTCTAAGACTTTCAGATGGTTTTTCCTTAAAAAAAAGTTATTTCTAAGAACAGCAAATTTTCTGTTGGGTCTTAACTCCCACCTATTTCACTTGACATTCAGTGCTCAAGGAGCTTGGGATATATGCCATGAGAAGTTCCAAGACTTACAGGCTTTAAAAACCACCAAATGAAGATATTCAGTCTTATCTGGGATATGACACAGGATTAGTCAGCAGTCTAATTAAATACTAAGTTTTTAAAAAATTAAATCTGAACTATATCACTTCTGAATTGGAAATAGTTCTTGTGCAAATTGCCAAGATTAATACCCCTGATTAATACCCCTGATTAAAAGTCCTGATTCTCCCAGTGGTTACCCAATGCAGTGGTACCAATTGAGCACACACTGTATCTTTTTGGGGAACAACATTCAGGTGGCGTGGGAGAGAGAAGGAAAAAATTTAATACTTGCCCCCAGTAGACCAGCTGGCTACCAATGGGTCTTCTCAAGCTGACAATAGTTATTTAACTATTTAGCTTTTGTTTTGTAAAACAGAACTGAGTTGTAATAGTGGAGATAGTTGTGAGAGTAAGCCCATAGAACCTGGGGACAGGTCCACATTTAGGAAAGGCAGTAGGAGCCTAGAGTGCTGCTTCTTTTGCTGAGTTTCACCTCCTACTGTGCCAGCTTCCCACCCTGATTCTCCCTTGAACCAACAGTGGCCCATCCCAAGCACCACCTTACCTGCTCCAGCATGGCTTGGGTGGATTGTTGGTGCACGGGCAGGACCTCCAGCCATTTGCAGGGGTGGCCCTTCCATGGACCCATTCCAGTGGATCAGGAGATTCGCCACCATAAATAAACAATAGGAGTGGGCTGTAAATGTTATAATTCTGTAAAATTGCAAACATGACAAACTAATACAATTTGTGTGGACTAGTCACTCTTTGGTAGTCCAATATTTCTTTCCATTTGTCAGAATATACAATATTGTGACACCTTTGGAGATACAGTAAAAGCCGGCTTGAGGTTGAACATCCACATTTCGGCTTATGCAGTTTTTCAAAAAGAAAAAACCATGTGATGCACCAGGAAATCTTTGTTATTATATACTAACCAGACTGTGCATGGCACACTTTATTTCTATAAAACTATTAAAACTATTACAAAATATTCAAAAATACATTTTAGTAAATTGACAGCGGTTATTTATCAGTTTATTAATGCAAAACATCCTTTTCCCCCCTCTGTACAAACTCCATTGTCACATTATAGCCGACATGTGCGCTTTTTAAAAAATATTATTTTCTCATAAATTTCTTCTTCTTGACTTGAAGGTAAAAATAAGACAGTTTCTCCCCACCCTTCCCATGGCCTTGCAAATGAATCAGCCTTGTGTAACAGTCTTGAATTCTCAGCGTGTGGATGAAAGGGGCCATTGGCTTGGGTTTTTTAAAATGTGTTTTTTATACAAAGCAAAATATTCAATGATAATGGAGAACAATACAGAAGATGGCATTACATTTGATACTATTTAAATTAAAATAATATATTCTCATATTTTACACTATTTCAAAAAAATGAAATGTGACTGTTAAGTATTGATCTCTCAAAAAATGAATTTACAATTCTGTGTATAAAAATATAATTTATGGACCCTCTCCCCTCCCCATGGTGTTTATTTTTTGTTTGTTCCAAGACTCACTGGTGGTAAAGAGAAAAGCAATATAGAGATGGGAAGGTCAGAAGTTTTACTTTTGGAAAGTCTGGACACAAGTGACAAATAGAAAAATAGAACTCTGTGCAGTTTTGCTTGGCCTCGCAAAATAATTCTCTACTCCCTGTGAGTGTACAGTTCACATGATAATAAATTATCAAAGAAACAATTTAAGGCTCTTGAAGATCGGGTTCATATTCTTTAAAACATCTATTTCAAAATACCAAACAAATAAATATCCAGGAGATGAGGACAATAAAACATACAGACAAAAATATAAATCAAATAAAAATATATATATTTATAAACTAAAACAAAACTTCCTGGGTTCTTCCTGTTCCTTAAAGTCTACTTTGGACTGTCCTACTCTATTGTTTAAAGTCTTTCTTTCTTTCCTTTTCTTTTCTTTTCTTTTCTTTTTCCTTTTCTTTTTCTTTCTTCATTTTAGTTTTTTCCCCATTTGTATTATTTTATTTTAAGGTGGGTCAAAGTGGAATGTTTAGATTGCTGTTCCCCTCAGCTGGCCATACCTAGTGGGTGCATCATCTCAGAATCCAATACCCAGTGGCCAATGTTGTAAAGGAGTCGGGAATACCAGTGGACTCCAGATGGGGATTCATGTGATGCAGTAGCTGGAAAGGGGAGGGGGGAGGAGATGCTGCTGGGATACAACATTGCCAGGAAGGCATGAACAACTCGGAAAGGGGCAAATGCCCAGTGAGCCCAGCTATGCTCCTCAATGACAGCATAACAGGAAGCCAGCACCTGATTGATGAGAATAGTGCCCTGAGCAGTAAGTGGTGCATATGCCCCGGAGGCCTCTTCCTCCAAGGACACACTGTGCACCGCGGCTTGTAGCAGTGTCTGACCTCCTTGGTCCAGCATGTAGACACGTTGTCCTGGCTGCACGCGGCTGGCATAAATGGACTGGGGCTGGGAGTGGTTCTGTGGTGGGGCCACAAAGAGCAGGTGGGCAGCGGTGAGCAAGAGACGTGTCCTGGGCTGTCGTGTCTCAATGACGTAGAAGAGCCTGGGAATGGGGGACTCCTCCTGGTCGAGGAAGGTCAGGAATTCACTGTAGAGTAGCTGTCCTTGTGCATCTGCTGCCAGGACCCGGTCACCTGGGCTGAGGTCCTTCACCAACTTGGTACCCCCTTGCTCCAAATTCACCAAGGCAGTTCCAGGGAAGCAGCCCCCTGATTTGGCAGCCACCGAGTTCTCTACACGGGGTAGAAAGGAAAGGATATTGTTACCACAATACATCCATTCATCCATCCATCCATCTATCCATCCATCTGAGTCCAGAGTTTTATTGGTGGTTAAAGGATACAATATATTATAGAATACATCATACAGCATGATCATCATGCCATGCATCTTCTGTTTCCACCAGCAGCAAACTTTGTCTTGGATGTCAGACACCAACGCAGTTCCCCCAAAGTTGCATAGTTTGTGGAGTGCACGTTGGCACTGAAAAAGGATGTGCTGCTGGGACCCCTCAATGTCCTGTGCCTGAGCACCCTCAAAACATTAATGCTGTTCCTGTTCAGAAAAATTTCAGTAAAATTGGAAGAGCTTTTCTAAGGACTCCAGTAGGCTTTCTGGGGACCTTAAAAGGCACTTCATATTTTTTTTTTTTATAAAACAGCCTCCCCAAGTTTTAGATGACTGATTTTTTGTGTGTTTCTGGAGTGTTCAGGAGTGAAGATTGGGACCCTGGACAAGTTACCCTCCTGACACTGTTCTTCACTTACACATGTTCTTTTGCAAATAGTTCACCAGCGTTTGAGTGCCACAACTTACCTCTTCTTTATTCACAATTTTTCTTACTACTGTAAAGCCACCCTAAAATACACTGTCCCTCTGCACTATGCAAAGTCTTCCACTAGACACTGCACAACAGTTCAGAACATTCCAGCAGCCAAGGAGTGCTGTCAGCCTAAGTCCCGGCACAACAACAGTGTGTAAGTCACTCCATCGTTATGGAGTGAATATATGAATATATACTGTATATATATTCAGTATTCAGTCCCAGCACCTTTATCCACCTGGCCATATATATATGTCCCTGGCATGACTCCGGCAACAACAGCAACAGCAAATCTGGAAGGCAGATCAAACTGAGGAAATGTCCTGGCAAGATAAGACCCTGCATGGAATGTATCATCACCAGGTAACCGAAGTCACTGATATTGGGAAATCTTATCAGTGGCTGGAAAGAGATCAAAGATAGCGCTGAAGCCCTCATCATGGCAGCACAAGAATAGGCACTAAGTACCAGATCCATAGAAGTGGGGATTTACCACACAAGAGAAGACCCAAAGTGCAGGCTGTGCAGAGAAACCTCAGAGACAGTACAACACATTGTGGCAGGGTGTAAGATGCAGGCAGGAACAGCATACATTGAATGGCACAATCAGGTAGCTGGCATCGTGTATAGGAACATCTGCTCAGCCTATGGACTAACCCTTCCCAAGACCAGATGGGAGACCCCTCTGAAGGTTGTGGAGAATGACAGGGCTAAGGTCCTGTGGGACTTCCATATCCAGACAGACAAGAAGGTACCGGCTAACTAGCCAGACATTGTGATGGTAGATAAGGCCCAGATGACAGCCCTGGTGATAGATACAGCAATACCAAATGACAGCAACATCAGGAAAAAAAGAGCATGAAAAGGTGGAAAAGTATCAGGGTTTGAAGGAGGAATTAGAAAGGATGTGGAAAGTGAAGGTGAATGTGATCCCAATAGTGATTGGAGCACTAGGGGCTGTGACATCCAAGCTGGAAGAATGGCTCCAACAGATTTCAGGAAGGACATCAGAACACTCGATCCAGAAAAGCGCATTGCTAGGAACAGCTAAGATAGCGCGCAGAACCCTCAAACTGCCAAGTCTCTGGTAGAGGACCCAAGATTGAGGATAACTTACATACACCACCCATGGAGGGTGAGAAAACAATTTTTTATATATATGTATATATGCACCACCTGAGAGATGACCTGCCACTGCATGGGAGGAAGTCTGCATGGGGTAATGCACTGGCATCCTGTATCAGCTGACACAAACTCTAGTGATACCACTGGAACAGAGGAGAAGTATTGGTGGTTCAGTTTCACAATAGTCAATAACAGTTATTGTTAGTTGTTCCAGATTGTTATGGTTCCAGTTGTTCCAATTATTGTTCATTATTGTCAGTTGTTCCAGATGCTTTCTGTGCTGGCCCTCAATGGAATCTCATGTGGTGCCTCTGCTCCAGGGGCCCTCATCACCTGCATTCGGACCAAAGGTAGATTTTCACTAAGGTGGAGCTGCTGCTGGGAAACACACTTTGGTCCTGGCTTGAGTCCATGTCTGCCCCTAGATCTTGACTTGTAATTATAATTCTAAAGTGTTCCTACGTGTAAGGGAAAATCCAGGGCTTAATTTGAGTAGGGACCAGCCCACAAACCTGTTTTTTAATGCCAAAGGAATAATTAAAGCAATAAAGGAGAGCGAGCCGAACACGTGTCAGGTGCCTTCCCCTCACCTGGATATATGGGGGCTGAGACACAAAACATCCCTTTCCTCCTATCCTTTTTGAGAATCAATGCCATGTGGCTCTCAGATGGGGCCAATGGGGCAGTCCCAGCTGTGCCCATCTCCTTGTGGCATCTCACAATGATCTGACCACTGAGTGATTGTCCAGCTCATCATACTTTTTTCCATCCCTGCTTCGTGCAAAGGCAGCCAGCCAAATCACCAAGACGTTAACATGAAAACCACCGCCTTTCTCTCGGCATCTGGAGTCGGGAGACTGGCTCCCAGGTTCAAGGGTGTAGCTTTGAGCCCTGCAACTACTTTTAAAAAAGATTAAATGCTGGGAAAATCCCTCCCGTTGGCAACAGTGCTGGGCTGAACTGATGCGCATTCAAGTGCCAGACTCGGAGTTCTTCTCACAAGACATGTCTGCCTCTTTTCCAGGACAGGCAACTTTGAAATCCAATCTTCCCCGCCCTTCTTCCCCACCCTTGCATGTTTGTACACCTGCTTCCTTACCTATGAAGTGAGTGCACATCACCTTAGAATTAAAGAGGCAGCAGGGAAGGTGCTAACACCAAGTCTGGTTCCTTGCTTGTATGGGATTTCTTTATTCGTGTCAGAAGCACATACAGGGGTAAACATTTTACAAGGAACATTAAAGGGAAGTTAATTAAATGTCATTTTCCCAAGACCAGTTTACAGCAACAGCATTTTCCCGAGATGTTCCTCTGTGCATCTAGAAGGGCACTGTATGCACTGCAGCAAATGTGGGGTGGTTTGTTCTTCACCTTCACACAGCCCAACTTTCATGATGTATCCCCATTTCCTCGAGTTGTCCTTAGATCTTCCTACCCCAGCATACAATCTACAGTATTTATGGATTTCCATATAGGTCATGGTTGTTCTTGGCCAGATGGCAGGCATGCATATGATTGTGCCCATCACTCAGAACCTCCCCACTCTCTTTCCATAGGTCCATCGCAGACTGTGGCAACTGAGAGTTAGGAGGGGGTTGCAGTTTAAGGAAACTATTCCTGGATCTCAATTTTGGCTGTGGACATTGATAGCCATATAGTGGTTGGGTTTGTAGAGACATAACCCACTCTTTCTGTGCTGTACTTTCCTGCCAGAATTTAGGGGGATGGAGTCCGGCCAAATAGTACACCTTTTGTATAGGGGTTGTTTTTAAACATCCTGTGACCAGTCTTGCTATTTAATTTAAGGCCACATCTACCTGTTTTGCTTGTTTAGATCTATGACAAATAGAGCTGGCATCTTTTCCAGCCAAGCGGCACCATACTAAAGCAATGGTTCTCATTATATTCAGCTAAGCTCCCCACCTTGTGTTTGTTATTTTCCTCACATACGTGGGGTAATGTACCTAGATACTAGTTCCAGGCTCCTTTCACAATTTTAGTGCCATATCTGCATGTGATTTATCCCATGAATGTAAGAGGATACATGTGCATATGTGTATTATGTACATTGGTATTGGTTCATACCATGTCTAAGTGTTTCATTTCTTAGCCTTTGAACATAAAGAATAATGCAAGCATCTTATGCTCCCCAAACCGGGAAACCCCTTGGTCCCTAAATTCAGTTCTAGTGGAAGTTCAACTATTTTCCACTGCCTCTGATACTAGAACCAACAGGTACAAACTGCAAGAGAAGAGATTCTAATTGACTATCAGGGGGGAAATCCTAATGTTTAATGACAGGTTGGTAGTGGAACAGATTGCCAAGGAAGGTGCTGGACTCTCCCTCAAGGGCAGATTTCAAGCAGATGCTTGCAGCTGTTGGAGATGCTCTAAGACAGTGGTGTCCAACCTTTTCATTTCATGGCTCCTGGGCCTTGACAAGCTTGTAAAAGAGGGAATTTCAGCAGGTGTAGCTTGTAATCTATGGGATGAAAAGCTGCACCTGCTGAAATTTCCTCCTTTGTATACTTGTTAAAGGTCCTGGAGCCCTGAAGTTGAAAGGTTGGACACCCCTGCTCTAAGAGGATTTCTCTACAAGTTATTGGACTATTTTGTTCCCTTCCAATCAATGATTCTATGAATTCAGAGTAGCAAAAATGCTGCATTGTTTGGATTTAAGTAAATACTTGCAAACTGCAAAGAAGCAAATTGGAGGATGGGGTCGGAGAATGATTGCTGTTTGTTTTATAAGATTATTTTCTTATTGTAATATGTTATGTATTTTGTTAAGCTAACATGTACCCCATTAATTAAGCTCAGGTGGGGGACAGTGGGAGAGAAATATTTTAAATAAATAAAATATAGATTTGAGTTATTTGGTTATTTGGTAGTAAGTTCTCTTACTACCTTGAGGAATTTGGGGGTTCCTCAGGAGCATAATACAGTACAGTAGTGTTGGGATTGTCAATGAAACAGTATCAGATAATATCAACACAGCATTCTGCCCAGCACTACTGAACTTCCCTGGAAATATGCGTACCCACAAAATATCCCTGGGGTTGGTCTAAAATTCCCCTTTGATTTGTGTGGGATGAAAGTGGGGCTCAACAGACCCGTGGCCAGCATTCTGTGTGAACCAATGCAGCATCCTAGAACACACCCCAGAACTCTCAGCTGCCAGCGGGAGTTCCTTGGCTGACATGTTGATGTTGAAAGGTTTCCCGGAGGGAAGACAATTTGGCAACTACTGGTCTGCAACATCTTGCCAAGCAGAAAATAAAATGTTACCAGGCAAGGGCGCAAGCGTGTGTTAGAAGAGGCATGGGAACACGGTCCACTCCACAAGAACATGGCAAGCAGTTGTTGGTTCAGGACAGACTCGCACCCAAATATGTCACGGTGAGGGGCTCAGAAGGGGAGGAAATCAGTGACAATGATTCATTGCACAACAGCCACAGCATCATGGCCCGTATTTCTCACTTCTTAGACAGCAATGGCAGCTCAGTTACACGCTTTTTCCTTATATCTCCACAAGTCAAGACTAGATATCTACTTAGGGTAGGGTTGCCATATGTCCCCCCAAAACTGGGACAATCCCAATTTGGGGGGATTGTGTTCACATACTGGCAAATGGGACAGAGGAGCATAATGGCGACCCTAACTTAGAGTGGAGGAACAGAATATCATTGAGTGGACAAGTCCTCTTGCTTCTCTCCAAGTCCTGGTTTAGGAGCGACGTCTTGCAAGAAAAGAAATGCACAACTTTGGCCACAACCAGGCAAGGACTGTACATGTTACTATGGAAACACAGTTTCCAGGGAGAGAGATGGACCCTCAACGTGCGTCAGGCGGCAGAGAAGCCTGCGGTGGCACCGGCACCGGCACCGGCACCAGCAACACCTCTCAGGGCAGACAGCACACTTTTGATTTGGTTCCTGACTGGCCTACTTTGGACTGAGAGATATGTAATGAAGCCACTTATATGTATCCACTATAACTCCTCAGCCTCCTCCCAGGCTGAAGCAAAGCCTTGTTACATTAAGCTCTCTCTCTCTCTCATCCTATGTTTTCTCTCCCACCATCTCACAGTCACATTATACGGCAAGCTCATTGGGGCAGAGACCTCTCTTTGAATTATTCCCTACTGAACTTCTTTCCTGCCTCCGGGTCCCAACAGGAAACTCAAACCAACATGTTCCATTTACAAAGCAGATTAAAAACACACAACAAAAAGATCGGTTGCAAAACAGCCGCATATGACAACCGACTCAGCCGCCCCATCCTGAAATCATCCTAAATAAAAAAAGAGCAGGCCAGGTGGGCTTTTGTGGGAAGATGCTTCATATTTTCAGCACAAATCTCTCTTAAGTGCCAGGTTCTTAGGGCTGGATGGGATGATACTTTACTGGTTTTAACTACTTATGGTGGGGAAAGGGAGGAAGAACACATGTTGCTTCCCTGCCAATACAACATGCTTCCTCAACGTCTATTGGCCATTCACACAGCAGCATAACATTCCCAAGGAGCCTTCCTATGTACAGTCAAATGCACAGAAGCTCAAGCAACCCATTCTCAATCTTCAGGCCCAATCCTATGATTTACTGCATACTTTCATTACAGGCTCCGCTGACCTGTAAAAGAGTCAGCGCCACTCACAAAAGGCACTCTTATACTACTTAAGACACTGCTAGCACCCTCCTGCCTACAATGAAGCATCTTCCACAACTGAAAGAGTACAGTGTCATCAGCAAAGGAGGTCAGTGAAAGAGTCAGGAGGAGAAAATGGGTGGGGATGGGAGGCACAGGGCATGATAAGCCCTTGCATTCAGTTGACGCACTTGCCCAGGCTACTGTGTGTGCCTGCATGTGTTGTTTCAACAAAGACGGTATCAAAGAAATAGTCCGAGAGCATTTCATCTCTGCCAGGTATCCCAGAACCTCAGTTCCTTCTCTGAGACTTTCTAAGATACAATGTTTAGCATGATACACCAATTTCCCTGGACACATTTATTGTCTGAAACAATTTAACACCTCTCTCAAAGAGTCCAAACATACAGGGTGGATCTTGGTCTTTACCCAGTCAGTCAAACAAAGGAAACTTTTGTGTGCTCAAACAAAGGACACTTTTCAATCTCAAAAAAGATTTTTTTCACATTCACATTCAGATTTGGTATTTGTTTCCCACGGAACCTTCAATCCTTGCATTTCTCATCAAAACCCTTTGTGGATCTTAAGTGCTTTCAGACACCCCAAGTTCACCCAGGGTCAGCTACCTGCTCCCAAAGCACAGGACAGCTGGTATTGTGACTTGAGGATGATGTCCTTCATCACCTAAACACAGTGGAGACTTTCTGTCCTGAGCACAGTCTATGGAACTGCTTTAGGGCCCAATCCTATCCAATATTCCAGCACCTATTTAGCTGCAATGCAGCCTGAAGGGGTAAGAGATCATACATTCTCTTACCTTGCTGAGGCCTCCATGATTGCCCTCTTGCTGCAATATGTAGTTAGGTAGTGTCGGTCCCTTAGGTTTCTGGAAACTAATTTGGGCTAATTTTATGATATTCAAAATTCCCTTTGAAAATAATGCACCAAGAATATAGCATCATTAGCTTTTAATTCACACTAGCTTTTCCTTTGCAACTGTTTGTCCTCATAACAGATTTCTGAGACAAGTAGCTGAGACTGTAGTTTTAAGAATAATATACTCAAGATTTCATGATCAACGAGGAATTAGAGAATCCAGGTCACACCCCAGTTTAAATCAAACATCAGTCCGCTATATTTTGATACATATCTCATCATCACAAACAAAATATAACCTGAACCCAAAAGAATTTATTTGGAAGGTAGGACTGTTTCATACATAGATATCACGGCCACGTATAAATAAAATAAATAAGTAGCAGCATGTTGACTTTATGATATTCAGAAATGGCAGGGGCCATGGCCCTTCAGGAACAAAGTACCAAAGGTGTCCCTGGCACCAACATGCCATGTTGCATGCCCCCCAACTTTCCCTGTGTTAACGGCTAGTCTGTAGAAGCACAGTTCTGAACCCCAAAAGGCTTTCATGAGTTGAAACATTGCCTGTCAAAGATTCCAAATCACAGACAGAAAGGCTTCCACCATAGAGAAGCACTAAACTTGACAATGGTGGGGCAAGGATACAAAGCACAACCCTGAAGTGCTGCAACTGGACACCAAACTCCAGTTCCTGGTCCACCCAAGTGCATGGTAGCTATTTGCAAAACGCCTGAATTTATCTTCGTATAATGTGCAAAATCACCCTGCGTATAACAAGAGAAAATACCTGACCTAGTAGGGAGATGGCTTGAAAAAAGTCTTAGGCACAGTGATCCTATAGATAAAGCTCATTGCTTGACCTTGATTGGACTAGGATGTCAACGGTCACTTTCCAACTATGAAGGTCATTTGATAAAAATGCAACCACTCTTCCCCCTTTCCATTTCCTCTTGTATTCTGAGTGGGCCTATTTCCAACCCCAATTTCCTCCTAAAAGCAGGACGGCACTGGGTGCCAGTGGTGAGCAAACTATTTTCTTCACTCTGTGGCTTGCTGCCTGAGCTATTACACTTGAAACCAACCCTTGGAACCTCTCCTAATGTCTTTCTCAGGAAGGGCAAAAAAAAAAAAGAAAAAAATGATTAGTATTGATTGGCCAACAACTTTATCTGCTGGGATGGGAGAGGGGAAAAAGTATTCAATTGGAAACCTTCAGGGGAGACAAATGAAGGAGAACATCCTTTATGTGGAAGCAAACGGCACCCCATACAGTCCTCCTGCTCCAAGCCCAAGCCTCTGCCTGGGGCTTTGTTTGCCCACTTTGAGGGGCTGGATGAATAGATCCAGTTGTGTAGCAACTTGGCAAACATGCCAGCAAACTGGTAGAGGTGTGAAAATCTGCTCCTTTGAGTCGGCCCTTATTTGGGTCCTCTAATTAAAATCCAATAAAGGATTGGCATTGTCATTCTGATGCATGCAATAAAGGGAGGCACTCTTCGAAGAGGGGAACACTTCCAACTCCCCGCCCTCCCCCCCCCCCCGCTATTTGTTCAGGTGCTGGGGACCCTTCATGCCAATTCACACACATCTTCTCCAACACCCTCCCCCTGGCCTTCCAAGTCCTGTTTACACAGACCAGGACACTTTTCCAAGCCACTCAAGATGTGTATTTGAATTTGAAATGGAGGAGTTTGTTCTCTATACCCCCACCAGCCCCATTATCCCTGTCCCTTTCTACTGCTCTTGCCCTCTTCTCCTTTGCCCTCTTGATAGTCAGTCCGGCCTAGGGAGTGGGGGGAAGCCACCTCCTTTGCATTCCAATCTCTAGGATCATACTTTGGGCAAATAGAGATGGCGGCTCAAAGAATCTTCTCCGCCTGGAACTCTCCTGTTTTTAATCTTCTCATCTGATTCTCAGTCATGAAACCAGAGCTTGGCCATTGGAAACCAGCTGGAGCGGATGAGATTCAAGGCAGCTCTCTGGAAATCCATGTTGTACAGTCACACGACCTCGTGTGACATGCACCCAAATTATTCCCCTCCCTTCCCAAACACCAAGAGTGTCCTGAATCCTAATGCCTGAGTTGTGGCTTCTTGGAATTATTTCTTTCTCCAAAACCTAAGATGGGACTAAATGATCTGGGCCTGTGGAGTGAGGCCGGACTGAGAAAAGCCTGGGTTCCTGCAGGAAAAGTGAAGAAATCTGCTCTTTCTTTTAAATGTTTCAAAAGGAGGACCTCTGTTGAAGTGCAGTGAGAGCTGGAGAGTGCCCCAGTCATCCCTCACCTGTTACCTTTACATTGAATTCATGCAGTGCTTTTGTGGTGCCCCAACCATTGCACATACTTCATCTTAGTAACCCTTACAACACATTGTAAGGCCAGTGTTTGGCAGAACTGAATATATGAATGGGTGGGATTGTGGTGGAACCAATGGGTTCTGAGCTTGATCCACAAGTGTTCTGGGACCCTTCTTGTACAGAGCCCCAAAGCATAGCCCTGAATGTGCAGAGTGGTGGTAACATGTAAAGGACTGGTTGAATTCTAGTGTACGCCTAATTAGGAATAAACAATTTGATACACGCTATGTATATAATGTATTCATACACATGGACACACACTCCAGAACAAAATCCTGAATGGGTAGGGAAGCATCCTTAGCCTCCCCTTCATTGTTCAACTTTTGAATATTTGAATTTTTTCCCATTTTCTTTGGGAAATTGGGAAAATTTGTGAACTTTTTTGTTGAAAAGTGGTATATAAATACTGTAGACATATATCATGCAAGAATTTGCAAATCTGTATCAGTTTGTGCCATTTTACAAGCATGTAAAAATGTATTTGATTTTTCAAATCTTGAAGGTTTTTAATTAAGGCATAACTGAAATGCTATATCCGGCCCAAATCTCTTGCCTGCCCTTCAATCTCACCTTTACATAACATACATCTTTGCACAGGACTGTTAATCATGAGGCCAAGGTCTTGATCAACTCCTAATAGTGTTTCCTATGTATCCTGCCCTACCATTCCCCATGCAAATTTTTGACCCATCTATATAATGAGTGACTATAGTACAGTATTTTGTGAGTGACAGATGCTCATACCAGTGTTTCAATATCTTATCTGGAGTGCAAAGAAGGGATCTAATAACTTGAAATATTAATCTATACATGTCTAGATGTATACATACAACTAAAAGCAGAAAATTTACTGGAGTTGTCTGGGAAATTGGGAAGAAAATTAGTAAACTGTATTTACAAGACATTGTAAGGCCAGTGTTTGGCAGAATTGAACATATGAAGGGGTGGGTGGAAGAACCCATGGATTGTGGTGGAACCCATGGATTCTGAACTTGATCCCCAAGTGTTCTGGGAACCTTCTTGTACAAAAAAAAGCCCCAAAGCACATCCCTGTATGCTCAAAGTGTGGGTAACAAGTAAAGGACTGCTGAATTTCATGTTTCATGTTGAACTTAAATAGAGTTACTTTGTAGCTGGTATCAGCCATGAGGAGAACTTGATTTTCCATCCCATTTTTGATGGATATTAAATGCAAGGTTCTGGTACTGCAGATAAACTATGCAGACTGAATCTATTTGTAATGATAAAATTGTCCTAGCAGGGCACTGTGAACTTGTCTCAGTATCTGTTACAACAGAGTACTTTGCTTTAGGGAAGTGCTGAATGATATAAATGATACCTAGAAAAAATAAACAGGGGCACCTGTTTTGCCTTGAAAACACAAATAGGGTACATTCAATGTGTCCTGTAATAAACATCTATTTAAATTAAACATCTATTTAAATACATATCCCCCTGTAATTTTGTGTGGTGGTGTAGCTAGAGGGGGGTTGCAGCAGTACGGCTCAGTTTGGCTCCCCCCTCCACCTGGAATTGCTCCGAAGGGGTGAGGCTACCTCCAAGATGGACTGATCATAGAATCATAGAATCATAGAATCATAGAGTTGGAAGGGACCTAGTAGGTCATCTAGTCCAACCCCCTGCCTGCAGCAGGAAATCCCCCTAGAGCATCTCCAACAAGTGATCATCGAGCCTCTGCTTGAAGATCTCCAGTGAGGGAGAGTCCACCACCTCCCTTGGCAATCTGTTCCACTGCCGAACCGCCCTCACAGTCAGGAATTTTTTCCGGATTTCCAGCCGGAATCTCCTCTCTTGCAGTTTGTACCCATTGGTTCTAGTTCTGCTTTCAGAAGCAGCTATGAACAAATTGGCCCCTTCCTCCCTATGACAGCCCTTCAGGTATCTGAAGAGGGCAATCATGTCTCCCCTCAGCCTCCTCTTCTCCAGGCTGAACATCCCAAGTTCCCCCAACCTTTCCTCATAGGGCTTCCCTTCCATCCCACTGATCATTCTTGTCGCTCTCCTCTGGACTTGCTCCAGTTTGGCTGCATCCTTCTTAAAGTGAGGTGCCCAGAACTGAACACAGTACTCGAGGTGAGGTCTCACCAATGCAGAATAAAGAGGAATATGTGACCCCCCCTCTAGCTACACCACTGATTTTGTGTGGTTTATAAAACCCTGCATCCTAATGGGTCTCTGATGCCCCATTGTCCTAGCCAATTAGAAAAAAAGAAACTCAGACTACCATCCTATACATACTTTCCTAGGTGTAAGCACAACTGAGTCTGCAAAAGGTGGGTACCCACACCACTGATGACAAGAGGACTGATTTTTGAGTAGGCATATATAAAATTGTGCTCCCAGAAAGAGAAGACTGGGATTCAAGCCTTTTAAAAGAAACTATATGTTCTGGCCTACAGACATAAATATGTGAAGTCTGCACATGCTCCAAATCTCCACACAACTATTTAAATGATTAACTACTAAAAGTTAATAATTAACATCACACAGGATGGTGTAGTGGTTGGGGAGTTGGATTGAAATCTGGAAGATCCAGGTTCAAATCCCTTGTTGGCCATGAAGTTTCCTGGGTGACTCTGGGCAAATCACTTACTCTTAACTCACCTACCTCACAGGGTTGCTGTGAGGCCAGCAGAAGGGGATAAACTAAATTGTAAGCCACTTGGGCATGGGAAGGGCAGGGTATAAATCCCATAAGTAAACAAACACATCAAGAAGTTTTCACCCATCATAAAAAAAAAACAGCTTCTGAGCTTGAGCTATGGGTGAGCTTATAACTGACAATTAGAGTAGATCTTCTCTCACTCTTCTCAATGAAATCTTGTCCATTGACTTGAATGCGTCTCCCCCACCCCTTCCTTATTATGTCAATTGATATATTTAGAGTAAGTTCATTATTTTTCTTTCACAGCTGCTTGTTTCTTGGCACTTTTAAGGTGTTTTCTCGGCTAAAAGCTGCCATTAAGCTGAAGTTTAGATGCCAGGCAGGAGGGAAGGGGGCAACAAAGCGGCAGGACTCCAGATCATTCACTGTTAACAGTTTTGCTAAAAAGTGACAATGTGTGCAACAGACTGGTGGGGTGCCCTGCCAGTGGGGTGCCTTTCTAGGCCTGACCAGCAAGTGGCGCTCTAAGCATGGTGGAAAGAGGAGAAGCCCAGCAACTCCAGGTGAATCCAAAGGCAGATATTTCTCTTTACCCACCCCAAGATAGAGAAGAACAAGCCTGACTAAAACTCACCCCTATACTTGTTCACCTATGCAGTTTCGGATCTGGATTAACAGCAGTACATTTTTCCATAGGAGCCAGGAAGTTTTAAACTATAATTTCCTGGGGACCATAAGGAAAAATACAGGAGTTTTCTAAATTAACTTATTTACAGAAAAGAAAAGAAAATTAAGACTGGGAGCAGGTCAGGCTTACTAAACTACACTGGTACATAAGGATTTAATCAGAGGCATGTAATAAACTCTACTTTCAACTTTCTTACTCCACATTTGCTCTCTCCTCGATAGACCAGGTGACCAGTGGCATAGCTAGAAGAAGTGCAAAGCACTATATTTTAGCTACACCTGAGCATGCGCACCATGCAAGCAGTCCAGTGGGCACCAGCAGGTTCGCACCTACTCTATAGAACCGGTTCTTAACAAGAGATAGTACATATAAAGTTTAAAAATAGCCTTTTAAAAGTGGCTGCCAGATGGACAGAGAACCGGTTCTTAATTTCTTTGAAGACCATCACTGAAGCAGTCCCTTCCCCTTCCCTTTGGATCCATTCCAGGCAGTGGAGCAAAACAGAGGTGATGCTGCATTCTGCAAAATTTAGGGTGCAATCCTAACCTAGGCCGTAGGCCAGCACAACTCATTGGTCTTCCTGTTCCCATGATGATGTAGGGAGCAAACACATGTCTGTGCCCTGGCCTAACCCCCCCCCCCCCAGGAGTGGCACAGAGTGTCTTATGGCACTTTTGTGACACCCACAGGTCAGCACAGGATTTATGCCTGGACTTAGGCCAGCCAAACTACAGCTTAGGATTGCAGCTTTAGGCAATCCTCCAGCAATGCCACTGGGTGTGTCACAACTGGATTGTTCAAAACCAGATTTTCTGTTGAAAACCTGACTGTCCATTGAAGTTCAATCAATTTTCAGCAATTTGTAGCACAAGATTAAGCCACTTATGGATCGAGAAATAGCTGGTCCCATCAGACACATTAAAATAAAAAAGATCCAGACTCCTCTAAGCCAAAATCAAGAATGCACACCATAATCCTTCCTCTCCCCTTCATTCCAGGTGTCCACAAAAGGCAGCCCTTCTCTCCTCCCAAATCCTAGTTCTGAAGTCAGAACTATATCCACAGTAGTTTAAAAAATTGTTCAACCAAATTGCAAGGAACAACCAAAGTAATCCTGGGGCCATTTCAACCCTGGGGGCTACAAGTCTCAGTGAAATCAATGGATGTGTTAAAATGGGATCCAAACAGCTGGGGAAAGCACTAGGTACATTTTGGAAAGCTTTGCAGCTAGATTTTAGGATGTAGGCTTGCATGCACACAATTACTCTCTTTAGCCTGGATTAATGGCCTCCAATAACTGCCACACCTATGCTCAAATCACCATAGCCATTAACATAAGACACCATATCTGATGAATATCAAAATGAACCAAGCAGCTCCACTCCCCACACATCCCCATACATTGTGATGTGTCAAACTATGTTGATAAGTCAATCAAGAACGATTCCCATCCTGTGCATCCAATGAAGTCTGCCCCATAGGAATTCACTTGTGTTTAAATTCCTCCTACAAGGTTGGTTTGTCTTTACCAATTGCTTGCTTTAGAGCACAATTCTAACCCTGTTTACTCAAAAGTGAACCCCATTGTGTTCAGTGGGTCTTACTCCCAGGAAAGTGTCTCTTTAGGATTGTGGCCTTTGGCTTACTAAGTACAGGCAGCATCTTGCCTGTGAGTAAAAGAGGTTAGTATAGGTTAGCTCCAGAGTAAAGACTGGTGGCTTTTAGCATTCTGGGTCAGAGATTCTATTTTTTTTAAGGGGGGGGGGGGAGGCATTCTCAAGATGAGTGCATCTATGCTCTGTAATCCAGCATCCCCACCACAGTCCCCATCACAATATAAATGACTTGGCATAAGACACTTTCCTGGGAGTAAGACCCATTGAACACAATGGGGCTAACTTCTGAGCAGACGTGGTTAGGATTGTGCTCTAAGGCTGCATTCCTAAAGACACTTTCCTGGGAGTAAGGACCATTGAACACAATGGGGCTTACTTTTGAGTAGACATGGTTAGGATTGTGCTCTAAGAGAGCAGCAGTTGATAACTTTGGAGACCAGGTCTATCTAGGGCACTTGGCCCTCAAAGCTCAGTGGGACCGCCCTGCCGTATGCGAGAGGCCAGGCGTCAATGTGGAGGAAGCCACCAGCCTCACATCCTCCTTCTGAAGTTCTTCTTTGGCTAACCATGTTGAAAGGAGAATGCTGACCTGGCCTGGTCCAGCTGTTCTGATGCTCTGATAATGCTCAAGATGGGAGATAATGATGCTCTTTAAGGGTCGTAGTGGGGTGAGTGGTGCCTTCCACCAGCTACTTCAACCAGTTGAAGTACTCCGTACGTTAGATATTCTGTTCTTAACAAATGCAAGGAATGGAGGCTCCATCTGTTGAGCTTAACTTTTCACCTTTGCTGAGTTTCCTCACCAACCAGCTGATGGGCAACTGCTACAGGATGTTGCCTCTTAATTCTCACTCATCATAACCCAGATTATTTTCAAGGGGCTCAACAGTGGAGGAGGCATGCCTCTTAATTGTCTGTGGGCTTCCCAGAGGCAGCTGGTGTGCCACTGTGGGGATCGGTGGGGCCCTTGGTCAGATTCAGGAGGGCACAGCACAGACCTCCTCCTTCCACCATCTGCCGGTTGCCCTAAAAGGACTGGAGAGAGCGACAGCTTTGGGCAGAGAAGCAAGAACAGAATCTGGATGTGTCTAGCACTGGAGGGTCCAAACTTCTGTGCTCCTGGACCTTGAAGAAGTCTCTAAAGGAGGGAGTTTCAGCAGGTGCAGCTTCTGCACCCGCTGAAGTGCCCTTATATACACCATTGTTAAAGGTCCAGGAACTCTGAAAAAAGTTTGGACACTGATCTAGGTAGCATATTGCTGGTACCAATTACTAGTAGTAGTACCATTACAATGCTAGTTACAAGAGTGTTAGGATAAGGGACTACAAGTCCTGCATAATATTGTCAGGTCTGAACAAATAGGAAGTACTCCTGGCTTCTAATTAGGAATGTTACTACCAATTTATGCTAGTAGTAACAGCGCATTCCTAACCATATCTACTCCTATGTAAGACCCATTGAGTTTAATGGGAGTTACTCGTAGGTACAGGACTGCAGCCCAACGTGTTAAGAGCTGAAATATAAGAAAGGAATGGTTCCCAAAGTTTGTAGCACTTGCAATCCTAACCATATCTACTCAAACGTAAGCCCCATTGTACTCAATGGGTCTTACTCCCAGAAAAGTATTTTTAGGATTGCAGCCTTGGACCCACTTTTTCAGGACCCACCTGAGATTTAAAAAGGAAGCTACACTTTACCAGCCAGTTAAGCCTAGGTTTAGGAGTGGATGGGAGTCTTTTGCAACACTCATTGGATCGGGACCGTTCAGGTGGACTAGTGTTCCCTTCAATCAGAACCACCTACTCACAAGTCAACAGCCCCCTGTGGTTCACTTTCCATAGGACTTGGTGTCCTTCTCAAGTGTCCACAGGATTGGGACCCCTCAGCCTGCCCTCGTCAGGGGACCGAGAGCACAATCCTAATCACGTCTACTCAAAAGTAAGCTCCATTGTGTTCAGTAGATCTTGATTCTTACACCCAGGAAAGTGTCTTTAGGATTGCAGCCTGAGGCACGTTCGCCTCCTTAGTAAAGGTGCAGATGATGCTTCATTTCCAGGTTCAGGGCCCACCAGTCAGGCGACGACCCACCCAGCGGCGGTCCCGATCCGCCCCCAGCCCAGCCTCCTTACCGGCCTTGACGGAGCAGTGGATGTGGGCCTTGGACTCGTAGTAGACCCAGTCGAAGCCGGCCTCGACGGCCAGGCGGGCCAGCATGCCGTACTTGCTGCGGTCCCGATCCGAGGTGGTGATGTCGACGGCGCGGCCCTCGTAGTGCAGGCTCTCCTCGGAGTGGTGCCCGTCCTCGTCCCAGCCCTCCGTCACCCGCAGCTTCACGCCCGGCCACTGGTTCATCACCGAGATCGCCAGCGCGTTCAGCTTGTCCTTGCAGCGCTGCAGGGGAGGGAGAAGAAGCAGGGAAGAGACTCCGTTGCTGGCCGCAGGGAGGGAGGAGGAGGCGAGGCCGGTGGGACAGGCAGGGCAGCCCCTGCGCCCCTCCAGCCACCGCCGCCCTGGCACCCCCAGCCACCACCTCCAGCCACCGCCGCCCAGGCACCGGCAGGAACAGCCCAATCCCAGCACAGTCAGTGGGGCTTACTCCCGGGTCAGTGAGGATGGGATGGCACCCCAGATCCCCATCCTATGATGTCTACTCAAAAGAAAATCCCATTACAGTCAATGGGGCTTACTCCCAGGTCAGTGAGGATAGAATTGCACCCCAGAGCCCAAAGCAATACATGGCTACTCAAAAGTAAGGATGTAATCTTAAAGGCACTTTCCTGGGAGTAAGATCCATTGAACACAATGGAGCTTACTTTTGAGTAGACGTGGTTAGGATTTTGCTCTAAGTCTGTTTACTACCAATGTGGCTTACTCCCAAGCACCTCAGACCCACTATGCCTGTCTACTCAAAAGAAAATCCGATTACATGCAATGGGGCTTACTCCCAGGAGAGTGTGGATAGAACTGCACCCCAGAGCCCTATCCTCTGCCTTGTCTACTCAGAAGTAAGTCCCGTTACGGTCAGTGCTGCTTACTCCCAGGTAAGCTTGGATGGGGTTGCAGCCCCAGAGTCCAGTCCTGATCGTGTCTCCTCAGGAGTAAGTGTGATTGTAACCCCCGAGGCTAGTCTGGGGCGAGTGTGGCTCTCCTGCAGGTTCAGCCTGAGCAGGAGAGGAGAGGCTGCCTGATGGGGCGACTCTTCCAGCAACACACTCGTTTACACAGCGCGTAAATTCTGCGGAGGCGAAGCAAGAAGAAGGAGCGGGTCTCGCTCCAGATCGCAGGCTGGGGATCCGAGGCTGCCCGCTTAGCCTTGCCAGGAAGGGAAGGGGGTGCCTGGTGGGGACGGAGCTCAGTTTGGAGCGCACCAGGCGGTGGCATAGCTGGAAGGGGGCGTGCGAGGGGCCCCTTCCCTTCAGAGCCACCCAGGAGAGTGGGAAACAGCCGCGGGGGGCCCTCCGGGGCTGACTACTCCGCCCCCCATCTCTGCTACAGCACAAGCTGAAGACAAGGATGCTCCATGCTGGCTGGTGTCCTGAGCGGGTTTACTCAGAAGTAAGTCCTGGGAGTTCATGGAGTACCAGAGTCGGGAGCCTGGCTTTAGACCCCACCCCAGATCAGGTGCAAGGAGGAGACCCTGAAGCGGCAACGGCCTCGCCCCACATCCTTCGCACTACGAACGCCCCGTCGATGCCCACCAGCTTCCTCTCCCTTGTCCTGGAGATCCGAAGGGGATCCGAGGCCTTTGCTCCTGCCAGTCCTATTCATTCATTCATTCATTCATTCATTCATTCATATAAATAAATAAATAAATAAATAAATAAATAAATAAATAAATAAATTCCTTTCACCCCAAAGGGCACCCTGATAAGTAACAAAAAAGACAGTTTTAGGATCAGGGGATCAATCTGAGTAAATCCCATCTATTGCGGAGTCTCTTATTGCACCTGCTCTGGGCTAACTTAGGGAACGAGTGGCGTAGCTGGAGGGGGGCGAAGCACTAAGCCTTATACTGCATCGTGCGGGCGGCCCTCCTTTCTTTCTCCCCTTCAGAGGCATTCCAGGTGGCGGGTGCAAAACGGGTGCCCTCCACCCCGAATGGGCCCAAAGGGGCGAGGGAGTCTCCCTGCAAGGCTTAGTGCTTCGCACCCCTCCAGCTACGCCACTGCTGATGGACGTGTTGTGGGTGGCTGAGCGCAGCTTAGAGCCAGGCAATTTCCCAAATGCATCAGGCTGAGGTTGCCCTGGCAAGTCTCCAATAGAAGAAACACAATCCTATGTTTGTCGAGGGGTGCAAACCTAACACATCTACTCCAAAGTAATCCCCATTGCGTTCAATGGTACTTACTCCCAGGAAATGGACACTTTCCTGGGAGTAAGACCCATTGAATGCAATGGGACTTACTTTGGAATAGACATGATTAAGACTGTGCTCATATATATCCCATGATATTCAGTCCTGTCAGGAATCTGGGCATAGGATTGCAGCCTTAGGGCCCGATCCTATACAACTTTCCTATAATCACACCAATGGGGCCTGCACTGCATCTTGTGATGGGATGGGGGACAGTCACAGGGGCCTTCTCAAGGCAAGGCAAGGGGGCACTTGTTCTTCTTCCTAAGTGCTGCAACATCGTAGGATGAGGATGCATAGGATGAGGATCTGGACATCACATTTTTCTTTCTGGTTTTACTCCGCTTGAGGACCACTTAAATAGTATTCTATAGATGTAGGTAGGCCATAGGATCACTGCAAGCGGTTAGGTGGATGGAGATAGGGTTGTTGAATGTTTGTCTAAGGCTGCACTCCTAACCACTCTTTCCTGGGAGTAAACACTAATGAACTCGGTGGGACTTACTTCTGAGTAGACATGTTTAAGATTGCACTGATAATCAAACAAAAATCCCTACATGAAGACAGAACCATGAGAGTATTTCTCTCTGGCCTGTCATTCTATTTTCTCCCCCAGGGAGTTTGTTTCCTCTTGGGGCACACTGAGATGGTATAGTCGGTTCCTTCCATTTCAACCTTTGAATATAAAGAGTGGGGAATAAAATGCACCTATTTATGCCAACCAAGTGCCAACCTCCTGCATCCAAACCTGCCTTGCCCCACTCCTACTACTGTATTTCCTCGAATATAATGTGCCATCCAATATAATGCGCACCCTATACTTATAATGAAAATACCGTATTTACCCAACCCTAATTAACATCGAATCTAATGCACGCCCTGATTTTGGAGACTGAATTTGGCTGGGAAAGGTGAGCATTATATTTGAGTAAATACAGTATACTGATGAATGTATAAGAGAATCCCTTTGGTCAGCATATATTTCCAGGTCCTGTAGGCTCTCTGGAGATGCTATAGGTATAGCCTAGCAAATATTTTGGCAGGAGGGCCACATCATCTCCCTGATTGTATAAAGAGGGGCTGGAAAAAATATATAATTTACATTTCAAATTTGAATTAATGTACATAAATGAATACATTAGAGACTTATGTGAACAAATGAATGTTACTGTTTTATTTATAGTAAGTATGGAAACTATAATGCAGGTATATAGAACTACCCAAGATCCTGAGAACTGCCCCTGATGGTGACACTATGCACACTGCCCTGGGAGTATTGACTAGAATGGACTTACTCCTGAGTAGACATGCCTAGGAATGGGCTCTAGAGAGCCTCCCCGTCCAGGATGCTGGGCGATCGGACGCAGTGGGGGATCCTCAGCCTGCCTGCCTGCCTGCCAGACGACGGGGAGGGAAGAGGAAGGCTGAGCCGCGATTGTGGAGTCAAAAGCCGTGAAGCCTGATTAATTCATCGGGTCGTGTGCCGTCCATCAAGCCCCGTCCTGGGCAGCCACCGTGAAACGCAGCGGGGGCGGCCAGGAGCCGGTCCTTCCAGCGGTGTAGCTAGTGGGGGGTGGAGGAGTCACTCTTGGAGGAGTCAGTACGTCTCATCCAGTGGCGTAGCTAGAGGGGGGAGCAGCAGTCAGTGTTGAAGGGAGTCTTATCCCTTCGGAGCCATTCCACAGGCTCCGTTTTGCTCTCCCAGCCTGGAATGGCTCCGAAGGGGTGAGACGCCCTCCAACACTGACTGCTCCATCCCCCTCTAGCTACGCCACTGCCTTGGAATCAGTTCCCCAGACGGAGTACTTGCTTACTCCGCTCCCAGTTAATATTAACCCGCCCCGACGGCTGCAAGCTTCTCCCTGCCCTGCGCTCAAGGAGTCCTCGGGAGTGGCGTCCCATTCCCCCAGCAGTAGCGCAGCTAAAGGGGGGTAGAATTTGAAGCTCTCCTCAGTCCAAGAAGCCCACCCCGTCGGGGGACACTGCAGGGAGTTCTCTGAGACTGCAGGGAGTTCTCTGCCAGACTTAGTGCTGCTCCCCCCCCCGCCTACACCACCACCTTTGTGCAGTCCAGGAAGGAAAGGATCGCGGGGGCCAAGCCTGAGTGTGTGTCGTCGGGGGGGGGGGGGGGCTGTATTGGTTTTTCTGTTTGGTTCGTCTGAGAGAAGTTGACAGAAGGTCAGAAGTTCAAACGCTGCCAGCTTAATGCGGCGAAGGAGGCCAGCCGTGTAGAACGAAGGCAGCCTCTGCCATCCGCTGGGAGGGAGACCCAAGGCACGTGGGGCGGGGGTGGTGGTGGAAGAAGTGCCTCTCCCTGACTTGCCTGGGGCTGGGATCCCTTGTGCTGGTAGCGGTGGCGTAGCTAGAGGGGGCGGAGCAGTCAGTCTTGGAGGACTGACTGCTCCGCCCCCCTCTGGCTACGCCAATGCAGCCCCCCAACATTCCATCTATAGAACGTTGATCCCCCCAACATTCCATCCATAGAACCTCCAGACCCCCAACGTTCCATCCATAGAACGTTCATCACCCCAATATTCCATCCATAGAACCTCCAGCCCCCCCCCCCCCAACGTTCCATCCGGCTCTATTCTGCTCCCCCTGCCTGGAATGGCTCAGAAGGGGCGAAACTCCCTCCAAGTCTGACTGCTCCACCCCCTCTAGCTATGCCACCGGGGGTGCCTGATGGAGCTGGGCTCTGATGCTCCCTGGAAGCCCAGGCAAAACCCGCCAGGCTGGAGTTGTCTGGCTGGGAGGCTGCAGCACACGCGCCCCGCACAGACGGCTCTTCCCGGGAGCTCCTCCGACGTGCAGCAGCAGACAGCAGCCGCCTTTTAAAAGGATCCCAACTGAAATCCTAGCCGTTGCGATCGATACAGGAGGAGTAAGTAGAGCTGAAAATGTGAGCCAGCCTGAGCTCTGCAGATCGGGGAGGGGGAAGCAAAGGCAAGGCGGCGGCAGGGAAGGGGAGATGCTGGCCAGGGCTGGCCAGCCCAGCATCCTTGCCCACCCCGGGTGTGCCTGACCCTACAGAACGAAGGCCAGAGGAAGAGGAAATTGAGGCAGGTGTTGCTTTTTCTGTCCTGCATTCTATAGGGTCGCTCTGCCCCGGTGGCGTAGCTAGAGGGGGTGCCAAGCACTAAGTCTTGCAGGGAGCAGGCAGGGAGTCGTCCTGGAGGAAGCAAAAGGGGGAGCCCCAGGCTTAGAAGGGCCCTCCCTGCAGGAGGGAGAGCGCGTCCCCCTCCAGCTACGCCACCGCCCCATCCCCGCCTCCCGCGACCAGTGTGCAGATCGAATTGAGGCTCGCGCGTCAAGCGCTCCCAAAGGTGCGGCGGATTTAAGGTGGTCGGGCGGAGATGGCGGTGGGGCTCCTCTCTCCTTCTCCTCCCCCGAAACGTGCGCAAGATCAGGCCGTGGGAGCAGAAGGGGGAAGGGGCGGAGGCCAGGAAACCCCCTGCAACCTGCTCCCGCTGGAGGCTCCAGCCCAGCTCTCATTCTAGCACCCAAGGTGGGGCTTAAATATATTAATAGCAGGGCGTGCGGAGGGAGGGGGGCTGCAGAGAAAAGGCTGTTGACCTATATTTGGAAGGAAACCCATTTCCAGGGAGTGGGTGCCAGTCGCGTGGCAGGAGTTGGAGCCTCCGGACGGGGAGGTCTTGGGCATCTGATCCCATCTGGGCATCTCACTCTCAGCCCCCCACCTAGAGCCATCCTCACTGCCAACGACCACCACCGTCGCCCATATATTGACCCGGGTGGCTCCTCTGGTGGCGTAGCTAGAGGGGGCGCAAGGCATCAAGTTTTGCGGGGAGTGTGCAGAGGACCCTTCCCCCTCCGCTGCGGAGTGGAGATGAAAAGGGCAGCCGGGGGGAGGAGGTGAGACTCCCTGCAAAACTTAGCGCTCTGCCCCCTCCAGCTACGCCACCGATAGATGACTCTCTGCGATCAGGTGCATTCAGAGGGTGACACCCTCTGTTCTGGCAGGCAGGAAAGTGATGCAAGGCCGCTGGCTGAGGCTCCTCGTCCCTCCCCCTCCGGAGGTGGCACAGCCGGGGCTGGTGGCAGCATCCATGGACGCGGTGGGGACAGTGGTGCTGCTAACGATGAGGATGAGGCTGATGAGCATCAGGGCGATCAGGGCCAGATTCCCACCTGCCTCCCCCGGAGCCTGGAGGTGCAATTCGGGATGGGCTGTTGAGGGAAGGGGGAGGCTGCCTGCCTGCCACCTGCCCACCGCGCTGGGAAAGAGGGCTGGGCATCGTCCCTGGGCGCTTGGTTGGATCCCTTTGAGGGAGCGGGCGAGGCGTAGTCCGAGGACTCTCCCCGCCACGACCACCCTCCCGGGGGACCCTGGCGCTGCCAACCCTGGAGGGAAAGGGGTGGCCGGAGGGGCTCCCAGAGGGGGTCTACCTGGGTCATGAGGCGGTCGGCGCCGGTGTTCTCCTCGTCCTTGAAGATGATGTCGGGGTTGTAGTTGGGGGTGAGCTCCTTGAAGCGCTCCGAGGTCCTGCTGATCTTGCCCTCGTACCTGCCGCTGGCGCCCAGCGTCTTCTCGGCCACGTTGGGGATGAACTGCTTGTAGGCGAGGGGCGCCAGCTTCTTGGGGTGCCTCCTCTTGCCGAAGCCCCTGCCCGGTCCGCAGGCCAGCCCGCTGGAGAGGAACAGCGCTCCGAAGCAGACCCCCAGCACGGCCAGCCTCCGCGGGACCCGCATGCCGTCCGCGCCCGTCCCCGCCGGAGCCACAGCCGCAGCCACGGCCACGCCGGCCCCCCACACCCTGCGCGCCCGCCCGCCCGCCTGCCTGGCTGTGCCTGCCCGTCCGCCCGCCCCCTCGATCGCCTCTCCCCGCCTAGGAGCCCCCGACGGGCAGCGAGGCAGGTGCCTCCAGGTGGCTCCTGATAACGGGACTCATCGGACTGGGATGGCGGGCGGGGGACAAAAAGGCTGCCTCTGTCTCTGCCTGGATCCCCTGCCTGGCTGGCTATGCTTGGGCTGCGAGCCTTGTGCGGGGAGCCTGCCTTTAGTTCTATATTATAGCTGCCAGAGCCGAGTCCTGATTGGCCGAGGCCGGAAGCTCAGCTCGCCTCTGATGTATATTAACCCTCCACAAGGCACAAAAAAATAATCTTGGAAGATCTCCCTCCCCAGTACCTGCTGGGTGGAAGGAAAGGGGGGCTCCGCTTCCTTACGGGGATCGCAGCAGTGGCACCCACCCCAGCCCCCAGCTTGCTTGCTTTCTTTCTTTCTTTCTTTCTTTCTTTCTGGCTGCCCTCCTCTTTCTTTCTTTCTTTCTTTCTTTCTTTCTTTCTTTCTTTCTTTCTTTCTTTCTTTCTTTCTGGCTGCCCTCCTCTTTCTTTCTTTCTTTCTTTCTTTCTTTCTTTCTTTCTTTCTTTCTTTCTTTCTTTCTGGCTGCCCTCCTCTTTCTTTCTTTCTTTCTTTCTTTCTTTCTTTCTTTCTTTCTTTCTTTCTTTCTTTCTTTCTTTCTTTCTTTCTGGCTGCCCTCCTCTTTCTTTCTTTCTGGCTGCACTCCTCCTACCCACACCTATCCACCTACTATAATAGGGACTCACTTCCGAGTAGCCATGCATAGAGTTGGACACTCACTGCAACATTCTGGGTTGACATTTTTGTCAGCAGATGCTGGTGGAGGTGCAGGGCAAAGCACTAAGGCTCCCATTCTATACACACCTTCCTGAGAGTAAATCCCATAGAATACAACGGGACTTACTTCTGAGTGGACATGCTTAAGATTGCACCTTACGGCTGCAACCCTTAACGACACTTTCCTGGGAGTAAGTACTATTGAACACAGTGGGACTTACTTCTGAGTAGACATGCACTGTATGTTTGGCACAGAGCCTCATCACAGCCACTTTCCCCCTCCCCTCCACACAATAGAGGGATGCTGTAAGATACATGGAGATCTAAAGGGTCCCTTCATTCAGCCCCATTTGTTCCTGCGCCAGGCAGAGGCGTAGCTAAAGGGGGTGCAAAGCAGTTAGCTTTGCTGGAGCCCCACAGCAGCCTTCCAGGCACAGGGAGCAAAACAGAGACGTCCTATGGGGCGAGGGGAGAGGGGCTCCCTGCACGCTTCGGAGAGGCTCCCTGCAAATACTAGTAGTGCTTTGCATCCCTTCTAGCTACGCCACTGGAATAAATGGGGCTGAATGGAAGCGAGACCTCCTGGCTGGGTAGATATTTTAG
The DNA here is from genome assembly GCA_030015325.1 of Cryptoblepharus egeriae. NCBI lineage: Eukaryota > Metazoa > Chordata > Lepidosauria > Squamata > Scincidae > Cryptoblepharus > Cryptoblepharus egeriae. Next base: position 8,310,984 of record JAREYC010000004.1, read on the forward strand.
ATCTGGGTACAGGCAGCATCTCAATATTTAGGGCAGGAAAGATCTCCGAGAGGGAAGCCACATGGCAGTGGGAGAGCTGGCAGGGCTTGGGTGTTCCAGTGTGCGGAGGAGGGCAGCCTCCCCAGGAGGTTTGGGGTTCCCCAGGCCAGGACGTGCTCTGTGGGGTGCCCACAGTGCCCATCACTTGGAAAGGAAGAGGCCCTGGGAGGCGGTGGAACCGTCAGCGCAAGTCCAGCCTGTAACCTGCTTTTTTTTTTTTTTTGGGGGGGGGGGAGGGGACTACACCTGAGGATCTCCTGTCTGTCTGTCTGTCTGTCTGAGTTGCTGCAGGCATCCAGGTCGGCTATGGGGCGGAGGGGGCGCCGTTGGACGTGCGCTGATGTGATGTCTTCATCCCTCCTAGGTAGGGGGAGAGAGTTTTTAAGTCCACATTTCTTTCCTGCCCTCTCTTTCTCCAGACTTCTTAGAAGCAGTGGCGTAGCCAGAGGGGGGAGCAGTCAGTCCTGCAAGGGCACCCCATTCGGAGCTACTCCTAGAATGGCCTCTTGCACGCCCCCGAAAACCGACTACTACGCTCCCCTCTAGCTACGCCACCTCTAAGAAAAAACGACGGAGGAGCTGTCCTATGAAGAACCTACACGACTCCTTGGAAGTAAGTGCCCTGACTTCACTGCTGCTTGCTTCCGAGGCGCTCAGTTTGTTCCACGCTCTGAAAAAGTATTTTTTAAAAAATTAGAAGTTTTGCCAAAAAAGTAAATCATATACTAAGCACAGGCTTGCTCCAGAGTAGTCTTTCAAGAAATCATGATTGCCTGCGAGTAGGGCTATAATCCTATCCACACTTACCTGGGAGGAAGCCCCATTGATTATAATGGGACTTCTCATTGGGCTCTAGAATAAATTGTTTAGGATTAAGAATACAATCCTAACCAAGTCTACTCCAAAGAAAGTCCCATTGTGTTCAATGGGTCTTACTCCCAAGACAGTGTCTTTAGGATTGCAGCCGTAGGCTTACTCCTGGAGTAAGACCCATTGAACACAATGGGACTTACTTTGGAGTAGACATAGGAGCGTGCTCTAAGCATCGATCCGCCGCTTAGGTCAACGCTGGTGGTCTGGTGGGTGAGAGCTTTCAAGGGAACTTACTTCCAAGTAGAAGAGCCTGGGCTCTTAGGTAATAATACCCGCGGAAGTCAATGGGCTTCCTCCCAGGTAATTCCCACGTGTGCTGAAGTAGTTAATCCCAGTTTAAGCTGCAAACATATCCATGCTTATTAATGGGTCTTACTTCTGAGTAGGCATGCATAGGATTGTGCTGTTGTGGGGAGGACTCAGTGGGTCTCTTGAGTGTTCACGGCTCAGGGATCGGGACCTTGGAGGACAAACTTTTTGGACTTTCCAATCGGGAGCGGACCTGTTGGCAACCTATGGCCCGGGAGGGGCCTCGATCCCCCTCGGCGCGCAAGAGGAAGGAGGAAGCAGGAGCAGGCCATATGTACAAACCAGTGACCCAAAGATTAGCAGGAGAGGAAGCAGCCAAGGAGGAATTAATTACTCCACGCGAGTCATAAAAAGTGGGGGGGGGGGAACCAGTTGTAACGACGTAGGAAGCTCCGCTCAGCCTCCGCTGAAAGAAAGCAGAGCCCCGACGGCCAGGGCTGGGGCCAGGCAGTTGCACGGAGGAGGAAACCCGGTGGCGTAGCTGGAGGGGGGCGCAGCACTCGGTTTTTCAGGGTGGCGCAGCACCACGCGTTGAGGAGGCAGCTCCTCCCCCTCCCTTCAGCGCCCAGCTCCAGAGGGTCGCCCCCACCCCTTACCCACCCATGCCCAGTGATGCCCCTTGCTAGTTCATCAAGGACTATCTTTGGGGGAGATGCTTAGGGGTGATCTTTACCCAGACCCTATTTCAAGGACTCACTCATAACAAGATGAAAAACAAAGACACCTCCAAGCATTCAAAGCACCAGATCCTGGGCCTGCATGAACTCTGAGTAAGGATTAATCTCTTAGTTTTAGGATTAATGTCTTGGATTAAAAAAAACCAATGGGAAAAAAATCAATGGGAAGCCAGTTGCCTCTTAGAGCTGAAAGTCACGCTAACAGTTTCTAGGGCTGATCAAGAACTGCTGTCACACACACCTCTTTGGCTGCAATCCTAACCACGCTTTCCTGGGAGTAAGTACTATTGAATACAATATGTGGACTTACTTCTGAATAGACATGCTTAAGATCGCTCTGTTGATCTGCAACATAAATCCCAACCTCAGGAAACAGTTTTCCAAAAGAAAAGACAACAACAGTGCAATCCTAAACACGTCTACACAGAAGTAAGTCTCATTGTTTTCAATAGTATTTACTCCCGGGAAAGTCTGGTTAGCATTGCAGCCAAAGAGACTGAGCACAATCCTAACCATGTCTACTCCAAAGTAAACCCCAATGTGTTTGATGGGTCTTATTTCCAGGAAAGTGTTTTTAGGATTGCAGCCTTAGCATAATAAAATAAAATCTATGACCCTCATCTTTGTATTGAAAGTCTCCCAAAGAGAGCAATTAACCCTTTTTTCTCTCTAGGCCCTTGGGAGGGTGTGTAATGACCACTTATAGCTTCTCAATAATGTCTTGATCTTTACATTTGCTGAGTCTTATGCTGCCTTTTGGGGTTGAAGAGGACATTTAATATTAATCTTTGTTGCAACAGATTTTTTACTCAGAAGTGAAATCGCACTGAATTTATTCGGATTTTTTAAATAGATAGAAGCAATCTGTCAGCACAATCCTAACCATGTCTATTCAAACGTAAGCCCCATTGTGTTCAATGGATCTTATTACCAGGAAAGTGTCTTTAGGACTGTAGCCTATGTTTTTTTTAAACCAGACAGAAGTTTTGTAGGAACTTGTCACACTGAGGCGTCCAAACCCTCTGGCACACCTGGCAGGAATGACTCCCCCTGGGGACCCTTCAGGATCCCTAAAAAACCCTAGCCTTTCACCCCTCTGGCTACGCCACTGGCTTCCTTCCGAAGAATGGAGGAGTGCTCTTCTCCTGCACTCCCGATGCTGCCCCATCCTCCAGGATCAGCCGAGGTGGGAGCACCAGGAACCTGTGGGGTGAGGGTCGCCCTCCCCCAGAGCCCTTCATCCCCGATCCCTGCAGGCCAATTCCCTCCTGGAACGGTAGGAGGCCCCCTGTCCACATTGCCTTTTTCTAGCACAGAGGGGGGTCTGCTCGGAAGACCCTCGAGGTTGATCCCAGTGCCAGATGAAGTGGCGTAGCAAGAGGGGGCTGGTCCTGGAGAGAGTCTCAACTAGTGGAGGGCGAAGGAGTCAGTCTTGGAGGGAGTCCCACCCCTTCGGAGCTTTGCTCCCCCAGCCTGGAATGGCTCCGAAGGGGTAAGACTCCCTCCAAGACGGACTCCTCCACCCCCTCCAGCTACGCCACCATTCATTCCATCCATGGAACGTTCAGACCCGAACGTTCCGTCCACAGAACCTTTGCCCCCCGCCCCCAAACGTTCCATCCATAGAACGTTCATCCCTGAACGTTCCATCTACTGATCCTCCTGGAACAAATGGAGGATTGAAAGGGGAAGAACTCCTTGCTTGCTTTGAGGAGGCTCCCTGCAAAACTCAGTGCTTTGCCCCTCATAGCTACGCCACTGCTGGGGAGGAGTCCACTCCGTCCCCGGCTTCTTTCAAACTTTGTGCTTTGCACCCCCTCCAGTTATGCCACTGCTCTCCCTAAATGAGTCTGCTCCTTCTTGAGATCATCACAGTTGATGTGGTGAGGCTCCCTGCAAAACTTCCCTTTAGTTACACCACTGAGAGAGAGAGTTATTCATTTCCAAAACCAATGAGGACCTTATAGAAACAAGCAAGCGCTTTGAATAGGGCACAGAAGCCCAATAAAGATTAATAAAGATAATAAAGATTATCAGTCCAGATGTGTTAAAAGAAGCATGACATGGCTTTGTCTCCTGCCACTAGTCAGTAGCCTGGCAGCTGCGTTCTGTACCAACTGCAGTTTCGATACAGTCTTCTGAGGCATGTCTAGGTCAATAAATTAAGAATAGTCCAGCCCAGGCATGAGTGACCACGGCCAGGTTGTCAATGCAGTTCCTGGTTCAGATACCTCCTCACTCATTGCACCTCTGGATTTCATAGCACTTGGTCCACTTTCATCCAAGCCATTGCCAACTTTAGAATGGCAGTTTTGGGATCTCTGTGGCTACCTTGGCTGATGATGGAAATGAGATATAGAGCATACTGCCTGTACCTAATCCCCAAAAGACCTCTTCCAACAGATACGCAGAAATCTTTCAGAGCCCATGGGACAGAAGTGAATCCCATGGGACACCATCAGTCAAACACAAGAGTCCCCCAGCTCCCCAGCATCATCTTCAGGAACCTGTCCACAAGGAAGGACTGAAGACATTGTAAAATGATACCTTGAACCTATGGATGACACAAAGTCCAGCAGAACCAACAAGGATGAATTCTTAATGTCCAGTTCCCAACATAAGTCAGCATAGGATGAGCAGCATGCGTCATCCTAGGTCATCTACCAAGGCAACGCGGGTCCAAATCTTATAGCACTTTTGTGACACCTCCAGGTAAGCACAGGATTTATGCCAGCCTTAGGCCAGCTTAGGCCAGGTTAAGACTGCAGACCGCATCTATCTATCTATCTATCTATCTATCTATCTATCTATCTATCTATCTATCTATCTATCTATCTATCTATCTACAGTATTTATATACTGCTTTTCAACTAAGAAGTTCACAAAGTGGTTTACAAAGAAAATGGAAAAATAATAATAGCTAATTAAAAGCTAATGGGTCCCTGTCCCAAAAGGGCTCACAATCTAAAATGCAAAAAAAAAAAAAAAACACCACCAGCAGAAGCCACTTGAACAGACACTGCTGGGGTGTGTACGGCCAGTTACTCTACCCCTGCTAAATAAAAAAGAAGCACCCACTTGAAAGAGTGCCTCTTACAGTGGACCCCCCAAATTTGCACGGGTTCTTTCTGGCTGCCTTAACAACCTGGGGGGGGGGAATGGTCAGGGGAAGAAGTACATGACTGCACACTTCCAAAGATCCTGTCCATGTCCACTAATGAAATGCAAATTATCCTAAAATACAGGACAAACATTAGAGCTTACAAAATTGGTATTTGAGTCTTGACAGTAACAGGCAATTAGGGTTGGACTAAACCTCATCAAAAATTCAGTGGCTCTTTCATTCCTATGTAACCCTTCAAGACCAATAATAGTGGAATGCAAGAAGTTCAAGGTAAAAATAGGTACTTAAGGGAAGGGTAACATAAACTGTGAAAAGGTTTGAGGCCATCAGTAGACCAAGGCTGGGCAGACTGCAGCTTGAGAGATCTATGTACCTTCCTATTAGAACACATGCTCCAAAGTCCACCAACTGCAGCCATTTGCAGAATGGTAACTCAACATTTCACCACCATGGAACAAACTTTGAACCAAGGACCAGGATTCCTCTGAGCAGAACCCAAGAATTTCCTCTAAGTAGAATCCAGGATCCCAAGAATTGGGTTCTGCTCAGTTCTTGATATTCTTGAGCTTAGAACTGAGGATATGGTTTTTTTCTCCCACACACTGACAATGCAATCCTATCAACCACACACATACTGATACAGCTATTTGTGTGTTGCATCCTGGAAGGGGTGGTCAAGGGTCTCATCTGGGTAAAGGAACATTATCTGGGGAAGGTCTATTTAGAACTGCTCTGGTGATTTATCTGTTGAATGTCCAAATGGTCTCAGGAAGACAGATCAAGGCAGGGAAAAGGGTTTGGATATCGGCAGTGCTGTTGCCTCCAATACTATCCCATCCCTGGCCTTGATCTGCCCTCCTCCCCAACCCAGTCTTAAGCCTGTTTTTTCCCTTTCCTTCTCCATTCCATCTATCCCCACCTCCTGACCGCTCCCCACCTGCACTGACTTACCAGCACAGGGGCTCATGGGAAGGCTGCTTGCATGGCCCATGCACAAAATGGCATGCTGCTGTTTCTGACAGCTGGAAAGCACACTGAACCACTGGACTGCACCACTGAAAGTCCCCCACAATCTGTCTTCAATAGCATCTAGGGGGCTTTATGGTGTTGCTGCTACTTAACAGGTGAAATTCGGAACTTCTTGCTAATATACTGCAAATCACCCAGAGACCAACCAGTCTTTTCCAATCTGCCTGCACTCTAGATCAGCATTTCTCAATGTATGTCCCCCACCATTCCACTTCACATGGTACACCTAGACATAACTAGTGATGACATCATTGCCAGTTGCTTCTGAGTTGGAAAACCATGTACAACACAACAAACACCAGTTAGAGGCTCAGGGTGATGGGAATGTTTTTTTCAAGTGCAGAGAAGTATACTATGGAGCTCTGTCTAGCTAGTTGAGCCTCCCACTGCTGTTTGTTGTATCGTGTTCCTAGTCTCACTAATAGACTGCAGGTGTTCAAGGGTTCTATGTATACCACTGGACACCACTCCAAGTACCACTGGTTGAGAAACATGCCTCTAGACTATATGTGTCATGCATCTTTGATCATACCAGCTTCTGGCAAGTAAAGCCTATGCCTTTAGTGATCCAAGATGGAAAGATCTGATAGAATCATTTTAACCCATTTAATTTTATCCGCTCCAAGTATCATAGTCTTGATGGGACCCAGTGGATATAGAGGAAATGGAGAAAGTTCAGAGGAGAGTCACCAAAATGATTTATGGTTTGGGACAACCTCTGCATGAGGAAAGGCTACAGTTTTGGGGCTCTTCAGTGTAGAGAAGAGGAGCTTGAGGAGGGACATGATTGAGACAAAATTATGCAAAGGATGGACAGTCTTTGTCCACTCTGTCCATCCTTTGCATAATTTTGAAAGATGCTCTTTTTCCTTTCACATAATGCCAGATCTAGGGAACATCCACTAAAATAGAATGTTGGGAGGGTTAGGATGGATAAGAGAAAATATTCCTTCACCCAGCATGTAGTTGGCCTGTGGAACTCCCTGCCACAGGATGTGGTGATGGCATCTAGCCTTAATGCCTTTAAGAAGAGATTGGACAAATTCCTAGAGGAAAGGACCATCACGGATTACAAGCAATGAGGGGTGTGAGTAGACATGGACAATCTCCAAGTAGCAGATGGGGGGGGGTGACCTGGGTCCTGAAGCATCTGATGGGCCATGGTGTGACACATGAAGCTGGACTAGATGGGACTATGGCCTGATCCAGTGGAGGCTCTTCTTATATTCTTATACCATTTCACTGTTCCTGCTCCCAGTGAATTTCCAATGCTTGCCAGGTCGGTTGCAAAATTGCAAACTCTTTCTCCCCTCCTCCCCTCTGGGTAAGCCCAACAGTGTGAGACCTCAGTAGTTGCCTTCATTATTCCACATCACGATTCAGTCATACAGAAGATGTGAGATCTGGGCTATTTTTATCTTTTTGAGCTAAAAATAACTGAACTGGTAGCCTATTACTTTGCATTATTGAAGGGCAGGGAGAACCGCTGGAGCATCTTCTCTTGTCGTGGAGTTTGCAGTAGACTTATTTTTAAACTTTCCAAGGTTCAGTGCGCTGATGTAATTTGCTTTTATGAATGCAGTGGCATTCTTCACAAGAAGGGGGGGAACCCCAGATGCTCTGTTTGTATCATTTTCCAACAGAAGTTTAATTGCTCTCCTAACACTCATTCTGTTTTCACCTTTTGTAGATAACAATTATCACTTAAGTGAGTGTCAAAGCTGAATTTTGGGAACCTCTTTAGAAATCTGCAATATTTATCAAGAAAGAGCAGGCGGGATGCTCCATTTGCAAGGAAAGGCACATCTTAGCATGACCCAAGGGGAACTTCTTCCTGCACATGTCACATGGAAACAAATGGATTTGAGCAAGGCTACACAAATCCCTATAGAGTTCTCATTTACTTCAATGGAACATGTGAGGATGAATTTCTCAATGGATCATACCCAACTATGTAACATTAGCGTGAATGAAATATGTCAGTAGCTTAATATCTGAGGGTTTAATTTCTTGACTAATAAGTCTATTCATCTTAATATCAGAGATGAGATCATATTTTGGGGCAAATATTTTCAATAAAAAACAAAACACACACCTTTCTTTTTCAACAACTTCAGCACTCCATGAAAGATGCTTGTCTATATATTGATACTGCCAGAGCTGGTCCAAGATCTGCTGGTACCTGAGGTGGGCTGCCAAATGCTGCTTCCTCACCTGGTGATGTGCCAGCCTCTGACACTCTAGCCCAGGGTGGGCAAGCTGGGCCACTTTAGGGCTCCTGGACTTTTAAATGTTGTGTAGGAGAGATAATTTTAGCAGGTGCAACTTGTCATTGTGAGGTGACACTAGTTCCTCTCCACACTTTCCATTTTCCAAACCAGGATGTAGGAGAAAGGGAAGTGAATGAGGGAACAGTTGTGGTCTCCCACTGCTGTTTTCTGCCTGAGTCAACTGCCTCTTCAACAGACCAGCCCTATACCTTAACCTGGCTTACTCTTACTCTCAAGTGATTTCACCATTTTCAACGGTTGGCATGAGGTTGCCATAACTGAACTATGGCTATGACAGAGCAATGAAGTGTTTGCTCCATAATAGTTAGGATCACCCATGCCAGCCCAATCCTAACTAATCACCCCCTTGCCAGTGGCTCCTTATGGTAAGAGAATTTTCTTTCCCTTACTCTAGGGCAAACATCTGATGCTCAAATTCTCTGCACCAGCCATGCTGGTGGTGGTGGAGGAAAAGCGGTGATCCTGGTGATTCTTCAACATGTCAGTACTGGACATTACTCGTCAATCAACTCTGGTTGAGTTTCTAAGGTGGGAACTCAAAAGAGGGATTTGAATGAGCATTGTGGAACCACACCACCAATCTCCTATAGTACTTTTCCGACAGAATCTGAACTCTGAAGGCCTTCTTCATACTTTTCCTTCCGAGCAGCACATCCAGCAATCAGTCTTTGCCTCACTCTACTGAGATATGTTCAAAGAGAATAATTACTCATGGGTCGTGCTCAGAGGGACAGGAAGAAAGTTTCAAAAGAATGCAAGTGATTCTCTGAGGCTGTACATCAGAGACTCCTGGTATATTTCTTTATTTAATACAAATTTCCCAGCAGGAATATCTATTCTGCACTTTATCTCAGCTATAAATATTGCTTTAAAACCTTTGTCCAAAAGAAGATATCCTAAACATGGGAGATTTATATAGGACAAGGAGAAAATTGTGGCAAAATTCATTTTTTTAACTTGCAAAACTGGCAAGAAAATCTAGAAATTATTAAAGAAAAATTTTACCTACCTACCTACCTACCTGCCTGCCTGCCTGCCTGTCTGTCTTAGAAGAGTCACTGACAGACTGACGGCACAGTCGTAAGCAATTTAGACCGACGAAGTGTATGTTCCTGCAGTAGTGTTGGGAAGGTTAGTGTATGCCTGTGCAATGGTCATATAATGGTTGGCAACCCCAGAAGTGGAGCAGAAGTGCCTTACATCACTTTTGCGACATCCCAGGTCAGCATAGGGTGTATGCTGGTCTAACTGGAGATTAAGATTTCAGCCTTATGACTGACTCACTCACCCATCAACACCCAGCCAAAACCACCAGACCTAGAAGCATGACATTTGGGGAGGGTATTCCTTCTGTGATGCAGGCACCCACTAAAAGCCAATTTTTGGAAATTCATACTGGAAGGGGGTGAAAGGGGTGCAATGTGTTTTGTTCCTATACTTAATATTGAAGAATTGCTGATTCATCAACATCCAGCCCCAAATCCTGGACCTAGAAGCATGAAATTTGGGGAGTGTATTCCTTCTGTGATGAAACAACTCTCTAAGAACTGATTTGGTGCTGGTGGTGCCTGGTGCTTCCCACTGCCCAGTGGTACTCAATGCACCATGTTTCCCAGTGGTGCCCACTGCCTGTTGGTATCTGGTGCCCAGTGGTGCCCAGGTGGGATGCCCACTGCCTAGGAATGTTGCCTGCTGCTGATGGTGTCTGCTGCTGGTGGTGCCTTGTGTGCCACTGCCCACTGGTGCCCAAAGGTGCCTAGTAGTCTGGTGGTGCCCAATGCCTGTTGGGGCCCAGTGGTGTCTGGCAGGGATTCCTGGTGCTTGGTGGTGCCAAATGTCCAGTGGTGCCTGCTGCCTGCAGCTTTCCCCTGTGTCTGTTCATGTCTGTTGGTGCATGTTATATATTACTGTATATTACGAATGGCTCAGTTTTGTTCCCCCACCTGGAATGGCTCCAAAAGGGGGGTGTCCCCATGCATACCCCTCTCTGATTGTTCTGCCCCCTCTAGCTACGCCACTGCAGCCAGGTCAAGCACAGATCAATAGCCCATATCTGTGACAAGGCAAATTCTTCCATCTAAGCAGGCAAATTCTTGAATTCCCCAATACCTGTGCCACTAGCAACATCCAAAGCACTTTCAGTAGGCCATAGGATTCCTAGGCCCTGAGTCTCAGTATCAAGTCACTACAGGTAACTCCAGCTGTAAAGAACATTCCTGAGGTTCAGGGAAACCTTGATGTGTCATGATGAACTGGAGCTTTGCCACTTATTTCCTGTCATCACATTTGTATCTTATCTGTTTCCAAAAAAAGACACACGTGCTTAAATCAACTACAAACAACACAGAAATGATACACAGAATGCCGGGACTCAGATACACGTGGTTGTTCCTCTCATAAAACTGGAAGGGTATCAGGCATGCTTTCAGCACAAGTGCCACAACAAAGCTTTGGACACGGATGGAAGGGTCGGGAAGTGCACATGATGTGTTAACTCAAAAACTTCAGAAGGATTTCTTTTTCTGCTTCAGAAGCACTTACTATAGTTGCCTCGGAAAAGATTTTATCAAAACATGTTGGGCAACTCAATAAACTTTTTCTTGGCATCTGTTGGATGTTTATCTTCTTTTTTTGTTATTGTCAGGGGAAACCCCAGATGAACAAGTAAGCCTCTTAACAAAAGCAAGCTGGAGGGGATCATATGGTACTCCCTGACCCCTATAGTAGCTTCCAGGTCAAGACTATTCCTTGGCCTGAGCAATGGGGACTCAGAGCCCAATCCTAACCATGTCAACTTAAAAGTAAGCCCCATTATGTTCAATGGGTCATACTTCCAGGAAAGGGTCTTTAGGATTGCATCATCAGTAGCATTACAGTATGGTAAGTATTGCAGGAACCACAACTTTTCATGTGAGCCGCCTCCACTTGCTGTCAGACCCATTTGAGGCAATGAGCACAATCCTAACCATGTCTACTCAAATGTAAGCCCCATTGTGTTCAGTGGGTCTTACTCCCAGAAAAGTGTCTTTAGGATTGTAGCCAATGATAGCAATATGCAAGCTCTGGCAGAGGACCAAAATGTAATGTGTTCTCATTGCCTTGCAGCCAGGCCAGTGTTCTTCCCTAGTTTATAGTTCATGCAGAATGTGGATGGAGCTGCACCTACAGATGCACGCACATGAACATAGAAATGGTGCAAGAGAGAACATCTGCATCCTGGTGCAAAGCTGAATGCATAATTATGCACACAGGGAGCTGAATCAGGGTAAGGACTTGCTGCACATAGCTGGCAATGAATGAAACTACAAGCACAATGTAGTGAGATACAATTGTCTGGAATGGTCACCTGCTTACCTGGACAATGTTTCCTCCCATGCATTCAGAACAAAGACAAGCGGAAGGGTTGATTTATTAACTGGCTACATGGCACCATTATGTTATCATGTGATTCCTAATTGTCTGAGATCATGGAGAGAAAAAGATAGTTTAAGTTAAAAAAAAGTCAAAGCCACAGCAGATCAGAACACTGAGGTTGTGAAGAGGAATTAAAGGATGTACAGGAGTGGAAGGCAGTATCCTTTTAGTCTTTGCTGGAGTGACAACTTTAATATTAAAAAATGAACTTTCAGAAGTTTGGTGCAGAATGATTTTTAAGGCTGCCAAAGTTCCTTGCAGATGAGAGGTGAATCAGGGCATTTAAGGAAGAGTAGCCTATAAAACAGGGACACCACCAAGAACATCTTAATGGAGTGGTAGACATGTAGACGGGCACCCAATGAGGTGCCACTCACTCCAGTAGTGCAAGCATTGCCCTCTACAGGATCTGTAGCAATTCAGTAATGAATAATGGTTGACAGCCCAATACTATGCATGCTTACTTGGAAATAAAGCCAACAGAGTTCATGGAATTTAGTCCCAAGTAAGTGTGCATTGGGCTGCAGCCCTAATCATACAACAAAATCTCAGAATTACACATCCCAGATGCTATAGGTGAATCCAACAAACACCAGCACTTCACGTATGGAGGCTATTTTATTATCTCAATTACATTTACTCCTGATGGTTCAGTCCAGTCCATGAGACCCCCTGCATTACACAGCATTCCATTCAAAACCTGAAAAAGTGGAGACCACAACTGCTGCCTGTGCTGAGACACAAATGTTCTTATATTTCACTGAAAATATAACTTGTGTTGATTTCACAGTACAACATGGCATGTTAAAAAAAAGTTGGAGTATACATGGAGTTTATGTTCAGTTTCAAGCTTATGTTCAGTTGCATTTCAAGATACAGTACTTTGGAAATTTACTGGGAGGATGAAACAAGGGATTTGAGGGGCTTAGCAGTTGGTTTTTGTGTTTAGAGAATCCAGTGAGTTCAGAGAATTTATTCTAGAGAGAATCTTGTGTGGGGTTTGGGATGCTAATTGGGCAAGGGGAAGAAGAATCTAATGTAGATAGGGAAGCTTCACAGGTATCACGATTTTTATACTAATCATCAGTATCATCTACATCTACAGTATCTACATCTACATCTACATCTACAGTATCAAGATTTTGATACTAAGATTTCAGACTATGAATTGTCATGAACTGGAAGAGTTCCTTGCTTTTACAATCCTGCGGAATCAGGGCCACTCAGGAGGAAAAGAAAGTTCTTGATCCCTGAAGGTTTGGGCCAAGTCACTTAATTAAGGGAAGGGGGAAGCCAACCATTTGGAGAAAACAGCTGAGGGGGCACTTTCCCAAAGGCCTTGCATGAAAAGCTAAGCAAGATTAATATTTGGATGGGAGACTGAGAATCTGTTGCCAAATCTCTGCAACTGAGTGTCAGCTGACAAACAAAAGGATAACGTCTTTGAGAAAATGGTCTGAAGCTTGGTGCAGTTGCCAGCAAGAGCTTGGAAAAGTGCAAGAGTCAGTATGATGATCATAATAGGAAGGGAAGTAATGGAGGAATAAAGATTCTATGAGATTTTGGAGGAATGGGGATTTTATAAGATTTTCTCATGGAACAATACTTGTAAAAATCCCATTGGAAAATGGGGCTTATATTCAGCCTTTGTAACCTACCTTGAGTCAATGAGAAAGTATACAAATACATAGTAAATAAGCAAAACAGCATATAAGAAAGAAGTGAAAACACAACAGTAAACAATCAAAAATGCCTCCCAGTGTATATTTGTTTTCTTGGAGAGGAGGCAGGAAAGGTTGCAAAGCAAAATTAGGCTTAGTGAGGAACAGACTCCATGAGCTTCCTGCATCCTTCATTGTACTGATCCAATGATTTTTCAACCAGTGTGCCATGACACACTGGTATACCACAGATGGTCCTCAGATGTGCCACGGGAATTTGGGGAGGATTGTTAATTAATAGGAAAATTGGGGTATTTGAACAGCCTGGTGTACCTTGTCAATGGCAAAAACAACTGATGGTATGCCTTGACAATTTTAGTGCCTTGTGTGCAGTGAGATGAAAAAAGTTGAAAATCACTACACTGGTCTATTAAAAGGAAGTCATGGAGGGACAGGAAAAGGCAAGAACTAATCACAGCAAGGAAGTATAGAGAGAGCTGATAACACAATTTGGGTCAAGGGCCCAATCCTACACAGCCTTTCAGTTCCAAAGCAGCTGTGCCAATGAGGTTGTGCTGCATTATATGAGGAGGAAGTCACAGAGGTCTCCTCAAGTAAAGAATTACTGTTCCTTTGCGTTGGAGTTGCATAAGTGCTGGAAAGTGGCAAAGGATTGGGCTCCTAATACAATTTCCCTGAGAGACACACTGGCTCAGCGCAGCTCTTCACAGGACTGTGATCTGAACACACTCACGGCTGCCATCCTCAACACTTCCACTGTCGAGAGCTGTGAGGTTCTCAAGTATCAGCGTGTCTATTAGTAACAATATATGTATTCATTCATTGAAACCAGTACTCCCTCTGCATGCTAAGTAGCAAATGCTACCAAGAATAGGTGACACATAGCAGGGCTGGTGGATTTCTGGGATCTACACTAATTTTTTTTTGGGGGGGGGGTTCTTTGGAAGGATGGGCCACATGGATTTCACATGCAGCTCATGTTTCCCATTGCATTTGATTAGGCAAAATATTTTTTTTCCCAAGTCTATTTTCAGTCCTCGAAAGGGTAAAACATTGCCATGTCTTTAGCACATGATTGCTCAAAAGGGGGATGCTAAGAGAACTCTGATGGCATGAGATACATTCAGACTGAAACAATCTTCTTAGCTCTTGCACAGCGAGGTTGACTTGCCTAAAGTACACAAACCCACAGACTGGATCAAGACTCTCTGTTTGGGTAGGGAAGAAAGACAAAGCCTGCCCTCCGGAGTCCACCCTCCAGCCATGGTAACCACTGTATTCACCGGTCCATGGTAGCAGGCATGGTATGTGCAGGATTGTCTTGGGGGCTTCTTATTCCCTGACGTTTGCAGATCATTTTTGAACCTGGTTTCCATGTTTTCTTTCACCTCTTGACATATTTACACCCCTGCATTTCAAGATACTTTGCTGAATCCTGTAGAGAGGTTAGCAACCTGCCAGTGAACGCTGCCCTTTGCTATGGTATATATATATATGAATGAAAATGTTGGGGGTATTTTTAGGGGGGCAGGGTATTCCCATGTGATCACAGATTTTTAAAGCTTCCCAACTGTTCTGAACAGAGCTAGAGGTATGATTTTGGTATGGGGAGAAAACCCTTTTGTGATAGAAGAGGCTTAGCCCAGGGCAACTTCTAGACAATGCCCACCATACAGCATACACCCCATTGCTATAGCTGCATTGGCAGGGGTGGGGAGTTTAGTAAGGATTATAACACTTACCTGGGAGTAAGTCCAATTAAAGTCAAAGAGTTTGAGCTGTTGGTTCTCCTGCAGATTAAAGCTTGCAAACTTGTATAGCTTGGCACCGGATAGGGATATAGTTTGGTCTGGAACTTCTTGTTTCTTATAGTTACTCTAGGGGGAGAATGTGATATGTGAACACAGCCAGAGAGCTGTTTGACAAGATCAACAAAAGTGTCTAGATAGAAGTTACCACAATCAGAAATTAGGGAGTGTGACAAATTATATTAATTTTTGAGGATTAGATAGTTTTTGTGTTTTTAACAATTAGAGCAGTATTGCTCAAATCAGCTGTAATGTGACAAGTATTCCATTGCTCAAATTTGTTTGGAAGCTTAAATCCATTTTAATCAGTAATTGCCTTTGGGCAACAGTTCAGTTAATGCCCTCATCTTTTGGCTCCAAGAATAATCAAAATACCTGAATAACCTTTGGGCAATAAGATGCAGCAGGTCAAACAGCATGTTACATCCTGGTTGTTCTCAATGCTGATATGCTGGGCTCTACATTGGATCACGCGCTCTCTAGATCAGGACCTTGACATGGGGCCATTAATCCATTTCTTGCCATGGTCCCAATCTAGATAGCCCCCCTAGTGGAAGCATATATCAGTGGCATTTCTTGAGCTGATGAAAACACTAGGTTTTACAGTGATATCAGAGAAGCAGACAATGGAGGCAATCAAAGATGGACCTCCCAGGCATTACAGCGGTATTGCTTCTGGATGCAGACTTGACCCTGCCATGAGCAGTGCACTGGCTTATCCCAAGCTTGAACTAATGAGCTGGAACTCCTGCATGGAGAGGACTTGGGTGGGTTCAGGCACTTCCCAGAAAGTGGGTGGGTTCAGGCACTTCTTGAGTTTGATACAAAAGATCCATTTCACTCCTATTGCTACTATCCTAACCTCCGGCTAAGGCTTGCCAAGTATAAGTCCCAGGCTGGCCTGGGGAGTGTCACAAAAGTGCTGTAAGACAATTCTGTGCCACTCCTAGGGGAAGGTTCAGCCAGTGCACAGACACGTGCTTGCTTCTTTATATCACCACAGGAACAGGAAGACCGATGAGTTGTGCCGGCCCAGGTTAGGATTGCAAACTAAGTGAAGGAATCAAGAAATAATGAGTGCTACATCAGGAAGCAAACTGGAACAGAGGGGGGCTACTTGCATTGCCTCTCTGAGATGGAACAAGAGTGCTGCATGCCACAGTGAGGCTTCCTCCAAGACTGACTGCTGTGTCCAGTGGTGGGCACAGTTTAAAAATAGCCATTTAAAAGTGGCTGCCAGATGGGCAGAGAACCGGTTGTTAATTTCTTTGAAGCCCATCACTGGCTGTGTCCCTCTCTAGCTACTCCACTGGAGTGGAGGGAGAAGCAGTAGCATCAGCTACCTCTTCCTACTTGTGATTTTCCAGCTTACTGTCTGGCTGCCATGCTCCTTCCCCTTCCTCAAAAAGATCTCCATAGGAAAAGGAATGTGGGGGGGGGGAGGCAGCCAAATTGTGGCACTACCGCCTCCAAGACAAACCTGGAAGTGGATATCATGTGATTTCACAACATAGGTGCTACTACCTCTAGCAATGCCACTGGCTCTTAGGCATTTCCAAGAGTCTTGTCTTCTGGCTGGCAAACCTGAAATCAGGGCCTGTGCCTCATTTTCATACACAGCAGCAGCATGTACTGAATATTGATTGCTGTGAGATGTTTTGGGAGACAATGTTTGTCTAGAGAACAGGATAAAAGCAGAATGAATGGACACATACCCTCCCAGAGGCATCTAGTTGCCTTCTCTTGGATGAAATACTAGACTGGATGGCTCTGGGTCTGATTTAGGAGGGTTCCTTATTGTTAGATCATTATTTGTCCATGTTGCCCCACTAAATGAAAACTGGATCAGGCTAATGGTCTAATTCACTACAAGGCATGCATAAGCATACATGTGGCTGATCGCATCAGAAAAGTGGCTTGTTCTGCAGACTGTGCAGGGACAGTCCAGGATGGCCATAATGCTTGGATTAGGATTTGGATAAATCGTCATATAGAACCAAAATTTCATGTAAACAAATCAGCACTAACTCTGCTTCTAAACCCTTGTGGTCTCCAAACCAATGCACCAGTAACATCCATGAAACAAGATCACATGGGAAATGCACCCATGTGATTCTTTTGACACCCCCTTCCTCCAAAGTTCCAACAACACATACACTCCTAGGAATCTTCCAGAAGTGATTGGAGAACATTATAGCCAGGCAACCAGTTTGTGGCTCAGACCAAACAGGGGATTCTTTTATTAGCTCATCAAACAATAATAACTCGTAGTGTCCCGATTTCATATTTCTTCTCTGGGCCTTTAGGCTGGGACTGAGTAAAAGAGGTTTGGGCTGGAGCTGTGCTGTGTGAAGTTGCTCCACCAGGCTTCCCTACTCTAACCTCCAGTTATTCTGAAACAGCTCCATCCTGCAGTACCTGAAGACAGCGGCAACTGCTGGAATGTGCTTGTATGATGTCATTGTAGCAAATGCCATCAAGCTCAGCACAGGCTTGCATTTCCGCATATAGAAGCTAAAAGGCAACATTAATTCACTTTAGTACTGAAGGAGTAATTTAAAAACAATGCTTTGCCCATCAGAATGTCACTGAGGGATAGGTTGAGCCAAGTATTCCTCTATGTGATTAGATTTTTGTTTTTGGATCACAATGACACCATCCACCTAAGCCAACTACTGCTTGAGAAAACTTTCACAACTTGAGAGTTACCCAAATTCCTTGTGTGCAGCGTTGGAGGGTAGCTATAATTCTCTTGTGCCAAGTTTTAATAGTTTGTTGAACTTGGAGTGAGTTGAAGGATAAAACCCCTTGTATGTCAGTTTTGTAGGATACTACAGTAATGCTTCATCTACAATAGCTGATATTTACATTTATTTTAATTTTGGCTATCTAAACTGAGTCATGAACCACTTTTTTGTAGAAAAGCCATTTTAATTATATAACCATCATTAATAACAACAATTATAGTATTTTCACCTACATGTCCCTCTTTGTGGTTGTCAACAAAGGCCTCAAACCACCTTCTTAGTCATGGCACAGACTCTCTCAACGATAGACCTTCCCAACAATGGTACAGTTGGACCCTACCTTATCTTCCTTCAGATGGTATGTAAAGACTTCATATACTTGGCATTTTCCTTCCACTCTGGGGAGAGGCCACTGGTTGGCTAGGTGTTGTAATAGGTGGCTGATAGTCTCAGAGTGGCTATACAAAGTGCTTTACAGAAATTAATATACACTGGTCTGGCTGGTGATGGCAACCAGTTCATGTGCGTAGGACCTTCGTCCCACTCATGGCACAACCATACCCCCTGACTCTTGCTCAGCAGTGGCCCCTAAAGCCTGAATCATGTATTGCTTTACTGGGAGCCTTCACTGAAGGTCAGCAGATCTGGGTCTAGGCAGCATTCAGATAGACAACTTCCTGGAAACCTCAGGTAAAAAATTATGTAGTCTTTGAAAAAGGATATAAGACTGCATGTGCAATTCTAAGAAATTTAGGCTAGCCTAATTCACCTGGCCTATCTTTCTGTGGTGGTGTGGGGAAGCCAGTGTATTCCTGTGCACTGGCCTAACCCCCTTGTAACGGGGCAGAAGCGCCTTACTGCACTTTTGTGACAGCCCCAGGTCAGCACAAGACTTGTGCTGGGGCTTAGGCAGGCCTAAGTGGAGGTTAGGATTGTAGCATAAGACTTATATAGGACATTAAAATAAGGCTGCTGTGTGAACATCTCTGTTCCTATAGCAAGAATCACTGTCTCCTATTAGATGCATAGGAACAGGGGCCAGTAAAAATGTGGCAATCCACCTGGGATACCAGATTTTAAATAATGTATGAGACATGCATTATGTTGGAAAGAGATGTTCTTTTCCCTTTCTCACAACACAGAACCAGGGGACATCCAGTAAAATTGATGAGAGTTAAAACAGACTATGAGCACAATCCTAACCATGTCTATCAAAAGTAAGCCCCATTGTGTTCACTGGATCTTACTCCCAGGAAAGTGTCTTTAGGATTGTAGCCAAAAAGACATCCATTTACCCAGTGCAAAATTAACTGTGGATTGCCTTACCAAAGGATATGGTGATGGCATCTATCCTAGATGCATTTAGAAGAGGATTGAACAGAGCATCTTCAGATGTTCCTGTGTTTTCCTCTGATCCTTTACTATAGTTTTAAAATAATTTCTAGTACTGTACTACTTTGATTCTAGTAGTCAGTTTATACAGATCTAACAAAGAAACAGTGTCCATATCTTCCTAGAAAAAAATAGCAGAAAGACAGTGCTCTGCCCACAAATTATTCAAAACCACATTCTATGTTTATTCCCTGTTAAATACATCTATGTATTTATGAGTCAATTAGCGAAAAGCGTACCCGCGTTGCGGGAGTAAAATTCCCCCGTATGCCATCTCCCAAATGCATCAACCCCTATGCGCAACTTCCCCCATGTGCAACTTCCCCCCATGCGCAACTTCCCCCATGTGCATCAACCCCCAATGCACAACTTCCCCCATGCGCATCAACCCCGCATGTGCAACTTCCCGCATGTGCATCATCCCCCATGCGCATCAACCCCCCCATGCGCATCAACCTCCCATGTGCATCAACCCCCCATGCACAACTTCCCCACATGTGCATCAACCCCCATGCACAACTTCCCCCTGCACATCAACCCTGTGCGCAACTTCCCCCATGCGCACCAACCCCTCATGCTCTCCAACTCCCCATGCGCAGCATCCTCCACAGTGCAACCTATTCCTCCTAACAACATCCCCCCAGTGCACCAGGCACTGAGCACCAAATTGGCTGGATGTTATTCAGTCTCCCATGTAAAGTATAGGATAGAAACACGTTGCCCCCTTTTCAGCCCCTGAAGGGTTAAATTTCTCCAGATGGTTCTTGGTGGGTGTTTAGGTGACAGAAGGAACTCCCAGAATTCCATGCTTCAGGCCCAGCAGTTGGGGCGCAATGTTGATGAGTCAGCAATTCTCAATGTAAAGTATAGGGAGGAAAATGCGTTGCGCCCCTTTTCACCCCCTTCTGGTTGGAATTTCCAAAAACCAGTTCTTAGTGCACCCCTCAGTCACAGAAGGAACACCCACCCCAAATTTCACACTTCTAGGGCTGGCGGTTTTGGCAGGGCAGTGATGAGTGAGTGAGCGAGTGAGTCACTCAGTGACTTTTCTCTTTTATATATATAGATGATTTATTGCCTGAATGAAAAAGACTTTCATATATATATATATATATATATATATATATATATATATATATATATATATATATATATATATATATATATATATATAAATGTTTTTTTCACCCTCCACGGGTGGTGTATGTATGTTGTCCTCAATCTCGGGTCCTCTACCAGAGGCCTGGAGTTTGAGGGTTCTGCGCAGTATCTTAGCTGTTCCTAGCAATGCGCTTTTCTGGATCGAGTGTTCTGCTGTCCCTCCTGGAATCTGTTGGAGCCATTCTTCCAGCTTGGGTGTCACAGCCCCTAGTGCTCCAATCACTATTGGGATCACATTCACCTTCACTTTCCACATCCTTTCTAATTCCTCCTTCAAACCCTGATACTTTTCCACCTTTTCATGCTCTTTTTTCCCCCCTGATGTTGCTGTCATTTGGTATTGCTGTATCTATCACCAGGGCTGTCTTCTGGGCCTGATCTACCACCACAATGTCTGGCTGGTTAGCCAGTACCTTCTTGTCTGTCTGGATATGGAAGTCCCACAGGACCTTAGCCCTGTCATTCTCCACAACCTTCAGAGGGGTCTCCCATCTGGTCTTGGGAAGGGTTAGTCCATAGGCTGAGCAGATGTTCCTATACACGATGCCGGCTACTTGGTTGTGCTGTTCAACGTATGCTGTTCCTGCCTGCATCTTACACCCTGCCACGATGTGTTGGATTGATTCTGACGTTTCTCTGCACAGCCTGCATTGTGGGTCTTCTCTTGAGTGGTAAATCCCTGCTTCTATGGATCTGGTACTTACTGCCTGTTCTTGTGCTGCCATGATGAGGGCTTCAGTGCTATCTTTGAAGCCAGCTCTTTCCAGCCACTGATAGGATTTCCCAATATCAGCGACTTCGGTTATCTGGCGATGGTACATCCCATGCAGGGTCTTCTCTTGCCAGGACACTTCCTCAGTTTGATCTTCCTTCCGTATTTGCTGTTGCTGTTGTTGCTGGAGACATTCTCTCATCAGCTCATCTTTGGGTGCCATCTCACTGCTGTATTCCTGGATATTCTGGGTTTCATCCAGGATAGTAGTTTTGACGTTCATCAGACCCCGGCCGCCCTCTTTCCGACTAGTGTATAGTCTCTGGATGTTAGACTTGGGGTGGAAACCTCCATGCATTGTGAGGAGCTTTCGGGTCTTCACATCTGCCGTCTCCATTTCTTTCTGTGGCCAGCTTACTTTACCAGCAGGGTATCTGATGACTGGCAGCGCATATGTATTGTTGGCATGTATCTTATTTTTCCCATTGAGCTGGCTTTTCAGGATCTGTCATATTCTTTGATGGTACTTGGATATTGCTGTCTTCCTTGCCTCCTCTTCATGATTTCTGTGGGATTGTGGGGTTGGTCTCTACATCTGTTATGTACCCTGTTGGGAGTTCTACCCCACTGCTCTTAACCACTTTTCCTCTCTTTACGATCATTCGGCTGCACTTATCCAGGCCAAATGACATCCCAATATCCTCACTGTAGATCCTTCTCAGATGTATCAATGAGTCGATGTCTCATTCTTTGCATACAGCTTGATATCTTCCATATAGAGGAGGTGGCTGATGGTAGTTCCGCTCTTGAACTTGTACCTATATCCAGTCTTTGCAATTATTTGGCTTAGGGGATTCAGGCCTATGCAGAACAGCAGGGAAGACAGTGCATCACCTTGATATATGCCAAGCTTGACCAATACTGTAGCTCAAGCTAGTCTCCTTGTCCCACCTGTGAGTTGAATAAAGGGAAAGGTGTTCTTTATACAAAATGCTCTTTATTCAAGATGCTCTTTATTCAATGTACCACTGTGTGTGTGGTACATATATATATATATATATATATATATATATATATATATATATATATATATATATATATATATATATATATATATATATATATATATATATATATATATATATATATATATATATATAATGTTAGCAGGTATTTCTGGGAGTACAAAGTAATAAGCAAAGACTTACCTATCACGCAAAGGCACATGATAGGACTTGTTCTGTTGCTGTCACTTAGCAGTGATACATGTCTGATATGCAAAGAGCATTTTGTACAACAGGAGGAAGGCAGAGTTGCCACCTTTCTTTCATAGCTCCTGGTCCTTTCTGCCAAGACAGGCCAAAATTCAACTACGGAAACTTTGTTCATGACTGCATCCTGCCCTAAATGTATAACAAAATGTATTCAAGGTGCTGAACCAAAAGGGGCTTTCTTCTAATCAGGGAATGTGTAAATGATTCCAGAGCTTTAAGGTTGATTCAAATTTCTGGAGTGGACATGAAAATTTTTTCAAAATACATTTCATTATATCTCCTTGACATTCCAATTCAAATGTCATGTCCACCACATCTAGTTCACTATTCAGAACCAACATCTGATAGTAAAGTTCAGCTCTCATTGATATAAGATCAAAGATTAACTCTCATTTTTTGCTGCCTATCTTGTTTCCTGACTGATTGAATATATAACTGCATCCTAGTTGCCATACACCCTCAAAGATTGCTTGCTACATCTACAAAGGGTCCAAGAAGAATTTGGTGGTGATGGAATTCATTTAATCGTTAATGAGATTTGCTTTTTAAGAGATAGCCCTGTCAAACTGTTAGAATTTTCCATTTGTATTTTCTAGCAGTGACATAATATTATCTGATCAAAGTTCTGATGTGCACTGGTCAGAACATTAGAGCCCACTAACAAGTCCAGCCACTTACTCTTTCTAGGTAGTCCTCCCAAGCATCTTCCTCTTACCTTCAGCTCCGGTCACCACCTCTTCCCACTTGCTCCCCATCCAACCTTCTTGATTCAAACAGAATCCTCCATCCATCCTGTGGACATGCTCTGTCCACCGTTTAAAAGCTGGACATAGAGCAAGCAGGAGAAGGTGGTGATAGATGACAGATGGCAGGGCTCCAGGTTGTTGTAACAGGTTCTGCCTTACCCTTCTCTTGTTGTCCTCCTGGCTGTTCCCTAACTAGTTGGATTGGGTAAGGAGGAGAACTTGGAGGAGAAGGTAGAAACAGTGGTATTCCAGAATGCTCCTGTTTCTTACCAGCACTGCCCAGAATGGCTCTGATGAGAGCAGAGGTGCCACTTGCATGGCACGTTACTTCCTGCACTGCCCCCATACCTACACCACTGAGTAACAGCAATGAGGGGAGCATTGCATCCGTTAATACGTGTGAGTTGTTTTCTGAAAGTAGGTACAATTTGGCAGAGGCAGCAAATTGGTGGATATTGGTACCTGCTGAGCCTTCGGAACAGAGCTGGTGATCAATCCAAATAATTATTTGACCTTTTATTTTCTATATTTCAATTATGTTTCCTTTTGTATCAGGAAACTGAATTGAATTCTATATTTCATTTACATTTCCTTATGTATTCCTTTCTATTGGTGGCTTTGCATAGATTCATAAGAAGTTTGGTAGGTGTTATATCTTAATAATCACTGACAAAAAGCCTGGCTAACAATCCCAAAGAAGTAATGTTGAATGTCTCATACCAATAATTATGAAGAGTGATATACCAAATTTGGCACACTTGTACAATCTATCACTACCAAAGTCTGCTTGGAGTGTACTGATAAAAGGCATGAAGAGGGCCCAATCAGGCAAAATCTGTATAGAAAACGATCCCGTATTGCCTTCCTCAGAGATATGTCATCACAACTTCCAATGGCAGCAGGAGCAACAGACTGTGGTCAAATAATGAATTATACTTTCCTACTGTAAAGTGGATTAAATAGGAACTGATCTGCTTGACGAAGGATATCCTTGACTCAGGATAGCAGGGAGTAAGCTTGAAATATAACTTTGCTTTAGATTTTGCACCATGCAGTCTCTGGTTGGAGTCCTTGACCAAATGCATTGGAGGACCCTCCTCCTACTGGAGGGTATAAACCAGCAGTTTATACTGGTGGTAGCAGCAAGAGCTCAGAGGGGTTCTGGGCAATTGCGATTTTTGTTTTTAAGCAATTCTCCCAGTTCCTTGCTGTATGAACACTTACTAATGCAGTGCCAGTGCTTGGTATACTTCATCAGGCCCATTCAGTGTTCGCAGAACTCTGATGGTGAGCCTGCTGGTGAGCTTGATGCTGCTAAGTCTGGGCTAGGTGGGCCTAACTCAGTATACAACAGGTTCATATATTTCAACTGACCCAAATTATCAGAAAACCCAAAAGACTTTGCTTTTCTCTCAAGGCTCTAAGCCCTGGAATGCAGCCAATGGAATGGATGAAATGGCATTGTTTGTAAAAGCAGTTTCTGTGTATTTCCCATCCCAAACTTATTTATTTTCTAATAATTTCCTCCTCCAATTTCTGAATGGTGTGAATCAGCCACTGAGGAATTTCAGTTTGTGGTTTCTACAGGCACCTTCTTTGACTTGACCTTCACAAAGTCACCAGTGCCAAGAGTCCGAGCCAAGTATTTTCAGTCTGTGTACAGGGAGAATGGGATTCATAAGTGTCCATCTTGGAAGGTCAAGTGCAGTCTTTTTGCAAAGGCCTCTTGTGAGGGGAGTATGAACTGGCAATTGTTTTTATTTTCTGTGCTCTTTTTCTACCCTTTCCTACTGCTGTAGAAGATGATATATAATGGTAGAAGCCCCATATAGTTCCATTTTGCTTTCCCCACCTGGAATAGGTGTAAAGGGCTGAGGCTTTCTCTAAGGTAGACTACTCTTCTCCATCTAGCTACGCCACTGTGTAGTGGCGTAACTGTGTTCCCAAACTGTGGGTCTGTGGCCCTCCAGTGGATCTCAACCTAATTTTTTGTGGGTCTCAAATATGACAAGGCAGAATAGGCTATGTGCATCATGAATAAAACAACCTGCTGACTGGTGGGAGTACTGCTACCCAATCACCATTAAAGCCACAGAGTGTTGCCACAGAGGCTGGTTAAGTGAAATTTTTTTTTTGCATTAGTTTTAGAAACTACTGCATTGGGCTGAAATTCTACACCTGGAAGTAAGTCCCACTGAGTGCAATTGGACTTACTTCTGAGTAGATATGCCTAGAATTGCTTTATCAGTCTTGTAATGTATGAGTTGTGCTCACAATCCTGATGTCTCGTCTCCCTATTTTAGCTACTGCAACCGTCACATTAAAAAGAAAACTAATGACTCATTGTTCTTTCAAGAATTGGCCATTCATTGTTTCTTGTATCTTAGCGTCTGTAAAGGATATGAAATAAATATGCTTTAAGTTACTATTGAAGTGGGCAGCCGTTCTGCATCTGTCATTTTCTCTTGTCCGTATGTGTTATTCTTGGTTGCCTTTTTTTGTAAAGAAACCCACACTACTGACAAGTTTTCATGCCAGAAAAATTACTTTCATGTATATTAACTAAAGGAAAAGTAAGACATGTTTCAGGTATAAAGCAGTAACCATCAAATTCACTCTTCAGGTATATCGGCTGCTGTAACAGTGTGATTGCTTTTATGAATATATCCGTCATGCTGTCAAAAATGAAATCTTATCTTCACTCATTACTAAATATACAAAGGGCTGGGATTTCCACTTGGCAAATGCTCCTGTTTACCTGAAGGCGCGAGTTTTCCCTGCGCTTTGATAAAGTTCATTTATAGCTGTCTGAAGAGATAGAGTCAACCTTTTCAGTCCCAAAACTTTATAACACAAACTTTCCTCTGAATCACAAGAGGAGCTTCTGTTTTGGAAAGGGAAATTAAAAGGGAAAATGGTAGAAGAGATCCCAGCAGGAATGCTTCACAGTTATATAGCACTCCTCAAGTCTTCAGAGAACTTTAGGTATGTTTTCTACAGATGGTGACAAACGATGGCTTTCAAGAGAATTGAAGCTGGTTCAAAAAATGTGCTCATTTCCCATCATGTACATGTTAATTTTTTCCCCACTATCAGATCTGAGTGAAAAGCTATTGCAAGATTTTGAAGCTGTGCAAAAGCTTGAAAAACTGTTTACCAGAAGTAAAAGCGGGACAAACGTATAAATTACAGGATTTCTGTAGGAAAGGATAGTACTTTTTTGAACTCATGGATTTCTATCATTCTCACTACAGTGAGTAGAGGCTACAGAGGGTAATTTACACATAGTCCAAGGTCAAAAATGGAAGTCCGGAAGCCAAAGGATGGATCCAGAAATTTCCTGGACTTGCTGCCCATGCAGTATGGTGGGGGCATTACTGTGGTGCCTATAAGGGAGCACAGGATACAGACTGCACTTGGCAGCCAGTCACAGCACATCAACCCCGGTATCTTAGAATCTCAGCCCTTGGCACATAGACAACTACATCGCATATGAGAAAGCCAGTTGCTAAATCTTTCTTGTTTTTCTAAGGGGAACTTTGATGATGGGAACTGTGGTGGAGTGGCACTTTGTGCACAAACAAAGAGCTTTGCCCATGCAACTTCTTGCCTCTCAGATCTCAGACAAAGCAAGATGCTTTGTCAATACTTGTCTTCGTCAGACTCTGATTGCAGGTGTTCTGCCCCAGGAGGACACCACAAACAAACAAACAACTGGGATCTCTGCCTCACTACCCCAACAGAGGAATTTGAGACAGTGTACCCCACATATGAAAGCAAAGGGAGAGGGAGGGAATAGAGCCACACACGCTGCTGTATCTCTGTCTCCTTTCTATCTGTCTACAGTGGTGCCTTGATTTTCGAGCATAATTTGTTTAAGAATGCTTGTAATTCAAAACATTTGTAATATAAAGTGGATTTTCCCATAGGAAATAATGGAAATTCAGATGATTGGTTTCACAACCCAAAAATATTTATATAAAAATATTAACTGTATATAAAAATGATTACAAAACTGTAATCTAATATAAATCACTGTAATATTCAGTAATACAAAACACTGTAATAAATAAAACGCTGTAATTAAACCTTTGAAAACCTTCATGGTTCGTATGAGGGAAACAAGAGAGAGAGAGGAGGGATTTTGTAGGATGACTTTCACTATTACTAACAGAGTCACTGCTATCCTTTGGCTCAAAGAAATCTGTCTTTTGTGGAACTTTAACTTTCCCATGCTGCTGATGGGGAGCCACATTGTCACACTGATAAGGCACACCTTCCACACTGCCACACATAGATCCCACACCTGCCTCAGGCTGCTCCCCACAGATCTCCCCTGTGAGTTCCCTGGCTGTGGAAGCCTGTTCCAAACTTTCTCAGAAGTGCTCTTCTTCCAAGAAGGTGCTCTTAAATCAATTCAAAATTTCAGAGAAAGGGCGCAGTCCAGAGTAACTACAGGGAGTCCTTGCTCCAGTGTAAGAACAATTTGCTCTGGATTGCAATATGAATTTCCCATAGGTTTTCATTAGGTGGTGCAGTAACTACGGGTGCACGTAAAGTCTCTTACGTGCTCCCGTAGTTACTCTGGATTGTAGGGAAAATTTTGCTCTTAAGGCAAAATGCTCTCAATTCAAGTCACTCTTAAATCAAGGTACCATTGTACCTATCTACAGTATTTATATACTGCTTTTCAATTAAAAAGTTTACAAAGTGGTTTACAAGAAAATGAAAAAATAACAGCTAATGGTCTCTGTCCATTTGGGGGGAGTTCTAAAAGGGCTCACAATCTAAAATGCAATAGAACACTAGTGGAAGCACCCAAACACTCAAATTGCTGGGGAGAGTAGGGCCAGTTACTCTTTCCCTAATAAAGAGAAACACCCACTTGAAGGAGAGCTTCTTTCCCAGTTAGTGGGGAACTAGCTTTCTTTAGCTCCCCTTCCAACCTTTCAGGATCATCACATGTGTCTCTGTTACAACAACACCCTTCTGGTGACCTCCAGGGACTCCAGCCATTGCTACTGCCAACCAAGCAATCATCAGAATCTCTTTGGTTTGTCATAGGGACAAGAGAGTTCTGCAGAGTTCCACTGCACCCTTCCCCGCTGCAAAAGGAAAGGTCATGTTCCATGCCATCCCATTACCCCTCAGTGATGCCACTGTCCAGGAGGGCACCACTGCATGCACAGTCCAGAGGCACCAATCCCCCTTGTGAACAATCACTTGATTAGGTGTGACTAATGCTGTTGTTTTCCTGTGTTCCCCTTTACTCTTTGTGTGAGTGGGATAATGGGAACTGAACACTGAGTGCATGGATTCCTAGTAGTACTGCGCATTTGCAACTTTGCTGCTCACAATGTGTGTTTGTGTGCATATATGTGTGTGTATGTTTATGCACGGGTGTGCACGGGATGTTTGAAGCAGCTCTCTCTGGTTGCAAATTTTGACCAATTCTACGCAAGTGCACTTGGAAGTGCTCAAGACAATTTACTCTCAGAATGACATCCACTGGATTGCAGCCTTAGATACTAGCTGACACCAGCACATTGTGGTTCATTTGAGAATGTTGCCTCATGACTCAAATCAGAGCACTGTGGGTTGGAGCCAAAGGTTTCCATCCTCCTGAAGGAAATCTTCACTGTTGGAGGACAGTTCTCCTACTGGGGAAAAAAAACTCTTTTCAACAGGAAAAGAGAACCTTTGGATCAAAACAATTTTTGTGCTATCTACGAGGCCTGCTGTTCAATAATTGCATGACTTGTTTGGGACACACACCACATGGGGTATTGGACTTTGCAATTGTTGAATTTCTTTGGGTTGATTCACTTTATCCAGAAAGTGGCTCACCCTCAACATTTACACTACTTATGATTGACAGGATATTCTTTTGTGAGGCGCTATCCTAAAGTTAAGGCATCTGATATGCCCAGGCATGATTTCTCTGAAGCCATGTTGACTATCTTGGGTTAAACAATAACTTTCTAGGTGTTCCCTGTTCTCCTTCTGATTAATGTTCCAAATACCTTCTCTGCCAATGGAAGAGATTGTAAAATTGAAAACTTTTCTACTTCCTTCTTAAGAAAACAAGTGCAGGGTCAGACATTTGTGCTCTTGTGAATGTTCTGCAGCAGAGTAAACGAGGCCTCCAGAAGTCTGCAAACTTTCTTCTGATGGGCACGATAAGAAGGCAACACAGATCGTTGATTTCTTAACAGAACTGCTTGGTGGAATGGTATGAGCAGGCCCCAATACTTGAGCAAGGCAGGGGCAGCAAGGCAGTAACAGAAAAACCAAAAGCACAACATTGTAAGGTCCTTTCCTCCAATCTCTCGTAGATCAGCTAAGTTGTGGGAAAGCATATCTGTGGGCATATCTACAATAGTGCTAATTTCAGGAACTGGATCTTTTTTTATTCCCTACAGCTGAGGGAAGTCTCTACAACATGCTACTTCTGCATGAATTAATCCAAAAGAAAAAGAGCCTGACTTTCTGAAAATATTTCCCACCTTATTGGTTGTTCCTACTTTTCTTTTCTCTGGATTAAGCTTGCTCTTTCAATGTGTTTACCTACAACATTCACTTTCTCTTTTCCCCAATGGCTCTGAGAGTGGTTATTCCATCTGTTTGGGCAAATAATGCTGCATGATCCTTACTTGCCCAAAGCTACCTAGAAAGCTTCCTAGCTTTGAACTCCAAGCTCCCTAACCTGATCCAATAAAGTAAACAGGTTTTCTAAAATGTGTTGTTATCTCTGCTACGTCTTTTAACCCTTCTTGGCTTGATGCCTCATTTTTCCCAAAGGGAAACTATTTTGAAATCTCTCTTTCATGAGATGCTAGATTTGCAGAGGACTGCATGTAACTGATTTTGCAGTTTTTAACCAAATCTGTTTTTAGATTCCATTATTTTTTGCACATTAATGAGGGCAAGGAACTTGTTTTTTTAACCACTGCATTTTAGGTTCTCGTAGTTCTAAAACACAGATCCCATTACCAAAAGGGCATGAAGTCCTGTGAATTATGATGTCACTGTTGCCATTTTTGATTGATTCAGATTTTTTTGTTGTTAAATTATTCACAGCCGTCCTGTGGTTGGAAGGAACAGCATGTTGTGGCAGCTCAGCAGAGGGAGCTAGAGGGCAGACTCTTCCACAGATTATGCTTAAAAAGGGTCCAGATGCATATTTAATGAAGGGGAGGTAATTGAAAGCAGAGAGATGGTTTTGGTCCCTGCTGTGGAACTCAGTGCTGAAGTCAGTCTTCTCACCCTCTCTACTGTGTAATTTTTCAGTAGCAAATGGGAATGTTTGACGCTTTTGCCCTTAATCAGCACTTTCTGATTGGCTTGACTGGTGAAAGAAGATTTTGGTCTTTAAAGAGCAACAACATGATATGGATAAAATGCCCACTCACCTACCTATATATCGAGCAAACATCTATCTTCCTCCCTTCTTTCCCTCTGAATAAATGGAACAGCATTCAATTGGGGGTGGGTTTGAAAAAATAGAGGGGATATAGAGCATACAATACTGTATAATGGAAGGACAGATACAAAGGCTGCAATCCTAAAGACACTTTCCTAGGAGTAAGACCCGTTGAACACAATAGGGCTTACTTTTGAGTAGACATGGTTAGGATTGTGTTCTACAACACAGTTTCATGAGAAGGGAGGACATCACATCATGTGATCATGATGAAAAGAACACACATCATGAGGAATCCTAACAAAAGGCCTTGATGCTGAGAAAAACTAAAGGCACAAGAAGAAGGGGACAGCAGAGGATAAGGTTGTTAGTGTCACTGAGGCAATGAACATGAATCTGGAAAAACTTCCAAAGCTAGTTGAGGATAGCGGGGCTGGGCATGCTGCTGTCCATGGGGTCATGAAGATTTGAACACAACTTAATCAGTCCGTCAGTCAGTCAGTCAACAATATTTATATACCACTTTTCAACCCAAAGTTCACAAAGTGGTTTAAAGAAAAAAATAAAGTAACAAATGGCTCCTGCCCCCAAAGGGCTCACAATCCAAGAAAATGCAAAAGTACACCAGCAGAAGCCACTAGAAACGGCATTGCAGGGGTGACGAGGGCCAGTTACTCTTCCCCTGCTAAATAAAAGAGGAACGCCCACTTGAAAAAGTGCCTCCGTCAACAACAACATAGATGGCAAAAAACAATAATGCAATAATAATAAATGAAATAATAAAAATAATAACAAATTTAGCAATAAAAATATTATAACAAAGGATGGAATCCAATCAGAAAACTAAAAGCAACTAAGAACAGAAGGCAGGCAGAGAAGTCCATTTTTCAGCCCTTATTGCAAGACTCAGAGGGAAGTAGCAGTTCTTAACCCTACTGGGATGAAGTGCCATAAGAAAGGTACCACTACAGAGAGGATCTGGTCTTCACTGCCGACCATGAGGCCTTTGTGCAATGTAAGCAGGCTCCTCTGCTGGTCTTAGGAGATGAATTGGTTTTCCCTAAGCTAGTCCAAGGAAGTTAGTTTCATCATTTGTATGAGTAGCACACATGTACACACACACACACACACACATGTATGCGCATGCACATTCACACACACACAGACACTCATCACTCTTTGCATAGAACAAGATGGGTTTTGGTTTTAGTTTGCACCCATATACATCAATACTTGGTATCTGGGTGTTGTTAAAGGAGATTGGATGTGATCCTTGTATGCAGTACTGTTGCCTTCTTGCTCAGGAATGTGTGTGGCATAAAGCTACAAAGGTCCATTCATAATATTAGAAAATTCCCACTCAAACAGGGGATGCCTGGGGGAGGGGTTGAGGGAACATCTACATTGCTTGCAGAATGTCCCCAATTTAATTCCTGGTAGAGAACAGAAAATACAGCCTTGATCTGAGAATTTCTGCCAGTCTGTGTTGACAATGCTGAACTAGATGAAGAGAGGCAGTGTAAGTCTGCTTCTTATGTTCAGTCTGTACTGGCCTTTATGTGGGGCAAAATGTCCATCAGTGGGTTGGCCAAAGTTTGGCAGATTATCCTAAAACCAAAAAAGGCCCTGATGCTTATTTAATGAAGTGGAGGTAATTGTATGTAAAGGGATAACTGAACAACAACTGAACAGAACTCACAGCACAGTCCTATTCATGTCTACTCAGAAGGAGGTCCCATTGATTGCAGCAACAATGTTGCATTCTTTCTTTCTATACCTTCTCATATGTACTTTTTCAGCTACAAATGGTCATGTTTGCCTACTTAAGGTTAATTTAACTTCACATGGTGACCTGAATTAGGGCACAGAATAGGAGAAGACAACCAGATCAAGAGGTCCAGCAATGCAGACATTGCATCTCAATCATAGTATGTCATTTGGGAGTCCTTCAAAGTAGAGCCATCTAATCCAGGCTCTCCATGAGCCAGTTTTCTGCAAGGACTCAGTCCACACCGGGAGCATCATCATCATCACCACACACACACACGCTTCAGCCTTTCATCAGAGCAAGCAATTGACAAAGAAGTGATGAAGCCCCAAAGCCTACATATGTTTTTAAGATGCTCCACAGTTTAGGAGGGGGTGGAGCTTAGGAGTGGTAGGCTAGTCTAAGGCATCAGTTGAGCTGCTGGAGCAAACATGTTGCCAACTATGAGCTGTCCAAGGTACTGCAATTGAACATGCTCCTAATATGATCCAACAGCTGGGTCTACCATCCTCAGGTAGCCTCCTTGTGTCTATAGGTTTATAGTCAGGTGAGGGTAGTTGGAATCATCAGGTTTAATCATTATGAAAATTAAACTCCACACAGAAAAGGCTATACTACACATTTGGGAAGAGCCAAATGCGATCTCTCTCTCTCTCTCTCTCTCTGTGTGTGTGTGTGTGTGGGGGGGGGGGGAGAGAGAGAGAGAGAGAGAGAGAGAGAGAGAGAGAGAGAGAGATGTTCTCAAAGTTAATCTCAATCGTTCTCATGTTGATTGCAATGAAAGATAAGAGACCTGGATGAGTCCTCTCAGTGAGACTGTGCAGCCTGAAGGTATACAAGCTAAATATCTAAGGATATGCAGTCTGATCTTGAACTGGTTTCAATGAATCCTTATTCACCTACGTGGTGAACTACATTTGCACCATTGGCATGCTATGAATGCACATGGCCTTCCTACTTCTTGGCACACTAGAAATATATTGCTTAATTCCAGGGGGACAGCAATCTCTACAAACCATCCCTCTATATACACTACTCATACTAGTTTTAAAATAAGGGTCCCTGGAAAATGGATTAGAGAGATCTACTGGTTGAAACTTTTCAAAATTGTGCATATTATATGCTAAAAAATTACATTACTTATTCTAGTAATCAAATTGTTAAGAGTCCTTAATTCTGCAGCTGATGCAAACTGATTAAAGTTGCATTCTTGCTCTTATTTTGCACAATCCAGTCTGCAACCTTTTTAAAAACTCTGCTTTGTATAACTCATGTTGGTAATGCTAGCCACAAGGAGCGGCAAGAAGGTATGCAGAGCACTGATGCCAGGACTTAGGAGATCTAACTCAGCCACGCGTCTGTGGCTTCTGAGACTTTGGCAAACCCTCAAGCACACATTTTCAAACACAACCAGAAGGAAGAGAAATTAAAGAACACAGAAAACCGAGATCTTTCAGGAAGCTGGATTTGATGCCCAGTGATTTTTGGGGGGGTTATGATTTTCCTTTCTGTGGATTTTAAGGGTCCGAGTTCTGTGGTTGTCTCACCCATTCTGCCCAACTCCAGCTTTCCTAACTGCTGAGTGCCAACCATAGGCCTGATGCAGTCTCATCAGGATGTCTGCTTGCAAAATTGATATCCCACAGCATTCTATTTTTAAACAACTCATTGCTGTGTACAGCCTAAGAGGTTTAGAATGATTTTTATTTTATAAACAGGGCACCATCTTTTCTTAGACTCCAGCAAGCTGAAAAACATTGCTGCATTGATTTTTATCTTGCAGTTAGGAAAACACACATGCATGCACACACAGAATACCTCAATTTCTGGCAAATGATATCATCTTAGTGCACTTGCAAGAAACATGTTTTGTAAGGCTTCCAAATGATGGTAAAGGGATATGAACAGATGTTATCACCAATACAAGATAACTTGTATAGTCAACCTTCCCAAGCTAAGGTTTTTTCCTAGGCCACAAAGCCAAGGAGCAAAGATGGAATGGTAGCCAATGGAGCAATTTTGTGTGCAGTTATTTTGAATTAACCATTTATCTCAGTGGGATTTACTTTTAAATAAGGATGCATAGGATTGGGCTGAGCTATAACTTTGGAAAGCTCTCAATTTAGATATCACCTCTGGTTTGAAAGAACTCATTTAGGCGAACATCATTCCCCCCTTCCAACATCTTCAATATAGGGGTAATATTGTAAGAACTTAAGACGAGCCTCCACTGGATCAGGCCACAGGGCCACCTAGTCCAACTTTCTGTATCACACAGTGGCCCACCAGATGCCTCAGGGAGCACATATGACATCTGCATCCAGGTGCTCCCTGCACATGGCACTTGGTGGTTGTCCACCTCTACACATGTCCCTCATGGCTTGTAACTTGCGATGGGCCTTTCCCCTAGAAATTTGTCAAAACCCTTCTTAAAGGCATTGAGGCTACAATGATGCCATTACCAATCCTGTGGCAGGTAGTTTCACAGACCAACTACACACTGGGTAAAGAAATCCCAACATTCAATTTTAGTGGATGTCTCCTAGTTCTGGTGTTATGTGAAAGGGAAAAGAGCATCTCTCTGCCCATGCTGTCCACCCCTTGCATAATTTTGTACATCTCAATCAATTCTCCCCTCAAGTGTCTTTTCTCTAGACTGAAGAGCCCCAAACAGCCTTTCCTAATAAAGAAGGTGTCCCAAACCATCAATCATTTTTGTCACTCTCCTTTGAACCTTCTCCAGGTCCTCTATATTATCCTTTTTGAGATGTGGTGATCAGAACTGGACACAGTACTCCAAATGTACACCATCCATTTGTACAATGACATCATAATTTTGCCGTTTTATTCTCAATTCTTTTCCTAATGACCCCAAGCATGGAATTTGCCTTCTTCACTGCTGCCGCACAATGGGATGTCACTTTCATCAAGCTATCCACTAGCACCCCTAATTCTCTCTCCTGCTCTGTCACAGATAGCTCAGAGCCCATTAACCTATACATAAAGTTAGGATTCTTTGCCCCAATGTGCATAATTTTACATTTACTTACATTAAAACACATCTGCCATTTCGTTGCCCATTCTTCCAGTAGAGAGATATCCCTCTGGAACTCTTCACAGTTTCTTCTGGCCTTCAACACTTAGAATAGTTTGCTGTCATCCACAAACTTGGCTACCTTGTTGCTTAACCCTGTCTCTAGGTAATTTATGAACAGGTTGAAAAGCACCAGACCCAGGACAGACTCCTGGGACACCCCACTTTTCACCATTCTCCACTGGGAAATTTCCTATTGACACCCACCTTTTGTGTCCTGGCCCTCAACCAGTTCCCAATCCATGAGTGACGCTGCCTTCTAATTCCCTGACTGTGGAGTTTCCTCAGAAGTCTTTGGTGGGGGACCATATCAAACACCTTCTGAAAGTCCAGATATATGATGTAATTATGTGTGAAATTTGTATGGTTTACAGCAAGAGAATAATAAGGCCCCTTAGCCACAACAAGCATTCTTCATGCTGTGGAATGAATGCCATGTGGTCTGAGAAGATCAGGGCAGGAGCAGCTGTAGCTACTCCACGGCCACAGAACTGTCTATTCATCTTGCCTACTCCACCCTAAAATGTAAAACTGCACCCCTGATTGATGTTTCATTGCAAATAACAACGAGCAACAACCCAAAAGTGCACAGTAATACAGGGAGTGTTGTTACAATTGCACCATCTGTTGACCAATAGAAACACAAGAGCAAATTGGCATATAAGCCACTTGTGTGAAGCACCACCCAGGAGATTTGGGCCAAGAAAACCCATCAATCACATAAGTAACAAACCACACAGACAGCTGCTCATGTTGCCCAGGTTCCTAAAGTCACCTGTATTGGCATGAAACCTCTGAAGAGACAGCAAGAAGATCCACAGTTGCAATGAATGGCAGAAAGTAGGTTTGAGCCTTCAGTTCCATTCCCTCTCCTTCAGAAGAACTGTAGAAGAGGTGGTTGCTTTCTTCCTAATCTTCCTGTTTTCTTTTTAAAAGGCTTGGATAATCTCCAGCAATAAAAGAGCTCCCGAGTAGTAGATCATTACCAGACTCTTGACTGTAGATAAGTTTAAGTAAAGCCAGTGCTACACCCAGTGAGTTTTAGTGTGATCTCAGCATGAAGGAGCCCTTTCAAATAGGTGAAAGATCAGGAAGTTCATGATGAAAGGCACAACATTGTTTTCCCTCGTCTCTCAGGCATGAGTAAATCTGAAGTCAAGGTCAATATCTCAATGTCAAGGTGTCAGTCATGCAACGATTTGCCCTTCCCTGGTAAATCACTATTACACTTCTCAGGTCTTGGCTTTAAAAATAAGAGTCTCAGCGTGTCCTTCAAGGCAGTTAAGAATTAGGATTGGCATGAAATGCAATAGAACTGGGTTGTCCAATCATGTGGCTCTTCTCCTGCCATTGGATCATTTGTTGGATGCTTCCTTCTTTGGATATGCAAGAACAAAACTAATATCAATATTCCACTCCTTTTTCATTGTCACATTACACATTGAAACCAGTTCCATTTCTTTTCCTTTTGTTTAATTTTGCACAGAGCTTTTAAATATTATTTTGTTTTGTTGATGATGGCCGTGGTTGTGGTAGTGGTAGAAGCAGCAGCACAAGCAGTCCTGATTTGCTTTAATGCCAAGTGCTCAGATGTTGAGGTCTTTCAGGAGCAGCCTGGAAATAAAATGGTGACAGCCACAAAAAATGTGAGTTCCACACTTGCAGTTCATATTTTCCTTTAAAAACTCTAAAACATTCTGGGTAGGAGGGAAAAGCAACCACTAGGAGGAAGCCACAAAAATGAGCTCCATGACTACTAGACCAGAAAAGTCTGCACCCAACTGCAATAAATGAGTTTTGAAAAAGGTGTGAGTTGTTCCTCTGTTGCCTTATTTTTCAGTTATTCAAAAAAATATAAACATGAAATTGAAGTTTCTAGGGCATTTATATGGGATTGATTTCCTTTGAGGGAAAAGTAGAGAGCTCTGGGGACTTGTGGAACTTTTGTAATCCCTATTTTCATTACATATGTACAAGCAAAGCATAAGTAGTGTGAGTCAATGTCCTACAAGATAACATAACACTACTCCCAATAGATCCTTGTAGGGGCCTTGTACCCTCATAGTGCCTTCAGCCAAATGTTATCCTTCTGTAAGTCTCCATCTCACTATTTGAAACCTGTCAATCTGCAGATAACTTAAACAAAAGACTATTCAGTTATTAAGAGTTTTTAAGAAAAGAGATCTTCTACCACTTAGTGTCGGCTAGGAACATAAGAAAGTAAGAATAACCCTGCTGGATCAGACCAAAGGCCTTACCACTTATCATATGGTGCTAACCAGGTGACTCTGGGAAGCCCACAAGCAGGAAATAAAGTGTACCTCTAACCTTCCAAAGTTCCTTTCTGACTGATATTCAGAGACAGATTCTGCTATTTATTCTGCAATTCAGAGAAAACATCAAAATGTATGAACTATTAATGTAACAAAAGAACAGTCAGCAAGAAGTTACAACATCAAAGTGCAGCAACGAAATCCTCTTCTCTCTTAACCAATACACATTTTGAGGGTTTCAATTAAACTGTTCCAGAATATAACAGGTTGAAATTACCACTTTTAGCTAGTTGGTGTGGTGTATAGATTTTGTAACATTTGTAAACAAAAAATGCTTCCTTTAAAACATTACTTTCTTCAGAAATATATTTCTCTTCCAAGATGTGCTTTTCTAAAAAAGGACAAGAGGCCTAAAATTCATCGGAAACTAAGGATTAGAGCACTTTTGTGATCTCTTAATGGCTCTGCAGTCAGACAAAAGTATAGATTGTAATTTACAATAGAATTTGAGCCCACTAAGAAGCCAATTCAATTTTATAAGTGCCTTCCCAGTTTAGGTTAGATAAGAGCCTAGAAGAGACATCCTTTTTCCCAAGCCCTATAAATAGTGAGCTGTTAAAAAAATGTCACTTGGCTCCCTTGGCACACAGAAATGATTGCGATGCTCAGCACATGCTAAAAGAAAAAGGGAGAAAAAACCCAGCTTTATCCAT
The DNA here is from genome assembly GCA_030015325.1 of Cryptoblepharus egeriae. Classification (NCBI taxonomy): domain Eukaryota; kingdom Metazoa; phylum Chordata; class Lepidosauria; order Squamata; family Scincidae; genus Cryptoblepharus; species Cryptoblepharus egeriae. The sequence goes on from JAREYC010000004.1 coordinate 8,349,533, forward strand.
CATGTCAGCTACCTGGCCTATATATTATTTATTGCCATTAAAGAAGAAAAGATTAGAGAGCCTAATTACATAAGGAAGTGAAAATGTCTACACACTGGACAAAGGCAGTTACCATCAATTACATGTTTGCCAAATGAACATATGAAGCGGCATATGTTTTGAGGAAGACCATTGGACACCCAGCTCAGTATGAGACTGATGGCAGCAGCCAGGTAAATGGGCAAGTATTCCCCTTCTTGGAGTGTAACCAAGCCTGGCCACTACCTTCTTCTCATGTTGTTACTTTCCCTGATAGGATCTTTTAAAGTGCAAGGAGGGGTAAGGAGCTGGGTAATAGAACCAAAGTGCTGACCTCCAAAGAAGAAGACCCAGCAATCTCTTTCTTCCACTCATTCCATGAAGCAGCCAAAGCACACCCTATGTTTACTGCTTTGATCAGGGGTCCTCAGACTTTTTAAACAGGGGGCCGGTTCACTGTCCCTCAGACACTGTCGGGGGCCAGACTAAAAAAATTGTAGGACATCCCAAAAATGTAGGACAAAATGTAGGACATGTTAAAATGAAGCAATAATACTTGTTTTGCTTTCCTGTATTTAATTTCAACACTTTTAAAATCGAAAACTTTTAACATGCCTGATTCTCACCCAGACATGAGAGCAATTTCAAAGCAATTCAAAGCAATTTGCAGCAACATGTTACTTCAACATATCAGAGGAGCTTCATGGGGTGTTCTTACCTGATAATCCCATGATAGTTACTCCCAGGAAAGTGTGGCAGGATTGCAGCCTCAGAGCCCCATCCTAAGCATTCCTACACAGAAGTAAGTCCCATGATAATCAATGGGCTTACTCCTAGGAAAGTGTGGTAAGAAAATGTGCCAGGCAGGGCAGGGCAAGGCAGGCAGGGCAGCACTGGGCAGAGGGCTGGGGGGAACTCTGGTGGTGCTGGGGGGTGTTTTGGGGGCGCTGGGGGCACTTCAAGGCTGCCGTGGTGAAGATCTCCCAGCCGCAGGCAGCCCTTTGCAAAGGGAAGACTGTGTGCATGCACGCACAGTCTCCCTATTTGAGCTCCGCCAGAGAGCTGCAGGACTTCTCCATGGGCGGAGCTGACTATCCTCGGCTGACCCAAGGAAGTGAAAGTGACTTCCTGGTGTTAGCCTATCATAGTCTACTCCGCCCATGGAGAAGCCCTGCAGCTCTCCAGCGGAAATTAAAATGTAAGGGAGACTGCGCGTGCATGTGCACAGTCTGCCTTTAGGAAAGGACTGCTGCGGCTGGGGGATCTTCGCTGCGGCAGCCTTAAAGTGCCCCCCAGTGCCCCCTAAACACCCACCAGTGCCGGTGGGCTGGATTGAGGACCCTGGCAGGCTGGATCTGGCCCGCGGGCTGTAGTTTGAGGACCCCTGGCTTAGATTAAAATTTGAAGCATCTGTTTGGGACCCCCCTCGGCTCTGCTCCTATTTACAGCTCCATTTGCTCATTCACCTCCATTGGCATAGCTAGAAGGGGTGCTAAGCATTACATTTTAAAAGGAGTCTCACCACAGCATACAATCTGCCCCTCCCCTTTGGAGCTACTCCAGGCAGGGGAGCAAAATGGAGGCAAATTCAGGAAGGCCTCTGTTTTGCTTCCACTCCCAGAATGGTTCCAAAGGGAGGGGAATCTGTACAAAACCAAGTGCTTTGCACCCGTCTAGAAACTCAGCTGTTCACTTCATGGATGGATGAGCACTGCCATGGACTGAATGTGAGATCCATCCAGAACTGAAAATTTTTGGATGAGACAAAGCAATCCCTCCCCCCTTTAAACAAGTGCAAGAGTTTTCTGTAACTTGTGGACACACACCTTGTCTATTTTCAGGTTTCCCCAGAGTCCTTGGATATCACAGTGAACTTTAAGGTCCACATAATCCGTCATTTTCTGCATACCTAAGATCCAGGACAATTGTGTGACAATTCATAATACAGAAACCTTCTAGCAGCACCTACAGAAACCTCAACTATAAATGCATTAAAAAAGCTGAAAAGGTTACACCTTTGGACAGTATATTTGTGTTGACTGAAAGAGAGGCTGTGAGCAGCTCCCATTCTTATCTGCAAATTCACCTGAAGTCCAAGAACCAGTTCCACCCAGGTTTTGCTAAATATCGGCTGTATTGATTCTATTAGTCATGTACTAAAAAAAAACAAAATGACACAGCTATTCTTAAAGACGGCAAACATTTGCTTTCTTGTCCTGTCATCTGGGTCAAGTATAAACCTCTCACTTTTGATATACACACACTGATTATTGTTCCTGTTGTTCTTTCATGACTCAAAGCATTTTAATGATGATTTACAGGGCTGTATATTGTCAGACTATAAACTTCTCCTTGCTATTAAAAATGGTTAAAAAGAAACCTTCAACTTGAAAGCAGAGTCTCTGTTTGCTCATTGTGGTAAGGCACAAAAGATAGGAATGCTGTATTTTTCAGGAAAGAGGGGGAAGAAAGACAGTGTGTTGTGCGGGTTTCAGCAGTGGAAACTTCCTCATATTTGTATAATTAAATCCAGTGGACTTTCCCATTAGTTTGGGAGAGTTTCTAGACTCTTGACTTCCTATCATGTTTTATGACTATACTTGAGCAATTGTGGATTTTCAGCTAGCACAAGTTTCACACTGGGAAGAGCTTCAGTTCCTTCCTCTATTACACATTTTCCTATTGATTCACTGACTTAATCAAACAAATTTTGGTGTAGAGGAGGGATTTTCTGCAGGAGAAGTTTGTCATTTGTGAGATGTGAAGCTTCACCTGCTTCAGATGTGAAATTCCCTCTTCTACACAATTGCTAAAGGTCTAGCAGCTCTGATCTAGAGCAACAAAGAAGATCAAATAGGATACAGGACCCAATGCAATCCCTCCTCAAATGTACCCTTATCCATAGAAAACCCCTGGAACTCTCTTTCTCCCACATGATGCAGCAGTAGTAATTTTGGCTGAGCGCGAATGAGGGGGCTCATGGGAAGGGGAAAGGATAGGATTGGGCTGTCAGTCACTGGTGAATCAAACTGGGCAGAATCCCTACTGAAAGTAGTAATTAGTCCTCAATCTTGAGGAACACTTAACCATCAAACAAAATTAAAATGGGTGCATCTGCTCCACACTCCACAACTTGTTTGTTACTGTGGTGGTTCCTGATACCTCATCAGGCAGTGTTAGGAACCATCACGGTGGAGAGGGGGAGAAAAGGGGAGGAGAGAGGGCAAATGCAAGAGAGTGAGAGATTGAGATATTACATCAGGTTTGCTTCAATATTTATTTTTCTATCACAATTTATAAGCACTGCACAAACGGGGTCATACTAATTGTCTACATTAATTGGGTTAACCTATCTGTAATAAGAGGAGACGGATATTAAGCTTAGTCACAAGATAAAGAACAGGTAAAAATGTCTCTTTCTACAAATCAACTCAACAATAATCTTGGAGAAATCTGAAAATGAGTACAAGTGCTCCTTACTGTTACTCAGAGCAAAGAATTATTGATCCTTGGCTGCCTGTATTGATTTTATGTCACTTCTGTGATTTAATCATGTTTTTCCTTATTATCTCTTTGCAGTCTTTCTTCTATGGTCTGCCAGGAAAACCCAACTGAGGCCTTTTCAGACTGTGATGACGGTGATCAAAATAACTTTGTTTTCCATTTGCAGTGTTTTCAAGAAATGATTAAACCAATCCAGGGCATTAAGACCCCTTTGCACCGTGGTGATGCTACATAGGATTTAGCAGGAAAAGGTCACCTTTCTTGCTAATCTGGAGAGAAGCTGTCCTCCTCTGGTTTTTATGATCTTTTGAAAAAAAATTCAGTCATCTCTGGCTGCTTGTTCTTCTTACAAAGAACACTCTGCCTAAAAATGCCCTCAGATTTGGTCATATCCAAACAGGGTTTTGCAGCCCTTACTTAGCACAGCCACATAATACCCACACAGAGTGCATTAGAGGGCAGGCATGATAATAGTAAAGGTAAAGGAGCCCCCACAGGTTGCCTTATTCATTGTGACCTACTCTAAGGCCAGTGCTCATTCCTGTTATAAGGCTGAAGAACCAGTGCTGTCTGAAGACATCTGTGTTTGTGTAGCCAGCATGCCAAGGTGACCAGATTATTCCTGAACCACAGGGCCAAAATTCCTGAACCCCAGGGCCAAAATTCCTAATCCCAGGCCAAAATTCCTACCCGCTTAAAAATATTGCCAAAAAGTATATTTTTTTGTTTTTGTCTTTCAGTTTTTTGATAATTTTTGATAAGAAGGCGATATCTCCAAACTGATTTTTGCATTGGATTCTGCTCTTCAGTACGAATCCAACGACATATGGCATGATAGGGTACTGTGCACTATTGCGAAGTTTCAAAATGAAGCCAAAATGTAGGACAATGAAGCCAATATGTAGGACACCCAGACAGGAGGCTAAAAATCCAGACAAATCTGGGTTTTTCTGGTCATATAGTCACCCTGAGCATGACTAAACTCCAAAGGCACACTCCAAATGCTGTTACCTTCCAACCACTGTGATGCCTATTCAAATACTTGTATTTACATGCTTTCAAGCTGCTAGATTGGCAGGAGCAAGGCAAGTAAAGGGAGCTCACTCCATCATGAATTATTCAGGTCGTGAACCCCCAACCTACCAACCTTCAAAAAAGAAGTGCACTTGAAGCTTTCTCATCACTGAAAAGTCCACTTCCAAGCCAAGTATTGATTTGGGAAAGGCAGAATAGTTTGGAGGGCATGCAATTCTCCTTTCCCAAATATGAAAGAGATTTGCACATGCAAGCATGAAAAAGAAACGTGCTCGTTAGTCACCTGTCAATGAGCTCAGCATGGATTGAGCGACCCACTTGGACACTGTTCCCAATCCTCTCCAAAGCCCCATAGGTTTGTAAGTGTGCAAGACTGGCATCCATACTCATGCCATCTTTCAGCCTCACAAGTTTTCTGACGTCGCTGTGGCAGGAAAAAGATCATGAGCGTGTATGAGGGTAGAACCAGAGTAGGCGGAGAGGGGAAAAAAAGCCCACATAAACCACCAGTGTTTTCTGCCTTGCCATATGACAAATGTAGAGTAGGAGGACAAACAAATCTGTCATACAAGTGAGCACAGCCCTGAGCAGCAGAAGGCTGTGCTTTTCAGCATCTTGGTGCGATGTCTATACAGTAGTAAACAAACGCTATTTGCCAGAAGCCTAAATCTGTGCTGGATTCAAGGCACACACATAGCTTTACACACCCTCTTTCTGGGCAGACTTCTGCTTGCACTTTGACCAAGAGAAGCTGTGTGGGCCTTGGATGATAAACCCACTCTTATGTCTACAGTATCTACTGATATTTAGGAATTACTACTGTTAGACCCACCCCAGTACTGTGATGCTAGTCCAAATTTTCTCCTTGTGTTGCAACTATCCTCACGTTTCTTCCTCCTCCTCCTTTGAACTTCTTGGAGTTCAAAGAAAACACAGAGGTGCTGCAATCACAACACAGCCATGTTGTGTATAATTTTGCTCTATGTTAGCATCCTTATGCTTCTGACACTAGACTGCAATCCTAATCCCCAGTTAGGCTGGCACAAGTCCTGTGCTGGCCTGGGGGTACCTATCATGCCCTCTCCAAACAGCTCACTCTCAGACCCTTCTTGCCTCCCTTCAGCCATCTCTTGTGACCCCCACAGACGCCATAGACGAAGGACACAGGTAAGTAAGTTCTCAAACACTTTATAGGGTAGATAGGTAGCATGGTCGTAGTTTCAGGAAGGGGGTGGGATGGTATAGTACAGTAGTCCAACACTCCAGTAATACAAGCACACACTTCATAACAGAGTCTTAGATAGGTTCTATTCACCACCCAACCCTCAGTCTTGTTCACTCAGTGTCTCTTCTCTTGACAGGTTCCTTTCACCCTCTCACTGTGCACAGGCTTGTAAGCGACCCAAACAGGTAACAGTTCAACAGGTAAGTATCCAACAGGGCAACAGTTCACTAACCCAACTTTCTTCCTTTCCTTTCGCAGGTTCTGAGCTCTCTCTTTTACTCTCTCAACTCCTCCGATCAGCCAAGGCAGGGGGAAAGTGGACAGCGACCAGCGCCAGATCTTCTTCTCCACATTCACTCACGTTCATCCTTCTTCTGCCTCAACCCCTTTTCCCACTTTTCCTTAAATACATCTCCCATCTCCACTCCCCTTCCTTCCTCTTCCACTCTCTTTCAGTGGCCCTAGAGAGCGGGAAGATCCAGGCTTGGGTCGGGCTGAAATGGGACGTCTGGGGTAGACCCCTGTCCTTCCTGCACAGTACATACACAACAGGTGACAGTAGGAATCTGACCAATGTACCCGGTCTTCTTTAGTTGATTCCAGGACCTCGGCCCAGGTGTCTCTTGGGCTCACTCTCACTCCCATCATACCATCTGCTGGGGTGGGGGATCCAACACAGTACCACAAAAGTGCTGTAAGGCACTTCTGCACCACTCTTAGGGGAGGTTAGGCTAGTGCACAGACATGTGCCAGCCTCCCCACACCACCATAAGAATGGGCAGTAAGGTGAGTTGTACTGACCGAAATTGGTTAGAATTGCATCCTAATGTGCTAAAGGGGCTATCTATGCATTTTTATCCCTCCCCTTTTTAAAGAAAAATTATTTGGGTGGGAGATTTAGAGGAGAGAAGAAGCAGGAGAGGAAGAGATGTTGAATCCTGCTACCCAGATCCTCCAAATCACACTTCTAAGCAGCCCTCCTTCTCCTACTCCCTTTGTATCTTCTCCTAGAGCCCCATTGTTGGAAAAGTGGTTGGGTGGAGACCAGAAGCAGAGACAACAGACAGGAAAAAAAGAATTAAGCACTCAGGCAGTGCAATCCTATCTTGCACTGGAACAGAAATGCTCGTATGTTTGCACTTAATCTACTGCAAGATTGGGGCTGCTGCTGCACTACTGCAGGACTTGGGAAAAGTCCAAGTCCTTAACCAAGTTAGTGCTGCAAGAACCCAAATGGGTCTACTTGGATCTGTGTCAGCAATTTTGGAATTTCATAACCTAATGGCCCCGGACCAATGCAACCTGACTGGGAATGGAGCTTGGATCTGGCACAAGTGCCAGGTCCCAATCCTACCTCCCTGGCTGCCTGCCCACAGTTCTGCCCACTCCCTCCCATGCTGATCTTCCCCACCGTTTCCCTCTCCATCCCCCACCCCTTCAGAATTCTATGTTGGCCAACCATGGTCAGCACAACTCCACCTTTCCCTGCGTTCCTATGTTGCACATACACTGGCCTATCTCCCTCAAAAATGGGATGAAAGAGCTTTATGGCACTTTTGTGATACTCCTGGACTTATGCTGACCTGCGAGTTTGGATTGTGCTCTGAGTCTCCCCCTCCAAATCCAGACTCCCCAAAAATATTAGTATGCCATGTGTAGTTTACTGCAATTGTGCATAACGTTGTGATAGACTGTGGCAGGGATGGTGTTAGGGATAGGTGGGATTGGTCACACCCAGACCAATAAGAGGACTCACCGAACTGGACTGCCCTTTGACTGCTGGCAGTGGAAAAACCAGTATGCCACCAGGGGGCAGTATAAGGGGGCCCATGAAGGCCTTTGCCACAGGGACTCCAGCAACCTGGCACTTTTGCTGTTGCTCATGTCTGATGAAACTGCAAATAAAGAACATGAAAGTGTATATTTGAAAAGATACGGTCACAAACCACCAGAAGCAGGTGAACTCAAATCCTCTTGATTTCTGGGAGATTCAGCACGCCTTATCACAGTATCATGTCATGTTGTGATTGCATCATGTTGTGATTGCATTGCCTCCATCACTTATGCTGGCACACCCTCTTGATAACTGCATAAAAGATAAATGTTGGATGAAGAAGAAGATAGTGATGATGATTTGGAAATATAAAAAACAAATAGGAACATCCAGCAACATTCAGTTGTCAGAGAGTATTAATTTAGTCATATTTTGTTAAAATGTACAAATAACCCATAGTTGGCAATCCATTTTTAATTATTTAATAGATAACTTTTGAGGATTCACAAACTGAAGGGTTTGCTAAATGCATCAGAATGGAAATCCCACGGATTTCCTAGAGCTTGTGGCAATGTAGTCTAACTGCCCCCGGTACTCCCCATAGAGATGCAGATGACTCAAAGACTTTCCACCCCACCCCAGCGATCCTTGGTTCAGAATTGGCAGCGAAGAGGCCTCACCTGGATCTCAGGTTTTCCCTTGATCTAGTTACAGTGCACCTCTAAAATCAACATTTCACCAGTTTCGCAGGAGGCGGGGCTCAGATCTGGCAGTTATAATCAGTCATGAACAGTTATTATAGATCAGTGCCTAGGAAGCTGGGACCAGCTTCTAGCTCAGTGATTTTCATCCAGTGTGTAGTGGCACACTGGTGTGCCATGAATAGTCCTCAGGTGTGCCGTGGGAACTTGGGGATTAATATTCATTAATAGGAAACAGTCTGGTGTGCCTTGTCAATGGTAGAAACAACTGATTTCACAATTTCACTGATTTTGCAATTTCAAAATTGCCTTCACAATTTCAGTGCCTTGTTAAGTGTGCTGTGAGATGAAAAAGGTTAAAAATCACTGTTCTAGCTGTTCCTGTCAACTTGGATTGAGTAGCTGCCCCTTCCCCTCAGTAGCACAGCGTCAAACCAATCTATGTACTGGATTCAGCACAGAACCATCCTGTCTGTTCCTGCACAATGCAGTTTTTTTTTGCTTTTTTGTGCATAAAACTGCACAATGCAGGTTTTTTTGCTGTTTTTTTTTTTTGCTTTTTTACATTTTTGTTTTCTGGTTTTCTGGCTATGACATTTGATAGAAAGGAGATATTTTCACCTGGTTTATAAATTGCATTCCATTCTAAATTACATATGGAATTTTATAAAACATGAAGGTGGTATTCATACAAATTGCAATTTTAGCAATTTTGGTCAATACTGTTGTCACTCCCACCATGTACATCACTTCCTTGAGCATGTCACTTGGTATAGGTTGCACACTCTGCAAATCCTAGTGATGCCACTGTAATCATGGGCATTTGGAATGCATACACACATACACTTATCAGGAAAGAGTAAAATATCTGAGCTATAAAATGTACATTCTTGTTTTTAATAGTAACAAGGAACTGAAGCTGATCCAGTTAAAATGACCTTAACTGTTTCTTCAATCTATGGACATTCCTCACACTTGGATGTGGGCACAAGTTGCTCATTTGAGAAAGACAGGAAAAAATAGCTGCCTTGAGCTCCTGTTTTATGAAGAAAGGTGCAATATACAGTAAATGGAATAAATGAAATGTTACATGCCATGCCACCATTATTATATCTATACGGAGATGCTGTTAAGAAACAGAAATTGTATGTCTTAATCTTTATCTGTGTTTCTGTAAATCTTCAAGGGAATTTGCTCCCTCTCCACTTTGTTTGAGTGGGTAAACCTTCCAGCTATTTGCACTTCAAGCTGTTCTAACAGACAGCATGCTTTATCAACTGAATTTGCTTGGCAAAAGAGAGCATTTTTCTCCATTCTCCATTTGGTGACATGGCTGGAAGCGGGAGGCAGGGGAATAGTATAGGGTGGGAAGCTGACCTTATGTAGACCTTCAAGACAAAACCAGAGGCCTCAGATGGCAACAAATAGGCAAACATCAGCCCACAGTTACCATATACAGAGTACACCCAGCAAAAATTTCAGAAATCTCACTGATAGGGTGTTGCATAGTAACTGGCTGGAGATATTCCCCCTTGTGATTTACGTGTATGTCAGTAGCAGATTACAACACAACATGCTGCCTTTTGTTATTCCTTTGGGTTTTCCAAGGGGAAGGGAAATTCTTAAAAGAAGTTGGATTCCAGGTCTCTTCTCCATTCGATTGTCAGAAAGTTAAAATTTTTTGTTAAATTTTTATCTACTACTGCAGTTGCCAACTTTTTTAATTCCACTATCTTTAACTGCAAGGTTTGATCTGGAAGTGATAACATCCCAGTCCATGTTGTGAAAAAGTCTTCCTGCTAACTGCAGACAGTCAAGTCACTGTTAAAAACAATGCAATTGGGGACAGTTGGAGACAGCCAATTGAAAAATTGGCAATCCTTTCTGCTTTTTGAATGCATTATTCTGATCCTAAAAATTTCTTAGTACTTTTCTAACATTTGCAATTACACTGACATCTTTCATATAATCTGCTTTTGGCTCTCAGGTGATATTAAAATCTACCTAGGGGAAGGCTGAGGTTGAGATGATAATCACAGAAGACAATAATAGAAGTGATGCAACTTCAAGAAGAAGAAGAAGCTGAGAACTTCATGGTCTTCCTGCAGCAGGAAATAGTTCAAAGTTTCAAGGATGTATTTGTAATTTGCTATCTGTGTATCTTATCTAGGCCTTTCTCTAAAGTATTAAGCTGTGCAGGGCAACCCTGTGCATATTTACTCAATAGTAAATCTCTTTATGTTCAGTGGAGCTTACTTCCAAGTGAATGCGAATAAGATCACGGGCACACTCTCGGTATGGGGGAAATGCCTAAATATGTCACACCTAACCAGGGATTTGCAATTTCTTGGAGCTCTAGTTTGTAACCCAGTTTGAATGGTTGTTTAGCTATTTCCTAATTCTGTTTAACTTCCATTTTCTCCATTTGTTTAGAGTGTACTACCAAGAACACTTGTCTCCCCTTTTAAAACAGTGATTATTTAGAGAATGTCTTCATTAAATTGTCATGATTGCAAGTCCTTATCAGGAACAACGGTGAAAACATGTCAGAGTCCTGGGAAGGAAAGGTCCCCACCCCTTACCCAAGAGGGCCTCCCCATTCACTCATAACACAGCATCCTGGGAAATGGTCCCTCCATGCTTCAGTGCTGGCATTTGTTGGTGGAAATCAGGAACTATGGGAGAACTGAGGTCCAGATGAATCAGCAAACATTGCAAGAATACATCCCACGTAAAGCATTTAATTGGCAAAAACTGCTCCAATTTAATAACTGCAGAAAAAGACATTTTGAGAACAAACGTATTCCTTTAGTGATGTGCTAAGAAAAATCCTTTGTGGATAGAACAACCATTCTTCTAAATACAAAGGATGCTAATGACTGTATAAGTATTCTGTTCTTAAATGGATAACAACCTTTAATTCAGTATCATTCAACTAGACGTGGCACCATCTTTTAAACAGCAATGATGCATGTGACTAATATTCTCTCAAGATCTGTCACCTTAAGGAACTGGGATTCTTGTAGACTAGACAAGGGCAGACTTACCTGTGTGAGTGAGGGCTTGCTCTAGCCCAGTGATTTTCAACCTTTTTCATCACATTGACAAGGCATTAAAATTGTCATGGCACATCATTAGTTTTTTTGACCATTAACAAGGCACACCACATCAACAGCAGGGGCTACCCCCCACTGGCCTTCCCCAAATTCCAGCAGCACACCTGCAATGGTCGTGACACAGAGCTTGAAAATGGCAATGGTATTTTTATCTGGCTCCTGATGATTCTATGAGATTTTGATCGAGGTATAATAAAAAAGATTGGACATGATCCCCACTGTAACGAAAAAGCAAAAATGGTTTTCATGCTGTAAAAAATGAGTTTTGACTCATCTTAGTTTTGACTATCTAAGCCACACTTGGCTATCTTGGTTTTGTAAACATGTTTCCTTATATGCCATGTTGTGGCTAACAAACCATTAACTGGCAAATGTTCTCCTCTGTTGCATTGGTTTTATCACCTGCTAGTGGAATTTTCCCATTGCTGTAGAGCAGGGGTGTCCAAATTTTTAACTTCAGGCCTCTTGGAACTTTAACCAATGTGTAGAGGAGGGAATTTCAGGAGATGAAACTTCCCATCTCACAGATCATAAGCTGCACCTGCTGAAATTCCTTCATACACACCATTGTTAAATGTCCAGGAGTCCTAAAGTTGAAAGTTTGGACACCTACCAGGCAATGGGTACTACTGGGTTCCACTGGCACCAATGTACTGCATACATCAGCGGGCAGTAGGTACCCCTGGACACCAGTCGCAATGAGCACCAGGCATTCCAATAAGTCACCACTGAGCTCTCCCCCAAAATAGCAGGTTTGCAGCTTGGGGGTCATCCTGGATTCACAGCTGCTCCTGGATGACCAGGTGTCCGCTGTGGCCAGCAGCACCTTTGTCCAGCTTTGGCTGGTGCAGGGGTCTCTAAACATTTTGGCAGGAGGACCACATCATATTCCTTATACCGTGCAGGGGCCAGAAGAAAAAAAATTACATTTCAAATTTGAATAAATTTACATAAATGAATATATTAGTGATGGATTTTGTGAATGAATTCAGATCAGTTCATAAACACATTCTAGCACACACAGAGGTGATCTTCAAATCAGATCATAAGCACTTTCATACACACAGAGAGAGAAGATGTGTGCAGCTTCTCCAGCCTTCAAAATACCCTCCCAATGTGTGGAGAGCAGAGCAGAGCTCCCCTTGTCTCTGGTGGATTACAGAACTGAATGGAGAGGGTTTGCCAAGGGTCAGATGGAGGCTTGCTGGAGGCTGCATCAGGCCCCAAGGTTGGGGTTTGGAGACCCATGGGCTAGTGCACTAGCTGCAATTTACTTAACGGTATCTCAGTTAGATCTGGCCACAGTGGTCCATCAAGTGGTAACATCTAGATTAGATTTTTGTAATATGTTCTATATGGGGCTGCCCTTGAGGATGGTCCAGAAGTTGCAGTTAGTGCAGAATGCGGCAGCTCATGTGGTTGCTAGAGGTCGGCAGTTTGACTCTGTCAAAACACTGCTCCACCAGTTACACTGGGTGCCTGTTTGTTTCCAGTTCCAATTCAAGGGGTTGACTATAACCAATAAAGCCCTAAATGGCCTGGGGCCATTGTTTTTCTGTGTCTGCCTTATTCTATACAAGCCAGTTTGTTCTCTGATGTCATCTGAGGGGTTCCTGTTAGTTGTGCTGACACTGAAAAAAATTAGAGGGATAGGGGCCAGAAATAGGGCCTTCTCAGTGATGCCACCCACCTTATGGCACTCTCTCCCCACTGAATTAAGGAAATCCTCCTCACTATTATCCTTCTAGAGGCCTGAAGACTCATTTATTTAGACAGGTTTATGATGGCTGTTCCTAGATATTTTACTGCTATCTGCCTATTTTTAAAATGATCTTTTAAAGTTGGGTTTTTACTGATTTTTTATATTGTTTTTAATTGTGTTTTATTGTCTGGTTTTTATTGCTCTTATTCTTATTCTGTATTGTTTTTAATTGCTGTTAGCTGCCTTGAGTGCCCTGTTAAGATAGAAAGGTGGGGTATAAATCAAATCAAATCAAATCAAATCAAATAAATAAATAAATAAATAAATAAATAAATAAATAAATACTAGGCTGTGAAAGAGTGACTTCAAAGGGTCCATCAAATGAGTTTCATTTCTGAACAGGCATTCAAACCAAGCCTTCCAAGTTCATACCTGGTACTCTCTCCACTACACCACACTGTGCCTCATGATTTTTTGGAATAGGTTATCTTATGCAGTGAGATGTTGTTCCAGAGGTTCTCCATGAACAGACAAGCTGCCAAACCTAGGATTGCAGAGTTGAAAACAAAGCAAAATTTACCTTCCACTCTGGGTAATGAAGGATTAAAAAAAACCACAGTATGCTGTCATTTTTGCCACACTGCTCAGTAACCTTCAATGACTTGTCAATGTTCAAGAAGAGCTATAAAAATGCCACAGTTTTCTCAATACCCATCCTTTGTATTTGCAGAACTCAACCCAAATCAAAGCCCAAGTTGTGGTGGCATAATTTGCAATAATCCAGCCATTTAAAAATTTAAAATAAGCCAGTCATTTAAAAATTGCATGCACTGATGCACAGAAAAAAGTAAATGGGAAGAGGATTGTGAATTGTGTTGAATTTTGAGTGTTGGGGTTCACAGTCTTTTGTGAGTGTGGAAGTTTGCAGTTACAACCTCAGTAGTGCAAGAAGATTCTTCTGGTGGCACAAGTGGTTAAGACACTGTGCCTGTTAACCAGCAGGCCAGGGTTCGAAACCCAGGTCCCCACAAGACAAAGATTTCCTGCTAAGGCAGTGGATTGGACTAGATGATCCTATATAGATCCTTCCATATAGGATCCTATATGATTCTAATATACTGCATACATCACAGTCTAGGATCACTCAGTGGGCTTCATAGCTCAGTGGGAAATGAAATTCAGGGTGCCCTGGTGCTAGTTTAACTTTCTAAACATGATTCCACACTAATTTATAGGTAATAAGGTATTCTTTCTCCCCAGGCACAAGAACATTCTTGCATTCTATCTACAAGGTGCTCAGACTTGTAGGAGGGCAAGTCTCCAGAACAGGCCAGCAGGCTCTTGCTCCGCTCCTCCTTTCCATTTTTGTAGTCCGAGCCAGGCAGCATAAACAAGTTTACTGATGGGTGGACTGGAGGTCACAATGGATGGCTTCTGGTCTGCCATACTGGCTCAAGAAGATAAGCTCCTACAAATGCTTCTTTGCATGGGGTGGTTCTCTGAACGAGTGGTGGGATGACCTGAAACACCACCTGATCCTGCTTCTGGTCTAATTCTACACAAGAAAAAATAAAAATAAAGATTGCTTGCCATGTTCCTTACAGGGGACTTCTAAGTGTAATTTAAAGGGACAGCACAATTGAAGGAGCTGCTCTATTTGCACAGTGCCTGTAAATCAAACTGGAAATCTTGCACATCAGTGTAGAAACCAAGGCAAGACATTTTGTTCTCATTTAGTGGAACAAAACCAAATCAATGTGGGTTGCATCCATGAGAGGCTGGTGTAAGGCTGCATCAATAATAGCAGCAGACCTGAGGTGAAGGGCATCCCAATTCACCATCCTTTTGCCCATTAGACAAAAATGGATGTTTTATGATTGGAACAGTGATACCTTTTTCTTTTTCATAAAGCAGGCATTTGGAACCAGTTTGAATCAAGATCATGACATGGGGTAATATCTTGCTCTGGGCTGATAGGCCAACTTAAATAATCCCCTCTGAGAAGCTGCTATTAGCACAGTAGTCACTTAATGGGCACTGAGTTTATGTTCGTAAGTCTCCCCCACCACTAAAAGCAGGTTTGCTGAGGTGGATCTTTTGCTCATTTTCTTATGATATGCAGTGCTCTTGACTCACTCACTAAGATCAGAATCTGCCAGCTTTGCCTGGCACCTTCTTAAATTAGGCATGTGGTGACTGAGAGAAGTCTGCTTCCCTGTGAACTTTGCTAAATTGAGAAGCGGCATAAAATATTTGAAGTAAACAAATGCACAGGTGGAGCAAATGAGTAGAAATAAACCATCAACAATGACTAACAGTCCAATCCTAGGCGTCCTACACAGCAGTTCCAGTGTCAATAGTGGGTGTTGCAAATGTATTGTGAGCATTGGCAGTGCCATCAGGGAGGTGTGACTTGACCCAGGCTTTAACTAGCTAAAGCTATAATCCTCTATACACTTTCCTGGGGAGTATACCCAATTGAATATGATGGGACTGTGTTGCAATTACTCCATTTCCCCAAGTTGGAGCCTAAAATGTGTTACTGCACAGCCTGCTCTGAGTAATGTGGCTGTCAGTTATGTTTAGTTTTTTAATGCATCTGGCCCAGGTATAATTGGTGTTGCAAAGCAGCTTGATAAGGTCAGGGAGAGGACTTTAAGCAGGACTTTCCCACCTTGAGCTCTGGCTGTCATTTGCCCCTTTGAGCTCTCATTTCTGAACTGCAGAGTCTGCCTTAGAATATTGTCTGTCACCCCCGTGCTGGTTCTTCTGGCATTTCTCATGGAGACATAGCAAGAGCATGAGCAAAAACTCACCCACTTGCGACACAAATAAAGCCAGCCAGTTTGTCAAATGTCAGGCACACTCCAAAAATGTTACGAATTCATGGCATATGAGTCCTGCTCTTGTGATGCCTCCAATTTTAAAGCAACAACAAAATATTGCACTTGCTTTCAGAAAGCTAGTTTGCAAGCAGAACTGCCACCCTCAAATGCAATCCTCCCTGTATCCAAGGCTGATCTTCTAGGGCAGTGTTTCTCAAAGTGGGGGTCGGGACCCCTTTGGGGGTCGCCTAGAGCTTTCCTGGGGGTCACCTAAAGACCCCTGGGGCAGGGGGCCAGGTCAGGCTTGCCGCATGCACTGGGGCTGACTGACAGCCTCAGGGCCCAATCCTATGCATGCCTATTCTGAAATAAATCCCATTATAGTCAGGGGGCCTTTGTTCCCATGTAAATGTGGATAGGATTGCAGACTCAGGGCCCAATCCTATGCATGCCTACTCTGAAATAAATCCCATTATAGTCAGGGGGCATTTACTCCCATGTAAATGTGGATAGGATTTCATCCTCAGGGCCCAATCCTATGCATGCCTACTCTGAAATAAATCCCAATGTGTTCAATGTGTGCACAGAACACACATTTCATTTGTAACAATGAAAATATATCCTGCATATCAGATATTTATATTACGATTCATAACAGTAGCAAAATTACAGTTATAAAGTAGCAATGAAAATAATTTTATTTTTGGGGGTCCCCACAACATGAGGGACTTATAAAGGGGTCACGGCATTAGGAAGATTGAGAACCACTGTTCTAGGGGGAGTCCCTGAGATGTCAATGCAGTGGTTTTCTCCAGGAGGGTCTTCCTTTCACATTTACCTTTTACCTTTACCTCCTTTTACCGTAAAGTCAGCAGAGCATTCAACAGACAACCATGCTCAGGGAGATGCTTCCTTTGAAAGGAATTGCATTTCTATGCATTATCAGCAATGAGATTGAAATGTACTTCAGTTCAGCTGCAGGAAATGGACTCTCCTGAGTCAACACAGACTGCTGGAGGAAAACAATTTCTGCACTAACCCGGTAGTGAGGACATACTAGAAGTCCAAAGCACCCAGAGCTGACTCATCAAGACATGGTGAATACTTACTTGTCACTGAAAGAAATTGCCACAGTGCAATAAACCGTGAGGATCTCACCAGGACTGTAGTTATTTGTCTCACTTTGAGAGCAATCTCTTATGTCTTGGTCATTATCAGTTATTGTTGATGTACTCACTGAATAGATGCAAGTAGTAATCAAAGGGTCAGTGGACCTATTTCCAACTGAGGATGCAATATTCTGAAACCAAGAAGGGGACTTATTTAATTTTGATTATATTTATGGAATCATTTAAAGGCCAAGCCAATCAAGGGCCTACGGTAGTGGGTCTTGAAATCTGCAACTGTGGGTTCTAGTGTGGTAGCTGTTTCACACTGCATGCAATAGATTTGTGGCAGTGGTGCCAGGCCCAGACCAGACTTTCCCAGTCTCTCTGCTATCTGCCATACTCAGTAAGGTGACAGAGGGGGAAGTTTGCGGGTTGTTCTGGGGAGGTGTGGGGCAGGGCAGTGGACAATGAGTGGGCCAGAAGGTGGAACTCAGTGGCAAAGATTAATAAACTAGATTCCACTCCTAATATCCTACCCCTTCTTTTTCAACTCCTTTCAACACCCCACTTTTCAACACCCCATCTCTTTCCCCTTCAAATCTTAGACCAGCAAAATAGCTGGCCTGGATACAATGTGGTCTATATACAATCAGGAGGCCTTCTGAAAGAAAAGTGATATCAAAGTAAATGTCTTTGGATCAAACGAAGGCTGCAATCCTAAACCCCAGTTAGGCCATCATAAACCCTAGCACAAGTCCCTTGCTGACCTGGGGGTGTGCCACTCCTGGGGGAGGGTTAGATCAGTACACAGAGATACACTTACCTCCCTACACCACCATGAGAATAAGAAGACCAATGAGTTGTGCTGGCCTAAGTAAGGATTGCACACGAAACTAAAGTAAGCAGCGCAGAGAGTTTCTCCTTCAGCCTTCTTCAGAATTAATATGGTGGTTGACAGTCCCAGAGACTACCACTGATTATGTAGCAGCTCCAGTGATGGGCTTCAAAAAATTTAAGAACCGGTTCTCTGCCCATCTGGCAGCCACTTTTAAATGGCTATTTTTAAACTTTATATGTCCTATCTCTTGTTAAGAACCGGTTCTATAGAGTAGGTGCGTACCTGCTAGAGCCCAGCACTGAGCAGCTCCTTGTGTGAATGGAAGAAACAAGGTAATTGGAGCTAAACAACTGGAACTTGCTACAGAAATTCTTTGATTTTTGGTGAAAAAGTCAGAATTAGGCTACAAATCCTGATCCATTTTATATTCCTCCCAATCAATGGCCTAAGGTAGGGATGCACACCAGCACCCACAACATATGCATTCTTCCGGTTCAGGGGATACCAGCATAGCTAAATATATGTACATATACATCAACTATACATGTCCATCTTCCTTGCTGGATCAAGATCTTCCAGTCATTCTTTCTTCTTTCCAGGTCTCTGCGGAACATTAATCTTTAAACCATAAGAGTGGAAGTGATATATGGTTAAAGCAGGATTTTTGCTTTGATTCCTTGTTTGCAAGCTTCCTCCTTCTGTCCAACCAAAACTGTTAGGGCCCAATGGGAGTGATGCAGGACAGGCACCGATTGGACCCAGAATGGCAACCATGACTCCAGGTAGTGACTGAGCAAGAGGGAGAGCAAGGGCAGCTACTGCACAAAAGCCTAGGCTTGTCTGAACATCCACTGCCAGTCTCTACAGAAAGTACTGAGCTAGGTGGACCAATGTTCTGTCTCAGTTTAAGGCAGCCTCATATGTTGGTCATGACATACCAATAAAGCAACATATGCATTGATTTTTCTGTGCAGCAAGATCAGGTCCTTCTTCATTAAGCCACTGACATAAGGACTGCTCTTGGTCACAGTGGGCTCTACAGCAGATGGACAGCTACAATTATCTGGTACCCATGACGCCCAAGTCCTGATGACAGCTGTTGCAAAATCCATAGAAGACTGAGCATTGCAAAGACAGTTATGATATCACTGCTAAACATATGGCACGATTGGCTCATTAAAAGGAAAATAACTGACGTTATGATGACTTGATATTTTATTTTCAAGATTATGGGAAAAGTCCAAGCTCTGCACCTTAGGCTTGTTCTGTCTCAGTTTAAGGCAGTTGAATATGTTGGTCATGACATACCAATAACTCAGACTGTTGTTGGTGCTTACCCCTCTCTTCTTCACAATTGGTTCTTACCCCCAAATCTCCTAATGGTTGCCTGGACTTTTCACACCCCAACTCCCATCTGCCCCTCTTGGTGCCCTTTGCTCTCAACTGCATGTGAGCATGAAACTCTGAAGCAAAATATTGTAATCTTCTGCTCATAATATTCCCATATTTACTCAAATCTAACGTGCCATCAAATCTAATGCACACCCTGATTTAAAAAGGCTTGAGATTAAAAAAATGTTTACTAGCAATTGTAATATGCAGGTACAAAGCAGGTACAAAATATATTTTTACTGCATCAAACAATGAGTTATACGATAAATATAAAGGGTTTACGTTATGATTTTTACCTAATTACATTAATTTATACAATAATGGGATTATGCTCCATTTTTTTACAATAAACTGTTAAATACTGACCTTATAATCAAATCACTGTATTTACTCTAATGTGCCAACAAATCTAATGTACACCCCAATTTTGGAGACTGACCCTACAATCCAGAGTAACTACGGGAGCCCATAAGAGACTTTATGTGTACCCATAGTTGCTGCACTACTTAGTGAAAACCTATGGGAAATTCATATTGCAATCCAGAGCAAATTGTTCTTACACCAGAGCAAGGACTCCATGTAGTTACTCTGGATTGCACCCATCGGCTGCAATCCTAAAGACACTTTCCAGGGAGTAAGACCCATTGAACACAATAGGACTTACTTTTGAGTAGACATGGTTAGGATTGTGCACTAAATTTGGCTGAGAAAAGGCTAGCATTAGATTTGAGTAAATATAGTATATCTGCCTCTTCCTGCTGTTGAAGCTAAATCTGACTCTAGCTTTAGGCTTGGTTTAATTTCCTTTTCTGTTCAAGGATTTCAACCAGGAAAGACCTGGACTTTCTTCTCTGGCTTTGATAGGACCACATAAATAAAGACTTATCAGCATCAGTGACTGAAGATTTAAAACCAGTTATATTAGTAATTTCTGCTTCCAGCTGCTTTGCCATGATTTTAGATTCTGTCCTCATTAGGCAATATTAGTTACATTTCATGATTAACAAACAGATGCTTGGGATTCAGTATAATAAATGTCTTGGCAGCTTTGGAAAGGCTGAACAAAATGTTTCCCTTATTTGCTGAGCACAAATTTTGGAAGTGTCTCCGTGCGACGGGCCAGATGCTGAGTCTCAAAATGACATCACCACAAACCGTAGCAGAACTTGCAAGATTACCTCGTGTAACTGTTGAATGGGACTTCCTAAACTACAGCAAAGGAGCCATTTTTATATCATTATTTTTGGTGCTGTTCACAAGTATACTTCCAGAAGAACACACCCATTATAAACAAGGAGATACATATCACAGCTTGTAACCTGTCCAACCTCTTTTTAAAGGCATCTAGGCCAGATGCCAACACCACATCCTGTGGCAAGGAGTTTCACAGACTTATTACATGCTGGGTAAATATATATTTTCTTTATTCAAATTCTCCCAACATTTGCAGTCCAGTCCTATGCTGTCCATGGTAGCAGGGCTCCTTCAGCCCCCAAGTAGCTGCTATGGGATCCCTGCCTCTGCAGCTGCCTGATGTTTTACTGGGGGAAGGGGACATGGCAATGGGACTCCAGATGGCGAAGGAAGGAGGCTTCCATGTAAGGACAAAACATCCTTCTTGGAAGCATTGGATCTGGAGGAGCAGAACTCCTCCATGCCAACCTCCCTTCCCCAGGAATTGGCAGATGAAGGTGTGGCAAGGACAGAGACCCGTGGCATTCATATCATATGAGTGGCAGAAATATATGTACATCCCATTGACATTATCAGCATATCCCTTTAGAACTTCACTACTTTAGAGTTCAAAAGCAAGGGGAGTAATATGGAAGGCTCAAGGAATAGATGTGTCCTGTACTATCAACACAGACAGTGCAGAGAGAGAGAGAGAGAGAGAGAGGATATGAAGTCTTAGTTCAACCTGTTTGCCTATTCCATTTGGGGTCAGACAGGCTTCTTCACTCCCCCACCCCTTGTACAAACTTCTATTTAAATTCAAATGAGTCTGGGGTAGATATAAAACCCAGATATTCTAGCAACAGAGACAGCCTCGGGTCTGACTTTGAACAATTTATCACAGGGACTAGTGTTGTCAGGGGATAAGTCATAGCCTGTAGCTGAGAAGTCAGTAGCTTGGAAGAAAAAACAAAACCAAGTGTGCTGAAGGGGGGCAAATATTCTGATATATTTTCTGCTTTCAAAAATTCCCTTGATAGCCAAAGTCTTTGCATCAGATAGAAATGTAAAAGAGTGACAGAGCCTGCTTACAGTAACAGGAAGAGAATCATAGTGCAAGTGTAGTAAAAAAAGATATCCCATTTGGTTCTACAGGTTCCTTGTATTCTGCTTCTCACAATCAGTTTCAAAACTATCAGAGATTATGGTGTCAATTGACTATTGACACATGACACACATTAATGAAGAAGGTTGCAAGATACTCAGCTAATCTCTGGTGCGATCCCCATGGAAATGAGCAGGAATTGTACATGAGCATCACTGTGTAATCTCCACACAGCATGTAGCCCACTAGGTGATCTTGGTCACCGGCCTACCTCTCAGGGTTGTTGTGAGAATGAAGTGTGAGAACCCCATTTTCACTTTCTTGAGCTTCTTTGAGAGAAAGAGAGATGGGGTTTAAAAGTGATTAGTAATGAAATAACTGAGCTTTTCCAGAGATGACATTTGTTGAGGGTGTTGCTTGTTTCAACAGTATTCCTATGAAGATCCTTGCTGAGGGTGTTGCTTGTTTCAATAGTATTCCTATGAAGATCCTTGCTGGGGTCTGCACTTAGATAATTTCTATTTTCAAAGAATGTCAGCATGATCCTAACCATGTCTGCTCAGAAGTATGTCCCATTAAGTTCAATGGGAATTACTCCCATGAAAGTGTGTATAGGATTGCAGTCATATTCTATCTATGCAAAGCATATACTGTACGCTGATCTATGAGTTCCTCAATCTACAACACTCCACCAGAACAGGGCGACCATATGCCTCCCTTCACCAGGACATGTCCCAGATTTAAGCCTTGTGTCCTGGAAAAAAACTTCAGTGTCCTCATTTTCCTTGTGAGCAGGCAGCATGTAACCTTTTTGTAATTAATTATATGTAATAGTTTTAAATTTAATAAGTAACATAGCATTTTAGTCACGTGAAATATATTAAATATACATGAAATATATATTTGAAACAATATATATGAGTGTTATTAGCTTTTATTTTGTCATGTCCTACATTTTTTCGGATGTCATATATTTTCTTGTCATGTCTTACATTTTTCTCCTGCATTTTTGGGGAGGTTTTCCTCTTTTGGGGGGGGGGGGGTCAGTGTATATGGTTACCCTGTACCAGAGGCTCTATAAGCCTCATGTTTTATCTGCCTTCCTGGGTCTGCAATATTCAAGACACTATCCTGGGAGTAAGACCCATTAAACACAATATAGCTTACTTCTGAGTAGACATGCATAGGATTGTGCTCTAGGTCTGCTATTTTCCAGCAGAGTAACCCTACAATCCTGAGTAACTACAGGTGCACGTAAGAGACTTTACATGCACCTGTAGTTACTGCACCATTTAGTGAAAACCTATGGGAAATTCATATTGCAATCCAGAGTAAATTGTTCTTACACCGGAGGAAGGACTCCCCGTAGTTACTCTGGATTGCGCCCTAAGATGCAGATTGTGTTGGTGTAACTGAACCCATTCAAACAAATATTTGATTAGCACTTACTGAAATTATCTATTTTAGTTCCTTTATATCAAGGTGTAGTAAGGATGATAACATAAGGGAATGCTTGGGAGAAAATTTTTTTAAAAGGTTGTACCCATTCCCAAGCTACAGGTGCATTAGCCAAGTGGTTTAAGCATGTTATTTCAACCTGGGATTCAAGATGTACTTGGTATGCGATCTAGACTCCCAAGCAACTGAGTTTGGAAGTGTAACTAGTACTGAAGGATGTTCTGATGTAATTGACATAGTTGGTGGTATACTATTAGGTCCTATTCAGTGATGGGCATCAAAAAATTTAAGAACCGGTTCTCTGCCCATCTGGCAGCCCCTTTTAAATGGCTATTTTTAAACTTTATATGTCCTATCTCTTGTTAAGAACCGGTCCTATAGAGTAGGTGCGAACCTGCTAGAGCCCACCACTGGTCCTATTCCTATAAGTTTAGGAGGAGCATGTTATGCTGTAATAATGGAAAACTTGCATTCTAAGTATGTCTTCCGCTACTTGCTAAAGATGAGGTCTGAATTGTATCAAGCCATGGAAAAGTGGTTGGTATTCATGGAAAGGAAGACAGGAAAAATTCCTAAGGCCATTTATGGTTATTTATCTTTTGCAGAGCACTAAATCCAGCACAAGTTATGGGATTGCTGCTGCACTACTGTGGGTAAGGGGAAGCACATCCTCTTCCCTATGGTAGGACCACAGCAGTCCCAATCGGTCTACTTTATCCAGAGGCTGCTGAGTCCCAGGAAGCAAGGGTAGGATCCAGAATAACTGCCAGATCCAAGCTTTGCTGCCCTCTCACCCATAGTCCCATCTTCTCCCCTGTCTGGAATGCCCCATCCTGTCTCCTTCCCATTCCCACTCTTGCCCTGGAAAAGTTGGCAGGTGAGCATTGCCAGAATTGCCAGTGCAAGAGGCATGGCTTCATATGAAGAGTAGGTTGTTATAGTTTAACAAGGTGGAACCATCTGTAAAAATAACAGAGGAAGTTCTCATAAACTCCTTCAACCCAACCTGTCAATCTCCAGGCCATACCTGCTTACATTCACACACGTGCATTGGGTTTTCTAACGCCTCCCAAGTTTGCCTCTACCTTATCTGTGGGTACAATCCTAGCCATGTCTACTCAAAAGTAAGCCCCATTGTGTTCAGTGGATCTTACTCCCAAGAAAGTGTGTTTAGAATTGTAGCCTAATTCTTTTTCTTGTTCATTTTTGTTAAAACAACAAGCGGTGTAGCTGGAGGGAGTGCAAAACACTACATTTTGAAGGGAGCTTTATTGGAGCCATTCTAGGCAAGAGGAGTATAAAGAAGCACAATGTCTCTGAAGGGGAAGAGGGCCACTTGCATGCCATGGTGAAGCCCCCTGAAAATCTTTAGTGCTCTGCACCCCCTCTAGCTATGCCATTAAAGGTAACACACTCTCTCTCAACTTTCAAAGAGCCCCTTTCAATCCCTTCTCAATCCCTCAGTCCTCAACCCCATAATAATGTTATCAATATCCTTAATGACATTGCCAAGCCTGTAAGTCCCCACCTACCTTTCTCCCCATCGCTGTAATATTTATAGGAAATGGTGGGTGGTACTATTTAAATCATTGCTAAAAAAAGAAGGCAAATGTTCGGGTCCTTTGCAGCTGGTCTCTGGTCTCCAAGCAACCCTTTCCTCCCTCCTCCATCATTTAAAATCAACCAAGGTAAAAACACTCCACCAGGGCAATGCTGAACGTATCTTACCTGTTTAGAACTCATAAGATAATAAATGAATGGTGGAGTAAGCTGAGTGATTTTTAAAACAATTATGATTTTTGGGCATCTGAACACTGGGTTCAGTTAATTAAGACCTTGTTAGAAACGGGAATAAGGTTGGGATGTCTATAGTCACTCCCAGCCCATCTATGATGCCTTGTGATGCAGGTTGTATCAGTGGCAGATGAGGCAGTATGAGAGGGGAAGCAGCTTTGCAGTGCCTTTCACCCCCTCTGAAGCCAATTGATTCTGACCTGGCCTGTCTGACCCAGCCTGTTTGGATTGCGCTGCCTATGGTGCACTGTCCCCTTGTGTGCAGCCAAGCCTGAAGATGCCTCCTCAACTTATGTACCTTAGCAGTGAAGCAATACTGCTACAGGCCTGTATCAAGAGCTCTGCCAGAAAGTTGTATTTAAATCCTGTGTAATTGCCCTGTTAAATGATCAGTCTTTATATGGAGCCTGAATGGGTAATCAAGATCAGACAAATGATATGGCAAGTAGTTCACTAGGTGGAATTCCAGCCCCAAGTCTTGAGTCACTAACCCTCCTATGCTGAAAGGCTATATTTCTTTGAACATTCAACAGTGGTGACAATATTAGATAAGAACAAGGTCAGGCAATTCATCAGGTTGCTTGAGGTGATGGACCCAACTAGCAGGCTGGTGGGGGGCACCTTCACATGCCCACTAGCATCCAATCCTCCTCTTCCTACATTCCTGAAAAGGAAGATGGAAGAGCAGAGTGCTGCTTTGGTGGTGGGGTCATTGGTATAGCTAGGGGGTGGAGTAGTCAGTCTTGGAAGGAGCATCAGTCCTTTGGAGTGGTGGTGCCCAGGAGGGATGTGCAGTGCCTGGAGGTACTTGGCACCCGTTGCCCCATGCATGGTGTCCAGTGGTGCTTGCTGGTGCCTGGTAGGGATGCCCAATGTTACCCAGTGGTGCCCAATGCTGCCTGCTGCCCACTGCACATGGTGCCCAGTGCCCAGGGTATGGTGGTATCCAGTAGAGATGCACAGAACCTGGTAGGCGTGCCCGGCACCCAGTGGTGCATGCTGCCCACTTGTGTCTGCTGCTTATTGATGACCATTGCCTGGTAGTGCCCTGTAGTGCCCACTGGTGCCCACTTCCTGGTAGTGATGCCTGGTGTCTGGTAGGCATGCCCAGTGCCCTCTGTTCCCTACTGATGCCCGCCACTGCTCCCTGATACCGTCTGGTGCCTGGTGCCTGTTGGTGTCCAGCAGTGCCCAGTGCCTGGTGCCCCACACCAGTGCCTGGTGCCTACCAGTGCCCAGCAGTACCCACTGGTGCTCAGCCATGCCCAGAGCCCACAAATACTCTCGCAATTTTACTACTGCAAAGACAGGTTAGTTCCAGTAGTGTATATATAATCCAGATATGAAATCAAGCTCAGAGGTTTGATGTTGTATAAGGCAACAGAATCTGGCTCAGTTCTTGAAGAAATAAACAAAGGCAATAAAAAGGTGATGACAAAAATATCTGACCATCATTTGACATCCAAACCCACTGAGACTCTTTCTGAAATAATACTGGGATGAATCACCCATGTCTTGGAAGTCGAGTCACCAGTAGCAATTCCAAATGCAATTCAAGGGAACTGCCATTACAGATTTGACAGGACTAAACTTGATTTGGAATCTGGGGTTTGCCCAGGCAACACCAACGCTTGGATTCTGATTTGTGTTCCGGTACTTTTTTTTTTATCTGAGGGAGTAGGCATGGTGCAAATTTGAATATTGCTTGCAAAAATTACTTTAATGAATGCCTAGCCCTCCATGGAATGTGCAGTCCGAGTGCCCCATCTCAATTTCATTTACACCATTATAAAGATATGAATACAGTGCACTTAGCATTGAAATTCATGACACACAAAGCATGTCCTCCGTAGACACAGACACCACTTATTTGCAAATATTTGTTTCTTTGCTGGAATCTTCCAGAAAGTAGCACTACATGCATATAGTTCTTCCCATTATCTCAATGAATGAATTTAATTACACAGATATTTCTCCCCAAAGTTCTCCTCACTTCCTTTAACTCTCCTTTCTTCTGTTAAAAAATGGGAACCCTCTGGTGGCCAAACAAATAGCTGCAAATCCTATTGAACATTAACCACAAGTATGTCAATGCATGCTAAGCTCATGTCCGTCTTTGATAATATGTGTCAAAAGTATTTTCCCTCCACATCCCATCAATCACTATAACTCACATGCGTGAGCTTTTATCAGTCAAATGTACTCAATAAAAATACCTGAGCACTTGATTAATTTCCTGCAGCTGCATTTTTTTTCTGCAAATCAGATGTTGGGAATAGGCAATAGGCATGCTATTCATTTTTATTTTTCACATTTCTATCCCACCCTTCCTGCAAGGATCTCAGGGTTGTGTACATGGTTCCTTCTGTCCTCACAACAATACTGTGAGGTAGATGGAGCTGAGAGATAATGTGTGGTCCAATGTTGCCCAGAAAGCTTCATGACTGAGTTAAGTATTTGATCTGGGATCTTCCATGTCTGCATCTGAAACCAGAACAGTGAACCATCCAGGCTCAAAAATGATAAGCAAGACAAAATGTCTTGGGAAAGCAAAGAAACCATATTGTGTGGTCTTAAGACTTTTTCATGGGTCGCTACAGAAGCTCTGGAGTCTTCTACAGGATTTCTACAGTCTTGAGAGCTCATAAATGATTACTCATCTTCAGTCATCTCTTTGGAACCAATAGCAAAAATGTGAGCCCTCTGGTGGTCAGATTAATGCCTTTCAGGGCTATATTAACTGAAAAGTCTGGTCCATTATTTGTGAATGTTAAGAATTGGTCTTAATTTGTAACATATACAAACACTGTTATATAAATTACATTACACTGAGTTGCATCAATGTTCTGTTCATACCAGCACTGAAGATACCATTCTGAGCTTTGAAGCAGGGGTCAGTTCCAGTTACTACACTAATAGACAATAAAAAAAGAAACTGGGAACCCCTCAGCATAATATATATTTAGCCTTTGCAACTAGGATACAGGGATCATGGTAAGGTCGGTAATTTTTGGAATGTTCTGATGACTGTGACACTGAAGTCAGAAATCAGACCACAAGATGAAATGGGTTTTTTAAAAAACATACAGGGAATGCACCTTACTAAATAAGTCTGCTAGAGACCACCAGATTTCAGCCTACTTTCTCTAAATCATGCTTTCTCATCATAGTGGCTACACAATTTTGAGGCTACACAGTGATTTTAGAATTGAGAATTACACATCCTTTAGAATTAAGAAAACAAATTGACCACCTGAAGATCAAAAAGTAACAGTGTAGTAAAAGCAGGCCTCAGTCAGTCTTGAGAGACTATGGTATCATGCTCGGCGCTGCAAACGCTGCATACGAAGCACGAAAGCCTGGGTTGGATTGTTATAGAGGATAGGCTGTTACCCAAGCAGCAAATCCCCCCTCTCCACGCCACTGAATTAGTCCAATGGAAAGGCAGAGCTGATACGATTGGATCCAACTGCATCGCAGAGCTGGGCTAAGGACAGGAGCTCACCCTGTCTTGTAGGGCCGAACCGGGTCTCGAACCCTGGCCTGCTGGTTAACAGGCACAGCGTCTTAACTGCTAAGTACTGCAGGCACCAATATGTGCCATGTAAGTTGTCACTCCTGCTCACTATCAGAGCCATTCTGGGCAGTGATGGCAAACAAACTGATGTCGTCTGTGCATTGCCATTGCTATCCTTGGATAGACAGAGGGGCACACACGCGCACACACACACACACACACATTTGTTCAGTTCCTTCCTATTGACAACAGAGGGAAAGCCCAGGCAGTGGCAAAGCATTAGTCTCACTGCAGTGTGCCTCTTCATAGTGTACCAGTGGCCCTTTGGAGGTGAAGGCCACTTGCACACTGTTGTGAGGCTCCCTGCAAAACCTTTACATTACTTCTAGCTATGCCACTGAGCATAGATTTATGCCAAATGTCAATATGTCTGCATGTTTTGATTTTGCCCCTTGCAGATCAGTGTGTTGCCTTGTGGATATTTTGTCCTGAGCTATAAGTCATCAAGAAATTGGGGAGGTGAGTTTATTTTCTTAGTAAAAAAATACCTGAGTAGAGTAATGCAATCACATTATCATTCTTCTTCTTTAATGGCTCTTCTTTTAATCTGTGTGCCATAATAATGTCATTAGAGGGTGACTTCATCATTTTAGCTGGCTATTTTTGTCTTGCCTAATGCTTGTTTGATCTTTCATTTAGATCTTTATTGCCATGCCTATCTATTAGAAGTCAGGAGAATTTTTTCAGTTGAACAGAAACAAAAATGTTAACCTGATTAAACTCCTCAGTCTTTAGAAGAGAACAGGGATGAGATTACTTATTGGGCAAATTTTTGGAAGCACATGAGGACAAATACTTACATTTAAGGGCATTTTGTTTGAGTTGTTTTGGTTTATAATTCTTTTGATTTCAAAATTTCTTCTGTAGCTTTTCAAGTATAGCAGTACCTTGATTCACTAGCATAATTCATTCCAGAAGCATGCTTGTAATCCAAAACACTTGTCTATCGAAGCAAATTTTCCCAGAGGAAGTAATGGAAACTCAGACCATTTGTTCTACAACCCAAAAATATTCATATAAAATTATTACAATACTGTAATATAATACAAAATAATAAAGAAAATACTGACAGCCCTCTTTACAACATGTTTAGCACACACAGAGCTGGAGCTCAGCACCAGTACTGAGATTACGTAAGATTGGGCCCTAAGAGCCCAACTTTAATGCAATTGTGTTAATAGATAAAAAGAAAAAAAGAACATGCTGTATCAGCAGGGCAAAGCAGTACTGGATCATTCAGAAGGGAAGAGACCCCAACCTCATTACTGCCATACTTTGGTCAGCAGGTGCAGTGGAAACTGGCACAGGAATGTGCGAAGTGGCTGCAGGGAGAGAGATGACACCTTATTGGCATCCATTTTGCTGCAGCAGCAGAAGATCCTAACACTGTGGGAAAGTGCTCCATAGGACAGCTGTAGCAGTGCAATTCAATACTTAGAAGAAGACCACATGTTTTCAATGTCTTTAGGATTGCAGCCCGAGATACTGGTGGGCAGATCCTCTACTAATGCACAGATGACCTAGCTAGTGTGAAACCAATTTATCCAAAGCGTACTGGTTAAAAAACAGAACTCAAAGGCACCTCTATTTATTTGATTAGTATTCTGCCTTTCTTCCCGAAAAGCATCCAAGGTGGCTAACAAAAAATAAAACAATGTCAATAAAATAAAGCTAAAACAATAAAATACAATTAAAACAATATAAATAACAACTAAACAGCAGTAAGTTATCTCCTTTTTCAAAATGGAAGGTTTATGTCCTGAGTTAAGCCCAGGGTTTGGACCAAGTTCAAGCCCAAGTTCCATCTGCAGGAAGCACCACTTGGGATCTGAAGCTCCATTACTAAAAATTGTTCTTCTCACTGGTTATATCATTATAGGTGTTTGCTCTGCCAGAAGCTGGGAGAAAATTGCTCCCTGAGAAGGAGCCAAATTCCATTACTAGATTTGCAAGAGTTTTGACAGTAAAATTAATTAGTTAATGTTTTTAAAGTGCTTTGAAGATGAACGGCACTTCATGAGTTTTAAGTATGATTATCATATGTTAGTGAGTCATTTTGAATTGTTAAAGACAGAGCTACTTGCTCAGCGGCTTTGCCTTATGGCTTCACTTGTAAACTTCTGCCACAATTTATTTAGCATGAACAGAAGAGCATACCGCATATTATTTTAAAACAGTAGCATCACAACAGGCTTCTTGCTTCATTGTGAAGTTGGTTCAGCAAAGGAATGAAATATATTATGGCAACTGCTTAAGGCCATAACTGGTTGGGGTCTTAAATCAGTGGCTTTGAAAGAAAAAGGTGCTAATTGGTGCCTCTTTTCCTCTTCCAATAAGTGTGATTCTTGGGAGGGAACGATGAACATGTAAAAGCAACATGTCTTAACAGAGAGCACAATCCTAACCATGTCTACCCAAAAGTAAGTTCCACTATGTTCAATGGGACTTACTCCCAGGAAAGTGTCTTTAGGATTGCAGCCTTAGGCTACTATCAGTGCAATCCTAAGCATGTCTACTCAGAATTAAGCCCCATTACATTCCAGGAAAGTGTGATTAGGATTGCAGCTTTACTCTTCTCCATGTAAGTTATCTCTTGGAACAAATATTTCTGTGTATTCTTTAAAGGAATAAATTCTTTCCCATTCTGTTGTTCCTAAATTGTACATTCCTCCTCATTAAAAGAATCTATGCTTATCCCAATAGTGAATTCAACCCACCAATCCAGGAACATTCTCCCTCTTTGCTTCTATTAAGTTTTGCTTTAGCTTAGCTTTGAAATTCCTGTATAGGAAAGGTAAAGTTGGGTACTACAAGGTGGGGTGAGCTCCCATCCTTACCCCAGCTCCTGCCAACCTAGCAGTTTGAAAGCATGCAAATGTAAGTAGACAAATAGTTACCACTTCAGTTGGAAAGTGGTAGTGTTCTGTGTCCACAGAGCCACTTGGATCTCAGTGATAGTATCCACATGACCACAGAAGCATCCTCAGATAACATGGACTCCAAAGGCTGAGAACTGGAGATAAGCACAATCCCCTATAGTCAGATACAACTTTATAGGTGAAACCTTTAACTTTTAAAAGGTAAAAGTACCCATGCAGGTTGCCCTGATCATGATCAAGGTAGGGTAGTCATGATCAAGGGCAGTGCTCATCCCCACTACAAAGCCAAAGCATTAACTGAAGACATCTCCATGGTACATGATTATATGACTAAATGCCAAAGGCACATGGAATGCTGTTACTTTCCCACTGAAGTGGTGCCAGATCTTCAGTGAGGATACATTTCCATATTTCTGTTGTTACATGCTTAGGTCATTGAGGCTGCAATCCTATCTGCATTTTCCTGGGAGTAAGCACCATTGATTATAATGGTGCTTATGTCTGAGTAGACAGGCCTAGGACTGAACTCTGAATGAACATTCAGCCCAATCAAGAGCCTTTGTTGTGTTGTGTGTTCTTTTGCTTTGAACACTATCATATTAAGTATGCCATTAAACCAATGGTTTTTAAGCGCATACACCAATATAAATTCAATGTTCATTTTATTTTTAAAAATAATTTTGACTTCTATTTTTTTAAAAATTTAGCAGCAATCCGATGAAGGGCAACTCTGCATCATCTTATGAATTGTAAGCAAATTGGCTAGAGAAATTGCGCATGGGGGACATTGTGCATGGGGAGATAATGTGCATGGGGAGTTGATGCTCATTGGGGGTGATGCGGATGAGGGTAATGTGCATAGGGGTTGATGTGCATGGGGGGTGTTGCACATGGTGTGATGTGCATAGGGGTGTTGCGGAATGAGGGATGGCGTACACAGCAGTGAGACCCACTGATAATAGTAGGGCTTAATTTAGAGTAGATGTGTAAGGCTATGAGCACAATCCTAACCATGTCTACTCAAAAGTAAGTTCCATTGTGTTCAATAGGTCTTACTCTCAAGAAAGTGTCTTTAGGATTGCAGCCTAAGTCTTTCCTTTGCTCCCCTTAAAAATCAATATTAAAACAACCACATGTATACATGTGTGCAGGTGCAGGTATACATGTGTACATGTGTGCAGGTGCAGAGACTCTGGCCTCTGACTGTAGTGGAGGAAGGGTGGCAGTTTTGAACCCTCTATTTGATCTGACTCAAGAGTCAAGTGGCAGCAGTCAAGAGCCTACCAGGAAGGTAATGTTGTGTTGACATGGGACAGTGGGCCACAGCCACAGATTTCACTGCCCAGATAATCTGCTGCCTGAGGCAACAGCTTCACTGAGCCTCTAGGGAAGGCCAGCCCTGCCTGTTTGCCTTGTGCAGTCCCCGCTCCTGGGGCTCAAGCTATTTCACTTTGCAAACAAGTTCTGGTGATAACTTCTTGTCACTGAGCCAGGGTGTCACTCAATGCACAGAGAGGGAAAGCCGTTTAAAAGCCGCTGAACTCAGAACTTCCTCTGTCAAGTGTGACAGCAGAGTTATGACTGCCTCCTTTTTATCTCCTTGCTTTGATGACAAACTTATCTGAGGCTGAGACGGCAAGCGCGGAGCTGATTCAACCCTCCTGCCGTACAGGTGAGTTTTCAAATCTTGTACAGCTGTTCCAAAGGCAAGCCCTAGTGTTGAATGACAGCTGCTTTCATCAAGTGTGCGGCTCATTTTTGACATTGCCAAGAATTTTTTGTGCAAAGCATTAGGAGTAAGTATATAAAGCCAACAAAATGTGGTTGATAATGTGATAATGTCAGTCCGAAACTTTGCTAAAAGTGGATAGAGTGGTTCGAACTGATCAGTGTTTTTTCCACCCAAATGTTTGATCATCACATCTGATTCAGGAAATGGAAGGATTAATCTATCATGCTGGGGAATGAAGACAGAATCCGCCACTGAAATTAAGTTGTGAGAAATATTCTAAAACAAATGCTTGACAAACTTGGTGTTATCTTCTAATCTTTATAAACACAATTCCCAATTATGGATGCTGTGTGGGGTTTTTAGGAGGGAAAGGGAGTTATTGAGTCTGTTGAGACTTAACCCTGCCCCCTGAATATTTTAACACAGGAATTTATTAAGGCATAATTTATAAAACTTAAAGGAGGTCAGTTTTTGGGGTCTGATAAATGGACAGAATTGCAGACAGATCATATTGCAGGAAGAAGGTGCTCCTTTCAGTGGTGCCTCCTTTTCTTGGGTGAGTTTATTCAGTCTTGTTGATCACTCAGCAAGTGCTGGCAAGATCAAGTGACAGTTTGCCTGTGCAAAAGAGTCATAACAAGTGAATGAAATAGCAAAGAAAGACATCTCACCTTTCATTGCCTCAGCACTTTGCAGTGGAGTCGATACAAACATTCATCTACAGGTTATCAAGATTAGGAGATACTGAACAGTATGTATTTTATCTATATAGAAAACACCCCTGAGAAGTGGCAGTAGCATAGCTATGGGGGTGACACAATATGTTTGGTTGGTGCCACAATGCATGGTGTAAGTAGCCCCACCCTCTTGCTGGCACAGTTGCCATCACTGCCCAGAATGGCTCTAAAAGATTCTGACACTATTGCTATGTTAGCTATGCTTCTGGGCAGTGGCTTCCCATAATGCAGACTTCTATGCTTTTAAGCTCATAAATTCTTAACAAGTCATAGTTCCATGTTATTGACAAAGTCAACAGGATGAACACAAATATGAGGAATAAGAAATCAAAGCATAACAACCACTTTTCAAAAATATGTACATAAGCTATTGAAAAGCAAAACTGCCTGATTCTAACAGCAACATGATGGAGAGTGGAAGATTCAACAACTTAAGTGAGTACTGAAAACATCTGTCATATCTGATCCATCAAACCTGTCAGTCCAGTACATGCACTTAATTAAAATGATGTAACCATCTGTCCAAGAAGGGGCATGGGGGAAATTTTAATTGATTGATGAGCACTTGCTGCCTTTTTCTCCCTTCTGTATTGAGTGAATGGGTAAATGTGGACTTTCCTGGGATGGAGTGAAGCTGTGTTTGTCAAAATCCTTGATTTGCAATCCTTTCTTCATTAGAACATTTGTAGTGTGAGGACCCTGTGTTAAAGTGCAGTCCTAGAGCTCATTAATACTGTTGGCAGAATCTGTGAGTTGTACATCTCTTTGTGCTTGTTACACTTTGGACCCCAAAGTGTAGGAAAGGAGAGGTGTTTTATTATTTGTCTTGAATAAGTCAGTGATGAAGGGAAAGCTCCCTCAAGCTGCTATTATGAAAAAAAATTTATATACTGTTTTTTAACAAAAATGTTCACAAAGAAATTACACTGTACAAAGAAAATCCAACAACTAAATGGCTCCCTGTCTCAACATCTAAAAAAGAGACACTGTGCTAGGATGAAGGACAGTATCACATGAAGGACAGCAAACACATCAGAAGATTGGAGAAACCTCCAGGAGGATCTGGATAAACTGGAATCCTGGGCTGTAACAAACAGAATGAATTTCAACAGGGAGAAGTGCAAGGTTCTGCACTTAGGCAATAAAAACCAAAAACATAGGTATAAAATGGGGGATACTTGGCTTGGCAGCACAACATGTGAGCGGGATCTTGGAGTCGCCGTGGATCACAAGCTGAACATGAGTCAGCAGTGTGATGTGTCTGCAAAGAAGGCAAATGCCATTTTAGGTTACATTAAGAGGACTGTAGCTTCCAAGACACGAGAAGTTATAGTTCCTCTTTATTCTGCATTGGTGAGACCTCACCTTGAGTACTGTGTTCAGTTCTGGGCACCTCACTTTAAGAAGGATGCAGCCAAACTGGAGCAAGTCCAGAGGAGAGCGACAAGAATGATCAGTGGGATGGAAGGGAAGCCCTACGAGGAAAGGTTGGGGGAACTTGGGATGTTCAGCCTGGAGAAGAGGAGGCTGAGGGGAGACATGATTGCCCTCTTCAGATACCTGAAGGGCTGTCATAGGGAGGAAGGGGCCAATTTGTTCATAGCTGCTTCTGAAAGCAGAACTAGAACCAATGGGTACAAACTGCAAGAGAGGAGATTCCGGCTGGAAATCCGGAAAAAATTCCTGACTGTGAGGGCGGTTCGGCAGTGGAACAGATTGCCAAGGGAGGTGGTGGACTCTCCCTCACTGGGGATCTTCAAGCAGAGGCTCGATGAGCACCTGTTGGAGATGCTCTAGGGGGAATTCCTGCTGCAGGCAGGGGGTTGGACTAGATGACCTACTAGGTCCCTTCCAACTCTATGATTCTATGATTCTATGATTCTATCTCTTCCCCTGCTAAGTATAAGTTTAAATATAAATATAAGCCCAGTTAGCAAAACATGCAGCTTCTGAAATGGTAGCAGATGCAACACTGTGAAGCTTCCTCACATGATCTGACTGGGCTGGTTGGATGCTTCTTAATTATAAGGTTACAAGGGACTCAAAAGGCCATCAAGCTCACCCAGTTACAAACAGGACTGTTTGTGCAACCACCAAATTTCTCAATTGGGTCAACTGACTCCTAAATACATCAGTCACTTTGAGGAAATTCACATATACATCAGATGACTTTCATATGCAAGTGGGCCACTATACATGAAACATGTGCTCTCCTCATTTCAGATCATCTCATATTATTCTCCTGCAACGGGGTGCTGATAAGTATTGAGACTTACCCAGAAAAAAATTGAGCTAGGAAGCTAAAAATTGCAGGGTGTTCTGATCAATTTGTCTATATGCAATGGTGCAAAAATCAACTATCTTTGATTTTAACTTACCTTTCTTTTTCAGGTTCAAAGTGAACATGGCAGCACCTTCAGAAATGTTCAAAGTGGAAAAGCATAGGACCATAATCAAGTTCCTGTTTCTGCAAGGGAAAGGTGCAAAACAGATCCATGAGGAAATGTCACAAACTTTGGGTGACAGTGGCCCTTCACATGCAACAGACAGAAATGCTGCATCTGCTGGAATTCTTGGTTCAGCTCAGAGTGTTCATCACCCTGAGTTTTGCATGTGGGTCACCAGACTTCTCACCCCATCACCACTACTGTAATATGCAGTGACTTCCACCTTGCTGGCAACACTGAGGAGCTGTCCAGCAAGGCACTGATTGAGATTTTAAAAAAAGCTGGGGAGCTGTCCAGCTAAGGAACAAAGATATTATCCAGAGGTCTGTCAACTCAGCACCATCCAATATATAGAGTATAGTTACTCTATAACTATAGTTATAGTATAGAGTATAGTATATAGTATAGAGTATAGTATAATATATAGAGTATAGTTTCTCTATAACTGAGTAGGTCTCAAGGTGTTGACTTTTCCATGCAATTCATGCATATTCTGATGTTGCAAAGGTCAAACGCTCATCACCTGAAGAGAATTCTAGAGGACAAAAAGAGATGCAAGGAAATCACACACAGAAACAATGCACAGGCTTAATTATGACTTTGATTTAGGGGCCTGGCAGAGCATGGCATAGGCAGCAAAAAAGCAATGGCTGCTATACAAAAAAGAAATCAGACCTAATAACAAATGTGAACAGATTAGTGAGAGATTGCTAGATAAAGGAATCTATTTCTAAGGACTTGAGCAAAACTCTGTCCGCACTTGGATCCTTAACGGAAGCCATATTGCACAACATTAGTACCATTCATCCAAAGAAAGTTGAATTTAAATGAAAAGCAGTGTTTTTTGAAAATTTGCGTGCATATGAAACTAGTTCTGTTTCATGACTCTTTTACTGTAAGAACAAATCTACAAAACTGCTGATTCTTTGGTAACACTCAAGAGAGCAAGAGCTCAATTATTTAGATGTCTCCAGAGATTTTTCTGGGTAACTGAAGTTTATCTTCATGGTGA
Source organism: Cryptoblepharus egeriae (assembly GCA_030015325.1). Taxonomy (NCBI): domain Eukaryota; kingdom Metazoa; phylum Chordata; class Lepidosauria; order Squamata; family Scincidae; genus Cryptoblepharus; species Cryptoblepharus egeriae. The sequence continues at coordinate 8,386,686 of JAREYC010000004.1, forward strand.
GCTTTCTTCACTGTGCTTAAAGGACACCCTGGGACATGTTCCTCTTTTGGATCTCCAGGTCTGATTATCAAAGTTGAATCAAAGTATTCAACATTTTTGTCCAGGTATATTTGTAATTAATAAATCAATCCAATCCTATGAAAATTAGTTGGAAAGGAACAGGGGAGTGGTTCTTTGCATCTGAAGTTTTGTGAGCAATTTGATCCCTCACCAGAGGCTCCAGATTTTGTTAGCATTCTCAAACCTCTGTGAGCAATTTGCAAAAGCTCAAGCATGTTGCAAGCATTCACCATCTCTGGAAGTTTACCTGGATTTCCTACTACTGGACATATCTTTGAAGCACCCCAAAATACAGTATTGCCTCAGACAATACAGTAGTCAGGACCACTTGTGCTGATTGATGATTTTGGATCAGCCCAATTTTGGAAATGGAGTGTCTTCTACCAACCTTCAGTCCCACTGTTATTTGGTGAAACCATAAAGTCTGAGCTTGTAAGTGCATCTCTTCAAATGCATCTTAAATCATGAATACTTAATTGTGCTGCTGTTTTTTTTTAAATGTTTGCTCCGACTGCTTGATCTCTTTTCACTTTCATAAGAGGAGAGCCAATCGCAAAACTCAGACATATGAAAAATATCTGATCCTCAAAATGCATTTTCTTCTCTCTGCCCTTTTTTAATGTTAACAATAACAATACTGATGAAAAATTTCATCCAACCCATTTACAGAATCATAGGGCGCAATCCAGAATAACTACGGGGAGTCCTTGCTCCAGTGTAAGAACAATTTGCTCTGGATTGCAATATGAATTTCCTATAGGTTTTCACTAGGTGATGCAGTAACTACGGGTACACGTAATGTCTCTCACGTGCTCAATAGTTACTCTGGATTGTAGGGATAGTATCATAGAGATCAGAGTTGGAAAAGGACTGCTAAGATCATTGACTTCAACTCCTGGCCAAAGCACAAATTCCACTGCTACAACATACTCAATAGTTGGGTAAATAGCCTCTCCTTAAAGATATCCAATAATGGAGAGTCTGCCACCTTCTAAGGCAGACTATTCTACTGCCTAACATTTTGTATCATCAGGAAGTTCTTTTATCACTGCCAGCTCATATTTAGCTCATTGTCCATTAAAACACCATTAAAGGACATTGTCCTTCTTTCACACACAATACTGCTCAAGCACATGTATCCCACCTTATCTATATATATAAAAGAGAAAAGTCACTCACTGACTGACTGACTCACTAACTGACTCACTGACTCATCACCGCCCTGCCAAAACCGCTGGGCCTAGAAGCATGAAATTTGGGGTGGGTGTTCCTTCCGTGACAGAGGGGTGCACTAAGAACCGGTTTTCGGAAATTCCAACTGGAAGAGGGTGAAAAGGGGCACAACGCGTTTTCCTCCCTATACTTTGCATTGAGAATTGCTGACTCAGCAACATTCCTCCCCAACTGCTGGGCCTAGAAGCATGGAATTCTGGGAGTTCCTTCTGTCACCTGAACTCCCACCAAGAACCATCTGGAGAAATTAACCCTTCAGGGGCTGAAAAGGGGGCAACGTGTTTCTGTCCTATACTTAACATGGGAGACTGAACAACATCCAGCCAATTTGGTGCTCAGTGCCTGGTGCACTGGGGGATGTTGTTAGGAGGAAGAGGTTGCACTGGTGAGAATGCTGCACATGGTGGGAAGTTGAGCATGGGGGGAAGATGCACATGAGGGGAAATTGAGCACGAGAGGAAGTTGCGCATGGGGGGAAGCTGCGCATGGGGGGAAGTTGCGCTTGAGGGAAAGTTGCACATGGGAGGAAGTTGCGCATGGGAGGAAGTTGCGCATGGGGGAAGTTGCGCATGGGGGGAGATGCGCATGAGGGAAAGTTGCGCATGGGGGGAGATGCGCATGAGGGAAAGTTGCGCATGGGGGAAGTTGCGCATGAGGGGAAGTTGCACATCAGGAGAAGTTGCACATGGGGGAAAGTTGCACACGGGGGAAAGTTGTGCATGGGGGAAAGTTGCACATGAGGGAAAGTTACGCATAGGGAAAGTTGCGCATGGAGAAAGTTGAGCATGTGGGGAAGATGCACATGAGGGGAAGTTGCACATGGGGGAAGTTGTGCATGGGGGAAGTTGCGCATGGGGGAAGTTGCGCATGGGGGAAAGATGCACATGAGGGAAAGATGCGCATGGAGGAGAGATGCGCATGGGGGAAAGATGCGCATGAGGGGAAGTTGCGCATGGAGGGAAGTTGCGCATGGAGGGAAGTTGCGTATGGGGGGTTTATGCACATAGGGGAAGTTGTGCATGGGGTTGATGCGCATGGGGGAAGTTGCACATGAGGGGTTGATGCACATGGGGGGAGGTTGCACATGGGGGGTTGATGCGCATGGGGGGATTGATGTGCATGGGGGGGTTGATGTGCATGGGGGAAGTTGCACATGGGGAAGTTGAGCATGGGGGTTGATGCATATGCGGGGAATGGCATAAGGGGGAATTTTACTCCCACAACGCGGGTACGCTTTTTGCTAGTACTATATATGTGGTTATAATTTTTCCAACTCAGATGCTAAGCTTTACATTTACATCCTGCACCTGATTTCCCATCTTGTCAAGATTATCTTGGTCTTGTCCTTTAGGGTATTAGCTATTTCAGCAAGTTTGGTGTTGTCTAAAAATTTAATGAGCATTCACCCCGCAGCCTCATTTTCTTCTGGACTGAGATCATTCAGATCATTGCACCTTCAGAACCTCCCTTTTAAGAAATGTCCATCCATCCTGTTCCCCCTTATCCTTAAGGGGTTCTGCCCATTTGACTCTCCTCAGCTTTCCCAGAATTGTGAATTCCAGGATGACATCCCAGGAGGACACTTTCTTTTCAAGATGAGCCTTCATCTCATCAACCAGTTCTTCCCCATTGGTGAGGATATCTAATAGCTCAATCCTAAATTCTGGAGCAGCAATTCAGTGGCACTTGCATGGGTATCAATGCACCCTGCAATTTAACTTTGGCTGCTAGAGGTCTCCTCAGGGGTAAGGCACATTTACCCTGAGGAGACCTCTAGCAGCCAAAGTTAAGTCCCAGCAGCCATGGTGGCTTCACTCAAACCTACACCAGCAAAGTTGCTGGTAAATATGCAAAAAGATCTGTGTTGGTGGATCAGGCCCTGGAAAGGGGAGAGGATACTGTGCACACTAGAAGCATGCCAGATCTAATCCGCCCACCCCATCCCCAACCTGCCTGCCATAGCTTTCCCCTGATAATGCTTTTCCATGTGGTCCCTCAGCCCAGCTGACACAAGCCAACATGCACATCTTTGTAGCTGCATTTTCTTGCAGCATCCATCATTTCATTTAATAGCCCCTGATGTAGAGGTGATAGATTACAACAGGAAATTTTTATTCCTCACACAGTAAACCTTGTCTCAGGTAGAAAATACTAGAAAGAAATGCTCAAAACATGGACACCATGTGAAAATTTAGCTAATTGAGCAGTTGGATTTGAAAATTCAAAGGATCTGGTATATAAGAATTATTTTGCTCCAGGGATGCTTTCCAAAAGAACATTTAAAATGTGATGATTCATTTCCATCCTGTTCTTCCAGCAAGAAGTGCTGTACTGTATACAATCTCTCATCGTTATTATCCACACATGAATAAAATTAGGTAGAAAGAGGATGACTGGCCTAGTGATTTTCAACCCATGTGCCATGGCACTTTGGTGAGCCAGGAAAGGGCCACACGTGGAATGGTGTAGCGCAAGTAAGTGCTTAGGGTTAGCTTGGAAGATTCAGGTTCAAATCCTTCCTCAGGAATGAAGCTTCCTGGGTGACTACAGGCCCATCACTCACTCTCAGCTTGACCTACTTCACAGGGTTGTTGTGAAGACAACAGGAGGGGAGGAACTAAACTTAAGTTTTGTAAACTACCTTGTGCATTTGCTTTGGCATGGAAAAGTTGGGGTATAAATCCTTTAAAATGAATGAAAAATAAAATGTATGCCATGGCAACCTGGATAACAGTAGCTGAAAATTAGTAACAATTTTTCTGAGATTTTCAGCTACTGAGATCCAGACTGCCACGACACACATTTTATTTTCATTCATTTTAAAGGCCTCTAGTGAGACAGTGGCCCTAGAAACAGAGCTGCAGAAACTGGAAAGAGTCTTCTGGAAGGTGGAGGCAACATCACTAGAGGCAGAGACCATAGAGAAGACCACAGAGGTCAGTAAATAAAGCAAGAAATCCCTGTTTCTAGAGCCATAGAGCCAGTGTTGTCTGACATGTGGTTTGCATGCACCCGGAATGCTGTTAACAGAAACAGTGGTTAACTACTTATGCCACCACAGTCCCCAGAAGTCAGTATGCTGGGAGAAAAAAAGGTTGAAAATCACTGGAATTAGCCCCGCATCACCCATTATATTAATGGCTGAGCAAGGATTACAGGTTCATTCTTGTTATACATGGATTTTTTATACACAGATTTGACTTAACACGAATGGCCACTGCAAATCAAAGTTTTAAAAACTGCTTTTCTACTGTTGTAGAGAGGCAGTCATACAAGCAGTCATTCTGTTTTTCAATCCCAAATTCAAAGTCCAGAAGATATTGAGGCACTAGCTCATTCAATTAGGCAGAATAGAGAAGCAAAAAATCTGGAAGTGGGTGTTTAAACATATTTTTCCATTGTTTTCTTTATACACAAGAATCTTTTAATCCATGGGAGGTTCTGGAATGAAACCATAGTCAATAACAAGGAACACCTGTATAAAGCCAAGCATTCTAACCACTGGACCATAGCAGCTCAGCATTCATACTAGTACAGGTGGAACCACAGTATTAGTCCCATTTGGGTTGGTATGCACTTATTTGACTCAGTAAGGTTTTTTGTAACAAGTTAAAAAAGCACATCAAAATCCAATCTCCTATTTTTGCGTTGTTGTTGTTGTTGTTGTTGTTGTTGTTGTTGTTATTTCATTCCATTAGATTCCATAATTCACCTCATCTAGTGGCTGAATGTGGTATAGCATCTATATCAGGGGTCTCCAAACATTTTGGCAGGAGGGCCACATCATCTCTCTGACATTGTATCAGGAGCAAAAAAAATTCAAATTTGAATAAATTTACATATAAGAATGTATTTGAGTAGGCTTCAGGGCTTGCCCAGGAGCTGGATAGAGGGGTCTTAAGGCTTGCCAAGGGCTGCAAGTCTCCAGGACTGGGGTTTGGAGACCCCTGGTCTATATCAATGAATTCTGGAGTGACAAGCACCCTGGTTCTATAAAGCTATTTCTCCACTGATTTGGTATCCACTGTTCCTGAACAACCACCCCCAACGTCCCGGGATAACAAAGCACAGTGTAATGGAGACCTGTAGTGGCTGACCTAAGGTGGCTGTAGTGGGTGACCTAAAGTATGGTTTTGGCCCACGTTTTCAGGCTGAACTGGTGAAAGTAGGGCTTTTTGCACACCATAATTGTTGCATGAGGTATTTCAGTATCTGTGAAAACATTAATATTTCAAAGGGTTTGGCCTGCTATCCTTGCACAGATATCTGCTTGCACTGCTATCCTGCTATAATTGCACAGATAACACAATGCAAGCACCTCTTGCATAACAACTGCCATCATTCCTACATCGCAGCTATAAGCATCATCTCCTGGCCTTGCGTCACAAGAAGTCCCCCTGTGTTCTGCTTCCAAGGGCCTTGCAACTCTGCAAACACAGCCCTTAAATCTGACAGTGACTCAGAGAGTCATGTGTATTGCTGTGCCTCAGTCCTGCAGATCCAGCCAGTATATTTTGTCATATGACCTTTGTTCCTGGCTTCTTACATTTCATTTATGGGCAGAGAAATGCAATTTGATGCTCCTCCTTCTCTTGCTACTGTGCTAGCAGCACGTAGAGGCTGACCTAATTCTATCGGCTTCTAAGGACACTTCTTTCACTCTTGCTTGTGGACAGGAAGGAAAAAAAACACCCTTGTAAGTTCATATTTCCAGCAGTGTTTGAAAATCACACAGACTTTGCTAATGTTGCTAGATGCACAGACTTTCTTGTGTTCTTGTGAGACAGCCCAGAGTCCTGTAAAAGGGGCACATGATCACATTAATTAACGTGGCCAGACAGCTCCCTAACCAGTGAAAAGGATGGTCAAGTTTGGATTTGAAAAATAGCCTCCTTGGGTGAGTTCAAGAAGTAGGATAGTGATATGTGGTGAAGTCCACCAGGAAGCACAGCTACATGAATACATGCATTCTCCTCTTCACCTCCACTAAAGCTCAGTCAGATACAGTACCTTCTTTGAAATACACAGATGCACATTCTGCACATGCTCTCCCTCCCTCTCTCTCTGAAGAAAGTCACCTTCTCTATCTTGTAGGCAGGGACTGCTCAGTGATATGTTCCAGAGGGAATTGAAAAGTTGCTTCTCCTGGTACTTCAGTGCAGCAGGCTCCAAACTGTGACTGTAGGGCCAGATCCAGTGTCCAGAAAAAGGTGCCCTGGAGCGGCAGCTTTCTGTTCTTTGTTACGTACAGCACCTGATCTTTCTAGCTGACCCAGTGTGACCATATGTCATAACCACAAAATATGACAAGTCCTTCCCAAAATGTAGGGCACCCAAGAAAAAAACGTAGGGCATGACAACGTAAAAGCTAAACACAATCTTATATAGGTATTACTTTCCTATGGTTAACTTAAACACATACAGTGCAATCCTAACTTATGCCAGAGAAAATTATCTAGCTATGGCAGCCTAAAGTAGGCCATATCCACTGGGGAAGCAGACTTCTAGTGAGGCAGCAGCACATCTGCTATTCCACACATGCCCACACATGGATCAAGTAAGTGGCACTGGGGAGGGCTTGCTCCTGAGTAGACCTGCCTCAGAACTCACTGAACAAGGAACAGCTGTGGTGCCTGCATGCTGCCTGACATTTGAGGAAACCGCTCCATGCAGACTCTGGTATTCTGCTTTTTTAGCTACCCTGGCGAGCCATGACTGAATGATGGAACAAGCTATTACTATTAATGTATGCAAGAACAGAATAATTTTTTCTTGTATTCTGAGGCCTTAAACCTCCTTGAATGTTACATTTTTGAATGTTTTTTGAACCTCCTTGAATGTTACAATCTATTTATCAACAGTATTTATTTACCAGTTTTCAACTAAAAAAATTCACAAAGTGTTTTACAAAGAAAATGAAAAAATAATAGCTAATTAATAGCTAATGGGTTCCTGTCCCAAAAGAGCTCACAATCTAAAATGCAAAAAGAACACCAGCAGAAGCCACTAGAACAGACATTGCTGGAGTGTAAAGGAATCCACTAGTGTTCCTGTTGCACAGATCTTATGCCAGCTGATTTACAGGTACATTAAATGGCCTTCAAAACCATTCACCATTTAAAAACAGTAAAAACAGAATCTCTAAAAACCCTCCAGCATGCAACTGCAGAGTTGGATCTACCCTTTTTAAACTGACAGTGAAACAGACAGCGCTCTCTTATCCCTCCACAAACAGATCACAAGGTCTCTACCTGCTCTCAACTATTCTTTGGGAGTTGTCTGTCATTTTATGGAAACTGATCATACAAGGAGTAATGGGCCTTGGTAAATATGAAGAAAGATTAGCATGTGAAGGTTCTCTCAAGAGCAGTCTTCTCAATTCAGATGGTCTGCGCATTTTTGTTAAATCCTATGCAAATAGCAACCAGCAACTACATGAATCAGAAAAAAATGCATTTTCAGCTACAATGATCAATCTTTACAAAATATTTTATTTAAAAATAGACAAATGGGGTGGAAGAGTTATTTTTATTTGCCTTTCTATGGAATTTGTATAATAGTTTCTTCCATCTCAGGGGGAGAAGGGAAAAAACCCTTGTTGTTCAGCTGAAGCTGATGTGGACACGTCCAAACAAGTCCAAAAAGTTACTTTTGATGTGCTTTATTATGATATGGTGCTTTCCATTTGCCTTCTGCCAGAAAAAAGATAGTTGTATTTAGAAATAATTTCTTTGGGAAACTGCAAAATGCAACTTGTCAAGCATTAAATGTAATTTCAGTATGATTCAATAAGGTCAACAGTCCTGATGAGGTTGATGTGCAATACAGTCCTGTGCATTTTTCCGCAGGAGTTGGCCCATTTTCTGCAGTAGGTGAAAGGTGAGAACCACAGGCCGTTTCTTTCCCTCCAGAGAAAATGACAATAATTCATTTTGGCAATAATTGTCCACTGATCTTGCACACTGTGCCTGCAGTGGTTTGCAGAAAAAAGTGGATAGTCCTTTAAGGAACACACGGTTAGCAACATCAGTGTACAGTTATTGTTAATGGCTCTGGGACAAGACGAATGGTCTGTAGCGCTCACCATCGTTGTGGAGGAGATGTTGGGAAATGAAAATCTTCAGAGACTTTGGCCAATCAGCCAGAACAGTTCTTATTGCATCTCAAAGATCTGTCTTTCTCTCTCAGGCTCTTATCTGAATTAAAATGTCATGTCGGAGAAGATGGTCAGATACGATGAATCCATTTGATCAGATGAGATAAACCTATGTTGCAGTTTTCCCCACACTTGCATCATGGCTTCAAGAAACAGAGGCAATGCTAGCAGAGGAAGGCGTGGGCCTGAGCTCAACCAATAGCTCAACCTGAGCTCAACCAGAGCTGAAACCTTCTCTGTGCAGGCTTGTGCTACATGGCAGTGCTTCTCACCAGTAAAGGTAACCTGAGAAGTAGCAATCATTTGCACACAAGGATCAGAGAATGCATGTGAGAAACCGGGTTCCATAGCTATGCCCGACTTAGAGCACAATCCTAACCATGTTGTGTTCAATTGATCTTACTCCCAGGAAAGTGTCTTTAGGATTGCAGCCATATGTGCTTATTTTATGCTCACACTAACCTCCCAAGGGAGACATTTAAAACTCTAGGTACCATTCAGGAGAAGGTCCTGCATCTAGTGCCAACCCACTGAGCTTGAAATGTGATATGACTCAGAACAGGGCTCTGATATGATCTTAACTTTTGAACCAGTTCACATGGGAGAAAGCAGTACTCCCTGTTAGGCTATCCAGTTCATCAGTGGATGACCTGAGACTTCATCTGGGTGCACCCTGTTCCTGGCACATGCCAATAGCCACAATATTGGCCTAGCTCTAAATTATTCTCCATTCATTTCAGCGCCCCTGCACGATACCAGTGCCAGTGGATTTTGCTCAGTATCACCCTCACCAGCAGCCCCGGTGGCTTCTCGCTTCTGTACCTATTCATTGTCTCTTATATCACCATTTCCAACATCCTCACTTTTGACTATCTGTTTTTGCTTTATCCTTTGTTATGTTAGATTTCTTTCGGATACACATGTCAGCAGGTTGAATTGTAATTCCAAGTTTGTCAAAGTTATGGTTAGTGATCTGATGATAGGATTAAGCATGTTCTTTTCTCCTTTGTGCAATCATTCATTAAAATACTTTTGTGTTAAATTACAACCTACCTCCTGCCGAATGCTATCATTTGTCATATAGGTATTTGCAACTTAATTTGCACTGAGGGTGTTATTACCGTATTGTTTGTTAAGAATGGGTGGTATTATGAAAGTCAGTGACAGATATACACAGAGGCAGTGACATAGCTAGAAGGGGTCAGAGAACCTCCGTATACCTTGTTCTCCGTCTACTGTCTAGAATGTCTCTGAAAGGTGGGAATGGCCACTTGCACACCCCATTGAGGCTCCCTGCAAAACTTGGTACTTTGCACCCTCTCTAGCTATGCCACTGCGATGTGGGGGGGATGTGTGGGTGTTGAATGTATATGTATGACAGAAAGATTTTAGAAGAAAACAGGAATATAGATTTCCCTCCCAACTCCTGAGACATTTTTCTGGGCTTCTTGAAACACTGATTCAATAATTCCTCTGTTCTATGTTGTTCACATCTTTGTTTAGGCGATATCCTATGATTGGTTCGAGATGCTGTCTTATGACAGCAAATAAGGGGAAGGACACCCTTGGCTACCAGTCAAATGAGTCTTTGTGAATCAACACCTTTTACTGATCATCACTCTGGTATTCTGACATCCCTCCTTTACCATTTCCTGACATTATCCTGCAACAAGGTATGAGTATCTTTCTGCTTCCTGAGGCATCTATTCGGCCACTGTGAGATACAGAAACTGGACTAGATGGTCCTCTGGTCTGATCCAGCAAGGTTTTTAGTATGTTCCGATCTCTTCCCCAGAGTCCAAATTTTCATTTTAAGATGGCTTTAGGAGGTGACCACTTTCTGCTAAGTGTGTACGTCGTCTCTTAAATATAGCTTTTTGTAGAAATAGCAGCCACAGAGGACAGACTGGACCAGAACCTGGACCAGGGGGCAATGCCAACCTGCCTCCTTTCTGTTAATCATGAAGACTGATTCTTGTGGTGATAGAATTTTTCTATCACACAAATCTGTGGTCCACAGCAACCAACATCATAATGTTTACCCCAAATAAGTCTTCTTGCCATATCCAACTGCCATATCAATAAGAGCAAGCTTTTTGTTTGGAAGAAACAAGAAGCACTGGAAGAATTTGTGTAGATCATGGATCCACTCTGGCCTATTGATATTAGCTAATCTACAAATGGTCTCTCCTTAGTTGCACCCTGAGCCAGAGTCAATGCATAGATGAATCCCCGCCTGGCATTCTCCATGTCACCAGTTCAAGTCTTACAGTGGGTCTTGATGGGTTGATGCTGCTAGTGTAGGACTCTCAAGCTACCCCAGTCTCTGGCATAGTCTACTTACGTATCTTGAATGAAACCAGCCACCCTCTATCACTGCAACTCTGCACATCTACATGGATTAGGCAAATTATCATCTTTGGGTCTGTATTGAAAGTGGTGGTATGGCAGGAGCTCAAAATGTCTTTCTTCAGTTAACGCTTCTCTTTACAGATCACAATTTTAAGGGCACCTCTGAGGACTCACTCATCACGCCTACACATCTGTCCTCTTTTCAACTGACTCCATTGCCATGCTTTGGTTTCTTTGAAGAGATTGAAAAGCTTCCCATTCTTCCTTTGAAATGTGGGAATAAATTGCATATTGGATTTTTTTTTTCCTTTTTTGCAAAGTGAGCGAGGGGCCCTTTTCAGCCAGTCAATTTTTTTAAAAAAGTTTCAATAGAGGAATTAAGACAGGATGGGAGAGTAAATGTGAGTCTGAGCTTAGCAGTTGTCTTGGGCACAGACTTCCAGAAACCCACGACCAATGCCTCATTGTGCAAAGAAAAGAAATGTCTTAAACAAATACCTTTTGTCAGATGAGTTTAAAAATACAATTGATGGGATGGGTTTATGAAAAAAAGTGGGAACACAATTGAAAGACCTTTCCTGACAAGGCTAATCTGAAAGGAACTCTCTAGGAGGAAATATTGAAGATAATGAAATGTCTCCTTCCCAAGAGGGGATGAATCTGGCCTTCTCCTTGGCTTTGGACAAGCGACCCTAGTCGGATTACAGCTGTAGGCATGACTCAAGCAATAGGAGTTCTGCAGTTCCCTACAGAAGATTATCTCTTGGTTAAGGGCTTAAAAACCTAAAAAAATAATCCTTCTTTGAATGATGATTAAGATACTTACAATTCAAGGCTCAGTTTCAATTGCTTGGAAAATTGCATTTCCCATCACTTTGATTATGCATTCTGTGAAGTAGCATGGCAAATGTTAGGGTATTTTTCCTGCACTGTGTGCCTGAGGAGATTCCTGCACAAATGTTTAAGAGGAAATCTTGATCTTTGCAAGATTCATTCTGGCTGATATCAAACCACTGATTTTCAGATTGCTGAAAATGGTACAGCACCTGATTTGAACATTAATTTCTTTTGATTCCCAACCAAGTCTGATTAAACAAAAACTGTTCAACAAAAACTATGAAAAGGGATGGCCCATTGTGAGGCTGGATAAAGCAGCTGTGAGCCAGAAGACTGCGTCCTATCCTGCAACCAGTATGTTGCCTCCACTGACCCAATGGCCATGCTCCCTGCCTCAGTCTGCCATTTTCTCACTCTCTTGTCCTTCCCACACAGAAAGGAGTGTGAGGAAGACTGGAGTTGTAAACCCATTCAGCTCCCCACTGCTGCAATCATTGCAGTGGGGCTGAAGGAGAAGATTGGGAGTACTCAGTGGTCCTGTTTCAATCCCTCTCTTTCCAAGAGGGTACTTAGAACAGAACTGCAGTCTTCATCTTCACTCTCTTCTTCTAAACAGATTAGAAAAGAGGGTAGTGGGAGTAGTAGAGAACATCTTATAACTTCAGATGCTTATTCAACCTGGGTCAATCTGCACATGCACAGTGATATGCATACACGTAGGCAATGATTTCTTTTTCATGTGATATTCAACTCTCTCTCATTGAACTTATCTGTATTTACTCAAATCTAAAGCACCATCAAATCTAATGCACACCCTGATTTTAAAAATTATGAGGTTAAAAATATGTCTACTGGTGATTGTAATACACAGGTGAAAAGCAGGTGTAAAAATAAATTTTACCATATACAATGAATTCCAGCATAATAATCATGACAATGGGTTTATGTTATGATTTTTACCTAATTGCACTACTTTGTACAACAATGGGTTTATGTTATATTTTTATTACAATATCGTAAACTGTTTATTACTGATCTATACTTATAATTAAAATACCATATTTACAAATCTAATGCGCCATCAAATCTAATGTGCATCTTGATTTTTGAGAGAACATGAGGCTGAAAAGGGTGTGCATTAGATTCGAGTAAACATGGTATTCTAAAATGTTCTTCATGATCGATATGGCATGATGGACCATGTGGTTTGAAGCTGCTCTGCCATTTTCCCACCATTGAACTGACTTGTTTGTAGTTGCCATGATAATGACTTGCCAGCTTCTTCTAAATTACAATGCAGAGCTTGCCAATTTTTAACAGCAATAAATGCTATGTCCAGGAGCACCAAAAAGTTCATTATTGTGAAGGCATTGATTGTCTCTTCCTAGGAAACAGATTCAAAGCACACTGTGAGCCAAAAAATGTCCTGTACAGTTCATGACATCCTGAAATGTTTCAATGGTGGTGAGACATGTGCATGACTCAGCAGCTCAGGCACAGTAAAAAGAAGATGGGAAACGTACTGAAAATGAACACAAGACACCCAAGGAACACAGATTACAGCACCATGTATTGCATTGGAGAAGCAATACAAAATTATACAAAATAAGACAATGTTGGAGTAAGTGGTACTATTATAGTACAAGCAGGCCTCCGTTAGTCTTGAAAGACTATGGTATCGTGCTCAGTGCTGGGGCTAAGGACAGGAGCTCACCCTGTCTTGTAGGGCCGACCCAGGTCTCGAACCTTGGCCTGCTGATTAACAGGCACAGCCCTGTGGGCTGTGGGTGGCACAAGCGGTAAAGAAGCTGTGCCTGTTAACCAGCAGGCCAGGGTTCAATTCCCGGGTCGGCCCTACAAGACAGGGTGAGCTCCTGTCCTTAGCCCAGCTCTGCAACGCAGCTGGATCCAATCGTATTGGCTCTGCCTTTCCATTGGACTAATTCAGTGGCGTGGAGAGGGGGGATTTGCTGCTTGGGTAACAGCCTATCCTCCATAACAATCCAACCCAGGCTTTTGTGCTTCACATGCAGCGTATGCAGCGCCAAGCACGAAAACATAGTCTTTCAAGACTGACAGAGGCCTGCTATAGTACAAGTCAAAACTTGTTATATCAGATTGTTTATACATTGATTTGACTCAACATAAATGGCCACTGCAAATCACAGTTTAAAAAACTGCTTTTCTACTGTTGTAGAGAAGCAGTCATGCAAGGAATCATTCAATTTTTCTGTCCCAGAATCAAACTCCTGCAGATATTGAGGCACTACCTTATTTATTTAGGCACAAAAGAGGAGCAAGAAACCTGAAAGTGGGTCTTTAAACGTATTTTCCCATTGTTTGCTTTATACATGGATTTTTTTAATCCATGGGAGGTTCCAGAACCGAACCCTTGTGTATTACAAGGGACACCAGTTCTGGTCCAGGGATACATAAACAGGTGTAGGATGCTTCAGCAATATGGAATTCATAAAAACATTATTGGGCAGGGCCCAATTGCAAACATTCTTTATGATGCCCCACATTCATAGCCAAGGATTAACGTAACTTAGAGCACAATCCTAATCATGTCTATTCAAAAGTAAGCCCCATCATGTTCAATGGAACTTACTCCCAGGAAAATGTCTTTAGGATTGCAGACATACAGAGAAACCCCCTGCACTGGTCTGAGGATTTCACAAAAGTGCCATAAGGGATTTCTGCACCATTCTTGGGGGGAGGGGTTAGGCCAGTGCACACATATGCACCAGCTTCCTCTTGTCACCACAGGAATGGGGGGGATGGGTGAGTTTCACTGACCTAAATTGATTAGGATTGTACCCCCAGAAGTATTAATAAATTTTTTATAGACTTTATATCTCTATGGTAGGATCACTCAAATCATGTGCTTAAAACATGCATTTGAGTTAATGGTACTTCTGTTTAAATTGACTTTAACTGCGATCCTAAAGTCACTTTCCTGGGAGAAAGACCCATTGAACACAATGGGGCTTACTTTTGAGTAGATATGGTTAGGATTGTACTTTTAAAAATCTGATCTACAGTAATGGGAGAAGTCAGTGAAATTAGTTTTTTCTATTTTGCAATTTTTTCCAATTTGATTTTTTGATATGGAAATTATTAATTAATACATTCCTCATCTGTTAATTCTGGAGGAATTGTGAGCAGTTGTCCACAGAAGACTACAAATTACTAACCAGGTCCTAATAGAGTGATATTTGTTGAAGACATTCAGAAAATTGAATATCCTGGAACTATAAGGCAGATGTAGCAAAAGGGCAGTTTTGACTCATTAATGAAGACCTTTTTTCTGCATTTACATGGAAAAGAAAAGTAAAAAGCCTTCGTTTTTGCAGGTGAGGCTATATTCAAAGTATTCCCAGGAGATTGCACAATAAAAAATAATTGCCTCCTCCAGAGAATGTGAATTATGACTTCAAGAGGAGGTGAGCATATATTTGAATTAGTTGGTTATTTGATCTTATGACGTTAGTGATAGCGGGTCTTAGAGGGGAATTATGTGTGCTCAATCATGACATTGCTTAGAATCAAAACATGAAGCAAGTTAGAAGCCATCTTTATTGAAAATCAACTGCCCAAAGTAAGATGTTGATAAGTGAAAGTTGCACACTGGAAAAACTGGGATGGAGAAATTACTTAAATCAAACTCCTATTTGAATTGAGATTGCTTAGAAAATTCACCTTCAAAGGCTTCCAAAGAGGGGAATCTGTTTAAGGATCAGCATTATGGACCAAATTGATTGAATGATTGATTAGATTTGAATTCTGCCTTTCACCCCCCAAAGGGCACCAAAAATGAGGAGAAATGTTTTGTTTCAGGTTTTGCATCATGCTCTGTTATAAAATAAATAAAGAGTTTCACTTCATGCCTTCAAGTTTTACTTCTAAGGTACAAAGAAAGGATGAATTACAAAATACATGGAAACCATATCAATGTACTGTACCACACCAGCTACTGTTGCACACCAGCCAGAACATTGGCCTGAAGATTAAATTTAGGCTATAACTTAAGAAATTGTTTAAGGGTGCAATCCTAACCAATTTTCCAGCCTGACTCATGCCTGATTCACTCTTGCTGGAGTTCTAGCTTGACATTATCCTGTGCTGATACATCAGTGAAGGCATAGCAGGGTCAGTGGGGCATGTGCATCATCCTGCAGTTATGGAGCAATCATAAGGCCTCCTCAAGACGAGTATTTGTTCCCTACCTTGGAGCTGCATTGCTCTTACTCCAGAGCTGGAAAGTTGGTTGAGATTGCTTCCTTAATTTATTTCTCTAAGATGTAACCTAAATTTATCTTCAGTCGAATGTTCTGACCACTTGAGTTTCATTATGATTAAGTGTGTTTTTTAAAAGCTACCTGAGATTGGCTCCTAAGAAAGTAAAGATGTTTTCTGACTTGGCAGTTATTTCAGTTGAATAGTCTTTGGCAAGGAGTGTAGATTTTGACAACACATTAAACAACTTTTCATCTCAATGAGACAGGAAACTGTTTTCTTCGAAATAAATTTAGCACTTAAAACAGGTGGGAACAATTGACATATAAAAGTTAAATGAGCTAAGAAAATGTTATCTTTAACATGTTATGTTGCTCTATCACCACTGACAATTAAACCTTAAGAAAAATGATATATGTCTACGTGAATATTGCCAGCTACAATAACAGCCCGATGTAAAACAGAAGGTTGTCATCAGAGTTTTGCATTATTGCATATTCTGTACATTTGAGATGAGTGGTATAGCTAGAGGGGCAGAGCGGTCAGCGTACTGCATGGCTCTGTATTGCTCCCCCACACTGAATGGCTCGGAAAGGAAGTGTCCCCTTGCATGCCTCCCTCCAACTGCTCCACCCCCTCTAGCGATACCACACCTCTCTGCTTCCTCTAGTGACACCACAAAGAGGGGTGAACCACTCTTTTCCTGTCCCCTCTACAGAACTAATCAGAAAAGGTAAATGGGCTGAGCATATGCACATTTCTTTGAGGTCAGGCCATTTCTCCACCCAGTTCTCTATTGTTAAAGCTGTGAGATTTCCAGAGTATCAGAAAGGGGTCTTCCCCACTTGCAGATGACAGAAATTGAACCTGGGACCTTCTTCATGCAAACATGGGCTACATCACCACACTGTAGCTTCTTCCACAGGATGGATATTTAAGCTCAGTTTTACTTTATTCGCTCACTCAATTTTTTTTTCTTCTCACAGTAATGCAAATATCTGTAGGCATTTCATTTAATGACTTGACTTGTTTCAGGATCTGCTCCCATAGCATGCATAGTTCATTATGCCAAGATGTGGGTTTTAAAAAAACCGAAAAGCTCAAATAGACATGACTTGGTTATTCATGAGCAGGAGAAGTATCCCAAATGGCTAAGGTCCCTGCTAGGGAAAAAAAATCTGAGCCTCAAAGAAAAATCATCCTGCAGTTAGCAAGCACATGTTCTAGAGTATCACTCAAAACTACTTTCATGTCTGACTCATTCTTGCTGGAGTTCTACCTTGACATTGTCATGTGCTGATACATCAGTGAAGTTTAAAGGAATTCCTTTCAAAACCAAATGTTTGGCTTGTGATGAAAGGAAATCAAAGAGCTTGTTCGAAGTTACATTTGATAATTACGCAGATAACCATCCCCCCTTGTACGCAAGTTATGTAAATAAAGTACTGCTATTAATGGAGTAAAAGACTGTTGATGGGACTTAAACACCTAAGTCAAAGGTATGTGTTGGAAATTTCCCCCCACCCCTTCATAACCTAATAATGCATTTGAATGAGTGCATACAGTTGCCACCAAAGTCCCAACTGCCAGGACCCTTGTGGTGAGTTTTGTTTTCAGGTAAAAATTCACCTTCCACAAAACTATGTATCATCTTCCCGTTGTATTTTAGACAATCTGAACACATAAGGAGCTGCCATATCAGAAGCTGTACTGAATAGTGGGGGGGTCAACAGGTTTTCAGGGATGCCAGTGCTTGAGCTGTGACCAGAGGCATCACTAGGCCATGCATCAAGTGTGAGAGTTCACTGTGTCATCCCCCACCCCCAGGATGGACTTCATCCCATACTAGACCACAGAGAATAAATTATAGTATCATATGCACAGTATCATATGGAAATAAGAGCTGACTCATAAAAACACTTTGAGTCCTTGCTGTGTCATAACATCACCTCAATGGCTCCCAGAATAATCATTATCTGTTGTATTTATATGCTGCTTTTCAGTGAAAGTTCACAAAGTGGTTTACATAGAAAATGAAATAATTAAAGGCTCAGTATCTAATCAGTATCGTTGGTCAGTTTTGAGTTAAAGAAGTCCAAAAAAGGCACTTGTGCTTTCTTTGTTTTGATTAATTGGTCAAAAATTGCTGGAATAGACAATTCCTTACATTTTGCATGACACCATGCCATTATTGGTGACACACACCTTCAAGGGTATGGCCTGGTGTGGTGTTATTTATCTGGATCTGGTCCACTGCTAGGTATATGCAACAAATGATATTCCATAGTTGTTGTCCCTGGATGGGATGTATATTTTCATGCACATCATACACCCAGCCAGTTCTCTATTGTCTAGAAGGCATCACAACATAGAAGCAGGTATGCATCCAAATACTCATCTTCTGCACAAGTAGAAGCAAGTACTGCACAGGTAGAAGCAAGCACTAAGTTTTTCAGGGCCTCCCTTCAGAGCCATTCTCGGTGATGGGAGCAAAATAGAGGTATACACCGACTTTTTGCTTGCCCTGCATGACATGGCTCCAAAGCGGCAGGAGTGTGGCCACTTGCCCAGTGCTTTCTGGCTTTCAGGCAGCTATATCACTGCCTCCTTGCTTAATTTCTGCATCCATGTCTTGGAATATTGTTAAAGGAGAAATAAATCACATTCATTTCTGACAGATTGCACTTAAGAGGCTTATGGTTTGTTTATAGCATACCCAATGCACTTCTGTTAATGTTACATTTCAGGGCTAATGAACCAAGACTTAGCTTCAAGAAGACAACCATGGCAGACATTGCTTTTTGTCACACTTCACGCTTTTGCTTTGTTTTATGTCTCTGGCCATCCATGGCACAGGAGACAAAACAACGTCAGCATGTCATGTCAAATCAGTGAGATTATGCCTTCCCCCATAATATCACTGATAAATAATAATAGTAATTTCAGCAGCTTTAAAAATAATCATAATATAAGAATTATGGGAAGGATTCATAGAACCTTATTACATGTATACTTGCAGTACGTTGTCTATCTGGGAACAGGAATGTTTTAAAGAGCCTCTTAGGGCACAATCCAGAGTAACTATGGGGAGGCCTTGCTCCAGTGTAAGAACAATTTGCTCTGGATTGCAATATGAATTTCCCATAGGTCTTCACTAAGTGGTGCAGTAACTATGGGTATATGTAATGTCTCTTATGTGCTCCCGTAGTTACTCTGGATTGTAGGGTTATATGAGTTCCCCTGTCCTTTGAGATCAGGGAATGTGGTTTTCCATCTACTGAGATCATAAAAAGCTCAGAACAGGACTGGCAGTAACACAGACAGTACTCTCTAGGTTCTTTGCCTAAAGATGCCTGACTACAGTCAAAGATGGTTTTGATCTATCAAGTATTTCTGCTTTGTTGTACAGTTTCTTAATATTTCAATTATTTAATTTCATGCTTTTATAAATATTGTCTTAGATATGTCTGTAGAAAGGTGACTAATAAAATAAATAATGGCCTGAAGCCAAAAACGCCTTAGCACCTGTGGCATAATTAGAGGATATAACACTGCAGGGTGCAAGGGGCCCCTCCCCTCTCTACTTTGGGGGCATTCTAGGCAGTGGGAGCAAAATGGCAGCATACACCTAGAATAGCTCTAAAGGGAAGGGGAAGAGGCTGCCTTCACACTATGGTGTGAAATTCAGTGCTTTGCAACCTGTCTAGTTACCCCACTTATTTGGTGTGCTTTTCTTGCAGCACAGTGCTATAATATGATGGGGATGCATTACAGTACATGAAACACAGTGACCAAGGAGAAATACAGGCTGTAGCAGATTAATTGTGGTGAGCTATTAAAGGGTTTTGAAAAGAGCTTGCATAAAGCTGTGCCATGCATAAATGGACTCCTCTGGGATCAATTTCACCATTGTTTTGTTATTCAGCAATAAAGGAGAAGGGAAAAATATTTTAAAAATCCTTAGGAGCCACAACATTTGAAAGATTGCCTTCTTCCACCCAAATTTGCCCATTCATTCAGATCTTTCAGGGGTCTTCATGTAGGTTCCATCACCACCAGAGGTTAGTTGTTGGAAAAAACATTACAGAACTTCTGAGACTTGAACAGGTCACCCAAATCCTTGTGTTTACATATGTGCCAGGTTCTGGGTCCATGCAAAGAAAGCATATGACCCAGGTCCAGCTTGTGCTCCTGTTGGTCAGGTTGATGCAGTCCCACTTACAAATTCCAGGAAATGCATCTGGTCCTTCTTCCTTTGGAAGGTTTCCTTTGGAAGCCTGTGTGCCTTTGGAAGTGGTGTAGCAAAGGAAGTGTAGGGGGTGCAGTTGCACTGGGCTACAAGCTTTGATATGTAAATATAATGCATCAAATAAAAAAAATGAAAAAGGTAATTTAATGCCGAATTCAACAAATCAAACTGCATTCGAATATTGATATTCTATCAAAAGTTATGGCCAATTAACCAGAAAATGAAAACACAAAAGCCTATGGAACAAATGGTGGATTTTCTTAACTCAAAATTTCGCATGATACTGAATTCCTCTGTTTATGTATATGCACAGTATATTTAATTCATATACTGTATGGAGTTAATAAAATGTGTTAAAATGAATCAGCTTTTATTTCCATTTACATATAGCATAAAACAGTTACCCATGCTAACTCGGTGTACAAGTACTTCTAAGTGGTGCTCCTCTTATATTTAGCAGGGAAAGAATAACCATCCCTCTTTGCCCCATCATGGGTTTCCCCAACCAATAAGGGGTAAAATTTTCTTTTTGCCTTTTTTACTTAAACAAATTTGATTTTGTTGTTGCAGGGAATTTTTTTTAAAATACCCTGGGATTTTTAAAATACCCTGGGATCACTTCCAGTTGTGACATCACATCCGGAGCAACATTTTGAGCTTTGTACAGGGCTACATGATCATTAGCTACACCACCGCTGTGTTCTACCCCTGAACTATAATTCCTTCCCTGCACTGCACCCCAAGTACAATTCAAGGTCCTTAATGGACTGGAATACAAATAGCAAGATTCAATAACCTCATTAGACTAAACATTTTTTCTGAGTAGTTTGCTAAGGAAGGAGAAGTTCAGATCAGAACCTGGGCTGGGATCCAATGAATTGTGCAACCAATTACACATGCCCAGAGATGCTTGGGGTTGTGTTTCATCTGTAGGTGTTCCACACACCCACCCAACTCCATTCTCCATGTCATCCACAAATCACTTTGGAAACTGGAAGGAATTTCAAAGAATCTTGCGATATGGCATGTGGTACCCAATATTCCACTGGAAAAAATTAAAATATGCCCTGGGAATGCCTCAATACTGGAGTGCTCTCTAAGTAGTTCTTTGGATCCTGGCTGAGGGGTATGGCCAAAGAGGGTCTTGACCAAAGACTCCAAAACTGCTTTTCCAGGGAATAGCTGAGCTGGCTTTAAGCAATTGGAGAAACTGCTCCCAATTGGGCACCACACCTAAGAAACCACAGCATTAGAATAATACACTAACCTGAAGGTTAGCAAGTCAGTAGCTTGAGACCAGTGATGGGATTCAAAGAAATTAACAACCAGTTCTATGCCCATCTGGCAGACACTTTTAAATGGCTATTTTTAAACTTTACATGTCCTGTCTCTCGTTAACAACTGGTTCTATAGAGTAGGTGAGAACCTGCTGGAGCCCACCACTGTTTGAGACCCACATACTGCATGATGGAGTGAGCTCCTGTTATTTGCCCAGCTCCTGCTCACCTAGCAATTTGAAAGCATGTAAGTGCAAGCAGATAAATAGTACCACTTTAATGGGAAGGCTAACAGTATTCCATGTTCCTTTGGCATTGAGTTATGCCAGCCACATGACCATGGAGATATCTTAGGACCACACTGTCTCTTCATCATTGTAATGGGAATGAGCACCACTTTGAGTCAGTCACGACTAGCAGGGCAACTGTGGAGGACATCTTTTTACCGTTTATACAGGCTATGAACCTGAAACCCTCCAAAATTGGGACCTGCAGCTCCTAAGGACAGCCTGGTATTCAAAGAATTAAGGAATAATATCTCATAGAATATTTTACAGGAAATAAGACGTATCCTTTAATGTTCTTTAAGTTCTCAACAGCATGATGTATGAACAAGATTTATACTGACTGGGACCCACTGGCTCATTTTACCCACTACTCTGACCTCTGATTGGCAATGGATATCAAAGCTCAGGCATAAATCTTTTCATGACCCTTTTTTAGTTTTTAACAGAAGACCTCAGGGTGGAACTTGGGTCTTCTGCTTGCAAAGTCTGAATATCACAATGAAGTTGTGGCCCCTCCTTATTCTAAGAATTTCTTGGACAGCAATAAAAAATAAACACTGCATTGATTTTATTTAAAAGAAAATGTAGATATTGCATGTAACTGATTAAAAAGTAGTGGTCTCCAAATTAAAGATTGCTGTGCAGAGAAAAGCCCTCCATGTCCAGCACTTAGGGTTCTGCTCCCGTGCCTGGTACCCAAACTTGCCACAGGGAAGACTATTCTTTAAATAGACTAGAAAGCCATAAAGAAAAAAAGCAATAAAGTTCAGAGAAAAGGCAACAGCTTTACATGGTGTGAAGAGAAATGAGGAAATTGGGACTCTCAGGACAAGTGCCCCGACAAAAGCCTGCCTTTAATATGAATGAATAATTTGTAAAGGCAGATGACATGCCCAATAAATTACAAGAAGATATTTTATGAACAGGTACTTAGGCTCCCAGTAAAACAACTTTCCTGGAAAAATAATGGTTGGATTTGTGCATGAGCTCCACCATATAATTTATTAACACTTGGAGTTCCTAAGGGCAAGCAAGGGTAGTTATTACCTACCTGTTTCTGAATTGGAGATAATTACAATCTTTGCTCCACTGCTCTAAATGAGCTCTTCTCTTTGTCCACAGCCAATTGTTTTGATTTTGGCATTTTTCTTAGGTGATTATACATTTGTCAGTGGTCTGGTAGAATATATTGATGTGTCAATGTTAGAGCTCTATTTTGTGCTGTATTTGGGGTGCTCACTTTTCCCTTCTTTCATATGGTTCTTTTTCTTTCCTGGAAAATTAATGGGATTGTCACCACTTGATCTAGTTTAGCCCTAAACAGAAAATATAGACAATCACTGACTCCAGCATTCCATGAGTTCCAGCAACATTTCAGGGATTCCAGGGGTCCCTCCAGCTGATGCATGCATGCCAGATAGCTGTGTATGGCTTCCTCTTGGGGGTAGACTCTAGCAGTATATATATTTCTCCTATCCATCATAATATAGGCTGCAATCCAGAGCAAATTCAGCCTGCTCTGACCTAACTGCACTCTCCTAACTATTCTGTATCCAGAGCAGAAAGTTATGCTGAATCCAGAAAGTCAGGAAGCCTGGGCTGCCCTAACTGCTCCAGAGCATGCTAAGTAATTGACACAAGGGGAAGACTTGCTCCTGAGGAGACACCCCTCATATCACACTGAACAAGGAACAGCTGTGGTGCCTACAGTGGTGACATGACTCTGCACATCACCTGGTGCGGAAGTCTGTGCGTCATCCCTGGGATGCGCGCCCCCCCCCACCTGGACTGCACAGTCACCAAAGTTGGCGCCTGCGCAGTTGTTTCTGAAGCCAACTGGCTTCAGAAAGAGTACTGCGCAGGCACCATCTCTGACACCTGCACAGTACTTTTCTGAAGCCTTTTGGCTTCGGGGGAGACTGTGCAGGCGTCAGAGTTGGTGCCTGTGCAGTACTCTTTCTGAAGCCATTCGGCTGCCACTCCGCCTCCTGAGTGAGGCCGAATGGCTGTGCAGAGGCGCAGACTTTCTCTGCTATAAGGAAGTCTCCTCTGAAGCTGTTCAGCATGCTCAGTGTGTTTCTGCGCAGTGCATCTCAGATGGCCGTTCAGGCCAGCTCCTCAGACAAGTGTCAGCTTCTGGCTGATTCTCCGCCTTGGAGCAGGCCTGAATGGGGGGTGCTGACGCCCGGGGCCTGCCAAAGGACAGTCAAACTCCTCCGGCACATCACCCCATACGGAGCGCATCACCCAATGCAGCCCACACCAGCTGCACCAGTCTGGTGACGCCACTGGGTGCCTGCCTTATAAGGAGTCCCTGATGAGATGCCAGTACTTTCTACAGTGAATACAAGGGGCTTCTTGGAGTGGCCTGCTGTATCCTGAGGTTTGTGGGCAGCCGTAGTTTGTTCCATATCCTGAGGTTGAGAGGAAGGGGTTGCAGCTAGGCTGGCCAAGAACTCAGATTTTTGGTCAACACTGCCATTCTTACTCAGGCCTTATCATGGACCCCTATGGGTCTACTCATTACTATACCTGCTCCTGAGGTGGTATAACTCTGAGGGCTGGAAGAGGGCATTTCTGCCTTGGAAACAGGCTTTGGATACAGAGTAACTGCTCTGCCCTAGGCAATGCTAAACATGCCCTCAACTTGCCTCTCCTGAGCTGCTTAGGCTGCCCCAGTTAGGGCAGAGCAGGTCCACCTCTCTTAGGGCACCCTATCTTGCCTTGCTCTGCCCTAAGCCTCCTTCAGAGTAACTGGGCTGAAGCATCTTGCAGTTGCTCCAACCTAGTGTTAGATAGGGCAACCTAAGGGCTCTTATGTGGACAGATTAGTTGCTCTGGATTGGGCTGATAATTTCAGTGAACTAGCAAAGCACCAAGTTGCCTCACTGTGGTGTGCAAATGGCTTCTCCCTCTCCCCTTTGGTGGTGGGAGCAAAATGGAGGTGAATACCTGGAATGGCTCCAAAGGGGAGAAGGAGGATCCATCTGCATGCCACAGTGAAGCTCCCTGCAATCTAGCCCCCAAATCCAGAGTAACTAAAGGAGCACGTAAGAGACTTTACGTGCACCCTTAGTTACCGCACCACCTAGTGAAAACTTAAGGGAAATTCATATTGGAATCCAGAGCAAATTGTTCTTACACCGGAGCAAGGACTCCCTGTAGTTACTCTGGATTTTGCCCTTAGTGCTTTGCAATCCCTCTAGCTATGCCACTGAATGATCCTTGTATCAGCCAATAGAGCAGATGGTAGATTCATTGGCTACAATAGAAACTTATTGGTGGATGGGGCACAAGAGTTATATCATCTTCATATATCCACTTGTAATAACCTCTAAGCACCACTCTATTGATAGTGTGAATGTTCAGAAGTATATGGACAGAGGGACTCAGATAAGAGTCTGAGTTCTGAGAGTAGCTGCACAAAAGCAGAATTTCCTGGGGCCAAAAAGACCTTTGATTCAGAATAGTCAAGCCAACTGATGTTGTTATAGAGTTATCACCCTTTTGAAACTTGAAAGACAAGCCACGGATTTGAATTTTATATCACATTCTGCAGTGTAATGCCAGTACATAATTATCTGTCAAAGCCTGCGAATTTAAAGTTTTCACAAAAGCTGCAGGATAATAAACTGCTACTGTCATAATAGCTATTGTGATGTTCTCTCCAAAGCTCTTTTCCACTTGGAAGTATAATAGCCACTGAATAATACTCTAACATCAGCTCATTTAAGCCTGAAACAGATGTTTAACTGAGGGAGAATAATGTTTAAAAAGGATTACAAACTGAAACAGGAAGTATTTTGTGCTAAAAAGATTGCGCTTAATGTCATTCACGATGTTGACAATACACTGAAATTGATGTTTCAGACAAAGGTTTGCTTTTCATTTATTTGGGATGGTTCTTTAGCGTTATTATAGAAATCATAATACCTACAAATACCTACATAGAAATGTGGCCTAAGTAGACAGACATGCCCATTATTGGGGCGATTTTTGGGAAAGTGACACCTGGACAAACATTTGAGCAGCTTCATCTGTCAGCAGGCATAGAAATTGATCAGAAAGGTCAGAGATTCAGCAGACTCAGTTGAGCTTCATTATAATAATATGTATTTAGCTCATTCTATGAGATGCCCCTTTGATCTGGATAGTAGACACAGCAAGAAGAGTCTGGGTTATTGTATAAAGTTTTTAAATAGATTCTGTCATTTCTTAAAAATAGATGGAAATTGTGAAAGGGCCAGTATTCTCAGGAAATTAGTCATTTAAAACAATGGGATAAACTAATATTAGCAACTAATATTAGCTCCAATAACTGAAGTGAGATTTAAGCATAGCTTACATTTGCTGGACTCCAGAAGGTTTAGTTACCATTATTAGAGTTACTCGTCATTCATTTTTGTGCATTCCCTGTCATGTGCCAGACCAAACTGCAGCTGCTAGCAGAATCCCAGTCTGTGGATTTTTGGACTAGTTGACAAATATACAGCACTCACTTGCTCATCCCTGGAATAATTTGAAAGTGTGACCAACTCCATTTTGATTCCTTGCAGTAGTACAAGTTGGACTCCAAACACACTAAGGGCGCAATCCAGAGTAACTATGGGGAGTCCTTGCTCCGGTGTAAGAACAATTTACTCTGGATTGCAATATGAATTTCCCATAGGTTTTCAGTAGGTGGTGCAGTGACTATGGGTGCACATAAAGTCTCTTACGTGCTCCCGTAGTTACTCTGGATTGTAGGATAAAAGTACATGTCAGTTCTTGGACAGCAGCATTCCAGGGGTTCTAAATTATTAAGGAAATTTCTCAAGCCTAGTTCTCCCTTCTCTCTCAGACATGGAGGAGATTAGTTCATCTTAATGGTGTAGCTAATGATCATGTAGCCTGATGGAAAGATCAAAATATTGTCCCAGAAGTGTTGTCACACCCGAAGTGTTGTCATCCAAGTGGATTTTTGAAAGGAATTTTTTTTTAATTGGGGAAAAAACTACCTCCTCCTCCTCCAGTTCACCACCCATTTGCTCTGCTAGCGGTATATCTAAAGCACATATTTGCTATCTGGAGTTGGAGATTTTGTGTCATTTTCCCTTCCTGGAAACAACAAAATCAAATTTAACTAAGTAAAAAAAATTAAATGGTATCCCATATTGGTTAGGGAAACTATGCTGGAGCACAGAGGAAAGGTTATTCTTTCCCTGCTAAAAATAAGAGGAGCACCAGTTAGAAGTGCCTGTATACCCAATTAGCATGGGTAACTGTTTTATGATAAATGTATAGGGAAATGAGAACTGATTCATCTTATCATTTCCATACAGTATCTGAATTACATTTAATTGTCTCTCAGAGCAAATCAGTATCTTGGAAAATTTTGAGTGAAAAAATCCACTTTTTGTTCCATAGGCTTTTGTGTTTACATTTTCTGGTTAATAGGCCATACCTTTTGATAACATACACATATTCCAATGCAGTTTGTTTCATTACATTCTGCATTAAATTATCTTTCCAATGATATATAACATGATGGTATTATTCTTCATATATACCCTGTTTTCACAATTTTAGCCACTCAAGCTCAGCTTGTTACTCCCCTAAAGTTTGTAGTTTGTAACCTTAGGCCAGTCACTCACTCTCAGCCTCATCTCCATCACTATTGTGAGGACAGTTGGAGGGGAGAAACTAAAGCTTCGTAAGCAACCTTGGGCATTATCTTGGAAAGGCATGATATAAATTTGTTTTATTTATTTTAAAAATTTGTATCCCGCCTTTCTCAGGTCGTAGACCAACGCAAGGCAGCTCACATTAAAACATAATTAAAAATATTAAATAAAACATTCAATTAAAAACAATTAAAACACAAAAGCTAAAAACAATACAAACAATAACCCTGCCAACCTCTGCCCCCCTAAAATGCTTTTTAAAAATCCCTTAGGATACAATCCTACTCTCCAGTCAGGCCAGACTAAGCCCTGGAACAAGTCCTCTGCTGACCCTGGGGTGTCACAAAAGTGCCACAAGACACTTCTGCACCCTACCTGCGGGAGTGGGGTTAGGCCAGTGCATAGACATGCACATGGCTCCCAACATCACCACAGGAATAGGAAGACCAATGAGTTGTCCTTTCCTAGGTTAAGATTGCACCTTTAAATAAATAAATTAGGTCAGAAATATCTCTTGGAATGGCCCTGGCATTAGATTTTTTATGTATATTTTTGTGTTGTCTTTCCCTCCCATCCTTATCTTCACAGCAATCTTGCAAGATTGTTTAAAGTGAAAACGCTTCATGATTTTGTATCAGTGGAGTCCAAAGTCCTATGAAAATTTGGTCTCTATTCAGACTGCAGCTTTTTCTGCAGGCACTGCACAGCTCCTTTTCTGGGTAGATCTGGGCACCAGGATGCTCTGGTCAGTAGCATCCGCAGCCCAGTATTCCAGAAGGCTGAGCTACAGGACATCCAGGCAGATGCAACTGCCTGAAGTGTCTTGGTGCCCAGATAGATCCAGTAGAGGTGCTGCACAGAGGCAGAATGAAAAGATTCACTCACCAGGTGGATGGATCCATCTGAATCCCAAATTCACCCTGAGGGCTGGTGTTCAAGTGCCCTGCTATATATGAAAAAATAACCTGCTTCTCCCACACCATGTCATACCATTCACCAATCACTATGTCACAGGGGTTAAAAAGGGAAACAAACACTAACTCATACCCAGCCAAACTGACTCAGAGCCTCCTCTGCTGCTGAAATCTGTTTCTGCCTGTCTCTTTCCCCTATAAGACTGTCTGGATATACATGGACATTTATTTATACGCAGTTTTGTCTCAAAGCAACTGAGGTTGGCTCTTTAAATTGAAAGATAAGCTTCCCTTAAAGAGCAGTTAATGCTTTACACAAGGCAGCCTGCTTACCATGGCAATGTGGCAGGCAATTAAGCAAAAGCTTAATTAAAAGGAACTTTTAGTCTCTGTCTGTTCTCCCTTCCTCAACTGTGAATTGATCTGAGCTGAACCTGCTTGCAAATTGCTGATCAGCTGCCTGCAGGGCATTTAGGGAACTTGATTCATTGATGCCTTGAATCATTCATTCATGGTATAATGCAAAATAGTTAATCACAAAGGTTCTAGGAACCAAATGTTGCAAATGTGGATGTTCAACCTGTACTTTTTCACACCCGATCAGTGCATTCCATTGCAACAGAATGAGGTAGGATGGATACAGTGCCATTATATCAGGCAAAAGTTGTTGTCACCTTAAAGAACCCAGCTCAGTATTGCCCAGATTGACCAGCAGTGGCTCCCTATGATGTCAGAGAATGAACTTCCTCAAAGACTAAACCGGGAACTTTGTGCAATGCAAAGCACCAGCTCTTCCACTGAGTTTGTCCCACAGGCACAGAGGCTCCTGCAGGGAGATTTTCCTGGAGACATGCTAAGCCACTAGGCTGCATCAGATCTTCTCCTTAAGCTCTTAAGGACAGCTACAAACAGTAGGTTTGGGGATGTGAACTACAAAGCACCCAAAGACCAAAACATGTGAATGCTACTTAAAAAAAATCTACAAATCAGGAAGGCCGGAGTTGGCAGATGGTTTTTTTTCAATCATATGATGAGCAATCCTCAAACTGGCTATAAGAAATCTAAAGAAGACATTTCTTTGAAGCAGTGCCTCTTAACCAAGCTGTTTGTTAAATGCAATGTTGTTTTAACCTGTAGCTATTCAGTGGCTGTTTAGCTATTTGAATAAGCACTTTGGGGGGAAACAGAGATGTTTTAAGAGTGTTTTTTCTCCCAGTGACTTGCCCCTTTCAAAACCCATTTCCTATTTAAAAATCCTTCTTTTGTTTTTCTGCAATTTCAGCCATAGGTTTTTCTCTCTCTCTTCTTTTGAAATACCTAGCCTCTTTGAAACTTCCCGTCTTTCTGAAATGCCAGAAAAGTAAACAATCAAATGTGGAAGGATGCCCTGGCCAGACAATGATGTCTCCAGCAAATGTTTCTAAGTTAAGTGCTTCATTCAATGTTGCCATTTCTATAGGTCTGGAAAAATTGGGCCTTCTTACTGACACCTGCACCTCAGCAGATGATGGTCTCATTGGAAATTTGACTAAGAAGGACTTTACACCATATTTAAAAAGAGAAAAGAATTAGCATAAAAGAAAAACCTTTGGAAGGCATTGAGGAGGGTGGCTCTGAGTAAAAATGTGGTTTTGGTGGTGCAGCTAGACGCAGCAGTGCAGTCAGTCTTGGAGGGACCCTCACAGTGGCATGTGAAGGGCCTCTCCCCTTCAGAAACATTCCTGCAGGGAAGCAGGAACAGCCCACCTGGAATGGATGAAAAGGGGAGGCTTCCTCCTTGACTAACTGCTTTGCCTCCCTAGTTATGCTATTGTGTGGACTAGATATAATTTATTTTTCTGTGCTAGCTTGCTGGAGAAGTACAATAAATGGACTTGTTTGTGTGATTTCCTTACACAGGTTATTATCACAACTTGCCATATTTGAGTAATTATAGGGCCAAAATTGGCAGTTAACTTGTTCCTGAATATTTGCTTGTAGGTAATTCCTGTTAAATCCATGTATTAGCGTTAATTATATTTATTTATAATATAATTAATTTATTTAATATTTAATTCATATATTATATAATTATAATATAATATAATGTATAATTATTTATTTATATTTATGTATTAATTATAGGGCCAAAATTTGCAGTTAACTTGTTTCTGAATATTTGCTTGTAGGTACATTCCTGTTAAATCCATCCATGAGGATTTACTTTTAATTAACACTTCATCTCATGGTCGTCTGGGAAGGCAAAGTTGGTTAAGGAGAGAAGGTGGGTGCCCAATCACTGTGGGCAGGACTGTAAAGTGATCCAATATAGGCAAAGTTTTACATTATCTGCAAAGCAGATTTTTTTTCTTTTTACGGCATTCTAACCTCTATGTCTTCTCTGTGGTATTCCTTTCTTGTGATATCGCTTCCAGGACAGCTCTCTGCCAGTAGAGAAAGAGGAATAAACAATTCATTACTACAGACAATTGTAGAAACATAGCCACAGACTCCAGGAGAGTTTTTTTATCTATTTGCAACCACTGTGCTACAAACTCCTGTGACACACCTATGGATCTTTAGGAGCACACCAATGTTCGGAGGCACACTGCTTCAAGTCACAGGTTCAAGTCACTGCTCCAAATGCAGAGATCTTAGGGCAGGTTTCATCATTTGTCATCTTTAGCCATTGTGAGAGCTCAACACTGAACCTCTGCCATAACACAATACATTCTATACATCTTTCTCTGTAAATATAAATTGATTCATTGTTATTTCCCTAGCTTTGGTGTCCTATTCCTCCCAATCACACTACAGATCAAACTAGGATTGGCACTACTAGAGATAAGGACAATAGTAAACTACAGTGGTCAAAGGTGTTTTGACCACCAACACAATGGCCTTAACAGACAGTCAATAAAGGAATGGACCCTGTTACAGCCAGTACCAGTGAAGCCATTTCAGTTCTCTTCAACATTCCCTTCAGCAAGAGTCCTGCAGTGGTCTTAAAAGAACAGCAAGGGCTGTGATTGCACAAGCACAGACACTGATCCGTATGGGTCATGTTCCTGGAAGCAATGAATCTGAAAAACAGCTGATGTGTGGGAAGCAGCCTCTATGCACCTTTCTCCAAATTGAGTTAGCAAGCGACATTGTCTCCTCTGCACTGAAAAATGCAGAGCACTTCCATAAAATATATGTGAGGTCTGTGGGACATTTTGGCACCTGCATGGAAATTAATTAGCTAATATTTGTAAAGTGCTTTGAAGAAGAGAACAGTTCCTGAAATGCTTTGTTTTATGAGCTGAGGGGGGGACGAGGGGAAGACCAATTGAGGATATCTCAAAGAAAGAATCTGATAGTCTTGTTGGCAGAGCAGTATGTTCTCCATTCAAGCTTGACATTTAGAATTGGGTACATATCAGTACCCAAGAGGGTACAAAACATTTAACATTTAAGCTAGAGAGGGTACAAAACATTTAAGTTTTGCAGGTAGTCTCAGTGCATCAGGCATGCACCTTACTTTCCCTTCAGAGCCTTTCCTGGCAGGGACAGGGAGCATTTGCCTCCATTTTGCTCTCCCCATCAGGAATGGTTTTGAATGGGGAAGATGTCTGGTCAGTAACACTATTTTCTCATAATTATCAGTTAAATGGGATAGGGATGGAAGGAGGCTATAATCCACAAACTATACAAAAATGGGTGCATTACACAATTACATGTTTCCTCACGCCCTTGTTCTTTTTGCTCCCCACAGTTGTGCCCTTAATCTAGCAATAAATGACCAGGTATTGGTCATAAATTCAAAGAAGAAAACACTTTGCTTGTACAATGCAAATACTAATCACCCTTTCCCCAACAGTTTCAGATCAATGATTTGCTTTTCCTTGGATGCCCTTATGCTTTCTCTTTGATACTTGGGTGACCGCACCCAATTAAGGATAATCTCATGAACTATATGATGTCACACCCCTATGTCTGATGTGATGATATCATCAGGCTTCAGTAGATAACATCACATGGATTGATATAGCTGAACAGAGCAGGCTTCATGATGACATTTATTTAGATTAACAAGTAAACATTTTCACAAGGAGTGCCAAAAATACTGAGAAAGGGAAATACTGCACAAAAAAATACCATAAGTGTTTTTGGCACAATATATACTTTCTCTGTATTTATACTAACATATGCACACTCTCTTTCTCTCTCACACAGAGAGAATGCGAGGGGGACAGAGAGAGAGAAAGAGAGAGAGACTTAGATACCAGCAGTTGTACTGTATCATCTTATCCCCACCCATTACTATCTAAATAATAATAATGTCTGACAAGGATTCTTAATCAAAGACCCAAGGGAATGTAGAAGCTGATTTACCATTTGCTGTAGCCCAAGGGGGAGTAAAATGCATTACTTCACAGACCTGGCAGAGGACACAATGCACCATGCCAAGTTTGATCAGACTGTTTCAGTGGTTCAGCATTCTAGAAAACAGGCACGAAGGACTCAAAGTGATGTTGACTCAGCCACTTGCCTGCTGCCAGAGTACGTTAGCAATTTCTAAACACCTTCGATTTATTCCTAATGAAAATCCATTTAGACAAAGCCATTTCCATGCCCTGCTCACTTTCATTTGGCTTCTGGAGCCCAGGCAAGGTTGCTAAGTAGGATGCAGCTCTCTCTCTCTCTCTCTCTCTCTCTCTCTCTCTCTCTCTCTCTGACATCATAGGCCCACAGCATGGTCTTGTTTGTCTCTTCAGATAATTGCTGATGGAAAGGATCAGTTATGATGCTTAGGCACACCATTTTGGAAGTGGGGAGGGAATGGGGATTTCCCTAGAGGAGGAGAACACTAGAAGATTTTATTACAAAAGAGAGATTTTTGCAGGCATGTCCTAAATATTTTGATTCTTTTACTGCATCTAGGATTACTTGATGATAGACTGTAAAATGGGCCTGCAGGCTACAGGAATAGGATAAGGAGTTAAAGAGCGCTACCCAACCATACAAATAATTTACAGCTTACATTTCTAATTGACTCAGCTGCCAAGGCCATCTGCCTTAGTTCACAAGTCCAGTGACTTTTTAAAAAATATAAGACTGTTCTTGATCCTGATGTGGTCACATGTAACAACATATGGAATGCATGAGATGGTGATTCAGATTTGACTTTCCTTTCTGCATGGCTTCATATTCAGCCAATCAGACACCTGCCTATCAGAGACCAAAGTCAGACACCTCACATGTGAATGTGTATTGAAGTGCAGACATATCTCCTATCCACATATATGGCTGGCCCTAATCTGAACCTAATCTGATCCAGGTTCAAATCCCAGCTCAGCTGTGAAGCTTCCAGGGTGACCTTCAGCTGAACACTCTCTCTCAGTCACATCTACTTCATAGGGATGTTGTGAAGACCAAACAATAGGAGGCACAATGCACACCATCCTGAGCTCCTTGGAGGAAGAGTGATAAAAATGTGAAAAATAAATTATCCAGTACAAGAATCCAAGTGCAAATGATGCTTCTATACACTTATCTCCCTAAGTGGATTGAGTTAACCAACTATATATAACTGATAATTTTAAGAAAGGCCATCTGCAACAAAATAATACAGCAATGACAACTTGTTATTTTCTGGTATTTCCCCTCTTTGAAATGCATGACTAGATTTAAATGTGAATTATTTTGTAAATGCAGTACTTGTTTATCAGATGGTGGTTTGGGCCTTTCTCAGCACAACAAATCTGACCTAACAGTAAACAGAAAATTGGTAAGATGCTACCTAAAAATCCTAGAAATTTACATTATATATTTTTTGGGATCTTCAGTTTCAAAGACACAGATTTTAATAATATTAGTGCTACAGTGGTTCAGCTATCCTGGTGATTAGTAATTATATTATGAGAGACTGGCTGAATAATTCTGTTTTGTTGTTTTGATGTTAAAACTCACATATGTTACCAGTTCAGGCTGGAGAGCATTGTGGATACACTGACCCCCTCAATTTATCTCCAAAAACAAGGCAAACTCAGGTCTGCCAGGATCATGGCTAATAGTGATCAATAGATTTCTCCTCCTTAAATTTGTCTAATCCTCTTTTAAAGCTGTCTCAAGTCCATGGTCACCATCATGTCTTTGGACTATGAATTCCATATATGAGTTATATGTTTTGTTAACAAAGTACTTTCATTTCGACTGCGCGGAATCTCCTGCAAATCAATTTCACAGACTCTTCAGCGAGGAGAAACAATTCTCATTATTGACTTTCTACAGCCCATTTGTAACTTTATGACTCTTTGGGTGTAATCCTAACCTAAGCTTGTGCCGGTCTTCCTGTTCCTGTAGTGATGTAGGGAGGCAAGACGCATGCCTGTGCACTAGCCTAACTCTCCCCCCACCCCAGTAGCACAGAAGTAGTCACTTTTGTGACATTCTCAGGCCAGCATGGGATGTGTGTTGGGGCTTATGCTGGCCTAACCAGAGGTAAGACCCATTGACTACAATGGGAGTAAGACCCATTGACTACAATGGGGCTTACTTTTGAGTAGACATGGTTAGGATTGTGATCTTAATCACATAAACACTTTTGGCTGTTTTTCATAGTCCTTGGTAGGAAATGCCATTATATTTCAATTTTCTTCTTTCTATTTCACCTTCACCCAGCTCCTTCTGCTTTGTTGAATTGATATGACTGTTTCAGCTTGAAAATAGGGCCCATGGGGTGTTCTGTTAGGTCCATTAGACATGAACTTCATAAATCAGAACAATGATCTCATATGATAGCAAACCACTGTAGAGGACTTGAAATAGAGAAATAAACGCTGGACTTAGTACATTACAAATGAAAGCTCACAAACTACTACATGCAATTTTTTATGCTTACCTTCATCGACCTTGTTGCCCAAATTTGTTTTTCAGTGTATCTCTTTCTACTTAACTGAGTGAATGTGCCCACACAGAGCTCCATCGAGCACTTTCGCATCTCACAGATTGATTAATCCTGCTAAAAGCAGAAGAGCTAATTTCTTTCCCCCTCCTGTGGCTATTCAGCAACAGGAGTGAAATAACAAGACCAAATTTAGCAAAACTTTAGCTCAAGCTGGGTTTTGAAACAATGTCTCCAGTAGGGAAATTGCTGTTCATCATTATTCCACCTCATAAGCCTTCATGGGAAATCAAACATGTGAATGTTCTTTTTCAAAAAATAAATATAAGTTTGAAAGGCAAGAAAAAAAATTCCAGGAAGGCAAACAGCAAGGTGATTTAAAGTTCCAGAAGAAAATACCTATCTAATGTTGAACATCTCCTCTAGAGTAAGGGAGTAAATCCCACATAACATAATGTAAGGCACGGGGTTGGCCTTCAAGACTTACATGCACTAACTAGAGAGTAATGTGGTTATGTTTCTTTGTTTTGTTCCCACTGCCTGGAATGGCTACAATGGGGGAGAGGAAAGGGTTAACTGCATGCAGTGGTGAGCAGGGTGACCAGATGCTAAACCCAAAATTCCTGAACCCCAAGGCCAAAATTCCTAATCCCAGGTCAAAATTCCTACCCGCTTTAAAAAATTGCTAAAAAATGTATTTTTTTGGTTTTGTTTTTTGGTTTTTTGACCATAACTTTTGATAGGAAGGAGATATCTCCAAACTGATTTTTGCATTGGATTCTGCTCTTCAGTACAAATCCAACGACATATGGCATGATGGGGTATTGTGCACTATCGCAAAGTTTCAAAACGAAGCCAAAATGTCGAACAATGAAGCCAAAATGTAGGACACCTGGACAGGAGGCTAAAAATCCCGGCAAATCCGGGTTTTTCCAGTCATATGGTCACCCTGGGTGAGGCTCCCTGAAGGACTTAGAGTGCAATCCTAACCCAGGCTGGTACAAGTCATCATCTTCCTGTTCCCGTGGTGATGTAGGGAGGCAAGCGCATGTCTGTGCCCTGGACAAACCCTCATCCAGGAGTGGTGTAGCAGTGCCTTACAGCACTTTTGTGACACTCCCATGTCATACCAGGGTTTAGGCCGGTCAAACTGCAGATTAGGATTGCATCCTTTGTGCTTTGAAATTCCTCTAGCTATGCTACTTCTCTCAACAACCCTATTTCCTTGGACAGCTGTAACTTTCCAGGAGGTAGGTCTCTCTCTCTCTCTCTCTCTCTCTCTCTCTCTCTCTCTCTCTCTCTGTGTGTGTGTGTGTGTGTGTGTGTATGTGAGGGGCAGAGAGAGCACATAAAATTTTTAAAAACTACATGAATTCTTTTTACATTTTTACATGATTTTCATTTTTTTATAATCAAATTTTCAGTACCATAATTCTTGATCATTATTGTTACTCACTGATAGTTTCCCCCTTAAATATTAGCAGACTTGCTTATTTATGGGTAGCTGAGGAGAGTCTGAATTACTCTGAGAAGATTAAAATCTTTAATTTTTCATTATTTCCAGCTTTCTCTATAGAACAAAGTAGGCTTTACCTGTTGAATATGAGGCTTACATGGGCTGAAGTGCACTTAGGCAGCGGAGAATTCTAAAGGGATTACTGCAGCATTTTACATAAAATGGGAAATAAAAACAGACTCAAGCAATGCATGATCATAAACGCATTCCTGCTGTGATCAAGAGCCCCGTTCCCATTGCTTTTCTAAGGCTGGAGCAGGAAAGACTGTCAAAGGGCAACCGTACTTGTAAGGATTTAGACTTGTCTAATTTGGAATGAAATGGGGAATGAGGACTTTGTATTTCTTCTATTATCACCCAGTGCTTCAATCCTCGGTCTCACCAGTTCATAGGTGAGAAATTTGCACAATAACTTTAATGCGATTGCAAAGGTTGCACAACTTTCTGAAGGCTGCAGAGTGGACAACTATTCACTGGAGGGAGAAGCAAATTTTGTTTTGTTGTGGTTTAAACCAGTGGTTAAAACTAGTTGTTATCTGGAAATATAAAGCTGGTGAAAGAGAAGTTCAGCCGTCTAGGCTAACATCTATTTATCTGTTAATGTGGAAGGAAAGATGATCAGACCATTGGTACATCTAGGTCAGCTTTTTTACTAGGGCTAGTAAAAGCTCTGCATTTTAGGCAGAGGACTTTACCTGTGCACCCCCTAATAAGCACAAGAGATACCAGTAGGTTGTTAGGAATATAAGTTGGGCCCATCACTTAAAGCTTATCACTTAAAGCTTATCACAGGGTATGTGCAGTGGACCACAATTTGCAACTTCTTCACTTTTAGTGTCAGCATGTAACCCAGAAGAGAGAGCAAATCACCACCTCCTAGCTGGAGCTTGGCCACAAACATCAGTGGGTGTCGAGAGCCTGTCAGAGCAGATGCTCCGCTCTGGAGTGGGAAGGGGAAGTTAGAATGGAATGGTGTGGAGGAATAGAGAGACATACCCTACAATCAAGAGTACCTACGGGAGCACGTAAGAAACATTGACGTTGACATAGTTATAGCACCACCTAGTGAAAACCTATGGGAAATTGATATTGCAATCCAGAGTAAATTGTTCTTAAGTCGGAGCAAGGACTCCCCATAGTTACTCTGGATTGTACCCATAGTGGGGAGTGGGTGGATCAGGCCCAAGACAAGGGAGGAGGATTGATGGCAGTGCCTGCCAAATCCAAACCTCTTCCTGGGCCTAATCTGCCTGCCCTGCATGGATCAACATAGATTGCACCAGGGATAACTGATGCAGGTCCATGTTGACCTATAGTACCTGTCAGAACTTACCCCAAGGTAAGGGGAAAATTATTTCCATCTGTCAAAATACTCCTGCAGGATGCAGGGAAGCCACACCAGCATTGCTGCATTACTGCATGGGGGCCTCAGTATGATTCGGCTGTAAGGCAGCCAGTAAAATACCCTTTATAATAACCAAAGAGGTTCAGGAAGACATGAACCAATAAAGTTCCTAGAACATCCTTACCTTATGAGATGGTGAAGTTGGTTACAGAATACTTCTCATACATAAAAGCAGTGGCAGGCTGGTATTCCTACCCTTATCTAGTGTTACTGACAGAGATTGCACCTTGGACTTTTTGCATGGAAACAGGCAATCTCCCACTGAACAACACTCACCTCCTATGGGGAAGAAATACTTTGGATATAAAGACTTTCAGGTTCTAGTTCAGGGACATGCAATGGATGGAGAGGCAGATGTGACATAGACTTTCAACCACAGTCCTTTGGAAAGAAACATTACCTGTGAGATGCCCAAACACTCACAACCCATGCACTTTATACTTGTTTTGTGAGAGCTTCAGAGTCTCACAGGTGGTGGTGTTTTTCAAAGGACTCTTCCTCATCTCCCTCTCCACCCACAGCATGTCCCTGTTCCAATCAGCATATTGGGCTTGGACCTTGGAAATTCAAATTAATTTTAAAAATTCAATCATGATGGGCAAGTGAGCATCTTATCCATGTATGTTTATTTTCCCCTTCCTTTTGAAGGGACCAATGCACATTACAAAGTATAGCAAAGACAGACATAGACAAGCAACTGATAAATAGTTACTGAGTGCATCTACAGGAGAATTAAGTGTCCAATGAAAGCAGCTAGTTAATAATTACAATTAAAACTACAGCCAAACAGTAATTAAAATTAAAATGTAGCTGACTCAACCTAGCTCACCTTCAAGACTAGCAAAAACTGCTGCTCAGCATTAAAAGAATCCCCAGACTAAGGGCCAAGTACTCTATACATTCCAGATGAAATAGGAATGTCTTCTTCTCCCTGTAATTTTGAATACAATACTTGAACTTGGGTGAGATTTCTGCAAGTTGGGACAGAGACCCAAAACAGTGTCATCCTGAGAAAGAAGCCAACAACCCTGTAGCTCTTATGTTGGAAGCAGAGAGCACTGGAGAAGTTTCACTCTGAATTTGTTAGAAGGTTCATAGGAGAGATGATGTTCTCTCAGCTACAGTATTAGTTGTTTGCCTTTACAGATACACTATAACTAGCAAATTGATAAACCCGCAAGCATACTGGCAACCAGTGCAGCTATAGTATTTGACTTATATGTGTCTGGGATTTTCAGTGTTTGTTTTTGGGCATTTTTGGGGAGCAGGGGGGAGGAGGAGCTGTAATGAAAGAAGTTGCCATTACTGCAGGCACAGCATCCAC
Source organism: Cryptoblepharus egeriae (assembly GCA_030015325.1). Taxonomy (NCBI): domain Eukaryota; kingdom Metazoa; phylum Chordata; class Lepidosauria; order Squamata; family Scincidae; genus Cryptoblepharus; species Cryptoblepharus egeriae. The sequence goes on from JAREYC010000004.1 coordinate 8,426,066, forward strand.
TTAATAGGATGATATAGTGCTAGGATCCAGAGAGGAACATAGCCAGTACATCTGCTCTGGTTGATGAAATGTTCTCCTTGCCACAGCAAAGTCCAGAAAAGATGTTTCCAAGTGACCTTCTAGATTCCCAGATTCCTTCAAGAGAAATACTCTCCCAACCCCAAGAACAAGCAATTTTGCTTCATTCAAATCGCGGAGACCATCCACCTTAGAAGCTCAGTGTTTTGGCAGGGGTCTTTTCTAGACAATGCAGGGACCTTCTGCATACAGGTATGCTATCATAAACCCATCCACTAATGTATACTTTACTAATGCAGTATAGTAAACTTTACTAATGTACAGGCAGTGCAATCCTAACTTGCATTGTAACAGTTAGCCAAATAAAATTTCAGGGCTGCTGCCATTTTACCCGAAACTGCAGATATCTATCTATCTACAGTATTTATATACTGCTTTTCAACTGACAAGTTCACAAAGCGGTTTACAAAGAAAATGGAAAAATAAATAGCTAATTAAAAGCTAATGGGTTCCTGTCCCAAAAGGGCTCACAATCTAAAATGCAAAAAAGAACACCAGCAGAAGCCACTTGAACAGACACTGCTGGGGTGTGTAGGGCCAGTTACTCTCCCCCTGCTAAATAAAAGAGGAGCACCCACTTGAAAGAGTGCCTCTTGCTCAGTTAGCAGGGGTCATGCGTAAATGCCAGCACCCAACCCTCCAGCAGCAAGGGAAGCTTCTGAGGTGTCCAACCATGGCCTCTGCTAGGCTCAGACTGAGCTTGGCAGCTTAAAAAATTTACTTTTGGTTTTGCAGAGTACTGGATGATGTTTTTAATGTCTTATAAGGCACCAGGAGGCCCAGGGATGGATGTCTACAGACCCTGCTGGGCTCAGAGGGCCCTCTGGAGGTAAGGGGGGTGAGCTTCCCACACCTCAAAAGTGTGTGTGTGCGTGTGGGGGGAAGATACCCTGGAAATAATCCATGGATAACTGAATCAGTGGATACTGAATCCATGGATATGGAGAGCCCCACACACATGTATTTTGTGGCTGAGCAGTCTTAATATCACAGAGAAGTGGGCAGAGTGTATCTAAGCAGATTGTCTCTGGCCAGAAGATGTACATGAGTTATGATGGCAGACTGGGAAAGATGATGGGCATGGCAGGTGGAGGAAAAGTACAAATTATGAAGAGAAAAAACAACTGAGATTTTCACATGGTTTTTAAAGAAGCAGCCAACATTTTGATGCAAGTAAGTTTCTAATGTAGTTTGGCTGCACAGCAGAAAGAAGAAATAATGATCCAATATGATGTACCTATTGAGTGCTGGAATATAAATTATTCTACAGTTTAGATGGTGTCATCAGCAGAAGAATGTTTTTGTGGTGAAGAATTGTAGCGAGAACTATTTAAAAGAGGACAGTTCTTGTGAGGTTGTCTCATATCAAGCCTGAGAGAATAAGCTTCCAATTGCTAAGCAATACAGCTATTAAAGCTCAATCAATATTTACATGAAGAAGTATCACAGGGAGATTTACACAGCCTGGGAATAGGAATCTCTCTGTTCAGGACTTTTCTGTTCAATTGTGAATGCCCTGAAAGGGAGAGATCACAAAGAAGAATTTGATCATTGCTTTCCAATATAAAATATGGCAGATGAATTCTGATCTATCTACTGGCATTGTAAATCACAGAAAACTTTATTTCCAACTCTGTTTGCTTTGTGGTTTCACTATTGACAACAGCAGAGATCAGCCTGCATTATAGTTTCTCTGCAAGAGATCTTTTCATACAGGTTCCCCCTGCCCCCAGCTCACAGAGTTTGGAAAAGGAGAAAGTATGCCATTATACTGGATATCCTGAGACTGATCTTTATGCTAATACCCATTAGTTCTTTCACAAGAAGGCTGTGGAGAACAGCACATAATTGTTATTGTCACTTGCAAAATAACAGGATACTCTTCTTCAGGGTACTATTGTAAAACTATTTGCAACCCATCGTATGCTAGCAAGATTTTCTGTACCATCCAAATTATAACGTACAGATGCCAGGTGCTCAAAACTTCCTGCAAGGTTCTTCCTGCAGGGTTCATCGACAACTTCTTTTTCCATACATGTGTATTGTATTATGAGCTAGTATAGATAGCTCTTTCCTTTTTTTTCTTTCTCCCTCCTAGTCAATATTTAGAATATGAACTACTTAAATCAGGAACCTTTATTTCTATCCCACACTATACAAAAAAGGTCCCAAGTCCATTCACAATTGTGAGAAGAGAAATAATATTGAACTGCAGTAAATAGAGGTCCTAAGAACAACCAGCAAGTTTAAAGCAAGATAAAGAATTCAAAATGAAAACTTCAAATACCATTAAAAATGAAGTATTTTTCTGAACCAATGGTGATAGTGGGGAGGGGGGAGCAAAATTTTAAAATATTTATAATATTTATAAATTATTAATTTATTAATATTTATATGTCATTTGTTGTGCATGTTCATGCAGTATGCAGAGAAACAAACCCTGTTGCAATATCTCTATTCTATTAAAATTTATAGACAAGAAATCAGTAGCGCCTGGGCAATGGACCATCATCACTCCCACCATCTGGAGTGTCGCACCGCACATTGCATGGGAGGAGGTCCATCATGAGGGTGATATGCTGACCATAGGTTTTGCAAACCCAATTGACTCCATTGAGAAGAAATTGGGTATTTGGCAAGCAGTAGATAAAAGGATAAACTCCCCTGTCACCTAAAAGATAGCAGAGCTGGTGTCTGGCAGACGTAACTAGGGAGCAGTGGTGGGCCCAGACCAGTTTGGGCTGGATCACCCAAACTGCTTCCTGTTTCTGGCTGCCCGCTACCGATCTGGTAGCTATAGGGGAGCCAGAAAACTGGCTGCACCAGTTCGGCAGCTGGCCCACCACTGCACTGCGCATGCGCCAACCAAAGAAAGTTGACGCATGCGCAGTGCGTCTCCTCAAGCTGGTCAACCAGCTTGAGGAGACGCGGCACTGCACATCCGCTAACCTTGGCGGATGCGCAGTGCATCTCCTCCAGCTGGTCTGGAGGAGACACACTGCGCCTGTGCCAAGGTTGGTGCAGGCGCAGTGCGCCAGGGTTAGGGCCCACCCCTTGCCCCGCCCCTGGCCCTCCATGGTCCCGCCCCTGACCCCACCCTGGCCCTCCCCAGCCCTGCCCTGACCCTCCCCACCCCTGACCCTGGCCCCACCCCTGACCCCAGCCTGGCCCGCCCACTTCCGGCAAGCCAGTTGTTGGGCCAGGCCAGGCCCACCACTGCTCAGGAGAGAGTTTTATAATGCAGATGTCATTGTAAAAGGAATAAGAACTTCAGTAGCTCCCTTCCTAAATTAGAAGGAGAGGATCACCCAGAGAAATCATCGAAGAAATTTTCTTTTGCATATTTTAAGAATATAGGAATATAAGAAGAGCCTGCATTGGATCAGGCAAAAGACCCATATAATCCAGCTTCCTGTAACTCACATCTAGTTCAGCCTCCTGTAGCTCACCAGATGCCTCAGAGAGCACATAAGACACCTGCATCCAAGTGCTGTCCCCTGCATCTGGCAGTTTGAGATTCTGCATCTGACATCTGTATCTGACATATTGCTCAGATGTCTGACAGAGATGTCTGATAGAACAGTCCCGAGAAGCAGTGGAGCAGGCAGCCTGACATGCCTGCAGTGCATTCAGCATGAGTTTGGGCTGCTGCTGCATTATCACAGGGCAAGGGAAAACTTTTGGGGTTTTACCAGGGCTGGAGCATCCCCAATTGATCTACTTGGTTCTGCACCTCTGGAATAGATGCAAGCAGTCAAAGGCTGCTGTGAGCCACTCAAAGATCTTGGTTGCAATCTGGCATATTGTTAGATTGCATCTCTGCCTTTCACTTCCCACCTGGTCTCCCCTGGCACCACCTTCCATTTTCCCTTTCCCCAGAGTTTGGTAAATTTTAGAGCATCACTGCACCACCTCTCTGAGTATGCACATTCCTGATGTTCTGTCTTAGAAAGTGGCTGGAGCATATGAAACTTCTAACTTGGCAGCCTGGGGACCTGGCAACCTCCCCCACCCCAAGATTCCAATGTCATTGGGCAGAATTTCTCCAACATTCAGGATAGAATTCCTCCTACTTGATATCCTTTTAATCAAATGTGCTTAGGATAGTAGCTGCATATAAAACATGTGCTCTGACACATATACACTGACCTTCTCACACACAGTCTCTGATCTTCTGCATCTAAAGCATGTGCTCCAACAGTTAAACAAGCCTGCTTTGTAGTATAACTATTTTCTAGATTCTGGACTATTTAGGATAGCAACTTATCTAGGACTATGTGTCTCAACCTTTCAATTTGTGTCTGGGTGTTGCTAGTAAGTATTTCCATCATTACTCAAAAGTCATCCCAACCCAATCAGATTAGATTGCCCAGTCTAGGCTGTTTATTTTGTTGTGTTGAGATATAGCAATTGATTATTTTTTTAAATAGAGATTAAAGACATTGTTGTCATTTTTAATGACTGACTACTAGTACTTTATGAAAAAAAAAGTATTTGGGCATTGGCATAGTCTTTCAACCATGAGAAACTTAAGTGGTGTTTAATGGCTAACTTATTACAAAGCTGGAATTCTCTAAACTTGAATTCACGCTGTGGAGGAGGAGGAGCTCCTTTACCCATCATAAAGGCGCACCTTACAGCCAGAAGGACGCAGCAAAAAAGCAATCAGCGCTTTTCAGAACTGGAGATGGCTCCATTGTGGCTGTGCATTCAAGAAGGGACTCAAGATGCAAAGCTGTGGCATGCCAAAAATTTCAAGCAGTACAGTTGGCTGAAATGATTGGAGAGCCCTACTGAATAACCAGAACATCAACACTTAATGGATTAATTTTCACTAATACTATTTTTTGAAGCAGCAGCTTCCACGGGAACAAAGCACAAACAGTTGGGGGAACACAAGTGAGCCCAACAGGATCGAAACTGGGTGAATATTTGCTCAATCTTGTGTTTTTCAAGCTATATAATCTGCCACGCTGAAATACTGTTTTGCATCTTGAAAATTAATACTGGAGACTTTTGGAGCCACCCTGCTGTTCACAGTTTGCAGTTTTGATCTTCCAAATGCCACACTCCATCTTTCCACCACTTGGCAACATCTTGTCCGTGGGACAGCATGGCCCTTTAGTGAGTCAGTCTTTGTACATTGTTGAAGCAACACAAGCGAGGATCATCTGTGCAATGCAAGGTCATTGAGAAGCCACTGAAGCTGCTCTGATGGCCTTAAATGATACAGGCATATTAAATTAGTTTTAAAATACAGTAAGTTGAAGGTATATGGCCTGAATTTCAGTTATCACAATCCACCCTCCTCTAAACAGGAAGACATTTCCAAGGCCAGCTTGACAGGGTCACAGTCCAATCCTCCGTAGCACAGTCTGGTAAGATATGTGCAGCACCAGTGCTAGATATAGCAAAAATCTTCATGATAACCTAGCAGTTGCCAGTGCTAGGTTATACTCACACTGACTACTGTGCATCAGAAGGAGAAGTGGTGTGTGTCAGATCAAGTAGGACCCATACTGAGCAGAGTGATGAATGAAGAAGGGATGGGAGGAAAGGGAGTGTAATAGGGCAGGGGGGAGAGGTGATGGGAAGTGAATAGATTGCGCCTGGGAGAGACGCAGGATTAGTGGCACCTGTGTATGCCATTTCCTATCCCCCCTCTCAGATCCACTGAGGCAACAATTCAACTCCAGCAGGATCAAGTAGACACATTGTTCAGGTTGGGGCTTACCTCTGACAAATGCCCCCTTACCCTGAGAAGATCTCCACCCTTTCAACTTATCCCATATGATGCACGATGGATCCCTGGTCTTACTGATTGGTGTGGGGGGAGGGGTGGGTTGGATAGGTTTGTGCTATCAGTTTCCTTATAGGAAGAGAGTTTTGGCATCCTAAAGAGTTTCTGCAAGATCTGTTTAGTTACAAACTAGCAAAAGTGTATCCACATTGCAGGAGTGAAATTCCCCATACAACATTCCCCCCACTACACATCAACCGCCCACACACATCAACCCCCCATGTGCATCCACCCCATGCGCAACATCCCTCATGTTCATGCACCCATGCGCGTCGTCCTCCCTATGCATATTAGACTCCATGCGTATCAACCCCCATGCGCTTCAACCACCCATGTGTATCAGTCCACCATACGCATCAGTCTCCCATGCGCTTCATTCCCCATGCACTTTAACCCCCCATGTGCATCAACCCTCCATGTACGTCAACATCCCTCCATGCACATCATCTCTCCATGTGCATTGCCCCCATGTGCATCAGTCCCCTATGTGCAAAAATCCTCCATGCGCAACATCCCTCATGCGCATCATCCCCCCATGCACAACACCCCCATGCGCAACAGCCCTCCCATGTGCAGCATCCTCCCCAGTGCAGCCCCTCCCTCTGAACAACATCCCCCCAGTGCACCAGGCACCGAGCACCAAATTGGCTGGATGTTGGTCAGTTTTCCATATTAAGTATAGGACAAAAACACATTGCACCCCTTTTCAGCCCCTTAAGGGTTAAATTTCTCCACATCAGTTCTTGGTGGGTGTTCATGTGAGATAAGGAACACCCTCCCCGAATTTCATGCTTCTACGTCCAGGAGTTGGGGCAGAGTATCCTTCAGTCACCAATTCTTCAATGCGATGCAAAGGGAGGGAGTATATGGATGCAAAGTATAGGGAGGAAAACGTGTTGTGCCCCATTTCACCCCCTTCCAGTTGGAATTTCTGAAAACTGGTTCTTAGTAACTCCTTCCATCACTGAAGGAACACCCACACCAAATTTCACGCTTCTAGGCCCAGCGGTTTTGGCTGGGCATTGATGAGTGAGTGAGTCAGTGAGTTAGTCAATGACTTTTCTCTTTTATATATATAGATCAATCAGTGACCATGGGGAGGCAGAATGTTATTACAGAGTTTGGGCAAACTTGCTTAGAGTAGAATGACCCAACGTGGTTAGGGTAGACTCAAGACTCACTATTCTTGGCCATTTTCTCCTTTAATCTGGTCCTTTTCTCAAAGGCTAAAAGATGATTTAGTAACAACATCTCCCTAAATGAAGAGTGCATTGAATGTGACAAATCTTGACTGGCAGGGGTTATTTTCTTTAGACATTAAATGCCAGGCACCATCCAACTGAATCATTCTATTATCCACCAAAACAAAAGCTTTTGGCGAGACCTTTCCAGCAATAATTAATTAATGGTTACAAAATGCAAGACGTTCTTGAGAAGCCTTAAAGGTCTTTAGTCATCCTTGTTTCTTACAGCCTCACTGATGCAGAAGGCTGCTTCTTTTTTAATGCTTGGAATTGACATATTATGGAGCCATCGTCTGAGTCAGTCCCCAGACATTTCTACAAGACATTACTCAGTATTACAAAAACGGACAGAGCAAACCTATGGGATCAACAGCCAAGAGACCCATGAAGACTGAACGTGTAGCCATTCTGCAGCCATTCAGAATATTGCATCATATGCAGAATATTACATCATATGCATTGACATTTATTCAAAATAAGAATAAAAAGTTACAACATGATAAACCGCAATTGCTTATGACTTAACACTCCACACTTGTAAAAAATGTATCAGTGCTATAAAATTGAAGCATTTCTCAAATTGGCACCAGGATAGAGTGATGCTTTTATTAGGACCAAGCAAGAAATCACAATTTCTCAGATAGTGAACTTTCAAGTCCTCCTACACTTTTAATCAGGCTAGGTGGTGATCAGAAGGGTGAGATAAAGGAGCAATGGCATAGGTGGAGGGTGTCAAAGCACTACATTTTTCAGAGAATCTTACTGCAACATACAAGAGGTCACTTCTCTTCTGTGAAGCCAATCCACTCAATGGGAACAGAGGCAATTGCCTGCATACACTTCCATTTTTGCCCTCTTGCCCAGAATGACTCAGGAAGCAGAGAGATCGCTCACACATGGTGGCAAAGCTCCCTGCAGAACTTAGCACTTTGCACCTTGCTACACCACCAATTTCAAACATCATCTTTCCTCAGGTCGACATAGTAAGCAGTATACATTTAGGATCTGGGGAAAAACGTGCCTGAATTCCTTGAATGTATAGAGCCTCCTTTAAGCTGTATCCCTTCCAATACAAACCGGCAAGCAGACAGGCCTTTGTTGCTCTCTGAAGTGCATTAAACCTCTGACACTTTCTCAACCCATATCAGTTTCGTGGAAAACATGATTGGATAAGGGATCCTTGGCCACGTCCTATTCTGGTCACTTTAGTATGGCAACACTTTGCATTCTTTGTGACATAATCAATCTGAGTTATTGACCTCAGAACATTTATTGGTTTCTGATATGTTCAATTGGCAGATCAATGTTTGAATTGTAAGTACAGGTTGAACTTTGGCATCTGCAAGGTTTGGTTCCAGGAATCTCCGTGGATACCCATTTCTGCATTATATAAAAACAATTATGTACTATGGTAACTAATGAACCAATTACCGGTAGTTAGGATTCATAAATCAGGGAGGAAATAAGGGTGAAATCCTAACCAGTTTTGGCCATCATAACTTCCTGTGGTAGTGTGGGGAAATTTTGCTCATGGAAATGAAAGGGTGCAAAAGGTAGGACACAAAAGAGGTTTTGCAGTGGTTTGGAGACATAAAAAGGAAGGCTAACATTCTACCTGAAACATATGAGCAAATGACCAATTTGTACAGAAAAGGAATTAGCTATCAATTTGAAACATGCATGTACCAGCTTGCTGGATGATAGTAGGCACAGCAGGCTATGGTTCGCACATTCAAGTGTAGGCTTGGGGCAAGAGCAGGGTTGTTTGCCTCTCCTACAAAGGTTGATGACAGAGTCAAGGGCTGATATGTACAAAACTGTGTGTATTAAACAAACAATACATGTTGCCTTTCACCGCTTTCCCTCAGTGGCAGCACAATAAGTACAAGTGGAAGAAGCTCTCAAATACTTTGCCTCATATGCACCTCTTCATAGATGGTTCTTTACCTCAAAGGCATCCTGCTGAGGTTCCAGTTCTGCAGCCGTTTCACAGTAGTTGTTCCATATCCTGAGGTTGAGAGGCAAGGGTTGAAGCTCATGTGGCCAAGAACTCAGATTTTTGGTCAACAGTGCCATTCTTACTCAGGCCTTATTATGGACTCCATGGGTCTACTCATCACTATACCTGCTCCTGAGGTGATATAGCTCTGAGGAGCTGGAAGAGGGAATTTCTGCCTTGGAAACAGGCTCTGGAAATAACATAACAGTTCTGCCCTAGGCAATGCTAAACATGCCCTCAACATGCCTCTCCTGAGCTGCCCCAGTTAGGGCTGAGCAGGTCCACCTCTCTTGGGGCACCCTATGTTGCCTTGCTTTGCCCCAAGCCTTTTCCAGAGTAACGAGGGTGGAACATCTTGCAGTTGCTCCACCCTAGTGATTGAGAGGGCAACACAAGTGCTACTCTGGATTGGGCTTCCAGTCCTTTGTTAAGGACAGACTGAGAAGATTCCAATATCCCTACAAAGGTCCTGATCCAATAAACACAACCTCTACAAATCAACTCAGAAGGAAGTCCCTGATAATTGCATTGAGCTCTATAGAAAGCAGAACTGAGCTACACAGCTATGCAATGGCATACCTAATGATCATGTAGCCCAGTGCAAAGCTCAAAATGTTGCCCTGGAAGTGAGGTCATCCCTGGGTATTTTTAAAAAATTGGAGAAAGACCTGCCTCCACCTCCTTAGCAGTTCACCACCACACTGAAATCAGTAGGACATGTGGGGGTTGTGGCCTGCACCGGGTGATAAACCCGGGGGGAGGGGTGGTGGCGGTGTGCAGTGACATCCCAAAAAAGCAACTTCATGTTGGTGCACACTACCCGTCAGGCCATATGTTGTTGGATTCATCTTGGAGAGCAGAGTCCAATACTGCAATCTGTTTCGAGATAGCACCTTCCTAGCCAAAGTTATTGCCAAAAAATGAAAAAGCCCCCCAAGTCCTAAAATTTGCATATTGCTGCTTTACTTGCAAGTAGGTGAATGTGCCATAGTCTGCTGGAAAGGGGAGGCTGAGAGGAAGCCTAGGATATTGGAAGGATCCTGATCAGTGATGGGCTTCAAAGAAATTAAGAACCGGTTCTCTGTCCATCTGGCAGCCACTTTTAAATGGCTATTTTTAAACTTTATATGTACTATCTCTTGTTAAGAACCGGTTCTATAGAGTAGGTGCGAACCTGCTGGTGCCCACCACTGATCCTGATCCAAAGAAAGCAGTCCCCAAAATTACCCCAGGAGGAAGTTCCCTCCTATAAAGCTCCCTTTTGCATTGTTTACTTGCAAGTAACCAGACATACATGCGGAAGGCTGGTGTGGAAGGTGCAAAGGGTCGTAGTCCAGTCCAGGGGGTGCAAGGTTTCCAGAATGGTCCAGAAGGCAGCTCCCGCACCAAACACTGAAACTGGCTCAGCAGGTAAAGGGAGTTTAAAAAAAATATTTGTAAAGCCTTTGTAAATAATTTTAAATTTAATACAAATCATTAAAAAGTGCAATCCTAACCATGTCTCCTCAACATAAGCCCCATTGTGTTCAGTGGGTCTACATTTTGGGGGTGTCATGTCCTCATTTTGGTTATGACATATGGTTAATCAGTCTATTGCCTACTTGGAATTAATAAATTTAGTCTCTCAGGTATCTCAGACTGCAATCTGCCCTTCTTATACAGGAGTGAGCCCCACTGATTATAGTAGGGCTTACATTAGAGTAGACATGTGAAGCTAGGGCTGCAATCCTAACCATACCTACTCAGAAGTAAGCGCCATTGTGTTCAATGGGTCTTACTCCCAGGAAAATGTGTTTAGGATTGCAACCTTTCCATTGCCCCCCCTTTCATAGTAGTGAGCCCCATTGACTGTAATAGGCTCATTTCAGAGTAGACATTCATAGGCTGGTCTGTGAGGAGAGGCTGAGCTGGCGCTAGCAGAGCGCTTAAATCAGCCATATCCCAGTTAATACTATTCTTCACTTGTTTATCAAGACATTGCTTGTATATCAAGTTAAAATTTATTAGAAACTAGCGAAAAGCATACCCGCGTTGCAGGAGTAAAATTCCCAAATACTCCATCCCCCACTGCGCATCAATCCCTCATGCACATCAGTCCCTTCATGCGCATCCACATCCCTGTGCAACATCCCCATGTTCATCCACTGCATTTTGCGCATCAAACCCCCATGTGCAACATCCCCCATGCACAACATCCCCCTATGTGCATCAACCCCCCATGCACATCAACCCAACATGCGCAACAACCCCATGCACATCAAATCTCCATGTGCATCAAATCCACGTATGCAACATCCCCCATGTGCAACATCCCCCATGCACATCAACCCCCATGCGCAACATCCCCATGGCATCAACCCCCCATGCACATCAGTCCCCCATGCGCATCAACCCCCATGCGCATCATACCTTATGTGCACCATCCCTCCATGCACAACATCCCCCCATGTGCAACAACCCCCCATGTGCAACAACCCCCATGCGCATCATCTCCCAATGCACATCTATCTATCTATCTATCTATCTATCTATCTATCTATCTATCTATCTATCTATCTATCTATCTATCTATCTATCTATGGTATTTATATACCGCTTTTCAACCGAAAAGTTCACAAAGTGGTTTACAAGAAAATGAAAAAATTAATAGCTAATTAATAGCTAATGGGTCCCTGTCCCCATAGGGCTCACAATCTAAAGTGCAAAAAGAACACCAGCAGAAGCCACTAGAACAGACATTGCTGGGGTGTGGAGGGCCAGTTACTCTCCCGCTGCTAAATAAAAGAGGAACACCCACTTGAAAGAGTGTCTCTTGCCCAGTAAGCAGGGGCATCAATCCCCCGTGTGCATAAGTACCCCATGCACATCATTTCCCAATGTGCAACAGCCCCCATGTGTGTCAGTCCCCCATGAGCATCAATCTCCCATGTGCATCAACTCCCCATGCACATCATCCCCCAATGTGCAACACCCCCCATGCGCACCCCCACATGCACAACCCTCCATGCGCAGAATCCTCCTCAGTGCAATCCTTCCCCCCAAACAACACCCCACCCCCCAGTGCACCAGGCACCGAGCACCAAATTGGCTGGATGTTGGTCAGTTTTCCATGTTAAGTGTAGGACAAAAACATGTTGCATCCCTTTTCAGCCCCTTAAGGGTAAAATTTCTCCAGATGGTTCTTGGTAGGTGTTCATGTGACAGACAGAAGGAACTCCCTCCCAGAATTTCATGCTTCTAGGTCCGGGGGTTGGGGTGGAATGTTGATGAGTCATCAATTTTTCAATGCAAAGTATAGGGAGGAAAACGCGTTGCACCCCATTTCACCCCCTTCCGGTTGGAGTTTCTGAAAACCAGTTCTTAGTGCACCCCTCCGTCATGAAAGGAACACCCACCCCAAATTTCACGCTTCTAGGCCCAATGGTCTTGGCAGGGCGGTGGTGAGTGAGTGAGTGACTTTTCTCTTTTATATATATATATAGATGTTTGCTTGTCTTACAAAACACTCTCAATCCAAGTTACTCTCAATCCAAGGTTTTACTGTAAGTGTATTAATTAATACTGATAATAATTAATTAAATAATTTTTGTTTTGGGGGATGTCAAAAGATTTTTGGACCCCTACTTTCAAGTAACCTAGGTACACCACTGTTTGAAAGAGCCCCAATATGTACAATATGGTTCTATCCATGATCAAGAATACTATTTCAGATATTATCATTATTGCTTAGAGAGGTTAGGAAGGCCATCCCTCCCGGGTCCCTGCATGAGTCCTTGACTGAATAGGGCTCTTGTTTAGTTCCTCATTCTGTACGCACAGACGTCCACATTTGTAAGGCCTTCTTCTAGCTTGGTGGCAGTGACATGGCAGGAGGGGTGCAAAACACGAAGTTTTGCACAATGTCTCACCACAGCTTGCAATTGGTCCCTCCCCCTCCCCTTTGGCGCCATCTTGCTCTCATGGCCAGAATGGTTCTAAACAGAAGTATGGCAGATTGTGCGCCGCGACACGACACCATGTAAAACCTGGTGTTTTCCACCCGCTATGCGCTGCTTGGTGGGAACCATTTCTTTGCAATTTCAGGCAAGTATAAAAGGTCACAGAGGCAGTGGGTGTGAATAACTCATCTCCCTTGCCATATTTGCATCTTCTATTTATCAGAGGAAGGAAACCAGCTGATTCCAGACCAATAAGCTACCATCCCACACAAACTGAGAAAGTCCACTTGATCACTAATCCTCTTGATCACTAGTCCACTTGATCACTAGTCCAGGTCTATGAGGAATATATATGAGATGCTTTTCCCCCCAGTCATCAGCATATGAAGTATATGACAAACTGCATTAGAGGTCATATGTCCCCCCAACCCCTGCTTCCACACAACGTGGAAGATAAATCACAGAGAAAGCTGGGTAGGAAATTTTTCATAAATTGAGAGTCCCTGAATGAGATAAGGTCGCCAACATTGTTTCTGTTGGACTGAAGCATGTGTGTCTGGGCAGTGGATGGTGTCCATTCAAGAAACAAGTGGATGATTATGAGCAAAATTCATTCTCCATAATAAAATCCAGTTCAAACTGGCTTGGGAAAAGATTCCAGTTCATGTCCTAGAGGTGTGTTGGATGTCCTGCAGCTTCTAATCTTCTCTCTGTCAGTACTGCTAGGTATGGATGGTGCTTGTTGAAGCATGCATCCACTATACTTTGAGAGGGGAATGCCGTGAGTACCATTAAGTTTAACGCCTTACATAACGTAACAGCAGAAATTGCAAGGGGGGAGGAAATATTAAGGTCACCCATTGCATTGGACTACTTTTCAACAACTGTCTCAGCTATCTGCAAAAGCAGCATAATTGAATCTGAAGAGAACATTACATGCGTGAAAAAGCCAGGAATGCCCCTTCAACTGTATCTTTGAACTGGAGCTGCAGTGCCCTTGAGCAACTCCCTCACACTGCAACTCCTTGTACCTCCCTTGGCTATAACAGTAACTTTGACTGTAGCAGTAACACATACCGCTTTGGGCAATCTGCTTACATGGGGAATGAAAAATAAAATACCATGTATATGTGTAGCCCTTTACAATTAATCTACCATTGTAAAGTTCTCTTACTGCATTCCTTCTGACATAAACCCTAGAAAAACAACTTAATGCCTTGAGGACGTAAAAAGAAGACTTTGGGGCTACTATCCAGAGTAACTATGGGACCTTTTACACCGACATAGTTACGGTGCCACCTATGGGAAACCTATGGGAAATGCATAGAGCAATCCAGAGTAAGTGCCTGTTACATCTTCCCATAGTTACTCTGGATTGTAGGGAATCTGTTTTTTTTTCTGGTCTTGCAGCACTAAATTTATTTATTTATTTATTTATTTTATTATATTTTATTTTATTTTATTTTATTTATATCCCGCCTTTCCTCACCTGCAAGAGGGAGCTCAAGGCAGCTAACACCAATCATAATAAAACACCATTAAAATGATCATAAATAGAGATTAAAACATAATTAAAATACAATTAAAATACAATTAGATTTAAATGGCAGAAGTATCTCAATTTTCTAATACAGCAGCTGTGAAACCAGTGACTTTCACAGAGGTGCAACTCAGCATAAACAGGTAGGTAGTACAGGGCTCTCCATGTACTTTTTGAATATTAGTTGCTTATATATATTAAAATAGCGAAAACAATGTACTTGCATAGTGGGAGTAACATTTCCCCATACGCCATCCCCCCACGGCACATCAACATCCCATGTACATCAACACCCCATGCACATTAACACCCCATGCACATCAGTCCCTCGTGCACAACTTCCCCCATGCGCAACTTCCCCAAGTGCAACTTCCCCCATGCGCAACATCCCCTCACGCGTAACATCCCCCATGTGCATCAACACCCCATGTGGTTCAGTCCCCATGCGCAACTTCCCCCATGCACATCAGTCCCCCATGCATATCAGTCCCCCATGCGCATCAGTCCCCCATGCGCATCAGTCCCGCATGCGCAACTTCCCCATGCACATCAGTCCCCCATGCACAACTTCCCCCATGCGCAACTTTCCCCATGCGCATCAGTCCCCTATGCCCAATTTCCCCCATGCACATCAACACCCCATACGCATCAGTCCCTCATGCGCAACTTTCCCCCATGTGCATCATCCCCCCATGTGCAACTCCCCCCATGCGCAACTTCCCCGCACCGCACCGAAGAGGCCAGGGTGCTGAGCAAGCATCCCCCAGCACCACCTTCTGGGACCTGTCAGCCAGGAAGGAGCAGAGCCACTGCAAACCAGTGCCTCCAATCCCCAACCCGGCCAACCGACCCAGAAGGACACCATGGTCAATGGTGTCAAAGGCCGCTGAGAGGTCCAGCAGGACCAACAGGGACACACTCCCTGTCCATTCCCCGGCGTAGGTCATCCACCAAGGTGACCAAGACAGTCTCTGTCCCAAGCCCCGACCTAAAACCAAATTGGAAGGGATCCAGATAATCAGCTTCATCCAGGACCCTCTGAAGCTGGGACACCACCACCTGCTCGACCACTTTGCCCAGAAATGGGATGTTTGAGACTGGCCGATAGTTGTTTAGGTTTTTAGGGTCCAGGGAGGGTTTGTTCAGGAGGGGGCGAACCACCACCTGCTTTAATGCAGAAGGCAACACCCCCTCCCTCAGAGAGGAGTTCACCACCCTCCCTGTCCATTCGGCCAGTCCATCCCGGGCCAATCTGATTAGCCAGGCTGTGCAAGGGTCCAGCGGGCAAGTAGATGGTCTCACACTACAGAGAATCCTGTCAACATCCTCAGGTTCTACAAGCTGAAAAGAATCCCAAAGATAGACAGGACAGGTGCCCCAGGGACATAATTGGATGTTGTTAAAGTGGCGTCCAAGTCATGCCGGATCTGTTCGACCTTGTCCACAAAGTGAACTCGCCTCCGTGTGCTCTACCACGTCAGTGAGGTGGGCCAGATGGAGTAGGCCCTGGACCACACAGAAGAGCTCTGCTGGACGGCTCTCTGCAGATGCGATGGTGGTAGCGAAGTATACCTTTTTAGCCACCACTACCGCCGCAGAGTAGGCTTGCCAGTGAGTCCTGGCCTCTGCCCGATCAGAAACGTAATCGTCGCTCTAAATGTCAAACCTGCTGTTTCAAAGCCCGCAGATCCCCAGAAAACCAAAGAGCTGTGTTTGATTTACGGCAGGGCTGAGGTCGCTCAGGAGCGATCTCATTTAGGGCCCTGGTCATCTCCGTGTTCCAGAGATTGACCAAGGAGCTGGGTGAGTCGCCAGTTCTGGCAGCAGGAAAATCCCCCAGAGCCCTCAGGAAGCCATCTGGATCCATCAGTCTCCAGGGGCAGACCATGAAATGCAGTCCCCCACCTGTGCAGAGGCTACTGGCTGCAATAAGCCTAAATCCCACCAGGTAGTGATCTGTCCATGGCAATGGAGTGATGGAGATGTCCTTCACATCCACATCACCATCAACCCGCCCAGCAGTGAACACAAGGTCCAGTGTGTGTCCCACATCATGAGTAGGGGCAGATATTCTTTGAGACAGACCCATGGTTGCTATGGAGGCCATGAAATCCTGAGCTGCAGATGTTTGGGGTGCCTCGGCATGGACACTGAAGTCCCCCCAGCACTATGCGGCGAGGGCATTCCAGCACCAGGCTCAAGATCACCCCAGTCAGCTCAGGCAGGGAGACTGTTGGGCAGCACGGCAGGCGGTACACCAACAGAATCCCTATTCTGTCTCGCTTCTCCAGCACAACACGGAGGCACTCAAACCTTGTGAACCGTTGGACAGGGGGCCTGGTGAGAGAGATAGAATCATGATAGACTATCACAACCCCACCTCCCCACCCCTGAAGTCTTGGCTGCTGCAGCACCCGGAAACCTGGCAGACAGATCTGAGAGAGGCCCACACCTCCGGCCTCATCCAGCCAGGTCTATGTAATGCAGGCCAGGTCAGATTTCTGGTTCAGGATCAGGTCCTGGACCAAGCAGGTCTTATTTGGTTACTGACCTGGCAAACTGCATTGAGAAGCAGCAGGTTCAGACTCAGGGGGCTGCTGTACAGGCTGCCTAAGGTCAGAGGGTTGAGGGGAGGACCAGAAAGAGGGACAGTCTGTCTATGACTGACCCTCCTTCTCCTGTTACGGCCTGCATGACCCCTCCCACCATATCTTCCCTGACCCATCACTCTACTAATAGTGGCAGCACTTCCAGCAAACTTTCCCTCCCCATAGCTCCCCCCAGATGGCAGACACATTACAACAGAGCAATAGGCAGAGCCAAGCAGCAAGAGGCAGGTTTTGCAGATATTTTTCCACTCAGAAGGGAGGCACAAAAGCTCCAGAGGCAGCAGCAGAAAGTTAGTCAGGAGAATTGGCAGGAAATGTAACTTCCCTCAGGGAGCACCCACAAACTCCAAGGCCACACCAAGACACCCTCCCCGAATTTCACGCTTCTAGGTCCGGGGGTTTGGGCTGAATGTTGATGAGTCATTAATTCTCCAATGCAAAGCATAGGGAGGAAAACCCATTGCGCCCCATTTCACCCCCTTCTGGATGGAATTTTGGAAAACCATTTCTTAGTGACCCCCTCCGTCATGGAAGGAACACCCACCCCAAATTTCACGCTTCTAGGCCCAACGGTTTTGGCAGGGCAGTGATGAGTCAGTGAGTGAGTGAGTCAATGAGTGACTTTTCTCTTTTATATATATAGATGATAACATTGGCTTAGATGATCCACCCAACAACAGAACACTTAAAAAGCTGACCACAAGTGTTGGTGCCTACAGGAATTATGTGGGACCCAAATTATAGGCCAGTGGAATGGGGGTCCTGCTCCCTGAGTGGGTCACTCATGCAAAGGGAAAAAAACTCCTTGACTCAAACTGTTCAATGACAGCCACAATCAAATATATAAATATTTGGATGCTTCTATATTATTGTCACAGCCACTCCAGAAGCTCTTCATCAACATCACTATCAGAAGCTACAGCTAGAGGCACAGCAGGAAAGATATTGACATGTGTGACATAGACTGGGATGTATATACCAACTATAATATGGAGCCCATGGGCATGCACATGGGAGAGAGCCTGGGCATCTGGAACCACCCAAATTACCTCCCCTTGGACATCAGGCTCTTCCCTGATGCAGTGGATGTATGGAGAATGGAGGACATGGTGAAACTCTGGAGAACTGGAGGGAGGGGAGGACCAGCGAGGAGGGGCATCACAGTCGGCCCATCTCAATGGTGGTATGCACATGGGGGTGTGACGTCATTGGAAGAAATCTGGTGGGAGGAGATGGGAGGGGGAGCAAGTGATTTGAGGGAACTGGAAAGTTGGCTGCAGGAAAAGTTAGTTTGGGAGGAGCTACCCTGGAGAGAGGGCGGCGTGTATCAGGCATACAGAGAGGGCCCAAGAAAAGCTGGACCAGGACAAGCCAGTAGCACCTTGTCCACGATACCCTTCCCTAAAACCAAAGCTCCAGTGACTAGAGTGACAGCTGTCCCTTCAGCTGAGGGGAAGAAAAGGAGTGGACGATGGGAGCGAGCAGCTGAGCTGGAGCAAGCCAGGCTGCAACTTCTGCGTCAGACGCCCTGAGGAACCCCGTCCTAAAGGAAAAGAAAGGAGAGGGAGAACTGAGGACTTTGAGTTTTGTTGGACTTTATAGTTGTGTTTACTTACCTGGAATCCAGGATTGTTATACTGGTTGAATCTATCTGTCCACACTGAATGGGAGACCTGTTGTAGAAAAGAGAGAGAACTGTTAAGAAATGTGCCTGATAGTAACCACCAAGCTTAGAACAAGTAAACGTACCCTTCCTTTACTTACCATGTAGCGTGTCTTCTCTTACAATGTACAGCCTAGGAGAGGAGGAAGATGAGACACAAGTATCTGTGCCTTTAGATAAACATGTCACTGCCAGAGAAGGGAGAGAGACGGGAGGGAAACCGAATCATGACAACATGCAGCAAGACATTTGCACAGGTAAGAGAACAGCCACATTGCAGAACTATAAAGAGGGTCAGCATTAGATATCTGCAACACTCAATTAAAGAGATGCCCCACTGCTGACAGCCCCCCATCCTGCCACTTCAATAATCAACAAGATAGCAAATAAAGGGTTCTCCCATTTCACATCACCACATTCCTAGGACAGAGATTAGGTTAAAATAGAGTGACTAGCAAAGGATGAGATGGGACTTAAGTCCATATTCTTCAAGTTCAGCATGTTCTTCCTGAAAACCAAGAGCTGGCCCATCTAGGAAGTGAAAGATTCAGTAGCAGAAAATGGAATAAATACACTCTGGTTGTGTAGCTGAAGCCAAATGCACCCTGAAGCCAAATGCACCCATTCCAAGAGGCTGTAAAGGGCATAACAGATGATGGTGCAGAGGGTGCCCAAAGTGTGCTACCCAGGAGCACTGGTCCCCCTAACTCTTTTTTTTTTGCATTTTAGATTGTGAGCCCTTTTGGGACAGGGACCCATTAGCTTTTAATTAGCTATTACAATTTTTCCATTTTCTTTGTAAACCGCTTTGCGAACCTTTTAGTTGAAAAGCAGTATATAAATACTGTAGACAGATAGATAAGTATTCTAGTTCTGACTGTTGTGAAGTATTTGGCTTATCTGTAGTAGTGGCAGCCTGCTTGATACCTCCCACTCATGCATACTTAAGTACCTATTACCCGATTCTCCTGGGTTAAAAATACACACACAAAGCTCCTAGATGCCCATATATACTTAACCACAAGAACACATTCAACCAGAAGAGTTTGCAAAGAGCAAGAACCAAATAAGGAAGCCATATGTTAGCAATATACAGTGCAATCCTATTTGTGTCTAATCAAAAGGAAATTCCATTGAGTTCAATGGGGCTTACTCCCAGGAAAGTTATCTTATAACTGCAGCCATAGCGCGATATAAAGCAACATCTTCGGCAAAGGCCTTCTCAACCCATGTACACCCCAGAATTCCTCAGAGGAGCTGGTCTCATTCCCTTGACTTTTCTGGCAAAAATATCTCTGCCCTGCAAAACATTGCCAAATGAGCAACCTAGAAGGCATCCTAGTTGGGAGGTTAGGTGCTTTCATAGAGCCTCCAAAGCTTTAAAATACCATACCCTGAAATATACCCTAAATCTGTCTGCATTTCTGACACCTTTTCTGGCTACTCCTTATATCTAATGACAGCCAAGAGTCAAAGAATTTGTTCGCCCAAAGATGCTGGACATCTCTTCATTTTTTTTAGGCTAGACCAAACACATCTTCTGGAATTCTCCCTTGATTGTGTTTTGTCAGTTGAGATAGGGTGGAATTTTTTACCCTTTTATTTTCTTCAGACAAATAAATATGTACATAATCTGTATGAATGGGAGTTCCAGAGAAGGCCCATAGCAAGAAAGAACAAGTGATCTAATTTATGTTCCTTCAACGCTTCTGTATCTGTGAAATGTATCTAGGTGTATCTTCCCAAATATCCTCCCTGCCCTTCAGGCGCCTATGTCATTGATATGTCTTGGTCCATCCTGTTCCATGCCTTTTTTCTTAAACTGTAGACTGTAATTTCCCCGTTAGTAAAATAAGCATCATCTTGCCAGAAATGCCCCTTATCCTTAAATCGTTCCACTAGGGCTACACAATTCATTTATAAATGGGCTAGCTCAATAAGAGGGAAAACTTATGAATTGATTAAAATATAGCTTCAATTAATAATGAGATTAATAATAAAATTAAACCCAGCATGTTGTCTTTCTAGTATTGTTGCTGGCATTCTTTCTTTTCTATGCTATTTTTAAGAGTGTGAGCAAACTGCAAAATGGTGTCAGAAAACCATTTATTTATTTTGCATTGTAAACCATTTTGTGAACTATATAAAGCAGTATATAAATGATTAACTATTTGCAGATGGCAAATGCATCATAGATGAGGCATTCTCTCTTCTCTTGCAGAGATGGGAATGCCTCTTCTGAAATACAGCTACAAAATCTCTACATCTCAAGCCGAACACATTCAAATTGTTTTTACTCATATGCAAATGGATGCACATTTCATATTATTTCACATTATTCACTGCCCAATCAGACATTTTGAACTGGTCCCAATACCAAGTCATAGAAGCACTGCAAGGGAGGCATCTTTGGTGTAAGAATTGGTTGTGATGCAAGTACATTTGAGGGCAGGTCTCTGTTCTGGACTTCGCAGAATCTTCCTTGGCTTTGACTACTCTGCTTGTTTTGAAATGGAAAGTTGGCAATTCAATAGCCCATCTGATGGCTGACCAGGAACACAATGAATGAGCAATGTCTGGCACACAGCAGGCACAGTCACAGAACAGGGAACTGAACTTGGGGTTATCTGAGGCCTAGGAAAGTAGCTTGCCCATTGGCCTAGGCAGGTGCATTTCAACCAGCATTAAATCCCTCTAGCTTTTAAAAGGCCAGCATCAGCGTAACATGCTGAAGTTGTCACTTCAGTTCCATTGCAATAAAAATTGACAGGTTCTTCCTCTTGCCTACTACTGTAAACATTGAGAGGCTGCTGTTGCCCTACTACTGTTGCTGCAGCCATAAATCTTCCTTAATCACCAGATCAAGGCTCCCTTTACATACAAGAGAGATCTTGAAAACTGCCTGAACCCTTGCCAAGAACGTTACTAGCATGCATTACCTTCAGAGAGGTCATTAGGAGGCAGAGGTATACTAGTGAGTTGGGGTTGTGGGGAAGAATATCCTTCCTTAACCATCCCTGCAAAAGTACAGGAACAGGTCCAAGAAAAACACACAAGAAAGGATCCCACACAAAGAGCAGGTCAAACTGAAATCATTTTTCCCAATCAATAAATCAGTGATCACTTTCTCACTGCATGTCAGGCTGTTGATGTACAGAAGCCCTCTCACTGTTTATTTGCCACCTACATCTTGCTTGCCATCTTCATGAGTTTCAAGACTACCTCCTGTCAGCCTGTATACCTGTGGCATATTTACCAATGGACAAGTGAGAACAGAGATCCACTGTTGGATCTCAGATCCATATCTGCCTTAGTATGTATACAACTTGATTTGAAATGCCTTTTAGCAGAAAAAGGTGGCAGGGGAGGTCTAGTCCTAGACCTTCTCTGAAAAACCTTCTCTGAAAACAAAATACATGCTTCTCTCCTCCCCAACCAGAGTTCTGATCTCTTTGGGGCATGGATCTTGTGGGCACCAACCTGATCTTGGCCCCAAAAGGTCCATCAGGGCTCTGTTAAGTTGGGCTTGCTCCATTTATCAAAGATCAGAGGACCCCCCATTTGAACATTCTCAGTAAATCTTGTGGGTCTGAATCCAGCAAGGAACCTCTACGTTCTTCAGATAATTCTGCACATACTTCCCAGTGTTTGTTACAGAGAAGGAACCTTTCCATCCTTTCCCCATTCTTCATTAGGGGATGTGGTGGGGGAGAGAGACAAGGATTGGGCCCCTGAGGAAAGGCACTTTCTCACACTTCCATCTTGGAGGTATGTGTGTGTGTGTGTGTGTGTGTGAGTGCAGAAAGTGGAATCTCATTTCTATTTTCACCCCTCCCCCACTATACTTACGCCGCAGGTCTCCACTTGTTCATAAGACTTAACAGCCTTCTTTGATATGCTGCCAGTTGTGTGTTGTGATTTTTGCCATTCCTGATACCTCTTTGATTTGAAACTGCTTATGCCAGTGTGATGTTTCAGAGCCAAAAGGAGGCTAGGGTGCTTAATGCTTCTGAAAATTCAGGCTGCAAGCAAAATTGTTGTTTGGCAAAGAGTGCTGGATAGATGATGCTCCTTTGAAACCTGGCAAAGACCTTTCACACTGCAGGTGCTGTGCACTCCTTTAGATCATCTCATAATGGACCATGCCAGGTCTGTGGAATATTACAGACAATCACAAAAATTGACACAGATCGTATTGTTGAAATCACTATGCAGAACATTCCACCTAGAAATCTGTCATGTGTTCAGTATTACATGCTTTAACCTGCAGGTTATTTTTTATTTTTTTTTAATGTATACTCTGAAGAAAACCAAGTATGCTTGAAAAACATTACTTGAAAAGCAACGCTGAGTATTCATCAGGACAAAAATGTACATTTTGGCTGATCCAAAATTACTCACAGGTTCCTAGGACCCTTTTCAGCAGGATGAAATTGCTATTAATGTACATTGTTTTATCTTGCTCTAAGTCACAATTATTTACTCACAGCAGTCACCAATTCTGACTGAGGTAGTGGTTCATGGACCTAGAAGAGCTGTATACAAATTCCTGCTCATCTATGAAGCATCTAAGGTGCAGGGCAGTAGGGGTGGCAATGGCAAAACACTAACCCTACAATCCAGAGTAACTACGGGAGCACGTAAGAGACATTATGTGTACCCGTAGTAACTGCACCACCTAGTGAAAACCTATGGGAAATTCATATTGCAATCCAGAGCAAATTGTTCTTACACCGGAGCAAGGACTCCCCATAGTTACTCTGGATTTTGCCCTACATTTTGAAGGGATTTTCCAATTCATCAGAAAAGCAAGGTTAGTTATTTTTTGAACAGTGGGAGTACACTCAGCATCAGGTAAAAAAATACTAAAGCTTGGAAAAACCAAGTAATGTATATGCATGCATGGGGACCCTAAAACCTTGCAGTGACAAATAAGCTTTTGAAAAAGGAAATTTTTCTGGCTTGGTCTCTATGTTTCATTAAAGCACATCCCTGATTGACCCATGTGCATCATCTCAGTAAAATTCATTCATATAGATTCCATTGCAAATATATTCATTTATGTAAATTAATTTAAATTTAAAATGTATATTAATTCTTTTTTCTGACCCATGACATAGTATCAGAGAGACAATGTAGGGCATCTACTAAAAAGGTTTGGCATCCTCGGTCTAGGATGTCATCCACTGGCTGCTGTATTTTGCATTTATTAACATGTTGGTTCTGTACCTTCAGGGACTGGAAGATTTAGTGGCATGCTATATGGAAAGTCATGCATGCCTTGTAGGAGATCCAGTCCATGCATAGCTTATGGATCTCATAAGAGGCCCTATAAGCTGCTGTCTGCTTTATGAATGCCAAGGGTTGTGGCTATAATGGTTATTAGGCAGCATTATTCCTGCCGCAAGTAGCAGTTTCTGTAACCCTTGATTTACCCAGTGTAATCTTCTCTGAGAGTTTCTCAAGCCATGAAGAATTGGGTCATGAACCACTGTTGGATCTCAGATCCATATCTGCCTTAGTAGATATACAATTTGATTTGAAATTCCTCAGCTGCTAAATTTTGCCAAGATAATTCCAGATCCAGATAATCCAGAATTATCATAGCTGGAATGATCAATGTAGAATGCATTGCTAATTTCATATAGCTATATGTGCTAGAAACTGCCAAGCTGAGATGTGAGCAACTGGGCTGGATCAGTTGCCAAATGGGTAGAAGCAGATTAGGATAGTTAAAAACCGATAAACCCAGTGAAAGTCAATGTAGGAATGAGCTCGTAGGAAGCCTATGCCAGGAAAACAACACACAGGTACCAATAGATTCAAGTCCCATTTAAATTCCTACCAGCTAGCAGCCTCTTCCTGCTTCCTTTTATCAGGTCTGTATGGAGGCTGGTGCAAATGTACATGGGGAAATATGCAGCCTCAGGTGAGCTTGCATTCCAAGACAGGGTGGGGCAGAGAAGCAATTCCTGACAGGAATTTTATTTGAAAAATAGACCAAATCCAGGCTATAAGCAATGAAGTCAAATATATGCATCATTTGAACCTCTTGATGTGACTGACTGAGACCTTGTTTATACTTTCTAGTCCATGTTGAAACAATTGGGTAGTATCTGGACCATTAGTCCCATTCAGTGGTGGGCACCAGCAGGTTCGCACCTACTCTATAGAACCGGTTCTTAACAAGAAATAGTACATAAAAAGTTTAAAAATAGCCATTTAAAAGTGGCTGCCAGATGGACAGAGAACCGGTTCTTAATTTCTTTGAAGCCCATCACTGGTCCCATTCCATGCATTTTGTTTGTGCAGCTTCGTACTGCGACAACATGGAATTTCTCTATATGAGATGGAAAACACCCAGTGAAGAACTTACCTGGAGGTATGTGGCAATCCAAAAGTTCAGGAATAACCTTAATGATGTAATCATATCACCTACCCTTTAAGCCCACTTCAAACCCAGACCCTTTGTGTTTGTGCCAAAAACTATTTATTTATATTTTATCTTTCCAATGCCACAGCAGATGCCCCGGCAACTTACAAAGCTTTTATCCTTTTGCCTTAACAATAATCCTGAGAATTTTGTGAGGCTGAGAACTAGTGATTGGCCATATATCACCCCCAAAGCTTCATGGTTGATGGGGGATTTGAACTCCCTAACCACTACACTATCCTGGCTGTTGAAAGTAGTAAAACACAATGATTGGGAAAAGCATGAAGTGGCTGGGGCTGGAGTGAGCTGAAGATCACCAAATGGAGGCTCAAGTGATATGGTGGTGTCCCTGAGAATGGCATCCAGTGTGGCCCAAGCCCCTGGACCACCTTGTGATGCCATTGCCTAAATTGTATGCATATTTTCTCCATTAAAAAAAGTACATGAGTATTTTCCCAATTCAAAACCTAGAAACTGTATTCTAACAAATTAACAAATAAAATCCAGTTGACACTAGTGGGTTCTTTAGGGGAAGAAATCCCTTCCATTGGTTTTCCTTTTCTAAAAAGCAACTTCATCTACCATGGCCCTTTAAAACTATCAGCACGCATATGAAAAATCTGCCTAATTTTGACTTCAGCCCTTTGATGATGTTTGCTACATACAAAAGGTGCTTCTCATCTGACACCGGATATTACAGTGTTTGATTGCCACGTCTGTGGGCTTAAGGCAGTTTCTAATGAAAGAGTTATGATTTCAAAAATCCCCCAAATTATAAATCGACTCTTCTGGCTTCTGTTTTGTCTTTGAAGAGGATGAAATTTCCTTGCCTATACAAACTGCCAGGCATCGCTACTCTGTCAGACTCGGGGCGGAGTAGATATCCTAACCCTTCAAAAATTGCATAAGGACATCTTTTCTCCAACATGAGAAATCAAATTTAGAAGAAACTGTCTAAATGTTTGGTTTTCTGACTGTAGATCATGCAAGAGCATTCCTTTTTCTTTTGAGAATTGTGCAGAACTGAAAATTATAGGATGGTCACAGCAGATTTTCATTTGTCTTAATCTATCAATTATCAATACAATTAATGTATTGTAATATTAGAATGCATTCTGTAATATGACAATTCAGCATATAAGTTACCAGGAAACTGAAATTGGGCATCCCAATCCTGGGTTGTCTGGAGTTTGGGAATGCCTCTGCACCAAAATGGCAACCATGGTAGTGTACCATGGCAGCCGCAACTGCCTCCTCAGAAGAAAGGGACTTTCATCCCCTTTTTCCAAGTAAAGGACATAGGCCCATATCCTAAAGTCAAATTAAGCCCTTTGTTAAGCAGTTAAGGTGACTTTCCATAGGATAACACTAGAAGGTGACATAACTGCGTGGACCCATAACTGCTCTGGATTTTGCCCATAGCCATGCAATAGCTGCTCAACCACACCAGCTATTTAGCAGCAGAAAATCAAGGAGTCCTATAGCAAGCCAGGTGGCTCAATCCAGGACTCCAGTGGAACTTAATTCTGCTTGTCCTGCACCACTTCCATCCTCCTGCTGGCATGCCTTCTCCCCACCTCCCCCTCACCTTGCCCTGCCCTGGAACCCCTCAGCTCCACCTCCTCCCATACCTCCACTCACTGCTACCTGGTGGTTTGGGTAACCGCCAGGCGGTGGATCACAAGTGCTCACCATGGACCAGCTCCAGCAGTGTGCTGGCAGAACATTTGCAATGGTGCACTCAAGCTTTGGAGCTCAGAATTGGACTGTTAAGGGTGCAAACCTAACCAATTTAGGTCAGCATGACTCATTCATCTTTCCATTCCTGCAGTGATGTGAGGTTGATGCATGTCTGTGCATGGCCTAATCCCCCTCCCCTTTCCCAGGAGTGGCACATTAGTGACTTTGTGACTTTTGTGACACCTGAAGGCCAGCAGGACTTGTGCTAGAAGTTAGGACTGCGCTGTAAGAATCCTAATTCCAGCAATATCTTACATGTCCTCCAGAATCCAGACCATTCTACCCGTCCATCATCATTGGCATCCTTCAGTCTCGAAAGACTATGGTATTGTGTTCTGATTGGAGGTCCTAAAACAGCATCTGGTGTGGCTAAAAAGGCCAATTTGAGAGTGGCAATCCCTTCCACACTGAGGACAGATAACGTCTGTCCCCTGTCCAGCCCCTAGGTTTCACTGCTTCCAGGTCTGTCTCTTTGCCTCAGCCTGTCAAACAAGTGTCTCTTCATATTGGAGAAGGCCATGCTGCGTCTTTTGCCTCCAAGCTGAACAATCAGAGGTCAAGGTTTCCCAGCTGTTGTGTCCATTCCCAAGGCCTTTAGATCCCTCTTGCAGATGTTCTTATATCACAGCTGTGGTCTCCCTCTAGGGCGCTTTCCCTGCACTAATTCTCCATTTAGGAGAACTTTTGGAATCCGACCATCAGCCATTCTCACAACATGCCCAAACCAGTGCAGTCATCACTGTTTCAGAAGTGTGCACATGCTAGAAATTCCAGCACTTTCCAAGACTGTGTCCATTTCTTGCTTGAATATGGACCCCTGTCCATATTCCAGCAAGAAATAACAGAGGCTCTACAATCCAGAGTAACTATGGGAGCACATAAGAGACATTACGTGTACCCGTAGTTACTGCACTACCTAGTGAAAACCTATGGGAAATTCATATTGCAACCCAGAGCAAATTGTTCTTAC
Source organism: Cryptoblepharus egeriae (assembly GCA_030015325.1). NCBI lineage: Eukaryota > Metazoa > Chordata > Lepidosauria > Squamata > Scincidae > Cryptoblepharus > Cryptoblepharus egeriae. The sequence goes on from JAREYC010000004.1 coordinate 8,454,080, forward strand.
ACCGGAGCAAAGACTCCACGTAGTTACTCTGGATTGCGCCCTAAGTCTACTTGTTGGTTTATTGTTTGCATTTCTATCCTGCCCCTCACCACATTGTCTCAGGGTAACCCATATATTATGAAAGACAACAATGGAATAGAAACAATCACAAAATAAATTAAAGATAAAATCTGTTTCCTTGGAGTAGCAGCTGTCAGTGATAATTAGTATCCCCAAAGTCTGGTGAAACAATACTTTTTAAGCACAGCTTTTTAAAAATGGAGAGAGAGACAGCTTCTTTTACCTCTTGATAAAGCCTGCCAGGCCCAGGGCTACCACAGAGAAGGGCTACCTTCCCCACTTGCACATGCACATTAGATAGTGACACACAGAGAAGATTGTCCTCAGAAAATCTTAATGGGTGCAGAGCAAACAGTCCATGAGTTTATCTAAGAAAGCAGATGGCTTTGGAAATAACATGGAGTCATATAGGACTTTAAAGCAGCTTGAATTGGCAAGCTTGAACTGGACCTGAAAACCAATGAGCAGGCAGTGCAGCTACCACAGGATAGGCCTTATATTCTCCCCCTCTCCCTTAATCAATCTGGCTGGCAGCATTTTGTACCAGTTGCAGTTGTGGATACTCCCCATGGGTGTTTACCCACACAAAGTATGCTATAATAGTCTAACCTTGAGCCATGAGCAGTGTGTGCAGATGTGGACAACCTAAAAAATGCCAGATGCGGGGGGGGGGGGGGGGCACATGGATGCAAATATCTTGTGTACTCTTTGAGGCATCTGGCGGGCCATTGTGAGATAGAGGAAGCTGGACTAGATGGGCCTTTGGCCTGAAGCTTTTCTTCTGTAACCAAAAGGCAATCAAGACATTAATCCCTATGGCCAGACCTGCATTCACCAGGAAGTGTCAAGATGTGTCAAGTGTCCAAGATGTGTTTGTTTTTCTGCAGATGAACTGCAGCCAGAATTTAATAAATACATGAATGAGGAAAGACAGGACTTCCCTTTGCTCCTGCTCATACTTGGCTGGCTCATTTTTTGTTTGAGGCATGACATCACAGGGACTGTGTCAGCTGTGGCATTGCACAGAGCTCCAGAAGATTTGAGAATCACTCATGAGTACATAAGAGAAGAGAAGGATAAGACAAATGCTTAAGCAATGGAATGATTGATTTATGGCAAAAGATTAAAAGAGATAAATATGTATAGCTAAAGGGGGGACATGAAACTGCCTCCATGTATTTTGAAAGCATTCACCAAATTTAAAAAGGTAGACATCGTGAAGGTAGCATGGAATTAAGAAAAAAGAAGAAAAGCTGTGGATGAACATGGAAAAGATATAGTGAGACAGTTCAATATGCAATTTGTCTATAAGAACATAAGAAAAGCACTGCTGGACCAGAATGCTCCTCTAATTCTGAGAAAATAATATACATATAGCAGAGAATATAGCAGAGAAAATAATTGGAGTCAGTCTGCCCTCTATGGAGGATCTATATATCGCTCAGGTCAAGAAGAGAGCCATGAGTATTGCTGCAGACCCTCTTCACCCTGGACACATTTTGTTTGAACTTCTTCCCTCTGGACTCCGATATAGGACTCTGTACACTAAGGGTGAAATCCTAACCATGTCTACTCAAAAGTAAGCCCCATTGTGTTCAATGGGTCTTACTCCCAGGAAAGTGTCTTTAGGATTGCAGCCTAAGTAAAGTAGGCACAAGGACAGTTTTTTTCCTTGTGCCATTAAATTGCTGAACCATCAACTTTGCTGAGGGACTTTTGGAAATAATGAAGTAGTGTTCTATCTGATGTATGCTCTGTATGTATTGTTTGATATTTGTGTGTTGGTGTTTGTATGTCTGCAGCCGTTGCCGAAGCCAAATTCCGGGTATGGAGTTCATACTTGGCCAATAAATAAATCTAATCTAATCTAATCTAATTCTGTTCTCTGTATCTAAACAGTGACCTACCACATAGCTCAGGGAGCATAGAAAACAAGATGCATTATCACATTGACATCATTGCATCTGGCATTCATAGATACCCTACTCTTAAAATCAGCAGGCTGAATGTTACCACATGTGATGGACTTTGTGTCTAGAAATCTGTCCCATCTCCATTTAAAATCATCTAGGCCAAGTGGCAGGTACAATCACCATATCATTTTGGTAAGAAGTTCCACAAATTAATTACATTATGGTACAGAAATATTTTCTTTTGTCTGCTGTAACTCTTCTATTAGTCCATTTTAGAGGATATCCCCTGACTCTGGTGTTCTGCAAGAGGAAAAAGAATATCCATTTATCCCAGAGTGACCAGATAGAATAGAGGACAGAAGCATTAAGCATTACATAGAAGAGGGAATTTAGGCAGGTTTAGCTCATCATAGAAAGGTTTGAAAAGCAGCACCTGCCTAAATTCCCACTTCAATGCAATAGTTAAAAATAGAGGCACTCTGTCCTTCATTCTATGTGGTCACCCTGCTTTATCCTCTCTGTCCATTCCATGCCTAATTTTATATAGCATAATTATGTCCATTCCCCTCAGTCCACTTTTTGAAGAGTGTAGCCATTCGCTGTAAAACACTGTAGCCTTTCCTTTTAAGGGAGTTATCTCAGTCCAGTATTCATTTTGACAGCTTTACTCTGCACCTTTTCCAGTTCCATATTTTTTGAAATGGGGTGACCAAACCTGAACACAGTACTCCAGATGTGGCCTTACAACCAACCAATCAATCAATCAATCAATCAATCAGTCAGTCAATCAACAGTATTTATATACTGCTTTTCTGTATAACTAATGGCTCCCTGTCCCAAAAGAGCTCACAATTTTAAAAGATGTCAGTACCAGCAGAAGACACTAGAGAAGACAAATCAGGGGTGAGGATGGCCCGTTTACTCTTCCCCTGCTAAATAAAAGATGAACACCCATGTGAAAGAGTGACACTTGCCCAGTTAGCAGAGGTTACAGTTAGTAGAGATTGCTCATCAATCTGTACCATAGCATTATACGATAAAACCAAAATAATGGCTTTTGGAGAAAGAACTAATACCCGTGTCTGGAAAATATATGAGCATAGGATAGAACAAGTTGCCCAATTTAAATACTTGGGGGTGATATTCCAAAACAATAACTCTAGGAATGCCCATGGAGCTTATCTTGCCCTAAATGCCCAAAAAAGTGCAACAGCCATAATCCATTATATCAAAACGAAAGGCAGCAATTCTATCTCGGCTGCTCTTAAACTATTCCACGCTAAAGTTTTAGCCCAACTACGATATGGCTCACAGCTTGGCCCTCTAGCTAATATAATAAAAGTGCTAGAGCGTGTACAATCCAAATTCTTGAGGGCAATTTTAGGTGTCCCCAGAGACGTCTCCAATGCTAAGATTCGGCTGGAGACGGGGCAGATCAAAGTTGAAGCCATGTTCTGGATAAATATACTTTTCTTTTGGCTCAGGCTGTTATTCAATTCAGAAGGTATTGTTACTCTAATTTTAAGGGATGATGTGCAGCATGGCTGGTTAAAGAACATTCAAAAAAAAATTAGCACAATTGGGGCTCTCAATGTGTGATTTGCCCCTTCTGGGTCTTGAACGGGCTAGGTTAGTCATCAAACAACGTATACGAGACATTGAATGGCAGAATGACCTCGCAAGTGTTGCAGATCCTTTTCTCAAAGCCGAGTTTAGACCACAGGCCACAGCGCTATACCTGACCCATCTAGAAATATATAGTTATAGGAGGGCCTTCACTCTAGCTCGCTTCAACACCCTACCCTCTGCTGTCGTAGAGGGACGATATAAGAAAATCCCTTATGATGAGCGGTTTTGCCCTTGTGGACAGGATGAGGTTGAAACTACGGAGCACGTTCTTTTACGTTGCACTTTTTATAAAGATCTGCGCACTCTGCTTATTTATCCATTGCTGTCTAATCTGCCCGAGAGATCTAACTGTCAACTTTTGCACATGCTCTTGACTGACAGAAATCCAACTTCCGTGTATGTTGTTGCAAAATTTCTTGCTGCTGCCATGAGAATCAGGATCGCAGCTATGAATGTTTCAGTTTAAGTGACTGCCAATTTTTATCATTTTCTATACATTAGGCCATTATTTTATGTGCAATCTTGGCTGAGGTTTTAACCCAAGGCTTTTATATATGATTTTATATATGACCTTTATATGACCTTTGCACTTTATATTGATAATTTCTACGTTTTTATTGTGCTCTTTTCCTTTTGGATATTTGTAATTAAGCTTTTTTTTACTGTTTTGTGCTGGTCTAAGACCGTAATAAAGGTTTATTATTATAGCATTATAATATTGTGTCATATATAATATAAAACAATGGTTGTTGTTGTTTTATTCTTAATCTCCTTCTCAATTATTCCAAACATGGAATTGGTTTTCTTTACTACCGCTGGACACTTTCACTGAGCTGTCTATCAGCACCTCAAGATCTCTCTCCTGATCTGTCACAGACATCTCAGAACTCATTAGCCTGTGTGTGAAATTTTGATTTCTTGCTCCAGTAAGCATTACTTTACACTTATAATCTCCTATGACCATACTGACAATGTGTGAAGGACCTTAGTGGATGCTCTGCCTTCAGAGGGGAGGTGGATGGCCACTTGAAAGCTGGCCTTCCTCTTCCAAATGGCCCCTATCTTTGAAACACCTTCCACAGCCTATTAGTGAAATACCTATTACTTTGGCTTCTAAGACCTGTTATATTCATCTTAATATCATTTTGGACTGCATGCCTGCTCTAGTTTCATATTAATGATACTATAATTTCATAGGAGAGCTTTGCAAATTTATTGTCATGGAAGAGATGTTGGTGATGAAAGCTTCATGGTTTGGTACTCCTGTTCCTTGTTCCCCATCCTATTGAGGCTTGCACTTGAAGGGGGCACACTTAAAGAGAGGTTCCACCGAGCCAAAGGAAAGGGACAGCCAGTTAAAGGAGTTCCCAAACCACATGATCTGGCTGCCCCCCAGCCATTCCTTATGAGCATTTGTTCTGCTTAGTGGCACCCCATTTCAAGAGGTTCCAAGGGCAGGTGTTCACATCTGCCATACTTTAGTAACACCTCTGGTCTCAGCTTTTATTAGCAAATCATTATTTGTTTAGATATTTTTATGATTATATACTGAGTAGGAAAGAGACATAATTATGATGATGATTACCGGTATGTATGTACTTGTACATTCTGTTGTTATCTCAGCGTGAATTTGCAGGGTAGGTTAAACTTACTGTCACTTGCCCAAGGGATGGACAACTCCCCTCTCCCCTGTGAGTTGGGAAGAAACAGCTCCTGATGCTGCAAGTCACTTGAGATGTGTCAAGGGGAAGGTGTGGAGTCTGCTTTTCAATGAAAAAGTATGCAAAAAAATGCTAAGCACATACAGACCCTTGGGCATGTGAAAATATCTTTTTGAATCCCTGCCATAGTTTTTCTTCTTCTACCAAGCTCTCAAGTAGGGTCATGCACTCTTAATCTCATTCATTATCTCCAACCAAATCTTTACATAGGAAAGGATTTGAATTTATGAATAGGAACCTGAAAATGTTAAACTTGAAACCACAGGGGACCACAATATGCTACACACATTCTCTTTAGTGAAATCTTTCCCTCATAACTGAAGTAGCAGAAATCATCATTTTCATTGTCATCATGATTGTCCTCAGACTGTACTGGAACAGTATCAGAAAAACAGCATTTGCCACTGTTATGGTGAGAAGAAGAGGAAATCTGCTTCTAAAACATGTCCATTGCATTATTTAAAAGTTTTCTTCAACCCTTCTCAGTTTGCTTTTGGCAGGATGGGCCAATTCTTCCAGAACTGGAATGTGATCACTTATGCATTTGACATTATAAAGATGCATGGGAGAAAGCAAATTTAGAGGAATTGCATTCATTTCATCACAAAGTGAATGAAATGAAATGAATGAATGAAATGAAGAACAGAATGAAATGAATGCTGTCTGTCTGAATGTTTAACTGTTTGTTGTTAACAGTTCCATATAAATAATCAGTCATATACTCATTGACAGCCCAATCCTAAGCTGCCTGGAAATGCAATGGTGCTAAAATGGCTGCTGTGGTATCTGTCGTATGCTGTGACAGTTCCCATCAGCTCCATGGGAGAAAGGGACATTTGTCTCCTTCCTCTGGGTAAGGTAAGTAGCCCCACAACAGAGCGACTCAATTATGTGACAACCTTTGGGCTGGTACAGAATCGAGAGCCTCCATGTTGTACTGATGGCCCAGCACAGGGCTCTAGATGCAACGGAGCTGGGGGATGCCTGTTCCACGATGCTCCTTCTATCCACACCTCCTCTCCACCTTTCCCCACCCCAGAACACCTCCTCCCTGCTTACCCCACCCACCTCTCACAGGTGACCTTTAAGTGGCAGAGCACTAGCTTCCACCAGCACTATCCAGCAGTAGCTGGCACTGGACTAGCTCTAATGCAGAATGAGCACCAAGGGCTTGTAAACATGCCTTATAGCACATTTGAGATAATGTGTGCCAGAGGTAAGTCATTGCAACAGGCTCAGGACTGGGCTCTCATTTCCTTCAGAAAATATTTAGGTCTGCTCAGTAGTGGGCTGCATTTGCCAGTTTTACGCAGTTGAAAATCCTTTTAACTCCTAGTGATAGTCAATTGAGCAAGGCCTCAGATGCAGTCCTGGCCCTTGTGCTATCCCAGGGCAAAGGACTGCAACATGCCACCCTGATACTTGGATACTTGGTTTTACGGAACAACAAACACTCTGAAAGCCTTCTGACACCTTTGAATGGCCATTAAACAGTACTTCTGGTTTTCCTAATCGTTTTAGGTCACTCTGAAGGCCTTAAAAGGCTTCTGGAGCACCCGAAGAGGGCAGGCAGAGACAGTAGCAGCATGGACACTACCATACTGTCTCTACAGGGGCACAGGCATGGAAACTGGGATTCTTGCCCTCCAAACCATCTCAGGACTGACACTTCAAGACGTCTCCATTGATATTAACAGACTCAGCATGCAAGACTCATGCCTAATAATGTTATGACACTTACCCTACAATCCAGAGTAACTACGGGTGCACGTAAGAGACATTACATGCACCCGTAGTTACTGCACCACCTAGTGAAAACCTATGGGAAATTCATATTACAATCCAGAGCAAATTGTTCTTACACCGGAGCAAGGACTCCCCGTAGTTACTCAGGATTGCACCCTAAGGGACATCTAATGTCTCTAACGTGCTCCCGCAGTTACTCCGGATTGTAGGGTAAGTTGGAAAAATGCAGAACAGCAGTTGGATCTTCCATTGAATTCAATGGGAAATGAAAAGTAAATTGGAACTTCAAAAACCAATAAAAATAACAATGACCCAGCTGACATTTCAAATTAATGATTAACTCAACAAATGTGATTTGGAGAACAAGGATTTTTTTCTCTTGTACATCACACTAATTATCCCAATATTACAAAATTATTAAAGGTATTTTTGTGGGTGCAAAAACCATAAAGTTGCAGATGTATTGCAGCCAAATCTACCTGGGAAAAAATAATCAAATTGCTTTTCCCGTAAGAGTTAAAGGCACATTCTTTATATGTCAGGAAGACAATAGCGGAAAATGCATGATAAGACACATAAGATATGGACAGCTGCCAGGATGCTGAACAGCTGTGCAGCAAATAAAAATGGCTCCAGCTGTATTTAAACTAGAAATAAAATCTATGTGGTTTTTTTAAATAATTCAATGTACTCAGGCTTTTTAATTTGCAAAAATGGATTGTGCAGTTCCATGAATACTATGGTGGTTTGGTTTTCATGTCTGTCTGCAAGTTCAGAATGTCAGACAGACAGTGTTGCTCATGAACTTGAAGGTCAGCTTCAGTGTGAGACAACTATCAAATTATGTAGTAGCATAAGTTGAATGTGGAATAGTCCACTCACGCTGCCTAGAGCAAGGGAGAGAGGTGTTCCAAGGTGGGGAAAATTGGGGCGGAGGGGGACAAAAGGGGCAGCACCAACTTGTCCCCCTTGCAGATCCTGCTCCCTTATCCAGGGGGAAGGGGACAAAGGAGTTGCTAGTGGCTGCCTGGCATATGGATGATCAATCAACCAACCAATCAATCAATAATATTTATACACTGCTTTGCAAATATCTACCAGATTCCAAAGATCTGGTCCATTATCACATGGGTAAGTTCCTAGGAATACTATGAATACTGCCATAAGTTCCATCATGGAAGAAATGTGGAATATAAAGAAATATTTATCTTGTATATTACCATCATCCCAAATCAGCTCTGGATACTCACACAAATCATTGGGTTGTTCATGCCAGGATAGGTAAAGGTGTCCTCCAGAGGTTGCTCTGCTGACTTAAGGTGACATGATTAACTCTAACAGCGGGTGCTCATCTATATTACAAGGCTGAAGACATCTCTATGGTCTTGTGGCCAGCATGACAAAACACCAAAAGCACATGGAACATTGTTACCACCAAAGTGGTACATATTTATCTACTTCATTAATATGCTTTTGAACTGCTATGTTGGCAGGTGCTGGGCAAGTGATAGAGCTCACTCCATCATGTGAGTTTCAAACTGCCAAACCACCAACCTTCAAGTTGACAAGCATCTTTAACCACTGAGCCACAGCAGCCCTTTCATAGCATGATCCCAAAGCTGCAGTGCTTGATTGTGCTGAATATATGAGCTGTCTTCAGAGATTTGTGGGCTCTCTTGCCCATCTGGATAAAATGGATGCCAAACCCATGGAAAAGGAAGGCTTACTGTAATGCTAACATTCTCCCCAGCTTATTCTTTGTAAGGTCATCAAGCAAATGGTTGTGGATGAACACATTGATATTGTGTATTTGGAATTTCAGAAGAGGTCTGACACAGTTCCTCACCACAGGCTCCTGAGAAAACTCAGCGGCTAGGAAAAAGAGGGTAGGTTCTTGGCCTGATCCAGCAGGACAAATATTCTTATGTTTTCCATTGGCTTGGTCTGGCCTCCAAAATTGAGTTGAACTGTATTTGCAATGTCTGCCACTTAGCTAGAATAGATTTTGGATGCCACTACAAGTGATGTGTGCCAAAGCATGTCTTCCCTTCTGTAATAGGAGCTAATTAGGTAATAGAACTTGTTTTCATGTTAAGTCTCGTGTAACAATGAACACAGTGTCAACGGTTAATAAATTAATAAACAACAGGTCTATTAATGGCCTACTAGCTCATTTTTTTAGTTTCCTTCAAAAGACCATGAACTGTACCCTTCCCCGTTATTTTTAGCAGAAAATAACATAAAAGGTTAAGTGTACAGCAATTCATAATCCATAATTACAGAAAACTCAAGGTTTCTGTGCCAGCATAACAAGATTAATACCTTTTGACAGAATTTAATAATATGGTTTTATAATATTTAATTTTGTTCATAAAATGTCTCTCAGTGGGGAAGCCCCCTTTCTTTTCTTTCTTAAAAAAAACTCACTTAAATGTTAATGCTCTAAAACAATTTAATTCATATTTCTTGGCACAAAGAGTGTATAATGCTGACATGCTAAAAGCTGATTTTAGTAGGACCGTGTAGGGATCAACAATCTTTATTTGGACAGTTCAATCTGTCTTGATAACTCTAGTCCCCTGATCCTGGCCTTGCACACCAGCCCAAAATGTTTTCCTCTTTGAGGACACACCCAGGAAACAATTTCCTAAAGTTTTGATTGTATACCTGCAAACTAAACTTGTTTTGACTTGTTGCATTTGTATCTTACCTGTTCTCCAAAAACAGGGTTTCCATTTCCCTGGAAAAACCGGGTGGCACCTGGATTCTAGGGTCATGACCCACCAAGGGAATCAAGGGACTGGCAACATATTTAGCATTGCAAAAAATGCTAAACATTCAGAGTCCAAAAAACGTTCAGAGTCCAATAAATAAAAAAGAGAAAAGTCACTCACTCACTGACTCACTCACTGATTCATCAATGCCCAGCCAAAAACGCTGGGCCTAAAAACATGAGATTTGGGTGAGTATTCCTTCAGTGACTCAGGGGTGCACTAAGTGGTTTTTAGAAATTCCAACCAGAACGGGGGGAAGGAGTGCAACACATTTTTCTCCCTATACTTTACATTGAGGAATCAGTGACTGAGGGATGCTCTGCCCCATCCCCTCGACCTAGAAGTATGAAATTCAGGGAGGGTGTTCCTTCTGTCACATGAACACCCACCAAGAACCCATGTGGAGAAATTTAACCCTTAAGGGGATGAAAAGAGGTGCAATGTGTTTTTGTCCTATACTTAACAGGGAAGACTGACCAACCTCCAGCCAATTTGGTGCTCAGTGCCCGGTGCACGGGGGGATGTTGTTTAGAGGGAGGAGTTGCACTGGGGAGGATGCTGTGCATGGAGGGTTGTGCATGGGGGGCTGTTGTGAATTGGGAGTGATACACATGGGTAGACGGTGCTCATGGGGGTCTGATGCTCATGGGGGGTTGATGAGCATGGAGAGATGATGCACATGGGGGTTGTTGTGCATGGTGGTTGTTGCACATAGGGAGATGATGCGCATGGGGGAATGATGCGCAAGGGGGACTGATGCGTATGGGAGGTTGATGTACATGGGGAATGTTGTGCATGAGAGGGTTGATGCTCACGGGGGACTGATGTGCATGGGGAGATGTTCTGCATGGGGGGATGTTGCAAATGGGGGGTTGATGTGTGTGGGGGATTAATGCGCTGTGGAGGGATGGTATATAGGGGAATTTTACTCCTGCAACGCGGGTACACTTTTCACTACTATATATATAAATGGCTCTTCAGCTGACCACATGTTTATCTGTTGCATTATTTCTGCTCCATTTCACCATATTGATTGATTTTATACTTTTAATTTGCTTACACACTGCTTGGAGCACCCTTGGGCAGAGACTGTTTAAGAATATTAATACAATTAAATCATTAAGGCTGATTCTTACCACTATATTTTCAAAAATCAAATAATCAGAAATTAAGGTATTCAACATATGATTATGATATATATATTCAATATGATGATTATGATTTATCCATTCAGTCATAGCCAAACCTCAGACACTTTATGGATCATTGCACTCCAAGTGCTATGTTTCTCACAGCTTCTTTTAATTCCATCAATTTAATGCAGTGTTGGCCTTTACTGTCTCCAACATGTTCTCTGCTGTCCCTTCCTTCTTTTTCCACTGACTGTTCCAAGTATGATTGAAGTTTCCAGCGAATTGGCTCACATGATCTGGCCAAAGTATGACAGTCTCTGTCTGGTTATATTGGCTTCTAGTAGTATCTTTGGTTTGACACAATCTAATACAGTGGTGCCTCATGTAATAAGTTTAATTCGTTCCAGAGGCATGTTTGTTATGTGAAGTGGGTTTTCCCATCGGAAATTATGGAAACTCAGACGATTGGTTCCACAACCCTAAAAAATTCATATAATGTATTAACTGGATTTTAAAATGATGACAAAACACTGGAATTGAATTCAAAACATGCATTCAATATGCATGATCCTATGAAGTCTCACCCTACAATCCAGAGCAACTACGGGAGCACATAAGAGACATTATGTGTATCCGTAGTTACTGTACCACCTAATGAAAACCTATGGGAAATTTATATTGCAATCCAGAGCAAATTGTTCTTACACCGGAGCAAGGACTCCCTGTAGTTGCTCTGGATTGTGCCCTTAGGCTGCAATCCTAAAGACATTTTCCTAGGAATGGGAAACTCAATGGGGCTTACTTACTTACATTTAACACAATGGGGCTTACTTCTGGATAGAAATGGTTAGAAGGCTGCAATCAAAGACCCTTTCTTTTGCAATCAAGTCTCCCCGCTTTCTCCTTCTCTTCATCCTGACCCTCTCTCTCCTGAGCCTGCTCCCTTCTGGCTAGCCCTGAGCTGCTTCCCTCTTCTCCACTGATCTTCTCTCCCTCTGCCCAGCGGACACCTGGCCACAGGAGGAACAGGATGGAAGCGTTGCTTTTGCTATGGGTAGGCGTGCTAGGCAGCTTTGACGCTTTTTAAAGGGCTGCTGGCCAGTGTGTCTGCCTTAATTGCCATTGAGTGTGTTTGTTACGTGAAGCAGTTTGTTACATGAAGCAGAATCCTAGATAATTTTTTGTTTGTTAAGTGGAACGTACTTTACGTGAGGTGCTTGTTATGTGAGGCACCATTGTACATCTTTGTTGGTAATCCTAGCAGTCCACAAGAGTCCAAAGTCCACAGCAGCTTCTTCCAGCACCATAGTTCGAAAGCATCAATCTTCTTTCTGTCCACCTTTTTCAGCGTCCAGTTTTCACAGCTTTAGGTTGTTATTGGGAAGATGATTGCATTAACTATCCTGCACTTTGTCATGATGCTGCAGTCTTTGCTTTTCTGGATTTTATTCATGCTGATCACAACGCTGCAACATGCGTTGTTCGTCTTTCGACCTCAGGTCCTGATTCACCATCTTGATCAATCTTAGAATGAAGAAAGAAAAATTCTTGAACTGTCTCAATTTCCTCACCATTTATCACTTTTCTTCTTTGACTTTCAGAATGAGCAGTGCCAGATCAGGTCTTCTGCAAGAAGCATAGTGTTGTCAGCATACCCTAGGTTGTTTATGTTTTGTCCACTGATCTTCACACCACTCTGGATTTGCTCTGTGCATGATAGATTCTGTGTACATTACTGAACATAACCAGCAAGAGGATGCAGCTCTGGCACATGCCTTTCCCAATTCCAAACCACTCTGTGTCTTCATATGGTACCCTGACAGTTGCATCTTGGTTGTTATTGAGTTATCTTATAAGCTAAATTAAATGTGCTGATATGCCCATTTCTGATAGGCAGGACCAAATTGTGTAATGCTTGATGCTGTCAAATGCTTGTTGTAATCAGTGAAGAAGAGGTAAACGTCCTTTTGGTATTCCCATTATTCCTCCATGACCCTTGTAAATTCACGATATGATCACGAGTGCCACTCCCTTTGCAGAATCCAGCTTGCACATCCAATATTTCATGTGAAATGATACTGCTCATGTGTTATTTTATGATCTTCAGAAGAATTTTGCTTTCAAGTAATATCAGTATAATTGTACGATGGTTCAAGCAAACTTCAGTATTGCCTTTTTTGGGATTGGTATGAAAACAGATTGCTTCCAGTCCTTTGACCATATGGTTTCCCAAATCCTCCAGCATTAGACTGTTAATGATGGTATGGGTAGTGCCTTGAGTAATTCCACTAGTAGGCCATCAATGCCTGGGCCTTTCCTAGATAGAAGTTGTTTCAGTGCTTATTCTACTTCCACTTCCAGTACATCATCCTCCAGCTCAGATATACAAATATACATAAGTACAAATGTATAAAGTTATATCTTGTCTTTCTCCCACACATTAGGGGCACCCAAGACAGTTTACATTATCAAAACCCAATACAAAAATGGAAGCTTAAAATAATATTAAAACATAAAGCAATTAAAACAATGAGGGAGATCAGACACCAATGGATCAGGCAAAACAATTAAAAGTACATTTATTAAATGTGCCAGCCTTTCATATCAACAGTTAAAAACTTTTTATCTTCAATAAGAAGTTCTTAAGATGCTACAATAAGTTCTCCAAAATGAAACTAGTACTTCCTCTGAGGGGAGGAAATGCCACAAACAAAGAGCCACAACTGAGAAGGCCCCATCCTTCTCACCTCTGCTGCTGGCAGCAGTTAGAAAGGCCCCCTCCCATGACCTCAATAAATTGGATTATATGGAAGAAGGTGGTTCCTCAAATATAAACTGATCCCAACCCATATACTTTAGAATAAGAATCAGAAGAAAAAAATGTTTTTGTGAGCCTGACAAATATGAGTCCAATAAACCTTCTCCTATTTTAATGTTAGAATTCCTAGTATCTACAAAGTTCCAGCATATTAGTCAAGGTATTATTTAACAAAGCCATGAGTTGCCTGCTACCTGACATAGATCAATGTGTTCCGGGTAAAAACTGGACACATCCTGATAACTTTTCCATACCATTTATAATCCAATGTGGGAAAGGCTTATAGCTTCAACCTATTTCATATTACTTTTCACAGAATCTGTTTTGACAAAATAATGCTACTTGAATTTTCACTTTAACGAATGGTTTCCCCCTTCTTCTACATAAAAGCAGCCCCCCGTCAGTCTTGAAAGACTATGGTATCGTGCTGGCGCTGCATACGCTGCATGCGAAGCACAAAAGCCTGGGTTGGATTGTTATAGGCTGTTACCCAAGCAGCAAATCCCCCCTCTCCACGCCACTGAATTAGTCCAATGGAAAGGCAGAGCCGATACAATTGGATCCAGCTGGTGTCGCAGAGCTGGGCTAAGGAGCTCACCCTGTCTTCTGGGGCCGACCTGGGTCTCAAACCCTGGCCTGCTGGTTAACAGGCATAGCGTCTTAACCTGCTTGCGCCACCCACAGCCCTATCTTCTACATAGATGCAGGTTAATTGATGTTTTCCTTTAGCAATGCTGAATACACACAAACTTTTACTGTAAGAGTTTCTGCCCTCTTAATCACTGTTTTAATTTATTTCAAATCTTCAGGATCATTTTAACGTCTAGTTCTGTCTTTGTCTTTTCGGCATTTTAAGCATCTGATTATATGTGTGCTGGAAATGCACAGTTTTGTGAAATAATTGTTTACTAGGATTACTTGAGCCCAGGGTTGACTTTTTAACATGTGAAAACAAGAAGGCTTTTAGTAACACTTCTCCCAGGAAGCTCTAACATTGTTAGGCTGAGAGATCTAAATATTTGTGCAAGACAAAATCCGAAGCATCACAATAGCTATATCACAACAGCAGTACTTGGGCACTCATCCAGCAGAGCACTTAAGCAAGGACTAAGGTGTCATTGCTCCCTCACTCCTGCCACTGCTTAGCTGGAGTATTTCCAAAAATGACAACCTTTGATTCAGAACTTGGTTGCATTTTGGATTGTGGAATCACTGGGCTGCATGATTCCTTGATCCCAGTGGAATACTCCAATCTGGTCTGCAAACAATTAGGCCTACAAACCTATTGTTCCCTGTGTAAGCCAGTTCTCTCCAGTGTTTCATATACGTAACAGGGATCAAATGTGTACATTTGATGATTTTATTTCTGCTGGGCAGAAATGGGTTAAGTCAATTGAAATAAAACGGTGATCCACAGCATGTATAACAAGAAATAGATCCCACTGAAATATATGTGACTTGGAAGAATTCAAGGGTCAAAGGTGGTAATAATTTAGACTGCTAGATTTCAAATCCAAGTTTGGTGTAATTCATAACCATCACCATCTAGAATTTATTTAGTATATGGTAATTACAATTACTGGGAAATCCTTCTGTTCTGAAATCCAACTGGTAAGTGTAGTCTGTTCTGTCTACATTATCCTACAGGGCAGCTTGTAGAACTCTTTTTTTCCCATGTGGAATTCTTCAAACCATAGTCATCTTCATTTCTGGTATCTGGGAATGCCTTTAAGCTTCTAGCAGGAGGTTTTAGGTCAGCCAAGCTGTAAACAGCAACATCATTCAGTTCTGTAGACTCATGACAGCTTTATCAGCTTGCAGTCTCCCATCCAGGAGTTGTCCATGTCCTTCCCTACTTAACTTTTTTCAGCAAACCTGCACTCAACCACCAGGCCATACCACGAGGCCATTTATTTATTTATTGAATTTTTACCCTACCTTTCTCCCAGGAGGAGGACTCAAGGCGGCTAACAAGAAAATGATCAACAATAAAAATAGATACATTAAAGATTAAAAAAGTAAAAAATATTAAAAACACTTAAAAATCTAGAAATTACAGAAACATAGACCTTAACATTGGAAGGTATTCGGGGCAATCCCATTTGGTCTTCTGATCTTCTATATAAGTTGTTCACGTGGAAGATATTTCATGTAATGCTAGAGCTACTGATTTCCAGGTCTAGGATAAGAGGATGGGTGCTACTGCAGGGTGGTCTCCTTCAGATGCCATTTTATCTTGGAAAGAAGTAAATTTCATCCCCTTGCCTTCATTGTTAATATATAAAGACTACGAAGTCAGGAAAAAATTATACAGTCTATCAAAAGGTAGCAATTAAATGGCTAACATCAGACACTCTTAATTCCAGTCATTATTTTTGCTATCAAATTATTTACACCAAAACACAATACATACATGCACCATTTATAATGACAGTGATTACAAAATGCACCAAACAATTATTCTTTTAGGCTATAGGTAGGGAAGGATTGATGAATCGTATTTGAATTTTGCTCAACTTCGAATATTTCTTTGCTCCCCAACGCAGAGATTGTGAGATGGTTGTGAGATGCAGTGCCATAGCTACAGAAGTGGTGGCAGAAGTACTGCAGGCATCACAAGCTGTGTAGGTTGCCTCTCCCACTTTCTATGGGAACCATTTTAGGCAGACAATGGCAATGAGCAGGAGGGGTGGAAGGACACACACAACAAAACAACAAATGGGATGGTGGAAATTGGGCATCCTTTTGGCTCATGCCAGACCTAAACACTTTATGGTTTCTGTTCTTGGTATCTTCAGTAAAGAGACTCTAAGCTAAAAGTATTCCCAGAGATCAGGAAAAGACTCTTGCTGAGATGCTGGAGTATCACTGCAGTCAGAGGAAACAGGTGGGATGGATACACTGATGGTCTAGGTGCTACTCTTATCACTGAGAGCATTGTTACCTCCAAGTGGCTCTAGATGTGCAGCACACTCATTGTAAACTAATGGTGCAATTCTGAGATGCCCTCATACCAACGCAACACCCTTGTGTCATAAAAGTGCCATAAGATATTTTTGCACTGCTTGGGGAAGACGTAGGCTGATGTGTTGAGGGTGGAGAGGGGCAGACGTAGGTAGGGAGGAGAATAGGTGGCAGGGCCAGGATGTTAAATTGTAACCCTGCTTGGAGGGCAGAAAGGAGTGGTGCATTGCCACTCCTGTCAACTCAGACTTGAGCTGCTTCTAGAAGCAGTGCAAGTTTGAGTAGACCCATAGGGACTGCTGCAGCCTTACCTTGGGGAAGAGGACAAGCTTTCTCAACCCAGGGTAGCATGGCAGTGGTCTCTGAAACTTGCACTGGATACAGCACCAGCACGTCACCTTGCCTGTTACAGTAGAAGATTGCTCTGGCCAGCCCTAAGCAAGGTGCAACTGTTGACACCATCCCCCAACTCCTTAGGGATCACACACATTTCCATTAGATGTGATTGTATAAGGGCATGCACAGGGAACAGGACCACAATGAAGTATAGACAATTTTGTGTGAAATTCTCATGCAACATTTTGTGTAAGCACACAGTCAAGTTGGGATTCCATCTCTAGAAGAATCTTGTGCTGTCACGTCCACATATTCAAGATCCCTAACACAAGCAGGATGACAACTCTGACTATGTCACAGAAGGTATTAATTTTGGAAGGACTCTGTTTAATAGAAGCAAAATACAATTTTTAGTGATTGCCTGAAGGTTTTAATAAAATAAGCAGTAATGGGGAAAATTGTGGGAATTCTAAAGTCACCCACTCTTGTGCCTCAACTCAAGTCGAGTGACTCTGGAATTTCACCAAGAGTCCCCAACTTTGATGTTTTTGAGTTAAAAGCATTTGAGTTGACTTGACTCAAGTCTGGTGCCCCTGACTTGACAGTAAGGAAGGACCCCCCACCCAGAAACTAGAGACATAGAGCTGAATCCTAACCTAGGCCGGCACAACTCCTTGGTCTTCCATTCCCATGGTGGTGTAGGGAGACAAGCACATGTCTGTGCATTGGCCTAACCCTCCCCCAGGAGTGGCATAGCAGTGCCTTACAGCACTTTTGTGACACCCCAAGTCAGCTTAGGATTTGTGCTGGAGCTTAAGCCAGCCTAACTAAAGTCTAGGATTGCAGCTTTGGTGACACAAGTCAGGAAAAGACTCAAGTCTGGGAAGGTCTAATTCGTGTGTTAGGGTTTTCAAACTTTTTTTCAACTCTAGAGTCTTTGAGTAATTTTAAAATTGAATTTTTGCGACTTGAGTCTGAGTCTTTTGACTCAAGTTCCCATCTCTGAGAATAAGATTCTTAAAGAAAAAATGAAGACAAAATGTTGTTCATCAAAGTATTATTTAACCTCTTAAGTTCATGACAGTAACTGCAACTATTTTGTCTAACACAAAATACAGTATATGTTTTAAGAGTTTCCTAAACGCACTGGAATTACTAGGATTATTTCTATAAAAATGCAATACTGAAGGAAGCAGCTGGATTGACAACTTAGCACTCATTAATGTTGGCAAAAGAGTTCCTCGTAAAAATGGGCAATTGGAAGACTATTATTAGGCAGAATTGTAAAAACATTACCTGTTGATCTATGTTCTATAATAAATACTTTAATCTGTGTTTTTACTTAACTAAGCTGTGATTGCAAGAAACCTTAAGCAACTGTGGATGAAATTTTCAGTCAGAAATGTCTGAGGAAGGCTAATTTCTGTTTTCAACAAATACAGCACAATTACTTTTGAAATCACATTGTATGACTTAGGGCATAATTCTAAAGATCTTAACAACTCTAGCATATTGGCAATGTAACTCCCAGGGTAAGGAAACAAACATTGTCTAAACTTGAAAATGCCTCCGTGACTGCTTCCCAACTGCAGGATTGAGCACATGCCCCTAAGGTCGGTTAGGGTTGCGCTCTTAGGGTGCTATCCAGATGATTGGATGTGCCGGTGCAAATCTCAGAGCTGGCCCAGAGATGTCACAAAAATGTCAAAAAGCACTTTCATGCCACCATTTAAGAACAGAGGCTGACATGAGACCTAGAGCTCTGGTGGACTGGTAAGGCCATGCCTGCTGAATCAGGCTGGTGTGGGGACTTAAGAACATAAGAAGAACCTCTACAGGATCAGGCCAAAGACCCATCTACTCCAGCTTCTGGTATCAAACAGCAGCCCACCAGATGCTTCAGGAAGCACATAGGATACCTGCATCCAGCCCCCACCACCACATCTGACATTTTGACTTCTACATAAACACCTCATGGCGTATAATCTGTGATGGTCCCCTCCTCTAGGAATTTGTCCAATTCCTTCTTAAAGGCATTGAGGCTTGATGCCATCACCACATCCTGTGGCAGGTATTTCCACAGACCAACTAGATGCAGGGTAAAGAAATATTTTCTCTTGTCAACAGGGAGTGAGATGCTGAATTTTAACCCTCACTTGTTGGCAAGTGGCAAACCGTGGCAAGCCTAGTTGCCTTACACAGGTTACTCAGATTTGCACCAGTTAAGTACCTGGTGCAGATTCAAGGAGCACTGGGGCTTGACACAGGGTAAGAGAAAAGTTAAGTACCTGGTGCAGTTTCATAGGAGTGCTGGGGCTTGACACAGGGTAAGAGAAAAAATTCCCTTCCCCCAAGGTGATCTCCAACTGTCTCCTAACCTGCTCTGGATAAAGTACAGATCAGCATTGTCTGCCTGTTCCATCTTTGATTAGGATTAGGATACCTGTTTGTAATCCCATATCAGTCACTGGAAACTAACACCTCTATGTACATAGGTAGAAAAGACTGTAGAACCCCAGAGGATCATTTCACTTCAGCTCCCCCCCCCCCCAAGTTCATTCTAGCCTTGACAGAGGCTCAGCTCCCCTGAAACTCTGAAATGCAAATGTGTCTGGTGGTGGTGGTCGTCATTGCATTGGTGACAGAGGCACAACTGAAACGGGAGGAAGCAGATGCTGTCATCCAATGCCAAGCCTGTTCCTGCTGAGTCTGAAGAATCACTTCAAGCACTAGTAATGAGAGGCGATGAAGCTCCTGCTGATTACAGGCTACAACAGAATGGGAGAAAATGAAAGTGATGACACTTCTGAAATGGGATATTGCAGCCATGCCATAATGAACTGAGAAAGCAGAAACATGGCATTTCCAAATACTACCACTGAACCAGGGGTGGGCCCGGCCTGGCCCAAGACCCAGTTCGCCAGAAGTAGGAGGGGCCAGGCCGGGAGGCCTAGGAGGGCACAACACCACCCACCTGTTCCTCCGAAGCTCCACGCGGCCGCCACCCGGAAAAAAGTGCAACTGCGCAGTGCGCATGCGCTAAAAAGGAGCGCACTGCGCATGCGCCAACTAACGAAGTTTGGCGCATGCGCAGTCTAGGGGGCTTCCCCAGGCTTTCCCTGTCCTAGCCTGACCTCCGGCTGGAGACAGGGAAAGCCTAGAGAGGCCCCAGGGAGTCCCCGCCCGCCCGATTCCCCTGTTGAAGACTTCCGCACTGCAGTATGGACAATTTAAAGGGGAAGGAGCCATGCTAAGTCACGGCTCCTTATCATCTCAGGCCTTGGACTCAGAATTAAGCCACACACCTGAATAGCAGTGTGCCTTGGCAGTCTACTCAGAAGTAAGCTATGCACTTGAATAGCAGTGTGCCCTGGCGGTCTACTCAAAGTAAGTCACACTCATTCTCAGACAGGTCCGGTCCAACTGGAGCCCTGTCCGGCATTCTGGGGGGGGGGGAGTGATTTGGGGCACTGACTGGGCTTGCTACAAAGGAGACCTCCAGGGCAAAGCTCTGGAAGTCTGTATTATGTGAGATTTACTTCTGAGGAGACCTGCAGGGCAAATGTGCATGTTTTAAACACTTAAAAAAACCAATGTAGGACAAAATGTAGGACATCCTACATTGGGGGCATTTGGGACTCTTTAGAGCCAGTTCTGGGGGTTGGAGGATGATTGGGGGCGCTTGGAGGCTTGCTACAGAAAAAAAATTCAACAAAAAAATTCCCCCAAAAAATCAGAGCGCATGACAACACAGCTAATTACTGCCTGGGGAAAGTTCCTAGAGAGTCCCTGCGTAGGCGGGACCTCAAGTGAACTCTTCAGTACTTTCACTTCCTGGAAACTTTTTTTCTGTAGCAAAAGAGCTGCATGCACACAGTGCGCACGCACACAAAATGGCGGATGCGGAAGCTGGTAGCTGCTCCGAACTTGTCCGCCCAGTTTTGGCCATCCCACGCCGCTACCGGCTTGTGACTGGCCACCCAAAACCAAGATCCGGTTCGGGCAAGTAGGGCCGAACTGGTAAGTGCCCACCTCTGCACTGAACCAAATCAATGCTTTCGTTTTAAACCGGAAAGAATATCATTAACTTATCCCAACACAGCCATTAAGAGGTACTATGGGTCAGAGGGAAGAACAAATACACAACATGGACATCATTTGCACTTACTATTTTTGTTGTTGTTGTACAGCAGCACTGATACCTCAAAACAAAGGGGAGGAGGTAGCTCGGTGGTAGAGCAGATAGATGATCATGCCTCAGCCTCTCCAGACAGGAAAGTCTACTGTCTGAAACCCTGGACAGCCACAAGTAGATAATCTGTGGAGGGTGGTGCCATGAGCATTGCAGGCACCACAACATGCCATGTAAGCATGCTTTAAGATTCCCAGTGAGGGAGAACCCACCACCTCTGTTGGCAATCAATTCCATTACCAAACTACCCTGACTGTCAGTAATTTTTTCCTGATTTTCATCCAGAATCTCCTTTCTTGCAGTTTGTACCTAGCAGTTCTAGTTCTATCGAGAACTACTTCTCTAGTGGCTACTGAGAACAAATGTATCCTTTCTTCCATATGATAGCCCTTCAGGTATTTGAAGAGGGGGATCAGTTCTCCTCTTAGCTTTCTCCAGGTTGAACAGACCAAGTTCTCCCAATCTTTCTTTGTAGGACTTGTCTTCCAGCCCACTGACCATCCTTGTCACTCTCCTCTGAACTTGCTCTAGTTTGACTGCATCTTTCTTAAAGTGAGGTGCCCAGAATTGGACACAGTACTCCAAGAGAGGTCTAAACAAACCAGAATAAAAAGGAACTTTGCTGAAGTCAAGATAAATGACATCCACAGCATTGCCATTGTCCAGTAAGCTTGTATCCTGATCAAAAAAGGAGATCAGATTTGTCTGGCAAGATTTATTCTTGGTAAATCTATGCTGGGTTGTTTTGATCACCGTGTACTTGTCTAGATGTGCATAAATTGTATATTTTATGATTTGTTCTAATATCTTCCCCGGGATTGAAGTCAAACTGACTGGTCTATAATTTCCCGGGTCTTCTTTTTTCCCCTTCCTAGAGATTGGGACTACATTTGCCCTCTTCCAGTCCAGTGGCACTTCTCCACTCCTCAGGGATTTCTCAAAGATGATTGACAGGCTCTGCAAGGACATCAGCGAGTTCCTTAAGAACTGGAAGATGCAGCTCATCTGGTCCAAATGACTTGAATTCATTTAGGCCAGTTAAGTGGTTACGAACCAGTTCTCTGTCAATCTTAATCTGCTGTTATGCACCATCCATGTTTCCCTTACCTCTTTGGGGATGCAAGCACATCCCCCATCAACCAACAATCCCGCACCCCCATTTCTACAGCCCTCCTTCCAAGAATAGACGGACGGAAAATAGGAGTTGAACAGCTCCGCGTTTCTCTTGGTTTCCAAACACCTGTTGTCCATCTTTGTCCAGGAGGAGTTCCACTCCCTCATTTCTCCTCCTGTTTCTTTGGGCATATCTAAAGAAGCTCTTTTTGTTATCCTTGACTCCCCTGGCCAGCCTCAGCTCATACTGAGCTTTAGCATCCCTGACCCCCTCCCTACAGGACCGGGCTATCTGCCTGTACTCCTCCCTGGTGATCTTTCTAGTCTACCATTGTGTCGAGTCCTTCACGTGACAGTCCCCTTTAGAACTTCTATCGACAAGCGCAGCAGTGAAATAAAAACACCAAAAAAATAGAAGCTGTTTTGAATTGGTTCTATATTAACATGAGTAAAAAGCAGAACAAGAAGTCCAGGTTCACTAAACAAAGTAAAATGGTCTTTACATGGAATACCTTACATATCCAAGGCTGTATCTCTTGTAAAATCAGAACTTCGGCTTTGCAGACGGTTAGCGATGCAATACATGCAACTATATCACGGTGGAGAATTTCTTCCACCAAGACTCGGGCCTTCCCTGGAACATCCAGGGCTTTACCAGGCTTCTAGGCCTCACACTGAGCCACACCATAACAGAATGAGCAAACTGCTCTCAGAGCCTGCACTGAACTGTTACTAAATTTCCTAGCCTATTATTCAGTTCCTCACATGATCACTTTTAGCCAATCATTGCAGAAACCTGAGTTGCACAAATTATGTTGCATGCATTTAGTTCATGCTGCAAAAATTCCAAGTGCCAGTTTCTGTAATACCTGCCACATTGCCTAAACATCTATTTCTTTAATTTCAGCTGATCCCCATGTTGCTTGTGGAGCCAACCTGGATTTTTTGAGGTTCCCCCATTTCGTTTTCATAGGAATTGTTTCTGACTGTGCTTGTAGAAGCTGCCTCTTAAAGGAGCTCCCACACATCTTGGGTCCCTTTTCCCATTAGATCATCAACCCATGGGATCCTGCCTATGATTCCTCTAAGCCTGTTGAAATCAGCCTACCTGAAATCCACTATAAAGGTTTCACTGTGCACTCTTTTTATTTTCCATAATATTCTAAATTCCAGCATTTCATGATCACCTTCTTCTAAAGTTCCCGCTACGTTGACCTTCATGATTTGTTAAGATTAGGCCAAGGATGGCCCCTCCCCTTGTAGCTTCCTCCAGTTTCTGGACCATGAAGTTATCTTCCAGGCCCATCAGGAATTTATTGGAGCTTCCATGCTTGGCTGAGTTTGTTTCTCAACAAATGCCGAGATAAAGTCCCCCATTACTACTACCTCATATTTCCTTGCAACATCTGCCTGTTGCTTCAAGAAGACATCATCTACTTCTCCTTGGCCTGGCGGTCTATAATAGACGCCCACCACAATGTGTTTTTTTCCCCTAACCGTTACCCTAACACAGTCCACAGGGATATTTGGACCAGTTTCTTGGAATTCAGAGCAGGTATATACATTCTTGACATATAATGCTACTCCTTCTCCTCTTTTACCAGTTCTGTTCTTCCTGAAAAGCCAATCCCCTTCCACTTGTGCATTCCATTTATGGGAGTCATCCCACCAATTTTCAGTTATTCCTATCAAGTCAAATTTCCCTTCACTTGCCAGAAGTTCAGGCTCATCTTGTTTATTTCCCAGGCTCTGTGCATTTGCATAAATACAACGTAAGCCCTGGAGGTTGCAACTCAATGCGTGTTCCCCACTTTTCATAAGTCTGGGCCCCTCAAAATATTCTACAGTTACAGCCATGCCCTGATGATTCCCATGAAGAGCATTTTCTTGATTCCTAGGTTTCTTAAGATTTAGTCTGTACAATGTAGTCCATCCTTCACCAGGAGTTCCTCCTCTAGGAAGCTCAGTCCATGATCCCAGAAGCCAAATCCTTCTTGATGACACCATTTTTGAAGCCAGCTACTGACTTGGAAAATTTCACTGTCTCCATTTTGTGGAGCAGTTGAGAGGGAGCAGACGGTCGCAGTTAAGAGGAGGAGGAGAGGCTAGTTAACTGGGTGACTAATTGCTACTATCTGCTCATTGGCTGATTGCCTGATGGGAGGAGGTTTCAATTGCAGCATCAGGACCTGAGGCATGAGCTGAAGAGCAAGAGAAAAAGGGCTCTTATCCTATGGCTCTTAACCTGTGAATCTGAGTCTGTGAACAAAGAGGACTTGATCAGAGGGCAGAAGCTCATCATTCTACTCATCCCAGTCAACTTTATTCCAAAGAAAGACAACAGTTGGAGGCCTCACCAGTCCTGTCAAGACTACTGCAGGAAGCTTGTGTCAACTCTACAGAAATGGAAGGTGAGACCACAGTTGTCATGACATGCAGCACGTGTGCCAAGTTTGTCTTCTTGCCCAAAGACCTCAGGGATTCAATCAGTTTGCTGCAAGTGCAAATTGGTTGCACTATTGGAGGAGAAAGTAAGAGCACTGGAGGGAGAAGTATCCATGCTTCATCAAATTAAGGGATCTGAGCAGTTCCTCAATGCAACGCACATGGAACTTCTTCAGAGAGAACTATTGGAGGACACTATGAGTGGGAATGACATCAATGAGAACTCCAGCAATGATGGCTTTCACGGGACAGACAGGAGAAGAAAGGGAAGAAGGCATTCAGAACCACTGGTCCTATACTACTGTTTTCAGTGTCTCTTAGATCCCCGCACACTGGCAGAAGTTCCTCTTGCTAGCATGCCTGCACCGGATCTTGGAAGGCCTGTAGAAATTCCTCTTACTGGCACGTCTGCAGATCCCTCTCAAAGACCCCAACAGCTACCAAAACCAGTAAGTGTGAAGGAATCTCGACACAAGAAGAGAACCACCAGGAAGGTGGTGGTAATTGGAGATTCCCTCCTGAAGGGTATTGAAGCTGTGTGCTGACCAGACCTATTTTCCTGTGAGGTGTGCTTTCTCCCTGGCGCCAGGATACAGGATGTGACAGAGAAACCACTGAACATTATCATGTCTACTGATCACTACCCATTTTTATTCATCCATGTAGGAACAAATGAACAACAATGAGCCTATTATAAGAGGAAAGGGTAATTTGAAGTCAGCTCTATTGAATAATCATTTTCAATAAGGCATGATCAAAAGGCATGATCATGGAATTGGTAGCTATCTGGCCAGTACAATGGCAAAATTCCCAAACCTTTTCCACTTGCAGCTCCCTTAACCATTGGGTACAACTCACCATTAAGGCTACAGTACTATACATACTTATAAGTTGGTGGGTTTTTGCCAGAATTTCATGGCTTCCCTGGTTGGCTTCCTGGTTAGCAATGGCTTGTAGTTTGGGAACCAATAGCCTAGGCTTTCTCCGCACTGTAGCTGAACTACAATTCCCTGAAGTCTTTGAGGGAAATTGTGAAACTGCTATAGATCCTGCAGAAATTGTAAGTGTAAATGTGTCCATGGAATATGCATTCCAAATATAAATAGAAGTAATTTCGGACTCAAGTACCTAAGACTCTCTTTAAATTTCCAAATGCTTCTCTTTAAATTTCTAAGTGCTTCTCCTCTTTTTCTATGTGAAATTCTGATTGTTGAGCACTCCCAATTAGAAGTTGGAAATGATGATGCAGCCAGCACCACTAGAGCATTCAATTTCATTTGCTCACAGACAGTTGCTTTATACTGATGAATTAGGCCAAACCAGCACCACAGCTAACCAACTGTCATATTTATTTAATTGATGGTTTGTTGGCTTATTTATGAGCTGCCTGGTCCACCATTATTATTGGCTCAGGACGCTCCTTCACCAACACGACATGAAAATGGAGATCACCACTGTACCTTCAGAGGGTTCCAGGTCACATGAAAAAGGCCCATGACTCTCTGGTGTCCATGCATTTTGAACTTGTGTAAAGTACAAGATGCTAATGAGAGTTCCAATCATATTTTAAAAATTCACTTATTTTGTACATGTACAATCATCAGAAGTGTTTTCACTGGAGAGAGGATCATGGCCACAACAGCCTTGGAATGTGCAGCCAGTATGTACAGTCCAGAAATCCTTAACATTCAGCAGGGGCGTCACTAGGGTTCACGTCACCTGTGCAGGAGGCCAGTGCGTCATCCTCATCCAGTGAGCGGGGCAACAATATGAATGTTGGGCGTGGTTATGTGCCATTGCCCCACCTTCACCTTCATAGAATAAAGATATTTCAGAGTGGTTTGTTTCACTGCATTCTGCTGCAAATAACACATCCAAAGGTATATAACAGGATGAGATTATTTCTACAACCATGATTTTAGCCATTTAGATCACAAGGGGTGTTACCAGTGGTGGGCACCAGCAGGTTCGCACCTACTCTATAGAACCGGTTCTTAACAAGAGATAGTACATATAAAGTTTAAAAATAGCCATTTAAAAGTGGCTGCCAGATGGACAGAGAACCAGTTCTTAATTTCTTTGAAGCCCATCACTGGGTGTTACCCCCCCCAAGGGTGCCCCCTTTCTAACACCTTAGTGACATCCTTGATCTGGACCATTTTGGAAGCCTTGTACTCACCTGTTTCTGTAAACCAGAAGTGGCATAAGAAGGCCATTCAGGGTCTTGCAGTGTGAGTCACCAGGCCAGACCTCCAGATTCACAAAGAGCATAATGGCGGACCACAAATGACAATGTAGGTGACAGTGCTGCAAAAGCTGCAGCCAGTCTTGCAGCACTAGCAAAAATTAACCACTTCTAATAAAGACTCTTTTATTTTAATGGAAAAGAGCCAAGTTTGTTGTGATCTGAATTCAATGGAATTTCAAAGTAAAAAGCTGAACTGTTCCAATCTGGCTTAATTTTGGCTGGTCAGTGGTAATTTAAAAGATGAAGACTGTAATCTGGGAGCCCTTTTTGCAAAATGCTGTTATTTCTCTGACCATTGTGAAAAGTTTACAACATCTATATTTGATAGCAAGTGCAGGATTGAGAACCCCAAAGTTGATTGTTAATCTCTGATATTTTTATAGAATTAAACACATGCATATCTTTTCACTATCTGCCAATATTAAATATTTTTCTCTGTTCGTTATTGAATCATACAGCTTCTGTCAGATTATGTCATGGATGGTGCATTTTTAAACAGAAGCAAGCGTCTCAGCCAAACACTAAGCAGATGTTTCAAGAGCCCAGGTGGCCACATAAGAAGGGTAATTTTAGAGCTGTCCACTTCATTCAGCAGCCAGACTTCTGCATGGTTTCTATATTTTCAGCTTAGATTTTACCAAAATAGAAGCAGAAGGAAGACATGGTCTTCCAATAGCCCACAATTCCCACAAATATTTGTTACTCTGAGGAATCTCTCATCATTTGGTAAATGTTGAGAGCCTGAGAGTAATGGTTTAGAAATCAAAGTTCCTTAGGGGTCCACAAAGACGTTATGATGTGGGGATTCAAAATATGCCAGGAGCTAGTCATGGTGGAATAGTCAGAACAAAAACACAGGTGGACTAATACGTTTCAGTTCTTCCATTCTAGTAAAAATGAATGAAACATAATTCATTTTATGCAGTATCGAAATAAGAGCCTGATACTTGACACATTTTCCAGTCACTGGCATAGATAGAGGCCAAAGTGCAAAATTTGCAGGGAACCTCACCACACAATGCAAGCAGTCCTTTACCCTCCCTTTTTGAGCCATTCTGGATGGAAGGGTGGAGACAAAATGAAGGCAAATGCAAAACTTAGTGCTTTGTATCCCTCTAGCTATGCAACTGATCCCAGTCCCCTTTCATTCCTTGGGTAAAAATACTGGAAGATGGGAGCAGTTTAACTTCTTAGTATGACACAATAGACACAATTGCCTACATGTGCTGCAGGAGTTGGGGGAATTGTTTTGAGTTTTCCATTCATTGTTCTATGTTTTTCAGTCTGTATGTTCAAGGAGCAGCAGTGTTAAAAGGAGGAGCAAATCCAAGTCATGGGAACACACAAGCATGCATTTGGACGCAGCAACTTTGTAGGCTTTGTAGGCCCACACATATACTCCTGCAGGAAGAGAGAAGTTTCTGCAGTTTGAAACTTTACAAACTTGTGGCCCAATCATATGTTATAAGTTCAGAAGTAAATTCTATTCAGTGATGGTTATTTTCAGGATTGCACTCAAGTGGGGGAACTCTCCGGACTGAAAGTTTTACTGTTTGTGAGGACTGCACAAATTTTTGTGTGAGGGAGAATGTTAGAATAGTACCTTCTTCCATCAGCATAATAGTTTTTATTTAAACTTTTTTAAATTTGAAAAAGAGAGAACCTTCATTTTTTTTCCCCATGGGAGAACATTCAGACAGAGAAGCCCCATAGTCAAGTGGCTCATAGAATCTGGAAGGCTGCACTTCCAGAATTTTCTCAACTATAGTTGATACCATCAGTTCAGTTTATCTGCCAGGGTTAGATCACTTAGTGGATACTGAGTTGGTGGTTAATGGTACTGAGTCACTGAGCCTATAGGAAAAAATGGGGTTAGCTTCCAGGAGATCCTCTTCACCATACACTCTATGAACTTTATGAACCTGAATCTTAACTGGAAGTCAGTGATAATGGGTAACAATTAGGGCTCATCAACATCTGCAACATATAAAACTTCCTCTTTGGTGCACTGAAGATTGTGATGACAACTTCTCCATGCTGACAATCCTGAGACCAGAGGTGGGCCCAGGCCGGTTCGCACCGGTTTTATAGAACCGGTTGTTAAATTGGGCCTGACACTAGCGAACCGGTTGCTAGCATCGGGCCCAATTCCTGGTGCCCACCTGTTCCGGCTAGCTCTGAGGTGGAGCAGCAGCCAGAAGCTGCTGCTCAGTCTCAGAGCAAGCAGGAATGGTGCTGTGCACAAAGATGCACTGCACATGTCCAAGACTTTGGACATGCGCAGTGTGTCTCTGCGCACCCATTGGGCCTTGCTCCGGAGGCGGGGCCAGCTGCTCCAGCTCCGGAGCAAGGCCCAATGGCTGCGCAGACGCACTGCGCATGTCCAAAATTTTGGACATGCGCAGTGCGTCCCTCTGCGGGGCCATTTGGCCTTGCTAGGGAGGCGAAGCGGCAAGTGCCGCTCCGCCTCTCTAGCAAGGCCACATCACCCCGCAGAAGCGCAGACCTCCTCCTCTCCAAGGAGGAAGTCTCCTCTGAAGCTAGTCGGCTTCAGAGGAGACTGTGCAGGCGCCAACCTTGGCACCTGCACCTTGGCACCTGCGCAGTGCGTCTTCTGGTTGGTGCATGTGCAGTGGCTGCGAACCGGTTGTTAGCCGGTTTGCAGCCCACCACTGCTTGTGACCCATTAGAGGTTGCTGGTCCAAAAATAAGGACTCAGAGTTCAGAAGTGGGGAGGGTGTTGTTTCATTGGCCTCTTCTTCTATCTATCTCTTGGCTAAGTCCCTGGACCTGCTCAAACCCCTGAGCATCCTTCAGGCAACTTTTCAGAAGCCTCTCATAATTGGCCTCTTACTGTCACCAGCATTGTGAAGATTCTGCTGGAATCTCCCAAATGGTGCCCAAACAAGTGGGGCATGTCCAGATTTCCTAGATAACAAATTTGCATATAAAGAGAACTGAGTGTATAATTTAATTCAGTAATTAAGTCTTATACGATAAAACTGAGAAGTGGACATAGCAAAGAAAGTGGTGTAGGTTGCAGTAGCTACTCCCAGTATATTGCAGAACATATCCCGTGGGGTGAAATAGCTGTTACAAACATAATAAAAAGCCCAGAGTAAAATAAAAATCCACATTCTGAACTTTTCTGATATTTCAGGGTAAGTTTGTAAGAGATAATAAGTCTCATTTACCAGGAACAAAATTCACAACTGTTCTCACCCTGGTGATATAGACAAGGTCCTATTTTTCTCAGTCATGATCTAGGTCATAGCTTCATTGGACTGGCTATTGCCCTAGCAACCAGTGCTTTTGCCTTTATGCAAAGACTTCTCAAGGTATGCCCATAAGGTGAAAAAGAAACACTTGAGAAAGACAAGTGAGATCAGCCAAAGATATTAAGAACCACAAGATGATCAGAGCATAAAATGCATGATGGCTAAAGACCAAATGGCTCAAAGGCAAACAGAAAAACACTGGGGGAGGCAGCAATCACAGGTAAGGGAGGGGGTGTTGGCTCAGAAGAAGAGCACCTTCTTGCACGCAATCCACAGCAAGCTCAAAGTAGAGTGGGAAAAGGACCATACCTGCATCCCTGGAAAGAGACTGCTAATCTATCAAGCAGAGTTGACCTCAAGCAGAGGGCCCACTAGTGTCACTAGTGCCATAATTGCAACAATGAGGCACACCTGAGCAGGCTGGGACAGCCCCCGACCACTGCTCTCCCTGCCGCTCGGGCACCTGGGAGAGCCACCCCTACCTGCACCCCTCAGGGGCCGGCAGCTGAGAGCCATGGAGCCCCAGGGAGCACACTAGCAGGGCTCTGGAGCCTCCCCTGTCTCCCTCACCCCACCGCATTGGATCCCCGCAGGCAGGAAGTGCAGTGCAGGGTAAGAAGGGGGGTGTTAAAAATTTTCCTGCTTGATGATGTCATTTTAATTATGACATAAATTCCAGGTTAATGTCATCACTTCCTGTGGGTCCCAACCAGTGATGGGATTCAAATAAATTAACAACCAGTTCTATGCCCATCTGGCAGCCAGTTTTAAATGGCTATTTTTAAACTTTGTATGTCCTAACTCTCATTAACAATTGGTTCTATAGAGTAGGTGCAATCCTGCTGGAGCCCATCACTGGTCCCAACAGATTGTCAATTTAAAAAGTGTGACCCACTGCTAAAACATTTGATAACCACTGAGTTAGATGGAAGCAACTCTGTATAAGGAACTTTTGTTTGATCATACGAAAGATGGAAGCAAAACTCAGCACATTCTTGAGATAACCTGCTGCAGGAACACAAAATGCCACAACATGGTGAAGGATCTGGAATACAATGAGGCCTGGTGCAAAATTCCCAACACTAACTGTTTAAACCACAAACAAAGGCATTTAGCATTGACTTCAATCTTTCATCATCCATTCAAGGAAAAATCTGATCCCCAAAACTGAATATTTTCTGCCTCCTAAATGAAGCACAATTGAAGAATAGTCAGGGCTGCTTAGAAATGTGGTGGAAAGGTTTTTATGGTCCATTTCATCTCTGTTTTTGCATGACTTTGCATAGTTTCTCAGTTCATTTCTCAGGTACATTTCTCTCCTGGAGCATGATTGCAGAGATCATACTGGGCATAATTGATATTAATGTGCATGCCATATTTATTTCAGCAGAGTTTACCCCTGTAATTGAGCAATAGTTAATGAGCACTTAGGTCTCTATTCACAAAAGATTTCTAATGCCAGCTTATTGGGCAGTCTCGAAAATTACAAGTGTTTGGGTGAATGAACAGTCAGCCTGAAAAATATTTGGTAGAACAGTTGAAAGAATACAATTGGGAGGTGATTTTATGCAAATTCTACCTTACTGTTAAAAAGGAAGGTATCGCAACATAAGAAAAAATTAGTTACTGTCTTCCGATTTAATTACGCAAATCACATACCATAATGCAAATATGTTTAATACCCCAATCCTGTCCCCTGCCACTTGCACCAATGAAGCCAAACCATAATGCAAATATGTTTAATACAAAAATCCTGTCCCCTGCCATTTGCACCAATGAAGCCAAACCATGGAGGTATGCACTGCTTACAGTGGTGGTGGGGGGCTCCAAAGGTGTCCTCAAAATAAGGAAACTTTTGCTCTCTTATTTCCGAGTAAGCCTTATGTTGTTGCCGAGTAAGCCTCATGTTGTTGCTGCCCTATGTGCCTATTTGGATCTGTGCCAGCTCTTAGGGGGCATGGCAAAGGCAAGCAGTGTGCACTGGATCTTGGCAGCAACTTGCCCCGTCTCTGCCACTGTCTACCATGCTTCCAACCACTGCAGCCCTGATTTCTGCCCTGATCCTCCCTCCCTTTGCCCTGCCTCTGTGAAAGAGGGAACATTAGCATCTACATCAACATCTTCCAATAGCCTAAAGAGGTAACACAATTCCCCCCATGTTCCATCCCCCACTGTGCACCAACACTCCCATGCACATTAACAATTCCCCAGGGTGTATCATCCCCCCATGCACATCAACCTCCATGCATAATACTCTTCCATGCGCATCACCCCCATGTGCACCCCCCATGCACACCACCCCATGCGCACCATCCCCATGCGCAATACCCTCCCATGTGCAATACCCTCCCATGTGCATCAGCCCCCATGCAAAATACCCTCCCATACGCACCCCCCATGCGCTCCACCCGCCCACGCGTGCCATCTTTCACTGTGCACCCTCCCTCCTAGTACATCAGCTAGATGTTGACCAGTTAGTCTTCAAGGTTAAGTAGAGGCCAAAAATGTGTTGCACACCTTTTTAGAACCCTTAGGGGTTAAATTTCTAGAAACTGGTTCATGGTAATTGTTCTCATCACAGATAGAATACACTCCCCAAATTTCATGCTTCTAGGTGCGGGGGTTGGGGCAGAGTGTCTCTCAGTCAGGGATTCTCAATGTAAAGTATAGGGAGGAAAATGCATTGCACCCCTTTTCATCCTCTTCTGGTTGGAATTTCTGGAAACCAGTTCTTAGTGAATGCCTCCATCATGGAAGGAACACCCTCCCCAAATTTCACACTTCTAGGCCTGGCGGCTTTGGCTGGCCATTGATGGGTGAGTGAGTCAGTGACTTTTCAGTTTTATAGATGTGAATATCTATCTATCTATCTATCTATCTATCTATCTATCTATCTATCTATCTATCTATCTATCTATCTATCTACCTACCTACCTACCTACCTACCTACCTACCTACCTACCTACCTATCTATCTATCTAATCTATCTATAGCAGTGACCCCTGCTAACTGAGCAAGAGGCACTCTTTCAAGTGGGTGTTTCTCTTTTATTCAGCAGGGGGAGAGTAACTGGCCCTACACACCCCAGCAATGTCTGTTCTAGTGGCTTCTGCTTGTGTTCTTTTCTGCATTTTAGATTGTGAGCCCTTTTGGGACAGGGACCCATTAGCTTTTAATTAGCTATTATTATTTTTCCATTTTCTTTGTAAACCGCTTTGTGAACTTTTTAGTTGGTGGTATATAAATACTATAGATAGATAGATCTATATATCATATATAGATAGATATAGATATTATTCACATATAGATGTGAATAATATGTGTAAAATTAAAAATATTAACACCTATATACAGTGGGTTATTTCACCCAGTGTAATTTATGTCACGGTCTCTTTTTAACTGTTTAATGGAGGTTGCTGATGACAACATATTTTTGTGGGTTATTGTGGTTCTTAAATAAATCATTATAAGCTGCCAGCAATGGATGGGACTGTTCAAATAAATAGCGAATGTCCTGTTTTTCTGATGTTACTATTTTGTAATCTTAATATATAAAATCAGTGAGCTGTGAGCCCATAGCATTACAGTGAACAAGACTGTAATAATCCCGCCAGACGAATTTATACATCCAAAGCCATTTCATTATCTCCCTAATTAAGTTTAAACATGACTTCAGACTATGCAAAAGGGCTGAAGAGAAACTTTAATTTCATATTCCAAAGTGGTGTGTCCTATTTGTTTGCATTGAATCGTCCCTTTCAATAAGGTGAAAACTTGTGCTAATCTGCCATTCACCAGTTGCCTGGGTGCGTGTGAAATAAATCATGTGGACAAAATAAACCATTGCTTGCTGCAATATTCCATTGTGTGTTAAGCTGCTTCAAGGAGCCTCTTCACAGGTACCCAAATACCACTTTGGGCTCTTCACATATTTGTTGAAGATCCTCTTTTTTTTCCACAGAACACCCTTGCTCAGGCCCCAAAGAATAGCACAAGAACCAGGCAAAAAGTGTAGGGAGAGGAGTGCAGGCGTTAAGGGAGCCTAAACTCCGCTTTCCATACACACAGGGGGATAATTGGCATGGATGTAATTTTGGAGAACTGAATAACATGAATAAAGTGGAGACATGGGAAAAAACTGAAAAGGACAACAGTTTCCTGGCATACACATAATCACTCCATTTTTGTGGGGAGGCCCAGTGGATAAAACAGGACAAAAATGTTTTTTCTCCATTAACTGCTTTCAAACATTGTCCTGCTAAATGCCTAATTAAAAGGTAGAAGTGTGGTTGAGTCTTATTTTTCCCCCTCTTATTTCTAATGACCACCTATTGGGGATGGGAAAAAAGAAAATCAATAGCAATGTCCTCACAATTTCTTTTATGGAGGCAGAATAAAAGAGATCAATGAAAAAGGTTCTAAGCTTACCTTAAACCTAAGTAGCAGCCTCAAAGGCCAAAGAACAAAGTGAAGAGTATGTCTGTGTACAAGTTCCACATGGACGAGGTGCACTTAGTATGTTCCGCACGTATTGCAAAGAGCTCTCTTTTATATCCTAGTCCACTTTATTTAATAAATTATGATTGAAGACGTTGTTTCATTTCAGCCTATACTGTAACATGAAGATATGGCCTATCTATCTAGCTTTCCCCAAACAACATTTTTAAGCACTCTTTTTCAAATATATCACTAAGAGTGCTCTTGCCCAGGAAGCACTGGACTTCTGGCTGTTAGTCAAGTGGTAGTAACATTTTATTAAAAATCATTTTTAATATTTTAATTATTTTGCAAGCCACATTTGAGTGCCATATGCCAAAAGGCAGTGAGTACATTAAATCCCTCCCCTTTTAAATAAGCAATCCAGATTCTTAATGTATCCATCCTGTTCCCCTCTGGCCTGTTACCCTCTGGCCTTAGCATTCTCATTTCCTTTATCACTCATACTGTACTTAACAAATGTGTAGTTATCTATTAAGCATAAAAAAGGAATGAAATACTCCCATAGCCCAGCAACTGCTCTTGAATATTGCCCTTCACTATTAAGCTGTGCACAGCTGACTGGGTTTACGTGTACACTGGAGGTCTTTAATAAACAAGTTGAATAGCAAAACCACTATATGACTGTATCTGCTGGATTTTATACCTTCTTTAGGAATATAAAACATATAATTTGCGTCCTCCAGGCAGTTTATAACAGGAGTCTTTTAATGCCTCTTGCTACTTTAAAGGGGAATTAGTGAAGGCATTATGCTATCATCACTCACTAGACATCAGAAGTTATGTTAAAATTAAGGCATTACTTACCTTAAGCACTGTTGACCTGCTTTTCCTGCACACACACTCACACACTTGTCACATGCACACAGAAACCTTTTACCTTTAAATCAGTCAAGGTGATTTAAAGAGCAGCTAAAGTGAAATTACCAGAGGTAATTCAGAATGAAGCCAGCATGATGCAAGCAAAAACAAAAAGTGGATTTTCTTAACTCAAAAGTGACCCAAGACTAATTGATCTGAGAGCTAATGAAATGTAATTGTGATACAGTATGGAACTAATAAGATGTTAATATGAGTCTGCTCCTAATTCCATACATTATGATAGTTCCCCTGCTGACTGGGTAGAGGCACTTCTAAAAGATGTTCCTGTTATATTTAGCAGGGGGAGAATAACCATGCCTCAGCACAGTGTCTCTGACCAGTAAGGGGCACATTATTTATTTATTTACTTAATTAATTAAATTTGATTTTGTTTGGAGAGGAGCTACAAAATATTCTTTGAACCCCGATAGCAGATAGGTGTCTAGCTGGGAGAAGTCAGCACGGCAAAGGGGAGGACAGCTAATGGGGAAGAGGAGGATTTTCCCACAATTTTTCTTTTTTAAAAGCATGAGCATAATCTGGTTGTGACATCAATTCCAGAGCAACATTTTGAATTTTACACCAGGCTATATTATCATTGCATGGGCTGCAGTGGCTTAGTGGTTAAAAGCACTGTGCCTGTCAATCTGAAGATCGGCAGGTCAGTGGTTCAAGACCTGAGTTCTGCAAGACTGAGTGAGCACCTGTCAATTGCCCAACTCCTGCCAACCTAGCTGTTCGAAAACAAGCAAATGTAAGTACAGTGGTGCCTTGTAAGATGAACATAATTTGTTCTGGAAGCCTGTTTGTCTTACAAAGCATTCTTTTTTTATATAATATTTTTATTCAAATTTTATAAAATAAAAACAAAAAAATTACATTCATATATTACAACAGCAAAACCATAAAATCAATCACTTAAATTTTCTAACCTATCCAGCTATTCACTAACAACGATATTTATTTTCAACATATTCTTCTTGAATTATAATTTACAGTGGTGCCTCACATAAAAAGCTTAATTCGTTCTGGAGGTCTCCTCTTTAAGTGAAACACTCTTTAAGTGAAGTGGTTTTTCCCATAGGAAATAATGGAAACTCAGACGATTGGTTTCACAACCCCCAAAATATTCATATAAAAATATTAACTGAATGTAAAAATGATGACAAAACACTCTTATTAAATTCAAAACATGCATTCAATATGCATGATCCTATGAAGTCTACTTAGGCTGCAATCCTAAAGACAGTTTCCTGGGAGTAAGCCCCATTTAACACAATAGGGCTTACTTTTGGGTAGACATGGTTAGGAGGCTGCAATCAAAGACACTTCCCTGGGAGTAAGCCCCATTTAACACAGTGGGGCTTACTTCTGAGTAAACATAGTTAGGAGGCTGCAAACAAAGACACTTCCCTGGGAGGCTAACCTGGGCTGCTGCTGGAGGTTCAAGGTGGCCGCTGGGGGAACTTGGGGGCAGTTAGGGGCAGCTGCCTCTGGCACCCCTAGGCAACTGTACCCATGTTGGGGGCAGTTAGAGGCAGCAGCACTGGCTGGCAGTCCTTTTAAAGAGTCTCTGTGCAGAGTGTGAGGGCTGCATAGCATGCGTGCCATAGCGCGCTTGCTTGTTAAGTGAAGCATACTTGTTATGTGAAGCAAGATTTCTTGGAAATTTATACTTGTTATGTGAAATGCTTGTTATGTGAGGCACTTGTTATGAGAGGTACCACTGTATATAATTAGTCTATATAAAAAGTCTCCAGACACCACATTCATTCATTCATTCATCTCCATTTAATTTTTTTATTCTATATAATTTCAAATACATCTGCTATCCTTCCTTTTTCTTTCTTCCTTCAACCACTTACTTTTATCAAATTGGGCCAAATTCACTTAGGCCTATATCCTAAAGTGAAATTAAGCCCTTTGCTCCGGAGCAGTTAAGATGACTTTCATAAGATAACACTAGAGAGTGACATAACTGCATGGACCCATAACTGCTGTGGATTTTGCCCATAAAATTGTTTATCAAAATCTAAATAAATAAACAATTAAATAAACAACTTCTTTCACTTACAATTATAAATTAATTTTTCCCATACTACTTATTCATTATTCTCTAACTATACTAAATTGAAAAAAATTAATTCACAATATACTGAACTATCTAAAATAACAAAATTACCATATCTAACCTTTTATATAAATCATACCTTTTATATAGATCCAAAATATATCTACCATACATCACAACAATCCCTCAATTATATTTTCATCACAACCTTAATTCTAATATATTTACCTTTATATTTCAATTTACTTTTATATTTCAAATACTTATAATCATATTAAGCCAAACTCAATACTAATTAGAATCCAATTACTTAAACGTTCTTTGCAATAACCCTCAGAAATATTAATTAATTTTCTCCATATTAATTCTTTATTATCACCTAAATATATACCACACCAAAATTCTATCCAAATGCTGCCTAGTAAATATTTATTCCATCCCTACCAAGTGAAGCTCTTGCCTTAAAAATTTCAAAGCACTTCTGTTCATGACCGCTTCCTCCCCAAATTGACTTTTCTTCCCTATTTTTACTTCACTGGGTACATCACTGAGTACATCACTGAGATGTTTTGCTTTTCCTCATTCTTCCCCACCCAAATGTCGTCTTCGCCTTCTTCACCTTCGTCGTCTTTGTCTTCTTCGTCTTCTGGTTCCTTGTCTGCAGATGGTTCTGTTGCTGATGAAGGGTTTCTCTCAATTCCACAACAGTGTCTTGACCACTTTGTTGGAAGTTGTCTATCTACTTGATCAGACTATCTTCTGTTCTTTGCAACACTGTAAATCCAACTTCATAGTGATATGTTTATTATCACCTTAATTAAGGGAAAAGATGTTTCCCCTTAACAGAAAGCTGTTGGCATCTTCTTCAAACGACAATTCCCAGAAGACTTTGGGAGTGATAAAAGTCTGTTCTCAGAGTTCCACTGTTCCATTAGATCATCTCAGAGTGGGGGTCAGGACCCCTTTGGGGGTCGCCTAGAGCTTTCCTGGGGGTCACCTAAAGACCCCTAGTTCAGGGGGCCTGGTTAGGCTTGCCAGACCTCCAGCTGTAGCTGCGCGTGCACTGGGGCTGACTGACAGCCTCAGGGCCCAATCCTATGCATACCTACTCTGAAATAAATCCCATTATAGTCAGGGGGGCTTTACTCCCATGTAAATGTGGATAGGATTACAGCCTCAGGGCCCAATCCAGTGCATGCCTACTCTGAAATCCCATTGTGTTCAGTGTGTGCATAGAACACTCATTTCATGTGTAACAATGAAAATACATCCTGCATATCGGATATTTACATTACGATTCATAACAGTAGCAAAATTACAGTTATAAAGTAGCAACAAAATAAATTTTATGGTTGGGGGTCCCCACAACTTGAGGAACTTATAAAGGGGTCATGGCGTTAGGAAGATTGAGAACCACTGCATTAGATGCTTGGAATTCCAGAAAACCACAAAGAACAACAAACTTCAAAGTTCTCCAGTTTCAAGTCAATTAAATCCAAAATATTTTTCCCCACTGGTTCTGCTAACTTACTTGATGTCTGAGAATACATGTAGATTAGCTTTTTTGTTCGGCTTTTTTTCAAACTCCTTTTGGTTTCTCAGTCTCTCATAAATTCATTCCTTATCTCTGCTGTTATCAGTGTTGTCTCCAATTAACTTAGGATCCCATGATATTTTTTTTACCACATTATACCGCACGGGTCCATTAGACCCAGTTCAAAGTTTGTGTTGTGTTTTTTTACTGAATTTATTATTATTACTTGACGAGACTTTCTGAGATTTTTACTGCTAATGAGACAGTTACAAATCCAAAAGCATAAAAGTTTTTGAATTTACAGTTTTTCTGTAAATTCCAATTTATACATATCATCCAAGGACGGGTCTATTAGATCCGATTGGAAGTTTGTGTTATATTTTTTACTGGAATTTGTTATTTTTACTTGACAAGGCTTTCTGAGTTTTTTACTGCTAATGACTCCGTTACAAATGCAAAAGCAGAAAAGTGTTTGAATTTACAGTTTTTCTGTAAATTCCAATTTATACATATCGTCCCAGGTCGGGTCCATTGGACCCATTTTGCATGGATGATATGTATAAATTGGAATTTACAGAAAAACTGTAAATTCAAAAACTTTTCTGCTTTTGCATTTGTAACTGTCTCATTAGCGGTAAAAAAAACTCAGAAAGTCTTGTCAAGTAAAAATAATGAATTCCAGTAAAAAAACACAACACAAACTTCCAATCGGGTCCAATGGACCCGGTTGGTACCCTAAGGGTTATTTAAAAATTGTAAATCAACTCCACTGTTGCTTAGAAAATATTAATGAGTCTTTAGGAACCCTAACCTTCGGGTTCTGACATCAAAGAGCCGAGAAGATGGTATGCCCCTTCAAATAACTCAAACTGTTCCCAAATCCAGTAGCCTCTACCACTGAAAATTAGTTACAGGAGTTTTCCGTGAAGAAATGTGGGATGTCACAGACCTCCTTTAAATTCCAGGAGGTCATAAAATCTCAACGATGTGGGTCTTGTCTGGGAGAAACCGCAAAACAAGACTAATGGCCAGCCATTCCTAAGCTCCACCCTCCTTACAAAGCAGAATTTCCCATAGGAAATAATGAAAGCTCAGATGATTGGTTCCACAACCCAAAAATATTCATATAAAAATATTAACTGTATGTAAAATGATGACAAAACACTGTAATCAAATTAAAAACACTGCAATATAATACAAAACAAAATTACTGTAATATTAATAAAAAAACACTGTACAATAAAAGAAACCCTCTATGGCAAAGAATGACTGATTTTCACTAAAAGAGTCACTTGTGTCTTTTGGAGCAACTTTAACAAGGAACGTATCTAATGACACTTGCTTTTGTCTCCTTTTGAGGATTTCATAGAAATGTGACATTGCATTGTCAGTAAACATTAGCTATTATTTAGCTATTAATTTTTTTTCATTTTCTTGTAAACCGCTTTGTGAACTTTTCAGTTGAAAAGCGGTATATAAATCCTGTAGATACTGTAGATTAAACAGATTAATCACTCGCACTGCTACAGCCTGATTTGGGTGGCGCTTTTCTACAAAATTTTGCACAATTTCACAAAATTTTGCACAACTTCACTGTTTACAAATGTCCTTAATCCCATTTGATGTGAGGGATTCCTCCTCATTCTCCTCCTCCTCTGCAGATGAGATCTTCATAACCTCTTGCTGTTTGCTCAAGATGCTAATCCATCAATTCATTCATTTTACAACAAATTTTATTTGAAAAACTGTTTGTCTTACAAAGCAGAATTCCTTAGAAATTTTAGTTTGTCTTACAAGCGGTGATGGGCTTCAAAGAAATTAAGAACCGGTTCTCTGCCCATCTGGCAGCCACTTTTAAATGGCTATTTTTAAACTTTATATGTCCTATCTCTTGTTAAGAACCAGTTCTATAGAGTAGGTGCGAACCTGCTGGTGCCCACCACTGCTTACAAGGTACTACTATAGATAAAAAGGTACGACCTCAGTGGGAAGGTAACAGTGTTCTATGTGCACATGGAGGGAGGGAAAGGCTTATAAGAATCAAAGGCAGAGAAGGCCAGGCCATCATGGATATCTGACATGCATTTCCAATTCAAACTTGTTTGTAAAGGCCAAATAAGTCTCCAGCAATGGAATCATGAGATAACAGTCCATTAGGACTTTCACGCTGTTTTGGTGCAACAAACTAATACCAAAGTGAGCTAAAGGAAAAGAGGTCATGGAAGTCTAGTCAACAGATAGTGTGTACAGCTCTAAAATGACAAACATTTTGTGGAGCAACACCAGGATTAACAAGAGAGGAAGTCAAGAACTTTACTCTCCTCCCAGAGAAAGAAGATGCTGTAATATTTTATACATAAATCTAGAATAGTTGAGGAAATGATCAGCACAACAAGAAAACATAAACAAGAGAAATGAAATAATTTGTTATTTATAAATGGTGGGGTTTAATCAATGAACTTTCATACACTGCTTGACCTGTGCTTTGATTGACACATGAAGTTCATATCTGAATACTACAGTGGAAGAGAAGTTACAATGGAGGAGATGGGAGGAACTATAATCTGTGGAACTGAAAACTATACAAGATCCCTCAAGAAGATAAGGTATGGTATCAACAGTGGCCCCTTGCTCAAGCAGGCAGACAAGCATGCTATTAACTCCAAGGCCTTAAACTGCAGTGAGTGTGCTCCACAGCTTTTCCCACATTGTGCCACAGACCAGAAGCTGATAGCCTGCAGACTGGAGCAGACTGGTGCCCGTCCACAAACCAGTTTTAGATACTACTGCCAGGCTTCAAGGGTGGGTGGGAGGCTTTCACCTGAAACAGGGACTCTTATCTTTGTGGCTCTCTCTCTCTCTCTCTCTCTCTCTCATTTTCTCTGATTCAGATCTTGTTCTCTTTCTCTCCAGGCTGTTTACAAGCTGTTCTTTTTCCTTCTTCATATAATGTGGTCTTATTAGTTAATCCATATATATTCTCCTCTTTCAGCCCTGCCTTCCCTGCAGGATGAGTCTTGTCTCTCTAAGAATTTTCCTTATTCACTTACCCTTTAATCCATACACCCCAGTTCTGGGTGCTTTTTTGAGTCCTTTTTTGTTTTCTTCTTGTGGATTTCAAACATCTGGGGTTCAGTGACTACTCAGAAACTTCAATCTAATTTGTGATTACAATCTAATCAATTTGTGGCTTCTGTACAGTCTGATCTGCATGCAGCAGGCGGGTTTGCTGCTATGGCGAATGATTATTTTATATGGTGCTATGTATGTATGTGGTAATTTACAAAAGACTTCCCTAACCCTACATCCTACAGAACACTACAGAAAGACCCCATCCTGCTCCTCTCATTTCACTGCAAAATGTTGATTGCCAAGGGCCTTCTCACAAAACAGGGAACTTGGTTTTGGAAAATGGCTAATCTGATGTGTTACTCTGATTTCTTACTATTTCTGGAAATCAGAAACAAGTTCTGGGCAAAATGTAACCATGGAGTCCAGTTGTACATTTGAAATCATGCTTCACTTAATTTCTTAAAAAAATAAAAATAAAAAAGGAATAATCACACATAAGGCAAGAAGAACTCTGACTACTGTATACCTGTCAATCTTGTTCTGTATTTGAACAGTTCTGTATTTGAATAGCTAGAGGGGGTGCAAAGCACTAAGTTTTTCAAGGAGCCTCATCAGAGCATTCAAGTGACCCCTCTCTCAAGCTATTCTGGGTGGGGAAGCAAATCAGAGGCTTATGAGGGAGGAGGGATAAGTTGCCAATTATGCTTCACTAATTATGTGGTGAAGCTCCCTGCAAAACAGTGCCGTGCACCCTGTCTAGATACACTGTAGTATTACTTGTAGTGCAGAATCAGATTTTAACATTGCAGAATACTACAGTATTAAACTTCCTGGGCATCTGTAGAAGGGAGAAATATAAGTAAAGTGTATGTATGCATGTGGGCTCATTCTGTGAAGTGTGACCTGCCAAAACCAAATCACACTATCAGCATAGCTGTAACATCTGAAAATAAACTTTGGGAAACATCCTTACATCTGTAATAACATCTGCATTTTAGTTGCGGGGAGTTAACACATCTCACTAGAGAACTTTGTTGGCAGGTAGGATTTTTTGTCACATTTGCAATCTGTAGTCAAAAGGAGGTGTTCCCTGCATTTGTGAAGTTTCCGCTACAGTTCTCACACAATTCTTTTTTACATCATGGGCTTGTACATCTGACGGAGAGATTGATGAGTGGGGGAAGGTAATGTTTTTGGTTGTCAAATGCTTCTTCTGCCCCCTATTGGCAAATGTTCTACAGATCCAGACTGATATACATATAGATATATGTACATAACACAGGTTTGCAAGTTAATAAATCACCAGAACTTGCACTGATTACAGAAAATGCGTGCTCTCTCTCTCTCTCTCTCCCTTTGTGTGTGTGTGTGTGTGTGCGCGCGTGTGTGTACATACATTTAAAAAAGCACCGTAGTCACTGCTCAAATAATATGTAAAACCACGATGATGTTGATGTGTTGTCTGAATTTAGTTCACAACATGTCAGGAGAGATGGAACTGATTTTTTTTTAAGTTTGGAACAGTAGAAATGATGAGTAATGCAGTAAATGAGCAAACTGGGGTGAAATGAAGGCTTAGCAATGAAAGAAGCAGATTGCCAGCCACCATTTTCCCCCAGAGCATCACTGGGAATGACATTACATGGTGATATAGCAGCATTCCCAGCAACATTCTTATCCCCCAAATGACAGGTCCATGAAGAACTAATGGTGGCCTCATAGGAAGAAGCCTGGTAAAAAAATTGTTTCCCCGTTTTTCCCCAAATCCACTTTCAAACTTTGAACATTCTGAATTGAAGTGTAAAGACACTTTCCTGGGAGTAAGACCCACTGAACACAGTGGGGCTTACTTTTGAGTAGACATGGTTAGGATTGTGCTCAAAACCTGTTTGATGAGGGTCATGATGAATAACCATGATGAGGGAAAAGAATATTATCATGGAGATTATGAAACATGAACTCCAGCATGGTCCTCTCTAGACCAAGAGAATGCTGACACCAAGTCCTAAGGCAGGTGTCACTCTTGGTCTCAACTGGTCTGCAACAATCACCTCCTCCCAGTCAGAGGGCAGGTGAGACCCTGCCAAAGGGAGGGTGGAGCTGGAAGGTAGGCTACTTCAGAGGTGAAGAGAGGCAGATTTTTCTGCCTCTTT
Organism: Cryptoblepharus egeriae; assembly: GCA_030015325.1. Lineage (NCBI taxonomy): Eukaryota > Metazoa > Chordata > Lepidosauria > Squamata > Scincidae > Cryptoblepharus > Cryptoblepharus egeriae. Next base: position 8,498,638 of record JAREYC010000004.1, read on the forward strand.
CCATGTTGCGCAGGTGAACAGGCAGGCTGGTGAGTAGGGGCTCATATTGAAGAGGCTACAAGAGGTTAAGGGGGGCCCACAAAAGCTACTTTTTCTTCATTATCCTCTCCCAGCTTTATCAGCCTGCTCAGCTCAAGCCTGCCACTGTGTTTATCCCCACTTTTTCCAACTTTTTCAATTTTGCTTGGCTCCAGTCCTGCCTGCTTGTCTGCCTCTCTCCCTCCCTCAACCCCTCCTCAGCCTCTCCTCAGCCCTCTTTGGCTCTTCTGGGAGCTCCACTGTGGCTACAGCCACCTCCCTCCCAGCTGGGGGAGGCGGCTGGGGGAACTCTGCTATGGCTGCCTCCCTCCCAGCCAGGGTGGCCTAGCTAGGACCACGTGGCTCGCACGGCGCAGGTGATGTTGGGGAGGCAGCCTGGTGAACTCCGTTGTGGTTACGGCCGGGGCTGCCTGGCTGGGACCATTGCGCAGCATGGGTCATGTGGGGGGGGGGGCTGCCAGGAGAGGGAAAAGAATGAGGGAAAAGGATACTATATGGAGATTATGAAACATGAAGTCCAGCACGGTCCTCTCTAGATCAAGAGAAAGAGAGAGAGACACATTATGGGCAGACTCTTCCTTCTGCACAAGTGTAGCCTATCAGGCAAAACAAAGCTGATTGCATCAGTGGCAGATTGCCAAGGGGGAAAGATAGCAGGTTTGGGGTACCATTCAGCCCGAGTCAGCCATGGACACAACCCCCTTACAGACCACTGTGGATTTAATCTGCACAGATCCACTTTTCACCCATCAAAAGTGAGCAGAAAGAGAATTCCCCCACCATACCTTGTTAGGTAAATCAAAGCTATCTGGCTTGACTGAAAGGGACCATGCAAATGGTGGTGCTCCTTCATTCACTCGCTGCCTTTACATTAAACTAAAAGTCTTGAATTTCTGCTTTAGAAGAACTATGCACAGAACACTGGAAGTAGCTTTAGGAGGTGAGGACAGCAGGACTCAAAGTGGCATCAAGAGACTTTCTGGATCATGCCACTGCTGCTTTCCCACATGACTTTTGAAACCATTTCTGTACAAGTGAGACTGTGACAAGCAGTTTATACTACCCTAGAGAAATGGTTTGATGGGCTATCCAAGGACTGAGGAAATTGCTTCTATGGGATGCGTCCAAACCATGAGACACACTGGCTGGTCATTCCCAGTTTAGATATTGTAGAACAAAATACATCATCAACCAACAAAGTCAATAGGGAAAATCATCTTTTTTATTCTGAATGCATGATTAAATAAACCACTTTTATGCAAGCATAATAAAAAGATGTGCAGAAGATGCTCAGTCCGCATCCTTTATGGATTCATTTAAATTCCATATACTACACGAAGAAAGCACCTGCATTAGAAAAATAGCTTTACAAAGAATGCTTAAAAGCAATTGAAAATACTGTTAGCACAGGTGTTGGCTGAATATCTTTGATCTTTAAGGCTCTGCTTTCTTAAAAAAGCATTAGGGAGAATGAATGTGTGTCTAAGCCAAAGCGAAAGTATTCTTTTTTAAAGCAGACAGGAAGAAAAATAGCTTCTGCTTGTATATGGACTGCTTTCTAAGGAATACAGGCCTTTAAATGACAAGTAAAGGAAAACGAGGTTGCTGATGGCCCAAAATGAAATGACATGAATTCAGCAAACACACCAGCCCTTCCACCACTAAGTGTAATACATTATTCATTGAGGCCTGTGATGAGATACTCACATGCACCCTGGTGAATTCCCTCCCCAGCATAAATCTGAAATAGATCATTTACTCTAGATTAATATCATGCAGCTTCACCATAGCTTTCTTTTAAAGCTTCTATGAAGAAATGCAGAGGTTTGCAAAGTAAGCGGACCACAAACAGAATCCTGGCTCCACTGAACTGGAGAGCCTCTGTGGTCCACTAGACAGTGATGGAGAAAATAGTATTTATCTTTGGAATTACAGAGAAGGCTGGACAAACCACTTGATTTCAACCTCATTGAGTTCAGCAATGAAATAATGAACGCCTGCTAACTGGGCAAGAGGCGCTCTTTCAAGTGTTTCTCTTATTTAGGAGGGAAAGAGTAACTGGCCCTCCTCACCCCAGTAGTGTCTTCTCTAGTGGCAGACAGATAGACGGACCGACAGATAGATGAAATACATTGGAGAAATACAGAAACACCCAAGAAATTTTGCTGAATAAATTCTTCCTGTGATAACTCCCTTGAAAATTCTTAGATCAGTGGTTTTCAAGATTTTTAGCATTCGGACACACTTTATAGAATTGCAGTCTATCAGAGTCTAACAGACGTCATTAACCTGGAAGTGATATTGTAACTGGAAGTGCCATCTCAAGCAGGAGATTTTTAAACAGAGGATATTACAAAATTAAATATAGATTGCAATCCAGAAGTACACTTGGGCTGCCCTATCGATCAAAATTGGGGTGGCCCAATTTTAAGATAGGCCAGTCCAGTTACACCAGAAAGGCTTGGGACTGCCTAGGTCAACATAGGTTGCCCCAAGACAAGCCATGAATTGATGGGACCAGAAGCCATAATCTTGGGTTTTTTAATGTTTAGTCTTAAGCCATGTTTTGCACTTTCTTCTTTCACAGAAGTACTTTGGTTCTTCCCTCACTTTCTTCCATCAAAATGGTATCATCTGAGCAGTGGCATAGCTAATGGGGGACTGAGGAGGTGACAACCTGTTGGTGAACATCATCATAAAATCATGAAGCGTTGGAGTAAACCCATCAAGTTATATAGTATAATTTCCATTATTTCTTATTGAAAAATTCACTTACCTATACAGTGGCACCTTGCTTAACAAGTGCCTTGCTTAACAAGCGTTTCACATAACAAGCAAAAATTTCCAAGGAATCTTGCTTTAACAAGCAAGCGCGCTATGGGCATGTGTGCTATGCAGCCCTGACGCTCCACATGGAGGCTCTTTAAAAGGGCTGCCGGCCAGCGCTGCTGCTTCTAACTACCCCCAACTTGGGGACAGTTGCCTGGGGGTGCCAGAGGCAGCTGCCCCTGACTGCCCCCAAGTGCCCCATCGACCACCTTGAACCTCCAGCAGCAGCCCAGGTAAGCCTCCCAGGGAAATGTCTTTGATTGCAGTCTCCTATGTCTACTCAGAAGTAAGCCCATTGTGTTAAATGGGGCTTACACCCAGGAACGTGTCTTTAGGATTGCAGCCTAAGTAGACTTCATAGGATCATGCATATTGAATGCATGATTTGAATTCAATTCCAGTGTTTTGTCATCATTTTTACATACAGTCAATATTTTTATATGAATATTTTGGGAGTTGTGTAACCAATCATCTGAGTTTCCATTATTTCCCAAGGAAAAATCTGCTTCACTTAAAGAGTGTTTCACTTAAAGAGCAAAATCTGGAACGAATTAAGCTCTTTATGCGAGGCACCACTGTACAAGCTTTTCAGATTACAATCATACTTCTGAGTGAATTATGCTTGTAAGCCAAGTTACCATTGTATTAATCAACTAATATTGATAATAATTAAATAATTTTGTCCTCTGGGTATGTCACAACTTTATGGAACCTGGATGCCAAGTTACGCAACTGGGACTGCATATCTGAGGTTCTCCCAGCAATCTTAATTCTTGCTTGTGATTCATCCAGCCCAGCCTTTCTCATAATGTACTCTCCATATAAATTAAATAAACTAGGTGACAATATACAGCCTTGTCGCAATCCTTTCTGAATTTTGAACCACTCAGTTGTTCTATATTTGGTTCTAACTGTTGCTTCTTGAGCCACATACAGGTTTCCCAGGAGACAAATAAAATGATCTGGTATTCCCATCTTTTTTAAGAACTTACCATAATTTGTTGTAATCCACAAAATCAAAGCATAGTCAATGAAACAGAAGTAGATGTTTTTCTGGAACTCCCTTGCTTTCTCCATAATCCAGTGAATATTGGCAAGAAATCAAGGGCATCATTGTTAAAACAGCACAGGAACATGTCCCATACAAGAAACCTGTGAAAACACCTGCATGGTTGTCAGAAAATACTGTCAAGATTGCAGAAGCAAGAAAGCAGGCAAAAGCCATTGGAGGGAGACAGGAAGTTGGGGTGCTGAATGCAGAATTTTAAAGGGAAGTCAGGAAGGACAAAGAAAAATACTGGAACCATCACTGCAAAAATTTGGAAGAAGCAAATAAGAAAGGACAAAAAGGGACCTTTTTGCTCATGTGGAAAAAGTCTGCATGACCTTTGTACCCCGTAAGGAAACAGTTAAAGACTGCAACGGGTAGGTGCTACACAATCAGAAAAGCATTAGGTGAGGATTGTGTTAATACACAGAAAACCTTTATGCTGATGAAAATGAAAGACACCAGGGAAATAAAAACCAAGATGAGTCTGAACTGGAGCCTGATATGCTGGAACTGGATATGTATGCCGGATTCTGAAAGGAAGAGACACCTGTGATCATATTGCAAAAAAAGATGGATCATGGAGAAATCATGGGAATACAAAAAGGATGTTTACCTCTGCTTTGTTCATTATACCAAAGCATCTGATAGTGTCAAGTGTGACACACTTTGCTCCTATCAGAAATGGGCATACCAGCACATTTAATTGAGCTCATAAGATCACTCCATAATAACCAAGAAGCAACTATCAGGACATCATATGGAGATGCAGAATGGTTTGGAATTGGGAAAGGCATGCACAAGAGCTGCATCCTCACATTGGCTCTGTTCACTATCCACACAGGATCTATTATGTGCAAAGCAAATCCCAGACTGGGGTGAAGATCAGTGGACAAAACATCAACAAATTTATACGCTGATGACATTAAGGCTGCAATCCTAACCACACTTTCCAGGGAGTAAGTACTATTGAACACAGTGGGATTTACTTCTGAGTAGACACGCTTAAGATTGCACTGTATGCTTCTTGCAGAAAACCTGATAGATCTGGATACACCTGATAGATGTTGCTTTAGGCTGCCCCAAGCCTTTTCCAGAGTAACTGGGGTGGAGCATCTTGCAACTGGATCAGCCCAGTGAGAGATAGGGTAACCCAAGTGCACTTCTGGATTGTGCCCTAATATGATCTTATGTGTAAATGTATGTAAATTTATTCAAATTTGAAATTTAAATCATTTTTCTGGCCCCCAACATAAAATCAGAGAGATTATGTAGCCCTCCTCCCAAAAGGGAGCAGTCAGTGGAAAAAGAAGGAAACGGCAAAGAACACGCTGGCTGGACACAATAAAGGCCAACAGCAGAATGAAACTGATGGAATTAATGAAGCCGTGAGAGACCACAGTGCTTGGAGAGCAACAATCCATAAAGTGTCAGAGAGTCAGCTGCGACTAAATGCATAAATCATCAGCATACTCTACCGTTTCGGAAACCACATGGTCCTTCTAATAGTTGGCGATTCACATGCTGCTGAAGCTAAGTTTGTAGGCTTTTGATCATTACCTTGCTAACATGTGAAATGAGTGATATTGTGCAGTAATTTGAGCATTAATTGGCATCACTTTTGGGGGGGATTAGAACATGGACTGTTCTTTTCCAACTCTGAGGCCACCATTGAGTTTTCCAAAATTGCTGACACATTTAATGTATTACTTTGATACTTTGGGGCTGTGGGTGGCGCAAGCGGTAAAAGACGCTGTGCCTGTTAACCAGCAGGCCAGGGTTCGATTCCCGGGTCAGCTCCACAAGACAGGGTGAGCTCCTGTCCTTAGCCCAGCTCTGTGATGCCAGCTGGATACAATTGGACTAATTCAGGGGGGATTTGCTGCTTGGGTAACAGCCTATCCTCCATAACAATCCAACCCAGGCTTTCGTGCTTCGCATGCAGTGTATGCAGCGCCAAGCACGATACCATAGTTTTTCAAGACTGACGGAGGCCTGCTTGATAGCATCATCTTTTAAAATTTTAAGGAGCTCAACTGGAATACCATCACCTTCACTAGCTTTTTTATTATACTTCTAGGCCCACTTACTTCACACTCCAAGATGTCTGACTCAAGTGCAGTGATTGTACCATCATGGTTGTCATGGACATTAAGATCTTTCTTATAGAGTTCCTCCGTGTACTCTCACAACCTCTTCTTAATCTCACTACTTCTGTTAGGTCCTTACCATTCTTGTACCTGTGGGCTGTAGGTGGCGCAAGTGGGACCCCAGGGTTCGAGACCCGGGTCCACATAAGACAGGGTGAGCTCCTGTCCTCAGCCCAGCTCTGCAACACAGCTGGAACCAATCGTATCGGCTCTGCCATTCCACTGGACTATTTCAGTGGCATGGAGAGGGGGGGATTTGCTGCCTGGATAACAGCCTATCCTCCATATCAATCTATCCAGGCCTTCGAGCTTCGCATATAGTGTTGAGCACAATACCAGTCTTTAAAGACTGATGGTTGCCAACAATTCTTTGACCTTATCATGTCCATCTTTGAACAAAATGTTCCTTTGATATCTCAGATTTTCTTGAAGAGATCTCTAGTTCTTCCTCTTCTGTTGTTTTTCTTCAATTCAATGCACTGCTCATTCAAGAAGGTTATCTTTCTTAGCTGTTCTCTGAAACTCTACATTCAGCTGGGTGACTTTTGATTTCTTTCTTTTTCTTTCTTTCTTTAGCAATTTGTAAAGCTTCTTCAGACACCCATTTTGCCTTCTTGCATTTCTTTTGCTTAGTCATGGTCCTCCTTGCCATATTCTGTATAATGTTTCAAGCCTCCATCTATAATTCTTCAGACACTCTGCCTATCAAATCTAAACCCTTAAATCTATTTGCCACTTGGATTGTGTATTCAGATGGTTTACATTATACCAAAATGGCCTGATGGTTTTCCCTACTTCTTCAGTTTGAGTCTGAATTTTTCAATAAGAACCTCATGATCTGAGCCACAGTTCTGACCGACTCTGGATCTTTTCCATCTTTGACTGCTACCTCTTTGGTTCTCCTCTTTGGCAGAGGGCAGGAAGAAGGAGAGCAAGGGCAGGGCCAAGAGCAGACTGGAGTGGCCTATGGCTGCTCCTCTCTGCTTGGAAGTAGAGAAGTACTGGTCCACAGTAGACTAACAGAGGCTGCTGCAGCTTTATCTTGGGAAAGGGGGAAGCCTCTCCTTCTTAGGGTAGAGCGGCATCAGCCTCACAAACTTGCACTGGATGCAGTGCATGACAGCCTACTTGCTCCAGTGCAAGTCTGAATTGTTAGTCTGCACTCTCCACTGTGACCTACATGGCATAACTTATAGCCTTGAGTTGAACAAGCCCCTTCGTCGTGACAAGGCACTGATCTATGAAGGGGCAATAGGACCTACTTCTGCAGAAACATGCATTGGATAAGAACTACCATACAAAACGGAGTCTTGGACAACCCATTCCAAAGCTTAGCAGGTGTATTTAGTCTATTTCTTTAAAAAGGATTTTGTTTATCAAGCCACCGTATGCAATAAGGAAAGCATTTGGCATTACAGGATTCAAAGAGCAACAATTAGAGTAAAGCCGAAAAAAGCTGTTCTTTGGTTCCAAACTTTGACTCTCAGTATTTCAGAGGACAAAACTATTTTATACTTAGGTGCCAATTTTTGCATAAGTCTTAAGCCTCCCATAAGCAAACAAAGGCTAAAGGGAGGTTTGGCTCCCACTCACAATACCGGAGCAAATACAAACATGAGGAGGGTGAGTTGTACATCTGGTTCAGGAACAGAACCATCATTTGCTTTTCTTACAAGATTGCCTTCTGCTCTTTCAAGGAGTTAAAAGCTAAATTAGGAGTTTCTCAATCCCTTCTGTCAACTTACCCCATACACTTTACTTTTCACATTGTCTTGTTATAAGTTTCACTCAAAAGTGCTTTATATTGTCTCCAAAGAGGAGATCAAAGTTGCAAAATACTCTGGTTCTCAAAAATCCAGGATGATGAACAAATTTCAATAACAAACCCCAGAAATTTGTTTCTAATATCCAAGAAATGTTTGGAATACAGATTATAATTTTTTTAAAAATAATAATGCTCCATAGAGCTTTGATCTGGAATATTTGTGAGTTGGGTATCATAATTAAATCTCTGTTAAAGGAAAAGAAAGATGCAGCAATGCCTCTGCAAAAACCTGTGCTGTACCCACTGGAAGCACTCTGAGAGTGTACTGTTTTCAAAGCCTTGAATGTACATTATCACAATATTTTCTTTAGTACTAAAAGCTGGCTTCTTATATTAAATGAAAATAGGATTTTAGAGAAGTTGAAAGGACTAGCACCTCTATGTTGAGTACTGGCACCTCAGTAATACAATACAATACCTTTATTGACATATAAATAAAAATATAAATATTTTTATTCATATAATAAATAAATATACAGCCAAGGCTATGGCAGACAGCAGTAGATCTGTACAACAACTTAGGCTACAATCCAGAGTAACTACGTGAGCACTATCACGTAAGAGACTTTACAAGCACCCATAGTTATGGCACCAACTAATGAAAACCTATGGGAAATTCATATTGCAATCCAGAGTAAATTGTTCTTACACCAGAGCAACGACTCCCCGTAGTTACTCTGGATTGCGCCCTTAAGTCAGTCTACTGAGTCAGACTTTCAATCTTGGTTAGAAATTACAATAAAAATTAAAAATGTCAGAACCTTGTAAACTAAGATTTCATCATTAGAATCTAAAAACATTTAAGTTTGGTTGAATCAGTTAAGCAAAGGTTTTAGTGAATAAAATCATCATACACAGTGATGGGCTTCAAAGAAATTAACAACCGGTTCTATGCCCATCTGGCAGCCACTTTTAAATGGCTATTTTTAAACTTTATATGTCCTATCTCTTGTTAACAACCGGTTCTATAGAGTAGGTGCGAACCTGCTGGAGCCCACCACTGATCATACAGCAGGTTTCTAGACTATGAATATTTAGGGCAGTAGAAAAAAGAGTGTTCAAGAGTCTCGATAGCTTTCATCAAACAGGAGCTTAAAATTTTGAGAAGGAGACTCCATTATATCTGCCTCTTAAGGAGACTCCTCTTATATCTGCCTGCAGATGGCAGGACATTACAGCGTGCTAAAGAGAGCGCCCTCCTTAGATGAGGTGTAGCAACTAGGGTCAAGTAGGGAGGAATTTTCCCCACTGTCACAGGAATTTGCAGATGTAAAGGCGAGCAATGTCTATTTGTAGCACTTTTTAGATCTTGGAGTTGGATATCCATTATTCTTTTTTTTATAATCCTGTAAGCCTCATTTTATAGTTACTGAGCCTAGAATATCTAGCCAGATTCCTATTTTTTTCATTTTCTTAGTCCAATAGTCACCTGGCACCAATTGTTGGAAAATAGGTAAATAGAAAATAATAATTGAGAAAATAATAAAGTAGGCTTTGGGTGTTCGCATTGAAGTATAGTTTAAGCCAGAAACTGGATACGAGTAGCCATGCCAGGGTTTCAATCTTGGACTGTCCTGTTTCCAAGCATAGTACAGCATAGGCCACACTGTTGGGAAAGCCCAGGAGCTTTCTCAAAAAGGAGGCCTGTGGCAAAGGGGGACAGTATACACCAGCGGCTTTAGAAATCTTCATAGCTAAATCCATCTCACAAATCCTATATGGTATACCACTTTGGATGAAATCTGTGGCTGTTCTAGGTCATAATTAAAAGCTTTCATCCAAAGAGGTATACCATATAGGATTTGTGAGATGGATTTAGCTATGAAGATTTCTAAAGCCACTGGTATATACTGTCCCCCTTTGCTGAAGAAGAATCTAAGAACAGCAGAAGAGGAGGATCTAGAAGAATTGATGACTGCCTTTCGGTGATGGATCCATAAAGTGTTATAGGAGAAATGAATTCCTAGATATTTGTATGATTTCACCTGTTCTATAGTTCCTCCAGGAAAAGTCCAACTGACTGGGGACCAGGTTTTAGAGAAAACGATGATCTTAGATTTCTTAAAATTTAATTGCACTTTGTTGATAGACAGATAGGCCAAGCACTTGTTGATCAGGTTGCATAGTCCTTGGCGGGTTTGAGAAAGGAGGACTGCATCATCTGCATACAATAATAGTGGGATTTTTTTCCCACCTTGTTTAGGAGGGTGGACTGGCTGTGGCCCTTCAAGCAGACATGCCTATGATTACAGACATGCCTATGATTACAAATAACATCTTCACGGTGAGTACTTCCACATTTATAACATCTTAACGGCATGAAAAACACCTTTATTTTTAGAAAAAAACACTGCTTATGGTTCAAGAATGAAAACTAGCAGAGCTGTTCCCAATGAACCTTCTGTGCAAAGATGAGTTAAAACATGCGAATTTGGACAATCATGTTTGCTGTTTATTCATGTTCACTGAACTGCAGCTACAGGGTTGAATCTGTGCTGTCAGTATGGTATAGGTATCCTCTGCTCATTTGACAGGTTACAGACATGAACTATGGTGAAAAGTGGAAATGGTTAAAAATTGGAACTCAGTCTTTTTTATGTTACAAATGTTGTTTCAAATGCTTTTTTTAGCTAGCTACTGGCAAATGCCTTTTTTATATTGCAAATTCTTACTGTCACACAAAGATTTCTGCAAATGGACTCTCATTTCTCATTAAGGACGTTAGGAATGAGAATAGAACCAGAGCTCTCTCTCTCTCTCTCTCTCTTTCTCTCTCTCACTCTCTCTCTCTCTCACACACACACACAGACACACAAACAAATCACCAAGTTCTATTCAAATCAACATGGAAGCAGGCAATTTTAGGCTTGGACCGGCAGAGAGAAGGTTGTAAAGTTTTGAATGAATTGACTTCAGACAAAAAGGCAACTTCTTCATCATTTGTCCCATAAAGTGGTGGGCAGGGGGTGTCACTAGGTTTTGCGTCACCCAATGTGGGAGGCCAGTCAGTGGTGGGCCCAGCATGGCCCAAGAACCGGTTCCCCGGAAGTGGGCGGGGCCAGGGAGAATTTAAAGGGGGAATTTTTTTAAAAAAATCTTAAGTTTTTGTTAGTGGGACTTACTGTCATGGGACTTACTTCAGAGTAGGCATGCATAGGATAGGGTTCTCAGGCTGCAGTTCTAGCCACACTTGCCTGGGAGTAAGCCCCATTGACTGACATGGGACTTATTTCAGAGTAGGCATGCATAGGATAGGGTTCTTAGGCTGCAATTCTAGCCACACTTGCCTGGGAGTAAGCCCCATTGACTGTCATGTGACTTACTTCAGAGTAGGCATGCTTAGGATAGGGTTCTCAGGCTGCAGTTCTAACTACACTTGCCTGGGAGTAAGCCCATTGACTGTCATGGGACTTACTTCAGAGTATGCATGCTTAGGATAGGGTTCTCAGGCTGCAGTTCCAGCCACACTTGCCTGGGAGTAAGCCCCATTGACTGTCATGGGACTTACTTCAGAGTAGGCATGCATAGGATAGGGTTCTCAGGCTGCAGTTCTAGCCACCCTTGCCTGGGAGTAAGCCCTATTGACTGTCATGGGACTTACCTCTGAGTAGTCATGCATAGGATTGGGCTCTCAGGCTGTACCCTGTCCACACTTTCCTGGGAGTAAGACCCACTGACTGTAATGGGACCTACTTCTGAGTAGACCTGCCTAGCCTAGCTCCCTGAGGATGCACCCTGTCCACACTTTCCTGGGAGTAAGACCCATTGAGCACAATAGGGCTTACTTTTGAGTAGACATGGTTAGGATTGTAAGCACCAGGCTGAGAAAAGTAGATCTATCCTGGAAAGAAGGGAGGAATGCCAGAGACAGTTTCCTGGGAGTAAGACCCATTGAGCACAATAGGGCTTACTTTTGAGTAGACATGGTTAGTATTGTAGTCACCAGGCTAAGGAAAGAGGCTCTATCATGGAAAGGAGGCAGGTAAGAGTTAAAAAGAAAAAGGGGCCGGGGAGGCTGTGTTCTCCTCCAGCCAGCTGCTGCTCCGTGCTGGAGGAAAGACACTCCGTGCTGGAGCCTTTAACTGCTGGTGTACCGGTCCCCGTGGCTGAGCCCCCTGCCGCTGCTACAGGCTCTCCAGCGGCTGGGGATTTGGAAGATCCTATTCCCAGGGACCCGAGCGAATAGGCCTCCTCCCACCTGTGAGGCCAGTGCATCACCCCTATGCAGTGGGTGGAGCAACAACCTGAATGGTGGGCGTGATTATGTGCCATTGCTCCGCCTCCACTGGTTTTTAGCCATCTTCATAGAAAAAGATATTTCAAAGTGGTTTTTTCACTGCTTTCTGCTGCAAATTATGCATCTAATAGTATATAACAGGATGGTTTTATTTCTACAAATAATTATTTTAGCCATTTTGATCACTAGGGATATTATCCCCTGCAAGGGTGCGCCTTTCTAACAACCTAGTGACACCCCTGATAAGGATCATTTGGAAGTCTTTCACTCCCTGGACAGACCTTCCACGCAGTGATGGGATTCAAAGAAATTAACAACTGGTTCTATGCCTATCTGGCAGCCACTTTTAAATGGCTATTTTTAAACTTTATATGTCCTTTCTCTTGTTAACAACTGGTTCTACAGAGTAGGTGTGAACTTGCTGGAGCCCACCACTGCTTCCACACCAGCAGAGGCCTACTTGCTAGTAAACATGGCTATGCTGTTCACTTTCATTTTCAATGGATTTCAACACAATCATCAGGGACCTCCTTCTGAGGTGATTTGTAGGGGCTGTGTTCATTGGATCAGGACTGGAATCTTGGATCAACCTTGGAATCTTCTCACTGTACTCTTTCCAATGAACTATAGCACATTTGCCTACTCATGAGTAAAGCCATGATAAAGGTCACTTTCACTTTCCATAGAGTTCAATGCATATTTTTGCTTTGAGTTTTTTGGCCATAACATATGGTAGAAAGGTGCTATTTCAAAAGGTATTGTTACATTGGATTCTGCTCTTTAATGGTAATCCAGCGGTATATGACACAATGTGGTCTCGAACCACCAAACTGCCAACCTGCTACAAGAGCAGTATTTTAATCTCTGAGACACTTCTGGATGTAAATGAAATGTGTTGAAAGAGCAGATCAGCCAAAAAGCAACTCTTGAGGAGGTAGGAGATCCCTGTACATTCAGAAAGCTTAAATACTTTTCTACCTGCCACTGTTCCAATTCAGTTGTTACTGACTTAGAAAAAACAAATGTGGTGGGTCCAATAAGATGCTGACAGTTATTTGACATGAAGATTGCAACCAAACCTAGTTCCTTTTAACATGAAGTTATTAAATGCACTGCATTTTCCCAAAAGCAAGGTAAGAATAAAATTGTATGCTTTAGAGATATACAATTTTTTAAAAACATACACTGAAATAGCCACAGACTCTGAATAATTGACTAATGACTGCAGAATAAGAAAGAACATTTGCAATGAAATGTTACTAAAGGATGATTGAAGATGGAAACAGAAAAATCTGAGGGAAATTACAAAATCTTTGCAAATTAGACATACCATGGTGCCTCCCATAACAAGTTTAATTTGTTTCAGAAGCATGCTTGTTATGTGAAACGCTCTTTATGTGAACCGGATTTTCCCATAGGAAATAATGGAAACTCAGACAATTGGTTCCACAACCCCCAAAATATTCATATAAAAATAAAAACTGGATGTAAAAATAATGACAAAACACTGGAATTGAATTCAAAACATGCTAGATCATTCAATGTGCATGATCCTATGAAGTCTACTTAGGCTGCAGTCCTAAAGACACTTTCCTGGGAGTAGGACCCATTTAACACAATGGGGCTTACTTCTGAGTAGACATGGTTAGGAGGCTGCAAAGACACCTTCAAAGCGTCTCCCCACTTTCTCCTTCTCTTTCTCCTGAGCCTCTCTCTCCCATGCTCCCTTCTGGCTAGCCCTGTCCTGCTTCCCTCTTCTCCACTGCTATTCTCTCCCTCTGCCCAGCAGACGCCCAGCCACAGGAGGAACAGCGCAGACGTGTTGCTTTCGCTATGGGCAGGTGCATGAGGCAACCCTGACAGTTTTAAAAAGGGCTGCGGGCCAGCGCATCTGCGCCAACTGCCAATGAGTGTGTTTGTTACATGAAGCACAGTTTGTTACGTGAAGCAGAATCCTAGAGAAATTTTTGTTTGTTTTGTTTTGTGGATCATACTTTACGTGAGGCGTTTGTTACGTGAAGGCCCCACTGTATATATATATAAGGGAAGATATATACAGTGGCGCCTCTCGTAACAAATTTAATTCGTTCCGGAGGCATGTTTTTTACATGAAACATTCTTTACGTGAAATGGATTTTCCCATAGGAAATAATGGAGACTCAGACGATTGGTTCCACAACCCCCAAAATATTCATATAAAAATATTAACTGGATGTAAAAATGATGACAGAACACTGGGATTGAATTCAAAACATGCATTCAATGTGCATGATCTTATGAAGTCTACTTAGGCTGCAGTCCTAAAGACACTTTCCTGGGAGTAAGACCCATTTAACACAATGGGGCTTACTTCTGGGTAGACATGGTTAGGAGGCTGCAATCCAAGACACCTTCAAAGTGTCTCCCCACTTTCTCCTTCTCTCCATCCTGAGCCTCTTTCTCCCCTGCTCCCTTCTGGCTAGCCCTGAGCTGCTTCCTCTTCTCCACTGCTCTTCTCTCCCTCTGCCCAGCGGACACCCGGCCACAGGAGGAACAGCATGGAAGTGTTGCTTTCTCTATGGGCAAGTGCACTAGGCAGCCCTGACGCTTTTTAAGCAGGCTGCCGGCTAGCGCGTCTGCCCCAACTGCCAATGAATGTGTTCTTTACGTGAAGCACTTTCTTTACGTGAAGCAGAATCCTAGATAAATTTTTGTTTGTTACGTGAAACATACTTTACGTGAGGCACCACTGTATACTGTATGAGAAGAGCTTCAGCATAAAACCTAAAAGGGAACAAGACTGGCATTGTATTGGTATTTAATACTGGGATTCCAGCCTATCTTGTTGACTTAACTTGTATATTTACACTAGCTGAAATTACACATTGTTATGGGAGTAAAATTAAAAGAATGGCCACTGTAAACAGCTGGGTACCAGCTAGTACTGGGAACTGGTAGGCACTGGTACTCATCATCAGAATGTGTGCGCCAGTGGTCACTGGGCACTGCTGAATACCCACAGGGATCAGACACCAGCAGGCACTGGGGTCACCAAGGGGCAGCTGGCACTGGGTGCAAGAAGCAATGGGCATTGGCAGGCAACAGGCAACAGTGGGCAATGGCAGGCAACCTTGCTGGGTACGGGGCACCACTGGGCATCCCTACTGGGCACTGGGCACCACTGGGCAGTGGGCAGCCAGCACCAGCAGGCACTGGACATCCGTGGTAGGCACCACCTGGCACCAGCGGGCACCTCTGGACAAGGAGCATCATCAGGCAAACCTGCTAGGCACTAGACACTACCATGCAGTGGGAACCACCGGGCATTGTGCATTCCGACTGGGCAGCAGGAACTGAGCAGTAGTGGACACCATTAAGCACTACCAGGCACCACACATCCCTGCAGGGCATCAGGCACTACTCGGCACCAGCAGGCAGCATTCATCAGTGAGCACCACTGGGCAGTGGGCACCACTGGGTATGCTATCCCCTGCCAGGCACAGGGCATTCCTACTGGGTGCTGGACACCCCATGGGGCACCACTGGACATTCCTGCTGGGCACTGGGCACCACCAGGCAGTGGGCACAACCAGGCAGCAGCAAGCAGAAGGCACCACTGGGTACCAGGCACCAGTGGGCTCTATCAGGCACCATGCACCACCAGGCAAAGGGGAGTACTGGGCACCAGGCATCCAGTCTGTGCACCAGGTTCTGGGCAGCATGAGCCATCAGGCACCAAATAAGTTCTAAGTGCAGTGGTTTTCAACCTTTTTCATTTCACTGCACACTTAACTAGGCACTGAAATTGTCAAGGCACACCATCAATTATTTTTGTCATTGACAAGGCACGCCAGACTGTGCAAATCCCCCCATTTTTCTATTAATGAATGTCAATCCCCAAATTACCTCATCACACCTGAGGACTATCCATGGCACACCACTGTGCCACAGCACACTGCTTAAAAATCACTCTTAGTGGATCCTTACATCACAGAAGATGAATGAGGGATTCTTCATTGTTAAGTATAGGGAAGAAAAAGCATTGCACCCTTTTCACCCCTTCAGTGAATCAGTCAGTGACTCCCAAATCACGTAATGCACTTTAATCAGAAAGCATGAAAATCAAATGGCAGGTCCATAAAAGCACTTACTGCCCACAGATTCCAGACATTGTTACTACAATAGCATACACTGTGAAACTGATATTTTTACATCTATTTGGATTGAACTCTAAGCAATTTTGCATTGGCAAATATACTTTCATATATTTGCAAATATATTTTAATGTGCAAAAAAAATGGTGGCAGAAAATGCTGGGGACAAAGTGAGTCCATTCCAAGACAGGCCGAACCTTTGGAAGAGCAAGAGGCCAATATGGAAAGGGTTCAGAGGCAAACAAATACATACATTTGTATACTAAGCAGTTGCATAGCCTGTAAGTACTGTAAGTACTGGAGGTGACACAGAGGACCAAATAGATAACTCTCCCCACCAGCCATGAGAATGTTCCAAGCAGTGATGTCAACATGCAGGATCATTGGCCCTTGCCATCGCTCCCCAGAACATCTCCATCAGCAAGTGGGAACGGCCGCTAACACAGCATCTTGCGACACTTTCAGTACTTAATGTGCCATCACCCCATGTGGCTACACTACTAGCACCGACTCTCTTGGGTTTGAAATAGGAACCTTTTCCAGCCCGCTCTGGTGATGCTGGACCTTGAAACTAGGATATTCTACAACCAAGTCCTGTGCTCTAAGATGGCCTAAAATTCCTCTTCAAACTATTACTCGGCTCTCAATAGACACGTGAAGAATGACTCTCTCTTTCTTTCTGAGATCCATTGAGAGAGATCACTCGGAAGTCTGTCTAGTGGGATTCCCACTACTAAAATCAATTTGAGATGGGTGAGATAATGTGGGCGGAGTGCAGATTGCCAGCTCTTTGAAGATTTCACAACAGGAGTAACATTCTCTATTAATTACGTCAACAACCTTCTAATCGGCATTTTGCAACTGTATTTAAACAATGGTAGAGAAACCACAAGGTGAACAGCAAAGCTGATCCGAAAGTAGAGTCATCCACCCAACCTGCAAAGCCAGACCACATCAAAGTCAAATGACAACCTGAATAGCAGTAACCAATAGGAAGAACCTGAGATTCAACAATAACCATGGATTAACCCACGATAGACTGAATGGGACAGGACAGAGGAGATTAATAACTACAACAAGAGAAGGGGGAGAACAACAGAGAAATAAAATAAACAATATGATTTCTAGCCAGGAAATCTGCTTCTTTTCCCCACCTGGTTACTCTTGAATAAACATTATTCTTCAGTTCAAACCATTGCATAGTTTTCTTCTTAAAGAATGAGGCTTCCTTATCCCTATTGCATCACGAAGAGCAAGTTAATAAGGCAAATCTTCAGAAAGTGTTCTTTTGTAAGTGCTGGTGAGGCTAAACTCGTACATCTCAAATTGAGAGGAGATGCAAAGCACACAGTTTTGCGGAGAGTCTCATTGTTTTCTAGAGCCCCTTACAGCCAGGCTCTGGGGAGGCATTTGCTTCCATTTTGCTCCCACCAACCAGAATGTGTCAGAAGGGGAGGGACCACATGCATCCAACAGTGAGGCTTTCTGCAAAACATAGGCCTATATCCTAGAGTGAAATTAAACCCCTGGATCCGGAGCAGTTAAGATGACTTTCCATAAGATAACACTAGAGGGTGATGTAACTGCGTGGACCCGTAACTGCTATGGATTTTGCCCAAAGTGTTTTGCACCCCTCTAGCTACCCCACTGGGTTAAGACGTACCTTGTAAGAGGAAGATACTTTCTTTGTATACACTAAAAGTAAGTTGATTTACTCCCATCTAAAATGAAAGGACACAGCAGAAGAAACAATCAAGACACTTCTGGCTTTCTAATGAGAAGCAGTTCATTGAATGAATAAAGAATGAACCCACTAACTCACTCTCAAAATGATTTAGCGATAGTTGGAAACTGCTTTCCTATTTATTTACAGTCATACTTTGATAATGCAGCTCCTTTTAAAGCTGGTTCATTACAGCCCTGTGTCCTCACAGCCATTTTAACCAACGGGACATTTCATTCTGAGGTAATCAGCACCTTGTTCTGGTCTGTTAAATTAATGATAAGAACATAAGAGCCTCCACTGGATCAAGGCCCATCTAGTCCAGCTTCCTGTATCACTCTGATACAGTGTGGCCCCCCAGATGCTTCAGGGAACACATATGACACATGCATTCAGGTGCCCCCCTGCATCCGGAATTTGGAGGTTGTCCATCTCTACACACCCCTCATGGCTTGTACCCCATGGTGGTCCTTTCCTCTAGGAATTTATCCAAACCCTTCTTAAAGACATTAAGGCTAGATGCCATCACCACATCCTGTGGCAGGGAGTTCCACAGACCAACTATATGCTGTGTAAAGAAATATTTTCTCTTGTCCATCCTAACCCTTCTAGCATTCAATTTTAATGGATGTCCCCTAGATCTGATGTTATGTGAAAGGAGCATCTCTTTATCCACTCTATTCCATCCCTTGAATACGTAATTCAAGCACCTCTTTTCTAGCCTGAGGAGCTAGCAACAACACTGTCTCCAACAAAACTGTTTCATGCAGATCTCAACTTTTTGGTAATATGTTTATCTTTTTATCCAAAGTATTTCTGTATTTTTTAAAGAAATTTAACTAAATTCTCAGTGTGTCTTTCTTCCTTTTCCACCAATTTTCCTCCCCTGAAGGAAAGCAGTGCGACAGGCACTGCTGCTGGGGAAGAAACCCCTAAGAAGCCTCTCCTGCTTCCCTGCAGTTGGCCCTGTGGCCGGAGGGACAGGACCTCTCCCAGTGGGGGGGGGGGGAAGAAGGTGTCCCAGCCAATAATTATAAAATGGGGGGGGATAGATCAAGGAGGAAGCTCCCCAAGAAATACCCCCCCAAAGGAAAGTGCAGGGTAAAGGCAGGAAAACCAGAAAAAGAATTGAGGAAGCGTGGAGCAACTTCTCCAGAACATGTCTGACCACCTGAAGAGGCAGGACCGGACTGAAAGGTCTGGATGCCCCCAGTGGTGGGCCCAGCCTGGCCCAACAACCGGATTGCCGGAAGTGGGCGGGCCAGGCTGGGGTCAGGGGTCAGGGCCAGGGTCAGGGGGCGGGTAGGGTCAGGGGTGGGGCCGGGGAGGGCACGCCCCCCACCCCAGCGCACTGCGGCTGTGGGTGGGCGGGGCGAGGGGCGGGCCTCAACCCCAGTGCACAGTGCATGCTTCAAGCTTAGTGCACGCGCAGTGCGTCAAGCTAAGCTTGACACATTTGCAATATAGGGCTTCCCAGGCACGCCGAACTGTTGCACCCAGTTTTTTGCCCCCCCTAGCTACCGGATCGGTAGCAGGAGGGGTCAGAAATAACGATCGCCCGAACCGGATTCAGCCCACCACTGGTGCCCCCCTAGTGAGAGGAAGCAGAACTTTGTCTGGCCTGCCTCTGTACCATGGGAAATGAATGGCAACCCATGCTGTGAATGAGTGCTCTCCCTTCGTCCCTCCAGAGAAATACAAAAATGTTTCCACTGCTATCGAAAATAGAGAAGACAAAACTCTGTTGTGGCTAAAGACAAAAGATAGTATGGCTATTTTGTACTTTCTTATGATTGCTATTTTTTCACAATGGGTATACTTTTCAATAAATAGTTAAAAGAAAATATGCTTGTCTAAAGTAGATAAGTAATGAAAATTATTAACTATAGAATCAAACCCATAACACACTGCCAACTACAAACAAAAGTAGGGCCAGGCAAGTCTGAACATGCAACATTTTATTAAATCTCAGAGTACTGAGGTAAGTAGAGTGTCTGATGAAATATGCAGGGGAGGGGGTTAAATGTGGCACAGCTGTCAAAAAAATATATATGGTGTGTGTGTGGTGGTCAATGATTTTTAAAAAATGTATTACTATAAATGAGGCAAAATTAAGTTATTTCAACAGCACCTCAATGCAGTCTGTTCTTGCCTGGATAGATGACTTTGAGCACAATACTAACCATATCTACTCAAACGTAAGCCCCATTATGTTCAATGGGTCTTACTCCCAGTAAAATGTCTATAGGATTGCAGCCAAATTCTCATCTACACTTGCACAGCAATTCAGTTTTTAACTTATCTTCAAGGAAAGAGTTTACATTATCATGCAAAAACTGAGATGATTTTAGAGGAGCTATTCCAAGAACTTTTACAAAATTCCAAGTGAATTTGGAGGGTCCTGATTTTGATATATTTATTTTTCAGCCATTCTAATGGAAGCATTCAGTGCTGAAGCCTGAGGCCTGTGATTGAGATCGTGATCTGATATGGCTCCTTCCCATATTTAATCAATATGGGAGAACATACTTATGGACCACAATCATCAGAGACATGGTTAGTAGGCATACAGATTAGCACGTTGTCAGGAGTAATGTCCAAGCTTTACTGCAAGAGTGTGGCATTGTCCCCCTTTCATTAGGCTTTTAGATGCCAAATAAAGATTTTTTGTTCTAACATGCTTTTCAGTAATTGGTTTTATTGTTTACAGTTTTGTTCTCATGTTGGCTGTTGTTGCATTTTCTTAATATTTCTTCTACAGGGCTAAAAAGTTTTCTTTACAGCTTTCACTTCACTTAAGCTCTGAGCTGGCAGCCGGGACAGGTGGTTTTCTTTTCAGCCAGTATGCTGCTGTAGGTGCCAATGGATTTTACGACTCACTGACAATTGATTTCCACTGACTGGTCCATGGCAATTTTTTTGGCCTGGTCCATACGTCAGTTGCTGCATCTTTATGTCATCCATGACTTGTCATCTATGACTTCTTTACAGCATAATACTATGCAGGTCTACTCAGGAGTGAGAGCACATTCCTAACCCTGTCTACTCAAAAGTAAGACCCACTGAACACAATGGGTCTTACTCCAAGGAAAGTGTCTTTAGGATTGTAGCCTAAGTCTTACTTGCATCAATGGGGCTCAGGGCGCAGTCCTAACCAATTTAGGCCAACCCACTGCACCTGGCATATCGTTCTGCGATGCTGTGGAGATGTCAGCATATGCCTGTGCACTGACCACCCTGAGGAGTGGGGCAGAAATGCTTTATGGGCCCCAAGTCAGTACAGGGACTTATGCTGGCCTAAGTAGCAGTTAGGATTGCAGCCTTACTCCCAGAAAATGTGCATCTACTTGTTTTGCATGTTTAGATTTATGCCAAAGAGAGGTGGCATATTCTCCAGCCAAGTGGCATAATGCTAAAGCAGAGGTTCTTAGTATATGCAATTGAGCTCCCCATTTTTGTTCTTTATTTTCCTCAGGATATTATTTCTGGCAAAATCTTTCTGTTTGGTGACAGTGATTGGATACAGTGTGTGATCTAGGATTACTCCCAGATATTTGGGGGGTAGGACAGTGTTCTAAACTAGTTCCATTCCACCAAACCTGCAATGTTCTTGATGCTCTCAATTTTTCAGATGGAAAGCACGAATTTATGTCTTTAGGCAGTTAGATTTTAGCTCACTATCCCTGTAATACATACTCAATAAGTCCAGTTCTTTGGATTCTACAGCAACTGGATTGTCTCTGGAAATCTATCAAAAATCTACAATTTTGTATTAAACAGCCTATAATTTGTGTAAATCCTTTGTAAGATGGTAGACTTTCTTCAGCAGGGCAGCATAGTTAATTGTGTCATACAGCACAATCCTAACCATGTCTACTCAATAGTCAGCCCCATTATGTTCAATGGGTCTTATTCCCAAGAAAGTGTCATTAGGACTGCAGCCTATATAGTCCACAGTGAGATCTATAAACACCAGTTCTCTAAAGTCCTTTTAGAAACAAACCTATCTTCTATAAGGGTTAAATTAAGAATTTGGGCTACACATTTTTACCAGGCCTAAAACCTGCTTGCTATGGTATAAAAAGGGGGTCTACTATCTCGCTCAGTCTATTCAGGATTAGGCATTATATATAAATAAATAAGTGGCTGAGAAGGTATATGGGCCTATAGCTTTGAGGATCTTTTGGTGGCTTGCCTGGTTTAAGTAAGGCTATCACATGATCCTACCTCCATATCTTAGGTATCTGAACTGAATTTAGACTCAGTTGAAGAAATTTAGTAGCCATTCCTTTGTTTTGTGTCCAAAATGTTTAATCTGCTCAACTTGAATCTCATCATTGTCAGCTGCTTTAAGTCTTGCACATGCCTATTGCCTCTTCCAGTTCTCCCATACTTAGGTTGCCATAATTCTCTTCCACAAAACTAGGACAGGACCCTCTGTCTAACTTGCCAGTATGTGAATGCAATCAGTGATGGGCCCACCCTAGCCCAACAACCGGTTCCCCGGAAGTGGGTGGGGCCAGGCCGGGTCAGGGGGTGTAGCCGGGGTGAGGAGGTGTGGGCATGGTCAGGGGGCGTGGCCTTGGAGAATTTAAAGGGGAATTTTTTTTAAATCTTAATTTTTTAAAAAAAATCTAAGTTTTTGTTAGTGCCCCCCCCCCCAGCAATCTTAACCACACTTTCCTGGGAGTAAGCCCCATTGACTGTCATGGGACTTACTTCAGAGTAGTCAGCATAGGATTGATCTCTCAGGCTGCAGTGCCAGCCACACTTTCCTGGGAGTAAGTCCCATTGAATGTCATGGGACTTACTTCAGAGTAGACATGCTAGGATGCTCCCAGGCTGCAGTGCCAGCCTCCCATCCGCACTTTCCTTGGAGTAAGCCCCATTGATGATCATGGTGCTTACTTCTGAGTAGTCAGGTTGGGCTCTCAGGCTGCAGTGCTAGCGGCTGCAGCTGGCTGCTGGCACAGCAGTGAAAGGAGCCTCCAGCAGCCGACCTCTGGCCGGGCATTTTAAAATTTGCTGCTCCCAGCGGTGAGGCGCCCCACAAACCCCAGCGGTCAGGGAATGGACGCTCCGGCTGGGCTCCTGGGGGGGCAGGATGGGAACTGGGGATATTTATTCAGGTGCCCTCCATACTGCCTCCCCACAATCTCAGGTGGAGAGATTTCTCAGAGGGTCAGGATGAGGTGGGGGATCTGGGGGGGAAGGACTACAGTGTGGATAGGATTGCAGCCTGAGCCCAATCCTAACTGTGTCAGAAGTAAGTCCCATTCAAGTCAATGGGGCTAACTTCCAGGACTGTGTGGTCAGGATTTTAGCCTTACAGACCAATCATATGCAGGCTTACTTAGAAGTAAGTCTCATTCTAGTCAGTGGGGCTTACTCCCATGTAAGTGTGGATATGATTGCAGCCTCAGAGCCCAGTCCTAACCATGTCTACTCAGAAGATAGTAGTCTACTCAGAAGATACTCAGAAGATACCATGTCTACTCAGAAGATACTCAGAAGATGGGCTTACTCTCAGGAAAGTAGACAGGGCTGGAGGAACAGGGGACAAAAGCCCTGGAGGATCTCATCCTCACAACACTCAGATCTTTCTCAGTAGCTCTGGCTTCTGGCTTCTCTATTCCCGCCCAAGGACCCCTTTGTAAAGCTGTCCATGAAAGTGCCTGACTCACAAAAACACCATCCCCAGAGAGGCTGCCTCATTTGCATATGAGAAACCCATCATGCTCTGCGAACTGCACAAGGAAATAACTTCTGAAAACTTGCTAGAAATAAGGTTTTTAATCAAAATAAGATGTTTAGCATAGACTGACTTCCTGAATAGCATCATACAAAGGTTTGGGGCATGAAGAAGCTCCTCACTCTCACTTGAAAGTATTGAGTTTATAGTGATCCAAGCACCCTTCCATCTCAGCAGTGCAGTGTCTGAGTGTGCTGTGGAATGACTGCAATGCCTTGTCTGAATGATGGTAATGGGAACAGACTGTTTGTATTTTAAAATTAAAAAATAACCTTAGGGAGGGGAAGGGGGGGAGAGAGAGAGCCCCTCTCAGAAGGGGAGGGAGGTTCAGCAGGGGAGGAAGGAGGGGGGAGTGGAGCTTCACCTCTGGGAAGACAGACCCAGAGACCCTTTAAGAGAAATTCAAACACACTTGCATGCAATTCAAAGATGACGGCCCCCTCTTAGCTACCAGTTCGCTAATGTCCTCCCCAAATTAACAACCAGTTCTACAGAACTGGTAAGAACCAGCTACAGCCCACCTGTGAATGCAATCCCAGAAAACCAGAAGACTGTTCTGGTTTTCCAGGACATGGCAAACCTGCCCACACTAAAGGTTTTACAAGATTGCTCAACTTCCATTCCTCATCCCTGTCTAACCTCAGTTTACATCCCTGTAAATTAAAAAAGTGGAGTTCTTACCTGTGACACTCCTATTCTCGGTGGAGGAAGGGAGAACGCTCCTAACCAATGAGTGCAGTCCTCCCTGGAGGCCGGACTTTGTCCAAGTTCTCCTTCCTGGGAGGGCACCCAGGAGCTTCCCAGTCTATAAAAACCGAGAAGACCCGGAGAAAGAAACCCTCCACCTTTGCAGACAGGCTCTCTGGGAACCATGCTGAGAGAACAAAGGTTAGCAAAAGAAAGCACAACAGGAGAAACAGGTACCCCTGCTTCTGGCATCAGAATCCCACCAACGGAATCAGGAGACACCCCAGAGGCGAGGATCTAATTTGAGGCAGGTGGAGCGTTCTCCCTTCCTCCACCAAGAATAGGAGTGTCACAGGTAAGAACTCCACTTTTCTCGGCAGTAGGAAGGGAGGACGCTCCTAACCAATGGGATTTAGCCAAGCAGTATCCGTCCCCAGAAAGGGTGGGTAGATCCGAGGTTCCTAAGGTGCCACCACTTTTTATAACACCCTCCTGCCAAAGGCCGCATTCGCCGAGGCAGCCACCGCACAGGGAAACAGGCTGCTGATGGCACCAAAACACCACAGGTCTCTCCCTCTCGCAACCTCTGCACGGCTGAGGCTGACCCAGGGAAGCACTGAGTGGATACTGGGCACTACCCTGCGGTCGCTTAGAAGCCTCCCTCGTGGCTGCGCTGGCTGACCCAGGGAAGCGCTGATCGGATACTGGGCACTAATCTGCAGTCGCCTAGAAGCCTCCCACATGGCTGTGCTGGCTGACCCAGGGAAGCGCTGATCGGATACCGGGTGCTAATCTGTGGTCGCCTAGAAGCCTCCCAGGCGGGTGTGCTGGCTCAGTGGGGCACCCACCATCAGGAGAGGCTGCTGTGTTCCTCTCCTCCTCTTTGTGTCTCTCAGCAGCGACGAAAGGTCCCTCAGCAGACTTCCCCTCCTGACTCCAGAGGTGGGAAGGACTGAGGCCCAGAGTAAGGAGGAGAAGAAGAGAGGGGAGATAGAGGAAGAAATTGAAGGAGAAGAGGGAGCCTAGAGCTCCCTGGACACACATCCAGACGCTTCACGAGGCCAGACGAGACTGGGAAGCTCCTGGGTGCCCTCCCAGGAAGGAGAACTTGGACAAAGTCCGGCCTCCAGGGAAGACTGCACCCCTTGGTTAGGAGCGTTCTCCCTTCCTACTGCCGAGAATCTAGTTTTCCATTTAGCACAAGCTGGTGAGCAATCTGGTTAGTTGAAATTTTATCATGTAATGATTCCTTGGTTATGTTTGGTTGTCCCCTATGAATTTCCCCGTGAATGTTTTAACTAAGATGCCCAATATTAAGTGCCACTGGGGCCAAATTTAACAGCAGGTGACCCAACCAACTGACCAGGGGATTACACTCAGCTGCAAACTGCCAGACATTCTTTAAATTGCAAAGCTTCTATAAGACTGTAGAAAATTATTTGGTTTTTGTTGCTTAAATACTGCATTAATAAAATATGCTTTACAGATCTATGAAGTTGTAAAAGTTGTTATCTATGCAATTAAACAAAGAAAAAAGTATTCTCAGAATTCAAAAATTCCAAAATGGAGGGGGCAACTGATGGCGCTCCTCTCCTGGAACTTTACTTGATCCAGGATTAGCCTTAAGGGACACTTACCACTCATTCAGCTGAATTAAGGGTGCAGTCCTAACCTACTCTGGCACAACTCACTGGTCTCCCTGCTCCCAGAGTGATGTAGGGAGACAATTGCGTATTTGTGAACTGGCACAGAAGTTCCTTACAGAAATTTTGCAATACCTCTAGGCCAGCACAGGACTTGTGCAGGAGCTTATGCTGGACTAACTGGGGATTAGGATTGCAGCCATAGCATTCAAATCCACTAATAACAGTCATGGGAGCAAGTATCTAATCATGACAGTATTTTTTCAGGTTTGGGAATATGCTTCCACTTGAATCATCTTTGCCATGTCACTACATGTCCATGTACTTTACTTAACCTTTTGTTTTGATTCATGGATATAGCGTGCATCTATATTTACTGTAATTACATTATACAATGGACAATAATATTTGCTTTAGAAGGGCCAGATTCCACAGCTGACTGTGTGGGTGGGGGCCCTCCTTCACCTGTTAAAAGCCAGTTAACATCCTTGTTAAAACTAAATAATATGAAGCTCCTGGTCTTTGTTGTAAGAACATCTTTTTAAAAAGAAACCTCATTTGCTGGCCCAGGGTTAGATCCAAAAGACTGTCATAGGCAGGATGTTACACCTTTGTACTAGCCCCTGAGAAATTACAGTGGGGCACAGACTCTACATTTGTAATAGGGTGGCATTCCTCAACTGTGACCTAGGATGCACTTGGTGGGTCTTGACCTTTTTTGGTGGGTCCAATAGAGCCGCCAATGAAAACAAGGGTGATGAAAAGAACAGATAACTAATTGCCTCTGGCCCTGGGGCTGTTCAAAAAATCAGATACTATTGCTGCTGTCTTGCAGATCTGAGCTCTTGAAGTTTGCAAGATTATGTAAATATTGGAAGATAAATGTTTGAGCATCTTTTCTCTGGTTTGTGTCCCCAAGTCTGTCAATGACAGGTAGTTGGGGCAGCTGAGGGATGGATAACAAGTCCCTCAAGCATTGAGACTATTCATGACAGCTCCCTCATCATGCGTTTTTATTTTAAAAATATAGTAAGTAAAATATTACTTGTTAAGAAATAAAAATATTATATAGATCACCTTTTTAAAAGTCCATTAAAACTAGTTGAGTCCCAAAAGAATGTAATTGTAAAAATGGGTCCTGCTGCAAAAAGGTTTAAGCAGCACAGTATTAAGATATGGACTAATTTCTTCGCAATTGCAGTTGTACAGGAGAGTATATCAGGAACATGCAGGGCTACTCCACTTACATTGGGGAAGATAATGAATGTTTCCTCAGCTACATTGATCCACTTTGTTGAAATGGTCTGTTTTGTGGTTTTACAAAGTGCCACAGCAGCCTGCTGGTCCACAGGATACTGAGGCAGTCATTCAGATAGCACTGGACTCCTGGTGCCATGGGCAGCTCCACTTTGAGATGCCTGTAATTTCAGTTTGACTTTGCTGAACAGACCCTTTTGATATCCCAAGAGTTGTGTAAGAAGGGATATGGATCGGCACCCCAATCCTAAACTTCCCAGAGCACCAGGATTGCTACAGTGCCAAAATGGCTGCCATGATATCCTGAGCACTAAAGGGCAACTACTGGTGGCTCCATGCGTCCTTGGGATACCACAGAATTAAGATTCCTTATGTTGGGCTGTGAGGCCCAACAAGGAGGCTCTGGATGTGATGTATCTGAGCTCCATTGTTCTGCCCTCCTCCCACCCCATTCCCCCCATTATGCCTCCTCCCCACCATCTCCTACCCTCCCCATTCCAGACATTGGAACACTTCCTCTACAACACACTCCACTCAGTTCTCCACTGCCCAGTGTTCGGGCAACAGCCAAGTGGCAGACAACCAGTATTCCACCAGCACTACCCCAGTGTTGGCTGGCACTGAGCTAGATCTGGCACAGGG
The DNA here is from genome assembly GCA_030015325.1 of Cryptoblepharus egeriae. NCBI lineage: Eukaryota > Metazoa > Chordata > Lepidosauria > Squamata > Scincidae > Cryptoblepharus > Cryptoblepharus egeriae. The sequence continues at coordinate 8,526,603 of JAREYC010000004.1, forward strand.
ACCAGGAAAGTGCTTTACAGCATGTTTGCAACACTCAGCACTGGCAAAGGGCCAATGGTAAAAACTCAGGATTGGGCTCAAGGTTTGAAGCTTTGTAAATCCTTTGGATGCAGGAATGTTTGCCTCAAAGAACAAGTGAGCATGATGAACACAGCTGGCTCAGTCAAGATGGATCCTAATGGAGATGGTGGGGGGAGAAGGTGATGGATTTGGAGTGCCCTTCACCCCATGTCTGCTTCCACCTCCCTCCAGCTTGCCACTGAGATGCATTCATCCATTTCCTTATGCTCTGTTGTGTTCAACCAAAAGTGCAGGACTTTGTATTTCATTTACAGGGACTTGAAGTCCTGTACTTGCAGATTTGTGAAAATTGCAAGATGGAACACAGTAGCAGATGTGAAGCAGTTTCAGGTCTATGAACCAGAAAGAGAAAGAAAAACCCCAGTGACCCTCTTCCACTACCAATGCAATACATTTCCGAAGGGTCATCTGGATCTTTTTCTGGGCAGTCGGAATAAGATTAGTGGAAAGAGAGGGGATCTCTTTGCAGGTTGTCCCCTGGATAAGTAAAATTTGTTGGAAAAGAGGAGGAGGTTTGGGAGTTCCAAATTAAGGTTTGGGACATTTTTCCTGGAATGAACTCCCTGAACACCAGCCCCGAAATGTTCTTAGCATTGGTTTTCAAAGGAAAATATTACAGCCCCAAGACAGATGTGCCATGACTATTTATGAGAACAGAAAAAGAACAAAACAAGTTTGGTGAGAATTCAAAACACTACAAACACCAAGAAATGTTCTAAGAGGGGATAGGCATGTTCTAAAGGTGTTTTATACAATCTTCTGGCTCAGAGCCCAGAACTCAGTTGGAACAGCTGTATGCAGTATCAGGCAACTATACTTTGAACTTGAAGAAACCTGTGATTATATCTAAACAGTAGGAAGGTGTATGTATGAGCTCCCAGAGGCTCCCATCAGTGACATCTTCCTATCACTTTTTACTCTGAGTTGTCAAAAGCAACAGTACTGCTCTAAAGAAAGGCATTAAATTCCACAAGGTACACTTCTAGGTATTGTTCCTCTCGAGATACTTTCCCATCTCCCGGATTTTTGTAAATGTTTTTTTTTTTTAGGTGCTGACCTGACAAATATGTTATTGTCCTTAATTCCTTTTTTTAGGAGGAGGGGGAGAGCGGGAATAACCTTAGCAGTACTCTGAACCACGGGCGTCACTAGGGTGGTGCAGGGTGTGTGGCCTGCATCGGGTGTTGTGCCTGGGGGGTGACGCACAGTTGGGGGCTGTGGCACCCCAAAAAAGCAACTTTGCAATGCTGTGCTGTACCCCATTGAGTCTTATGTCATTGGATTCATCTTGGAGAGCACTGTCCAATGCAACAATCCATTTTGAGACAGCACCTTCCTAGCCAAAGTTACGGCCAAAAAAGTTTTTAAAAGCCCCCAAATTTGCATATCGTTGATGTACTCATGAGTAGGTAAACGCACCTTAGTCTGCCCAAAAGGGCAGGCTGAGAGGAAGACAAGGACACCAGAAGGGTCCTGATCCAAGAACTACAGCCCCACAACTCTTCCCAGGAGGAAGTTCCCTCCTAAAAAGCTCCCCTTTGCATTGTTTACTCGCAAGTAACCAGATGTGCTTTGGCTGGTGTGGAAGGTGCAAAGGGGTGCAGTCCAGAGGGTGCAAGGCTTCCAGAATGGTCCAGAAAGCAACCCCCCAAACACCTGGAGTTCGAAAGTGCTCCAAAAGGCAGCCCCCACACACTGAAAAAGAACAAAACAAGTTTGTTTTGTTAGCAGGTAAAGGAATTTTTAAAAAAAAATTTATTTGTAAAGCTTTGGTAAAGTCCAAACTTCTCCCTCTACTCAAGCCTTATCTGGATCCCCAGCCCTCTTCCTGCAGGGGTTTTAATGCCATTTCTTTTTGGGGGGGGGGTGTTAAGGCAGTTTTGAGTTTTTTTTTTATTTTTACCAGATGTTGTCTTTTTTCAGGACATATCCTCTTTTTTAGCCATGTGTCCAGGAAAAACCTTCCTTGTCCTCCATTTCCTTGTGAGCAGGCAGCATGTAGTGTGCTTATAATTCATAAACTATTTGTAATAAATTATATTTAATAATATTAAACTTAATACTAATCAATAAACAGTGCAATCCTAACAATTTCTCTTCAAAAAAGCCCCATTGTGTTCAGTGGGTCTTACTCCCAGGAAAGTGTCTTTGGATTGCAGCCATAGTGCTTACATTAACCACTTGAAATATATATTATATTTTGGGGGTGTCATGTCCACATTTTGGTTACTACCAGTGATGGGCTCCAGCAGGTTTGCAACTACTCTATAGAACCAGTTGTTAACGAGAAATAGGACATATAAAGTTTAAAAATAGCCATTTAAAAGTGGCTGCCAGATGGGCAGAGAACCAGTTGTTAATTTCTTTGAATCCCATCACTGGTTATTACATATGGTTAATTTCCCTGTAGCCTACTTGGAATTAATAAATTATATGTATTAAATAATATGTAATAATTTTAAATGTAATATTCATTAATATATTGTTTAAGCGCATGGAAGCAATATACAAAAGAGTTTTGAACTTTTATGTTCTACATTTTTCGTGGGTGTCCGACATGGGGGGAATTTCTCCTCTATCTGATTATGACATATGGTCACCCTGGTCTAGCAAAAATAATAAAAAACTTGCTGGGTTTAAAACATATTTAATCCCAAATTATACTGAATCTGTTTAAATATAGGAAATTAAAAATTGAATTGGGTGTTAAATCTTACTGAATTTTTTTGGGGTGGGAAAGGGTTTGAGATTATTTACTTGATTAACTTTAATGAATTTACAATTATTTATTTGTTTTAATTTTATTGATGATGTCACTTCCAATCATGACATCACCATTAGTGGATCCTGGACAGTTTGTTCCTCTACAAAGTGGGTCCCAACTAGAAGGTTTGAGAACAACTGCAATTAGTTATTAGAAAGGTGGCACCCTTCAAAATGGTTAAAAATCTTGCTTTTTAGGAATAATCCCATCATGTTATATACCAGGGGTCTCCAAGCATTTTGGCAGGAGGGCCACATCACCTCTCTAACAATGTATTGGAGCGCGGAAAAATAATGTACATGTCAAATTAGAATAAATTTACATATAAAATTGTATTAGAGACATTACAAGGCTTGCCCACAGGCTATATGGAGAAGTCTTGCCAAAGACTACATTGAGGTTTGCCAAGGGTCACATTTGGCCCAGGGTCTGGTTTTGGAGACCCCATTATATACTGTTGGATACATAATTTGCAGCAGAATGCAGTGAAACAAACCACTTTGAAATATATTTACTCTATCAAAACGTGTAGACATGAAACAGATAGAAGCAGAGCAATGGCACATAATTATGCCCACCATCCAGGTTGTTGTCCTGCCCACTGCATGGTGGTGACGTGCTGGCCTCCCATACTAGGTGATGCGAACCCTAGTGACACCCCTGCTCTGAACTATGTACAGATATACTGAAAGGCATGTTTATAAAGTTTATGATCATATGAAACTGCTTTATCTTGAGTTGCTCCCTGCAGTTTGTGATCTGACAACCATTCTCTAAGGCTTCAGATAGAGATATTTTTTCCAATTCCACCTAGAGATTGTTAGGGATAGAACATGTGAACTTCTGCTACACTTTCCTCCCCCCTCCCGCCAAAAAAGGATGAAGCACAATGACATGTTTAGAGTCACATGTAATTTGAATATAATGAGGATTCTTTACTAGGTCAAACAGCAGCACCTAAATCTCCCTCCCTCTCTCATGCTACAACCACAATCTGGATTGCTATTTGGGAAGGGGAGGAAAACAAGCACACCAGTGTCAAACACAAGCTTTTTGTCATAAATGTTTTGCCACTGAGATAAGACAACAAAACTATCCTAAGGTGGTTGCAAAGGTCAATCACTGCAAGTAAAGCAGCACAAGCCACTTGGCTATTATTTGGGCCTCCAGAACATGTTGCAACACCGTTGGGTAACAGCCAAAGACTTTCAGTAAACTGACATGCCAAGATTTACACAGGATCATAAGAACAGCTGCTTATTTTTTGTCATCTTGTAGTTCATCAGCGTCATACAGCTATTGGCTCAGTTGGCAAATGTGTCAACTCTTGGAATAACAACAATTGACGTTAGAGTGGTGCAGTGCCAGAAGATAAGAGTTTTACAGAGGAAAATCATAAAGACTTGTGAGCAAACATTCTGCGGCAGTCAGAGTGCCTTCCCACCCATGATCCATTCATTTTGATGTTAATGTATCTCATCCTTCAGGGAACAGGTTGATAACAATGCATTTAAAAGACAGAGAAAAATCAAATGTGTGAAACATTAACAAAAGCTTTCAAAGTGTTTCGGATGCAGGCAGGATTATTATGTGTAAGGTGCAAAGTAGGGTGCTGTGAATTGGCTCTCCCTGCTATCAATCATCAGCCCCTCCTGCACCACCCAAATACTGCCCCCACAGGCAAAACATCTTAGGAAAAAAAGGCATCCACTATGAGGCAATGATGGATGGAACGACCCAGCCTTGTGGCCACCTGACCCTGCAGGCCTTCTCACCCTCACATCATCATTATAGCCTGGCTGTCAGGCAACTCACTGGAGTCCTGATCCAGACTTCCTTGTCTTGACTTCTGCCACTTGCTTGACTACCTAGAACTTACTCTGACTACATGTTTTGCCTTTCCCACTTCTTTAATTTAAAAGGCCATGTGTGAAGGATTACATCTGCATCCCAATTCACCAGTGTGTGTACCTGAAAAGAACCCCCCCCCAAAAAAGAATATTCACTGATGATACCTCTTTTTAGTAGCTTACATCATTTATTAAAATGAAAGAGTTAATGGACCAAAAAAAGTTAATGGGTCAAAATAAGCACTCTGTTTGTGTTAAGATTACTATATAGATTATTTTTTCCCAATATTCAAACCCACAAAAATGAGGAAACGCACACTAAGCTATTAAAAATTCTTTGTTCAACGATCAATGTGCATTACAGACATCACTGTGGTTTGTACAAGATCCATCTTTGATTAGAATGCCTGCCCATCCATTACACGAGTGCTAAGAATTATATCACTGTGTACTAGTGATGTGCAACGAACTTTTTTTATTGCTCCATTTGCTATCATCATTGCAAACTTGATTCATCTGATTACTGGTTTATTATGGGTACCATTCATTTTATCATGAATCATGACCAGTTTTGTTGCCCAGACAATTCTAATAACAGGGAACTTTTTGGGCAGTCCCCTAAAATGGCAAACTTCTTTCCTTTTTAACCTGGAAACTATGGTTTAAACTCCATGAGTATAATTTGCCCAGACAATAAAGCAGCTGTAGGGCCCTGCAATTTGGATTTCTGGTTACAGCAAGAGCGAGAAGAGATTCAAATGCTTTCCCTCTTGCCCTTACTCAGATCCAAATCACCACCCAAAGTTGCTATCAGCCAAGAAGAGGGAAAGCTGTATGCACAACTTCAGTGGATATGTTATGTTCAAAAACACCAAGATCTTGCCCAAATTGGGCACAACTGCATGCATATTCTGCCTCTCAAAGTATGCATCTCAAGTCATGGACCAAGCATGGCTGATGCTGTTATCTATTCCTTCTTAATCACTCAGTGTTTCTCCCTCACTCTCATAGGAAGCTCTTGCATAGATGAAGACATCACGAAGACCCCAGGAATACCATACCCTACCTGCTGCTAACCCAACCCAGGGTGACAATATGTCATAACCAAAAAATAGGACAAAAGACCTCCAAAATGTAGGACTCCCATGAAAAATGTAGGACATGACAAAATAAAAGCTAAGAACATACATATACAGATGTCCCTTGTTATCCGGTAGGGTTCTGTTCCAGACCTACTTCCAGGTTGCTTGCTCCTCTACCATACCTAATTGAATAATTAGAGCCTCAATATTTGTAGGGGTCTGATTCTGGGACTGAAAAATGGAATGATTGCTTGCATGACTGCCTCTCTAACAACAGTAGAAAAGCAGTTTTTTAAACTGTGACTTGCAGTGGCTATTTGTGTTGAGTCGAATCTGTCTATAAAAAATTTGTGTATAACTAGCTTGGACCTGTATATTACTTTCAAGTGGTTAACTTAAACATTATACTGCTTATTATTAAATTAAATACCATTACATATAATTTATTGTTTATTATTTATCAATTATATTCAAGCTACATGCTGCCTGCACTTAAGGAAAAGGGGGTCAATGAAGATTTTTTTTGGATACAATGCAAAAACAGAGGACATGTCCTGGAAAAACATCCTCAGATTCTCTCCCAGACTCCCACCCCAAGGAGCCCCAGACCTTTCCCACCCCACACAAGCCAAGAAGACCCCAGATCCTCCCCAGTATCTTTTGGAACTGGCTGGTTGATAGGCCAGCCATGGATGGGATGACTTGGGCACAGATCCTGATCTCCTTTCCATCTCTACACACTGCAGGAATGGGAGTTTAGGACCACTACCTCCTTGCACAGCCAGCCAGCAGCAAGCCACAGCCACCATTACTGCTGTGGTGGGCATGTTGGGGAATCTGGGGGCACCCAGATCACGACCCCCCCAGAATGTCTCCATGACCCCCTTGGGTGTTGGGACTCCCCACTTAAGCCAAGACCAATGACTTAAAGCATCTCTTCATGGTTGAGTGTAGTGCCTGTTACTATGCTGCTTATTCCAAGGGGCTGGCGGGCACTGTTCCCCCAACATTAGCCAGTCATTAGGCTGCACCTTCACTTGCCCAGTTCACACTGGTGGCTCTTACCAGCTATTGTTACTATGGCATAGTAGATGTAATGACTGGCTGCCTGGACATCATAAGGATGTTCAATTGTCATGGCAATGTGCTGAAGTTAAAATGCCACTCCATGGGCAAAACTCTGCATTGGTAGTTCCATGGACTATGGCTATAAGGAAGGGCTGCACCAGCATTGCTTTGCCAAGGGAGGCCAGGGTTTTGGTCTGAGTTGCACTAGCTGCAGTGTACTTTCAGCATGTCATTGCCGGGACATGCTTGATATATGTTGCATCATATGTATACTGACAGAACAACTTCTGAATAAAACTGGGTTGCAAGCCTCATCCATAGATCCTCCGTCTTGGCTGCAATCCTACCCATACTTTCCTGGGAGTAAACCCAACTGAATAGAATAGGACTTACTTCTGAGTAGACATGCATAAGACCAGCAGATTTTGCCCAGATATATAGATTAATTTCAATAATTTCTGGGGTTTACACCTAGATAACATTTTCAGCAGCAGGAAGGAATCACTACTATGGGTGTTTTTTTTTTCTTTAGCAGAAATAAATAAATAAATTGAGAGTCTGAAATAGCCAAGTGGGATATGACTCTCACTTTTTTCTCAATTTGTATCTGACACAACCTGAAAGCTGAAAGCATCTATGTGACAATTAAAGGATATAGACTGATTCGTGAATGCTCTTTAAAGATAAATTACTTATGGATTCCTAAATGCCCTCATCCCCTTCTTGCTATAATCTCTGAATAAGTACCGCCGTCTATGTTGTTCGGTGTTTGACATAAATGATTTGAAGCAGTATGCATTTCATCTCAGTTGATACAAGAAATTACAAGTGGACTAAGAGTTAGTGACAGAAGCCGACTTATCAAAGGTTTCTTAGGTACATAAACAGAAAATAAAGTCACCATTTTGCTGCCCCTCCCAAAAACTAAATTCCTTATTTTACAAAAGGCTGTATAATCCTTTCATTTTCAAACAAATGCCACAGCACCGTTGTTATTCTAACATAAGCTCACATAAACCATACAATGAGGAGCATGTTTAAGGTGTTCTTTAATAGCCCTGTTTGATGGACTTCTTACTGACATCACATTGCTGAGGGAATCCAGAGAGGATTACTTATGTCAACCCAATCCAGTTGTTGGTAATTGTAGCACAAAAGACCTTGCAATGAGTTTGAGCTAACATGGCCATGCTATAGCATAATCTGGACTTTTCTCGCTTGATAAAACCTGAGCAAAGGGGAGAGAAAAATCAGCAAATCCAAGTTACTAAATTAATTGGCATTAAAAGCATGTAATAGTTATCTAATCTATTAATTTTTGGTTGAATATTAACTAGGATGTCTGCTATGACAGGTATTTGACCTGTGCAGATAGAATAGTAGACAGGGAGCAGCCTTTTAAGTTCACAAAAAATAGTTGAAGGGAAAGGGTAACAACATTCTTTTGTGGCTCCCTTGCAGTCTAAGATTCTTATTTGTGTTCATGAGATTATTGACTTTCTGAGGCCAGCTGTCTTAGTCCTGGCACAGCCTGTTCTTCAGCCAGAAGTGAGAATTTCAGCCCTGGACCAGAGCTACTGGTAAATGACCGCTGGGAACAATGGCAAGTGTCTGAACTCATGAATGTCTTTGTCCCACCTTCTTTATTCTGTTAGAGCTATAACCTTGTTTGTAAAACTATTGCATGACCAACATCTGCCTTGCAAATGAATCACCAGTCAAGGTTCAGCTGACAAAGCTGACAAACCTTTCTAAGATGGGGATACCCAACATTTCTAAGGGGAACAGAAAGTTAAACAACACAGAGCACAATCCTATCCATGTCTACACAAAAGTAAGCCCCATTGTGTTCAATGGATCTTACTCCCAGGAAAATGTCTTTAGGATTGCTGCCACAACTGTATTTCACTTTTTCTGGCTGTAGAATACTTGAAAGCAATCTGACTGCTCATAAGATGATTGCTTGTTACTGAAGAAAGGGGGCGAAATGTGGTGTGATTATCCTGTGTCAGTGGTACTTAGACTTTTTAACACCCAAACCCATTTTTGAGAGGCAATCTGTCAGCATCCACCAGAAGTTACATCATTAAACTGGAAGTGATGTCGTGGCCAGAAGTGACATCAAGCAGATGCAGGGAGGGCAGATGTCAGGTGGGATTGTTGGGAGCAGAGAGTGGGAGGTGGGTTAGTTCAGTTGTGCTGGATCCTAACTTGGTTCCTGGATAGCCCAGAGCAGTCCTAGGCTGCTCAGTTTTATGCTGCCAATTGAGGTGGCGCAGCTCTGAGTAGCCCCATTGGGACTGCAGTGGTTGTCCTTGGCATAAAGGGCAAGTTCCCCTAACGTGCCCATAACGTATGTTAGATACAATGCAAGTGTACTGGTATGCCTGTGCCAGTAGAAGTAGGGTTGCCATAATTGGCAATCCCAGAACTGGGTGGGACAAAGGGCCCTGCCCCCTGTCCCATGCATAGGTGGTCCCTTCTCTCAGTGCCAGCCTGATGCTGAGGGAAGGCACCAAACCCTCAGTGTGCCAAACGGCACATGTGCAGAGGAGCCTGTCTTTTGACAGGGACCTTTCCCAGACATTCGCTGGCCAGACAGCACAGGGAGCAGAGAGAATCCACTACCAGTGCCGTCTGGGCCTCTGTGCATGCGCCAGGGACAGGAACCTCTGCACATGCGCCAGTTGGTGCACTTCCAGGCTGGTGCTGAGGGAAGGGACCACCTATGCGTAGGCCAAGGGGCGGGGCATCCCCACTCTGCAGACTGACATAAAGGATAGGATATGTCAGAGCTCTGGCAGTCACACTCTCTCCTGGTCTGGTTCCTCCCCGTTTCTCCCTGTCACATTATACCCACTCTCCACTTCCTGAAAAACTACTCACCACCTACAGGCACTGCAAAAAGGATGACCAGACCTCCACACTGTATTGAGGCCCAACAGTCTCTACACCTCACATTTTCAGAACCCAAAGCCAGCATAGGAGCTCAGTATTGGCAAGGATCTTACGATAGGACCCTGAATCAAGATTGAGGCTCTGGTTATCAAAAACCCTCTCAGAAAACAATTTTTGACTACCAATCAGAATTTAGGCTTAGGGCAAAATCCAGAGTAACTATGGGGAGTTCTTGCTCCGGTGTAAGAACAACTTACTCTGGATACCAATATGAATTTCCCATAGGTTTTCACTAGGTGGTGCAGTAACTATGGCTGCACGTAAAGTCTCTTACGTGCTCCCATAGTTACTCTGGTTTTGGGGGTCTGATTAAAGTAGGCAGCAATTGTGATCCTGGCCCCTGTGGCACCTTGAGCTAGGACTACAAAATGTCACCCAAGCCTAAAAAGGGCTTGGGGAGGGTGTCAGTGGACTATACAGACCCCAGCAGGTCTTCTAAGGCTTCTGGAAAACCTAAAAGATAACTTAAACCAGTAGTGATGTTTTTAGGCCTATTTTTAATAAGCATGTTTCATTCTGTTTTGTGGAACCTTTTACTGCTACCTACCATAATCTCTCGAGGCAAGTTTCCCAAACAGTAATGGTTGGTACCTGGTAATCCTTGAACTACTATTTCATTGTCATTCACACCAAGCAAAGACCATTACCTTACTCTGTCACTGACTACCCAGCTCTGGCTGTCATAGTTTCCCAGCCAGCAACAAATGATGTTCTACCAGTCATAGAACACCCATGAACCCTAACTTGGTGTTGTCTGAGTTCCCCTCCCTTTACACTCTATTGAATTCTTTTTTTAATGCATTTTATGAGGGGAAGCTTAAAAAGAAGGCATCTGCTGGGTACAATCTATTTAACTTGGGCATACACTTTTATGAATCAGATAAGATTTGTATGTCTGGTTGGGGGGTGGCACTAAAAGCTTTCTATGTCATGACATCAAAGCAGCAAAGAGATGAAAGGGCATATTTGTGCATCATAAAGCAGATTTGCATATTGTGATACTCCAAGAATCTTTCATTTGAACAGGTGGAAAAACAGGGAAGCAGGGTGCACATAGAAAGTCAAAGCCTTATTTGTGGTTGATGATTAAATTTTTATATGGCTTTGATATAACCACTGCAATTAAGCCCAGGCGATGAGCAAGGACTTGTTTTGGTCTTTAAGAAAGTACACATTGTTTACTAATCCTTCATTTTATAAAATGAATCTATCACCAGCTGGGCACAGCTGCAACTAGCCTTTTTTTAAAAGGTAAGTTTCATCCAATGTAACAAATTTCAGACTTTTCATCTCTTTCCTTCTTTTCAGGCATTGATGACTTAAAAGCAATTTCTACTTGACATCCAGGCTCAATGATTTCATAAGAAGCATCTCCTGCAGCTGATATTTTAAATGGCGATTTCCAGTTCCACCTTTTGTCAAGATCTGAGACAAGATGTATACAGTGTAAACATGAACCTAGGATCTTTTTACCAGTTCAAGTTGGCCTTGAAAGTGACTGTCAAAAGTGTGAGGAATGCACATTGGTGGAAGCAAATTCTTCCTTCCCCCCTTTGCTTCCACCATCTCCAAGCATTCATCACTCCTTTCTTCACCCTTGAGAAGGAGGGCAAAACAACCTGGATGTAGGTGTCATATGTGCTCCCTAAGGCATCTGGTGGGCTGCTGTGTGATACAGGAAGCTGGACTAGATAGGCCTTCAGCCTGATCCAGTGGAGGTTCTTCTTATTTTATTAAATGACTTTAATTAAGAATTAGTTATGAGTGAATGAGTTGTTTCTAATTATATCAAGAATCTTTTAAACAGTTTCACTTAGGCTTATTTGATAATTACTGAAATAGAAAAAAAATATTGTGTCGGAAACAGAAAAGGCTGCGATTCTGGTGCTTATTCAGGATTTACATATCCATAGGTTGAGAAAAAGCAGTAGCACTTCCACAACCACAGCTGCATTAAACATACCTGACCCTAGCCAACATAAAAAGCCATCACAATCAACTTGATCAAGTTATGCAACCCCACAACAATTTTGTTAAAGAAGATGATGATCTAGTGACATGCCTACAGAGGGAGTGGTGGTAAGTTCTGGAGGCACCACAATACACCATGTAAGTGGCCCATTGTTTGCCACTGGAGCCATTCCAAGCAGTGATGGCAGTGCACAGAAGCTATAGTAAGGACTGCCATTGCTGTCTGGAATGCTCCAATAGGAACTTAAGACATGGTGCATTGCAGTGCCTGCAGTACTTACTGTCCCTTTTAGTTATGCTGCTGAGCATGGTGGTGAATAAAGGTTCAGTGAGATTTTCATCATTTATGCTTCTTCAAACCATACCAGAGTCTCCATTCATATCAGACTACTTACATTGCTCCTACCTTTTAAAACAACAAACAGAACAACAAAGATAGTGTGGCATGCAGTTTGGCCTAAAGTTTCTGCTCACACATATTTTTCTCTTATGAAGATATGAAATAACCGTAAGGAACTCTTCCTAGATCCAAAGTAGATTTTACACAGGAGATCTTCTTTACGGAGATCTCCTAACAAGAGCAACTTAAGATATTCAGCAAAGAAAAGGAAATGCAGAACAGCCAGATGTTGACAAGTCTGCTAGATGTTACTGAATGGTGGGGAAAAGGGCCCTGTAGTTTAGGGGTAGAACACATGCTTTGCATTCAGATTTGATACCTGGCCTCTTGCATTAAATGATCCCTCAGCCCAAGGACCTGGAAAGCTGCAGACAGTAAATACCTTGACAGGCCTTGTTATAAGGTGGCTTCATACAATCAAAAATACTTTGCTGCTATATTTTGGTTTAACCACAGATTGGGTATAACCTGTGCTTTAGCTCAAATTCCCATTCAAATGAAACAGTTACATCAAACATTTGTCCTAATATCAGAACTGACACATAATTAAATGTCATTCTCTACCCAGCATTCCCTGAAGTCATGCTGCTGCTTTATTTAAGGCTTTTTCAAGATGATCCAGAATGTGTCATATTTTGCACTTCACTGTCTCCTGTCAGCACAAATGGTTCCTCCCTGTTCCAGGCTCCATTTGCCCCCTGTTAAGTGCCTTCATTCTATTTTCATGTGACTTCCCTATGTGGCAGCCCATCTTCTGGATTGAAGGTCTTTCCATAGCTCCCTCGGGAGTCTACCCATTATACTCCTTCAGTGAGACAGAGAAGGTCAATCGAAGGAAACGCTAACACATTCCTCCTGCCCCTTTTCCGCTGCCCTTCCCAATTTCCCTGGAAGCGGTGCACAATCACTGCCTCAGATTCCAGCTCTTATCAAGTCAGAGGGGTATGAGATTTCATCACATTTATTTCCATCTCTTGGCTATAGCCGCATGAACAGAAAGCAATCCAGGAAGAATATACTGTACACCAGAGGTTTATGAGGGAGCATAATTAGTATCAGGAATAATAAGTGTTTTTCTTGGTATGGTTTTAGCATGCTGTTTGTGAGACAGAGTGTCTTTGTATGCATTCTTGTCCATAGTAGATCCTGAGTACTGTCTGTTGTGTACCTAAGAAAGAGCTTCTTCAAGAAGGCAAAGTATTGTCTACTTGTCACACCATAGGTGGATGCCACATTATAAAGTACTGCCACAATGGACTACATCTGGGGGGAAAATCCCTGGTCTTTGTGTTTTTCCATGCTTGGGCTTCTGTGATGCTTTAGCATCCTGAAAACAAGGCTTATTAATCCCGATGCAGTTGTCATTGTTATGTTGCTTATTGTGCAGTATCTTCTTCTTCCCCCAACAGACCAGTAACAAAAAAAACTCTGCTTTGAGTCAGGTCATGGGACCACAAAGACTGCCCACCCGATACTTTGCATGGTTTGTGGGACAGGGGCCCTGGAATAAGGCAAGTAGGACAGGGATCATGCCCAGCCAGTCAGATCAGAGTCCACCACTCTCCTTGGCAATCTCTCACACAGGAAGAATTGACTCTTCTAAGACGATGCTTGCAATGATCCATACATGTATAATCTAAAAACAACATAAATGGAGGGTTGTCATATGTCCCAGGTACCCGGGATTGTCCCAGTTTTCAAACACGTTGGCATCCGTCAGTCTCAAAAGACCATGGTATCATGCTCCGAATGGGAAAAGTGTCCCCTCCAGAGCACGAAGGCCTGGGTAAATTGATATGGAGCATAAGTAGAGGTGGGCAGCGCCCGGTTCAGGCCGGATCGCCCGAACCAGTTGTTAGTTGTGCCCCCCGCTACCGATCCGGTAGCTACAGGGGGGCAGAAAACTGGGTATACCGGTTCGGCGGCCATTTTTTCTTAAATTTTCAGCTGCCGCGGCCACCATTTTAGCTCTACGTGCACACCAGGCTTTCCCTGTCCCCGGCTGGAGGTCAGGCTAAGGACAGGGAAAGCCTGGGGAAGGCCTAGACTGCGCATGCGCCAATCAACGAAGGTTGACGCACTACACATGCGCCAACCTTAGCGCACGCGTAGTGCACCAGGGTTGGGGCCCTCCCCTCACACCACCCACCCGCACCCGCAACTTCCAGGACTCTGGCTCTAGATTTTGCCTCGAGGTAAAATCAGATTTTGCCCAGTTTTCAATGAAGTGAAAAATGTCCCATCTGGATGAAAAAATGTCCTGGGCTGCCAGGGCTGCCACTCGCCATCCATCCCACTGACACTTAGGCACCTGATGGCGAGATGGACTGCAACCTGCTTCAGTGCAGCACACAGGCCTGGAGCTCCCATCAAGACTACCCTGGGGAGTGTGCAGGCTGGGCACTGGCGGGGGACTGGCAGGCAGGCAGTTTCCCTTGCTTCTGCCACCTCACAGAAGCTGCTGCTGGCAGAGCACAGCAGTGGAAGCCAGGGGAATGCTGCCTTCCCACTCACCAGCAAGAGGGTTCTCTCCTGGTCCCCCGGGAGGACCGGGGGAACAGATAAGAGGGGCCAGAGAGAGATTGAGGCTCAGAGGGAGTAAGCCCCATTGACTGAGTATACATGCACAGTTTGGGGCCCTGCCCCCAAAGAGCATATCCTGGTTTTTCTCTGGTTTCGCCCTGGTCTTGTCCTGTTCTGATCCTGTGCAAGAGACTGATGCAACCCTATCTTAATCAGAGCTATACGTATGCTTTGTTGTTTATTTTATGTCACTGATGTGACTACACTTTAATTATGCCCTTTTAATCTATCTATCTATCTATCTATCTATCTATCTATCCATCCATCCATCCATCCATCCATCCATCCAGTGGTGGGCTCCAGCAGGTTCACACCTATTCTATAGAACCAGTTGTTAGCGAGAGATAGGACATATTAAATTTTAAAACATTCATTTAAAAGTGGCTGCTAGATGTGCATAGAACTGGTTGTTAATTTCTTTGAATCCCATCACAGTATCTATCTATCAATAGATAGATAGATATAACCGAAATGGAACTTACTGGTGGTACTTCTGAGTAGGCCTGAATAGGATTGCACTGTAGCTATATAAGCAGGCCTCTGTCAGTCTTGAAAGACTATGGTATCGTGCTTGGCACTGCATACGCTGCATGCAAAGCACGAAAGCCTGGGTTAGATTGTTATGGAGGATAGGCTGTTACCCAAGCAGCAAATCCCCCTTCTCCACGCCACTGAATTCGTCCAATGGAAAGGCAGAGCCAATACAATTGGATCCAGCAGGCATCGCAGAGCTGGGCTAAGGACAGGAGCTCACCCTGTCTTGTGAAGCCAACCCGGGAATCGAACCCTGGCCTGCTGGTTAACAGGCACAGTGTCTTAACCATTTGCACCACCCACAGCCTGTAGCTATATATATATATAGCAAAGATAGCACTGAAGCCCTCATCATGGTAGCACAAGAACAGGCACTAAGTACCAGATCCATAGAAGCGGGGATTTACCACACAAGAGAAGACCCAAAATGCAGGCTGTGCAGAGAAACGTCAGAAACAATCCAACACATCGTGGAAGGGTGTAAGATGTAGGCAGGAACAGCATATATTGAATGGCACAATCAGGTAGGCAGCATCGTGTATAGGAACATCTTGCTCAGTCTATGGGCTAACCCTTCCCAAGACCAAATGGGAGACCCCTCTGAAGGTTGTGGAGAATGACAGGGCAAAGGTCCTGTGGGACTTCCATATCTAGACAGACAAGAAGGTACTGGCTAACCAGCCAGACACTGTGGTGGTAGATCAGGCCCAGAAGACAGCCCTGGTGATAGATACAGCAATACCAAATGACAGCAACATCAGGGGGGAAAAAAGAGCATGAAAAGGTGGGAAAGTATCAGGGTTTGAAGGAGGAATTAGAAAGGATGTGGAAAGTGAAGGTGAATGTGATCCCAATAGTGACTGGAGCACTAGGGGCTGTGACACCCAAGCTGGAAGAATGGCTCCAACAGATTCCAGGAAGTACATCAGAACACTCGATCCAGAAAAGCGCATTGCTAGGAACAGCTAAGATACTGCGCAGAACCCTCAAACTCCCAGGCCTCTGGTAGAGGACCCAAGATTGAGGATAACATACACCACCCATGGAGGGTGAGAAAACAATTTTTTACACACACACACACACACACACACACACACACACACACACACACACACACACACACACACACAGAGGGAGAGAGAGAGAGGCCCAAAACTGCTGGGCCTAGAAGACTGAAATTTGGGGAGGATGTTCATTCTGTGGTGGAGGCACCCACTAAGAACTGATTTTCAGAAATTCCAACTGGAATGGGGTGAAAAGGGGTGCAACGCATTTTCCTCCCTATACTTTGTATTGAAGAACTGGTGACTGAGGGATGCTCTGCCCCAACCCCTGGACTAAGAAGTGTGAAATTTGGGGAGGGTGTTCCTTCTGTCACATCAAAACCCACCAAGAACCAGTGTTGAGAAATTCAACCTTAAGGGGCTGAAAAGGGATGCAACATGTTTTTGTCCTATTCTTAAAATTGAAGACTAATCAACATCCAGCTGCTGCACTGGGAGGAAGGGTGCAATGGGAAGAATGGTGGACATGGATGATGTGCACTGGGGGAGTGTTGTGCATCGGGGTTGGTGTGCATGGGGGGTTGGTGCGCATGGAAGGGTGGTGCACATGGGAGGAATAGTGCGTATGGGGAATTGGTGTGCATGGCGGTTGGTACTCATAGGAGGTTGATGTGCATGGGGGTTGATGTGCAGGGGGGTTGATGCGCTTGGGTGTTGGTGTGCATGGGAAGGTGTTGCACAATGCGGTCTGTTGCGCAATGGGGAATGGTGTATGTAGGAGTACTTTACTCCCGCAACCTGGGTACATTTCGCTGGTAATAAATAATATGCAAGCGTTAGAAATTTATTTCTTTCGATGCAAAAACAAAATTAGTTATTGCATTCCACACCCCTTCAAAATAATACTGTCAAAACAGCAATGAGGCTGCCAAAAATTATTTTTAAAATCCTCAACCTTCTTACAGAATTACCTGTCCCACCATAGGGAGAAGCCAAGATGTTTAAAGCCAGCCATGCTGTAATTTACCTATCCATAGCAATCTTGTTAGCAGTGGATTAGCAAGAGGATGTGCAAAGCACTAAGACTTTTAGGAAGGTTCACCATGGTGTGCAAACAGCACCTCCCAATCCCTTTCAGAGCCATTCCGGACAGATGGGAGCAAAATAGAGGCAAATGCAGGGAGTCAAATGCTCCATTTTGCCCCCCACCCCCCACTGAAAGAGCACCAAAGAGAGGGGAAGGAACCTCTTGCATGATGAGGCTCCCTGCAAAACTTAGTGCTTTGCACACCCTCCAGCTATGCCACTGCAGGTGGTTATGTTTTCTGGCCCTGAGCTTGTAGAAAAGATTGTTAACATGCTCCATGTTCTAGAACCTAAAAAACTAACACCACCCTAGCTTGTTAGAAAGAGAGTCCGGGGGGAAGCTCCCTAGCTAGCATTTCTAGTACTGGCAGGCCAACAAAAAAAAGTCTGAGGTTTCAATAAGGCTTGTTTTGTGCTCATTCCTATCATTGCAGCAGTTTATACAAGGAGTTGTCCAAAATATTTTTGGCAAATAGGACCAGCTACATCAACTCAGGAACTGCTGATCAAAGCAAAAGACCTTGCAGTAGCCAAGTTTTCTTTAGTTTAATCAGCAAAATATGTAATCAGCTGAATTAACAGAACCAAGTAAAACTCCTGCTGTCAGAGAATCCTCAAGGAGATCAGATTTTTCTCTTCTGATGACAGACCATTACCATCACGGTCCCATACACACTAACTCAGAAATAAGTGCAATTTGTTTAATAAAATAAGTGCAATTTGTTTAATAAAAAAGGAAAGTATTTTTAGGATTTCAGCCTAAATGTTTTAACTTTCTGAGGATACAATGTGGATTAAAGCTTCCAGGCATTGAGAACTGGAACACACCAAGTGTTATTTCATCAATTAAAACAATGTCTGCCCCATATATTTACAAATCCACATGCTGTTGTTAGTGTTGTTAGTAGCCCTTCCTATAGTGGTCTACTAAGCAGCAAATCCTATTGTATTTAGTGGGGCTTCTTTCAGGTAATTGCACAGTATTCTATTCTAGATTTCTATTCCTTACTAGCCACACACTTCTTAGGTGGTCTGTGAAATCCATTATTTCAGTGGTTCCCAAGCATTTTTGACTGGCAGCTCTCTTGATCTACTGGGTCTCTATCTGTGGCTTCCCACCAGGGCTACAATCTTGAGTTTTTTTACAATCATGATAGGTTTTTTTGTAGGGAATTTGCAGTTCCCCTGGCTGGTTTCCACAGCTCCATGAGAAGCCATATTTCACAGTTTGGTAACTACTAAATTATCTTTTCACTTAGGACTCCTCTTCATCTGCAATTGGCTTCCTGTAGGGGGCAACTAAAGCAAACAAGATACTGAAGCACTTCCCTACAAGGAGAGGCTAAAGTTTTGAGGACTTAAAAAAAGATGAGGGGCATGGAGCAAGACAAAGGTTTACTCATGATGGGGAGAACATAGAGAGAATTAGCTTTTCCCCCACAATAACACTAAAAATTGGCGTCATCCAATGAAACTTGAGGGTTTTAGATGCAAGAGAGACAAAAGGAAAAAAAACTTCCAAGAAAAATGTTCTGTAAGCTTGGAGGATGGCAACTACGCATGATGGCTTTCAAAGGGAATTTCACAAAATCTTGGGGCAATATATCTTACAGCAATCTTACAGCAAAAATCTTATAGCAATAATGCTATACAGAACAATCCTGTTCAGAAACAATAGTGTCACCCAACACCAACTGCTGGGGGATGCTGCAATAGAAGAGAGCTATTGCTTTCAGAAATTTTCAGTGGTGAAAATCTGGGAAGCAGGAAACTGGGCCTAGGGCACAATCCAGAGTAACTACAGGGAGTCCTTGCTCCGATGTAAGAACAATTTACTCTGAACTGCAATATGAATTTCCCATAGGTCCCGTAACTACATCAACATAAATGTCTTTTACGTGCTCCTGTAGTTACTCTGGATTGTAGGTCTAATGGACCTGGGCTTAATGGACTTGAAACTGGGCTTAAGTCCGATCCATCAAGGACTTTCTTTAATCCTTCTGAAGGAATCACTGTAGACACCAGTGGTAGAACTTATTGTTTGTATTGAGAAGTACATACACAAACACACCTTTCACAAGAAAATGCACAGAGCAAAGGGCATTGCTCTACCCTTGTGTACCTTTGAAGGTACCAGTGTACCTATACACACATCTTAACCTCTGTTGTACTTCCCTTTGAGATAAGAGTACTTCATGTTAAGTGAAGAAGGGGTTCCTCTCTGTTAGCAAGTGTGGCAATTTGCTGCCTCCTTAACAACACTTGGCTGTTTCTTTGATCTTACAGTCTCTGGTGGCGCAAGTGGTTAAGATACTGTGGCTGTTAACCAGAAGGCCAGGATTGGAGACCTAAGTCCCCACAAGATGAGGATTTCCTGCTACAGGCAGGGGGTTGGACTAGATGATCCACTGGGTCCCTATGATTCTATTCTCAGCCTACACACTAAAATATTCTGCATGGGCACAGTAGTATTTTAGCTTCTCACCCATAAAAATAAGTGCTGCAATGATGTGAAGTACAGCTTCTGAACAGAGCCAAGGCTGGAAGAGATATGTAGGTTATTATGAAATAATTTGTTGTGTTGCCAAAGGCCGGCTCCTTGTATGTTGAAAATATACAGCCCGCACACCTGTGAACATTGGCATCGAGCTTAAATCACAAACAAAAAAGGAGTTAGGCGGATGGCCAATTATCTGCCACGCAAAGGTTGGGCTTAACATTTGAGTAAGGTTCTCAAAAGCGTGACATGAACAATTTGGTATCTGTGAGATTGTCCTGTTATTGACAAAGACATGACTGTCATCTAATACAGAACAATAGCTTCCTTGGAGAGCATGTGCTTGCCTGCAGAAGATCCAGGTTCAATCCTTGGCACTACCTGGTAGGATTTCCTATGCTGGTAATCCCTGGTTTTCCCCTATTCTATTTCTCACCTGTTTTGACCTTTCTATCACCTTTGACCAGTGATTTTCAACCTTTTTCATCTCATGGCACACTAACAAGGCACTGAAATTGTCAAGGTACACCATCAGTTATTTTTACCATTGACAAGGCACACCAGGCTGTTCAAACCCCCTAATTTTCCTATTAATAAATTACTTTCTCCAAATTCCTGCAGTAAACCTAAGAACTATTCACAGCACACCAGTGTGCCATGGCACACTGGTTAAAAATCACTGCCTTTGAGGCTTCTGTGATGCCTCAGCACACAGAAGTGGGCCCACAGCTGAGGGAGGCTGAAATGTCCATGTTAAGAGGTTGGGAGAAGTGGCAAACTGGCAGAAATAGACCATGCCATAGACCATAAACGGAGACCATAAACGGAGGATAGTTCCCTTCCCTTCTCCTCCTCACCCACTGCTAGAGTATGCTGCCCTTCACTTGGAACAACTCTATTACCATGACTCCCACAGCACCACATTCTGCTACTGTAGGATTTTAAGGGGACTCCTCTCCCCCTTAACCTGGGAGGGCCATTTCCCAAGATGAACTTCTGTTTGGGTCTTCAGCAGGGCGGTAGCTAGGGGAGAGCCAGAATGGGATTGGCCCCCTCTGGGCCAGCAGCCTGCCCCTCCTAGCAATTTTCACAAATCTTGGTTTTTGTTTCCTGTGTGTTCACCCCTCACTACAAGGCAGTCTGGTCCAATCAGGTCAGGTCAAGGCCAAGGGGCCACCAGCAATCCTCTTTTGCATTACAAAGGGGAGAATAAAGCCTGCTGGCTGCTCTGTCTTTCTAAGGAGGGGCAAGGAATCCATGCTTAGCCCACTGCAGGATCCTAGAGCCTGCTTCTCATCTCTGGTTTTTTGGTATCAGTTGGTGTGAGTTTCTGTTCTATTTTGGATCATGCAAATAAATTATTACAAAGCTATTGATGTTGGGGTGGAGTGGGGTGGGGAAAATGTTTCTCTGGATGGGTTTCTGCTTTCAGATATATTTAAATTTAATTTAATGCTTGCGTGGAGGGACAAGGGAATCCTTGCCGGTTGAGGGAC
Source organism: Cryptoblepharus egeriae (assembly GCA_030015325.1). Taxonomy (NCBI): domain Eukaryota; kingdom Metazoa; phylum Chordata; class Lepidosauria; order Squamata; family Scincidae; genus Cryptoblepharus; species Cryptoblepharus egeriae. The sequence goes on from JAREYC010000004.1 coordinate 8,547,977, forward strand.
TATATGGCTTTAAGAGTTCATTGAATGCAGGACTTCTATGTAGGGCCTATGTACTGTGTTGGTGTGCAAAATGAAAAGATAAGTTCCATGTTATTTCTATGTAACCAAATACAGTGGCGCCTCGCGTAACAAATTTAATTCGTTCTGGTGGCATGTTCTTTACGTGAAACATTCTTTACGTGAAGCGTATTTTCCCATAGGAAATAATGGAAACTCAGACGATTGGTTCCACAACCTCCAAAATATTCATATAAAAATATTAACTGGATGTAAAAATGATGACAGAACACTGGGATTGAATTCAAAACATGCATTCAGTGTGCATGATCTTATGAAGTCTATTTAGACTGCAGTCCTAAAGACACTTTCCTGGGAGTAAGACCCATGTAACACAATGGGGCTGACTTCTGGGTGGACATGGTTAGGAGGCTGCAATCCAAGACACCTTCAAAGTGTCTCTACACTTTCTCCTTCTCTCCATCCTGAGCCTCTTTCTCCCCTGCTCCCTTCTGGCTAGCCCTGAGCTGCTTCCCTCTTCTCCACTGCTCTTCTCTCCCTCTGCCCAACGGACATCCGGCCACAGGAAGAACAGCATGGAAGTGTTGCTTTCACTATGTGCAGGTGTGCTAGGCAGTCCTGACGCTTTTTAAGCAGGCTGCCGGCTAGCGCGTCTTCCCCAACTGCCAACAAATGTGTTCTTTACGTGAAGCACTTTCTTTACGTGAAGCAGAATCCTAGAGAAATTTTTGTTTGTTACATGAAACATACTTTACATGAGGCGTTCTTTACGTGAGGCGCCACTGTAGATGCTATACAGAGATACATTTATTATATGCAAATTATTTTTTATATTATATAGATATACACCTCTATAGATACTTGGCATTATTGCCGCCCCCCCCCCCCCCATGTGCCATAGTTAATGATCATGTATCCCAGCCCAAAGCTCACACTGTTGCCCAAAAAGTGATGTCACAACTGGACGTAATGTCATCCTCGGGTATTTATAGAAAGAAAATTGGGGAAAATCCTTCCTTCCTTCCCTTCCCAGATAGATTAGATTAGATTAAGATTAAGATTAAGATTAGATTAGGATAGATTAGATTAGATTAGGATAGATTAGGATAGACAGACAGACAGACAGTCAGACAGATAGATGAAAATCTGCTTAGCCCAGTGTATAGGAACATCTGCTCAGCCTAACCCCTCCCAAGACCAGATGGGAGACCCCTCAGAAGGTTGAGGAGAATGACAGGGCTAAGGTACTGGCTAACCAGCCAGACATTGTGGTGGTAGATAAGGCCCAGAAGACAGCCCTAGTGATAGCTGTAGCGATACCAAACGACAGCAACATCAGGAAAAAAGAGCATGAAAAGGTGGGAAAGTATCAGGGTTTGAAGGAGAAATTAGAAAGGTTGTGGCAAGTGAAGGTGAATGTGATCCCAATAGTGATTGGAGCACTAGGGGCTGTGACACCCAAGCTGGAAGAATGGCTCCAACAGATTCCAGGAAGTACATCAGAACATTCGATCCAGAAAAGCGCATTGCTAGGAACAGCTAAGATACTGCGCAGAACCCTCAAACTCCCAGGCCTCTGGTAGAGGACCCGAGATTGAGGATAACATACATACACCACCCATGGAGGGTGAGAAAACAATTTTATACACACACGCACACACACGCATACATACATACATATATATATACACACACAAATATATACATACACACATATACACATACACACATACTGTGGTACCTCGCTTAACAAGCGTTTCACATAACAAGCAAAAATTTTCAAGAAATTTTGCTTCACATAACAAGTTCCGCTTCACTTAACAAGCAAGCACACTATGGGCACACGTGCTATGCAGCCCTGATGCTTCGTGCAGAGGCTTTTTAAAAGGGCTGCCAGCCAGCGCTGCTGCCTCTAACTGCCCCACCGACCACCTTGAACCTCCAGCAGCAGCCCAGGTAAGCCTCCCAGGAAAGTGTCTTTGATTGCAGCCTCTGAACCATGCCTACCCAGAAGAAAGCCCCATTGAACACAATGGGAATTACTCCCAGGAAAGTGTCTTTAGGATTGCAGCCTAAGTAGACTTCATAGGATCATGCACATTGAACGCATGTTTTGAATTCAATTCCAGTGTTTTGTCATCATTTTTACATCCAGTTAATATTTTTATATGACTATTTTGGGGGTTGTGGAACCAATCGTCTGAGTTTCCATTATTTCCTATGGAAAAATCTGCTTTACTTAAAGAGCGTTTCACTTAAAGAGCATGCCTCCGGAATGAATTAAGCTCTTTATGTGAGGCACCACTGTACATACATACATACATACATACATACATACATACATACATACATACATACCTACATACATACATACATACATACACACGTACAGTATATGTACCTTGTAAGTACAGTATATGTACAGTATATGTGCCTTGTAAGAAGAACATAATTTGTTCCAGAGGCATGTTTTCTTACAAAGCATTCTTCTTACAAAGCAGATTTTCCCATAGGAAATAATGGAAACACAGATGTTTGGTTCCACAACCAAAAATATTAATTGTTATTTATTGTATGTAAAAATGATGACAAGACACTAAAAATGATGACAAGACACTGTAATCAAATTATTATATTCAAATTATTATTATAATCAAGACACTATAATCAAATTATTATACTGTAATATAATAAAGAACACAATTACTATAATATTATTTTAAAAACACTGTTATATACTGTAGAGCAGGGGTGTCCAACACGAGGCCCAGGGGCCGCATGCGGCCCAGGTCGAGGGTGGATGCGGCCCTCCTGCGAAGCTGGCCACCACCATTGGAAAAACTGGCTTTGTGGCAGCAGCCATTTTCAAATTTTGCGTGTTTCTCTGCGCGCTGCCCTGGGTGGCCGCCACAAAGCTGGTCTGGGCTGTCTGGCTCCTCCCCCTACCTGCCTCCTGGCACTCAGAGCGCTTCAGGCCCCTGCAGACCTTGCAGCGCTCGCCCACCCACATCCCCCAAAAGCAGCCTCAGCCTCTGTCCCAGCTGCTGCCTGCTGCCCTTGAGACCTACTCAGAAGTTAGCCCTGTTAATGTCAATGAGGCGTACTCCCAAGTTTCAGTCTGAGAGCCCAATGATGCATAGGATGGCCTGTGATCCTCTCCAAGCTTAACCTTGGAGATATGCTGCAACCCTAACCATGACTTCTCAGAAGTAAGGCCCATTGTACCCAGTGGGTCTTACTCCCAGGAAAGTGTGTTCAGGATTGCAGCATATCTCCAAGGTTAAGCTTAGAAAGGATCACAGCACATCCTATGCATCATGCCTCCTCAGAAGTAAGCCCCATTAAAATCAATGAGACTTACTGCAAGGTTTTAAAATGTAGTACAAAATATAGGTTTTAAAATGTAGTACAAAATATTTTAAAATGTAGTACAAAACATCCTACATTTTGTCCTACATTTAAAAAAAGGTTGTTAGTGTTTGTGTGCGGCCCAAACCAACTCGTCTTCTTCCAATGCGGCCCAGGGAAACTAAAAGGTTGGACACCCCTGCTGTAGAGTAAAACAGAAAAGAAAACCCTTTATGGCCAAGGATGACTAATTTTCACTAAAAGAGTCACTGGTGTATTTTTGAGCAACTTTAACAAGGAACCTTTCTAATGACACTTGCTTTTGTCTCCTTTTGGGGATTTCATGGAAATATGACATTGCTTTGTCATTAAACAGATTCATCACTCGCACTGCTACTGCTTGATTTGGATGGCGCTTTTCTACACAATTTTGCACAATTTCACAATGTTTACAAATGTCCTCTTTCATTTTATGTGCGGGATTACCTTTCCTTATTCTCCTCCTCCTCTGCAGATGAGATCTCCTCCATAACCTCTTGCCATTGCTCATGATGCAGATCTATGTTGTTCTTTTTACAATGAATTTTCATTTGTTTTACTGTTTGTTTTACAAGGCACTGTTTGTTTTACAAGGCAGAATTCCTTAGAAATTTTAGTTTGTCTTACAAAGCATTCATCTTACAAATTCTTTGTCTTACAACGTACCACTGTACATAAAACTGAAAAACCACTGACTCACTTGCTCACTCACTCACTCACTCACTCACACTGAGCCAAAACTGCCAGGTCTTGAAGCATGAAATTTGGGGAGGGTGTTCCTTCCATGATGGAGGCACCCACTACAAACCAGTTTTCAGAAATTCCAACCAGAAGGAGGTGAAAAGGGGCACAACACTTTTTCCTCCCTCTACTTTCCATTAAATAATCCCTGACTGATTGACACTATGTCCCAACCCCTGGAATTAGAAGCATGAAATTCAGGAAGTGTATTCCTTCTATGACATCAACACTGACCAAGAATCAATTTCTGGAAACTTAATCCCTAAGGGGCTAAAAAGGGGTGCAACAGATTTTTAGCCTACACTTAACATTGAAGACTGATCAATGCCCAGGCCCAAATCCTGCACCTGCCCGGTAGGAGTGCCCAGCGTTGTGGGGGGATGGTGCACAGGGTGGAGGCATGTTGTGCATGGGAGATGTTGTGCAGGAGGGATATTGTACAGGGGTGATGTGCATGGGGGATTTTGTGCAATGGAGGTGATGCGTAATGGGGGGTTGTTGGGCATGTGGGGATTTTTGTTGGGGCTGTGGGTTGCACAAGTGGTTATGACACTGTGCCTGTTAATCAACAGGCCAGGGTTCAAGATCTGGGTCGTTCCCCATAAGACAGGGTGAGCACTGAAGCTCTGGAGCACAGTGGAGCACTGGCAGTGGAGCACTGAAACTAGCCGCATCATGGCTGGGACTTTTTTTGCTTGTTATCAAAACATTGCTTGTATATCAAGTTAAAATTTATAAGAAATATTTACTTGTCTTGCAAAACACGCTCAATCCAAGTTATTCTCGATCCAGGGTGACCAGATGCTGAACTCAAAATTCCCTGCCAAGCTCGCCAAAATTCTTATCCCCCAAGCCAAAATTCCTACCCGCTCAAAAAAATTGTAGGACACCCCCCAAAAAGTTGGACAATTGTAAGACATGTAACAATAAGCTAAAAACACTTGTATTGATTTCCTATACTTAATTTCAACACTATATTACTTCTTTTCAAATTAAAAACTGATTGAACACTCTACTCACCCATTCCCAGTCCGCTTGACCATGACTTTGCCAAATGAGGCTTTCAGCTTTGTGTGGGCTCTGTCCAGGTTTGAATGACTTGAAAAGGCTAGCCAAATTGGAGGAGAATTGACACTTGTGTTTTTGCATTCTGGAAAATGAAACAGGAGATATTTCTTTTAATGACCAGACACTAAGGCTGTTGCACCAATCTTTGCAATCAACCAGATGCAGACTTTCGCACTCGTCCAACCAGGAAACATCTTTGCAAAGGACCACAGAATATTATTATACAATATTCTGTGTTGGGGAGGTTCTTTGCAGGGGGGAAGTAGGAGGTTTCTGGGAGGGAAGTGGGTGCATGCAGGGGTTGGGGAGAGAAGGGAGCAACCTCAGGAAAGTGTGGGTAGGGCTGGAAGGAGTGGGCTGGGAGGCCTAAGGCTCCCGGAGGAGCAAGGCTGCTGGGCAGGCTGGCCTGGAGGCGGGTGAAGAAAGCTACTCCTGGAGGAGCAAGGCTGCCGGGCTGTAGGCAGGTGGTGATGCATCCACTTTGGGATCAAGAAAGCTGCATTTCTCAGCCACTGGGCTGTCCGGGCGGCAGGGTGGTGAGAGGCAGTGGCTCCCTGAGGAGAGAGGAGCTGGCCTGGAGGCAGGTGAAGGCAGCTGCTCCTGGAGGTGCAAGGCTGCGACACACACTCACCGTTAGGCAGTGCAGCCAGAGGAAACCAGGGAGGGAGTGGAGGAAGTGTGGCAGACCTGGCTGGCTGGTGATGCTCTAGAGGCAGCGCGGCCAGCTGAAGAGGGAGGAGAGGCAATGCAGGAGACCCGGGCTCCTCCTGCACCGCACCACAGCCTTGCTAGCCAGCCCTGCTTCTCCTACCCCTCTCCAGGAGGGAGGCTGTGGTGCAGCACAGAGGGCAGTTTCAGGGGCTGCAGAGGCCCCTGGAAGAGCTGCCAGAGGCTGGGGAGGGAGCAGAGGTGGTGTGTGGCAGCCGCAGAAGCAGGATTGGCCAGCGAGGAGAGGACCCGGAGGAACTGCAGCCAAGACGTGCTGCTGCCACTGCTGTTGCTGTTGCTGGCCACAAGGTGAGGGAGGGACTTCCTCCTCATCCCGCCTCAGTGTGTTCCCGCTCCAGGGGACTCCCAGAGCAGCGCGCAGAAGCACAGAAGTCTTAAAATGGCTGTCAGGGCTGGGGCTGAACCCTGGAGGGGGGGTTTCCTACTCCCCGGAAACCCCCCCTTTTTAACAGAGGTGACCAGGGAATGCCTGACAGTCAGCCTGTCTTGAGCTAAGATTTTACTGTACAATGGAGAAATTTTGATATCTGCATTTCAGAAACTAAAAAGAGCCACACAAAATGGCCATAAACCTTTTGGACATAATCCTAAACAATTTCCCACTTGCACAGCTGTGGCAGTGGGCATGTATTGCACCCTACAGTTGAGGAACAGTCACAAAGGCCTCCTCAAGGTAAGGCATAGTTCGTTCCTTTACCTTGAAGTTGCATTGTCCTTATTTTGGTGTTGGGAAGTTGGTTGGAATTGTACCCTTAATTTATTAAATGCACCTTTTTCCTGCAGTTAGCCAACATCAATCCATCATAAAAAGGCAGTAAAACAGATTAAAATTCAAATGGTCAAATGTAATCTCAGTACTGGTAAAAGAGAACATGCTGTATCACAGTGGTGTTGCTAGAAACATTGAAAAGCACTAAGTTTTGCAGGAAGCCTCCCTATGGCTTGCAAACATTTCCCTTCTCTGGAGCAATTCCCAGTGGTGGGGAAAAACTGCACTCATCCCCTCTAGGTAAGTGACTGCCATCTGTCCACATATGGGAAAAGGAAGATTGGTGTCATTGATGTTATTTCAAATTCAGGTATATCATTCAAACTAGACAAGGATAGAGATGGCTTGTGGTAATTTAGAAATTTTCAGTACTGAAGTTAATACAGGAGCATTGCCGAATACGGATGTGTTCAAATGAAAATGTTTTAAGATAATTGATTGCTTACAAATTATTATGTTACGTAGAAAGTGAGGGGCTGTATTAGTGATTTCTACTTAAGGCCAAAATATGAACACATTATGAAAAATATGGGCAGTGGAATTCTGGCTTTCATTGGAATTTCTGACTTTCTGACTTTTGTTGGAACAGGCAGGCTGGTGTCCCTGTGCTGTACTCAGTACAAATGTTGAGACTGTTATTGCACTATTCTGGAAGTGGAGGCTCATTCCCTTCCTAAGGGTAAGGCTGCAGAAGGCTCTATCGGTCTACTGAGAGCTACCTCTGGAAGTGATGCACATCTGAGCAGACTGGAACAGGCATGAGCCTCTTGTATGTGCCCAGGAAGCACAGTCAGGATCTGACATAAACACTGAATCCTGGCTGTACCTCAGGGTACTGTATCTTGGCTGGATCTTGTATCTGTATCTGGGGTACTGGATCTTGGCTGTACCTCATGTGATCACATGACTGGAAATTCCCAGACTGAACCGGAAATGAGGCAATGGAACCAAAAGTCCAGTTTTAGGGCCTCTTTGTCTGGAAATTGGGGGCATTTCCAGCCATTTCCTGGGATTTTAGGCCAGAGAGAGATATATATTTTCAAAACTGTTTGCAGTAAAGCATGGCTGAAGAGGAGTGGCAGGGTCTAAAGCGCTTTTTCTGTTTTAGCTATTCAATAAAACAGTACACTGAATATCATAAAATTATAATCAATATATATATACAGTAGAGCATCATGTAACAGATTTAATTTGTTCCGCAAGCATGCTTGTTACATGAAACGTTCTTTATATGAAGCGTATTTTCCCATAGGAAATAATGGAAACTCAGACAATTGGTTCCGCACCTCAAAAATATTCATATAAAAATATTAACTGGATGTTAAAATGATGAAAAACACAATGGGGCTTACTTCTGGGTAGACATGGTTAGGAGGCTGCAATCAAAGACACTTTCTTCTGTAATCAAAGACACTTTCAAAGTGTCTCCCCACTTTCTTCTTCTCTTCATCCCAAACCTCTCTCTCCCCTGCTCCTTTCTGGCTAGTCCTGAGCTGCTTTCCTCTTCTCCACTGCTATTCTCTTCCTCTGCCCAGCGGACGCCCGGCCATAGGAGGAACATCACAGAAGTGTTGCTTTTGCTATGGGCAGGCGCGCTAGGCAGCCCTGAAGCTTTTTAAAAGGGCTGCCGGCCAGCACATCTGCCTCAACTGCCAACATGTTTGTTATGTGAAGCACAATTTGTTACGTGAAGCAGATATATAAGTATGTGTGTGTGTATATCTATCTATCTCTATCTATCTATCTATCTATCTATCTATCTATCTATCTATCTATCTATCTATCTATCCCCGGGATTTCTGTAGGAAATTTCTCTATGAAATGTATGTATGTATACACACACACACACACACACACACACACACACACACACACACACACACAGACACATTTCACTTCTAATAATTTAAGCGTATTTCATTTACAAAACAAATAACTGTAAATAATTGTGATAGAAGTAAAAAAAGTCAAAGCCATATACTGTAAAAAAGCATTTCCACCCCCCACTGCTGGTAAAACTAAAATCTCACTGTACACTCATACACTTTATTTACTTTTGCCACTGTATGCCTTTAACACTTCCTAACAATCTTGAAAATTGCAAATATCACTTAATGCTAGGCTCAAGCCACTGACAACCTCACTGGGTGAAGGTTTTATGCAACTTAGAGCACAATCCTAACCATTTCTACTCAAAAGTAAATCCCATTGTATTCAATGGGTTTTACTCCCAGGAAAGTGTCTTTAGGATTGGAGCCTTAATGTTTTTGCCATTTGTAGTTAAGCCTGGAGGTTGCAATTTAAAGAAAATCACTCTGAGCAAGCAAGAGACCCACATGGACAAGGAGACTCCTGCATGCATTGCTGGTGTGAATGCACATTCCTTTGCACATCACCATACTTGAAGAATAGTCATATCTAGCCCACTGAGGGGAAAATCCAGTCAGGTTTGACTTGAGTCTAGGACTCATCAACCTGCAACACTATTTTAAAAATGAGTCATAATGGGAGCATTTTCTAAGTTGCCAAATCACCCCTTCGCAAATCTAAAGGACTCAAGTTGAGTAGCCATGGGTAATGTTAAAAAAATGGTATTGTTCAAAGTCAATACGTTTGGCTTATTTCCATTTGTCCATCAGATCATGGAACTCATCTGAGATCCATGACTGTATCTAACAGCGAGTGGGTGAAGTAGACTATGAAATTAAAATGCCAGGGAGGAAACCAGAAACTAAAATATTCCACATAAACCTTTTAAAGGGGTGGAAGGTAAGAAAGGAAACAGTGGCAGAAGGGGCAGTTGAGGAGTTTGGGCCTTCAGTTCAGGAACTAATGGCCCAACCAGAGTATGTGGCGACTGGCAAAGAGCTAAATCCTGACCAACAGCTACAGATAGAACAGCTGCAAAAAAGATTTCCACAGGGTTGTGTTTTTTTTTTTTTAAATCAGGAGCCACAGTATGGGAGGAGCACAAAATCCAAGTGTAGGAAGGAGTGATGGTAGGACTAGGCCCCTGGAGGTGGCTAGATCACATGGAAAAAGCCTTAGTTAAAGAAGTGCAAGAGATGCTCAGGTTGGGTGTTATAGAAATGTCTAGCAGTGCATGGAGGAGCAATCTGGTAAGAGATGGGACCATAAGGGTCAGCCTTGACTTCAGAAAAGTGAATGAGGTCTCAAAATTTGACACTTACCCCATGGCCAGAGTGTCAGAGCTGTTTAAAAAATTGGGAGGATCACAATATTTATCTGCAATTGACTTTAAAGGGATATTGGCAGATACCCCTAGAGTGAAAGTCCAAGGAGTATAGAGCTTTTGCCACCCTTGTGGGCCTTTTCCAGTTTGCAAGGATGCCATTTGGCCTCCATGGGGCAGCAGCTACTTTCCAAAGACTGATGATAAGGTTGCTGCATCCTACATCGACAAAATTATAGTTTTCAGCAAATAATGGGAGCAGCATTTAGGGCACCTGACAAAGGCCGTAGTGGCCTTAAAAGAAGCTGGCTTAACAGCCAACCCTGACAAATGTTGCATAGGGATGAGACAAATCAAGTTTCTAGGCTTTATGGTAGGAAAAGGAGAAGTAAGGCCTGTCAGAGAAAAATTGGAGGCAATTCAAAGAATAGCTAGACCCCAAAACTGAAGGGAGGTACAGCAGCTATTGGGTATGGTTGGATATTATTGAATGTTTGTGCCCAATTTCTCAGAAGTTGCTGCTCCCTAATAGACCTACCTGGGGGCCCAAGGACTAAAAAAACAGAGTGGGGGCCCAAATGTGAAGAGGCTTTCTCCAATTTAAAACAAGCTTTGAGCCAACCACCAGTGTTAACCACTCTAAACCTTTCACTTCTTTATATGGTGTACACAGACGCTTTGGGACAGGGCTTAGAAGCTGTGTTGTCCCAGGAAAGGGATGGACAAGAGAAGTCAATTCTTTTTCTGAGCTGAAAGTTGTCCCCTTCTGAAAGAAAATATTCAACCATAGAAAGAGAAGTGCTGGTGGTCAAGTGGGCAGTTAACACACTTAAGTACTATTTGCTGGGGTTTACTTTTAAATTATTAACTGACCATGCCCCTTTGATTTGGCTATGTCAGATAAAGGACACTAATGCCAGACTCACAAGGTGGTACCTCAGCCTCCAGCCTTTTTTGCCTTCACGGTAGAACACCACAAAGGGAGTTCACACACTAATGCTGACTTCCTCTCCCGGCAGAACAAAGATGTGCCATGGGATGCCAGGGACCTGGTCCCAGTCTTACCAGGAGGGGGAGTGTGAAGAGGGACAGCTGTCACCAGCAGAAGAGTTGGCACAGGACCTGCTTTACCTCTCTTGGTCAGATGGAGTCATCCCCAGGGGGATGTGTTGGGAGGTAAATGACCACAAAGCATCCCTTTCTGTGGTTCAGAAGCCTTTCCCTGCACACTGGCCATTTGCTTAGGCGCATGCAAAAACCAAGACTGAGACCAGAATCAAAACTATAGATCAGGTTTACGTACAACTCACGAAGGCTCATATTTTCAGCATCTGGTGAAGACCAGAGTTACATAACGCTTGAATGGACCAGAAGCACTAAAGCTGCCCCTGCTTGCATGTGGGTTTGGAGGCTGGTAGAGATCCATGTGCTCACATCTGGAGAGAGGAGGGGAGGAAAAAGGTCCAAGCCACACCTCCTGCAATGGTCACTGAGATGGGACAGGTAGAGAGGTCACTCAGGGCAGAGAGTGGTTCACTGTCCCCTTCTGACACATGCAAACCAGTGTTGTCTCTTTTCCTCCAAATGGAACCTCTTAGTTTACACCCTGTCGAAGGACTTGGATAATGGCTGAAGAGATGGAAGAGTTAAAAAGGGAAAGGAGGGGGGAGCAAGAGAAGCCAGAGGAGGAGGATGTGGACATGGGGACAGTCCTAGAAGTCCCTCCCAGACAAGTCAGATGGTCTACAAGAAGATTAACCTATAGGCCTGACTTCAGTGGAAGGAGGGGAGGCACCTGTTTCCCTGCACCCATCCAAGAGTAAGAGGATGTAAGCAGGGAAATAGGTTAGTATAAAAGGAAAAACCCGGGAAGAGAAGGGCAGTGTGGAACTGGAAGAGGCAAAAGTAACTCATAGTCACCACTTGGTTGGAACAGAGCTGGCCTAGCTCCAGCCAGCCATTGGTTCCTGGGACTGTGGACTGTACTGTGTAATGCTTGGTAAAATGGTCAGACTTACCTCTGCTGTTCAATTGATGCAACAGTTTTAAGAAGCTGCGACTCCACTCTGGAAGAAAGTAACGTCTATACTTGTTTGCACATACCTTGTCCAGTGTCATGGTTGCTGACGTCAATCCATTCCCCATGCTGGACACCCAAGAGGTAGTGACTATCCCTTCCCCTACCCCAAGAAATATTAGAAACCATCACAATGCACATGTGACCAAGAGAGACCAAGACTCTCCAAAAACAGTCTCCAGCACATGAAGCCATGAAAGTGACTTTGAGCACAACCCTAACCATGTCTACTCAAAAGTAAGCCTCATTGTGTTCAATGGGTCTTACTCCCAGGAAAGTGCCTTTAGGATTGCAGCCGTTGACAGACATGGTAGGTAGAAAAGGTAGGTAGGTGGGTGGAAGAGAGGAAAGTAGGTGGGTATGAGAGGGAAAACGTAAGTTGGTGGGTGGGTGGGAGGAAAGGTAGGTGGGTGAGTAGGAGGTTAGGTAGGTGGATGCGTGGGAAGAAAGGTAGGTATGTAGGATGTGGTGGGAGGAAAGGTAAGTAGGTAGTAGGTGTCTGGGAGGTATATACCTCAGTGCATGGCAGTGACAGAGGTGGCAGGGGAGTAGCATGGGGGCTGCAGAGATGGTGGGGGGCTGACCGGGTTTCTGGAGGCTGTGGCTTGGCTGCAGAGGCCAATGGTGAGGGCGAGGAGAGTTAAGTGGGCTTCTGGAGGCTGCTGGTGATGGCGGGGGGCTGCAAAGATGGTGGGGGTGGCATGTGGGCAGGGTGGCCTGCGCAAGGCTGGCCAACAAGGTGGGGAGGGTCCTCCTCCTGGTCCCGCCTCTTGGTTTCCCACTCTGGGAAGACCCAGAGCCACATGCAGCTACAGCTGCATGCACAAAATGTTAAATGGCCAGGGAAATGCCCAGAACCCCAGACAAAGGGTGATTTTACCAGTTACTCAGTAAACCCCACCTTTTTCTGGTCTTGTCTGGGCATTTCCGGTCATCTGTCCACCCTAGTCATGTCAAACAGTCTTTCAGTTTTGTGTAAGAGAATTATGACAACCCCATATCCAAACTTACCTGGAAGTAAGCCCCATTGACTAGCATGGGACTTACTTCTGAGTAGCCATGCATATGTACAGCTTACTAGTGAGCCTGTAATCCTGTCCATTCTTACCCAGGAGTAAACTCCATTTACTCTAATGGTACTTATTATTGAACAGGCATTCATAGGATTGGGTTCTTTGTTTTTACCATTATTTTGAATACCATTTTTAATAGTATTCCAAGCCAGTTATTCAGGTTGCTGTAGCAAATGTGGAAAGGTGTAGAAATAGGTGAGAGAAAGCAGAAATACACACCTTTCCTCCCCCTCAGATTTTGAGCTTTGGGGTCCCTGGTTCAGTGAAGCCAAGGTGAGGGTAGTTTAAGAAGGATTTCCTGCCTTCGAGGAAGGTGTCCATTTGGGGCCAAAAAGAGTTCTTCCCCAACTCTAGGGGATATAATTGCTTTATTCAAATTACTTCAATTATTTATAGTAATTTAATTTCAACTATTTATAGCCCTTTTCCTCTGCATCTGCTTTGCAAATTTTCAAGTTAAGTCCTTTTCACGACAGCATCTCCAAGTGTAACCATAGATCATAAACACAAAAAAGAGGACAAGACCCCCCAAAATGTAGGACATACAAGACAGGGTTACCAGACGCCAAACTGGAAATTCCTGCACAGCAACCCCAAAATTCCTGATTTAAGGCCAAAATTCCTCTCAGTCCAGCCAAAATTCCTGAGAAAATTCCTGTAATTAAAAAAATTGTCCAAAAATGTAGGACGAAATGTGGGACATGTTAAAATAAGCTTAAAATACTGGTATTACTTTCCTGTACTTAATTCCAACACTATATTACCTTTTTAAGGTAATAGACTCACACACCCTGAGGGGGAGGAGCAGTGGGTGCATTCAGGGGTGGCTGGTGGAGGGTTTCTCTGGGGTGGGGAATGTAGGTGAGTGGGAGGTTTCTGGGGGGAGGGGGTGAATGTAGGGCTGACGGGGGTTTTCTTTGGGGTACTGGGCACAGGCAGGGCCAGGGGAGTTGGTGGGGGTGGCTACAGGATAGTGGGTGCTACAGGCAGCAGGGGAGGCTGGTGGGAGCTTACTTTTGAGTAGGAATGGTCAGGATTGTTTTCTAAGGCTGCCAGTATGAAGATCCCTCCCTGGGAGTAAGACCCATTAACTGCAGAGGGGCTTACTTTTGAGTAGACATGGTCAGGAGTGTTTTTTAGGGCTGCAATCCTGAAGATCCCTCTCTGGGAGTAAGACCCATTAACAGCAGAGGGGCTTACTTTTGAGTAGACATGGTCAGGAGTGTTTTCTAAGTCTGGAATCAGTAGGGAGGAGGCAGAGTGGCAGCATCCAGGAGGCAGTGAGGACTGGAGATGCTGATCCAGAGGGAGGCAGTGAGGGGAAGGAGTGTCCTTCTCCCGCTCGCTCTTTCTCCCGATCAGCACCAGACACAGCTGAGGCTGCAGGCACAATGAAGAGAAGCAGCCACAGCTGCAGCGCGCCAAATTTAAATGGCCGCTGGCAGCAGGAGCCTCTTTTTCCGGAGCCCGGAGGTGGAGCTTGCTGGTCTGGAGGCGGAGCTTGTTTTCAGGAGGGCTCCTGGGAATTCTGGGGATATGGCAACCCTGATACAAGAAAAATGTAGGACATGCCCTCCTTGACTTTTCAATATCTAGTATGTATTCTCTCTCCCTATTCCACCCCTTACCAAAGGGGGAAAAAAGACTGAAGAGAGTGAGTTTGGTGGTGCCAAGGACTCTGACTCTATAATGCAGTAGCAATCATCTTCAGAAAAAACCAGCATTGTGAAAATCGTAATAAAGCCAAATGGCAAGATTAGTGGATTTGGAACATATGAAGCTGCCTTGGATAAAGCATAGTGTGTTTTTTGAACAGTAAAATCTGTTTGGTATAGTGAATGATTGTGGCCCTGGAAGGGTTGATATCTCCAATGGAGAGAAAGATTGGAAATACTTTGTGCAAACTAATTGAAAGAAAATTTGAAAGTGCTTGACTTGTATTTTGATATTATTTGATATCCTAATAGTTTGATATTATTGACCTGTAACATTAGCTAAAAGATGGGTTTCAGGTGTTTTTGTAGTCCTTGCCCTTTCAATTTCAATCCTTGCCCTGGGTTCCATTTGCTCTAGATACACTTCTGCCACCATGTGAAGATATACCAGGTGATATGCCACCATGTGAAGATATGCCAGCCTAAACTGGGTAGGATTGTGCCCTGAATAGGTAAATGCCCTTGAATAAAGGGCAACATATGTAAAGTGCACTTTGTACTACTGCACTTTGTACAATGTTTGCTTAAATTAGGCATACTACCACACTTACAAAAATAAAAAGCAACACCCTGCTCATTCAAGGTTCAGCTGCAGTCCATAACGTGGGTGAGGCTTATTGCTATTTTTAAAAAGTAAAGTGGCAAACCAATTAACATCTGAAAATTGGCTGGAGCATTTATACAGCACTTTAATTTTTGTCATCAAGGCATGTTAATATGTGTAACGTTTTCTTCAATCATTCCAGCCATAAGTGGGAGTGCCCAGGTGACACACGCCACACTTATGTTGATTCCTGAGTTGGGAAACTAGAAGCATGTGCACAATCTCAGCAGCAGCTGGCATCTGCCTTCAAATTGTGCCCAGGGCTTACACCTTGGCTTGCGCAGAGGAAAATATACCATTGGTGATGGGAGATGGTACAACAGGAGAAAGTCATAAGGGGACATTAAAGGTACTAGAGTCCTCACTGGAAGGAAAATGCCAATGCCAAATCCATTCATTCTATATATTTAGGGTCAGTTCTGAGTCAGAAATGAAATGGTGTATCCGTACATTACCTTAGCTCTGCAAAATTATAGTCAGCCCACATCTTGCACAAGTATTATGTTCCAGCATCAGTATAAAATCATGCATACTTAAAATTGCCTTGAAAATCCCTGGCTATATTTGGGAAACAAAAAAAAAATGGAGATCAGAATTTTCCAGGGACCAATTTCCATCTATTCTCTGGCCTAAAAAGATCCTCTTGTGCTGTATCTTGAGACAAGATTTTATAGCTCTGCTTGCTTGTTCCAACCTCAAGGAGGAGGAAAAAAATCCTCATTATTTATTTATGCATGTTGTGTTTAAGAAGTTAAATCCCCAGAGCATCTCAATTTAGATCAAAAGCAAGCTACCAAACTTCACCTGGCACACCTGTGCCTTATGATTTCTTAATTACCCGCCTCTCATTCCCAGAGCTAGAAGGGAATGGGGTAGGACTCATTTCGCGCATGTACTGATCACTGAACTGCACCGAATGCAACAAAGCCTTTTCAGAGTGCCTGAGGTGTTCACCAGTTTAAAATAATCCCATAGATCCCATGCCATTCGCATTCCAGCAAACAGCTTCCTTCCAGGTTTTTTACAAGCTGAGGGAGCCGCCATCAGGCTCTCAGGCTGCGGGCAGTCCTGAATGATAATTCCTGGGGATTTCCATCATTCCACCTGGCCAGTGAAATTGCACTAAAGCTGCAATAAGAAGTATCTTGGATCCTGATTTGAATGGGAATGGAGGGGAAGATTCTGGGAGTGGGGAGTAATTCTACAGGCTTGAATTGACTTGCTTTGCTTTGCACGGGGAACACTTAGGGTGGCTAAAACTCCAACCTGGTCTACATTTTCCTTTTGTACACTAAATGCAGCAGAGATTATAATCCACAAGAACACAACAGGCTTCTTAATCCAGAAGTGTGTGTGTGTGTGTGTGTGTGTGTAAAATTGTTTTCTCACCCTCCATGGGTGGTGTATGTATGTTATCCTCAATCTCGGGTCCTCTACCAGAGGTCTGGGAGTTTGAGGTTCTGCGCAGTATCTTAGCTGTTCCTAGCAATGCGCTTTTCTGGATCGATTGTTCTGATGTACTTCCTGGAATCTGTTGGAGCCATTCTTCCAGCTTGGGTGTCACAGCTCCTAGTGCTCCAATCACTATTGGGATCACCTTCACTTGCCACAACCTTTCTAATTCCTCCTTCAAACCCTGATACTTTCCCATCTTTTCATGCTCTTTTTTCCTGATGTTGCTGTCATTTGGTATCGCTACGTCTATCACCAGGGCTGTCTTCTGGGCCTTATCTACCACCACAATGTCTGGCTGGTTAGCCAGTATCTTCTTGTCTGTCTGGATATGGAAGTCCCACAGGACCTTAGCCCTGTCGTTCTCCACAACCTTCTGAGGGGTCTCCCATCTGGTCTTGGGAGTGGTTAGTCCATAGGCTGAGCAGATGTTCCTATACACGATGCTGCCTACCTGATTGTGCCATTCAATGTATGCTGTTCCTGCCTGCATCTTACACCCTGCCACGATGTGTTGGGTTGTTTCTGACGTTTCTCTGCACAGCCTTCACTTTGGGTCTTCTCTTGTATGGTAAATCCCCGCTTGCTTCTATGGATCTGGTACTTAGTGCCTGTTCTTGTCCTGCCATGATGAGGGCTTCAGTGCTATCTTTGAAGCCAGCTCTTTCCAGCCACTGATAGGATTTCCCAATATCAGCGACTTCGGTTATCTGGCGATGGTACATCCCATGCAGGGTCTTATCTTATCAGGACACTTCCTCAGTTTGATCTTCGTTCGTATTTGCTGTTGCTGTTGTTGCTGGAGACATTCTTTGATCAGCTCATCTTTGGGTGCCATCTCACTGATGTATTCCTGGATATTCTGGCTTTCATCCAGGATAGTAGTCTTGACGCTCATCAGACCCCGGCCGCCCTCTTTCCGACTAGTGTATAGTCTCTGGATGTTAGACTTGGGGTGGAAACCCCCATGCATTGTGAGGAGCTTTCGGGTCTTCACATCGGCTGCCTCCATTTCTTTCTGTGGCCAGCTTACTTTACCAGCAGGGTAACTGATGACTGGCAGTGCCAGCTGAAAGCCAGCTCAACAGGAAAAATAAGATACACACACACACACACACACACACACACACACATATATATATATATATATATATATATATATATATATATATATATATATATATATATATATATATATATATATATATATATCCTCTCAGAGTCTAACAAAACACTATAGAAAGAATGCTATATTTTTTCAATTTAAAAAAGGAAACAAAAATGCAAGTTATTGTTTCTAAGAAAATACATATGCTAAAGATTGAAAAATACAGCTTTCAGAGTTGACAGAGAGAGAGAGAGTCACATGTCGCAGTCCCCACCAGAAAAAAGATACAGTGGTACCTTGCTTAAAGAGCACCTTGCATAGAGAGCATTCCATTTAAAGAGCAAAAATTTATGTGTGGTTTCACTTTGCTTAAAGAGCATTTTTTGCATAAAGAGCAAAAATTTAAATAGCAAAAAAAAGGTAAAAAACTTTTGATAGGACGGTGCAATTTAAAAACTGATTTTTGCATTGGATTCTGCTATTCAATATGAATTCAACGGTGTATTAATTGATGGGGTTGCATGCACCATCACAAAGTTATTATGTTTTTAAGTCCCCCAGTGCACATCACCCCCCCCCCTTGGGCATGTCACCCATGCGGACCACACCACCCACTCCAGCCTGGTGATGCCATTGCTCTTTCAGCCTATATCTACTGCACAGAATGAGATAATTTGAATGTAAAATGTAATCCCAATTGTTACTATCTGTATATCACAACTTGTAAAAAAGTGTTCAGACTTTATTGCATTTTCCTTCACAACCATTTTGATAACTAGTGGGTAACTGGTCTGCACATTATTTTATGCAGGGAACAAATAAGTAAGAGAGAACATTTTCTGAGATCATTCAATTTGTGTCAAAATTAGGTCTTGATCCCAGCAGTTCTTTAGACAGGGTTCAACTGTTACAAGAATTGCTCCCTTATTATATTATACATTTTATTAATTTAATATTATAAATGTGTTGGCAAAGTGTCTCATTTCCCTTCCCCCCCCCCTCTTTCATTTCTAAACACACCTTTGGGGCCTACAAGCAACTAATCCTTTCTTCTTTGTTAACTACTCTGCTACTGCCATTTATATGCTAATGTGCAAGTAGGTTGGAAGCATGGTTTTATTGTTCTCCTTGCCAGTCACATGGTCACTTCCCCATTCTTTCTCTTTTCAAATCTTGACCACACTTAGCTGGATGTGTTCTTCTTTGTTTTAGTCCTGATTGGGGGATGGTCCTCAGGTGGTAGTCTTCCAGCCTTCCCCTTCCTGTAAGGAAAACTGCCTCTCCCCAGGCTTGCCTTTTTCCTAGGTGGGCATGTCCTTCCTGGACCTAGGGTATAAAGAACCCTGCACAATATTGCTCCCTCTCCTTTCGCTTGAACTCTTTCCTCTGGATCCTGGCATGCCCTGAAGAAGGTAGATATTGCTCCCTCCATTTTCTTTCCTATCTCCCTCTCTTCCCCTTCCCTTGTCTCCCCTTCTCCTTGGTACACACTATGCATTGAACAAGTACACCTCATTTTAGGCTATTGAATGTATGTACTATTTATGCTTTATGACAATAAAATCTGCATCTTTGTGATAAGTTTTCCTTAGTGTTTCACTTTCTAACAAGGGTATCTTCTCTGCATGACGCTATTTCGAGTCCTGCCTAGATCCTGTATAGTAACCAAAGAGAAGCACAAGATAATTTCCCTATTTTTACTGCTCTCTTGGTAACACAACTTGCCATTTTCATCTCATCCTTTCCTTGAAGCTCAGAATCACTCTGGGATAGCTTTATAATCTAATGGAATGTCATATAAAGGCTGCAATTTTTAAATGCACTTTGGCTAGCCTATATATCACTGGGCTGGCCAAATTCCAAGATGGGTCAGTCCAGTTACACCAGAAAGGCTCGGGCCAGTGAAAGGCAACATAGGCTGGCCCAAGACTGATGGACCTGGCCTGGCCTAGAAGTGCCAGTCTAGGCAGTTCAGGAAAGGCATGTTGAAGGCCTAGAAGTGTGCAGTTAGGCCTAGAACAGTGCAGTTAGGCTGTACCCGGAGCCTGTTTCCAGGCCAGAAATGCCCCCTCACTGCTCCTCAGAGAAAGAAAACCTAAGGATCAGAAATAAATCTGAGTAGACCCATAGGGATCCATGATATAGTCAGAGTAAAATTGGAAGTGATGGCAAAGAATTCTGATTCCTAGGCCAGCCCTGTCTCTCAAGTTCAGGATACTGCACAATTACACCAGCCCATCTCAGGATATGGCAAAACTACACCAGTCCACCTCAGGATATGGCACAACTACACCAGCCCAGTGAGTGTGCTGCATTTGTGCTGCTGCCTCTTCAGTAGCAGTTGGGCCAGCCAGAGACCTTCTAATCCTGTGGATTTGGCATAACTTGTCATCTCAGGATATGGCCTACTTAAGCCAGCTCAGCTGGGCCATTTTTCTGGCCTAAAATCAGGATTGCATTGTAACAGAGTTTAGAATGCAATCTATGACTGCAATAGATTAGTGTGGCCACAATGTGACATAATTCATTGCACTCTGTATGGATGTTTAATGTGGGCCCAGTGCATCAGACACTTTCTGATGCACCCTTGCTTATTCTTGCCCTTGCTGCACCACCACTGCTCAATCTATGTTTAATTCAGTGAAACTTGTTGATAGTTGCCAGATTTTTAACCAGGAGAATGAACGACATGGATTCCAGTCCTCTGACGGAGGTGAATATCAGAATGGTTAGTGGGTATAGAGTGCTCATGTTCACAAACATCCAAGATGGATTTAGTTTGCAATGACCTTCCCTTGTCAGAAAAAGGCTTCTGTGCTAATGATGTCATAATTGCCCAATTTAACTTCATTGTTGCCACTGATTGTTAAGTATCCTTGCTAAAACCGTTTAGCTGAAATTGGATTTGTAGTTTAAAATGAGTATTAATTCATGTGGTTTATTTAAATTAAAGAGGAAAAAGCAGCTCTCCCTGTCTTCCCATGGCTCAAGAGATTCGAAATGAATCGAGATTCGATTCATTTCAAGAGATTTGAAATAGAAGCATGAAATGAGCTGAATTGAATTGCAAAGAGCACTCTGCAATCATCCCAGGTTTGTTGAAGTCATCATATGTTAGATTCCCCAGCAGAGGCATGTTAGTTCCCGTAAATAAATGGGTGAATTATTCTTGCCCTTGCAAAACCTTTTCATATTTGTGATTTAATTCATGATGCTGCATTCTAATACAATCAGAATCCAATTTTCTTTAATTGTAGCTTTGGGTACTTTCCCATGGCAAGAACTAGGATGAGGTAATGGCTGACTATGTATATTCTGGAAACAAGTAGGAAGATAGAGGTGGTGTGATGATTTGTATAATGATGGAGCTAGTATAGGGTAGTGGCTACAATACTAGACTTGGATATAAGAAACATGTTGAGTACTGATGCTCTAAACCAGGGTTCTTTAAACTTTTTGGAAGGAGAGCCACATCATGCCTCTGACACTGTGTTGGGGGCCAGAAAACTAATTTACGTTTCAAATTTGAATAAATTTACATATATTTACATATAAGAATGTATTGGAGTGGATTACAAGGTTTGCCCAAGGGCCAGATAGAAGGATCTTGCCAGGGGCCACATTGAGGCTTGTGAGAGCTGCATCTGGCACCCAGCCTGGGGTTTGAAGACCCCTGCTCTAAATAACAGAACAGAACCCTGCTCTAAGACCCCACAGTAATATGTGAAGAAATAGTAACAGAAGATTCTTATGAACATAAATTGAATGCATGTCACTCAATAGTCAATAAACACATTATACATCTGGGATTAAAAGCAGGCCTCCGTCATTCTTGAAAGACTATGGTACCGTGCTTGGCGCTGCATACACTGCATGTGAAGCACGAAAGCCTGGGTTGGATTGTTATGGAGGATAGGCTGTTACCCAAGCAGCAAATCCCCCCTCTCCACGCCACTGAATTAGTCCAACGGAAAGGCAAAGCCAATACGATTGGATCCAGCTGGTGTCGCAGAGCTGGGCTAAGGACAGGAGTTCACCCTGTCTTGTGGGGCCAACCCGGGAATCGAACCCTGGCCTGCTGGTTAACAGCATCTTTACCGCTTGCGCCACCCACAGCCCACACATCTGGGATTAGGAAGTAGGGTTTTCAGACCAACCTGGGATCCCATGTTATTACCACTTTATTTGAACTTTTCTTCTCCCATCCCCTAGCAATTTCTTGAACCTGCCTTATACACTCAGCTCATTCATTCATCAGATCATTCATTCAATTAATTAATTACTTAATTAATCCCACTATTATCAAATTGGACTGGGAGCAGCTTCCAAGGTCTCACAGTCCATATAAACCCTGTTGCCCATGTACCTTTTAACCCCCAAATATTAAAGATTTCTCCTGGAGTATTCTGAATGCAAAAGAATACGTTCTGCATCGAATTACAGCCCTTCCACCTTTGACAGAGCTCTATTGTACTCCATACTGTTTCCTTTAACTTCCATTTCTGGCTTAACACATGAATGGTGTGGATGACAAGTTTGTATACTAAGATTAATAATAAACAACTAGACTATCAGGACATACAAGATAGGAAGTGGTAATCAGTCTTGTGGGATCTTGAAAAACATGCAGTGAAATCCCATGTCATTTTACTCACAAATAAGTCCCATTAGGCTCATGGAGTAACTCCCAGTTTAATGGAAAATGTGAGTGTTGCACAGCTTGGGCCAATGCAGCATACTCAAAGGCGTGCCACATGTTTTCCCAAGCAGCCTACCTATATCCTTGGTGTATTTCATCTTGGATCTCAAGAAATCTCATAAGATTTGGGTGCCACTACCCTTGATCTCACTGAGGATGCAATCTTAAACATACTTTTCTGGGAGTAAGACCCACTGAACACAATGGAGATTACTTATAAGTAGACATGGTTAACAGTCTGATGATTTATATACATGCTAAATAAAGTGTTCTTTCCTTCCTGCTATCTTCATAACAACCCTGTTATGTAGGTGAGGCTGACAGTGGCCCAAGGTCACTCAGGAAACTTCATGGCCATGTAGAGATTTGAACTTGGAACTTTCAGGTCTCAGTCCCTAATTACAAAACCATCCTGGCTTTGATCCTCTTTCTAGACCCAAAGCGGTTTAGCTGGGAAGGCTGAACATAAATCCATTTTTTTCAGTAAGATTTTCATAAATATTTACTCCATAAGAAATTTCATAGAAACCTTCATTTCTCCAGACATTTACCTTCATAGAGCAGTTGTCATCCAAGCTAATTGGCTGTTGCATTTTCTAAGCTCTTGCAAGGCACTGGTGGTGCCTTGTAAGAAGAACATAATTCGTCCTGGAAGCATGTTTGTCTTACAAAGCATTCTTTATTCAAAGCAGATTTTCCCATAAGAAATAATGGAAACTCAGACTATTGGTTCCACAACCCAAAAATTTTCATATAAAAACATTAACTGTATGTAAAAATGATGAGAAAACACTGTATTCCAATTCAAAACACTGCAATTTAATACAAAACGCAGTTATTGTAATTTAATTAATAATTTATTGTAAATTATTTTAATGTATACAATTATTGTAATTTTAAAACACTGTAATACACTGTACAGTAAACAGAAAAGTGTTTTATGCCAAGGATGACTACCGGTCATTTCATTAAAAGAGTCACCGGTGTTTTTTTGAGGAACTTTAACAAGGAACCTTCTAATGACACTTGCTTTTGTTTCCCTTTTTAGGATTTCACTGAAATGTGACATTGCATTGTCATGAAACAGATTCATTGCTCGTCCTGCTACAGGCTTATAGCAACAGTGCTGCTGTTCTACAAAATTTTGCACAATTTCTCATTGTTTACAAATGTCCTTAATCTCATTTGAACAATTCCTTCTCCTTATTCTCCTCCTTCTCTGGAGATGAGATCTCCTCCGTAACCTCTTGCTGTTGCTCACAATGCAGATCCATCAATTTGTTCATTTTACAACAAATTTTTCTTGTAAAACTGTTTGCCAAACTCTGCCAAAACTGCTTATCTTACAAGGAAGGCAGTGTTTATCTTGCAAAGCAGAATTCCTTAGAAATTTTAGTTTGTGATTATAGAGTGTTCTTCTTACAAGTTATTTGTCTTACAATGTACCATTGTATCTGCAATCACTGGTTTCTCAAAAATGTTATCTTTTGCCAACTGATTCCTCCATACTTGTTTACACAAATATACCAGCAGCCTCCAGTTCTCCCATCCAGATAGTCAATACTGCTTAACTTTTTCAGATGACAGTTGAGCCAAGGGATGCAAAAAACCTGGTCCAGAGACCAAATGTGACCTGAATATCACAGGGTGATCTGAGGGCCAGGGAGGCTGCATACCTCTCCTCTCTTTGTGTGTAAAAATGTTTACGAACCTATTTAAATTGACTCATTCATATAAGTTCATATATTCATTTAATTAATTTATTCAAATTTGAAATGCAAATTAATTCTGTTTTTCCAGTGCCCAAAAGGGCCAGAGACATGTGGTCCTCCTCCCAGAAAAATTGCGCAGCCCTGCTCTGGACCAAACCTAGTCCACTGAGATCTGAGACATGCTCCCCAAAATGACTTACAAAAAAGACAGGAGAAAATTATTCAATGATTCAAAGTGCAATACCACCAACACCATGAACTAGGCCAGTACCAAATCTGGACCGGAACGGTTAAGTTCACACCAGCCAGGGCATGACAGTGCTGGGAGTGGGAGTTGTGGCAGGAAGGCAGAATGAAGATGGTGAAGGGGCATTTTGGAAGGAAGGACTGGTAGGGAAACGGATCAGGCCCATGGGGTTAGATCAACTGTGGCAGCACAGGTTAAATTCTGACTCCCATTCCTGACCTGACCAATCTTATACAGTCTGTTCTGACTTGTGCTAGTGAAATCATTAGTGCAGTTTTGAGAAGCCCGTGGCTGGAATGTTGCTCAGGGTAAGGAGAAAAATATCCCCTTCTCCTGAATTGACCTCCTACAAGGATCAACATTGTACTTAATACACCCTAGGCCATTTGGCCTGCCTGTTTCACTGTAAGTTAGAATTGGACAGGCCATGTCCCAATCTAAAAAGTGGCTAATAATAGGAAACATGAAGAAGAAAGAAGTGGAAGCTGGGGAACCACCAACAACATTTGGGGTAATTTGAGCAAATAGAACAACCACTCTTTTTACCACTCAGAATTATGCCACTCAAAGGGGCATATTTTGAACATAATCCTCACAGCCCCCTTCAAAAAAAAACAAACATGCAGATTCACATATAAGAAACTATGGCCTCTTCTCTCCTGAATGTAAAAACATCCTAACCTTTGATTTGTAACTGCAATGTATCCCATGCACATTGACCTCACTAATGTTTTGTACAAGGAAACTGGCCATTGGCCATTTCCTGGTGAATGTTCAGGCCTCTCTGTTAAAAAGTTCAGATCTAGGTTTTAATTCAATATTGCAGTATGTTTCCTGGGCTACGTACTGCCCAGAGTGATTAGTCAAATCACTGAATGGACCCTCTTGTTAATCTGAATTTAATTGACATTTTACCCTCATTTGCCAGAAGCTGAACTCCATGCTTACTTTCTAAGAGTAAGGACAAATCTAAGAGTAAGGACAAATCTCAACATGGTCTTATAATAAAGGTTTGCACAGGTTCACAGCCTGTCTCTTGATACTGTTTTTATTCATTGCTGCTTTGCCTAATGATTTTCAGGAGAGTTAAAGTTGACTTCCTACCCCCTTCATGTGAAGTAAACTTATTTTATAACCTATCTGAGGAGTTGTTGTTTTCTTCTTCTTCAGTCCTTAGCTGGTGATTATGGAAAGGGTCATCACTTCAACCAATAGGCTGTTGTATGTGCCACTGGATTCCATACATCATTCACAATACACTTCCGTTCTTTGTGATTGATGACAATGTTTTTAGCCTCGTCACTGGTGGGTTGCTGGTTTTTTAGGTCTTCTTTGACCAGTTTAAGCCACATCTTCTTTGGTGCTGCTCGTTGAACTCTCCAGTGTTCAGGTCGCTCTTGCCAGAGGAGCTTATGTGGCAGCTGATTGGTATTCATCCTGCAGACATAGCCAAATCATCTCAGTCTGCGTTTTAGGATTAATTTTTTAACTGAGGGTTGATGGTCACAACGTTAGTTGTTTAACTAATGAGATCATTGCCCACCTTCATAAGTAATGCATTCCTTGGGATGCCTAAACAACTCTGGTAACCCTGCAAATAGTTCCAAGCTTTGCCCACAGATCTTAAATGCAGCAGTAGACAAGAACATATGTTGGGTTAAGGTAAATCCTTTGAGAATAGAATATTGCCCCTTTTAAACCTATATTTGATGGTTTTTGTTTGTTTCAATGACTGTGATATGGTTTGAACATCCAAAAAATTGGACAAAATTTGATATGGATTTTAAAAACAATAAAATAAATAACTTGATAGAATTAAATGGCACCACCAGACTGCAAATCGGGGTTGTATTTTCAACTTCTGATTTAAAAAAGATCCTATAATTAGTACATCGAGGGGAAAAATTCTGTAATGACCTCCTATATTGCACACAGGGAATTTACAGAGCCAGTGACATAGAAGTTTTGTATGGAGCCTCTCTGCAGCATGCAAGCAGCCCCTCTCCCTCTCCTTCAGAGCCCTTCCATTTGCTGGGAGCAAAACAGAAGCGAATGCCTGGATCTGAAGTATGAAACCTGAAAAAACGGATGCAAGTCAGAGAAAACAATGCTAAGCCAGGAGATAATTCACTTTTTGAATGAATGTATAGTTTGAAATGTAGAAGTTCCCCATAGAAAAACAGTACAGGTTGGGCCTCAGTACAAACGGGATCAATTCTTGGACCCTTTGGATATCAAAAACCACAAATAATGAAATCTATTATTTTAGGCCCCTTTAATTCTTAGAAAGCAATTTAAGGACACTTTTGACCTCTGGACCTTACCCAGGCCAAAGAATGTCTTATATCAGGGATATTCAAACCCTGGCCTAAGGGCCACATGAGGCCCATGAGAGCCCCAATGTGACCTCCAGCAAGACCCCTTTCTCCAGATACGAGGCAAGCCTTGTAATCCACTCCAATACATTCTTATTATGTAAATCTATGCACATTTATTCAAATTTGAAATGTAAATAGTTTTCTGGCCCCCAACACAATCTCAGAGAGATTATGTGGTTCTCTTGCCAAAAGGTTTGGACACTCCTACCTTATCTTCTTCTTTCTCTTCAGCGTTCATCCGCACAGTGACAGGATCCACCACTCTGGATCTCTAGTGTCATTTCTCCTGGTTGTGGGCTTGGTCTGGGTGCAGGGGGGTAGTTCTCAAGTCACCATGCAGTGTCAAGTCAGCTTTGTTTTGGTTGACCTTTCAGTCGTTTGCTGCTGACTTCCAACTGCAGGCCCAACTGTGCTATGGTGTTCCTGTTGGCAAACAGAACGAGGCTGTACCAATGAGCTTCTCTCATTGTAGTTATGAGCTTCTCTCATCTTCTCTCATCCATTAGTTTCTTTATTTTCTCTGTAAACCACTTTGTGAACTTTTTGTTGTAAAGTGGTATATAAATCCAATTGATTGATCTTATTGATGATAGAAGCAACACCATATCCCCGCTGGATGTCACTGTTGCAGATGTGGTCAAAGTGAATGACACCACGGATACACTGCAGCATCTTTGTCTCCATGGCACTAAGGTGACCTTCAGTTTCTTTTGTTGCTGGCTAGCATTCAGCTCCATAAAACACAAACAGCTGGATGACCATCCACTAGAACTTAAATTTAAAGACTGTCATTGATCTTCTTGTCACAGAGGACACCAGTCTTTGTGCACTACTTTGCCCAGGCTGCATTTACTTGTGCATTGGTCTCATGAGTCAGGTCTCACAAGTCAGTTACAATGGTTGAGCAAGTGATGTGCTTACCATCTTCATGCTTCAGAAAACTCACTGGCAGCAACCAAATCATTGCTCTGGTTGCATCTGAATAGGTCAGGTTGGGCCAACTCTCCAGAGGACACAGGTTGGGCCAGAGGACCTGTGGTGAGGCAGATCTGCAGGTGCAGGATCCACAGATACAGAGGTCCCATTTGTACTATGCAAAAGCAACCTTAAGTTTTAACTGTTATTTTTTTATCTAACTGTGAATCTTGGAAACACTTGGAACTAAATAAGAAACAAGCCATGAATCTTGGTGGGGATGACAACAACAATTGAAAACATATTCTGCATTCCCACTGCATTCTTTGACATCTGCTAGAGCTACAGTTAGTAAGAATAGGAGACTGAGAGATTGACAGAACTGAGTTAGGTTAACTGATCCATTATAAGAAATTTCTGAGCATCCAAAGAAGTCTCTAGGATGGAGGTGAGTACAAAGAAAACCTCTGAAATTTTTTTTCATTGAGAAAATTCTCTGGAATCAAACATGATAGGATTAATACACACAATTTAATATTCATTGAAGTTAAACTGAGGTATTTGGGTTTATGACTATTGTTTTAATTTAAGCAACTAGTAATAGTTTAACTTTAAATGTGTTGTCTTATATTTTGAGTAAAATTCATGGTGACCCAGATCCAGCTCATTGCAAACATAGTGACACTCAATTGATCTAGAAATAATCAGGTTCATCTGTGGCATATAATACAAATGTACTAATATTCTAGGAAAGAGTATAGCCTCAACAGTTTACACTATTTTCAGAAAAGTCTAATGTTGTTCACAAAGAAACATACTTGATTATTCAACACCTGATGACTCACAGTTGACTATGTGGAGCACGATAATGAAAAAACACATTCTTCAGGATGTTGCAAGGATTCTGTTTACAGTGCCTGGGATCTGCAAAGGCTTATTCAGACATGCAACTATTACTTGTTCAAGTGCAGTATTGAGTGGTACTGACCAGCATGTTTGAATTAACTTTACAGTTTGGTTAGCTGTGAATCAATCTGAAAAAAAATATTTGAAGATATCAAGGACAATCAAGAAAGGATGACAAAAAAGAGGGAGTTACTTAATACATGGGTGGAAAGCAATGGAAATAAAAATACAAGTGGGAAGAAATCCAAGCAGACATTGAGACAAAAGGAACTTGCAAACAACCATGAAGAAGATGGTGAGAAGACTGTATGTTTTCCACATAACAATCCCCAAACGCATTTTTAAGAGATCTTGAAACCATCCCTTAATGCCTAGAGGAAATTTTCATCCAAATGCAGCATGACATTGAGATTAGCTTCTAATGAGGGCATCCAAGTTGGAAGGAGGGGGAAAGCCAACACCTGGCATTTCTATCTATCTGGCTTACCTTTCAAGTAATTTATTCAATAAATAAATAGCTGATTACCACCAATAAGCCTTTCTTGGCTTTCAGAGGTGGATTGACTGTTAGAGGCAACATAATTGAAGGCTGGACTATGGTTGGAAAAAAGACAGCCAGAGAGAACCTCTTGAAATATACAATTGGATGTTTTAGTAGAAGAATAACATTCTTTATATGCTGTAGAATTTTCTCTTAAATCTCAGCTGTCGTCACTGGGTAATATCTCCACCTTATCAGATGTCATGGATGTCCCAAAATTCCCATCACCCTCCGTCTACTTAAAATGCTTTTGCTTTCTATCTAATTGGTAGAAGATCAGATAGTGGCTGTCTTCAAATGACGTTTGTTGTTTTTAGAACATTAACAGTCTGAAGCAGAGCATGACAAACAACCCAATCTCTCCAATTGTTTTACTATATCTTGTGGGTAGACACATTTCTACAGAAACTCAGAAGAATGGAACATTTAAAATGGATTTCCTATTGCATTACCAGAGCTCAAGTACTAGAAACAAGAGATGTTTTGAAACTGTTTTCTTGGTCTTTTAGTGCAATGATTCCCAAAATTTTAGCACTCAAAACTCACTTTTTAGAATGACAATCTGCCTGGGACCCACCAGGCATGGAGATCGGTTTCGAGTGGGGTGCCCCAGGGCTCTGTCTTGGGCCCTGTCCTCTTTAACATTTTCATCAATGACTTGGAGGAAGGGATACGGGGGAGCCTGATCAAATTTGCAGATGATACCAAGCTGGAAGGAGTAGCAAACACAACAGAAGACAGGAGAAACCTCCAGGAGGATCAGGGTAAACTGGAATACTGGGCTGTAACAAATAGAATGAACTTCAACAGGGAGAAGTGCAAGGTTCTGCATTTAGGCAATAAAAACCAAAAACACAGGTATAAAATGGGGGATACTTGGCTTGGCAGCACAACATGTGAGCGGGATCTTGGAGTCGCCGTGGATCACAAGCTGAACATGAGTCAGCAGTGTGATGTGTCTGCAAAGAAGGCAAATGCCATTTTAGGTTGCATTAAGAGGACTGTAGCTTCCAAGTCACGAGAAGTTCTAGTTCCTCTTTATTCTGCATTGGTGAGACCTCACCTTGAGTACTGTGTTCAGTTCTGGGCACCTCACTTTAAGAAAGATGCAGCCAAACTGGAGCAAGTCCAGAGGAGAACGACAAGAATGATCAGTGGGATGGAAGGGAAGCCCTATGAGGAAAGGTTGGGGGAACTTGGGATGTTCAGCCTGTTGAAAAGGAGGCTGAGGAGAGACATGATTGCCCTCTTCAGATACCTGAAGGGCTGTCATAGGGAGGAAGGGGCTCATTTGTTCATAGCTGCGTCTGAAAGCAGAACTAGAACCAATGGGTACAAACTGCAAGAAAGGAGATTACGGTTGGATATCTGGAAAAAATTCCTGACGGTGAGGGCGGTTTGGCAGTGGAACAGATTGCCAAGGGAGGTGGTGTACTGTCACTCACTGGGGGTCTTCAAGCAGAGGCTCGACAAGAACCTGTCCGGGACGCTCTAGAAGGATTTCCTGCTGCAGGCAGGGGGTTGGACTAGATGACCTACTAGGTCCCTTTCAACTTTAGGATTCTATGATTCTATGAGAAGTGATGTCATGGTCAGAAATGACGTCAACAAGCAAATGAAAATAAATAATTATAAATAATTGGAGTAAAACAAATAATTAAATAAGGGAAAGCCAGCCATGTTGCATCACATGGAATCTAAAAAGTAAAAAAAACTGCACAACCAATTCAAGGCTCTTAAGGCACAATCCTGAGATTGCGCCAGGCTGGCTTAAGTCCTTTAAACTGGCTCAAGGGTATCATAAAAGTGCCATAAGGCACTTCCATGCCACCGAGAGGAAGAGATAAGTTTGCACACGGAGATGCACCAACTTTAACTCTGCCATCTGTTGCAGGCAGAAGGAGAGGTTGGGCTGGTGTTTGGCTGATTGGGCTGATGTCAGCCCAAGCTCTCTGGGGGCAAGGGGAGGATGGGGGCAGGGGAAGGGCGGAGGGAGATAGTAGGGGGCAGGCAGGGGAGGGAACAGGACAGGTAGAGGGTGGGCCGAGGAGGGAGGGAGGAAGTTCCAAGGGAAGATTGGATCAGCTTCTGGCCCCTCTGATCTACTCACATGTGCATAGACCTATAGAGGTTACTGCAGCCTTACCTTAGGATAGGGGAGAAGCCTCCCCTCCACAGGATAGAGCAGCAGCAGTCTCTCAAGTGCAAGCACTACCCATCTTTGTATTGAGGGTCGTTGCCTTTTAGAGGATTTGTTGAGCACTATTTCCATGGGTCCCTTATGGGAGCCATGCACTTCTCATCTTCAATCCTTGACATCAACAGGGAGGGCTGAGAAATATTCCTGCAGGAAACGCTGATGAGTCAGTGTTGTGTACTGCAAGTTAGTGTAGTTGATAGTGAACTAAGTAGACCAATGATTTGACTTGGTGTAAGACAATATCATATGTTCAATGAGAAAGCATGGATATTTATCTTTTAAAGAGCCAACCGGATTTGTTTTGAGACAAAACCACTGATAATTAGGTTATACCTGTATTACCTTAGACCAGGGACTTCCGGTTTTTGGCAGGAGGGCCACATCATCTCTCTGACACTGTATCAGGGCCAGAAAACAAATTTCAGACATTTCAAATCCCGGGCTTTGGTTTGGAGACCCCTGCCTTAGATCAAGGTAAGGGACTCATGAATGGAATTGGTTGGTCCTCATACGAAACATGTGGAGAATAATGGCCAATCCAATAAAAATGAGATATAACCATATTCTGCTTACACACAGATGAAGTGTACAGGTTAAATCTTCCCATTCATGACATTTGGTTCCAGGAAACTGTTATTAACTTTTTTAGCATTATACAAAAGCAATTAGTTATCATGGGAACAAAGTAGGCAATGAACATGAATCAAGTTCCCTTTCAAGTGGCTTAAAACTTCAGCTCAGAAGCAATTCAGAAGTGATTGGGGAAGGGAGGAGATCTCTCTCCCAGCTGAAACTGAAACAAAAGTGACCCCTTTGTGAACTTTTCTAACAAGGTTAATTACCTGTCATGGTAGGCAGACCACCTTTAAGCTATTAACTGATACTTAAGGAATGTTCAGGGGTGGGCCCGGCCACTCCCAAGATCCGGTTCGCCAGAAGTGGGAGGGGCCAGGCCGGGGTCAGGGGGCGGGGAGGGGGGTCAGGGGGCAGGCCCGCTTCTAAGCAGGCACCGCGCAAGCGCCAACATTGATGCTTGCAGGCCCGCTTCTAAGCAGGCACCGCGCAAGCGCCAATGTTGGTGCTTGCGCGGTGGGCACAAAAACATGGCAGACCGAACCGGTCCACTATGTTTTTGTGTTTCCCTGTCGCTGGCGGTTCATTCCACCCACACACTGATGGCAAGTGATATCCTTGGGCAGGTGCATTCCATCCCTCATCTGTGCTCAGCCAGGCCTTTGCACACCTATTCCTGAGTAGACCCTATGCAGCTGGAGTCCTGCAGGGGCCTGCAAAGGAGTACAGTGCAACCATTGTCTCTGATGCTCTGTGACCCTCCCCTTCTCTCTTTGTAGGCTGCTGCCTCACCAGCAAAGAAGCTATCAGGCAGAAGGTGTCCAGGCAAGCTCTCTCTCCTCTCGCTCTCTCCCTTTTATTGCAGGCTGCCATTCCACTGGGAAGGAGACACAGAGTGCAATCTAACCATGCCTACTCAGAAGTAAGCCCTATTGTGTTCAATAGGTCTTACTCCCTGGAAAGTGCCTTTAGGATTACAGCTGTTGGAGCCCTGCCAGGACAATGGGAAGAATCCTCCTGAAGACATGTTGCACAAGCTCCCAACCAGAACACAATCCCCACCATCCCAGTCACGCATGAGTTCCACAAGCACAACCCACTACCATACAATTCATCCCTAATAAAGTTTGAGCCATACGATCACTTCCCCCGCCCCCGCCACCAGTGTCCACAGCCCTGCATGGTTACAATGATGACTCCAGCGAAGTTATTAATGACTAAGCAGGTGAAGTCGTTAAAATAATGACTATGTGCATCAACATTGTTAAATTAAAGTCAATGTTAAAATAACGACTATGTGCATTCACATAGTTAAATTAACGTTGACGTTAAAATAACAACGTTAACTCGTAGTAATTTTAATGATTTCGCCTGAAAATGTGCAAATGAATGATGTCATCACTGGCTGTCCTGCGAAGCCTAGAGCTCCAGCGGTGTCAGGGATGAGTGCCTTGAGGATGGGTGACTGGGGCAGTTCCTAGCTTCTTTGGGGGGTGGGGCAGGGGTGGCCATCCCCAGCGTAGACCCCCAATGGCATCCAGACTTGGTCCTCTGTTTCTGGGGAGGGGGCTGCATGTAGCTGCCTTGCCATTGGAGAGTCCACAACAAGAGACCACATGGAACCAGTGAGACCACCTGTGTGCATTGCAGAGATGAGGGAATTCAGGCAGGTGCCCAGTGTTGGGTCCAAACTGCCTACAGTATCTCTGCAGATGCTTAAAGGTCCAGGCACCGCGTCCTCCCTTCCATGTGCTTAATCTGACTGTGGTTGATTCTGGGGTCCCATTGCATCCTCACTGGAGACTGTTCTGTATCTGGAAACCCCTCCCCCCATAACACTATGGATGAACAGGAGCAACCCCAAGCATATGAACAAGTACACATGTGAACTGACCCCACTTGTGTCTGCTTCTTCCTGGGTGCGTCATTGCCATGGGAGGGGGAGGCCATCTGGGGTCCCTGGGGTGGGCTACAGCAGGGTTCCTAGGGCCTGATGCCACCCCTTAGGCCTGTGAGGTGGGAGGTTTTGGGTGGGCAGGGGTCCCACAAATGGTCAGACACCCTTGCCCTGGTGTGAGAGCCCCATGTCCCCTCTGCCCCAGGATGTACTTTTGCTCTCTGGCAGACCCAGGTGGGCTCCTGTCCCCTCTTCCAGGCTTCCCTCCCCCAGATGCCCCACAGATGCAACCAGAAATAATGTAATCCCCAGGTATTTTTAAAAAGAATATTGGGGCATCTTCCTCCCCCTTAGCAGTTGACCACCCATTTGCTCTGCTAGTGGCATAGCTAACGCTATCTGAAGTTGACAACTTGTACAACAAAATCAAACTTGATTGAGTAAAAAAATGAAAATTGTGTCCCTTATTGGTTAGGGAAACTGTGTTGGAGCAAAGAGGAATGGTTATTCTTTCCTTGCCAAATATAAATGAAGCATGACTTAGAAGTGCTGGATACCCAATTAAAATGGATAACAGTATTATTGTATATGTATATTGGAATGAGAACTAATTCACAGCACCACTTTATTAGTTCTGTACAGTTTCAGAATCACATCAAACATGGCTTTGAGTTTTCATTTTCTGGTTAATTGACCATAACTTTAGATAGATTATAGATATTCCAATGCAGTGTTGTTTCATTGCATTCTGTATTACCTTTCCAATGATATGTATTATTACATGATGGTATGATCATTCATACATACTCCATTTTACTCAATTTTAGCCACTAGCTAAAATTGCTGGCTGTCAAGCTCAGATGGTTGCCCCTCTATTTTATTGCCCACTGCAACTGCACCCACTCAGTAAATGCTTTACATGAGTAGGATAAACTACATCTATCCCTTATGATGTCACTACATCTCAGAAAGAAAATGGAGAAGGGTCAGAAGAGACTGACAGTGTTGGTCTCAACAGTTCCGTAGTGGAGGGACGGGGGGCAAAGTGGTTCTGGGACTCCATGCTTGACACTCAAAGGAATCCACTCCCACACACAAACCAGGAGGGTAAGTTTAAAGGTAAGTACGTTTTCTCTTTCTTCCACAGCAGGAGACAACAGAACGTGCGTTAGAAAGTGCCTTAAAAGTTACAATAAACTGGTAAGTATAATGTTGTAACATCGTATTTATGTATTATGTATGTATTGGTGGAAAGGCATAGAGTCTCTTGGACCATTTGAGATGTAGGGCATCTATCCTATATCTATAAAATTCTCAGCTATTCAATAGATAACTTGAACAAAATCTGGTAAAATCCTCGGCCATCTCTGCATTACTAGAATGATTTGGGAAGATATTAGTTATGGATGACTTGGAAAACCTGAAGGAGAAACAGAGAGGGGGAAAATGACATACAGAAACTTTAAGCCATTCCATGCTAGCATCCACTGCTTCTGTGGCCTATTGCCAATACCCTGAAAAAGGAAAAATTGAACATTGTCATGAGTTGAGAACAGATCTAGGACAGGAGTGCCCAGATGAAATATCATGTCTGCCGCAGCCTAAGCTAGAAGATTATGCTCCACCTCTCTGAGTTTCTGGTGGCTGAGCATCCAAGTACTGGAATCCTGCTAGGTGTTCTTGAATAGCAGAAGACTAAATTAATTTTGGCCTAGTGTAAAAAGAATGAGGCTTAGTACAGGATCATTAGCCTTGGTGCCCCTTTGCTTCACCACTAGTCCTGTAGTGGAGGGCTCATGGTGATAAGCTGGCTGTCACTGGCTGTCAGCAGGTTGACCACCCCTCTAGGGGTTCTTCAGGGATCTGAAGGATCAGGGCTCTGCCCTTGCAGGGCAGTCAGGGCTCTCCACTGGTGGCGCTGAGGCATCAAACGGGAGACAAGATACTGAGCGCTGCTGGAGCAGTACTCAGCCTCTACTCCTAGAGAGAAAGTGAAGCCTCAAGAAACTCCTATTGAGGAGGTGTAAGTGAAAAGAGGGCAAGAGGCCTACAAAAACACCCATCAGGGTAAAATCAGTAGAAGCTGACAAAACTTCCAGCCTTCCTCCTCAAGAGGCAAAGTCAGTCTGGGATACTCCAGGGAGCTCCTCCCCTCATGAAAAATTCCAGTTGACCTGCCTGCCTGAGAAGATGCTTCCCAGTTCACAAGACTGACACCTCATTCCTTTTTAATTACAACACTTTAAAAGCCATTATTTCATCCCATGATATTTTCCATGAATTATGCATACATTAAAAATAGCATATTTTGTTTAGATGGGAATACAATCCAATTTAGAAAACAAATTTTAATTTTTAAAAAACAAATGTTACACAAGATTTGACTTAATGATTAAACCAGATTTAATGAAGCAGCTGAATGAAGAGATTGATTGCTGTTCTTGTTGAGTGTCTTTCTGAAACAAATATCCCACCAGTGAAAACCTTCGTTCCTTACAGCTACTTTAGGCATTTTAACTTGTTAGTACATGACTAACCTATAGCCTTTACAGAACTGAGCATTTTTTCTACCATTTTTGTCACATCATTAATATCTTCATTCAGAGATCACACATCTTAACTTCAAATAAGCCATTCAACCATACAGTCAACACTTATTGACCTCACTTACAAACAGTCTCCGACAGCTGGTAGAAGGATGAGTAATAGCCTGCCACCTGCCCTCCCTCCAAGAATTCTTTTTTTTTTTCTTAAATCTCAGCTTTGAATTATCACATTGGAATTAGTGGCTTCCTAATTTTAGCAAAGATTTTCACAAATGAGTTAGTCTTCTAAGAGATCCAAGATTTTAAGAAAATAAATGTTTAATCAAGAAAAAATGCAATTCTTACTGTGAATCTCCTATTCCGGGGGGAAAGAGAGAGGGCACTCATCACAACATGGGTTGTCCCTTCCCCACCTTAAGGCAGGCTCTTAGGACTTCTTCCTAAGGAGACTTTTAGGGAGAGCACCCTCTAGTCTGTTTTGTCCAAGCTGAAACCTGGGAGCCCTCTGATGTATGTCTAAATAGAGTGCTAGCAACAAACTCAAGCACAGCGTGTTAGGTAACATAGCAAAGCCAAGAGGGTAAGCCAATGAAAGGGACAGAAGTTAGGCAGAGACTGAAACAAATCAAATCATTGTGCCAATCAAAAGGACCTAAAAAGCAGTCAATAGGGTGGTGTCTGTGCCCTTTCTCCTTCCTCCCAGAATAGAAGATTCATGGTAAGAATTCTGTTTCTCTTTAGGAAGGAGGGAGGGCAGTCATCACAACATGGAATATGACAGAACAGAATATTTAGGACAGAGTGAGTGGATTAGGAGTTTCTATGGCAGCACCACTTTTAACAACATCCTCCTCTCAAAAGCAGCCTCAACAGAGGTAGGCTGGTCAATTCAGCAGTGCCCAGTCAGTTTGGAGGGGGATGCCCACCTAGAGGTCTTACAGAAGTCCTCAAGGCAGCCTAATCCTTGAAAGCAGCAAGTGTCACAACACATCTGAAAGAATGGGCAGTAATGCGATCAGGGGGAGCCTTATCTGAAGCCCATAAACCCTAACCATGACATTCAATAAGCCACCAAGATAGAGTGGACTTATAGGCTCACTTATCAAATTCTTTGAAAGTCCTTTGAAAGGACAAATATGGTTCTTCCTTTTTCAGGAGCTGGAAAAATGTTTCACATTTCAAAGTTGAATAAATGTACATCAATATTCTATATACAAAATTTACCTGAATCTAATGTGCACCTTTTTCCGCCTTTGTTCTGCAACCCAGCCAATGACAGAAGGGCTGCCTGCTTTCCTGGCTGATGCCAGTACTTGGAGGGAGAGCAGTGCATAGAGGTGCCGGAGCCACAGGGCAGAAAATAAATGCAGTGTATATTTCTTCATAGGCAAGGGTGACTATCAATACCCTCCACTGCTATTATTCCCATGCACACAGTACTCAGTAATATACTTCCCCAGTATCTAGAGCCCAAACCTACTTGCCTCTAGCTTCCAGAAGGCAGTATTGGAATGGGAGCACAAGTCTAACTGGCAGGTAGATCTGAGGTCTATTTCTGGGCAGAGGATCTACCTATCCAGTTGACCTGTGCTCTGGAGTTAAGGTAGTGCTGATGGTGTCCCCCCACTCCCAAAAACAATGGCTTCAGGTTCCATACTGTTTCATAACAACATCTCATTGGCTCTTTGAATAATCAGTCTCATTGGTCCATATTAAAATAAGCAAATCTAATTTTTGTTAGAAAAAATTTTTCTGGTTGCTTGGCGATATGGAAATATTTCACTCCAGTATTTTTTTACTGCATTCTTCTGTAAATGATGCATTTAAAGGTATATGATGAGATTGTTCTTAAAAACCACAATTTTGGTTTCTAGTGGTATCACTCACCCTAAGGATGTCACCTAATTAACACCTAATTGCAGTAGTGGGATCCACTTGTCTGTGACACATTGGAAGTGTTGTGTAGGATGTGAGTTCATCAAGGAAATTAAAATAAAAAAATTTAAATTTAATTTTAAAAATTTTAAATTAAATTAAAAATAATTTTTAATTTTAAAAATTTAAATAAATATTTATTTCAGATTATACATAAAACAGAAGCCAGTCTTGTTCCACCAAATGAATTCTCACTATAACCAGCCTGCAATAAAATTCCCCCCCCCCCAAAAAAAACCACACAAAATCAATAAGCTTTTCAGCCTTCTCATTCCTTTCTTCAATTTAAGTTTTTCATTTAAGCCTTATACCTATTGGGACCCACCCGGATTTAGAGCTTTTAGAAAACTGGGGGCGGACTTCCCTCCCCCACCCAAGTAGCTACATCACCTAGTATAGGTATTCTGTGGGCCTTCACAGCTGACTCTCTCCCTTTCTTTCTCAAGCTTTTGCAGCCTGACAAGCAAGTTGCATAGGCAGAGGTGGCACAAAGCACTAAGGTTTGCAGACAGCTGAAAGCAGCATGCAAGTGGCCTGTCCCCTTCAGAGCCTTCTGGGCAATGGAGGCAAATGCTTCTTCCCCACCCTACCCCCGCTCTCCAAAAATGGCTACAGAGGGGAAGGGGATTAGCCACTTGAATTGAACTTCCAGGAGTCTGCAAACCTTAGTTGCTTAGCACTTCCTAGCTACATTACCCCTGCTAACTGGGCAAGAGGCACTCGTTCAAGTGGGTGTTCCTCTTTTATTTAGCAGGAGGAGAGTAACTGGCCCTCCACACCCCAGCAATGTCTGTTCTAGTAGCTTGTGCTGGTGTCATTTTTGCATTTGAGATTGTAAGCCCCTTTGGGAAAGGGACCCATTAGCTATTAATTAGCTATTAATTTTTCATTTTCTTGTAAACCGCTTTGTGAACTTTTCAGTTGAAAAGTGGTATATAAATACGGTAGATAGATAGATTACAGTGACAAGCCACTTACGTCACCCACTTTGCACAGCCAATGGAGAAGAAATGAAATGTTCCATTCCTGTGGAAGAGAGCTAGAAAGGTTTTCTTTCATGGAGATGTGCTTAATAGTCATACTTGTATTTTCAAGAAGTATGTCCTTGGGCTGAATTACTGAAAAATGAAACATCAATTTTCTTTTGATCCATTATGAAGTTCACATTCAGAGGGGGAAATGCATCATATTCTCTATGGAAAATCAGCCATAATTTGGGTAAACTGGGCTAGATTGAATGAAACATCTGTTTGATGAGCTGAGAGAGAGAGACTCCTGTAGAAGTGTATTTTCCTAAATCTATTTTTTTTAAGGCTGAATCTTTCTATTTAATTTTTTTTAAAAAATAGATGTAATACAAAAGCCACACCATTTATAACTTGCAGAGACATAAATATGGTATTGGAAATCATCATTGCAAGATTGCCTGTATAGGTGTTTTTGAGTTTTTGAATGCAAACATTGCTCAACACCCCCACTTATCTGATTGGGGTACCTGTGGAGAGGAAGAAAGAGAGAGCAACAAACATACAAAAAAATTGCAAAGTCTACACTCTAATCATATATCACAGATATTATATCACATCTATATCATATTATAACTGCGCCAGAGATAAGTGGCCTGCTGTAAGTGAACCAGCAATGTAGCACCCTCTGGTGTGTGAATAGTGAACAACATACAGTACAGAGACTTATCCCCCAGGGACAGTCAAAGGTAAAAACTACTTAAAATATGGCTATGAGAAAAAGTGGTAATGTGCACAGACTCAGAGACAGGAAGTTATAATGCATTTTGGTACATTGACTGATTTAATTATTCTTGTCAGACAATTGAGGTGATTAAAGCTTGGAAAAGAAGTGATTCCTTCTTGAAATTCATATTCATGAAGGCTTTCTAAAATCTCATGTTAATCTTTATCTTTTATTCTTGATTAATCTGGAGTGTCCTTATCATTGCAGCCATAGATTAGAATCATCACTTCACCTTTCATACACTCTACTGGGGAAAGAATTCACCGTTTTTCAAGCTTATGATCACCCTCTTTGCATAATAAGAGATCTGAATGTTACCCAAACTATTTTTTTATTTTCAGTATATAAAATAAGTGTTCTTAGCTTCCAATATCTGTGTTTCATTGTGAGAAATATATTTAGGCAACTCAAATACAGAACCTGTTTAGATCTTTGTAAATAATCCCATTGCCTTGTTCCTCACACCTGCGTGTTCCATTCATATTTTTGCATGCTTTTTTAAAAAAATCAACACATCATTGCCTTGGCAAGCAAGCAAGAACACTGTGCAGACACTTTTAATGCAAAGTTCTTACCCACAGACTAATTCTTAGCTTTGTCCCTGCACTGTTTTTCTGTTATAAAGCAGAAAACCATACATTTTAGTGTAGTGCAGATTGCATAATTAAATTTCCTGAGAAACTCCAAATGTTGGGAGTTTGATAGTGATAGGGAAGAAAATCAAGCTTGAAAAGTGGAATCCCAGTGCATCTTTCTTATGGCAGATCTTCCTGACTCCTCAGGCCCTTGCTGATCTTGCTGAGAAGGGGTTCCCCTATCCCCAACATTCACAATCCTTGCAGGACAGTTTACTTGAGTTGAGTTACAGCTCCTAGTTTGCCCCATATAACCAAATATTCATTTGAATTTAACCAAGATCTTCACTTGAGGGAATCCTTTTGGTTTCTGGATCTCAGCTGCTCTAGGCGAAGGCTAAGCTGGGGACCAGTCATTATTGGAGTCTTGTAACAAAGTATTTACTAGTTTGGTTCAGATTTTTGGGTTCAGCACCATTGGAGAGTGCTGGACTTGACAGTCCTTTCGAATGAGCTGTTGTTTCTTATATTCATGCTGCAACCCCTTGCCCCAAATAGCTTTATCTGGTATCTCAGGCTGTTCTGTAGTCAGATTCTTCTTATTGTTCTTAGTCTTTGAAAATGAATAACTTCACTCTCCAAAGTCTTATTGTTTTCTAAAAATGGCTTATTGGGAAAGATAATGTTTGTTTCTTATTTCTCATTCCTGCAAAGTGATGTCACATGAGCTGAGTAGCTTAAACATTGCTACAAACTGACATTTTGTCTACAATTCTCCTCACTCTGATGTCCATCTCTCCTTTATGACTCTTAAAAAGTGCTTATCTAATAGCATTTTAGTAGGGAACAACGTTGTTTTGGAAAGAATGTGTATATATAATGTGGAAATGCTTTTGTTTGAGTGGCAATAACAGAGCACTAAGTGAAGATGTTTAGAGGGCTGGTTACAACACTGCCAATATTACAGTGCTGTAAAGCTGCCAAAAAGGAAGGCCATTGTGGCTTAGTGGTTAAAGACACTGTGCATGTCAGCCTGAAGGTTAGTAGGTCAGCAGAGCTTTGGGTCTGTTCTGGCAGAGCTGGTCTGTTCCCAGCAACAGCCAGTTTACCATCCCAATTCCGCTGCTACAGGGCTCATGGTGAAGCGGGCACCAAGTGACTTTAAAACATGCTGCTGACTTCATCTTGTATGCTATTTTTGGATCATACCTAAAGCTTGCTAGGAATGGGCAGAAAAATTACACCAGCCCAATTCTAGTTGGAATAAGATTGTGGTGCTATCATTAGTTAATACATACTGTATTTACCACCAATGTTATGACTCACAGTGACCACAGTCCTGTTGCAAACTATATTACTGAAATGTTTATGGAATAATTTGTGAGCATAAATTCAGCATAATTAATACATGCATTCAAGCTGACTGGTATCCCAACCCTAAACATCTTCCCCTGCACCAAAGTAGCTGTGTCAGTAAAGGACTTTATGTTCAATTCCAAACAGAATTGCAGCACAATCCTTGAAGTGGCAGCAGGCAAGAGTTCCTTTCTCCCATGCCTGGCACCACACCCATCGCTATGATAATGGGAGAATGAAGCACCTAGTCAGTGTCCACTGTTTTCCCGCAGGGTCCAATCTACCACAGGTGGTGCACAGCATCACTGTGGAGAATTCAGGATGTATGGGCCTTGATGATTGCACAAAGAGATATACTGTATATTACTTGTGGCTCTGGTGTAATTATATATTACATACTAGCAAAGTGAACCCACATTGTGAGAGTAATATACCCGCACCATCTGCCCTGTGTGCAATTCCCCCATTACACCATCCCCCAGTGAAACATCCCCCCATGCAACATCCTCCCCCTGCACAACACCCGCCTCAGGT
Organism: Cryptoblepharus egeriae; assembly: GCA_030015325.1. Taxonomy (NCBI): domain Eukaryota; kingdom Metazoa; phylum Chordata; class Lepidosauria; order Squamata; family Scincidae; genus Cryptoblepharus; species Cryptoblepharus egeriae. The sequence continues at coordinate 8,590,677 of JAREYC010000004.1, forward strand.
ACAACATACCTTCTAGGTGCAACATACCCCAGGTGTTACATACTCCCCAGATGCTACATACCCCCAACCTGTGCAACACTCCCCTCACAATCATGTGCACCCCCTATGGGCAGGTGCAGAATTTGGGGCTGGGTGTTGATTGGTCTTCAATGTTAAGTATAGGCCGAAAATGTGTTGTACACCTTTTCAGCCCCTTAGGGGTTAAATGTCTAGAAATTGTTTCTTAGTGGGTGCGCCTGTCACGCAAGGAATACATACCCCAAATTTCAAGCTTCTAGGTGAAGGAATTCACTCCCTGAATTTCATGCTCCTAGATCTACGTTGGGGCAGAATGTGCATCAGTCAGTGATTCTTCAATGTATAGTATAGGGATGAAAATGCGTTGTGCCCCTTTTCACCCTCTTCCAGTAGGAATTTCCAAACACTGGTTCTTTCTGGGTTCCTTCATCATGGAAGGAACACCTTCCTCAAATTTCACATTTCTAGGTCTGGCAGTTTTGGCTAGGCATTGAGTGAGTGAGTGAGTGAGTGAGTGAGTGAGTGAGTGACTTTTCAGTTTCGTATATATAGATTAGATGGAAGTGACATAAGAAGTGAAGACACATAGTGAAAAGAAGACTGAAAAAATAGACTGTAGACAATAATGGCTGTAGGTATAGGCATTGTACAGAAGTTCTTGCCAGTTCTACAACCTGATATCCTTTTAATCAGAGATACAAGAGACTGAAAACGGCACCTTCCACATGCAAAGCATTCACTATACCATTGAGCTGCAGCCCCTCCATGAGTTACCCACAGTAAATGGTATTGATCCAGGCAACAGAGATGTCCAATACAGAGGCAGACTGAGCGATCTCAGCCAAAAGCAATGCAGCAAATCAGGCATTCCAAATGATCGATGTGATGTCTTTGTTTGACACTATTTGCATCTCTAACACACAGCACAAGACTGTAATATATGCTACAGTCTCCTTGATTTTCCAACTCAAAAAAGAAAGAATATTAGAGAAGTGCACCAAACAACAAAGAGTAGATTTTATACATGCACATCAATTTAGCCCTAAAGCATTCGGCGCCCGAGGTCATCCCAACCCCTTAAACACCAAAGGGCCTAACTATGCCGCAAATCAAGCACCAAGCCCAAACCTGCTTTTGTCTAAGAAAAGATGAAAGCTCCCTAAAACAGGTGAAGACTCCTTTTGAATCATCACCTGCAATTAAACAAAAGAAAACTTAGAAGAGGAGAGGTAAGCTGAACTTGCTTTTAAAGAGCACAGCAGAGCAGGTGGATGCTTGCTGAGGATGGCTGTGGTGTCTGCTGTCATTCTTTCACCAGATGAAAAGTATTCACCAGGAGTTGTTGCATGGAAGAATCAGCTGAGTTGCACTGAAAACGGGAGAAATCAGGCCAAAAAAAAAAAAAAGCAAAATGTGCTTTTCATCACTGATGCACATATCTTTATGGGGTGCCTCCCAGGAATTTTGAAAACTGTGTGCATTTATGTGCACCATATCATATGCAAATTACACATATGGATCTCTTTGGATAGACAGACATGGACCATAAAGCCTGAACAGATACATTTACATGGGCAAAAATAGACATAAGTGTGCATGGGTGTGCATCAATTTCCTATGCTCAATTTCAATATAGGAACTGTTGTGCTAATGATATCTTACATGAAGCATCTCAGAGAGGATGATAATCATCAATTTCAACAACACTATGTGCAGCACAAAGATTTCCCTGGCAGCAGTAAATTGAGAGAAGTTAAGCAGAGAGCAGTTAAGCAGAGAGAAGGATTAGAAAGGAGAGGATTAGGATCACCAAGAGGAGGACAGTGGCTGTCTGTTGGCAGTAATGTGCCACTTTGCTCCTTACATTATTATCAGTGATGGGCTTCAAAGAAATTAAGAACCGGTTCTCTGTCCATCTGGCAGCCACTTTTAAATGGCTATTTTTAAACTTTATATGTACTGTCTCTTGTTAAGAACCGGTTCTATAGAGTAGGTGCGAACCTGCTGGTGCCCACCACTGGTTATTATCCTTGTCCAGTCTTACCATCCCTCCTTGGAACCACTCAGACTTGTACCAACCAAAAAGCAGGTGAAGATCTGAACTGATCCATTGGGGCCCATGGTGTAACAGAATAGGCATTTATTTTACTTAATGTCATGATATTGTGCCCAGAAGGCCTGGTTGATGCTGCGAAATATGTGTGAGAACTACTGCACCCCACAGGCTAGCCAAGGATAGGATTGTGGCCTGACTAATCAAAAGCAGAAGAGAGGAAAATAGAGACTTTTCAATTTGGTAGTGAGAAATCATAATTTGTGCTACAGATAAGACTTAGCTGGAAGGGCAAGAGATCTGGTCTGGAGGATAGAGCCTCCGTTTGCCTGAAGATTAGAACTGAAGGTAGCCGGATCAAGATCTGAAGCAAGACCTTGAAAAGCAGCTGCTGTAGTTGAGATTTTCCATCTGCTTTTCAATGGGAGTGAAGAAGCTATCTCAGCTGCCCTTCGTGTGAGAGCTGAAGTTTGTCAGCCAGCATCTCAGAAATCGGGGGCCAGTATTGTTAACCAGACTGTAAATGTAACACCTTGAATGTAGCCGATTCTTGAAAGATAGAACCAATCTGCGTTTGTAAAAATCCCTTCGGGGGTTTAGATTCACCTGCCTATGTAAACTGCTTGAATAAAGTCTGAGGAGCAATCCAAAAAGACCAGGAAAGCGGTATATAAATTCCTAAATTAAATTAATTTAATTTAATTATTAAATTAGCTCCTAATGGAGACTGAGTTAGTCTTTGCTTCGAGTGAATTAATTTGGAGAAGGTCTTTATCTTAGAGATACTTCTTACTTCTTGGATCTTTCTTCTTAGTTGGAGAGATGAAAGATCTAAGTACAGTGGCGCCTCAAGTAACAAATTTAATTTGTTCAGGAGGCATGTTTGTTACATAAAATGTTCTTTACATGAAATGGATTTTCCCATAGGAAATAATGGAAACTCATACAATTGGTTCCACAACCCAAAAAATATTCATATAAAGTATTAACTGGATGAAAAAAGACAACAAAACACTGGAATTGAATTCAAAACATGCATTCAATGTGCATGATCCTATGAAGTCTACTTAAAGCCCAATCCAGAGCAACTATTCCTTGCACATAAGAGGCCTTAGGGTGCCCTATCTCTCACTAGGGTGGAGCAACTGCTCCATCCTAGTTACTCTGGGGAGATGCTCCACCCTAACTAGATTTACGGGCAGCCTCAGGCAACAAATAAGGAAATCCACAGCAACTGTTCCATCAACGTAACTTGGTTGCCCCAAGCAATTAACAGAGGGTGTAATGGGGGCGTGTCGGAGGCGTGTCTCAGGTTCCTCCCCCTTCCACATAACTATGCTGTATCCTGAACATTTTCATAGGCTTACGGGCACATGTAAATGCTTCCTGAGTTATACTACCTCAAGAGGTAGTTTAGTAACGAGGAGACCCATAGGTCTCCATGTTAAAGGGAAGTAAAGGCTGGGGAAAGTGGGGACTTTGAAAAATTTTCAAACCAGACCTTACGGGCAGTACTTTCCTACTTGAGGATACGGAGTAACTGGGTCACCCCAGTGGCAGACCAATCCCCTCGCAGCTACCCTCCCATAAAAAGCCCAACCCCTGGACCCACAATTCCTTCAGAGAAGCAGAGTGCTTGGCCACAGGCCATGTCACTCTACTCTCTCAATGGGCACTTTGCTCTTGGGGAGCGTTCTCCCCACAAACATGTGTACACATAAGGTGGATATATGATGATATATTGATATGATATAGATGTGATATGAAACAATATATCTGTGATATGAAATTATTAGAGTGTGGACTTTGCAATTTTTTGTTTGTTTGTTGCTCTCTCTCTGTCTCTCCACAGGTACTCCAATCAGGTAAGTGGGGTGTGGGGAGCACTGTCTGCATTCACAAACATCTCTACAGGCAATCTTGCAATGATGAAATGTTAGCAATACAATTGTTATGTCTCTGCAAGTTGCTGTTTCTCTCTTCCCCACAGGTATTCCAACCAGGTAAGGAGGGTTGCATTGGGGGTGGTGGTGTTGGAAGCACCTGTTGCTCACATTTCCTTCACCTTTCTCCAGCCTTGCATGTCTACTCTAAAGTAAGCCCCAGTATACTCATTGGGGCTTACACCTGTGTAAGGGGGAGGGTCTGCTGCACCAGGGATTGGGCTTGGCCACTTGTTGGGAAATGCTGTGAGGTCTTTTTGCAGGTTTGCCTTCCCACCCAACTGGTCCCCTTAGGTAATGGGGGGCAAAGGGAGAAAGGAGTGCACATAAAGACCCACCAGGAAACAAGGGTAGTCACCTCTCCTCACGAGGTTGTGGTTTCTGGTTCTGGGTTTATCTCTGTCCTTGCACCCCCACTCACTGCCAGATCTCCCAGCCAGCAGACTGCCGGTATAGCTGAGCAGCTGATCTGACTCTGTGCTCAGCTCCCGAGTAGGCCCTATGCAGCTGCAGTTCTGCAGAGGCTTGCAAAGGAGTGCATTGAAACCATGGCTTCTGATAGAATGTAATCCTTCTCTCTTTGCAGGATGCTCTCTTTGCAGGATGCTGTCCAAGCAGCTTCTCACTGCTGGCTCTCGCTCACCCTCTCCCTCCCTCTCATTGCAGGCTGCCATTCCACTGGGAAGGAGACATAGAGTGCAATCCTAACTATTCCTACTCAGAAGTAAGCCGCATTGTGTTCAATGGGGCTTACTCCCAGGAAAGTGCATTTAGGATTTCAGCCACTAGATCCCTGCTAAGGAGCCTTGGGAAACATGTCCCTACAGACATATGTTTGCACAAGCACTAACCTAGAACAGAAACCCCACATCCCAATCACACGAGTTGAACAAGCACAATTCATCCCTAATAAGGTTTGAGCCATTGGATCACTTCCCCCCTCCACAGCCAAAATAATTAATGATGACGAACATTCGTCAACGTAACTGTCATCAGATACATCACAGGTGAAGTCCTTACATGATGACGAATTAACAATTACGTCCATCAATGCAGTTGATGAATTAACAATTACATACGTCGTAACTGTCATCAGATACTTGTTAACATTAATGATGTGAACATGTGTAGTAGTAGTTATTTTAAGGACTTCACAATGAACACATGCATATGATTGCTGTCATCACTGGCTGCCCTGGGGAAGCTAGTTAGAGCTCCAGGGATGACCTGAGGATGGGTGAGTGGGGGCAGTGCCTACCTGGTTTGGGGGTGGGGGTGGGACAGGGGTAGGGGTAGGGGTAGGGGTGGGGGTGGGACAGGGGTGCCCATCCTCAGTGTAGACCCCCAGTGGCATCCAGACCTGGTCCTCTGTTTCTGGAGAGGGGGCTGCCTGTAGCTTCCTTACCATTGGATAGTCCACAACAAGAGGCCACATGGAAGCAGTGAGACCACCTGTGAGCAATGCAGAGATGAGGGAATTCAGGCAGGTGCCAGTGCTGTGTTCAAACTGCCTACAGTCTGAAGATACTGAAAGGTCCAGGCACTGTTTAAAGGTGCAGGCACTGTGTCATCCCTTCCATGTGCTCAATCTGAATGTGGTTGATTCTGGGGTCCCACAGCATCCTCACTGGAGACTGTTCTGTATCTGGAAGCTCCCCTACCCTGTGGCCCTCTGAATGAGCAGGAGCAACTGCAAACATATGAACAAGTACACATGTGAACTGACCCCCCTTTTGTGTCTGCATCTTCCTGGGAGCATCATTGCCATGGGAGGGGGAGGCCATCTGGGGTCACTGGGGTGGGCTGAGAGAGGGTTCTTGGGGCCTGATGCCACCCCTTAGGCTTGTGAAGTGAGAGGTTTTGGGTGGGCAGTGGCCCCACAAGTGATCAGACACCCTTGCCCTGTTGTGGGAGCCCCAGGTCCCCTGTGCCAGAGGATATGCTTTTGCTGCTGTCCCCTCTTCCAGGATTCCCTTCCCACAGATGTCCCTGGCAGCCCCCTTGCCTCCCCTTGCCCCCTGCTCTGCCAGCTGCTTGGGGGACCCTTGCCCCTCCCCTGCCTGAGCCAGCAAGGGGGTCTCTTTCCTGGGCCTTCTGCCCTCTGGATGGGGTCTTCCCTCTCCTCCCAGCCCACCTGAGTGTGGACCCTGCGTCTGGTGTGCTGTACCTTTAATGCTGATGTTTCCTCCGGACTGTTGCCAAAGATCACAGGACACTCATGTTTATCTGTTGATGTTGTTTTTATTGACAAAAAACACACACACATATGTATCCCTCTGTGCATCTTGCCCCTGCTGATGCCTGGGCTTTTCCTGGGGCACCTGGCCTGTTTGGGGGTGCAGGGGGGGCAGCTTGTTTCCCATTTCTATCCCTGACAGCCCTGTCCTGTCCACCATGCTGGGGAGGCACTCTGACAGCTTGACAGCTACTCCACCCCCCCCCCAATTTTGCCACCTGGTTCCCCAAGTGATGGGGGGGGCGGCAGTTTGGACAGCTGCTAGTGATTCTGAGTGATGTGGAAGAATATCAACGCATGTGTAACTGCAGGCCATGTAGCACTTACAAGCTGCCTTCTGAGGATGCCCAATGGAGTAACTTATGTGGATCACTGCACCAGAGCAGTTATGGGCAGACGTAAGTTACGGGCACACCTAAGTTCTCTGCCTCACACGTAACTCTGTGTTTAGGATATAGCATAGTTAGGGCACAGCAGTTAGGGCAGAGCAAGCAAAAGTTGCTCTGGATTGCGCTCATCGGCTGCAATCCTAAAGACACTTTCTTGAGAGTAAGACCCATTTAACACAGTGGGGCTTACTTCTGGGTAGACATGGTTAGGAGGCTGCAATCCAAGACACCTTCAAAGTGTCTCCCCACTTTCTCCTTCTCTTCATCCTGAGCCTCTCTCTCCCCTGCTCCCTTCTGGATAGCCCTGAGCTGCTTCCCTCTTCTCCACTGCTGTTCTCTCTCTCTGCCCAGCAGATGCCCGGCCACAGGAGGAACAGCATGGAAGTGTTGCTTTCGCTATGAGCAGGCATGCTAGGCAGCCCTGGCGCTTATTAAAAGGGCAGCCGGCCAGCGCGTCTGCCCCAACTGCCAACGAGTGTGTTTGTTACATGAAGCACAGTTTGTTACGTGAAGCAGAATCCTAGAGAAATGTTTGTTTGTTACGTGAAACATACTTTACGTGAGGCATTTGTTACGTGAGGCACTACTGTATCCCACTAGCCTTCATCTATTCACCAGGATGAAATGTGTGAGAATGCTTCATCCCTTTTATAAATGACCTCCTCAATCTTATTTTGCCAGAATCTGCATCACCTTACATCTGTGATCATAATGCAATCACTGCATCAATTGAAAAGCTACAGATAAAGAATTGAGCTAGAAAATTTCATTTTCATTTCATCTCAAAGAGAATAAAGTAATAGCTAACATTCACATTTCGTTATACACTGCTAGGAAAATATGAAAAATGTAGTTCAGTGTTAAGAGGGGGGAAAATGTCATAATTAGGAATTCTCAGCATCTATATGAACTACGCAGTATATCAGTTAGAGTTTCTGAGAAGCCAAGCCTGACCAATTTTCCAGTGCTGGCGCAGCTGTACCAATGGGACTTGCACACATAACATGTGTTCCTTTACCTTGGAACTGCACTGAGTATGCAACGATGCATGAAATCTGGACAGGACTGGCCTTAAGTCAAGCAAATTTAAATTTGTAGTACAGATAATGCAATGCAGTTGTTCAGAGGTTCCTCAACTGGAAGGACATGAATTGATTTTTCTCTTTATGGGAAGTGTGAGGAGGAGCTCTGGACAGCTCCCCAGAGGAGGCCGGGACCTGTCAGGATTCTACAGGTGGTACAAGTGCCAGAAAAAAATCCCGTATTGCAGGGGCTGGCCTGGGAATGACTGGAAGAGTGCAACATGACGTATCCCTGGAACTTAGTGGTGCATCCCTGGATTGACATGTGAAAAGGGGTGCTACGAATGTCAGGTTGTCAGAGGCTGGTGGAGCCTCGACTGGAGGAATTTTTGAATTGGATGGAGTAGGCACACCCCGGAAGAGGGGGAGACTCAAGGGGGTAATAAAAAGGGAGAAGAAACAGCGGGAAGACATTTGGACTGGGGAGGGAGGAACCAGCTGGGCTGAAGCAACTGTGCTTCCCAGCATGACAAGGTTGTATAAGTGTTAATGGTTACCATGTTATAAGTTGAGTAAAGTTCCTATTGCTAGCTACAGTGTGCAAGCAGAATTCTTGCAGCAAACATGAGGTAGGTGAGGAGGATGCAGCTGAAGGAAGCTGGGAAGGAAGAGACTCCCTGGATACCACCACAGGGAGTATCACCTATCGCTATTTAAAAATAAGATGCCATAGTTGCTCATTACCCTACAAAGAGCTCATCTCCTGCCAGTGGTGTCACTTTGGTTCACTTCACCTCTATGCAATGGGTGGGGCAAAAACCTGCATGGCGGACATGGCTTTGTGCCACTGCCTTGCCTCCACTTGTTTTTTTTTTGGCCACGTTTTGATATTTCAAAGTGGTTTGTTTCATTGCATTCTGCTGTAAATTACACATCCTTTTATTTATTTGTTTATTTATTTGATTTGTACTCCGCCTCACAACATGAAGGGCACCCAAGGCGGCTGGGTGGTATATTTATTTTTATTTTAAAAATTTATATCCTGCCTTTCTCGGGCAAATTAGCCCGACTCAAGGCAGCTGACATAAAACATAATTTAAAACATAAATAGAACAATTTGATAAAAAAAACAATTAAAACATACAGCTAAAAACAACATAGATTAAAAACAATAAAACAAGAGCCCCCGAACCTCTGCCCCTAAAAAGCTTTTTTAAAATAAAAGGTTTTAAGGCTCCGCCTGAAGCTCTGTGTTGAGGGAGCTTTCCTCAGTTCTGAGGGAGTTCCAAAGCCAGGGTGCCACTACCGAGAAGGCCCTATCTCTGACCGCCACACCTCTCACATCTCTTAGTGGCGGCACAGTCAGTAGGGCCCCCTCAGATGACCTTAGATGACGGGTTGGCTTGTACAGAAGAAGGCGGTCCCTCAGGTACCCTGGACCCATGCCTTTTAGGGCTTTAAAGGTCAGGACCAGCACTTTGAATTCAGCCCAGAAACGAATGGGCAGCCAGTGCAGTCGCCGAAGCAGAGGCCCGACAGAGTCGAACCAACGAGCCCCAGCAACCATACGGGCCACAGCATTCTGAACTAACTGAAGCTTCCGGACCATCTTCAGAGGCAGCCCCACATAGAGTGTGTTACAATAATATGATGGTATTATTTCTAAAAATCATTATTTTAGCCATTTTGGTGACTAGTGGTGTCACCCCACCAAGGGTGTTTGTCACCATCCTATCACTTTATCCCCCCTCCTATGCTGTGACAAGTTATTCTTCGATAATGGAACAATTGCTATTTTACCCAGAAAAAAGTCCACAACTGCCCCCTACCATAGGGTCACATTTTGGCACTGCCACATCAGTGTTTGTGTGTGTATGGGGGAGGGCTGATGGGTTGGATTAGGCGATTATTAATTATCCTTTCCTGCAGTGTTTAATTTATGAATAGTTGTGTGAAACATCTAAAGCCTCTCTGTTTAACAAGAGAAACATGTAAACCCTCTCAGGTTAACAAGAATACTGAATGCATTCATAGCCCCCATCACTTTTACTTGCTTCCTATTTTGTCTTTCAGTTTGTGCAGATATGATGCAGATGCTTTTTGGCATAAGTTAGTAACTGTTATTCTTTCCTTCATTTCACTCATATGTTTTTGTGGCACTCATCCAAGGCTTTGGAAATATTAAACCTGCTGAGCAGGTAATAGTAGTTTCATTATAGAGGTCTTTGCAAGAACTTGCATTTGTGGTATTTAAAACAACAATATTAACTCATCAGGCAAAATTTTGCTACACTGTCAATACCCCAACGTCTACCACACATAAGTCAATAGGGAGAACAGATCACCCTTATCATTAAATTATTTTTTAAATTCAATGGACATCAGCTCATTATTATTCCAATCAGATTGGCTAAGAGCTGTAGAGCGCAATCCAGAGCAAAGTCTGCTTGCTCTGACCTAACTATGCTATATCCTAAACGCAAAGTTATGTGTGAGGCAGAGAACTTAGGTGTGCCCATAACTTAGGTCTGCCCGTAACTGCTCCAGTGCAGTGATCCACATAAGTTACTCCATCGGGCATGCTCAGAAGGCAGCCTGTAAGTGCTACATGGCCTGCAGTTACACACGAGTTGACCTGCTTCCACATCACTCAGAATCACTAGCAGCTGTCCAAAGTGCTGCTCTCCTGATCACATGGGGAACCAGCAGGCAAGATGGGGGGAAAGTAGCTGTCAAGCTGTCAGAGTGCCTCCCCAGCATGGTGGACAGGACAGGGCTGTCAGGGGTAGAAATGGGAAACAAGCTGCCCCCCTGCACCCCCAAACAGGCCAGGTGCCCCAGGAAAAGCCCAGGCATCAGCAAGGGCAAGCTGCACAGAGGGATACATATGTGTGAGTACTGTCAATAAAAACAACATCAACAGGTAAACATGAGTGTCCTGTGGTCTTTGGCAACAGTCCGGAGGAAACATCAGCATTAAAGGTACAGCATGCCAGATGCAGGGTCCACACTCAGGTGGGCTGGGAGGAGAGGGAAGACCCCATCCAGAAGGCAGAAGGCCCAGGAAACAGACCCCCTTGCTGGCTCAGGCAGGGGAGGGGCAAGGGTCCCCCAAGCAGCTGGCAGAGCAGGCGGCAAGGGGAGGCAAGGTGGCTGCCAGGGGCATCTGTGGGGAGGGAATCCTGGAAGAGGGGACAGGAGCCCACCTGGGTCTGCCAGGGAGCAAAAGCACATCCTGGGGCACAGGGGACCTGGGGCTCCCACAACAGGGCAAGGGTGTCTGATCACTTGTGGGGCCACTGCCCACCCAAAACCTCTCACTTCACAAGCCTAAGGGGTGACATCAGGCCCCAGGAACCCTCTCTCAGCCCACCCCAGTGACCCCAGATGGCCTCCCCCTCCCATGGCAATGATGCTCCCAGGAAGATGCAGACACAAAAGGGGGGTCAGTTCACATGTGTACTTGTGCATATGTTTGCAGTTGCTCCTGCTCATTCAGAGGGCCACAGGGTAGGGGGGCTTCCAGATACAGAACAGTCTCCAGTGAGGATGCAGTGGGACCCCAGAATCAACCACATTCAGATTGAGCACATGGAAGGGATGACACAGTGCCTGCACCTTTAAACAGTGCCTGGACCTTTCAGTATCTTCAGACTGTAGGCAGTTTGAACACAGCACTGGCATCTGCCTGAATTCCCTCATCTCTGCAATGCTCACAGGTGGTCTCACTACTTCCATGTGGCCTCTTGTTGTGGACTATCCAATGCTAAGGAAGCTACAGGCAGCCCCCTCTCCAGAAACAGAGGACCAGGTCTGGATGCCATTGGGGGTCTACACTGAGGATGGGCACCCCTGTCTATCCCCCCCCCAACCAGGTAGGCACTGTCCCACTCACCCATCCTCAGGTAATCCCTGGAGCAATCATATGCAGATGTTCATTGTGAAGTCCTTAAAATAACTACTACTACACATGTTCACATCATTAATGTTAACAGTATCTGACGACAGCAACATTGACGCATTGAACTGTAAGTCAGCAACATTGACAAATTGAATTGTAAATTTGTCATCAGGCAAGGACTTCACCTGTGATGTATCATACCATCGACTATGTAGTTGTTAATTTGTCATCATTAATAACATCAGCTGTGGAGGGGGGAAGTGATTCTGTGGCTCAAACTTTATTAGGCATGAAGGGTGCTTGTTTAACTCATGTGATTGGGACAGTGGGGTTTGTGTTCTAGGTAAGTGTGCAAACATGTCTGAAGGGAGATTCTTCCCAGGGCTCCTTGCAGGGATCCAGTGGCTTGCACTCCTGAATAAACTTTCCTGGGAGTAAGCCCCATTGAACACAATGGGGCTTACATCTGAGTAGGCATATTTAGGATTGCATTGTGTCTCCTTCCCAGTGGAATGGCAGCCAAAGACAGAAGCATCACAGGCAAAGCTTTCATTGGTATTGGCTGAGCATGGAATCAGATCAGCTGCTATGCCCCTTGGCTTGCCGTTTGCTGGCAGGGATGAGTGGAATCAGCACCTGCTGGCTGTGTGATCTGGCAGTCAGTCAGAGGGGCTGCAAGGACAGAGACCACACACACTTTTGAGGGGTGAGTGCCCTTGTTTCCTGGTGGGTCTGTGTGTGCATCCCTTCCCCCTTTCACTCTACAGCCCCCCCTTACCTTGGGGGACCAGTTGGGTTGGAAGGCAAACCTACAGAGGACCTCACAGCATTTCCCAACAAGTGAGCAAGCCCATTTCCTGGTGAAGCAAGCCCCCCCCTTACACAGGTGTAAGCCCCACTGAGTATACTAGGGCTTACTTTAGAGTAGACATGCAAGACTGGAGGAAGATGAAGGAAATTTAAACAAAAGAGGTGCTTCCAACACCCCCCATGCAGCCCTCCTTACCTGGTTGGAGTAACTCTGGGGAAGAGAGAAACAACAACTTGCAGAGACATAAATATGGTATTGGAAATCATCATTGCAAGATTGCCTGTATAGGTGTTTTTGAGTTTTTGAATGCAAACATTGCTCAACACCCCCACTTATCTGATTGGGGTACCTGTGGAGAGGAAGAAAGAGAGAGCAACAAACATACAAAAAAATTGCAAAGTCTACACTCTAATCATATATCACAGATATTATATCACATCTATATCATATCATTATATCATCATATATGGACCTTATATTTTCATGTGTTTGTGGGGAGAACGCTCCCCAAGAGCAAAGTGCCCATTGAGAGAGAGCAGAGTGACGTGGTCCGTGGCCAAGCACTCTGCTTCTCTGAAAGGGAATTGTGGGTCCAGGGGTGGGCCTTTTTATGGGAGGGTAGCTGTGAGGGGATTGGTCGGCCACTGGGGTGACCCAGGTACTCCATATCCTCAAGTAGGAAAGTACTGCCCGTAAGATTTGGTGCGAAAATTTTTCAAAGTCCCCACTTTTCCCAGCCCCTACTTCTCCTTAACATGGAGACCTATGGGTCTCCTCATTACTAAATTACCTCTTGAGGTAGTATAACTCAGGAGGCATTTACGTGTGCCCACAAGCCTCTGAAAATGTTCAGGATACAACATAGTTATGTGGAAGGGGGAGGAACCTAAGACACGCCCCCAACACGCCCCCTGAAAAAATAAAAAAAATTCCTCCGTCGACGGAGGGTTTTCATTGCTCCACCGACGATGAAGTAATTGTGCCAACGGAAACGTCATTGCGTCGCCGGAGAGATGCGCCAGCGTAATTGCGCCAACGCTATCGGCGTTTCCGTTGACGGAAACGCCGTTCCATCGGCACAAGAGCCCTTGCGCTGACGGATTAGTTGCTATGGATTGGGCTGGTAGTGTTTTAATTGATTCATCAGTTCAGACAAAGCATGTAATACCTTATTTACTTTAATATAATGTGCCATCGAATCTAATGTGCACCTGTCATGACTTCGGCTATTTCTTGGGAGCGGGGAGGGGGTTCCACAGGGAGGTCTCTCTGGGGTCCGTGGCTCAGACATACCTTCGGTTGGAGTAATGAGACTCTGGAGGCAGCAGTTCTTTAAAAGATAGGTTGCCTTTACTTTCTTTCACAGGTCTTCGGTTGCATGAACATCACACAGGTAAGTACAGAAAAGAACTCAGAACTTTACCAGAAGCTGGGACTCTGTGAGAGGCTAGGCCAGCTTTTCCCCTCACCACATGGTGAAGTAGAGGCCTGTGTGTAAGAGGCAGGGCACTGAGGCCTCTTCCTCCTCTCAGCACCTCTGTCCCAGTTCCCCCTTTTTCCCGCCCAAACACAGCTTATATAGGGCTCCCCCTTGCTCCACCCTGGATGGACTCTCCCACTGAGGAGCCATGGGGGTCTCCTCCAGCATCAACCATCTCAAGAAGGGAGATTTCTTCCTCCTCCTGACAGCTCCCCATACTTATAATAAAAATACTGTATTTACTCAGTTCTAATTAACATTGAATCTAATGCACACCCTGATTTTGGAGACTGAATTTGGCTGGAAAAGGTGAGCTATATTTGAGAAAATACAGTACTCCTCTGATCAATTAAAAGTAACTTTAAATATATATTTTATAAATATTTTTTTCTTAATAAGTGTACTTATTAAATGATTAGTTTAGCTGGAATTGTTATCAACAATTGTTATCAACAATTCCAGGGTTGTCAATATCTCAGGAGGGAATGCCTTCTGAGATGATGTCCTGCAATGGCACATTTGTATATCTCAACAGTTTTTTCATATGCAGGTTTCTGTGCATGTACAATCTGTTTCATGCCCTCCTTGTGAGCATAATAAATACATTTAAGGTGCAACACCAACCTAGGCTGGCACAACGCATCAGTCTTCATGTTCCCGTGGTGATGCAGAGAGGCAAGCACATGTCTGTGCACTGGCCTAACTCTCCTCCAAGAGTGGCGCAGAAGTGTCTTACAGTACTTTTGTGACACCCTCATGTCAGCACAGGACTTATGCCAGGGCTTACGCTGGCCTAACTGGAGCTTTAACTGGCCACAGCTTTTATTAAATAAAGCTATTCTAATGAAGTTTGTTTCCTTGAATTCTGTATTAAATTACCTTTCCAATACTATATAACAGGCATGCCCAACTTGGAACAGGTTGTGATCTACTTTTTCCGGCCAAAAGTGCCAGTAATCAATGAAATTTTAACCCAATAAAGTTGGAGGATGCCCCCCATTTTTAATGAACCTTCTGTCGTTTACTTGGATGTGATCCAGTAAGACCAAGATCCAATAAGAACTGTGAGGGGAAATGGAAAATACATTTTTTTCTTAAAGTTTTATTGAGTTCTAACTCTCTTTAACTATCTTAATAACTTTATTTTACTTTTATTGCATAATTTGTGTTAAATTTAGGTCGAGTATCGATCCAGGCTGATCTTGCACAATCTTTAATATTTCACCCTTGCTCATTAGTGAGAAGTCTGAACCTGCATTTCATCCACCAGCTTTTTGAAGTTGGGTGAATATTGCATGAGGGCCAATATCAGGGAATCCAGGAGATGTTCATCTGTCATGTTGGAACGTTGAGTACTCTGTCATTTTCAGATGGGAAAATGCAGATTCACATAAATAAGTTGAACTGAAACAGGAGTGTATAGCTTCACTGCATCTTCTGAAGTTGGGAAATTTGTCTCTAGGCACTAGCTTCCAAAATGATTCTTGCTCTGCATGGGTCTTGAGAAAAATGTCGTTTTTAAGGGTTAATATTTTGTTTTCAAGAGATGGCTTGTTCAATGAGTAATTTTTACTGATAGCAGCTGCAGTTTCTTTAATGTCCATGTCTACTTTGAATGGGTATGACAAGTACTCCACAACTGTTCCAATTGGTTGAAAGTCACAGAAATTATTTTTAAATTCCTGGATAACAAAACAGATTTGTCACATACTTCTCGTTTGAAAAACAGAATTTGAATATTGTCCCAGATGGTCCCACATATTACGAAAATGAACAGAAGTGTTGTTTGCAAGGTCAGTCATCATTAGCCCAAATTTGCTCTTGTAGGATGAAACTGTAATCATCATCTCGCCAATGCACTTGTTTTTACCTTGTAGTTCAAGGTTCATATCACAGTTCGCCTGTAAAGTCAGCAAGAAATGCCAGATCATAACCACTCTGCATTTTCCAACTCTGCTTGGTTATCTCCCCTCTCCTTCAAAAAACTTATTTCGTTCAATAAATAATGAAATCTTTCCAGAAATTTGTGCCTACTTAGCCACCTTACATCTGTGTGCAAAATTATTTCCACTGCACCTTCATCAAGAGTAAGATTGAAAAGCTGTCTTTGAAGTGATCTTCCATGAACTGAATTTACAATTTCGAAAGTGATGTCCATGACAGTCTTTGTATTGAGTCTCTTGCTTGCCAAAACTTGATAGTGAATGATGCAGTGGTAAGAAAGGAAATCTAGGAAGTTGTCAAGTTATCTACAGAGGGCTATGAAACCATTAACCACACCTGTCATTGCTCTTGCTCCATCAGTAATGATGGAAACATGTACAGTGGTACCTTACATAACGAGTACCTTGAATAGCAAGTGTTCCACATAACAAGTAAAAATTTCTGTGGGCTTCTGTCTCTCTTAACAAGCATGATTTGCATAACTATTGCCCATTGGCTGGACTCCCCCTCCTCCTCCCTGCATTGGCTGCGCTGAGTCACTAAGACGGAACTTTCTCCCCACTGCCTGCAGTACCAGGGAACAGGCCAGCAGAGGGAGCAGAGGAGCCTCTTCAGTCGGAGGAACAAAAATGGCTCCTCTGCTCCTGTAGCCAGCAGACATGGTCAGCCCAACCTCTGCAGCCTTCATAAGGTCAGGAAGTAAAACTCCTCCTGCACCCCTTCTGCAACCCCCCTCAAACAGATCCCTTCCCCCCAGGAAGCCCCCCTGCCTGGACCCCACTACAACCACCCTCCTCCCCCCACCCCCTACCAACTTCCCTGCCTGCACTTTTCCATTCCTGTGAGTAAGCCCCAGTGGATTCAATGGGGCTTGATTCTGAGTAGACAGCATAGAATCTGGCCCCTCTGCTGTTGCAGACTGCCTATCAGGTTTGCATACTTAGATGTCACACACAGAGAGCAGTTCCTTATTAAAGATACTCCAAAAGATATCAGTGACTCTTTTAGTGAAAATTAGTCATCCTTGGCCATAAAGGTTTTTTTTTACTGTACAGTGTTTTATTACAGTAATTGTGGTCTGTATTGTATTATAGTGTTTTGAAGTCAATTCCTGTGTTTTGTCATCATTTTTACATACAGTTAATATTTTTATATGAATATTTTTGGGGTTGTGGAACCAATCGTTTGAGTTTCCATTGTTTCCAATGGGAGGGGTCTAACAGCAGAGGGGCAAGATTCTATGCTGTCTACTCAGAATCAAGCCCCATTAAATCCACTGGGGCTTACTCACAGGAAAGTGTGTAGGATGCAGCCTGACTCCCAATTTGCATGAAGAGCAATGGCAGAGGGTCCAAATCCTATGCTGTCTACTCAGAATCAAGCCCCTTTGCCGGCACTTCGGTGGCGGAGGAGGAGGCAGGTCGCCGGAATGGACTCTGACTCCCCTTCTCTGCTGCTGCTGCTGCTGCTGCTGGTGCCCCTGTTCTTCCTATCTGCCTGGGCTGCAGCAGGGGATGCGGATCAGGCTGTCCTGGGAGGAGGCAATGGGGGAGACTCTGAGAGCACAATTCCAAGCATGTCTACTCAGAAGTAAGCCCCACTGTGTTAGATGGGTCCTACTCCTGGGAAAGTGTGTTTAGGATTGGAGCCTAAATGATACCAGGTGATCCCCATGACACCAGTGACTCTTTAATTGAAAATTTGTCATCCTTTTATTTTCTCTTTTACCCTTAGATGCCCATCCGGATCCAGAGTCCGGAAATGCAAATTTATGCAAATTGGGCTATTTTTAGATGGGCATCTAAGGGTTTATTATACATACTGTAAATAACAGTGTTTTATTACAGTTAGTTGTGTTATATTACAGTGTTTTGAATTCAATTCCAGTGTTTTGTCATCATTTTTACATTGTTAATATTTTTCTATGAATATTTTTTGGGTTGTGGAACAATCGTTTGAGTTTCCATTATTTCCTATGGGAAAATCCGCTTCATGTAAAGAATGTTTCACATAAAGAACATGCCTCCGGAACGAATTAAATTTATTATGTGAGGCACCACCGTACTCTGTTTTTAACCATTTTGGCAAGTGTCAAGAGAGCTTGTTGCCCCCTTAAAGACTGTTGACCAGTGAACTGTTACCCTGCTGCACATCCTTAGCTATGCCACTCTCTTTCAGGACTGCTCTTTTATGTTGGGGAAGGAGACAAATGTGGAAGAAGGAAACAAGAAACAAGAATATCCATAACTTTAAACATTGAATAGAAGAGGAAGTTTTGGCTGTTGCAACTCAACAGTCAGGATTTAAAATGCTATGCCTGCCAAAATTCTATCTTCTATAGTTAAAGGTATAGGTTCTATGTTCCACTTAACCCCATCAGAAGAACAGTATGGCTTCAATTCTATACACACCTATCTAAGAGTAAAGCCAATTTATCTCTATGGGACTTATTCCTGAGCAGGCATGCCTAGAATTATCCTGTTAACTTGAGCTGCAATCCTATACATACCTACCTAGAGGTTGGTCCCATGAAACACGGATAGGCTTTTTCTGTTAAAAGGCAATGTTGCAAGCCCTGACAGCAACAATCTGAAAAAAGCAAGAAGACAGAAAAAGTAAAACTGTCCCCCACAAAATGGGGGATCACATTTGTAGCAGCCATAAGGAGAGATGTGCCATTCCATAGTTCTGCTCAAATGAATCAAACTTACTTTCCCACCAGAAACCACTCAGCTAATATGTTTAAATTTCATTTATATCTCTTGAAAAAGATGCAGCTGTAAATCAAATGCTGGCAGTTAGCAAATAGGAAGAAATCAATGAAAAACAGATACAGAAATGTCTGTAATAAGGCGATGCATTCAGAGGGCAGTGTGTGCCTCCTTAAATCTTGCTGGATATTAAATTCCACTCTTGGATGCCACCTGAACACCACTCAACTTCAGAGAGCACCGCCAATGCATATGCAAAAGCACAACTTGAGCCAGCATTTTTTTGGATTGGTGAGGGCTTATGAAGTTAATATATGACTTCAGCATTCCAAGAAAAAAAGACCTCTACAACAGACAAACCCTGTGCTGGATCCTGGTGAGAACTATCCCCTGCTGCAGTTCTGGGGCATGTTGTAACACTCCGCCTGCTGGTACTCCCCTGAAGCAGGACATGCAACTACTGAATAATGGAGACATTGACTGCACTGACTGACAGAGCTCCAGTGGCTCACAGAAAAGAACAATGATTGCAACATAGTGGCAACCCCCGCTAGGATTAAATTTTCCTTCTCATCTGCTGGATCAGAAAGATGCCAACATTTGCGAACACTTTATTACTACGGCTACCAGAGGCAAATACAAAAAAATGCAAGTAGTGCCAAAGCAAGTAGTGCATATTCCAAAAAGAATACCAAATGCTCAGATACCAGGGGCCTTTGGAAAGACCACAACCAGAAGCAGGATTTTACATATTCTGATCCCAAGGACATTTGGGTCAAAAGCACCAAGTCAATGGACCATCACCAATCGTGAATCACTATCAGTCATGCATAGGCAGCTGAGCACAGAAATTGCACATTGTTCTGTGGATTATTTGCAGGAGTGATCAGTCAGTAGCTATCAATCATGCAGGGCTCCGTCAGTCTTGAAAGACTATGGTATCGTGCTTGGCGCTGCATACGCTGCATGCGAAGCACGAAAGCCTGGGTTGGATTGTTATGGAGGATAGGCTGTTACCCAAGCAGCAAATCCCCCCTCTCCACACCACTGAATTAGTCCAATGGAAAGGCAGAGCCAATATGATTGGATCCAGCTGGCACTGCAGAGCTGGGCTAAGGACAAGAGCTCACCCTGTCTTGTGGGGCCGACCCGTGTCTCAAACCCTGGCCTGCTGGTTAACAGGCACAGTGTTTTAACCGCTTGCGCCACCCAATCATGATAGTTGTGAGAAACCCTCTCCAGTGGCAGTATATCGCTAAATACAGTATAATTGTAAGCTACACCCTTGAGAACTCTGAAAGACACAGTAAAAATCACATTAAGAAGTAGTCAAATAATTTGTTGACTCTTCTTTTTAAATCATTCCTGACTCCAGAGACAACTTCACTGTCACAACCCCATAATTTCTTAACCTAACCCCACCAACGTAGGGCCCACAAAGTGAGATGACTCTTTTCCATGTTCCATTTTACAGAGACCTTACAGACACCAAATTAATTTTAAAAACATACATTGAATCCAAATCAATAATGGTTTTATTTGTTCCCATAACCTTCTTAAACAGTGGTACATTTTGCAGGTGCTTGAGCAAGGCCATTCATACATTAATGGCTCAGACTGATGGCCCAACAGAAGGGCACGGTCACTGCCCTATTACTCACAAAAAATGCCCAATCATCAAAATACAATGGACATATGAATGTGGAAGGAAGGCACATACATACATACATACATACATACATACATACATACATACATACATACATACATACATAAGAAATTATGATGGGCCTCTGATGCAGCCTCTGCATGAGACTCTGTTTAATGTATAGGAAGGATATATGAAAGGAAATATAACCTTGCAGGATTCATACCAGTGTGAGTGAAAAACCGCTGTTGAGTGAAAAACAAACTTTACCCTGTCTGCAACAGTGTGCAAAAAAGCATTTATTTCCTAGCTGTATTCAGGTTCATGGGGAAATGGTAAAGGCTGCATTTGGGAATCCCACTGGATTGAGGCAAACATTGCTCCCTGCACTGGTGACCCCAGGCCCTAAGCCTCCTGCTATATGCATAGCCCTGCCCTTCATTTGCATAAACTTGTCATGAGTTATGTGTTGTTGTTTTTTTAAATCCAGCAGAGTGATAGAATGTTGGAAACTGGATTTGATAGACAGGTAGATAGATTATTATGGTGTTCTTTATTCTGAAATGTAAGTCAAGTACTGCATTTTTCATGGGTTCCTTTACAAGGACAACTTGTAACATGCCATCACCTTAAGAATGTGATTACTGATTAAAATAGGGATTGTTAAGTAATACTGTCATGCCCAAGAGACACTGATGTTTTAATCACATTACTGAACAGTGTGTTTGTTTACCTGAAACAATCAGAATTCAGTTTTGCAAAGCTCTTTGTCTTTGGGTTCTCACCCTATATGCTCATAAAGCACCTAAGGATTTTTTTCCCTCCTCCTCCTCTGCTACGATTGTGCACAAACTACATTACAGTTGGCACAGCACCATGAAACATGCTGGCAGTCAAACAAATAGCTCTACACGAGACCAAACATAATTGTCGGTTACTGAAAAATGCTTCCTGTACATGACTGGAATTCCCCTTGCTTGCTGAAAGGTTTCTAAGCTGGACAAAGTTCACAGTCAGAAATACTTTACATGCACCTTCACATGCTGCCCTGCAGGACTTACCCACTTTACATTTCTAAGCCAAACACAATCATCCAGACACTTACCCACCATATAGAATTGCCCAGAATAACTTAAACTGGAACTCAGTTAAACCAGGGCCAAAGACCACTGAACCCATACACAGAACAAATATAGTAGGCTGAAGATGACCTAAGGGCAAGGACAGTGGCATTCTAGTTCTTGCCAGCACTGAGTTGCAACATGCTAGTCCATAATGAGTACATGGCTACAAGATTGAGATAGCTGGCTAATAGTAATGGTTGAGCAGTCTAACGAAATTCTGAACCTCTGTTCTTTGGCACAATGAACACAATGCGTGATGGTATAGTTTTATTGGGAAAGTGGGGTTACACAGAATGGGTCATGATAAAGGGACGCAAAGATGCAGGAAAACTAGAATGAAATTTAGCAGAATTTAACATAACAAAGGGCTTACTTCCCTCTCTCTCTGGACAACATGCTGTCCAGGGCAGCGGCATCACCTGGTGAAGGAGGCCTGTGCGTCACCCTCAGGCAGCGGACGAGACAACAATCTGAATGGTGGGCATGGTTATGTGCCATTGCCCTGCCTCCACTGATTTTTAGCCACACATTTTAATAAAAGATATTTCAAAGTGGTTCTTTTACCTGGATTCTAACATATGCAGACATTTTCCTCCACAGTCCATGAAGAAAAAACTGTGGAGGAAACAGACCATGGAGGAAAATGTCTGCAGGAGACCTGTCTTCTAATGAAAATGTGTATTGATAGGCACAAGGTGTCACTCTACTGCTCATGAAAGCACAAATTCTTGTGATGAAGTATTAAACACTGCTGATGGGTAGGCAGACCACAGTGCAACAAGTGCTAAGAGCCATCCTCCTCAATCTCCATACACCTTTCTGAACAAGAATCAATCTAATACAAAAGCTGAAGGAATCAAAGTTATAGGTAAGTCACATTATTTCTAACTAGGGGTGGGCTGTATGTCAAGCTTGGAATTCATCTGGCTTATAGATACCATGAAAAGCCTTTAACAAGCCATGCTGGACCTCCCTAGTGCTCCCTTGTGGCCCAGGGCTACAACAGTTCTGAAATGGCAGCCTCTGTATCAAATGGGGTAGGGAAGCAACACCAGGTCTCCTTGGCATGCTGTAAAGCAAGGGTCTCCAAACCCTGGCCCAGGGGCCAGATGCGTTCCTCAGCGAGCCTCAATCTGGCCCCCCAAAACCTCTCTATCTGGCTCTTGGGCAAGCCTTGTAATCCACTCCAATACATTCTTATATGTAAATGTACGTAAATATATTCAAATTTGAAATGTAAATTAGTTTTCCAGCGCCCAACACTGTGTCAGAGAGATGATGTGACCCTCTTGCCAAAAACTGGAGACTCCTGCTGTAAAGGAACAAACATTCTTTAACCACATGTAGTGGCTAGGTGGCCCCAGAGAGTCTCCTCAGATCTGTGCTTTCTATTGAGAGAGGTTCCCCAACCCAGAGAAGCATTAGGATATGGCAGAGCCTGCCACCATCTCCACCACCTCCCAGGCTCACTTCTTCACACTCTCCATCCTAAACCCAGGTTGCAGGTGTAAATGATGCTATTTAATCGTATTTTATAGGCAAAGAAATCTTTTGGAGGAGGGGGTAGATTAATTGTAGAAACTTGTGCTGTTAGCATGCCTTTTGATAGTTCTGGCCTTCCCACGTGCACTACAGTGGCATGCTATTCAGTGTGTGGTTATCACCAGCAGAACTCAGAAGACTTGATGTCTACAAAACACTAGAATTGGGTTGGAAAAGAGGTACATGAATCATGTTTGGTGCAGTACCAAATGCAGGCAATTGACTATCATAGAGCTTAATTTGTAGGTCCTAACTTTACCTAATGAAGTCAGAATTTTAAAGGGGACTGATATGCCTCTATTCCCCACCCACCCCCATCCCCAGCATACTTCTACAATTGGCAACATACTTGTACAACTGGCAAATTCAGGGGCACACCTGAAAATCTGATGATAACAATGAGCAAACTGCAATATGCAAGGTGATCACTTATATTCCATTGATTGCAATCCAGAGCCCATCAAAAACCAAAATTAGCTTGAAGGTTATGTGAAAATGGGTTGTAAGAAGGTAACTTTCAGTAAAAGCAAGTCCTTGCAAACTGTGCAGTATCTTTTACTTGATATTGTAAATATCTTTTACTTGGTATTTTACCTGATATTGTAAAAACTGTCTTTTACTTGATATTTTACTGCTGACTGCATGACATTTTATACTGTTTTTAATTGTATTTTACTATGCCTTTTAATTATGCTACCTGGGTGCCCCTCAAAGAGAAAGGCAGAGTACAAATCTAATAAATAAATAATATAATGATGTAGATTTTAAAAACTGCCCCTGCCAAACCAGAAGAGACCACAGAGCATTACTTATTTCTGGAACAAGAGCAGGCACTTGATTATCTTAGCTCTGCCTGTGAATGTTCTGACTTAACTAATGAAGTTTGGTTTGTATAGAAGCACTAAAGATGTTACAGGAGGTTCATATAAGAACCCAAAAGCAAAATTATAGAATTCTCTTTACTGGACTGGCAAATTCAGGGGTATGGCCAAGAAGTAGACCAAGCAGGGAGTCCATATGACCAGAAAAACCCGGATTTGTCTGGATTTTTAGCCTCCTGTCCGGTGTCCTACATTTTGGCTTCATTGTCCTACATTTTGAGACTTCGCGATAGTGCATAGTACCCATCATGTCACATGTCGTTGGATTTGTATTGAAGAGCAGAATCCAATACAACAATCAGTTTTGAGATATCTCCTCCCTATCAAACGTTATGGTAAAAAAAACAAAAAACGAGAACGAAAAAATACACTTTTTGGCAATTTTTTAAAGCAGGTAGGAATTATGGCCCTGGGGTTCAGGAATAATCTGGTTCCCCAGAGACCAAGCCCTATGCAAAGCTATTGTTTATTTCCCATCTATAGGAAATTCAGAGCTTTCCAGTTATGTATGATAAGGGGGGAAAACTGCTGAATCAATGGACAAAATAGGCATGATTAAATTCTGGCTCTGAATCCAGTACATGTGCACACAGACTTCAGAAAAGGCTAAATAGCACTCAGATGAGGAGAATTTCTGGTGACTCCCCTCAGTTTATTTTGCTTTTGAATACCTTCTTTGTCATGGCATTTCTAACACCTTACACAACTTTTATAGTGCACTGTCAGCATGCATCTTTGTGAATGGTGCTTACTGTTCTGGGCAGGAGCCATCACACAGCATCACAGCAGGTCACAGTCTTAGCTGCACCCAGCCTGTTCCAGCTTCTGATGCCTAGAGCTTTGTGCCCAGATTTACATGCTAGGGGGAAGGAAGGAGGTTCTTTTGTGGAGGCTCTCTAGAGGAACAATAAGTGCCATCCATGCCAGGGAAGCCTTTGGGAGAACACAGTAGTCTTCACTTTGGAAACCACTGACCTAGGAAAATTTATTTTTATATGTGGAACTCTATATCTGTATTCATCCATCCGAGGTATAAGGAAATAAAGACACATTTTGTTTCCTCTGATTTTATGCATGCTTTAGAATAGGGGTGTCCAACACGTGGCCAGGGGCCGCATGTGCCCCAGGATGACAGTGGATACGGCCCTCCTGCAAAGCTGGCCACCACCATTGGAAAAACCAGCTTTGTGGCAGCAGCCATTTTCAAATTTCGTGTGCTTCTCTGCACACTGCCCTGGGCGGCCACCACAAAGCTGGTCTGGGCTGCCAGGATCCTTCCCCTACCTGCCTCCTGGCATTCAGAGCACTTCAGGCCCCTGCAGACTTTGCAGCGCTCACCCACCTGCATCCCCCAAAGGCAGCCTCAGCTTCTATCCCAGCTGCTGCCTGCTGCCTGCTGCCCTTGAGACCTACTCAGAAGTAAGCCCTGTTAAAGTCAATGAGGCTTACTCCCAAGTTGCAGTCTGAGAGCCCAATGATGCATAGGATGGGCTGTGATCCTCTCCAAGCTTAACCTTGGAGATATGCTGCAACCCTAACCATGTCTACTCAGAAGTATCTATCTACAGTATTTATATACCGCTTTTCAACTAACAAGTTCACAAAGAGGTTTACAAAGAAAATGGAAAAATAATAATAGCTAATTAATAGCTAATGGGTCCCTGTCCCAAAAGGGCTGACAATCTAAAATGCAAAAAAAGAACACCAGCAGAAGCCACTTGAACAGACACTGCTGGGGTGTGTAGGGCCAGTTACTCTCCCCCTGCTAAATAAAAGAGGAACACCCACTTGAAAGAGTGCCTCTTGCTCGGTTAGCAGGGAGCTTAGCAGTTAGCAGTTAGCAAGTAAGGCCCATTGTACCCAGTGGGTCTTACTCCCAGAAAAGTGTGTTCAGGATTGCAGCATGTCTCCAGGGTTAAGCTTGGAGAGGATCACAGCCCATCCTATGCATCATGCCTCCTCAGAAGTAAGCCCCATTAAAGTCAGAAGTAAGCCCCACTACTCCCAAGTTGCAGTCTGAGCGCCCAATCCTATGCATGGCTACTCAGCAGAAAACCCCATGATAATCAATGAGACTTACTCCAAGGTTTAGCTTGGAGAGGATCGCTGCCCATCCTATGCATCATGCCAACTCATTAAAATAAATGAGACTTACTTCAAGGTTTAATTATCCCTCTCATTCGCGCTGTCATCGGCTGGTGACAATAAATTCTTATAAAATGTAGGACAAAATATAGGGACATACTACATTTTGTTCTACATTTTTTTAAAAAAGCTGTTAGTGTTTATGTGTGGCCCAAACCAACTTGTCTTCTTCCAATGCGGCCCAGGGAAGCTTAAAGGTTGGATACCCCTGCTTTAGAATGTGAAAAAATAACTGAAATTTCTGGTGGCCGCCCCTTCCACCAGACAGCTGGTGACATGAAAACAATCTGCCTGCACCCAGACCAACACCACAACCAAAAGAAATGGCAACTCCAATTCAGAATAGCATACCTTATCCCTAACATATGCAGAAGGAGGAGGAGGAGTCAGGTGTCCCTCCACTTCTCCAAACCTTGCACCCAAGAAGGTTACAAGGTCTTCAGCCCCAAACTGCAGCTAGGCACAAAGAGAACTGTGCACAATCACTAGATTAGGCTGTAGTGATTTTCAGAGGATGCTGATGGAGTTCTTTGACCTCACCTACTGCTCTCACACCACACTTCCATGGCCAGTTCCAGATATTAAACTGTGTTTGGCTCATTTCTCAACTCTGCATTAATAAATCTGGAATAGAGTATAATACCATAAATATGGGGAATTTCACCAAAATTTATTTATGATGTAGTTTTCACATTCTGTTATTTTTACATAATATGCTCCAATGAGATATTGGTTTAAATACTGTTAAAACAAATATTAAGAATCTATTTTTGTGGCACTATGTGTTTCCTCTTTGCCCAAAGGCACCTAAGTCAACTTCCAACATTCACAACAATCACATTCATTTAAAAAAAAAACTCCACTTGTCACCACAGAAGAGCAGTGGAGGTTGAATAGGCAGGTGTATCTAGTAAACAACTTGGGCAGCTGTCTTTGATTTCCATTTGCACTTCCCAGTGTAATCAGCTAATCAGAGCTGATTAGTCTCTCTGATCTAGTGGGATTCTAGCCAAGTACTGTAGCTATCAAAGCAATCATAAAAGCACAGTCATTAGTAGACGAAGCCTATTCTGTCATTCATGCAAATGAACTCTACACAGGCCAGTAAGTTGCCTTTTAAAAAATAACTCCCACCTCAACTAATCAGTGTCATGATCTGCAATAAGAATAAAAACACACACATAAAGCCAATGGGTTGCGATACATCAACTCCTAAATATTACTTTTATTAAGAGCAACACAAAACAACAAAGTCATGAACTAGATGTTGAGTTCATCAGCTATCTTCTTCAGCCTGGTTTTTAAGAAAATAAAAACAAAGTTACTTAGGGCAAACCTTGGCATGCTTACTTATAAGTATAACTGAAACTCAAACTGAACTAGTCTGCTCACCACTCTATGATACAGCAGTTCCAAAATGGCCACTACCATATTCTACATGGACTAATGTTACTCCTAGCAACATTTCGGCTTCAATCCTGAAGTGCACTTGGTCTAGCCAATCTATCATTGGGCTGGTTTAATTCCAAGATGGGCCAGCCCAAGATGGCCGGCCCAGTTAAAATTTTGAGTCCTTAGCCAGCTTAACTGCAACACTTGTCTCTCAGCTTCTCGGCACAACTATGATGGCCCACTAACCTCTGAATACAGCAGGCCACTCCAAGAATCCCTTGCATCCACCCTCCACAACAGGTACAGCTGTACTGCAGTTTCATGCTGCAACTGTTACTGGTTGTCAGCGACTCCTGTGCTTCCTTATAAGGCAGGCACCAAAGCTCTTCCTTGTCCAGTTGTGTTCTGAGGCAGGTCTCCTTGGGAGCAAGCCCTCCCCAGGTGCCACTGAGCCTACCTGGTGCCTACTGAGCATGCTTGGAGGAGCAGACTTGTGCTGCTCCCTGTTCTGGAACAGCTAGTGCAACCCAGGCTTCCTGACTCTCTGGATTCAGCCCAAATTTCTGCTCTGGATACAGCCTACTTGGGGCAGCCCAGCTGGACCATTCTCATTGCCCTAACTCTGGATTGCACCCTTCATCTCTTTTGTGGGCCAACTCCTAGCAGCCATTACGAGTTTACTCATCCAGCAGAGCACCCACTCAAATTATTGAAATTTCCAGTGCTCAACAAAATCAAAGTCAATATGACTTTTAATGTGAGATCTTCCCGAATACTGGTGGGCAAAAAAGGCAAGGCAATTTCTTCAGCATTTGTCCTATGCTGTGGCAGGATCCACTTGTTCTGCATTGCAGTCATCCAAACCATAGTTGATATGACATGACATGGAGAAACCTGGCCTGCTTGTTATAGGAACCTATCACCAGGACACTGCCTTTCCAGTGAAGTGATACCTATTTATCTACTTGCATTTCCATGCTTTCAAACTGATAGGCTGACAGAAACTGGGATGTGTGTCAGAAACTCACTTCATTGTGCAGCACTTGTGTCTCAATCTGCTGAACTGCTGATCTTCAGGTTGACAGGCACAGACTCGTTAAACACTGAGCCACTAAAGTCCCTCTCTCAATACTGATGGGATTTAAACTTGTTAAATGGTTGTAATGATACGTGTTTTCTCTTTTGTGTGGTTTTCTCTTTCTCTTTCATGGGGAATATTTGATAGTCCAGATTCCAAATTGATGAAAAGAAAAATAGAATATGTGCTTGATTATTTCAAAAATAAGTATCCTGTCTTCCATCCAAGAAGACCTTCCTAAGTTGTCTTAGTTCATAACAGCACTATAAAAATAAAATCAACATGCAAAATGACAATTAACAAGCATAAAACTTGTAAGACAAATGCTGTGAGAAGACAAATTAAAATTTCTAAAGAATTCTACCCTGCCTTTTAAATTGCCATTTTAATATGCCTTTTAAAACAAACAGTTTTACAATGAAAATTTGTTGTAAAATGAACAACGTGGATCTGCATCATGAGCAAGAGGTTATGGAGGAGATCTCATCTGCAGAAGAGGAGAATAAGGAAAAGGAATTCCTCACATAAAATGAAAGGTGACATTTGTAAACACTGGGAAATTGTGCAAAATTGTGTAGAAAAGCACCACCCAAATAAGGTCGCAATGGTGCAAGCAATGAATCTGTTTAATGACAATGCAATGTCACATTTCCATGAAATCCTCAAAAGGAGATATAAGCATTACAAAGTTGCTCAAAAAGACATCAGTGATTGTTAGTGAGAATTAGTCATCCTTGGCCATAAAGGTTTTTCTTTTCTGTTTTACTGTACAGTATATTGTAGTATTTTTAATTAATATTATAGGAATTGTGTTCTGTATTAGAGCACAGTGTTTTGAATTCAGTTAGTGTTTTCTCATTATTTAATATTACACTTAATATTTTTATATGAATATTTTTGGGTTGTGGAACCAGTCGTCTGAGTTTCCATTATTTCCTATGGGAAAATCTGCTTTGTATAAAGAACACTTTGTAAGACAAACATGCTTCTGGAATGAATTGTGTTTGTCTTACAAGGCACCGCTGTATAGTCACATCAGCAAAGCAGGACACAATGAAACCATTCCATATGCAGCTGTCCCTTATATATGTAGATCCAGAATCCACAGTTTCAATTATTCTTCATTTAAAAATAATCCCATTTTACAGCAGTCATGCAAATTGCTTAGTAGCTAGTGTTTGCAACCACCTTGGGTCTCACTAAGGGTTTGCAGTGGCTCAACTGGTTAAGACACCATGCCTGTTAATCTGGCAGGCCAGGGTTCAAGACCCAGGTGCTGCAAGACAGTGAGCCACCTCGCTGGAAAAGCAAACAGTATTCTGTGCCATAATGCTCGCCATGTGACCATGGAGGTGTCTCCATGTCTTTTAACTGGGGATGAATGCTGCACCCAGCAGCAATGGCTGATGTCTGTATAGGCATCAGGGCAACCTATAGCTAGTCACGGCTCAGGGACCTTTCCTTTTACCTGGGTCTGACTGGTTCTTGCCAACTATAAAATGGAAGCAGGAAACACAGGCAAACACAGGAAGCAAGGAAGAGGACTGAAGAAAATGTGACACTTAGCTCTTTGAACTTTGTTATTAGCTGATAAGTGATTTGTGTGATGGGAGGTACCATGGAGGATATTTGAACCTTTCTGAAAGGTTCCGTTTTATCCACGGTACTGTACTAACAGGGAAAAGGGAATGTATCCCCCATAAATAGGAGGCACCCATACTTACTTCCCCAAAACATGCTGTAAGTCATACTTGTTACAGCACAGCAAACAGCCAACAAAGTTGGCACAAAAAATCTTTCATCAAAGGAGAAGTCCCCATCTGTGGTACCACCATCAATAAGGTCCTATCATTGTAAAATTTAGTAGCATCCATTTGTTAGACTGCATTCTCTCCCTTAGATGAACATATTCCTTCCTTCAGCATTCTCTGTCCCATCAATACTGACATTCTAGTAATAAATGAATGTAAACAGCTAGGTGATCAACCAACTAAAAATATTTACATTGTCTGACTACCTTAAATAGAAATGCTGTATAAAAAATAGAAGAGAACTGTTTCACAATCTGTGAATTACAGATCTTACATTATTTTTTTGAAATTTGTTTATTGCCAATCTGCCATAAGTAAGTCATCTATAATGAAAAAAGATTTTAACTGAATATTTTTTTAATAGGAATTGTATCTAATTGCAGCCGTGAGCTGTCATCTCCACACAACAGTCTATCTAGCAGACTTGGAAAATAACTTGTTAATATCACAGTTAAATGCCTTGAGCGGTAAGCACTGTTATAATCTTACACCAATTTAAATGATAGGCATTTAAATGTTAAATGAAGGCGAACTAATCAATAAAAACACACACTGGCTCTCATGGGAGGCATCCAGCCCTAATCTGCAATTAACATGCAAATAAACTCACAGCAGGGAGCACTGGCTTCACTGTGAAATTTTAGAGAAGGCCAATGTTCAAGAAAGAGGCGAGGGAGTGAGGAAGCTACATCCTCATCTACACAGCGTTGGATGAGTTTCAAAGAATGGCCATGATCCAAGTCAACTGTGCTTTAAGTGTTTTATAAGGTGAGGAAGTAGCATTCTGATAACTGTGTCCCATTAGTTGTCATTGTTTCTACATGGCTGCTACTATATATCTAGATTCCGTCTCACTGCCTTCAGGTTCCTATTAACAAATAAACAATAATACCATATGTTGTGCCTCCCTTTCTCATGTGTGTGATTTTCCTGCAAGTTTTTTGGCTTCTCTCCCAAATAACCATATGTCCAGGTGGGGGAGAAATGCTCATGCTGCTGGAAGAATCGTGACAGCTCTCACTTCAGCTAATCAACCAAAAAAATAGGCAAATTGCTTTTTCATTTCAATCAAGTTTGCCAGTTGAACCAGTTGATCATCTAGAGCAGGAGTATCTAAACATTTTTGTAACAGGACTACATAATTTTTCTGACACTGTGTTGGGTGTCAGAAAAATTATTTACATTTCATCTTTACATAAATTTACACATACGAGTGTATTAAAGACAGAACCAGAAAATTACAAGGCTTGCCCACAGGCCAAATGTCTTCAGGCCCTCTAGTCAGTGTTTGGACACCACTGAACTAGAATAAAAACCTTCAAAACATCTATAATTTCATGCAAACATCTGCTATAGCCACAAATATAGCCATTGCAAAACAGTGATAATTAATGATTGATTGATTCTCAATTATTGTGTGTTTGCTGTGGATTTCAACTCTAAAACTTGTGAAGGTAAGGGCAAGAACAAAAAAGAATAAATCCTCTCATTCACACAAACATGGGTGGGTAGGGTACTATAGTCCATAGTGCCCAGAATGCAGCACAACTTGTGAGTACAGCATTGTAGAGGTGTTTTGAATACTGAAGAACCTTGCTGAACCAGATCCAATTTGTCCAACATCCAACTTCACACAGAAGCCATCAAGATGTTTTCAGAAAACCCAAAAGCAAGCATGAAGGCCATAGCCATTCCTTACTCATTAACCAGCAATTGGCAATCAGTGGCATATTTGTTGCTGCTGATTGTGTCCAACTCCTCATGACCCCATGGACACCAGAATGCTATGCCCCCTATCTCTTACTAGTTGTGGAAGTTTGTCCAAATTTATCTTCATTGCCTCAGTGACACTATCTAACCAGCTTTTCTTCTGTCCCCTTCTCCTTTTTCCTTCAGTTTTTCCCCAGCATTAAGGCTCTTTTCTAAGGAGTCCTCCCTTTTCAGGAGGAGGCAAAAATATTTGAGTTTCAGCTACAGGGTATCTCTCCTTCCAGTGAACAGTCAGGTTGATTTCCTGGAGGATTAACTGATTTGACAGTGCTAACCAATGGATGTTCAATTGGTCTTACTCCCAGGAAAGTGTGTTTAGGATTGCAGCCTTGATCTCTTTGCAGTCCAAAGGACTCTCAGGAGTCTTTTCCAACACCATAATTCAAAGGCATTTATTCTTTGATGCTCTGCCTTCTTCATGATCCTCCTCTCACAGCCATTTCTACTGGGAAAACCATAGTTTTAACCATATGAATCTTTGTCAGCCAACTGATATCGAAGCTTTTAATTAAGTTACCTGGGGTTGCTACAGCTTTCTTCCCAAGAAGCAAACGTCTTTTAATTTCATGAATGTAATCACTGTCTGATGCAATCCTGGTGCAGTTGCATTGCCCTATCTGCACTGGAGCATCACAACTGAACTACTCCTGCACCATGACAAAAGTGGCTGTGCTGGTCTAGCCTTTGATAGGAAGGAGATATTTCAAAACTGATTTTTGCATTGGATTCTGCTCTTCAATACAAATCCAATGACATATGACATGATGGGGTACTGCACAACATAGCAAAATTCTAAAATGAAGCCAAAATGGAGGACAATGAAGTCCTTTGAGTCCAAAATGGAGTCCAACGAACACCTGGAGATGTTTTTTTTAGGAGACTAAAAAAAGAACAAATCTGGAAATTTCCAGTCATATGGATATCCTGCAGATACTACACTTCATCTTAGCCGTTAGGCTGAGAAGCTGTTAGCCAAGTCATCCTCAGACATAAGCCCTATAGTGGTCAGTTCAGCTTAGTGGATCTCTCCTTCACAGAAGGAACACCCTCCCCAAATTTCTTGCTTCTAGGCCCAGCGGTTTTGGCTGGGTGTTGGTGGGTGAGTGAGTGAGTGAGTCAGTCAGTCACTCAGTGACTTTTCAAATTTTTATATATAGATATATAAATAAGTTTTTATACTCTTTTATTTACTTTTGTCCAGCATTTTTCTTGGGCACCCTGCATGTTGGGTGTGGGCTCATCCCCTTTCTCTTACTTTTCCCATACCTGGTCCCGCTGACAACCATACCCTGTCCATTGAGCTGCAGCTGCCATGTCCCCTTCCTGACAGCTTGGTTACTGGTTGCTAAGGACTCCTGGGCTACTTCACAAGGCAGGCAAGTGCAGGCATGCACGGTGCAGGTTCTGCAGCTGTTCTCTGTCACAGTGATCTGGGGCAGGTGTCCTCAGGAGCAAGCCCTCCCCAGATGCCACAGGCTTGTGCTGTTCCCTTTCCAGCATCACTAGCCCTCTGGATTTGGATTAACCCTCCTTGCCCTCTGAATTTGGCCTAAATGTCAATTCTGGTATGGTCTACCATATGTCGGCATAGCTAGGCCATTGCCTCTGGCCTAAGTTGGGAGAGGTCTGTCTACTCTAAGTGATCTTAAAGCCCCCCTACCCCAAAATAAATTCTGTCTTCCATTTCTTTCCCTTCTGTTTGCCATGAGGTTATAGGACTGGATGCCATGATTGTAGTTTTTTTAGCACTAGTTCTCAAGCCACATTTTACAGTTTCCTCTTTTAAACTCATCAAAAAGTTACTTGATGACCTCTGACCACAGTGGTCTAAGACTGAAGACTCCAAAAAGTCTTACTCGAAAAAGTCCTCTTGATAATTTCCCTCTCCTTCACCTATCAGTACTTGGATTCCCAAACATGCCAGAACATTCTACGTTAGACAGAATTCAGCAGTAACCTTAGCTCACTTACTCTGTGGCTACAGAGTATACTATATTATACTGCTATACAGAGTATATAATATTATACTGCTATTTCCTGTTCTGGAAATAAGCTTTATTGATTTCTGATATGTATAGGATTGTATTTTCTACCTAAAT
This sequence comes from Cryptoblepharus egeriae, assembly GCA_030015325.1. Taxonomy (NCBI): domain Eukaryota; kingdom Metazoa; phylum Chordata; class Lepidosauria; order Squamata; family Scincidae; genus Cryptoblepharus; species Cryptoblepharus egeriae. Next base: position 8,624,675 of record JAREYC010000004.1, read on the forward strand.
AACGTGACAGGGCTACAAAATTTTGCCAAAGAAATGTTCAAATCCACTGCTAGCCTAATCTGGGGAACAGGGTAAAATATTTTGAGCACAATCCTAACTATGTCTACTCAAAAGTAAGCCCCATGGTGTTCAATAGGTCTTATTCCCACAAGTGTCTTTAGGATTGCAAAATCCTAGTAGCAAATTTTGGCGTTAGTAGCATAGTAGCAAATTTTGGGGGTTTCTTGGTGTGATTTTCCAAACTTGCAGCTCCACAGATAAGCCAGCTAAAACCCAGTTGCTGGGAGGTCAAGTTCAGTGGCTTAGGGTTCAGTCCTGTACCATTTCCCTGGGGAAAAAATGGAGCCAAAATACAGCCCCAATGTTAGGGAACAAATGTTCCTTTGCCTTGAGGAGGCCTCCATGACTGACCACATGCTCCATTGGCATGGCTGCATCTGTGCTGAAACACTGGATAGGATTGGAACCTAAGCAAGAGATTTGCATCCATGTTGAGAAGCAAAATATCAAATGCTTTTTCAATTTATAAATCACTTTCCTTTTTTTACCCTTTTTTGCTGATAAAATAACCTGATGAATCAGATAAAAGAAACATTGGCACAAGCTCACATTCTGATCTCATCCAAAGCCAGTCTGCCATTGATTAATGAGTTCTGATATCATAGTGTATAAGGATGCATACTTAAGCAGCAACAAAGGAGACTGCCTGAGATAGTGTCAAGTTTATGACCTTAGTAAAATAATGTATAACTATACAGCTGAAGCTGATATACAAATATTTTGCTTTGACAATAGTGTTTGTAACAACTTTTTAATGTTCAGTGATATAGTTCTGTTGCCTTAAATAGAATTATTGTACAGGTGCCATAAACAATGTTATATCTGAAATACAGGACAGGCATTTCTGGGCTGTACCATTTAAAAAACTGGCCTTCACACTTCACAGAAGGCATGACCAAATCATGGTTATGGCTGTTACAGCCTCATTTTGAACTCATGTGATCTCCCTCTGCACATCTAATTCTTCAAGTTTCATTGTATGAGTATTTGGAGAGACTTGCTTTTATGAAAATAAGCACCTTCTTCCTTACCACTCCAGAGTTCTGGAACATCGTCCCATTAATAGATCAGTCTGTACCAGGGGTGTCTAAACTTTTTGGCAGGAGGGTCACATAGGCTGCAATCCTAAAGACACTTTCCTGGGAGTAAGACTCATTGGCTACAATGGGACTTACTTTTGAGTAGACATGGTTAGGATTGTGCTCATAATCTCTCTGACCCTGTGTACATATAAGATTGTATTAGAGACATTACAAGGCTTGTCCTTGGCCCGATAGAGAGGTCTTGCTGACGGCCACATTGAGGCTTTTCATGGGCTGCATTTGATCCCAGGGCCAGAGTCTGGATACCAATAGCTACTTTGTTCCATTAGTTCTGGCTCTTTTTGTTGAAACAATCCCTTCCCTCATTTCTGTGTTTTTGTAACCCAGTTTTTCCAATTACATCTAAATTAGAATAGGATTGAAACAAATGAGAACTTGGATTACTGCAGACATCATTCATCCTTTTATCAAATCTGAAACCCAATGTTTGAAATGGATTTCCAATTTTATTTGAAGGCATACCATGATCAGTGGTAAACACTGCCCACAAATAATTACATTAATGAGGGGGGGGGGGTTTGTGAGGCCAAGGCACAACCCAACAGCCAAACCATATGATGTCTGCACCAAATCTATATCTCAGTTAATACATATGTGTAGCTCAAGAGTTCCATACATCTTTATGCTTCAACTATCCCATTTAACTGACCACAGGTTAAAGAACACGAAAGGGCTGATCTCAAAAATGCCACTGGGTTTTGTAATGCAACATGAGAAAATGAGTGGTAACCTTTCCTTCACAAATTGATTAAACTGATCATCTCAAAGGTAAATTATATGTAGAAGCTGGAATTAGCACACATAATGAATTTTTCTTTAAATCTAACCAGCTAGCCGATTGATTTTTTTTACCTTCATGATTCCAGTTTATAGTGCAATTTCTCTAAGTGATGTTCTTCACAAGGGTCTAATTTAAATGATGGATCCCTCTCAATTACTGTCCATTAGGAGACAGGAAAACATTAAGATCAACAGAGTATTGTGAGAATTATGAGTTGGGCTTTAAGTGAGAAGTTGTAAGTGAAAATTAATTTAATACGTTCATTTCTGATCTAGATATTTTAAATGGGGGAGTAGATACAAGAGAATAACATTTCCAGTTGGATATCAGAAAAAAATTCCTGATGGTGAGGGCAGTTCGGCAGTGGAACAGATTGCCAAGGGAGGTGATGGACTCTCCCTCAGTGGGAATCTTCAAGCAGAGGCTCAACAAGCACCTGTCGGAGATGCTCTAGGAGGATTTCCTGATACAGGCAGGGCCTTCGACTAGATTACCCAGTGGGTCCCTTCCAACTCTAGAATTCTGATTCTATGATTCTACAGTATGTTGTTATTTTCTCAAATGAATACTTGCCATATTGAGATGGTTTTTTAATTGCAAGAAATAATTACAGGCAATTGCTCATGTGTCTCCACCATGGTTTTACCACCATTTTGCTCATGTATCTCCACCATGGTTTTACCACCATGGTAAAAATGGGAAAGTTGTGACTTTTTGTTCACTCAATCAAGTTGCAGAAGTTAGCCTATAAGAATTCTCACACATATAAATGCCAGCTTTTGATTTTGGTTTCTGTTGCTTTCTAGTATAAAATGACATAGAATCCAGGAAGGAATCATGCAATGAAGGGATGGGTGGGTTAAGTTCTCAGTGGTTCCCATTGAATTGTGTAGGGCAAAGGAAATGGGCTGCAATCTGGCAGGAAAAAACCTTCTTTTAGACCAGCCCAGTTGTATTATGTTATACAACATAATAATAATGACTTTACCCAGAGATTGTCAGCTTCAAGAGAAGGAACATGAGAAAATCATGCGATATAAGAACACACGGTATTTGAATAGAAATTCAAAGCATCTGGGAAAAGAAGGCCACTGTGATTTCAGTAATAATAGATGCTCTTGGAGCAATTCCATCAAGCCTTCAGGAACATCTAAATGCAATGTGCCTCCATAAGAGAAAAAATGCCCAGTTACAAAAAGCAGCGATCCACAAAACTTCACACATATTGAGATAATACCTTTGTGTTTCCTAGTTCCTTGGATAGGAACAGAATTACAGGGTGATTCAAAATGAATGGGACAAATGGGATATCTATGACTGCTGTAATGGGTTTATTTTGAAATACAAATTTAATGTGAAACTATAACTATACAAGTTTCTAAAGATGTTCAATGTGGGCCCTTTCATGACACGGCAAATGTCTTTGCAGTAATCCAATTTCTGCCACACTTTTGCTAGCATATCCAGTGTTATTGAGTCCAACACGTCACTTATCTGCTGCTTTAAGTGGGGGCAAATTGGGGAAGTGGGGGCATGAAACTTACTCCAAGGAGCTTAGGACTGCAGCCATAAAGCACAATCCTGTCCATATCTACTCAGAAGTAAGCCCCTTTGTGTTCAATGAGACATAGAGCACAATCCTAAAGGTATCTACTCAGAAGTAAGGTTGCTTGCCTTTTTGTTCCATTCATTTTGAATCACCCTGTATAATAGAGCCAATTCCAAACACCTGGTGACTGTGATATACAACTTAATAATAATAGGATTTCCGATCACAGACAAATACAGTATCTATTACACAATACACCAGATATAACTGTAGTCAAGAAGAAAGAAAAATAAGTCAAAATAATTGATATAGCAATCTCAGGTGATAGCAGAGTAGAAGAAAAGAACAGGAATGAATAACGAAGATTTACAAATACAATGGTGCCTCACATAACAAGTTTAATTCGTTCCAGAAGCATGCTTGTTGTGTGAAACACTCTTTATGTAAAGTGGATATTCCCATAGGAAATAATGGAAACTCAGACAGTTGGTTCCAGAACCCCAAAAATATTCATATATGAATATTAACTTGATGTAAAAATGATGACAAAACACTGGAATTGAATTCAAAACATGCATTCAATGTGCATGATCCTATGAAGTCTACTTAGGCTGCAATCCTAAAGACACTTTCCTGAGAGTAAGACCCATTTAACACAGTGGGGCTTACTTCTGGGTAGACATGGTTAGGAGGCTGCAATCAAAGACACATTCTTCTGCAATCCATGACACTTTCAGTGTCTCCCCACTTTCTTCTTCTCTTCATCCTGAGCCTCTCTCCCCTGCTCCCTTCTGGCTAGCCCTGAGCTGCATCCCTCTTCTCCCCTGCTGTTCTCTCCCTCTACCCAGCAGATGCTCGGCCACAGAAGGAACAGCGTGGAAGTGTTCCTTTCGCTATGGGCAGGCACACTAGGCATCCCTGACATTTTTTAAAAGGGCTGCCGGCCAGTGCATCTGCCCCAACTGCCAACGAGTGTGCTTGTTAAGTGAAGCAACACTTGTTATGCGAGGCAGAATCCTAGAGAAATTTTTGTTTATGTGGATCACTTGCTAAGTGAGGTACCACTGTATACATCAATGGTTGTGGCAGAAAAAGATCAAAGTGATCCCAGTGGTGACTGGTGCCCAACATGCTATTCCAAAACAATGCAGAGAGCATCTGAATAGCATTAGGCATACATAAAATACATAAGAACTGCAGAAATCTCACCTGTGAGCGTTTCATCTCCTGCTTGCTCTGCTGGTGGCTGGGCATGCTGTTGCTGCTGTTTTTCCCAGAAAAAACCAACATCTTTCTCCAGCTCCATCGTTGTGCCTTGGACTGTTCCTGGTACTCCTGCAACCTCTCTCCCTGGGGTTAACACCCAGCACCTGCTGCTTTGGAGGAGGTGGCCTACCAGTGGGCATAAGAACTGGAGCTGCCTACTGGAGCTGTTGTGCCTCCCTTGCTGTGTGGAAAAAACCTGCCTCTAGCTGTTTGGCTCTGCCTGTTGCTCTGTTATAATGTGTTTACCATCTGGGGGGAGCCCAGGGGAGGGAAGGTCGACCAGGAGTGTGGCCACTATTAGTAGAGTGATGGGTCATATAGCGGGAGGGGTTGTGCAGACCATAACAGGAGGAGGGTCAGTCGTAGACAGACTGTTCCTCTTTCTGGCCTTCCCCTCAACCCTATGGCCTTAGGCACCCTGAGTAACAGCCCCCTGACACTAAAGCTGCTGCTTCTCAATGCAAGGTCAGTGAACAATCAGACCTCCCTTTTCCAGGAACTGATCCTGGGCAAGAATGCTGACCTGATCTGCATTACAGAGACCTGGCTGTAAGAATGCTGACCTGACCTGCATTACAGAGACCTAACCAGAGGTGTGGACCTCTCTCAGATCTGTCCACCAGGTTTCTGGGTCCTGCAGCAGCCCTGATAAACGGGCAGGGAGGTGGGGTTGTGAAAATCTATCATGATTATATCTCTCTCATCATGTCCCCTGTCCAGTGGTTCACAGGATTACAGTGCTTTCATGTTGTGTTGGAGGGGCGAGACAGAATAGAGATTCTGTTGGTGTACCGCCAACCGTGCTGCCCATCAGTCTCCCTGCCTGAGCTAAACAGGGTGATCTCGAGCGTGGTGTTGGAGTATTCTTGCCTTTTAGTGCTGGGGGACTTCAATGTCCATGCCGAGGAACCCCAAACATCTGCAGCTCATATCCACCATGGCAGCCATGGGTCTATCTCAAAGAATATCTGCCCCTACACATGATGCAGGACACACACTGCATCTTGTGTTTACTGCTGGGCAGGTTGATAGTGATGTGAAGGACATCTCCTTTCCTCCGTTGCCTTGGACAGATCACTACCATGGGATTTAGACTTATCACAGCCTGTAGCCTCTGCACAGTTGGGGGACTGCATTTCATGGTACGCCCCCAGAGATTTATGAATCCACATCGTTTCTTGAGGCTCTGGGGAAATTTCCTGTTACCAGGGCTAGCAATTCATCCGGTTCCTTGGTCAATTTCTGGAACATGGAGATGACTAGGGCCCTGGATGAGATCCCTCCTGAGCAGTCTCAGCCCTGCTGTACATCAGATGCAGTTCCTTGGTTTTCTGGGGGGCTATAGGTTTTGAAACAGCAAGATTGACCTTTACAGTGACAGTGGCGAAAGACTTGTGCAGTTTCTGATCATGCAGAGGCCAGGGCTCACTGACAACCTTACTCTGCAGTGATGGTGGAAGCCAAGAAGGCATACTTCTCTGCCACCATTGCATCCGCAGAGAACTGTCCAGCTCAGCTTTCCATGTGTCCTACTTGTTCCGACCTACTCCATCCCCCCCCCCCAACTGATGTGGTGGAGCACACAGAGGCTCGCTGTGACATGTTTACCAACATTTCGCGAACAAGGTCAATCGGATCTTGCATGACTTGGACGCCATTTCCAGCAATGTCCTTGAGGCACCTGTCGAATCCATCTTCTGGGATTCTTTTCAGCTTATAGAACATGAGGATGTGGACAGGATTCTCTGGAATGGTAATACTGTCTTCTTGCCTGCTTGACCCTTGCCTAGCATGGCTGATCAGATCAGCTGGGGGTGGGCTGGTCAAATGGACAGGGAGGATAGTGAACTCATCTCTGAGGGTGCTGTCTCCTGCATTGAAGCAGATGGTGGTTCGCCCCCTCCTGAAGAAACTCTCCCTAGATCCTAATAATTTAAACAACTATTGGCCAGTCTCTAACATGCTGTTCCTGGGCAAAATGGTTGAGCAGGTGGTGGCGTCCCAGCTTTAAAGGGTCCTGGATGAAGCTGATTAACTGGATCATTTCCAATCTGGCTTCAGGCCAGGGTTTGGGACAGAGATTGCCTCGGTCGCCTTGGTGGATGACCTACACCGCTGTTCTACAGTGGTTCCGCTCCTTCCTGGCTGACAGACCCTAGAAAGTGGTACTGGGTGATGCCTGCTTGGCACTCTGGCCTCTTTGGTGTGGGGTGCCGCAAGGTTCCAGTCTATTTCCCATGCAGTCTAACACAGATTTTCAACCAGTATGCTGTGGCTCACTGGTGTGCTGTGGATAGTCCTCAGGTGTGTCACAGGAATTTGGAGTTTGACATTCATTAATAGAAAAATTGGGGGATTTCAATAGTCTGGTGTACCTTATCAATGGTAAAAACAACTGATGGTGTGCCTTGAGAATTTCAGTGCCTTGTTAAGTGTGCCATGAGATGGAAAAGGTTGAAAATCACTGGTTTAACATCTACATGAAGCCGCTGGGAGAGATCATCCGGAGGTTTGGAGTGAGGTGCCATCAGTACGCTGATGACACCCAGCTCTATCTTTCCTTTCCTCCTGAGTCCAAGGAGGCAGTTGAGGTCCAGAATTGCTGTCTGGAGGCAGTGGGGGACTGGATGAGGGTGAACAAGCTGAAATTAAATCCTGATAAGACAGAGGTTCTCCTCATGGAGAGGCACCCAGAAGTTGTCGACTCGTGTATTGGAATATCATCCTGCTCTGGATGGGATTGTACCCCCTCTAAAGGAGCAGGCCCACAGATTGGGGGTTCTGGATTTCCAGCTGCTTCTAGAGCCCCAGTGGCAGCTGTGGCCTTTGTTCAGCTTTGACTGATCTGCCAGCTGCAACCATATCTGAGTTGCTCACATCTGGCCATGGTGACCCATGCCCTAGTGATATCGAGATTAGACTATTGCAACGAGCTCTACGTGGGGTTGCCTCTGAAGACAGTCAGGAAACTCCAACTAATTCAGAATACAGCGGCTTGTGTGGTTGCTGGGGCTCATCAGTTTGACTCTCAGTCCACTGCTTCCGTGGCTGCCCATTCACTTCTGGACTGAATTCAAAGCGCTGCTCCTGACCTTTAAAGCCCTAAAAGAATCAGGTCCAGGGTATTTGAGGGACCATCTTCTTTCATATAATCTGACCCATCAGCTAATGTCATAAGAGGGGGCCCTACTGACTGTGCCTCCACCAAGGGAGGTGAGAGGTGTGGTGGCCATAAATAGGGCCTTCTTAGTGGTGGCACCCCTGCTTTTGAACTCCCTCCTCCTGAAACTTAGGAAATCTCCCTCCTTACAGAGCTTCAGGGGGAGCCTAAAAACCTTTTATTTTAAAAAAAGCTTCTTACTGATGCAGAGGTTGTTTTCAATTTATGTACCTTTAAAATGTTTTAAATGGTTTTTTAATTGAATGTTTTTAATAATGTTTTAACCTGTTAGCTGCCTTGAGTTGGCTGTGGCCCGAGAAAGGTGGGGGTACAAATTAAATAAATAAACAAAGAAACAAACAATTAAATAAATAAAATAAATTACCAGCCACCATATACAAAAAGTAGCTTTACTGGAAACAGCTTACGTCTTGCAATGGTGTTTATAACATTAAAAAAGAATAAAATCAGGTATCCCAGTTTCTTGGAAAAGTTTTGATATCTGGATAAAACAAACCAGTCAACAACATCTACTTGACTGTGCAAAAATCTATAATAATAAATACCAAGTTGGACATGTCCTAAAGGATGATCACAATGCATTTGCAGAAGTACAGGATGGATCAAATACATCTCTAACGGTGCAATCCTAACTTAGTCTGGCACAACTCATCAGTTCTTCCCATTCCTGTGATGATGTAGGGAGGCAAGTTTATGTCTGGGAACTGGCTTCTGTCCTCAGGAGTGGAGCAGAAGTGTCTTATGGCACTTTTATGACACCCGCAGATAGAGGCAGAACTAGGGTATAGCAGGGGATGCTTTTTACGTGGGCTCCGCTCATGGAGAGGCACCCAAAACCAAAGGCACTTTGCCCTTACCAACCCCTGCAGTGCACTTCAAAGGAAACCAGCCTCCCACAGGGATCCTCTTTGGCTGGAATTCAAAGGAGAGGGGCTGCAATGCTGGGTGATCACACTTCCCTTCCCTTCCCTTCAGATTGGAATGAATAGCATCCCAGGAGAAAGCCTCATTGTCCCTCCTAAAGGAGCCCAGATCCAGGTAAGGCTAGTTACCTTAAACACAACATCTCCAGCAGTTCTTTCCTTTTATCACTCCAAAGGGCTTGAAAAGGGACAGCAGCCCTTCCAGCCTCAGTTTGCATTTGCTCTCTACACAACTCCAGCATCACACTGCCCAGCCTTCTACCCACAAATAGTCCCATTAGAGTCAATAGGCTTACTCCCAGGTAAACGTTAATAGGACTGGAGCATCACACTGCCCAGCCTTCCACAGCTCTATTCACAAGTAGTCCCATTATAGCAGGGTGAGCTGATGTCATAACCGAAAAAGAAGACAAGCCCCTCCCAAATGTAGAACACCCAATAAAAAGGGATATAACAAAATAAAAGCTAAAATGTCATATACACTGCTTTCATGTGGTTAATTTAAATACTATATTACAGTATATAATATACAGAAAGTATATTACAGTACTTATTAAATTTGAAACTATTACATATAATTTATTACATATACTTCATTAATTATAAGAAGGCTACATGCTGCACAGTCACAAGCAAAAAGAGGACAATGAAGATTTATTCCGGGGCACAGGGCTAAAAATGAGGACATGTCCTGGGAAAAGAGGACAAATGATTACCCTGATTGGGGGAGCTAGGGTTGGGGGGCAGATGTCCTGTGTTAATTCAGGTCCTCCCTGCCCCACTTTCCAGGCTGAAATGGACAGAACCTGTGTTCGTGGATGTGTAACTTCAGGTTAGCTTGAAGGTAAGGCCCACTGACCAGCATGGGACTTACTTGGCTGTGAATGATATCTCCAAGGGGTGTAAAAGGAATTGCAAATAGTTTGTGCAAACTCACCAAAGTTTAATGAAAAGTTGAAAGGCTTGACTCATAGTTTGATATTATAATAGTTTGCTATTATTGATTTGTAACATTATCTAAAAGGTGGGTTTCAGGTGTTTTGATATTTGAGCGAAATTTCAGTCCTTGCTTTGGGCGCCATTTTCTTAGGTATGCTTCTGCCCCCAGGTCAGAACAGGACTTATGCCGGGGCTTAGGCTGGCATAACGAAGTTAGGACTGCAACTTTAATGCACAAATTACATGAGCCATCAAAAGCATACCAAAAAAATGAATCAAACTCAAAATGTCAGTTTTTTTTCCTAAAAGTTCTGTCTATGACAGTCACAAGATTTCAAATACATAATTGTCATAAATGTCCACAATATCTCCAATTGTGAATGGAAGGAGCTACTTACATGGTGGATTGTGGTGCCTACCTTACTGAAACACCTCCCCCCAATAATTATGCTACTGAATGCAGTTGTGTAATTAGAAGGAGAGTAATGCACTACATTTTGCAGGTAGTCTCACCTTATGCAAGAGATCCTTTCCCAACCTATTCTGGGCAGTGGGAGCCATTCTGGGCAGTGGGAGCAAAACAGAGGCAAGTATATAACTCCGAAGGAGGGGAGGGACCTTTGCGTGTTACAGTGAAGCTCCCTGAAAAACTAAGTGCTTTGCATCCTCTTTGACTGGCAGTCACCCTCCATACTAGAAATTCTAATTCCCCTGCCAATCCACCAATCTGAAAAAAACACTGCAAAAAAATTATATTATAATTAGCCTAATGACATCCGTTAGAGAATTTCATATAACTGGAGCTGAAAGCATGAATGAATGAGAAGACTAATTCTACAAAACCTCTATTGCTCTCCCCCATCCCTGCCACGGAATTAATACTACAGAGACCCATAAAAGATTAATCAAGGTAAGCAATCAATAACTTCTCAAGTGCTAATAAGCACTGCCATGTTGCATGATATGTTGAGCACTTTATCATGTTTAACCATATGAAGATTTATGGAAAATCCATTGTTAAACTAAAGGATGAGGTAATGCACCACTTAGTAAATGAAGTGCAACTGCAATTTATGTTTGATATTGTACCTTCCAGAGATTCGCAAAAATCATTTTGATTTCTTCCTTTTTAAAGACAAGAAACTAAAGTACTATTGTCATACTTTTCAACAGAAAGACCTGCAGGAACATCAAGGAAGACAATGGCATTCTTCAAATTACAGTACAGTAACTCTAAAATACTATTTAAAACAAAAATACACTGTCCCTATAATTTTATTCACTTATTAACAATTGTTGGACAAATCTGAAACATAAACTGTAATACTTCTTAAGATTAAGACTATAAAGGCTCCTGTAGGACATCATTCAGAAAGATCTGTGAATCAGTCCAGTAAAGGGCTTAATGGAGCATTAATAGGCCATAAAATAAAGACTTGACCCACAGGGTCACTGACGGGGACCCAATGGAGCCCTACATCCCAGAGCATATAATTAACCAAATTATATAATAAGATGTTTAGGGAAATGGTACACTTAACTCTTCTAGGGTTTGGTACCTAATCATCTAGCAGCAGGTATATATACCTAATGGCTAATCTAAAGCATGTATTTATTTTACAGCTGTATGCTTTAATAAATTCATCAATTGCCTAAATCCATTTTGATCAATCAAGTCCTACAAGGCAGGAGTTGACAACATTCTTTGGCTACGATCCAAACTGCCAGTCACTAGTTCTTTATAATCCATGAAGCTTTGAGTTTGGTGGCTTCTGTCAGTTTGCCTTCCTGTCACATAGCAAACTACTTCTGTAGCACACAGAACTTCTCAAAACACAGTATGGATGGCTGAGAGAGTGGCACAGTTGGCTGTTGGGGAAAAAAACCTTAAAAATCCCACAAGGTGAGTCACATTATGATCTAGGTTACTTGGTTACATTTGGGATTTCAGACCAGTAACAATACCAGGGGGTGGCATGGTAAATACTGCAGGCGCTATAATGCACTGTGTAAGCAGCCTCTCCCACTCACAATTAGAGCAATTTCAGGCATTAACAGAACTGCATGCACATTGGAACTGCCGTACAAAATGGCTCCTATGGTGAGTTAGAGGAGCTACTAACATGGTATGTTTTCACATGTGAAATTCTTTCAATGCTGCTCCCTCTGGCTATGCTTCTGTTTCAGACACTCCAAGGAGGTGTCCTAGAAACTCCCAGACACTCCTAGAAAGAGTCCCATAAGGTACATCAAAGGTGGAAGACTCCCTTCTTTACAATCCATCTAGTGATAGCTTTAAAACAGTGTTTCTCAGATTGTGGATCAGAGGAGATCCACAGGAGGGATGCAAACCAATTTAAGATTGGGTCATATTGCATTTAGATCAGCTGCCATTGGAAGTACAGAGCAGAAAATACAGAGTTAGATCTGATCGACAGGGTGTGCTCTTGGTGAGAGACATTTTGATTTTGCCCAGAATAGGTGAGAAGATGGGATGCTGGAAAGGGGGGATGCTGTGTGGCTGGAGAAGAATCAAAATTTGTGTTTTACTTTGGCTGCCATCCTTACCCCTAGTTAGGCCAGTACAAGTCCCAACACAAGTCTTGTGCTGGCTTGGAGATTTTGCAAAATTGCCATAAGGCAAGTCTCCACCACTTATTCAGGGGTTAGGCCAGTGCACAGACATGCACTGGCCAGTAGCATCCTTGGGGATACCACCAGTATCACGAGGCACAGGGAGTGCCACAAGGTAGGGATGGTGCTAAAATCACCCCTGGCACTGGCCTAGGCCTTGCTGGTGCCAGCTGCTGGCTAGCCAGATTTGCTGGGATGGAGGGTCTTCCTGAGGACCCTCCCCCAGCACACCCATTTCCTGAGTGCACACTGGCTGTGGGAGAGCCCTCAGGCAGATCCTCCACTCACAGGACATGTTCTTACCCAGAGCTGGGCAGGCTTCCAGCCCTGTCACTCACCTGCCCAGCTCTGGCGAACAGTGCATGCTTTGGGTGGAGGGTCTGCCTGAGAGCCCTCCCGCAGAGCACTCAAGAAGGGGGTGTGCTGGAGGAGGGTCCTTGGGAAGACCCTCCATCCCAGTCACTCTGGGCACCTGGCTGGAGGTGGGGTGCCTGGCCACAGGGGGCCTGCCTGGTCAGGGGGGCCATCTGACCATGGGGGCCCACCTGTCAAGGGGGGGGCAGCTTCAGAGGGATCAGCCTGGCTGAGCCACCTGAGCCACCAGGGCTAGCGATGCCCCTGGTGTTGGCCTCCCCACACCACCATGGGAACGGGGAGATGGATGCGTTATGCTGGCCTAAATTGCTTACGATTGCAGTTTGATTTCCAAACCAGAATGTTTCATTTCTGGCCTAATGAAATAACACAATGCGCTTCTGCTTTAATAGTACCCTTGGCTGACCATGACTTAGGTTTGAATCTTAAACTGATGATGTCACTTCCATTCAAGACAATATTTCCAGGTTAAAGACATAATTTCTAGTGGGTTCTGATAAATTATCATTTTTAAAAAGTGATCCCATTTTAATAAAAATACTGCACATTGGGAACAGAAGAAAATGATAGTTGAGAAAATTGGGGCTATAAACAAAATAAATAAATAACTTCTTAGGGATAAAAACTGGTAGGTATCCTGTAACTGATACTGGGCACAAGAGAGAAGATGAACACAGCAGAGTTTTATATATCAACTGTATTAACACACAAACAGGATAAACCATGGTAGTCCAGGTCATACACAATAAGTTATACAGCACAGCAACCAAAACCAAGTCAGACGCCAGAAATCTAAGTTAGTAGGTCAGTTCACAGTCTCAAGTTCAGTGTTAAGTCCAGCAATATCTCCAGCAGTCAACCCCTCAGAGATTCAAATCCCTCAGAGATTAGACTGAGTGCTGCTTCTATAGGAAACAGTAACCACTCAGCAGCCAATCAGAATGTAACATTTGCTTGACTGAGATTGGATGCCCAGACAGACACATTAATTCAGCCCAATCATCTCACAACGTGCCTTGAACCAATAGTTAGTCAAACAGGCCTAGCAGCTAGCACTGCCTGAACAGAAACCTAACATAATTTTGTTGCTTGGCCATCAGAAAGACGATTGTGCAACATAGGGTCTATGCTGGTGCATGTCTGTGCACTGGCCTAACCCTCCCAGAAGCAGTACAGAACTTTTGTGACAATCCCAGGACAGAATGGATTTAAGATTAACCAGGGGTTAGGATTGTGCATGTCAACTCAGAAGTCCTATTAGGTTGAAAGAAGCTTATTCCCAGAATAGTGAGTATAGGATTGCAGCCATAATAGAATATGGTGTACTATCTGAATGTAAAAAACAAAAGTGTGGGAGTCTCATGACACAAATAAGAAATGGATTAAAGGACCACTTTCTAAAACTAAACCACACACACTCATGTACACACACCTACCTATAATTCATACCTATAACACCTACCTATGATTCTCCGGAGCACAGAATACATTCTCTTAGATTTATTTATGGCAGTTCTAACATATGCTACATTTAATATCCCAAGAGCTTGCATTTACCGCTTTATAATTAAATATCAATTTCACAATTGTATATATCAGGTTTAACCAGAGCATATTGATTCCTTTCATGTTTGGAAAGAAAAAGAGCAAATTCAGCTTTAATACAGCATATTTTGATCACATCTTGATTAGATTTTTATATAACAAAGCCCTTGCAGATGGATGCTTGTATATAGCCTCATGTGAATTAGAGGTACTCCAGTAGTGTTGGTAGACAGATTAAAAAATGTAATTTTAGTAATACCTCCAGTGGTGGGCTCCAGCAGGTTCGCACCTACTCTATAGAACCGGTTGTTAACAAGAGACAGGACATATAAAGTTTAAAAATAGCCATTTAAAAGCAGCTGCCAGATGGGCAGAGAACCAGTTGTTAATTTTCTTTGAGCCCATCACTGAATACCTCCTATATTATTGCTTCATTTCCGCACTCATTCTTCTGCATGAGTACAATTTCACAGTACAATTAAAAAGAAAAAAAAAACCAAAAGGTTATATCTATAAAACTGCTTAAGAGTTTGGGGCTATACATGCCATGCTTTCAGTGAAAGGGAACCATGTACTCTCTGGATAAGGAAACTGTCCAGAGGCTTGAAGAATTGCTACCCTTGAGTCAAACACCAAAACCAGCTTTAGTCAAACACCGAAACCAGTCAATGACCAGCTTTAAAGAAATTAGACCATTTGCTCCCAACTGGGCCCCACACTTAAGAGGACCTCATTTAGATTGCCTTCCACTGTACCATAGTACCATAAAGTACTAGCAAAATGTACCCGCTTTGAGGGGGTAAAATTTCAAGAATATTTATGTGCTTGGACACACCCTTAACCACCCCCCACCCCTGTGCAACAGCCCCCCATGCCACACACACACACACACACACGGACAACACACACCTCCCAATCAGAACTATTCCCCCATGGAATACACACTCCTACATGCAACACACACCCTTCATGCAGCACCCCCTCTATGCACCATCCTTCCTCGACCATGGACACCCCTACAGGGAAGGTGCAGGGTTTGGGGGGTGATTTTTTCAAAGTATATGATGAAAATGCTTTGCACCCCTTTTCACCCCCTTTGTGGTTAAATTCCAAGAAATTGGTTCTTAGTGGGTGGTCACAACATTGAAAGAATACCCTTCCTAAATTTCATGCTTTTTGGTCCAGGGGTTGGGGCAGAGTGTCCTTAAGTCAGGGATTCTTCAGTGTAAAGTGTAGGGATGAAAATGCATTGTGCCCCTTTTCACCCCTTCCAGTTGGAATTTCCAAAAACTGGTTCTCAGTGGGTACCTCTGTCAAGGAAGGAACAGCCTCCCCAAATTTCTTGCTTCTAGGTACAGCAGTTTTGGCTAGGTGTTGATGAGTGAGTGAGTCAGTTCTTGACTCTTCAGTTATATAGAGACAGATATAATAAATTTAATTTATATCTCTAAGATTCTATAGATCTAAATTTAATTTATATTTCTAAGATATACCTGGTTGTGAACCTGCAGAGCTGCCAAAAGCGTTTTTATTTTTGCCCTCATCACTTTCAAGAGTCTCTGGATTGCCCTGACTTTTGCCTTTGCCTCTGCCTCTACCAGAGAGGGAAAAGACCATACCTACAAGTTTCCCCTTCTGGCAAGACAAACATGCTTATTGAAAACAGACTGCCCAATAAAGAATGGCAGTTAATAATCCCAAACAAGCAATTCTTCCAGTAATGATGCTTTTCTGTTTGTGAACCCTCCTAAAAGTGGCTTTTCCACCTTAAAATGAGATTCTTCAAATACATGTGCCTGTAATGTATCATTTGGCCTTCCAGTTCCATTTTCACTAATGTTTGACAGTTGAAAAGTAATAATGAATAAATATTCTGAATAAAGTTAATTAGATTGCTAAGTTACATATGTCCATTAATTAATCAATGTCCTGTGGAAACACGGGTTCTGATCCTATTGGGCTCTTGTGCTACTTCCAGGGCTGGACATGTGCAGCATCCAGTCAGAAAAAGATCAATTGCATCAATCTATCATATGTTGGATTGGAGGGAATTAATTGAACCATCCATGCCAAACTGCTGATGGACATTCTCACCTATTTTCTAATAGGGATCTCTGTAAGTGGTTCTGGACTGGCATTGTTGAAAGAGAGGAATCATTAACAGTTTGCAAGTGGAGTTCACTGTCCATCCAGATCCCCTGCTGTTGTTGTTGTTGTTTAGTCATTCAATCATGTCCAACTCTTCGCGACCTCATGGACTGCAGCATGCCATCAGCTGCTGGACTGCATGGATTGCTATCCTCCATCAGCTTCCAAAGTCAGCCCAAATTCACATCATTGCCTCGGTGACACTATCTAACCACCTCATCCTCGGCTAGATCCTTCCCCTTTTGCCTTCAGTTTTTCCCAGCATCAGGCTCCTTTCTAAAGAAGAGTCCTTTCTTCTCATGATGTGGCCAAAATATTTGATCATTGGCTTCAGCATCTATCCTTCCGGTGAACAGTCAGGGTTGATTTCCTGGAAGATGGACTGATTGGATCTCTTTGCACTCCAAGGGACTCTCAAGAGTCTTCTCCAGCACCATAATTCAAAGGCATCTATCCTTTGGTGGTCAGCCTTCTAGATGCCCTAGCTAGACAGCTGAAATGGCATTTCATTCAGATTCTTCCAACAAGGAACACAGTTGTAGCACTTTCATTCAAGCAAGTGGCCCCGATTTTGCATAAAATGTACTGTTTATCTGACTCAGATTTTCAGGAAGAGCCCGTATTAAAAGAGAAGAGTAGCTTAACACTAAAGAGGAGGACACAATAGACTTACTTTTTATTGCAGTTTACTAGACATCCATCCTTAAGTTCAGGTTCAAGCAAATTGTTTCATTCCCTTCAGTAATTGTTTGGTTCCTCTCAGATCTTGTAAATTCTCAAATTGACTACAGGCATCCTCCACTTATTGGATGGGTTAGGGACCATAGCACTGTCCAAAAGTGAAAACCATTGAAAAAGTGAGTCCAGTAATTTTCAGCTTGCAAATTCAAAATAGCTACCGAAAATGTCATAAATATCACTTGCAAAAGTCTTTAAAAAGTATTTATTAGCAAGTAGCCAAAATACACAAATTACAGTACAATGAACAAAGGAATGTGTGGACAATGAGTATCTTATGTACATGGGAAGTCGCCTACTTATGAACGATTTTTGTTCCAAAAGCTCATTCGTAAATTAATTTTGTTCCTAAGTCCAACAAAGTTATGCTGTTATGTGCAGAAATGTTGTTATAAGTAAAATGAAGGTATATAGGGTAAATCCAAAAAAGGGTGTGTCGGGGAGGCCCTCCTCCTTACCCCTGTTGTTGGAGTCCAGAGGTGGAGCCATGCCACCGTGACGGAGGGGGTACCCAGGGAAGCCCACAGGAGGAGGATGAAGCACGCATAGAAACACCCTGTCCCCCAGTCATGCACTTCTGAGGGGTGTAAAGGTTCCAGCTGCTGCCAGGCACCACAACATCTGGCCGAGCAGCAGCAAGCAATCACCACAACCTGCGGGTGCACACTAGGAGGCGCGCCCGCTGCTGACACTGGGGACGCCCCCAGGAAGGTGTCTGCTGGGTCCCCAGTGGTGGGCTCCAGCAGGTTCGCACCTACTCTATAGAACCGGTTGTTAATGAGAGATAGGACGTACAAAGTTTAAAAATAGCCATTTAAAAGTGGCTGCCAGATGGTCATAGAACCATCTGATAATTTCTTTGAATCCCATCACTGGTCCTAGCACCAGCTGGGCACCCGGCGTGGGGGAACCAGGGGTATCCAGCGGACTGGAAGGGCTCAAGGGAAGGATCAGGGGGAGGAAAGGGGGGAAGACAGAAGGGACACAGAACACGTCGAGGAACACAGCACCTAAAGGGAGGGGAGGCAAAAGGTGTGGAGAGGAAATGGAGAGCAGGCAAAGGCACATGGGGAAGAAGGGGTTAACAGAGGTGAGGCAGATGAGGAAAGTCCACCAAAGGTGGGGGAAGGCAACAAAAGGGGAAGAGAGGACGCAGATGATGAGGCCAAGCAAGAAACCAAACAGCCTGGCAAGAGTATGGTAATGCTCTGGGAGAAGAGGGCTAGGATGCTGTAACCAGTGGTGGGCACAGCCTGGCCCAAGAACCGGTTCTCCGGAAGTGGGCATGGCCAGGGTGGTTTTTAATTTAAGAATTAAAAATTTTTTAAAAATTACTTACTTCAGAGTAGACCTGCCTAGGATGGTGCTCTGAGGCTGCAATCCTCTCCACAGTTTCCTGGGAGTAAGTTCCATTGACTACACTGGGATTTACTTCTGAGTAGACCTGCATAGGCTGGGGCTCTGAGGCTGCAATCCTCTCCACACTTTCCTGGGAGTAAGCCCCATTGACTATACTGGGACTTACTTCTGAGTAGACCTGTATAGGATGGGGCTCTGAGGCTGCAGTCCTCTCAACACTGACCTGGGAGTAAGTCCCACTGACATACTGGGACTTACTTCTGAGTAGACCTGCATAGGATGGGGCTCTGAGGCTGCAGTCCTCTCAACACTGACCTGGGAGTAAGTCCCATTGACTATACTGGAACTTACTTCTGAGTAGACCTGCATAGGATGGGGCTCTGAGACTGCAGTCCTCCCCACACCTGCCTGGGAGTAAGTCCCATTGACTACACTGGGACATACTTCATGGTAGACTGCTTAGGCTGGGGCTCTGAGACTGCAGTCCTCCCCACACCTGCCTGGGAGTAAGTCCCATTGACTACACTGGGACTTACTTTATAGTAGACTGCTTAGGCTGGGGCTCTGAGACTGCAGTCCTCTCCACACCTGCCTGGGAGTAAGTCCCATTGACTACACTGCAGGAGAGGAAGGGAGAGCGCGATGGTGGCGCTGCCCCCCTTTCTGTGCCTCCCCACCAGCAGCAGAGGAAGGGAGACCGCGGTGGCGCCCCTGGCCTGCTGGGAGGAAGGGGGAGGGGGGAGGAGGGAGGAGGAAGGGAAGCAGCAGCTGTGCTGTGTACCGGTCCCTAGTGTTCTGCTCCTCCTTGGGCCTACCGGCTCCCCATTGGCTGCCAGAAGACAAGAACCTACTCTAGAGAGTAGGTGCATCCCCCCTAGTGCCCACCTGTGGCTGTAACTCCCTACCTCCCACATCTACTGAGGCATCCTCTACTCCTGGTTGTTGGCCCTTCCTAGGTGGACTCCGGGTTTAGCCTCCCAGCACAGGGAGTGGAAGATACGAAGTAGCAAGGCACCGGTATCCCCACAGCCCCACAGTGCCTCAGGTAATGAGTCTTCTGCAGCAGGACTTTCAGTTTCTGAGGACAGGGGCAGGGAGAAGCCACTCTCCCCAGACCCAGGAAATCCCGAGATTTCAGCACCCGGGGAAAACGGAGGTGAAATTCTTACCCTCCTTACCTTAAGACCTTGGCAGTATTGGGCACTGTGTGGTCTTTGGAGAAGGATGTTACCAAGAGAGCAGATTTATGGTTTTTAAGGGAAACTGTGTCACTGCTCTTAAGGGAACAAGGAACCTTTTGCTGAATGCTAGGCAGAAACCCACAAGATCTTTATAGAAAGAATGAGGCTGAAAGTGTAATTCTAAAAAGGGATTTATTATGAACAGCAACAATAAAACGCACAAAATTACAGAGGAATTCCATAGCAACATGCTAATTTATGCCTAGCTTTGTATGAGGGTCACTGAGAGAAATCAGCAAGAGGAAAAGGGGGTTTCAAGGGAAGGAGTTTGGATTCCTTGCAATAAACATCTAAGATACAGTGAAGGAAAAGAAAAGAGAAGGGGGAAAAGCACAAGCATATTTAGCATTCTGGGCCCATGGTTCTGGTTCTGAGGAGAATGCAAGGTAGGCCAAGACTTCTTGGAGGGGGGAAGCAATATTCCTGAATCTGGGGTCAGGACCCTTAATTTTAAGGGTACTGAAGCTTGTGAGTATGTGCTCTGTAGCTTAGTTTCACCAATGGTCTACAAAGTGGGGGTTGGGATCCCCTTGGAGGTCGCAACTTTATCTGGGCAGGGGTCACGAAAAGCTTGATGCAGCCATCTTAGAAACTGGCACTGGGCACCTTTAATGATACTTCCAGCTATGACATCATTTCAAAAGGTCATACTCTCAGGAAAGTGTCTTTAGGATTGCAGCCTGAGTTACACAATTAATGTGATCAACCCTACAATCCAGAGTAACTATGGGAGCATGTAAGAGATATTTACATTGATGTAGTTACAGCACCATCTAGTGAAAATCTATGGAAAATTCATATTGCAATCCACAGTAAATTGTTCTTGTCAGAGCAAGGACTCCCTGTAGTTACTCTGGATTGCAACCTAACTCCTTATCTTAGTGCTGAATTCATCAAAGTTGCTACAGAAGAACTAGCTTATGGAATTCAGAATTTAGGCATATTGACCACCACTAAAAGGCCAGAGTTTAGGTGCTTCAACAGGTAAGCTTAGCATTATGGGAGCATATTCTTGCTTATACACTATATACAGTTATATGAAATAATAAGATTGATTTTGTGGTAACAAGGGGGTGTGTGAAATTTTCACCCCCTTCCCTCCAGACCCTGGCAGTCTCAGGCACCAGGGACTTTCAGGATCTGGGCAAAGGGAGCTGAGAAGCATCCAGTGGGGTCTCTCACTGTCTGGGGTGGGGAGAGAAACATTCTCCCCTCCCCAGACAGAAAGAGATTTTGGCATCCTTTGGTGGCAGTGAAGAAGGCAAATTCCATGCTTGGGTTATTAGAAAGGGCATTGACAATAAAACAGCATAAACTATAATGTCATTGTACAAATCTATGGTGAGGCCACATTTAAAGTACCGTGTCCAGTTCTGGTCGCCACATCTCAAAAAGGATATAGAGGAAATGGAGATGGTTCAGAGGAGAGCAACCAATTGATTGATGGTCTGGGACACCTTCTGTATGAGGAAAGGCTATAGCATTTGGGGCTCTGAAAAGAGGCACTTGAGGGGAGATATGATTGAGACATATAAAATGTGCAAGGCATTGACAGAATGGATAGAGAAATGCTCTTTTCCCTTTCACATAATACCAGAACTAGGGGACATCCACTAAAACTGACTGTTGGAAGGGTTAGGAGAGACAAAAGAAAATATTTCTTTACCCAGTGTGTAGTTGGTCTGTGGAACTCTCTGCCACAGGATGTGGTTTTGGCATCTAGCCTCAATGCAGGAATTTGACAAATTCCTAAACTAAAGGATCATCACAGGTTACAAGCCATGATGGGTGTGAGTACGTGTGCATTGATAGATGGAGATGTGGACAACCTCAAAATGCCAGATTAAGGGGACAGCACCTGGATGTAGGTGTCTTATGTGCTCCCTGAGGCATCTGGAGAGCCACTGTGATATACTGGAAGCTGGACTAGATGGGCCTTTGGCCTGATCCAGTGGAGAATCTTATTGGAGAGCTTATACCAGCACAGTATCTTTTTTTCAAAGTAGACAACTCTATCCTTGATTGGCTTGGTGAGCTGGACATTAACATCTGATTTACCATAAAACCATGACTTGTATGCCATACACTAAAATAAAACAGGCAGTATTGTAGTATATCCTAAGCTATTTTCCAGTGCTTAAAAGGATGGGTGGCTAACCACATATGCAAAATCTTAATAGATGTTTCACTACAGTATACAGAGAAAACAAGGTTATGAGAAGGACAACAATATAAATAGGAAGGAAGCAAATTAGAAAATGGAAAGAACGAGTCTGGCACTTAATAAATATTAGGCTAACATTTACCTTCAGGAAAGAGTTATTAATTTATTAAATTATGTTCGTTTGTAGCTTGCTTGTTCTTAAAAGCTCTTGTCTACATGTTTTAAAAGTATTAGATAAATAAAATATGAGATATAATAATGTGAAATAAAAACAAATTTTAATGAACCTGCTGGTTGCTTAGCTCTACAATCAAATACCTGTGCTGGAAAGGCATCTCTCACCTTCGTTCCCTCATAATTGGCATTCAGAGACAAACTGCTGCTAAACCTGGTTGTGGCTTGTAGCCATCATGCTACATTTCACTCTCTTTTGCTGCCTCTCTTGATTGGTTCTGCCCTTCTAGAGTCTCAAGCTATTTTGATATAATGTAGCATAACTACAGTAGATGGCTGCAGATGCCATAATGAACCATGCAAGTGGCCCTTCCCACTCACCATTGGAACCATTCTGGGCAGGGGTAACAGCTGTCGCTTCCCAGAAAGGCTCTGACAGACTGTGGGAGAGACTGCTCACACAGTGTGTTGAGGATTCTGAAAAATTACTTTGCCAAGAAGGAAGGGCTGTTTACATGGCTCATTTCAATACTTACTGTCCACCTCCAATAGCTATCCTACTGGGCCATGGAAAGGTCTTGCCCTTAGGTCTGACTGACAGTCCCCTGGCAGCACAGAGTTTTCCGTGGCTGCTTGCATCTGCTTGCCTCTGTACCATGGTGGTGCAGAACCAAGGAGACCCATTGGGGCTACTGCCACTTCACCCAGGACAAGGGAAAAAGTTTCCTTTTGCCCCATGATAGTGCAGCAGCAGCCCCAATACAACTATGTCATCCTGCTTCCTCCAGTGCTTGTTAGGATTGCAATGTTGCAATCCTACCTTCTGAAAGTGATTCACAAAGAATATACCACATGCCATTTCTGAATGCCTGATTTAACCCTATGGGCATTTTGTAAGAATGTGGTATCAAGAAGATCATGTCTAAGGTAATAAAATGCTGTAGGCAGGAAGGCTATTCTGATAATTTGGGATACAATATGAAGAACAATTCCTCTAAATAATGAAGCTACAGGAGGACTGAGAGCGGCAGATCATAATTACCAAGCTGGCATTGAGCCAGGTCACAGAGTGTTAACACTTTTGCTCTTCAATCAGAAGACTTTTCACATAAAGAGAGAATGTTTAAAAATTTATATATCAGCAAAATGAATGAAAAGATTACTGTGGGGAGAGTAATTTTCTGTTATTTTTAGTGCTCTGTCACTGCATCTTTTGGAAGAAAGTGGTATTTCCTAAATATTGCTTAAGTTTTGGCCTTTACAATACATAAAAATAAAGATGGTATACTGTAATAGTGTATCATGGAAAACACCAGCTGCTTACATTTCCAAGAGACAAATAGTTCAGAGAAATGGAGAAAACTCAAAAGCAAGCTCAAAAGGACTGTAATTTCTGATGGCCAAATCACTTTTTTCAGTAAATGCAGAGCAAGTCCCAAATGGTTAATGTTTGTTTACCAAACAGCAGCTTCAGGGATGGCGTTCAGTGTAGACTGGAACAGTGGCATGGTGGAGAAGAACTTTGGAGCAGTCCCAACCCAATTTGGCCAATAGGAACTTTTTCCCTTGTGAAAACATCATACTAGGAGGGCCTGATCAAGATTTCAGTGAGGAGTTTTTTTAAAAATCAATGTTATTTTGAACACATGCTGGAATCCCATGATTGGGACTATTTATGCTTTTTCCTTTTATAAACAGTGGATGTAGCAGGAGTGCGGAATACTTCATGTTTAATGCCCACTCCCAGCAGTAGGGGCAATTTTGATATTAAAAAATTAACAAAATACATTTTCCGCAGTCTTGAAAAGGGGTCCCTATGGCTGGTTTTTCTGGAAGGTTTAAAAAAAGGAGACTCTCAACCACAGAATTCCAAAACCCTTTTAAACTAGCATCTGCTTTTATGCCTCTCACCTTTGCCTGCCTGCTTTTCCTGGGATTACAAGATCCACATCAATAACATTCCCATGCTTCTATATTTTCTTTCTATGCCAACTAAAGAAGCAACTGATTTAAGTTTGACTCACAGGAAGTATAGTTCTCACCAAGAAGGGCCTTCAATTGAGATCTCCCACCTTACACAAAGTGGTTTTCTGGAATCAAGCAACCAAGTTGAACAGTGTTGATAGCAAGATTAATTATCCTTCCATTGAGCCTGGGAAGCAGTGATGTGTCACTACAATGATGTGTCACTGCCACTTAACCAGCAAGGGCTTATTCATCACCAGTGACAAGACAGCCACAAAGTGAAATTCTTGCTTCATCACTGGTTTCCATGCGAAGGTGCTTTAAACACAAAGATCTCTCAAAGCCGGATCAGGATGTGAAAAAAGGAGAAAGATGGAGAGGTCCTTGAGTGAAAGAAAAAGAGGAAGAATTTAAGCAATTTAAATTTTTAAAGGGTAAAAAATCTCATTTTACAGGCCTTTTCAGAGTTAATCTGCACACCCATTAGGAAGCTAAAGAGGAAGCCTTATGTAGTTTGTCTTCCCCATTTGAATTAACACAAATCCAGCTCAGGTCAACAAAGTAGCTTCTTTGTCCTCTTTAAATTGAGAGTTGCAGAGGACATGTTTACAAACAGCTTAATTGGTTTAGTGCAAACACTGCCTTGCATTCCTGGATTCTGTTAAAATCCTCTTCAGATTCCACATCTCCCACTCCAAAGTGCAAAACTGAAATTGGGGGTAATCACAATGCAACTTTGTGTGGATTTTCATCAGCATTTTGTATCACAACGATCTTTCTCTTCTCTTTGTTCTTTGTAAATTTAATTTAACCTAGATTTTCTGGCATGCTGTAAACACATTGTCTCCCAAGCACAATGAGTTCATTGTAGGCAATTATACTAGCAACTTCATTTTCTGGCCAGAGCAATATTAAGATAGGTTCCTGTGCTATTATAAAAAACCTATGTATTTAATTATATTTATTTTCTATTGCAAATAACATCCAAAGAGATTTACAAAATGCAATTAAAAACTCTTAAAAAATAAAATTCAAAACGATTCTGCTTCTTCGGGACCAATTTCTAAGTCTGTGGATGCTTCTCAACTGATGTAAGGTACAGTGGTGCCTTGTAAGACATGTTACGGAAGCATGTTTGTCTTACAAAGCATTCTTCTCACAAAGCAGATTTTCCCATAGGAAATAATGGGAACTCAGACAATAGGTCCCACAACCAAAAAATATTCGTATTTAAATATTAACTATATGTGAAAAAAATGACAAAACACTGTAATCAAATTCAAAACACTATAATACAGAACACAATTACTGTAATAAAACACTGTAATATACTGTCCAGTAAAACAGAAAAGAACAAACTTTATGGCCAAGGATAACTAACAGCACAATCCTAACAATGTCTACTCAAAAGTAAGCTCCATTATGTTCAGTTGATCTTACTCTCAGGAAAGTGTCTTTAGGATTGTAGCCTAATTTTCACTAAAAGAGTCACTGGTGTCTTTTTGAGCATCTTTAACAAGGAACCTCTGTGTGTGTGTGTGTGTGTGTGAGAGAGAGAGAGAGAGAGAGAGACCTATGTAAACCAGATAGACAGTTTTCAGCAGGAGCAGCAGCAAAGGCAGCAGCAAAAGAGGCAATATCCTATCCAGTTTACTCAGAATCAAGTCGCATTAAATCCACTGGGGCTTACTCCTGACTCAGGATGCCAGCCTGACTCTTTTCAAGCTGCAGCAGCAAAGGTTTCTGCCTGGAGGCAAAAATGGGGTGGAGTGGTGACCAGGCAGGGAAGGTAGTGAGGAGGGAAGCGGGGTAGTTGTAGTGGGGTTCAGGCAGGGGAGGCTTCCTTGTGCTGAGGAGGTTCCAGAGGGGAGTCCAGGAGGGGTTTCCCTCCTACATAATGATGTCATCATATCACTGTCAAAACTTTCAGACCACCAAGCTTTTGTTTTTTTACATGAAAAGCCCACCTTAGGAACAGTTTTTTTTTGTCAGAAAGAACACAAAACAACTTGGCCCAGAGCCAGCCAAATCACAACATATTCTCACTGACAACATCTCTGGAGACTTTTGTGGTTTAAAAATGCTAAACCTCAGTAACCTGGAAGCTCAGTAGAGCTCAGGTAGATTTATCTGACCCACTCAAAATTGGATGTTCAGAATCAAAAACCTCAGTTTGAGGATTTTATATACTGTATAAAAGGGTTTGAGCTTATATGCTGTATCTCTATACAGTGGCGCCTCACGTAACAGAATTAATTCGTTCCGGAGGCAGTTTCTTTACATGAAACTTTCTTTACGTGAAGTGGATTTTCCCATAGGAAATAATGGAAACTCAGATGATTGGTTCCACAACCCCAAAAATATTCATATAAAAATATTAACTGGATGTAAAAATGATGACAAAACACTGGAATTGAATTCAAAACATGCATTCAATGTGCATGATCTTATGAAGTCTACTAACCCTACAATCCAGAATAACTACGGGTGCACGTAAGAGACTTTATGTGCACCCGTAGTTACTGCATCACCTAGTGAAAACCTATAGGAAATTCATATTGCAATCCAGAGCAAATTGTTCTTACACTGGAGCAAGGACTCCCCGCAGTTACTCTGGATTGCGCCCTTAGGCTGCAGTCCTAAAGACACTTTCCTGGGAGTAAGACCCATTTAACACAATGGGGCTTACTTCTGGGTAGACATGGTTAGAAGGCTGCAATCCAAGACACCTTCAAAGTGTCTCCCCACTTTCTCCTTCTCTCCATCCTGAGCTTTTCTCTCCCCTGCTCCCTTCTGGCTACCCCTGAGCTGCTTCCCTCTTCTCCACTGCTCTTCTCTCCTTCTGCCCGTCCACAGGAGGAACAGCGCAGAAGTGTTGCTTTCGCTATGGGCAGGTGCGCTAGGCAGTCCTGATGCTTTTTAAACAGGCTGCCGGCCAGCGTGTCTGCCCCAATTGCCAACAAATGTTTCCTTTACGTGAAGCACTTTCTTTACATGAAGCAGAATCCTGGAGAAATTTTTGTTTGTTAAGTGAAACATACTTTACGTGAGGCGTTCTTTGTGTGAGGCGCCACTGTATATGCTGTATCTTCATGTATTTTTACATACTGATATATAATGGATACACTAGTCAAGAATATCCCCACTAGCAGGAACAATACTGGGAGGAAGAGTTAAAGATATCCCACTACAAAGAAACATGAAATATAGTATTTGTATATATTTTTGTATATATATACAAACAAATATGTATATATTTGTATATATAGAAATATGTATATAACTGAAAAGTCACTGACTGACTCACTCATTTACTGACTGACTGACTCATTCATTCATCAATGCCCAGCCAAAACAGCGAGGCCTAAAAGTGTGAAATTTAAGAAGAGTGTTCCTTCTGTGACATGAACACCAGCAAGAACCGATGGTTTCATTCTGATAAGGTTCCTACTGTAACCTTAGTAGGAACCTTACCTTAGTAGGTAAAGTTCATACTGTATCATTTCATTTCTGAATTGCAACTGACTGCTTACTATCACAGCAGCACAGATTTGTTAAAACACAGCAGATATGGCTGAGCTTCATCATTAGGCACTCATAAAGTCATGCTGCTGCATACAATCCCATAAAATGAAGTTAATCTGTAATTGTAATCATAAAAATGAAATTAAAATACTGGTATTGTCAGTTTAATGGATTCATAAAAGAAATTGCTCTAATGGCAGTCTTTTTTAGTCTGCTTGCAGCACTATTATTTAACTCAAGCTTTAAATTCATTCCTTTCTATATCAAGAATCACAAAATCTATGAAGTATTTTATAAATATAGCAAACTAGCGAAAAGTATACCTGCTTTGCAGGAGTAAAATTCCCCTGTACACCATCCCCCCACTGCGCATCAATTCCCCATGCACATCAACCCACATGCACATCCACCCCATGTGCAACATTCCCCATGTTCATACGCATCATCTCCCCTATGTACATCATCCCCCATGCTCATCAACCACCCATGAGCAAATCCCCCATGCTCAAGATCCCCATGTGCAACATTCCCCATGTTCATCCCCCATGCACATCAACTCCACATGCGCATCAACTCCACATGTGCATCAGTCCCCATTTGCATCAACTCCCCATGCGCATCAACCCCCCATGCACATCGCCCATGCGCAACATCTCCCCTTGCACAACAACCCCCATGCACATCATTTCCCCTTGCGCACCTTTCCCGATGCACATCATTCCCCCATGCGCATCAACCCCCCATGCTCATCAAGCACCCATGCACAACATTCCCCATGTTCATCCCCATGTGCATCAACCCCCCATGCGCAACTTCCCACCATGTGCAACATCACCCATGTGTATCATGTCCCCATGCGCAACTTCCCACACGTGCAACTTCCCCACATGCGCATCAACCACCCATGCTCAACATCCCCATGTGCAACATCCACCATGTGTATCAAACCCACACGCGCAACTTCCCCACATGCGCATCATGTCCCCATGCGCAACATCCCCATGTGCATCAAACCCCCATGCGCATCAACTCCCCATGCGCAACATCCCCCAGGCACATCATTCCCCCATGTGCACCAACCCTCAATCGCAAAGTCCCCCATGCACAGCATCAACCCCCATGTGCTTCATCCCCCCATACGCATCTTCTCATGCGCAACCCCCCCATGCGCAGCATCCTTCCCAGTGCAACCTCTTCCTCCGAACAATATCCCCCCCCCCAGTGCACCAGGCACAAACTGGATGGATGTTGTCATTCTTCCATGTTAAGTATAGGAGAAAAACACTTTGCACCCCTTTTCAGCCCCTTAAGGGTTAAGTTTCTCCACATCAGTTCTTGGTGGGTGTTCATGTCACAGAAGGAACTCTCTCCACCAATTTCATGCTTCTAGGTCTGGGAGTTGGGGCAGAATGTTGATGAGTCATCAATTCTTCAATGCAAAGTATAGGGAAGAAAACACATTGCATCCCATTTCACCCCCTTCCAGTTGGAATTTTTGAAAGCTGGTTCTTAGTGACTCCCTCCATCACAGAAGGAACACTCTCCCCAAATTTCACACTTCTAGGCCTGGCGGTTTTGGCAGGGTGTTGATGAGTCAGTAATGATGATGATTAGTTTTATAAAATTTCCGAAAACTGGTTCTTAGTGGATCCCTCCATCATGGAAGGAACACCCTTGTCAAATTTCACGCTTATAGGCCCGGCGATTTTGGCTGGGTGTTGATGAGTCAGTGATGATGATGAAGAAGCTTTTTATATATATAGATGCTAACATAAAAGGTTGGTTTCAATGTTGTGGGCCTAAATCTATGGCAATTTACAAGTGAATTTAAAATGCATGTTTCAGCCTATTGTACAACTGTAGTGGCCCAATCTTGTCCCCTAGCCTATCCTACCATTCATAGCCACTGACAGAGCATGCACTGCATGTGACAGGCAGAAGGGGGTGACCAGGCGCACCAAATATTTAGCTGTTATAAGGTCAAGGAGACTGTCCCTATAATCCAGAGTAACTACAAGAACACGTAAGAAACATTTACACTGACATAGTTACGGCACTATCTAGTGAAAACCAGAGGTCTGTGGGCGGCACAATGCTGGAACCAATCGTATCAACTCTGCTATTCCATTGGACTATTTCAGTGGCGTGGAGAGCGGGGATTGCCGCTTGGGTAACAGCCTATCCTCCATATCAATCTACCCAAGCCTTCGTGCTTTGCATGCAGCGTCAAGCAGATACCATAGTCTTTCAAGACTGATGGATGCCAAGTTAGTGAAAACCTATGGGAAATTCATATTGCAATCCAGAGTAAATAGTTCTTACATCGGAGCAAGGACCCCCCATAATTACTCTGGATTGCGCCCTTAGGCTGCAATCCTATCCTCACTTTCCTGGGAGTAAGCCCCATTGACTACGATGAGACTTACCTCTGAGTAACCATGCATAAATTGGGCTCTAAGCGGCTTGTTTAAGGTGGAGAAAGGAGGTGTGGATCTCTGTATGCCTGGCTGCCACCAATTCTCATTCTTTGGCCCCCTCTCTCAGTCCTCTCTCCTGAACGATCCGTGCCGCTGACCTAAACCGCTGGGCCTAGAAGCGTGACATTTGCGGTGGGTGTTCCTTTTTGAAATTTGAACCGGAAGGGGGTAAATGGGGCACAATGCATTTTCCTCCCTATACTTTGCACTGAAGAATCGATGACTGAGGCTCTGCCACAACCCACTGTCCTAGAAGCGTGAAAATTGGGGAGGATGTTCCTTCTGTCACATAAGAAATTTAACCCTTAAGGGGATGAAAAGGGGTGCAAAGTGTTTTTGTTCTATATTTAACATGGAAGACTGACCAACATCCAGACAATTTGGTGCTCGGTGCCTAGTGCACAGGGAGGATATTGTTCAGAGGAAGAGGTTGCACTAGGGAGGATGCTGTGCATGGGGGGGTTGTGCATGGGAAGATGCACATGGAGGGTTGATGCGCATGGGGGATGTTGCGCATAGGGGGTAGGTGTGCATGGGGGAATGATGCTCATGGGGGAATGATGCTCAAGGGGTTGGTGCGCATGGGGTGTTGATGCGCATGGGGAGATGTTGCGCATGGGGGGTTGGTGCGCATGGGAGAATGATGCTCATGGGGAAATGATGCTCATGGGGTTGGTGCGCATGGGGTGTTGATGCGCATGGGGAGATGTTGCAAATTGGGTGTTGATGCGCATGGGGGTTGATGAGCATGGGGAGATATTGCGTTTGGGGGTTGATGCTCATGGGGGATTGATGCATGGGGATGATGCACACGGGAGGTTGATGCACATTTGGGATGTTGCGCATGGGGGGTTGTTATGTATGGGGGGTTGATGAGCATCGGGATTGATGTGCATAGGGGAGGTGATGCGCATGGGGCGGATGAACATTGGGGATGTTGCACATGGAGGTGGATGCGCATGGGGGGGTTGATATGGGGGGATTGATGCGCATGGGGGATGGCGTACGGGGGAATTTTACTCCCGCAATGCGGGTACGCTTTTCACTAGTCTATATCTATAAAACTGAAAAGTACTCACTCACTGACTGACTCATCAACACCCTGCCAAAACCCCTGGACCTAGATGCATGAAATTTGGGGAGGGTTTTCCTTCTGTGACATCAACATCCACCAAGAACCAAAGTTGAGAAATTTAGCCCTTAAGGGTCTGAAAAGGGGTGCAACATGTTTTTGTCATATACTTAACATGGAAGACTGACCAACCTCCAACCAATTTGGTGTGTGATGCCTGGTGCACTGGGGGAATGTTGTTCGGAGGGGAATGTTGTTGCACTGGGGAGCATTCCATGAATGGGGGGTGTTCCACACAGGGGGATTGATGCGCACGGGGGATGTTGTACATGGGGGGATGATGCGCATGGGGTTTGATGCGCATGGGGGGAATGTTGCACATGGGGGGATGATGCACATGGGGAAGTAATGCGCATGGGGGTTGGTGCACATGGGGGGATGATGCTCTTGGGAGTGGTGCACATCGGGGGATGTTGCACAAAGAGGGATGTTGTATGAAGGGGGTTGCTCATGTGGGGATAATATGCATGGAGGTTGTTGCACAGGGGGGGAAAGGCATACAGGGGGATTTTACTCCAACAAAGCAGAAACATTTTGCTAGTGAATAATAAAGGAACAAAATGGGCCCAGTTTTGATTAATTTTTCATTAATACATACCCCTTCTAGTTGCAGAAAGGGTACTAGGTCCTACGAGGGCCCTTTCAACTCTAGGAGTCTATGATTCTATGATTCTGTGTATTCAATGAACACATGCAGGGGGTAGAAACTGCATCCACTGGTCATGCTCAATGCCAATGTGACTAGAATAATAGAATCATATAGTTGGACGGGACACAGTAGGTCATCTAGTCCAACCCCCTGCCTGTAGCAGGAAATCCTTCAAAATCATCTCCAACAGGTGCTCATTGAGCCTCTGCGTGAAGATCCCCAGTGAGGGAGAGTTCACCGCTATATGTTCAAAATGCAGAATTCATGCACAAGGAGATGAAAGCACACAGCTTCTCCATTTGGGATACAAAGGTTCGTGGCTCTATAAAGGTGCACTTGCATATAATCTCCGCAACCAATGCCGAAAGTGCAGCTGCTGAGGTGTGTAGGCTGAACTCTAATTCCCATAAACATATTCAAGGCAATTTGTTTACTCAGAGTTTACCTAACTATAGGTGCTAAAGTGAAGAGATGCCATCCATCTCTTTTCTAGATGCCATCCAGTGAGCTTCATGGCCAAGTAGGAATTTGAACCTGAGTTCAAAAAAAAAAAAAAAAAAACTGGACTGATTTCACTATTCCAGTACCGAAACAGTAATCCTGTTAACTGGCTTTCCCTGCTCAATGAACAAAGAGACACCATTTAAGTGGTGGCATTCTATATCTAGTGGGGGAATATTAAATGTACCTATTTATTCTAGCACCATGTCTTCTCCTGGGGCCAAAATTGGTGACTTCCTTATACCTTGTTCTTTCCTTTCCTTAAAGTCTGAAAACCTCTTTGAAATGAGACATTGGCTGCAATCCTAAAGACACTTTCCTGGTAGTAAGACTCATTGGACACAATGGGGCTTACATCTGAGTAGACATGGTTAGGACTGTGCTCATTGTTTCATTACTTTTGATATGTAAACTGTTTTGTCAATTTTTTTTTGTTGCTGTTGAAAAGAACATAATCATCATGTTGATGCAAGCTATAGGATAGATACAGATAAGTACTGAAGGAGGTATTGCTTTTTTGTGATTCCATCTACCCCTTTTTCTCCCAAGGATAAATCTGAGGTTTGTTTTTTAACTCCAGCTGGAGAAATATGAACAGTAATGAGTCACAAATGTCAGGGGAACTCCTTCTTCAGTTGCTTGCTGCCAGATTCTTAGTACTCTTTTTCCAGCCAGCTGCCAGTTTCTTCTGGAACACAACGCTGGAGAAGCAGCCAATTGCTCAACAAAAAATCATTTAATTTAAAGAGACATTTGATTTTATTCTCAATGAATACAGATTACCTCCTTTCTGTTTGATCTCCCTGCCCACATGCAAAATGTGAGAAAAAAATAAAATTCTATATATGCTGACATTCTCTTTTCTCAAAGCAAGACTTGTGATGGGCATCCCTTCTAATCGCTGAAAATAAAGGGAGAATCTCAGAGCAGAAGATTAGACAATAGGTGACATTTCCAATGGGGACTGAAACAACCAGATATTGTGTGAACATCAGCTTGTCCCTCCTTCAACGAAGTGCTGTGTGTCACGTAAATGCAACACAGCCTCCTGACTCAAAATCCTTTTCAGATATAAAGGTCACTCTAGCTGGAAGAGAAAAGGCAAGTGGACAAATGCACGTATGTGCCCAAGTCATGAACTTAAAGGAAACTTACAGCAAAAAACAAGAAATCTAAGTTTCTCATGAAAAGACAACAAAGGCTCATAAGATATAATACACACTTGTGGGTGGTGCAAGTGGTTAAAACACTGTGCCTGTATACCAGAAGGCTAGGGTTCAAGACCCAGGTCCCCACAAGACAGGGTGAGCTCCTGTCCTTAGCCCAGCTCTGCGATGCAGCTGGAACTAATTGTATTGGCTCTGCCATTCCACTGGACTATTTCAGTGGCGTGGAGAGGGTGGATTTGCTTCTTGGGTAACAGCCTATCCGCTATCCTCCATCTCAATCTACCCAGGCCATCTCAATCTACCCAGGCCATCTCAATCACATGCAGCATTGAGCATGATACTATAGTCTTTCAAGACTAGTGGATGCCAAGTGTAAATGTGGGTCCTCCTATCTTTTCTCCTATCAGCACCTGTATGTCATGACAGATATACAATGAAATTTCCTTGCTTTCAATTGCTGACCAAGCTAAAATAAGCTGGAATTGCTCAGGACACAGAACAAGTTCAAGCTAGCCTGAGAATCCATAAAGTTCTGAGCAAGACTTGGCCTGATCTTAAATGGGAGCTACCAAAGCATCTGGTTTGCTGTTCTAGCCCTCCTTTCAGTAAAATTAGCTGCTCATGGTCTATCCCTATAATCAGCCATAAACGAGCTGATCACTTGAAATGTGTGTATACCTGCTAGGGACTCTTGCAAAATGCCAGTCGCTAGGGCACCTTGCCATCAATTGGTCTGTCCAACCATTGGTCATATGTAGGAACCCAATCACATGTAAGGTCAAACTACAGTACATTAAATAATAGAAAACTGAAAGCCTTGAAAACTTTCTGGAGTAAAGCCTGGCATTAAAAAGTCAACAACCATGAAGAACACTGAACACACCTAGGGAAGGAGAGTGAAATCCTAATATGTATTTAGGCTGGTGCATGTCCCTTATGCTGGGGGTGTAAGAAAAGTGCTATAAGTAACTTCTATGCCACCACTGGAGAGTTAAGGCCAGTGCACAAATGTGCACTCACCTCTCCTTGCCATCACAGGAATAAAATCACAGGATAAGAAGCACTGGCCGAGGTTGGCTAGCATAGGGGTTAGAAGGAGGAATTCTATGAAATCTTTGCTTGGTTAATGAGCCATGACTTGCAAAACAAGTTCCTGCCCTGCCAAAATCCAGGCTCCTGCTGCAGTCCAGGTGCACCAAGACAGGCTGTCTCAGACAGGCAAAGGAACTGTGCAGAGCCATCGCCCAGGAAAAGAGATGGGCAGCAGAGTGTCTTCACTCTGCAGACAGATGGAGGGACAGTGTTCCTCTTGCCTTTGGGTGGCGAAGGTACTGAGTGCCTTCAATGCCTGCCCCTTCTCTGGAGTGATAACCCAAAGAAGGGGTGAATGCGCAGAGTGGCTTCCTTTTCAGACAGGCTGAGGTCCACCTGTCTAGGAGAGAATGCACTAATTGCAGCACCTTCCACCTCTTTTCTGGTGTGATCAGTCACCCCAGAGAAGAGATGGAGAATCCTAGGATGGGTGTGGTCCAGTCCAGGAGCTGCTGGCCCAGTTTGTTGGGTGAAGGACATCTCTTGCTCTGTTCTGGACTGGGGGTGCCCATCCCCCCTCAAGGTACTTAAGAACTGTCTCCAGCTGCTGAGGGAAGGTTGGGATCCAGTCCAGGAGTTGCAGGCCCAGTTTGCTGGGTGAAGGACATCTTTTGCCGCTTCTGGACTGGGGTCTGGTAACTGCCCATCTCCCCTCATGATCTAAGATCAGTTCTTATAATGTTTTTTGTCTTCATGTTTTTGTTCTTATCCAGTTTCAAACTGTATAATATTGTATATTGTAATTGTATATTTAAATTGTAAATTACTGTAAGCCACCTTGAGTTCCCTTTGGGGAAGAAAGACAGGGTATAAATCAATAAATCTAATCTAGGATGCCAGGCAACCCTTTGTCTGAGGTTCCATTATTTTTTATGGGAAATAAAATTATGGGAAAAATCATTTTGGATTACAAGTATTTTGGATTATAAGCATGCTTCCAGAAGGGATAATGCTCATAAACCAAGCTACCAATGTATAACACAATAGTTCCCAAAGTCTGAGTCAAAACCTATCAAGGGAATCAGAAGCAGGTCATTCCCACATAAGAGGACTTGGCCCAGCAATGATGGCAGTGACAGCACTGCAGTGATTGTAACTTGTGCTTCCAAGTGGCTCTGTAAAGTACCATGGATAGCACTGGTTATTCAGATGGTATGAGGAACTCAAAGGTCTCAAATGTTGGCCTCCACAATGTTCCAAACAGCTCATATTTCCCATTTTGACCAACTTCTGGTTTGCAAACACAAATCAGAATTGGATTGAAATAAAAGATCTGAGCTGTTTGGAGCAGCAGGGAAGCCCACAGACAGGGCTTTGCAGCCTTCATATGGCCAGTGCTTCTCCCCAGTGCACCATGAAGCCCCTTGATCACAGCGGGAACATGATTGCTGTGATGTTCCCACCACCTAACCACTGCAAATACTTACAGGGTTACCAACTTCCCTGAAATTTGGGAACCACTAATCTAAAGGCAAATAAAATGATTGTGAAATGATACATGAGAAAAGCAACAGACTGATGGATGGCCACTGACATCCAATCAACAGCCTTCATGCACGGTCAGTTCAGCATCCACCCACCTCCAGCTCACCTTTGCTTCGTTTAAATTTTATTTTGACAACAGTGACATCTGCTAGCTTTCAATCCTAAAGTCTTGATGAAAATATGTGATAGGTGGGTTTTTGAGTGGAAATATGAGAAGAAGCTGCTTATCTTTGGGAAGACGCTGCCTTTGATGCTGATGTAAAAATGTACAGAATGTGTCTAAACTCAATTAAGAAGTGTCTGAGGAGAGGAAAAATCACTTAACCTCTTCAAAACATTTCCTTTCTCCCATTCTGGAGAAGGCTGATGTGGTCTTTGAACAAGAGGAGGAGGACAGGCAAGAGATGCTCCTAAACCTACTTCTTTGAAGTAAATTGCCTACTTCAAACTACTGTCGCTAATCAGCTTCATGAGGGCCAAAAATATATCAAACTGACAATAAATTGCAGTTTAAAACAAATTAATGCTGCCAATCTGCTTGAGGTAAGAGTGCAACTCTTCTCAGCAAGGCATGATTCTCATGTCATTGTCTAATCAAAGACTGCTGTGGCTGGATGGCTCTCTATTTATTCGGGCCTTGGTGCAGCCAGAAGCACCTTGCCAACCTCCTCCTATTATCTCAACAGATGTAAAATGCCATACATGTGTATGTTTCAAGCCAAGGCTCTCTGGCAATCTCCCTCTTGTACCATCCAAGCCTCCATCCTGAAAACCAGCTGACAAATCTGAGTTCTGAGCTCTAATAGCAATGTTGAGGCTTCAGTGTCAATCCGTTGAACAAAGAAGCTAATCACAGCACACTAACAAAGCTATGATATCAGACCAGCTTACTGTTACTGCGAAAACTGCCAGCTTCATACTCTTTGCTCCTGACTTCATGCACTGATCCTGTCTGACTTAAGCATGTACTTGTCCCAGCCCATGGGACAGTGGTTTCTCCTTCTCGTGGTGTCATCAGCAGCACAATGTGTCATCAGCATACTGATAGCACCCTATTCCAACCCTCCAGATGACCTCTCCCAGCAGCTTCATGTAGATGTTCAAAAGCATGTGGAATAGAATGGAACCTTGTGGCACCCCACACCAAAGAGGCCAGGGTGCCAAACACACATCCCCAGCACCACCTTCAGGGATCTGTCAGCCAGGAAGGAGTGGAACCACTGCAAAATGATGCCTCCATGGATATCCTGATGGGGTAAGGAGATATTTTCCCCTTAACCTGAGTAAAGATCCCACCTCCCCAATGGGACCACTTGCATCTGCAACAGGTAATTCACTGGCTCAAGTCCAAGCAACATGCAGGGTGTTAGTTCAGCTCTGCCAATCTCAACCCCTCTCTGGCCTGATACATCCCATTCCACACTTCCCCACTCTTGGAACACCTTTCCACTACCTTCTGCCAGCCCCTGAACTGTTAAGTGCTTTACATACTTCCATGAAGGGCTTAGATTCAGTGCTGGCAGAATGACACAGCACTGCCTACACGCAAGTTGTCAAAAAGCATTTTACAGTGCTTTCACTAAGGATAGCACTGGGAGTAACAAGTACAGTGGTGCCTCACATAACAAGTTTTAATTTGTTCCGGAAGCAAGCTTGTTACGTGAAACACTCTTTATGTGAAGCGGATATAGGAAATAATGGAAATAATTTCATAGGAAATAATGGAAACTCAGACAATTGGTTCCAGAACCCCAAAAATATTCATTAAAAATATTAACTGTATGTAAAAATGATGACAAAACACTGGAATTGAATTCAAAACATGCACTCAATGCGCATGATCCTATGAAGTCTACTTAGGCTGCAGTCCTAAAGACGCTTTCCTGGGAGGAAGCCCCATTTAACACAATGGGGCTAACTTCTGGGTAGACATGATAAGGAGGCTGCAATCAAAGACACTTTCCTGGGAGTAAGACCCATTTAACACAATGGGGCTCACGTCTGGGAAGACATGGTTAGGAGGCTACAATCAAAGACACTTTCAAAGTGTCTTCCCACTTTCTCCCTCTCTTCATTCTGAGCCTCTCTCTCCCCTGCCCCCTTCTGGATAGCCCTGAGCTGCTTCCCTCTTCTCAACTGCTGTTCTCTCCCTCTGCCCAGCGGATGCCTGGCCACAGGAGGAACAGCGTGGAAGCGCTGCTTTCTCTATGCAGGCACGCTAGGCAGTCCTGACACTTTTTAAAAGGGCTGCCAGCCAGCATGTCTGCCAAGGAGTGTGCTTGCTAAGTGAAGCAACACTTGTTATGTGAGGCAGAATCCTAGAGAAATTTTTGCTTCTTATGTAGATCACTTGTTAAGCGAGGTACCACTGTATTAGGATTGTGCTCTGAGTGCTGTAGCTTTATATGTTGATGTATCCAGCACCATGGAGGCCTGAAGAGATATAAAAGAGATTCTATATTATTGAGGACACCAATTTTTTTCCACATACTAAGTACTGGTGGCATGATCTATTTGTAAAATACTTATCAGATGATATTCAAATATTTAAAGGAATAAAAAACTTAAAATTAGATAACAATGACAAGGACAAAGCACAATGATTTAGCACTGTAACAGATATCTTAATTTGTATTTTTAAATTGAGAATTGAACAAAAAACTCATTTGTAAATTACAAAATGTGATCTATGATACATAACATAACATTAAAATGAAAACCATGTAAATGTCCTTCCTTGCCCTTCATCCTGTGGTGGTGGGAAGAGGATTGGTCCTTTCCCAAGGAAAGGCTCAGCTCTTGTTTCTAGCTCTTTGGACAGGTTCCCTGGATCTAAAGTTGGCTCCAGAGGGACAAAAGGTTCATTGATTTTTAGGGGACTCCTTCTTGTGAGAACTCTGCCAAGGACTGTCCCAAGCCTGGCTGCAAAAGAAGGAGAGTGGTGAACTATTGTGGTGACCAGAACTGGGAAACTAGAGAACCAGCAATCACAGAAAAATTCCTAACAGCCTTATCCAACAGATTTGCAATACTTGAACCATCGGACAATGTTGATCCAGCTATCGGGAGTTCCATTTGGAATGTGCTGCCTCTCTCTGTCAAACCATTCACTGTCAGACACAGCGATAGATCTCAAATGAGTGTCTGGATCTGGTGGACAAATGGAAATGAGCCAAACATGTTGACTTTGAACAATACCAGTGTCTGAACAAGGAGGTCAGACAAAGGATGAACACTGATCTATTTAATCTAATCTCTACAGTATTTATCGTATTTATTCAAATCTAATGTCCACCCTTTACAACTGAAAAATGGGGTGCAAATTATAATTGCAGGCACTTTAGATTCAAGTATTTACAGTGTCTGAGAGGGGAGCCAGTAGTTGAATGTCAAGGAATGTGAGAGCCTCTAACTGTGTCGGGGCTCTGCTGGGACCAAAGCCCCCAACCCCTTCCTACTCCATTGTGCCCTATCTCCTATGCTGGGTGCAGGGGTTAGTGTCATTATCTGCAGCCGGCTACAGCTACCTGGCAAAGGGGGATGTTTTAGCCAACCCTGCTCAGCCCAAGTTCAGTCACTAACTGCCCAGCAGGAGGATGCATTCCTTATCTGGGATGAGAAATGGAGGGGGAATGTTTTGCCCCCATCAGCTCATCTACAAGCCTGGCCAGAAAAGTCTGGGAAGAAACAATGGGTGCCCCTCAGCTAACTTCCTGAAAGAGAGGGAGCTGCGTACTGCTGCAGGAGCCAGCAGAGTGGCAGGGACCGCTCTTCCTCTGCCCAGCCAACTGCGGAGTGCCTGCTGCTGCTGCTGAGCAGCCCTTCCTCAACCCAAGCCCTGCCTTCCAAAGGATCCCAGTAAAGCCAGTGGACAACTGAGTGACCCAGATTTATTTGGTCAGGGGCACTTTAAGATTGTGCATATATTATATCAAGATAGGATCGCCACATGTCCTGGTAACCCAGGACTGTCCCAGTTTTGGGGGATTGCATTCACATACTGGCAAGTTGACAGGGGGTCCTGTCCTGGTTTTGTGGAAGAGAATTTTGGCTGCCCCTGTCCTGGTTTTGTGGAAAAGAATTATGGCTGGTTTTGTGGAAGAGAATTATGGCTGCCAAATAACTCTGGGTCACTCAGTTGTCTGCTGGTGAGTTCCAGTTAGTGGCTTCAATGGGATTCTTCCCTCCCTCCCAGGAAGCTCCCTTTCAGGAAGAATACATGGCTTAAACTGGTTGAAGAAGACTTAAAGAATCAGCAACTGATCACTTACAAGGCTAAAACATTGCCATCAATCACAAAGAATGGAAGTGTATCATGAATGATACACGGAATACAGCAGCACCTACAGCAGCATACTGGTTGAGATTGCTCCCCAATTGCCAGCTAAGGATTAACGAAGAAGAGAAGGGAGCACCTCTTGCTTGTCCTTATTTTTAATCAGGAAGAGTTCAAGGTACTCCCCAAAGTTTCTCCCCTTTAAAGGAAAGGGACACTAACCTAAAAACCAAAGTAGCATCCCCATCCCAGACACCCCTGTACCCTAGGAGGTCATTGACTTGGCGGAAAGCTGAAAGCCAACCAGAGAAGCATCGGCAGAGTCAGCAGATTCTGAAGACAACCTTTTTTTAAGAGTGTACTTGGCCTTTTTGGACAATTTCATCTCTGCTTCAGCCATAGCATCTACCCAGGAGATGCAGACTTTGGCCATAATGGAAGTCACTGTAGTTGCTTGTATGCCTAAGATGGGGTTTCAAAGGTATGTTTGTTGTTTGGAGTGAAGCTGCAGGCCACTTAAAAACACTAACAACAAATATTCATTAAAATTTACTCTTGCAATGACAGGTAAGGTCAGCTAGTATAGAATAATATTAGAAACTGGACAAGCACTTGGTTGCAGGTGTCCTATGTGCTCCCTGAGGCATCTGGTGGGCCATTTGTGATACAGGAAGATGGACTAGATGGGCCTTTGGCCTGATCCAATGGAGGCTTTTCTTGTGTTCTTAAGCAATAACATGGAATTTAACATTTATCTACACAGCTCTATTTAAAAATATTAATTTAAAACTATGGATATGAAGACTTAGAAAGATAGTATGCAAAAGTTCAACAAGATTTTTCATGACCTTGAGAGTCTGTAGATTATCTCTATAATAATGTCTGTCTTTCTTTTCTATTCTAATCAATTAAAGAAATTATTTGCTGTTAAATTATTGTCCACCATCCAATTCAGCATGTAAATATACACTTACTTTCCAGGGAAACCAGCCAGTTCCAAATTAAATTAAACTAAACTATACAGAAACAAAAGAGCTTCTGCTGATCCCAAACACCCATAGCACCCTCTACTGATAAAGGAAAAGGAGCCAAAATAGGCAGCAGCACTCCAAGATGGACTTAAGCACAAAGCAAAAGATAAAACTCATCAAAATTCAATAAA
This sequence comes from Cryptoblepharus egeriae, assembly GCA_030015325.1. Classification (NCBI taxonomy): domain Eukaryota; kingdom Metazoa; phylum Chordata; class Lepidosauria; order Squamata; family Scincidae; genus Cryptoblepharus; species Cryptoblepharus egeriae. The sequence goes on from JAREYC010000004.1 coordinate 8,666,288, forward strand.
AATTAAATTTTCTGTTTCATAAATGTCCATTTGGTGCTTATTGCTCAGCTTAAAATATTAAAAGTGAGCAAGGACTATGTAGAACCAAGAAAATTCACATTTTCATTCATCAGTTTGACCATTTTGACATGATTTGGTGCTGCCATTCAACGCATCACTAAAATACGCTACAGGCTGTTCAATCGCCCTTCCAGAGTTGAGGAAAGAAACTGAAGACATTCCAACATAGCAACAATGTGCAACATTGCACACTGATTTTTAGGCTTTCAGGCATAGACTGTTCTTGATAGCATGGGCAAATGGCTTGAGCAGGGGCTCTCAGAGACTGTGGTCTACCAATGAACTCAACAGATGTTTCCAAACATTTTCAAAAAATAGCTCCCTTGACCTACTGGGCCACTGCTCACCATTATGGCTACAGACCTGTGCACTGTATAGGGTGGTGGACTTTTTGCTAGGTTTTTGCAGTTCTCCCAACTGATTCCCATGTCTCCCTTGGGGACCAAGGTTCACAATTTGAGGATCACTATAAATAGCTCTTAAGACTGTTCCAGGCAGCAGTGGTATATTTTCAGACTGAAGTGGTATACATTCAAAAGAGTGCATACAAACATTCATTTAAAAACTTCAACCAGCAACCAGTGAAAAAGGAAACTGCTAGTCAAAAGAAGCTTTTAATGTATAGATTTCATTGCACTGTCTAAATGACTTACAGTAAGCCAGATTTCTTAGATCAAGCATGAAAAAAATTAATGAAAGTCCTAAGAGATTTTCTATCCTAAGAGATAGTCCTAAGAGATTTTCAACAAAGCAGTTTTTAAAAGAAGACAGTGTCATCAACATAACCATCGTTAAGATACAACCAGAAATCCATTGCAATGACAGCAGCTGCTACATGCCATTGAGTCTTGCTCAGTGTTTCCTTTTAAATGAAATTGTTTGCATAGAAATGCAAGCAAAGACGAGTCTCTGGGCTTGAAGAGGCACCTTTGGCTTGCTAAGGCTGAACTGAATCCCAACTAATAAATTTCCCCACACCTTTGTCTGAATGAAGGGAGGCAAAGGTCTGTGTTTTCTCACAAGCATGCACAAGCCTCCTCCCAAGTAATATGGCTTTCTACCTCTAAATCTCCTCCTTTGTTGACTTAAAGAGTTTGCCTGAGTGACAATGGACATCACTGGTTTGTTACTTCTGTCATCTTTGCTACCAAGTGTGCTTTGCCTCAGATCAAAGTTGAAAGCCTTTTTAAAAAAAAAAAAAAACACCCCCTCTCACTCACACACACACAGACCCCACAGTTACAAATAGCATGCTTTGTTTGGCACACCAAAGCAAAAAAGAAATTGCTTTCAATAACCAAGGGAAGGAATCCCTTTTTTTCAGTCTTAACTCTGAAGTCAGAGATGCTTGAAATTCAAAAGTTTACATCATGATCAAGGAATGACTCCTTTTCAAAAACTGAACAAGTCTCGCAAAACTCAAAATTGTTTGCAATTTTCTTCAAAATATGCACTAAGGTGACAGAATGGGAAAAATAAGGGGGGTGATATCATGTGTAATCAGACTGGGAGACACCAACCTAGGTATGCCACTGGTAGGAAAATTGGGAATTTTAAAAATTCCCTGTTTGCTGGAGCGGTGAGATCAATCAGTGAGCTCACTTTCCTTGGAGTAAATCTCATTAAATACAAAAAGACTTATCCATATTTCCCGGCTTATTACATGCACCAGACCATAAGATACACCAAAGTTTAGAGGAGCAAAACAAGAAAAGAATTCTGAACCCAACAGTGCACTAATATATATAACTAGCAAAAGGTGTACCCGTGTTGCGGGAGTAAAATTCCCCCGTATGCCATCCCCCCATATGCATCAACCCCCCATGGATAACTTTCCCCCAGGCATAACAACCCCCCATGCACAACTTCCCCCATACACATCAACCCCCCATGCGCATCTTCACCCATGCGCATCAACCCCCCATGCGCAACTTCCCCATATGCATCAAACCCCATGCACAACTTTCCCCATGCGTGACTTTCCCCATGCGCAACTTCCCCCCATGCGCAACTTTTCTTCATGCATATCGACCACCAATGCGCAACTTCCCCCATGCGCAACTTTCCATATGCGCAACTTTGCCCCATGCGCAACTTTCCCCTGTGTGCAACTTTCCCCTGTGCGCAACTTTCCCCTGTGCGCAACTTCCCCCGTGCGCAACTTCCCCCGTGCGCAACTTTCCTCCATGCGCAACTTCCTCCCATGCGCAATTTTCCTCCCATATGTAACTTTCCTACATGCGCAATTTCCCCTAATGCGCAATTTCCCCTCATGCGCAGCATCCTTGCTGGCACAACCTCTTCCTCCAAACAACATCCCCCAGTGCACCAGGGTCTGAGCACCAAATTGGCTGGATGTTGTTCAGTCTCCCATGTTAAGTATCGTTGCCCCCTTTTCAGCCCCTGAAGGGTTAAATTTCTCCAGATGGTTCCTGGTGGGAGTTCAGGTGACAGAAGGAACTCCCAGAATTCCATGCTTCAGGCCCAGCAGTTGGGGCGGAATGTTGCTGAGTCAGCAATTCTCAATGCAAAGTATAGGGAGGAAAACGCGTTGCGCACCTTTTCACCCCCTTCCCATTGGAATTTCCGAAAACTGCTTCTTAGTGCACCCCTCAGCCACGGAAGGAACACCCACCCCAAATTTCATGCTTCTAGGCCCAGCGGTTTTGGCAGGGCGGTGATGAGTGAGTCAGTCAGTGAGTAACTTCTTTTATCTATATATATAAAAGAGAAAAGTCACTGACTGACTGACTGACTGACTGACTGACTCACTCATCACCGCCCTGTCACCTGAACACCCACCAAGAACCATCTGGAGAACTTTAACCCTTCAGGGGCTGAAAAGGGGGGCAACGTGTTTTCCTCCCTATACTTAACATGGGAGACTGACCAACATCCAGCCAATTTGGTGCTCAGTGCCTGGTGAACTGGGGGATGTTTTTCAGAGGAAGAGGTTGTACTGGCGAGGATGCTGCGCATGGGGGAAAGTTGCACATGTTGGAAAGTTGCGCATGGGGGGAAGTTGTGCATTGGGGAAGTTGTGCATGGAGGAAGTTTTGCATGGGGGACTGATGCACATGGGGAAAGTTGCACATGGGAGGAAAGTTGCGCATGGGGGAAGTTGCACATGGGGGGAAGTTGTGCATGGGGGAAAGTTGCGCATGCTGGAAATTTGAGCATGGGGAAGTTGCGCATGGGGGAAAATTGCGCATGGGGGAAAATTGCGCATTGGCGGATGATGCACATCGGCGGATGATGCGCATGGGGAAAGTTGCACATGAGGGGATGATGCGCATGGGGGAAGTTGCGCATGGGGGAAGTTGCGCATGGGGGAAATTTGAGCATGGGGAAGTTGCGCATGGGGGAAAGTTGCGCATCAGCAGATGATGCACATGGGGAAAGTTGCGCATGGGAGAAGTTGCGCATGGGAGGAAAGTTGCGCATGGGGGGAAGTTGCGCATGGGGAAGTTGCACATGGGGGAAGTTGTGCATTGGCGGATGATGCACATGGGGAAAGTTGCGCATGAGGGGATGATGCGCATGGGGGAAGTTGCGCATGGGTGGAAGTTGCACATGGGGGGATGATGTGCATGAGGGAAGTTGCGCATGGGGGGAAGTTGCGCATCGGCAGATGATGCGCATGAGGAAAGTTGCGCATGAGGGGATGATGCGCATGGGTGGAAGTTGCGCATGGGTGGAAGTCGCACATGAGGGGATGATGCGCATGGGGGATGTTGCGCATGGGGGGATGTTGCGCGTGGGTGAAAGTTGCGCATGGGGAAAGTTGCGCATGAGGGGATGATGCACATGGGGAAAGTTGCGCATGGGAGGAAAGTTGCGCATGGGTGGAAGTTGCACATGGGGGGATGATGTGCATGAGGGAAGTTGCGCATGGGGGAAGTTGCGCATGGGGGGAAGTTGCACATGGGGCGAAGTTGCACATCGGCAGATGATGCGCATGGGGAAAGTTGCGCATGAGGGGATGATGCGCATGGGTGGAAGTTGCACATGGGTGGAAGTTGCACATGGGGGGATGATGCGCATGGGGGATGTTGCACATGGGGGATGTTGCGCGTGGGCGAAAGTTGCGCATGGGGAAAGTTGCGCATGGAGGAAAGTTGCGCATCGGCGGATGATGCTCATGGGGGAAAGTTGCGCATGGGGGAAGTTGCGCATGGGAGGAAAGTTGCGCATGGGGAAGTTGCGCATGGGGAAGTTGCGCATCGGCAGATGATGCGCATGGGGGAAAGTTGTGCAGGGGTGAAGTTGCACATGGGGAAAGTTGCGCATGGGGGAAGTTGCGCATCGATGGATGATGTGCATGGGGAAAGTTGCGCATGAGGGGATGATGCGTATGGGGGAAGTTGCGCATGGGTGGAAGTTGCACATGGGGGAAAGTTGCGCATGGGGGTTGATGCGCATGCGGGTTGATGCGCATGGGGAAAAGTTTCGCATGGGGGAAAGTTGCACATGGGGTAAAGTTTCGCATGGGGTAAAGTTGTGCATCGGCGGATGATGCGCATGGGGAAAGTTGCACATCGGCGGATGATGCGCATGGGGAAAAGTTGCGCATGGGGAAAGTTACACATGGGTGGAATGTTGTGCATGGGGGTTGATGCGCATAGGGAAAGTTGCGCATGGGGAAAAGTTGCACACGGGGAAAAGTTGCGCATGGGGAAAAGTTGCGCATTGGCGGATGATGCGCATGGGGGAAAGTTGCGCATGGGCGGATGATGTGCATCTTTGGGGATGCAAGCACATCCCTGCATCAGCCAATGATCCCCCACCCCCATTTGCAAAGCCCTCCTTCTGAGAATAGACGGACGCAAAGTAGGAGTTGAGCAGCTCTGCCTTCTCCTGGTTTCCAGACACCTGCTGTCCATCTTTGTCCAGGAGGAGTTCCACTCCCTCATTTCTCCTCCTGTTTCTTTGGGCATATCTAAAGAAGCTCTTTTTGTTATCCTTGACTCCCCTGGCCAGCCTCAGCTCATACTGAGCTTTAGCATTCCTGACCCCCTCCCTAGAAGACTGGGGTATCTGCCTGTACTCCTCCCTGGTGATCTTTCCAGTCTTCCACTCCCTATACTTCTCTTTCTTTAACTTCAGCTGATCCCCAAGTTTCTTGTGCAGCCAACCTGGTTTTTTCCCCCTTTCTTTTTCATGGGAATTAACTAAGGGCGCAGAGTCCTTGCTTCGGTGTAAGAACAATTTACTCTGGATTGCAATATGAATTTCCCATAGGTTTTCACTAAGTGGTGCCATAACTACGTCGACGTAAATGTCTCTTACGTGCTCCTGTAGTTACTCTGGATTGTAGGGTAAGGCTGCAATCCTAACCACAATTTCTTGGGAGTAAATACTATTGAACACAATGGGACTTACTTCTGAGTAGACATGCTTAGGATTGCACTGAAAATAAATAAATGACCTTCATCCTGGTGCCCTCCCCTCTATTCGGCATTCTGAAGTAGCCTACTCCTAAAATGCATAAGTTACAAATACTCATCATGACTTGTAACAAGAGACGATACAGAAGATGTAGCAGCTTTAATTGACAATTTAAAGATCAACAAGTCACCAGGTCCAGATGGCATCCACCCAAGAGTCATTAGGGAACTGAAGAAGGAAGTTTTTGATTTACTGACTAATATATGTTACTTGTCCCTAACAACGACCTGGTGCGAGGTGACTGGAGGACTGCAGACATCACATCAATCTTTAAAAAGGATAAGAGAGGGGACCTGGGAAACTATAGGCTGCTCAGTCTAACGTCGGTTTCAGGTAAGATGGTGGAGAGTCTTATTAAAGATAAAATTGTAAAACAAATAGATGAACAGGGTTTGCTCAGGGAGAATCAACATGGGTTCTTAAAAGGTAAGTCGCCTCACTAAGCTTTTAGAATTCTTTGAAAAGGTCAACAGGCATGTGGATGTGGGAAAACCTGTGGAAATTATACGTATTATAAATCGTATATCTGGACATTTAGAAGGTGTTTGATATGGTCCCTCACCAAAGACTTCTGAGAATACTCTACAGTCAGAACAGGAGGGCAGGTGACAGGTCCACTCATGGACTTGGAAGTGATTGAGGACCAGAACACAGAGAGTGAGTGTGACTAGGCAATTTTCCCAATGGAGATAGATGAAAAGTGGTGTTACCCAGGAATCTGTCCAGGGACCGGGGCTTTTCAACCTGTTCGTAAATGACCTAGAGACAGGATTAAGCAGCGAGGTAGCCAATAACCACAGAATAATTACATGTTTGGCAGAAGAAATACTTTCTCTCACCTCACACAGTAGGGGCAACACTTTTTGAAGGGCTCTGGTGGGAAGGCTCTGCCTCATCTCATAATGCTGATTGTGCTGTTCAAAGGGCTCTGTTGTGGAGGCTCTGCCTCACATGCCTTACTTCACACAGCAGTGGCAGCACTTTTCAAAGAGCTTTGAGGGGAGGTTCTGCTTCAACTGCCTCACCTCACATGGCAGTGGTGCTGTTCAAAGGGCTCCAGTGGAGAAGATCTGCCTCAAATGCTTAATCTCACACAGCAGTGGCAGTGCTTTTTGAGAGGCTCTAGTGGGAAGGCTCAGCCTCATATACCTCACATGGAAGTGGAACTTTTCAAAGGGTTCCTTTGGGGAGGCTCTGTCTCATCTACCTCACCTCACGTTTATGATTTTCAAAGAGCTCTGCTGGGGACGCTCTGCCTCACATGTTTCACACAGCAGTGGCAGCACTTTTCAAAGGGAGTCGGTGGAGAGGCACTGCCTGACCTCACATGGCAGAGGTGCTTCTCAAAGGGCTCCAATGGGGAGGCTCTGCTTCAACTGCCTCACCTCACATGGCAGTGTCACTTTTCCAAACTTTTCCTTCTTTTCACAGTAGGGATATTCTTCCTCAACTGTCTCACCTCACACAGCAGTGGAAGCACTTTTTGAAGGGCTCAGTGTGGAGGCTCTGTACCTCACCACAGTGGCATTCATGCTTTTCAAAGGGCTCTGTTGGGGAGGCTATGCTTCTCACACCTCCCCTCTCACAGCAGTAGTAATGTTTTTCGAAGAGCTTACCTCCACTGTCTCATCTCACATGGCAGCGGCGTTTCTCAGAGGGCTCCAGTTTCTCAAATGGCTCCAGTCACCACATTGTGGCAGTTGTGTTTTTCAAAGGGCTCTTCTGGAGACTCTGCCTTACCTCGTCAGTGGCACTTTTTGAAGAGCTCCAGTGGGGACTCTACCTCCTCACTTCACAGTGTCAGTTGCACTTTTCAAAGGGCGCAGTTGGGGAGGCTTTGCCTGTCATCGTGTGGCAGTTGCACTTTTCAAAGGGCTCTTCTGGGGAGGCTTTGCCTCTCCTCGCATGCTGCTTTTAGAAGAGCTTCAATGGAGAGGATCTGCCTCAACTGCCTCACCTCACATGATAGTGGTGCGTCTCAAAGGACTCCAGTGGGAGGCACTGCCTCACCTCACAGTAGCAGTTGTGTTTTTCAAAGGGCTTCTGAGGAGGCTCTACCTCATGTCATGTCTACCTGATACCTGAGGGAGCACGGTTGAAGCGCTCTGGCGGCAGTCTCTACCTCCACTGCCTCAGCGCTCAGTGGCAGTTGTGCTTTTTGAAGGTCTCCTGGAGGCTGTGCCTCTCCTCGCAGGGAGGTAGAGAGGCTTTGCCGCACTTGCCTCCCACCTGTCCCTGCTGAACACATTTTCACAGGAGAGAACCCTTTGAACACAATGGGACTGAGTTCTGTGTGGACAGGCAAGGGCTGCTCTCTGAGGCTGCACTCCAGTCCACTCTGAGGCAGACCCATCCCAGTACGACCGTTGGAGCGACCGTTGATGCCAAGTCGCAGGCGCGTGCCACAACGCGCGCCCAAATTCTTGCGCATGCGCAGTGCACTGGGTTGGGTGAGTGCTTGGCGAGAGCGCGCGTCCATGCGCATGCGCAGTACAAACCTATCGCTTAGTCACTTTCTCGCGGGCGGGCGCACGGTCGTTTCCCCCGCGGGTGCGAGTCTGGTTGCTAAGCAACCTGTCGCGTGCCTGACAGCGCCAGAGGAGTTGGGGGAAGGAGGTCGGTGTGTGAGGGCTTCGCTCGACGCCTGGTGGTGGGGGGGGGGTTCAGTGGGGGGCGGGGGTTCAGTGGGGGGCGGTTTGGGAGCAGCTGAGAGGAGGGGAGCTGGGGGGATGCGGCTGAGGGGAGGGGAGACTCCAGGGGGGCGGCTGGGGGGAGGGGGGCTCCAGGGGGCGGCTGAGGGGTGGGGAGCTCCAGGGGGCGGCTGAGGGGAGAGGGGCGGCTGAGGGGTGGGGGCTCCAGGGGGGCGGCTGAGGGGAAGGGGAACTCCAGGGGGCGGCTGTGGGGAGGGGAGCTGGGGAGGCGGCTGAGGGGTGGGAGGTGGCAGAGGAGAGGGGGGTTCCAGGGGGCTGCTGAGGGGGGGACTCCAGGGGGGCAGACTGCCCACCCCATAGGACTGTGGGGGGGGGGCAGGAGGACCAGCCCCTGCCTTGAGGAGCATCCATATGGAGTGGACTGAGGAGTGGCGCGGGTCTGTGGGGGTTACTTGCCTGGGAGTAAGCCCCATTAAACACAATGGGACTTGCTTCAGAGTAGGCATGCATGTGGAAAACTAGCACATCAAGCCCAATGGGCAAGGCTTCCTGAGGTGCTAGATTTTTACTTGTGGGGGGTTTTGTAGGGTCAGTGGCATAGCTAGAGGGGGACTGAGCAGTCAATCTTTGGGGAGCCTCACCGCTTTGGAACCATTCCAGGCTGGGGATCAGAAAATGGATGGAAGGTTGGGAGGGGCTGAAGGTTCTATGGATGGAATATTGGGGGGGCCTGAATGTTCTGAGTGGGAAGCTGTAGTGGCATAGATAGAGGGGGTGGTTCAGTCAGTCTTGGAGCCTCAGCCCTTCGGAGCCATTCAAGGCCCGCAAGACTGACTGAACCACCCCCTTTAGCTACACCACCTGTTAAAATGACCAGATTATGGGGGGGAGGTGGCAAAGCGCCTAAACCTTTAACAGTTATACTGTATACTCAACCACAGGTACCACAGGGGTTCAGGTACCACAGGGGTTCTTGAGGGGGATGCCTGGTGGTACACTTCAGCAGGAAGAGCAGAAATGCAACATAGACAGTCGTGGGGACGGATGGACTCCAAAGCATGCTTTTCTGTGCTCAAAAATACCCTTCCTATCTAAGTCTCCTACTGGTGTTTGTTGTGTTGCATATGGCCTCTCAAACACAGAAACTGATTTCATTGATTTCATTACCAGTAATTGATTTCATTACCAGTTACTTCTTTGCATACTATTAATACACAGACCAGTGTTCCAAAGTGTGTATCAGGACCCACGAGGTGGGTCATCATTCGTTTCAATATTTTTAATATATTAGTCTTGTTGCTACCATGGTATATGACTGCTTGTCAGGAAATACTACAGATCCATACTTGAACAGGCTACTATGTATGTGTTTTAACAGTGAGAGTCAGTAGTGTCAGGATCTTAGAGCTCCTAACAAGCTCCCAGCAAGTAATATTAGTTGCAGAAGGAAAGACAGACACATGGAGTTCCAAATGTAAATGTTGTATTCTAAATATCAGAATAGGTAGTCCCAGTCATCAGCATACAGAGGATAATCCAAAGGATAAGGGTAGTCAAAGTATAGTCCATAGGTTAAAGCAACAGTACAGTGGTGCCTCACATAAAGAGCTTAATTAGTTCCAGACGCTTGCTCTTTAAGTGAAATGCTCTTTAAGTGAAGCAGATTTTTCCATAGGAAATAATGGAAACTCAAGACGACTGGTTCCACAACTTCCAAAATATTCATATAAAAATATTAACTGGATGTAAAAATGATGACAAAACACTGTAATTGAATTCAAAACATACTTTCAATGTGCATGAGCCTATGAAGTCTACTTAGGCTGCAATCCTAAAGATGCTTTCCTGGGAGTCAGCCCCATTTAACACAATGGGGCTTACTTCTGGGTAGACGTGGTTAAGAGGCTGCAATCAAAGACGGTTCCTGGGAGGCTTACCTGGGCTGCTGCTGGAGGTTCAAGGTGGTTGGTGAGGGCACTTGGGGGCAGTTAGGGGGAGCTGCCTCTGACACCTCCAGGCAACTGCCCCCAAGTTGGAGGCAGTTAGAGGCAGCAACACTGGCAGGCAGCCCTTTTAAAGAGCCTCCAGGCAGAGCGCCAGGGCTTCATAGCACGTGTGTCCAGAGCACGCTTGCTTGTTAAGTGAAGCAGAACTTGATATGTGAAGCAAGATTTCTTGGAAATTTTTGCTTCTTATGTGAGGCACTTGTTAAGTGAGGCACTTGTTAAGCAAGGTACCACTGTTATAGTCCAGCATAGTCTACTCTCTAAGTTCTCTGATCAGGTACAGAGACAAAGTAACAGTATCACTGGGTCATAGTACAATGCCTAATACCTTACCAAACATCCTGTGGACCAGTATCAACCCTCCTCCCAAGGTAGAGAGATTACAGGCAGTAGCAGTATACTACTGCCAGCCAACCAGAATTAGCAGTCTTAATTAGGGTGGCCAGTTGGCTATGCAGATGCAAATTAATCACACCTGTGATATATTGCAACTAACCTTTAACCAACATGCTAGCAAGAAACTAAAAGCTAATAAGTGGGACTTACTCCTGGGTAAGTGTGGGTAGGATTGCAGCTAGGATTGTTAAAAGTTTCCTGCTTGAGGATGTCACTTCTAGTCAGTCTTAACAGATTTTCATTTTTAAAAGTGGTGCTAAAAATTGAGGACCATGTGAAGTGGTACAATAGAGAACAAATACTGAGAAACACTGGTATAGAAGAGGGAATTTTGGCATGTGCAACACAACATGGAAGAGTGTAAAAAGCTGCAACTGCCAAAATTCCCTCTTCTAATCAGCAGTTAAAGTTATAGGCACTCTGTTCCATTTTATGTCTCATAACTCTGCTCATGGGAGAGTTTTGAACAATTGGTATTCTTCTCTTGTAGTTTGAAGTGTTTTAAGCTGCAAAAGTATACTGTTTTAAAAGTATATTATTTAAATGCCCCCTATAAGGAATCCCTCCCATAAAAAGAATATTATGGATCTGTTGGAGCAGTGCTTCTGAGCACTTCATCCCAAAGCCACCTTTTGTGAATTATAATCTGTGCGGGATCCATCCAGAAGTGATGTTGCAGCTGGAACAGGAAGTACCATCACTATGATTACACAACTCCTCCATCCCTGGTCAGAAGGCCGATTGTGTTCAGTTAGACTTACTTGCAAGAAAGGAGGTACCTATTTCAAGATGGCTGCACACAGTGCCAGATTCTATTACCCAGCTTTTCACAATTCCTCTGAAATGAAGTTGTGACCCCTCCAAGAGATACAAGAATCCAGTGTCAAGAGTGGAGAAACAAATACATGCATTCCCTGCTTATTTGAAGGGTTAGGAACTGGGCACTGTCCAAAAGTGAAAAGTGGGACCCAGGCCCATATCCTAAAGTCAAATTAAGCCTTTTGCGATGGAGCAGTTAAGATGACTTTCCATAAGATAACACTAAAAGGTGACATAACTGTGTGGACCCATAACTGCTCTGGATTTTGCCCAAAGTCTATTGTAAACATTCTTCTTATTGCTTTTTAGCTACCATTTCTTGACATGTGCATTGTATAACTATGGCTGCACTCCTAACTTCCAGTTAGGCTGGCATAAACCCTGGCTTAAGTCCTTTGCTGACCTGGGAGTGTCACAAAAGTGCTGTATGGCACTTCTACCCCACTCCTGGGGGGTTAGGCCAGTGTACAGGCATACATCAACCTCCCCACACCACTATGGAAGATATGTCAAGTGACTTAGGCTGGCCTAAATTGGTTAGAATTGCACCCATGTTTTCTCTGTAGTATTAAGTAATGTTGGAATAGATTCAAAGTATAATAAGCTGATCTGTCCCACTTGGCTCCTACACTATGGCACTATGACAACATCATCTCATGCCAGTCTGTTGCATATACACCTATATCTTTGGTTAACATACCAATTACTCCTCAGATGTTTTGTATTTGTTGTTCCAGGGCTACAAGAATTCAACACTAATCAACAGTTCAAATCAGTGGAGCATTGTTCAGTACTGAAGATAAGGAAATAATCACTGCTTCATGATGGAAAAGAACTACTACAAGGTGCACAGATCCTCTGGCTGTAGAATATGCTAAAAGATGTAGCCTTTAAAGTGTGGCATTTTCAATAGGTTCAAAATGTATATAAAATATCCACCAAACTTTTTTTAATGTGCTGTTACTTGGAAGGCAAGAGTAGCCTTAGGTTTTGTTTTTAATTACATTGAAACAAACTATGTTTAGGCATGTCAAACTTTTATAGTTCGTAATGAGTTTATTGCACATAATAATTATGAGTTCAGTAATTAAAAGTTTAAAAATTGCTGCTATTTCATGTAATATAAATGATAAATCAAAGATTTCTTTTGCCTTTATATAAGTTAAAGTTCGGATGTGTCAAACATAAATCTTATATTTCATATTGTGGTAATTGTATATTAGTAAGACTTCAAGCATGGGAGTTGTATAGGTATAAAGCCTTTTTTTAAAAAAAAACCATCATTGGCTAAGGGCTGAATTTCTTTTGTTGTTAATATGCTGTACATAATGTACACATTCTGAAGTTATTTATAATAACAATTATGAAACTTTATTTAGGGGAGTTCCTCCAAACAAGAGTCTATAGCACTTACTGCCGTGGCATTACAAGATCACATTTTACATAATCTTCAGCTCCAGAATCTTTCATTAGCAGATCCTTTAAAATCAGAGAACTGTAGTAAAAAGAACAGATGTGAAAGCAGAAAGAGAATCAGAGCAGTAGTAGATACTGGATTAAGAAAACCAAGCAGCTGCCAAAGAAAACAAGAAGATCCAGAAACAGAATATGTCCTTGATCCTTGTCCTCAACCTTTAACATTAGGTAAAAGATTATCATATTCCAAGGTGTATCATTTTGCTTTGTTAGAAGACTAATTAAACTATCATAGGTACATGTTGTTTTCCATGTTGCAACATAAGATATGCTTATAGAGAAAGCTTAGCAGTTCCTTACAACCAGATCCATGAGTCTGAACTTTGGATTACCACACCTGGAAGGAAATGTACATTGTTCAAACTGGCCTTAAGAATATCTAAATATCTAATCCTTAATTTACAGGATAAAGAATTTTTCCCATTCACGCCACACATATCTTATTTGTGAGTAAAAGACTGAGAATTTTGCCATTTTGGAAGAAAATGTTTATAATTGCTACTGAAAATGCAGTGCAATAAGATTGAACTCGCACTATCTAGTAAAATGGCATTATTCCTATAAATGGGATACTGTATGTATAAGCATTTTATATATACCACTTTGACAAAACATGAATACTAATCCAGATATAAGATTTATATCAACCTTTACCTAGCCCCTGCTGAAATTTTACGTTTTCCCAATGATTTAAGAGCTAACCCATGAACAATGCCTGCAGTTAAACAACATTCAGTAAGCATTCCTTACATCAACATGCATGGATACATAAGCTTAGAATCTCACATCAGGAAACAAGAACTGCAGTGGCAACACAGCATTATCATGAAATTGTGTATTATCTGACTGACAATTAGTAACATTTGCCCAAGCACTTTTGATATTTTCTCTACAAGTATCAACAACAATCCTTTTTTATCCAAATATATTAAGTCTGTTAGCCTTTAAAGTGAAAGGGAAGGTGAGATTTCCCATTTCATTTAGTAGTTTCATGTTGTTTCATTACACAGTCCTTTCTCAGAAAGAAGCTGCTTGAATTGGCATATAAGGTGGCTATGTCTTACCCATAAAACTAGAGGTGGTTGAGCAAAGCCTATGCCCTTTTGGGATTCAGTACCCCAAATATACCCAAGAAAACGTTTAACTTTAATGACAACAAAATGTGCATAGGCCTAAATAATACTGGTTTAGTGTCTAAAAAATGCAGATCCTTGCACTGAAATATTTGATCAGCATTGAAGAAAATTACTTAAACATATGTTTTGCATGGCCCTTTATTCACTTTTAAATGTATATCGAACCTTTTGGTTAAAATTGTGGCCAAGACAACTTGCAATATGACTACAGATTGTCAATATGGAGTACATGGATGACTACAGCCTCCTTCTAGGAAGTTGGGAAACACTGGCCTAGGGAGATCTGGATTGCTTACCAGCTGTCTTGATATAATTATACCATGTAGTCCTTAACTGTGTGTCATGGAGGTTTCCAGAAAAGCAGTCAATTGGAAAATGCAGGGTTCGAGGGGATTTTCAAACACACTGAAATCTGCTAGAGATTTCAGCTGAGAATAGACCCAAGTGGCTGTTCCACAGCTCCACAAGCAGCTGGGACTTTAAGATGATGTCTGATTCCTGTTGGGCTGCTGTTATTTCTTCCTGCCTTTTGCCTCCAAGGATGCCATTGAATATTAAACGTTAGGCAAAACGTTAAGCTTCCAACATCAACTTTCCAAATTTTAAGGATAAATAAGACAAGTGTTTTTTTGAAAGGTGTATAAACTCAGGTGAGAGATGTAGCAGGTTGGGACAGAAGAACTTTTGTTTGTTTTTCATCTCTTTTGATTTTTTTCAAAATCTTGTTAAAATTTTAGGTTGATTTTTTTTACCATTGTTTTACTCTGTACGGTTATAGACTACTAATTATATGCAAATTATTTATATGCGGAACTGATTCAATGCCAATGGCTGAGGTGCTAATTAAATGTCTATGTGTGTGAGAGAGATAGGCAGAGCAGAGCAGGGCAGAGACTCCCTGCCTTGTCTTAAGGTGCCTTTACCTGGAGAAAAGACGAGGGAGAGGGCAAGGCAGATGCAGGAAAGGCAGGGAGGAGGAGTTCCACACAGACTGCAGAGAAAGGTAAACAAAGCCAGCACACTCACACATACTCTTCTCCCTGTTGAAAAACTAGCACACAAGACATCTTTGAGCTATTTTTTAACTTCCTGTTTCCTATAGTGCGTTTCTTGCCATCCATGTCCAACTAGGGAACCACATTTCGCATATAATGAATCTGTACCTGTACATCCTTCTAAGCCGCCTTGGCCACGGCTGTTGCCATGGGAAAGGCAGAGTAAAAATCCATAAAATACTGACTGCATAAGCAATTTCAATAATTTATGGACAATTTAGTTTCCATTTATGGGTTGACGTTTAGTCCTTTGGTTTCATCAGACCATTACCCCTGGCCATAACTTTGGAAAAGAGCCAGTTCTTTTTTTTAAATGCCAGTATCATTGACCTTATTTTGATCTGTGCCTGTAGCCCAGAAGTTTGGCTTGGTTGAGCTTCCTGACCTGCCACTAACAACAGATGAGTGGGAGCAGGTGAAGCAGCGATCCATTGAACAGGGGGATTCAGTACAACCTTGCGCCATTTGCAAAGAAGAATTTGCACTTCTACCACAGGTATTGGTCATTGCCTTTGTATTGTGGCAGATACTCTAAATATGTTGAAGTATAACACCTGATGCCAGTAGTGCTCTTATATTTCTCTGCTCTAAACTATGTCAACCCAGAGTTTACATTATGCCTCTGTGGTGGCACAGTAGCTCAAAAGTGCATCCAACCTAAATGTTCATCTGGAAGTGCAGCAAGACTTCAGCTTGACTTGGCTGTAGAATAATTCCAATGTTCAGTGTAATTCCAAGTTCAGTGTTCAGTTCAGCCAGAATAAAATAAACCACACAGTCATTTACACGTATAGTCTCGGGCTCTGAATTTGTTTTTCTTGCACATCAGTCTTTGGTTCCCCAATCCCTCCCATTCTCCAGTGATAAACTGCTTTTTAAATTGAGGGGTCTTTGTTAAAAGGTTTTCTTTCTTGACTTCATGCTAAAGATTTTCCAAAATAAAAAATTTAGTGTGCAAACCTAAACTAGGCTGGCACAAATATCAGTCTTCCTATTTCCATGGTGATGTTTAGAGGCGAGCACATATCTGCACTGGCCTAACCTTCTCCCAGGAGTGGTGCAGAAGTGTCACTTTTGTGTAGTGATTCACTCAACAATCTTTGCTGTATTAAAAAATGTTAAATTGCAATGGATCCGTAAAATGGTTTATCTATGATGCCTTTGGCAATGTTTGCTAGTTATCATAAGAAAGTTATACATTTTTTAAACATGTTTAAGTTTCAAGGTGTTCTATTCTTTCTGAACAGGTGTTGCTCTCATGTTCTCATGTGTTTCACAGAGTGAGTAATTCCTACTCTTATTAAAATTGATATTGGCAATGTATAACTAAGGGCGCAATCCAGAGTAGCTATGGGGAGTCCTTGCTCTGGTGTAAGAACAATTTGCTCTGGATAGCAATATGAGGGCGCAATCAGGAGTAACTACAGGGAGTTCTTGCTCCAGTGTAAGAACAATTTGTTCTGGATTGCAATATTAGACTGCAAAATTCAGTATGTACATGTCTACTCAGAAGTCCCATTGTGTTCCGCTTAGGGCAAAATCCAGAGTAAGTATGGGGAGTCCTTGCTCTGGTGTAAGAACAGCTTACTCTGGATTCCAAAATGAATTTCCCATAGTTTTTCACTAGGTGGTGCAGTAACTACAGGTGCACATAATGTCTCTTACATGCTCCCATAGTTACGCTGGATTTGGAGGATACTTCTCGGAAAGCTTGCATAGACCTAAGGCAGGTTATTAATAAGCACAAATATCATACTCCTGTCAAAAGTAAAAATTTACTGTTTTGTTTGTTGTCCCATTATATGTGCTGATCACTTTGTTTTATTATTGATTTTTTAAATTATTTAATTATTTATTATTTTTTTTAATTTTACTTGTTTCAAATGCTTTTTGTAAGTTGCCCTAGGCAACTGTGTAAGTAGAGAAAGGGAAGATAACAATTCATTTAAATACAGTGAAACCTCAGAATCTGTGGGGATCTGGACCTCCCACTGATACAGATTTCCACAGATAATCGAATCTTTGCTCAAAAAACTGGAAGTACATTTATTAAGGTTACAGCAGGCTTTCCGAGGTGCAAGGAGGCTACATGCAACTTGCAGACACATCTAGGACACCCTCCAGCGTGGTGAGTGATCCATGTTAAGTCAAATCCACAGATTGCAATCCATGGATGATGAAAGCCCTATAAATAAGAGCTGGCAATCTGAGCCGCCTCCCAGAAGAGTGCTCCATCCTGTACTATAGCTCTTAGAGGGCATGCAAGCATAGGTGCCAGATCAGAAACTGTAGGATGTTCTCCTTTTCCCACTCTATTACTTTGGGATGATTTCTCTCCAGATGTGCTGCCATTATATATCATACACCTGTGAAAAAAGCTGGAGGGGGGAAAGCATTGATCTCAAGCAGACTTAAAGTGAAAAGTTAACCTTATTTTTCTAGGCATGCCTGAAAGCTTTTGAAAGATTTGCAGGTAAAAAGACCTGCCCAATGTGTAGAAAAATCCAGTACCAGACCAGAGTAATTCATGATGGAGCACGTTTATTTAAAATAAAATGTGCTACAAGGTAAGGATGAGACGCAAATGACAAAAATACTTTTGCTGAAAAAAGTTTATTGAAAAGTCAACATTACCAGCAGTGCTTTTAAAAGCACATGTAATATGCATACACGGAAATAATTGTGTGTAATGGTCTGTGTGACTATAATTCAGCAGTGAATGGAAAATGGAGAGGAGCATGAAGCTATCTTGAAAATCCAGATATAGTAGAGCTCTGTGGGAAGTAGAACCATGGTTCCCAAACTTTGTCTTGGGGCAACAAATGTGCAGATATGTCACGCAATGTTTTAAATTTCTAAGAGAAGCACAGTAATGAGACTGTAGGGGCACCATGAAAAAGTTACTGAGAACTATAGGGTGCTGTGAACAAAGAAAGCTTGGGAATGTCTGGGTTTGAAGGAAGAGACAGGAACTCTTCAAAACAGGCAGAAAGAAGGGGAGGAATGCATTTCACCCATTTGTGGGGGAGTTGTTCTCTCCCACCAAACAAACATTCGTAACAAATAGCCGAAACCTTCAAAGGGAATTGCCACTGGAACAGAAGAGTCTCCTCATTTTAGAGTACTTGGGGGATTTATTTTGGAAGGAGACCTGAAGCCAATCTCTGGCCTCCAACAAAAAATGTACAAAAATCAGAATAGCACTTGTTAAAAGACAGAAAGCTATGAAACTCAAAGAGAAGAAAAAACAATACACTATGTGTGCAGTCAATTAGACATCACACAAGACAAAGACAAGTAAAATAACAAGGAGTTGGTAGGTTTTTGACCAGGCTGTGCCACTGTTTAAGGTTACCTACAAAGCTCCTACAAAACTTGAGATTGGAGTTGCAAAAGTTCATGGTGGCAGAAGGCCAACTCCCTGAGGAAAAAGTCTCAAAAGACAGGGAGCTATGAAACAAGCCATGCATCCAAAGAAATGCCCATGCAGTAAGCAGGGCATCGCAGGTAGGCCACCTTTCTTGAATGTAGGGGTCGAAGGGAGAAGCAGCCCAAAACCTTGGCTGATCAGACTGCTGGCTTAGCAGCTTCAGTAATGCTCAAGGGATGGAAGGAGTGAAGGCTTGAAAAGAAACGAAGGTTGCAGGTTGTTACTCTCCTGGGTACCAACTCACACCAAGGTGCTCAGATGAAGGCTGAAATGGGGGTGACTTGACCCAGTACCAGTGGAAAGGCAAGACAGCAGGCCACAGATGGGACACAAAGACCAAACTCTTAACACTCAGAGTTTTTAGAAATTTTAATTTTTAGAAATAATCTTCTAGGATTCTTAGGTTTGGTGAATTAGAGCATTTTTAATGGCTGACCCCCTGAAGGAATCTTCCTTTGTTCCCCTCACAGGGAGAAATTAATTAGATATCTATTAGCATCCAGTGATTGGAAAGTTGGATGATCTACCATTTCATGTCCTTTTTTTAAATGACATTAACATTAGATGCTTGCACATTTTCCCTAAATTAAAAGAAATAAAGTAAATAAGATTTGCCAATTCCCTAGTTAACCACCCTGCAGTATAAATGGGAAATGTTTAATTTGACTGAAGCTAACACAAATGACTGCTGGAGTTTTTGTAAGTACTTATAACATCCAAAACATCTAAAATGACTAATGTATTTGTTATTGGTATGAAAACTGAAAGTGGGAAGCATCTTGACCTGGTAACAAGAGAAGAAACAATCAGAACTAGTCAACAAAAGAGACTGTATAAATTAAACAAACAAACAAATTACTGGTAATTTTGGGTGCCTGGTGGCCACACTGCATTTGATCTACACAGCAGACCGGAGTGCCCATCTAATGGGAGCTATTCTTGTAAATCAGCCACCAGTCACAGAAATGGTCAGTTTACCATCCCACTTGCTCTTTGTATATTGGTGTGGCAAATGTTAACTGTAACAAGCGTCCTTCCTTCCCCAGCCAAAACTTTTGTAATTCTAGACTTTGTTTGGATTTGTAAGAGAACTGTTGCTTTCAATTCCACAGAATTCAAGCCTCATGGAGAGGGTACATAGTTAGAAAATGGTATAAAAACCTGAGAAAAACGGTGCCTCCAAAAGACCCAAAGTTAAGAAAGAGATTCTTTGAAGACAAGGTATATGTGACAATTCTTTATTCCTAATTACATTATTTATCTTTATTTCCAACAGTATTAAACAGGCAAAAAAATATTCAACAAGTTTTTTTAGGATGTTTCAAATCAGTCTACTTTGACTTTTATATACAATGTATATCTATAAAACTGAAGACTCACTCACTCATCAACACCCAGCCAAAACTGCTAGGCCTAGAAATGTTAAATTTGGAGAAGGTGTTCCTTCCATGATGGAGGCACCCACTAAGAACTGGTTTTTGTAAATTCCAACCAGAAGGAGGTGAAAAGGGGTGCAATGTGTTTTTCTCCCTATACTTCACATTGAAGAATCCCTGACTGAGTAATACTGTGCCCCAGCCCCCAGAACTAGAAGCATGAAACTCAGGGAAGTTATTCCTTTTGTGATGGGAACACCCACCAAGAACCGATTTCTATAAATTTAACCCCTAAGTTTCTGAAAAACAGTGCAATGCATTTTTAACCTATACTTAACGTTGAAGACTGATCAACATACAGCTGATGCACTGGGAAGGAGGGTGCACAGAGGGTGGAGGTTTGCATGGGATGGTGGTGCACATGGGGGGTGATGCACATGGGGGTGTTGTGCATGGGGTCTTACACTTGGGGCTGGTCTCATGGGGGGGGTTGATAAATATTGAGGTTGTTGCACAGTGGGGAGATGGCATACGGGGTTAGAACCGGTCCCTGAGGTCAAAAAGGTTGTGGACCACTGCCTCAGAAAACCCTCCAACACTCTGCAGGGCTCTGCAGGGATCCCCACAAAAGGTCCCTAGACCCTGGCAAGACCTCTGAGAAATGTAAAAATAGCCTCTCCATTGCCCTGCAGGTGCACAATCCTGGGGATCACACTTCTACCTTCCCCTGCCCCTTAAAGGGAGTTGGGGACCTTTATACAAAATGGGGGTTATGACCCCTCACAGTTTGAGTATCACAGCTCTGCTTCTTGCAACTGTTTTTTTAAAGGCCTGGGTGATTATTTAGGACCAAAAACTACTGGTTCCTATCAATATCCAGATAACATCTTTTCTTTGTGTGGTGATGGTGTTCATTCCAGAAACATAAAAAGGTAAATTGAACCCAAACATATTTTTATATCCTTAATAAAACACAGGAAGGGATAATGAACCAAAATAACTCATTGCACTTGGCTGAGTATTTTTTTCTTCCACAATCTCTTTTAGTGTTCTTGACCTTCTTGGGCTTGGTTCATGTTGCTTTTTTATGTTCTTGGATCTTTAGATATTCCCTCACCTGGTTAGAAAATATTGCCTTCAGTGCTGTCTTGTCTCAAAGTAAATACCTGTTCTCACCATGCGAGGGCACATTCAAACAATATATTTATCACATACCACTGATATAATAAAAATGACCTCAAGGAGACTTTATCATGTCAAAAAGGTAACATGTTAATCAGGCCTTTAGTCTTTTTTCTAAAAGAAAAGCAAACAACAACTTGAAAAGATATACTGGGAAATTAAAGTTAATTATCAGTACTTGTTGAGTGCAAAGAACAGTAAGTTAAGCTTGTGGAATCATAGAACCTATTACATACCTGGCTATGATCCAGAGTGTATATACTACTTCTGCAAAAGAAAAACTTCCAGTTCAGGTAAACAGATGTGGCAAATGGTGTTCAGGCCTCATCCTCAGTAAAGAACAGTTAAATTTTCCTCTTCTGAACTTCTGTTACATTACGAAAAAAACCAACCAAACTGGCCAGTTTAGAACCAAAAACTGGCCCCAAGTAGCCCCAATAGATAAGACCTTGTTTTCTCTCTGACAAGTACTATATACCTGCAGTCACTCAGAAAAGTTAATTTTGCATCAAGGACCACATTGCAGTGCTTGATGTTCAAAAAGCAATAAAAGTCTGCTTTTTATTTACCGGTAATTCATTTTCTTTTTATTCATTTCTTCTCTGTTTGGCCTCTGCACATTTTAGAAACCTATTTTTTTCTTTATAGCATTTTCTTATCCCTCTTTGCAGTAGCAAAGGACTAGTACTATACTGTCATAGGACTATGCAGTAGCATAGGTACTAGTTTCTGTCCTACAATTTGCTAGGCAGGAGGCATGTCCTTGGTGGCACAGAGAGTGGGCCACAGTTTAAAAGAGACTCTACTGAATCAGGCCAAAGGCCCATCTAGTCCAGCTTCCTGTATCTCACAGCAGCCCACCAGATGCTTCAGACATCTACATCCAGGTGCCCTCCACTGCATCTGGGATTTTGAGGTTGCCAACACCTCTCTGCACATACACCCCTACATACATCCATACCCATCATACCCTCCTACCACCAAGCACTTCTCTGTTGTTTCATGGATCATCATCTAGGTATACCTTACCTGCATAGGATCAAAAGAATGGCACAGTTCAAGAGCCTAAAAGTACCTTTCTCCTAATATCATTGCCGTGGCTCATTCTGTTTGTTTATGAGCTCCTGCTGAAGGGTTCAGAAACATCAAAGCTTAGAAGAACTAACATTTAATTTAGAGAATATAACATGTCTTTTATAGTGAGAGCTATGGGTGGCGCAAGAGGTTAAGACACTGTGCCTGTTAACCAATAGGCCAGGATTCAAGACCCGGGTCACCACAAGACAGGGTGAGCTCCTGTCCTTAGCCCAGCTTTGCGACGCAGCTGGAACCAATTGTATCGCCTCTGCCGTTCCATTGGACTATTTTAGTGGCGTGGAGAGGGGGATTTGCTGCTTGGGTAACAGCCTATCCTCCATATTAATCTACCCAGGCCTTTGTGCTTCTCATACAGCATCAAGCACGATACCATAGTCTTTTGAGACTGATGGATGCCAAAACAATAGTGAAAGCAGCTGAATAAAATGGTTGCTCTTCATCTTTTATGATTTGGACTTAGTAGAAGAGGAACAATAAAATAAAAGGATATATTAACTATGACAGTTGTGGATGGCTCTGCTCATCTGCTGTGGATGTAGTTTTTGTATCTGCTTTGTATGAGAATTGGAATGTTTTCTAATGTTTAGCTTTCAGTTTTTAGAAGCTTTCTAATGGGGAGGTTTTTAAAAATCTTTCCAAAGGGCAGTAGGAAAAAAACACCACAATGGAGGTGGTTTTAAAAATGAGTAAGAGTAAGAGTTTTAAAAATGCAACCACTTCCTTTGGCAGGAGCACAGAGTCAGTGTTCATAACTGGTAAAGACATTCCACAAAGTTAAACCTTGTATTTGAAACTTCATTGCTTAATAGAGTGTATTTTATTTATTTGCCAATGGTACAATAGTCCTTTGCCATTAATCTATTCAAGATCTTACTATTTAGATGAAAAGGACAGCAAAAGGTTACTGCAACCAAAGATATGCTAATTTTTAACATTAAATGTATACAGCAAGTGAGGTGTTGCCTAGAAAGTGATGTCTGGTAGTGAATTTTTGTGATCCTTATCTATAAACCAGGCTTGTATGTGTCATCTCACTGAAGTATATTTTTATTGCAGTAATTAAATCTTTTCAAATGTATTATCTTCAACCAGTTAAAAATTCAGACCATTGTCTAGGAAGCTAAGTATGGTATTTGAAAAATGGAGAGGTTTGCTCTAGGATCCTTCTCCCCACCTCACAATTCCTTCCCAAAGATTTTAATTTAAATCTCACCAAACAGCATAATGGTCTGGGAGTTTGTTTAGTCATTTGACTTCCTTTATCACATAGAGATGGCAAACATTCTGTTGCTAACTTGATGTGGCTCCAGGCAGCAAGACTAGGAGGATATTAAACTAGTAAAAGCTTATCAGCTGATTCATTGATATGCTGTAAATTCCAGCCTTTTCATTTTACTTTTAAGTCAACACATTAGTAAGCAATTTACTGACATGAAGATGGATTGCTTTAAAATGCTTACCCTTCAGCGGACAAAGTTCACCCAACGCTTTTGTGTGCATCTTTATTTAATCACGTTCTTTGGCATTGCCTAAAGCCTATGACTGATGATACTTTACATATTGATAAAATATTTAGAATTCTTCCATTTTGTCATACAGTTCAAGTTGAAGGGCAGAGAGGTTACCAAAGTGGGCACAATTAATTACCCAAATAAATTCAGACAGCTTTCCAAAGAACTCAAAAGATCTCCTGTTTTTAACATAGAGAGTTCCTTTCATCTGTTAGCTATTTTTCCTTTGAAGAAATAAAAGGAAACACTAAGACAAAAGTCAGAGTTTATAGTAAGTCACATGAACAAAGGATCTAGGACCTTTTATAAGAATACAAGAATGAGTCAAAGGCCCATTTAGTTCATCTTCCTGTATCTCACAGTGGCCCACCAAATGCTTCAGGAAGCACACAAGACAAGAAACCTGTATTTTGGTGCCTTCAGTAGGCAACCTTTTTGAAATCTTATAGTTTGGAGTGTCACCCATAACTATTAACATGATGTAGAGTCAAAGACTATACAATGGTGCCTTGGTTTATGAGCATAATTGGTTCCAGAAGCATGCCAGTAATTCAAAATGCTTGTATATCAAAGGAAATTTTCACATAAAAAATAATGGAAACTCAGACAATTCATTCCACAACCCCAAAAATATTCATATAAAATTGATTACAATATTATAATACAAAATAATAAAGAAAATACAAAACATAAAGAAAAGTAAAACCAATTAGCCTGCACTTAGTCACTCAGGCTGCAGTCTTTCCTGCTTACACAGAAATGAGCCCCACTGATTATAATAAGGCTTACTTTGGAGTAGACATGCAAGGCTAGGTGTCTCAGGCCTAGGTGTCCTAGGTCTCAGGCTAGGTGTCCATTGCCCCCTTACGTGGGAGTGAGCCCCATTGACTGTAACAGTGTCTATACATGCATAGGCTGATCTCTCAGAAGAGGCTGAGCAGATGCTGGCAGAGCGCCGAAACCAGCTGTATCCTTGGCCAGGACTATTTTTTTCCTTGTACTGCAAGAAAACACTTGTATTGTAAGACAAAACTTATTAGAAACTAGCGAAATGCATACCTGCATTGCAGGAGTATAATTCCCCCCTACACCATTCCCCCATGGCACAACATCCCCCCATGCACATCAACCCCCATGCGCATCAACCCCCCCATGCACAATATCCCCCCATGCGCAACATCTCCTCATGTGCATCAGTCCCCCATGCACATCAACTCCCTATGCGCAACATCTCCCCATGTGCAACAATCTGTGCACAACACCCTCCATGCGCAACACCCTCCATGTGCAACAACCCCCATGCGCATAAACCCCCATGAGCATCAACCCCCCAATGTTCATGAACCCCCATGCACATCATCTCCCCATGCTCAACACCCCTCATGCACAACATCCTTCCCAGTGCAACCCCTCCCTCTGAACAACATCCCCCCAGTGCACCAAGCACCAAATTGGCTGGAAATTGGTCAGTCTTCCATGTTAGGTATAGGACAAAAACACATTGCACATCTTTTCAGCCCCTTAAGGGTTAAATTTTTCCACATCAGTTCTTGGTGGGTGTTCATGTGGCATAAGGAACACCCTCCCCGAATTTCATGCTTCCAGGTCCAGGAGTTGTGGCAGAGCATCCCTCAGTCAGGGATTCTTCTATGCAAAGTATAGAGAGGAAAATACATTATGCCCCTTTTTACTCCCTTCCGGTTGGAATTTCCGAAAACCGGTTCTTAGTGCACCCCTCAGTCACGGAAGGAACACCTACCCCAAATTTCATGCTTCCAGGCCCGGTGGTTTTGGCTGGGCATTGATGAGTCAGTGAGTGACCTTTCATTTTTATATATATGTTAGCTTGTCTTGCAAAACGCTCTCAATCCAAAGCATTCTCAATCCAAGGTTTTATTGTACAGTTTAAATTTCAAAACACTGCTCTCTCTAGTCAGTGGAAGCCCCCCCCCCCAAAAAAAAATTTGATTTAGAGATAAGAGAGATGCAAAAAAAATTCAATGTAAGTTGCAGTGTGATTGTGAAAAATGGCAGGAGTCCCTGACCCATGACATTTCTTTCTCACTCACAAATGCAAGCAATACCAGAACTCTTTGGCTTTGCAGTACCATTGCAAAGAACGTTCTGGGAAAAGGGCTCAGTAGACTTGGACACAGTTCAAAATCTAAGTGGTTGTTAGTAGAAAATGTTAGAAGTCTTTTAGAAGAATGGTCCTTAAAATGGGGGGTCATTAACCCCCACCCATTCGTGTAAAGGTTACCTGGTCCCTTTAAGGGTGAGGTTATCGATGTGATCCCCAGGATCCTGTTGCTAAAGGAGAGGGAGTGTTTTCACTTGCTTTCACCCTGTGTGTGCCGCAGCAGATTCTAGGAGGTTTGGAACATTTTCCAGTAGTGCCTCCAGAAAGCACTTGTGTATATTCATTTTCAAATGTTCCAGACCTGAAATACACTGCAGTACACAAGAGTGAAATTAAGCACTCTTTTCCTGCCCCCTCCCTTAGCAAGAAAATCCTGGAGATCACATTGTTGCCCTGATCTTTCTCCACAAAGATTTTTAAAGGAGTAAATCTCCCTAAAAGTTTGAGAGCCATTTGTATTAGAAAAGTAGAGTTATAGTGCATTTAGGTCCAACCTAAAGTACCAGTAATTGAGTATTGCTTTTAAATTCTACACACTTTTAGCTAAAGACCAATTTTCATCAATAGGAGCTCCTAGAATATGCTCCCTTGCTTCCCCCATCCTTTGCCCACAATCTGCCAGATGAAAAGTTCACAAATCTTTTTTTTATTTTACTTTGGGTTTATACAATGAGCTGTTTAAAAAGTATCATTTCTAAGAGCACCATTTGATGTTAAAGATTCTCAGAAGCAATTTCATTCTTTTGAGCAACGTGACTAGTATTAAATTTATTACCAAAGTGACTTACATTCCTGTTCATTTCCTTATGCTGGAGCCACCATGTTTGGAAATAAAAAATGTTTCTATCTTTCCCCTAATTTGCCCTTAATGTTTATTATTTTGGCCAAAGACACAGTTCCCTCCCCTAAGAGCAGTGTAGTAATGGAGGAATTTTACCACAAATGCTTGAATGCTGGTCCCAATGGCCATAACTAGTATAAAGATTTTTCTTCAGGAATATCAGATATCAGATTACAAATGACTTATAGAAGACTGGGATTTTCATTGTCTCTATATTGATTGAACCACAGTATATCTGAACCTACTGGAAATGGAGCCTCTAGCTCTGGGTATAGTCGCTTATGGTCTACTAACAGAAATAAAAATCTTTGCTTACCCTTCAGTTTGCAGAAATCTGCCAACGATTATTGAATTCATATAATACTGAGATTGATGAATTAATCTCTGAGATAAATTCTTCTGTAGCTGCAAGTCAAAATGTGTTTCAGGAACTGAACAAGAAGATTGGCCCCTTCATAGATGACACTGAATGGGAAAAAATACAGATGAAGGTTGGTTTCAGAGGCAGAAATGATCTTGGGCTCCACCTACATAGGACAGGTTTAAGTGCAGTGCTGGTGTTCAGATTTTATGTATTTATCACATTTGTGTTTTCTTTGTTTTGTTTTTCATTCATTTCAACAACTGCAGTAAAATGCTCATTTTATCCTATTATATAAGATAGAAAGTGTATGATTTGTCCAAGACTTAATAACTGGTAGTAGAGAGGAATGGGGCCCCCAGTCTCCTAATTTCAAGCACTGGGATGACTTTGGATGAGCAGGAATTTGAATTCATGTTTTTACTGGTCCATGTCCAAAATCTGATCCAGTACAGCACAGTGACTCTCAATATTACCTTTAGAATTCTAGAACCTGAACCCAACATGAAATGCATATGCATCCTTTGTTGTACTATCCTTACTACACAATATTCAGCATCTTACTGACCCAGCCCACTCAGGACATGGTCCACCAAATTTATTTCCAATATCTTAAGATGTGAATTTTCACATGCCAAATATGAAATATTGAAAATATTAGGCTGGTTAGAACAGAAATGGCAAATTTACAAAATTCAGAGCTTTATAAGTTTACAAGCTGGTTCAGATCCCATTTCAAATTCTCTCTTCATCTTGAACTGCACTTTTTTGTTGTTCAACCTAACTTCATGTTTGTTATTACAACAACTCTATGAATTCCAAAGCATGGTCTAAAACCAAAGGGAAATGCAAGGTAAATGTTGTGCAGAACTGTTTAGAATCTTCTGTGCCAGGAATATAGCCTGTTGCTTTTTACATGTTTAAATACGTATTAACCACTTTCTTTTTGTTGCAGGCATTCCGGCAGGAAATAATTGATTGTCCAATTTGCATTATGCCGCTTGCCCACCCTACTCATCTTCAGGATGAATCACTCCAAGATAGCCACCAGCCAAGCCCACGAGAGACTGTTCTGCTCTCATGTTCACACATATTTCATAATACCTGTCTTCATGTATTTGAGAATTTTTCCCCAACAGAAAGACCCGTATGTCCTTTATGCCGCTCCTATTATCAGAAGAAAATTCTTTACTGTTAACTTATTAATTAGAAGAAATATTAATACATTTCAAGGTATGTTTTCAGTCATTTTTGCATTTCAGGAAATGTTGTCATGCAAGTTTGACTTCCCTGAGTATAAGAATTCTGAGCCCAAGAATCTTTGGTGCAATATCAACTTTCATGGTACAGGTTACCAAGTTCAAGGTCTGCCTCATCTTTTCTCAAGAGCAGCTCTTTGATAGCTCTGTCAAAACTTTGTTGAACAAGCAAAACAGTGATGCCACTCAAAGAAAATATGTAGGGATACTTTTTGTTTCATTCAAAGATTATCTTGAGACTCAAGGCTAAAGGGAAGAGAAGCTAACACAGTATGCTAACAAAGGCTGCAATCCTAAAGACACTTGCTTGGGAGTAAGACCCACTGAACACACTCCTTAATTTGAGGAGGCATGGTAAGGATTGTGCTCAAAGACAGACACGTCACCATCTTCAGAACACCCTTCACTCATTCTGCAGTTCAAGTGGAGTGATGCTTTCATTCTAAAACCAAAGAATTGGTTGTAGAACCTGCACGGAAGGTTCAAATCATAATCGCTTGTATCTTAGTATTCAATTTTTAGTATCTAGTAATCCAGAAAAATTATACTTGTCTCAACATCTTAAGACACAATGGCAATTAAGAGTTTGCTTAGCCTAGCAATTTCTTTACATCTCACTTCAACTAAAGGCTCACTACTGGCTTTCCAGACATTGGCAGTTAAAAAGGTAGAAGACAGTCCTTATGTATCAGAAGATGCTCATCAGGTGAAAGCCATTAGGAGGAGCTATATATGTATAGTTGATTTCTTCACTCTGCAAGATCAATGCTGTCCCCACAAACCTCTGTATCTTTCTGGTTATGTTATGAGGAAGAATTGGCTTTTCTCTGTTCCAGTTAATAGTCACAGCACCACCAGCACTGATAGCTCAGTTATAGACATCATGATCCCAAAACGGCTTCCTGCTACAAGATTGGAGGAAAACGACTGTACAGTTTACCCACTTGAGGAATTTTAATGTTGTCAGAGCTTCATCTTTCCTAAAAAGATTTCAGGATAATGTGCAAAGTTCTCCCCCAAACACAGGGAAATAGGGCAGGCCTTCAGAGGAAAAGGTGGGGTACAAATATACTGTATATTTAAGTTGGCTTCATAGCTAAAGGGCAGGGACAGGATTTGACAGTATTCTTTGGCCAAGTCTGTTTCTCCAACCACAATAACATGACAGCTCAATAGGCAACTGTTTTCTTTGTAGGTTCATTGCAGACCCAGATATAGTTGAGGGTAGATGTATCAAAGCTTGCATCTTATTTGCAGCTTCTCTCTGTAGATGTCTGTGGTGTTAATCAAATACAACGTATGGTACAGAACAGCAATTTTAACTCGGGCTATAAATGATTTGATGTGGTACAGAATTTGGGGGTCAGATATTGGGGCCATTGGGGATGTCAGCCCCCAATTAGCAGTGTGATACGCCTTGTCTGTTGTCTGAAACAAAAACCCTGATGGCATGCCCTGACAATTTTAGTGACTTCTCAGTGTGGCATAAGAAAAAGATTGAAAATAATTCTATAGCATATGAATACAGAGCCAAGGCACCATAAACCTCTTAAGCAGGATCTGTCTATAAATACAGTAAAACCTTGGATTGAGAGTAACTTGGATTTTTTGCAAGACAAACATCTATACATATTAAATTGAAAAGTCACTGACTGGCTGATTCACTCACTGATTCATCAATGCCGTGCCAAAACTGCTGGGCCTAGAAGCGTGAAACTTGGGGTGTTCCTTCCATGACGGAGACACCCACTAAGAACTTGTTTTCGGAAAATCCAACGAGAAGGGGGTGAAAAGGGGCGCAACATGTTTTCTTCCCTATACATTGGAGAATCTCTGACTGATCCAAGACCTGCCTCAATCCCTGGACATACAAGCATGAATTTTGGGAGAGGGTGATCCTTCTGTGATGAACACCCACCAGGAACCTATGTTGAGAAATTTAATCCTAAAGGGGTGCAACATGTTTTTGACCTATACTTAACATTGAAGATTGAGAACTGGGATGACTTTGGATGAGCAGGAATTTGAATTCATGTTTTTATTGGTCCATGTCCGAAATCTGATCCACTACGGCACAGTGGCTCTCATTACCTTCTTTAGAATTCTAGAACCTGAACCCAACATGAAATGCTTATGCATCCTTTGTTGTACTGTCCTTTCTATACTGATCAACATGCAGCCATTTTGGTGCCGGTGCCTAATGCACTGGAAGGATGAGTACATGGGGGGGGGGGGGGTTGGTGATGTGCAGGTGGTGGAGTGATGCACATGGGGAGTTGAAGCGCATGAGGCCAGGTGTTGTGCATGGGCATATGGTGTGCATGAGGGGATAATGAGCAATGGGGGGATGGCAAATGAGTAGTATTTTACTCCTGCAACACAGGTACATTTTGCTAGTTTTTAATAAATTTTAACTTGATATACAAGTGATATCTTTATTTTAAAAAATTGTCCTGGCCAGGGTACAGCCATTTTTGGTGCTCTGCCAGCACCTGCTCAGCCTCTCCTGAGACCAACCTCTGCATGTCTACTCTAAAGTAAGCCCTATTATAATCAGGCTCACTCTTGTATAAGGGCAGCATATTGCAGCCTGAGAGACTTAAGTGCAGGTTAATTTTTAATTTTTCTTTATATTTTCTATTTTCTTTATTATTTTTATTATATTATTATCATTTTTATATGAATATTTGGGGTTGTGGAACAAATCATCCGAGTTTCCATTTATTATGTGAAAATTAACTTTGATATACAAGCATTTTGGATTACAAGCATACTTCCAGAACAAATTATGCTTGTAAACCAAGATACACTGCACACTGGGAAGAAATAGGAGCAACCCATAGACAAATGAAGATAGCCAACAGCTAGAGCCAGACCTTAGAAGGGGGTTGGTCATGTTTGTCTGTACTGTGAAGCTAGAAACTAAAATATTCTGGAAACTGAAATGACAGTGAGTATATAGGGAAAGGGTCAATTTCATAAGGGAGACAAGAGTTTTTGTTCTCAGGATATACAATGAAATATGTGCTGGTACCTAAAGACATCACCTCAAGTCTCCCACTTTTGCTGAAGGAAGTCCCTGCATAGCTTAAAGAAGTATTAGACCACTGATGGAAAACTTGCAAGGCGTCTCACCAAAGGTATTTAAATTTGAAGGGATTTACATTCCACCCTGTGTAGCAAAGTATATTACAAAATGTGGTGTAATACAATTCTGAACCAAGGCATACAAGAATATCTTGTCAAATCTTTTAATCAACAGTGTAAAACAGGCAACTTTGTAAAAGATATTGGAGAGAGTCAAAGACATCACATTGCAATATGTAAACAAAGTGTCCTGGTGAGTCCTATTTCTGAAGTAACCATCACCACTTGAACGAAGCTTTAAAAAGCTGAATAATAAAGATGTGCTCCAACTTCGCAGTGAGCACAGTTCTGACATGGTGTGTTCACACACTGTGCTGCCAATGAGGAGAAAGCCAAAAAAACTGGCTTGATTTTAGACACGTTGCACACGTTTTCTTTGATGTATACCTAGCCCATAAACAAAAGCATATTTGTGCTTTAGCCTCATAATAAATGAGGCAGATGGTCAACGTCCAGAGAAGAGCTTTTTGTACCTTACAAGGTACACAACACTTGACTCTACAGGAGTCAAATCACTAGGAATGCATCGCCAATATCAATTATTTTCTGCTTATACTTACACTTTAAGCCTTTATAAATGTTTGTGCATTTATGAATTTTTTTAGTAATTACATTTGAAATAAACATAGTTTACATAGAGAGCTAAAAAATGACCATTTCACAGGAACAAAGTCCAGAAACAAGTCACAAATCACATAATTCCTAGCTGAAAAAATTTGATGCTGGAACTCAACTCTTGTTTCAAAACCAACCAGGACAACACAGTATGATTTGTAACCTGAGAGGAAGAGCAAACGCTAAGGCAGTGGTGAGCAAGCTGGTGACTTTACGAATCTAAGACCTTTAACAATTGTATAGGGGGAAGAATTTCCATGAGATGACAAGCAGCACTTGCTGAAATTCCCTCTTCTATACCATTGTTAAAAGTCCAGGATCTCTAACGTGGCCCTGCTTGCCCATCCTGACCTAAGGTCTACCTTACATTTCGCAACAAGATTTTAAACATCTTTCTGTACTGGCAGTGACTGGCTGCCCTGGCACAGGCACACCACATTCTAAGATGGTTGCTATCCCCCATACACCATCACATTCCTGGCTTTGCTTGAGAAGTTTCCCTTGGGGAAAAGTATTTCTAGATACAGACTAACGATAGGGTTGAAGGCACACCTGATCCTAGAAATAACAGCATTCTGATCAGGGTTTTCACGAGGGAGAGCATAAGAAAGCAGTTGTGCATGTATCATGAATGAGAATGCCTCAGATCAAATTCCAACTTCAGGGATTACCAAACTTCTCAGTCTATCAATCTGCTACATCATCCGTTGTTGATCCAGGAACCGCAAAGGCTGGGGTCCTGCAGGGTAAAGCCACCTGCAGGTGGCTTCTGGGTCATGCATACACACCCACATCAATGGCTGCATTGCCCAAATTTTGTGTCATAACCCACTAGAGACAAAACACCAGAACTTAGTTATAAACTGGCTTATTTTTCAGATTTTTGTCATCTTTGTTCAGATTGATGTAATACTGTTCTTTTCAAATTGCGATGAACTGTAAAAGGTTGAAAAGTTCCATCTAGATGCACTGATGGTAAATATCATTTCAACATCCAGTAAAGCAGAGTCCTTCAGCAAAGTTGCACACTATACATTGCTTACTGTACATAAGTCAGCTAACAACCTGTTTCAACTTAATGTGTCACACAGTGTTTCAGAGCTTCCAAAGCATGACAGCATCAAGGAAAATTGCATGCTCCATTAATCTATCATAACTAAACCCCTGAACAGAAATTATTTTTTCATTCAAAAAAATGAAACTGGCCTGGGTAGTCTGCTGCCCTGAATACCCCATGTTTTCAAAAAGGTATAGGTACATATGAAAATCAATGACTGAAGAGATTAATGGTTTGCATCAATGACCTACAATGCACTGCACAATTAGCCTTGGCTGCACAGGAAATGGGATTGTCATTTTAAATTGGTCCACATCAGCATCAGCTTTGTGCAGTCACCTCTTTCTCTCATTATTTTTCCACAGGTGTGACACATAACGCAGAAGGGAACCAAAAGAATTTTATGCGCATATTATTTAGTAGAGTTAATGTTAATGTATCCCAAATGAAAGGTTACTAACACAGTGATCAAATCACTTAGTTATCAGGCTCAGCTACAGCACTGCAGTGCAGGATTAAGTTATTGCACGGTGATTCACAAGTTTGTAAGGGATAATGGCAGGGCAGTTCATTGTGCAGAACTACAAACCGGTTTGTCTCTTAGACACAATGATAGTGTAAACTGATCCAAAGGCAACAATCCAGGGTCTTACTGTGCTCTCTACAAATTGTCACTGCTCATATTGCATTCAGAGGGGAAGAGCAGCAGTGTTGGTAGACAAGTTGCCAATTCCAGACAAGGCTCACTTCAGTCTCATTAAGCAATATATTTAGGCATAAAAGATCATGTGCCAAATATGGTGACATATCAACATGGCTGTGTGTTCAACGAGGAATGCCATTTTCTTCTGTTTCCAGACTTCAAGGTTTCTCTTCACCCGGCGACAAGAGACATTAGCATGAACCAATCCAGTTGCGGCAAAGAGCGCCGCCTCTGATGCACCAGCTTTCTTGCTGCTTTCTTATCAACTTGGACCCAATATACAAACAAGGAAAAGCAATACAAAAACTAGTGTGGTGAAGCGACAGGAATGTCATGAAGTCAAAGGGCTCAATTCTACTGACTGTTTCTCACAGTGTTTTCTGGTGCCCATTCGTAGAGGGCTTTGTTGCCTCAGAGTCTCTTGCATTGTGTGAAAGGTGAAGTTTGTCTAAACCTGCAACGCAGCAAAAACATTCAATGTAAACTAGATTTAAACAGATGTAGTTGAAACATGCAGAAAAAGGGTAAAAAACAGTGAAAGCCACCTTGTCCTCTCAATGAGAAGCGGAGACTAGAAATAATTTAAATACAATCAGCATGGATTGCTTATCAAAAGGTTATCTTCCTTCAGAGGAAGGGATTCTTTGGATCTTTATCATACTTTGTTCAAGCACATTAATGTAAATACTGTGTGAAAACCTTATTTGCAACAGAATATCCTTCTCAGGCGTATGGGATGGCACCATTAGCAACCCTGCTTCTAAATGCCAAGTACAGCTTACCTCATGTTGTGACATCACAACAGTTTGTATCTCTCCAACTAATTTACACTGACAGACCATCATGGGGAAAAAATCCAGTGCTGTGACACAAACTGAGATCTACTAGACACTGAGGAAGAGGGAAGGGGAATTCACATTTCTTCAGGTTCTTAATTCTCACCTCTGGACTTGGTACTCTTGCATCTTATTCATTCCTCAAAGTAAAGCTAATGCACAAGGGCCTCACAGTGGTAAGGTAAAAATGCTTAATGCCCATTGATTTATTTGCTAAACAAGCAACACAAATCATGACATATTTATCTATACTTATTTATGTACACTTTTTTATACAGAGATGTTCAAGGGTCACGAAAGCTTGGATCTAGAGAAGAGTTTTCCAAACTTTTTTGCATCATGATCCACTTTTTAAAAGGTCAATCTATCATGATTCAACTAAACAACAATTAAAAATCTAGAAAAAAAAATTGGAAATATTAATAAGTTATTCGTATCTTTTTCCTTTGCTCCCATGGCTGCTTAGAGATTTTACATTTTGTACATATTTATAAACATTTGTTAGACTCTCTAGAAACAGAGTTCAACGAGGGTTCTCTCAAATCTTTACAGTAATTTTAGGTCACCCAGAAAAATGAACTGCAGAGCAAGGTGTTAGGGACTTCCTGGCCAGAAAAAATGTTGAAATGGTGTTCCCTCAATATCCAAAGCATACCAATTACTAGAGAACACTGGAAAATGACATAATTTAGGGGCATGAAGTTTATCTCATACCAGCTAACAATTTTCTTCTCAAAACCATGTGAGGGGGCTTGCAAAATTAGAAAAAAAGGTTTGTGCAAAAATTGTTTTTTGCTACCTACCAAAAATTAGCTCACAACCAATTGGGAAGATCCTGACCAACAGTTTGGGAAACACTATTCTAGGTATAGATGCAAGATCCTCACACACATGAACTATCAACAAAATATCATACATTACCTAATGCCTTGAGGAGTTCTTCTCTAACTGTAGAGGTGAACTTTCTGACCAGACACAGAGTTGTCATAATGGCAAAGAGAAGATTATAGGATAACACAATATAGAAGTTGCCCAGCCAGTTAAATCTTCCAAAGTCTCCAAGGAGATCAAACCTTGTAATGCCTGTTGGGAGCAAACATTATCAGCAAAAGATCAGATTAACAATGACATTTGCACAAGTATGGAAAAGATCTCCAAATACTTTGTACATACATCTTTTATGTATAAACTAGCGGAATTTGCCCATCATTGCAGGAGTAAATTTCAAGAATCATGGCTGGGCACTGGTGGGCACCAACAAGTACTGGACACCAGAGGGTACCAGGGGACATTGGCAACCATCTGGCACTACTGTGTAGTGGGTACCACCAAGCACCATCATGTAGTGGGCACCACCTAGTACCTGGCATCCCTAACCGGCAACAGCAAATTTGTAAGAGACATTATGTGTACCCGTAGTTACTGCACCACCTAGTAAAAACCTATGGGAAATTCATATTGCAATCCAGAACAAATTGTTCTTACACCGGAGCAAGGACTCCCTGCAGTTACTCTGGATTGTGCAGTGAAGCTTATCTTACTATGGAGAGAACATTATAAAATAATTTCACGGTAATGCAAACCCAATGTATAGTGAGGATACATTGCACATTGTTACCGTCTCTTTGTTTACTTCATACATGTGAAATACTGAATGCAGTCTTGCTGTGCCAAGCAGGAACACAAAGGAAAAATCTGAAATTAGGTCCTGAGAAAACACACTGCCCAAATGTCTTCTATGACATTTCAAAATGGCATTTCTATGACATTCATAGTCCAGTGGCATGTCTTTCTTCAGTGTTCCATGAAATTGTGTGTCCTGGTGAGCTTGTAAAAGAACGCTTTTTCTGTCTGTCTAGGAACAGAAGGAAGTGACACGGCCTTGGTATCTTTTTTGTTTGTGGACTCTGTCAACCAGGAGGTGGTACATCCCCTGAACTGAAGACTGGAGCACTCACCCCCCCCCCCCAGAATGGAAATTTATGGTGTTCAAATTTTCCTTTAATCCTGTTTGGACAGCTGTGTCTGTGCAATTGTGTTTTAACTGTTCATCTTCTGTTTTATTCTTTTCTTTATCTCTATAGCAAACATTTGTGGACCCCAGAAGGGACACTTAGTAATCTTGCCATTGATTTGCTTTCTGTATAACTAGTGCAACCAGTGTGTAAATTACTTTCTCATTCTATTTGTTTTCTCCCACTCAATGCTCATCGTAGTGCCCATGTGTATAAAATAAGGTTCATCATGAATGCAAGTCTTCCAGTACTGTAGAGAGCCCTTAACTGCTGTTACAGAATTATTCTGCCCAGTTAGAATGTTAGTCAAACACAAAATAAATTTACTCACATCCTATTAAAATTCATATAGATAAATCACAAAACTTAGACAACTTTAAAACAGTTTTATGAAATAGTGCAGGATTTTGCAGTTAATGAAATAAATATTTGAATAAATATTTGAGTTAGGGTGGATTGGGCAACCTACTTAAATGCAGATGTCCCTCATATCCATTCCAGCGCCTCCCATCAGTACAGAAGCTGCAGATATGAAGGAATCCTATCTGTACTGTACAGAGAAATACTCAGTGCCCCTGCGTAACCTTTACCTTCCATTTTTCATTAACAAGCAGGCTTGTTTTTACAGAGGCTAGACCATCAATGTGAAAAGCAGGCAGGCAGTTTGCACACTGGGGGGATAACGTCGGAAAATTACAAGCTTCCTGTTAATTCTGGTGGTGCAAGTGGTTAAGACTGTGCCTATTAACCAGAAGGCCAGGATTCGAGATCCGGGCCCCCACAAGACAGAGTGAACTCCTGTCCTTAGCCCAGCTCTGCGACACAGCTGGAACCAATCCTATCAGCTCTGCCATTCCATTGGATTATTTCAGTGGCTTGGAGAGGGGGGATTTGCTGCTTTGGTAACAGCCTATTCTCCATATTAATCTACCCAGGGTCGAACACGATACCATAGTCTTTCAAGACTGATGGATGCCAATGCATGCACACTAGTGTGCAGGCTGCTTGCCTGTTTGCTGCGTTCCTGTTCAAGCTGCTGTAAAAGCAGGAAACGTGCAAGTCTGCTGATGAAAAAAGGTAATGGGGCATTGTTTATAACTGAATTAGTGGATACAAAATCAGCAGAGATGAAAGAAATGCCTGTATGTATATGTAAAATCATCAATCTCCCGCCATCTTTGTCTCAATTTTCTATTGTCTCTCTCTTTTGTACAATTTGAATGGTGAACCCCTGTAGTAGGGAAACTTCTCTTCTATAGCACCATGGACATTTATTGTGCACACCAATACACATGCAACTATAGGTGTCCCTCATAATTTACTAGGGTTCCAGTCCAGGATTCTGCCTGTGTGTGCACACCTGTAAGAGAGTGCTTGCCAGATAGCCGCTCTTCAGCCCCTCGCCTCCAGTCAGTGATCAGCCATTACTGGGAGCCTGCAAGCCAGGCAAATGCTCTCTCTCTCTCTCTCTCTCTCTGGATTAACCCCTTCCTCCCAGCATTTATTAATAAATCTCCTTCCTGGCTGCTGCCCAGCTTTGAAAGCACCATTCCCTCCCCACTTCAGTTTGCCTAACTTCACTCCCCTCTCTGGAGGCACTTTAAAGCAGGCACATTCCTAGCAGCCATTGGGAGGAAGCTGGACCCAAAGTGACTATCCTCACTTCCACTGAGCACTTCATGAGAAGACATGAACTTCTTCCCTCCTACCCTCTGCAGTATTTGCAGAAATAGCTTGCTTTCTCCCACCACCACCACCACCCAAAAAAGTGGTACCTCAGATTCTCAAGACTGTCAAACAATCTTTGCCTCATCACCAACCCCTTCATTTTGCATCATCTAGGAACAAGAAAGCAAGCAACTTGGACAGGCATAGAATGCCCCATTTCAGTTCACTTCATGAGCTTCATGGCTATGAAAGAACTTAAAGCTAGATTGCACACATCAAAGCTTAGTTCTATCCACTGCATCACACTGACTTTAAAGCTGCATGACAAAACTGTTGTCAAGAACTATTTTTTGCAGCTTGTCAAAAAGATCTCACTACATAGATTTCCCCTTTTCAAGAACCCCAATATCTGCTGGTTTTTCAAAAGCACTTGGCCCAAGTTTAATCCTTTGAGTACTTACCACTACTAGAACAAGTTCAACAAAACAATTTAATGTGCACTATTGCTCATGTTTGTGTAGCCTTGGTGGTGTACTAGGGACATTAGGAATGACACAAAACTATTCAGAGCCTTCACTGACTTAAGAAGATCCAGTATGTAATGTACTGAGATTTTCCCTACAATCCAGAGTAACTACAGGAGCACATAGGAGACATTACGTGCACCCGTAGTTACTGCACCACCTACTGAAAACCTATGGGAAATTCATAATGCAATCCAGAGTAAATTGTTCTTACACCGGAGCAAGGACTCCCCGTAGTTACTCTGGATTGTGCCCTAAGCCTCTTAATGACACATTACCTAAAATTCTGACCAAATCAATTTACTGCTTCAAGAAAGCAGCAATGGAAAACTTACCCAGTGTCCTTGACATAACTGGCAAAGCTGAACTGAGGACCAAGATTGAAACACAGTTCCCAATGATCTATGTAAACAAAAACAAAAAAACATATCATCAAGATATTATTTCAATTAAAAGCAACACTGCTGATGAACTGAACAGCAACTCCTACACTTAGTAAGCAGTTTAAAAAAATACACAGCCAATGATTTGGTTGGTTTTATCTTTAGCCCATCCCATGGCTCAGGATCTCAAGTTGTAGCTCTCCAACAGCACTGTAAACAAAAATGTTCCCTATCAAGCTAAAATAATAAAACAAGTTGTAAAAACAAATAAAATAATAAAACAAGTTCTAAAAATAATAAATCACATGGAGTTTGAAAAATGGTCCATATTGTGAATGGTCCACAAGGACCAAGACTGCTTTGCATCAGTGTATTAACAAATACTTTTTCTATTGACTATGCAGCTACTCCAATCTCTGTATATCAGATTCTTTCTGACTTGTCCTGAGTTTTTGTGTCCAGAATGACCACAGCACATTTAACAACTATGTTAGTATTTTGTCAGCAAGGAAAGGAACACTAAGTTACTTTTGCCTCTACTTTTATTCTAAGAGAATCAGAATACAACATACAGTTAGAGACATTCTTCTTGGGTGTTAGAGTAGGGTGGGCCCCAAGGAGCACTACATACTAATTTCCTTTCTTCCTCTCCTTTTTCTCTACCATTTTCAAAAAGTTTTTTTGTGAAAGGTCACAGCAAACACAATGGGACTACTCAACAGTTTTAATCAAAGATCTTCTATATTGTTTGCTTTTCCACTTCCAAGAATTCCTGGCAAGATGAAAGCAAATCCTTTTTCTCACCTTTCTCTGAATACAAAAAAGGCTTAGAAAAAGCAGGCAAAAAAATCTGAAAAACTTGAATCCCTGCTAGATACTTGATAATTTTCCTGGTTTACATCTTTTTGATACGAATGTCTCTGCATCATTTCTTCTAAAGCCACCCTACATTTCAAAAAGTCACAGCAGCTTCGAAGTTGCTGAATAGAATCACATCCTCTTTAGATATTCAAAGTGGATTAATTTGCCATCAGTACTTGTACCAACCAAATACCTCACTTTCCAACCAAGATCCTAAAACAGTGGTTCTCAAACTGTCAGGGAGAATTTGAGCTGTGTTCTGGGGAAGGGAAAAGTGGGAGGGGGAAGACAACTGGAAAACAGGAAGTGCATAGCAATCACAACTTTCACTTTCCCTGTAACGGGGGGGGGGGGGCCTCTGAGACGGTTGGTGCTAGGATCTCCAAACCCCTGGGAGGCTGCTGAAGGATAGAGCAAGTCTCAGGAAGCCCCTGAGCTTCTCCAAAGCAGTGTGAGCTAAGCTTTCGCATCACTGTCTTCCCCCCTCCTAGTCCCTTAAGGCAGAAGAGCACAGGACTCTCTGGCTGGGGTGTCACAGTGCCCCAGTTTGAGAACCACTATTCTAAAAGTATAATTTCCACAATCCAAGTTACTCATAAGCAATCAGGTTCTCTTGGGGAAGAAAAGAACTTTTCATCAGCTTTTCTTTCTATCCATCCATCCTTCCTACAGTAGTTATAAACCTCTTTTCAACTGAAATGTTCACAAAGCAGTTTACAAGAAATTGAAAAAATTAACAGATAATGGGTTTATGTCTATGTTTTTTCTGTGTCTAGTTAACAAACTATACCATTTCAGTCTTTTGTCAAGTAAATGGAAACTCCTTTCCTCTTTTCTGCCCCTCTCCCCAATTAAAAACCTTCCTGTAGGTGTATGTATGCAGCTTACAAATGACCTAATCACAGCAATTACCATCAAAGAGTCCATTGTTTTGGGTGGCAAAAATGAACAAGGAAAAAGAAGGTAAAACCACCACAGTTGTCTTACCTTTGTCATGGTTGTGTCGTCCTTCCTGGGAGTGAAAACTCCAAAAAAGCGTAGGCTATAGAAGCCAACGACAGAGGAGACCATAAGGTAGCTGTGAGAGTCAAGGGAAAAAAGTCTTCAGGGTCCTAGAAGCCTTCAGTACTATGGGAGGGGGAGGGGAAGGGGGAGAAAATCTTGCTGCCATTTTCTATCTACTAAACAATTATCCTAGTAATTCAGTGTCTCAAAAAAATGTTAACATACAAGGAGTCCATTTCAAGAAAGGATACAAAATCAAAATTATCTCAAGTGCTGCTCCGATAAAACCGAACGTGGACAGAGAGGCATTCCCTATGCCAGACCCCTACAAGAGTGAAAATAAACCAGTGAGATACACGTGCTATTTTTTGTACCTGAGTACTAAAAGTCAAATTTTAAGACTTTCTCCTGATCAATTTATGCTAAATTAATCTCTGTCTCACACAGTATAAGGGGTATAAACATGAGAAAGCAATAAATGAGCCAATGAGAAAGCAAACTCTTACTTTATTTGACTAGACTCTACATTAAAGCATACTGTAGCTATTAAGAACAAATACTTGTATGAACAACATGGCTGCAATAAAGAAGAGATGTAAGGCAATATGGCTTCTGTAGGGCTCAGGTGGAGCCGTCATAGCCCAGCTCAGAAACCCTCCAGATGTTTACCCAGGCTTCAGAATGCCTCAGAAAACATCACTTCCAATTTCCTTTGGATTTTGTTCTGTCATTCTGTAGCCTGCAAAGGCAATGGGCAAAGACCTCCAGAAGGCGGGAATGAATGAAGTAGGGCTCTGGTTGTCTCTGGAGAGCTCCGATGAGGCCATCACACACTTAATGAATATTCAGCATCCAAAAAAGGATCCCCCATGGATACCAACGCCCAACCTGGACCTAGAAGGTGAACTATGTGGACAACTGAAGCTTTGTTCAGTCACTGTAGCAGTTTTTGCTACTGAAAAAACAAGCCATTTTGAAAGCTGAATGATTTACTTATTTAGCAACTGAACTATTGTGATAACATCTGATGAAGATCCAGCTATGTGCATTGTCAATTCCTACTCACATGCTTCTTCAAATCATGGTCCAAATTAACTATTTAGACATTTTAAATTTATTTTTCCCT
Source organism: Cryptoblepharus egeriae (assembly GCA_030015325.1). NCBI lineage: Eukaryota > Metazoa > Chordata > Lepidosauria > Squamata > Scincidae > Cryptoblepharus > Cryptoblepharus egeriae. The sequence continues at coordinate 8,708,473 of JAREYC010000004.1, forward strand.
TAACGACTCAATGCTCTAAACTTCCAAAGCATTATGAAGCACCCTTCTGTTATTTTTTATTATGTGAAACTTGGGCACAATTACCAGACAGAATTCATTCTTTTAAACCAGTATTGTCCCAACCTAGAGATTGCATCCCCTTTTTCTATGTATGCACTGATGGAAACAGCAGCAAAATCCAGAAGTGACATATTAATGACACCTAATGGTTCCTGGTCAGTTACTAAAAATGGTTTAAGGTGTTAGACTCCCAAACAAAGATTGCAAACTATTGTTTTTAACGAAGTGCCCTTACTGTGTCTTTCACAACCATTAAACTCACAAAAGAATAATACGAGTACTTTACCCTTGATCCCTTTGGCATTGCAGTTTCATCAACCAACAGGAAGAGAATATTATAAGCAACTAAGAGAACTGAAATTGCCTAAAAAAGGAGAATAAATATCCAACTGTCAGTGAAGACTGAAGCATTTGGTATAATAATACCTGATTTGATTACAATGATGATTATTCCTCCAGAGCAGTGATTTTCAAACTTTGCCAACTCACGGCACACTAACAAGGCACTGAAATTTTCAAGACACACCATCAGTTGTTTTTACCATTGACAAGGCATACCAGGGTGTTCAAATCCCCCAGTTTTCCAATTAATGCCAATCCCGAAATTCCCACGGCACACCTGAGGACTAGCCATGGCAAACCAGTGTGCCAGATGGCACACTGGTTGAAAATCAATGCTCCAGAGGTTTAACTAATTCCATCCAGAAGATGCAAATCTAGTACTGATGAATAAAATGTATAAATACCTTTTATTTTTTATATTCAACTTACATACATCTATGTAATACAAGAAACTAGATTTCTTTCAAGCAATGGATGGAAATTAGAACTTACAGTTTCAATTAGTAGCAATATCATTACAGCTGGATAAACAAGATTTCTCTCCCATGCAGAAGCCTTTTTCCGTCGATCTTTAAAGGGGAAAAAAATAAACTTAATACTTAAAAGTTATTAGAATGTTATCCCCAGTAGTATTTTTTAATCTTTCAATTTGTATTGTGTTTTTATCTTGGGCGCCCTTAATGTGTGGGAAAAAGCAGGGTTAAAATTCTTTAAATACATTCTTTAAATACATTCTACAGGACTGCAGACATTTTTCTTAAGTGTTCTGTTAACAAGACCACCAATTGTTTATAACATATGTTCCAACAACATACAACATATGTTCCAACAAATATTATTTCTGTCATTTTTAAATTGTGAACATAAGTGCTTGCATTTTATATGTATACATTCATCTCCGGGGGAAAAAAAATTTCACAGCCCACAATAAGTTTGTCACCATTACCTAATTTTGTCTTCATGCTCTTCACATTATTAAGTTCTTGTTCCAACTGCTTTACATTGTATTCCAAGGGGGAAGATGCACCTGATAACAAACAAAATTGCTTGGTTACAATTGCTAAAACAATCCCTGCTAACAAAATGTACAACCATCTTATAAGTTGCAAGCAATTGCAACAACCATCAATATCTCTTTAAGGGATTTCATGAGCAGACGCAAGTGCCCTTACACATGACACTAAGGATAGAACCTGGTGCCATCTATAACACTGCTTTGTGCATTTTGTTTCAAGAGAGATGCCATAACTCTGCATGTGGAACACAATCTTGGCACGTAGATGGACCTAGATTCAGTCCCCAACATCTCCAATTATAAGGTTAGGTGGCAGAACTGGGGTTACTGAGAAAAGTTGTCAAGAGTAGGAAACAATGTATTAGATGGACCAGTAAGCTAACTCATTCAGTACATGGTAGTTTAATGCATCATTAAATGTGCATAGTTGGAGACTCTCACTGAACATGAAGAAATATCTCATCAATATAAGGGGAAATGCATCAAATCATCAACATTTATGTTGACAGAGGAATGACAACTCTAACAACTTCCTTTGAGATGATAACAAGGTAACACTAATCCTAATATTTTGCCAAAGAAGTAGGCAACATGTTAGAGCAATCAGATCAGATCCTTGAAAAATGGTGCAAACTATTCAAAGCACTACAGCCTCTTAACTTTATTTCAAACAACCAAGAAAGTTTAATGTCTGCATTGTCTAGCCAATAAATCAAACTTGTAGACATAACTTGTTCAGACTAGTCATGGAAAATTAGAAGGGATTCTCCAAGAAAACCACAAAGCAGCTCATTTAAGGTCAATTTAACAGTATTATTTTGTTTTTCTTCCAGCCCCAACATAATATTTCAGTACCTCAAAGGAAATTGTAGGAGTATCTCTTTGCATTCCCTGTAGATGATTGGCAGTTCAACACCAATTAGTTCAAAATTACACTGTTACTAGTGCGCAATAAAAACAACACCTTTCATCTTTCTTACATAGACTAGAATAACTTCAGAGCCAATAACTTTGATCAAGTAAGTATTTTTGATCCTGCCCCACCCACCTTCTTGGATTCAGGAAAACTAATAGCTAAAGGCAACTCTTTCCCTTTTAATATAAAAGAGGGTCCTAGCTTTATTCTTTTGGCATAATATCGGTACTGAAATTCAATATACTAGAAACAGTTTTTCCTTCCCAGTGCTTCTTCCACAGCAACACTCCTAAAGGGAGACAGACAACTGTAGAGATTATTACCCTTTACAATACTTCTTGTGTGAATAAGGTACTAAAAATGTACATATCTCAAGAATAAATATTGTTAATACCTTATGCCATCTTTAAAGACAGATTTTTTTAAAGCATCAGATAAATCTTTGCCGTTTGATTTTATGAAGTCCAATATTCCCAGCTGTGGCACAATACTGTTGATTCCAAACCAACCAGCTAGAGAAGTATGTGAATTATTACTAAGCAAGTTTATCCTGCTTTCCGTTCGGGACTGGCTCCACCATCCTTCATTTGTGCAGCTGACATGTGTATGCTTGCAATCAGGGCCTAAATATTTTCTAGTAGTGGTTTCTATTTGTTCAGTCTCAGCAACATACAAAGGCAAGATTTTTAATGTTCATAACTCTTTTGTAGCAAGGTTACTGAGGCATGTGATGGTTCACAGCTGGAGGTCACTGATTCAAAGTCTTCAGGCAAATTCTGAAAAAACCGTATGGCAGATTTTAAAAGTTTTATTTTATTCTCTTTATTTGTATGTGCTGAAAATTATAGAAATAGCGTAATTTATACTAGTGTAAAAAAATTATACTAGTGTAAAATCAAGAGTGTGGGAGTGAGATGGGGTTATAAATTATAATAGGAAAATATCACATTCCTACTATTTTTAGATAACAGATAAAAAGCAATATCTATATAAAACTGAAAAGTCACTTACTGACTCATCAACGCCCAGCTAAAACCACTGAGCCTAGAAGTGTGAAATTTGGGGAGGGTGTCCCTTCTGTGATGGAGGCACACACTAAGAACCAGGAAAGGAGTGAAAAGGGGCACAATGCGTTTTCCCCCCTATACTTTATATTGAAGAAGCCCTGACTGATCAAGGCCTCGCCCCAACACTTAGACCTAGGAGAATGAAATTCAGGTAGGGTGTTCCTTCTGTGACATCAATACTGATGTTGAGAAATTTAACCCCTAAGGGGCTGAAAAGGGATGCAATATGTTTTTGTTCTATACTTAACATTGAAAACTGACTGATCAACATCCAGCTGATGCACTGGGAGGGAGGGGGCACAGTGGGTGTTGGTGTGTGTGGGGGATGTACATATGGGGGGATGGTGCACATGGGGGATGATGCGCATGGAGGTATGATGTGCATGGGGGTATGATGTACAAGGGTACTGCGCATGGGGTGATGATGCACATGGGGGTGTTGCATATGGTGCGCATGTGGGGGATGGTGCACATGAGGGGGACGGCGTACGGGGGAATTTTACTCCCACAAAGTGGGCACGTTCGCTAGTTGATATATATAGAATCAAAGAGTCACTGACTGACTCTTCAATGCCCAGCCAAAACTGCTGGACCTAGAATAGTGACATTTGGGAGAGGTATTCCTTCTGTGATGGATGCACCCACTTACCAATTTTTTGAAAAATTCAAACTGTAAGGGAGGGAAAGGTGGTACAATACTTCCCTATGTCCCTATATTTCCCATGTTCCCATGAAGACTGATTCATTGTCTCCTTAATGCTTACCCCAACCCCTGAACCTAGAAGTATGAAATTTGGGGAGCATATTCCTTCTGTGATTAAGGACCCCCTAAGAACCACCCTGGTTCCCAGTGGTGCCTGCAGAGATCCTCAGTGTCCAGTGGTGCCTGATAACCTTTAGGGTTGCCCAGTGGTGGTTGGTGCCCAGAGCAGAGTAGAGATTTGTGGTGCCTTAAAGTGCCCAGTGATCAGCTGGGATGCCTGGTACCTGGCAGGGATGCCTGCCACCCAGTGTCAATACAGCCCAGTGCCAGTGCCCAGCTGTGCCTGCTGGTGCCCAGCCATCCCCAGTGCCCAGAAATATTCTTTATATTTTATCATGCAGTGATGGGTAAATTCAGCTAATTTTCAGTTAACTTCTCAAAAAATATATGGAATCATTTCTCAGTTTGTGGCTGTGGCTTTAAAGCCTTCAAAGTTTACTACCACAGAGATGAAGAGAAAGATGTCAGACGCTGTCCTTCTACCCACTGTAAATTACACGCAAAAGGCTTTTCAGGGCAACAACAGAAAAGAGTATGTAAGAAATGTCTGCAAGTTCCATAAGTATGAAACAAATACTTCAAAATAAATAGAATGAGCACAATTTTCCACTTTTTCAGAGTGGTTTCAATACGAAATTCAGCCTTAACTAGGTGATGTGCAAAGGGGGGATGATGTGTACTAGCAGGGGTAACACCACTAGTGACCAAAATTGCTAAAATTGCATTTTTTAGGAATAACCCCATTATGCTACATACTGTTGGATGTGTAATTTACAGCAGAAGGAATTAAAACCTGAGTTATATATCGCCTTTCTGTAAAAGGTTATGGCCAAAAACGATAAAACAAAAGTGCAACCTGAAGGGTGCTTTTTTTTGCTGTTTGTGCCTTTCTGTCTAGCAATGTGTCCTGTCTGGGCTCGTTTCTCTGATGAGATTCTGAAAAATTACAAATGAAATGTTGGACTTTTTTACAGCATGGATTTTATACAACCAAGGTCTTACCATCTGGATATGTTAAATTGTTGAAAAATGTAACTGTAACTAAATGTACATTACTAAATTTTACATACATTTTTATGTAACTAAAAAGTACATCTCCTTAATTAAAAAAAACAACCAAACTGATTGTTCAAAGAGGCAATGTGATGCTATTGTGATACAGCATGGAATGAAAAAGGTATTAGTAAGGTGGTACCCTGGAGGGATGACACCACAGTGATCCTAACTGCTAAAATCAGTTTGCAGAAATAATTGTTTCATGTTATATACCATACAATGTGTAATTTACTGCTGCAATGAATGCAATGAAACAAAATACTTTGAAATATCTCTATTCTACCAATAGGTATGTAAAATATCTCTATTCATACCAATAGGTATGTTAAAAAAACCAGCAGGGTCAGGGTGATTGTATATCATCATGCCCACTAGTTGCACCATGCCCTTGTTGCACCATAGGAGGAGGTCCATCATGAGGTGATGGGTTTTAGTTTAAAAAGTAACCAAATACCCTGTTTCAGAGACAAGAACTGAACTTTCAAAATAGCCATTATGCATTAAGATTTCATTAATATACTTAGGGCCCAATCCTGTCCAACTTTCCACTAATGCAGCCATGCCAACAGGCCATGTAGTGCATTCTCTAGTGGAGGGCAGCCCAGAAGGTTGCACAGAAGGTTGCAACACAGAAGGATGAGATTCTCTCATCTCGGTGATTGTCCTGGAAAGTTGGATAGGGCTGGGCCCTTAGTAATGCATTATAAGGCTTAAATTTCTATAATCTGAACTGAAATAATTTTCTTCACTATTCAAGGGTAACTTGAATGAAATATAACTTGACAAAGAGGCACAACTAGTCCACTTGGATACAAAACCCCAGATTCAATAGTCAGTCATTCAACAGCAAAAGATTGATAGTATTTACACTGAATGCCTTCCATGTTTGTAAATGTAAATTATTTTGTCCTCTAAAGGGAGATTATTACACTAAGCAATATATAAAAAGCTACATATTCCAAGACAATATAATATGAAAGAAAAGCACTGCCCAGACATATCATTTAGTTTTATGTTTGTCTGTGAAGTTAGTCTGTGAATGGTACGGTGAGGGTGCTATATATAAATATAGTAATAAGTGTACTTGGAACATCTTTTAATTTTGTGGCACTTCTTTTCACATAAATAGATGCACATTTGATGGATTTTCCCTCACACGTGGACCTATTTGCATGATTAGGAAATGTCATACACATATGCAAACCCCAAAGTACATTTAGAAAGATATGAATGTTTCAGAATTACAGAAATGAATAAGAAACTTGTAAACAATTAAGAACTAGGGGTAATGCAAACAACCAACAATGACTGGCATGATCACTGGCATGATCAGTTAACAAACGACTGCTTATTTATTTTTTACCATAAGAATATTAAATACAGAACACTATATCCTGAATTTCTGCCCAGTCTTCAGTAGAAATGATTCTGTTCATGAACCCAAAATTTAAGATACAGGCCAGAAATATCTGAATTTGAAGATGATTTCTAGATGTTTAAAGTATCTCTTTTGTTGCATGGATTTTTATGTTGCCCATAACTTGAAAGTGTGTTCAGTTCATTTCTTTGAAACAACCAAGGTGTCATTTTTTTCCCCTACTTCTGTTTCATGATTTCAAGTCACTCTGCAGAAACTGCTCCTAAGTATTTCAAATTGTCACAATGATGCTTATGAAATGTTTAAAAATGACATTTTGAGTCTTGCTTGCAATTGGCTTTGAATAACATTCTCTTGAGAAATGAAGTGGGGAGACTAAAATATGTATAGTATTTTTTGTTTCTTAGGAGATCACTGCAATTGGAGTTCTGAGAATTTGTCTTTATTACAAGATCTCCTGCAGATCTCCTCTCAAAACAAGCTTGTAAAATGTGTTCAGAAAACCAAAGGGCTCTCGCATTTTTTATCCAGTAAGATAAAAATTGCAAGTTGTCATGGCCTGAAGGAAAAGCAGACATTTCTGTTTATAGTCTACGAAGCTGCAGTAAAAGGCTAGGATTTCTGCATCAATTTCTGCAACATCTTGCCTACATACATAACCAGGTGCAAGAAGGTCAGTAAGTAACTCATTAATGTACTTACTATTCAGTCTCCTCATGATAGCTTCTTCTTCTAAGGTGATTATGTATAGCTGTTCATCCAGGTCTTCAAGGATCTAAGTTCAGGGAAAAAAATACAGTAAACAAAACATCTGCTTGAAAATATGCATCAAGGGTGGGTTCACATACAGCCCACCATGAATAAAACATGTTTTAGAAACTGGGACTTATACATAACAATAACTGACATTCCTTGCCAACATGTGAAGCAGCCTCAGTTGTTTGGATTTATAATCTTTTCTTTTAAACCTCACACAAAGCTCAAACCTTAAACTTTTGCACAAAGGAAAAAAAGATACAGAGAGCCAACAGCATGTACTACAATAGGTAAAGAACATCTAGTCACTAAGGCTAAAATCCTAAGCACACTTTCCTGGGAGTAAGACCCATTGAACACAATGGGGCTTACTTTTGAGTAGACATGGTTAGGACTGTGCTCATAATTTAGTTCTACATGGTTGAAGGAGGAGAGGAGTTTAGAATTGCTTTCAAATGTGTTTTTTGCTATAATACTGCTGTCCTGGGGTCCACCAAATGGGTCTCCAGGCTAAAAGAGGGAGGTCCTTCCATATGTCTCTTAATGATGGGCCATTAGCATAGGTTGGCAAAGGGGCTTCAGGCTTTAAGATAAAGGTAGCAAGGTAACTTTCAGTTACTTCTGGTTCTTTAACTGAAGGTGGAGGAAAACAGTACCAAAACATTAACTTTTAAACAATGGAAGAGAAATCCTAAAAGTTTAGGCATTAAAGAAAGAATACATTTGCTGGATATACCATTACCATCAAACTACAAAAATAATAAAATCTAGTTAGCCTACATCTTACTGTTCCTAACTCACATCAGATAACATACAGTGTGTTATCTGCAGTGTGATGCAGACCCCCATAGTCCAAAGGTCTGACAATCTCACTCCATAGAGACACAGTCCTTCATGACTTCTTCTTCAGAGGTCCCACAAGAACAGAACAAAGGCAAACTCTAGGAATAGGAATCTTAAGTCCAAGATTGTTGAAGTAGGACTTCTGGAGCAAGCAGGGTAAAGATGACATAATCCTAGCTAATTCTTACAGCTGAAGCTCAGAATTTATGGACTTTTACCCATTATCTCTTGCTGGTGCATCTTGTTAGCAGGCATGGCTTTGGGTCCCAGGAATGCAGGCAGTGTTGGCCAGTTACTATCTCCTGTCTGAGATCACCAGGCTTAATTGGCTGATTTCTCACACTTGTGCCCAGCACCTTATCTGAGCTTCTTTTGCTGCCAGTACTTTTCCAACTAGCACATTCCAGAATATCTTGGGGTTGCACACTTGATTCTCCAACATGGTTACACTTAGAGGAGATTTATTCCTAGTTCATCACAACTACCTTCACACTTTGTTTCATTTTATTCCATTGCTACATTATTTGTTCCAGAAGCTACCTAGGGTAGCTCCTACACTAACGAAAGCATAATATCTGTTAAGAAAAGCAGTTATTCTTCATGTTCCTTAAAGGCGAGGAAGTCTATGGTAAAATAATAAACTCTTAATGTAGTTCAAAGACCACAATTCTGCAAAACTGAAGAACAGGCTTATTTTTATATAAAGTTAGAAATATGAATGTTGCAAGACTAGTTTCTGTAATGAGCCCATCTTTCTATACAATATAGGAAACAATATCTTGCAAATCTAATAGCTCAGCAATTGGGACTGGAAGAGTCACCTTCTAATTTTATATTTGCAAAGAAGATGGTACTTACTGTTGGCTTCACAAGCAGCTGACCCATCACTGTAAACATTCGTGAAAGTCCCACTGGCGTGCATACTGTAAACGAATAAAAGCATCAGTCAACTGGGATTCAGTATTAACAGCCTCAAGTATACAGCATATAAGTCTTCCCTACAGAAGAAGCCCAAATATGATTGTGAACCCAGCAGTATTTTGATTGGTCAGTAGTAGTAGCTGCTGCACCCACTGTGGCAGAACAGAATCTTTGAGGAGCTACTGGCAGTGAGGAGGGGAGTGTGTGGAGGCCAGCCAACAAACAACTTAAGGACCTGTCTGGGCACATAAAGATAATCCACACTATGAAGGTAACATCTAATGACATCTAACCACTACTGAAATTCGGGTAAGTTTAAAAAGTGAAGACATTTGGCCCTGCAACGTTCACTATATTTTCAATTTACTGAATAAATGTATCATACTACTTGAAAGTGGCAGGCTTTAATATCCTATCCTCATCAGTAGGCAGGGCAAGTTTACAAGTTTCCCAATTTGAACTTTAAGAATTCAGTTTGACTAATAAGGAATTTTTTTATTCAACGAGGCACAAGATGAGGCACAGAGGGAACATGTAAGCTCTTCACATGTTTTCAATTTCTTGATCCAACAAAAAAAAAAAGCACGTTTAGTTGATTGTCTGAAGAGATCAGTTACTGATCTAGCTTTCTGAATGTCACAATATGTGGCCATCCTTCCTCTGTGACAAACACAGAGCACAGCAAGCTGATCCAATTCATAAAAGTGAACATTATTTTATTTGAACATTTCTTCTGCATGTGCAAAACCATTGAGGAAAGATGGTTTGAAGCAATAACCCTCTTGGGGGAGAAATGAGAAAAATTGAATACTGTAATTAGTTCTGCCTTTTCCCTTATAAAGAATCAGAAACTGCTAAGTAATAAATGGAAACCATGAAGCAGATAAAGGATGCCACAAGGTCCAGGATTATAGTGCCCTTTTATTAAGGAGAATGTCTAGCATCTACATGTAGGAGACACCATTAAAAGGTATAATTTTTTATGTCACCTTAGATCACTTTTGAATATATGCCCTTCAATTACCCTTTTTTTTTAAAAATGATATCAAAACACAGAGGAAATTAAGATAACAAATCTTTGCAAAGCACATTCCACATACATAAATTATGAATACCAACAAATGGTTTATTCTGGAGTACTGCTCTTTACAGCTAGTGGAAACATTTTTAAAATATATCCTGTTAATTCAAATCCAATAAAAAATCAGGTGACAAAAAGTAAATATGGTTCTATTAAAAAGGTAAGGCTGCAATCCCAACCTCCAGTGAGGCCAGCCTAAGCTCGGGCATAAGTCCTGTGATGACCTGGGGGTTTCACCAAAGTGCTGTAAGACACTTCTGTGCAACTCCTGAGGGAGGGTTAGGCCAGTGCAAAGTTATGCGCTTGCCTCCCTACATCATCACCTGAGTTGGAAGACAGATGAGTTGTGCCAGCCTAAGTTTGGATTGCACCCTAAATGTTTTCAATGCTGGAACATGTATTTCCTTTCCTAAAATACGATGCAAGACTTACGTAAAAGTAATAAACATCCCATCAGTGATATACAAGAATATAAATAAGGGAGGTAGAATTCCCAAAGATCTGGAAGAAAAAAATAACACGAGATTAGTTTGTGTTATGCCAGGTAATCTATAAACTAATATTAAATAAAAAATAGTATGCCTTTTACTATATACACAAGAACTGAAGAAATGGACATGTACTAAAATTATGTTTTTATAAAGGTTTTGCTCAATACTGCTTTTATAGATTCCTGGAACTCAGATACTTGGATATTTAACAGTAAATACAACTAATTGAAGGTAGCCTATCCTTACAATCCAGAGTAACTATGGGAGCACGTAAGAAACATTTATGTCAACGTAGTTACGGCACCACCTAGTGAAAACCTATGGGAAATTCATACTGCAATCCAGAGTAAATTGTTCTTACGTTGGAGCAAGAACTCCCCATAGTTACTCTGGATTTCACCCTGTCATTCAACTTATTTTTGAAAAAAATAACTGTAAAAAATTCAATAATGTAAATATTCATTTAACCTCAGTGAAAATTCTTTACCAAAAAAATGCCATTTCCCTTAACTTTTGCTTGCTAAAGTGGCCCATTATTTAAATGCACACAAAAAGGTAAAGGTGTAAGACCCCCACAAGTTGCCCTGCTAGATAGATGTGGCCAGCTCTAAAGGTTGTGTACATCCCATTAGAAGGCTGAAGAGCCAGCACAAATAAATTCCAAACATGCACAGAACACTGTGTCCTTCCCACTGAAGTGGTACCTATTTATTTACTTATTGTCATTTACATACTTTCAAACTGCTAGGTTGGCAGGAGCTCAGCAAGAAATGGGCACTTAATCCATCATGTGGTGTCTAGACCACAAAACACTGAACTACTGAATTTCTGGACAACAAGTACAACATCTCTTGTAGCCCTTTTAAATGCACATACATTAAAGCAGTGGTTCTCAAACTGGGGGTCTAGACCCCCCCAGGGGGGTAGTAACCTCATTTCGGGGAGGGGGGTTACAAAAAGCCTAGTGCTGCCATCTTGGAATCTGATACTTGGCACTATCTTATGGTGGGGCATTGGGGCTGCTTTCTTGTTAGTAAATTTCACTGAAAACAATGGGGCTTGTTTCTGAGTAGGCATGGAGGAGCTCTGACACCCCTGATATGAAACTTCCTGTTTGATGTGACGTCCACCCATGACATCACTTCCAGGGGGGCCTTCAGACAGACTGACATTCTCATAATGGGGTCCTGAGCTGAAATGCTTAAGAACCACTGCTTTCAACATACCAAAACATGATATCAAAGACTTCCATACCATACAAAGACTCCATACTCGCAGCATCATTGTCTATGAGAGCTGAAGCCACCCATACTATTCCAAGAATAAGGAGTGCAAGAAGAACAAGCATAACAAGCGTCTCCAGAATGCGTGCTTTGATCCCCTATAATGTAAAATGATTTTGCATTTAAAAGCAAAACAAAATACAGGGTATACTGAACAGCACAATATTTCTTACAAATTCCTTAAGTGGTTTTTGAGACAAAAGAAACAGAAAAATATTTAAAATGACAAGATATTCATTTTATTCCATTTAAAAATTATTTTTATCTTATGAGTTCCACATGAGCTTTTTGAAGAGATTATTTTTACTAATTCTTTCACCTCTGAAAGTGAATTAGCAAGTTCTCTCCATAATTTCTGAAAACTAATTAAAGCAAATAGTCCAGCCAACATCAGATTCTAGTTAAAATAACTTTCTATTACTGTATGTGTGGCCAGAAAAACAGACACAAATTTCTAAAACTTGGGAAGAGTTTTTTTAACAGTTATACAAAACTTTTGAATTTTTCAATCAAGATATCTTATTGGAGAGATTCAGAAAACTATTGAGTTTGAAAACCAAAATGCTTTGTGTACTATTGTCTCCTGTCCTTTGGCTAAGCAACATGAAGGCATGTGCTGGGTGTTAGGGTGAATAGCTCTACTCATTTAACAATTTATGTTCCTTATAATACAGCAAGGATCCATTATTGAACTGAACACCGTTCAATACTGTTGTGTTGACATCAAGTTTCACATAGCTATGGATGCACTTGAAGATCTCAGGAATGCCAATTCTGAAACAGAGAAGGTTGAACAGTTGCAATGCTTGAGGTCTATTTTTGCAAAGCTGTTTCTTCTATCCCCTATGCCTGCTGTACTTTATCTTATTGTTGCAATGCTACTGCAGATGATCAACAACAAGGACCTGATAATTAAAAGTACTTTAAAGGAATTCTCAAAAGTTACAAAGTAGCTTTCCAGCTGGAAACCATGCTCAGGTCTGAATGGTGGCTGACTTTACAATCTTGCAATGAGAGACAAGGAAGCCACAAAGCATAAATTACTAAGCAAGAAACCCTTTCTCCTTCCCCAATAAATCTGTATTAAAGGAGATTACTATTATGTCAATTGAAACACATTAAGACATGCCTCAAAATAAATTTGTTTTCAGCTAATACCTAGAGGGTAATTTTGCTCTGTACATTTCCCAGTTACAGTTCCTTGCTAACTTTCAGTGAATGTTTTGATGTAAAATTTGTACTTTCAGAAGCAGATGGCATAAAAGGTGCCCTGAAAAGAAAAATGATAGTCTCTACTGATAAACTCTAATACATATTAAGTGGTTTGGATTCTGAAAGATTTCAAATTCCAGTTCTCAAGTGTTGCTGTCTAGAGTACAAATCTTTCCCCCCACCCCCAAATATGAAACTCTTAACACTAGTACTCTGATACAATATACTGGACTTGGAATTTTTCACAAGGCATGATGAATTGTTAAATTTACATACTGTTGAAGCTAGTACAGTCATTAAATTAATGAAAAGCATAAATGCGCCCTCTATCACTACTGTTAATCAGCATCAGACAAACATAAGCATAAGAATGTCTCATCTCTCTGCTAAAAGCAGGCCTCCATCAGTCTCGAAAGACTGCATACGCTGCATACGCTGCATGCAAAGCATGAAAGCCTGGGTTAGATTGTTATGGAGGATAGGCTGTTACCCAAGCAGCAAATTCCCCCTCTCCATGCCACTGAATTAGTCCAATGGAAAGGCAGAACCAATTCAGTTGGATCTAGCTGGCGTCACAAAGCTGAGCTAAGGACAGGAGCTCACTCTGTCTTGCCGGGTCGACCCAGGAATCAAACCCTGGCCTTCTGGTTAACAGGCACAGCATCTTTACCGCTTGCGTCACCCACAGCCTTCTTCTCTTGGCTAAGAGCTAAAAAAAGCTAGCAACTCTGATTATGAGACCACTGAATGATACTATGTTTTGCACATATCAAGGATAAAAGTCACAGTAGATGACAGAATAACAAATAGAAGTGATGGACAGCATAACAACGTCTGTCCATTTATTTTTTTTAAAATCAGTTGACTGAAAAAATGGGAAATGATTTTTAAAAAAAACAGTGCTACTGTCTGCTGTTTCTAAGATCTGAAACCATTCCTTCAACAAACGAGGCTCATAAATGCTCCCACTGTACAAGTTTCAAAAAATAATAGATTTTACTCTGAATTCAGTATATACACATGAATGCACATACTGTGTTTGTTTTTGCCAAGTCAGGCCTATAATTCTTTACTGATAATCAAACATATTTCCAAATATAAATCACAAAACCATCCAAACCAACAGCCCATTATGAATAATTTCAAACAGAAAATTATTCTAATCCAATTCAAAATTTGCACACAAATAAATTTTGGCCACTATGCACACATCACATTGAATATGCATGGTGAATGGCCTGCATATATCCCATTGCAGATACTGAACTTATAATTTAATATTACATAAATCAGTTCTTGATATTTATCACAAGCTTGAAATCCAATGGAACTAGGCTGCCAAGGACCTAATATGACATAAACGTAATTGCCATCAAAGCATCTGCATTGCTTTGCATGAAAGCGTGGTGTCAAGAGAGCCTATAAAGCACTCCATTTCTTCAAACAACCAAACCGCATTTGTGACCCATTTCACAGTGCATATGTAAGTAAGGGCACAATCCTAACCAGTTTGGTAGCTCAATGATTTTGGCAGTGCAACACTGTGGGTGGCTCAGGTGGTTAAGACATGATGCCTGTTAACCAGAAGGCCAGGGTTTGAGAACCGGGTCCCCACAAGACAGGGTGAACTCCTGTCCTTAGCCCAGCTCTGTGAACCAATCATATTGGCTCTGCTGTTTCATTGGACTATTTCAGTGGTGTGGAGAGTGGGTTTTGCTGCTTGGGTAACAGCTTGGGTAACAGCCTATCCTCCATATTAATCTACCCAGGCCTTTGTGCTTCACATACAGTGTTGAGCACAGTACCATAGTCTTTTGAGACTAATAGATGCCAATACAAACTGAAATAAGGGAACAAGCACTGCTTTACCTCAAAGAGGTCTCAGTGACTCTCCTCCCCCCCTTTTGCTTCTGGATCCACTAAAAGAAATAAATTAACTAATATAATATAGCATGATTTTACTGGATTCTAATAACATTCCACTGAGATCAGGGCATTAAATAGTCACTCTCTGATGGAGATTTTGATGAAACAAATATAAGCTTAAATGAAGAGTCATCAAGAAGTACAGTTGTCTCACTCACGAATAGTAAATACTACATACTAAGTATACTATATTGTTATTCTGATGAACAGGGTACCTCAAATCTACTATATTTCCAATATGAACGGTAATGGAAATTCCAAGTTCTGTTTAGAAGGTGCTTCTCTGCTATTGAGCAAAACAGCTAATGAATACAACCACTCTCGGATCAGTAGTTTTAAGAAACTGGTTAATTTTTACCACTGAAAAAGACACATTTTGGAAAACTATAATACTAATGCAGTATTATAATATTGATAATAACCTGATGCACTCTCTTGACATAACCATTTTTAGCAGCAGCCTATCATTTATACCTTAAAAGACTACTTATTTTCAAATGTAATTTTTTTTCCAAAAACACTGCTTTACATGGAGAAGAAAGAGACAGAATTGATGATTACCAGTTGACACACAACAGCTGGTGAAATATTGCTCTTTTTTTGTACGAAACACCAAGATCAAAACATTATGCAAGTTAAATTTCCTTGAAAGGTTCCCAGCAGGAGTCTTCCTTTTTGTTTGCACAGTGCTTGATTTCCTTTCACCCACAAAAAAGCCTCACCAAGAACATCCATGTGCCACTAACACTAAGCAGCACTTCCTTAATCACTTATTTCCAGCAATTTATGGATGATCAGTGGCAAAAACGAGTAAAAATAATGAAAGAATACAATGAAGCGTCGTTGAGACATACTGGTTTAGACTTCCTACTCATTTGTGTCTCTTTAACATTGGGGGACTGATACAAATTAGCCACGGAGGGGGGGAAGTCATCTGGTCATAAAATACAGTACAGGGTCACTTTTATGTAAGTTTGCCAAAAGGGACATAAACCAGGACAATTTCAAACTGTGACACAGGATAGAAGTATATTAAAAAATCTTTGTTCCTCCTCTATTGTGCTGTCATGTTGCTCAGCTTTATAGATATTCTGAGCACCAACTCTGGCCTCTTCACTACCACCTGGCCTACCTAATTAATTAAGCAAGGAAGTTACCTCAAATTTTTCTACCATTTGCTTTTATTATCAAGCACTCTCTTTTGATGTTTTCAGAGTCAACTTCTTAATCTACAGACTTTTGTGCTGTGTTTCAAACATTGAGATGTCTGGCTAGTTTGCATAATTGGTCAGGATGTTGCTGTCGCATATTGCAAGTTTTATGCCATAACTTCATAAACAAAACTAACAAAACAAAATAAGTAGGTTTAAAAGCAAAAACACTTTTACTTTTAAATTAAGATTTATGATTTTGTATCACAAGTGTTTCACTTTTGTCATTCTGATAAACACAAACTCTGTTTCTTCAGAAGCACTTTTGGTTCCCAAAGAGAATTATATAAAGTTATTGAACAGCGTTGTAGAGATGTCAATCACAGTGTATACATGTGCTTCACTGACTTTGAAAAAGTATTTGATAAAATATGACACAGAAAATTCCTGTAAAAAATTCTGAAACAGGTGGGACTAGATGACAGACATCCAAAATCATAAAGAATCTATGGGCACAATCCAGAGTAATTACGGGGAGTCTTTGCTCCGATGTAACCACAATTTACACTGGATTGCAATATGAATTTCCTATAGGTTTTCACTAGGTGGTGCAGTAACTACGGGTGCACGTAATGTCTCTTCCGTGCTCCTGTAGTTACTCTGGATTCATTGGCATCCTTCAGTCTCGAAAGACTATGGTATCGTGCTCTGATTGGAGGTCCTGAAACAACATCTAGTGTGGCTAAAAAGGCCAATTCGAGAGTGGCAATCCCTTCCACACTGAGGACAAATAAATTCCGTCCCCTGCCCAGACCCCAGGTTTCGCTGCTTTAAGATCTGTCTCTTTGCTTCAGCCTGCCGAACAAGTGTCTCTTCCAGTTGGAGAAGGCCATGCTGGGTCTTTTGCCTCTACGCTGAACGATCAGAGGTCAAGTTTTCCCAGCTGTTGATGTCCATTCCCAAGGCCTTTAGATCCCTCCTGCAGATGTCTTTGTATCGCAGCTGTGGTCTCCCTCTAGGGCACTTTCCCTGCACTAATTCTCCATATAGGAGATCTTTTGGAATCCGACCATCAGCCATTCTCACGACGTGCCCAAGCCAGCGTAGACCCCACTGTTTCAGAAGTGTGAATATGCTAGAGATTCTAGCATGTTCCAAGACTGCGTCATTTGAAACTTTGTCATGCCAGGTGATGCCAAGAATACATCGGAGACAGCGCATATGGAAGGTGTTCAGCTTTCTCTCCTGCCATGCATAAAGGGTCCAAGACTCACTGCAGTACAAGAGTGTGCTCAGGACGCAAGCTCTATAGACCTTGATCTTTGTATGGATTGCAGCAGAGTATATTGGCATCAGATAGCAAATGTGAGACTAGGCCAAAAATACTCAGCTGATGCAGAAATATGAAGACGGGTCAGACAGGGATATATCCTGTCTCCACTATTGTTCAACATATTCTTCTTCTTGTGCCATCACCGGACACTGGCAATCATGTTGATGATCCTATTTTTATCAACAGCTGCGTGAAAAAGTGTTGCTGAGTTTTGTCCAAACCAGTCCCTTATGCCATGATGTTCTCCTTCTGCCTGGACTTCATTGCCTTCAGACTTTTCCTGGAGGATTAAATGGAGTATGCCATATTCTTCTGGGTGTTGCATCACATGTCTGAGATATTCTAATTTTCATTTATTGTTTCCGTTGGCATTCCCAGGCAACTTACCACCTGGGAGTTCAAAATATACTCTGAGTCAATTTTCAATGAAGCACTGGAAAAAACCAATGCTGGCATCAAAGTAAACTGTGTTTGGATTAACAATTTAAGGTATGCTGATGATACAATTCTACTTGCCAGTAGGCATGAAGACCTTCAGCACTTCATCAACAGAGTCACAGAGAGTCCTGAAAAAATATGACTTAATATCTCAAAAACCAAAATCATGCAAATAACCCATTAATTTAACACAGATAAATTTGGAAAGAATACCACTGGAAAAACTAGAAAGGATCATGTACCTCGGTTTTAATTTACATGAAACCTGGGACATGACCACCGAAGTAAAGACAAGGATAGAGAAGGCATGAACAGCATTCTTCAAAATGAAAAAGGTCTTCAGCAGTCACGACATAAACCTAAGACTAAAATTATCACTGGGTGAAATACAGGTTTTCTTCCCCAAAAGTCTTTGAGAGCATTGTAGGGAACATAATTGAATAGTTCTCATTATTAAATTGTACAAGAGGCTGTATGAAGTTTTGCCTGCCAAGTTCATCATTTTTGGATTCTGAATTTTTCACTTTCAACATGCAGTAGCAAAAAGCTCAGAAGAGACTCCTTATAACCAAAAGATGCTTTCTACAGGCAGGTGCCACTATGCACCCAACCCCATGACACTAAGGAGCTGCTATTTCACAAAAAATAGACACTCTCAAGCAGAACCAACTATAAGCATCAGCTAGTTATAAAAAGAAATAGTAGAAACAAATATGTTCTCCAATTAAAAAATCTTACTACTGTATAAAAGGTAAGAAATTCACTACATCGCTCATCTTCACATGTTTTTTCAAAAGATTTGAAAAACAGTCTAAATAAAATAATATAAGTAACTTAAGCTTTTAGGTAACAAGTTGATATCCTAGCCTGTTCAATACATAACAAAAACTTTTAACTTAATGCTGTATGCCAACATTTAATGCTGTATGCCAACACTCTGATGAAAGACTGATCTGTCTATATTTACAGTTTGAGAACATGAAGAAGACGGCAGGCCCAATAAAAAAATAAGAATGGTGGACTAAGGAAAAAGGCCATTTAAGCCCTTTTTTAAAAGGACACAGCTTTTAAGCCCCTTGGGCCTAAAATATCCTGTCGGAATTAACAGAGTGGTTTAATTAAAATCCTAGACAGAGAATCATGTTTAGTTTGATTTTCAGAACAAGCACCACATCCATCCGTGGTGAGTGGCCAATTTCCGTATCTGTATCTCTGTGTAATATGCAAGTGCTTTTAAAAAAAGAAAAAATGTTTTGCCCAAGGGAATCAATGGTAACGTACCAGAGAAACCATATGCCTTTGAGAATGAATGCCATCAATTAGAATGCGAAAACACATACATAATAAATTTGCAAGTGACCAAATTTAAACTAATTGTATAAAAGGACAGAAAATATTAGTTTAATTGGAACTTTTACAGTAGAAACTTATACCATAAGCAACTTATAACATAAAGCAACACAGCATTATAAATAATACAATATTTATAGGGAAAATAGCGTAATTAGGAAATACATTAAAATACTCCTCTTTATAAAATAATGCCTTGCCTTTCTACACACACACAAAAAAATGGTTTGGGAATGATTTTACAATCAGAAAAAGTGGAAGGATTTCACACTTTATTCTTATGTGAACGGTCCCATCAGTCTTAATCAAGATTATTTATTATATCATTACATTACAGATATAAACACAACAACCAATATCCAAGATTCTTTTGGTAGGAAGGCCACTATCCTAAACATGTCTACTCTAAAGTAAACCCTCATGAGTTCAATGGGTCTTACTGCCAGGAAAGTGTCTTTAGGATTGCAGCCATCATCTCAATGACACTGTATTAAGGACCAGGAAAAAAAATTACATAAATGACTATATTAGAGACAGAACTTGAATAAATTGATAAATAAATTCAAATCTATATACAGTGATGCCTCACGTAACAAATTTAATTCGTTCTGGAGGCATGTTTGTTACATGAAACCTTCTTTACGTGAAGCTGATTTTCCCATAGGAAATAATGGAAACTCAGACGATTGGTTCCACAACCCCAAAAATATTCATATAAAAATATTAACTGGACATAAAATGATGACAGATGATGACAGAACACTGGGATTGAATTCAAAACATGCATTCAGTGTGCATGATCTTATGAAGTCTACTTAGGCTGCAGTCCTAAAGACACTTTCCTGGGAGTAAGCCCCATTTAACACAATGGGGGTTACTTCTGGATAGACATGGTTAGAAGGCTGTAATCCAAGACACCTTCAAAGTGTCTCCCCACTTTCTCCTTCTCTCCATCCTGAGCCTCTCTCTCTCTCCCCTGCTCCCTTTTGGCTAGACCTGGGCTGCTTCCCTCTTCTCCACTGCTCTCCTCTCCCTCTGCCCAGCGGACGCCCAGCCACAGGAGGAACAGCATGGAAGTGTTGTTTTCACTATGGGCAGGTGCACTCGGCAGCCCTGACGCTTTTTAAACAGGCTGCCAGCCAGTGCGTCTGCCCCAACTGCCAACGAATGTGTTCTCTACGTGAAGCACAGTTTGTTACGTGAAGCAGAATCCTAGAGAAATTTTTATTTGTTATGTGAAACAGACTTAATGTGAGGTGTTCTTTACATGAGGCACCACTGTATATAAAATTGAAAAGTCACTGACTGACTCATCAACGCCCTGCCAAAACCGCTGGGCCTAGAAGCACGAAATTGGGGGAGGGGGTTCCTTCCCTGATGGAGCAACCGACTAAGAACCAGTTTTTGTAAATCCCAACCGGAAGGGGGTGAAAAGGGGCGTAATGCGTTTTCCTCCCTATACTTTCCATTGAACAAGCCCTGACTGATCAAGGCTGGAACCCAACCCCTGGACCTAGAAGCATGAAATTCGAGGAGGGTGTTCCTTCTGTAACATCAACACCCTCCAAGAACCAATGTGGAGAAGTTTAACCTTACGAGGGTGAAAAGAGGTTCAATGTGTTTCTGTCCTATACTTAACATTGAAGTCTCTGATAGACATCCAGACAATTTGGTGCTTTTGCCAGATGCTCTGGGAGGGTGGGTGCACCTGGGGGGACGGATGATGCGCCTGGTGAGACAGACGATGCACCTGGGGAGATGGACTCCGGAGGCCCAAAGCACCCTCCGCAGGAGCTGACTTAAAAGTCCGCACAGATTGTGGCTTGTAAGCTAGTTTAATAATAAATAATATTGTGTTTAAATTAAGCAAATGAAAACAATACATACGTTTTTAGTTTTGAATTTGTTATGTCCTACATTTTTCTTGGATGTCTTACATTTGGGTGGGACTTATACTCTTTTTATTATGGCATATGGTCACTCTGCGTGAGACAATCTTCTTCACAGAACAGTCTCTTCACAAAATTAAAAACCTTAAAACACATACATCAATTTTAAAAGATACCCAACAGTTTAACAAATGTAGCTTTGCTAGATAAACTAGAGCTCTGGCATCACATTTATATATATTTAAAATTCACATACCTTTTTTAAGCCAGCAAAGCCTTCTGACTCCAGAAAAAAGAAAGCAAAGGGCATCAGGACAAACAGACAAAGATTGGAAAACAGGGAAGCAAGATTCCATAAGCCTAGACAAAATGAGAAAGATGCATGTTACTTGTGAAGAATGAAGGATCTTTAAAACAACATGTACTAATTGATACTACAGGAGAATTCTCACAATAAGATATTGGGGTTCATGATGCCATCTAGTTCCTCCCTTGAATGAAGGTAAATCAAAATGAACTGGCAAGGATATATATCTGTATTGCTGGAATATAAATCTATATTGCATATATCTCAATGTGATGCTAGGTAAGTCTTTATTTTAGAACAACAGTTTCCAAAAGTTCTCCACACTGTAACACACCTTATCACATGTTCCTAGTTGTGTCAGGAGAGGCCCCACAGCCTTCATCAGAGCCCTGCCACACTGGCAACACACTTTATGAGCCTCTGCTTGCTTCAGAATGACATGAAGTAGCATCCAGAAGTGACTTCTGGTTTTTGGAGGCAACTTCCAGTCTGGGCTTGCTCATTCCCATTCCTTGTTTCTCCACTATGAACTGAATTGCATGCTACTTTTTATGTGTCAATATGTTGTATGTTGAACCTCTGGCTTAACACACCAGGTATCTTAATGAAGTTTTTATTTTCATTCTCCAGTCTCTATTAAAATCAGAGACTGAATTAGTGCATTATTATTTATAGTGCATTAATTTAGTCTCTAATTTCTAATAGAGACTGAACAGTTCTTATGCAACAATTACTGGGAGGATCTGGCCTCAGGAAAAATCAGACAAAATTATAGTGAGACACTCCCCTAAATTTAATCCCTGACCAATCTGTGGACCATAGAAAATTCCATGATTTGGGCACAAAACCTACCCTTGGCTTATCTGAAATCAACTCATACTAGATTATCTGCAATATTGTTTACTCTAGATTGCATACAACAGACCCTTGTACAGCTTGGTAGTTTCTGGATACCAAAGAAGTGTTACCACTAGAACCACTAACTTAAAACCTACTAACACTTTTGTTAAAGAAATTGAGAAATCCTGCACCTATATTTCTGTAGGTACTAGAAATGTTGTATCACTGGCAGTGCAATCCTAAGCACATCTACTAAGAAGTAAGTTCCATTGTGTTCAATTGTACTTACTCCCAAGAAAGTGTGTTAGGATTGCAGCCTTAGTTTGAAACGCAGAATGGACTGGCACTCTACCAAATAGCAGATATTAGCAGATAATAGCAGTCAATTTGATATTGACTCTAAAAATAGCTCTGTAAAAATTTCAATATGGAAACTTGTCAACCTTATTAGGTTCAGATCTCTCATCTTTAGATGGTATTACGTACACAAAACTGAATGCTAACAATAATCATAACACATGAACACTAACCACAGATAGTGCTTTGAACAAATTTTCAACAGAATAAAGCTAATTATAATGACAATTAAGTGTTGCTAGATAAAGTCAGCACAACACATATACAACCACTGTTCTCTTTGAGCTGCACAGCTCAAAATCCACCAGAGCTAAGCTCTGTATACCTCACAGCTCCTGGAAGACTGGCAATGATATTTGATATCATAATGATGCAAATGAGAAGAAGCTGCGAAGTGAAGGGGTCTGCACAGTGGCACAGAACACTTGATGGAGTATTGGTCACTGCTGATCAAGGAATAAGTTTCAGAAGCACAAAATATATAAGTTGTCCGCCAAAGAAAATTTTTCACATGCAGATACTTTCCAATATACATAAAGTATCATTATCCTCCTGCAGGTGGGTTGTACAACAAATCTGCATTCAGAGCAAAACAAACAAGAATTTAACACTTGGGTGGCACTTTAAGTCTGCAATGCATAGAGGTGTGCAAAAGTGATAAATGCAAAATAATTAGATGAAACACAAAATCTGTTTCAAAAAGGAAATAAAACTATCTTTACTAAAGTAATAAGCCGAGTTTTACTCCCTTCGGGACTGTGATCCAAGGTAGTTGCACTCAGTAGAGCCAGTAAGGCTGCTGTGAACACTGCATGGCACCCCTGTGCCTTCAAAAAACACAGCAAACGGTTTGGAAACCACTGCCTTACAGCGTTGTTATAAAGACAATTATCTCCATATTGTAGCTAAGAATTTGAGGCCGAGAAGGAGTTATTGTCCAAAACCACCTGGTGAGTAAGTAGATGGCAGCAATGAGTTTAAAATCAAATAAACCTGATTCACAGCTCAGTCTTATTTACTGCACATTAATGCTGCTCTCAGGAAATTCAACCTATATCCTGAGAATGACCTCTGAATGCACAAGATATTTTACTAATTATCTTCCTTTTTCACGCAGCATAAATATTTGTGCATCTGTATATGGAAGAACACAAGCAGTTTACTGCTACTAATGCTTTAGTATCAGTAGAGAGGTAGTCCTAAGGAAAGAACAAAGGATAGAGCAAAGACTGGCTGGTTATACAGAACAAGGGGTGAGCAACCACACCCTAAGAATTTATATGGCTGATGACAGAAAGTATGTATGAAGAATTTTATTAGCAACCCACACTATACTTGCCAGCCAACTCTGATATAATCTCAATGTTAAAGCATTTAAGTAAAAGAAAACTGCAATTAAGTAAGCATTTTACCACGTATGATAAAGCCTCACCCTTCCCTAAAGAACTTTGTTGAACAGAGAGCAAGCCCTGTGATGTGGGCATATGAGTGTTGCTGGTTTTTGTTATGGTCTAGCTCCATCTGCTGGACAAGCATGAGAGAGCAGAAGCAAAATGCACAATTTCACTTGAAGGAGATCTTGCAATTTGGCTGCAATCCTAAAAACACTTTCCTGGGAGTAAGACCCATTGAACACAATGAGACTAAGTTTTGAGTGCACATGGTTAAGATTGTGCTTTTTTCCTCATTTCTTCTATAGAATTTTGAAACTGAGCCAAATTTCCGATGAAATGAACTTTAAATGTCTTTTCCGTTTATCGTACACGTTTTACGTAAACTCTGGTTCAAAAGTACCCTATGTACCCCAAGACAGCAGTCACTGAAGACAAGCATGTTAACTACGGGTTGCATCCTAATCTTTTTTATGAGCAGAGCTTGGCATCCATCAGTCTTGAAAGACTATGGTATCGTGCTTGATGCTGACACTGCATGAGAAGCATGAAGGCCTGGGTAGATAGTTATGGAGGATGGGCTGTTACCCAAGCAGCAAATCCCCCCTCTCCATGCCACTGAAATAGCCCAAGGAAGGGCAGAGCCGATACGATTGGTTCCAGCTGTGTCACAGAGCTGGGCTAAGGACAAGAGCTTACCCTGTCTTGTGGGGGCCCGGGTTTCGAACCCTGGTCTGCTGGTTAACAGGCACAGTGTCTTAACCACTTGCGTCACCCACAGCCCACGAGCAGAGCACAAAAATCTTTTTTAATGTAGCAGAGCACTGCTGCATTATCAAAATCCCCTTAGAGAAATGAAAGGAGAGCTGTTTTCACAAAAGTGGTCTTAATGCAAGCAGAGGGATCTTCTCAATGAGCACAACTCTCCTTCCAGTCCTAAAACGGCTTCTAAAAACAGAGAAGTTTCCATAAAAGGTTAGGATTCAAGAAAATTAACACACAAGTCTTTAGTAACCAGCAATCAGCAACATCAGAACGATAAGGAATTCTGCTGAAACACAAAGTCAGCGGCGAAAGAATTCAATATAAAAGCAGAACGCTGACATTCAGTACTGAACAAGGATTCAAAGCTGCTGGTTAAAATTTATGTACTAACCCATTTAGTAACTCAAGATCAATTCACAGAATCATTTTCCCCACAAGAAGACAACTTCTAGATAATTCATCGTACTCATTTGTCACAAGTCACTTCATTACAAAGCATGCACACACACATGTGGTCATAGGTGAATACCACAATGACATCTGACCCAGGCTAGGATTATATACTTCTGGTCCTGGATGGGTACCAAGGGAACACCAGGTCCACCAAGGTGCCATTGTATTCAACCCTGCAGGACAATGTTGCAAACAAAGTCATCTAGGTCATAAAGGAGAGTGTCTTTGCGTCCTGGCTCTTCCTTACCAAGCCTACTGCCAATTTAACCCTAGTTCCATGACAATTACCGTATTTCCCGGTTTATAAGATGCACTTTTTTTTCTTCCCAAAGGGGGGGAAATGTCTGTGCGTCTGATAAAGTGATAGGGCCAATCCTGGAGCACCGTACCCCATCATGTCATATGTCGTTGGATTCGTATTGAAGAGCAGAATCCAATGCAACAATCAGTTTTGAGATATCTCCTTCCTATCAAAAGTTATGGCCAAAAAAGTAAAAATCAAAAATATAAAAACAAAAAAATACATTTTTTGGCAATTTTCTAAGCATGTAGGAATTTTGCCCTGGGGGTAGGTATTTTGGCCTTCGGGTTCAGGAATTTTGGGTTTGGCATCTGGTCACCCTGGCACAGTTGCAATCCTAATCAGCCTTCCCTGGCTTGGAGACTTGCTCCAAAGTAGACATGCACAAGACCTGGTCCCTCCTGCTCCATGACTGTGCCTCCCTCACTCTTCCCTATCTATCTAGATCCCTTCACCTTTCCCAACCTACCCCCCAAAAGAACCCCCCCAACTTACCTGCCTTCCTGGACTATTTGCAATGAGATTTGTACAAAATGTTGTTGTCTGATCATTTGCAATGAGATTTGTGCTAAAGTCGCAAATCACTGACACTAGAGATGATGAGATTTTGGGGTTATCAGAAAATTAAAAGAGTGCTTGAAGCTTAAAGTCTTTCCTCATTTGTTAATGACAGTGTTAATGGTTCTTAATACCACTGTTGACTTCACATGGTTGAAATATTATTCTGCTATATTTTATTAAATATATTAGTACACCGTTTGGTTCAGAATATTTTTTTCTTGTTTTGCTCCTCTAAACTTTGGTGCATCTCATGGTCAGGTGCATGTAATAATCCGGGAAATACGGTACATTTTAGTCTCCATGAACAACCCCAAGGTTGTCCACTCAAGTCCTTTAGAGACTTGGTACAAAAGAAACAAAACTGCCCATCAAAGACTGTAAGAAAATCATGTGTTGTTAAAGAATAAGTTAATTCCACAGAAGAAACCAACAACCCTATAAAAAGTGTGGCTACATATCTCAGACTTTTCTCAATTTCCAATCTGCCCAGATGTCTGAGAAATGCATCTGCCATACTGCATCATGCAACATCCTTGCTCTCTACAAGCCATCCGAAGCTCCATGCTATCAGATCACAAGTAACACCTCACTTTTCTTTGCTCATTTCTACTCCTCTTCCTCCAGTCCTTCTTCATACATAGTGCTCCCTCCTTTTTACTCTCTAAAAATCCAGGTCCTGGGCACACAAGCACTAAAGTATCGTTTTGAGTACCCCACTCAGTTGCTTACGAAATCCCCTTGTCCATGTGGAAAAATCCTTTTGATTTCCCTGGTCATTTTCCAGGGCAGGATTTAGGTTTGATGAGGTCCTAAGCTATTGAAGGTAATTGGGCCCTTTATATGTCCAGTTGTCCTTTGTCAACAACAAATCATCACTATTTTTTGTGTTGAATATATGCTATATGATAATTTATGAACCTAATAGGTATCTAAAGCCATTTGCACATAACAAAATATGTATTTTATCAAAGTAATTGTTGAACTGAAATACAATTAAGAAGTACATTAATAGTGAAATACAATTAAGAAAAAGTATATTAATAGTGAAATAATTATTAAGCTCTAACTTAAAATGATTTTTTATTCATAACAAACTAAATAATGTAAACACATTGGCATTTGTCAAAAACAAACCAGTGATAGTTTAGGGAGCAGGCTAGTGGGTGGGGCCCATTACTTACATCATAGGATTCTACACAACACAAAACAATGTTGATGTATGTAGGTTTTATTTTATTTGGTTTTTATCTTATATTTTGGAAATGTACATCGTTTTTTTCCTGTAACCCTTAGAATACCAGCCGAGTTCATTAGACCCGGTATGCAAATGTATGCAAATTAGGCTATTTTTAGATTGTATTCTAAGGGTTTTAAATTTGGGGGGTGGGGCAGAGAGAGTGGGGCCCTAAGCTATAGATTGTTTAGCTTCTGCGTAAATCCGGCACTGTAGTTGTCTCATGTATGCTTCTGAAATCTTGCTGGGTGCCCTTTTCATATCATCATGACCATTCAAAGAACCAACCACGGCCAATAGGAATCAATAACCTCAATCAGTGGAGCTGTTTTCTCTCTTGTACAGCCACTAGGTAAACATAATCTCTCTGTCATCTCCGGGTTCATTTTTCTCTCACTTCTCTCTCAAAGAGTGCAATCCTAACAAATTTAGGCCAGCCTACCTCAGCCAACGTATCTTCCTGTGGTGGTGTGGGGAGGCTGGCATATGCCTGTACACTGGCAAATACCCCCTCCCAGGAGTGGGGCAGAAGTGCCTTTCAGCACTTTTGTGACACCCCCTGGTCAGCAAAAGAATTATGCAGGAGTTTGTGCCTCAGGATCTTACACCCTGATATATCACACTTTTCTCTTAAGGTGTTCCCATCCCACAATTTGCGTAAGATCCTATTTCTGTTGCTTTCTCACTGTCTCTCATATGCAGAATTTTATGTAAAATATTTAGTATTATCTTTTATACTAGGACTATAGACCAAAAATAACTTCCAGAGAGGCAACTAACTTAGGCTGCAAACCTGAAGTACACTTGGGCTAGCCTATCTATCACTGGGCTGACCCAATTCCAAGATGGGCCAGCCCAGTTACTCCAGAAATGCTTGGACTGGCCAACTTAGGCTAGCCCAAGAGAGATGGACCTGGGCTGGCCTAGCTGTGCCAGCCTAGGCAGTTCAGGAGAGGAATGTTGAAGGCATTTTCAGCATGGCCTAGAAAAGTGCAGTTAGGCTGCATCTAGATTGTTTCCGGGGCAGACATGCCCTCTAACAGCTTCTCAGAGTTAAGCCACCTAAAAAGCAGGAATAAATCTGAGTAGACCCACAGGGGTCCATGATAAGCCAGAGTAAAATTGGAAGTGATGGCAAAAAATTCTGAGTTCTAGACCAACCCCTGTCTCTCTACCTCAGGATATAGCACAACTATGTATTTTAATGTTTTAACACAACTATGTGTTTTAATGTGAACCACCTTTAGTCGGTCTACAACCTGAGAAAGGAGGGATACAAATTTTTAAAATAAATAAACTACACCAGCCCACCTTAGGATATGGCCAAATTACAAGAGCCCAGTGTACATGCTGCCCTTGTACTGCTGCCTCTTCAGCAGCAATTATGCCAGCCAGAGACGTTCTAGCCCTGTGGATTTGGCTTAACTGTCAGCTCAGAGTATGGTCTTCTTAGGCCAGCTTAGCTGGGCTATTTTTTGGCCTAAAGTCAGGATTGCATGTATTGTTAATCTATAATAGGAAGAGTCTTGAAGCACCTTAAAAACTAACATCTATTTTAGCAAACGATTGAACAAAGCTGTATAGATATACAATCCATCACACCTTAAAGGTTCAAAAAGGGTAACTAAAATTTAGTCCTGGTGACTAAAAATGACCAAAAATGACTAAAAATTACCATAGGGTGCAATCCTAACAAATTTAGGCCAGCCTACCTCAGCCAACATATCTTCCTGTGGTGGTGTGGGGAGGCTGGCATATGCCTGTGCACTGGCTAACACCCCCTCCCAGGAGTGGGGCAGAAGTGCCTTTCAGCACTTCTGAAATGGTAAAAATGAAGTGACTAAAAATGGTAACTAAAATTTAGTCCTGGTGACTAAAATAACAATGACACCATTTCCAGAAGATATACGAGTGAATGCTCTATAAGGCCACAGGAGAAAAGAGTGTTCCAAGTTGAGAGGCAACCACTTGTGAGTTTATAGGACTTCAATTAGGGTAGAAAAGTCTTTCTTAATGCTGCCAGCATGCCCTTACGAGCTCGACTGGCTGCATAAACAGTATAATTACACAAATTTTATGCTGCAATGCATTATAAAGTACTAATATTAAAACACATAATTGAATACTAACCATGAATTAGAGAGCCATTTAACCACTGAATATAGTAGCTTTGTGGAAAAGCGAGCAGGATCTCATTGCTGATTATCGAGAAAGGAAGAAGGAGGACAGCCCCAGCTGAAACAGCAAGAGTAAATGTACTCAAGAACAGCCTGAAAGTGAAAGAGATGTAGTGTTGTTATTGCCAGTACAACAGATCACATAAAAATCTTCATATACAACTTTCCACTACCTTTCGGATATCACCTGGCTAACAACTGTTTGTAATGATTTATATTCAACATATCCTCAATTTAAGAAAAATTAGAATCTCTGACCTATAGCAGGTTGAAACGTCAGGAGACCACTTATCATGTAAAACAGGAATAAATCTGAGTAGACCCACAGGGATCCATGATAAGCCAGAGTAAAATTGGAAGTGATGGCAAAAAATTCTGAATTCTAGACCAACCCCTGCCTAACCCCTCCTACTTCAGTTCTACATTTTTTTGCACAAGTATTTAGCAATTAGAAAAGTATTTGCAAAGATGACGTGTAAGTCTCAATACGCAGGAAGGAGAAGTGTGAGATACAAGACTTTTAGCTATTGTATAAGGTTTTTTAAAAAGATATGTAAGATTATATTTCTTCTATATTTAAAGGCCTAAGGGATATGTACAAATTTCAACACCAAATAAAGTTAAATGAGATTTTGTGATTGCTAACAAAATGAACATTTTTCCAGAAAGAGTGCATTAATAATAGCATGGAATTGTAAAAAGTTACATCTGACAAATTCTGCTCCTCAGAGTGTTAAAAATATACAAAGTTTTTCTATATTCTCCATCCTTTAAAGTTTCTACAAACTGAAGAAAATCTGCAATGAATTTCAGTGAAGTCAAATGAAATTTCTCATAATACAAAGATTAAACCCACATGTATTAAGACTGGTTAAAAATAAAGGAAGTTTATATTGTCAACACACAGCTGTAGACAGCTTCTCTACGTATTCAATTTCAAGTGCTGCACTAAGTTCTACATATGAGAAACTCTACTCAATAGACATCTAAGCTCAACCAAGTTAAATCTGTCACAATTAATGAAAGCACTCCCTCTGGTGTAGGAAATTAGTACAGCAAATGTGTAGTAATCCAAAGGCCTAGTCTGCGCAGGACTCAAGTTTGCCAAGCTTTACTCAGCAAATAATTAACAGAGGGGAACACACACCAAACACCTGTATCTGAAGCAAAATCAACCAGCAAAATGTTTCTCAATGTTTATCCCCTGGTGTACCACAATACATGGTCTACCTCAAGGAAATACCACCAGAAGTAACTGCCGATGATGTCATCGTTGAGAAACATATTCTGGGATTGAAAGGCTAGATATGATGCAAAAAAACACCAGTAAAAGCCTTAGAGTGGATGGAAGGATTTCTTTTTAGAATATGCAAAAAGGTATGCTGGAGCTCTACCTGTCTACCTGAGCCTCTTACTGCTGCTTGTCACATTATGTTGCCAGTCTTGCAGACAAGAATATGTTGCCAGTCTTGCAGACACCACCTACAGACAGGTGGTGAGATCTGGGGATCCTGTGAGTACGAACAGACGCAGTCCCACCAGTGGTATTGAAAACCACGGGTTGAGAAACACTGAACTAGCCCCATATGTCAAAGGGGTTTTGGTCTTGCATTTCTTGAACAGAAATCCCTCAAGGCAACCCCACTTTTGGGAAATTGGGGTCTTCTGTTCAAAAAGGGAATAAAACTTACTGCACATACCCAATACTTTGGCACCTCTAAGGCTACTGGTTGGGTTCCAGAAACAGACTTTGCATCAGAATGGACAACACTCCATAATGACTTAAAAGACAGATCAATGAACAAAACAGAGCTCTTGTGACTCTGTGGTTAAAGGTGCTGTGCCTGTTGATTTGAAGGTAGGTAGGTCAGCAGTTTGAGACCCGAGTGCTGCATGAAGCAACATCCTGGCAACAGGCCCCTCGACAGCTGGCCAGATTTCCCCATGTTGCATCCTGCATCTAAAAGCAGACCCTGCCAGGAGCAGGAAAACAGCTGCAAAGTGATGATCTATGAACTAAACTATTTGTTTTTCTTCCTGTTCAAAGATTTCACATTTACCATTTGGATTTCAACTACTGAAAAACAGGCCAAATTTGGGGGATTCTAAAAATCTTCACTATTGCAGACACTGGTTGTGCTCCAAACAGCAGGAGGAAGAGTTATAGTAGCAAAATGAGATTTCCAGTCAACTCATCCCACTATAATCTGGTGGTCCTGTGAAAAAATCGCCATTCTTCAGGGACCCTGATTGGTTCAATATAGAACAGGGGGATACAATTGGGACTGAAAAAGGTAAATTTATGAAAATCAGCACACACATATATTGTGTGAGTGAAAGTAATTTCTGCTCAAATAAAGAGACTCTTTGGATTCAAGCCAAAGTAAAATATTTTCAAACCTCAAAAATGTGGGTGACATTAACATACACAATGGCTAAGTTTAAAAAATGTTGGCAAAAATAAATCAAGTTAAAAAAAAGAACATTTACATTTTTATGAAAAAGGAAAGATGTTATCTTAATTTATATACTGGCTTGTGTCACATACAAACTCAATATCCAATGTAGTTTCAGTGACTTCAATGGGATGCATGGTTATATTTACAAAATTTCCTCTCTTCCTTAGATTATAAAAAAGTCCAGTAAAAAGAATCTCAGGACTATGTAATAAATTCCTTTTGAACAATGTGAATGGATTCCCTCTGGATCATACCAAAGGCCCATCGAGTCCAGCTTCCTATATCTTGCAGTGGCCCATCAAATGCTTCAGGGAGCACACAAGGGAACAAAAGACCTGCATCCTAGTGCCAATTCCTGAATTTGGCATTCTGAAATTTATTTATTTATTTTATTTAACTCAATTTATACCCCGCCTTTCCTCCCCCATAAGGGGGAGCCCAAGGCGGCTAACATAGAAGAATAAAACATCATTAAAATTGCTAATAAATACAAATTAAAACATCATTAAAATACAATTAAAATACAATTAGAATAATTAGGCTGGAACAATTAAAAACAAGCTAAAAGACATTTGTTAAAACAATAAAATAAAACAATAACACACTGCCCCCCACCCTCTGCCCCGTTTAAAACGCTTTTTTAAAATAAAAGATTTTAAGGCTCCACCTGAAGCTCTGTATTGAGGGAGCTTTCCTCAGTTCTATGGGGAGGGAGTTCCAAAGCCAGGGTGCCACCACCGAGAAGGCCCTATCTCTGGCCGCCACACCTCTCACATCTTTTAGTGGCGGCACAGTCAGTAGGGCCCCCTCAGATGACCGTAGGTGACGGGTCGGATTGTACAGAAGAAGGCGGTCCCTCAGGTACCCAGGACCCGAGCCGTTTAGGGCTTTAAAGCTCAGGACCAGCACTTTGAATTCAGCCCGGAAACGAATGGGCAGCCAGTGTAGTCGCTGAAGCAGTGGCCCGACAAGAGTCTAACCGACGAGCCCCAGCAACCACACGGGCCGCCGCATTCTGGACTAATTGCAGCTTCCGGACCGTCTTCAGAGGCAGCCCCACGTAGAGCACGTTGCAATAATCTAGTCTCGATGTCACTAGGGCATGGGTCACCGTGGCCAGATCTGAACGACTCAGGTATGGTTGCAGCTGGCGGATCAGCCGAAGCTGAGCAAAGGCTCCCCCGGCCACAGCCGCCACCTGGGACTCCAGGAGCAGCTGCGCATCCAGGAGAACCCCCAAGCTGTGAACCTGCTCCTTCAGAGGGAGTGCAACCCCATCCAGAACGGGATGATATTCCAATATCTGAGTCGAGGACTTCCGGGTAGAAATAGCCTACATCTAAAATAAGGAGGTTGTATATACCGACCACAGTTTGTAACCTGTGATGAACATTTCCTCCAGAAATATGTCCAATCCCCTCTTTAAAGCAACTAGGCCAAATGCTGCCACCACATCCTATCGCAAGGAGTTCCACAGACCAATTACATGTTGGGTAAAGAAAATTTTCTTTTGGCTGTCCTAATTCTCCCAGTATTCAACTTTAGTGGATGTCCCCTGGTTCCAGTGTTGTTTATGAGGGAAAAGATCATCCCACTATCCACGCTATTCATCATCTGTAATTTTGTATCTCTCAACGTGTCCCCCACAGGCGCCACTTTTCAAGACTGAAGAGCCCCAAACACGATAGCTAATTCTCATGAAGGAGGTGCCTCAGTCCTTTCATTTTGGTCTCTCTCTTCTGCACCTTTTCCATTTATACAACCTGTATATGACTAGTTTGTAATGAAGCAAAAACAGCTATTTCTAAGTCTGTTAAATAACTTTAATGGTTAATCATCTAACCCACAAATCCAGAGTAACTACGGGAGCACGTAAGAGACTTTACGTGCACCCGTAGTTACTGCACCACCTAGTGAAAACCTATGGGAAATTCATATTGGAATCCAGAGCAAGTTGCTCTTACACCGGAGCAAGGACTCCCCATAGTTACTCTGGACTTTCCCCTAATTCAGCAATATTCAAATATTTCAGCCCGGGATCCCCTTCTGAGAACGACAATCCGTCCAGGACTCCCCACCAAATGAAGTCATGGTTGGAAGTGTCATTAAAAATACCCACTGCCAGATTTCAAGATGACTGCATCCAGTTTTTTGCAATCCCCTTGAAATGAAATTGCGACACCCCTCCAAGGAGGTCCCGACCCCCACTTCGAAGACCACTGGTGGTATTCTTCAAACTTTGTGTTGTGATCCCAATGGAACTGTTGTGAAAATTCATTGGGATCAGAATCATGGCAACCTTTTCAAACCTATGCAAAAGAGAGATTGATCTCCTACCTTATCAAAACAGAGTTCTCAAATAATCCTATATAGCAGTGGTCTTCGGCCATATCAGTCCAGGACCC
Source organism: Cryptoblepharus egeriae (assembly GCA_030015325.1). Classification (NCBI taxonomy): domain Eukaryota; kingdom Metazoa; phylum Chordata; class Lepidosauria; order Squamata; family Scincidae; genus Cryptoblepharus; species Cryptoblepharus egeriae. Next base: position 8,742,994 of record JAREYC010000004.1, read on the forward strand.
CCTTTCAATCTTTGGAATCTGTCCAGGACCCCCCTGTAAAACTTGCTACCTCAATCTGGGACACAAGGTTAAAAAAGAGATCCTGTCCTAGAAAAAGAGGACATATGGTCACTCTGCCCCAAGTCCCCATGCTCTCTCCCACCCCACTGTCCCAAACCCCATAGGTCCTCTCTTACCCCCAACTACTCCCAAACTCCCAGACTCACTCCTACCCCACTGCCTCCAACTTTGACATGCACTCTCAAACACACACACACACACCTTTTATCCCATGCACTCATTGACACACCCTCAACACACATATCCACTCCATGCACTCACACACACTCACACACACACATACACCCCATGCTCCTGGGAGAAGGCAGGCTTAGAAGGCACTTGTCAGGGCTCAGATGGCACCTGCAAACAGAAGCCCTTGGGGAGGTTGGCTTGGGAACTCCTGGTGCTCGGTTTTCATGCACTCCCTCCCCTCCCCAAGCCTCGCTGTCCCCTCCTTTCTGAGAGCAGCCCTCCCCTCAAAATGTAGGCCACCAAAGAAAAGTGTAGAAATAAAAGTTAAAAACCCTTGTGTATATTGCTTTCATGTGCTTAATTTATACACAATTTTACTGAATCTTACATTTAAAATTATTACATATACAATTTATTACATACTAGCAAAAGCGTACCCGTGTTGCAGGAGTAAAATTTCCCTGTATGCCATCCCCCCCATGAGCATCATTCCCCCATGTGCATCATCCTCCCATGTGCATCAACCCCCCATGCGCAACATTTCCCATGCACATCATCCCCCCATGCACATCATCCCACTATGTACATCATCCCCCCATGCGCAACAATCCCTCATTTTCATCCAACCCATGCGCAACATCCCCCCACGTGCATCAACCACCCATCTGCAACACCCCCTATCCGCAACCGCCACCCCATGATGCACAATAGCCCTCCATGCGTAGCATCCTCCCCAGTGCAACCCCTTCGTCCAAACAACATCCCCCCCAGCGCACCAGGCACCAAGCACCAAATTGGCTGGATGTTGGTCAATCTTCCATGTTAAGTACAGGACAAAAACATGTTGCACCCCTTTTTAGCCCCTTAAGGGTTGACTTTCTCAACATTGGTTCTTGGTGGGTGTTGATGTCACAGAAGGAACATCCTCCCCAAATTTCACGCTTCTAGGTCCAGGGGTTGGGGCAGAACATGCCTCAGTCACCGATTCCTCAATGCAAAATATAGGGAGGAAAATGCATTGTGCCCCTTTTCACCCCCTTCTGGTTGGAATTTCCAAAACCCAGTTCTTGGTGCACCCCTCAGTCAATGGAAGGAACACCCACCCCAAATTTCACGCTTCTAGGCCCACCGGTTTTGGCAGGGCATTGATGAGTGTGTCAGTCAGTGAGTCAGTGACTTTTCTTTTTTTATATATAGAGATAATTTATTAATTCCAAGCAGGCTATAGGCTACCTGCTCACAAGGAAAAGGAGGACAATAAAGTTTTTTCCAGGATACATGGATAAAAAGAGGTTGTGTCCTGGAGAAAGAGGACGTCTGATAAGAAAACAGTCTTAAACACCTCCCAAAAAAAGCATTAAAAGGGATAAGGACAAGGAACTCGTCTTGGGGAGAGGGGGAAGAGGAGTTTAGACTATCTTCACAAATAATTTTTTTTAAAAAAATTCACATTGCCTGTAGAATCAGTTTCTATCATTTTCAGTGTGTGTGTGGGGGGGGGGGGAGGAGGGGAGCTGCTTTCTGCAGCACTTGTAAGCTTCAGCTGCCTGGGATCAGGATCCACACCAACCAAAGCGTTTGCTTACTCCCAAATAGATGCAGCTGTGCAGTTTAACTTTTAATGGAGGTCAATGAAAAGGGGAAGTTTGGAAGAGGGAACTCCCTTCTGGGGTGATTTGGGGGGCTGCACTAATTGGACCAGGTCCCTTGGATTGTTCTCAGCCTGCCCTTTCCTCTGGATTATGGTAACATACCTAACAGTTAATTGGGCAAGCAAGTACTAATTTTGTATTTATATACAAGAAATTGAGATCAAAAGTGACATGACAAGTTAGAGTGTTTGATTAGAAAAATGAAAAACCAGTGTTTGATTTTTAAAAATGAAAAACCACCCTAACACTCCATCTATATATTGGCTTAGAATCTAGAGACACTGAAATAACAATTTGATTTATATTTTCAATTTTTAAAAATCCTATATAAAAGAAACCCAACCATGTATAGACAACCAGGTACACAAATATTCAAATTAGTATTTGCAAATCCATACCCATGAATTTTATTGAACAGCTGTCCCAAAATTATTTTAAATACAGTTGAACACAGTTCTCAGTACAGTGGTACCTCATGTAACAGAATTAATTCGTTCCGGAGGCAGTTTCTTTACGTGAAGCAGATTTTCCCATAGGAAATAATGGAAACGCAGATGATTGGTTCCACAACCCCAAAAATATTTATATAAAAATATTAACTGGATGTAAAAATGATGACAAAACACTGTAACTGAATTCAAAACATGCATTCAGTGGGCATGATCGTATGAAGTCTACTTAGGCTGCAATCCTAAAGACACTTTCCTGGGAGTAGGACCCATTTAACACAATGAGGTAGACTTCTGGGTAAACATGGGTAGGAGGCTGCAATCAAAGACACTTTCTTCTGTAATCCAAGACACTTTCCAAGTGTCTCCCCACTTTCTCCTTCTCTTCATCCTGAGCCTCTCTCTCTCTCTCTCTGCTCCCTTCTGGCTGGCCCTGAGCTGCTTCCCTCTTCTCCACTGCTCTTCTCTCCCTCTGCCCAGCGGATGTCTGGCCACAGGAGGAACAGCATGGAAGTGTTGCTTTCACTATGGGCAGGTGCGCTAGGCAGCCCTGACACTTTTTAAACAGGTTGTTGGCCAGAGCGTCTGCCCTAACTGCCAACGAATGTTTTCTTTACGTGAAGCACTTTCTTTACGTGAAGCAGAATCCTAGATAAATTTTTATTTGTTATGTGAAACTTACTTTACGTGAGGCGTTCTTTACGTGAGGCGTCACTGTACAAAGAAAATTACTGCTATGTTTAAATGTTGCTCTCATCAGGTTATTCTGTCCATATGTAGAGTACTGTGTTCCACTACAGAATAAAATTCTTCTAGCAGCATACATTCTTATCACCATCAAAGATCCTTTATCTTAGCCTTCTGAATTACAGAAGTAATTATTTTTTTAATTAGCCCAGCAGTATTTATTTTTTCTACAGAACACAAAAGTTAAATTAGCATAATATTTGTGTAATAAAAAACAGTTTAGTTAGGATTTACATACGAAATTCTGTTGACAATGGCATCTTCATCCTCTTGCTCATCTGAAAAAAATGCATATTCAGCTTATATTTTATTACCAAGATGGAAATTACATGTTTTTACTCTCTGTCATAACACAGATCTAAGAAGCGAAAAACTAGTTGAAATAAAAACACAGAAGGTGCCATCCTAACTAATTTAGGCCAGCTCAACTCACCCACTTCCCTTTCCTGTGGTGATGAAGGGAGGCTGGTGCATATCTGTGCACTGGCTTAACCCTTCCAGGAGTGGGGCAGAAGTGCCTTATGCCACTTTTGTCGCATTCCCAGCCAGTTCAGGACTTATGCCAAGACTTATGCTGGCCTAACTGGGAGTTGGGATTGCAGCTAGCGATTCACAGGCAGCCATTCGAAGCACAGATTGCCCTCATCTTTGAATTAAGACATAATTTGTTAAGTATAAGGCTCATAACACTTTTATTTAATAAATCTTAAATTCAGAGTTTCTATTTGCCACAGTTTACAAAAATACCATTCTTCTTGAGAAACTGGGCAAATATTCAGTTAAATTAGCAAGACAGAGTGCAAGTCAGTCATACTTTCCTTTGGTTGCTTCCATGCGTTGTGCAAAAGGCAAAAAGGAAAAATAAGATACCCATCTATGGGCGCAATCCAGAGTAACTACGTGGAGTCCTTGCTCCGGTGTAAGAACAATTTGCTCTGGATTGCAATATGAATTTCCCATAGGTTTTCATTAGGTGGTGCAGTAACTACGGGTGCACATAATGTCTCTTACGTGCTCCCGTAGTTACTCTGGATTGTAGGGTATGTCTCTATTTCTGATATTCAGGTAAGATGTATTTCTCACAACGGAGGATACATGCATGTCAAACAATGATGTAGCAGAAGCAGCATAGTAGACTCTTGGATTACTTTCCTGAACCAAACACCTGAAGATGTTCTGTATTTTGTTAATATATGTTATTTAACAAGCTCTACATTTAAAAGTAATCATAGGTTTGAAGAGAAAATATTTCATGGGAGGTTTATCTTGTGTTTCTAATGATTTCCATTCATATTGTCTTAAAAAAGAAACATTCCCCACAACTGATTTTACAGACCATTATACCTTTTTAATATAAAAATGATGAGCCAAAGAAAACAGTTTCTTTTTCTCAGAAAGGATGGGTCAAAGGATGCTATCTGAACTCATAAAAAAAATTTCATATTGTAGTGCTAAAGTCATTTATACTTCCAATTGTGCAAGTAATAAAATTGCCACTGTCTGGGGACATTTGAAAGCTAGGTGGCAGCATGACACAGAAAGCAAATTTTTATTTTCTTTTTTGAAAATCACAGAGTTAAGCAAAGTCAGTAAGCGAAATCTTTGCATATCATTCAATAACCAATTGACAAACGACCAAATACTCTTATAGCAGTGGTTCCCAACAGTGAGCTCTCAGGAGAACCACAGACACCAGAAAGGTGAGCCACAGAATCCTTGCAAAAAACTTGCTGCTCTTTACAATGTATAGGATTGTATGGGGTGCCTCAGTCATTAGGCTGAGAGGCCCAGTAAGTTAAGAGAATCACCAGTCAAACAAGTTTGAGAACAAGTGCTTAAGGAAATAGGGTTTCTGGCATGAGATTATGCTTTTATGTTCAACACATACAACACGGTGTTAAAATTGAGCATGTGTGGACTGATCATGGTTCAGTGCAAAGAGTAAGTTAAAGGCTTTTACTGATACACTTTTCAGTTTCAGCACTATACACAAGACTGCAAGGAATATCCACTCACTGTGTACTATCCTACCCTGGAACTTTTTGAGCCTCAAGGAATCCACAACATCTACTTGAGGAACAAGGGCATCCTTTCATCTTCAGCAGAGGCCACCAGAACCGTGATGAAGATCCTGAATGATCAGGCCAACGGTTAAAACCAGATACTATAACTATGGGTACAATCCTAACAAATTTAGGTTGGCCTAACTCACATGGCATATCTTCCTGTGATGCAGGTGATCATATATCTGTGCAGTGGTCTATCCTCCCCATGAGTGGGATATAAGTTATGCTGGGGTTTATGCCGGCCTAAGTGGAGCTTAGGATTGCAGCCCATATCTCCAGAAGCAAAAAAATGGACCAAGTTGTGCAAGAGAATCTCCATTAGGTCTAGCAATGCAAGAATATGTCCCTCAACTTTATTTTGCAAGAGCATCTTCATTCTGAAAAAAAAATTTTTTCATGAAAAATCCATTCAAAATGTCTTCACTTTTTCAAGACGGTGCAGATGACAAAAGCCAGTTATACAGCCCCTTTCTCTGAGAAGTGGTTTTTGAAGGTTTTGAAGTGGTCTTTGAAGGTTTGCCATGCTTCAGTATTTTTTTATTCTTCCTTTCAATCAAAATTCTCAAATTCTAATAGCCTCAAATTCCAATTAGAAAAAGGAAAGTCCAATTAAATTTTGCATCTTTAAAGTTCAACCATAATGTCTTCAGCAGCATGAAAATTGTGAGAAAGGAATGTTTTTTCATGACAATGGTATAGAAATGGAAGAGAAAGGGTGGCACATGTGAAAAGACCTAGTATACTCAACATAGCTAGAATATTCCGAAGGAGCTGGAGTATTTTTTTTTTACAGAGATAACCAGGTGCATGTATCTAGCAACCTTTAGCACCCTGGGAATATACCAACATGAACAAGACAAGTCCCAGCCTTCACCGCAGTGGGGGGGAATAGCAAAACCTGCCTCTGGCTGCTTGGCTCCGCCTGTTGCTCTGTCATAATGTGTTTACCATCTGGAGGGAGCTCAGGGGAGGGAAAGCCGGCTGGGAGTGCTGCCACTATTAGTAGAGTTACGGATCAGGGAAGATATGGTGGGAGGGGTCGTGCAGGCCGTAACAGGAGAAGGAGGGTCAGTCATAGACAGGCTGTCCCTCTTTCTGGAACTCCCCTCAACCCTCTGACCTTAGGCAGCCTCAGCAGCAGCCCCCTGAGTATGAACCTGCTGCTCCTCAATGCCAGGTCAGTAAACAATAATACCTGCTTGTTCCAGGACTTGATCCTAGACTAGAAAGCTGACCTGGCTTGCATTATGGAGACCTGGCTGGATGAGGCTGGAGGTGTGGGCCTCTCCCAGATCTGTCCGCCAGGTTTCCGGGTGCTGCAGCAGCCAAAACTTCAGGGGCGGGGAGGTGGGGTTGCGATAGTCTATCATTCTATCCCTCTCACTACGTCCCCTGTCCAGCAGTTCACAGGGTTTGAGTGCCACTTTAACAACATTCAACAATGTCCCTTGCACACCTGTCTTGTCCATCTTTTGGGATTCTTTTCAGCTTGTAGAACCTGAGGATGTGGACAGGATTCTCTGTAGTGTGAGACTGGCCCGGGATGGACTGGCTGAATGGACAGGGAGGGTGGTGAACTCATCTCTGAGGGAGGGATGTTGCCTTCTGCATTAAAGCAAGCGGTGGTTCGCCCCCTCCTAGAAACCCTTCCTGGACCCTAAAAACCTAAATAACTATTGGCCAGTCTCAAACATCCCATTTCTGGGCGAAGTGGTCGAGCGGGTGGTGGCATCCCAGCTTTAGAGGGTCCTGGATGAAGCTGATTATCTGGATCCCTTCCAATCTGACTTCTGGCCGGGATTTGGGACAGAGACTGTCTTGGTCACCTTTGTGGATGACCTACGCCGGGGAATGGACAGGGGGAGTGCGTCCCTGTTGGTCCTGCTGGACCTCTCAGCTACCTTCAACACCATCAACCATGGTGTCCTTCTGAATCGGTTGGCCAGGTTGGGGATTGGAGGCACTGTTTTGCAGTGGTTCTGCTCTTTCCTGGCTGACAGGTCCCAGAACGTGGGGGATGCTTGCTCGGCACCCTGGCCTCTTCAATGTGGGGTGCCACAAGTTTCCATTCTATCCCCCATGCTATTTAACATCTACATGAAGCCGCTGGGAGAGGTCATCCGGAGGTTTGGAGTGAGGTGTCATCAGTACACTGATGACACCCAGCTCTATCTCTCCTTTCCTCCTGAGTCCAAGGCGGTTGAAGTCCTGAATCGTTGCCTGGAGGCAGTGGGGGACTGGATGAGGGTGAACAAGCTGAGATTAAATCCTAACAAGACAGAGGTTCTCCTGGTCCGGAAGTCCTCGACTTGGGTACTGGAATATCGTCCCGCTCTGGATGGGGTTGCACTCCCTCTGAAGGAGCAGGTTCGCAGCTTGGGGGTTCTCCTGGATTCACAGCTGCTCCTGGAGTCCCAGGTGGTGGCTGTGGCCAGGGGAGCCTTTGCTCAGCTTCGGCTGATCTGCCAGCTGCAACCATACCTGAGTTGTTCAGATCTGACCACGGTGACCCATGCCCTAGTGACATCGAGATTTGATTATTGTAACGCGCTCTACGTGGGGCTGCCTCTGAAGATGGTCCGGAAACTTCAACTAGTCCAGAATGCGGTGGCCCGTGTGATTGCTGGGGCTCGTTGGTTTGACTCTGTTGGACCACTGCTTCAGCGACTACACTGGCTGCCCATTCGTTTCCAGGCTGAATTCAAAGTGCTGGTCCTGACCTTTAAAGCCCTAAATGGCTCGGGTCCAGGGTACCTGAGGGACCGTCTTCTTCTGTACAATCCGACCCGTCACCTAAGGTCATCTGAGGGGGCCCTACTGACTGTGCCGCCACTAAGAGACGTGAGAGGTGTGGCGGCCAGAGATAGGGCCTCCTCAGTCGTGGCACCCCAGCTTTGGAACTCCCTCCCCATAGAACTGAGGAAAGCTCCCTCAATACAGAGCTTCAGGCGGAGCCTAAAAACCTTTTATTTTTAAAAAAGCTTTTGAATGGGGCAGGAGTTGGAGGCAGTTTTATTGTGTTTATATTTTATTATTTTTTAACAAAGTTTTTAGTCTGTTTTAATCGTTTCAGTTTTTAAATCTAATTGTATTTTAAGTGTATTTTAATTATGTTTTAACTTCTATTTATTATTATTTTAACAGTGTTTTATTTTTATGCATGTTAACCGCCTTGGGCTCTTTCTGTGAACGAGGAAAGGCGGGATACAAATAAAATAAAATAAAATAAAATAAATAAATAAATAGGAACTTTCTAGCCTGAAAGCGTCACAAATCACCTGGGGATAAACTGTCATGGCTGCATGAACTGAATATTGCAGTTTTCTTTTTAAAGATAATATCTATACTACCAAATGGCATAAATGAAACAGCAACACTTTTTGTGCTGGAGAGCCTCTTTTTCTAGTATGGGCTCTGAAAACTTTAGTAAAATGCTGCTTTAAGTCAGTGAACAAAGGCTGGTTGAGTGGTTTTTACCTGCTGAAAAGGAGGAAGAAAAAAAGAGACCTCTGGCCTGCCTGGCTTACCAGCTGTTCATATCTACTCCTATACCCAGCTTCAGTGGAAGAAGGGCACGCTGATGACAGTTAACTCATATCTCCATGAATAAGAAAGGGCAGAGATAGTGAGCACTTTCCACAAAAATGCTCCTCTGAATCACTGCACTTTTTCTGTCCATTGCTGGGAAACACAACAGTTTGCCTGCTTTACATGAAATTAGAGGGGTGTCTGGAAGATCATCTGGGTGTCAACTGGATCATGACCTCCTTAAGGTCCAACCTTTATAAAGAAAGAATGAGAATGCAGTATATAGGGAGTGGAGCCTGCTGTGATGAAGACATTGCTGATTATTTTTCTATTGCTTTCTTCATATCGGAGCTCCTAAAGAGTCCTGCAGGAATCCAGCCTCCTTACTCAAGACAGGAAAACAACCAGGATCAACCAGATCTCTCAATAAATGGCTTTATTTCATCACCATCAGGAGTTAGGAGGTCATTCATCATTGGAGACATGTCAAAAATAATGTGATAATGCAGGTCAAAAATCATTCAAGTGACATACTTGTATGACACTGTGAACAAAGTTAACAGATGCACATTCAAACCAAGTTGTCTGAAGAGTCTCTGAAGAGATATCAACTAGTGAAGATGTCTACACAAATATAACTGATTGTGTCGCAAACAGTAGGGCCTCATCTACTCCCCCATTTTTATTGAAATAAAAATCTGATTATTGACCCCATTTACCTGCTTTCCTCTTGTATCTTCGAATAATGAAGTAGGAAACAATATACAGAATAGCGAAGAGGAGAAAACAGATCTGAAAGAGAAAAACACGTTGTAGATAGTTCATCTCACATTTGTGATAATTTAGTTTTTAAAAATATCAAAATGAGACAAATTAAGTTAATAAGGAAGCCAATATCGCTGTAACAGCTACATAAGCAGTGCTTGCTTCAGTTCAGCCATTTTTGTGGTGTTCTATTTTAAACTCCCTCTTTTAAAGACCAGTAACAAGACCAGTACTGTAGTGAGTAAAAGAATATTCTAAATAAGACTAAACCAGCTCATCATTTTTCAAGAACAGAAGAGTGACTAAAACACTGTATATTAATATGCAAGACATTTGTCAATCTTCAATTTCAACAATGCTTCATTTTCCATGTATTATGCTACAGAAATGTAAGGACGATAATAAGAAAGTAACTTGCTTTTTGGTATTTCAAATCCTGCTCCCAAAATGAGGGAAAGGGTGGTGGGTGTGTAACTTATTTAATTTGGATAACTTATTTTATGGCACTGGGATTAGTTAATAACACTCTGATCCAAAAAAACCTTGGCTTGAGATATCCTTATTAATATTAGGACTTGTCCGAACCCAGATGTCTTCCCTGATCCAATCATATGTCTGTACTACTAAAAATATAATACAGGTCAAGCCTATTTATATGCAGGGATTCAATCTGGGGAGAGGCACAGAAAGCAAATATTGCAGTATAGCAGGCAACAGCCCCCAAATGCCCTTTCATTGCATTTCAAGTAGGCAGACAGAAGTGTGTTTGCAACTGTGGGGTACATAGTTTGCTTACCCTACAAGCTCATTGGGTCACCCACTCTGCCTGCACTCCATTGCAAATGGCACTCTGCAGGCAGACTCTGTGATCTGCTGTTCCCCTGCCTCACTCCATCTCTTCCCCGCGCGCTCTCTCTCACACACACACTGCTATATGTGCACTGTTCCAGCCAACCCAACACCAGTGCTCTGCAAGGAGAGACAACCTCTTACTCTTAAAGGGACACACATCCCGCTATTCTGGCTTGCTGGCTTTTACTACCTCCCTTTAAGAGGCTCCCTACCCCTGCGGAGTGCCAGGGTCAGGTTGGTTGGAAGAAGACACACACAGCAGTGTGTGCGTGAGTCTGTGTGTATATGGGTGGGAGAGAGACAGAGAGCAAGGCACATGAGAAGATCTCATGACCCCACATGCAAAACACACACTTCTGCCTGCCTGAAAAAAATGTTAGGGAGCAGCTCAACCGGTTGTGTTGATTCAGCTGCGTGGATAAATAAAATGCACATAATTAGGTTCCACCTGTATTTTTAAACTACAGTATAGTCAGTGGTAGGATTTAAATAAATTAACAACAGGTTCTATATCCTAATAACCTAAATTAACAACAGGTATTATGTCCCATTAGTAGCCGGTTCTCAGAACCAGGTGCTCATTAGCAAAGGGGTCTATAGAGCCTGTAAGAACCCCCTGAAGCCCACCAATGAGTACAGTTCAATAGTTCTGGTATTTTCAAAGTGTGCTTTAGAGTACTTTTGATTCAAATGCCTCAGCCAAGATTGCTTCCCCCTCCCAAGTATGTTAACAGCTAAACGTGGGCTGAATTGTGCCCTAAAATATTAACGTACAATTTATTTTGATTTCATTAAACTATGCTTTCACTCAGACTAGCCGTCCCTAAATGTCAAGGACTCATATCAAATGACTGGTCACATCAGGACTCTGCAACTAACATTTGTCACACCTCTTTCCTGATTCTGCTCATCTTACCCTGATGTAGCCTACAGAGTTCTTTCAACACCCCTCATTATTATTTCATTTCAGCATCAGGAAAGAGATAACGAAAATCAGTTTCAGGCTTGTTTGTAAAGAGACTATTTGTAGATACTGTACATTATCTATAACTAATTGGCTAACATTTCAACACCATCATAAAAGCACCACTTCAAATTAAATTAATAAGATTTAGGGTGCAATACTAACAAATTTAGGCCAGCCTAATTCACCTGGCATATCTTCCCATGGTGGTGTGGGAAGTTCGGTGGAAGCCTATTCAGTGGCTTAACCTCCCCCATGAGTGGGGCAGAAGTGCCTTGCAGAACTTTGTGACACCCCCACGTCAGCTCAGGACTTATTTCGGGGCTTCTGCTAATCTAACTGAAGGTTAAGATTGCAGCCTTAGATGGCCAGAGCCATACAGTGGACAGAACAAATTCAGACTTCAGATTTGAAATCCCACTCAGACATATTGCTTGTTTGGTGATCATAAGATAGTACCTTATCTCTCCACTCAACTTTATTCAATCATTTAGTAGGATGTTTATGTTCTATCCTCTACCTCGATCTCCTCAAAGCACAGTACACAAATGTGTAAGGTAAATATCTTAACACTACAGACATAAAATTCTCCACAAAAAACAGCATAAGCATATATTTCAACAGGGAATGGAATACATTCTTAAGAATCAACAGAACAGTTCTATTATACAGAAATACCGGAAAGCAGATTTCTGATTTCCCACCAAATCCTATGACAAAGAGATTACTATTTGAAGGGTCATAGATGCAATGAGATCTTCTTGTCACAGAATAATTTCCAAACATTGCATTGTGGAACATCACATAAAAACTGTTCGATACTCAGAGAGTTTCTGTTCGTGGAGTGTGACAGCACCATCTTCAAAACATATATTCATTGAAATACCATAATGGAAAACATACTGAAACATGTAACCTTTTCAAAAAGCAATGGATGCTTCTCTGAACAGCGGTGTATAGTATCAATGTAGAAATTAACAGGCTGTTGCAGTGCTGCTTAACACTGTTCTCACCTTTCTCTCCAATTCAGCAAAATTACTGCCATAAGCTATCAGGTTGCTCTTCACTAGTTCAATGACTGCCACAAACACGTCTGCTCAGTTTCTCTCTACTGCTGTCATGCTTTTTTAAAGTGGGCAATGAGGGGTATACTCTCCAACATTTGTTAAAACATTATCAAAAATACCTGAATTATACCAAAATATTTGCAGTCTTCCTATACTTATGTAAAGGGAAAGGAAAAATATGATTCCAATACCTAGGAATTGTCAAAGCCATCATAGGCCTGTCTGAATAAATGAATCTTCAAGCCTCACCCGAAGGACAATAAAGAGACTTTCCTTAATTCAATTGGGAGGAAGTATCAATGGTGGGTGCCACCACCAAGAAGGTCTTGTTTCTGAAAGCCATCCCTCTAACTTCTTACAGGGATGGCACATCCAACAGGGCTCCCTCAGATTACCTCAGAAAACAGAATGGATTGTATGGAAGAAGGTGGTCTCTCAGATATGAAGGTCCAAGGCGGTTTAGGGCTTTCTAGGTGATAGTCAACTCCTTGAACTGGCCCCAGAAACTGGCAGCTGGCATAATTGCCAAACTCCAATAACCACACAAACCACTGCATTCTGTACTGACACTTGTCCTATAACCTGTACAATAATTCAAGGGTAGCAACTCACAACTCAGTTAAGCAGAAAAGAGAATAGAGGGAAAGAGAAGATACTGGAACAGGTCAAATGCCAGGCAATCAATATTTTTATTTGCTAAAACCCAACAGTTTCCTACCCCCAGTCTTCTAGAAACCAAGCGCATTTCAAATCCTGTACACTCAAGTAGGCCCTACTTTTAAGCACTTGGAAGCTACTGAAGCACTACCAAGAGAAGGCAGTTTAACCACACACTTACAACAGTTACACCAAGGCTTGCATCTGTGTTTTAACTCGCAACCACTGGTGAGTGCCTAACTGTACAATCTTATTCATGAGGTAACTCCCACAGCAGGTAATGGAGCTTGTGTAGGAATGTGCATATAGGGTGAGTAGCACAGCTAGAGGAGTCCAAAGCACTAAGTTTTGCATGGCATTTCTCTTGGTGTTGAAGGAGTTCTAGTGTTCTTGTGCCAAATTGGGAGAGGGGTTCAAATTATTGTATAGAACTGCAGCCCAAATCCCTGGTCTTCGACTGCAGCTTGCACTGAGTATCAAAATCCAACACAGATGGAACATAAAAAATGATGAGTTAGTTCCTTTTTTCTTTTCATTCTTTTCTTTCTTTCTTTTTTTGGGGGGTCAAAGGATTAAGCAAGTTAGCACTTAACAAAAAGGTGATTTGCTTATTAAGAGAGGTGTTGATAAAATCAGAACTAGGGGGAATCCACTAAAATTGGATGTTGGGAGAGTTAGGACAGACAGAAGCAAAATATTTCTTTACCCAGGATGTAATTAATCTGTATATAGGCTGTGGGTGGCACAAGTGGTTAAGACCCTGTGCCTGTTAACCAGGGTTCGAGACCCGGGTCGGTCCCCACAAGACAGGGTGAGCTCCTGTCCTTAACCCAGCTCTGTGACGCACCTGGAACCAATCCTACTGGCTCTGCCTTTCCATTGGACTATTTCAGTGGCATGTAGAGGGGGAATTTGCTGCTTGGGTAACAGCCTATCCTCCATATCAATCTATCCAGGCCTTTGTGCCTCGCATGCAGTGTCGAGCATGATACCATAGTCTTTCAAGACTGACGAATGCCAATACTTTAATGAATCTGTGGAACTTCCTGCCACAGGATGTGGTGATGGCGTCTGGCCTCAATGCCTTTAAGAAGGGATTGGGCAAATTAGTAGAGGAGGGGACATCACAGGTTACAAGCCCTGATGGGTGTGTGTGTATGCATAGATAGATGTGGACATGCACAACCTCCAAATGCCAGATGCAGGGGGGCACCTGCATGCAGGTGTCATATGTGCTCCTGGAGGCATCTGGTGGGTCGCTGTGTGATGCAGGAAGCTGGACTAGAAGACTTTGACCTGATCCTTTGGAGGCTCATATGTTCTTCTGATGCCCACAAGAGAATGACTTTAAGGCCAGGGTTCCAGATCTTTTAAGGCACACCAAAACAGCAGCAGGCCTCCATCAGTCTTGAAAGACTATTATATCGTGCTTGACTCTGCATGTGAAGCAGAGGCCTGGGTAGATTGTTATGGAGGATAGGCTGTTACCCAAGCAGCAAATTCCCCTCTCCACGCCACTGAGATAGTCCAATGGAAAGGCAGAGCCAATACGATTGGATCCAGCTCACCCTGCAGGCCAGGGTTCAAGACCTAAGTCGGTCCCCACAAGACCAATGCCAGACCAGCCCATTCCACCATCAGGCACCAAACCTCTTCTTCATGGAGTGAGCTCCCCCATTTGTGCAAGTGCAGAAGGAAGGCACAGGTGGCACTGTCTGTTCGTGTTTCTGGTCTACTCAGAAGCAAGCCCCCTGCGTCCCAAGGGCCTTACTCCCAGGGAGGGGCTGTGGAGGGGCAGCAGGGAGGGCACTCCACAGAGGGCTGGAGAGCCTGGGTGAGGCTCTGGGAGGGGGAGGGGCTGTGAGAGAGGTGAGGGGGAGGGGCTGTTTGGGAGGTGGTGAGGGGGAGGGGAGGGGCTGTGGTGAGGGGGAGGGGCTGTGGTGAGGGGGAGGGGAGGAAGAGGGGCGGTGAGAGGTGATGGGGAGGGGAGGGTTGGGGGGGAGGGAGGAGAGGAGGGGAGGGAGGGGGCGAAGAGGAGGAGGAGGAGGAGGAGGAGGGGAGGGGCGGTGAGAGAGGTGGGGAGGGGCTGTGGTGAGGGGGCGTGGAGAGGAGGGGGAGGGGCGTGGAGAGGAGGGGGAGGGGCGGGGAGAGTGGTGAGGGGGAGGGGCGTGGAGGGGAAGGGGCTGTGGGGGAGGGGGAGGGGGCTGTGGAGAGAGAAGGGGAAGGGTCGGGGAGCGGTGAGGGGGAGGGGCTGTGGAGAGAGGGGGAGGGGAAGGGGCCCGGCCCCCCCAGGCGTTCCTCACCGTGTACTCGCGGACTTGGCTGTGGAAGTTCTGCTCGCGGATGGTGACCTCGTCCGCCTCCATCCTCTCATCGCCGCTGCGGCTTCGACGGCCGGCTCAGGCTCAACGTGGGCCCCTGCTGGCTCCGCGGCGACGGACGGGGGACCATGGCCGGGAGCGCTGCCTCCTCCGCCGCCACTGACTGACTGACTGACTGAACGAGTGACCCGCGCAGCGCTGAGCGAGGGGGAGGGGCGCCTCAGACAACAACAGCGCCGACTCCGCCCCCTTCTGTCACCGCATCTGCGCCTCAGGGGCGGCGCCCTCACCGCCGCGTCGCCAATGCGCATGCGCAGACCACCCGCACAGCAAAGCTTCGTGGAGCTGAGTGCGCAGACGCAGCTGCTCGCGGTCTGGGGGAGGGGCTAAGGCTGAGCGGCGTTCCTCATTGGCCGGCGTCATGTGCGCGGATTGAGAGGGAACGTGGGCGGGGCCAGGGAGGAGGGCGTGGCTATAACCAAAAGGGGCGGGGGTTAAGGCTGTTCAACGTTTCTCATTGGCTGGCGTCATGCCCGCGGATTAAGAGGGGAACGTGGGCGGGGCTACAGAGAGAGGGCGAGGCTACAACCAAAAGGGGCGTGGTTTGGAGTTGGAATGGTGGGAATACTCTGGGTGTCTCCAAAATTCCATCCACACTTTTCCTGGAAGTAAGCCCCATTGACTATAATGGGACTTACTTCTGAGTAGACCTGCGCAGGATTGCTTTCTCAGGCTGCAATCTGGACCATGGTTAGGATTGTGCTCCATGTCTACTCCAAGGTAAGTCCTATTGTGTCTTATGGGTCTTATCCCAGGAAAAGTCACTTTTCCTGGGAGTAAGACCCATTCAACACCATGAGGCTTACCTTGGAGTAGACATGGTTAAGATTGTGCTTACTTTGGATTGTGCTTACTTTGGAGTAGACATGGTTAGGATTGTGTTCCATGTCTACTCCAAAGTAATCCCCATTGTATTCAATGGGTCTTACTCCTAGGAAAGTGTCTTTCGGATGGCAGCCCTAGTTATGCTGGATGCAAATATTGCCTACAGCAGTGGTTTTCAAAGTGGGGGTTGGGACCCCGTTGGAGGGTCACGACTTCATCTCAAGAGGGTCACGAAAAGCTATCTTGGAAACTGGCACTAGGCACCTTACATGGCACTTCCAGCCTTGACATCAATTCTGGGGGTCCTGGTCAGATGGTCATTCTCAGAAGGGGGTCCTGGGCTGAAATGCTTGAGTAACAGTGGAGTGCGGGGTGGAAAGAGG
Source organism: Cryptoblepharus egeriae (assembly GCA_030015325.1). Classification (NCBI taxonomy): domain Eukaryota; kingdom Metazoa; phylum Chordata; class Lepidosauria; order Squamata; family Scincidae; genus Cryptoblepharus; species Cryptoblepharus egeriae. The sequence goes on from JAREYC010000004.1 coordinate 8,759,564, forward strand.
GGTACGGAACGGACGAGTACTGAAGTCAGCTTCTAGATTGACCCCAAGGCCACTAGTAGTGGTGTAGCTGGAGCAATCAATTCTCACCCCTTCGGAGCCATTCCAGGTTGCAAAACGGAGCCATACAGTATTTTGAAAGCTGAGATTTATGCTTCTTGAAACTGCATAGTGTTTTTTTCAGGATCATTCTGGATTTCTGTTTTATGATGTCCTTCTTTTGCTCTCCATCAATAACAGTATCCTCAAAAATCTATTCCGATATAAATCTAACATGATCTCCTTTTGAAAGTGCAAAGGAGAATGAGCCTCAGGAAGTGCAGCCACTATGAATTACTGGGCAGATCACTTCAAAACACTTGACCAATAATTTGTTGGAATATTTCTTGACATGTTTTTAATCTGGGAATATGGATTTTTCAGAGAGAACAATTCTGGGAAATGTTCATTTTGAGTCACTCTTATTTCTGGTTTACAGACTCTTTTCATCCTAGTAGTTTAAAGTTGTGGAAAGCTGAATTTCTCAACAGCTTTCATCTCATAATCTCATCTCAATGCTCTTTAATCCCTACATTCCAGAGTAACTACGGGAGCACGTAAGAGACATTATGTGCACCTGTAGATAGTACACCACCTAGTGAAAACCTATGGGAAATTCATATTGCAATCCAGAGTAAACTGTTTTTACACCAGAGCAAGGACTCCCCATAGTTACTCTGGATTGCGCTCAATACCAGTCAAGCAGCAGGTCTCCGTCAGTCTTGAAAGACTATGAGCACAATCCTAACCATGTCTACTCAAAAGTAAGCCCCATTGTGTTCAATGGTTCTTACTCCCAGGAAAGTGTCTTTAGGATTGCATCCTATGGTATCGTGCTCGGCACTGCATACGCTGCATGCGAAGCACGAAAGTCTGGGTTGGATTGTTATGGAGGATAGGCTGTTACCCAAGCAGCAAATCCCCCCTCTCCACACCACTGAATTAGTCCAATGGAAAGGCAGAGCCAGTACGATTGGATCCGGCTGGCGTCGCAGAGCTGGGCTAAGGACAGGAGCTCACCCTGTCTTGTGGGGCCGACCCGGGTCTCGAACCCTGGCCTGCTGGTTAACAGGCACAGCGTCTTAGCCGCTTAGCCCATCAGTCAAGCATTTCTGTGTGAAATATGTGTATACTTTCATATTAAGTGTACGCTTGTATACCTCTACAGGCATAACTAAAGCTCATCCTAAGCAGATACTGATCTATTGAATGTCATCAAAAGTGCAAGTGAACATTGTTATTGCACCTGGAAAACTGCATAATGCTAAAAAATATGTGCACAGAGAAAACTAAATGCCTTGTCTTCTCCCCCTCTAGTTTTGTTTATGAAAGGATGTATTCAGTGATAGAATGGTCCCCTCCTTCATTTATTCTGATGTCATAAAAATCAGCTGCTGTTTGTGTCCGTAACCCAATTTCAAGGTAAGCTCTGTTGAACTCAGTGGGGCTAACCAATTATTCGACAACAAATTGTCATTTACTATAAGACACTGACACATCAATTTGACTTAACGATGACATTTATGTATCATAATAACTTGGCCAAAGTACCACCTCCTTGGAGGTCGAGCTATTCAGAGTGTAATCTGCAAATTAATAAGAATAATTCAACTGCATTCACTGAATGCACTTCACTGTAGTTTTTCTCAGCCCTATCAAGTGATACCTGATATTTATCTTAGGGTGCAATCCTGACCTAGGCCAGCCTCACTCATTGGTGTTCCCATTCCCATGGTGATGTAGTGAAGCAAGCACATGGCTGTGCACTGACCTAACTCTCCCCAAGGAATAGTGCAGAAGTGTCTTATAGTACTTTTGTGACACCCCCAGGTCAGCACAGGATTTATGTCAGGGATTAGGCTGGCTTAATCGGAGGTTAGAATTGCAGCCTTAGAGTCTTCTACACGTGTATCACTGAATATGGCTCCATCCCTGGAACCAGTGGCATAGCTAGGGGAGATGCAGGGGGTGCAATTGCACCAGCCTAAAAGGCTTTGGGGGGGCTACAAGCTAAGCTTGACACCAGTGACTAAAATTATGAAAAACAGGGTATGTATGAATGATAATACCTTCAATGTTCCTTCAAGTTATACCTTCAAGTTATATATTAATAGAAAGGTAATTTTATACAGAATGCAATGGAACAAACTGCATTGAAATATCTATATTCTATCAATGCTTATGGCCAATTAACCAGAAAATGAAAATATGAAAGTCTATGCAACAAAAGTGGCTGTTGTAGTATCCTGAACACTGCAAGCTATCACCGTTGTCTACGTAGGAGAAGGGAACTCTTCCCCTGGGTAACTGGAGAAGCTTGCAATGGGGCTATGGAGCTGGCACAGAATCAGAAATATCCATGTAGAAGACCACATGAACATTCAGGATCTGGCAGAGCTCATCTCTGCTGGTCCCTACTTCCTTCCCCCATGCCTCTTCCCTGCCCTTGAACATCTCCTCCCTGCCTCCAACCATGCCACCATTCACCACTCTGCCACCTGACAGTTGGGATGACTGCCATGCAGCAGAATAGCAGCATAAAACCAGCACCCGAGTGCACATATTCAAAACTAATGTTTATTATGGCATGTTTTCTACACCCAGTGGCAATGGCGGAGTGCCGCAGCAAACCCTTAGGATTGGGCTGTAAATCAGTTCACCAAGAAAAATTATCACCTGATAAAGATGACCAAATAGGAAACATCTTAAATTTATATCAAATTATAATTGAGTTATCCTTCACTATCCTAATTATGTGCAATAAATGTTATTTATAGGGTGATCATTTCAAAGTCTCATATTTTGTGGGCAGCTGTTGTAGAGGTAATTGCTTTTTAACTTGAAAAAGGCAGATTAATCAATCTCTGGTTTTGATTCCAAAAAAGGATGTTGGTAACTGTCATTGAGGACTCATATTTCATCTTTCTGTGTATTTAAGGTAAATATGAATACGTATATAAATTCTGCCTTTTTCAGCAGGTGACAGTAATGAATCCTGCTCCTAAGAGCAACACTTAAGTCCAAACCTGGACCTAGTTCCAGTTTTGACTTCAAGCCATATCTGGAAAAGTCCTGAGAACAGTCCTCAGAGGCAGCACCATGATTGACTCATCCAGTGCCAGAGACCTTGTGCTTCCCAGTGCTGTACACCAGTAGTAGTATCAAGCAAGATGGGATTTGGCTAAGAAGAAGTAGTGTCACCAGCTTCCTTTCCCCGGTCATCAGTCTCTAGGCAGGGATGCAATTAGGGAAAAGAAATAAGGTTTGTGAGCAAATTTAAGTTTGTGAGAGCAATTTATTCCCTTAGAGCTGTCCAAGGTACTGTGTTTCAAGTAGCCCAGTTTGGTTACAAGGCCATGGAAAACTTTAACAAACTTAATAAACTTTATTTCTATCCCACTTTCTCCTGGAGGGACTCATGGCGGCTTACAAACAATGCATAAAACACCAACAATAAAATCCAATACATTAAAACAGTTAAAACAAGCATATTAAAACAATAAATAAAAACATCTACATTAAAAAAACGGATTAAACTATTTAACTGATTAAAAACGGATTAGACTGATTAAAAACTTATTTACTAATAAAATAAAAAGAATAAAATAGAACCTTCCATATGTCAGTTTATAGCTCCCAAGACACTATAGTTCTTCTAAGTTCACAGGAATTCTTTTAACCTTCACTTCACTTAGGCCCTGAGCTGGTGGCTGGCAGAGTTGTGTTTCTTCTCAGCCAGTACACTGCTGTAGGTGGCAATGGATTCATGACACACTGATAATTGATTTCCACTGACTACGGTCCATGGCGATCTGTTTGGCCTGGTTGATTGTCAGTCACTGTATCTTAATGTCAGCCATGACTTGTTTCATCCAAGTTTCTTTGGCACTGCATGTTGGACTCTCCAACCAGTTGGTCATTCTCCCCATGAGAGCCCATATGGTAGCCTGCAGGTGTCCATTCAACAAACATGCCCAAACCATCTTAGCCTGCATTTTTGGACCTGTTCTTCAATTGTCAGTTGTTGTTTGCACCTTGTTTTTATTGTGTTGTTTGAAATACAATCATGTAAAGATATCTGCCATAAGCATTTGAAATACTTCAGGCTTGTTCATCATGTCTGACTTGAGAATGGTCCAAGTTTCTGACCCATTTACTAGCATTGGTAAAATCTGAGTTCTGATTTTGCTTTTGACTGTGATCTTGGTCTTCTTCCAAAGATACAACTTTCATGAAGCAAATGCAGCTGCTGCCTGGCCAATTCAACTGTGTTCATAGGTAGAACTGTTTGTTTTTAATGTGGATGTTTTTATTTTGGTTTTTTTAAAAGATCAGTGCTTTGATGTTGTTGTTTTTAATTGATGATTTTTTATGATGTTTTAGTGGATTATTGTGAGCTGCCTTGAGTCCTCTGGGAAAAAGGCAAGATACAAATAAAGTACTCTAGTCTGTTCTATTCAGTAGCCAGTTTCTTTTCCTGCAGCACTGAACCAAGATATTTAAATTCTTGTACCTGCTGTATTAAGGCTCCATCCAGTTGGACACAAGGTTGGGACCCACCAATTGTCATCACTTTGGTCTTTTCAATGTTGATTTTTAGGCCACAAGACACCTGGATGAACGTTCAAGAATGTGATCCCATCCTTGCTTCCAGAAATTGTTTGGTCCTGGAAAGAATGTTCCACCATACATTTCTAAACATTCAGACCAGACCTTTTAAAGTGAAGTGGCAAAGAGTTACTTGGTTGACATTGATAACCCTTGATCACAGAAATCTATGTAACCTACAGCTAAGGGATGTATTTAAAATGTATGTACTACCAACAAATGGAACAATGACATCTCTGCTGCTAGTTTTTTGTTTGTTTTCTGTCCTTTAAATTCTGCACCTAACTCACCAATCACTGACAGCTGATTCATCAATTCATAGTTATTCTTCTTGGGCAAGCAGCCTGTGCACATGATCAATGTAGCATCAGAGCAGTAAATTCACTTCAGTGCCTCTCTTTCCTTTGAAAATACTGTGGCTTTTCTTTCCAGCTTATGAAAGGCAACAGATTTCACATGATTTGGCCTCTTCCATAGCCAGAACACTGTGACATGGAAGACGGATAAAGCACCTACCTATATAAATTTCAACACAGGCCGTGTTGCATTGTAAACGTCAAAAGCATGACTAGACCGTCCACATGAAGCATTAATTAGTATGCTGAAGTTGCCCCTCCCAGGCCATTAATTGCTGGCCTGGTGACATTACGTACGTTCAGATGGGTTGAGGTTGTAATGAGCGGAGTTGGATTTTAAAATGAAGGGATGATTTTTTAATGTCTCATGTGGTTTCTCTTCTGGTTCAAATATTGCACAGTAGTCACACAAGTAGCTGTTCAGAAACAACTCTACGTCATGGCACATAGAAATCAAACATTAAAACATTTTTCTCCCATGGGTTTATATAATTACTTTTTGCCATTTTCTTTTTGACAGTAAGCCATGCGCATTTTATTAACAGCTTTTTCTCCCCAAAAGCTAGAAATCCTAAGGGTCATAAATCACATTAATTCTTACAATTAATAGAGGCAAGATTTATTCTTAAATCATGAATGTTCTTTTCTAATTAAATTCAAATGAGTTTAATACCTCTCCAAAGTGTTCAGATAATAAGTAGTCCTTTTTTGGACCTTAACATTCTTGATCCCTGTCAATAATTAGATTGGGTGGTTTATAAAGCACAATGCTTGGCGTGTTTAAAAATCTTTTATCTTCTTCTGTCTCATTAACAAAAATGAATAGGTTCACTCTCCTGGCAGAGCAAACCTTGAAAATTCAAAGTTGCTCCAAGGACATGACAAATAAAATCTAGTTATATTGGATTAATCCTCTTGTCCTCCTTGGAATAGTCACACAGCAGAAGCCTAACATGCACTGGAACAGATAGGCCAGCATGCCTGTGCTGCATACAGCACATGTTTGGGGCTGCTACTGTGCTACCCCAGGAGAAGGGGAAACTTTACTCCTTACCCTAGGCATGGCAGAAGCAGCCCCAATAGGTCTACTTGGATCTGCACCAATTTGGTGGCACATATCTGAACAGCCTGGGACCAACAGATGCTGCCTGGAAATGGGGCTTGGATCCAGCACAAATGCCAGATTCCAGACCACCTAGCACACATAGCTGTTATATGAATTTAATGATACGCCATACAATGAAAGGTTCTATATATATATTAGTCAGGTATGGTCGAATTTCTTCCACATATGATTCACTATACACTTTATGATTCATGGTATACTTTATCTAAAAGCTTGCAAGAAATACTTAGGGCGCAATCCAGAGTAACTACGGGGAGTCCTTGCTCCGGTGTAAGAACAGTTTGCTCTGGATTGCAATATAAATTTCCCATAGGTTTTTACTAGGTGGTGCAGTAACTATGGGTACACGTAATGTCTCTTACGTGCTCCCGTAGTTACTCTGGATTGTAGGGTTAGTCTTCTGTTTGAGTGGATGGATTGTTCAGATGATATCCAATTGAAGAATATGTTGTCATCTGATTACCCAATTATAATTGAGAATATGGGGACTTTGTTAAAATATCTTTAAACACCACAGCTCTGTTGACAGAACTTGGGAAACAGATAGCACTTTTGGAGTGCCTTTACCTTTTATAGGTGTGTGTGTGGGGGGGGGGGTGTTGCTTGTGTGTGTGTGTGTGTGTGTGTGTGTGTCCGCGCACATAATGTGTTATTATATGCCAATAAATAGCCTGACTGAAAAAAAATAGATCCAGAAGCAGGAGTTTAAAATATTCCAAATTGGGCACCAGTATATTTTTTTTAGACTTTGGGGGTGTCACTGGCATTCCTACAATGTTGTTCACAATATAAAAGCATGTAAGCTGCAAAATACTGAGATAGATGCTTTTGTTTCAAATGTCAGCTGTTTGGGGAACAGTCGCTCACCCCAGTGAGAGAACAATATTGTATTGAGAACAATACAAAATGCTTTAAAACGTATTTGAATTCTCATCATCACAACTTCTGCATTTTCAGCTTGTTCTGCAAGATGCACCTTTCTTCCATCAGTACTCATTAATGCCTCTGCCAATGTCAGAGGACAGACTTGCATGCCTCTGATCAGATGGCTCTAAAAGCATATCTGAATTAGATTCTGACTCATTTCAAAGTGCTCACAAAAAGAATGGAAGGGAAATGTGTCATTTAAAGGCAGAGCTGCTAATATTTCATCAGCAAGAAACTGGATTTCGGCCCACCTGAAAACAATGAGAAACACTGGTTTCTGAATACTACTGTCACATTGTTATGATCTGCAAATCATATTCACACAGATCGTTATCATAACAAATCAGAATTTATGTTACGCAAAAGAACAAATTGCTTAAATTCCATCATATCCTCTTAGAGAATATGCATTTCTCCCTCTACTATTCAGCCAACAGTGACTTCTGAATCAGCCTGTATGATTCATCTTGAAAAATACAGGTAATCCCACATAAGTCTTCATGGTAGGCAGCAACTTCAGCTGCTAAAGTTGGTCAAAAGAGATGAGCAATGCATTAGACACTGACACAGAGGAAGATTTGGTCCCTTTCATATCCAGACCCCAGTGCAGACCCTGAAACTGAGCTGAAAAACTGGTGAAACTGGTGGAAACTGAAAAAAACTGAAAATCCTGGTGTAAAACAAGCAGCCAAAATGAACCATTCACATTACAAAATGGCCAGAACTAGTTTGAAGTAGACTACTTTTGGGGGCAGATTGTTGGCCAGTTGCCATGGATAGACCAGTAGCCATGGAAAGCAGCATCACCTACCCTCACCACCACCACCTCCCTACAATGGCAAATGGAGGACGTGACAAGTAGGGGCTTCTGCTCTGGGCACTTCTTAAACGGCAGCACTTGGGTGGACTTACCCATGTTCTACTAATGGTGCTTTTCTGATGGGCTGGCTTCTGCCCCATCTCTGCCCATTCTCTGTGCAGCCCGCTAAATAAATTCACTTGGTGGGATGGACAGGCTGAGCTGGCTTCCCACCCTATGATCTCCCCTTCTCTGTTTGGAAAAGGCTGCAATTTCAGTGCTTGCCAAAGATTTCTCTAGATCTGTCCCTGACCTCCCAACCCCCCCCCCCCCAAACACACACTGAATTCACTGTGGAAGAGGATAAGGTAAAGGACACCAAGTTGATTTTCCTATGCACTTCTTAACAGAAAAGTAATGAGGGGGAAGAAATAAGGGATTGGGAACTTGAATAGAGCCAGGATTGGTTAGGGAGTTGGAATGAGACCTGGAAGAACCAGGTTGATGTCTTTTCATTGTACAAATCTATTTTAGAGTGACCATTGCCAGAAGTTACACCTACCAGTCTAAGGCTGGTAGTCCCAGCATATGGTAAGTCCTTTGCTGACCTTGATGTATCATTAAAGTGCTATAAGGCACTTCTGCCCCCTTCCTGGAGGGGTTAGGCCAGTGCACAAGCATACACCGACCTCCCCACACCAGCACAGGAATATATGCCAGGTGAGTTATGCTGGCCTAAATTGGTTAGGATTGCACATAAACCTGGGGGCATAGCAGAGTATCTGTTATACAGCTGACATATCTTCTCATGATATAAGTTTAATTTGCATATATTTATTGGGAGATGAAATTTAATAAGCTAGTTTAACCCCGCTGTCTATTATGTCACTGCTGCTTTGCTTTCATATTTCATTTTAGAAAGAGTTGAAGGGATTTGGGCATCTCCCCAGACTTATCCCACAGGAAAAAATTTATATTGACATGTGGAAGAATTATGAATATTGGTAAGGGAAAAGCAGCCATTGAAGTACAGAAAATTATGCACGAATGTAAATATGGAAGCCACATTGACCTAAGCATTCTGTTAATTATTTATTTGTGACAATGCCTGCCTGCTTTTCAGAAAATAAATACAGATTTCACTGTCAGATCTAATTCACCATTACAGTTAAAATGTGCAGTCAAATTCAGATGTTTCCCTCTTTGACTTCTTTGATCTAAACTGCATATTACACACAATGAATAAGAAGATAAGAAGAGCTCTGCTGGATCAGGTCAATCTAGTATGTCGTTTACTGTCTTTCATTACTAATTTTAACAATAAATGTCATTCTATTAACAAACTATTTCACATACTGATCTTATTTTCACTTCCAGTGGGAAAATTATAAGAAAACTGTAAATGAGGAATGTGTCCTCTGTTGCTTCTGTTGTTTACTTATAATTATGTCTTTGACTTTCTGTTCTCCCTCCTCCAATCATGCATAATAATTGCTCAATCCAAATTACAGGCATTGTTGTGGCTTAATGGAAATAAGGTGTGACACTGAGAGCAAGATCAGAAAGGAATGACATCTTTGTATGTAAAAATAAAACCATTAATTTAACAAATATGGAGAAAGGACAGGGGGAAAAGGAAATGTCCCTTGTTAAATATTTACTGCTTGAGCTTTGATGAAAACCACCCTATAAATGACAATATAATACAAGTAAGTGTTCCCAAGGTTAGGTCAACTTTCAGGATGAAGTTAAGATTCTAATAGATGGAAGAAATACACTTCTTGGCATGGATGCATTAATTATATAAATTTCATAAAGGAAATGCAAAGTCCTATAATGTGCGGCATTGATGAATGATGCTGTTCTGATTTATAGCTGTGTATTTTTGAACTGTGATATTTAACAAGCAGCTAATTTAAAAGCTAGGTTTCTTTTGCAACTTTTATGGGACTTCCAGTGATCCCACAGGTAACGTGAACATTATTCTGTTAACACTTTTACAGCTTTTTCCATCAAGAAAATAAAAACAGGTAAAAAACACATTAGCTCCTACAAAAAGCATATTAACAAATTGCCAGAAATCCTTCATTCATCATATATGCCACATGACTCTGCTTTGTTTTGTTGGTAAGGACTCAGCCTAATCACCGCACAGAAAACACTCCTAATCCTCCCAAGCAGTTTCTGATCTGTTTCAAAAAAATTATCCAAATATACCAAAAGTTGCAATCCTGTCCACACTTATCCAGGAGTGAATCCAATTGATTGGAATCATTAAAAAGCTAAAGAGCACAATCCTAACCATGTCTATTCAAAAGTAAGATCCATGGTGTTCAATAGGTCTTACTCTCAGGAAAATGTCTTTAGGATTGCAGCAATAGTTTCTGCACCATTTTCCCAAATGCAGTCACATGCCATGTCATATATCAAAAAATACACATTAAAATGAATGGGAGCAGACCTGAAATTTGCTTGTATCCCACCTAGTGGGTTCTGACCAGACCAATAGTTTGAAAAACACTGTACACATCCTATAATTTTTCCAACTGGATCGTCTCTCCCCCTCTCCCTCAATTATATTTTCTTGCAGAGACCTTTACTTAACCTGAACTGATGTTGCAAAAAGCAGATCAGCCAAAATCCACTAGTCCTTGATACTAACGGAAGATGCTCAGCAAAATACTAATTGAATGCAAATTCCATAGGCATTTTGCTAAGCTTGAGTAAAACACAGTTTAACCTTGGAGCCTTCCAGAAAAAAGGGTTAGAAACATAACCCCAAAGTACGGTGACAGATCAGCAGGACTTCTTGTACCAACAAAGGAGAAATATTCATTAGATATAAAGGACTTTGTCTTGGAACTGAAAAGCTGGAGTCCTGGTGCTCCTGCTGCCGAGGATAAATGATGTAATGACTGAAAAAAGGAGCAGTGCGTAGAAGGTAACAAACCATCACTTGAAAATTAATGAGTTATTAAAGTTTTCTGGCCAGAACTGGATACAAATGCTCGGTACTTAGGACAAGAAATGACAGCCATGGGACAGGAGCCCAGGGACATAGAGTCCACACGGGGCATTGCAGCGGATACAAATAAGACAAAGTTGGCAATCAGGTCTCTCATTGGCAGTCCCAGTGATATGGCTGAAGGTTGATGAGACACAACCTCAATTTTTTTTTTCTCCTTTAGGCTGCAATCCTAAAGACACTTTCCTGGGAGAAAGACCCACTGAACGGAATGGGGCTTTCTTTTGAGTAGTCATGGTTAGGATTATGCTCTTATTTTCTTACCTTTGAGAGGCAAAATAGGCTGCTTTCCACACCCTCTCCACACCAGCAGGTTCGCACCTAGTCTATAGAAGGTGGGGAGGGTGTTCCTCCCATGATGGAGGCACCCACTAAAAACTGGATATTGGAAATTCCAACCAGAAGGGGGTGAAAAGGGGCGCAATGTGTTTTCCCCTCATATATTGAAGAATCCCTCACTGATGGACGCTTTGCCCCAACCCCTAAACCTAGAAGCATGAAATTTAAGGAGGGTATTCCTGACATGATACGAGCACCCACTAAGGTCAAGTACTAGAAATTTAACCGCTTAAGGGGTGCAATGCATTTTAGCCCTATACTTAATATTGAAGACTGACAAAAACCCAGTCCAAAATCCTGCACCTGTCAGGTAGAGGAGCCCACAGTTGAGGGGGTGTATTGTAGGGGGGTGGATGTTGCATGGGGTGTGCCTGGGTGGTGTTGCATGGAGAGATGTTGCATGTAGGGAAGATTAAAAGGCACACAAATGTTCTTGGAATTTTACTCCTGCAAAGTGGGTACAGTTCACCAGCACCTGATAAATTATATGCAGTAGCTTAAATGTAATAATAATTGTATTTCAGCTGCAACCTGAAGCACACTTTCCTGGTAGTAGACATGCTTAGGATTGCACTGACAGCGTTTAAATTAACCACATGAAAGATACATACCATATATATATGGATGGGGATGATGCGCATGGGGGAAAGTTGTGCATGGGGGATGATGCACATGGGGGAAGTTGCGCATGGGGGATGATGCGCATGGGGGAAGTTGCGCATGGGGGAAAGTTGCGCATGGGGATGATGCGTATGGGGGGGAAGTTGCACATGGGGAAAGACATCATGGCGGGATGTCGTATGGGGAAATGTTACTCCCGCAACGCGGGTACGCTTTTTGCTATATATATCTGAGTGTTTTACTTGGTCGTGTCCTTCTCCAACTGGAAGAGACACTTGTTTGGCAGGCTGAAGCAAAGAGACAGAGCCGAAAGCAGTGAAACCTGGGGCCTGGGCAGGGGACGGAGTTTATTTGTCCTCAGTGTGGAAGGGATGGACACTCTCGAGTTGGCCTTTTTAGCCACACTAGATGTTGTTTCAGGACCTCCAATCAGAGCACTATACCATAGTCTTTCGAGACTGAAGGATGCCAATGAATATATATATATATATATATATATATATATATATATATATATATATATATATACACACACACACACACACAGAGACATACATATTCATATACACATACAAATATATACACACACAAATATATATATATATGGAGGGATGATGCGCATGGGGGGATGTTGCACATGGGGGGATGTTGCGCATGGGGAAAGTTGCGCATGGGGAAAGTTGCGCATGGGGAATGTTGCACAAGGGGGATGTTGCACAAGGGGGAAAGTTGCGCATGGGGGAAGGTGCGCATGGGGGAAGGTGCGCATGGGGGATGTTGCACAAGGGGGAAAGTTGCGCATGGGGAAGGTGCGCATGGGGGAAGGTGCGCATGGGGATGGTGCGCATAGGGAAGGTGCGCATGGGGGATGTTGCACAAGGGGGATGTTGCGCATGGGGGAAGGTGCGCATAGGGGAAGGTGCGCATGGGGGATGTTGCACAAGGGGGAAAGTTGCGCATGGGGGAAGGTGCGCATGGGGGATGTTGCGCATGGGGGAAGGTGCGCATGGGGGAAGGTGCGCATAGGGAAGGTGCGCATGGGGGATGTTGCACAAGGGGGAAGGTGCGCATGGGGGAAGGTGCGCATGGGGGATGTTGCACAAGGGGGAAGGTGCGCATGGGGGATGTTGCACAAGGGGGATGTTGCGCATGGGGGAAGGTGCGCATGGGGGAAGGTGCGCATGGGGGATGCTGCGCATGGGGGAAGGTGCGCATGGGGAAGGTGCGCATGGGGGGAGGTGCACATGCGGGAAATGTGTGCATGGGGTGTTGATGCACCGTGGCGGGATGTTGTATGGGGAAATGTTACTCCTGCAACGCGGGTACGCTTTTTGCCATATATATCTGAGTGTTTTCAGGTTTTACTTGGTCGTGTCCTACATTTTCCTCGGCTCCACTCTGTGCTGCTGTTGGTGCCCTTGTGTGCCCCCACTTGAGCTCCCCCAGAGAGCCTTCTGACGTCATGAGTTCCAGCGAAGGACTACATTTCCCAGCATTCCCCTGCGGGCTCCTCCACCGCCAGAGGCCGCTGCGGCCTTCGCACCGCCAGAGGCGGCCTGTCCAAGATGGCGGCTTCCTTGAGGCGCGGGGCGTGAGGAGAGGCGTGTGGGGAGCATGAGGGGGGCGGCGGGGGCTTCTGTCCGCTCGGGCAGCGGGGAGGTCCGGGGGCGGCTGCGGCGGGGGCCGGCGGAGAGGCTGCAGAGGCTGGGGCTGGCGGTGCGGGGCTTCGTGGAGGCGGCGGGGCCTCTGCCCGGGGGGGCGCCTCCGCCAACCGCCCCCAAGATCCGCCGGAGCCGCCGCGAGCTGAGGCGAGACCGGCGCAGGCTGAAGCGGGGACGCCGCCGACTTCTCCTCAGCGGCAACCGGGTGTCCCAGGCGGCGCCTCCCCCGGCGAAGCCGCGGGCGGAGGAGGGGGAGAGGCCGGCGAGGAAGGCTCCGGAGGCAAGGAGGCCCCCCGCGCCCGCCCCTTCCCCTGTCCCGCCGCCACCCCCCGCCTCGGCCTCCTCCTCGGCCCGCAAACGGGCCCTCCTGGCCGCCAACGAGGCCGAGGAGCGGGAGATCCGGAGGCTGGAGAGGCGGCTGGGGCTGAAGAGGCGCCGCAAGAGGCGGCAGGAGACGGCCCTCGGGGAGGAGGCCCTGCCCCGAAGCTTCCTCAGAGACGGCCTCGGCTACGTGCTGGAGGCCCTGCAGCATCCTCGGGGCGCCCCCTCGGGACTCTGCCAGAGCAGCAGCTGCAGCGAGGAAGAAGAGGAGGAAGAGGAGGGAAGGACCACTGATGAAGCAAGGAGGAAGAGGGGGGCTCCTGAGTGTCAGGAGGAAGAGGAGAGTGAGGAGGAGGAGGGTTGGAGAGATGAAGCAAAGAGAAAGAGAGGTGGAGGGGCTCAGGAGGGAAGGACCAGTGAAGAAGCAAGAGGAAGAAGGACTGGAGAGCAACAGAGCCTGGAGGGAGAGGAGACTGAGGAGGAGGAGGAGGAGAGTGAGGAAGATGATGGTGATTCCTCCTCTCTGGAGGAGGATGAAGGAGAAGAATCTCCTGTGGAAGAAGAAGTGGCAGCTGATGATGGAGAAGGTCCCTGCCTTGGTTTCGGAAGTCCAGACGCTGGAGCCCCGGAGTCCATGCCTCCCACGCAGAAGGTTTGCCCAGCCAAAGTTTCAGAGCCTACTGTTGTGTGTGGAGAACTAACATACTCATGACTTCTGCCCCTCTCAGCACCTGGGACTAACTCCTGGTTAATCTGCAGTATCAAGATCTGTCATGGGATAGATCTGTAAGCACTGAAGGAGACCTGGCTAGACATGTATGTAGGAAGCCTGGTTCAATTCATCTCTCCTAACCCTGACTACTCAATGTAAGCCCCATTTTGTTCAGTGGGTCTTACTCCCAGGAAAGTGTCTAGGAATACAGCCTGTGAGAAATCCTGCACTAAATCTGAGAAACTCTGCCAAAGGCCTACCTAAAAGCCATTTCTGCCCAACGTTGCATATACGTAACAAGATCCAAAGTGTACACTTGTGGGCCAGGCAGAAATGGGCTGAACTCTGGGTTGCAGCTACATGTTTTAAAATTTGAAAAGCACAGGCATATCACCTGGTGATGAGTGCAAGTTGGCAAGCCCTGTAAAGACACTTTCCTGGGAGTAAGACTCATTGAACGCAATGGGTCTTGATTTTGAGTAGACATGGTTAGGATTGTGCTCTTCATAAATCAGCACATCCTGGGGCTAACAGCCAGTCCCAGCCATGTGATGAATGGACCTGACTAGCCCTACAATCCAGAGTAACTACGGGAGCACGTAAGAGACATTACGTGCACCTGTAGTTACTGCACCACCAAGTGAAAACCTATGGGAAATTCATATTGCAATCCAGAGTAAATTGTTCTTACACTGGAGCAAGGACACCCCGTCGTTACTCTGGATTGTGCCCTAAGACTGTCCTAAAGTCTGGATTGTGCCCTACAAGTGTCCTAAAGACACTTTTCTGGGAGTGAGACCCATTGAACACAATGGGGCTTGATTTTGAGTAGACATGGTTAGGATTGTGCTATATTCACGTTCACAAATTGGCATTTCTATAGTTGGATTTTAAATTTTAAAGAATATAAATTGCGTGGCAGGGTTCCTATAGTTTGTGTTTTGTCTTGCTAGAAAACCAAGCATCAAAGAAGGGATCAGAATTTTACATTAGCTGCTTATCACATAGACTGCAATCCTAAGCACACTTTCCTGGGAATCAGACCCATTGAACACATGAAGTGGTAGTAGTCATAGATAGGATTGCGCCCATTTGTTGCCAGCAAGACGGCTCTTTGTGTATGAGTTCATATGCAAAAGTTCACATACCTAATATAGTAAAAAATAAGAATAAATTTACTACATGTACTAACCGAACCATGGAATGCATGCAGTATTCTCAAGATGAGATAAATTAATAATTTCCTTTTTTGTTTAGGGTATTAGCCACAGCGCTACAATGTACGTTCCTCCCCAGATGCGAAAGACTGAAGAGGCAATAGATGCTAGAAAGAAAGAAGTATTAGAAAGACTGAAGAAGACATTGAAGGGTCTAATTAACAGGTATTACTGAATAAGCTATACAATTATATAAGGAAACATAGATTTTCACTCTTGTCATTTATTTATTAAATTTATATCCCCTTTCTTCCTAAAGGAAGGATATCTAAGGTAATTAGAAGTCTTTTGATTTAGACTTTTGTGTTTCTTTTTTTGAATTGAAGGACTTGTCAAGTCTTCCCAAACTGGCTATATTTTTTAAAATTATCTTTACAGTTTGCTCTATTTCAAAAAGAGTGTTGAGATGACTGAGCATTGACGATGATGAGATGGACCATTAAAATAAAAGTTTACTTTTATTTCTGTATGACTTGCTCCCTACCAGGTTGAGTGAACCAAACTTGGCCTCCATAAGTGGGCAGTTGGAGAACCTCTACATGGCAAACAGTAGGAAAGATATGAATGAAACACTAACAGAAATTCTTCTCAGTGCTTGTGTTACGGAAACAGCAATGCCTTCCAGATTGGTGATGGAGCATGTTCTCCTGGTTAGCATACTTCATTGTACTGTGGGAATTGAGGTAACTTTTTTTCCCTGCATCTATCTTTACTTTTCTAGTTTTAACTTATACAGCAGTTTAACTGATCTACGCGTGCTTTTATTTTGGAGTATCATAGGTGCTAAATGCTTAATAATTGTAACTGTACAATGTTTTTGGTAATGTATGAATTTAATAGTGATATTTTGAGGGGCTACTTGTTTGCTGTTTAGGATACACAACATAGCACAGCATTTCTCAACCACTGGTGTCTGGTGGTTCATTCAGCCTCACTGCCTGACAGCAAGACTTGAAATGCAATGTGACAAAAAGGTATAACAAGCTCAGCTGGACAGGTTGAAATCCAGTGTGTGCTTTACATGTATGCAAAAAAGCTCTTCACTCTGAGCCTCTTCCTATTGTTTGTTGCATTGTGTCTGGTTTCCCAGACTAGACATTACCGGCAGTGACATTATCATCACTTGCTTTCAGGGTACTTCCAATAGGTGGACCAAGCAAAGTTGTATGGTGGGTGAGAAATGCTGATCTTATGGAATAGTGGAGTTTAATGTAAATAAAATTAATTTTAGTGACATGCAGTAGCACTTCAGTTTCCTGAGATAGAAATGTCAATGTCAAAATGTCTATGGTTTTCCTAAGTTTGTCCATAAATGTTGCTTAGCGTTATCAGATATATATGTGTTAAAAAGCTATGTCATGAAAAGGACTCACCACCATTATGCGTAATAGTTCATTAACTGCAAGCCAAGTATTTCAGGCTAATTATCACTTCCAGAAGACCTTTGAGTTGACTGAGAAAGTATCAGTGCAGTGCTGATCCATTGTAGTGAGATTAAGGCTGCAATCCTAAATACACTTTCCTGGGAGTAAGACTCATTGAACACAATGGGGCTTACTTTTGAGTAGACATGGTTAGGATTGTGCTCTATGTTAGTAGCCATTGTGCTCCATTTTGAACCCTTTAAAATCGTAGATCAAGTTTTTAGAACCACACCATTTGCAAATAACACTTTTTTTTAAAGTGCTGTCGCTTTTCATTAATAATGAGTTTAATTATTTCAGGTTGGTGCTCACTTCTTGGAGATTGTGGTGAAGAAATTTGATGAAGTCTACAGAAGTGAGGCTGAAGGAAAAGAATGTGAAAACCTGCTTAATTTAATTGCTCATTTGTATAACTTTTATGTAGTGCATTCACTGCTGGTCTTTGACATCTTAAAGAAGCTTGTTAGCAGTTTTTCTGAAAAGGATATTGAACTAATGCTGCTTCTGCTGAAAAATGTGGGTTTTTCTTTGAGAAAGGATGACGCTCTGGCATTAAAGGAAATTATCACTGAGGCCCAGAAAAAAGCAAATGCAGTAGGAAAGCAATTCCAGGACCAGTCAAGGGTAAGAACACTTTTTTTAAAAAAGTATCTTCTGGCTCAGAAGCATTATTTAGCCAGAACTTAGGTTTCCTTGTGTGTTTCCAATATACCTTGTATGAAGAGATGATCGAGGGGTCATGTTGCCTGAACAAGTTGTATGACTGGATTTTAAGTTATAAAGTATGCCTTGACATTGTTGGTGTTGGGGTGTCAGTTACTGAGGACTAGTCGCTGAGCAAAAACCACACTTTCCCCATGCCATGGGGTGGGGGGGGTCTGTTCTAGAACATACCTCATTTGGATATGCAAATATTGGGGACATCTTTTAAAAACATA
Organism: Cryptoblepharus egeriae; assembly: GCA_030015325.1. Lineage (NCBI taxonomy): Eukaryota > Metazoa > Chordata > Lepidosauria > Squamata > Scincidae > Cryptoblepharus > Cryptoblepharus egeriae. Next base: position 8,777,674 of record JAREYC010000004.1, read on the forward strand.
GTGAAAGTAAAGGAAAAGCCAACAATAGATTTGCTTTTCTTTACATGGTGTAACGGCTCCATTTTGAGGGCTGAAAGCAATTTTGTTGCACAATGGTAGGTGAAGCTAATCTTGGCTTTTTCCTTTAGGCGTTCATGTTGTCCACACAACTGAGGATAATTGAAACTGGGGGTACTGGATCTGCAGATAGTGGGGGATAGTTGGATCTTGTTTAAACCAGCAGAATAAGATGCTGAGGAACTACATGTAATCATTTAAAAACATGTAAATGATTATGAATATATTACTATTCACCTTTGTCATAATGCTGAACCTGTAGACACCATATTTTGCCTTCTACGCAGACCACGTTACTGCAGTAATGCATAGCTTATATAGCACTTAGCATATTATCTCTGTAGCTAGTAGAGCAAGTAGATATTATTCTCATGTTGAACATATAAAGGAGAGTCTAAGAGAGCTGTTTCCCTAATGTCATTTAGTGAATTCATGGTAAAGACTTCCTTGTTCACTACTTTTAGCCCCTTCTGTATTAATAATGGCTCCTTTCTTATGCTATGGCATATTATACCCAATTGAGTTTGTAGGTTTAGACGTGCCATAAGATAACATGAGTGTACTAATGGGTACATTTTTTCATGAAACAAAAGAGAAAAATGTAGGCTTCAACTTTTGCTATTTACCTATAGACTTGATCATTTTCTGGAAAGCAATAAACTACACATTGTGTCTGAAGAAGGAACAAGCACATTAATCTGTCAAAAGTTTGATATGTTAATATCAGTTTCCATTTGGCTTTGATCCAGTTATCTACGTTAGCTAAAGTCTTTGCCATTTTAATTCTGGAATACTAAGGCTGCAATCCTAAAGACACTTTCCTGGGAGTAAGACCCATTGAGTACAATGGGGCTTACTTTTAAGTAGACATGGTTAGGATTGTGCTCTAATTCTGATTTCTGTTTCTTTAAAGATTTGCTTTATGCTAGAGATCATGTTGGCGCTGAAAAACAATGACATGAGGAAAATCCCTGGTTATGATCCAGAGCCAGTTGAGAAACTACGGAAGCTGCAGCGAACACTGGTAAAGTACAATAAAAAGCTTACCTTGCCATTTCTCTCCCTGGATTATACTTTCTCACAGGGGCCATGTGAAGGTGCACGTCACCCATGTGAGGGTGAGCGCACCACCACTACCCCCAATGTGTATGTGCACTGGCACCCAGCACACATCCCCGGAAGTTTGGTCATGCGGAGTGGGCTCTAGATGCTCCTGACCAAGTACACATGCTGGACTTCTGGGCATGCGCATTGGGGACCGGTGCACTTTGATGGCAGAGCCAAATGAGCATGCTGATGCCCAGTATGTATACCAAAAGCTCTGGGTATGAGGACAGAGTAGTGTCAAACTCTTCTGGTACCAGCTGCACCACCCTGGCAACACCTCTTAAAGTGCTTGCAGCACCCCTAAACCAGCATAGGACTTATGCCAGCCTAATGAGGTTAGGATTGCAGTCTGAATTTGTCAGCAAGAATGTCAACCTTTTGCAGCCATGTTTGATCATTTATATTGCACAATACTACAGAATACTACAGAATAAAAGCTTCTTTAAAAAAACCAACACAAGCTACTGAGAACACTGTCTTTCCTATTAGATATGCAGTAGTGGGTCTGGAAAGGATTCTCAGCTTCGTGTATCATTGGATTCACTCCTGAGTGCTGAGCAGGTTGGTCGTTGGTGGATTGTTGGATCATCCTGGAGTGGCGCTCCAATGATTGACAGCACCAGCAACAAAATTCAACAGATACTGCCTCAGGGAAAGGTAAATGTGATAAGTGATGATAATTCAAGTGAGGTATTTTTCTTCTATAGTGGCCCAACTGTCTCCAAAAAAGGATTTTTCCTTATCAACAAGAATGGGGGCAGTAATACACTGTATGTTTTCCAAATCTAATCATACTGTCATTTGTGGGTGTGTTGCCTCATCTGTTTGGATACCCAACATAAGGAATTCTCTCTTAGATGGCATTTGCTCAGTTCCCATTTTGCCTATGTTTCTCAGATGTGTGAAAACTAATTTCTTTACTAACTGTTTGGTTTACTTGGAGTGCTTTCTAGTGGTCATTAGGTTGGTGCAAGTCTTTTTGTTTAATTAGTGTTGAGATCGGTGATGGGCCCAGCCTAACCCAAGAACCGGTTCCCCGGAAGTGGGCATGGCCAGACCAGGGTCAGGGGGCGTGGCCATGGTAAGGGGGCAGGGCAGGGAGAATTTAAAGGGGAATTTTTTTTAAAAAATCTAAAAATTAAAAAATTTTTTTTTTTTAAATCTAAGTTTTTGTTAGTGCCCTCCAGCAACCTTAACCACATTTTTCTGGGAGTAAGCCCCATTGACTGTCATGGGACTTACTTCAGAGTAGTCATCCTAGGATTGGGTTCTCAGGCTGCACTGCCAGCCACAGTTTCCTGGGAGTAAGTCCCATTGACTGTCATGGGACTTACTTCTGAGTAGACATGCAGAGGATGGGGCTCTCAGGCTGAAATCATCCCCTCTCTGCTCTGGGAGTAAGCCCCATTGGCGATCATGGAGCTTACTTCTGAGTAGATGTGCAGAGGATGGGGCTCTCAGGCTGAAATCATCCCCTTTCTGCTTTGGGAGTAAGCCCCATTGGCGATCATGGAGGTTACTTCTGAGTAGACATGCAGAGGATGGGGCTCTGTGCCTCCTCCCGGCCGGGGGAGGAATGAAGAGCGCAGAGGAGCTGCGCAGCATCCTGCTTGCCTCCCCCCCGGCCGGAGGGAGGAAGGAACCGGTCCCCATGGTTCTGGGGGGCCCCCGCCGCTGCCGGCTTGATAGCGGCTGGGGTATTGGAAGAACCCCCACTCCCCAACCGGAGGGAGTAGGCCTGTGCCCACCCCTGGTTGAGATGTTATGAAAAAGCCTTAAGTCCTCTCAACTAGGGAAAAAGTCAGCATATAAATACTTTAATGAATGTATTTCTTGTCAGTTTTAATCTCCTGTATCAATGTTCCCAAATTGTGAGTTTTAGGTTCCCAGAGAGATGCAGAAACCAGCAAGGGGAGCCCATTGATTCCTTCCAATAAACTAGCTGCCCTATACAATGTTTAGGATTGTAACCCTAATGGGGAACTTAGGCCAATGGTCCTGGTCAAGGAGCTTCCTATCAGAGTTTGGGAACCACTGACCTATATGGATCTTAAGAATTGGAAAGTTTATGTTTTATAGATGGTTAACTTTTTTACCTTTCAGGTGAGTTCAAAGATTCTGAAGCTTGCTCGTAAACAGAGAATGAACACAGACGTCAGGAGGAATATATTTTGTATCCTAATGACTAGTGAAGATTTTTTGGATGCCTTTGAAAAACTTTTACAGTATGTACTTAATCTTTAAACTGCTGTTGAGGTGTGAAATAACATGTCCTAGATCAAGTATTGACTATGTATTTAATTTCTTAATGACAATATATTTTGTTTAGTGCAACTGAATTGTAAACCAAAGACAAGTGGAGGAAACATTCTGTGATTTTAAGGAAGGATTTTAAGGATTCTTCCAATTTTAAGGAAGGTTAGGTTGGTTTTAAGGAAGGTTAGTCAGCAAAAATATGGAAGTTGAGTACCATGATGTAGTTGTTTGGGCCTGAATTTTATTTGGTATCCAGCATTAGCTAAGCCTTGAATGTACTGTTTGGCAGGGAAAATAACTTCTTGTCATCTTGGTTCAAATAATGTTGTGCGTTTACCTTCTGATTACTGTGAATGGGTCTATCACTTTGATTTGCTTAAAAGATGGAAGTCAGGAATTTGACAAAAGAACCCTAATGTTTAATGGCTGCTGATGTACTCCTGAATGGACAATTTACCTTCAGGGGGTGATATCTGAAAGTACTGTAGTGCTCTGCAGGATACATGTGAGAGTGGCTTGAATGTGGAGGTTTCTAGCTAGCCAAATGAGGGTGCATGTGGTGGTCTAATAATGTTCTCCCACAAGTAACACTGGTGTCTAATGTGGACAGATATTTAAGATGAACTGGGAGCTTTTCTACTTCCCAGTATATACTGTGGGAGGAACATAACTTCTAAGATAAATTTAAGACAGCCCTGAAGGAGTGTTTGGAGGCGTGTCAGGAGTTGAAAGCTATATTAGAACATCATAGTTACTGACGCAGAAGCCAAACTGCAGATCATTCAATCATGGAATCTGAAGAAGTTAATGAGATGAATGACCATCTGATGCATGTGGAGTATTAACAGTATGTAATCAAGAATTGTCAGTCATGGTCTTTTAGAAATGTGTGAGTAGTTAAGTGAATGAAAAGCTGGAGGAAAGGCTTAAGAATGATGTTGGAACTTAAGAATGAAGTTGAAGAAAAAAAACTTCAGCCCAAAAAGAAGGGAGTTGCATGCAGAGACATCAGTTCACATTTGCTGCTGTGAGTGGAGGATAACTCCATACACGGATAGTCCCCAAGATACAGTATGTACCAATTCTGTTCCAGATGTCTGTCTGGAAACCGAACCATACATACATTGAATCACACAGTATAAAGCCCAGCTCTTATTTGTACCCAGGCAAAACAAAATTTTATCCTGTTCTGAGAGCAGAAGGGGGGAATTATAAACCAAAGGTATGTCTATCCTCTTGCATGCTTGCTCTGGGTAGTGGGCAGTTGTATAGATAAAAGCTAAATTTTGCCTTTGTAATTTGTTGCTGGTGGTGGACTGAATGGGAAAGTATTTTGTAGAGATGGGGAAACTCCTTATTGATGACATGGAAAACATGTAAATTATTTGCAGTAAATCACTCTGTATATATCTGATTTTTCTTATCTTGGTCAGTTGTGAGTCATGTTAACTATCTTGACCTGATAGTTGAACTGTCATTTGGGAAGTGAGGTGGGTGTTGTGAGTTTGACCATCTGATTACTGTGAATGGGTTTGCCACTGTGGTTTTTCTAAAGTGCCTCCTGATACGATTTGATAAAAGAAGTGTAATGTTCCTTTAATGGGGCTGTGGCTGCTCTCCTGCAAGTGCAGTCTGTCTACAGGGCGTAGGACGTGAGATCAGTGCTCTTTAGTGGGGTGGGGGCCTGTGAGAGAACATTGTCGTTTGAATTTAGGGGGAAAAACTGGAATTGTGAGTAAAGAACTGAGCCCTTGTGAGGGCTCTAAAGATAGTATCACTCCCAGTATGCTCTGCTTCAGTATTTGTGAATTAAAACAAATATTACAGAGAGATCACAAATCCCTGGTTCATTCTTTCCCACAGGAAGCTAATCTCAAATCTATTGCATTACCTCTGGATCTTCTCAGTGCCTGGGAAAACAGCATGTTTTGACAGAAGCATATTTGAGACTGATGCATGAGTTGAGGATGAACCCAATAAAGCAATTAAAAAACTCTACTTGGAAACCAAAGTTTTGTGAAAAGGAGGGTGATCCTTTTTGCACCCCAAATATACCAGGAAAGGGAGAGGCGTAGAACCTAATCTGTGCTTGGTTAATTTCATTCAGTGAGCACTTCTAGAAGATGCTTAGTTTCAGTCAAATTTCCGAGAAGAGAGTGTCCCATAAAAGCACATATTTGAAACGCTTTCCTGTATTCTGTAGTTTGAGCTTGATGCATGGACACCATTCTTCAGAGGATTTCAGGATAAATCTCTGTTATTTATTCAGACTGAGTATCCTGCACCTCAGCAGCTTAAGTTGGGACTATCTCTGACCCATCTAAAAGAGTTTAAAGAAAAAATGCATAGATGTAGGTTTCTTAGCATGACTAGTACCTAAATTCAGCTATGCACACTTACCTGGGTGTTCTTTAGTTGTTAAGTTGTATTGGACTCTTCATGACCCCAGGGACTGCATCATGCCAGGTCCCTCTGTCCTTCACCAGCTTCCAAAGTTTGTCCAAATTCATTGCCTCTGTGACGTTATCTAACTACTTCAGCCTCTGCCATCTCCTCCGTTTGCCTTTTCCCCAGCATCAGGCTCTTTTCTAAGGAGTCCTCCTTTCCATGATCTGGCCAAAATATTTGAGCTTCAGTACCTGGGTGAAAGTCAGTACCTGGGTTAAATTCAGAGGAGCTTGTCTCTGAGCAGACATGCCTGTAATCTATAATTGCACTGTGCAATTCAAGCATGAAGTAGTTGGGTGCTTTTTTATGTATGAACTGTAAAGCATCATCTTGATGGAATATTAACTTTTTATAGAATACAGTGGTACCTTGGATTGCAAGTAACCTGGATTGCAAGTGTTTTGCAAGAGGAGCAAAGATTTCTAAGAGATTTTTGCTCTGTTTACAAGCAATGTCTTGCAATATGTGCTGCCCTTGGATGCCCGGATGCCTCACTGCGCACATGTTGAGGTGGCCCGGCATCTCCTAGGGTAGTTGAACAAATCGTCTTGAGTTTCCATTATTTCTTATGGGAAAATTCACTTTGATATACAAGCATTTTGGATTACGAGCATGTTTCCAGAATGGATTATACTCCCAAACCACGGTACCACTGTATTTATATACTTTATCTCTACAAAGACTATCAGGGAAGCTGTCAAATGTCAGTAGAAAATGCTATACTGGACTATGCTATTCAGTTTGAAATTGAAATGCTATTCAATTTCAAAATAATTGAATAGGCCTGAAAGCTCAGTTTGATATATTTTCAGGCCCGACCACATGTTTTTCATAAAAGCTAGATCTTGACAGTAAAGCAGAAGATAATGGGACATTTTTATAGATTATTGCTGTAGCAGTTAAGTATAAGGTCTGTTATCTTGATATTTTGTCTGATAAAAAGCTAGTACTTAATGCTACAGAGAACACACAGAATTTTGACATACCTAGTCATATAAATCAATCAATCAACAGTATTTATATACCGCTTTTCAACCAAACAATTCACAAAGTAGTTTACAAAGAGAATGAAATAACAAATGGCCAGTATCCCCCATTCATTCCAGCTTCTGGATCTATAAATTAGTTTCACTGCTTGGGCAGGTAACATCTTGTAGGGCTCTCATACTCGCTTCACATTGTTCTGTAAACTTCACAGAAACTTGTCTTGGTTCAAAGTTAAGCCTGTATCCGCATCACAGCGGAACAGGGATATCACAGGCAGGCAGTTTATCTTAGGAGCTACAGATGAAAGCCTTGTCTTGAAATGATGCAAATTATGCAGTTGACACTCTCTGCATTATAATATTAAGCATTTTTCATTTTAATTGACTTTAGTGCTGCCAAGCATCTGACAGTTCTGCAAGCTAAATCAGACTTATTTGACAGAACAGGTACAGCACAAGTTGACTGTTCTCTGCCAATGTGTCTTAATCTTCCTCTTTGTGAGCCAGCTATGGGAGCAAGAAGACAGTTCCGTTCTGCCAGACTTTCTGCTGAGACAGCCAGTAGAAACTCATTAATGCTGATTATATTTTTGTAATTAGGTTGGTTGAAATTCCCAACTCCTCTCAATTAGGAACTATGCAACTTTTTCAGCCATTGTCCTCTATTGCAATGTGGGCAAACTGAGCTACTTTAAAGTCTTCTTGAGGTCCTTTCAGCAGTCACATGGATGGGGCAAGATCCAGAGCGTTGCTGTAGGGGGCAATGAATGTTTCATTTGTTCATCAGGTTCTTGCCTAATTTTGATGGCCTTTCATCAGAAGGCCAAGTCACATTAGTGGGATTTGACAGGTTTACCCCCAAATCCAGAGTAACTATGGGAGCACGTAAGAGACTTTACATGCACCTGTGGTTACTGCACCACCTAATGAAAACCTATGGGAAATTCATATTGGAATTCAGAGTAAGTTGCTCTTACACTGGAGCAAGGACCCCCCTTAGTTACTCTGGATTTTGCCCTTAGTCTTCCTCCTCAACAAAGGCCTCTCTGGCATAGGAGTCCCTGTCAGTAGCTACACTACCACCAACACAATCCTTTGTTTCACTGGAACACACAATCCCACCACCATGAAAGGTACTGTCAACTAGTGGGGGGCTAATTTAACAATTGTATAGAAGAGGGAATTTCAGCAGATGTTGCTTGTCATTGTTAAAGGTCTAGGATCACCTAAAGTGGTTCAGCTTGCCCTCCTTTTCTCTCTTGGTTACTAATTTCTTTATTCATTGTGGCCACCAGGTGACTTCATACCAAAAGCAATACTTTTGTCACTTTGCTCTTCCATTCTTGCCAAACACCTGAAAGTGGCCCACACAACTCTGCTGAGAAGCAAAGATTCCTGCTACACCACCTCCCTGCCAATCACTATAATCTTTCCAGTTGTATAAATGATTCCACAACTTTCTACTGTGCAAACCACACAGCCATAGAAACATCACAGTATGCTTTTCTGATGTATTTTTGTTAGCATTACAGAGTAATATGCTGCAGTCGGTGCTCACTTGGCATGTTATTTATTGTTTCATGAACGGATTTAACTCCAGTTGGGAGGGTGTTAGGTTTATGTGCTTCATGGTTGGGCATATACATCAGTTTGAAAGTTCAATAAATTTGACAATGATTTTATTGAAATTTAAATCAATGGCAATTGATGTTTCAGGCTTAGGCTTAAAGATCAGCAGGAGAGAGAGATTGTCCATGTCCTTGTGGATTGTTGTCTACAGGAGAAGACTTATAACCCTTTCTACGCCTACTTGTCTGCCAAGTTCTGTGAATATGAACGGCGGTTCCAGGTAAGCTATGGCCTTTATAGGTTACACTATTGGAACAGAGATGTATCTGGGAACAAAGGTAGAACAAATGGGAGCAAATCAGCCAGGACTGATTCTGCAAACAGAAGATTATGGGTTCAGGGACTGGGAAGACTTCCACTTGAGATTCTGGAGCCCTGTTGCAAGTGGAGAAGATTTTCTCGGATAGATGATTGTTTGACTTCATTTATGGCAGTTTCAGATGTTCAGGTGTCAGATGTTCAGGCAGTTTCAGATATCCATACTTTATTCCTAAAATGATTTATGCATCTTTTATTTATGGTGGAATTTGGGTGTATTTACTTATCAAAAGTGGACAATGTGATAAGTCTTAATTTTTTAAGGGAAAGGGAAATTCTTTATCTCCAGCCAGGTGTGCTTTTTTCCTTCTGGAAAGCCTAAGGAAAAGTGATAGCAAACATAGAGCTTTTGGTGAGAGAAGGGATCTCTCTGTTGCAGTCTGCTCTCTTCCATTTCAATAGTTAGATTTGCTGGCAAGTCATGGAATTTGGTGGACTTGACTCTCCCTAATTCTTTCACTCTGCTCACTTCCAAGCAAATTTGCCAACCAGAGACTGGGGAAGCTGTTAATTTTGCCACCTCTTGGCACACATACAATCCTGGAACAAATTCTTAATAACTTTAATGAAGGTGCAGGCTATAATTCATGATAAATTATTTATAAAACATTTTCTCTTTCTCTTGCTGTTTTAGATGACATTCCAGTTCAGTATGTGGGACAAGTTCAGAGATCTGGGAAACCTATCCACCACAGCTTTCTCAAACTTGGTTAATCTCTTGGCTCATCTGTTAAAGACTAAATCTCTTTCCCTTACTGTATTTAAGGTCAGCACAAGTCAATTTCCAGTTTATTCTTGTTAGACATTTTTGATGTGTAATTTTTTTATAACAGGCAAAGCAAAATAATCATAGATCAAAAAGTTCTTCCCATTTTTGCATCAACTGAGATGGTACATAGAGTAGAGCAGGGGTGTGTGGGATGGTTACATAAGGCTGGCTGGTTACAGTATGCAGAAGCACTTTATATCGCCCGCACAATTGATCATACGCAGTGAATGAGTTCATAGGTGAGAACCATATGCTTATTTCTGATCATCATCTGCTTAATAATGTCATCTCCTACTTAATAGTAACATTTCCAGCCCTCAGTAGGCACCATGAATGATTTTCAGCCCATTGTATGAAATGAATTTGACACCTCTGGCCTCCAGTATATTGGCTTTAGGTTTTAAGTAATCAATATTTTGTATTAAATATTTTTAAGTTTGGACATATCATTTACTTTTAACTAGGTAATTGAATTCAGTGAACTTGACAAGCCAAAAGTCCACCTATTACGACGAGTATTAGCTGCACTTCTACTAATGACAGACCCAGAAGATCTCAACCACATCTTTGGAAGGTAAGTTGTCCCCTGGGGTTCTGTTTGCAAAATGCGGCTTGATAGATGAAAGGGGACTTTCTTGTTTCTTTCTTTGCTATGCTTAGTAGATGCTGGATGTGAACAGTGACATCTCAGTTCTGCTGCAGAGCTCTAATGTTATCAGCTCATGGCATAACTGGTCTAGTTATAATGATGCTGAACAACTTTTTGGTGAGCTTCTACCTTGTTTTCCTGTTCATACTTATAGTGGTGTATAGCATTCCCCCAACATTAAAAAATTTGTTTGAATTCATAATTTTGTGTATCTTTTCAGGTTGGCTGACAATCCTAAACTGGGAATGTTACATGAAGGCTTGAAACTTTTCCTCACTCACTTCCTGCTGAAGAATATTCAGGCTCACAAAAGTATAGAAGAAGCTTCTCTGCTAAAAGAAAGAATTGAACTTGTAAATAGAACTTTGAAAGCAAAAGAATCAAGATTAAAATTATAAGAGTCGCCATACAACATGCACATGTGTTGGAAATAGGGACTAAATCAAAAGCAGATGAGTTACCGTCTTTAGCAAAGAACTTTGTGATCATGGAGTTGAATTAGGTTTGATATTCAAATCGATATTTTAAAAAAATTTACTGTAATTGGTCTTACGGTAAAATACAAAACAAACTTTGACATATTAGTTCAGCTTTTTTCTTTTTTCTTTTTTTTTACAAAACAAACCACAATTGAGTCACTGATAAAAGATGAATAACATATGTTGTACAGGTGGCTGCCTTTTAAATAAATTCTGTTTAAAGCATCAGGGTCAAGGTAAAGTACTGTTGAATCTACTTCAAAATTGCTTTAAGATCAATCAGTCAATTGGTGATACAGTGTACCAGTGTCACCGATTTATGCAATGCTGTATGCATTTACCAGAGAATGAGACACATTGAACATAATGTAACTTACATCTGAGGAGACATGAATAGGATTGATTTGTACCATGCCTTATTTCACACTCTACTCTAATCTTTTCAGCTTGAAAAGTTACTTGAAAAGGTACCTTAAACGTTTACAAGTGGAATTTACCCATCATTTCAGGAGTAAAATTTCAAGAATATTTGTGAGCACTGGGCACCAACAGGCACCAGGCACCTGGGCACTGGTACCAGGAGGCAGCAAACACCTCCAAGCACCCTGCATGGCACTAGTGAGCAGCAGTTTGCACCACTGGGCACCAAATAATTTCCGAATGGGTACTTACATCACAGAAGGAATATGTTCCCCAAATTTCATGCTCATAGGTTTACGGGTTGGGGCTGGAAGTTGATCAGTCAGTCTTCAATGTCAAGTATAGGGACGAAAACATGTTGAACCCCTTTTCATTCACTTCCAGTTGGAAGGAATTCTTTCCCCAAATTTCATGCTTTTAGGTCTGGCAATTTTGACTGGGCATTGATGAGTCTGTCAGTCAGTGACTCTTCAATTTTATCTATATACAGGGTGATTGAAAAGTAACTCCCTATATTGTAATTTATAAGTATTTTAAAATAGGGAATTACTTTTCAATCACCCTGTAGATAAGTTTTTGTGAGAATCCATTCTCTATAGTCAAATAGTTTCTGCTACCTTTATATCCCATGGAAATCTTTCCATTGAGCACTTTTCCTTACATTAGTTATATTTATGATCAAAATTCAAAACAGAAAAAAGTCATGTTCTTCCTTTGAGGTTCACAAACAGTAGGAAGCCCTGCCTCTTCCGCTTAAGAAGTGGGGAGGGGAAAGGCAGTGTTTTGACCTGCAGGATTGTGCTGCTGCTAAGGATGGGGGTTTAAACCTGCTTGATGCAGCAACCACCACAATCCCCCTCCCTCTACCAGTCTAAAAGCTACGTTCAAGCACATGGATGCACCATTACTTCTGCACCATTATGTTGTTACGAGAAAAGCTCCATGATGGGAAGGTTTCTGACTCAAAGCCTTGTTCTAATCACACATTCTCCTGTCCAACAACCCTTTCATACTTTCAAAGTAACATCGTAAAGGTAGTCTGAAATACAATTCAATGTATTCAGATTTAAGGAAATTAAATCTTTTTTTAAATGTAAAAGTGACAAATTACAAAAATCTCCCCCTTGCTTCCCTACACTGATACAATTGTTGCCACCATATATTAAAATCCTCTCTCCTGTTAACTGAATCAGACACACATCAAGTGAACACACAAACCAATGTGTGTTCTGACTCAACAAAGTTTATTCGTAAAAATAAGCAAATAGCTTTATGGTTTGGTCATGACATTGCTTGAGGGCTTCAGTGGCTCAGTGTTTAAGACACTGGCTGTAGACTGGCAGGCCAGGGTTGGAGATCCGGGTGCTACAAGATGGAGTGAGCTTCTGTCCCTTGTCCAGCACCTCCCAACCTAGGGGTTCCAAAGCATGGAAATGTAAGTAGATAAATAGGTACCACCTTAGCGGGAAGGTAACTAACCCCCAAATCCAGAGTAACTACGGGAGCATGTAAGAGACATTACGTGAAGCTGTAGTTACTGCACCTCCTACTGAAAACCTATTGGAACTTCATGTTGGAATCCAGAGCAAACTGTTCTTACATCAGAGCAAGGACTCCCCGTAGTTACTCTGGATTGCATCCTGTACGTTTTGCATTTCCCGTGGGCTATATGATCACTGAGGCATCTTTGGACAATTCTGGCTCTATGGCTTAGACACTGGGATGAGCACCGCTCCTTAAAGTTGATCACTACTAGCAGGATAATGTGCCTAGGGACACCTTTACTTTTTCCATTGCTCACAAGCTCCCTCTAATACTCAAGAATTGCTAGATTCTGGGGCTAGTGCAGTGCCTAAAGGAATTTCATTGGAGTTTTATGGCAGTTGGCAAACAAATTTGTGCATTATTGCCACTAACTTACCTTCAAGTAATATCCACATATGTACACATAAGTACTCTCATATTCATATTCTCCCAGTCAGGCTTGCTTTCCTGGATACTGAAACAGGAACCAGTAGCAAATATCTCCAGAATTTCTCTGCAAAAGATCACAACTTGAAAGGCAACATAATTCCTATGTTTGCAGTCAGCGCCTTCCTCTCATCATATTTTGGACAATAGGGCATCACGTGTTCTAATGTCTCTTTCTCCCCACAAAATTCACAATTTCCAGTTTGATGTTTCCCCATTATCAATAAATACTGTTCTGTGTGTCACAACCTCATCCTGGCCATAATGATCACCTCTCTCCTGTTTCTCCTTGTGGATCTTCTTTTTCCTACATTCCTTTGAATTTTATAGAACCATCTTCCCGTTCTCATTGTTTCTGCCACCTTTTAACTTTTGCTTTATTAACAATTAATTTCTGATTAACTAAATTTTTCTGTAATATCAATGTCATGCTTTTCTGTAAAAGAATTTAGGTAGCAGCCAGTCACCCTGCATTTTTCCACCCATCAGGCTTGCACATTAGAGGGCTTTTCTGGGAAGCAGGATGACACCGGATTTAGGAAGCTTCTCCCTTCAGTCTTCCATTGTATCCTTGCACCTAGACTTCAGGACACCTGTAAAATTGTCACCTAAATAGTGCTATATAGCCCATGGGTCTTCTCAGAAGACTTTCTTAAGTTTTCTCCACTTAAAGGTCCAATATTATCTATGCTGACTGATGTTCTAGTACCTATTTGGTTTTCTCATTAGCAGACCAGACTTAGGATTCATCTACTTCCTTTCCACCAGGAGCCAATCAAATGCTTTTGGGAAATCTATTAAGACACACAGATAATAGCTTCATCCCTTAACTAGTATAGTTAAGTTACTTGGTAATAATATAGTTATTTGGTGGGTGGCTATGGGTGGCACAAGCGGTTAAGACGCTGTGCATGTTAACCAGCAGGCCAGGGTTTGAGACCTGGGTCAGCCCCACAAGACAGGGTGAGCTCCTGTCCTTAGCCCAGCTCTGTGACGCAGCTGGAACCAATCGTATTGGCTCTGCCTTTCCATTGGACTAATTCAGTGGCATGGAGAGGAGGGATTTGCTGCTTGGGTAACAGCCTGTCCTCCATAACTATCTAACCCAGGCTTTCATGCTTCGCATGCAGCGTATGCAGCGCCGAGCACGATACCATAGTCTTTCAAGACTGACAGAGGCCTGCTAAAGTTATTTGGTAGTATACTGTCTCTGATTATGAAGGCTCTCTTTCGGTATCTCGGCTAATGCCAAGTGATAGACATGTATTTGATAACTGTCAAAATTGCCTTTTTGTAGCTGGTTTGTACCCAGTTTGATTCAAGGATTGGGACTTCACCCTACAGATATGACCCCGAAAGAAACAACCCTTATTCAAAGCTTTGGACCCCCAACCTGTAGCAGTTCAACATATCCATTTCTCTCAAACAATGCAAACCAAGCTATTCCAGATGTGTTAAGGACAATATTAAGTTGCTAAAGGCAAGCAAGGCAGCCTCACGTACATGCTGTTGCCAGCAGAAGTGCTGATGTCAAACTCATCCTTTCCTCTCTTCATGCAGCACAATGGAAAAAAATGAATTGCTGAAGAGGTCTGCAGAGACTCAGGGTTTTCAGGTGCTGCAGTGTTAAAGCTCTGCCAAGAGGGATTGTGTGTGATTTATCCCTGTAACACTTTCTCCAAAGCTGAAAAACATACTGCTCTGTTTACTCCTGTTAATGCTGATCCAAAAACCAGAATCGGGGTTTAGCATCTCATTGTTCAGCTATTCAAAAAGCTAAAATCCTTGATAATGGCTTGACTTGGATTATACAGCTGAGACCGGATAGAGAGATACACTGCAATAAATCTCTAATCACGGTAGGCCTGTGTTTCCCAAACTTTGGAGCAGGTTGCAACAGTCCCAGTTGATCAATATTTTTGGCATCAGACGGAGGGAATTCACTGTCTTTTTTTTTCCTTTTGAGGCAATATTGGGGATTGTTCATGAATGGCCTTCAGCATTCAGTTCTCTCTCCAGTTTCTCTAAAGTTTGATCTCTAAGCAGGAGATGAGCACAGCTTGACTCTTTGACACATCCATGTCAATGTCCACACCTCAACACCAAGACTCCACACAGTGCACAGCCTCCCTGTTCACTTGCTGGTGACAGGAAACTGAACTAGACGGGTCTTTGACCTGATCCAGTGGAGGTTCTTCTTTAGGTCTTAGGCTCTTTTTGTGTTGATTTAAAAGATTTATAAGCTAGCTGTCCCCCTCAAGAAGATTTGTAAGGGTGGCTGATCACAATTAAGACAATACAGCAGATTATAAGAGTATGGTGTTTCCCCTACTTAGCTTCATTTCCTTGGCTGAGGCGATCAACGCAAGCTATTGCATGCAGAGTAGATTAAATGAATACAGCATACTGCGATGGTGGAGGATTTCCTGCACATTTTCCCTGTGCATATATATTTTCCATGTATAGTACCTCTAAACACGGTGACACCACTGCTTGCTTTCAAAGTTCTGAATATTGTTTACTATAGACTATCTCGATAAGTCAAGATCTGTTGTAGAGAAGATCTATTTATTTCCCCTATAAGAATGTCCTACAGCCAAGAGCATAGCTAGAGGGGGTATAAATCACCAAGTTTTGTAGGTCCCCACATTTGCAAGGGTAATTTAAAAATGTTTTTCACTCTGTGTATGTGAATGTAATGTAAAGAAGCTACAGCACTGTTTTGCAATGTGAGGATCACAGACTAAATCCAATAATTATCATTTGTTCTGACAACAAATAGGTTTTTGGATAATAGTAAAGGCAGATCAAACCATCCTTTTGCCCTGGTTAACAGCACTTGCAGTATTGGGCTGACTCTTTTCCCAGCTGCTGCTTCTCACCATTTCAGATTTGCTTGACAGATCCGTCCTGTCCAATAAAGCTTCATTTACCTCTAGATCCAGAGGCACGTGAATCACACCTGCTCCTATAAAATGGTTTTTCTGCTACCAGAACCTGTTAGAATCTGTATTCTCACTTAAGATAAAAGCTGTGTGAATTACAAGAGCCTTCCACTTCCACAGATCTGCAAACCTGTTCATAGCTTATTTGTCTGAAGCTTAAAATGACCACATATTTAATGCTATAAGAAAAGCATTACTATAAGAAAAGTAATGAGCAGCTAATAGTAAGTAATGCTGGCACAAGTGTTGACTTGTCAGTGATTTTACAAAGAACATTGTACACTGACAGAGCCAAGTTTAGCCATTCACATTCCCAACCAAATTGTGTTGATTTGTTGCAAATAAACAATTAGGGCCAGAGATTCTCTATTTCGGTGGTTCTCAAACCTTTTAGAAGGGAATCCACTTGTTAGAATGACAATCTGTTGGGACCCACTACAAGTGATGTCATTAACCTGGAAGTGAAGTAACAACCAGATGACATCATCAATTCAGGCTTCAAATCTAATTACAAGTAATACTGTAAATTGAAAGATCCCATTACACAGCACAGGAAAGGTGCAGCCTGATCTTGGTAACAAAAAATGTTTTGCTGCAGATGTGATAAGGGAACATTTTGTCATGATTTTGAACCCAAGGAGAGTAGAAGTCAGTGCTACCAGTGGGATTTCAGGCTCAAAACACATATCTAGTGGTTAATTGAAAATTACTCAGCCTTAATTGTAAGGACTAACTGCCCAATCCTATGTATCCTGCCAACAAGGCTGCCACTGTATCCTGTGGGGCTGGGGAAGCCAACCAAGGTTTCCTTGTGGAAAGGGAATGTTGCTCCCTTACCCGAAAAATAGCACTATGGCTCCAATGGGTCTCCTTGAATCAGTGCCTGCTGTTCAGTGGGCACAGACTCAAGGAAGACAGTGTTGGCCTGTCCAACCAAGAAGGGGAAATCAGATATGCTGCTATTATTTCTGCATCCCACCCAGGCCCAAACCTCTCACCACTGAGCAGTCTGGTTGCCACTCATCACATCTGGTTGCTCCTCTGTGACATTTTCCTGGTATCAAAGCCCAGCTCCCACTGGCTCTAGCCCAGCATCTGCATTCCCTCCTTGCCACGTACTTTGTAGCAAATTTGTGATACCCAAAGCTGGCAGTATGCGCATACCACAATCCCGCAGGTGTGTGGGATTGAATGCATGCATGTGGAACTGTCTGCATGCAAGGTGGTTGTGTTCCTATACCCTTTTCCAAACTGCAGGCCTACCTACAGCATGTGTGGTCTTGATTTATTAACACAATAGGTATTAATTGTATTGGAGCACTACATGCTCTCTAGATATTCCAAATAACCAAAGGCAACTAACTGTGTTTGAGTTACAACTGAAAGATTCCTAATCTCATTACCACTCATATTAACAAGTAGATCATTTCGACTGCCAAAACACCAAAATGAGTCAAGAGCAAAATTTCATTCTTTTTATTGTCTCATGATATAGCCCTGAAGGAATTTATGTATTAGTTTAGTTTAAAATATCCCAGATGTTCTGCAACACTGCAGAGACATTTAACTATGGAAACTGGGATACACTGGGCAGTTAGGCCAGTGGTTCTTCATTTTTAGTACTGAGACCTATTGTTTAAAATGGCACCCCAACTTTACAAAGTCTTGCAAAAAAACGTGATCTAGAAAGAAATATTTTTATTTCCAAAAACTTTAATCTATTTCTTGTAATAAGGCAGCAATAATAATTATCCTCTGGGATTGAAGGGCTTAGTTATGTGACCCAGCCTTCACCCAGGGTGATCATATTGAATGGAGGACAGAGAGCCTCTACCTTTATAGGTGTTATATAGAAGAGGGGATTTAGGCAGATGCTTTTTTGAAGCTAAATCTGCCTAAATGTTAAGCTAAACCTGCCTAAATTTTCTCTTCTATGCAATGCTTAAAGGTAGAGGCACTCTGTCCTCGGTTCTATATGGCCACCTGGCCTTTGTCTGCTTCCATTGTCATTGATAGACTTGGAAAACAACATACCAGAAAAATGATGCTCCTTTATGTCCCTGTATTCACACAAGCTTGCAAACTGCAGGAGCTCAACTCTTAGCACCTATCTGATTTTGAACAGCCTCAGCACTTGAGGCCATCTGTCCTTTCCATTACTCATGTTTTATTTAACTGAAGGCTCTGTGGGACCCACCAGAAATCAGGTGTGACTCACCAAATGTGTTAAAACAGTTGGAGAAATACTGAGCTAGGCTGAACACATAGAATAGCTGGCATGTCACAGCCAACACCCTATGGAGAATATGCAACTTTGCTCTGGTTTTTAATGTATTTATTTTAACCAGCTTCAAACGGAAGGTTTTAAAAATCATAAATAGCACATGGGGTTACATGATTGGGTTTGGAGCTGCAAGAGGATCTGAGAACTAAGAGCACAGTTCTAGCCATGTCTACTCAAAAGTCAGCCCCATTGTGTTCAATGGGTCTTACTCCTAGGAAAGCGTCTTTAGGATTGCAGCCTAAATCCTGTAGCCACCACTATGGTTTCAGGCTTTCACAAACCCTCCCCTGTGCTATTAAAAGAGGATAAATAAAAAGAGTCAAGCGCACACATTTTGGCCCTTGGAATACATAGTGTGTCCCTAATAAAGAGCCAGACAGAGAACAGGTGGCTCTGTGATGAGGCTGCATAGATGCTCCATTGGAAAGTTCAAAATATGGTCCATCTTAAATGTCTTCATTAAAGCCAGTGGGCTGGTACTTCCCAGATGGTGTGGCTTGCATGCAAGAACAACCCCTCTCAATCTGTGTATGCAGCACTGCAGGATATGCCATTTGGGAGATGCCCCCTCTCCTCCTCCTCATTAATATCACTGTCATTTGTCTTGACATTAAAAATAATTAGCTTTGGAAGAAATCTGATGTCCAAATAATTCAGAGCACCTTTTTAATAGATTGAAACGTTAGAGATCAATTAATGTAATGTGATCCCTGTTACGTAGATCAGACCAAAAGGTTCATTTTCTCTAGAAAAAACTTGGGAGTTCCTTCCCAGCAACCTCCCTGCCCTTCCTTTAGTCAGTCTTCATCCTCTTATAATTCTTCTTCTTCTTCTCATTCTTCCACACTCTTGTCAACATCCCCCCTGATGGGTTTCTACTGATACAGTGAATAATTTGTTATTAATTGTTGGAATGTTTCAAATATATTCCTCAAAGACTGGGGGAAGCTTGTTTTATTTTCCAGGTCCCTTTTTTTTCTCAACTCATTAAATGGTCCACCCAGGTAGTGACCCTAAAATTTATAAGCATCCCCAAAGCAATAGGGCTATACTAGCAGATTATAAAGTACATGCTTGCAAATATATGTTTTGGGGAAATTGCGAAACTATGTAGGCTTGATGTAGAATTAAAGGTGAGACTTCACTTGCCACCAATATTTCTTTCATTAGTCACATGCTCGCCATGGCAGGAGAGTCTGGTGCTTAGTTATGGGTACTGTTTATCATCAGTGACATTTTTAACAGCTTTCCTTAAAACACATGGATCCTATTTTGGCTTCTTTATTACAGCCCCTAATTTTCATGAAATGGATTGTTAATGATGTCCATCCATGTGGCACTGCCAAGAGGTCCCTATTCCTACTTACTACCTCTTTAAGAGCATCTTAAAATGAATCTTTTAAAGCCTTGCTACCCACTGAGTCTTAGATGTTGTTTGATTAAACTGTGTGATTGAATAATGTAAATTAAAACCAGAGAAGTGCAAAAGTCTCTCTGTGTGTAGAGGCAAACAGTACATGAAAAGGTGCATATGGCTTATTAATCATTGGCAGGTGGAACTAAGACACAAATGTCTTATCCCACAGCAGTCCTGCAAATTGCAACAGTGCGCAATGCCAAACCAGTAGTTCTAAGGGTGTGCGGGCTTTTGAGTAAGTGATTTGATCATTCTTATCCAGTGGTTCCCAAACTTTTCAGATGCCCTGGACTAGAACAATAGTACATTTGCTTATTTTTTTTTTAATTTTCCAATCCATTTGCTTATTTTTCTCCGTTGCATTTGCAACTGATGAGTTTCTAAGTGAAAAAAATTCTGGTCATGACTTGCTTAGTGACATCGTTTCCTTCTTAATGATGTCACTTCCAGCCCATAGCAGGCGCCAGGAATGTTATTCTGCCCGCTATCTGAATCTCTCCCTACCAGAAAGATTGCTGCCTGATTTGTAAGTGCTAAGGAATGGGGCTATAATTGTGATTGAGCAGCAGTTGTGCCCCATCCCATCCCCAGTAGCTACTGGTTTAACCCTTTATGCACATATCCTATTCTACCTGGTCATCAAAAATTGGGTCACAACGCCCGTTTGGGAACTGCTGTTCTAATGTAAAGCAACTGATTTCTAAACACTGTGATGTAACCTCAGCCCCTCCTATGATGCCAGCAGCCCACGGTATCTCATCCTGGAAATCTCACACACTCCCACCAAGAAAAGTGAAATCAAAGGACATTCCAGTGTTTAGTTGGCATCATGGCAGGGCCTGCCTGCTAGGCATGTAAACTCTGTGGTGACCCCTGTGAACAAGGTTCTTTCCCTGAGCCAGCTGTCTTCCCTGTCCCTGGAAGGGCTTTGTTTGCACCAGTGTTGACTCTGCACCGTTGACCTGAGGAAGGTAGCCTGCAGTGCTCAGCTGGGGCTATACCAAGATAAGGGATCTTTGTTCCGATCCAGCTGGGTAAACCAAAATAAATTGCATCCCAGTGCTAAATCTTTTATACGCCAAGGCCCCGTGTTCTTGGTTGGGTGATTGCCACGAACAATCCTGTTTGGAGGGGGAGATCCCCCTTTTGTTTGGCTGCAGGGCATGTTGAGGAATGAAGCTGACCTCAAATAAATGCAAAAGGGAAATTAATGGATTCAGGTGTGTAGAAAAGGTATGCGACATGCATTAACCTTCAATTAGAACGAAGGGTATAAATTATATTTGAACTGCCCACTGCAGGCTATTGCAAGCTGACTGGACAAGCTGATTCTGTCCAATTCCCAGTTTCACGTCTTCAGTGTAATCCTATATAACTATCCACAGAGGGTTGCCATTATTTCTTCCACATAATCGGGACAGGAATATCTGTCCAGTTCGCCAGTATGTGAATACAATAACCGAAAATTGGGATTGTCTCTTTTTTCGGGACTTGCCATATGTTCCAAAAAACAGGCAACCCTATATCCGTAGGACTGCAGTTTTATAAGTACTGTACCTAATTATTAGAATAATCAAAAACAGCAAGGCTCCTCTGTTTTACAGCATACTGACCTGCACAGATGTGCAAGGAAAAGTATATCCCTTTATCTTTCTGCACATCAAGTAGTACTTAAGAGCAAAGGAGCAGAGCTACCAAAAAAAGTTGGCAATTCCAGCAGTAGCATGTGTACACCTGGGATGCAGGCCCCTGTCTTTACAACAAGTGCAGCTTCTTAGAAACATTTTCAAGGGAAGCAGTAGGTCCTTTGTTAACAGGATCTTCATTAATCACTCCCACCCTTTTTATTTCAAGTCTTGGGGCAGAAAGAATGTTACACCACTTAATTCAAACACCCAGGATGGAAATCTCCACTAGGAAGTTCCCTGCTCTACTTCAATCAGCCAAGCCCCCTTGATGACCTCCTCCTCTCCCTGATCTCCACCTTGCATCCTTTACACACCCACAAATCAAATAAACCTCCATTTACCTCTCTCTTACTCATGTTCAGCATTTTTTGAAGGCATTTGTTGACTTCCCACTTCTGGAAACACCTGGCCAGCCAGGCAATGATTTATGAAGTGAAAGTGTTAAATGAGGCTGCCAGCTGTTAAGACTGACAGGGCTTGATGCCTTTTATGAGGTGCCCTATTATGGAAAATAAACTTTAATCCACCCATAAAAAGTGGAATCTGAAAACCACATTGACCCTAGTAGTCTGGCAAGCAGGAAGCATTCTTGGGACATGCTGGGGCTTTAAAGGGATCAGGACTATTCTAAGAGGCACAATACACCACAAAAGTTTGATGGGGTTGCCTGCAGCCTGCTCAGCTTATTTATAGTCTTGGATCACAAATGAACGTGCACCGCTCTTAGGCACACTGTTGAATTGTGCCTTATCCAGACTGATGTTCAGTCTGCTGGAGCTTTATTTAAAATGTCAAATATTTAAAATCAGTCTCAAATCCTTTACTCCTCCACAGGTCAACTGACCAGGAACAAGACAGCGTGATCTGCTCCTGCGCCTTTAGCATCAGCTTGCTCTGCAAATGAAATTTAGCTCCTGGTATGTGTACAAATCACATTATCATTAACAGGGCCTTTTGAAAGCTGACAAAACTTGATGCAAAACAATAGTAGCCCAGAAGACTATGGGGCTGAAACTGCTCCTGTGCATTTAACCTATTTTTATGCAGCCCAAAGGGGCTGCAGTGGCTCAGTGGTTAGATCACTGGGATTAGACACTGTGCTTGACCTGTAAGGTTACCAGGTCAGCAGTTCAAGACCTGAGCACTTCAAGACAGGGTGAGCTCCCATCTCTTGCCCAGTTCCTGCCAAGCTAGCAGTTCAAAAACATGTAAATGCAAATAGATAAAGAGGTACCACTTCAGTGGGTAGATAAGCAGTTGTGCCCCATTTTGGCCACATTTTGGAGGTGTCTTTGAACAATGCTGGAATAGAGATGACAGCTGCACCCTATGGCTGATCACGGTTACCTGCAAGGGGATACTTTACCTTACAGGTGTATACATTTGTCCTTGTTGCATATATATGTCCTTGTTGCATATATGGGCAGAAATGGCTTAATTCTAGTTTGATGTACAGACATTAAACCAGTGAAGAATGGCTGAGTGACTAAGCAGATCTGAGTGATATAGACACAAAGCATCTTAATTTCAGTAAAGATTTTGAGAAGGTTCCTGTGACATATTGGTGGGCTATAAGCTAAATAATGCTTCTGATAGGTGGATCCATGGCTGGCTGACAGACTATACTAAGAGCAGCTTGCATACAGCTCAGTTTCCAATAGCTTCTACACATAGGACTCAGCTATCTGGAAGGCAGTGATGCCATGGTGAGGTTATCACTGAATGTCTAGCATGAAGCCAAGTAAGGCCGTCACACAGCGCATGCAATTCGTACAAGTGGTTCTGACCAAGAGAGTGATTGTGGACCGCTCCTCCTCAGCCTGCTGAAAGGGTTGGAGAAAGTGGGCTGGTTGAGAGTTCTGCATCAAGCCCAGTGTTGTCCAATATCTTCAGAAATGGATCTGCATCAGGTTTGCAGGTGACACCAAACTGAGGGGGTGACTAGTTAGAGGAAAAGAACAGGATCCAAGATGGTCTTGACAGGATGGAGAATTGGGCAAAGAAATACCAACAAAATGAGGATGCGGTCTGAAGGTTGAGCTGCTGCCACCCAAAGAAGTTGAGTGGGATCCACTCAATTGGATGGAGACCAGAAGTCACTGGCAGGTTGTGATAGTTCTCTGTGAGGGGGTCACCAACAAGGCACAGGGAGAGGGTGGAAGGAATGTGAAAGATGGCCATGGGCAAGAGTGGTAACAATTTGATCCTGACTGGTATGATTTGTAGGATTTGCAGAAAGCTCAGAAGACATGAGCTGTGTAGCCCACGAGACAACCACATTCCAAAGGATAACATCTGGATAACGAAGGGTTCTGTATGAATAGATTAATCAGTGGCATAGCTAAGGGGTTGCAAAGGCACCCGGGTGCACTTTACAGGCACCTGTATGCACCATGCAAAAGGGCCCTCTCACCTAGTTGCGGGATCAAAAAAGTGATGATGGCTATGAAGGGAAGGGTCTGCTTGTGCGGCACAATCAGACTTGCACATCAGTCACTGGCTTGCCTTTACAACATCCCTACAATGGAGGACTTTGTTTACTCCCCTCCTACTATCTTCAAAACAACCCTATGAGGTAGATGAGGCTGAGAGTGAGAGACTGGCCCAAGTTCACCCAGGAAGCTTCATGGCCAAGGAGGGATTTGAACCTGGATCTTCCAGTTTTCAGTCCAGCTCCCCAACCACTACACCATCCTGGCTCTTGGATAGGATTGGCATGATTGCACTATTGGCATGACTGCACTGGCACTGGAAAATTGCATAGGTTTTGGCCCTCCAGCATCTTGTGAGTGGACCTGTGATTCACTTGCCTGATTGCCCAGCTAGAGATCCAATTCCTGAGCCAAGTTGTCCCCTAAGCAATGGGGCAGGCTCTTGAATCACCTTTACCACATGGAATAGCAGTGCTGCTTTTACAAGCAATAAGTTGGCCAGGATACCCACCCGCCCAAAAAAAAGAAAAAGGGAAAAAAGCTTCTCTGTCAATGAGCTCAACTCATTTCCTGAAGGTGCTTTCTCAAAGACCCTGCCTATAATTTCTCCCACTTGCCCACTAATAGCTCAATTACTTCCTTTTAAAATGATTCCTCCCAAGAGGACCCTTGAAAGGCTGCCATAAGAATGCAAAGGGATGCGAGACTATCCCACAAGGTACAGCCGAGTCACATGTTTCCAATTCCAACAGAAGGAGCTGCGTCCCCACGTATGTGCAAAGATGACAAAATGCCTCTGAGTATGTGCAGAGCACATTTTGTTAGCCATTTTAACAAAATGTTAACCACAGCCTGCCTTTCTACACTGAAGATAAAGAAGTGAAGCAGACGGCATCCCTTGGCCTGAGATCTGTTATCATGGGGTGGCTACAAGACTGAGCCACAAATAGGGACTCCCAATTTTAAATCTTGCCTCTGCAGTGAACTCATCAAGTGATCTTCAGCAGCCTTTTAAGGTCAGCCAGAAAAACTTATAATGGCTTGATCCTGTCCAGCTTTCTAATGACAATGCAGCCGTGTTGTAAAGGTACAAGCTATTTAATTCATGCACAGACAGTATCTGTTCAGAAAATATTATACAATATCATGTTTTATTATCCAAGCCATCTTACATTCCCTAACACAACACCAGGCAAGTTTCAGGTCATATTTTAAATACATGGACAAAGTAATGGGGGTAAAAATATTCCTGAACTGTAACTTTGATACAGAGTATCTTTCTTTTCCCATTGAGTAATAAGCCTTCCCATGTCTGAGATTTGATTTAAAATGTTTCAAGGAAGAGAGACACAATTTCCAGGCTTCCACTGGGTATATCTTGGGGTCCACGTCAACCATCTCTGACTGAAATGGGGTAAATTTTGAGATGTCCTTGAAGGAGTCGCTCTTTGCTTTCATTCTGAAGTTTGAAATAAGCTATGTGTGCACAATGAGCGATATAGAATATATTTAAAGTAATAAATATACCCAATCTTAGAAATTGTGCTGCAAACTTCTGTATCTGGTGGTATGTTATTAAATGTTGTCAGCTGGAGCTGGGAAGAGAAACTATAGACCCTGCAGGAAACAAAAGACAGGTTTATTATCTGAGCTTAAAACAGAATGTGGAAGCGCCATCATTGCCCTCTAATAGGTCCTAATAGGGATGAACATATGTGTTTCATACGCATCCAATTTAAAATCGCACATCATGGTTATGACATTCCTGTCTGGATTTAAGTTTGATTTATGTCTACAGTTGTGGTCCAACAAATGTTACGTGCAGCCTGAGATCATTCCCTTGTAAGTCCACATGGCTCAGAGGCTGGAACAGAATGACAATTTTCTGCCAAAACAGTATCTGTATATTGAATTTAAAACAGAATCAGCAAAATATGTCTAAGTTGCAGAGTTATAAGAAGCTGAGATATATGAATGCATTAGGGTTTAAAATTTAGCACAGAAATACTATATAAAAATGGGTTTAATATAATATGTGGATATGTCTAAATCTGTAAACTTGTACACACAGTAAGCAGTGTATAACTTTCAGAAAACTAGACTTTAAACACTATATAATGTGCATCTGTTAAATTAATATAAGGCCATGAGGCCAATGGAGGCAGTTGTCTGAATTGGTGAGGGTGCCCACCTGCATCTTCCTATACATTTCCTCTGCTGCTGCTGCTCCTTGACTCAGGGTGACTATATGTCAGAACCAAAAAAAGAGGACAAGGCCCCCTAAAATGTAGGACATCCAAGAAAAATGAAGGACATGACAAAATAAAACCTTAAAACATTCATATTCTGCATATAATTTACTACATATATTAATTATTAGAAGGCTACATTAAGCTGGCCTCTGTCAGTCTTGAACGACTATGGTATCGTGCTCGGCACTGCATACACTGCATGCGAAGCACGAAAGCCTGGGTTGGATTGTTATGGAGGATAGCCCACAGCAGGCTACATACTGCCTGCTTAAAAAAAAGGAGGGCAATGATGATTTTTTTTTCCAGGACTCAAGGGTAAAATCCAGGATACGTACTTGTCACCCTGCTTCAATTGGAAGAGGGAAATAGATCACAATGGATTTGGAGATGCAAAGAAGAAAATAGAGTAAGCTACAGCATTGCTCTAGAGCAATTCTCAAACTTTCTCTATTCTCAAACTTTTAGCACTGACACCCACTTTTGGGAATGAGAATCTGCCAAGATACATCAGAAGTGATGTCATGACCGGACATAATCAAGCAAGAAAATTTTTAACAAGCATATGCTGAGATCCTACATACACTTACCCAGGAGTAAGTCTCATTTATTATCATTGTTAATATACATAGTAGTCCATTAAAAATGCAGATCAATAACATATCCCGAAGTCACATACCATAGTAGCACCAAGTATAATAAATTAAAAATAAAATATTGAAATGAAAGGGGACCCACCTGAAACTGGTTTGCAACCTACCTAGTTGTCCCAGCCAAAGGTCTGAGAAATTCTGATGTAGAGGAAGACATGCTGACACACTTCAGAAAAAATAAAACTCTCAAGTCTCAATCCCTTAATGTTCTATGGAAATCAATATAACTTTGCAATGCTTAATTGTTGCTGGATTGTGCAGATACATTTTGTGCAATGAAAGCAAAAGACAGGTGAGACGTGAGCTCTCATACAGCTTTCGTTATGTAGACAGCAAAGGCAAGGGCATTCATATCGGAGCATGAACGTGTGCTTGTAGGCATATCAAGGGTTGGCTTGGATCTCACATGAAAAGCCACCTGACAGTTCGTGACAGTTGTGGGGTTTTCAGATATGCCTGTGAAATACAATGAATCACTTTTCTAAATCACTTTTACTAAATCATTTTCCATCACATGCCTCCATTTTGCTCCTACCTTCTGAAATGGCTCTGACGGGGAGAGCCATCTGCGTGCTGCAGTGAGGCTCCATGCAGAATTTAGTGCTATACCATTGGGCAGAACAACTGAAGATGGTTGAGAAGTTGGCAATCCTGCACAAACCTCATTTCCACTGTGCTTTGCAGCTTTTCTGCTGACTAATGAGAGCATAACTGAGGGATTATTCCCCAGGAGCCAACCAATGGTTTCCCCAAGATTGTCTACTCTCTGTTAATCATTGCTTGGTTGCACATTCCCATGGATCTGAGAGGGCTATTACCACTTTCAGGCCAAAACAGGAGAAGGGAAGAGGGTAAACAAGAACATTATATCAACTAAACTAGAGAGGAAGTGTCAGCTTTCTTTTACAACCCTGGAGCTGTAGTGTTGCTGTCTCATAGCTCCTTCCGAAGTAAACACTGTTTAGATGCCATTAAAGGCCATACAACAACTTTCCAAGAAAACACATTTAGAAAAGGGTATATTTGAGAAAATTCACTTCCTTAGAACATCCTCAGTCTTTGCGGCAAAGTGGAGGAATCTATATCTACCAGAGGAAAACTATTACTTTTCCCAACTGCCTATTTACTCCAGAGCTTTTCTTAAAGTTTAAAACCTTAAGAGTAGCCCTTCTGAATCAGATTACAGATCTTGAGTTCAGCATCCTGTTACCTGTTGCAGCCCATCAGGTGTCTCTGGAAAGTCCACAGGAAGGAGAAAAAGACAACTTCTGCCAATGCTTCCCTTAAATTGGTAATTAATAGCTGTGCTTCTGAATTTACAGGCAAACATCATAACTAGTAGCCATCAATTGTTCTGGCCTTCATGAATTTGTACACCACCTCCCTAAGGTTATCCAAATTAGTCACCATCACCCTGAATGACACCACCTCAGATGGTTCCTGCTGCTGCCATTGCCATGACACATAAGAGAAAGACCCTAACCATGCTCCTTATATGGTTTTCACAAACCTAGCAGTACTTCCACCTTTTTTATAGGAACTATGGCTACAATCCTAAAGACAGTTTCCTAGGAGTAAGACCCACTGAACGCAATGGGGCTTACTTTTGAGTCAATGTGGTTTGGATTGTGCTGTTTGGGAACTATGGAGCTCCTTCATGTGTACCGTCCCTATAAATAAAATTGGAAGTGCCCCCATTCCATGATTGCTAAAATAGTGTGAGGAGCATAGCAAGAAGATGAATGATCCATTTCCAGTTCAGATGAGAGAGAAGCAGCTTAACAGGATCTTCATCTACAGTGGTCTAGAAAGGGGTGCTCATGCCAGTCCCTTGACCATGGAGGCATCTTCAGACAATGCTGGCTCTTTAGCCTTGTAACAGGGATGAGCACCATGACCAGAGTCCGTCATGACTAGCAGGCAACCTGTAGAGGACAACCTTTACATGTGCAAACTTGGACACCATGCTGTTAACCTCTAATTCAGATCACTTGAGGTTTGCACCGTGTTCCAAGTCCCAAGATTGCCATGATTAAATTAGGTGGATCAGATGCTTTTATGCCACAGCTATGATATAGTAATAAATGTAATTCAGCTCCATGCTGGAAAAGATTTGATCTGCTGGGTTTGTCTGACCTGCAGCTCTTCAATGTTCAGACCCCGTCTTACAGACCAAAGGAGCAAGGATCCCTGTCCTTTAACAATTAGAGGAAATTATCTCTCCTACACAACTGTTAAAGGTCCAGGTTTTCTAAAGTGGCCCAGATTACCCAGCTCTGCTCCAAACCAAGGATTCTTTATCAGGAGCAAGAAACTACAGATGCTGCCCACTGACATGTACTCCAGAGTTTCTCATTCATTTTTTGAATTGAGTGACAAAAGTGATGTCCTCTGCTGCATGTTGTTCTATAAAACCTAGAGGCATACAAATACCATAGACACTTTTTTGGTTCAACAACTCTACACAATGGTAAGTACAAAACAGTTTATTTTACATTTCATTGGGAGAAGCCGATTAATAACTTAGCATGCATAAGTAGACGTATCTTTCTTTTTATAAATACAATGTACAAAAATAGACAATACAGTCCTCCCGAGAGTCCCAGTAGTTCCAGTCTTTCTGGCACAAGCTTTCCGAATTGCTTGTCGCATAAGCACAAAAATGTAATACTGGTGCTGAGAAAGAGCAAGAGTGTCCAAGACAGACAAGATGGGTATCAAGTGTCCTCTTTGAACGTTGATTAAGATTTCACACATGTGTAAAGGCAGCTGTCTTCACTTTCACTGGTCAAACTGGAATAAGGAACTGTCAACGCCTCTCATTCAACAAAAGGGGAAGCAATTTTTTTAATTACTTGGATAGTTCCTCCCCCCACTTTGTTGTTGCTCTTGGGAATTGAAATATTGCAGCTGAGAACCATTACCAGATCTAGAGAATGGCTCTTTCGTTTGATGAAAGCAAAGGAGCTGGTGATTTAGTCTGCCCATGGTCTGTCGCAGGACTGTGCGATTTGAGTCCGCTTTCAATGAATGATGAGTGTTGGAGAGAGAAAAAGGGGCAAAAAAAGATTTTTTCATAGACAATCCAAGATGGTTCAGCAGAAGTACTTCAGTCTTAAACAGGAATTAGATGCTTCTCTCCATCCACATATCAATGATTCATACAGTCATCTCAAGAAGAGCAGCCATGTTGCAAAAATAGGCTGAATATCTATATGGAAATAAATAGGCTTGTGGCACCTAAAAGACTTAGGCTGCAACCCTAACCTCCACTTAGGCCAGCCTAACCCCTGCCATAAGTCCTGTGTTGACCTAGGGGGATGTCACAAAAGTCAGTGCCGTAAGACATTTCTGCCCTACTCCTAGTGGTGTTAGGCCAATGCACAGGCATACACCAACCTCACCACATCATCACAGAAAGATAGGCCAGGTCTTAAATTCAGAATTTAAGAAGCATTATCTTAGACATGCCTTGTTAAGAGTTTTGAATAAATATAAGAAATTTTTTTCTACAAAGACACCATGGTGGCTCTCTCCACAAGAAGCTTTTTTTGGGAAGATATTCGGGCCATTCAGATAGTTGGTTAATATATAGAAATTTAATAATCTATACACAGAAAGACTATAGAATGCAGACAAAAGAGGAACTTTTAGAAGAAGGAACAGAGGGCCAAGTGTTTCAATATAGACAGCTTGTGGAGAGATTTAAAATGGATAAGAAATTGTATGGTTTTGAAGATACTCTGTCTTTATTAGAGACCCAATTATGTGTGGAAGAAAAACATGTCATTAACAGAATGTATAAGTTATTGATAAAGTTATTGCTAAAATATGAAACAGAAGATGAACAGGTTAAAGACTGTATGATACAACGGGCAAAAAATGTGGGCCATGAAATATAAATGAAACAATGGGAGGATCTATGGACCAAAAGATTAAAATTTACATTAAATGGGAGTATTAAAGAGAATTTTTATAAAATGATGTATAGATGGTATCTGACACAGGTTAAATTAGCAAAAATCTCTAAGAAGTCATCAAATAAGTGTTGGAAACGTGAAAAACATGAAGGAACATTTTATCATATGTGGTGGACTTGTCCTAAGGCGAAAAAATTTTGGGTCTTGATTCATCAACAATTAAATATTTAAAGTGAATGTTCAAATGAAACCAGAAGCTTTTTTAATTGTTTCCCTTTAAATTCTTTTTTATTACTTTTTATCCCTTTTCCTTCTTGTTTTGTTTTGTAAAAAATAAAACTAATAATTAAAAAAATAAATAAAGATAGGCCAGGTGAGTTAGGCTGGCCTGAATTTCTTAGGGCACCCCAAGGATGCAATCCTAACAGGCCAGCACAATTCACTGTCAGCATAATACATTCCCCTGGGAATGTAGGGAGATTCTAGGGGTGTCTGAGCAATGGCCAAACACTCCCCCAGAAGTAGGGCAGAAGTGCTGTAAGGCCAGCACAGGACTTGTGCTGGGGCTTAGGCTGGCCTAACTTGGGATTGGGATTGCAGCCTAACATGCACAAACCTTTGCGGACTAGTGCCCAGTCCTCTTCATCTGATACATTACTCGACAAAACGATATGCTATTAATAAGCGTTTTGGCTTTTGAAGGCATCCAAAGCCTAGGGGATATCTTTCCCTGCATACAATTATGTGTGGCAAATAACAGAGCATCCTAGACCACCTGAATTTTCTGTGGGATATCAGAGATGTGGAAAGTAGCTCAGTAGCCTGGTTTCCAGCTTGAACGTTATAGTCAAAGTGTGTGGAGCACCTGGAGAGTACACAAGTTTAGTCACTATAGAGTAAACATACCTGGGACAAGTTCTTCTTGGGAACCAGGACAGAATGGGAGCCAGGTTTCAGGGTGCTGGGGGTTGGGGCAACTGTGGGTGAGCTCCTCCATGCCTGCTATGAGGTTGGTTGCAATCCTCGTCCACATCCGAGCAATCAGGAGAGCCGTAGGGGCAGCAGTGTCCAGACCGATCCTCCTCTTCCTCCTCTTCCTCATCCTCCTCTTCTTCCTCATCCTCCTCTGGATCACTGTCCCTGAGCTCCCGCAAGTGCCGTCCCCCATTATTCTTCTCTGGTCCTCCAGATGGCAGTTGCCCCTCATCCCCCCCTTTGTCTTCTCCTGTACCGCTTCCCTTCTGCTTCTCCGCCTCCTGTGCTGCCTGTTCCTTGGCCTTCTTGCTCCGTTTCCACTTCATGCGCCGGTTCTGAAACCAGATCTTCACCTGGGGGAAGGAAAAGAATGGCATAGCACACTTACAGGACAGACAATGTTTGATCAGAACCGTACAATGAAAAACAATGATAAACCCTGTCCCTGACCTTGACCCCACAGGGCTTGTCCCAGGTGAACCCACCTTTCAATGCAAGATGGCTAATGATGGAAGAAATGGGACATCACTAGTGATGGGACATCTGTGGTGGCCCTGCTCTTCCCAGAACTTTCAGTATGATATCAACCTTGTTTTCATCAAATTAACAGTACTAGATTAAACTTATTAAAAACTTCCTGAATTCGTATGGGGCTTACTCTTTAGTAAGTGTGTCTTGGATTGTAGCCATAAACTGTTTTCAGAGGTTCTCAAAGTTCATTCCTTAAAGAACATCTAGTCCAACCCTGTTTGGAGGGGAGCGATCATATTTTACAATGCAAAGGCAACAAATGCTGGTAATTTATAGGTCACTGTCATTGTGCATTCAAGAAGTTCACATAATCAATGTCAGCAATCCTTGCAACAGTCCAAGAATGTAGGTCATTATTCCCATTTGGGAAGTTGATCGGCCTTGATAAAGTGAGCGCCAATGGCAGAGATGAGATGTAAGTAAACAAAAAACGAAATATTCCCAGGCATTAACAATAGATGAATTCAATGAAAAGGCCAGGGGTAAAAAGCCCATAAAGTATGTCAAATATATGCACAGCAAACAGTAAAAGATATGCACAAATATAAATCAAGAGAGCAGACAAACACTGCCAATTAAATTAAAACTCTTCTGCCTGAATGTTCAGAATATCAAACAAGCTGGTCTACTGGCAAGTGGTTTTCTAAGTCCCAGTGCTAGTGAGAGATCTGAACTGTGTAGGTTGGGCTACGATCTTGGAACACTTTCATGGGAGCAAGTTTCACTGAACATACTGGGACTTGCTTCTAAATAGACATGCCTAAAATTGTGCTATCAGTCTCTTAACATGGTGTAGAGACAAAATGGGGGGGGGGGTGAAGATCCTATCAGAGTTCCATCTATGTGGCATAACCTATCAGAGGAAGCTGTGTCACCATCTACAAAGGAGAGCTGTGATCAGTTTGTGAAAGGGGACACTGGTGCTGTAATCCTAATCTCCAGTTAGGTTGGTATCAGTTCCGGCACTAGTCCTATGCTAGCCTGGGGGTGTCATAAAAGTGTCATAAGGCACTTTTGTGTCAATCCTAGAGGGGTTAGGCCAGTGCACGGACATGTACTCCATCAGTCTTGAAAGACTATGGTATTGTGCTTGGCGCTGCATACGCTGCATGCAAAGCACAAAAGCCTGGGTGGGATTGTTATGGAGGATAGGGTGTTACCCAAGCAGCAAATCCCCCCTCTCCACACCACTGAATTAGTCCAATGGAAAGGCAGAGCCAATACAATTGGATCCAGCTGGCATTGCAGAGCTGGGCTAAGGACAGGAGCTCACCCTGTCTTGTGGAGCCGACCCGGGTCTCGAACCCTGACCTGCTGGTTAACAAGCATAGTGTCTTAGCCGCTTACGCCACCCACAGCCTTAACCCACACAGACATGCACTGGCATCCCCATATCACCATTGGGAGACAAGACCTAAATTGGTTAGGATTGCACAGTGGGTTTCCAAACTGGGATCCTAGAGGAGGGTGGAATACAAATTCAGTACAATTATTTCTTAAGTCTTCTTTGCTTTCTTCTTGAGTTCCTTGGTATTTCTGCTGGTTTTCTACTGTGGACCAAGGAGCTTTGGCAATCACCACCACTGGCAGCCCTGTGAGTCCTGCAGGCACTGAATTCACTCAACGTCTAATTCAAGGTTGGTTACCCCTGCCTGGCAGTCTTGGAAAAGCATTCCAATGGAGCCCAGAGATGCAAGAAAATCCAAAACTAGATTTCCCCCCACCCACCTTGGTCAGCCCAGTGGACCCCCGGTATCTCCACCCAGCCCTGTAGACACCCACCTGTGTCTCGGTGAGCATGAGAGATGTGGCCACCTCAAAGCGCTTTGGCCGGGACAGGTACTTGTTCAGCTTGAACTGATGCTCCAGCTCCAGCAGCTGCTGGCTGGTGAAGGCTGTACGGGGCCGCCGGCACTTGCCCAGCAGGTTGGACTGCGCTTGGGCTGCAGGAGAAGGAGACACAAGAAGAGCCACCTGGTAAGAGAGGAACCCATCACTCTCCTTGGAGTCTGGCCAGGGTGATTGAGAAACCAAGGCATGGCTAGTGTACAAAGGACAGCAGGAAACCAAAGGCCTGGAGCAGACCAAGTCCCCAGTGAATCCTCAAAGCAGCCAAGCAACTGCATCCAAAAGATCACAAACAGAGCATGGCCAGTGGCATTCTTCCCCTTGACAGCCAGAGTAGATGGCTCTGCACATTAATGCTTTATTTAGCTGGTGTGGCCAACAGCTCTTGTTCAGCCTGCCGTATCCAGAATCACTGACAATTTCAACCCATCCATACTCTTGCCATCACTGCCTCTGGTGTT
Source organism: Cryptoblepharus egeriae (assembly GCA_030015325.1). Lineage (NCBI taxonomy): Eukaryota > Metazoa > Chordata > Lepidosauria > Squamata > Scincidae > Cryptoblepharus > Cryptoblepharus egeriae. The sequence continues at coordinate 8,812,166 of JAREYC010000004.1, forward strand.
TCCATGCCCATTTGTCACACACCTCTCACACAGTGAAAACATATAGATCAAGCCAGAAACATGGGGACACATAAGTAGTTCAGAGGCAATGCCCGAAGAAAACATGGACACATGAACTGATGCACTTGGGACAATTATGGATGTCACAAACAACAGTCACCAACAGTCTCTCATGGGCCAGAGGCTCAGTGGAGAAAGAGAACTCCTTGAGAACTGAATTGGGGGGTCCCTAAGGGCTGCAAATAACCCCCAAGTCAGGGTTTGCACACCCCTGCCTTATGCATTGACAGTCCTTATTCTGTTACTGGGCTAACATCAGAAAAGGAGAGAGAAAAATCTCTCCACTCAAACCATTCATAGCTACTTTTTAAAAAGGGTCAGTTGAATCTCTTCCTCCTCTTAACTTCTCCCCCAACACAAAAAAAGATCTAAGAATTTTTCAGCATTATAATGATGTAATTGACTTTTGGTTTTAAATGGGGCAACTAAGATTGCAATCTAGGTGTTTGTTTCTGGTAAGTAAAATAGAATATATATCCCCCAGTCTTACTAAACACAATGGGATTATTTCTGAGTAAAACCAACAACACCATTTCCAGTCACCTCTACTGCAACCCTCTGCAGCCCTTGCAGGAGAGTAAGCCCCATGGAACACGACTTCTGGGTAGACATGGTTAGACTTGAGCTCTGAATCTCTTGGAAGTAATCATTAACAACCAGATGTGCTTCATACTTTGAGTTCGTAACATAACATTCATAAGAATGACAATCATAAAATCAGCTTTTCCTATATATTTGGGCAGCTTTTTCATAAAATCAGCTTTTTCCTATATATTCTATAGGTGGGTTGGTGATCATTTTTTCAGGGTGGGCAATTAAGTCAGGAATATAAACTAGGATGAAAAATTAAAGGACAAGCATGCAAATATATCAAAGACCAATAAGTGTGAGGGTGGGCAAAATGTTGCCTTCCCGGGGTCCCTCTAGTTAAAGGGGCCTAGGTTCAATTTTTAAAAAGTCACCCCTCCCCAAGCAGCCTGGTGCCCACAGCAAAGTGAATATGGGAGAGAAGGGATTCAGGAGCAGGTCCCTTTTCAGCCAGCCTAGAAGCAGAAACCAGCCTGGTGAGAACCTTTGGGGGGAAGGAACCTGATGGTGCTCCACTCCATGGGTGCCAATGAATTGACTCTATGCTGCCCACAGGCTCATCAGGATCATTGCCATCTTCTTTTGCTTATCCTTGATAACACACAACGCAGATGCCACCAGGATGACCAGACAACATAACCAAAGAGGACAAGGCACCCCAAGAAAAAGATAGGAGGTGAGAAAACAAAAGCTGAAAACAAAAGCTAAAAGCACTCATATTTATTAATTTAAATTAGTTAATTTAAACATTATTATTAAATATCAAACTATATTACCTATATATCTTACTACCTATAATTTATGAATTATAAGAAGGCTGCCTTCTTGTGCTTCTTCTATGTGCTGCCTTCTCACAGGGAAAAGGAGGACAGGGAATTTCTTTTCCAGGATGAAAAAGAGGACACATTCTGGAGAAAGAGGATGTCTGGTGACCCTGTATGGCACCAGCTAGTCCTCCTCGGCTTGTGTTACGGTTTTATAGCAGGGACTCCACACTGCAGTAAGGGCCACATCCAGCCTGCAGCAACCAGTCTCAGAGCATTTGCATTGATGTTTGATTTTTTTTACTCATTATTATTTATCTCTCAGTTAAGCAGACACTGTTTATTTGGAATTGTCATTTATCTTTTATTATTAATCATAGCATGCCAGGACATGCTATGTAGATCCAAGTAAAACCAAAACTCATTTAAATCTAACTACAATCCTAAAAACACTTTCCTGGGAGTAAGACCATTTAACACAGTGGGGCTTACTTTTGAGAAGACATGGTTAGGATTGTGCTCTTATTCAATTAACTTACGGTAAGTTTAACACTCATTCATTTAAATTTATCTTACTAAATAATAAGATAAGAATAAGATAAATGTAAATATAATAATGAATGAATTTAAATTAACAATTAATTTTTTATTTTAAATTTAAATTTAAATTTCATTTATTTATAAAACAGATTTTGTCGGTCCACAAAAACATGCAAAAGAATATGATGTGGCTCTGACATGGTCATCATTCTGAAAAATTTTAAGACCCCAGTTATACAGGGAAGGGATAGGAAGCAGCAGCTCAGTTGTTGTCTCTCCCCCCCCCCCAAAAAAAAAAAAACAAGGATCAGGGACTTCCAAAAGCACTGGGTTTTGTATGTGGGTTGTGAGTGCTTGTGCTTTTTGAAGGACTCCAGTGGGGAAACCACCTGCTTCTTCTACACATATCATGGACCCACCTGCTGCCTAGTGGGAGTTGAGCAGGGCACATCCTGACCCTGGTGTTCTTGTACAACTGCACTCCAACCTCATGTAGTGTCCTAAGCTTGAAGCGAAACCCCCTTACAGCTGTGGGACTCTCTTCCTTTCAAGGAAATATGCACAGGATGGGGCTGCTCCCTTGTAACTCTTCATGTGCCTGGGAGGCTACATTCCTGACCCATCATGGGTTATGGAACCAGTTCTATCCACCTTTCCAGCACAGATGCAGCTGCAATGCAGCCCTATGATAGGGAACAAATTTTCCCCTACTCTGAGGATGAGGATGTATGATTCCCCACTATCACAGGATGCAGTGCACACACCACTAGATTAGGCCTCAAATCCTCGTTGGGGCATGGAACCAAAACATGAGGGGCTGTCGTGGCCCTGCTTATTTTCTAAGATGCCCCTCCCATCTCACTGCATCATCAAATTATAAGCCATGACCTTGATTCTCAGAAGCAGAATCTATGGGACCAGTGGTTGAAAGAAAAGCAGTCAGATGTCAAAGCCTCCTTTTGCTTATCCACTTTGAAGCCAGCTCCAGTCTGGATTGAACCCCCTCATAGCAGCCTCCCCAGAGAAACCCCTCTGAGGATCTACCCTCCAGAATCTCAGCATCTCCCTTCCCCAAGGCCCAATCCTAGGCATATGTACTCAGAAGCAAGTGCCATTATGTTCAGCTCTAATGCAAAAGGGAATGATAAAGACCAGGAGACATTTTTTTTAAAGAAAAGAGCCTCCTTGAGGACTAGCTGCTTGGTTCCTCCAAGCAGCACTGAGGCTGCAATCCTATTTACACTTTCCTGGGGTTAAAGCACCAATGAAAACAATTGGACTGACTTCTGACTGAGGCTTGCAATCCTATACCACTGCATTGAATACAATGGGACTTACTTCTGTGTAGACCACCATACAGTTTTGCTGTGAGTAGACAAGTGTAGGATTAGAGTTGTGAAGAGAAGTTTGAGGCACCTAAAAACCATTTGTTACTCCGCATCACTACCACCACAACAACCAGTTGTTGCCTTGCCAGCCCAAGATCCCCACCAGACTGGGGAACACTGAGTGCAATATTCAGCCCAAAGGACAACATCCCCCATGAGATCCCGAAACCTTCCCTTGACCAGTGCCACGTTTCTTGTACTGACCATTCAAAGGCCAATTTTATGCAGGTCTACCTAGAAGTCCCATTATAATCAATGGGGCTTTACTTCCTGATAGGATTGCAGTCTCAGAACCCAATCTTATGCATGTCTATTCAGAAACAAGGGTCACTGTAATCAATGGGGCGTCCTCCCAAGAAAGCATGCATAGGTTTGCAACCTCACACCTAATCCTATGCATGTCTACTAAGAAGTAAGCTCCATTCTAGTCAAGGTGGCTTACTACAGTAGCAGGAAAGTGTGCCTGGGATTGCAACCTCACACCAATCCTATCCATGTTTACTCAGAAGTAAGCTCCATTCTAGTCAACGCAATTTACTACCAGGAAAGCATACATGGGATGACAGCCTAAGAGCACACTCTTATGCGTGCCTACTCAGAAGTAAGTCCCATGATATCCAATGTGGCTTACTCCCAAGAATGCACATGGGACTGCAGTCTCACACCCAATTGCACGTCTCACACCCAATTACTCAGAAGTAATCCCCATTTCAACCCCCAAGTCAATGGGGCTTACTCCCAAGAAAGTGTGCATGGGATTGTAGCCTCATACCCAACCCTAAGCATGTCTACTCAGATGTAAGTCCCACTAGAGTAAAGCTTAAGGAGTAGAATAAATGGGGCTTACTCCCAGGAAAGCCTGAGGCTGCATTCCTTTTCAACCTTACCTGGGAATAAACCCCATAGTCTACAACGGGCCTTTCTTCTGAGTGGACACATATAGGATTGAGTTCTCTGTCTGTAGCTTACCTCCTGCGTGAACTGGAAGGAAAAGGGGTGAGACTCCCCACAAGACTGACTGCGCTGCCCCCTCTAGCTACACCACTACAGCTGCTTCCCACTCAGAACGTTCAGCCCCCCAACATTCCATCCATCGAACCTTCAGCCCCCCCAACGTTCCATCCATAGAACGTTCAGCCCCCCAACATTCCATCCATAGAACCTTCAGCCCCCAACGTTCCATCCATAGAACCTTCAGCCCCCCCAACGTTCCATCCGTTCTGCAACTTCTGCTCCCCCAGCCCGGAATGGCTCCGAAGGGGTGAGGCTCCCCAGTCCCCCCGAAGACAGACTGCTCAGCCCCCCTCTAGCTACGCCGCCGGTTGATACCTCCAGACCCATCTCTACGCCTGGCATCGGGACCCCGCCCGGTTCCCAGGATAAGGCCCCAGGCAGACACTGCACACCCCGCATCACTGCACTTCGGCACGTGCCGGAGCCCTATTCTGTGCAGGTCTACTCAGAAGTAAGTCCCGGGATAGTCAATGGCCTGATTCCCAGAAAGGTGTGGCTGGGATTGCAGCCTCAGCCCATCAACCTGTCCGTACTTATTTAGGAGTAAACCCCCTTGACTAAAATTGGAATTACTTGAATAGGTATGCATGGGATTGGGTTCTTAGGTAGCAATCCAACCCACACTTTCCTGGGAGTAAGCCCCGTTGCCTATCAAGGGACTTACTTCTGAGTAGACATGCATGGGAGTGGGCTCTCACCGACCACACTTTCCTGGGCCTTGACTATGATAGGTCTTACTTCTGAGTATGAATAGAGATGAGCTGCTAGGGTGCTACCCTACCACACTTTCCTGGGAGTAAGCCCCGATAACAATCATGGGACTTACTTCTGAGTAGGCATGCATGAGAGTCGGCTATTAGTCTGCAATCCAACCAATACTTTTCTGGGAGTAAAATCCTTCGCTATTATGGGAGTTACTTTCTGAGTAGACATGAAGGGAAGCGAACTCTTAGGCTACAAATCCTACCACACTTTCCTGGGAGTAAAACTCTTGACTATTATGGGTCTTACTTCCAAGTAGGCCCGAATAGGATGCAATCCTACCACATTTTCCCGGGAGTAAGCCGCATTGACTGCGATGGGAGTTACTTCTGAGTAGACACGCACAGGAGTGGCTCATAGCGTGCAATCCTGGGAGTAGGCCCTTTGATGCTGCTGGGCTTACTCGCGAGTAGGTACTCACAGTTGAAGTCGGGCATCTTAGGGAGGATGAGTCCGGCGGTGGATGCGCGCAGCCAGTGGTCCAGGTGCTGGAAGGTGCCTGCGGAGCCCAGCTTGAGGGGATCGGGGCCGGGGTGGGAGGGCTGCACCTGCGGGTAGGGGTAGGAGAGGGCCGGGTGGTAGCCATAGACGGGGGGCGCGTAGGAGGGGGGCAACCCCAGGGCCGGGTGCGGGTGTTGGGGATGCGGGTGCGGGGGGTGCTGGTGGGGCCCCGATCCTGCGCCCAGGAAGGCGGGCTTGCCGAGGAGCGCGCAGTGCGGAGGCAGCTGGAGCCGGGGCGGGGTGGCGGTGGGCGAGGGGGTCTCTGCCCGCAGCAGGTCCGCGGAGGGGGCGGCCGAGGAGGGCGGGCTGGAGCCGGCGCTGGAGCTGCTGCTTCCCCCCGGACTGGCCACCAGAGCCAGCGGGGAGGTCTGCGCCTTGGGGGGCTCCGCGGCCAGCAGGGCGTCGATCCTGAAATTCCTGGACTTCTCCATCCTGGGCACCCTCGTCCCGCAGCCCGCCGGCCTCTGCCTCCAGCCCCGCAGCCGCCCCACTCCCAGCCTGGCTGGGGGGCTCAGACCCTCCCATTCCCACACCGTAGGCCCTTCCCCATTGGCCGCCGCAGCCCGACCCCCACATGCCCATTGGACAGACACACTCCTGGGGGGGCTGCAGCGGGGAGGCTCCCGGGCTGGGCGGGGGCGTAGCTGGGGGGGTCAACTCCCCCATGCTCCCCATCAGTGCAAGCCTAGCTATGCCTACTCAAAAGTAAGCTCCACTATGTTCCATAGCACTTACTCCCAGGAAAGTGTCTTTCGGATTGCAGCTCATATAGGCCACAAGTAAAAAAGAGGACAAAATACAGGACATTCTATAGAAACCCCAAATAGGGGACGTCCTAAAAAATGCAGAACATGACAAAAGTAAAGCTAAAAACACTGATATATTTTGCTTTCATGTGCTCAATTTAAACACTATGTTACTTATTGTTAACTTTAAAACCATTACATACAATTAATTAATCATTTAATTGCAAGAAGGCTCCAGGTTACCTGCTTAGAAGGAAAAAGAGGACACTGAAGGTTTTTTCTCCTGAAATCCCGCACCTGTCCATGGTCTCCCTGCCCTGCCCAGAAGGGCTCCGAAAGGGGGGGCTGAAGTGAGGCTCCCTGCAAAACCTGGAGCTTCGACCCCCCTCTAGCTACGCCACTGCCTGGGCCTCCACCGGCCTTGGGGATGGCAGGGAAGGAGCAGAAGTAGCTGGGCTGCTTTCTTGGATTAAGAGTACAGTCTTAACCATGTCTACTCAAACGTAAGCCCCATTATGTTCAGTGGGTCTTACTCCCAGGAAACTGTCTCTAGGATGACAGCATAAGCCCTACTGATCATGAGAGTTACTTCTGAGTAGACATGGATGGGAGTGAACTCTTAGGGTGAAATCGTTCCGCACTTTCCCTTTGATTGTCATGGGGCCTACTCTTGAGCAGATCTGCCTGACTGTCCACACTTTCCTGGGAGTAAGGCGCCTTGAGCACAATGGGACTTACTTCTGAAGAGGCAGGCCTCGGCTTGCGCTGCTCCTGCTTCTCCGTCTGCAGAAGGACCAGCAGCAGCAGCAGCGCTGGAAATCTGTCCTCCAAGGAAGCCCATCGCTTTTCCTGGGAGTAAGTCCCATTAAACACAACAGCGCTTACTTCTGAGTAGATCTGGATAGGTGAGAAAGGCTGCAATCCCCACCACACTGGCTGGGGACGGTTTTTTTTTTTGCCCTAGATAGTGCTTTGCACCCCCCCCCCTCAGCTACGCCACTGGTCCTGTCCAGCAAAGCAGCCCTGAAAAACTGGCATAGAAGGGAAGTCTTGCTCTTCAGAGGCTGCCTCTGTCCCTCTCCCTCCTCTTTGCCTCCAGTTACTTCCCTTTTGAACCCATAATATTAGGGTTTATGTCAGTGGATCCGAAGGTGAATCCCATTTGAGAAGCATCCCTAATGAGCACCTAAGATCTCTCAAGTTTTGGGGTCGCTCCCTACAGAAACCCTATATCTATATCTATTTAATTGGTTATAAATTTTTATTATTATTTTATTTCAGTCTCAATAACATGTCACAGCAGCCAGTTCTTTAGCTGGAGTTGTTGTTGTTGTTGTTGTTGTTCTTCTTCTTCTTCTTCTTCTTCTTCCACTTCTTCTTCTTCTTCTTCTTCTTCTTCTTCTTCTTCTTCCTATTACTATTACTATTGCTATTACTATTACTATTACTATTACTATTAATTTTCTCACACTCAGATAGATGTTGTTGACTAGTTTGTTTTATCCAGATAGCGAGTTATTTATAAGTATAAACAGTATTTATATTCTGCTTTTCAACTACAAATTCCCAAAGCGGTTTACAGAAAAAAAATCAAACAACTAATGGCTTCCTGTCCGAAAATGGCTCACAGTCTAAAGTTGTATATAATTATTATACTAAAGTTGTATATATTATCTAAAGTTGTATATAATAATTATTATAATTATTATACTATGGCTGCTTAGGATTGCACTGTATCTATAATTAAAAATGGTTTATGATATCATATATCATAGATATATATCATATATCATATACAGGGTGACTGAAAAGGAACTCCCTATTTTAAAATATTTAGAAATTACAATATAGGGAGTTCCTTTTCAATCACCTAGTATAATAATCTAATTATTTATTATTGTATTATGTTATAACGATACGAGGTGTAGAGAATATTATATATATGATATAGATATATAGATATAGATATAATATGTAATATACATATTACATTATAATTATAATGAATCAATCAATTATATTCATATAATTACTAAAATTATTAATAAATTGTTATTCTGTGACCTTATTCACCTGCCAACCTAGCATTTGGAAAGGATGCAAAGCGTGGCGCCCATCCAGTGCTGTCACCATATGGGACAAAAGCTGAAGAAGTTGCCTGTATGATCTTATTATAACATATATGTTATATAACATATAACAATATATAACAATATAATTATAACTATGTAATATAATTGTTATTTGGTAGCAGTCAGAGACATGGGGCTGCATTCTCCCCACACCTTCCGTGGAGTAAGCCCCATGAACTCAATCCTAGTGGCATGAACTCAGTGGGACTTACTTCTGAGTAGACCTGCTGAGGGCAAGGCTGTCAATGTCGTTAATTTTCGGAGAGCAGCACAGGGCAAAGCGTGATCCTTGCTGGGGTTTTGTCTGGGCCCTGCTGTGCCTTCCCTTCCTGCTGCCACCCCTGATCCTGAACCCCCAGCCTGGGTTCGGACCCAGATCTGCATCAGAAGAAGCCTGAGCAGATCCAGGGACGAGGATGCTGATGCGGAGGCAGGAGGAGGAGGAGGCCCAGCTTGGAGCTCTTGGTGCTGGTTGTAGGTCCTCCTCCATCGTGCTGGTTTTTGTCTGCTCTCCTCCATCGCGATCTTTTTAAGACCCAATCCTATGCACGTCTACTCAGAAGAAAATCCCATGACAGTCAATAGGATTTCCTCCCAGGAAAAGAAGGATAGGATTACAGCCTCAGGATTGCAACCTTCGGTTTTTCCCCTTCGCTTTGCATGTGTTGTGACACGAGGGGGATCAGGACCCCAGTTCTCCTGGAAGGATCTAGAAATATTTTTTTACTTATTTACATGTAATAATAACCAGAAAAAGATGCGCCCACTTTTAGACTGCAATTCTATACACTTTCCTAGAAGTAAAAATTTGAGCGCAGTAGTTACCGCTGAGTAGGTAACAATCCTAACAATCCTAACCAATGTGTTCAATGGGTCTTACTCCCAGGAAAGTGTCTTTAGATTTGCAGCCTTGATTTGATTTGTACCCAAGGCGGCTGACAACAGTTAAAACAAGGCAATATATAAAAAATGCAAGACGATATATAAAATATATCTAATATATATAAATGTAATATATAAAAAACTATACGTAAATACAAGCATACAAAAAACATACAGTTAAAATACATAAAAGATAATACACAAAAACTATAGAAGACAAATAAAATTCTAAGCAATACAAGTAGCTATTAAAGCCATCGGTTAAAGGTCTGTTTCCATTGTGGTCATACGTCCCCTTTTTACAGGACGTGTCCTGGATTTCAGCCTAGTGTCCTGGGAAAAACTTCAATGTCCTCCTTTTCCTTGTGAGGAGGCAGCATGGAGCCTTCTTGAAATTCATAAATTATATGTAGTTTTTAATTTAATAAAAAGCAATATAGAATTTAAATGAACCATATAAAAGTTTTATATATGAGCGTTTTTAGCTTTTATATTGTCATGTCCTATATTTTTCTTGTGTGTCCTACATTTTTTGTCTTCTTTTTTTGGTCATGACATGATCACCCTGCCTGTGCCTGAATACACAAGAAGACTGACCAGATCAGAATCCTGGAGAATTTTTTGTTTTGTGATGTTTTGTGTATGTCCTTTATGTTACCCCCTCTAGCTACGCCACTGGCTGTGTAGCTCAAGGGGGGGAGGGTTGGATAAATGATGGCCTGTAAACCCCCTGCTTCATTTATGTAATGCACTCCTCTCCTCCCCTCCAGCCCACCTTCTTGGAGCCCATAATTGATAGATGGGTTTTTTTATAGGTGGCTGTGATACAATTAGGAAGATGGACTTGTGCAGCTAACAGGGATCCGATGGAGCTGAGAGGAAGAAAACCACTCCAAATCACCCATTAACCTTTCGGATCTGGGGTGTGCGTGTTTGTGGGTCCTGAAGCCAACCTAGAGGAGGATCTGAGCTGGCTTCCTGCATGGAGGTGATACTCCATTGCCCTCTGGCTCATGCTCTCCTTGGGTTCTCACTATTTTTAGACCAGATCGCTGCTTTATGCTGCAATCCTAAAGACACTTTCCTGGGAGTAAGATCACTGAACAAAATGGGGCTTACTTTTGAGTAGACATAGTTGAGCAGACAACTACTTTTTCTGACCGCTTTGCAGGTGGGTTGCCAACTTTTCAACTCTAGCAACACCTTCTCAAAATGTAAGAGTTTTAATTTTAAATGATCTTTTTTTCTGCTCAGTTTTTTTGGGTTAAAGTATGAATAAATTTATATATTTTATAAAACATAATTTTGATAATTTATATATTTTATAAAATATAATTATGATAAGTATATCACTGATCTTCAGATCTCAAAGTACTGGCAATTTCTTGGCTGCTGCTTTCTCCCCCTGGAAGGATTGGGGCTCCTGATGGTTTTTTGGAAGGGAGAAGGGAAGGGGAGCAGCTGAGTTCATCCACTTAACAGGAAAGTCGGAAATGAGGTCTTAAAGGCGTCTGTGGGTCACTGGCCCTCCCAGTCCCACCGCACCAGTAACCAGACAGACCCTCATCCAAATTACAGTTTAATTAATTACAGTTCTTAAATGTAGTTCGACATGACTTAGGCATGACTACCCAGATATAAGTTCAGTGGGCTTACTCCAGGGAAAGTGTTAATAGGAGCTTAGCCCTAGTGGAAATCTTATTTTCTAAGTAAATCTGCCTCATACGTTTAGGCAGATTTGCAGTGCAATCCTAAGCATGTGTACTAGTCAGAAGTAAGTTCTATTGAATTCAGTGGGGCTTACTCCCAGGAAAGTGTGTGCAGCCCAAGAGCACAATCCTAAAAGTCTACTCCAAAGCAAGCCCCGGTGTGTTCGAACTCCCAGGAAAGTGTCTTTAGGATGGCAGTCGTGGTCGTGGTCTTCTTCTTCTCCTCCTCCTCAGTATTATCAATATTATTATATTTAAAATTACATAAATTTTAAATATATATTACATATAATTTATTAAATATAATTTAATTACAAGAAGGCTCCATGCTGTCTGCTCAAAAGGAAAAAGAAGACAATGAAAAAAAATTTCCCAGGACATAAGGCAATAAAATAGGACATGTCCTGGGGAAAAAAGGGACAGATGGACCCTGACCTTGGGCTTTCAGCTGGATCGGCCTCTGTGTGCAAGCCAGGGGACCCCTTCTGCATCCCCCAAGTCGTATGAGTCTTTCTCCTCAAAGACCCTCTTCCACCTCCTCCTTGTCTAGAAATGGTTGAAAACGTCTTTATTATTATTATTATTATTATTATTATTATTATTATTATTATTAAGGTATGAAACAGTCAACTGAACATTAACAAAAACGTATCACAAAAAGCATTAACTGGCACCAATGGTTGATACAGAATGCTGCCATTTTTTATTATTATTATTATTATTATTATTATTAAGATTTTCGCACAGTCTGGTACATGTTATTGACTGGTTTTGTCTTTTAAACAACAACAACAACAATAATAATAGCCTATTTGCACAGACCACCAGCTTTAGAGGCTCTCCCAGTCTTCAGTATTTAAGTGCCTCTTGAAAGATTTAAGTGAGGGGGGGATATTTTTCTTCTGTTGAATTTTAATTCTCATTAACTGGGGGAGGGGGCGGGTTGATCGATGTCCCCTCCTATTTCATCGTCATTCCTTAATGTGGGTTAATTGAGGATGGGGTGGCTGCCATTGTCAGAGTCCTGCCTTGTAAGAGAGGGAGAGGAGGGGGTAGTGGGGGGTAGTGGTGGTGGTGGGGCTCAGGTAGGCTGCGGTTCATTCTTTCAATGAGTAAAGCCCAGTCCATTTAATCCAGGCCACTTACCTGTAGGGAAGGTGACCAGATACAGGCTGCAATCCTAAACACACTTTCTTGGGAGTAAGGCCCATTGATCACAGTGAGGCTTCCTTCTGAGTAGACATGCATAGGTTTGTGCTCACAATGTATAGCTCCTGGGACCTACGTAGGGCAGTCTTCAAAGCAGCAGCTGCCCCTGGATCGGGGCCACCAAGAGGGAATTTGGGCAGGTGCAGCATTTGAAGCTGCACTCGGGGACCTAGAAAGGGTTCTCTTGGGGACATTAGGCAGGGGTCCTCGACTTACAGTGCAATCTTAAGCATGTCTACTCAGAAGTAAGTCCCATTGTGTTCAATAGTACTTACTCCCAGGAAAGTGTGGTCAGGATTGCAGCCATGAATATGGAAGAAAAATATGAAGTGTTCCTGCTTACTCTAAAGTAAGCCACTCTATTGGGGGAGAGTGCCCATCCTAATGACTTTCCTACCTGGCTGCTCTCCTCTCTCTGACATCAGGGGAAACAATCCGGATGGTTTAGGGATCTGGGTCTCCTCCAGCCAGTGGCGTAGCTACCAGGGGGGCAAGGCACAGACCCCTCTAGCTACTCCCCTGTCCTGGAGCCTCAGCCTGGGGAGCTGCCAGGTCAGGATCTGCTCCTGAACTCCCTCCTAACTCTGAAGGGAACACCTGTGTTGATCCAAGTCTTGGAGCAGAGCAGAGCAGAGCAGAGCAGGACAGGGGTGGTGGAGGGAACAAGGTGGGGGGGTCTTTATCTGGCTGGAAAGAGCTCTGTCGCCCTGGGTGACCTCCCCCTGAGAGGTTCCCATGGCTCTCCTAGGATCCTTTCCAAGCAGGGATCTAGAGGCTCAGATAGACTCTCCCTGGACATGGAGGCTCCACTGATTGGACCAAGAACTGCTTCTGGGTGAATTTCTGAGCCCTTTTGGAAAGGCGAAGTGGGCAGGAATTCCTATGATGGAGAAAGCTCCCCATAAATTGGTGGTTCTCCAATTTTTTTTAGGGGGGAACCCTGAGTTGTGATAGATGAAGACCCCTTTTATCAACACGTGAGAGTACAGGCATCCCCCCACTTGTTGGACGAGTAACTAGGGACCAGAGCACCGTCCAAAAGTCAAAACCGTTGAAAAGTGAAACTCAGTCTTTTTTAAGTTGCAAATGCAAAGTGGCCACCCAAAAAGTTATAGAGCACAATCCTAACCATGTCTACTCAAAAGTAAGCCCCATTGTGTTGAGTGGGTCTTATTCCCAGGAAAGTCTCTTTAGGCTTGCAACCTAAGAGCACTTTTCTGGAACTAATCCCCATTGAATTCAATGGAACTTGCTTCTGAGTAAGCACAAACAGAATTGCATTAATAAACATCACTTGCAAAAGCCTAAGAGCACAATCCTAACCATGTCTACTTAAAAGTAACCCTCACTGTGATCAGTGGGTCTTACTCCCAGGAAAGTGTCTTCAGGATTGCAGTCTAAATAACATTTATTAATACAGAGCCAAAATACACAACAAATTACAGTACAATGAAGAAATGCATGAGTATCTTATGTGTTTGAATGATGGTTGTTTTCTCAAGAAAGTCATCAGGAAATGCCAAAAAGTTTGATCACCATGTCACATGCAGTACCAACATCAGGGAAGACAGTTTTAGCCTTTAGAGCAGCAGAAAGAGGTTGAAAGAGTGAAGCATGTGCTGAATGAATGAATCTTGGGTGTAATTGAAAGGTATTGAAAGAGCGGAACAGTCAGAAAATGAACATTGCTTATCAGGGAGGTTGATCAATTCCCCCCTTTCAGGTTGGCCATTCCCAGTGGCAGCAGGCAGGGTCCCCCCATCCCAGTTCTCCTTTAATGGATGAAGAGGGTCAGGCTGCCCTTCACCTGTTTTCCACTAAAACTGATGAGTTTGGGTCCATCCATCAGCCCTCCAGGCTAGGCGGGATCAGAGGCACTTCATTGCTCTGGGGAAATCAGGCAGCCCCCCAAGTAGCCCCCAGGTCCCCTCCTGCACAGATAATGAAGATGGGCCCCTCTCTAGCTACACCACTGTTTCTCAGGCATGCTTCTTTAGAGTCTGTATTAAGGATACAGACTTATTCTGTATTCGATTTATAATTTCTGAATAACTTCTCAATAATCAGAATAATTTCTGTATTAGAAATAAACCCCATTTCGGAAAATACTGTTTGGGATTCTTATGATCCGCCAAATGTTCTGATTTGAGTTGGCAAAAAAATAATAAATTAAATAAAATGGTATTTTGCATACATTCACAGTGAATGGAAATGGCCAGATCTTGGTTGGCTTCACAATATTTTGGGGTAAAGCTTTTTGCTTTATGATTAAAAACTTGTTGCGCTGCCATGTGACAATTTTGTGACACAGAATATCACATGTGACATAATTTTGACATAGAACCTCACATGTGACATATCATTTTTGTGTCTGTGCTGGAATGTGCAACAAAATTAGCCTTCAGTTAATAATGGCTTTCAATTATGGCTACAGGATCGTTCACTTTCTAGCCTGACATCCTTTCCACACTTTCCTGGGAGCAAACCCCATTGATTCTATAGGACAAGGAAAGAGGAAGAGATTTGCGAGCTGAATTAGAAATTAAAATTAAATAATACAGCACAATCCTAACCATGTCTACTCAAGAAGTAAGCCCCATTGTTTTCAATGGGTCTTATTCCCAGGAAAGTTTCTTTAGGATTGCATCCTTAATACGGATTTTGCAACTCAATCTTATGCATGCCTGGAAAGTTGGAAAGGACTGGATCCTGACAGCCCAATCTTATGCACGTCTCTACGCAGAATTAATTTCATTACAGTAGTAATAATAGGATCTTTCAGGGCAGAGAAAATAAAATATTTTCTTTCTAAGGAAAAGAGTTCCTTTATACGGTGATAAGAAAAAGTATTTAGAAAAAGCAAAAGAGTTAAGAAAAAGCAAGTGATTGAGAGCCCAATCCTATGCACACTGCTCAGAAATAAATCGCATTATAGTCAGTGAGGCTTCCTAGCAGGGAAGAATGGATAGGATCGCAGCCCCTATTTTTAGTGGTGTTTTCCCAACTTTACAGTGGAGGAACTGTGAATTTCCATTCACAAATGAAGAAGTTATTGGAAATTTGTCTTTGTTATTGGAAAGGATTATGCTACCCTTTCCCAAGTAGCTAAGGATGGGGAGGTTTGTGCCTGCAATCCTGTGGGAATCCTGTGGGCCTATGCAATCTATGGGATTAAGCTCCATTGACTCTAACGGGGCTTGCTTCTGAGTAGACATGCATAGGATTAGGCTCAATATTCCCAATTTTTTTTTTTTTGCTGAGCTAGGAGAAAGACGCTCTCGTTTGCTTCTGTAGGTATACACCGATTTTGGCTCAACCCTATACACACTTACCTGGGAGTAAACTCCATTGAGTCTGATGGGCCTGCTTATGAGTAGACATGCATAGTATTGGGCCCTATAGCCACAATCCATGTGAAATTAGAAGCAGAGAGAGATTGACTCTAGTTTGGTAAGTTTATACAGATTTAGGCTACAGTTCTATACATACGTACTTGATCCATAGTTCCACAGTCCTCAATGGGACTTACTTCTGAGTAAACATGCACAGGTTTGGGTTCTATATACAGAATTCAGTTTAATTGAGAGGGAGATTGACTTTCTTTTGCTTTGGTAGGTTTACACCGATTTGGGCAGCAGTCCTATACACATTTACCTGGAAGTAAGTTCCATAGTTCTCAATGGGGCTTACTTCTGAGTAGACTTGCCTACGCTTGGCTGTCTGTTCCCCCCTGTTTTCCAGTGTTGACAGCATTTGTTCTCCATGCTATACCTTTAAGATGTCCTTAAGTCCTTGACCCCTCTTGGAACCATACTTGGGAATTGTATCCACCAGGCCATCCTCATCATCATCAACCACCAAAGCCTCCTGTTTCCTTAAATGGGAAGAAATGGTGTCCCTTCCAGGAGGGTCTCTCCAGATTTCCCCCCCTCCAGATTTAATTTCATTAAAACGGAGCCTGAATATTTCTATTAAACCCCAAATGAAATATGAAGCCATTTAGACTCTGCCTGCACCAATCATCCAGATTTATGGCTTTTATTCATCACATCAAGAGCTGGGGAAAAAAATGAATTTTCTTCACCCAGGAAGGAAATAAAACCCCAGCCTCGGTCATTTCCAGAAAGCTGTTAATTTGCCCGCCTGGTAATTACTTTCACAATTAACTAAAATACAAATCAACTTGACAAATTGGGAGAGTTTAGATATTAATTAGCCCGCTGGAATTTATTCATTATGAAAAGACCATTTGAGAGGACCTGGGTGTCTTTTTGATTGCAATAAATTATGGGTGGGGGGAAATGGGGCACCATAAAGAAGCAACAGGGTGATGTGGGACCCCCCAGGAACCAGAGAAGAGGGGCAGAGGGGCAAGTTGGCAACTGGGTCAGTTTTACTGTGCCATTCATTGGCCAGGCCTTTGGTGGGGTCAGATGCGGTGGTATAGCTAAAGGGGGGCGCAGTATTCAGTTTGGGAGGGAGGTGGAAAGCATCCATCAGCAGAATGTGCATCTATGCAAGATCTGAACCAGGTGGATGAAGAAAGAGAGAGAGAGAGAGAAAGAAAGAAAGGAAAAGAAAGAGAATCTCCTCCAAGGAAATCACTGCTTTCAGATATCAAAATAGGAAAAGCGGGAGGGACACCCAAGGGTGGGCAGAAGCACCCATCAGGTGGGGATCCAACCTTCCTAGCCCCTTCCCCATCATCCCCCCATGTGGGGTCTCTGATTTAACACCACGTCGATAAGAATCATTCTATGCCTTTTAGCTTGTGATCTTTATAAATGTCCTCCTATTAAATTAGAAAATGATTCTCTGCTCGTTTAATTGTATTCTTTCGTTTTCTTATTTCCAATTAATTAGTCCTATCGACGTTGCAGTATTTTAAACGACTGGAGTCCGTTTGCAATCTTAAAATATATGGGTCAGCACACGTAATTTGGTACTAGACAGAACTGTATAATGTGGGTTTTAACTACTCTTCTCTCATTTGTCTTCAGCAGCTACTTGAATGGATCTAAGCCTTCATTTCAAGGGGGGAGGCAGATCGTCCCCTCCTCCTTCCAGAGAGTTATTTCTAGATTTAACTTTTTTAATCTATAAATTATTTATAGTGGGGGAGATAGAAGGCAAAAACATTAAAAATAAAAGTTAAAAATAAAAAATCTTTATTTTTTATCAGATAAAGAAATAGTCAAATAAAAAATCAAATCAAAATTGAATAAATCAAAATTAAATCTATCAAAACTTAAAAATCCATCGAAACTAGTAAAGTTCGGAAGGTGAGCATCGCTAAACATTCCAACAACAGCATGAAATTTATTTATTTATTCATTCATTCGTACCCTGCCTTTCTCATGCCAAAGCTGGTGCCCAAGGAGGCTTACAAAGCTAAATAATCAAACTCATAGTAATACAACAAGCAAAACATTTTACTAGCTAAACAAATTAAAATAACAGGTAGAAACATCAAACAAGCCATTAAAATATTAACTTAAAGGTATCATAAAGCATTAATTAATAACATTAGTTTGATTTCTTAGTCCCAAGGAAATGGCTATCTCCAGAAATGAGGGGACATCCCAAACAAAATCTCTATAACTCCTTCAAAAGGGCAGTTGTGGGTGTCCTCCAGCAAAAAGAAAAAGGAATGGGAGGCATTTTCGTTTCGTGGGCAGTGCCTCCCCACCAGTGTCCTTTGAAATGAGTTCTTTTGGTGGGGGGAGGCTGGCCTCACCTGCTTTCCCACCTTCTGCAAGTGACCAGTCATGCATCTTTGGAAAGTTTTGTAATAAATTGATTTAAGGAATGATGAATAATGTCTTCTTGGGTTTTATCTTGACTATCCTGGCTGACTATACTTGGGGGATATTTTAGTGGCAGCCCTTCTCGCAGTATCACATCTCCATTAATTTAAGGATGGTAGGCTGCAGAAGAGATACCTATCCACACTTTCTGGGACATTGAATCCAATGGGATTTACTTCCAAGTAGAAATGCATAAGATTGCTCTGCCTGCCTGCAGCTGAACTTCACAGTGGATTAAAAAACCTTACTAGTGTGGTGCAAGTGGAATAACAAGCAGCTGTGATCATCATCACTCTAAGTAGAGAGAAGATGATGGTCCTTAAGGAGAGCTGCCTGTGCTCCTTTGTCATCCTGGATTGATGGGAAAATTGAGTTTGGAACCCTCTCCAAGGAGAGATAATCTTGAAAACTGCACTTCTCCTGCAATGATCTGGAGGACCAGGTAATGCAGGCTAAGGATGGTTGAAGATGAAAATCTTTCTCTTTTGTGACAATTTTAAGACAGTCATTCATCTAGGTATCTGCTTGTGTCCTTTTGGTTATGGGGAGAGGGAAAGATGATTCCCCTCCCTACAGAGAGAGGTACCTATTTGCATTCAGTCCAAACAAAGCAAAGCTGATTTTAACAGGAATCACACAAAACCGGGTTTTATGGCTGGAACCAGGCCGCTTTCACACCTGGAAACTGGGCAGAGGGCAAAGGGGCAGGTGAAGGAAAGTTCAAATACCTGAGACTGTCTTAGAAGACCTTTGAAAAATGTTTAGGACACCAAGGAAGCCCTTTTAAGTCCTGTGGACGTCAAGGGGGAAGATTTACAACACAATCCTAGAAACCAGAAAGAGAAGTTGGACCCAGTTTAGGCACCTGTGTGTCAATGGCAGCAGCCTTCAGCCTTCAGCAGGTGGTTAAATCAACCTTAAGCAGCCTTAAATAAGTGGTTAAATGGAAATTCAGGCTTAAACTGAAGTAGTGATCAGTTCCCTTGATTTGGCCCGCACCTTTAATCTCCCACTTGAAAACCACTGAAACATAGAATGGCTCCAAAGAGGGAGGGGATCCTCAAGCCCCATTGTGAGGCTATGTGCAAAACCTAGTGTTTTTCACCACCTCCAGCTACGCCACTGGCTTCCCGTAAGACCCTTTACTTTGCTTTCCCTAGAAATGGACTTCAAGGACTGTTCTCCCAATCATTCCAGGCTGAACTGGAGAGCAAGATGTGCTGTGAGCGATTTCCATGCCATATAAAAGGCTGAAACATTGCATCAATTACTGGAGAAAATAGGAAAATAGTTCATACTGGCAAAAATAGGAAAATTTCATAAACCTTTTGTGACCCACCAAATATGGGCTTACAGCCCATTGGTGGGTCCTGACCCTCAGTTTGGGAAACACTGTGCACAGTCTTTTTGGCACTTTATTGAATTTCTTTAGGTTGCTGACTTTTAAATTCTTTTTAAGATATTGAAATTGTTTTTGGTTTCTGATTTCTGGCTTTAGATTTCAGATTTGCCCAGATGACCCCTTGGGACTGTAAGGAGGCATAATTATTTTTTTCTTAGGAAATAAAGCAAATAGTTGCACAAGTCTGATTTCATTTTATTTGAATTTAATTGAAGAATGGCTTTACCTGTAAGGCAACTAATAGTCCTCTGAACCATCACCTGTGGATGCAAGCTGGACCCAGATCTGTTGACACAGAAATGAATGTGCCACTCTGACACAATCTTATTGGGTTAGGCTACCATTTTAGCACCAATATGATCATCCTTCACTCCAGAAGTGATCAATAACAGTGGAAGGGGCAGTTTAAGTGTCCTAATTTTGCGACTCAAGACATCATTCTGCTGAGGGCTTGAGGTTGACACCACTGGATGGGAAACAATATTTAATAGCCAGTGTAGCAGCTGGCCTCTTCGTATAGCTATAGATAATAGGTGGGGAGTTCACAGGAGCACATGATGGGAAATATATTGATAATGCCATTTTTCTTAAACTTTTGAAAACGTATGTAATGAATGTAATTTTGGGTTGAAAATTAATTTAATGCGTAAGAATCATTTGACTCAAACTCATGCTTTTTCCGCCCTAATGGCACTCAGTGCTAATAATATCTGTCTAGCCAGCTAAAGAGGTTTTAAAAGAGTACACCATTAGAGTAGCCATCTGACCTTGATTAAAACTGCATTAACCTTTACATTAAAATGCATTTAAAATGCAGACACACTGAAAATATCAAACACAAATAAAATAAATCTCAGTGATTTTGCTGCTTTACTAGCTTATTTGTGTGGACGGCAGCAATTTGTTGTCGTGACATCGATAATATTCCAGGGGAAAGGTAACATTTTGTCACATTAATTTCCGCGCTTTGAGTTGGCTGGGTTTGGAAAGTAATTGGAAGGAAGCGACCAAATTAATGGCTGCTCTGACGAAGTTTCACAGGACATGATCTTCTTTGAAGAAGGTCCGGAAGATCATTTAAAGTTCATATTATTACTTGCCACATCCATTGCCGCATTTTCAAGGGCAAATTCCAGTTGGGATATTCACACCAGTTTCCTTGAGTATGTGCGTTCCACTGTTCATGTGACTTCAGATAAATTATAGGTATTTGGGTCAGTACAGCTTCCAAGTGAATTTACTTGCATGTAACCCTGCATGCAAGATGGTGAGAATAATGGATGAACATTTGAGAATGGATGGTGGTGATAGCCTTCATGTTTGGCTTGTGAGCTCCAAGAGAAGCACAGTTAGAAATAGAATTGCACTACTAGATGAACTTTGTTTCCTCAATGATGACCTAGAGCAGGGGTGTCCAAGCTTTTTGGCAGGAGGGCCACATAATCTCTCTGACTGTATTAGGGGCCAGAAAAAAATGACTTGCATTTCAAATGTGAATATATTTACATATAAGAGCAGTGGTGTAGCTCAGGGGGTGCAGGAGGGTGCAAGGGGTGGAGTGGCTCCGAGCTACAAGCTGTAGGGGGGCTACAAGCTGAGTTTGACACTAGAGGCTAAAACTGTGAAAAAGGGGTATGTATGAAAGATAATACCATCATGTTATATATCAGTGGAAAGGTAATTTAATGCAGAATACAATTATACAAACTACATTGGAATATCTATACTCTATCAAATGTTATGGCCAATTAACCAGAAAATGACAACATAAAAGCCTATGGAACATATTGTGGATTTTCTTCACTCAAACAGTTCCCATGATACTGATTGTTCTGAGATCCAATGAGTTTTTAGGTATATATTGAATGCATTGGTTTGGTTCACATAAGTATCAACTGGGTACGTTGTGAATCTGAGAGAGAATCTGGCTTTGTCTGACTCTGGTCTCCAGGATTGAATGTGCATTGAAGTAAGGTAGCTCCTTATGAGATGTGTGTGGAAAGGACCATCTTTCTAAGCTGCAAAAGTCAACTATTGTCTCCCATTAACATTTTTCATGCACATTCTTCTTGTACAGGTTTTTACCATTAAAGCAGGTGACTTGATTGTGACTTTTAGGGCACAATTCTCAACCATTTTCCAGCAATGGAGTAAGGATAATGTAGCTCTGAAATAAGGGAACAACCACTGCCTTACTTTGATGAGGCCTTTATGAGGCTCCCCAATTGCAGGATGGAAGTCATGCCACACTGGCACAGCTATGCCAATGCCGGAAAGTTGGTTAAGATTAGATTCTATACACCAGTGATTTTCAACCAGTGTGCCATGGCACACTGGTGTGCTGCAGATAGTACGTAGGTGTGCCGCTGGAAGTTGGGGATTGACATTCATTAATAGGAAAATTGGGGGATTTGAACAGTCTGGTGTGCCTTGTCAATGGTAAAAATAACTGATGGTATGCCTTGACAGTTTCAGTGCCTTGTTAACTGTGCCTTGAGATGAAAAAGATTGAAAATCACTGCTGGACACAGTGACTCAATTCTGTGGAACTGGAAATATCTGGTTTCATGTGGCTGCAGAGATATGCTTTAAGGACATGAGCAAAGCTAGAGAGATGGGTGATGGGAATGTGGAGCTCCAGTCAAAGTTGAACAGACCTGGAAGATTCAAGTTCAAGTCCCCTTTCAGCAACCAAGCTTCCTGGGTGGCCTTGGCCATGAAGGGGTGATGCTCCCCCTAAGACTGACTGCTCTGCCCCCCCTTTTAGCTTTAGACTACAACCTAGAAATCCTGAACACTGAGTTAGGGTTATATATTTTAAAATAAAATATCTACAGATTGCTGGACTGGGTAGGGCTCACACCATTCTCCCACATCTCACACCATTCACCCAGCTTGCATATTTTCATGGTTTTCAATGGAGTTCATTCAGGCCAACTTCTTAGAAATGTTATCTCAACGTTAATATCTCCATCTCCTTCTTAAGAACCACAAGCTGGTAAATTACCCCATGAGATTAACATAATGAAGGGAAAGAAAATATTGACATTCCCTATGTCTGCACTCAGATAATGCTATATGAAAAGAGATATCTAAAATGCTAATGGAAATGTAATAGATGTAGCCCCAGCACTTAGACTACAACCCACTAGAAAGGTTGGGAGCAAGCTTGTAAGGTAGATAAGATTAAAAGTTAATTATTGCATTAGCTCAACACATATTTACACTGGCAAGCCAGAATAAACTGGTGATCAATTGAAATTCCCTGAGATGGGGTGCTACAAATATTTTTATTGCTTTCTAATTCATTGATCTTTAACAGGTGTCTACTGAGCCATGACCAGTGGCACCATCACATACAGTGAGTCACACTGATTTTTTAATACTACTTTTTAAAGGGGAGAAGGCAGAAATGTATTTAGAAAAAGAGTAGGAAATGGAGAGACTGAGGGTGCAATCTTAACCAATTTAGGCCAACACAACCCACTCATCTCTCCATTCCTGTGGTAGCATGGCAGGGCCAGCATATGTCTATGCACTGGCCCGCCTAACCTCTCCCCCAGGAGTGGAACAAAAGTGCTTTACTGCACTTTTGCAATCCCCTGTCAAGCATGAGACTTGTGCCAGGACTTGTGCCAGCCTAACTAGGGGTTAGGATTGCAATGTGAGGCCACAAACCTATCCACTTATATGGAAGAAGAAGCCTCATTGACCATAACAGGATTTACTTCTGAGTAGACATGCTTAGAATTTGCCTCTGATACAATTTTTTTTTTAAATTAGATGGAATCCATGTGGTACATAGAGGTTAATCATTCATCATTGGCATTCTTCAGTCTCAAAAGACTATGGTATTGTGCTCTGAGTGTCCTCTCCAGAGCACGATGGCCTTGGTAGATTAATATGGAGGATAGGCCGTTACCCAAGCAGCAAATCCCCCCTCTCCACGTCACTGAACTAGTCCAATGGAATGGCAGAGCTGATACAATTGGTTCCAGCTGTGTTGCAGGAATTACCAGAACATGATTGTACATAGTCTTGAACTGCTTCCGGACTCCAGCTCTGGATTTTGCCTCGAGGTTGATTCCTGAAGCCTTTCCCATAGATGGGAAAGCCACAAGGCAGTGGAGGTTTGAGGTGGGAGTTTTCCTTCTCCAGACAACGCACGTTGAGTGGGATTTTGGACAGGTTTAGTCTGGCTCCTCATCAAAGGCCTGTCTGACATGGGAGTCCGTGCCAGTTACAGCATAGCCCTTTGTATCACTGGAGCACACATTCCCACCACCATGAAAAGGTACTGTCCATTGGTGGGTAGAGGTTAAAAAAGTGGGCACAATGTGGGTTATTCAAGCAGACCACATTCAGTATGTTTTTTTCCCCCCAAAACAGGCAATCTATTGCTTGCAGGCAACAAGGCATGAAGGCAACAGTTGCATGTTGTTGCCAATCCCCGTCCTTTCCTGTTTCCAACTTTGTTGCTTTGGAAGACAGATTATCCATTTAGCAGTCATGGCTAACAGCCATTTTTAGGTGGGTCAGCTCTGGTAGGCCACTGTGAGACAGAGAAAGTTGGACTAGATGGGCCTTTGTCCTGATCCAGTGGGGTTCATCTTATGTTCTAACTTCAGTGGAGATGGGAAAGTACAGTACTGTTCTAAATTTGCAACCCTGTCTCAGCCATGGACTTCACTGAGTGCACAATCCAGAGTAACTACTGGAATGCTTAAGAGACATTTACATTGATGTAGTTACGGCACCACCTAGTGGAAACCTATGGGAAATTCATAGAGCAATCCAGAGTAAATTTTTCTTACGTTGACGTAAGGGCTCCCATAGTTACTGTGGCTTGTGCAGTGAGTGTCATTAGACCAGTATTGCCCTCTTGCCCCAAAATCTGATCAGAACAACAATGCAGGGAAAAGATTTTTAAAAACTTTTTCTTCTTCTTCATGACTTCCCCCAATGGCCTTTCTCTATTAGGATGCAATCCAGAGTAACTACGGGCAGTCCTTCCTCCGGTGTAAGAACAATTTACTCTGGATTGCAATATGAATTTCCCATAGGTTTTCACTAGGTGATGTAGTAACTATGGGTGCATGTAATGTCTCTTACGTGCTCCCATAATTACTCTGGATTGTAGGGTTAGACTTTCAGGGTAAAACATAGGTATCCAAGGCATATGGAGAGCCATGTAGCTGTTACTAATTTTTTTTAAAAAGCTTGAGATCTGATCACATATTGCCTTAACATCAAGCCTAGTTACACTCTTCCATAGAAGAAAATCAGCTCCATGGAATTTCACTGTGTTCAGATTCAACAGAATTGACTTTCTATGCAATGAACCTTCCAAATAAACCTTCAGCCATATCCCCAGTTTCAGAACATTAGTGCTTTCATTTAAAGAAATAGAACTGGCACTGATTTCTTGAAACACCTAAACCCTTTTACCAAGGTTATTAGTTCCCACCCACCACCATGCATCCAGCCTATTGTTTAAAAGGGTGGCAGAGATCCAGTGTTATCTGGGATCACAGTGCAGCTCCAGACCAATCAACCTTAAGTTGTTTAAAGCAGCTGTGTACTTTAAGTGTCCATAAATCAACCTAATGAATAAAACAGCACATGCAGAAATTCATTACATATCGGATACACTGGGGTGTGATTTTATTATTTGATGCAGGCTTGTTTTGCCGCATAAAATTCTGCATATGGGGATGAAATTACAAAAGGCTGACACTTCTTTCCCTGTAAGTGGCAGGCATTTCCAAAATAAATGAAAGGAGAAAACCCACCTAAATGTTTTATTATAATAAACTTACTAGAGGCCAGAAGTTCAATAAGGAGGATTTATAAACGTATCATTTCAGTTCTTGGAAGGATTTCAACATAATTTGCTTGTAGCATTGCAAAGTAAGGTGGAATCCATCTATGATCCCTGAGGAGCAATAAATAGAGGAAAATGTCTATTTAGATTTGACATCAAGTTTACTATGTCACCAAAAAAATGCCCTCCAAAATGCTCTCGATCATCCCAGTTAAATATATATTATTCTTGGCTCAGTATTATTTATGCTGTGCATCCTTAATGCAATTTGACATTTTAATTCTAACCACTGCTGGTGATGTCTTCAAACAAAAGCCCAGCCCTTGTAAACCGTGCCATCAGATGAAGCTACTCTGATGAGTAAAGGCAACTAATGTGATGAATGGTTTGTAGAGGTGGGCTGTAAGGTTTCCACCTTCTGCAATAATTTTGAATACCCTTTTAGGCTAAGTTGACAGTGTAAATACATTACAATAATGGAGGCTTCATCTGATTTCCATTTGTAAATGAACATAGATTTTTCACTTTATCTCCGTAATTAAGTTTTCCTAAATTATTTTGCTGTGAAGCGATGATAATTTTATACACAAATCTGTGGCAGTGATTGCATTGAGGTGTTCCATTAGCAGAGCGGTTGTCAATTTCGAAAAATGGCAAGGAAACCAAGCCATCAAGTTGACTCTGGAATAGCCCATGTAAGCTATCCTGCTCTTTACAAAAGGGATATACTAGACAATCAGCTAAATTTTTGGTGAGTTTTGAACTTCTTTCCCCTGGTCTTGTCAAAAGTATTGTACAAGCACCCTGAACACATGCTGAGACCTGCATCAATATTTCCTTCTTGCAAAGGATCATAAAGGAGTTGGCTCAGGGTTCACCATTCTGCTATGCCCTGCTATACTGTTGCAGACTCTCATGTCTTGAATAGCGGTGTGGGAAAGTGTGGGTGAATCAGGCCCTGGAGGAGACAGGATTACTGGCAGTGATGCTGCATCTTATCATGTCTTTGGTCCCAGTCTGGCAAATCTGCATGCAGACTTGCACCAGCTATGTAGTTTTTTGCAGGTCTTATATATCTGTTGGACGGGTTGGAGCTTTCTATTGGAAATGTCCCCTTACCATGTGGAGACCTGTAGCATACAAAATCCTTTCCCCCCAGGTCCCACTTCACTGCTGTGCAGGAGTTTGTGCAGGATTGGGCTACACACCTGTGTGTCCTATACTAGAAAGGAGTGCTGCTTAGTGAACATTGGCAATGATTTTAGTACAAGATGTACTATTTTAGTACATACACCCTATTTTGGGAAGAATTGCAAGAGCTTAAGGCTGCAATCCTAGAGACACTTTCCAGAGAGTATGGTTGCAATCCTAAACACATTTTCCTGGGAGTAAGTACTATTGAATACAGTGGGACTTACTTCTGAGTAGGCATGCTTAGGATTGCACTTTAAGACCCACTGGACACAATGATGCTTACTTTTGAGTAGACATGGGGCGCAATCCAGAGTAACTATGGGGAGTCCCTGCTCCGGTGTAAGAACAGTTTGCTCTGGATTGCAGTATGAATTTCCCATAGGTTTTCACTAGGTGGTGTAGTAACTACGGGTAAATGTAATGTCTCCTATGTGCTCCTGTAGTTACTCTGGATTGTAGGGAAGGTTAGGATTCTGCTCTAAGTGGGGTTTTTTTTTTTTTTTGCATTGATACAACATGAAAGAAACCATGAAAATTCAGCAGCTAAATTTTTCATAAAGGAAGAAACAAATATAAAGTTCAGAAGGAGAAAAGTCTTTTTTTAAAAAAGTTGTGGCTATAAAAGTGTTCCAAGCGAATGAGAAACCTCAGAATAAGATTTTCAAGTCAGTATTGGAATGCAGTGTAAATCAATAAATGATTATTGATTAAATAGCATCCAAGAAAGGGAAGGCACCTAACTGGATTGCTGATTTGAACATATATGGAATATAATTTATTTGGTGAAACTCAAATAGCTATGAAGGTTTAGACAGGTAGGAAAAGAAAATAAAGAATTCAGAATTTTTATTGAAAATTGAAATTGTTTTTGAGCACTGAAAATATTGTTTTGATCAAACAAACCATAGAGATTCAGAAATTACAATATCGCCAGCTCCCTGAGTGGGGAAAATTAATACAGCAACTAATACTAGGTACTTTTAATGCATAGACCACTTAACTTAGATAACAATGACAGCATCATAGATTTATACCCATGCTTGATGTTGGTTCAATATATCTCTTAATAATGCTGATTTGATTTATAGCAATGTTTAATATTTGTGTACTATATGCCAAATATAAATTTAAAATAAAAGGATACGGTTTGGTGGTTTATTCTAGATGGGCTACAATTATTAAAAATGTAGTGCTCTGCTATTTTACAAGGCAAACAGAGCAGCTTACAAAATAAAGATGTAACCAGTGGTGGGCTCCAGCAGGTTCGCACCTACTCTGTAGGACCGGTTGTTAACAAGAGATAGGACATATAAAGTTTAAAAATAGCCATTTAAAAGTGGCTGCCAGATGGGCAGAGAACCGGTTGTTAATTTCTTTGAAGCCCATCACTGGATGTAACCATGAGGTCAATGAAGTAAATAAATACTACAATGCCAACTACAGAGGGCAGGTCTATCTAGAAACACGTCAGGACTCCATAGTTCTTATAGGATCTCAGAATTGAATATATTATTTAGAAAGACTTTAGAAAGATCATGATATTATTTAGAAAGATCATGATAACCCTGGATTTTCTAATCTCTGTGTGCAGGTCTCAATGGTTCTATGAATACCTAGTGAGGATCCCAGTAGGAGTTGACTGGGTTTAAGATTTGGAATTAGAGTTGGATCCAAAATACCGGAGGCTCTCAAATGTGTGGGAACCATTTGAACAGGGGCATCACTAGGATTTGTGTCACTCAGTGCCAAATTTTATTGCATCGCTCCCATGATGGACCTCCAGATTAAACACAATATATTACAATATAATGCAACCAGCCTAATGCAGTGGATTTATGCTCTGCAGTGAATCCTATTACATCACTAGAATAGGGTCACATCCTATTAACTTTGTTTCAGTATGTAAAAACACAAACAACAAAAAGCAGTAGTGCAAATAATTGAATAAGTCCTATTAGCTCTGATATGCAGGGTGACCATATGACCGGAAAAACCTGGATTTGCACAGATTTTTAGCCTCCTGTCTGGGTGTCCTACATTTTGGCTTCATTTTTAAACTTCATGATGGTGCACAGTACCCCATCATGTCATATGCCTTTGGATTTGTATTGAAGAGCAGAATCCAATGCAAAAATCAGTTTTGAGATATCTCCTTCCTATCAAAAGTTATGGCCAAAAAACCAAAAAGCAAAAATATAAAAACCAAAAAATTACTTTTTGGCAATTTAGGAATTTTGGCCTTGGGGTTCAGGAATTTTGGGTTTGGCCTCTGGTCACCCTGTCTGATGCGTGGCATGGAAATACATGCCATGATTGCTGCAATGATTCTGTGGTCAGAACACTGCTTGATAGGAATTCCTATTAGCAGATTTGTAGTTCAAGACCCAAATATGGGGTGAGATCTCATCCTTAGCTCAGCTCCTGCCATCCTAGCTGTTTGAAAGCATGTAAATGCAAGTAGATAAATAGGTATCACTTCGGTGGGAAGGTAAGTAGCATTCCATGTGCCATGATGACCACATGATCACAGAGACGTCTACAGACAATGTTGGCTCTTCAGCCACAGAAACAGAGATGAGCGCCACACCCTATTGTCAGTCACAGCTAGCAGGGCTACCTGCAAGGGGTTACCTTATTTTTACATGGAATTAAGAGCTGACTGAGGCTGCAATCCTAAATACACTTTCCTGGGAGTAAGACCCATTGAACACAGTTGAACTTATTTCTGAGTAGACATGGTTAGGATTGCAGCATTATACTAACACCTTAATGGTTCCTTGTGTCATAAAATCACCTCATTGGCAGTCAGAACAATCAGTCTCATTGGTCAATTTTAATTTAAAGAAATCCATTTTTTGTTACAAAAGGTACCAATAGTTGTGTTTTTCTTTTCTGGGTATTTGCCATAATGTTAGAATACAGACCTTTTGTTATTTAGCCATAACATTAGAATACAGATATTTCGTCATGCTTTGTTTCACTGCATTCCACATGAAACTATGCATCAAATGATATACTGTATTACATTATAGTGCTAGTAAGATTTCACAGTTGTGGCCGGTAGTAGGATCCCATCCTGGGTGTGTCACCTGGTGAAGTCTGTACCCCCTACAAGCCCCTAGTGATGCCACTGTATCTGAACACATTGTTACTAAGAATGTTAAGCAAGAGAATCTCACGAGACAGTCACAATCAGAATCTGGAAAATTTGTTGAAACTATTTTGGTTTGGCAACATATGGAGTTGAAAAGCAAGCCAAAAAACTATAAGAGGAATAGATCCACATGGATGTAATCGGTAATTGGATGAAATAGGTTTTTTCCCCACAAAAAGAAGGGGATGTGAAAGATCTGTTCTGAACGTATGTTTCAAGAGAAATTTTGATTATCGTCAACATCTTTGAACCAGATTCCCTGTAAAATTAGGTAGCAATAAATCTGAGCAAGTATAAAGGCTTTCAACTGTTAGTAGGTAAGTGTTCAATTACACTGTGCCAAATCAATGCTAACTTTTGTTCTCTAAACTGTCAGATCTTCAAATTTATGAGCATTTTAATTTCAACAAGTGTTGGGGTAAAACAGAAAATAAATTGATAGTTTTCGGAAATGTAGTTAAAACTTTCAGCTTGTATGGATGCAGAATTTAAAAGCACAGTGGCAGATACTCCTAATTGGACCCTGCTCCTATGTGGGGTAATTGCTAGGACAAATAAGAAGAAGAAGAAGAAAATATGTTTGCACCGAGAAAGGAGGGGAGGCTTATGCAAGGAGTTAATGCTCCCCACTCCAGATCCAGGCCCAGCAAAGCAAGTCTGTGTCAGTTGAGTTCAACCAAAGCTGAAGGTCTAGGTGGCACAGAGAGGACAGGAAGGAAGCAGGAGGCACTGGGGGTGGGGGAGAGCAGGTACCCTGCTAACTGAGCAAGAGACACTCTTTCAAGTGGGTGTTCCTCTTTTATTTAGCAGGGGGAGAGTAAACTGGCCCTACAGACCCCAGCAGTGTCTGTTCAAGTGGGTTCTGCTGGTGTTCTTTTTTGCATTTTAGATTGTGAGCCCTTTTGGGACAGGGACCCATTAGCTTTTAATTAGCTATTGTTATTTTTCCATTTCTTTTAAACCGCTTTGTGAACTTGTTAGTTGAAAAGCGGTATATAAATACTGTAGATAGATAGATAGATAGATAGATAGATAGATAGATAGATAGATAGATAGATAGATAGATAGATAGATGGATGGATGGATGGATGGATGGATGGATGGATGGATGGATGGATGGATGTTTGGGAATGGGGCGAGTAAGCAGGAAATGGGAAGTAGGGCCAGGATCCTAATCCCATTCCCAAGTAGACTGGGATAGTCCTGGCCTGCTTGGATTTATGTTGCTGATTCAGGTGGCACAGATCTGAATAACCCCACTGGGACTGCAGTGGTTCTCCTGGGGTAAAGGGGAAAGTTTCTCCTTGTTTCAGAGTGAGCCACACCTGCCTGAAATATAGAGGTGGTTGAGGCAGAAAAATGGAGTCCCCTCTGAATTTGGCTGTCTTCCTTTATAAGAACAATCCACTTAAATGTCTTCCTTCCTTCCATATTTGAGCAGGAGGAAAACTGGCCTAGGCTTAACTCAAGGTACGAGATTGAGGGTTGAGCTTTTCTTAGGACCATGGACAGCTCTCAGCTGGCAATCATTAAGCCTGTGCCTTCTTCCCTGGTGGAGCTTCCCATTTCACTAAGACAGCACCTGAAGGTTAGGGTCATCCCAGATGTGTGGATGACTGGTTGTGGCGATGGGGGAGAGAAAGACTGACAATTCACAGTGAATAATAAACTCATGTATGTCAATACCCTTTGACAATGTTCTTTAAAACCCAGCAAAGTGCATAAAGATTTAATAAAAAGTCCTAGAGAGCAATGTTTAAATAGGGTTCAAAGCTGGAAAGCTGGTAGCAGGAGAATCAATTTGCATAATATTTATTTAATGGATTTTTACCTGGCCTTTCTAACGCCAAAGCAAATGCCCAACACAGCTTACAAAGCACTTATTCTTTTGTCTTTACAACTACCCTGCAAAGTAGAACAGGCTGAGAGTTTCTGGCCCCCAAGGACATCCACGAAGCTTCATGGCTGGGGATTGAGATCTGAACATGGATCTTCCGGGTCTTGGACTCTATAACTACTACACCATCCAGAGGTTTCAACTTGATGTTTTCATGCTTTCAACTCCTGGTTCAAAGACTGCAATCCTAACCACACTTTCCTGTGAGTAAGCCCCACAATAGGTTTTTTTAACACATTGTAAGAGTAAGCCCCACAACAGAACACAATAGGACTTACTTCAGAGTAGACATGCTTAGATTACACCCTCAAATTGACACTTCAGTTATGTAAACACAAATCTAATCCATTCCATGCTTCCCCATCACAAGAGGATAGATGATGTAAAGATGACAAGTGAACCTTACTTCAGTTGTATTCTTTGGTTCTAAGTGCTGTTTCATGGGGGACATTTAGCTAAAAGCCCCATTCATGGGACCAAATCCTGTAGGAACAAAGCCAGGAATTAATGAAAGAGAATTAAAAAGTTGCAGTACATTAAGTATTAGCCCTGCACATTTGGACAGTTATTTTCATTATATCCTCTTTATGGACATCCTCTAGTTACATTTGAAAATCTGCTTTTATTGCTGTTCTGTGACTGTTTTGGTTTCTAGACATTTAACAATCCACTTAAATGCTAATGTTCTCACTTGTGCTTCCAGTTTCCATGGATAGGTGTTCGTCAAATGCTGGAGATTTTTCTTTTGGATGTACTCCTGCAGGCTCCCCCTTTTCTTCAAGCAGGCCATGGATGAAAACAACTTGTTGAACTGACGTACAAACATGCAGGTTGGGTTCCTGGACACTGTGGATAATCATTCACCTGTGACCATTCTAGAACACAGAGCTTTTTTTGGAGAAAGGTGCCAATACTCACCACAGGTCACCCCCATATGATTAGTTATTAATTAGCTGCTAGGAGGAACAGGTGGAAAAAGGTGCCGGTACTATAGGTGAATATCCCTAGATAAAAGCCCTGTTGGATGCCAAGCCACAACTTGGCAAAACCTGATCCATCTGAAGAGTAAATAGTCAAGTGAGAGGTGGTGGGTTATCAGCTTTACTAACTGCCCAAACCTAAATTTTACCATGTTGTAGCATGCAGGTATGCTATGGAGGTATATGTTTCATGCCCCAGCAGAAGAGGGGGAGTGATTAGGAAACCTTCAAGAGGTAAGAGAGGATATATTTTCTTTTACCTCTCTGAAGTCCCCTGATGCCCCTATGGCCTCGATCCACTCCCACTGCCAACACATGTCTTCCAGCAGTGCCTGGATGCTCTGGTGACACACTCACACACACAATACCACCAGTGGTGACAATGGTGGGCCCAGGCCAGTTCTCACCGGTTCTATAGAACAGGTTATTAAATTGGGCCCAATGCTAGCGAACCGGTAGCTAGCTTTGGGCCCAATTTCTGGCCCCCACCCATTTCGGCTAGCTCTGAGGTGGAGCAGCAGCCATAAGCTGCTGCTCCGTCTTGGAGCTAGCCAGAATGGCGATGTGCGCAAAGACACACTGCACATGTCCAAAACTTTGGACATGCTCAATGTGTCTCTGCACACCCATTGGGCCTTGCTCTGGAGGCGGGGCCAGCTGCTCCACCTCCGGAGCAAGGCCCAATGGCTGCTCGGACATGCGCAGTGCATCCCTCTGTGGGGCCATTTGGCCTCGCTAGGGAGGTGAAGTGGCAAGTGCCACTCCACCTCTCTAGCGAGGCCAAATGACACCGCAGAGACGCAGACCTCCTCCTCTACAAGGAGGAGCCGGTAGCTCCTCCTTGGAGAGGAGACTGCGCAGGCACCAACCTTGGCACCTGTGCAGTGCGTCTTCTGGTGCCAGTTGGTGTCAGAAGATGCACTGCGCATCTGCCAATGTTGGCGCATGTGCAGTGGCTGCGAACCAGTTGTTAGCCGGTTTGCAGCCCACCACAGAGTGATGGGCTCCAGCAGGTTCGCACCTACTGTTTAGAACTGGTTGTTAACGAGAGATAGGACATATAAAGTTTAAAAATAGCCATTTAAAAGTGGCTGCCAGATGGGCATAGAACCAGTTGTTAATTTCTTTGAATCCCATCACTGAATACCACCAAACATTCATACTGGTATCCTCATTCATCCCGCACTGGCAATGAAGAGGGTCTTCCACTGATAGAATACTACTTCTGTTAATGGAAGGAACACAGAGGATTGGGCCCTTTTCCATTTATCTCAGTCTGCCATTCAACTTATAGTGGAACCTAACTAAATTCTATTGAACTAAGTGGGGCTTATTTCTAAGTAGACATAAACAAGCTTGTGCTATAAGTGATTTTGGGAAAGTTACTACCTCTCAGAACCTAACTCACAGGATTGCTGTGAGAATAAAAATTTGGGAAAGAACCCGTATGCCTTCTTAAAGAAGGAAAAATAAAAAAAATGAGATCCTTCCCCTATTAGAAACCTCTAAGGAAATTATTATTAGAGTGAGCTAATTGACAGAACTCCAACTGGCCTTTGGTGCAAATAATAATGGCATACTTTATTTTACTTTTGCATTTATGCCAGAATACTACTGTGTAATATTATTAATATGTCCTTCATTTATGTCTACTTTTTTCCCCAACCTGAAATAGCATTCTCTCACTCCAGGAAGAGAATATTTTTTAATTGTCGGCCATGATCTGCAAAAGCTTTGCCAGACTGTGAAGGAAATGTCAATTAATTGTCAATTCTTAATACTGAGGAAATTGATTAATTGGCAACATACAAATCCCTAAATCAGCAGCTATAAATAATTTTTTTAACAGTCTTGACCTGAAGAGTGCTAAAACACCTCAAATTGCTGCTGCTGCTGTTATAAAATGACAGATGAAGCTGTATCCCCCCTGTAATCTTTGTAGTTCCTAAAAATGTCTGACTAATTGATAATCGCAATAGTGACACAAAGCCAAGAATGAAACAAAGTGCTGTCACTGCTGAATGGAAGTCTTAACCCGTTTCTCTAATTTCATTTCTATTTTTTGCCCATAGATCTGTTTTGGCCCAATCCTAAACCTTACTAGTGTGGGCAGAATGCAATTTCCACCAGTGTGCCCTGTCGTGATCCATAAAAGAGCCAGTCATGCTGGCAGAAAGGGTAGAACTTTCCCATGTGTGCTGGATGTCCACCAGAGTAGGTAGATCTGGCATAGGAATAAGGGTGAGCAAAAGCTGTGATAGGGAGGAGTAGGGAGGGCAGTGACAAGGCAAGTGTGAATGGATCTGGGCCAGGAAGAGGTGTGATTAGATGATCTGGTGTGCACAGGATGATGTTCCCATTCCCAGGCCTGACCTAATGACATGATTCAACATGGATTTGCCCCAGTTATAGAGGACTTTTGCTCAGGACATTGGTCAGGATGTTTGGGGTTTTCCCAGGACATGAGGACAAACATCCCTTTATGTTGAAGAGACCTCCAGCAGCCAAAATTCCCTTATGGAATGTAGCATAGCTCTGGAAGTTGGGGAATTTAGTCAGTATTGAGCTGTCATTCCCATCCTTGATCAGCCTGTGGCAATGAGACAAAATCTTTGCTGTTTTTTGAATTAAATGTCATCGTAGATTTAAGGGTTCTTTTAGGTTTGCATTGGACATGGGCACCCAAGATGGATGTGCTTGCTTCCACATGCTGCTGCATTTCTCCTGCCATCCTTCTGAGGATGTCTGTGCTCTGATCCAGTGCTGCTGACCACTGAGGTTTGATGATTTGGCTAATTTATCTGTTTTTATAAAATGGTCACATATTCTGAACATAAGGGATAAGGCAGGGGTGAGGTGTGCAGTGGGTGATGAGGCAGGTAAGGCAGAGCCTCCCCACTGGAGTCCTTCAAAAAGCACTGCCACCAAGTGAGGTGTACAAGCACTGACATCCTATGTGCCCTGCACATGGGTTGTGCATGTCTGCACACTTTACAAGTACACACACTTTACATTTTCAGGAGGAGCTGGTGGAGAGGCTCACCTGCCTCCCCACCCACTGCATGTTTCTGGTTAAAAAGATGAACAAATATACATTATTTGGCCATTTCACAATGCAAAATAATAATATCAAATGTTGGGAATCAGTTTTATCTGTATCAGTAGCACTGTGCTGATCTCGTCATCATATTTCATTATCAAATGCAAGGTTAAATACATTATATAGACATTTGAGTTGTGAGCCTTGCAAGGTTAATGCAAGTACAGCAATAACTGCTCTTTGAATATAATTATACTTTCTGCACATCCACTATGCTGCCGACCAGGGATGATATAACAAAACTATGTAACTCTTTAGCCAGCTGCATTATTAGTATTTGGCACTGGAATCCATTATATAAATTTATTGAAGTGAAAGTGGAATCTTGCAAATGCAACGTAAAGGGCAGTTGTTGCCCAGGATATGTTTTCTACATTACGCTTGTAGGTAATGACTTGCAACAATCCATTACTAGTATATATTATGCTTTGGGATGCTGCCCAACTGCTATTTCCACTCACAACCATTGGAAATTAAGAAGCAATTCAGATGGCCAAATCAACCCGTGTTTGTCCTTGTTTCTTCTGAGAAGAAAGCTCACTCTTCAGAACAGAGGAGGCGCATGTATAACATATGCTCTCCAACACCCAAAAAACTCATATAGTAGGCCATGCCACTTTCTATTTCCTGAAATGCTAGTCATCTCAGTCTGCTGGAGCATTTCAATCCCATAGCTCATGATGCAGCGTTCTACACTTTATTTGACTAATATCTCCTGCAAAGATCTCCTGCTCTGGATCACTTGCTATATTTAACTCTCAATACAGTGAAAAATGAGACTTGCATTACGGCATTCCAGAAACATTTATTAACTTAGGAATTAAATAAAATATATCTGCTGGTGTCACTTCCCTCCTTAATCCATCCTACTGACTTTACCAGCAAGACTTGGCTATATAGTGCCTTAAATTATGCAGGAGGTGGGTAGGGAGATGTGCTTTTGCATTCCACACAACACCAGAACCAAGGACATCCAGTCAAACTGAGTATTGGGGAGATAGAACAGACAATAGGATATACATTATTTCTTTCCCCAACATATACTTAGGGCGCAATCCAGAGTCACTATGGGGAGTCCTTGCTCTGGTGTAAGAACAATTTGCTCTGGATTGCAATATGAATTTCCCATAGGCTTTCACTAGGTGGTGCAGTAACTACAGGTGCACATAATGTCTCTTACGTGGTCCCGTAGTTACTTTGGATTGTAGCGTTAGTTTGTGGAGATTCTTGCTACAGGATGTGTTGATGGCAGCTTGTGGCAGATCAAGGAAAAAGTGGGGTTGGAGTGGACAGATTTCTGGAGGAAAACTCCAAAATATTTCCAAGATGCAAGGATACTTGCATATTTTTAATTGACAGTTATAAATTGATCTGTTATATAGTTGTTGTAACTAACAGATTCAGAGTAGCAATATTCTTTGTTGTAGTAGTTCTAGGATAAGATCTAAAGAAAGAATATGTGGAAGAAGGAGCACTGTTCATGCTACTGAATGTGTGCTCCTTGATTTTATTGCTCCAATTCACACTGCTGAAAAATTACCTTCCCTATTCAATGTATGGAGTAGCTTGCCTCTTTAGTAGTTGCAATGTACAAGGAAATGCTCCTGGAGTGTGTATGTGTGTGCGTATGAGAGAGTGAGTGCACATGTGCTGATCAGCTGTGGTTATTATAACCACTTGTAGACAGCTTTGCTATACTGGTGGTTTACTATGTGTCAGTGCCAATTTAAGAGCAAGCTAAGCAATGAGCTGAACAGCTGTGACAATTGTCAGCTGAGCAGTGGGAAAAAGATCCCCTGAGAAATGCCACATGGACAATTTGAGAGAGGAAAGGCTTTCATGATGCTGGGAAGCAGTAAAAGGCAATGGGACACTTGCCAT
Source organism: Cryptoblepharus egeriae (assembly GCA_030015325.1). Lineage (NCBI taxonomy): Eukaryota > Metazoa > Chordata > Lepidosauria > Squamata > Scincidae > Cryptoblepharus > Cryptoblepharus egeriae. Next base: position 8,849,700 of record JAREYC010000004.1, read on the forward strand.
TTGACTTCCACCAATGCAAGATCAACCTAATAAATCTGGAAAGCAGACGTGGTGGCGTTTGGCACTGATTAAGCTGGAGCATTACTCTAATTGCTTTAATTAGTATATTTACTGTAGATCCTTCAAATACAACATTGCAAAGCTTAGGACTTTAAACAAGAATAATTCACTTCCGAGCCAATGCATGTGTTCAGTATTGCCTTTCACAAAATGTCTCCAAGAACTGTGAGCTCTTAATTTGATAATTGCACTTCTTTTTGGCTTACATTTAAGACACAAAGCCTATAATGTGTACTTAATCTCCAGGCAGCTTCTACTTAAAATTAAACACTGGTATAACTGATGCCAGTGTTTGTACTATCATTTAAGGCATTCAGGAGGTGAGCTTTTTAAAAAAATTCCTAAAATTCTACTATTGGGTGAAGCGTGCAAAATAAATTGGAAGATTTATATAATATTTGAAATAATAAGGGCTATGCTGAAAAATTGGGAGATGGGTGGTCAGGGAATTGTTATTATTGCTATTCATTTTATATTGTGCTTTCGAAGTATGTGGTGCTTTATACAGAGCAAAAAGGTTCTTTCCCTGGGGGGGCATACTGCAGACAATGAGAGATGGAGTTTATTTCACATATATATTTTTTACAGAGAACTGAGGCTATGGTACAATCCTGAAGACTTTACTGAAAAAGTGGACTTTAAGATGGCATTTAAAGAAAGTGTGTGAGGAAGTATCCATCGGTCAAGTGACTTTGTGTCATGAAGCAGGACCAAAAATGAACTGGAATCTGGAGTCCAGCAAACCAGAGTTTTTACTGTTGAGAGATGGTGGACAGCAGTTCAGGCTCCTAATATTTCCAGGTCAATATAAGAGCTTCCGATTGCCTTCCAGTCACACTGTAGGTGTTATTGCACAATGTAACAATTGTTTAATTGCATCTGAACGGAGCTGTAGGACCTAAATGCACACAGTTCTGGATTGCTTACTGAGCAAACGTATCCATGTATACTCAGAAGTCAGTTCAGCTGTGTTCAGGGGGAAAGTGTGTATAGGATTACCACCTTATTTGATTAGGACATTGAATAGGACATTGATCCTAATCCTAGGACATTGATTAGGACATTGATTAGGACATTGATCCAAACTTCAGATCACAAGATTCATGATTCAACCTCCCTGTTCCCTGGTAACCACGTTCTGATCATATATTTATGCCCATTTTATTTCAATAGATCTAACACAAGCTTCCTGTATGAATAACTATGAATGACTCATCTGTGCAAAAATTGTTGTATGTTCTGACACAAGAAAACTGATTGGTTCAGCTGATTATTATAGTGTTTTTTAAAGAAATAAATTTTTAAAATGCAGCATTTAGAAAAATTACAATAAACTGGATTTGAAAAAATGAATTCATGTCCATTTACTTAATACCCATGGTCTAGAGCAGTGATTTTCAACCTTTTTCATCTTAGGGCACACTTAACAAGGCGCTGAAATTGTCAAGGCATACCATCAGTTGTTTTTACTATTGACAAGGCATACCGAACTCTTCAAATCCCCCAGTTTTCTTATTAATGAATGTCAATCCCCAAATCCCTGAGGACTGTCCACAGTATACCAGTGTGTCATAGCACACTGGCTGAAAATCACTGGTCTAGAGGAAAATTGCATTGATGGAGGTGGAATATTCAGAGAATTTCTAAATGAACCCCTTAAATTGGGATTTAACCCCAATCAGGGTTTTTTTTAAGACCACTAATGAAGGACTGCTGTGTCCTAACCCTGCTGCACAGATGTTCTTTGGAGATTCTTATGCAAGGCCTTGGGAGGATGCTTGGAAAGGTGAAAATAAGTTGAATATTATATATAAGAATGTGTTATATATGAAAAAGATGTGGAGTAGAACTGAGATATGCTTAAGGAATATTTTCAGAAATTGAGGCTGAAATCCTGTAACACTTTCCTGGGAATAAACCTGATTGCACATGGTGGTGCTGACTTCTGAATAGTCATGCCTAGGACTGAACTGTGAAAACACCTGGAGAAAGTATAGGAGGTTGGTAAAAATCTTTCTATTATTAAATTATGTGGGTTTAATGGATACATCCAATAAAAGCTTGGACAGCTAACAACACCCTAAAAGGGCCTTTTGGGTGGTGGCACCTGCATTATGAAACTCCCTCCCCTTTGAATTAAGATCAGCCTCCTCTCTTTTAACCTTCCAGCAGGGCCTAAAGACCTTTTTTTAAAAAAAGCATTTGAGGCCAAATAATATATTTACCCCCAGTTCCAGAGTAACTACAGGAGCATGTAAGAGACTAATGAAAACCTATGGGAAATTCATACTGGAATCCAGAGTAAGTTGTTCTAACACCGGAGCAAGGACTCCCCATAGTTACTCTGGATTTTGCCCTTAATCTGTTTTTCATGCATAACTGATTTGGTATTACAGTACTGCTGTTTGGTTATTTTTTATATTGTTTTCAATTGTATTTTATTGTTTTAGCTGTACTTTATTGTTATTGTTTTATTAATTGCTGTCTCAGGAGAAGGGAATATTTGTTCCCTTCCCCTGAGTAAGGGTGCAGGCCTCACATTCACCAGCTATTTTGCAGTCTGATTTAGTCTGATTTCCCATCTCCCCCATGTCCTCAAAAGCCTTATCTCTGGCTGGTACTGTAGGAGCAGGCCTCCGTCAGTCTTGGAAGACTATGGTATTGTGCTCGGCACTGCATACGCTGCATGCGAGGCACGAAAGCCTGGGTTAGATTGTTATGGAGGATAGGCTGTTACCCAAGCAGCAAATCCCACCTCTCCACACCACTGAATTAGTCCAATGGAAAGGCAGAGCCCATACGATTGGATCCAGCTGGGGTCACAGAGCTGGGCTAAGGACAGGAGCTCACCCTTTCTTGTGGGGCCAACCCGGGTCTCGAACCCTGGCCTGCTGGTTAACAGGCACAGTGTCTTAGCCACTTGTGCCACCCACAGCCCTCCAAGTGGCTCCAAGTAGAGCCACAGGTGCTCCCCTGTAGGAGCACCAGCCAGAAATCCCTGCCACACTGGGGCTTGGCAGTAACTGGCATTGGCCCAGCATTGGCATTCCCCACTCCCAGGATGCTGTAAACATGCTTAACACAATGTTTAAGACATCCAAAGTTGGCACATGAATTCACAATTGGACCCCCAATTGAGGTTCTGGTTTCTGAAATGATCAGGATAAGATGAGAGACCATCTTGAAGTGATTGCTAATTATTGTATCTGGAAAGGTGCCATTAAGGAAGAACTTCAATAAAAACTGGAGAAGGGGCATCATTTTTGCTTTAAAACTGTGTTTACTTGCACTGTCATGTTTGCTCTGTGGATCTGGCACATCTTTTAAAAAAGTTTTTAAAGTACTGTTCCTGACTTTGCCTGGGTAGGAATAATTGTGCATTGGGTTTCCTAAATCCTAAGAGAGTGTGTCAAATAGAAGTGTAGTACAAATATTTTCTTTCTCCTCTTTTTCTAATACCATAAATCACTTATTTTCCTAGATTCTACAATCCTAACTATATATATAATGTGCCAAAGAATTAATAATAAGATTTAACAACTCTAATAAATTTGGATTTCATCATATTCTTCTTACATATCATTGACTGTTTCAGGCAAGGGCTGTGAGTTCTTAAGGGAGATGAGCACCTGTATTAAAATGTGCATTACCTGACAGTTTTCCAGGTACATCAATTATAATTAAAGAGTAATAGAATGCCAAAATGGACTCCTCGGGCACTTTCAGACAGAGCCCTGGCATTTAAAATTAAATCCATTAATTGTAACTACTGCATTTTTTGTGATCTTTCAGGTAGCGCACAAACTAATTCATTGCTTTTGCAATCCTGCCAGTCTTTGATAATTAAGGTACTTGATTTATTTAATTCAGTGAAGATGTGTTAGGAGTGTCCAAAAGTAGACCGATAAGGGGTCACTAGTTCATAGAACTAAAAGCAGTTTGGATCCTCATGAAAAATGTTTCCAAGGGCCTGACAAAAACTGATCCACAAATTGAGCTATAATTGTTTTTTTTTAAGTCAGGGTTGCAGTTCTTTTCCCATACCAGAGACTGTGGGTGCAATCCTAACTGCTAATTTAGGCTGGCCTAACTCATCGGGCATATCTTCCCATGGTGATGTGGGGATGTTGGTGAATTCTTGTTAACTGGCCTAACTCCCCCCCTCCGGGGGTACCTTGCGGCACTTTTGGGAAACTTCTAGGTAGGCACAGGACTTATGCTAAGGCTTATGCCAGCCTAAGTGGGGGTTAGGATAGCTCACAAGCAGTGCTGGATTTACGTATAAGCTAAACAACCTATAGCTTAGAGCCTCACTCTCTTGGGCCCCCCAAAAAATTTAAAGAAAAAAAACACCTGGAGGTACATTTCCAAAATATAAGATAAAAAAACAAAATAAAACCTATGTACAGCAACAGTGTTTTGTACTGTGTTGGTATATATTCCAACAAGAAGTCATAACTTGTTGTTGACAAAAGACAGCTGGACATATAAAGGGCCCCATTATCTTCAATAGCTTAGGGCCTCATTAAACCTAAATCCAGCCCTGCTCACAAGCAAAGATGTTGTTTTGATAAGTGAAATTCAGCTGTTAAACAGAAGAGACTTGAAACTAAAAACACAGGATATGGCTGCATGGAAACCTGTACGCCAATGGGCATGAAGTACTAGCCAGAAGTCAGGTGGAGAAACACCAGCCTGTCTGCCCACAATAGCCTATTGAACAATGAGGCAAAAATGATATCAGTGACCAGTACTTTTTTCCTGCCAGTACCCACCACAGGTCATCACCATATGACTAATTAATTAGCCGCTGAGGGGGCAAGTGGAAAAAATTTGCCGGTACTGAGTACTGGTGATATCCCACCCCCCAAAAAAGCCCTGCCTGTGACCAAGACACTACTCTGGTTTCTCATGATGCGGAGGATGTGTACCTGTCTCACCACTGCCACAGGAGAAAGAACAGCTTGAATGGTTTTGAACTGAAGTTTAAAACATTGAGTCACTAATGGAGGGTTGCAACTTCATTTCAGGAGGGGTCACAAGAAGCTGGGTGTCGCCATCAAGGAATCTGGCACTGGTTGTTGCCATCTTGGAATGGGCAGGCTGCAATCCATACTTTCCTGGGAGTAGGTCTCATAGAACACAATGGGATTTACTTCTGAATAGACGAGGAACTCTGGCATCACAGTGATGTCACTGCCTGTGATACCACTTTCGGCTATGACATCACTTTCAAGAGGGTTCATGCATAGATTGTCAGTCTCAGAAGGGGATCCCCAGGCTGAAATGTTCAGTGTTTGAGAACCAGTGGTCTAAGATCTGACTTTGAAGGCTCTCAGACAGACCTCCCACATCTTGTCAAGTAGGAGGGCAGGAAGTGTGAGTAGAGGAGAAGAGGTGTTTAATTTTTCGCCAGCTTCCCTCTGATTCCAGTATAGGCATTTTGCAGTGGGGAAAAAAGTCAAGACTTCAGTCTCTTTAGCCTAGAAATACCTCAGGTAATACAGTAACAGTACTTTATTGACTTCACCTTCTTCCCGAAGGATTCAAGGCAGCTTACAATTTCACAGATCTATTAAATACAATATAATTAAAAACAACAATATCAATTTAAAAACAACATTAAAACATCAGTACAAAAACAGAAGACAATAAAAATATCAATATTAAAATCCACAGTTAAAAAGAATACAATAAAATATGTTATTTTAAAAAATGGTCACATAAGGCAGCAGCACCTTAAAAGAAAAGAAGTACCAGCCAACATATTTAAAAAGGCTGAACCTCAGAACGCCTTTTTAAAAAGAAAAGTTTTTAGGCCACTCCAAAAGATTTCAAGGGAGGGAGCAGTCTTTAAATCAAGTAGCCAATATGCAATGCCTGGTATGGAGCCAGTCTAACTAGGGCAGAATTTCCTAAGTGGTCTCCAACCTTTTTTTGTGCCACAACCCCAATCAATCAATCAATCAATCAATCAATCATGTAAGTACAAGAGTGGGGACCTACTGCTGATCTCACCACACCCCTGGGCAGTACCAGATTTATGTAGAAGCTAAACAAGCTATTGCTTAGGGGGCTGTGCTTGTTAAGCAGAAGGCCAGAGTTCGAGACCCAGGTCCCCACAAGACAGGGTGAGCTCCTGTTCTTAGCCCAGCTCTTAGCCCATCCTCCCCAAATTTCATGCTACGAGATCCAGGGGTTGGGGCAGAACATCCCTTAGTCAGGGATTCTTCAATGGAAAGTATAGGGAAGAAAATGCACTGCGCCCCTTTTCATCCCGTTCTGGTTGGAATTTCTGAAAACTGGTTCTTAGTAGGTGCCTCCACAATGGAAGGAACACCCTCCCCAAATTTCATGCTTCTAGGCCCAGCAGTTTTGGCTGGCCATTGATGAGTGAGTGAGTGACTTTTCAGTTATATACTGGTATATATAGACTAGCAAAATGTACCTGTGTTGTGGGAGTACAATGCCCTCTGTACGCCATACCCCCATTGTGCAACGCCCTCTCATGCGCATCAATCCCTTACGTGCAACATCCCCCCATGTGCATGAACCTCAGTTCTTGGTAGGTATTGATGTTACAGAAGGAACACCCTCCCCAAATTTCACGTTTTGGCTGGCCATTAATGAGTGAGTGGGTCAGTGACTTTTCATTTTTATATATAGAGAGATTAGGTCCATAAATTAACATATAGCATATAAGCAGGCCTCCGTCAGTCTTGAGAGACTATGGTATCGTGTTCGGCGCTGCATACGCTGCATGCAAAGCACGAAAGCCTGGGTTGGATTGTTATGGAGGATAGGCTGTTACCCAAGCAGCAAATCCCCCTTCTCCACACCACTGAATTAGTCCAATGGAAAGGCAGAGCCAATACGATTGGATCCAGCTGGTATCACAGAGCTGGGCTAAGGACAGGAGCTCACCCTGTCTTGTGGGGCCGACCCGGGTCTTGAACCTTGGCCTGCTAGTTAACAGGCACAGCGTCTTAACCGCTTGTGCCACCCACAGCCCACAAATAGAATATATTCAACACAACAGCGACAATTTGTTGTTGACAAAGGACAGCTGGACATAATAAAGGGCCCCATTACCTTCAATAGCTAGGCCTATCAAATTTATCAGCTATCAAAGCTATCAAACCAAAATCTGGCCCTGCCCCTGGGATCCAAACCATCCCTGTCCACCCTGTTTCCCGCATTTCTTATTTCTGCATTAACAACCCTGAGAGGAGTAGCCTGACCTGAACTGGCCTTAGGAGCTGCAGGACAAGCCAGCAATGGTGTCAGTTTTGATAAGGCAGTACCATGATTAGATTGGATCCAGGTCTTCTCTTGCACAGGCTTTGAATGTTTGCCATGACCCCCCAGATGAGGCTTTGCAACCTCATTGGGGTCCTGACCCACAGGTTAAAGAACACTGGTCTGGCTGACAGCAGTTCTCTGTTTTTCAGAGATGGATTATTTCTATCCCTATCTAGAGGTGACAGATTGAGCCTTAATCTATTTGCATGCAAAGTAAGGACTTTACTTCTGTGTTGTGGTCTTTCCCTAGCCTACCTAAATGAAACACTAACTCCAATCTGCTCAATTTGATGAGATTTTTGTTGCTATTCAGCCTTCGTGCTGAATAAGGGATGCCTATTTCTGCTGACTTGTTGACATTTGAATTTTGTGAGCAAGCATGGCAAATGTGCTTCAAGGACCCATTAATTAGCTTAAGTTAATTAACATTAATGGCAATCAGTCATCTATAAACCCCTTAATGGTAACCACTGCCTGTTTTCTTGTTTAATGCAATTATCTATATTAATTTCTCTGATGCACCAATACCAGGCCCCAAATTATCTTGCAGCTTCAAGTTCTCAGTTCTGAATGCACTTCATCATGGATCAGTGACAGCCAGCTAAATGGATGATGGGACTTATTAACGAAAGGGCATTGCTAAGTTCACAACCTTAATGTGCAGAATGCAAAACCACACCTCACATGTGGTTTTATCTTCTGTGTTGTATTTGTGCCTTCTGTTTCTAGGTACAGCTTTAAATGTGGTGTGATTTGCCCCTTAAAAGTACCCTCAGCAAATTAGGACTGCTAACCAATTGAGAAATCTTAGGGTGCTGTCCTATGCCTCAGAAGTAAGTCCCATTATACTCAATGGGGCTTACTCCCAGGAAAGTGTGTTTAGGCTTGCAGCCTTAATGAGCAATCAATCTTAGGCTATAATCCTATGCACACTTCCCTGGGAGTCAGCCCCACTGAATACAATGGGATTCAATTCTAAATAAGCATGCATAGAAAGGTGCTATTATTTAATTAACACATATTTGCATATAAGAAAACATTTTTTAAAGGTTAAAAAATGCTGTTTTAAAAATGCATATGTTGCTGTAGGCAAAATTTTAGAGAAGCAGTAACATAGAGGGGGTACAAAGCACTAGGTTTTTCAGGGAGTCTCAGGCTGCAAACCTAAAAACACTTTCCTGGAAGTAAGACCCATTGAACACAATGGGGCTTACTTTTGAGTAGACATGGTTAGGATTGGGCTCTTAGTTTTGTTTTCCCCTGCCTTGAATGGCACTGATGTGGAGGAGCTGCTTGCACGCTGCAGTGAGGCTCCCTGAAAAATTTAGTGCTTTGCACCCCCTCTAGCTATGCCACCGTAGAGGAGCTGTTCTCCCTCATCTCTCATACAGGTGGAACTATCTCTTAAGATCTTCTTTTATGTCTCTTTGTACTTACAGCTACAGTTATAAAACCATATTCAAATAATTTTAAATTTTAATTATTGTGTCCGCTGACTAATTATCCAGTGCTGCCTTCTTACTTGATTAAAACACATTTTAACCTGATTGAACTCATTGGATGGTCAATGAATGGAATACTGCAGCCCTAATAAAATATATACTGTATATACAGGTCCAAACTTGTTATATACTGATTTTTTTATACATGGATTTGTCTCAACAAGAATAGCCTCTGCAAATCACAGTTTAAAAAACAGCTTTTCTACTGTTTGTAGAGAGGCAGTCATGCAAGCAATCATTCCATTCTTCAGCTGAGCCTGGCAAAAGCACCAAGTCCTTTCCATTTCTAATTACTAACTGCCTCTCTACAATAGTAAGAAAAGCTGTTTTTTAATAATTGTAAAAGGACACATTTTTTATTTTTTTAACTCCTTTTGTTTCATACATTTTTTGGTATCAGCATGGAGTCCCAGAACCAAACCCCTGCAGGTTCTGAGGCTCAACCTTGTTCCATTAGGAGCAATGGAGTCGCACAAAGTCTGGAAATGGATCTTTAAGGGTGTAATCCTAAGCATGTCCACTCCGAAGTAAGCCCTATTGTGTTCAGTGGGGCTTTCTCTTAGGAAAGTGTGGTTAGGATTGCAGCTGTAATCTATTTTTTTTATTTTTCTGTTGTTTTCAATTGATTCTGGAACACAACCTTAGTGGATAATGAGGGACACCTGTATTCTAATACATCAGAAACCCAGCTATTTGTGTGTTATGCTTCTGTAGAACTCCACCACTGTCTTTTATAGGCCTGCTGTAGTTTCCATATTACATTTGAACTGGTTATCCTAAGCACACCAGTCCAAGTATAAATATCATCTTCTGACCCTGTAACAGGCTACTGAAGGATCCTCCCTCCACTGAAAGGAATAGTATTAATACCGTTGGTGCAACAACGTGGTATGACAGCATTGTTAAACTTTTGTTTAGTGTTAATGAATTTTTATGGTAAGCTCAAGGCACTATTCATCCAATGATCTAATAAATTGTCCTAATAAAATTTATCAGTTGAATTAATCAGGGTGTAAAATGCTATATTTCTTCCCATCTGATTTTTTTTACAGTATTGAATGAAAAATTTATGAAAACAATTAAACCTGTCAGGAGCAGAGTCAGACTCTCTGCCTATAGCTTAAGATAACAGTAAGTCACTAACCACGACAAAATTATAAAGTTAACATGTTATTCTCAGGAAGTGTTACATTACCGTCATAAATTAGCAGTTGGCACTCCATTAATTGCAAGTCCTTCTTTGGAAAGGTGGCTTTGTTTTCATTGCTGCCAAAGCCCAACTGCAGTTTCAGCAGCTTGTTCCTTTGGCAGTGATAGGCAAGACCATATTTAAACGCAGACCTTCCGGAATAAGACACTTGGAGCATTGTGCGTGTAAACACAAAGTAGACTGTGATGGTTGCATCAGAAAGGCAAGAAAACACTTCCTCTGTGTGTGCCTCAACTGGCAACTGCAACTGGTAAAATGAATAGCACTATGATGGGTGGAAAGTGCAAGGAAGGAGGAGCCCTCCTATATACTGCAAAAATTTGTGTGGGTCTCCAACTAGGGGTCTCCAAACGTTTTGGTTCGAGGGCCACATCATCTCTCTGACACTGTGTTGGGGACCAGAAAACTAATTTCCATTTCAAATTTGAATAAATTAACATATAAAAATGTACTGGAGCAAATTACAAGGCTAACCCAAGGGCCAGATAAGGGGTTTTGCCAGGGGCCAGACTGACACTCGCCAAGGGCTGCATCCGGCACCCGGGCTGGGATTTAAAGACCTCTGCTTTAAACCAATGATTTTCAACCATTGTGCCATGGCACACAGGTGTGCCACAGATGGTCTGAGGGTGTACTGTGGGACTTTAGGGTGGGTCAGTAAAGCAATTGGGAGATTTGATGTGCAGTATGGTGTGCCTTGTAGATGGTAAAAAAAAATCTGATGGTGTGCCTTGACAGTTTTGGTGCTTTGTCAGTGTGCCACGAGATGAAAAAGACTGAAAATCTCTGTTCTAGCCCAAACAGGAAAGAGCACATTCCTAACCATCACCATCATCGTTGGCATCCTTCAGTCTCGAAAGATTATGGTATCATGCTCTGATTGGAGGTCCTAAAACAGCATCTGGTGTGGCTAAAAAGGCCAATTTGAGAGTGGCAATCCCTTCCACACTGAGGTCAGATAATGTCTGTCTCCTGTCCAGCCCCTGGGTTTCACTACTTCACTGAAAAGGGGCGCAACGTGTTTTCCTCCCTGTACTTTGCATTGGAGAATTGATGACTCATCAACATTCCGCCCAGTGGTGGGCCTGGCCTGGCCCTAGATCCGGTTCTCCGGAAGTGGGCATGGCCAGGGGGTGGGGGTCAGGGTCAAGGGGCGTGGTCAGGGGCCAGGGCCAGGGAGGTTTATTATTTTAAAATTTAAAAAATTAAAAAATTTTAAAAAGTAATTTAAAATTACTTCAGAGTAGACCTGCATAGGATGGGGCTCTGAAGCTGCAGTCCTCTCCACACTTTCCTGGGAGTAAGTCCCATTGACTATACTGGGACTTACTTCTGAGTAAGGATGGGGCTGCATAGGATGGGGCTCTGAGGGTGCAGTCCTCTCCACACTGGCCTGGGAAAGGCTGGGAGAGCGTGGCGGCGCCGCGCGGGCCCCTCTCAGTCTCCCCAGCCAGCCAGAGAGAGGCTGGGAGAGCGTGACGGCGCTGCGCGGGCCCCTCTCAGTCTCCCCAGCCAGCCAGAGAGAGGCTGGGAGAGTGTGATGGCGCTGCGCGGGCCCCTCTCAGCCTCCCCAGAAATGGCGGCCACCCTGTGCGAACCGGTCCCTGCTGTCTTGACACCCGCCGCCGCTACCGGCTCGCCAGCGGCAGCCAATTAGCAAGATCCAGTTTGGGCGAGTAGGCCTCTGCCCATGTGTGATTCCGCCCTAACTGCTGGGCCTAGAAGCATGGAATTCTGGGAGTTCCTTCTGTCACCTGAACACCCACCAAGAACCCATGTGGAGAAACTTAACCCTTCAGGGGCTGAAAAGGGTCAATGTGTTTCTGTCCTATACTTAACATGGGAGACTGAACAACATCCAGCCAATTCGGTGCTCGGTGCCTGGTGCACTGGGGATGTTGTTCGGAGGAAGAGGTTGCACTGGCGAGAATGCTGCGCATGGGGGGATGTTCCGCATGGGGGAAGTTGCGCATGGGGGAAAGTTTGGCATGGGGGATGATGCTCATGGGGGAAGTTGCGCATGGGGGAAAGTTGCACATGGGGGGACGATGCACATGGGGGGATGATGCACATGGGGGAAGTTGCGCATGGGGGATGATGCGCATGGGGGGATGATGCGCATCAGGGAAAGTTGCGCATGGGGGGGTTGATGCACATGTGGGAAGTTGCGCATGGGGGATGATGCACATGGGGGAAGTTGCACATGGGGGACTGATGCGCATGGGGGAAAGTTGCGCATGGGGGACTGATGCACATGGGTGGATGTTGCACATGGGGGAAGTTGCGCATGGCGGAAAGTTGTGCATGGGGAAGTTGCGCATGGGGGGTTGATGCACATGGAGTATTGATGTGCATGGGGTGTTGATGCGCTGTGGAGGGATTGCATATGGGGAAATGTTACTCCCGCAATGCGGGTATGCTTTTCGCTAGTTCTCCATATAGGAGATCTTTTGGAATCTGACCATCAGCCATTCTCACAACATGCCCAAGCCAGCGTAGACGCCGCTATTTCAGAAGTGTGTACATGCTAGAGATACCAGCAATTTCCAAGACTGCTTCATTTGAGACTTTGTCATGCCAGGTGATGCCAAGAATGCGTCGGAGACAGCGCATATGGAAGGTGTTCAGCTTTCTTTCCTGCCATGCGTAAGGGGTCCAGGACTCACTGCAGTACAAGAGTGTGCTCAGGACGCGAGCTCTATAGACCTGGATCTTTGTATGTTCTGTTAGCTTCTTATTAAGCCATACTCTCTTTGTAAGTCAGGAAAACGTGGTAGCCACTTTACCAATACATTTATTCAGCTCAGTATCTAAACAGAGCATGTTGGAGATAGTTGAGCCAAGGTACACAAAGTCATGGACGACCTCCAGTTCGTGTTCAGAGATTATAACACAGGGAGGATGTGTAATACACATCCACGATGTGTAATACACATGGGGGGTAGATACAGGATAATACACATCCTGACCCCTGGTGGGCACTTACCGGTACGGGCCTACGTGCCCGTACCGGATCTTCCAGTTTCCCTGCCGCTAGCGAACCGCCAGCGACAGGGAAATGCAAAAACAGCGGACCGGTACGGTCCGCCATGTTTTTGCGCCCACCGCCCGCTCCACGACAGGCACAGTGCAATCGCCGATGTCGGCGCTTGCGCTGTGCCTGCCTAGAGGCAGGCTTCGCCCACTCCAGGGCAGGCACTATGCAAGTGCCAATGTCGGTGCTTGCGCAGTGCCTGCCTTGAAGCAGGCTTGCCCACTCCAGGGCAGGCACTGCGCATGCGCAGACGTCGCCCGCCCCTCGCCCCGCCCACGCCCCCTGACCCCGGCTGGCCCCTCCCACTTCCGGCGTACCGGATCTTGGATGGGGCCAGCTCATCTCTGATCCTGACCCATGACTTGTGTTTTCATCAGACTGATTGTTAGTCCAAAGTCTTGGCAGGCTTTGCTAAAACAGTCCATAAGTAGTTGAAGGTCTTCAGCAGAGTGAGCATATCTACTCAAAACTAAGCCCCATTGTGTCCAATGGGTTTTACTCCCAGAAAAGTGTCTTCAGGATTGCAGCATCCATGATGTTGTTTGGAGGTTGGTGTATGTGTGTACATTGGCCCTCAGTGAGCCTCAATGTGGCTTTGGCAAGATCCCTTTATCTGGCCCTTGGGCAGGCTTCCACTCCACTAAAGCAAATTTATATAACTTTATTCAAATCTGAAATGTAAATTAGTTTTCTGCCCCCACCCCCAGTATTAGAGATATGATGTGGCCCTCCTGCCAAAACGTTTGTGGAGACCCCTGCCCTAACCCTCCCAGCAGTGAAGCAGAATTGCCTTACTGCATATTTGTGACACCCCTAGGTCAGTATAGGATCTATGCCAGGGCTTAGGCCAGGGGTCAGGAAACTTTTTTTACCTTTTACCCCAAAATATATTTAGATATGCCAACATTACCCCCTTGATTTGAAAAGAAGGAAATCATATATTATTAATTATTTGAATTCAAAATTTTATTGAATGTATTCAAAAAAGTATGGACTTTTTTTTAAAAAAAGTGTAGGACAAAATGTAGGATGTGTTCCTACAGTGGTTGGATTGCAGCCCTAGTCTTCATATTGGGAAAGACTCAATGGTTAGTGTGGGTGTGTGAACTTAGTTCAGAACCTGAGAAGCCTTATCAGAAATTTGCTCTTGAGTAGACTGTGGCTTCTTCCCCTTCACTCCAGGGCAACCTTATGCAGAAACAAGCGCTCCTGGCTCTTGCCAGGCCAAGGCAAGGTGAGAGTAGCCATGAGACCAGTTGAATCTTTGACTTGGGTGCCAGACTGGGAAGGTGGCAGGCTGTTGGGGGTCAGGGGTACCCCACATATGCCTGTCACTCCCTTGGTCTGCTCAGTGTCCCCATCCTCTTCTCATGTGTTCAGAGAATGGAGGGTGAGGAGGCCTTTCCTTCCCTTCCAAACCCACCTCTGCTTCTACTTCTGAAGTGGCTGCTGGAGAGACTATAAGAATGTAGAATATTTCAGGAAGTGTCTGAGAAGCTGGAGGAGGACAAGGTCAGGTTTTGCTATACATAAGAGAGGTTTGAGTACCTACTCTTAAAACAAGGAGATTCCACATATCTGTCATATTTTGCATTGGTGATTTCCTCCAGAAAATGTCCAACGCCACTCTTAAAGGCATCTAGGCCAGCGTCACACCTTGTGGCAAGGAGTTCCATAGAATAATGAGACTCTTGGAATAAAAATATTTTCTTTTGTCTGTCTTGACATACTTGACACTATTTTTGTCTGCTCTGAGTGTGAGAGGAAAAAGAACATCCCTCTATGCAACCACTGCACAGTGTCATTTCCATGTCATGTGGCAAGGAGTTCCATGGATTCATATTCCCTTGGTCTGTCCTGACTCTACCAACACTCAATTTTTGTGGATGTCTACAAGTTCTGGTGTTTTGTGAGAGGGGAAAGGTCACCCTCTGTGCCCCCAGCACCACCTCTTCCCCCACACTCTGTGGCAGGGAGTTCCACCGATTAATGCTTCCTTTGGCCTGTCCTGACCCTCCCAGCACCCAGTCTGAGTGTGTGTCTCCCGGTTCTGGTGCTGTGTGAGGGGAAAGGTCACCCTCTGTGCCCCCAGCACCACCTCTTCCCCTCATCCTGTGGCAGGGAGTTTCACCGATTAATGCTTCCTTTGGCCTGTCCTGACCCTCCCAGCACCCAGTCTGAGTGTGTGTCTCCCGGTTCTGGTGCTGTGTGAGGGGAAAGGTCACCCTCTGTGCCCCCAGCTCCACCTCTTCCCCTCATCCTGTGGCAGGGAGTTCCACCGATTAATGCTTCCTTTGGCCTGTCCTGACCCTCCCAGCACCCAGTCTGAGTGTGTGTCTCCCAGTTCTGGTGCTGTGTGAGGGGAAAGGTCACCCTCTGTGCCCCCAGCACCACCTCTTCCCCTCATCCTGTGGCAGGGAGTTCCACCGATTAATGCTTCCTTTGGCCTGTCCTGACCCTCCCAGCACCCAGTCTGAGTGTGTGTCTCCCGGTTCTGGTGCTGTGTGAGGGGAAAGGTCACCCTCTGTGCCCCCAGCACCACCTCTTCCCCTCATCCTGTGGCAGGGAGTTCCACCGATTAATGCTTCCTTTGGCCTGTCCTGACCCTCCCAGCACCCAGTCTGAGTGTGTGTCTCCCGGTTCTGGTGCTGTGTGAGGGGAAAGGTCACCCTCTGTGCCCCCAGCACCACCTGTTCCCCTCATCCTGTGGCAGGGAGTTCCACCGACCACCCCTGACAGTGACAGTGTGTGTGAAGAGTGCGCCCTGTAGAGGGAGGGGGCAGCTGGAGGGGCCCCCAGTGTGGGGGGGCAGAGGGGAGGGGAGGAGGGGGGCACTGCAGGGTCTTCGGGGGGAGGCCCGGCGTCGCCTGAGCGGTGCCTGAGGAGGACGAGTGGGGAGGCGGGGCGCGTGCTCGCGCGCGAGGGAGGGAGTGAGTGTCGGGGGCGCGCGGAGGAGCTGCCAGGGCCGCCATCTTGTGTGAGAGGCCGGCTGCTTCCCCCTGGAGGAAGAGAGGCGGCCCACCTGGGCAGGAGCGGCGCAGTGGGAGTCCCGCGTGGGGGGCAGGGCCGAGGACAGGAGGGAGGAGCAGCGCCGTTGCTCCCGAGGAAGCCCCGCGGAGGCCTGGCTGGGGCTGGGTCCTTCTCCGGCCCTCCTTCCCGGGGCTCCGCTGAGGAGGCTGAGGCCGCCCTTCCTGCTGTCCATGGGGAGGCTCTGAGCAGGAGCAGCAGCGCCATGTTCAGCTTCGAGGGGGACTTCAAGACCAGGCCGAAGGTGTCCCTCGGAGGGGCCAGCAGGAAGGTAAGGCCCACAGCCCTCCAGCTGGGCCTCTCCGCGCCCTCCACCCCCAGGCCAGACCACAGGCCCCTCAGTTACCTGGGAGTAAGCCCCACTGACTGCAGTGGACTTACTTCTGAGTAGACATGCCCAGGACTGGCCTCTCAGGCTGCAATTCTGTTCACACTTACCTGGGAGTAAGCCCCATTGACTGCAGTAGGTCTTACTTCTGAGTAAGCGCAATGAGGGCCGAACCCTATGCATGTCTATTCAGAAGTCAGTCCAATTAGAGTCAATGGGGCTTTACTCTCAGGAAACTGGATAGCACTGCAGCTTCAGGACCCTCTGCATTGACTGTCATGGGACTTATTTCTGAGTAGGCATGCATAGGATTGGGCCCTCATTGCCCTTACTCAGAAGTAAGACCCACTATAGTCAGTGAGACTTGGCTCTCAGGAAAGCATGGATAAGATTGCAGCTCAGTCCTGGGCATGCTTACTCAGAAGTAAGTCCCATGACAGCCAATGAGGCTTTACTCTCAGGAAACTGGATAGCACTGCAGCTTCAGGACCCTCTGCATTGACTGTCATGGGACTTATTTCTGAGTAGGCATGCATAGGATTGGGCCCTCATTGCCCATACTCAGAAGTAGGACCCACAATAGTCAGTGAGGCTGTACTCCCAGGAAAGTGTGGCTAGAGTTGCTTCCGGAGTCATTGGTTGGGCTTGTGTGTGTGATCAGAGTTCTTCAACCTGTGGCTCAGGACCCCTGTTGGGGATACAGCAAACTTTCATACCTTGTGCAAGAGGTGCCTGGATCCCATCCAGTCATGCACAGTTTTGTTAAAACTGCATGACTGGATGGGATCATGTTGTTAAAACTGATTTCTTGATAGAACTCTGTACAGTACATCCTCTTAGGATGTACATCCTCTTAGTTCCCTCTGCTTTTTAGGGCCAGCCCTGCCTAGGATGCTACTTGACAGCTGGCAAGAGGTAGTAGGAAATTGGGAAGGGGCTGGGGCACTGATGGGACAAATCAGGTCCCAGGACAGTGGCAGAATTTCTGGTGGGTCTCCATACTTAAAAAGCACAATAAATATACTTCCAAAGCAAAAGAGGTAATGAACTTGCAATTTTTCCTTCTGTAATATTGGTTAAATTTGCTATACTTAAAAAGTATTGTGACTTAACAGGTACACAACTGAATTTGGTCTAATTTCACATTCCTTTTCAGTCTTGGAGACAATAATAATATGCAGTGAAATACAGTAAAGCATAACTCACAGAATTGTTTATATATAGGAACAGGTTTGTCATTTTTTCCAGAGCAATAGAATGCCTGTGTTTTTTCCCTTATATTAACTTTATTTAAATTTCCCAGTCCTTTGGGATCGAGGTTGATCTTCTCTAAAGCATGAACTAGTGAGACTGGTTTTAGCTATGCAGGTGACACATTAAATATTACATAAGGTTATAGATGAAAGATACAGTATTTTGCTGGTTGAAAGTAATATACTGGGTTATAGTTTTTTCTGAAATTTAAGCTTTTATAAATGTATATAATAATGGGGTTTTTCAAGAACATATTGTCCAGTCTTCAGTATTGTCTAAGCTACATTTTCATGAATGAGGTGCACATCAGAAATATATTAAGTCTCTGTAGCTATTCCTCTGAATTATGGAGCAACTATCTTTTTCTGCTGACACATCTCATGGCTAAAAGCCATTTCAGCTCATTAGATCACATACATGGTGTTACATTGTTTTGTGCACTGGAGACGGTATAAATCTTAACATATGAAAGTGCCAATTGGCAGATCATAGCCTGCCCTCAATAATGTATTTTAGGTGCCTTACATCTTTTGGCTTCAAATTATGAACACTAATAGTACCACTTATAGATCATGCTTCTTCCTTTGGAAGAAACTAAAGGTGGGGTGAAGGAGTTAGTATCAGCACAAGATATTTTGCTGTTATGATGAAACCATTGTTGGAGTTTAAACAACAATGAAAAGTTATTATACTTGATAGAAGGATTAGATCCGGGCCAGGGTCTTCTATCCCACTTTGATGAAGCTGGATGTTTTGATTCTGCAGATTTGCTATTTTCACTTGTGTGTATTGAAACTTAACATCAACAAGTTTAGGCAGACCCAATGGGACATAAGACTGCAACTTAGATGTGGCTACTCTTTAGTGCAGGGCTCTTCAGATTCCAGTCCACAGGTCAAAGTCTTTCTTGTGTGAATAGCAGTTATCGTTCCATGGGAAAGCTTCTGTAAAGTGCCTTCATGTGCCCTGTTCCATGCCACATCCAGCCACTTCTGACATTCCAGTAGTTTTTGTACCCAGATTTCCGGGCAGAAGTGGATTGACAGGACAAGAAATTGGGGCACGGGATGGTGCCTTCTGGAGGCCCCTTGCAGAATGCTTGTGCCAACCATGCGGAGAAGTTTTTGGAGACAGGTGGTTTAGTGCAAAGCTATGTGTTTAGCTTAGTTTCCATCCAGAGAGCCATATCAAATATTTGGCATGATGACAGAAAAATTTTTTAAATATAAAATGTAAATACACTGGAGTTGGCCCTTAAGAATGAATGGGCTTAAATTCCCAGAATTTTTCCAAGCATCAGCAGGCCTCTGTCAGTCTTGAAAAAACTATGGTATCGTGCTTGGCGCTGCATACACTGCATGCAAAGCACGAAAGCCTGGGTTGGATTTTTATGGAGGATAGGAGCAAATCCCCCCTCTCCATGCCACTGAATTAGTCCAACGGAAAGGCAGAGCCAATACGATTGGCGTTGCAGAGCTGGGCTAAGGACAGGAACTCACACTGTCTTGTGGGGCCCTGGGTCTCGAACCCTGGCCTGCTGGTTAACAGGCACAGCATCTTAACCGCTTGCGCCACCCACAGCCCATCAGCATCAGCACCAACCACAGAAATAAAACAAATTCTCAAATGGACCTCAATTTTCCCAATATATAGGAGTAAATGCCTAAGAACCGGCACATCATAAGAAACACCTGGAGCATGTTCTGAAGACTGAGAAGGCCTCCCCAATTCTAAGAAAGTCTTTTAAGCCCTTCAGAGGGCACAAATTACCCTACTTCTGCTTTTTAAAAAAAAAACGAAGTGTATTTTTTATTCTTTTGTAAGGCTGTCTGAAGACCATGAAGCTTTTCTCTATTTGCGTTTAGTGGGCCAGAGACTCTCAGAGGAGCAGAGACTGGCTGCAGCCTAGATAGTAGCTTGCTGGAGATCACATTTGGTTCTCGCACCAGGGTTTGGAGACCCCTGCTTTAAGAAAATGAGAACATTAAGTCAAAAAATAATGTTTTAATTTTGCAGTATGGCTTATACAGGCAATGTTAAAGGATGTGTTAACTTGTATCAAGACAGTTTAAATTTTCAGGAAAATCTGGTCACTTTTAAATGTATCTTTTCTTGTATCATTGTTGCAATGATAATTAAATCATAGTGATTTGGAACTACAGTAAATAGACTTTGTAGTACCTATGAGAATAATCCAGTATCATTGGTCACCCATTCCACAGATAACATAGACATATTATCCACAGCAATAAGAGGTTTTATTATGGCATTCAAGATCACTTCTCAAAGTTAAGGCTGAAATATTATGCAGGTGTTTGAAAGGAAATCTCTGGGCCACTCCTTTCTCAACTTTCCAGTGTAGATGCATCTGTAGTGCAGCCCTGAAGTAAAGAAAAAAAAGTTCCCTTACATTGTGAAGGCCTCCATGACGGACTCCACAGAACGCACTCCACTAGCACAGCTGCATCAGTGCTGAAACATTGGATTGAGCCCTCAGTGAACAGTCACACCTAATTAAAATAACAGAATAAAATTATGTAATTTTAATTATGATAGTTACAACAGCGTAAACATGACAGAACAGCAGATGTGCTGGTATAAAAGTGAGTCTGTATTGCAGAACCCTAATGCCCCTCTCAAAGTCTGATGGTTCGGGTATGCATCAGAAGATTGAACAAAGTCAGTCTTCTTGAGGGAGCGAGTTCTGTGGCATAGGATCTGACACTGAGAAGGCTCTGTCCACATGCTAGGATACTAAGCTTTAGTGTGGGCAAATAGGCAGCTGGAGTCACAAGAAAAGTCCTGCTGGATCAGGCCGAAAGCCCATCTGGTTCCGTATTTGATCTCCCATAGTGTAACCCCAGCTGCCTCTGGGAAGCATGCAAGCAGGAGAAAAGGCATATGTGTCTTCCATCATTGCTGCCCTGCTATTGGCATTCAGAAGCATACTGCCGCTGAACCTGAAGGTAGTGCAGAGTGAGTAGTAGCCATTGATAGAACTGTTCTGAATTTGTCCAATCCCCTTTTCAAGCCATATAAGGGCATCACATCCTGTGGTAATGAATTCTTCAAGCTATATTAGTTTCAGTGTAATAATTAAATAGATTCAAATCTTGGTGCCTGTATCCATCAAATATTTTTCCATACGCTATTTGTCTGGAATCTTCTCTGACAGTGGGACTGTTTGAAAAGATGGCTTTTTGAACAGTTAAGGAAAAAGCCTGTTAAAATTTTTTAACGTAGAATAATGGCAAAGTTTTTGACATCACATGGCCGCTTCATTCAATAAATGTTTGTGCATGTGAATGGTTCATCAAAACAAATATTCATGATTTGATACACCTGTTTGCTTTGACAAACGATTCACATGCACAAATTTTATTCTTCATAAAACTGAAACATCCTGAAATACAAACTTCAATAAAACTGATTTTTGAGGTTTGTATTTTAGGAAGTTTGATGGTCATCATTACACTTCTCTTCTGGTCTCTTTCTTCATTGAATATGATATTTATTTGACATACCCAATTACTCCAACTTAAGAAATTTGGTTACCAGTATGAATACAGCTAAATCAGTATACACCTGATAACTCAATCAGAAATTGAAGTGATAAAGATACAAATGTTATAGGGCCATAACGTAGACTTTGAATAGGATAAGTTTGTGTCTAACTAATTGTCGGGTCCATGCACATAAAAAGACAGGATGTGTATACTTTTCCTACATCTGAAATTTTTATACAAAAATTTTAGATCTTTCAATTTTTTAAAGTTTCAAGCATACTTGTTCAAATATCTCAACTTGTTTATTCTTTTCCAGGAGGAGAAGGCATCTCTGTTGCATCGTACACAGGAGGAAAGACGGAAACGAGAGGTATATCAATAGTGCTAAAATAACAGAGTTTAAAGAGGTTGAGCCTTGACTGACTTATCAGTGGATTCAAAAGTGCTTTAGTTGTCAATTTTACAATTGTCTACAACAGCATATCTTTTATTGACTTTGGTTTTGTCTCCTTAGGAAGAAAGAAGACGGTTGAAAAATGCAGTAATTATCCAGTCCTATGTAAGAGGATTCAGAGACAGAAAGCAACAAGTAGGCATATTGGCATAAGTTGATTTTTTTCTAAATATTTTGAGTTTGTCCATTCAGTTTGTAACCAGCCCTGTTAACCAGACTTATGTCTGGTAATTGTGCAATGAAATATATATTGTAGGGTTCATACATGGCCCAGATACACATAGAGCGCAATCCTAACCAATTTAGGCTGACTCAACTCTCCAGTCTTCCTGTTCCCATGGTGGTGTTATGGGATTGGCACATGTCTGTTTACTGGCCTAACCCCCTAGTGGTTCAGAAGTGCCTGATGGCATTTTTGTGACATGCCCAGGCTAACACAGGACTTGTGCTGGGACTAATGCCAGCCTAAGTGGGGGTTAGGACTGTAGCCACTTCCTCGTACAAGCGGAAGCGTCATGGGTTATGAACAAATACCAACACTGAAAAAACCTTAATCTCACAGTCCTATATGTGTTTATTTGGGATGAAGCACCATTAACATAGGGCAAAATCCAGAGTAACTATGGGGAATCCTTGCTCCGGTGTAAGAACAACTTACTCTGGATTGCAATATGAATTCCCCATAGGGTTTCACTAGGTGGTGCAGTAATTACAGGTGCACGTAAAGTCTCTTAGGTACTCCCATAGTTACTCTGGATTTGGGAGATAGTGGGGCTTTCTTCCGAGTAAGCATGCATACAATTACATTTCTACATTTGAATACAGTACATTTTACTACTTTATTCTTGAATTTCAGTATTCGATTCAGAGGAGTGAATTTGATCACTACGCTAACTTAGCACAATCTGGAGGAAATTTCTCCACTGCCAATGGAGCAAATCTGACCCTTTTAGTTCGTCAACTTCTTTTTTTCTATAGACATAATGAGGATTCTAAGCGTTTGGTAAGTACAGAGCTTTGTTAAGGAGATTCCTTTCAGATATTTTCATTTTTTGTAAATTTGAATTGTTTTCATTATATGAAGTATACGAGTGGCTTCTTGTTCTCTAAATAATGGAGTTGGAGCAAGACTTGTGTAAGATTACTTCCATTTGCACAAGGTGGCCTTTTAGTTCTTTGCTTCTGGCAGCAGTACCATGAAATGTCCTCCAGGTTAGGGCATCCAAAATGTCATTTTGTGAGGCATGTAATAGTGCTGCCAGGTAAAAACATCAGCCTGTGTTCAAGAGGAAGTGCTTTCTCTTCAGTGGTGGGTGGGTTTGGATTCAATCCAATGTTCTGAGACCTAGAAGAGTTATTTTGTACACCTTCTAATGAATATTCAGTTTTTGTAATATCGGTATGATTGGCTTTACAATTATAATGCATGCATACTTGGCCAGAACGACGTCATACATTGGAGAGAGAAATGAGGAAATGATCATGATCTCCCAAAGTTACCTTCAAGCAACTGACACTGTCCAAATGAAAAGCTTGTCAAATAAAACCTTTCTTCTGTTCTCATAAAATAATTCCCAGTGACTTGCTGCTTCTCCTGAGTAACTGAACATTGCATACAAACTCCGGAGCATTACAACCTTGATAGGATTGGCTCACCCATTAAGCTGGTAAAGCAACTATTTCAAGAGACAAAGTGGGGGAGACAGTTAACTGGCAGATGATAGTGACTTGAACCCTGCTCCTCCTTCCGCTGTGACTGAACGGCCAGTTTCACCTTACCACTGCTCTAATTCTCCAGCATTGTTGGCTTGGAAGGTTGTAGCAATACTGGAGAAATTGATAGGTCTGCTGTGATTCTGTTCCAGATACTCTCCTGTAGCAATTAGAGCACATTCATGTGCATTCCTTCCATATTGCTGCTACTACTGTCTTCTTTTAAATAAGACTGAGAAGGAGAATATAGGGAGCACTTTTTTTGCAACCTCATTTTCCCAAATCATCCTGTTTTATGGGACTGGCTGGGCAGTGGAGGAGGTTAGGATGAGATATTTTAAGGAAAGGAAAAAGTGGTGGAACCTTTGGGCACTGCTTCAGAGGCTTGTCTGGCTGGGCCTGAATGTTAATGTGTAGATCCTTTCACTTCCCCCAATGTTTGAATAAAGCTTTTCTTGTGAGCAAAACTTTGGGGAGAAGAACCTATCAAATGTCATAACCGTTGGCACAGCTGATTTACACAGCATTTTTGAGAGACCTTTGTTTAAAAGGTCATTGCTATATAACTGACTTGCTCACTGAGTCACTGACTTGCTCACTGATTCATCTATGCCCAGCCAAAAGCACTGGGTGTAGAAACGTGAAATTTGGAATGGGTGTTCCTTCCGTGATGGCTGCACCCACTAAGAACCAGGTTTCAGAAATTCCAACCAGAAGAGGATAAAAAGGGGTGCAACACATTTTTGTCCTTATATTTTACATTGAAGAATCAATGATTGATGGACGCTGTCCCCCAACCTGTGGACCTAAAAGCATGAAATTCGGGGAGTGTATTTCTTCCATGACGGGAGCACCCACCAAGAACCAATTTCTAGAAATTTAAGGGGCTGAAAAGGGGTACAACGCATTTCAGCCTATACTTAACATTGAAGACTGATCAATGCCCAGCTCCAAATCCTGCACCTGCTTGGTAGAGATGCTCACAGTTGTGGGAGGATGGTGGTCGGGGGGACATGGGGGCTGATGCGCAGGGGAGTGTGTTTTGTGCAATGGGGATGGCGTATGGGGGGTATTTTATATATATATATATATAAAATTGATGATAATTGAAGAGTCACTGACTGACTCACTCACTCATTGACTCATGAACACTCAGCCAAAACCGCTGGACCTAGAAGTGTGAATTGCCTTTAAAAAAATTCTGCCCTGCCCATTTGTTTACACACTTGGTCCTTGTTGCATATATGCACCATAGGGCAGAAACTGCTTATTTTCCTGAAGAAAGCAGTGTTTATTACAAAGTGATATTCATAAATGTTTCATAAATTTTGGGTAAGCAAAGGGAACAGTATCTTGGTTTGCACTTTATTTCAACTACAGTGGCACCTCATGTAACAAATTTAATTCGTTCCAGAGGCATATTTGTTACGTGAAACGTTCTTTACGTGAAGTGGATTTTTCCATAGGAAATAATGGAAACTCAGATAATTGGTTCCAGAACCCAAAAAATATTCATATAAAAATATTAAACTGTATGTAAAAATGATGACAAAACAGTGGAATTGAATTCAAAACATGCATTCAGTGTGCATGATCCTATGAAGTCTACTTAGGCTGCAATCCTAAAGACAATCTGCAATTGTCAATCTGCAAAAGACCCATTGAACACATTTAACACAATGGAGTTTACTTCTGGGTAGACATGGTTAGGAGGCTGCAATCAAAGTCACTTTCAAAGTGTCTCCCCACTTTCTCCTTCTCTTCATTCTGAGCCCCTCTCTCCCCTGCTCCCTTCTGGATAGCCCTGAGCTGCTTCCCTCTTCTCCACTGCTGTTCTCTCCCTCTGCCCAGAGGATGCATGGCCATAGGAGGAACAGCGCGGAAGTGTTGCTTTCGCTATGGGCAGGCGCGCTAGGCAGCCCTGATGCTTTTTAAAAGAGCTGCCGGCCAGTGCGTCTGCCCCAACTGCCAACGAGTGTGTTTGTTATGTGAAGCACAGTTTGTTATCCTAGAGAACAGAATCCTAGAGAAATTTTTGTTTGTTACATGGAAACTTTACATGAGACGTTTGTTATGTCAGGCGCCACTGTATGTACATTCTGTATTACGTTCATTGCAAAGCAATAGTGTGAATTTTAAAGAGAATTAAAATTTTAATTTGTGGATGGCTTTTTCTTTCAGATATGGATATGTCAGAACTTGATTAAACATAATTCACAGTTTGTAAAGCAACTTGATGGCCCTGACAAACTTACATGCATGTTCCAGATAAAAAGACTTTTGGGGCTATGTTGCAGGTAAAAAAAGAAATTATTGTTGCCAAATGAATGAAACTTGATTTGTTCACTTAAGAGTGCTGATATGTATTAAGGTAAAGGTGTGTCCCACAGTTTGTGCTGCTAGCCATGATCAACTGCAGGGTGCAGTTCTCATCCCAGTTTCTAAGCCAAAGTGTTGTCCAAAGCCGCATCTTTGTCGTCACCGGCATGACCAAACACCAAATCGCACAGAAAGCCATTACCTTCCCACCAAAGTGCTACCTTTTTATCTACTTGAATTTTACATGCTTTCAAACTATTAGTTTGCCAGGAGCTTGGCAGGTAACGGGGGATCACTCCATCTTGCAGTACTTGGGTCACAAACTGCTTACCTATTGATGAGCATAGCGTCTTAACCACTGAGCCACTGCAGTGTTCATTTAAGAGTGCTCATCTATATTAAATATGTTAAACTGCCAAATTGAAAACTAGCCTGCGGGCCCAATCCTATCCCAATTTTTTAGCTCTGGTATAGCCAAAATGCAACCCCCGTGATAAAAGGGTACATGTTCCCATATTTGAGTAAGCCCCAGTGACTACCCCTCTACCTCAGATTCCACACACACCCCACTGGTATAATTGCACTAGTACTAGATAATTGGTTGATCAGCAGTGTTTGCACTGTAGTAAACTGTTCCTGTCTGGAGAATTACTAGCATTGATACATTCCTGGTGGGAGCTGTAAGTCTGTATACTTCACTAGGATGTGCCTCATCATAATGCCAGGATATGCTTTCACTTCGACCACTTTATATTAAAATTGTTTTCTTCACTATGAAATCTGCAAGCTCATTTTGTTGTTGGTGGTGTGTCTTTTTGCACTAGAAGCAAAAACTCTCTACTATTTGCATAATGGTAGGTTTATTTAAAATTTCAGATTGCTGCAGAACTGCAATGATGACAGTCTGAATGTTGCACTTCCTATGAGAATGCTTGAAGTATTTTCATCTGAGAAAACCTATTTGCCTGTTTTACAAGATGCTAACTATGTAGCATCAATAATTGAACAAATCTTGCACTATGTGATTCAGAAAGGTGAGTGTAATTGACTTTCAGAATACTATTACTTTATAATAATTTTACTGTTGTTGAATGTGTTTCTGCACTGCATTGTATGATATGTACATTGTATTGAATGATATGGACTGCAAATATGACATGTAACAATCATATTTACATGTTACATCTCAATGTCTGTCTTTGAACTTGCTGCTTTTTAATAAAGGTTGAACGTTGACATTTGATAGACTGTTGGTTATACAGTTATGCCTTGTAAGACAAACATTTGTTCCGGAAGTATGTTTGTCTTACAAAGTGGATTTTCCTGTAGGAAATAATGGAAACTCAGATGATTGGTTCCACAACCCAACAAATATTCATATAAAAATATTAACTGTATGTAAAAATGATGACAAAACACTGTAATCAAATTCAAAACTCTGTAATATAATACAGAACACAATTACTGTAATAGAATACTAATATACTGTACAGTAAAACAGAAAAGAAAAACCTTTCTGGCCAAGGATGACTAATTTTCACTAAAACAGTCACTGGTGTCTTTCTGAGCATCGTTAACAAGGAACCTCTGTGTGTGTGTGTTTCCAAGTTTGCAGCAGGACCAGCACCAAAGGCTTCTGCCTGATGCAAAAGGTGCAAGATCCTATGCTGTCTACTCAGAATCAAGTCCCATTGGATTGAGTGGGGCTTCTCATAGGAAAGTGGGGTGGAGAGGGGTCCAGGCAGGAATGGTGAGGGGAGGAAGAGGGGTAGTTGTGGCGTCCTGGAAGGGAGGGGGTTTCCTTGGGGGAAGGGATTTCTATTGAGGGGGTCCTTGGAGGAAGGGATTCTATTGAGGGGGTCCAGGAGGGGGTTTCCTTCCTACCTGATGGTGGCTTGCTGGCTGCAGGAGGCTCAGACATGCTTGCTGGGGATGCGGCTGCCTGTGCGTTCCTCTACTGGTGAGGTGTGGGTACTGCAACCAGGAGGAGATGTCCCTCCTCAGCCACCCAGCCCAGCCAATGGATATTAGATTAGATTTGTTTATAAATAAATCATCTTACAAAGCAAATTTGTCATACAAAACAGAATCCCATAGAAATTTTAATTCGTTTTACAAAGCATTAGTCTTACAAGGTACCACTGTATTAAAAAGATTTTCAAGTGTTTTGTTTTATTTCAGTACCAGTTCTTGAATTTGGTATTGAAAAATTCTAAATCCTGTGTCAACTGAGACATTTCTTTTCAAAATCATTAAATTATGGAATATTGGGCCAAATTCCATGAAATACCAAAACTCATCAGTGATAGACGAATCAGTGCTTTACGGAACAAATAAAATGAATTTGGTATATGTAGGGCTTGGATTGTACTGATCCATGAAGCAACAACAGCCTCTTTCTCAAACGAAAGAGTTAAAGATCTTCTTCAGATGTCTTAGATTGATGAGGGGGTTACTCACTATCCTATTCTTTCTCCTATCTCTGGGTAGCCTCTCTTATGTTGCTCCTTCTCTGGGAGCAAAGCTGTCCCCTCCTTGGGTCATCTCTCCTTGTTGGCATTATCCCCTCTGATATAATATAAAGTGCAGCAGAGGACACACGAGAAATAGATGGCCTTCCATGAGGCTTTCTGTACCCCTTGCAAGGCTTCCCCAGTGCTTTGTGGAAGCTGTGGCATCCTTGTCATCATGACAGCTGAAATGACGCCAGCCTCCATACCCCTACGAAGTGAGTAATCCAGGCTGCTTCCCTACAGCAGTCTTCCTTTCCTTTTCTCTTCTGGTAGGATGAATTCCTAATTCCTGGTCAATTGGGACCTCACTCATTTAGGTAATTCCCACCAGAATGTCTTAGTAGATTAAAACATGACTTGTATATTTTTCATGTTTATCTCCCATCCTGTTTAAATTATAATTAACATATCAAAGTCAGTCAACCCACAAAAGCTTATCCCACAAAACATTACTGTAATACTGTGTCTCTGCTACGTTTTAATGTGCTTATTATCAACAATTAATTTACACCTTAAAATACACATTTTTAAGCCACATTTTTCTTTCAGGATACTATAGGTCTCTTTATCTTCTAATAAATCACAAACTTCCATCAAGTATTGAATATTCTGATGTCTCTCGGGTTCCTGTTGCAAAAATATTACTGGAGAATGTTCTGAAGCCATTGCACTTTAATTATAACTCTTGTCCAGAAGATGCCAGGTAAGCACAAAACACTTTTCAGTACTCTTGGGTTGAGTTATGCATCTATGCACATTAGCTTTGTGTTGAGTTTCTGCTGGCTAGAGAAAAGCATTAATACTTTTAAAATAGATAGGTCCGTTAGGGCATCCACTAGATCAACCCTTTCTAGTGCCTTTCAGTATTAAAATCCTGTTGCTGCTTTTCCATGAATGTAGAGGGAAATAGACACACAAGAGTAATAGGGCAGAAGTTTATGATACAGGCTTAAGAGTAATGCAATTTTACAATTTAATTGATATGTGGAAATATTTTCAGACCTGTAAATTTGATTATGGTTTGAATGTGCTGGGGAAAAATGTGTTTACATTTCCCATAAAGAGACACCTTTCTTTATTTGCTGCAGGCAACAGATTTTTGCTGCTTTTACAGAAGAATTCCTGGCAGCACCTTTTACAGACCAGATATTCCATTTCATCATTCCAGCCCTTACAGATGTGCAAACCTGCTTCCCCTATGAACTCTTTCTGAATGCACTATTGTTAACAGAAAGCAGGCGTTCAAGGAAAAGCGAGAGAGCCCCTTGGCTTTTTTACTGTGTTCTGACACTTGGCGAAACGTATTTAGGTATGAAAAACACACTTCATCCATTTAATTATCAGTTGATTATATAATGTCTGAAATAGATTGTGGTGCCTTCTTCTTTTATTCCTACATCTAAGTTCTTGACAATTATATGTACTGCATTATTATAACATTTAACTCTGCCTATTTTCAAGGGCTTCAAAGTAGAATGCATACATTGAGTTTTTTCCTTCTCAATAACCTGGTTGTTGTTACCAGTCAGCAGTGATAGAACTAAGGTCACCCATATAGCTGGCCTGAATGTGGATTTGTACCTTGGTCTTTCTGGTTTCATCCTTGTACATCACAGTTATAATCATGAGCTTCCAGGGTTTTTGGCTCAAACTGGAAAAATTTGAATTATGACACTAATAGAACTTGAAAAATGCTTAGGAATAATGAAAATTGAGCTATTGCTATAAAACATTTGGATTTTTTAAAACTTATTTTTAATATCAGTGTTCACTGTCATTGTTCTAAAGTCTAGGCTGCCAACAATAGAGATTCAAAGCTTTGCAAAGAATCTGAGATAGCCCAAATTCTGAAGATTTGCCAGATCTGTATTCTGTATGATCTATATATATAAAAGAGAAAAGTCACTGACAGACTCACTCATCAATGCCCTGCCAAAACTGCTGGGCCTAGATGCAAGAAATTTGGGGTGGGTGTTCCTTCCGTGACTGAGGGGTGCATTAAGAACCGGTTTTCGGAAATTCCAACCGGAAGGGGGTGAAAAGGAGCGCAACGCATTTTCCTCCCTATACGTTGCATTGAAGAATTGATGACTCATCAACATTCCGTGCCAACCCCTGGACCTAGAAGCATGAAATTTGGGGAGTGTGTTCCTTCTGTCACATGAACACCCACCAAGAACTGATGTGGAGAAAATTAACCCTTAAAGGGCTGCAAAGGGGTGCAACATGTTTTTGTCCTATGCTTAACATGGAAGACTGACTAACTTCCAGCCAATTTGGTGCTCGGAGCCTGGTGCACTGGGGGGGGGGGATGATGTTCAGAGGATGAGGTTGCAGGGGGGAGAATGCTGCGCATGGGGGTTGATGCACATGGGGAGAAGTTGCGTGTGGGGGACTGATGCGCATGGGGGGCTTCTGCGCCATGAGGGGATGGCATGTGTGGGAATTTTATTCCTGCAACGTGGGTACTTTTCACTAGTAATGGGATAAATGACATTTTCTCTCTCTCAGCAGTAGTGTATATTCTGTGCAATCAATTTAAATTTATTATTTTTCTTCATACAGGATCTCTTTCAGAAGAAGGTCTCCTTGTGTATTTGCGAGTTCTCCAGATGTTCCTTTGTCAGTTACCTATGTCATCAAGTACTGATTGTCAAGACTCAACCAGTGACTCGGAAGATGATGATGAACAAATCAATAAAGTGACATCGATGCCTGTAAGTATTAAAATGGTTCTGAAGAAGTCCTGCAAGAGCAACACACAATCTTAAGCTGGCTTCTTCTGCTCCCCCCAAATTGTAGTCAAATATATAGAATAAAGGCACTATTTCTGGTATTTATTTTGGACCTATTTGTAAGCTGACAGTGTATAAGTTTACTGTATTCATTGGAAAGCATGAAAATTCTTGTTTAGCAGTGTGTGAATATGCTGTGTTTTTATTCTTAGATGTTTGGTTGTAAGCTGCTTACTGTGGTTTTTATATGGCCAGTTGTGTCAGTTGTAGTCTATTAACACATTACAGAGGTGGCTACAAAATATTAGATTGAGAATAACTTGGATTAAGAGTAACAAGACAAGCAAGCATGTTAATAAATTTTGACTTGGTATACAAGCAATGTCTTGATAAACAAGCAGAAAAGTCCTGGCCAGGATACAGCCAGTTTCAGCACTCTGTCAGCATCTGCTCCAATGAGACCAGCCTATGCATATCTACTCTGAAGTAAGCCTATTACAATCAGTGGGCTTATTCCTATGTATGGAGGGCAATGGTAAGTAGCCTGAGAGACCTAGGGTGAAATCCAGAATAACTATGGGGAGTACTTGCTCCGGAGGAAGAATAAGATACTCTGGATTGCAATATGAATTTCACTACGTGGTAAAAGTAACTACGGGTGCATAGATCTTCACTACGTGGTGCAGTTACTACGGGTGCATGTAATGTCTCTTATGTGCTCCTGTAGTTACTCTGGATTGTGCCCCTAGCCTTGCATGTCAACTCTAAAGTAAGCCCTATGTGGGGCTCACTCCTGTGTAAAGGGGCAGATTGCAGCCTGAGAGACTAAGGGTGCAATCCTGAGTAACTACGGGGAGTCCTTGCTCCGGTGTAAGAACAATTTGCTCTGGATTGCAATATGGATTTCCCATAGGTTTTCACTAGGTGGTGCAGTAACTACGGGTGCACGTAAAGTCTCTTACGTGCTCCCGTAGTTACTCTGGATTGTAGGGTAAGGGCCTTTCCAGCCCTGGTAAAAGGACAATAAAACTCTGAGGTAAGGGAACAAACATTGTTTCACCTTAAGGCTGGGATTTTCAACTGCTGTGCACCAGGTGTGCTGTGGGATTCGAAACAGATTTGAGTCCTAGCAGGCTTCCCGCTGAGGAGAAACAGCAGCTTTGAGCCTGGCCAGACAACATGAGTCAGCAGCTCCTCCCCCAGTGCAGTTTCCGCAGTGTGGGAGGAGTGAGGAGCCTGGGAAGCAATGCTGATGTCTGCCCATAAGTTGCTTCTCCCACACTCTCCAGCCTCCGTCCCCACAGAGCAGGCTGGAGAGGCCGCTTTCCTCTTCTTGCCTCCTGGGAGTTTAATGGGCTTATCCTTGAGGAGATAGACAGGCACACCAACAGGACAGGTGCCTATCTGCCTGCCCCCAAAGGGAATGAGATCTCTCCCAGCACAGCACAGTATGGGTACAAGCCATGGAGGGGGGAGAGCAACCACCAGTGCTGCTGGTCTGTGACTGTAATCCTACCCACATTTTCCTGGAAAGAAGCCCCATAGACTATAATGGGCATTACTTCTGAGTAGAAATGCCTAGGATTGAGCTCTGAGGCTGCTTTCCTATCCACACTTTCCTGGAAGGAAGTCCCTTTGACTCTGATGAGCTACTGCTGTTTGTAGGAAGGCTCAGGATTAAGCTCTGAGGCTGCAATCCTATTCACATTTTCCTGGGAGTAAACCAGTGGTGGGATTCAAATAAATTAACAACAGGTTCTATGTCCTAATAACCTAAATTAACAATAGGTTCTATATTCCATTAGTAACCGGTTCTTAGAACCAGGTGCTCATTAGCAAAGGGTTTTATAGGGCCAATGAGAACCCCCTGAAGCCCACCACTGGAGTGAACCCATTAACTATAATGGGGCTTCTGAGGAGACATGCATAGTTTGGGCCCTCTTCTTTACCTCAGTTGAATCCTGCACTATTTTCAATCAGGGTTTACAAAGGACTTTTGTAAACATTGTGAAATTGTGCAGACTTTGGAAAAGCACCACGCAAAACAGGCAATAGCAGTACAAGCGATGAATCTGTTTAATAACAATGCAATGTCACATTTCCATGAAATCCTCAAAAGGAGACAAAGGCAAGTGCCATTAGAGGGTTCCTTGTTAAAGTTGCTCAAAAAGACACCAGTGAATCTATTAGTGAAAATTCGTCAATGTTGGCCAGAAAGGTTTTTCTTTTTTTTTTTTTACTGTATAATAGATTACAGTTTTATTAATATTACAGTAACTGTGTTCTGTATTATATCACAGTGTTTTGAATTTGGTTACAGTGTTTTGTCATCATTTGTACATGCAGTTAATATTTTTATATGAATATTTTTTGGGTTGTGGAACCAATCATCTGAGTTTCCATTATTTCCTATGGGAAAATCTGCTTTGTATAAAAATGTTTTGTAAGACAAACATGCTTCCAGAACCAATTATGTTCGTCTTACAAGGCATTGCTGTAGTGTATATGAATGTTTTTCCTTCTATTATGTCATGTCCAACATTTTTCTTCGGTGTCCTATATTTGGGGGGCTTGTCTTTTTTGATTATGGCATATGGTCACTCTGACCATCCTCCATTTCTCCAATATGCAGAGTGACCATATGTCATAACCATGTGAAGTGTCTTTAGGTTTGCAGCCGAAGAGTGCAATCCAGAGTAACTATGAGGAGTCCTTGCTCTGGTGTAAGAACAATTTACTCTGGATTGCAATATGAATTTCCCATAGGTTTTCACTAGGTGGTGCAGTAACTACAGGTGCATGTAATGTCTCTTACATGCTCCCGTAGTTATTCTGGATTGTAGGGTTAGTCTGCTAATCCTAGAGATGTAACAAATATTATTTTAGGTATTTTCATACATGCTGGGATTCAAATTGGTCCTAGTGCCTACTCTGCATGTTCATAAAAGAATTGTTAAGCTCTCCACTTTTGAGCAATAAGTCTACTGTGAAAAGATATCTATTGAAGGACTCCCATTAATGCGCAAGGAGTTCTTTCTTGAAACTTTCTTGAAGGATATTAAATAATTGGAAATGTCTAGGGCAAAAGAGACTGTTGCTGTGTTCTGAAATACCTAGCTGCAAAATGGTATCAAAGTATTTTTTAGATTAGTACGGTAATTCTATATTATTGAATTACTATTTTGGGTATAAGAAGGAACCCCAGAATAGTTCTTCAATAAACAGAACTTATTCCTTGCTTGAAACTGGAAAGCTGGTCAGGCAGGAATGTGGGTCAGCATACTGCCAGTCATTTCTGTGTGTGAGTTATGTGAGGTTCAGAAGGATATTGGTGCACATATTGAAGTGACAGAACTGATATGCGTTGGTGGTGGACCAAATTATTTTTCATTGTAATAAGTGTCTTGGAGTTGCATGTTTGTTTTTTTAAAAAGACATAAGGAAAACACAGAGCTCTGACTATTTGTATTGTATTGCAGGGAGATGAAAGAATATCAGTCCAATGTATAATTGAAGAGTGTCTTTCAAAATTGGATACAAAGCAGCAGACAAATACCCTCCTAAACATGGTTTGGAGAGATTCGGCTAGTGAGGAAGTCTTTACCTTGATGGCCTCCATCTGTCACACTTTGATGGTGCAGCACCGAATGATGGTGCCAAAAGTCAGGTAAATTTAAAAGACTAATGCATAAACTGAGCAATGTCTACAAATTTTGGGATATATTTTGGCAGAGTTTGTGTGCTTATAACATGGCTTCTTTGTTAAATCTGCTTTGTTGTCCTGTAATATCCAGTTGCCTTCTTTTATTATTACAACTTTATTTATATTCTGCCTTCTTCACAATGCTCAAGGTGGCTCTTCAATATGAATGCCATATTTGTATCATTCCAAGAAGGTTAAAGAACTATATTTTCTGCATAACCTACAGTGCAGAACTTGGAGGCTTCCTCTGGCACAGTGGCTACTATGCTGGCCTAGAGTGTTGCAAATGTTCAGTAAAGCACATTTGCAACCACTCTAGAGCAGGCATCTCTAGTGGGACAGCCTGTGCCATCTCACTTGTGCAGCATCTAAGTGACTGGTTTCTGTGAGATGCAAGAAAAGTATCATTATGAAAAGGGCATTACAGGGCAGGGGGAGGGTGGAATGGGGCCGAATTGGCCGAGGAAGCCTCTGCCTTATACTGTCTTGCCTTCTGGGCCCTGAAGGTCTACATGGGGTTGTTTGGGCTTGTGCCAGTGATTTAGCTGGTCTGAGTAGCCCCATTCAGCAGGGTGAACTGTTACTTGGGAAAAGGGCAAAAATATCCCCTTACCCTGTGGACACTTTCAGCCTGCTCCTTACTTGCTCTGGATACAACATGGACAGCTTGGCCGAATTGCGCCAGTAAGAAGTTTTCTATTCAGGGTACCAGTTCCTGCTTATATTTTGAAATAGAATTCTGATGTAAATCCATGTTACCTCAATGATATATTAATAGTGGTGGGCTTCAGGGGGTTCTCACAGGTTCTATAGAACCCTTTGCTAATGAGCACGTGGTTCTGAGAACCGGTTACTAATGGAACATAAAACCTGTTGTTAATTTAGGTTATTAGGATATAGAACCTGTTGTTAATTTATTTGAATCCCACCACTGTATATTAAGTAATTTGGGTTGCAATACTAAGAAATTTAGTATTTCTTTCCATGATGCTGTGTGAAGGTCGGCATGTGCTGGGGGGACGGGGGGGGGGGCAGAAGTTTGTTACAGCACTTTTGTGACACTCCTAGGAGAGCACAGGACTAAGGCCAGGGCTTAGGCCAGCCTAAGTGGAGGTTAGGATTGGCGCCTTGATCTTTGGTTCCTTGAAGCAGAAGTGGAGAATATAATCTCTGATTATTTTCAGTTGTAACTTTGAATTGTTAAACACTAATAGTTAAGACATTCTAGAATTCTTCTATACTGTGAAGATTTTAATTTATTTATCACAAAAATACTGTTTTCTCTAGTATATTTATAACTTCACTTTAGGGTTCAAATTATTACTAAAGCGCTTGTAAGGCATGTGAATGAGGGTGAGCAGCTTAAATTTGCTAAGTTCGTGATGGAGACAAGTTTTCCATTACTGGCACTTCTGTAGGTAGCACTTCTGTTGAGGACTAGTGTGGCAAAAGAGTTTTAATGGATGGAAGTAGTTCTGTGAGCTTAAGAACAGAATTCAGACAGCCACACAACATGCTTCAAGGCATCCTGCTTTTAAAACTGGTAGGAGTTCCTGTAGTCATTTACAGTCTTGCACAGTCAGCCATGCACAAAAGAGTCAGAAACATCAAGCTTTTTTCCCTTGATGAACATATGAAAGTGTCTACTGAATTGATCCATTCAGTTCAGTATTGCTACAAGTCTTTGCAGCTGCATTTCTCAGGATTTCAGACAGGACCTTGGACCTTATGCATTGCAGACCTGGTGCTCTCATGTTGTGTTAAATTCCATGTGAAATCTAAATTTGTATATCTGCATTAAATACTGTCTGTTCAAAAGACTGTTCAAAACTCTTGTGTTGAAATGAAAGATATTAGGATATTAAAAATGCACCTAACTTGTCATTTTAAATGAATCAAAAGTGAGTTGCATGTATTTGAGATTATGGTAGGGGTAACATAATGGTATTTTTGGAATGCTGTAAAACATAATTAATTCAAGCTGCTGTGCAAACAGTGGTATAGCAAACTAATTGGTGCTATCTCTTTAGCCTTCTGGTGTTTATAGCCACTCAGGGAAGTAAAATGTCAGTGAAACTGTGATCATTTGATTAGGGTAATTAGTTCTTTGTCAGCTAATTGCATTAGAGCAGGATGTGAGATCTGGAGATCATAGCAAAAGCTGAATTAGTATTCTGCTTTTATTGCAACTTGTCTATTGCTTTGGATAATAATTACGGGGTTTAAATGCACCATTGCTCTGGCGGTTTATTGGTGAACTGTGTAGGAAAGGTGCTTAATGAGAGAGGTCTCTATAGCCTTAATTGCATGACAACAGCTTCTGTTTCCTCAAAGAAGCTGTTGTTTGAATTTGTTCACACAAGTTATAAGAGTGGTCAGCTTAATTGTGTGTGAGATGGCATTTTAACTAGACAACCTTTTCATACCCAGGATTCACCTTTAGCCTAAAATTGCACAAAGGATCCACTTTTAAATTCTTTTTACTATTTTTCTGTTCTCTAAATTTATCAGAGGGCTGTGGGTGGCGCAAGTGGCTAAGACACTGTTTGTTAACCAGCAGGCCAGGGTTCGAGACCCGGGTCGGCCCCACAAGACAGGGTGAGCTCCTGTCCTTAGCCCAGCTCTGCGATGCCAGCTGGATCCAATCGTATTGGCTCTGCCTTTCCATTGGACTAATTCAGTGGCGTGGAGAGGGGGGATTTGCTGCTTAGGTAACAGTCTGTCCTCCATAACAATCCAACCCAGGCTTTTGTGCTTTGCATGCAGCATATGCAGCACTGAGCACGATACCATAGTCTTCCAAGACTGACGGAGGCCTGCTTTTTTAAATCTATCGCACAGAAAGAAGGCAGTCAGGTCCCTCTTATCACCTGAAGGTATACTGTTAAAAATGTAGTTTCTGTGAAAAGTTTAAAGGTAAAGAGGCACTATTCTCTTTTAAAGTCATCCTTTTTCCTTTTGTTCTCCTTTTCAGTCTCATTATTTTGTACAGAAAAAAAATAGTGTTGTATTTCAGCTTAATTCAGAGTGCCGACTTGAACAATAGTGTGTTAAAGTACAGCAACATAATGATTTGGTTCAAATGCAGCTGGATGAGCCTTAGAGAGGAATGTGCTTTCTCTTTCATGCAGGATTAAGGCTTCTGCTTTTGGTGTTATCCTCTTCCTTTTATCTTTACCTTCATCTACTAATATTGGTGAAGTTAAATACCTTGGTGATGGGAGCATGGATACAGTGAACTGTATCCAGTGTAGCTTAGGAGGTGGTTGAAGGGCCCCTCACGGTAAGGGGATACTTTTACCCTGAGTAGCATCCTGGCCAAACCCATAGTCTATTTGGTTCTCTGCCAGCTATACTGATGAACCCTCATATCATTGGGGAATCTACTCCACAGATGTCCTCCTATGGATACTGAAGCTGCAGATACTGATTTTGTTTCTGATTTTTTTAATGTTATATTATCCTTCTGTAAACATGTAAGCAGGAATAGTTTGTAAGAGGAGCAGGATGCAACATGTTCTGCCATTTTGCAGCACCTGTAGGTTATGGCATGCAGGTGCTCTTCCTAGGCCCTTGCTTGGCCTACTGGGTCATTTCCTACAATGCCACAATCCACTATGAGCCATTGTTCCATTAATAATAATAACTATATTTATTTATTTAGTAAATTTATGTCCCGCCTTTCTAGGGCCTCAGCCGACTCAAGGCGGCTAACAAGTAAAACATATTAAAAACATTAAAAAATACATAAGTTAAAAACAATAACACCCTAACCTTCACCGCAATAAACAGATTTTTAAAAATAGAAAGTTTTTAGGCTCTGCCTGAAGCTCTGTATTGATGGACCTTTCCTAAGTTCCGGGGCGGGGGGGGGGGGGAGTTCCAAAGCTGGGATGCTGCCACCAAGAAGGCCCTATTCCTGGCTGCCACACTTCTCACCTCCCTTGGTGGTGGCACAGTCAGTATTGCCCCCTCTGATGACTTTAGGTGACAAGCCAGATTGTACGGAAGAAGGCGGTCCCTCAAATACCCTGGACCCAAGCCGTTTAGGGCTTTAAAGGTCAGGACCAGCACTTTGAATTCAGCCCGGAAATGAATGGGCAGCCAGTGTAGCTGCTTCCTGTTAACCAGAAGGCCAGGGTTCAAGACCCGGGTCCCACAAGACAGGGTTAGCTCATGTCCTTAGCCCAGCTCTGCAACGCAGCTGGAACCAGTTGTTTCGTCTCTGCCATTCCATTGGAGTATTTCAGTGGCGTGGAGAGGGGGGATTTGCTGCTTGGGTAACAGTCTATCCTCCATATCAATCTCCCCAGGATTTCATGCTTCGCATGCAGCATATGCAGCGCCGAGCACAATACCATAGTTTTTTCAAGACTGATGGACGCCAATACTAGTGGTCCAGCAATCGAATCGACGAGCAACATGGGCTGCCACATTCTGGACTAGTTGGGAGTTTCCAGACTGTCTGAAAGTTTCCAGACCGTATATTAGTTTAGCCATTGTCACAATATCTTAAAACTCTTAATAGTTTAACACTTTTGGGATCTGTGTAGTGTCAGATTGTCATAGAGGTTGGGACTGTCATCAGGTAATCTTGGTTGGTAATGATATTGTGCATTTGCAACAGCTTGCATAGCTAGCAATGGAGCTATTCAGAGCATGGGTGGGCAAACATTGAACTGTTTGCCACCGAGACCTTTTGTGCAGGGAAAACATACAGACCAAATTAGTAACACATGGCAATGGGTGGTTAAAATAATGCTCATGGACCAGCACGAGCTACAGCAGTCTCTGATAGGCCAGAGGCTCATTGGAGATTGGGGATTCCCTGTGGGCTGTGTTGATTCCACAAGGGCTGCAAATGCCTCCTGGGGTTAGGTTTGCTCACGCCTTACAGCACATAATGTTATGTCAAGTGTTCACCTTGAAAAGAACATTTAATAATTATCACAAAAATAATCTTCTGATTTAATTTCTTTGTACCTCCTCTAATCTATTGTATTTAAATATTTTGACTGTATTTTCCCTATTGGAAATGCTTTCATAATAAATGTCATAGAGGACTAATGGTAGAAAAGCAAAGCAACTTTCATTTACAAGTGTGTGAAGTTCAGTGGATCATTTAATGTAATTTAATATTGCTAGCATCTGTTATCTTCTACCTGTGGCACCTTCCTGTTTAAAGGGAGTGTCAAAATATGCTACCCTTCTGGTGTGACCTTTATCAGATTGTATGGACTTGTCTCATTCTGTTGTGTTCTCTTTGTTAACTTAAATGGTCCCAGTGGGAAATTGGGCCCAATTTATGACCTAGACTGAAAATCTTGCCTTTAACTAATTAACTTATGGCTGTGCCTCTGCTAAATAAAGCTTAATGTGCCATTTAATCTTTCCTTTTGTACAGAAGGAATTTGACACTTTAAAAAAAAGCCACCGCTGCCGAAATACCCATCTGCCAAATATAGATAAATCATGTCCCTTTTCTGAACAATTAGATGCCTGCTTAACAAATCTCCAGGATTCTCATAAAATTCTGTATGAAGAGTCACAATTCTGTTTAAGTTTTTAACTATTTAAAAAAAATACAGAAAGTCTAGTAATTTGATTTTTTTAAAACATTAAATATGCTGAGATTTCAAGCATGTGAACTAGAAATATACTCTCAGATGCCTGTTTAGGCACAAACCCCTTCTTGTGACACTTCTGTCCTTTTTAGTGTTAAGCTTCTGAATGAGCAAGACATATCCTGTCTTGTTCCATGCTGCTTTAAGACTGAGTAATTGTAATTGAGATACTTTTATTTTGATTCAATTAAACCTGAAGATGCTAAAACAATGATTTCTTTTTTTTTGAGCAGGCACTGTAATATACACATTGCCCATATGCAATTACATTTCAGAAGATCTTAATGGGCATTCATTAGCAAACAGAATGTAACTGGGATCTTTGAAAACTAAAAATTCAAGTTATATTTCTTTTGTCATAATTGTTTTCTTGTAATAGCATAGACTGATGCGCTCTCTCTCTCTCTCTCTCTCTCTCTCTCTCTCTCTCTCTCTCTCTCTCACTCACACACACACACACACACACACACACACACACACACACACAGACACACACACACACACACACACAGACACACACACACAATATGAAAACAAAGTATGGTGCCCACAAATAGCTTATTCTTGTGCTGTCATTTTTTAGACTGGTGGATCACTCAGGGGCCGCTTTGGTCCTGCTCAGGAATAATGGTAACCATTCATCATGATCATGTGGTCATGATGTACATACAAATGTACTCCTGTAGAATTGTGTAGTATTTTGTTTTTCTGGGAGTCAGTGATGTATGTGTGAATATAGCCGTGCTTTATTAAAATTTAAAGAATTGGTAAACTCCACAAATGGTACCTACAACAAAATGTGTCATTGTATCCCAGCTCCCAAAGAAGAATATTCTGCATGTGCACCATATGGTGTATGCTGAAGTGCTAGCTTGACTCCAATTCATTAACAAGTTAACAGAATGAGTTAATGAATTAGGCTAGGTTCTTGAAATGTTCCCTGTTGGTATCCATGCACACTGACATTATTAAATAAAGGTTTTGCAGTCTTTCACCAATGTGTTCTTGGATGATTCCATGCAACTATTCATTTACTTCCTTTAGATATTTGAGTGATACAGGTTTTCAGTAATGATGTATGAATTAGAGCTCATTGAAATGTTTGTAGATTTTTTGAGATATCCTGTAGTATCGTTTCTGTAGACAGTCTATAGCAGTGGTGGTGAACCTTTTTGGCACTGAGTGCTGACTGACAACACTGGGAGCGCTCCAGAGCGTGGTGGGCACTTACCCCCTCTGAGTTCAGCTCAGCTCCAAAAAGGTTAAATTAAAATACTTAAATTAAGCCAACTTGTTGCTGTTTTACCTTTTTAAAAATGTATTTTAATAATTAAAAATGCACTTATTTCTGTTTTAGACTTTTGTACAGCCTAGCTTTTAATGCCAGGTTCCTGAGGCATCTTTGGTATTTAATCTCTTCAATGACAACTGAAATGATTACTGGGTATGTAGAAGTGTAAAAATCTAAATGTAAATAAAGTAGAATAACTACAGAGTGAAAAAGTACCATATTTACTTGAATCTAATACACAATCAAATCTAATGTGCACCCTTTACTTATAACCAAAACACCGTATTTACTAATTAACCATCAAATCTAATGTGCACCCTGATTTTGCAGACTGAATTCGGCTGAAAAAGATGAGCGTTAGATTCAAGTAAATACAACACTTTGAAAGTAAAATGGTTAAGCAGTGCTACAAGCATTTATTGTATATAGGTCTTACAGTAAACATTTTTGAAAAGCATGCTTTTTTCCTTTAGAACTGTTTTTTCCAGGTTTATATTGATTTAGGGTGCCATCTTATTTTCATGATAGTAAGGGCTAAATCCATAGCAGTTACGGGTCCACACAGTTACGTCACCCTCTGGAGTTATCTTATGGAAAGTCATCTTACCTGCTCTGGAGAAAGGGGCTTAATTTCACTTTAGGATATAGGCCTAAGTTGCATTATAATCAGTGGACTTTGAATAAATGTGGCAAAGCTTACACTGTAAGATTAAAACATCTCAGATTAAGCAGCTAATATCTATTTAATGGGATGAAAGCCATGTTGCCACTTATAAAATTTTAGCAGTATGCTAGTCATTAGTTACCATATTTTTGCTCAGTTTGACTTGGATTTGTGATTTTTTTAATCTCTTCAGCTATATTTTAGATTAATCAATTAAGTTCACTTGTATTTATGTGCAACATTGGTACTCCATTATGTTCTTTTTTCCTTGGAAATAGTTTTGGATCAACTTTAGATACCTCATTTTTAACTGTAACATACTACTGTATTTAAGGCTTACTAATGTTGAGTTTTCCATACAATTTCATATTATTGATTAAATGATATTCAGTATATTTTTTAATATAGTAGTGTCTTTAAGTATTCATAAAAAAGGCTTTTAAGGCATGATTCATTATTATGTATGAAGGTATATAACTGTGTCCTAATTCCCCTTAGAATAAAATGTCCTTATTTCACCATAATTAGTGTTAGAAAATAGAAACAATTTACAAATTTAAATGTATATAGGCTCCCTTTTAAATATTAATAAAGTTTGTAACTGTTTGTAACTGTTGCGGGAATCGGACCCCTCAAGGATCAGGCAATACCAGAAACTGTTGCATAACTTATTTATTTTTGAAACATCCCCACCCCTTGTCTGTCATATATTTATGACATTAATAGTTATGCATTTTTGTTTTGTGGTAATCTCTTAAGGTCTATGGTACCACTACTGCAGGTGATATCTCGTGGTTCTCCAATGTCTTTAGAAGATTCCAGTCGGATCATTCCTATCTTTTACTTGTTTAGCTCCTTGTTTAGTCACTCACTTATTTCAGTACATGATAATGAATTCTTTGGTGATCCTATAGATGGTAAGTATTTTGATTATTCTCTAAATGTTTGTCTAGTATACCATTTTCCTTTACAGCTTCTATAATGTAGTGTTCTGTAATGTAGTTTTCTGTATATCTAGAATGTGTAAACAAAAGTACCTTGGTCTCTGCAGGGAATCAATTCCAGAATCCCTGTGAATATAAAAACCTGTGGATAAGCGAATCCATGGGTCGGATTCATCAGAAGTGCCCAGATACGTTCCCCAACATGTATCTGGAAATGTTCTAAGGCCTGAAAGGGGGCATACATGGCCTCCATGGGCCTCAGAAAGACTTCCAGAGAACACCTGTGCTCTCATCCAGGTTCAAGTCTCCACCATGGATTCTGAACCAGAGGTGATTTGAATCTGCAGGTCTCAAATCTGTGGATACAGATGGAGGGCCAATGTAACAAATATTGAGCTGAAAAATGAAAAAGGCAGAGATTGACATAACAATTAGTTATGGACTGCTTTTTACAGCTAAAGTGCAAGAAAAAGACTTATTGCATTGTTCTGAACTACTTTATTGTGGCAGCATTTGTTTTAATATTTTTTAGAAATATGGGAGGAAAAATTTATCCCAAGTTAACAGGAGTTTCAGTGAGGCTTGCACAATTTATGATTGGTCAGTTAAAAACTGAATGTTATTTCTATTAAAATAGCCTAAAAGCCATGTACAGGGGACCTATCTGGTATTTAGCAATCATGAAAAGTCATGGAAAGGTGACACACTTGTATTCATATCTTAATTGGACATGCTCCTAGGAAAGTATATAGGATTGAAGCCTTTCCGATCTATATATGGCAGATGAGTTGAATATGAGTTGTTAGATCATGTTGTGCGTGCTTGGTTTAATTAAAATACTGATATTAAATAATGTACAAGAAGTGCCACAGAGTGGAAGATTTTAATTGACTTGGATTGTTTTTGTTGGATAGGAGAATGCAGGATTTTAAGATTAAACTTAATCGTTCCTTAAAGAAAGTTAATTCTTAGTGATATAGAAAATCTAGTTGTATTTCTGGTCAGTTTCTCATTAGTATCCGAGATACTGTATTTTGGAATTTGGGATTCTCCAACAAAAGAGCAAGAATAAATGTATTTAAGAGGTATTTTTTGTAGTTGTAGGTCAAAGACAATCGTCAATGATGCCTTTTACATTAGAAGAACTGGTAATATTATCACGTTGCCTTCGAGATGCTTGCTTAGGTATTATAAAATTAGCATATCCAGAAACAAAGCCAGAAGTTCGGGAAGAATACATTGCAGCATTTAGAAGTGTTGGAGTCACCACAAATAGTGAAATGCAACAGTGTATACAGATGGAACAGAAACGATGGATTCAGCTCTTTAAGGTATACCTAGTATACTTGAATATAGAATGAAACAAAAACAATTGCACAATTTCCCTTTTTCATGTATGTTATGTGAAGATGTGAACACAGGTGATGGAGGAAACACCTGATTCTAAGATGAAGTTAATATACGTATAGGTATTTAAACTGAGTAATATTTTATGCCATGTTACTCTTGTGGATGTTTGTGATTGTGGGTTTATCA
This sequence comes from Cryptoblepharus egeriae, assembly GCA_030015325.1. NCBI lineage: Eukaryota > Metazoa > Chordata > Lepidosauria > Squamata > Scincidae > Cryptoblepharus > Cryptoblepharus egeriae. The sequence goes on from JAREYC010000004.1 coordinate 8,894,419, forward strand.
GTATTGTATCAATACAGATTCTGAAGTTATGAATCTTAAGATTGTGCAATATTTGATAATATCTTCAAATAAATCGCTTTCTTGAGCAAAAGCGGGAAGAATTGATGCAGAAATTGTTTTAATTTATCATTCTTGGTTAGCTAGGTGTGTCATCCCTGATCAGGCATTGGCTGGTTTCCCCATCGAAGGACCTATCCCGATGAACTGACCCTGAATTCCCAATACCAGTTATAGTAATGGTGTGAGTGCTTTGCAGGGCTCCCTGCACATTTTAGTCCCCAGCAGATGATAAATTCTGTTTGAGAAAAGCCACCTGCTCTCGCAGCAGCACAGATTGTGGACCTTCTTACCCCCTGATCCTGCAAAGATTTCTCAGGAGATTTTCTCCCAAGATTTTTTGAGAATCCCTGCTCTTAAATGGCAGTAGCCCCTATTAACAGCCCTGATGTTCCAGACATCATAACAGATTTAGAACTAAGATCACTCAGCTGTGTGATATTCATATGAAACATAAATGGCCACCAATATTCCATCAAGATTGACACATCCCCCCAGCATCACAAGGTTGAACAACACTAGGAAGGTGGGATCGGAATCAAGAATATAGCTGTTGTGCAAGATGGCTTTTGACTTGCCATGAAATTTCTGCAGCAAACACAGATAGTCAGCTAAAATTACTCATTAAAGGAGTGGAAGCAGAAGAAGTGCATTTTCCAAATTGAATGGTAGATTTACAGTCCGTTTAATACCAATGACCTCTCGCACACTAATGTTCAGTTCGAGTCATCAGCCATCCCTTCAGGTCTTTTATCACTGCTTTTGTCAAGCTATCTATTTAATTGAAAGAAGTTAATTGAATGAAAATGATCAACTAAGCTTGTATTAATATTGCTAATGGAACTTTCTTCTTGGCCATGTTTGGAGAAAGATGTCATGCTAGACTTTAGGAAAGGCCCATTAATGCTTGCACTTAACCTGATGGGCTAATTAAGGAATGCTTATTCATTCTACAAGTCTACAATAGCCTTTAATCCCACACATTTTGCTTGATTTTTCACAACATTTCACTTACAAGCATGAACATTATGGACATTACTAGCGATGAGATTAACTGATAAAGTTTTGATTGTGTTGAATACTGTACTAGTGCATCAATAAAGTTATCATTGGGCAGATTTATCTAATATGAAAGTGCACAAATTTAATTTAATAATGCATCATTTCATTATCCAGTAAACTCTTTTAACAAGTTATGAATAGTGTCCCATGTATTGGCTTTTACAAAGTGGAAAAATATGCAGTGTTGTCTTATTAATTCAGTATGCATTGATTGAGCAAAATATCTTGCATTAAAATCCACAGTAAAGATTGATTGTGCTGCATCAAATTATGTTAATAATCTACAGTTTCATAAAATTTGATAAATTTCAGTGCATAAAGTTAAATTTGGGTAATGAAACATTCTAGGATCTCAGTTATGCGGAGAATAGGGCTGTTGTATAAAAGAGAATGGACCTAAGTGGCCCCATTCCTTTTATATTCTTATATAGGTTCTGAGTGTCCATGAGGAGTGTCCCCATTCCTTTTATATAGGTTCTGAGTGTCTGCATGGGGAAGTGAGCACTCTCACTCGCATAGAATATATACACCATGTTTCTCTGAAATCTCCATGTGTTTTGTGACATTGAAAAATATGAACACAAAATTCCTCTGTCCCGTTTACTAGTATGAGTAATTCAGTATAGCATATACAATATGATTTATCTTTATTACAATTTTAAACCAGTGTAAAAGGTGGCTGTAAGTACAGTTAGGATTGTAACCTAAAACAGTACTGTAACGTAGCAGCAAGCCCAACAGTGATAAAAATAGAAAAGCAAATTAGCAGATATTGGAACAATAAAATGTCAATTAAATTTCAGGGGGGGAAATCAATGAGTTGGTACGAAAGGGTTATCAGAGAATTTTACAACTAGAGCGGTGCCAAAAAGATCCTGTCCCTGTCACAACCAGAGCAAGCCCTCTGAAGAAGGTTTTAGGAATAGCCAGGTTTATATGGAAGCAAGCAGACTTTCCGATCCCCAGTCTCCAGATTCCGGTTGGATATCAGGAAAAAATTCCTGACTGTGAGGGTGGTTTGGCAGTGGATAAGATAAAACTTTATTACGGTCCAAAGACCAGCTGGTTTGGCAGTGGAACAGATTGCCAAGGGAGATGGTGGACTCTCCTTGCCTCTTCAAGCAGAGGTTGGACTAGATAACCTGCTGGGTCCCTTCCAACTCTAGGATTCTATGCAAACATACAAATCTGAAATCAGTGCTGAAATACACAAAATTCTAGTGCCCGTTTATAATCTGAGAAAAATACAGGTTGAACCTCCCCATTTGTTAATGTTGAACATTGACATTTTGTTCCAAGAATCTGCATAATATGACTATCTTCATGTTATAAAAAGGCAATTACCAAGGTAATAAGATAGGTGGTGAATCAAGTTCCCTTTTAGGTGGCTGCTAACTTTGCAATCCATTTGCATGCAGTTTCAGCTCAGAGCAATTCAGAAGTGATTATTTCTTGGGGGAAAGGCGGGGCTCTGCAGCTCAGCTGAACAGATAGATAATTAAAAGATCATGAACTTTTAAAAGACCAACTTAATTGCCTGCCACAATGCCATGGTAACCAGGCTGCCTTTAAGTCAGTGATTTTCAATCTTTTTCGTCTCACGACACACTTAACAAGGCACTGAAATTGTCGAGGCGCACCATCAGTTATTTTTACCGTTGACAAGGCACACCAGACTGTTCAAATCCCCAATTTTCCTATTAATGAATGTCAATCTCCAAATTCCCGCAGCACACTTGAGGACTATCCATGGCACACTGGTTGAAAATCACTGCTTTAAGTCATTAAATGCGACTTAAAGGATGCTTATATATCAATTTAAAGAACCAACCTCAGTTACTTTGAGTCAAAAATCACAAAATATTTCTATTTAATATATTTCAAACGGTAAAGTATTTCAAGAAGTAGGATTCCTATTTCAGTTTAACACTATTTTCCCATGTTTTAAATTTTTCTGTGTTTGAAGAAAGTATATTTTCCCTGTACCGTGGTTCTAAATACATTTATGGGGCACAAGGGATTTGAACAATACAATCAAGTACTGTGTTTATACACAGTACCACCTTTCTGCCAACTGGATTTTGCCTTTGACTTTATTCAAGATGGTTTACATTGACAGGCTTCTCCAACCCTGAAGAGGGTTTTACAATAAACAGAGAGGTTCTGTCTTTTGAGAACACACTACAGAGGCTAGATCCTTTTTGTCTTGGTCATCTTGCTGGCCACATTTTTGCCTCAAAACTGAGACACAGCCGCCTGCTGGCTCCTTATAGCTCACTCAGCTCAGCTCCACAGCTTCAAGTTCTTGTTGCACAGCTTCTGATGTTCTCAAACTGGCAACCATCAGTTCTTATTTTCAGGCTTAATGATGCCCCTACCTTCTAGACCAGACCTTCTGCCCAGCAGAGAGGTAGTCCCTCATCGCTCTTATTGAACAGACAGTTTTAAAAGTCAGTTAGCTTACTTCCTTTTTTTGAATTGAAAAGACCCTTCATTTTAAAAATAATGAGTTTGAACAGGTTAGTAAAGTCTTTGGATGAATCTTATTCAACTTTATAGGACTGCTGCAGCCATGCAGATAGCGCATGCACTGCCTCTGTGGCGGTGAGGCAGTTAGGTAGGCCTCTTCAAAGTAAGTGAATATTTGCAGTACAGTGGCGCCAGTGCTGAAAAGTTGGGTAGAATTGGACCCTTAATCACCTTTGCTTTTTGCAGCTGCTATTTCAGCTTTAGCTTAATTTCTTGGAATGTCTTTCAAATTACTTTCCTTGGTACTTGAAAGGTTTTCATGCAATATCGTCTTGTGATGTCTGCAATTGGGGCCTAATGGAATCAATGCTTTAGTGACCAACTTGGCTAACCTCCATTGAATTTTACAAAGGGCAAGGTTGTGAAAGAATTTCTGAGTAATCACACAGATCTACTAATGGTTTTTCTCCCTCAATAGTTTTTTCTAATGTATTGAAACCTCACTTAAAGATCTAGGTCATAAATTTTTAAAAATCCAGCATGTGGAAAGAAAATCCTCTTGAATGTCCATTAAGTTCTCTTTCTGCTTCTTACTCCTACCTGCTAATGTCCCTGTCTACATTACCACTGAAATGATTACAATACTTGAAAAACAGATTGGTCCCCTTGTACTGCACAGAGCCATAATTCTATTAGTGCTTTCCAATTTGACGTGATTTAAGGAGATCAGATTTAGTTCTGGTGTCGACATGAATTGACACGTGAAACTGGATCAATTCCAGTTTTGATCTTGCATTGTCATGAACATGCTTGGACTTTCTGGAGGGTTCTCTCGCATAGAAACATGCAGCACTATGCCAGCTCAATTTTTCACAGCTCAAAAAGAGGGCCTTAATAGTGCAGGATCACTTCCCATTATTTTGCTGAAACCTTTCCTTAAAGAATTGTATATATTTCCCCATCTCATTGGAGATATTAGATAAATTTCCCTTCTAATTAATTGGACCAAATATTAATACATGTTATAGTATAAAATAGGCAAAAGTTCAAAATCTGTAAGATCTGATTTCTGTTTTTAGCTGTCTTGGCATATGCCTGGCATCTAATGATGAATAAGTACTAAGTAGATCCTGATACTTTTGACTTCCCTGTGATAAATCAACTGCTACTGTACCGGTTATTTCTTTTTATGATTGTGAAATTCTAGCTGTCAGCATGAGAGCAATTTCCAAGTAATAAGCTATTGTGTGTGTGTGTGTATACACTTCGTATATATACGAATTCTCAAATTCTCAATTATATCACTCAAGAATAACAATATTCCTATAATGTTATGTAAAACTGCTGTTCTGTATTCCTCTTACAGTTTAGTGCAATTATCTGACTTTTGCATAATATGCTTTTATATTGAACAGAACTATTTCTGTCATCTAGGTAATCACTAACTTAGTGAAAATGCTGAAGTCTAGAGATACGAGACGGAATTTCTGTCCGCCAAATCATTGGCTATCGGAACAGGAAAACATTAAAGCAGACACGGTAATAATGAGGTGGTTTCTTAGCCTTTAAAAAAGTGCCTGTGTTTTTAAAATTCAATCTAAAAAAATTCAATACTCAAAACTGAGTATTGGCATTAATTATTACAGATGTTTAAATTAGTGAAAATGACTGCTCATCTTAACCTAGCTCTTGAAGCACTATATTTTTTAGACCATCACCCCTTTAGCTTTCAGATTTCTCACTACAATATGAAAGCATTGATTGTACTTACAGTCAGCAGTGTATGTGTTTTTTAGAAGGTTCTACAAGTTCAGTGGGACTTACCTCAAGTTACTTTGTAGGATTTCAGCCTTAAAAAGGAAGATATTTTTCCCATTTCTTTTTATTCCATGATCTTGAATTCTGAGATCTTTTACATCCGTACATTAATGAGAATTTTGAGATCAGGAACAGAATAATATAAAGAGGAGCTAATGTAAATTTTCCCTAAGCCCTTGAGATAAAAATGTATCTCAAGTAAATTGTGTGTTTGGAACACCATTTTAATTTCTTTTTTTAAAGCATGATATTTGTTTCTAGAATAGTGGTACTCAGGCATTTCAGGCCAGGACCCCCTTTCAAACAAAAAATCTGTCTGGTACCTTCTGTCAAACTTATTGATATGTAACATTGTTGTGATGCCAGAGCTCCATGTCTACCCAGAAGTAACTCCCATTGTGTTCAATGAGACTCAGAGCACAATCCTAACTATGTCTACTCAAAAGTAAGCCCCATTGTGTTCAGTGGTTTTTACTCCCAGGAAAGTGTGTTTAGGATTGCAGCCGAACTCTTAGGAAAGCCCAGTGCCAGATTCAAAGATGATGGATACCACTCTCTCGTGACCTCCGTGACCCAAGGTTATGACCCCCCAAGAGGGTCTCAACCCCCACTTTGAGTACCACTGTTTTAGAACGTGTAGCTTTCTAATATTATAATACATATCCTCATGAGAAAACTTGCTTGTGGCAATGATGCAAAGATTAAAGAAAATTTAGTCTTAAATGTTTACATTGTAATAATTAATCATGTGTTTTAATAAACGACTAGGTTACTCAGCTTTATGTGCCGTCAGCCAGACATGTGTGGAGAGTGAGAAGAATGGGAAGAATAGGTCCATTGCAATCTACTCTAGATGGTAAGACTGTGTATTCACCACATTGCTTTGAAGAGGAAAGTTGCCATGGATTCTTACTGCTTGCATGCAAATCATGGAACTGAATTTAAAACATGTTGAATATGTTAAAACATGTTGACTCTAAAACATGTTAAAATTCTCATTGCCATACGAAATTACTTCTGAGTATGGGAATTTGAAAATTTAACAAATTTTGAGGTCAGTCTAAGATAATAAATTGTGTCAGGATGTGTGCATGGTTAAGGTCTCATGAACCTTTTGTTCTCCTTGTTCAACTGAGAGTTTATTATGATTAATTCGATCTATATGCTTTGCCAAGTTACAGCATTGCCATCTCCAAAAAAGATATCCCTTGGCTGCCCTACAATTCTGAAACTAATTTTGAAGCATCACTCAAACCTTGAGAGCCTCTTTCAGAACTGTTGCTTCAAGTTTAAGTTCTGGCATTTGATAATTTGTTAATGCTGCTTGCTTATTTAATCACTTTGTTTTAAGTGTATATGAAAATACAGACCTATGTTGACATGGTGGGGCGTACAAGTAAGCATGCATAAGATTATACTACATATATGGTACCTACTTACAATTTGGGATTGTACAGACTAAAAATCCATCCTTTATAAGACTAGTTCATTTTCCATTACCCTTTGGCTGCATATCGTGTAACAATTTTACAAGACATAAAATCCTACAATATGCCATGAGTCCCATGACTGTAGGGGGACTCTGCTGCACACGTGAGGTTCTCCAAGACTTTAGATCACCATAACGAAGTCTACTGCATATGTATTTCATGACTTAGGAAGTTATCCTCTTACGTGTGCAGGTGATAGGTTTATATCTCCCAGCACCAATACTCCATGTAACTTCCTTTTCTTGGAGAAATAAAAGCTTCATTTTCCAAAGGCTGTCGCCTGTCTCCTTTGTTGAATGCCCTTGAAATGAAAAAAGATGTGATCAACATGATTGTGTGAAGACAGGCACATAACAGTGTGCTTATGATTTGTTTAATCCCACTTGACTCAATATGGGCTCAAACCAATTAGTGTGAAAGAGCTACTGAATCACATATGGCCATGTTTATTTGTGCTTTTTCATTTACTTAAATGGCAAGCTCTTGAGTTCTAAATGTCTTGTGTATTGATGACTCCATCCCATATTTCTCTTTAAAGATGGAAATGTTGATGGGGCAATGTAGATAAAATTGACTAATTGACCAGAATAATTGAACTGTCGAAGTTAGATAGTGGTTTACCTTTGCTGTACATGCACTTTCTGTTTAAGAAGCTTTTAACCCTTAGCTTAATAGATAGCATGCATTGACTGTAATTAACAGTGTTTACTGAAAGTTAACAAAGCTCTCTTTCACAAATTCCATGGGTTAATAATAATGGTATTTGCCAAACGTTTCTCAGCTCAATTCATAGGCTTCTCAGTAAGCACATTAAATAGCTCTAGTTAAAAATAACTTTTGGAACTTAAAAGTACAATATCTGTTACTATACACTCACTGGGGCTTCTTTGCTTTCCTTTCCCAACTGTGGTTCCCTACTTTATATCAGATGTTGCTCCCAATTTTTCCCTAATAAAGAGTAGATGGGGGGGGCAGTAGGAAGGAGAGGATACTATTCAGCTCCTTGTGCAGGTGCTCCCCACATATCTTCTGGATCCAATTTCATGTGTTCAGGTAGGCAAGCTTGGTTCATGGATATCTTCACCATCTGTTAGGAGTGGTACTTGTACCAACAAAAAAAGAAAGCATGAGATAGCATGTTGTATTGAGAACACAGTCCTAACCATGTCTGCTCAAAAGTAAGCCCCTTTATGTTCAATGGGACTTACTCTTTAGGATTGCAGCCTTCATCAGTAGATCTTTTTTGTTTTCAATTACAGTGGGCTTGGATCCAGCACCTCTTTCTGTGTCTGAGGAACGGCAACTTGCAATATTGACTGAACTACCTTTTGTGGTTCCTTTTGAAGAAAGAGTAAAGGTATCTCATTATTTGAACTTATATTTTTGATAAAGAGTGTAAAGCAATGTATTTCCTAATAACGGAAGAGGGCATCACATTTTTTTGTCCACAAAATCCATCTCTGCATTGCATTACAGAAATACGCAATTCTTCATTATCTTGTTAATCCACTTCCCATTGTAAATTAATAGTGGTATTTAAGTTTTCTCCATTTCAATTTCTCTTGTTGGGAGTGTGTATCCTTAGTTCCTCCTCACTTTCAGTCATTGGAGTGGTATCATCTGTGAATCTGAAGTTGACATTTCTCCCAGCAGTCTTAATTCTGGCTTGTGATTCATCCAGCCCAGCCTTTCTCATAATGTACTCTCCATATAAATTAAATAAACAAGGTGACAATATACCTTGATGCACTCCTTTGATGCATTCCTTTCCCAATTTTAAACCACTCTGTTGTTCCATATTTGGTTCTGGCTGTTGCTTCTTGGCCCTCATACAAGTTTCTCAGGAGACCAATAAGCTGAAATCCTGAATTGTTGTCTGGAGGCAGTGGGGGACTGGATGAGGGTGAACAAGCTGAGATTAAATCCTGATAAGACAGAGGTTCTCCTGGTCCGGAAGGCCTCGACTCGGGTATTGGAATATCATCCTGTTCTGGATCGGGTTGCACTCCTTCTGAAGGAGCAGGTTTGCAAGTTGGGGGTTCTCCTGGATTCGCAGCTGCTCCTGGAGTCCCAGGTGGCGGCTGTGGCCAGGGGAGCCTTTGCTCAGCTTTGGCTGATCCGCCAGCTGCAACCATACCTGAGTCGTTCAGATCTGGCCATGGTGACCCATGCCCTAGTGACATCGAGACTAGACTACTGTAACACGCTCTATGTGGGGCTGCCTCTGAAGACGGTCCAGAAACTTCAACTAGTCCAGAATGCAGCGGCCCGTGTGGTTGCTGGGGCTCATCAATTCGACTCTGTCGGGCCACTGCTTCAGCAACTACACTGGCTGCCCATTCGTTTCCGGGCTGAATTCAAAGTGCTGGTCCTGACCTTTAAAGCCCTAAACAGCTTGGGTCCAGGGTATCTGAGGGACCGCCTCCTTCTGTACAATCTGACCCGTTACCAGTGATGGGCTTCAAAGAATTTAAGAACCGGTTCTCTGTCCATCTGGCAGCCACTTTTAAATGGCTATTTTTAAACTTTATATGTACTATCTCTTGTTAAGAACCGGTTCTATAGAGTAGGTGCGAACCTGCTGGTGCCCACCACTGCCCGTTACCTAACGTCATCTGAGGGGGCCCTACTGACTGTGCCGCCACTAAGAGACATGAGAGGTGTGGCGGCCAGAGATAGGGCCTTCTCGGTGGTGGCACCCCGGCTTTGGAACTCCCTCCCCATAGAATTAAGGAAAGCTCCCTCATTGCAGAGCTTCAGGCGGAGCCTAAAAACCTTTTATTTCAAAGGAGCTTTTTAACAGGGCAGAAGTTGGGGGGGATTTGGTTTTATATTGTTTTTACTGTATCTTTTAGTCTATATGTTTTAATTGTTACTGTATTTAATTATTTATGTTTTTAATTGTGTTTTATGTTTCTCCCGCCTTGAGTCGGGCTAGACAGCCTGAGAAAGGCGGGATTCAAATTTTTAAAATAATAATAATAATAATAATAATAATAATAATAATAATAATAATAATAATAATAATAATAATAATAATGTGATCTGGTACCGCCTTCTATTTAAGAACTTGCCATAATTTGTTGTGATCCACTCAATCAAAGGCTTCAGCATAGTTGATTAAGCAAAAATAGGTGTTTTTTCTGGAACACCCTTGCTTTCTCCATAATCCAGAGAATGTTGGCAGTATGATCTCTTGTTTATCTGCTTCTCCAGAAACCAGCTTGTACATATGGTAGTCTGCAATCCACATGCTGGAACTGAACTTATAGGATTTTGAGCTAGCATGTGAAATGAGTGTGATTGTGCGGTAATTTGAACATTCTTAGGCATTGCCTTTCTTTGGGATTGGGACATAGACTGATCCATTTTTTTCCAATCCTGTGTTTTCCAAATTTGATGGCAGATTGAATGTATTACTTTGACACCATCATCTTTTAAGATTTTCAGGGGATCAACTGAAATACCATCACCTCCAGTAGAGAATTTTTAGAGCCCACTTGACTTCACTCTCCAAGATGTCTGGCTCAAGTTCAGTAATCACGTTGTGGTTAGCTGTCTTATCTAACAAAAACTACATTTGCTTAATTTAAAGTGTACCAATGTGATTGATTAGAGCCAATGAGACATTGTTATGACATAGCATGGAACATGTAATCATTGTTAGTGGGGTTTTTTTTGGGGGGGGGGGGAGATACAATGAGCACCTCCTTAACTCCAGAGCCCAGCTCAACAAGATTGGTAGATTCGGGCTCTGCCCAGACATATTGTTATTATTTATTTCATGTTACGAGTATCTCTCAGCCTTGCTCACCTCACAGGGTTTTTCTATGGAAAAAGAAGGGGAGGGACAGTGCACACCACCCTAGGTTTCCTTGAGGTATAAAAATATGAAAATATATTTAATTATTTAAGACTGATAATAATTAAGTCAGTTTGTCGCATGGGGGTGTTAAAAAAATTTATGGCCCTGTGTCAGATGACCTAGCAACGCCACGGTTTGCTGAATTAGTTTCCTCCTTTTTCTTCTCAGGCCCCTAGTCTTTTTAGTGAATTGCTATCTCTGTATTCATCTCAGATAAAATTGCCTGTACCCATTTTATCATAGCTTGTAAGGTTGCTCTGAATTTCAAAAATTATTGGTGATTCTATAATAGGGAGCATACTAGTGTTTGAGAAATCCATGTCTGAACCTTTAATGGGCTTGCAAAATGGGTCACACATTTCTTTGCATTCTGGCCTCTATAATTTGGTTATAACTTTGAAAATCATCAGCCCTTTGAAGCATATCACAGACTGTTGTTCAAAGGGGATTTTGTTTCATTTTTTTTAGTGTTAAAAATGACTTTCTAAGGTTCTTTTGTTGGCTGTATAGCTTTCAGCTAATTAACAAACTGAATTCCCAGAATTGTGCTCCCATCAGTATGTACTAGTAACATCAAGAAAATGAAAGAGTTTCTTGGGAGAAATAAATCACTGTTTCCCAAAAGGGCGAGGATAAATGAAGGGAAAATGTGTTGTTTAGCTCTTGTGAAAGATGTGTGTTAGAGAATAGAATTATAACTTTTAACTTCAATTCATATGTCTTGCTTGTTTTTATGGAGGTTTCTGTAGTTTCAAAAACTATTTCAATATGCTAAGTTGCATGTTTATTATATTTTCACAAAGTATTGAGTGTTCTAACATTGAAAAAATAACGTTTAATGCATGTTAAAATGTTGTGAAATTGACATATTGAAAATCCATACTTAAATGGGATTACTTTTTCTCTCCTTCCACAACTCACTTCATAAGATCTTTCAAAGGCTGATCTATGCTGATAAACAAGAAGTTCAAGGAGAGGGACCGTTTTTGGATGGAATTAATGTCACTATTCGAAGAAATTATATTTATGAAGATGCATATGACAAACTTTCCCCTGAAAATGGTACAGTGTTTGCACATTACTGCTGAATCATGTGAACCTTAACAAAATCCGTTATCCTGGGAATCATAAAACCAAGAACTTTATCAATTTGGTCAGTTAATTTAAAAAACGATGAATAATTTGTTAGAATCTTCAGTTTATTCTGTCATACAGAATTCCACTTGTTAGAAGGATAATTTTTAAAAATGCCATCTATCATTGAAACAACTATATATGTTAAAATTTTAAATTAAAGAAACCAATTTTATTATAAACACTAGTGAAATTTACCCACTTGCACCCTTCCCCCCATGCAAAACCCTCCCCTGTGCAATCCTGCCTTTGGAAAACTCCCCCCATGCAAACCCCATCACCCCCCCTGCAACACTCCTCCCATACAATACCCCCTATGTACCATTTCCCCTCGGCCGTAGGCACCCGTACCAGGCAGGTACAGGGTTTAGGACTGGGTTTTATCAGTTTTCAATGTTAAGTGTAGGTCAAAAACATGTTGCACCCCCTTTTGCCACCTTAGGGATTAAATTACTAAACATCTGTTTTTGGTGGGTGCTCAGATCATGTAAGGAATACCCTCCAAAATGTCATGCTTCTAGGTTGAGGGGTTGGGGCAGGGTGTTAGATCAGTCAGCGATTCTTCTGTGTAAAGTATAGGGATAAAATGCATCACGCCCCTTTTCACCCCATTTTGGGTGGAATTTCCCAAAATCAGTTCTTAGTGGGTGTTTACATGTCAAAAGGAACACCTTCCCCAAATTGCACACTTCTAGGTCTAGCAGTTTTGGCTGTCCAGCAACCTGAGCCAGGAGTGTGCGGGATCTATTGGCAGTGTGGAAGGTGTTTTTGTATGTGGGATCTGTGTGTGGAAGGTATGTGTTATCAGTGTTACAGTGCTGCTCCCCATAAGCAGCATGTTAAGGTTAAAGTTGCATGAAAAGACAAAGGTTCCATTGAGCCAATGGTTAGCAGACTCTGTTAGTGATAGTGGTGATAGTGGAAGTCATCTGAAAAATAAGTCATCCCTCCTCTTGTCTCCCACACACCAGCCAGAAAGTTTTTCAAAATACAGTATAGTTCAGTACTATACAGTATTTTCTTTATTACAGTGTTTTGTAATCATTTTTATATACAGTAAATACTTTTGGACTGTTGAACCAATTATCTGAGTTTCCATCATTTTTTAAAATGAAAATCCACTTTGGTTTACAAGCGTTTTACAACCATGCTTCCAGAATGAATTATGCTTGCAAACCAAGACAATACTGTATATTGTTGGCATTTATTTTAACTGCCTTCAGATTATGTAAGAATTGTTCTGTCTTAGTATTTCCCAGCCTAGATGTTCTGACCCTCAGGGCAGAAGATATCAGTCTATGATACCGCTTTTAAGGAGAATAAAATACAAAATATGAAGGCTGGTCAGTGTAATCCAGTAACTGAAACAAAGATTAGTGGTGCATAATACGAGGGATAGTTGCTGTACAATGACTGCTTTAAAATAGTTAGGTTGAACTGTCTCTGTGCTTGGCAGTTTTCAGAGTAGAGCACTGAGTCCTCAGAAATTGAGATTTCTAAAATAGTTCATAAGTGGGGTTTGATGGTATTTGATGATACTTTCTTGATGATACTTTCTTTATGTATCTTGATGGTACTTTTCTCTATGTGTTCTGTTGCTTAGTCAAAGGACTTGCTATGAAAAGGTGGCATTCCTACTTGGATTTGTAGTGCAGCTGTATGGAAGTGGTATGGTTTCTTAAAATTGTTCTATGCAGCTTCTTGTGTCAATAAGAGGGAAATTTTGGTCTCACAAAATTTAGATTCCTAGTTTAGTCAAATGATTTTACGAAATTTTTTTAAAAAGCTATTTTTAGGGGATAGAGTTTTTAAATATGCATGAAATGTGTGTGTGCTTGAATATTCTGTGTGATTTTTTTCTCCCCCAGAACCGGATTTGAAAAAACGAATTCGTGTTCATTTACTTAATGCCCATGGTCTAGATGAAGCTGGAATTGATGGAGGTGGAATATTCAGAGAATTTCTAAATGAACTGCTTAAATCAGGGTTTAACCCCAATCAGGGTTTTTTTAAGACCACTAATGAAGGACTGCTATACCCTAACCCTGCTGCACAGATGTTGGTTGGAGATTCTTATGCAAGGCACTACTATTTCCTTGGGAGGATGCTTGGAAAGGTAAAAATAAGTTGAAAATTATATATAAGAATGTGTTATATATGGAAAAAATGTGGAATAGAACTGAGATATGCTTAAGGAATATTTTCAGAAATTGAGGCTGAAATCCTGTAACACTTTCCTGGGAGTAAACCTCATTGAACATGGTGGTGCTAACTTCTGAATAGTCATGCCTAGGATTGAACAGTGATAACAACTGGAGAAAATGCAGGGGGTTGGTAAAAACGTTGCTATTATTAAAATTATGTAGGTTTAATAGATATATCCAATAAAAGCTTGGACACCTAACAACACCCTAAAAAGACCTTTTAGGTGGTGACACCTGCATTATGAAAATTCCTCCCCTTTGAATTAAGATCAGCCTCCTCTCTTTTAACGTTTAGGCGGGGCCTAAATATCTTTTTATTTAAAAAAGCATTTGAGGCAAAATAATGTATTCTGTTTTTCATGCATGCCTGATGTGATATTACTGCTGTTTGGTTATTTTTATATTGTTTTCAATTGTATTTTATTGTTTTAGTTGTATTTTGTTTATATTGTTTTATTGATTGTTAGCCGCTTTGGGTACCCTTCAGGGAGAAAGGAATACAATAAATAAATGTATAATAAATGTATAATAATAAATAAATGTTTTGTCCATAACTTTGGGCACAATCCAGAGTAACTACGGGGAGTCCTTGCTCTGGTGTAAGAACAATTTGCTCTGGATTGCAATATGAATTTCCCATAGGTTTTCATTAGGTGGTGCAGTAACTACGGGTACACGTAATGTCTCTTACGTGCTCCCGTAGTTACTCTGGATTGTAGGGTTGGTTTTACTAATAGGTATACTGGCCACAAAAGCTTTAGAATATGTGAAACAGATGCTGTTCAAGAGAGACAGCTTGGGTAGATGGTATAATTATTTTGATGGTATTGTTACCCATTTACTACCTGTGCTTCTCACTTTTTGACATTCTGAATTATTGGGACAGGTGTTTACTTTCTTTAAAAGATTAAGTGAAAATGTACACATAATAACGCCTGTGGTGGCCCCTGAAGGGGTGGAATATTGATAAAGTGATCTCAGAGATGGTATTGGATTCCATGTGTACACTAGTATTCATTCCAAGATCCCTGAGATAGCTGTGGCTGAGGATTTAATGACCACCTTGGTAATTGTGGGCCTGTCTCAGTGGATCATGTCCCCAAGCTGCAGGCACATATTGGACCTGGTGTTAACAGACATAGAGATAGAGATTTGGCTATATATTCAAGATTTCGCCTTTATCATGGCTGGATCATTATCTGATGAGCACTAGACTGGCATCAGTCATCGCAAGAAAAACAGGAGGACTAAATGGTATGGTCTGCTCCATAGACTACTTAGATGGCAGGACACTATCAATAGGAACATGTCTGTAGTCAGCCTGAGCCCTGAAGACACAGAGGATTAGGCAGTTTATTGTTCCAAGATCGAAAGAGTAAACACTGCACAAAATGGGAAATTGCTAAGGGGAAGAAAAGATTTGTTTTGGCGTGAATTGCGCCATTGAGCCCGATTGACTGTAATAGGCTTACTTCAGAGTAGACATGCATAGGCTGGTCTCTCTGGACAGGCTGAGCAGGTTCTGGTGGAGGACTGAAACCGGCTGTATCCCAGCGGAGACTGTTTTTTGCTTGCTTATCAAGACATCGCTTGTATATCAAGATAAAATCTATTAGAACTGTTTGTCTTGCAAAGCATTCTCAAACCACAATTACTCTCAATCCAGGCTTTTACTGTACTACATACATTTATACACACACCATATATACATACTGCTTTTCTAAAAAGCCACAGAAGTACAGAAGCCATTACACTTTGCCTAGATATTAACTATAGATGTAGGAAAGGAGAGGTTTTTAATGGGAGCTGGAAAAGAACTTAATGTTGCTGTTCTTACACTTTGAAATAAGAGGGAAACTGATTACTTGCCCTTTTGAAAACAGAGGAATAGTGCTGAGTTTGTTCTGTGTTTACAAAAGGCACAAAATGAGTGTGTTATTTAATAATTAGCTGTACCCAGGTGCAGAATCACCCTTTAACTGGCATGTTTGGAAAGCTGACAAATTCAACAGCAAGATAAGGCACGGCTTTGCTATTCAATCCCTGCCAAGATTGTGGTTTTAGTTGAAGACTCCATTGAATACTTATTCATCCATTTATAAAAATGCTTCCATTTTATCCATTTGCAAATAGCTTTTGAAAAACAGTAGTATATTAATACAAAACCTTTGTGTAAATATATTGCATATGTTGCAGAGGAAGCAGTCTGCAGTCTTATTTGTCAATACTATAAGCAATCTTATTTGTCTGTACTAAGATTGTTGCCTTTAATAATTCTGAATATGTTTTAATGTTAACAAATAGATTAATATTAAATAATGTACATTTTGTTGGTTCAGATAAAGTGATGTACAAATATTTTACTTACCCTATAATCCAGAGTAACTACGGGAAGACATAATAGGCACTTACTCTGGATTGCATTTCCTATTGTATTTCCTACAGCACTTTTATGACATCCCCAGGTCAGCACGGGACTTGACCTGGGGCTTATGCAGGACTAATTGGGGATTAGGGTTGCAGCCTCAGAAACACTAAAACCCCTTCATTCTGATGAAATGTTGTTTTCATTGAATTCTCTCTGTAATCCTAAGGTCCTGATATGATAACCTGTCATTGCTTTACCTTATCATCCTATATATTAGAATCAAATGCAGTTATTACAGTTATTAAGAGTTTCCCACCTTTTGGGCCATGGCTTCTTTGTACCATTAACATATGTTTTAGATGAAACTTCTGGATGTGAAAGTGTTTTCTCTTAAGTGTATATCTGTGTGGATTTTGAATTTCTGCTTTATTCTCCTGTTGAAAGAACTAACGTTCTACTGAAAAGTAATTCCTGTTTTCAGATTGTCCTCAGTTTGGAAATACTTTTTGGCATTCAGTTTAACAGAAACAAGCTTAGAGGAAGCTCTGAGCCTGTCTTATTGTTTGAAATCCTGACCTTCTAAATCCTGCAGTTCTTCTCACCTGACAAAATAAAGAAAACAGACATTATTTGTGTAAGCTTTTAAAATCCCCATTAAAAAATCCTAAATGCCATGACCAAACTATTTCTGCATAGTTTGCTCTAATCTTGTTGATTAAAATCCCTGTTTCAAAGAAATGTGTACTTCTGAAAGTAAGACCTTTCTCAGCTTTTGAATTCAGTGTTGTTCAGCATAAGTGTGATGGAGGAAGTTTTTTTAATATATATACAGATATATAAATTTACCTTCTCTGTGAGAACAAGTATAAATGTTTTCACCATGGTTAATACAACTAGTAAGTCCTCTATATGCTAGTTTCTTCCACATAAACAATTATCTCTTCATTACAAATGACTAAACTTAGTAGCAGCATTATAAATATGTGTCTAGTACTAAAAGACTACTGAAAGTGTTGTATTTTAACACTAAATCTCTGAGAGGGAAGATATTGTATTGATTGATGGTGATATTTATTGGGTCATAATGTATTTAAATTTTCTTTAATGCATATGTTAGTGATTGTTTACTGTGATGAAGTGCACAAAGGTCTCTGCAAGCAATTCTACATGGAAAGAATTACCTCATGTCAGTGGTCACTTCTCAATTAAAAGTTCCATTAGGAGATGATTCCAGCTTCTGGTTTGTGTGCTGATTGCATTTTATAGCTCCTAAATCAGCCTTCCAGACAGGGAATAAATAAACAGTTAAAGTATGTGGTAATGGCATCCTGATCTTTTCTGCCTTTGGAAACACCTAGGTCCATTTAAGTCAATTAAGTTCAGAACATTTACTGAAATAAACAGTTGTGTTGAACTCTTACTGAAAATGAGTACTTTGCTGATTTGGAAATATTGATTTGTCTTGATATGTGTATCTGTTGCTTAGATTAACGATAGTAACCTCCAAACAAACAAAAATTAAATGATTCATATTACAGCATTATGTCTTGTGCTTTGCTTCTAGTAGCTCATATACCCTCCGGCATGAGCTTGCCGCGAAATAATTCTCTCCAACTCTAATTCAGGAATGTTCATGTTCTAGATAGAATGTGAACCATCACTGTAGTCAGAATTGTACTAATCACAACTCTCTGTCACCTGCTATGGACTCATAGAGAAGAACACACCCCCATGGGATCCATTGATGCTGCTGCATTGCCTTGTGGGGCATTAGACAGGATTAGGCTGTTTGCTTCTGTGCCTTCAAACAGAAGCCAGGGAGGAAGGCGACTACGGGCAAGGGTGTGTATTTCATTTGATTTATTACAGTTATTGGATACTTTTTCAGTGGGTGGATTAGAAACTAATAACAGCAATAGTTTAGACTAGTAAATTCTGCTACTAACAATAAAAACATGGGCCTATAATAGTTTATACTATAATACAGTATTAAGAAATTTGCTTTTCTGCATATAGAAATGCGAGTTTTCCCAGTTTAAGGTAATATGTAATGGGGTGTGTTAACTGGAAGATGTCAATAAAAAAGTCATTTGTATTCATTAGCTGTAAATAGCAAAGTGATGCATATTGGAAAAATTTTCTTTGAGGGCATTTTTAAATTTTACCTGGTCTTTGTATTTCTCCCTTTGTATTCCTTTTTGGGAATACCTGTGAGGCAGAGGTTGAATGACATATCAGGTGAAGAGCAATAAAATAAGCAGTAAGCATATATTTCAACATTTAGGATGCCCATACTGCTTTTGAAAATTATCAGATCAGAATTATTCAGTATTGCTACTGTTTTTAGGAACAAGAAATTCCCTCTTCCGCATTAGGTAATAATCCAGGTCACTGTGTACCTATAATATTAGATTTCTCTTTTACATATCTGACACCATAATCATGATATTCTTTTTTATATATATCCATATACAAATACATAACAAAATCATACTAATATTGTAGCATAAGCAGAGTAAGTCACTGGTTTTTTCATTTAGGGCAAAATCCAGAGCAGTTATGGGTCCACGCAGTTACATCACCTTCTAGAGTTATCTTATGGAAAGTCATCTTAACTGTTCCGGAGCAAAGGTCTTAATTTGACTTTAGGATATGGGCCATCATCTTGCTTTTCCCCCACGTCATATCAAACACCAGTTTGATCAGACTTTCATTTTATCCAAATGTTCCATTCATTTATTAAAGATAATAGTTACAAAAAGAAAAAAATCCATTTTGTAATATCCCTTTATAGGTATTTCTACAAACCAATCCTCCAGTCCAAACAGTACAGTTGCAAAGCTGATCAGGCCAGTAAGTTACAGGCTGAGAACCCAATTGGCTGAATTTGATTCCTGAAAACTCACTGCTGGTGGCAAAGGTAGTGTCAGACCATGTGCAGAGTTAATGTGAGGTCACCCTGAGGCCTCAGATATCAACACTTTTCATAATTTTATATATTATACCAATTTCTGATAGTGTCCACTCCTTATTGGCAATAGGTTCTTGATTTCTCTTGAGTTAAAATTATCACAGCTGATTATAGGATTTCGGACATAAATACGTATACATATGCCATTCTGAAATGTGTTGATCTGAAAGTAAGCTTCTATCATGATTTACTTTTAAGTAAGGACATTTTAGGTTTGTAGGCATGGGGCATGATCCGTAGTCCCAATGTACAGGTGAAAGCACTGACAAATTCTAAAAATATTTGGGAGTTGCCATACCAAGTTACCCAGTTACTTTGTAACTGCTGACGGTGATTGCATCAGCAAAATAGAATCATGTATCATAGAGAATCATAGAGCTTATTCTGATCCAGTATTGTAAATTTGGGTTCCTTTTCAGGATGATGGATGGCAAAAGTAGATTCTGGAAGAGTGCGCATACGTGTACCCCATTACAGTGCATGGCCACTTTCCTTTTATCACCTAGAGAGAACAGAGTTTAACTGGATTAACTTCTCAAAGAATTATTGTGCATTTGAGAGATGATTGTTACAAAACTTAGCTTTTACTCTAATTGGAATATTAACTATACATCTTACCTTGTTTAGGAGTGTTCTTAATGTTCTGAAGAATTTGAGTTTAGAAAGCAGTGTTAATTAAAATAATGATCAAGTTTGCACAATCAACATAGCTTAAAATACTTTATATAGTTTTTAGATTAAGTTATAAATGTTTGCTATGGAGCTACCTAAAGACGGATAGAGATGCATTTGAAAAGCATTATTTTTTTATTGATTCTTAATGTAGTAAATTACTAAAGTTATTTGGCAGCAAACAGAATGGCCTGTGATGTTGTTCACATTTATTCTCTTGATAGCACCACAATTTGCATTAATTGCATTGCTAGTGCACTCACTTATATTAAAAGGCTTCTGCTATAATTAATCCTTTTTATTTCAAATCATTTTGGCACAATTTCCAGCAATAAACACTCATAAAAGACAGACACTTGAAAAATAACATTCAGGTTCCTTCAATATACCTATTGCTATTTTCCCTTGACATAGA
This sequence comes from Cryptoblepharus egeriae, assembly GCA_030015325.1. Classification (NCBI taxonomy): domain Eukaryota; kingdom Metazoa; phylum Chordata; class Lepidosauria; order Squamata; family Scincidae; genus Cryptoblepharus; species Cryptoblepharus egeriae. The sequence continues at coordinate 8,914,944 of JAREYC010000004.1, forward strand.
GTTATTGATAGGCTTCTAGGAGTTACTGTTACATGTGGCTAAGAGTAAAGACCCATATGAAAAATGGTAAGTGGATTATTTTGCATAGAAAATAGACAGCTCTTGAATCTGTGTAATTAACCTGTGTTTAGAAAATACCTTGATTTATGCTTACATTTGTATTTCGGTTGCATACATTATGGAAATTTAATTTATAATCCATTTAGCTGATGTGATCATAGTGTTTAGGGCTATCATTTATTACTGCTGGTATATTGAATGCTTTAAAGGCTTAAACCTGACTTGTGTTTCCAGAAAAAGTAAATACAGATGTACTTGTGGAATCATAGATAACATTCTGCTTGAATTCAGGTCACTTTGGAATACTGTATTTCACAAAGTGTTGGGTTTTTATTGCTAATTCAAAGCAGCAAACAATTAATTAGATTGCCAATTAATGATTTACCCTCAAAATTTACTTTTAAAAAATTCAGTCACACAAATGAAGGTCTCCACTTCCATTCTCCTAGTGTATATAGAAGGAAGAAATTTTGGCAGGTGCAGCAAGAAGAAATCTATGCATACATACATGCATGCAAACATATAATAGGCACTTTGACTTCCCCATTGTATATGGTCACTATCTGTAGCAATCACCTTTGGTTAGGGGAAAGAAATGCCCCCTTGATCACCATCTTTGAAATGTTTCATTGTGGCAATCATGGGGAGGTTATCTCCCTTAAGTGTGTTTGCAGTAAACAAATGCTGATTGTGGAGTTCAGATAGTGTCAGCAGTAGTGGTGGGCTTATCGCATGTGTTCCCCATATATATGGGAATATTTGGAGAGATACTGTATGAAGACGGCTGCAGTAAGGGGGCAATCCTAACCAATTTAGAACAGCACATCTCACACATCTCCCTGCTCCTGCAGTGGCATGGGGAAGCTAGCATAATCTCCCCCTCTGCAAGTGGCGCACAAGTGACTTAGGATGCAGTCCTAATTTAGGCTGGCACAACTCATTGCTTTTCCTGTTCCTGTAGTGATGAAGTTGATGGCTGTGCACTAACCTAACCCTCTCCCAGGAGTGGCACACAAGAGTTATAAGGCATTTTTGTGACACTCCCACTCAACACAGGATTTGTGCTGGGGAGGTTAGGCTGGCCTAATGGGAGGTTAGGGTTGCAACCTTAATGGCACTTTTGTTACCCCCCCCCCCCGGGCCAGCACACGACTTGTGACAGCCTAACCAGGGTTAGGATTACACCAAGGGTCCTCAAACTACGGCCCGCCAGGGCCCTCAATCCGGCCCGCCGAGGCTTGCTGGCCGCCACTGGGAAAAGAGGCTTGGTGGTGGCTGCCATTTTAAATTTGGCATGCTGCTGTGTGCGCTGTGCTGTCCTGAGGGCACAGCTCCTCCCCCTCCCTGCCTTGCTGTTGCTGAGTGGCTGCCAGGTGAGAGCAGGCAGGGAGGGGGAGGAGCCATCCCTTTACGACAGCACCGGGGTGGGTGCCCACCATGGCAAGGGGCTGCCTGTCTGTTTGCTTGCCCGCCCACCTGCTCGCCTAGCGGAAGAACTTGATTTGGATGGGGGGCTGCACAGCTGAAGCGCCCCATCCACAACTTCCTTGCCCGGCCAGGGGGCTTTGATGGGGGACCGTGCAGCTGCAGCGCCTAATCCACAGCTACCCTGGCCAGCCAGGGGGCTTGGATGGTGGCCACAGGGCTCCCCAGGTAAGTGCCTCCCTTCCTTCCCCTGATCCCCACCAGCCTTCCAGTAACCCCACCCCCCAGAAATCCCCCCATTAGCCCTGCCAGTAACCCCCACCCCTCAGAACCCCCACCAGCCCTGCCAGTAACCCCCACCCCCCAGAAACCCCCCCACTAGCCATGCCAGTACCCACCACCCCAGAACCCCCACCAGCCATGCCAATAACCCCCACCAGCCCTGCCAGTACCCCCACCAGCCCTGCCAGTACCCCCACCCCCAGAACCCCCACCAGCCATGCCAGTAACCCCCACACCCCAGAACCCCCACCAGCCCTGCCAGTACCCCCACCCCCAGAAACCCCCCACCAGCCCTGCCAGCACCCACCACCCCCAGAACCCCCACCAGCCCTGCCAGCACCCACCACCCCCAAGAAACCCCCACCAGCCCTGATAGTACCCCTCCACCGCCCAGAAACCCCCCACCATCCCTGACAGGCCTTCATCCCCCCCAAAAAATCCCCCACTAACCCTGACTACTCACCACCCCCAGAATAGGGGCCTTGATAGGGCTTTGATAGGGCCTTGTAAAAAAAGAAAACAAACTTAAATTTTTTATTCAGACCTTTATTGAAACAAATTAAAAATCTTTATGTGAAATAAAACAAAATTAAACATTAATAATTATGTTAACTAAATATAAAAGGCTAAATTAAAATTCATTGTAAGTAAAAAAACATTGTAAAAACTACTATTATCTTTATTTTAGAAGCTATATTGTATCTTTTGTGGTTTGCAAGAATTATAATAACAAAGTCGAAAACTTATTGTACCTGCTCATATAATTAATTATTTCAAATTTTAAATATCTACTTAAAAGTTTACAAAACGCCTGAAATAATTTTGGTGGGTGGACCCCCTTTTATATATCGTGGATCCCCAAATTTTTTGTCACTGACATGGACCCCTTGAAAGTCGAAAACGACCCCTGGGGGTCGATATCGACCACTTTGGGCACCAGTGGTTTAGCCCCAGGTAAATCTATCGGTATGTTGCGATTTGAATTCCCTTTAGTATAGAGTGTGAGAGTCGCCAAGTGAAGAAAATGAACTGGATATTCTGTTTTCTAGGATTTAGAGATTATCTGCTGTTAGATGACTAGTTATCCAAGAGACTGTTTAGTATCTGGGAGAACTTTGCATTTGAAGCTGTTAGATGGGTCTGAACAGAAGCCTGCACCTGTTTACAGAGACCCATTCTTAATTTAAGAAACTTTCCCCCAAATCCAGAGTAACTACGGGAGCACATTAGAGACTTCACATGCACTCGTTACTGCACCACTTAGTGAAAACCTTTGGGAAATTCATATTGGAATCCAGAGTAAGTTCTTTTTACACTGGAGCAAGGACTCCCCATAGTTACTCTGGATTTTGCTCTTTGTTTCTGGTGATATCCTCATTAGTACAATATATTATTATTCAAAAGTTTTATATACCATGTTTCCATCAAGTGTCAACAATAAAACCTAATCCTGTACTTAAAAAGTAGCTTTCTGCTCTCTTGAGGATGCAGTATGTTTTACACACTCTGGATCTATACAGTATACAGTAATTTTGCAGACTTTTTATTGATACAGAATTCAGCACCTTGAGGACTAACATGCAATTAGCCCTTATGAAGGTGAAAATTGGCAGGAAAATGTTAGAACAAATTCAGATACATCGAGGTGGGCAAACATTATGGCAGGAAGGGCATATCATCTCACTAGCACCATGTTGGGGGCTGTGAAAAAATAATTATGTGATATTTCACATTTGAATAAATTTATATAAATGAATATATTAGAGATGGAGCTTATATGAATGAACTAGAGAAAAGCGTTCCTGCGTTGTGGGACTAACATTTCCCCATGCGCCATCCCCCCATGGCACATCAACACCCCATGCACAACTTCCCCCCATGCTTAACTTCCCCCCGTGTGCATCAGTTCCCTGTGCGCAACTTTCCCCCATGCGCATCAACACCCCATGCGCATCAACACCCCATGCACATCAGTCCCCATGCGCAACTACGCCCATGCGCAACTTCCCCATGCGCAACTTCCCTCCATCTGCAACTTCCCCCATGCGCATCAGTCCCCCCCATGTGCAACATCTCCCCATGTGCAACATCTCCCCATGCGCAGCATCCTCCCCAGTGCAACCTCTTCCTCCGAACAACATCCCCCCAGTGCACTAGACACAGACAACCAAATTGGTCAGTCTTCCATGTTAAGTATAGGACAAAAACAAGTTGCACCTCTTTTCAGTCCCTTAAGGGTTAAATTTCTCCAGATGGGTTCTTGGTGGGAGTTCAGGTGACAGAAGGAACTCCCAGAATTCCATGCTTCTAGGCTCTGCAGTTGGGGCGGAATGTTGATGAGTCAGCAATTCTCAATGAAAGTATAGGGAGGAAAACGCGTTGCGCCCCTTTTCACCCCCTTCTGGTTGGAATTTCCGAAAACCAGTTTTTAGTGCGCCCCTCAGTCACGGAAGGAACACCCACCCCAAATTTCACACTTCTAGGCCTAGTGGTTTTGGCAGGGCGTTGATGAGTCAGTCAGTGAGTCAGTCAGTCAGTGGGTCAGTTTTATATACAGTGGTGCCTCATATAAAGAGCTTCATTCGTTCCGGAGGCATGCTCTTTAGGTGAAACGCTCTTTAAGTGAAGCAGATTTTTCCATAGGATATAATGCAAACTCTGTTGATTGGTTCCACAACCCAAAAATATTCATATAAAAATATTAATTAGATGTAAAAATGATGACAAAACACTGTAATTGAATTCAAAACATGCATTCAATGTGCATGATCCTATGAAGTCTACTTAGGCTGCAATCCTAAAGATACTTTCCTGGGAGTAAGCCCCATTGAACACAATGGGGCTTACTTCTGGGTAGACACGGTTAAGAGGAAGCAAAGACACTTTCCTGGGAGGCTTCCCTGGGCTGCTGCTGGAGGTTCAAGGTGGTCGGGGGGGGCACGGGGGTTAGGGGCAGCTGCCTCTGGCACTCCAGGCAACTGCCCCCAAGTTGGGGGCGGTTAGAGGCAACAGCGCCGGCCGGCAGCCCTTTTAAAAAGCCTCTGTGCAGAGCATCAGGGCTGCATAGCATGCGTGCCCATAGTGCACTTGCTTGTTAAGTGAAGCAGAACTTGTTATGTGAAGCAAGATTTCTTGGAAATTTTTGCTTGTTGTGTGAAGCGCTTCTTAAGCGCTTGTATATAGATAAAAAATGGTCCCCTGCCCTAAAAGTGTTCATATGTAAAATGATGAGGATGAAACACAGCCGTTTCTAACAGCCACTATAAACAATAGCTGTATTGGGGTGAAGAGGATCACTTTCTGTAGCTCTGTTGAATGTAAAATGTGTACCACTTCAAAAACTGCTTCATTATCTTCTGATAGAGTCAAAGAGAAGTTATTGTACTATCCACAAAAGCAGAGTTGATTTTTTAATTAAACAAGTACAGCTATAGTTTAATAAGAATTTTTGATTTATCTGTTTTAACAAATGTTTTTTAATCATTAAAGGAAAGTTTTTTCTGGCTCTGCAATGGCATAACAGCAGGCATCTCCTGCTAGCCACAGATCCAATTATTCTGTATCTTGCTTGAGTTTACATAAACACCATAATCCAGAGGATGCAAGTCCCAGCCTGTGATGTCCCAGCCTGGTAAGCCCTGCAGGCATGTCCAACAAGGGCCCCCGAGGGCCGCATATATGGGCTTTCTAAGCCAAATGCAGTACTCAAGCCTCTTGTTGGACATGCCTGCTGGGGCAGGGTAGGAAATGGTGGCAGTGGAACCACAGTTCCACTGCTGCCAGGGACAAGAAGCCTTTTCAAAAAACTTAAACCAGTTCCAGTCTCTGGGAGGTGGTGGAAGCCCCACAGATCCCTCTGCATTGCAAAAACTAAATGTTAAGACTGCAGACAGAAAGTGGGTTGTTGCTATTTTATCTTTTCAGAAAGCTCTGCAGAGGGGTCTGAGGGGCTCACTTGGAATCTATAAGTGGAAAAAAAACTTACTTTCACCAGTAACAGCATGATATTGGCAACTGCATCTCTATCATCTCCCACCCCTTCACCAGACTTACGGCTTCTCAGACTTGCCTGGAGAGTTTGGGAGCCACAGCTATAAGCAGAAAGCTTATAGCAGGGGTTTCCAGATGTTTCAGCATCAAATACCTGGCAGGTTTCGAGGGCCAGAAAATACATTTAAATATAAAATTTAAGTAAATATATTAGACATGAAACATAGATTAATGAGTAAATTGGATAATGAATGGGCTAAAATTTCCAGGATTTCTCCAAGCAACAATGTGCATCACAGAAATACATCACATACTCAAATGAACCTCTATTCCCCACCTCCTCAGCAGCTTCTAAGGCGTTCAGAGAGCATAAAAATTATTTCTTGATTTTGATAAAACTAGGAAGTGATTTTTTGGCTCTCACAATGCTGATTGTGTTCAGTCAAGTGGGTAGAAGCTTGCAGGTGCCCAGAGGTTGGCTGCAGGCTACATGGCTGCGGAAAAGCAGGCAGACTGCCTGCAGCTAAAGGTGATGACTTGGGGAATATTAACAGAAAGCAGAAATATTCCTATGTTTGCTGAGTCCACCACTCTAGTGTTCAGATTTCCTGCCTGCTTGTGCTTATTATAAGCTTTCTGTTTATAGTGTCTAAAACAAGATCACACACTCTTTCAGGTAACTGCAACCAACATAAACAAAGGTAATGGGTGTGAGGATAAGTGTTAAGGTAAGATAAGAGATAAGGTTGTCCTATTTCTCTGATTTTCTGTAGCCTTGGGGGAGGAGGTAAGATTGAATCCCCCATAGATATAGCGGAATTCCTGTACTCGTATGAGGTTGATGGTAAGAAAATGAACATTAGAAGTTGTATACAATTTCTCAATCCATAGGTGAAGAAAGTCTTTTGAGTTGTGATGTTAACATGGAAATTTCTAGATTAAATATTTAGATTTTATTTTTATATTAGATTTATGATATATTAAAATAAGTGGATTAACGTTCTTGTCTTTTGCATTTTTTTTCTTCAAGGCTTTGTATGAAAACATGCTTGTTGAGCTTCCGTTTGCTAGTTTTTTCCTCTCCAAGTTGCTGGGGACAAGTGCAGATGTGGATATTCATCACTTGGCTTCACTGGATCCTGAAATGTACAAAAATTTGCTTTTCCTCAAGAGTTATGAAGGGGATGTGGAAGAACTTGGACTGAACTTTACTGTAGTGAATAATGACTTGGGGGAGGCACAGGTAAGAAACCAGTTCGTTTCCCATTCCTAACACAGCTAGTTAACTATTAATTTCACAGTGACTTTTCTGCTCAGATGTCATTGTGATAAGGCACATGTGCAACAACTGCTCTTTGTGCAACTTAGGGTCAAAGCATATAGACTGACCTTTTCACTGTTTGGACTGAAACCACAAAACCAAAGACAACCAGCTCATGTGGCAAGTAGTACTTGCTTTTCGATATAAAGTTTGACATTTTAGAAAATGATTTGTATGTTAATGAAAAATGATGGCATGTTAAGTTCTTGAGATAAATTGCTTGTAGCCAAATGAACAACTCCCACATTTTGTACTGACTATATTTTTGCAGTATAATTAAAAGCACTAGCATGTTGGGTGTACTGATACTTCTTTTTTATCCAAGGTTATCTTTGATAACAGTTTGAGAATATCAGTAGTACAAAAATTGGTGGACTTTGGTAACTAACAGCTGAAAATATGCAAGTTTGGTAACTGAGGGCCAAAAATAGGACTTCCAGCTTTTGGCTAGCTGAAAACCAGGTCATGTTTTTCAGACCCCCATAGGCCCTAGAATGGCCTTCTGAGGGTAAGGAGTTGGACACAATTGGAGCACAGCTCTGGTCGCATTCAGAGGGTAAGAGGGTGTCCGATCTGCAGATTTCAATGGGTTTCAGAATCTGCAGGGGGCTCTGGGAATGGAACCCTAACTAAAGCTGCCCTCTACTAAATTTTTGGATGCTTAGGTGATCAAAGTAGCTTGACTTCATCTACAATCTACAGTACCACCTATGGGAAATGCATAAAGCAATTCAGAGTGCCTCTTACATCTTCCCACAGTAACTCTGGATTGCAGGGTCACTCTTTTAAGAGTAATGTAACACTTTTCTGGACCAAGTACTATACTTCATTGTTGTTTTATTTATTTACCAGTTTTTTCAACTTTTTTTCTAAAATATCAAAGCAAGTTATACTGAAACAATTAAAAAAAATTAAAATGGTATCTAAGCAGCAGCAATGAATCACCAGCATAATATACTGGCGTATATTTTAATTAAAAGGTATAATATTAATAGAGAACAACTTAAACATTAAAAAATTAATCAATCAAGTGTACTATTTAAATCCCTTTAGGAAGGCAGTTCACTGCTGAAAAGTTCTTGTTCCTGGCATACCTATCTCTGTCAATGGTAGCCCAATGGGATCATATATCAGTCATAGATCTCAAAGGCCTGGAAGGTTGATATGGGTCTGGATTGTCTTTTAGGTAAAGTAGACCCTGATAATTAAGGGCTTTAAAGGTCAAAGAATTAGACCTCATGAATTGGACCAAGAATTAAATTGAGAAATCCTCTAATTAGTGCAAAACTGGTGTTATATGTTCCCATTTACTTGAATCTGCTGATAATCTAGCAGCAGAACCCTGGACCAATTCATGTTTCCGGACTGTATTAAAAAAAACAGCTTCAGGTTTAGCATGTTGCAATAGTCTAGCACCTGTAGACAACATATATGCAAAGAACATTGACTAGATCCAACTTCTCTAAGTAGGGTTGCAACTGATGAATCACCTTAAACTGGTAAAAAGCATTCCTGGCAACCTCCACCATCTGCATCCAAAGGCAGTGCTGTGTCCAGGACTATGTTTGCTTTTTTATTTTTTAAATTGAACGTATTTGTGGTATGCCCATCTGCCAGCCAGGCTCCATATAATGTCAACAATGGGAAATAATCACAACAGAAGTTATGGATACTTTTCACTGAATCAGCTTTTACTCTTCACCCTTTCTATAGGACAGGTGGTGGTTCTGTGGCTTATTGTGAACCTAGAAGTGCATGGTTCACCTTGTACTCCCAGACTGCACGCTTTCTTTTTTGGAACATGCATAGCCCCTACTTTTTTGGAGCATTGCAGCCCCCTGCAATTCTGCATAGCCCCTCTAAACTAGACTGAATTCTTCCAACCAGTTTCTCCGACCCACAGTATTTCTGTTTTACCTGAATTCAGTTTTGGTTATTCTCATCCACCCCAGACTGACCCCACACTAACATGCATTTAATATCTTAAAATACCTAGACCTATACAATATAAATTGCACTGTTCATGATGGTATGAATCAGACTTCAAAAAAATGTCCTTCTCAGGGAAGGACACAGTCCTTTCAAAAACATAAATAATAATTTTTTCAAATATTTTTTTCATTGAGAATTTGAAAATTGGGTTTGTATAAGAGTTGAATGTATGTTGTGTTGTCTGGAACATGACTTCTGTAATTTTGAATAGACTCTAGTTATGGTATGCCATCTAGTGGTAGAAGGTATCACAAGCCTCATTGGGGATCTTCAAGCAGAGGCTCAACGAGTACTTGTTGGAGATAATTTAGGAAGATTTCCTGCTGCAGGCAGGGTGTTGGACTAGATGGACTAGAACTGGGTCCCTTCCAGCTCTAGGATTCCATGATTCTAAAACAGGCCCTTCTGTCCTTGGTAGATGCTTCTTGATTTCTTCTAAGAGCAGAATTGGCTACAGTCACACATTAGTGATAGGAAACCTGTCCTGCCTATTTTTGGTGTGGAAATGCCTATTTTTCACTTGATGATTACAGAGCAGCCATAAGATCTCGCTCTGGGTTGTTTTTATCTTTTAAATATTTGGTATGGAGTGATGTCTTGGACTGTAAAAGCAATTGCAGCATCTGCCTAAACAATGTGGACTCTGCTTTCTTGCTTGTCTCTGGTATTTTCTGATTGATTAAATGATATGGGCTCTTCCTTCCCATTTAAAATAAAGTTTAGTTCCTTCACCCTACTAGGACTAACCCCAAGTATATGTCCTTGAAATAATTTCATATTCTTTTTTCACTCTGGCATCACCTTGCCTTCTCTGCCCCCCTCATTGTCTTCCCCATATCTGTTCTTAAATTGTGAACCCCTTTAGTTAGGAACCCATAGTCTCCCCTATGGCAGATATGCTGAAATGCCCTGTAAATCTATTTATTTGATTTATACAAGGGTGATTCAATAAATAAGGTGAATTTTTCTGTATAAGGACTTCTAATACAGATGAAAGCTTTATTTTTTTTATTTTTCAACGTAGTCTCCCAGCACTGTCACACACTTTTCCCATCTGTGCACAAGCTTCCGTATTCCCTCAGCGTAAAAATCTTTAGACTGATATCTCAGCCAGTCGCTCACAACACTTTTGACTTCATCATCACTTTCAAACTTCGTACCTCTCTTGAACGCTTTCAAGGGACCAAACAGGTGAAAGTCTGAAGGGGCAAGGTCTGGGCTATAAGGGGGATGAGGGAGCAGTTCCCAGCCCAGCTCTCACTTCTGTAGGCCTCCCAGGCCTGCCTTCATCCTCAGCACTGCTCCGTCCTTCTTTAAACAATTTTGCCCACTTGTAGACTTTTTTTGGCTGAAACATGTGGCACCATACACAGTTGACATTCTCCTATGAATGTCAACATGTTTGCACCCTTCAGCAACCAAAAACTTGATAACTGACCGATGTTCAATCCTGGAGCATGCTTCTTGGTCGGCCATCCTTGATAATCTGTAAAATTCTCACAGTTTGTTTTGTAATCTGCATAAGAAATTAAATCCATGTGAAAAAGTAGTAAAACAATAAAAATACAAAAAAGTAAGTTTCTATCTGTATTAAAAGTCCTTATACAAAAAATTTCACCTTATTTATTGAATCACCCTTGTATAATCGATCCTTGCAAGTAAAATAATTTCCAGATTAGCTCTACCTGTTAAACTCAAAATTACTCAAGTATATCATGTTTGTATACAAATTTTAGGCTCTTTCCAATTGTTATTGGGACAGTATAAATCCATATTAGAAAACAGGTGAGTTCTGTTCCAGAACCTCCCGTGGATCAAAAATTAAATATAAAGAAAACAATGGAAAAATAGATTTAAAGAAAAATAGTTTCCAGATTTTTTGCTCCTCTGTTGTACCTTATTGAGAACCTTAAAACTTGGCATCCATTAGTCTTGAAAGACTATGGTATTGCGCTCGACGCTGCATGCGAAGCACAAAGGCCTGGTAGATTAATATGGAGGATAGGCTGTTACCCAAGCAGCAAATCCCCTTCTCCACACCACTGAAATAATCCAATGGAATGGCAGAGCCTATACGATTGGTTCCAGCTGCATTGTAGAGCTGGGCTAAGGACAGGAGCTCACCCTGTCTTATGGGGACTTGAACCGGATCTCGAACCCTGGTCTGCTGGTTAACAGGCACAGTGTCTTAGCCACTTGTGCCACCCACAACACATACAGTATAACCAGATCTGAAAACCAGATCTGTCATTTTTGAATGTTCTCACTTTTAATTAATTGCTATGCTCACTTTTTGAAATAAGATGTTACACAGTTATTCAAATTGTTTGCTTATTATTATCTCTCTTAATAGTTCCTGTTGTTTTTCCTTTCTCAAAATTCAGACTATATGTTCCTTTGGACAGGATCTATCTATTTACTCCTCACTATTTGTATTAGGTTGAATGATTATCAGGGCTGATAGTACTATATACTACTAATGCATTAATTTATAGATTAAAAGTAATGTGGACTACTGTTCAATTCCATTGTTAGGAAACATTATAGTAAGATTTAGATGACAAAATAATCTAGAAACAAGCATTTATTTTATCAATATATTTGTTTACAGGTGGTTGAACTGAAGCCAGGTGGAAAGGATATTCCTGTCACCAGCACTAACCGAATAGCTTACATCCATCTTGTGGCTGACTACAGATTAAACAAACAGATCAGACAGCATTGCCTTGCATTTAGACAGGGTCTTGCCAATGTTGTTAATCTTGAGTGGCTTAGAATGTTTGATCAGCAAGAAATTCAGGTATTATTGAATTACCAAATAGAGAAAATAATCAATTTAATAAAATAAAAATTTCAAAGAACTGACATTCCCCCATCTTTTCTAGGTTTTGATTTCTGGTGCCCAAGTTCCAATTAGTCTAGATGACCTTAAAACCTTCACAAACTATTCAGGCAAGTATGTTGTAGCTAAGTGATAAATGAGCTATCAATACTGATCCAATCAAAGATTCAGTCCAAGAAAATGAGTGACAATTGTCATTGATTTCAGTGGAAGAGTTAAGGATGTGGTTGATTTTTTGACATTGAAATTACTGGGACTTAAATCTACTTGCTTTAAGATAGATCATCCTGCAAACCTCAAATTCAAAACTGGGCATTTTCATTAGTTTTTCTTGATTTGGTCCTGTTTTAGTGTCATTTTAAAAAAAATGGATACACTAATACACTGTTCTTTAATACATTTATATAATGCACATTTTAGATGATTGGATTTTTTAGGTTGTTTTATGTAGTAAGGATGAAAAAGAAATATTTTTTCAAGAAATACCTTGTCATCTAGCATTTAGCTCTATCCAAAGAAGGTCATGACTTTCGCATCCCATTGAAATTAATGGGACTAACTACTTTCATTGATTTCAGCAGTGCTCAGTCATAATTTACTTCCTTTAAATATAGCCCAATAAGTAGTGGCTATTCATTGTAGACAAGTAATTCTTGTGTTAGGCTGCAATCCTGTATATGCTTGCCTAGGAATGAATCTCAGAGAACAAGGGACTTACAGCACAGTCCTAACCATGTCTACTCAAAAGTAAGCCCTATTGTGTTCAATGAGCCTTTCAGGAAAGTGTCTTTAGCATTGCAGCCTTTGAATTTTTTAGTAACCTGTATAGGATTGTGCTTGAAAGTGTGTCAAAAAATAACTTGGATTTTTTTGTAATGTGCAATTATATTTAAATGCAAGGTGTCCATAAAGTCTCCTTACAATTTCAAAATTTTATTAAAAAAACAAATGAATAGACAAATCTATGAAAATTATTAGAAAATGAGGCATAGATATTGAAGGTTTTTTTCACTCAATACACCTCTATATGGGCACCATTAGTTGCACGGAGCACAGCAAGATGGTGTTCAATTAGTCCTGTAGTTTCACTGAAACTGCATATCTGATTTCGTTTCAATAATTTTTTGAAATGGGTAGAGACTGTGGATACCCTGTAGAACTGAAAATTAAAACATGTATCTGCCTGTAAAAGGCAGATATCTTAAACATTCTTCAACAGATGAAAATTTGAACTAGTTTTTATATTAGTATTTGTCTTCCCCCAATCAGAGTTTTCCATATGTTTCTTCTCCATAAACTGGACTGGCCCTGACTTCCTTCATCTTAGGGCGCAGTCCAGAGTAACTATGGGGAGTCCTTGCTCTGGTGTAAGAACAATCTACTCTGGATTGCAATATGAATTTCCCCTAGGTTTTCACTAGGTGGTACCATAACTATGGGTGCACGTAATGTCTCTTACGTGCTCCCGTAGTTACTCTGGATTGTAGTGTTAGCCTTACAGTTAGCACAAGTTCTTCATTCTTTGTCTTCTGTATGAGCTGTGACTAATTTTGGAGTTCTGGACTGTTTCTAGCATGTGTTAAATCTCATAGGTATTCATTGTGTTGCTGAATAAGCAAACTAGAATTTTCTAATTCCAAAATGGATTGGATGTGCCATTCTCTTGCCATCAGTATCTGATGTATATATGTACCAGTGAAACTTAGCACATGCTGGTTCTTTGCTGGCATAGGGAGACTGTGCTGTATGCATCTTCAGCTTCCTGCATGAGTATTGGAAACACAAAGAAAGATAGTACTGACGTAACTTGCAATACAGTATGACCTTGCATCATCTATATCAGCTCCTCAACCTTTTTGGCCCCAGGGACCAGTTCTGTGGAAAAGAAATTTTCCAGGGACCAGCCCAGGGGTGAGGGGAGAGTTCTGCCTCTGGCAGCCTGGAGAGAGGGCTTCCCCACCTAGACCACAGCACCACTGCCTCCAGCTGCAAATCCCATTATAACAAATTAATAAATAGAGCAATTGCTAGGTTACTGTGGGTAAGATTACAGGTGAGAGTTCAATGTCTCAATGCATGTCTACTCAGAGCAGGGATTTTCAACCTTTTTCATTGCAGGATGCATTGAAAATGCACCATGCCATCCTAGTCACTTTTATTGGAGTGTCATTGACTGTAATGAGACTTATTTCTGAGTAGACAGGCATTGAATTAGTCACTGAGGCTGCAATCTTATCCGCACTTTCCTGAGAGTACGCACTACTAACTACAGTGGGACTTACTACTGAGTAGACAGGCATAGGATTGGTCTCTGTGGCTGCAATCCTCTGACAGAGCCTCCCTGCTGTGAGGATGGGAAGCGGCACTAAGAGGAATCCTCTCAGGGACTGGTTAGGTAGCTGCCAAGGACCTCCAGTTGTCACCGACCCGGGTTTTGAGAAACCCTGATCTATACAACACTAAAATTCAAGTTTATCAAATTCATATATTCGAGTTAAATTCATATATTTGTTGTTTAATCATGTGTAATAGAAGTGCAGTTTAGTTAACAGAATTGTATTTACTTTTGAAAAAACTCTAGGTGGTTATACTGCGGATCACCCAGTAATCAAAATCTTTTGGCGAGTTGTAGAAAACTTCACTGATGATGAAAAACGTAAATTACTCAAATTTGTGACAAGCTGCTCAAGACCTCCGCTCTTAGGCTTTAAGGTATCTGCTCTTCTGCAACAGTATTGCTTAAAATTAATCCTACTTTCATTGGTTTCATCAGTGTCATCATTATCTAGCATTATTCCCGCCTAGGCAGGGTCCAGTTGTTTTGTTGGACATAGCCGTTTACACAGCTTGAGATATACTTCAACAGATGCATCACTTCATCTGTCATTGAAGGTATTTTATACGTACTGCCAGGTACCTATATATCTGTTCACATTTCCATGCATTTACAGCTGCTAAGTTGGCCGGAGCTGGTCAAGAGATGGGAGCTCACTCCACCTTGCAGTACTCAGGGGGTCTTGAACTGCTCACCTGCCAACATTCCGGTTGACAAGCATAGTGTTCTAACCACTGAATTGCTGCAGCCCCTCTTCTTTAACCTGGTTTATTACAGACATAACTGTGCTTTATTTCACAAAATAAGAAAAAACAAATAATGAACAGACATATTCATCATTTGCACACATTTGTGTTTGATATATCTTTTATATACTCAAAGACTTGGTTACGTTTTGAATGAACAAGCTTGCTTACTTGATTTTATAATATCTAGACCCTTCCTTTCCAGTTTTGCTGAGATGCTCAAGGTGGCCTTCTAGGTTAAAATGTAATACAATGTGAAAACAAAACAAAAAGGAAAAAAATTCCAGAACAAAAATGGTTTATCAGAGTAAAAGAAGCCTCAAAGACCATTAATAAAACAGGAAGCTCATTGACAAAAGGCTAAGCAGGCCTCCGTCAGTCTTGAAAGACTATGGTATCGTGCTTGGTGCTGCATACGCTGCATGCAAAGCACAAAAGCCTGGGTTGGATTGTTATGGAGGATAGGCTGTTACCCAAGCAGCAAATCCCCCCTCTCCACACCACTGGATTAGTCCAATGGAAAGGCAGAGCCAATACGATTGGATCCAGCTGGCGTCGCAGAGCTGGGCTAAGGACAGCAGCTCACCCTGTCTTGTGGGTCCGACCCGGGTCTCAAACCCTGGCCTGCTGGTTAACAAGCACAGTGTCTTAACCGCTTGCGCCACCCACAGTCCATACAAAAGGTTAAGAAAGGCTAACCAAAAACCTGACCCTGGAGGAATGCTAGCAGGAACAGTTCTAATCTTCAGCAGGTCTTTTCATAAGCTGGGCACCACAGCCAAGAAGGCCTTGTTGCAAGTCACTGTAAGCCATGTCTCCCCAGGATGCAGCAGCTTCAGCAATTCTTTCTAGGTGTTTTCATTATGGAAAGCATCTTATATAAGCAGGCTGTCCTTTGATAATCAATCTGCACCCATTATTAAAAGATGCATATTTTTAATATATACATGTTGTACAGAATAAATTACACTATTTAGCTTCAAACATCAACATTCTCCCCTCTCTACTCATACATACACATCTCCACTCATTCATTCACTTAATATTTCTTTGACTGGATTTTAATTGTCTTTTAAATGTCTCTTGTGAATTTTGACTGGCTGGGCCAAACAGTATGGTACTATTCTGCTGTTTTGTATCTTGGATTGCACCATCACAGTGCTTGTGCCTACTCAGAGAAATCCTATCACTTTAACATATATTATTCAGCATGAGTAAACAGAATAAGAACAACAGCTTCCTTCATAATATGGGGAATGATTCCCAAGAGCTTTAACAACTGCTTAGGTTGATGAATAAGACTCTCTTGTCCTTTTCCAAGAGCAGTTAATGTTTGTCCACCAAGATGAGGAAGATATAATGTTACCATGTTGCTCCCCAGTAAGATATTGCCCCCTTTTAAACCACAGAGAAGTGTCAGAAAAAAAGTAGTATTCAGTATCTCTCTAATAAATGCTTCTGCAATATTGTGAAGATGAAGAGCACCATGTACTGTAAGTAGTAATTAGTACTTGCCATGCAATAAGTGGATTCATTTAACAAAAGAAATGTTCTGAGGGCAGCAATTAGTGCAAAATGTCTTTGGTAATTAATTGTACATAGCTGTATTAAAATAGAAGATAATTAAACATTACTGTTAACAACATAGCTAATAGCTTAGCTTTGAAATTTTGTCTATATAGTGTTGTGGATCCTTCATCATTGCTAAGTTCAGACACATTTAGAAGTATTTCACTTCTAAATAGCCCAGTCACAATTTACAGCATTTAAGAGAAAGAAAAAAGGTTAACTTCTCTGCCAGCTTCTTAGACTCACAATAACATATGCTAAAGCTAATTAAAGTTTAATAAGTTTAATAAATGAGATTGTTACAGACAAAAAAAATCATTAAAGTGCAGTTGAAAACTGTTAAGTTCCAATCAGGTCACACAATAAATTGATGATGCTTCTTCCCTACTATTGCAGATTCCCGTTGCATGGCATTTAATTATGCAACAAATGGCGCCCTTGGCTTGACACTTCAATATAGAACTACATTTTAAACATTTTTAAGGCTTAAAGTAGAAAAATTCAATTAGCATTTGGAAAGGAATACTAAAAATACAGCATTTTAGCTATGACATACATTTAAGGCCTCCATTTAAACAATAATTTAACTTAAAATCTCATTAACCTCCTAGCTTTGGGTGTAAGAATTTTTTTTTTTTTTTGCAGTTTCTAAAACCAGACAATCTATTTTAACTCTCCAACACATTTGATAGAATTAATTAAAATGAAAGTAGAGGTTTGGATGTGGCATGTAAAT
Organism: Cryptoblepharus egeriae; assembly: GCA_030015325.1. Classification (NCBI taxonomy): domain Eukaryota; kingdom Metazoa; phylum Chordata; class Lepidosauria; order Squamata; family Scincidae; genus Cryptoblepharus; species Cryptoblepharus egeriae. Next base: position 8,932,242 of record JAREYC010000004.1, read on the forward strand.
ATCCTGTATGCTTCTCTTGAGTGAGATTTGACTTTCAAAACTTTCAGGGAAATTTTCCTTAAAATTTTAGGAAAATAATTTATAATATCTAGAAATATGATAAAGGCTTCCCCTTCAGGTTGCCCAAGTCGTGACTGATTCTAAGGTTTGGTGCTCATCCCTATTTCTAGAGCCATAGATGCTTCTGTGGACATGTGACCCACATGCACATGGAACGCTGTTTCCTTCCCACTGAGGTGGTACGTCTACTTGCATTTGCATGTTTTCAGGAGTTTCCTCTGTCTTGGAACTGTTGACCTGCTGATCTTCAGCGCCTTTAATCCCTAAGCAAAATCTTTGGGAGTTTCTAAAGAGAGACTGAGAACTAAAGAGCTGCTTCAGCTTAGCCAAGAAACCTGGGCTACCCTAGAAGAACATTTTCCTTTAGCTGCTTAGCCCTCATGGTATATCAGAAACTGCTTTTGAAACTATCCTCTGTTTAAATGTTTAAACAAGTTTCCCATGGAAGTATGGCAGGCTATGATTCAACAAAACAAGTAAAATCCTTCTGATCTTAAGAAACGAATTTAGCTGCTTTTTCCATTTTTAGCTGGCCCGATTCTAAGGCAGGTAGCATGTTATTCTGTGTTGTTGAGCAACTGAAATAGAAGCATAGGGAAAAGGAAGAAACCAATGTACTCATGTTTCAGGATTTTACATTAATTACATAATTAAGGGTAACTGCGTCTTCAGTTCATGTGATGATCACAACTATAGTTTTGCTATGTGATTTCGGAGTTATTTTAGAAAGAGCAAAGGAAATGGTGTTTGAAAATTTCAACAACATTTTTTCTTTTTCTGGAAATTACTGTAATTCATTCATTTTGTTTGTTTGTTTCTGCCTTGCCAGGAGTTGTATCCTGCCTTTTGTGTACATAATGGAGGCTCTGATTTAGATAGACTACCCACTGCCAGTACCTGCATGAATCTACTGAAGCTTCCAGAATTTTATGATGAAAATCTTATGCGGAGTAAGCTTCTTTATGCCATTGAATGTGCTGCTGGATTTGAACTGAGCTGAGTTGAATCAAATGCTGTGTTGAGAAAATAATCAGTGCCTACTCCATAAGCAGCACCCATACCAAGCAGATTAAGGGAATTCATATAGATGGGTTTTTGCACCTCACTTTTGCTGTCAAACTGTCAAGTAGATTCCGATTTAATACATGATGTCGTTTGCTGTCATTCATTAGCATTTAACTGCATTGAAGCTACATTGTTTTGATTCAAAATAATGCACGTTGTGTGCAATTTGATAGGCTTTCTATTATAAAGCATACTTGGGCACAGGAACATCTTAGTGAAAATAACCAAAGACGAGCTTTGGCTTTGTGCTGTTCAAACACATATAACTCCACAAGCTGGCAATAAAGCTACAGAACAGCCCACTGCAAAGAAACAGGGTGATATCCTTGAGTTGGGGGGTGGGGGGAGACAATTTGCAGGTGTCCCAGAACATAGAAGCTAAAGAATTATTGCAATTGCACATTTTTTCAAGGAATTGTTTACAGAGGTTTTTGCACCTGTAATTGTTGTAACTGAACAGAAAATGCATTTTTATTACAATGGCATTGGAAAAAAAATATTTAATTTGTATTTTTAAAATTACTTTTCATAATCTGGAAGAACATCACAATTTTTCCTTTAATTTCTTAACTAACGTCATGATTAACTGGACATTGTTACGATGGTGTGACTGTCCATGCTTTTTCTTTAATCTGTTACATTTTCTCCTTTGTGCCTGTAGACTGTTTTTAAAATGTATCAAACTTTTTTGGCATATAGAGTAACTTCAATAGTTGTGATTCTGAAGAACAAAATGCTTGTAACAACTATGAAAATAAAGCCTGATGCTTCAGTTCTGAAATCTTTCCTGTATCTGAAAGCTTGCAGGTATTCCTTTACCTTCCATTAGTTTTCTCCACTCATGATAATTGTGATTGGTGTAGAAACTGATTTGTTTTTTCATTATTTTCACTGTTTTCATGACAAATTAGCAATGAGTCAATTTGCTCAATTAGTAGGTCTACTTGGACACTAAGGAGAGGAATGCGTACTAGACCGTTTGCCAAGGGAAACATTGGTTATATGTGTTTCAAAAATGGTCCCAGCTCTGGATCAACACTGTCTTCATGTGCAATTCTCACTAAATTATTTGTTCTAAAATAATTGGGATTTAAATAGCTAACTAGCAGAATCAAGTGTGTCCTTTATCATCAATTGAAAGAGACCTGAAAACTTTACAACTTCAAAACTATTTTACTGCTGTAGGAAGCTCCTGAATTTCATATTTAATTAGCAGTAAACAGCAATATATTTTAAATGTGTGCAGAAGATCTCTCAGTAATTTTAAGATGTTTACTAGCATTAGTACAAAATGTATAATTTCATGATTTGAATAAGAAATGAAGTGTTTAAAATGCTATTAGTAGTCTCTATGTACAGAAATAAAACAATTGTTTTCTTTTTTATTTTCTCTAATTTGCTTTATTTATGTTACAATACCCTGCTTATTTTGTTCCTGACCAGTTGGCTGCTTGTGTTTTGTTTTGAAATATAGATTATGGAACTTAGTGCAGAAGGACTGTAGAAACTCTTTAACAGGACTGCTGCCTTATCTTAAAAATGAAATTTGAACATGTCCTCTTTAAAGTATTATTTATTTTATAATCCAAAGCATTAAATATTTTGAAGTTATTTCCCAACTGAGTTAGTTGTTTTCTTAAACTTGTCATGTTTGTAAGTTGTAAAATTAAAATTAAACTTTTTTCTATTGAATTCCAAGGTTTCTTCAGAGTTATGCCACATTATTAAATGTCAAGTTATTGCATTTGCTCCTATCATGTGCAAGACAAACAATTTCCAAGTGTCATCACAATACTGAATAAGCTACTATGGCGCCAAACAATCAGCTGAATGGAATAGACTTTTGGGGGGAGGAGTTGGGGTAAAATAGCTGACCAATTCCTGTCATATCACGGACTTTAAAACAAAATCTCAGATTCGACAGTAATTTACCAACTGGTTCGGGGCTAGTCTTTAAGACCCATTAGTCCAAAGCACACCTGGGCAACATTCTCTGAATCCTATCCTGAACCCTCTCCAACATTCTCTTAATCCTCTGAATCTCTATGGGCATAATCCAGAGTAACTATGGGGAGTCCTTGCTCCGACGTAAGAACAATTTACCCTGGATTATAATATGAATTCCCATAGGTTTTCACTAGGCGGTGCCGTAACGATGTCGACGTAAATGTCTCTTATGTGCTCCTGTAGTTACTCTGGATAGTAGGGTAGTACAGTGATTAATAAATGATTTAAACTTCTCAGCAGACAGTTATTTCCTCACTCTTATCCTGGACAAAGGTGTTTTTTTTAAGTGATGCTTATTTTTAGCAGGGGTAGAGTAACTTTCCCATTACTCCAGCACAGTATTTTTTCTGGTGGCTATTGCTGGTGTTTCTTCTGCCTCGTATCAGATTTTGGGTGCAGTCCTAACCAATTTAGGTTGGCCAAACTCACTTGGCCTATCTTTGCATGATGGTGTGGGGATGTTAGCATATCCCTATGCACTGGCCTAAACTCCCCAGGAATGGGGCAGAAGTGCCTTAATGGGCACTTAATGAGTCAGCACAGGACTTGTGCTGGGACTTGTGTTGGGCTAAGTGGAAGTTGGTATTGCAGCCATAGAGTCATTTGGGGGCCAGTTATTCGGATTTCTTTTTAAACCACTTTGTCAACTTTTTCATATATGGTATTTAAGATATTCATCACCATCACTGTTTTATTGCTTAGTAGATTTGTCAAGTGTCTTCTGCTAGCCTACACCCTTCCAAATAAAGCCTGATATGACGCTCCTAGTACAACTACTAAGAGGCCTTTGGCTCAGTCCCAAGCAATGGCACTTGAGGGATAGAGAAAATGTAGGCTGATCAATCAAGAGCAATTCTGGAGAGGTCCACTAGTTCTTCATTCATACTGAAGATATGACTACTAGGGATGATAAAATTTACACCAGGTTCTGCGCCATGGGAACTAAATAACCCAAAATGTTGGCTGGGTGGAAGTATGTGCCAAGTTCAGAGGGAATTATGTAATTGTAAAGAAGAATAAATTTTAGCAAATGTACTTTTTCCCATTCTAGTGTTGTGAGAAGCCACACCTAGGGAGAGGGACTACACCAATGGTACTCAAACTGGGGGTCAGGACCCCTCAGGGTTTTGACCTCCAATTTGGGGGGGGGGGATGTTATGAGAGTGTGTGATCACCATCTTGGAATCTGGCACTGGGAATTTCTGGGAGTAAGGCTGCAATCCTAAAGACACTTTCCTGGGAGTAAGACCCATTGAACACACTTTTGAGTAGGCATGATTAGCATTGTGTTCTGTGTCTCAATGAACACAATTGGACTTCCTTCCAAGTAGAAGCTATGGCATCACACTGACATTTCATCCCAGTAAGTTTGACAGAGGTCCGATAAGATTTTTTTTAATGTTTGAAGGGGGCTCCCAGGCTGAAATGCCCAAGTACCACTGGACTACACTATCCTAGAGCACAATCCTAACCATGTCTATGCAAAAGTAAGCCCCATGGTGCTAAATGGGTCTTACTCCCAGGAAAGTGTCTTTAGGATTGTAGCCCTAGAATGTAAGTCCAGTATCCTAAGTGGACTACTGCAATGTGTTCCATGTGGGGCTACTTTAAAAAACAATTCAAAAACTGCAGCTCGTGTAGAATGCAATGGTCAAAGTAGTAATGTTAGCCAGACTTTATGATGTAGCTGGTTGTGAAAGCTTATGAGGACCAGACATTATGGGCGCAATCCAGAGTAATTATGGAGAGTCCTTCCTCTGACATAAGAACAATTTACTCTGGTTTGCAATATGAATTTCCCATAGGTTTTCACTAAGTGGTGCTGTAACTACATTGATGTAAATGTCCCTTATGTGCTCCTGTAGTTACTCTGGATTGTAGGGTATGACTTGGTTTTGAGGCCAGTTACTCTGGCTGCCCATTCACTTCTGGGCCCAATTCAGGCTGTTATTTCTAACCTTGAAGGCCCTCCATGATCTGGGCACCGGCTACCTGAAAGACTGCCTCCTTCTAAACATTCCAGCCCATCCTCCTTAGGTGAGATGAAAAATCTTTGTCCCTGGTGAGGGGTGTTAGCTCAGAGGAGGCCTTTTATATAGTGGCAGCACAACTATGGAAAGCCATTCCAGTGGAATTGAAAAATACTCCCTCTTCTGGCATTTCAGTAGTAATTACTGTCTCTTACTGTTGTGGCTTCAGTGCCTCCCTGAATTCTTATCTGCCCCTCGTTGGCTCAGTGAGTTATTTTTCCCTTAAATTTTGCTCTGTTTTGCTAACGGTTCCTTACCATTGATCTGCTAAAATTAATGTTTTTAATGACTTTTTTTACATGTTAAAATTAATGCCTTGTTTGATGTTTTTACTTGCTGTTACTTTGTACTTGATTATAAAACTTTGTAAGCCACTTTTGACATTTCCTTTGGTATGGGAAAGATAGGGTAAATATTTCTTGACATAAGTATCTTAGTTATACACTGTCGCAGTCCACAATTAAATCCTTCTGAACCCTCTTTCCAAGTTCCACCTGCCAGTTGTTACATATCAGCTTATTATTGAAGGCATCTCTAAATGTTAGGTATATTTGGAGGCAAAATGGCAATGAGTTTTTCCAAGGAACAATGGATGGTATGACGTAGTGTGGAGCCGTTATTAGAAATGAATGGGGTGGGGAGAGATTACAAACTGCTGCCTGACTGGCAGCCACAAGGTGGCATGAGTGGGCTCATTTTCTTTAGTCTTGTGGGTGTGTTGCTTTTCTAGTGTCAAGAGTGTTTTGCATGACAGCCCCTTAATGTGGTCTATTGTTTATATTACAGATTGGAAATGTATCTCTAGATCCTACATATTTTATAACTAATTTCATTTAGCAATGAAAGACGAAGTACACATGAATGCAAATCCAAACCCAAATCGAGTAATCAATTACAGTGGCGCCTCACGTAACAAGCGCCTCACATAAAGTACGTTCCACGTAACACAAAAATTTCTCTAGGATTCTGCTTCACATAACAAACTGCTTCGCTTAACAAGCACACTCATTGGCAGTTGGGGCAGACACGCTGGCCAGCAGCCCTTTTAAAAAGCATCAGGTCTGCCTAGCGCGCGTGCCCATAGTGAAAGCAACACTTCCGCACTGTTCCTCCTGTGGCTGGGAGTCTGCTGGGCAGGCGCGCTAGGCAGCCCTGATGCTTTTTAAAAGGGCTGCTGGCCAGCGTGTCTGCCGCAACCACCAACGAATGTGTTCTTTATGTGAAGCACAGTTTGTTACGTGAAGCAGAATCCTAGAGAAATTTTTGTTTGTTACGTGAAACATACTTTACGTGAGGCGCTTGTTGCGTGAGGTGTCACTGTATGAAGTAAAAGTTGACTTGGGCCCATATCCTAAAGTCAAATTAAGCTCTTTGCTCTGGAGGAGTTAAGGTGACTTTCATAAAATAACACTAGAGGGTGATGTAAGTGCGTGGACCTGTAACTGCTCTGGATTTTGCCCTTGGAAAGGTAATTAAAAATTTAATTCCTCTGTGTTGGCCAGCATTACCATTTCTTTCATCTTCAGCTAAAGGACTCACTTCCAATGTTTTGAATGTCACCATTGACTTCTATGGGCAGTTACATCTTCATGGGATGGGGAAGTCTTTTGCAACCGGAACTATAAACTTTGTATTGCTGATTATGCTGTTATTTATTTATTTGTGGGCTGTGGGTGGCGCAAGTGGCTAAGACACTGTGCCTGTTAACCAGCAGGCCAGGGTTTGAGAACTGGGTCAGCCCCACAAGACAGGGTGAGCTCCTGTCCTTAGTCCAGCTCTGCAATGCCAGCTGGATCCAATCGTATTGGCTCTGCCTTTCTGTTGGACTAATTTAGTGGTGTGGAGAGGGGGGATTTGCTGCTTGGGTGACAGCCTATCCTCCATAACAATCCAACCCAGGCTTTCCTGCTGCTTATGCAGCGCCCAGCACGATACCATAGTCTTTTAAGACTGATGGAGGCAAGTAATCCCACTGTGGTAACATTTACCACACTGTGCGCTGTGGCCTGCTGCAGTTTCTACCTTACTCATGAGGAAACAAAACACCACTGTAACTATGTGTCAAGCTGGGTTTTTTCCTTCTGCTGTGAGGAAAAACCCTGCAAGAAAATATCGGATGCAGCAGGAACCAGGAAGTTCCTTTCAAAAACATAAGAGGAGGTTCATGAAAATGTAAGTTTTCTTGGAAACTTATTTGGAAAAGATGATCTAATTCCTCTTGGTTTGTATTGTTTGGATATGTAAACATGGCTGGGAAGGCATTATGGGGCTTTGAGTGGGTAGTGGTGGGTAGTGGTGGGATTCAAATAAATTAGCAACAGGATCTATGTCCTAATAAACTAAATTAACAACAGGTTCTATGTCCCATTAGTAACCGGTTCCTAGAACCAGGCGCTCATTAGCAAAGAGTTCTATATAACCTGTAAGAACTCCCTGAAGCCCACCACTGATCAACCCTCTCTGCTCCGATGTAAACCCTATTATAGACCATGGGACGCCTATTCCAAGTCAGAGAGGTTAGGGCTGCAGTTTAAAAACACTCGTCTATATTGCTTTCATGAGGTTAATTTAAATACTTTACTATTAAATTCAAATGAAAACTATTGCATTATGAATTTCAAGAAGGCTACTTGCTGCCTGCACACGGACAATACGGAAAAAGAGGACAATAAATATTTTTATTTCCAGGACACACGGCTAAAAAAGAGGACATGTCCTGGAAAAAAAGAGGACACACATGCACCGGGTGTGTGCATATATGTATGTTTTTGTGTATAGATGTGTGTGTGCACATATGTATGTGGGCACAATCCTGACCATGTCTACTCAAAAGTAAGCCCCATTGTGTTCAATGGGTCTTACTCCCGGGAAAAGTGTCTTTAGGATGGACTTTTCCACTTTTCCTGGGATTAAGACCCATTGAACACAATGGGGCTTACTTTTGAGTAGACATGGTCAGGATTGTGCTCTGTGTGCAATATATGCAATACTATATATACCATATAATATTTACATACAGTATAATGTATATTAAATATTTAAATGTAAATAATGTAAATTATATGTAATAGTTTTATAATTATGTAATTATTTTATTTATATTTTGTAGTTGTGTAATTATTTACAAATATGTATTATATAAAATACAATTTGTAGTTTTAAATATAATCCTAATTTAGTGTTAAAGTACATGAAAGCAATATGTATTTTTTATTTTATGCCCTTTTATTTTTCATGTCCTACATTTTTCTTGGAGTCCTACACTTTGTCCTCTATTGTGTGTGGCTGCTGCGCCCCCCTCCAGCTACGCCACCTGCTGCTGCAGTCTCTCTGCCGCCCCCAGTGGTCAGAGAAAGGAATTGCAACAGGCGTCGGTGCTGCGCATGCGCAGCGGCTGCCTTTTATCGCCCCCAGTGGTCAGAGGAACTGCAATGGGCGTTGAAGCTGCGCACGCGCATCTGCTTCCCTATTTCTACCGTCCCCAGTGGTCAGAGGGTGGAACTGCAACGGGACCCAGTGCAGCGCATGCGCAGCTGCTGCCCTTTTCTACCGCCCCAGTGGTCAGCGGGAGGAACTGCATAGGGCGTCGGTGATGCGCATGCGCAGAAGGAGATTCATTCTAGAAGCTTCGGGAAAGCCCGAGCTTTTGACGGAAGTAGAGCCTGGACTTCCTCCTCCCCGACGTCGGGCGACACAAAAGACGTAGTGACGCCTTCGAGCGTGTGACGCACTTCCTCTTTGCGGCCCGCAGTGAAGAGTTCGTGAGGAGAGAGCGGCAGGAAGCGCCGTGCGGAGAAAGGAGAGCCGAGCCGTCGTTGTCGTCGCCTGTCAGCGGCCCTGAAGGAGGCTCGAACGGGTGAGCGACGCTCTGAGGGGGAGTCGTTGGAGGCTCTGGGGGCTTCTCTCTCCTCTCCTCAGGCCCTCGAGCGCGCTCCTGATTGGCTGAAAGGAGCTCGAGACCCCGCAACGGCGACCACCCATTGGTTGCGGGGGTGCCAATCAAGCCTCCCCCTCTTCGCCTCCTCCCCCCTTTTGCCCGCTACTGATTGGCTGTGGGAGGAGCGCGAGGAGGCGCGAACCGCGACCACCCATTGGTCGCAGCCGTTGCCAATCAGTCCTTTTTCGCCCTCTTGATTGGCTGAGGCTGGGGTGGGGGAAGGGCTGCGGGGAGCGCGAGACGCAGTAACGGCGACCACCCAGTGGCTGCGGAGGGTGTCGGTCGGTCCAGCCTCCTCTCCGCCTCCGCGCGCATCCAACGGCCCTCAGCCACGGGAAGGCCGTCTGGGGCGGAGGGCCCTGAGGAGCAGCGCAGGCAGCCGGGACTCCTGGTAGGGGCAGGAAAAGCTGGGCCATGGAGGGCTTCTGTGGGGTGACCCCCCCTCTCTTCCTCTGTGGGGTGACCCCCCCTCTTTTCCTCTGTGGGGTGACCCCCGTCTCTCTCTGGGATGCCTCCTTTGTGGGGTGACCCCCCTCTCTCTGTGGGGTGACCCCCTTTGGAGTGCCCCCTCTGTGGGGTGACCCCCTCTCGCTGGAATGCCCCTTCTGTGGGGTGACCCTGCTCTCTTCCTCTGCGAGGTGACCCCCTCTCTCTGGAATGCCCCCTCTGTGGGGTGACCCCGCTCTCTTCCTCTTTGGGGTGCCCCCTCTGTGGGGTGACCCCCTCTCTCCCTCTGTGCGGTGACCCCCCTCTCTGTGGAGTGATCCCCTTCTCTCTGGGGTGACCCCCCTCTCTCTCTGTGTGGTGCCCCCTCTGTGGGCATCTTGCCTCCTCTAAAGAGAGTCATGAGGATTCCTCATCTCCTAAGACCCCCGCATGGCAGATTGGGGGGTACCCAAGACAAGAGAGGCAAAGAGGTGGCAGAGGAGTCATTCTTGGAGGAAGCTTTGCTAGTTTTCTTCAGCACCATAAGTCAAGGCATCTATTCTTTGGTGGTAAGGGTGGTATTCTTTGGCAGTTCAAAGATGGGGCATAAGTCCCTTAAACATTCACGTGGCCTTTATTTGACTAAACCCACAATCCAGAGTAACTATGGGAGCACATAAGAGACATTACGTGTACCCATAGTTACTGGAACACCTAGTGAAAACCTATGAGAAATTCATATTGCAATTCAGAGCAAATTGTTCTTACACTGGAGCAAGGACCCCCTGTAGTTACTCTGGATTTCGCCCTAAGACATGAACTGTTGTGTTTAGTCTATTTATTTAGAGATTCGTGTCCCACTTTCCCAAGCCAAAGCAAATGCAAAAGGCGGCTCACAAAGCTTTATGGATATTTATTGGTAAATAAAAGCTTTGTTTGTGAGCCTTATAAAATTTTAAGTAGGGCTATCGCAACAGGTGACAAAACATAAGGCATCAAAATATTAATTGTATGCTTACATAGCAAAGTGTAAACCAAAATAGAGCAAAATACAGCAATTGGGTCAATGGGAACAGGTAAGTCTAGGAAGGCAGTCCAGGTACTGCAGTATTTCAGAGGTATAATAGAGCGTAAATATTGCTCAAAAGCCCAATGAAATAGTTGTATTTTTAGCTCTTGCCAGAAAGCCATGAGAGAGGGAGTAACCCCCCTTGCTCAGTTTTGGTGCCACTCCAGCACCAAAGGAAGCTTTTCCACCCCTCGCATTTGGGACAAAGGCACAACTTGTAGCTGAAGCTGCTCAGGGGTCAAAGGATGGTGACTGGTGATGATGCCACAAAAGGTGGCATTGTGAACACACACTGCCTTACATATTGTCACCTGTACATAGCCTATGAAGATTCTTAAGTTTCTGTTTACCAAAACCAGGTAGAGGCTTTTTGGAACTTTCAATACATGTTCAGAAGGGTTTTTTAAAAAAGAAAGCCATTGATAAGGTTGTTAGAAAATAGTTTTATTTCCCCACCATGGGTTCTATGATTTGAAACCAATATTCTATGCGTTTTTATTCAAATTTTTCAATTCAAATCATTATTAATTTTTAACACTTTAAAAAGAGTACTAGATGAGTCATAGTTTCAACATATGCATCCAGAGTTCTGTTTTTTAAGTGGAAAAAGTAATCCCTTTTAATGTCTGGAAAGTATCTTTAACAACCAAAATACTGTACTGTGTTTTTATTTAGGATATTTTAAGCACAAAATGGTGATGTTTTGTGTTTACCAAAAAATAAAACACTAGCAATAAGCTTTTGAGGTCTGAAGTGGTGTGACTAGAGACATCTGAGGAAAATGACTGCAGTCAACAGAAGTTTGTATCAGGTTTCTCAAATTGTGGGTCATGACTAACTTGGTGGGTTGTGATTTGATTGTTAGTTTGTGAAGCTATAACTAATAGCTGAGAAGGCAAATCCATGGAACCCTATGGAAAGTGAAAGTGAGCCATTTTGCCTATTTACTTGCAAATAGGCAAACTTGCTTAGTCCATTGGAGAGGGCAGGCTAAGAGGAATCCAGTAAAACCTAGGATGTCCCAATCCAATGAAAGATTGTCTCAAAAACACCTGAGAAGGAAGTCCCTGCCTCCAGACTGAAAATTGTATTAAGTCCTATTTAAGTAAAACTAAGCTATACATTTGCATTTACTCATAAGTAATCAAACATTGATTAGATCACATCGTCAGATCAGGCAAAGAAGAATGAAGGAATAGTCCCTGATGAAAATGGAGCTCAATAGAGACTCCAAAAGGAAGTGCCTCTTCCCCCCAGGTGAATAAAACAGACTTGAGCTGGTAAGGTGAATTATTTTAGGTTTGGTAAGCCATGTGAGTCCTGATAACATGGTTTAAATATAAGAGCTTGAATTGAACGGGGCACTGGGTAGGTACCGAGTTCAATTGTCATGTCTTTCTTTTTTTGTGTGTGTGTGGTGGTGGTGTTGTGGCAGGTAGGCTCCAGAAAAAATTCAGTGTAACAGGGCTGGCTTCCCCTTATTTCATTATTATTCTTCAATTATTTATATTTATTTTGCTTGAAGATGCCACATGACATTACTTCCAGTAGGCCCAGAACAGATTGTCATTGTGATATTTGTTTTATTTATGGTCTGCTTTTCTTCCTTGGAGTTGGTGGGTTATGTAGGGCTCCTAGTGATCTATCTTGTCCAGTTAATATCCCAGATTGCTGAGCTTCTGCAGAAGTTCTGACCCTGAAGGCTATTGTGTCTGCTGTGACAGATGTACAGCAGATAACTCCCATTTAAGTTCAGTGGGTCTTTCTGACAAGCAAAAGTGACTGAAATTGGAAGCCTTTCATGGTTATCTTCTATAATTTTTCCTGGTAGTGATTTTCTTATTTGAGTTACAGGTGGAGCTAGGACATTTGTTTCTCTTTTGGTTTCTTGTCTACTTTCAGTTTTTACTATCTGCTCTGCTGTTAACTGGAAGTTGTTTCAAAAAAGAAAGACTTGCCCTTTGTGCAAAATGAATTTTTTAAATGGATTTTTGTGAAATCAACAACAGCCACTCTAAAATGTCACTGATACCATTTTCATTTTTGGTGGTGTAGTGAATTGCAAGCAGAAACCAGTTAAGAGGGAAGTGGTGTGTATGATTATGTATGCTTACTTGGTAAAAACTGTTGTTCAGTGACATTTACTACCTGATGCATGCGGTTGGAATTGCAGTTAAATTTTATTTAAGGACTATATAGAAATATAACTAGTATATAAATTTTGTTTATGTTTTAGCTGTAGAACATAAACATATTTCTAAAAAAACCAATACATTTTTAAAAGCTAACTAATATATTAAAAAATTATTTGTTTATAATTAACTATTCAAAAGGGATGGTTATTTAAATGACGTTTTGGAGACTAAGAAATGCCTAAATATTGTTTGAGAAGATTTGAAATGGTAGCGTTATGTACAAAACACTGGTTTGATGTATGCTAATTTGGATTTTAAGAGAAATATCACTTTGAAATAAAGGACACTTCCCCTTTCCAGGATGAGAGTCATTATGAAAAGCAAATTAAAAATGTGTCCACAAAATGTGAAAATTCTGAAAGTGTTCAGATTTTTAAGTTTGTTGTAACCTTATGCCATAAGCACTTTTGTGGTCTTCCCTGTAAAATTCAAAGAATTAAAAGGTAACTTAAATCTCATTGTTATAAACAGTTGTCCAAATTGTTCATAATAGGTTAAATGCAGTAGGCGTAGAAATAGCAATATTTCGTCATGTTCAGTGACTTATGAGCGCCAAAATATTAAATATTTGAAAGTAGCATAGCTTAAGGTGTAAGTTAATTGCATTAAAACTTTGCATGAACACTAAAGAACAGTTTAGTGCACTTTTCTTTTCAACAGAAATATATCAGTCCTTGAAACAGTAAATGAATTGAGGGGAAAAATTGCCTTACAGGTTGTAGCCCTCCTTACATTTATGTGGGAGTAAGATCTCCTGCCCTCAGTGAAACGAAGATTTCACTGCTATTTACTGTAGATGCTAAGTCTAATGATCATTTTTCAGTGATGTACTTGATGGAAAGGGGGATTGTGGAAGAGCTGTGTGGATGATATGCTGCTGTCTGGAATATCGTGTTTTTAGGAGTCATGAGTTAATTGAAGTTTTCAGACATCTGAAAGAAAGGTATTGCAGAAAAACAGGGTCTTTCCCTGCTACTACCCTTTTCCAGCCAAATTCACCTCAGACACTCCTGTTTATATCCTCTTTAATGGTATTAAATTAATACCCCGGTCCAAAAAACTTCACATGCAGCAGCAGATGAAGATCTCAATTTCTTGAGCAGGTTATTGGTATTGGGAAGTCAAAGAGGTAGATAACAACTCCAAGTTTTCACAATGTAGTGTTCTCTGCAGGAAGAAGGGAGAGCACTCCTAACCAATGGGTGCTGTCTTCCCAGTGGTGCTGCACACCAGTGGGTGCAGACCAGTGGTTTAAGACCTGGGCAACTTCACAATCTGCCCTGGTTCTTTTCTCTCCAAGCTTTTGCTTGTATTATTTACTTATATTGCTAGTTAAAATATCATAGCTTATTACCTTAAAATAGCTATGGCTGTTGAATTAAAAAGATTTATGGCTATGTTGTAGGTGGGGTATGATAAAGAAGACAATGTAACTGGAGCAGTGGGTCTCACAGTTATTCCAGCATTGTTTCTACTTGAAATGAGTTACTCTCAGCTGTTTCTGAGGTTAAATTAAATATTTAAGCAAGTGTAGTTTCCTAGTAGTTTTCCAGCCCTTCTAGTAATTCTCTGACTCATAATGGAGATTAGTCAGGAAGAAATAAATGGTATCTTACTTCAATTTTACTTGTATAACATGTTTTTAAGACAGTTCACAGTAGAAATTATTGCACAGTTTGTTTTGAGTAGTATTAAGGACTTGTGTATTTTGCATTGGCATCCTTCAGTCTCGAAAGACTATGGTATCATGCTCTGAGCGTCCTCTCCAGAGCACTATGGCCTGGGTAGATTAGTATGGAGGATAGACTGTTACCCAAGCAGTAATTCCTCTCTCCACATCACTGAAATAGTCTAATCGAACAGCAGAGCTGATACAATTGGTTCCAGCTGCATCGCAGGAGTTACCAGAACGTGATTGTACACAGTCACGAACTGCTTCTGGAACTCCGGCTCCAGATTTTGCCTCTAGGTTGACTCCTGAAACCTTTCCCGGTACATGGGTATAGCCATAAGGCAGTGGAGGTTTGAGGTGGGAGTTTTCCTTCTCCAGACAACCCAAGTTTAGTGGGATTTTGGGCAGGTTTAGTCTGGCTCCTCAACAAAGGCCTGTCTGGCATGGGAGTCCCTGCCAGTAGCTACGCTACCACCAGCATGGCCCTTTGTATCACAGGAGCACAAAATCCCACCACCATGAAAAGGTACTGTCCATTGGTGAGACTGGTGTATATCGTCCTTAGATAATGGTCCAAGAGTGATGACTGAGGTAATTGTCCAAGGAAGTAGGGAAATATAACCTCAAATGTTGCAAAATTCTCACTTGAATTCAACATAATATTCTTTGCTTGTAGAGAGAAGAGACTCTCAAACTGAGACAGTAGGTGTACAGTTGGCTGCATGGCAGGCAATTAAGCTTACCTTAGAAAGGCTCAGAAAGGATTTTGCTTTGGTTTCAGCTGGGAGGGAGATCCCTCTCTTCCCCCATGTGATTATCACATCAATACAAAGTGAATTACTTTGTAAGGGGAAGCTTCTGCCTCTGAGCTGATCTAAATTTTTAAGCTCCCTGAAGAACAATTCATATTGATTCATTGCTTGTCTATTTACCATGGTAAACAGTTGCTTTTGTATAACACAGAAATGTGTAACCACCATGGTGAAGTTCAACCTGTATGTGTTTGGTAAAACTTGTTTGCTGAATTTTTTTCAGTAACAACTTTGGGGGCCAGGAAGTGTAAGGAGATAGATATATTGGTCTCCTTCCATTTTATTCTCACTGGATTATAGCTTGCTGAAAACACAGCCTCTTGTCTGTCTCTTATTTAATACTAAGCACAATCCTAACCATGTCTACTCAAAAGTAAGCCCCATTGTGTTCAGTGGTCTTACTCCCATGAAAGTATCTTGATTTGTGTAAGTGATTTGTGAAAGTGGAAAAGTTTGCAGCCGCTAGCTTAAAAGTTGTATTTCATGCGGCTTTTTAACCAAGCTCCTGTGGAGGGTGTTTGGGCCCGAGACAAATATATTTTCTAGAATTCAAATGGCACATCTGTAGATTTTCAATCTTGGGATCATAAGACCATCTTGTTAACCGCCTTGGGTGCCCTTCGGGCAGAAAGGTGGAATACAAATAAAATATATAAATAAATAAATAAATCATCCTGATTCCAGAGGGGTATAATATGTCTATGCAGAGCAAGTGTGGCACAAGTTAGAGGGGTTTCAGACACACATATAGACAGACAAAATTTGCCATTTCTTCATATAGAAGTACAGTGATGCCTCACGTAACAAATTTAATTCGTTCTGAAGGCATGCTTGTTACATGAAACATACTTTACGTGAAGCGGATTTTCCCATAGGAAATAATGGAAACTCAGATAATTGGTTCCACAGCCCCCAAAATATTCATCTAAAAATATTAACTGGATGTAAAAATGATGACAGAACACTGAGATTGAATTAAAAACATGCATTCAATGTGCATGATCTTATGAAGTCTACTTAGGCTGCAGTCCTAAAGAAACTTTCCTGGGAGTAAGACCCTTTTAACACAATGGGGCTTACTTCTGGGTAGACATGGTTAGGAGACTGCAATCCAAGACACCTTCAAAGTATCTCCCCACTTTCTCCTTCTCTCCATCCTGAGCCTCTCTTTCCCCTGCTCCCTTCTGGCTGGCCCTGAGCTGCTCTTCTCCACTGCTCTTCTCTCCCTCTGCCCAGCGGACGCCCGGCCACAGGAGGAACAGCGCAGAAATGTTGCTTTCACTATGGACAGGTGCGCAAGGCAGCACCTGCCCATTTTTTAATGCACCTGATGCTTTTTAAACAGGCTGCCGGCCAGCACGTCTGCCCCAACTGCCAACGAAAGTCTTGTTTGCGTGAAGCACAATTTGTTACGTGAAGCAGACTCCTAGAGAAATTTTTGTTTGTTACGTGAAACATACTTTACGTGAGGTGTTCTTTACATGAGGCGCCACTGTGATTATGATTTACATGAGGAACTTAAGAACAAGGTCTCTATTTCAAAATCAGGTCATTAGGCCATCAGTTTAATCCCACAGTCCTCAGCACATAGATTTTAGGGATTTATACCCTGTCTTTTTAATGCCAAAGCAAATGTATAAGGCAGTTTACAAGATTTTGGGGGGGGGGATCAAGTACCAAGTAAAAACTTAACGTACCCCTTAACTATTATTCATAAGATGTGCACTTTCATTTATTAAGGTCAGCAGCAAGGTTTAAAAACCTGTGCTGATAATGTTATGAATTATTAAATTAGTGAATGTTCTGCTAAACAGAAGATTCCATATTCTAGGACAGAATAACTGTTAAACTGTCATTACCAACAAACCATTTGTCTTATTTTTCCAAGGTTGATGTAAGTTGGCTTTGTGCTTTCATAAAAACATTTACTGATGCCTTCTGAAAGTATCTGTGGCAGATTTGTGGAAGAGAGTTGTGCATCTTCTTGAAAATATGAGAACTACTTGGAGTGGTGCATGATTTCAACTTGTAGATTCTTCTACAGCAGCTAAGGCGGTAGTACTTTAGCTGTAAGTTTCCCACATTGTGTAGATACAAGTTGATTTTCTGCATCCTTCCTGGAACCTCAATTGATGCCAAAAATCATTTTAGAGGAAATGAATTTAAAAGAAAAAGCCCTTCTTCTACTTGGTTGTTTAAAAATGTCTTGCTTACCATTGTAATATTGGAGACCAGCAGCAGACAGGCAGTCAAGAGCTCAGTTTCAATTCACTGACCCTTCTTGGAACACATGACAAAATTTTCAAATGCTGTACTGCAAAGCAGAGGCTCCTGGGGGAAGGCAGGGGTTGTTTGCCTTGGAGTGGATTAAAATAAGTTTTGAGTCCCTGGAGGAGTTTTGATTGCCTGAATGTTCCTGCTCTCATATATTACAATGGTAAGAGATACTGAGTAAAGGGACCCTTCTCCTTTAAATAGCTCCTTCTCATCACTGCAGGTTTTTTGCTGTCTTCATGCAATGCTGCTTTCTCTCCTTGTACTACCTTCATCTTCAGCATCCTCTGTATTTTTAAACATGGTGAGGAATTTCTGGTATTGGTGGACTAGGATTGAAACCACAAATTGTAAGACACCTTTCACCAGTGTTGCTGCATTCTTTGTTTCTTACCACTTCATTGTTGCAAGATAATTGAATGCCTGAAAACTTTCCAAACGTCCCTTTCTTTGTCTTAAAAATGATATGGGGCAGGGGGAATATAGGATTGTTTAGTAAAAGATTTTAAGTTGGTACAACTCCCAACGTCATCAGTCAATACAGATAAAACATCTCATATTTAGCTTAAATCTTGACAATTCCAAATTAAAAAAATAACAGAACTTCTCTTCCAACCATGCTATAAAAGCAATGTATGAGAGTTTTTTTGAAAAAACTCTTGTAAGATGAAGTCAAATTGTATTGGTTTTGTCCAATCTTAAAGCCATATCTTGTAATCCATATGAATAATATCTTTCAATTAGGGTGACCAAAACTCCTCCTTTTCATGAACATGTCCTCTTTTTAGTCACATGTCCTGGAAAAGGGGACTGCAGTAGCTTAATAGTTCAAGGGACTGTGCTTTTCAGTCTGAAGTTTAGCAGGTCAGCTGTTCAATACTCAAGTACTGCAAGACTGAGTGAGCTCCCATCTCTTGCCCAGCTTCTGCCAACCCAGCAGTTCAAAAACATGTAAATGTAAGTAGATAAATAAGTATCACTTTGATGGGAAGATAATAGCATTTCATGGGCATGTCGACCTCAGAATCAAAGGAGCATCTTCAGACACTGCTGGCTCTGTGGCTTAAGAAATGTGGATTTCTTAAGCCATAGTCTCTCCCCAGAGTCAGTCAGGTCAGGACTAGCAAGGCAGCCTGCAGGGGACAACTTTTACCTAGAAAGTAACTCTGCAATCAACAAATTATATGTACTGCTAGTGCTGTGGGTGGCGCAAGCGGTAAGACGCTGTGCCTGTTAACCAGCAGGCTAGGGTTCGAGACCCGGGTCGGCCCCACAAAACAGGGTGAGCTTCTGTCCTTAGCCCTGCTCTGCGATGCAGCTGGATCCAATCGTATTGGCTCTGCCTTTCCATTGGACTAATTCAGTGGCGTGGAGAGGTAACAGCCTATCCTCCATAACAATCCAACCCAGGCTCAGCGTATGCAGCGTTGAGCACGATACCCTAGTCTTTCAAGACTGACGGAGGCTTGCTTTAGTTTTACATTTAATAGTGTTTAACCACATATAATCAATATAAGAATATTTTTGGCTTTTATTTAACCATGACCTACATTTTTCTTGATGTCCTACGTTTTGGAGTCCTGTGTTCTCTTTTGTGGTTATGATGTACGGTCACTTTGTTTTTTCAGTGAACGATTTCTTGATGCATACACCTTAAGGTTGCTTTAGCTTAAGTAGTTACTGAATTGTTTCCTATGTTGGTTGACAAGCTGAGACTGAAATGTTAGGCATGATCAAAATGAATGGCATTATTGCCATCTTTACTGTTTTTTAAATGTACTATGGGTGACGTGATTACTTTCAACAAGTCATTCAACAATTTTAAAATCTAATGAAAACAATTAGCAAGAATTTTCTTGATGGTGTGGACTTTGCACATTTACAAAAAAGGCTTCTACTTTAGATCTGTACTTTTGAATGTAAATATAGCCCAAACTGTTTTTTAAGTATCGGTGTTAATATAGGACATTTTTAGGAATGCTTATGAAGTGCAGGGATACCCAGACTGTTTTCCTGAAATCCATTATGCTTATGTGAAGTGGCTATTTATGGGCACTTTGACTGTTTGTCTTTTGATGTACTAAGTTAGCCCCTGAATGAATAGTGTCTTGGTTTTTTGTCTGTTTGCTTCCAAACGGATTTTTTCTGACTGAATTTTCCATTATTTTCTGACATGATGCTCAAAAAATTCCACATAAAAAGTAACATGTTGCCTAGTACAACTTTAACTAACATATAACTATAGAAAAGATTATTAGAATGACTTTGGAGCTCTAGTTTCACTAATGCTAATAAAATAGGCTGGAGGCCACTTGACACTGTTAATTTTTACTAATACACATTTGTGTATTTTCAGCATGGCAATCCTAGGTTTGTGGCTGTGGATGGCTCAAGTGGTTAAGACACAATGCCTGTTAACCAGCAGGCCAGGGTTTGAGACCCGGGTTGGTCCCCACAAGAGAGGGTGAGCTCCTGTCCCAAGCCCAGCTCTGCGACACAGCTAGAACCGATTGTATCGGCTCTGCCTTTCCATTGCCTGTTTCAGTGGTGTGGAGAGGGGAGATTTGCTGCTTGGGTAACAGCCTATCCTCCATATCAATTTAATCCAGGCCTTTGTGCTTCGCGTGCAGTGTATGCAGCACTGAGCACAATACCATAGTCTTTGAAGACTGACAGATGCCTGCTTTTAATCCTAGGTTTGCAATTATTCAACTAATCCTAGGTTTGCAATTATTCAAGGTTTGCAATTATTCAGATTATGCAATTTGTCAGGCATTGGCTACCTGACAAAATTTACACTAGGTGTCGAATGGCTATCAGCATTCAGTGTTTTGTGAGGCCTTTATATTTGCTTTCAGTTTTTCTTTCACCATATGAGTTGACAGAGACTATGTAGACATTATCCAATCAATCTAATGAGGACTGTGATTTAATAATGATATGAAGCACCATTCCACTGTATTGGCAAAACTCCATAGTGATTTGATGTGAACACTGAGGTTCAGTTTCCCAGATGTAGTTTTCTGCATTACAGGAGAGAACATATCATTTTCAGCCCATTTGTGAAATAGTGAAAGCAATAGTGAAGAAACCGGAAGTTCCACTTCCTGTTTAAACACAATGACACTTTTATTATTGCCAAGCCATGAAGAATTTTGCAAGCACTCTGAGGGGCTCCCCACACTCCTAAGACCTTGGCAGCAGGCCTCCGTCAGTCTTGAAAGACTATGGTATCGTGCTTGGCCCTATGTGAAGCACGAAAGCCTGGATTGGATTGTTATGGAGGATAGGCTGTTACCCAAGCAGCAAAATCCCCCCTCTCCACGCCACTGAATTAGTCCAGTGGAAAGGCAGAGCCAATACGATTGGATCCAGCTGGCGTTGCAGAGCTGGGCTAAGGACAGGAGCTCACCCTGTCTTGTGGGGCTGACCCGGGTCTTGAACCCTGGCCTGCTGGTTAACAGGCACAGCATCTTAACCGCTTGCACTTCTTTTAAAAATAACTCCCCTTTCCCTGCGGGGGGGGGGGGGCATAATCCTGTGGATCATGTTGCTGATAGGATTAAGCTGGGATTGTTTGCTCTCATCTAACTTGCATGCAATATTTTAACTCTTATATTGCATGTACAGTACAGTTAGAACCCAATTATTAGCGGTTTTCCACTTGCGATTTTATCTCTACACGAATGAGCTTGACCAGTTAATTAAAAAAATAAACATACCTTAATTAAGTAGCAGTTAATGGCTTAAAAGCAGCCTGCTTACCATGGTAAGCAATTAAGCTTGCCTAAGAAAGCTTCAGAAAAAGCTTCAGATTGGTTTTGGTTTCAGCTGGGAGTCAGACCCCTTCCCTTCCCCTGTGTAATTATCACATGAATAATCAAGTGATAAATTGCCTCTCAGTTGGTTTGCCAGGGGAAGTGTCTGCCTCTGAGACGAAGTTATTTTAAACCCTGGGAAAGGAAAATTGATTCATATGATTTCATTGTCTGCTTTGTTAAGCAATGGTAAACAATTGCTTTTGTATAATGCAAAAGTGAATATCTACTGAGGAACCTGGAACCAAACCACATCTTGATTCAACCTCTATTGTGATTAACTTACCATTGAATGTTGTATATGTCAGACTGAAACTTTTTCTTAACCAATCCTCATATTTTAGGAAGCCACTTATAAAAATGAGAAGACCACTGCAAACATGTTCAACTTAAGATATGTTGGAAATCATCTTGATATTTAGTCATGTTGCTGTATGTATTTTTGTTTAAATCTGACTTAATCTACAACTACAGCACACTAGCTACTTCCACATAGAATTTATTTTTTTCTTTAAAATGTTTCCATTTCTGTGTACACTTGCAATGTAAATATTAACAGCTCCCCTTTCTTACAGGATTCGTACCAAAGTGATTTAAAACATGGTGGATTATTATGAAACTCTAGGAGTGCATAGGCATGCCTCACAGGATGACATTAAAAAAGCGTAAGTACTTATGAAATTTTAAGGTGATACCACTCTTTAGCTGTTTCTACAGTTACTACTTTTCTTATTAGATTTAGACCCCCATATTCAATTAAAATTTTGGCTAATAAACAAACTTATTTAAAATCTTCATGTAGGTGCAGTTTAATTTGGGCTGTGGGTGCAATATATTCTGGCCTCTGACAATTAGTGGTAATGGTTCACTCCAGAAAAAGGGGGAAGAAAACTGGTGATGGACTTGAGGGCTGGATATTTTTAATTCACAAAAACAGTTTTTCCATTCATCTGCATGGTTAACTGGTTACTACATTTGATGATATAATTCAAGCTGAACAGGAGAATTCTGGCACAGAGAAAGTGTGTGATAAATAATCTGCTTCTGTATATACAGAATATATACTGTAGCACAAGCGGTAAAGATGCTGTACCTGTTAACCAGCAGGCCAGGGTTTGAGACCTGGATCAGCCCCACAAGACAGGCTGAGCTCCTGTCCTTAGCCCAGCTCTGCAACGCCAGCTGGATCCAATCATATTGGCTCTGCCTTCCAATGGAATAATTCAGTGGCGTGGAGAGGGGGAATTTGCTGCTTGGGTAATAGCCTATCCTCCATATCAATCTAACCCAGGCTTTTGTGCTTCACATGCAGCGTATGCAGCGCCGAGCATGATACCATAGTCTTTCAAGACTGACGGAGGCCTGCTTTTAAATAATGTATATACTGTATATACAGCTGAAACAGATTTCTGTGGTTATATTGAAATACCGATATTCTATATGGAGGACTCATTCAGACTGACTCACTCACTACCCATCAACGCCAAGCCCAAACTGCCAGACATAGAAACATGAAATTTGGGGGGATATTACTTCTGTGACGTGAGCACAGAACATATTCTAGAAATTTAACCCCTAAGGTTGTAAAAAGGGGTGCAATGTAGTGTTGTCTCTATACTTAACGTTGAAGACTGACTCATCAACACCCAGCCCCAAACCCTGCACATAGAAGCATGACACTTGGGGAGCATATTCCATCTAAGGACTCTCTAAAAACCCATTTGGTGCCTAGTGGTGCCTGTTGCATGGTGTTGCTCAGTAAGGATGCCTGGTACCCACTGCTGTCTGGTGGTGCCCACTACTACCCAAAAGGGATGCTTGTTGTGGGTGGAGCCCGCTGCCTAGTACTGCCCACTACCCAATGCACAGTGGTGGCTGCTTGTGCCCAATGATGTCCAGCAAGGTTTCCCACTAGTGCACACTTCTCCCTCCTGGCACCCTCTGGTTCCTGCTGTCCATTGCCCACCCAGAGCCCATAAACATTCTTGAAATTTTACTTCTGCAATGGCAACTAAATTCCACTAGTTAGTAATATATGTTTTATAGTTAAAACATCAAGGTTCTTAGTAGAAATCTCTAATTGGCTGTTTTGCATTCAAAATAAGAACTTGATCTTGAGTAAAATTAGCATACTGAGATCAGTCATTTGAAATGCAATTAAAGTAACTTGGTTTGATCAGTAATTTCTTTTTTTAAGGTACCGTAAATTGGCATTAAAATGGCATCCTGATAAAAATCCTGACAACAAAGAAGAAGCTGAGAGGCAGTTCAAACAGCTAGCTGAAGCATATGAGGTTCTATCGGATAGTAAGTATTTAAGAGGTTAAGAAACCAGTACATTGCTGGTTACTCTTGAGAATAAAAATCCCACAGCAGTGACCTGTGACTTTCCCCCAAATTCAGAGTAACTACGGGTGCACATAAGAGACTTTATGTGCAACCGTAGGCGCAAGCAGTTAAGACGCTGTGCCTGTTAACCAGCAGGTCAGGGTTTGAGACCCGGGTCGGCCCCACCAGAGCAAGGACTCCCCATGGTTACTCTGGATTTTGCTCTTTGACTATGGAAATTTCCATATGCTGCAAATTTGTGTTACATTTTTGTTATAATGCCAAATATTGGAATTGGCAGTTGCTGACAGGTGGGAGTATGTAGCAGAAGTTGTGATCCACCAGCCACCTCCACCCTGGTTTGTACCATTGGTCTCTAAGCAACAACGGTTTGTGAAACATTTCTCAGCTCTTTCTCAATTAGCATTGAGAATTGATTTGGAGCCTCATGGTGCCCACTGCCTGAAGTGCATGGTGCCCATTAGTCCCTACTCTGTACTGCAAGGTGGTGGCCTGTGGGCATGTTCAGGTCCAAAATATTTTACTCTTGCAGTAATAGGTCAATTCTACTAGTTTTTAATATAAATTATATTAGACATCAAAATTATGGTCATGACAAAGTAGTTCATTTCTTGTTTTTTGTAGCTAAAAAACGTGACATCTATGACAAATATGGAAAAGAAGGCTTAAACGGAGGAGGAGGTATGTTTGAATTTAACATGTTTCTTCTAAACACTAAAATTCTAAAATGTTGGTTTTTAATGTTCCTATTTTACTGAACAGGAACAAAGAGCTTTTAAGTATGTAAAAACAAATAGGATATAACTGAGGTTTTGGAAAGAATGAAAACAAAATAAGGCAATTTGTTGCTCATATTGTGAGTGAAGGAGTCTTGCTACGTGCAGTATCTAAAAACAAGTCCAGTAGCTTAAAAACTTTGGTTTGTCTAAAAACCACATACACTAAAGCAGGGGTTGGGGAACTTTTTTACCTGTTACCCCAAAATATATTTAGATATGCCGACCTTACCCCCTTGATTTGAAAGGACTTGGAGGCAGGGCCCGGGACATCACAAGCGTGTTATACACAAGGGCCTGATGCTTTCCTGGGAGTAAGCTCCATTGAATACAATGGAGCTTCTGAGCAGACATGGTTAGGATTGGGCTGTGTATTACATGTTGAATAGATTGGATGCTGGAAAGAGGGGAGGAGACTGTGTGTGGTTGGAGACAGATCCAAGTCTCTGCCTGCACTTTCCTGGGAGTAAGTCCTGCTGAACACAGTGGGGTTTACTTCTGAGTAGACATGATTAGCACCAGGATTAGTACCTGGTGGCAGATGAGTGTGCCCCTGCTCCTGGAGGAGTGTGGCTGCCGGGCTCTCTGTTGGCCATCTCCAGGTTGCTAAAGGGGTGGCAGAAGGAATGCAGGTCAGACAGGCAGGGGCCCCTGGAAGAGCAGACAGAAGCTGCACTGTCTGCCAGGCTGGAGGCTGCGATGGAGCACAGCACCGGAGCTCACTCTGCTGTTTCTCCTTGGCTGCTCTCCTTGCCCTGGCCGCAAGGTGGGTGGGGGGGAGGAGCTTCCTCCAGGGCCCGCTTTGTGTCTTCCCGTCGGGGCAGCTATGGCATTGACAGAGGCATTGAGGGAGGGGGCGCCGGAGGATTGGCAAAGTTATACCCTAAGGCACCCTCACTCTGTCCTCCCCCTCTTTCTGCACCCCGCACAGCACACTCATTCCTCCATTGCCTGGGGGTAATGGACGGTCGTGCTGCGCGAACGTCAATTACCCCCAGGAATTTCATTTTCACCCCACTTGGGGTAATTTACCCCTGTTCCCCAACCACTGTTCTAAAACATGGAAAGAACTATGGAGAACCTGGAAATCAAAATACTTTAAACCTTTTTATCTGAATCTTGATAGCTGTTTAGTAAACGTTTAACTTAGGAGGTTCTTCACAGTAAGTGCTTAGTGAAAACATAACAGAATGCAAGTGTTCTGAAAAGTTGAGAAGTATTATATTGAATGTCTTCCTTTTGCAGGTGGAAGTCATTTTGACAGCCCATTTGAATATAGCTTTACATTCCGGAACCCAGAGGATGTCTTTAGGGAGTTCTTTGGTGGAAGGGACCCATTCTCATTTGATTTTTTTGGTGAGTATTCACTAAATTTGGGAGATATTGGAATGTAAAATGTTAGTAACGAATACTGCTTTCACTTATCTGTAAGGAGCTGTGATGATAAAACCTTGTTACAACTTATACTTTGTTACAACTTTTGTCAAGTTATACTATTGATGGTCATATTATGCTGTTGATGATCTCAAAGTAAGCTTGAAATCTTGTTTTATTGTTTTAAATGGATATCTCCAGGTTGCTGTAAATCTGTTTAATAACAGGATTGCTATCTAGGTATATAATACTTTTGAAATCTCTGTAAACAATGCTGAAGTGGTTTGTTTCATCCTTGAAATTGAATTTATCATTCATATATCTGGAATACCTAAGAAACAAGACCTCTAAAAACTATTGGAATTTAACCTTGAAGTAATATGGATAAACAGGATTCTTTATAAAGAAATGTTTTATTTCCTAAATACTGTAACTTCAGTATTTGAAAACTGCAAACATTAATTGGCATAATCTGATAGGCAACCATGCTTGAGAAGAGTATGTTTTGAAGATTGAAAAAAAGCAGGCCTCTGTCAGTCTTGAAAGACTATGGTATCTTGAAAGACTGCAGTCTTGAAAGACTATGCAGCGTTGCATATGCTGCATGCGAAGCACAAAAGCCTGAGTTAGATTGTTCTGGAGAATAGACTGTTACCCAAGCAGCAAATCCCCCTCCATGCCACTGAATTAGTCCAATGGAAAGGCAGAGCCAATATGATTGGATCCAGCTGGTGTTGCAGAGCTGGGCTAAGGACAGGAGCTTACCCTGTCTTGTGGGGCCGACCTGGGTCTCGAACCCTGGCCTGCTGGTTAACAGGCACAGTCATTTAACCACTTGCGCCACCACTAAAAGTATGGAAAACAGGCAAGGTGCATCTGATTATTTTTCTTTTCTGTCTTCATTATTTTAACTGGCCTGAACACATAAACCTGAACTGCTTCAGACTGTACCAATGCTCTGTCTTCTGACACACAGAATGGGTAACACATTCCGATTCGCTTGTTCCTGAACCCTGCAATTATTAAATGATGAAAATGTTTATGGGCCAATTATAGTATTTTCCTTTGTACTACATATTGGTTAAAACAGGAGGATGTTTCCAGTCTCGCCCTACTGTAGAGATGAAAGTTTATCACACACTCCTCCATTTAGTAAGCAACAGACTTATCATCTGAGAGCTAATTCCCAGCCTGTATGGAAAGGAGAACAGTGCAAAGCTGTTGTTCCTTTACAATATCACACACTCATCTTTGAGAAGATGGTTTGCTTCTGGATCAGAAAGCCACAAGGAAATAGGTTTTGAAAATTGATCTTGCTTAATGGTTGGTTCTACATTAAATTCTTATTCAAGAAAAGATGTTCTGTTCAACTTCCCTACTTCCTGTTTATTTTTGCTGTGTTTGGTGGAAGATAACATTATTCAAATGGCAACTAATGAAGTTCTTAGTGACTACTTGAGCGTTTGCTTGAGAGCTGAGGGTTAAAATAGAAATGGAAGAAAGCTACATGAATTGAATTGTCTTTCATGTAATCAAGGCATGTTTAGCTAGGTCTCTAAATGTCCTTTCGAAAGAAAAGAGTGTGAAAGATGACCTACATCTCCACTTGCAAGCAACAGGAGACAATCTGAAGTGAAGATATCAAACATATGCTAAGACCTACCAATTAAATCACATGGATTGAAAAACTCAAGTTGTGAAGCTTTGCTGCAGTATGCCATTTACTATAATTCAGTAGAGAAACAGTGTTTTCTAAGAAGAAATAATGGCATTGAAAATTCTCTTTGAAATTAGATTTCTGCTCATGTGATCAAATTGGATTTAAATTTAAAAAAATCAGTTTGAAAGTATTGCAACTCAAGATGGCTTACATTATTCACAAACAAAATTATGAATTGACCTGAGTATGATTGGTACTTTTCTTAGATGTCTACTCAATGATTTTCTATTGCCTGCCAGAGGAGTCCGATGAAGGATCTGAAGGAAGGTCTGTAGAAGAGATTGTGGAAGAGTATAGTAGTGAGTCAGTAGACTTGTTAGAGGAGGTGGAAGAAGTATTAGAGGAGATAGAAGAAGTGTTAGAGCTCTGTGAAGAACATAATGACGATTCTGCTGAGGTATTTGAAGAATATGATGGACTGGTTGAATTGGAGGAACTGCTAGCGCAGGAAGAGGGCTCTGAAGGATTAACAAAAGAAGCCATAGAGAAAGCAGCAATCTTTGAATCAAGTTTATTGTCAGAAGAGTGGACAGAAGAATCTAGCAGCTTAAACTTGGAGGAGCTGGATGAAGAAATAAGTATAGAATCACAGGAATTCTACTAAAGAGCAATCTTGAAACCAATAAATCTTTTTAAATCTAAAATGCATCTTCAGTTTTATAAGGGGAACAGTATGCAGAGATTTTTCTAGTACCTGATCAAGAACTGGGATTTTACGCTCTTAGTAGGTTTTGGGAACAATCCAAATATCAAAATGAACTAGCAGAATGCAGGTACTGGTCTTATGCATAGGGTTTATACATAACATAGGCAACAATTGAAAAGTACACTGAAGACTTTTGAGGCCGAGGTATTCTACATGGCATTCTAAAACAGTCAGGAATATCTCTCAGTCTGAAGGATGATTGCCATTAAACTATTTGCTTATTTACAGTGTTTAAACTAAATTCTGTTAATTACATGCCAAATTATTCAGAAGTTTAATAGAATAAAACAAGCAAATTAACATTGAAACAGAAGTAGTTTTCTTACTCAAACAGCCAGAAAACATCTGCGTTTAAATTGAGGCATTTAACTTACAACCTTGTTCCAGATGTTGGCTGAAACTGTTTCTGTTTCAGTCAGGAGCTATTTAATCATCGTGTTTAATACATGTTACAGATGGGCAGAGTTCCAGCTACTTTAGTTTAATTGTAAAGCCGACATCCCTTGAGGAAAAGAACTGGTTCTTTGTTCTAGGGATTTTGTTTGGTTATTTCACAGCTGGCTGTTACTACTTGTTGCTTTACTATTAGATCTCCAGCTTTTCTTGTTTCCACTTGTGACTAAGCTGTGTATACCCTCACAGTTTCATTCTTTCTGCAAAATGCAATATTCTGAACCGTTTGAAATACAAAGCAGTGTCTGCACATTTACTTATCTCTTATACTATCCATTCTTATTTATACTGTCCATTTTGGCCCAAATTGTTTCTGACTCACTCAACAAACACTCAAGGTGAATATCTTACTAGGAGATTGAAGTAAATTGGATTAAAGCTGATGTGATAACACATCACTTGAAAGCTAAGTGAGATAAACAGTGGGAAATGGGATAGTCAAAGATTTTACTGGTGCCAGCTGAGCTATTTGAATTCTTAGTTATATGAATCTGTTCACTGGTAGGCATGCATTAATTTGTTTTATCCAACTTCTTACCCATGAATAGTGTAATTGGCTCAAATGGATAATTATCCACTTCAGATTCTAGAGGCATTTTCATATACACCACCACCCCATTTTAAGGGAAAACTTTCAACTAACATCTGTAATTGTCAGAACAATTTCATGAGAATGGGATAGGAGATAATACCAGCTGGCCACATTTCTTTACTCACTTTATTCTTTTCAAAGCACACTTTTAAGATTAAGAGTTTTCATTATATTATGCAGTACTTGATTCATGTTAGTACATGCAAGAACCAGGGAAAAATAACACCCACCATGTAAAAATTGTCCTAGATTTTCAGAGTAGAAGTTCCAACTCTTTTTTTTAGTCATTGGCTACATTGGCTGTCAATTGACCCAGGATGAAGAGCACTATCACAAATCACTAAAAGAGGCAGCACTATGGAAGGTATTATCAGACTAACGTTAAAGGTAAATAGACAAAAGAGGTCAGAACTTAAATTGGAAAATGAGGATGTATTTCACTTTAAGTGAAGGACAGTGTAAGTGGCAATGATAGAATTGCATGGGATAAAGTAGAAAAACCGGCAGTAGCAAAGCTGGCAGTTTCCAAAGCTTGGTGGCTATGAAACCTGGTTTCCTATGAAACAGAAGGTGTGGGTTTTGTTGAACTGTAGTTGTAAACTGAATAAGGATGGCTTGGCTCCCTTCCATTCTACTTTCTTTATCCCTGAAATTCAGAGTGCAGTTCAACTTGAGTTTTAAGTTAAAACACCCAGATAGTTTTAAACCAAATTGCCTTTTCTATTCACTATTTTTGTGTGTGTATTTATGTGTGTATATATATATAGGTATAGCCCATGTGTACACATACATAGGTATAGCCAATACACAACTGACCTTCATAGCTTGCTTGTGAGTCATTCTCTCAGCTAGCTGAAATAAATTGGACAGTTAACATTTGTGGTTTACCTGCTAACATCTCTGGCTAAACAGCCATGTACTTCTGAGCATTAGAGTTTCTCTCATACTTTTCCGGGGAGTTTTAGCTTGGAGGATACACCTCCAAGAATATGCTACAAAAAGCCTTAGTTTTTTGTGTGTGAATTAAGTAGATAATACTAGTTCAGTGTTCTTCACTCTTGGTGTTGGGACTCTGGTGGTTCCTAGGTTCTTATGGGACACCAAATTTTAGGTGTCAGGGTAAGCATGTGTGTAGTTTCATAAGGGGGAGAGTTGATAATCTGTGGATATGTTACTATTAATATCAGTAGAAGTAGTATTACATTATACTAGAGAGGGACATGGAATGCTCCTCAAAGTTTTTAATTGTTAAGCTGTAGAACGTATGGATTTGCTGGGATGGAAACTCCTCGATAACTGTAAAACCTCTTTAATTTGCAGAAGATCCTTTTGAAGACTTTTTTGGTAATAGACGAGGACAGCGTGGAAACAGAAATAGAGGCGGTGGATCATTTTTCTCTGCCTTTGGTGGATTCCCAGCCTTTGGGAGTGGTTTTTCTTCATTTGATACAGGTAAATAATTCAGCGTGTCACTAAATGTAGGTCAAACATCCCTTCAAATACATGGGATCCACTTTAAAATGATGACTTTGTAGTGGCTCAGTGCTTAAGACCCTATGCCTGTTAACTGGCAGGCTGGGGTTATGAGACTCAGGTGCCACAAGATGAAGTGAGCTGTTGCCCAGCTCCAGCCATCCCAGCAGTTTAAAAGCATGTAAATGCAAGTAGATAAATAGGTACCACCCCAGTGGGAAGGTAACAGCATTCCATGCACATTAGTATTTAGTCATGCCGGCCACATGACCTCAAAGAATCTTTGGACAGTGCTGGCTCTTCACTTAGAAAGGGATGAGCACTGCACCCTACAATTGTTCACAACTAGCAGTACAAGCTGCAAGGGATACCACTTTATCAGCTGCTCAAGCCTCTCTTTTTATTTCTTTCACGAGGGGGCACCTTCTGGAGCATTTGAGCTCCACATTCCTCAAATCAAGACTATTCTGGTGACTTTGTTATCCCATTGCCTTGCCTTTGATAGAAGTAAAGTTACATTTGCCTACTTTCAAGTAAACACGCACATAATGGCTCAATTTCACTTTCCGAAGGATTAAATTCATTTTCCTAATAAACAAGCTTGTCAGCTTCATGGCCTACAAACAATCCAGGTTGTTTGTGGATTAAGTTGTGGGTCCTAATCCAGTCTTAGAAACAATGTTTATTTTATTTAAATAACTTGTGTCCGACCTTTCATTATAAATGCAGTACCACAACCTGTAGGAATTTTTATGAGGTGCTCTTTTTATTTGATTTTATGTAGGTGGAGCCTATTTAAATGTGTTTTATCCACGGATCTGAGTCTGTGCAACGGGATGAGCTGCTCCCTTTCCTTGTTTTCAGGCAGGCAGAAGTGTGTGTGCGTGTAGGGTGCATGGTGTGCTTCAAGCTCACTGGATCTTCCCCTCTGCCTGCACTCCACTGCAAACGGCACATTGCAGCCAGAGTTCTGATCTTCTGTCACCCTGTTTTGCTCTCAGACCTACGCTGTTATGCATACCTTCTTCCAGCCGACTCAACCTGGTTCACTTCTCAAGGAGAAGGAGCCTCTTAAAGAGAGATTGTCAAAGCCAGCTAGCCAGAAAAGGGTCCCTTTAAGAATAAGAGGTTCCCTCTCCTTGTGAAGCACCAAGTTCAGTTCAGCTGAAAGAAAGCATGGACAGCAGTGTGTAGAGCACACAATGATAGGGCACATTTACAGTGTTCTATTGTGTGTACATGAAAGATCTAGGAGAGCTCATTCAAGTGTTCAAAGCTGGTTTCTACCAGTATGCAAAATACTGTCAAATTGTGGAGAAGCTACTGAAACCTTTGCAACCTAGAGATAGTGGGAGAAGAAGTGGATTAACAAACCAAAATTAAATACAGACAGAATGGGAATCCTTTTGGTTTGGAGATCCCACAGTGCACGCACTGGATTGTCATTGTGTTCTGAATGAGATTGCACTCCTTCCCCAGGAACAGGTTCACAGCCTGGAGGTGATTCCAGATTCTCTACTGCTCATGGATTACGTGGTGGTGGTGATGGCAAGGAGGGCTTTAAGCAGCTGGAACTGTGTGCATGCTATGCACCTGCTGAGTTAATCAGACTTAACCGCAGTTGTCCATACTTTGATGAAATCACAACTTGACTATAATAATGTTCTGTACATTGATTTTATGTGCTGTACATGGATCCTTCAACTGACTGAAATTATTGCAAAACATGGCAGAAGCAGGGTGGTTTAATTCAGACAGCTTCTCCTGTGGCTGCTGGCTGGTTTGGACCAGGGTGACCAGATGCTGAACTCAAAATTCACCCCCAAGTTCTCCAAAATTCCTGTCCTCCAAGCCAAAATTCCTACCCGGTAAAAAAATTTAGACATCCCCAAAAATGTAGGACAAATAAAGTACATGTTAAAAATTAAGATAAAAACACTCATATTGCATTCCTGTACTTAATTTTTGCACAAATTTCATTGCAATAGACCAGACACCAACCTAAAAGGCACATGTTTAAATGATCCAAGCAGCCAGCCTTTCTCAGGCATGCAAGCAGAGGTTTGGTCTTTCAGCCTCCTTTTCTTTGTCCCTCTTACACAATATAAGCTCCATTGATAATGCTTTTGAGTGGACACAATTGGGCTTGGATACTTAAAACGTAAGAAGCCAAGAGTAAACCTGAGAAGGTTGTCAACTTTACATCTAGTCCCTGCTCCTCTGCTTTGACAACAGCTGGATGATAGGCCCCAAACCTGAACAATTCAAGCCCTTGTGAATTGCATGCTTTTTTGTGCCTATATTGGTGGCTCCATCTACAAAGGCATAGGATCAGGAGAGGCTGGGGTTTCTCTGGTCAGTTGGCAGCCCTGGTTTAAAAATGACTCACCTCCCCTCCTTTCTTTCCAAAGCCAAACTAACTGCAAAGTTTCAGAGCAGCTCCACTTCCAAGGCTGCCTCCCTTCCCCTGCTCTCCTCTCTGGCAGCCTCAGCTGAGCTACCTCTTTCCTTCCTTTGCACAGCAAGCAGAGCTCCCCCCCCCCTGATCTTTTTCTCTGCAGGGACTGGGAGCCATTGCCAGGCACAGCCATTTGCAAATGGCTACTTAGAGGCCCATTTAGAGGCCTGCTTGGGCCTCTCTGGGAAGCAGGTTGCAAAATGAGAATCTGACGCGATGCATGCTGGGAGATGTAGTTCTTCCACTGACAGCTTGGAAAGGGACTTTAGCATATAATTTAGCATGGGGAGGAGGGAGAAACACTACAATTCCCTTCCCCCCTCCTTTAACCAGCAGCCTCAGTAGCTCAGTGGGCATAAAAGGCCTAAAACAGGCCTAAAATCCCAGAAAATCCCCCAAATTCCTGACTTACGGTTCCAGGGCCTCTTTTTTTGTGCAGGCAGGGAAATTCCTGTCATCTGGTCACCCTGGTTTTGACCCATTTGAAGTTCTTTATGGGTTAGGATCAGGAATGGCCTACTTTCATATGAAGTGGCTAAACCATGGAGGTAATTGACTTGGGGCTCTCCTACTTATGCTGCCAATCCTTTTCAGCTGCCAGCTCTCTGACAGGACCTAAAACATTGCTTTCTTGGTTTAAATTTTTCCTGTTTAATTTGTTGGTTTCCCTTACAGTTTGTTTAGTCTTAGTTTGGTTGCAATGTGGGGAGTTGTCTTTCTAGGAGCACTTTAGTGTCTCAGCTGATTAAGAGACTGTGCTTAGAATATTTTAAGGGTATTTTTTAGAAATAATTACAAATTGTTGTAAATGCTGTTTGCAGCACAGTTTACTGCTTGTTTTATTATTCTGTGTTCTGTTAGTGTTATGAGTTTTTTTAAGCTAACTTGGGCATCCTAATAATTGGGAGGAGGTTGGTATACATTTATCTGAATTAATATTGTACCATCTGCCTAGTATTGTACATTCCATTTCTTTCTATTTCCTTAATAGGTTTTACTTCGTTTGGTTCTTTGGGACATGGGGGCCTTACTTCGTTCTCCTCCACATCGTTTGGTGGCAGTGGAATGGGCAACTTCAAATCTGTATCAACTTCAACTAAAATAGTTAATGGCAGAAAAATTACTACAAAGAGGTACAATGGTTTATGTTCACAAACCTCAGTAGATTATTAATGTTTTTCATAGTATTAATGTGTTTCTTTAAAAATAAAGAACTGAGTCACTTTTAAATGCACGCCCTTAGATGACCAACCATTGACTGGCATTTATAATTTATTCAAATTATGCTATTTTTAGATGGTCATCTAAGGGTCAAGTAGTTTAGAAACAAAATAAACTTGAATAAACTTGAAAGGATGGGAATGCATCACATGCTTATGTTAGTGACATAAAATTTTCCATAAGTTTGCTGTCTTTGATTCTTCAAATTTTTGTATTCTATACAGGGAGATTTGAATTAGTTCTATTTATGTGGTTAAGGTGCTTACCCAGTTGTGTCTATCCTATGGTTCATCTGAAGGATTTTGCAAAAGCTTTGGTAGCATAACTATTAAGTTTTTGTATGAAATGAATTTCCCAATGGTTGTGAAAGTGGCAATATGATCCTAGTCTTCCTGAGGGGGACAGGATCCCAGTGCTCTCCAGAATGTTCTTGTCTTGCTAAGCAGGCAATTGAACTGCTACTGTTTTATATAGATAATTGTTGTATTGACAAGATAGCTTTATCTCACTTCCCTAACCATGCAGAAAATTTCAAAGACTATTAAATGGATTTTTATCCTGCAGAATTGTTGAGAATGGACAAGAGAGAGTAGAAGTTGAAGAAGATGGCCAGTTAAAGTCTTTAACAATAAATGGTAAGGAGCAGCTGCTACGCTTGGATAACAAGTAATTCAACGCACGCATTTAACAGAAATTTTAAGCTATAACAAGCACCCTTTGTGGATTAACAGGAACATTTTTTGAAGATTTCAAATGAACTCTTTCATTATACTGTACGTAATCTAAAGTATTTATAAACAGCTCATCAGAGCTCATGATACTGTCAGACTTTGCGTTGATTGCTGGGACCACATGAATAGGACCATTTTTTGTCCTTTAAAATGTTGTAAATTTCTGTATGCACTTTGCTTTTTATTAAACATGGTTCTAGGTGAACAGCTACCCTGCGTCTAGTGCTAGGACAAAATTGTACACTAACACTAGCATGAATCCTGCTTTTTGATTTTTTTTCTGTTTGACATGTGAGCCAACTCGTAGTTTACATCTACTGTGAAGTTAACATTTCTGAGGCAAATTTGATTTCAAGCTTTTAATATTTAGTAGTGAATAATGTTAATATGTTACTGATGGTGCATTTCTGGTTTAAACAAATTAAGGATGTTTTCTAGTTGTGCATGAATACTGGCAATTTAGTAAGTTTGGACATTTAAATGTGTAATGTTTAAACCTAGGCTAACAAGTTAAAAACCTAGTGAGCTTGGGTATTATGTCATTTTGCTAAAATTCAAAATGAATAAATGCTGATGTTTGTGGTGCATTCTTTTCTGGGTAACATTTGTAGCTTTTTTTATTCGCCTATGTACTCTGGGTTATAACAATTCTTTGCTTTCAGACCTGTTTCTTTTAAAATTCTTCCCCTAGTGATAAAATAGATATAATTTTCTTTCATTCAGATACTGATCACAACATTTTCAATTAGTGGAGGTAGAAAGAGTAGAATCCATTCTGGATTTTGGGTAGAAAGAGTAGCACAAGTCAGAATTCATTTGTCAATTGAATGGCAGTTTTCTAGGCTACAGCAATCCATATTTAGTTTTCTGGTAAACTATGCTGCTTGAACACACAAGATTAGGAGATTGGCATTCTTTACTCTTCCTGTTGCCTTTTACCTGTGGAAGTTGCTGCAAAATGCACATAAGAAACATTTCTGAAATTTAAAAATAGCCTAATGCATTTTTAGGCTACTTTCTCCCATACAAAGCACATTTAAGATCCCATCACTGAAGATTCAGTGATTCAGAAAGTGTTACTCAAACTGAAGGGTCACAACCCCTGTAACAATTTCCCCTTAAGGGGCAAGGTGAAAGCAGGAATGTGATCCCCAGGATCACACTGCAGAAAGGGCGACGGTTTTTAAAACTCAAATTAGGTGCTGTCAAGGTCTGGGGGGCATAGTTGAGGCTACAGGGTTCAAACAGTGATGGGTGTGATCACGGAAGCAGAACTTTGGTTTAAATTCAATTGTAAACCTCACTGTTCGAAGCTGAAGGGAGTTCTGCAAGTACTCTGTGAGGCTTCCACCACCCCTGGACCATGGCAGCACCTAATTTTATACAGCTAGGCTAACATCACTGCACTCCCTCTCCCCCACAAAGACTTAAATTAGGGAGTAAATCTCCCTAAACATTTGAGAAGCAGTGTTCTAGGAAACACTGAAATCAGATTTTCACTTTAAACTGTGCAAAGACAAATGCAGTATAAGTACATGTCTGCACGTTTGGATACATAATCATACCTTTGCTGCCATCCTATGCACACTTGGAGTAGATCCCAGTGAATTCAATGGAACTTACTTCTGAGTACACATGCATAGGTTTGGGCTGTATACCCACATGGTAATTGTGTCATTGCAGTAATTAATAGTCTAAAACCAGAAAAATGATGTCATTGGATGGTAACAGAGACAATGTCCAGAATTTTATCATGTTCTGCAACTGCCTAGCTTTGTACAGTGCCCATGAATAACTATTTTTTAAAGTTTTATCCCTTCAAACAAATTTTCCCAAGTCCCTTCATAATCCAACCTATGGAATGATTGCCTCTGTATCTTTATGTCACCTGTAAGTCTCCCATAAATAAATACCTTGGTAGAACTGATTAAACTTATTGAAAGGACAGGTGGTTTCAGTCAAAGGAAAAACAACTCTTGATATAAACAAAGGGCAAGCCAACAGACGATCTCTGGCTCAGCAGCTGTAGCGTGTCAGTAATGGCTGTTGCTGAGGAACAGTGTAGCATCAAGCAGTTGGACTTTCTACCCTTTGGATGGAATTGCGGGGAGCGGGTTTATTGAAAGCCACACTGAAGGTGCAACACTAGGTTTAGGGCAAGAGAAAGGCAAGACTGTCAATACAATTTTTGGCTTGGCTACCAGGGCCAGACTAAAATTGTGAACACTTGAGTGAGGGTAAATGTCACACAGTTGGACAAATCACATTTACTAATGAAACTAGAAGCCCTGTCCATTATATTGTTTAGAATTTTTAAATGGTTAATTGAGAGCATTAGCATGTTTTTAACTAAATCAAATCCTTGGTATCTTTACAACATTCATAACAAAACCTATCTGAAATACTGTTACGTATTTCAGAACTCAGAAGACTTAACTCACAGATTTCAGTACACTTTGGAACACTCTAAACTAGTATTGCACAATGTTCCAGAAACACAGTATACTTGATACCGAGGTGCTTTTGCTAGTTGTTATATTCCAAAATAATCAGAGCTGTGTATATACTGTGATTAAAAATATCAGAGTTTATGTGCCAAAAGACATTGTACATGTATTGTACAGTGTATATAATTTGTGTACAGTTTCATACATTTCCTTTTTTGCTTGTGCTGCTTCTGCTAATTGTAGAGGAAAGTTCAAGAAGATAAATGGGATAATAAAGACTTGCCTGTTCCCAAATCACAATCTTATGTGGAACATCATGAGGCATCAGAAGTATGGATTGCCTACAAAATATCACCCACTTTAACATAATGACAAGCTTAACGTAATGTTGTTGTAGTCAATACCATTGGCTACAGTTTATACCAACTGTCATGACTGCCAGACATGCTTATATACACCCTAGACCAGTGGTATTCAAGCATTTCAGCCCCAGACTCCCTTCTGAGAATGACACTCTGTCCGCGAGCCCCCAGAAGCGATGTCATGGCTGAAAGTGACATTAAAGGTGCCCAGTGCCAGTTTCCAAGATGGCTGCACCAGTGCCGGATTTACATATAAGCTAAACAAGTTATAGCTTAGGGCCCCACTCTATTGGAGGCCCCCCCAAAATCAAAAGCAAAAAATGTACATTTCCAAAATACATAGTTTATGTGTAAATAGCTTTAGATACCTATTATGTCCATAAATTACCATGTAGCATATATTCAACACAAAAAACAGTGACAAATTGTTTTTGACAAAGGACAGCTGCACATATAAAGAGCCCCATTACCTTCAATAGTGTAGGACCTCATCAAATATAAATCCGGCACTGGGCTGCACCCAGCTTTTCATGACCCCCCTGAAATAGTTGCGACCCCTCCGAGGGGGCCCCAACCCCCACTTTGGAGACCAATGTTCAAGACTACATAAAGAGCTGAGATTGTGGGGATGTAGAAATCTGTGTCAAATATTTGTGGCACTTATATTATAGAATAAACACAGTCCTGGTTTACTGATTGGCAGTTCTATGTCTTCAAATGTACTGCATAGAACCTATTGCTTTTCTAGTAATTTAGAAGTCTTAGCCTTGGTGACTAGCTTCCGATAACACAAAGATGCAATTTATTATGTACTAGGTGCCTATAGCTTATCTGTGTTTACACCTTGTTAACTTTATAATGAATGCTGAGTAAGAAGTTTATATTCCACCTTGCTAAGCTTATATTCAGAATTTGTACTTAGTAAACTGTTGCAGCCTCATGGGGAAAATAATACATGAAATGAGCTATTTGTGACTATAATGCAGTTTTTCCTTTGTCAAGTTTATTGATATTGCTGCCAAGAAGCAGTGTTATTGGCTGGCATACACAACTATGGCAATGCACACTTTGGTGACTAACACAACTCTAGTTTAGAGGCACAGTTTTCAAATATAGCTGAAGAATGTGTGGAGCATATCTAGATAAGGTTCCCTTCTGTTGGTTTCCAATTCTTCAGGCTTTTCCATGCAAATCAAAGGAATTTGATGTGGCAAAAAGATGATGAGGTCAGTCATGAAAAGCCATAAATCAAGGCAAAAGTCATGAATAGGACATAACCTTGAGGTGGGGAAAACTAGAAATCCACATTGCCCAAAAGGGAAGGCAAGTCTTATAATATCCAACTCTACCTTTCACTGCCACATGTTGCTGTACCCTGCTTGCTTTCCAGATCGTATATTTTGCTGAAATAGAATTGAGCAGGGTGGATGAAGTATTACTTTATGTACTTTATAAAATCTGATGGTAATTAATATTGCAATGGTACTCAAACTGGGGGATTCCCACCCCACTCACCCGCTCATGTAAAGCTTCCCCATCTCTTTAAAGGGCAGGAAAGAGGGAGAGACAGCAGGGTCTCTCTAGGATTGGGTCTCTCTAGGTCTCTCTTAATCTCTAGGATTGAATGGGGGGTTGAAGGAGGTTGCTTTCATCAAATCTCACTAGGCAAGGCTGCCTGCAGGCTCCTGGATGTGTGGGAAGTCCCATGGAGTCCTCAGTGAGGCTTGGAATGTTTGCAAATGGTCATTCTGGAGGTGATTTTGAAACCGGATGAGCTTTGGAGTGTTGGAAACCAGATGAAAATTGGAGTGAGTATTCCAAGCCTTCTGAAGTGCTCCCCTCCACTTCCTGGAGCCTGCAGAAGGCAGGCCTAGTGAAAGTGAAAGCATTCCCTTCACTCCCCCTTAGCAATGCAATCACTGGGATCACATAATGGCCCCAGACCTTCCCCTGTAAAGACCTACTTAGGATCTAAATCTCTCTCAAAGTTTGAGTACCACTGTATAGTGTCTCTGGAACAGAAAGTCAACTTCCTCCTTTCTTTACATAAGGGAATATGTTTTCCAGTCAAAGGGCACAATCCAGAGTAACTACGGGAGCACGTATGAGACATTACGTGCACCTGTAGTTACTGCACCACCAAGTGAAAACTTGTTATTACTCCGGAGCAAGGACTCCCCGTAGTTACTCTGGATTTCACCCAAAGTTAGCAAGTTCTTTTGCCCTTTAGCATACAATTATACTCTTGAAAGGTGGCCATGCTTTCATCGCTTGGGGGCTTTGTTATTGACTGGCTGGTGTTGTCTGTCATCCAGTCCTGAGAATAGATGATGGGTTACTTTTGTGATTGCTGTCAGAGGAAGAGCAGACTGGTTAATATCTCTGTTATGAACTAGTAGGTAAGTAGGTAACTTCTGTAGTGCTTTTGTTTGATGAGAGTTTTGTATTTTTCTATTCGTATGCTTGGTAAGTCTCCCATCATTTTTATCAGTCATTGCATGCTTTAAGACTGCTTTATTCAGCTATTAGTTTACAATGACAATACAAAGTATTTTTAAATTGTATTTCTTGGGAAGCTGGTTCAGTTTTTGCAACCTACAATTGTAGGATGTACTAATATTTAACTTTTTATCTTTAAGTGCTTTGCATTAACCTGTCTTCTGTCTAGTCACTAGATTGAATGCTGTCATTGTACCTTGGGATTGATTTCCAGGTATTGCTAAAATTGTTCTAAACCTTTGTTTGTAATGGAGGTTCTGGGATTTTTGACTAATTTTGAGATATTTGATATATCAATTTCACATCTGGGGCTTTCTTTGTTGCCTGTTTGCCTGGTTAAACACGTAGTTTGTCTGGTTGTGTTGTACATTTGTTGTGTTCTAGTATGTTTGGAGTGTTCCTTTTAACTGATATATTTTAGGGTTTCCATTTGACCCAAATTCTCAAACACAAAATTACTTTAGTTCTGTTACAACTAGAAAAGTCACTTCAACCTCAGTTTCTTCATCTGTAAAATGGAAGTCATTTTTAAATCTTTGCTAATACCTTGGGAGAAATTAGTGATATTGTGTTTCCAAAACACTGAGCAGAACTTGCAGTTAATATCTTTTGAAGCATATAGTAATTGCTTCACTGTAATAGAACCTCCACAGTAGTGTGGCTATGCTATCACAGTTTGAATCTGTTGTCCTGTTCTTTGCTACTTGCTTCTCTTTCTTCAAGGAGCGCAGGCTTTTCGATAGTGCCATGAAAAGTGGCGAGATGCTCCTTGAGCAGTTGATGCCATTGATTATCTTTTCAAGGGCAACATGCACAGTTCAGAAGCCTTTAGCCAATGGCAAGGCATTGTATATCTGCACTAAGATGGTTTGTTTAAATTGTGTTGCAAAAAGTTTAATTCTGCTAGATTTTATGCAGTGATATTGTTCACATTTATATTGCTATTTTTAGCAAATCAGAGTAAATGTCTATGTTGTGCACTGAATCCACCACCTGGTTGATTAATACCAGGAACTTTAAAGTGAATGGAAATTTTGTTCCTAGCTTTTTATATGAATTTTTATCTATCCGTACACAAACATTTCTTCGCGGGCTGAGTAGTCAGATCCCCTTTGGCACCTGAAATTTCTTCATTTAGGGTCTATTGTCTTTCGAGCCTCTTTTCACATCACTTCTCGTCTTAGCACATGAATGGAATAATTGACTGCATATAGTTTTGCCTTTAAGTGAAAAAGTATGGCAGATGGGTATTAACATCTTTTTGGAGCAAACAAAATGGGTTCAGATGACCCAGGAGGAACCTATGGTTATTAGAAAGGCACAACTTCCTTTTGGTAACTACAGCTTTTATGATAAGATTATTTTGAATACAATACATACAATACATGAAGCATGAAGGGAAAAACATCTAGCTAAATTTTCACCCTTTTCATCTCATAGCACACTGATAAAATGCTTAAATTAATCAGGGTTTTTTTTACCAGTTTTTAAGACACACCATGCAGCTGGTGGGAGATGACCATTGCATCTCCCAATACTCCTACTAATGACCCTTCACCAAACACAATATAAAATGATCCTTTTTCTGTCTTGATCACAGCTGTTCTGGTTGGTATTCGTCTTCTCTTGAAAGTTTACATAAGATTAGGTCCATAGTAACATTGTCTTCCTCTGTTAATCACTACACTTGGGATGCACAAGTATGCTGCCTAAGTGACAAGTCACCTGCTGGAGTCTCTCAAAAGCATTGTTTCTCACATACCAGCTAAATAGTACTATCCTCATGTCAAGTAATTAAGCTCTGGATGAAGATCAAAGTTCATTGTTGGGTGTGGCATTAAAAATTTCATCAATTGCTGCTGTCTCAGACATCAAGTTTGTACTTGTTAACAGCAGACGAGCAGTGTAAGGATTTGAAATACGATATTTAGAGTGGACAGTGTAGTTCAATCGTTTCTAGTTAATCAGCCTGGTTGGCCAATCTAGGGTGCAGTCTGTGTGCATACTTACTCCTTACTCGATGTAGGTAGTTGAAAGAGATGCCCAGTGAAGCACCCTTCCATTATCTGATAAAATGAAGAAAACGTCAGAAAATGTTTCTCATTTTCTCCCAACTATGAGAAAATTGAGGCTCTCCAGCTTTTAGTTTACTGCAGTAGTTCACAAACTGCCATGGGTCTCCTCAGCGCTGTCATCTTTGATTTCATGAAATCTCATTCAATCCATCATGGAAGATGCCTATGAGAGATAGGACAAGGCTGCTGTGGAAAGGGTGCTGTGAACACAGTAAACTTATGAATGCCTGGTTGCTGGGTTAACTGAGGGTACCTAACCAGCACAACTCACCCATCTCCCTGCTCCCCTGCTGGTGTGGGGTAGGCTGCCTTGTCTGTGCACTTGCCTAACCAATCCCCAGGAATATCACAGAAGTGCCTTTGGCACATTTGCAAGTACCTTTTGGCACTTGTGCCACCCTAACCAGGGATTAGGATTGTGCTTGATGGTCTTTTATCAAACCAGATACTTTAGATGTATCTCTGCAATTTCATTTTCATTTAAGTATTGGGCATACACATTGATAC
Source organism: Cryptoblepharus egeriae (assembly GCA_030015325.1). Taxonomy (NCBI): domain Eukaryota; kingdom Metazoa; phylum Chordata; class Lepidosauria; order Squamata; family Scincidae; genus Cryptoblepharus; species Cryptoblepharus egeriae. The sequence continues at coordinate 8,975,350 of JAREYC010000004.1, forward strand.
ATATTCACTGAAACTAATGTCCTTTCCTAAACATATTTTTTCAAGATACACATTCTCATTCTGGAGAATAAGATTAATTGGGGGTGGATTAGCAATAAGTACAAATACTTTTTACACCACTATAATCAGAATCTGCAATTAGCCATGATGAAAAGCCTTTCAACTTTTAAGCTTCTCAGTGTTCCCCTCCCTTCCTCTCCCTCTCTCTCCCAGCTTTGGAAGTGGGGATGGAGTGGGATATCATTTCATATGGAAGGGCCACATCTTAATTGTTGGTGGGAATTATCCCTTGAGCATTGCTCAAGGCATCAAGGGTCTTGGAAACACAGCACCTCCCTGCTCTGAACTTGATGTTCCAAATCTCCAACTCTGAATTTGAGATGAGAGCCAGGATTTGTGTGTGTTGGCTTTCTGCAACTGTGATTACCTACCACTTTATTCATTGCAGAGATGTAGCTAGCAAGGGATAATTCCATCGTTGCATTGAGTTTTGCAGTCACAGGATTTGATTAGCAACAAGATTATACCCCTTAGGGCAGGATCCATTTGTTACTTTGGGTCCTCTCAGAAACAAAAGCAAGGTAGAAATTTGTAAGTAAATAAAATTCATGGTATCCTAATTAACATTTACGATGTTGTAGCCAAATGTTTAAAGTTGGTCTACTACTCATACTGGAGGATTGCAATGCTCCAGTTCATATAAAAGTAACACTAAGGGAGGTGCTTTCACTTTCAGTCATTTATCAGTTGCAGCAGGCTCCAGGAGGTATGGGGAGCCCTGCACAGCCCTCCATAGGGCTCTCTTGACACTTGGGAATCTTCAAACATTTGCATGGCACCTCCCAGAAGTGCTTCTTTTGCTAGCAACTTGCAAATGCTTTTTTATCTTCAAATTCCTGTTGTCACTCAGTGATTTCTGCAAGTGGACTCTCACATCTTCAGAAATAGCAAAAACCCAGAGCACGTACACAAGCTCTCTCATGCACGTACACAAAGTTCGAATCACAATTTCGTGTGCAAATCAACATGGGGAGGAGAACTTTAGCTTTTGGAACAAAAGAGAGAGATTGGAAGAGCAGAGCATACATTGAATGAAATATGAAATACATTTCCGCAATGAAATAGCAGATCGTTGAAAAATGAACTGTCAGAAGGGGGGATATTTGTATCAGTGGCATCTGTATTTACACTGCATTCCAAATACAGTCATCTTCCACTTACAAATTAAGCATTTACAAATTAAGACACTGCTGAAAATTGGAAATCATCAAAATTTAGAATAGTTGAAAATTTTTGACAAAGACTAATTTGACAAACTAATTTCTGTACAGTGTGCAATCTGACAGTGCAAACCAGAGCATGTCTACTAAGAAGTAAGTCCCATTAAAGTCAATGCGGCTTACTCCCAGGAAAGTATTGATAGGATTGCAGCCTGAATGAAAAAAATGGTGCCAACGTGTCTGAAAGAAAAATCAGAAGTTGGTCTCAAGAGTACGTGGAAGGTCGTGGAAACATGACAAAAGAGCAGACAGCGTTTCAAATGTATGGATTCTGCTGTCAATTGAAAAAGATCAAAGCAGGAGACGCCTATGTTTTGTATGAACAGTGTCTAGCAGGCAGTTTTTTTAAGAGTTTGAGAATTACTGTAATATTTGCCCTTGAGGCTAAGAACTGGTTTGTTTGAAAGAACTGCCAGGAATGGTTTCCTTGTTACCAGAATGTGTATTGAGCCATACATACACTCCTCAAATCACAAATATGTCATCCCTTTGCAAGCATAGTACACCTTTGCTTCTGCATTATGCGTGTATTGTGTATGTTTAAAGAATAGATGGAACCAGTTTAGTCCTAACTTGGCTATTTCAGCCTCAATGAGTAAGAACTAATATATATTCATATTATGTATCATTCCCGAGCCTTGTTTTAATTCACATGCAGGTTCCACTAGTGTGGGATGAAGCCACAGAACAGAGTCAGCATGCATGATCATGAATTTCCAGCATTGCCAAGTAGTATAAGAAGGAAGGAACTGTTCCTATACTGCTAAAATAAGGGTGAAATCCAGGGAGTCCTTGCTCCGGAATAAGAACAAGTTACTCTGGATTGCAATATGAATTTTCCATAGTTTTTCACTAGGTGGTGCAGTAACTATGGGTGCACATAATGTCCCCTATGTACTCCCGTAGTTACTCTGGATTGTGCCCTAAGTCACAGAATTTAGTTTACCTAAAGTCCTTTTTAGATAAACGGTAGGTAAACAAACTAGGTGGTTTTGGTCCATGTTTTTGTTTACAATGTGCATTGTAACTATTGAGTGGTCAAGTAAGATCTTGTTAACTCTTTAAGAAAAACTAATGGTTAGGCTATGTGTGCTAATGATGATATGAATACAGGATTTGTGTAATCTGAACTTGGGATGTTAAGAATGTTAAGAAACTCCACATTTAAAATTGTGCTAATAATGAACAAATACTATAACTGGAGCTTTTGGTACACGAACTGTTTCAAACAAAAGGTTCTTGCAGCAACCTTTCCTTATGCAGTTCCTTTTATGTAAGAACTCCATAACTGCTTCAGCTGGCTGGAAAGTGGTAGCTATGCCATGTGCACACACTGCTGCCTTCTCTTCCCTCTGGTTGTGGCTGCTGCTGTCATGTTGCCCAGTTGGGGAACAACAGAGGATGCAATCAAGCCTTTTGTGACCTCCCTCAAGGGTGTTCAGGACCCCCCAAGGTTGTCAGGACCCCCACTTTGAGTACCACTACAATAGAGCATTCTCCATTATAATTGTAGCTCATTCAGTGCCTCTTTTTTATGCTGTTCCTCCATTCAGGAATAAACAGTGTCAATAACCAGTGTCCAGTATCCATCCTATACTGAATATAGGATGATGAAAAAAATTTGAGGACTAAGGAACCTGAAATAGTTTGTTCAAGAAATGGTTAAACACCAACTGCTGTCTTCTGCAGAGGCTAAAAGTGCATTACAGTTTTCACATGTGATATTGACTAATCTGAAGGGTTACAAGACAGCTGGTGAAACTGGTTCACAGTAGTGCTCTTAACTTAAACCTGGTGGCTGTGAACATTCAAGCTCCTCTGGGCATGCTAGCCACTGAGGAGTTGTATATAAGTCAATGTCTCTGTGTATGCTTTCTTCCCTCCTAATAATGAGTTCTGTGCAGTGCTTCTCAGCTCCTTGTACTAATTTCATCCTCTTCATTACAGAGCTAGAGATCTTATCTCAGCATAATCATGGCTGGCATATCTTAAGGTATAAAAAAACTTCTTCTAAAGGAATTTAAAAGCTTTGCCATGCCTTTATTTGCAAAGTAGAAGCCAAGAGCACACCAGAAAAAGGTGCTTCTGGGTCTTATATTTGGGTTTAACAGATAAATTACACATAAGTAAACTCTTTAGTTTGCTGAGTAAACTTAGAACAAGTTTGGGCATATTTACATGGTGATGAGCAGTCATTTGAGTGCCAAGTACCAATCAATGTAATACCAGAAAAGTAAATTGTAAAGTATTATGCAGGCACTCTGCTGAAAGAAGCATTTATCTGAAGGCAAAAGGTGTTGTGTATTGATAATTGGCATTTATAGTACATCCATATCCCTATATCTGATTATCTGCGATTCTCTGTACCCCACCCATCCATTACATATGTTTAGCTTCTTTATGCTAGTGCCAAACAAGTGTGTGTCTTACTGAATGCTGGAACAGGAATGCAAAAGGCAAGCAAAAAGGTTGTATTCTAAAATAGAATAGTCCCCCACAGGTTGCCCTTCTGGCCTTACCGATTATAGGGTTCAGTGCTCATCTCCAATACTAGGCTGAAGAGCCAGCATTGTCCAAAGATGCTTCTGTGGTCATATGGCTGGCATGACTGTACTCCAAGATGCACAGAATGCTCTTATCTTCTCACCAAGGTGGTACATGTTTATATCTACTTACCTTTATATGCTTTGGTACTACTAGGTTGGCAGGTGCTGGGCCAGAGAGGGGAACTCACTTCGTCTTGCAGTTCTCAGGTCTTAAAAACTGCTGGCCTGCCAAAATTCTGGTCCATCAGTGTTCTTACCTCAGCGTTCTAACCACAGAGCCACTGTAGCCACCTGCATTTTAGGGGGATGCAGAATATTTAAGAGAAAGAAGGACAGTTCCTGCTTAACATCACTCTCTAGCATGTAGTCTGCCTGCTTTTCACATTCCTATTTTAACATTCAGTAAAGGAAGACACAGGCTTGCTTAGTGCCAAGATAAAGATGCTAAACACATGTATTAATGGGCATGGGGATATGGAGATGGGCATGGGGATATTCATAAAGGGTCACCTTCTACCTGGGATCGCCTTCTCCAAAGTGGACAAGTAATCCATCCCCTCCAGATAAGGGAGCTGCTTGTACTATACTCAGGTGTGAAAAACACCTAATCTTCAGCCCTTCTTGCAGTAACCTTGTGATATCAAGCAGGTCTGTATCCCCATATTTATTTGAAGTGTTCTGTGACTGAGGCTAAAAGAATAGCAGCTTGCCCAAGTCCCACTGTGTGTGTCATGGGTATAGGAGATTCAAAGTAGGAACTTAGCTGCTCACAGTTCTCTTTTAGCCACTGCATATCTCACCATCTATTACCCGGGAAAAAAGCCTGATTCTCTACTTCACTGGGTGGTTGCTGTTACTCACCAAAGTTTTCCTGTGTAAGCTTCTCCAGTCCATCTGCCCTGTTGACATGATGTGAGGTGTGTGGTGAGGAAACAGTGCCCGTATCTTGATGTGGAGTCTCTGTGAGGTAGAGATCTGGGGGCAGCTGTGTTTGGGAAAGTGTGGTATGAATTTGTCATGGTGTGCCTACCCTATATTTCTACAATGTATTGGGTGAGGGAAAGAAAAGAGTTCTTAAATTGTGCATAGCTGCACTATTGTGTCAGCAGTAATTAATTTTTTTAATTCTGCACTTTGTTCAAGGAGTTTGTGGGTGGCATACAACCTTCTCCTTCCCCAGTACCTTCAGGGATGGGGTGATGTTGGGATTCTAGATCAGCGTCACACAATCAACTTCATTACTGAGTGGCAACATGAATTCAGCTATCCTTGTCTGACACCAACCACAACACCCTGAGGGGTTTTGGATGCAATGGGTCAGGGGGGTTGGTCCTGAAACTGCTAAGGATGCAAACTAAATTTGTTTTTAATGTTTGTTACCATCCCGGGCTGCTTCTAAGCTTCAACTGAAAAATGGCATACAAATTCACTAAATAGCCAGAACCTCCCCACACCTCTGTCCCTTCTATGCTGCACCACCTTTAAGTTGCACATTGGTACTTGTGGGCTTCTGCAGTTTGTACAGCTGCCTTGCTTTTGTTCATTGGCCTCCTGGCTACTGACCTGTAACTTGGAGACCGACATCACTCCAAGGCGACATAGCATGTGTTATACGTAGCTGAGCCTTGACATTAGATAAAACAAGAACCCCTGGATGTATTATCTTCTGGAATTGCAAGGACCAAACTTATTTTGTATTTGTTGCTATAATCTGTTCATGTTAGAAAAACACCCTGCAATGAAACTCATACTTCAAGCCATGACCTTTGGCACATTGTATCTCAAACTGCAATGCCTTCATTGGTCCCACAGAGCTTTTGTTTGGCAAACTGTTAGGCATTCTTCTATGGTAAGAGTTAGCTTGGTTTCAAAATAGCTTGTCCAAGGCTTAGTTAGGCCTATCAGATCAAATTTTCCAAAAATAGGAGCCTATTGCAGAGTGGTAGGAAATCCATTAGAAGGACCCAGCTAGTTGAAGCAGAGGTGTCAGATGCTGTTTATTACCAAGCAGATCTAATGACGACAAAACCGTACAGCTACTCTTTTATGATATGAAGCCCTTCTTAAAGTATGGAAGTTAAATTTGAAAAAAAATACTTCTTGAAAGAGCCTTCTCTAACCTTTTATTTACTTAAAAAGGTACAAGGTGAATTTCCCAGAGTTGCTCAAGGCAGTAGAAACAGTGACTTGGCTTAGAAACCAAGAAGAGTAGGTTTTGTGGTACATCTTCAGCATGATACATCAGTCTCATTTCCATTTAGAGGCAATTGTATTATTTCCCCTGATCTGCTAACCCTTTGCCATTTGTCATTCCATAGTTTATTTCCCATTCCTGTCTTGCTCTTCCTATGCAGTGTTGCTCATCTTTTGTCCACATATTGATTAGTTTTCCATTATGTACAGCCCAGTGAGACCACACAATGTTTCTGCTTATGTAGTGGTAGAACAAGAAACTTAATTCCAAGTCTCTTGCAATACTATATCCACAATATGGCAACATCCTTAATGTGTACAGGAACTACAGCAGTACAGACACATAGTGCAGTGAAGTATACTGGAGATCCTGGAGTATCTAAAGATACTGGAGATACTAAAGTATACTGGAGAGAACGGGGTTCAAATCTCCCAGTCTTCAGTGTGTAACCTTGAGCCACCAGCTCCTCTTTCTCAGCCTAACATAAATACACAACCAAAAGGAGGTGGAAGACTCGTGTGTCATCCTCAGTTGTTTGGAGTCACAAAAATTAAGAATTAAAAACAAATTGAAACAGCATTGAAAATGAATGTAACTTTGTCCCCTAATCTCTCACATGTATACTACACAAGAAAATGAAAAAGCAATGGCAAGACAAACATTCATTGAAATGAGAGTTCTTAGAATGTAAGGTCTCTGATCTATTACAGCAGGAAAGAGGACTGCACAGCTGCTGAATGGTGGAAGTTGTGCACAGTGAATACTTCCCTGAGGCGCACTGGAAGGCAGAGTGGGCATTGGATTAGAAATACCTATAGGTTTCTGCTTATACTTAAAAATAAGCAAATGCTGTCCTGCATAAGGTCCATAAGAACATATTAGCTTTGCTAGATCAGGCCTTAGGCCCATGTAGTCTGTGTATCACAAATCTGATGTCCAGAGACCAAGTTTTTTATTTTTTTGCTCTTAATGCTGTTCAAGGGTGACTGATGTTCTTCTGTTACAATAAGAACATAGAGTATTCAGGGCTGCCTCTAGGCCACTGCATGATTGGTTTGAAATATCCTTTGTGCCTCACTGCTGTTGCTCTGTTCTGAGTAGGGGGGCTCCTGTAAAAAAGGTCTTGATGAATAATGGCCATCAAGAATTGATTCTTTTGTATGGAGAATCAAGGTTTTATCCAGACCTTACAATGCCAGATATCTTAACATTAAGAAACCAGCCCTGCTGTGAAGAAAAATCATCAGAAAGTATGCTTTAAGTGTAGCTAAAGGAGAAATTTCAACATAAAGCATCAAGCAAGTCTATTCCCAATTTATACCAGAGAACTCAAATGTTTTTGCTATGCAGTATAAAGCCAACACACTACTATTCTAAATTTGTATGCCCCTTTCTGGCTGGTAAAATGGCAGTTTAAACGTGCCTTCTGTAACAGCTGTTCTGACATTCCAGAAATGGTTCTTGAATGATTTCAATCTTTTATCTATGAAACACATTTTTGTTGGAATCCTAAAATGATTTTTTGGGTGCATAATATCAAATGCTGGAATGCTTTTCAAGTTTTTGTTTGGCTGGCATATGTAGAAATTCTTTCTTGTAAATATATCTCAGAGTACAGCACAATATTTGTGCATGCTAAAAAGCCAAATGGTGTTTTACTACCTTATTTGGAATTGCTGCAGTCTTGTGGACTTTCTTGGAATTTCAAACATTAGCTGGTGAGAGAAATCTTAGTATTGAGAAACACTTGCACAATCCATGGGTGGCCTTTCAAACAGAGTAATGGGCACATACGTATTTGGGGATTTCAGATCAACCAAATTTTCTGATTGTAGCAGGTGTCTTAAAGTTTCAGTTGGAAACGTTTGTTGTAATTTAAGCAAAACATTCTAAACCTGGTTAACAAATCTCAGATAGTACAACCAAACAGAAAGAAAATGGACATGAACATTCTTACCACTCTTTAGTATGTGTTCTTTCTTTAAACATTCATCTGATGTGTGTTCATGGTCATTATGTCTCAATGTAAAGATCTATTACTATGGCTCATATTTGTCTCATGGTGCAATTCAAAACAATTTAAGTCAATACCTTTCACCCATATCCCCATTCCCACAGTGGTATGGGGAGGTAGGCACATGTCTGTGCACTGGCCCAACCCCCTCAGACTTTTGCAACACCTGGACTTGCCCCAGCCTAACCAGGGGTTAGGATTACACTGTCTGTGTAATGTTGATCTTCAAATTGTGATTAATCTACATCCAGCTAGTTCTGTTGCTACTTAAATGAAATTTTAATAGTTAAAATAGTGACCAGGAGGTAGGGTGTAGCCTTGGTCCTCTTGTACTCCTGACATCTGCTAAGATGCATTTTGTAAGAACATAGAATTTTTAACTAACATTCCTGTTGTATCAGAGTGATGTTGTACAAGTTGGTTTGCTGGCATCAAGTGCTGGAATATGGTGTCATTCATGAGCTGTTGCATGATTTCACACTCACGCACAACACACAATACATCTCATTCTAAGATTTATTTCCCTTGATAATAACCCCTGGATGTTCATGGCTGTGTTTGCTGTGAAATAATCTTAGAATGAGGCGTGATGTGTGTTGTGTGTGAGTGTGAAATCATGCAACAGCTCATGAATGACGACATATGCCAATACTTGATGCCAGTAAACCAACTTGTATATTCTGGAATTGCATTTCAGGTTGGTTGATAGTCATAGGCAGTTATTGTCTAGATGTACTTTTGGAAATGTATGGCCTGATGAAGCAAGACTGGCAGGGTTTGCTAAATGACATTCATTTTGGCTCCTGCTTCTTTTGTTGTCTAATGAGGATTGTCAGTACAAGTGATGATGTATCTGTATGTATTTCCTGTGAGTTAAGTTGTGGGTGATGTTCTTCAGGGTAATGAATTGTAAATGTGGTGGCAGTTCCTGAATAGATTTGCTTTTTATTCATAATCAAGATTAGTAGTCTTTAGTCTATTCAGACTCTGATCAAGGTAAGCAGTTATCTTGAGGGAGGTTTCCAACTACCAATTACAATCTCCTCTCTTGGGCTCAGCCTCTCTTTTGCAGTCAGTTGGTTTAACAATGGTTTATTGATGTGGCCTTGATGGGTGGCCAACTGAGAGATAGCTTACCTTTTCTGCATCTTCTTTGAGAGGAGAAGAAGACTATTAACATCTCTTTTGTATTGTCAGGTTCCCCCTTTCAGACATGAACATTTCAGGTAGTACCACAGCATCACTGGAGATTACTGTCCTCAGAAATTGGAACAACAAGTAGTTGAGTTTCAACAATTGAGTAATTGAGTTTTGCTTTTTCATTTGGACTGCAGAGTATTTTTTTCTGATTTGGAATGTGGCAGATTGACACTTTTCCCAGAATAATGAAATGAGATGCACCCTCAGGATAGGGTGTGGGAGAGGATGCTTTGTGCTATTTTGTGAGAATGTCTCATTCTGTCCTACTCAGAGCATGTTCCTGCTTCTGTGCTGACTAGGGGTAAATTTATTGCCATTTTGTCCAAGGGGTTTGCAAGTTCAGTCTTGCTTCGAGATTGTACCTCTCGTTTTCAAATTTCTAATGCTCTGGAGAATATTTGTGTGCAGTCCTAGTAGTCAAGATACTGTCACCAACCTGTACAAAGCTGTAACTCCCCAAAGCGTATGTTGATAGTAAATCTGTTTTTGAAAAGTCAGTGCTCATGCTAAAAATACTCCAAGGACTATAAACTTGGCACTTGATTAATATCCCTCCAAGCCAACTTTATGATGTGTTTGCCACATCACAGATTCGTGCAGAAGAAGTGAGGACGCTTCTAGTTTTGACAGCACTGATCACATCTACCTTCAAATCCCTTTTTAAAAACACAACTTGACATAAATAAATAAATTGTTCCCTGTCCTCAAAGGGCTGGACCTAAAAAGGAGTGTAGAAAAGGACATTATATGGAAAATCATCATGCTGGGCTAAAGAGGACAGTTGCAACCCCTGCTATATACTGTAAAAGTGTCCACCACTTTAAAAGATGCTTCTTTCCCTAGTGAGTAGGGATTATATATATGCATGCGCGTGTGTGTGTGCTCAGCATTCCCAAGTTCCTCATTCTATTAAAACATTGAAAATATGATTTTTTTGCTTCTGTGATTCATATGTCCTCTCAGATTTGTATGGTGCATAAAGTTCCCATCAGTGTTGTATACAGTAGCCATTTTACAGATATAGAACTGAGACCCACCCAGTCACTGCTTCGTGGCTAAGCAGAAATGTGATCCTATTGACCGGCACTGACACTTCCTAAGAAAGATCTCTGCTGGCACAGCCATAATGTACAGACAACACATATCAAATGTTAGTTTGTAGGCAAGCAGCTGGTTATTTCTAACCATTGTAAACTCTTGAGCTGATTCTCTGTGTATGCAGATTTCATTTGGCTGTCATGACTAACAGCATCTATCCTCCATACCTTTCTCTAATCTTTTTGTAAAGCTTGAGGCTATAGCAACTTCTTGCAGTAGTGCTGTTGTAAAAAAACCCTGTTGCTCTGCAACATGTAGACAGCCAGGCTTTGTTCCCAATGAGCAATCAAAACAAAGTCTGGCAGCCAACTGCCTCTCCCCCTTTTGCAAATGTTCAGAGTGCAGCTGATGCATGTATAATCTTGCATCAGTTGTTAATGAATTTTGAAGTTGGCATCCCTGACAAATGTACTCTTTTTATATATGGAAAATGTATGCCTACTGTCATTTGCAGATTTTTCTTAGTGTGCAGTATTGCCCTCTGCTGTTTAGAATATATAACACATCCTCTTTTCTTCCAGAGACTTTGTTTTGTTATTTGTTGTGATGATAAAAAAGAATCTAAAGTTTAGATTAGTGATTTTCAAGCAGTGTGCTATGGCACACTGGTGTGCCACGGATAGTCCTCAGGTATGTCGTGGGAGTTTGGGGGGAAAGGAAATTTATTAGAAGGAAAACTGGGGGATTTGAACAGCATGGTGGATTGTGGAATGTGGATATTCTAGGGTGGGAAGATGTTAGGCTACTGAGTGGACATTCCTGAGGAGAGGATCAGGACCCAGCACTTAGGCTGGATCCTAACCCTGTCCCAGCCTTACACAGGCTGCTCAGATTGATACCAGCTATTTTGCCTGCATCTAATCTGCCCTGGATACAGTGCAAGCCAACTGATCAGCCTGTTACAAATCAGGTTGGGGTTGTGTTGTGAATATCTTGTGCTAAATCAATTATTTATTTAATAAAACATAGCTTGTGTCCCTCCAGATCATGCTTTTTATATCTATCTACGGTATTTATATACCACTTTTCAACTGTAAGCGGTATAATGATTTTATGTACATTTTATATAATGATGTTTCATTGATAAAATGTGTCTCCTGTTAGCATGTATATGAAACTATCTGATGCTACATTGGACAATGGAACACGTGGCTGTCAGTGACCTCCACAGTCTCCTCTAATATTTGCAGGAAATGATATCATGCTGGGCAGACACATCCACCCAGCTCTGTGCTGTTGACTGTGCTATCTTGACAAAGTACTGCTGAGCACATGTTCTCTTTCCCTCAACATTAAATAGAGAGGAAGCACTGATTAATAGCAGCTTCTCATTTCCCTATCATATTGAGTTGGTCCTAAGCCTCCAGAATACTGACACTATCTTAGGTTATAATGATTCTAACTGAATAATTTTTACTTATATTGCAACATTTATATCCTGTTTGTCTTCTGACACAGTAGTGGCACATGTTGTGTTCTCACTCCTGGATTGGTTTTGTTTGGCCCTGGAACAAATTATTTTAATTCATCAAGTTTTTTTTTGCTGCTTGTTTGCTTCTTTGGATTGAGCTGGCTGGGAAAAATGTTCTACATTTTTAAAAAAGTATAAATCCTAGCTTGTATTCTGATTTCTTCATTAAGACAGACAAGTTTCTCTTCAGAAGAAAGTGCTGAAGAAGAAAGTCTTCAGGCTGATCAGAACTGCCTATAAAGCCATTTTACAATGGAATTTGCTAAGAACAATCTGATCTTGTTGGCTGTGAGTTAGAGATCCAAATTATCAGTTGTTTGTGTGGTACCTTTTGAGTTCTGGCAGTTTCTGCCCACAAAATCCTTTTTCATAAGAATCATTTAATTGCGTTAGACAGAAGTAAAGCCAGTACCACTCAGTGTGCTAGAGTGGGAGGTCTTTTATTATACTTTGGAAAAGAAAGTTACTGATGAACTATCTTTAGATCCTAGTGATTCTTTGGCATTGGTGTGCTTTAATTAAAATGAAATACAGGGTTGAACTGCTGGTATTTTAATGATCACTTGAGTGAATGTCACAGCAGATCTTCTGAGTATTGGCAGGATGCAGGCGTCTCAGTGATGACCTTTTGTGAGGCGCAGCAGTTCAGTCAGGATACTGTACAAGGATGTTGTTTCTCCAAACTCACACTTGTCAGTGATTATTGACTGTCAGAATTCCCTGTGATGCTAGCTGCTTTTCAGTGGATAGCAGAACGGCAAAACCGAGAATGGCAGGGAGCTTCAAAGGAGAGAGGGGAAGAAGGAAACAAAGCAGCCTGGAGAATGCCAACAGAGCAGAACAGAAAGTGGGCCAGAAAGCTGGCGAGAAGGAGGTGAAAGACACAGGCTACAATCCTAACCAGACTTTTCTGGGCATAAGTACTATTGAACACAGTGGAACTTACTTCTGAGTAGACATACTTAGGATTGCTCTGAAAAGCCATTTGTTATTTCATTTTCTCTGTAAACCGCTTTGTGAACTTTTAGTTGGAAAAGTGGTATATAAATACTGTTGATTGATGGATGGATTGATGGATTGGTTGATACAAGGAAAGAAGACCAGCATTGCAAGGGACAGAAGATAGCAAAGAGAAGGGGAAAAGGCCCAGACAGTTAAGGGGAGTGCTAGATAAGCTGGAAGAAGAAGGGAGCTAAGCACACAGGGAACCGGGTTGCCTTTCTACCCAACATGTGGGGAAGAGGAGAAGATACCTTCAGGGAGGTGCCCCCAGGGGGGCCTATGTAGAGGTGAAGCTCTCTACATTTTTCCAGACTTCGCCAGCTAGTGCAAGAACTTCATTTTGAAAGGCCAGGTAACAATTTTGTGCTGTGGGCACTAACCCTACAATCCAGAGTAACTACAGGAGCACATAAGAGACATTATGTGTACCCGTAGTTACTGCACCACCTAGTGAAAACCTATGGGAAATTCATATTGCAATCCAGAGCAAATTGTTGTTACACCGGAGCAGGGACCCCCTGTAGTTACTCTGGATTGCGCCCTAAGTGACTGATGGAAGTGCGAATCAAATTGTGGTGCATGTATTCTCTTTTCCTTGGTTATTCTTCCTTGTGCTCCCGTCCACTATTTTTTTAAAGCAGCCCTTTGGATTGAGTTTGTAGTCTTTGGGTATAGGTTGGAAGAGGCAGTGGGTTTGGGAGAGGGAATGCCACACTTTCCTGATAGAAACTGCCTGTGCTACTACCCAAAAAGTGATAGCAGCAACTTGGAATAACATATGCAAAGAGCACTGTGAATGTTGAGGGGCATGAAAATATTGGACTTGCATGACATTACAAGGCATTGTATGAGATTGGAGTAAATGCATTGTCTGACTTTGGACATTTTTATTGAGGACAACATGCATTCCTATGTAATGGAAGGCCCCATCATCACACATAAGAAGGAACAAGAGACTCATGTGGTCTGCTGACTTTTGGTATAACGGATATTTCCTGCCCTGTTAACATCCTATAGTGCCTATATTGGTGCTGGGAAAATCATGCACTGTATTCAGTCAAAAGTTCAATTTTCCAAATCAAGGTTTGGAACACAGAATCAGCCAACTGTGGTTAACCCTACAATCCAGAGTAACTACGGGAGCATGTAAGAGACATTACGTGTACCCGTAGTTACTTCATCACCTGAAAACCTGTGGGAAATTCATATTGCAATCCAGAGCAAATTGTTCTTACACTGGAGCAAGGACTCCCCATAGTTACTCTGGTTTGCTCCCTAAGTCTTCCAAACCATAGTTTGATCCTCCTTTGGAGAACTTGTATACGCTAGAGTTTGTCAGCTTAGAAGTAATGGCAATGTACCAGTTGTTGAAGATCAGGAAATGTTCTATTAAACTGAGTACGCAAGAGGAAGAAGGAACAGATTGTTCCAGATCAAATAATTGGATGATCAGATGAGACATCTCAGTGCATTCATAACTGAGCATGTAAATGTCAAGTATAGTAAATTTATGTAGTAATGGCAAACAAGTAGTTAGTGGTTACCTATGAAAAAGATCTCCATCCTGAATTCAGAGTAGGCTTAATGGCTTCCAGGAGTCATGAAATGTTGTCAACCGGAAAAGCAGGTAGCTAGTCCTTAGGTAAATCAAGCAATTTATATTCTCAACAATTAAGATATCATATTGGAACAAATACAGTGGTGCCTCACATAAAGAGATTACCGGTAATTCATTCCTGAGGCATGCTCTTTAAGTGAAACACTCTTTAAGTGAAGTGGATTTTCCCATAGGAAGTAATGGCAACTCAGACAATTGGTGCCACAACCCCCAAAATATTCATCTAAAAATATTAACTGGATGTAAAAATGATGACCTAATGCTGTAATTGAATTCAAAACATGCATTCAATGTGCATGATCCTATGAAATCTACTTAGGCTGCAATCCTAAAGACACTTTCCTGGGAGTAAGTCTCATTGAACACAATTGAGACATGGTTAGGAGGCTGCAATCAAAGACACTTTCCTGGGAGTAAGCCCCATTTAACACAACGGGGCTTACTTCTGAGTAGACATGGTTAGGGGGCTGCAATCAAAAACACTTTCCTGGGAGGTTTACCTGGGCTGCTGCTGCAGGTTCAAGGTGGCCTGTGGGGGTACTTGGGGGCAGTTGCCTCTGGCACCCCCAGGCTGCAGTTAGAGGCAGCAGCGCTGGCCGGCAGCCCTTTTAATAAGCCTCCGCGTGGAGCATCAGGGCTGCATAGCATGCATGCCCATAGTGCGTTTGCTTGTTAAGTGAAGCGGAACGTTATGTGAAGCAAGATTTCTTGGAAATTTGTGCTTGTTATGTGAGGCGCTTGTTATGAGATGCAGCACTACGTGGATTTTGCTGCTCCAGATTACGACCCAGTTCATTCAGAATTTCTCATATGCAAGTAATGTAAAATGATTGGGACTTTGAGCACAATCCCAACCATGTCTACTCAAAAGTTAGCCCTATTGTATTCAAAGGTCTTACTCCCAAGCGTCTTTAGGATTGCAGCCTTTGTCCTTTAGCATTTTACTTTCAGTGACACCCTTCTATGAGAAAAGGGGAGCAACTTCTCCTAGATTAGGGGACCACCTTCTAGAGCAATCTCTTCTAGAACAGAGGAGGACTTCTGGTTTAAGAATTCCAGAAATTGGAGAAAGCAATGAGCTCAGACATTTCTTTACCTTTTATTGTTGGTTATTTGCCCGTAAGTGCATTTCAGTGTTTTGCTGACTTCTTGGTTTCTCCTGAGTGGGAGCTCAATTATTTCTGTTATTCAGAACAGAAAGAACAGAAACAGGTGGGAGAGAGAAGATGGCCTTAGGCATTCTGGTTTCAGAGTTAAACTCGTTGCAAGATAGGATGGAGATTAGAACATTTTTCCATATGAAAATCTTGCAAGTTTAATGCTGTTTGAGGACTTTGTAACATACACATACTCTTCAGTCCTGTGATCCAAAAGCATCATACATTTGTTTTAGTCAGAATATATATCTCATCTTGGATTGTATGGAAATGTTCCAAGTGACTCCCAGAAACTAAAGCACACCAGTGGAAATAGAACTACAAACAACTGAAATTTAAAACAACTCCATAATAATAAAACAGCAGCCTGATTAAACTTTAGATTCAAAACCTTCTGATATAGAAACATATCTGTCCCTCAGTGGAAGGGCAGCAGTGTGCAGGCCAAGGGAGGGAGAGCCAGGGCTGCGGTGCTCAATTTCAAGCCCCACTCAGATGGGCAGAGGGTCAGAAGCTTCTTTCTTTGCCTGGCTACCCTTGTATCCTCATACATCCTAATAAGTAAGTGTGGGTGAGCATCCCAGTATTCAGTCAATGTTTCATCTCCACTGGACTCATTTCCAGCACACATTCACATCTTTTATAGCATTTCACAGATTTGGTACCATATGTTCCATTTCCCTGGTGCTGTTCACTGCCCCATATCAGTGTGTGTGAGTGTTTCCAAGCTACCAGTGGAAGAGGCTTCTCTCTTGGGTTCATTATATTCTTATGCAGCCTTTTGGAAGGTGTGCAGAACTCACTCTTTTTTGGTTGGCATGGCATGTCTAGTCTTGCTGCTTCCTTTCTTCACTGTTCTGTTAGGGATTTACTGTATATGAGCATAAGCCCTCTTAGGCCTGAGACAGTCAATTCATACCTACGCCTACCTCATGTTTCTATAAGATTACATTTATGTGAGTAACAGACTAATTCAGAACAGTTCTATGGTAGTTGGATAGCTAGCCAGCAGAGAGACAGGGGCAGGGGACATGGTTTGGAAACATCTTCCTGGTATTCTGCTTCTGTGGCTGTTCTTCATCAGAAGGCTGTTAGGCCACCATTCCCATCCAGTCCTATGAACCTGCGAGAACATGAGTCAGGAAGGAAAACACCTACAGAACACGGCACCACCTTCAGTGACACCCTGCTTAATGGGCACTGTTTAAACAAGATTAATGAGGTGAGCTAAATAATGTGTTAGAATTCCAACACCTCTTTTGCTTCTTCTGTTTTAGGTCAATTATGCTTTCATATTGTTATATTCCATCTGACTGAATCCTCTTGACTTTATATTGTGCCCAAAGGAGTGATTTATTCCCTAAAATTGGTGGCCGTTGGGGGAGGGGGTATAGGGTGGAGCGTCTCCTGTGGTTAGGGTATTGCATAGTAGAATGTTTTAGTAGTGTTTCCTTATTCCATGAGTAGTTTACTCTTTAATGGTCCTAAATCTCTAGTTTTTACCCTGCCTTCTGTCTTCACCCCACGCAAGATCTTGTGCAGCACCCACCCAGTAGAATTTATGCAAATAATACATGCTAAAAATAAATTTAGTGCAATATCTAAAAGCAGCAATATTAAAAATAAGGAACTCTAAAATATCAACATTAGAAATTTGAAGATGAAAGAAAGGCTTGAATGCTATTAGGCTGCCACATAACAGCCTAAGTTCTTAGTAGTTCTTAACTGTAGTAGTTCCTAACTGTAGTTCTTAGAATTTTGGTTCCAGCCATACAGTCTCCATATTGCTGGTGCTTGATCTGTGGCTTGTAGGCAGCTGTTTTCACCAGTGTCCACCTATCCAGGAAGACATGGCAGTGTATTATAGTTGTGTTGATCTGGCAGTTTGGAGGGAAGAACATAGTGGGACTATGGCACTTCTTTGCAACCAATTGGCATCCTAAGACAAGCTAAAAACTCATAACCTAAAAAGTTACACAGCTAAATTGTGCAAATTGTATAGTTAATCCTGCATTATCAATGACCTTCTAGTGAAACTTGAAGAGACCTCCTCCCCTGAGAATTCTGTCATTTACATCCTTCTCTGTGATATAGTTCCTGTGCACTTTCTTTTGGAATTGTGGTTTGGTGGTGAAGGCTCCTGACTTCTGAGGCGCATCTTAGCATTCAACCATAAGGGAACTTTACATAGAGGCAACATGATTGCAAGTTTAGACATAAGCTCCATAAGAACCACAGACGTGACTGAAGCATACAAAGAATGTATTACATCTTGGTAACCACCACACTATGCAGCCTGAGTCCATGCCTGTGTGAGTCCCAGTGCCTCAAGGGTGTGTCTGTTTTAAAGGGATAACTATGTGTCATCCTAGGAATAGTGTGTTGTGATCCTAGGATTCCTAGGAACATCCTAGGAATAGTGTGGTAGTGTGTCCTACCAAAAGGTTCATTTTTCTATTTAATTGTATGGAAATCATAATGCATTGAAATGTTTGCATATTTCTGTGAGGCTGCATGAATGGAAAAGTTACATCTCTGAAATACAGTTATTTAGAGCTGTCTTTCTCTGATGATAATAGGCTGTGGATGGCACAAGCGGTAAAGATGCTGTGCCTGTTAACCAGCAGGCCAGGGTTTGATTCCCGGGTCGGCCCCACAAGACAGGGTGACCTCCTGTCCTTAGCCCTGCTCTGCGATGCCAGCTGGATCCAATCATATTGGCTCTGCCTTTCCATTGGACTAATTCAGTGGCGTGGAGAGGGGGGATTTGCTGCTTGGGTAACAGCCTATCCTCCATAACAATCCAACCCAGGCTTTTGTGCTTCGCATGCAGCGTATGCAGGGCCAAGCACGATACCATAGTCTTTCCAGACTGACGGAGGCCTGCATTCTCTGATGACAACTTCTGGGGCCCAGTTTGCCATGGCCCTTAGCATTCAAATATATTCACTTTCCATTATGTCATCCTTTATATATAAATAGGAACAGTTGAACCTTGGTATCCACAGGAGAACTGTTCCTGGGCATCCCCCTCCCCCCACCAACACTAGATAATGGAATATGTGGGTTCAATCTATCAAAGACCTCCAGGGGCAACTGGAACGGCATATGACTTCTCTGCACTTCAAAAAGCCTCACTCCTGACATGATCGGAACACAGTTCTGGTTGCATCAGGGAGGTACAGGGCAGCCCTCTTGACCCTTGTTGGATCAGATATGTGGATCCCAAGTACAAACCTGTATTTGTCATCGTCTGCATGTTAAATTCTCATCTCTGTGTTTTTCAGCCAAAAAGCCTAGTTAAGTAGTTGAGTGTATTTTAATTAACCAAGCTCCTTTGCTTATATGGAACACACAAAATCCTGCTTAAGCTCTTGTCTCACAAATGTCACAGGGAACAATCAGGATCATGTTCTCTTTCTTCACAGATCTGCTTCACAATAGTTTTCCCAATCAGCCCTTGATTTTGCAGTTTTCTCTTTTCTTTAAAGCAGTGGTTCTCAATCTTCCTAACACCGTGACCCCTTTATAAGTTCCTCATGTTGTGGGGACCCCCAACCATAAAATTATTTTCGTTGCTACGTTATAACTGTAATTTTGCTACTGTTATGAATCGTAATGTAAATATCCAATATGCAGGATGTATTTTCATTGTTACAAATGAAATGTGTGTTCTATGCACACATTGAACACAATTGGATTTATTTCAGAGGATTGGGCATAGGATTGGGCCCTGAGGCTGCAATCCTAACCACTTTTACATGGGAGTAAAGGCCCCCCTGACTATAATGGGATTTATTTCACAGTAGGCATGCATAGGATTGGGCCCTGAGGCTGTCAGTCAGCCCCAGTGTGTGTGCAGCTACAGCCAGAGGTCTGGCAAGCCTGACCTAGCCTCCTGCACCAGGGGTCTTTAGGTGACCCCCAGGAAACCTCTAGGTGACCCCAAAAGGGGTCCCGACCCCAACTTTGAGAAACGCTGCTTTAAAGTTACTTCTTAACTATGTAGACTTATAAAGTGTGTTCACATAGCAAATCTTGTTCCTTGGAAATCTTTAACCAATTTTGCAATCAAATGACTGACCTGTTGACTCTGTTTCTGAATGCTGAAAAGAGAAGGTTTCTTCATTGAATCTTGCAAAGTTTGTTCCTAGCTAAACTTAGCAGGGAAGGCATAAAGATTTTAATATGGCTTTTCTTGTATCATTTCCATAATTGTTAGATCATGAAACCTTCTGGAAAACACTATCCACTGACAGCTCTGTTCTTCTTTTACTTTCCAAAGTTGGATAAAAACTTTATTAAAAGAGCAATTAATTACAGCAATCTGATTCCCTTCAAAATGGGATACAAAATGCATACGTGTAGCAGTCTTAATCTTCAGTTAGGTCCTTTTTCCCCTTTGCTGCTCCAATGCAGCAGTAATATGTAGCAATGCAATCCGCAGTCATTGTGGTAAATGAGGAGGGTAAAGCCCACACACCAACTAAAGAAATATTTTTCCTTGATTACAAATGGAGAAACTGAGATATTGTTTAAGTGACTTGCTCAAGAGAACTACAAAGATTGGGTCACAGATTTGATTGCTTCTGATGTTTGTTTTCTATGGAAGAGAGCCTTTCTGGGAGCGAATTTGCTTCTCTTTTGAATGGTTTGTTTTTCACCCCCACCCTCAGGTGTAGCAGATGATGAAGCTTTTGCGGAGGAATGCAGACGCAGAGGACAAAACGCCTTGCCTTTCCAGCCTTCTGGCATCCGCTCTTCAAAGTCCGTCAAGCCTGCTGCCTACAACAAGCACGTCTTTCACTGTAATAGTGATGAGGATGATGACTTGGTTATGACCAGCTGGGAGACTCCCTTTTATTCATCAGGTGTGCACAGAGGGGTGAATGAGGACCCTGTTAGCCAGAAGCCCAAATCACAAAGCCTTGCAAGGTCACTGTGCTGCGTCCTGACCTAATCCTAGCATTTCCAGTGCTTTTTTTTGCCCTGCACTTGGACTAGCTTACAATGCCCTGGACCACAGTGCTCTAGCCAGTTCAAAAGTTATGCAGCTAAAATGCCTTTCTCCTCGCTGTAAATTGCAATACTATAGTTAGCAGCTGATGTGTAGCTTGCATTTTGTGTTCCAAATTCATGATTTTAGCAAAATTTGCAGTACCTGCAAATCCCCCCCCCCCCCGATTATCTAGGAACTGAGGGAAATCTATCCAGAAGTTGTCACCTTCCCATTCCTACCATTATCCCACCTCCCCATTCCCACTATCAAGTTGAGGTGGTGATGTAGATGCAGCCAGTATTTTACTCATATCAACCAGTGCCAGATCTAAAGCTTCTAATTTGCAGATTAATACTGCAAGATTCATACTTTTCTTGGTATCCAGTATTAACACGAACCTTAACATAAATAATCCATTGTTCATACCATACTTGTTCTAACTAGCTTCCATCATGGAGGAATTCATATTCAGTCACTGAATATGTGAATATTTAAAAAATGCTCCAATTTTCTAACAGTGGCTGTGCAACTTAATCTGTTTTTGATTTTCTTTTAAATTAATATTGCATAGAATCAGCATTTTAAAGGAAACCATAATTGTCCTTGCAGGTGTACCTGTCCTTTCCTCCATTGTATCTCCAAACTTCTTTCTGAAGTTGGAGAAAATTATCAACTATGAATATAGCAACCCTACAGGCAAATTTAAATCAGGAGCAGCTGAAAGGGCAAGGGAGTATTACAATTTTAACATATACCTAAAAATGTCCAGCTGATATGTCTTGGATTGTTAATGCTTGTCCAAGACCCAAATTGATTGATTTGATTGTGAGAAACAGCCTCTACTCTGAGTTCAGAGATGGTTTATTTTCACCTAATCCTGTCCTTATATAAAGGGAAAATAGTGTTTTGGACCTTTCATGTAGGGCAGCTGGGTTTTCTCCCAACATTATTCCTTGCCTGCAGACACTTCTAGCTTAATGCGTATTGTTCTCTATACAATTTCACCAGTATATACAATCTCGATAGTGATTTGATCTGTGAGATATAGGGGTTTACACATGGCAAATCCTTTTTTTTAGGACAAGATATGGATTAAACAGACCATTAGGAAGCAGTTTACTACAGGGGCAGTTCCTTGTATGAAGGAAGAATTAAGCTCCTGAGCCCTTTTTGTTGTGTTACTTACTCTCTTCCATTGATTGAAACTGTAACTTCCCTGCTGCTAGCAGAGGTCAAGTGGTACTCCAGTTTTGCCATGGTTCTTTCTGATACTGCATATATCAAGGATACTGTGTAGCCTGCACTGGCATATGCCACTATGAGGAGTGATGGGATTCAAAGAAATTAACAACTATGCCCATCTGGCAGCCACTTTTAAATGGCTATTTTTAAACTTTGTATGTCCTATCTCTTGTTAACAGCCGGTTCTATAGAGTAGGTGCGAACCTGCTGGAGCCCACCACTGACTAGGAGCAATATATGTATATACAGGAGACTATGCCTGGTAGTGTAGGGCTGATCCCCACTTTTGAATAGTGCAGCCCTTGCGCCCTGCTGTTTTCCTATACTGGATGCAGTAATAATTTTTTTAAGAGTGAATTTTTCAACAGCATTAATGGTTCTTCATCTGCTATTTCTTTGTCTTGTTGCTGTTTGTGAACTGGCAGCTTAGCATCAACCCCTTGGGTAAGATTTTGCTTGGCAAGTAAAACAGTTGCTGTCACATCAATGCCTCAGACCAACTGCACCTTGTACTGAAATTATAGATGAGTTGCATTTTGGGTATGTAAAACAGCAAGTCAAGGAGTGGCTATGATACTGGGATGTAAAACAATTTAGCTATTATTGTAGAAAATTATCCAGTGCACATTCATCTATCATGGGATGTATACTCTTCAGCTCCATATGATTTTGTTCTAATGCTAGAAGAACAAAAATTGCATTTTTAAAGTTCTAAGCTATTTTTTTTAACTCAAAAAATCATTTAAAGCACTTTGCTTTATCAGGTAAGTTTCATTGTTCTTTTTGGTTCATGGTGGATGTAAGCTCAGATCAAGACAGTTCCCAACATTGCTCCCTGCCGCTGATGTTTTTACAGAGAAAATCCTTAATGATCCTATTGTTGGTTCTAACCTCCTGTATGTGAGTTATCCACTCTGTTGCATTGCTAACGCTGCCCCCTGCTGGCAATCTGAGGCCCTTGTCCATATATTTTATGATGCCTCAGCTTTGTGATCTCATGTTTTGCTGAATATCATCACTGAATGGGTGATCTTCCAATGATAATACATGTGCTTAAGGTTGTCAGAATTCTCTTCCACAAAATCAGGAGAGGACTGGGATTGTCCCTGTTTTCAGGACATATGGCAACCCTCGGTGTGCTGCCTTGGAGCTTGGTTGGTTGCCCTTATTGAATAGCCAATGGAAGTACTCAGTGGCCATGGTCCAGAAATATAGAGAATTTTATTCATTTTAATGATCTTGTTCAATAGCACAACAGGTAATGTTACAATAGCACAACAGGTAAATGATACAACATAAAATATGGTACCTGAAAGGTGGCTAACAGGTGAGCTGTGGGATGGATGTGGTCCCTAGGAAAATGTTATTTGGCCTGTTGTGCCCCTAACAAATTTTAATCAAGGTAACTTGAATCAGAGTTTAATTCATAAGGATGAGTTTGTTTTTAAATGTTGAGGACAATGAACTGGTCCTTGGACATAGGAGGCTCAGATTAAGGTATCCTGTGTTTGGCAGCACAGGACATCCAGCTTAAACATCACAGGAACATCTGCTTAAAGCTGATGGAAATGGACACATTTATTTCTCATCTTGGTATAGCACATACATGTCACATTTATCATATTCACCATAGTGAACCATAAACAGACGCATTTTTAGGGCAAGGCATGGCTCTTGCCTCAGGCACAATTTTTTTTCACTTTGAAGATGAGCTTGAAATTCCACAAGGTAGGAACATTTCCACCTCAAAGAGCCTCTGCCTGCTGCTCCTGCTGGGAGAGGCTAATGAGAGGCACAGTCACAGCAGACTCCCATCAGAAGCCTTGTAGGTGTGCTGGCCTTTGCCTGAGACTCCAGCTTCAGATTGAGGGCTTTCCTTCCAAAGGAATTGCTGGAGCCCAGGAACCCTGCTGCCCCAAAAGGGGGTTTGCAGATACTCCCTCTCCCCCTCCTTCCTCTCTGCCCCAAAACAGAAACTGCTCCTGCTTGCCTGGTTATCTTTCCTCTCTCCCCCCCACCCCCACTTCCCGGACTTTAAAAAGGGACATAAGTCCTTCCAGACTTATTCTGCACTGGCTTTGTGATTTTGGAGATGTCTTGCATCTTACCTCTTACCTTAGATCTTATCTGGCTTACTCCCAGGTAAACATAGGGATAGGATTGGAGCATCTCAGCCCAGTCTTCACCAGGCAGGATAACCAAATGTCCATAACAAAAAAAACTGGAGGGGGTGGGTCTGGTAGTGCCAGGGACTCTGACTCTATAACACAGTAACGATCATCTTCACAAAATGCCACCATTGTGAAAATAGTATCAAAGCCAAGTGCTGAGATTAGTGGATTAAGGTGGAACATATAATGCTGCCTTGGACAAAGCATAGTATGTATTTTAATCAATAAAATGTGTTTCGTACAGTCAGTGATTGTGGCCCTGGAAGGGTTGATATCTGCAAAGGGTGAAAAAGGAACTGCAAATAGTTCACGCAAACTCACTGAAGTTTATTGAAAATTATAAAGGGCTTGACTTGTAACTTGATATTATAATAGTTTGATATTATTGACTTGTAACATTAGCTAGAAGGTGGGTTTCAGGTTAGGGTGCAACTTCAGTCCTTGCCATGGGCACCATTTTCCCTAGATAAGCCTCTGACTGTAAATCTTGTTTTTAAGTGCATCTTGCTGTGTACACAGTGATTTTAACTTGCTCCCAGTTAATCAGAGAATGAGCTAATCCTGAATGGCTTTGAAGTCCTTCAGTTGTTTTGTGGGCCTTTTTTAAACTTCAAAGGCATACCTTTTTGTTTTCTTTTAAAAAAGATGGATCTTAAAATGGCATTCATAAAATTTATGATAACAGTAAAGCCAAATTAAAAAGATAAGACAATTTAATTAAACAAGTTTCATTTGTGCTGCTGGTGGCATGGGGCAAGAGAAAGAAGGATGGGACTGGCGCTCACAAGATAGCTTAACATCTCTGAAAAGGAACGCATAGAAAAGTGGGTAGATGCCTCACCTTGGAAAAGGGGCCTCCTCTAAAGTAGCTGCTTTGTGGATGCAGCCTCAGTTAAGGGAAGTGAACCCATAGATCAGTTGTTAAGTAAACTATGAGTGGACAACCCTGTAGAACCTTGTGTTTTCCCCAGCACTTGCTTGTGCCTCCATTAGCGATATTGCTGGGTTTAAAATCTAAATGCTTCTGCTTTAATAAAGGGAAATATGCTGTATGAACAATGTTTTACCAGCCATGTCTTCTCAGGGCACAAAGAAGTCAGCAAGCGGAAGAAGCAGAAGCTGAGGGAGGAACAGAAGAAGAAGAAGTCGGCCAAGGCACCTTATTAAAATGGACTTCGATACCCTAAAACACTGATCCTGTGCTGTTTTTCCATTTAATCCTCCCCTAGATTCCTGGTGCTTCTTTTCTTGTGGCTACACTCACTTAGCAGAGGAGATGACAACTCCTGTCTAAAGTACATCACAGTTGCACTATTATTCTTGAGCACGACAAATTTGCTCTGTATTCTGTGATACATCCCAGTCGGAAGCATGCTCCTTAGAATTCAGATCTGTTTGTTTCAAGGGGATTGACTTCCAAGTAACATGTTTTGGATCAGGATGTTGGAAGCATCAAAGTGAGCAGATCCTGGCTAGAAATGTAGTGGGGTTCCCCCCCCCTTTTAAGCTTGTAACATTTTGGATCCTCTTTCTGGGACTAAAGCTCTGGTTGGGTAGTATGTTCCTTTTAGGATTCATGAGGTTGTAAAAAGTGTCTTTATTTTCTAAAAATAATTATTTGGCCCTAGAATATGTTGACATTTTTGAAATTAATGAGACATATTTAGAAGTCTCAAATGTATTTTTCACTTTAAATTTCCATCAGTGAGAACAGGATTATTTAAAACCTAATGTAAACAAACGAGCTGAGTGACTTGTCAGTCTTCTGCATTTATTTTCCCCCCAAAGTGGAAAAATTGGCTCACTTCTTTGCCATTATTTATGTACAAGAAGATGTCCTGCAATGTTGGAGAGGACTGAGTTCCAGTGAGCCACTGAATGAAACTGGTTAACGTGGGTAGATAGTTCTTCAAATTCAACCAAGCCAATTACACCATTTGTACTTTGAATATTATGCTATTTTCATTGATTGGAGAAAATGAGGTTCACAATACTGTATCTGGCTTTCAAACATCTTTCCTCCTTCAGTCAGCATATTGGACTGATAGGCTTAGTGAAGTCTTGTCAAGCCAGATAGAAACTATGAGACTTGTACTGTTTGAAAGAAATATACAGTCATATACTTGATATAGTGTTGGTTCAAATTTCTTTTACTGGGCTGTGGAGGGGGGACATGTGTACATTTGCCTGAAAAATGATTTGAATATAGCAAGATTTCAATCCCTCTCCTCTTAATATGCATGATACATGGCTTCCATTAACTTCATAACTGAATAACTAAGTTGGAGCCTCCCATTGCCTTAACTTCTTTCAAGCATGGTTATTGTAAGTTGCCTTTTGCTGCTTAATCCATGAAGAGAAGTTATATGTTAGATACAGTCTTTTGTCTCAAATAGTTTTTTAATTATTTTGTCAGTAGATTGTATGAAACTTTATTCTCATTGTCACTGTTGGAAACCCAAATATCCTGGAGAAATTGTCCCTGGTAATGTAGTGTAGGTCAGGAAGGTGGTGACGCAAGAGGTTTTAGGGTACTTATGTGGATTCATCTTTAATGCTTGTACTATGGAAATATAATCTTATGCAGTTCATTAGGGTATTTAACACAGTACATCTGAAATAAGATGCAGTTCCTTTTTGTTTGTGACAAAAAATGCCACTGAATTGTGTTGTGCAGTGTTAATGAATATTTAAAGAAATAAAGTACCTTCCCCTATTTTTTGGTGCGTGTGTGGGGTAAATTCAGCAAGTCCAACGTTAATTCTTGCACAAGTGGATGATATTCAAGTACTGAACCAAATACACAAGGAATATTCTTCCTTTAGTTCACAGGATGCCCAATGTTTTGTAGTAGTTGGGTAAAAAATAAGTGTATGTATTAGAACAGCTTTGAAGAGGGTAACTGTAGGTTGAAAAACCTTAGTGATTTTCCATTTTTTTTGTCTTATTGCAAACTGACGAGGTACTAAAATTGTCAAGGCACACCATGAGTTTTTTGACAACTGACAAGGCACACCATGCTGCTGGTGGGGGGCTCAATCCCCAATGATTCAGCTAATAAATGAACCTCCAGTGGCAAACTGGCTGACCATCTGCAGCACCTCAGACTGGTTGGAAATGGCTGCTTGGGTTTGGGTTGCGGATCAGAAGATGTTCAAATTCTTCAGAGCTATTTATTGTTTGATGAAAAAGATCTGATTTCAAAGAGTTGAATAACAGACTTCAATGCATTGTACCAACATAGTTTGAGGCCCAATGCATTTTGAGCCGATCTTTGGTAACACTTCTTGTATGTACTCCAATGTTGAGGGACTGCTTTTTGGTTCCTTAGGCTTGATGGCCATTACCTGCTTTTCAGTATCCCACCTGTTCCTCAGTCTGCTACCTCCCAGTCCTGGTCTTGTTTAGCAAATGCTGAATTTACACAGTTCATTCTGTGGGCAACATTCCAACCTAAACTGAATGGCCATTTCTTAATGTGTAATATATACACTGGCTTATGGTCCCAACGTAGGGCAGCTGCCCCAAAATCTCTACGCAGTACTAAGCTGTTGGACATTTCCAGCAATGATGTGATCACTTCCTGCTGACTAAGGTACTAGTAAGTAATTTTCTTACGAACCAAAATGGAGAGCTTCTGACAAGCCAATATATACAGGTAATTATCAAGATGGAAAGTACCCAGACAATGCTGACCAACAGGTATTACTTGATGTTACCAATTGTCATGAACTATGCAACGGCATCTGGACACTTCAAGATCAAACCAATTTGGGACTCAAAACAAGAAATTCAGGCCACACACACACTTTTAAATTAGTAGTGACCATGTAATGTCTCATCTCATTTTGCATTTGGGTTGGGGACAACTCATCCATGACCAACATTCTTTTTGAACGCACCTCTATATAGAGGAATGTTGTGAAACATGTAGGTCATAGTGGTGTGTTTGACAGCATATTATTGGACACTGCAGTTGGCTTCACTCCCTGTCCCACATGCAGGGAATTATCTGTGTGTG
Organism: Cryptoblepharus egeriae; assembly: GCA_030015325.1. Lineage (NCBI taxonomy): Eukaryota > Metazoa > Chordata > Lepidosauria > Squamata > Scincidae > Cryptoblepharus > Cryptoblepharus egeriae. Next base: position 9,003,363 of record JAREYC010000004.1, read on the forward strand.
CTGTGGTCATGCTTGAGGATTCCTTGTTTCATACAGTTTCTTATCCAGTGCAGCAGACTTTAAAACATGTCCATGTGGATATGATGCAAAGGAATGGAAGTACTAAATGTACAGATATGAGAAAAAGGGGCTGATGTGAATCGGGACAAGGACACCATTTTGGAGTTGGTGGTTAAATGCAAGATTATCAGCAGATTTTTTAAGCCAAATGGAACTCCAGGATGAGAGAGTTTTACAAAGCCCCGCAATATGATAAGACCAATGAATGGGGCTGCTCAGGAATAATTGCATATGGTCTCAAATGCAAGAAGTGGAAGGGCAGCCATATTCCTAAAAGGCATTCCTTGGTGCCCAATCAGTGCTGGGGACTCTATGGGCATTGCCATTTATCCTGGCCAGTGCCTTTGCTCCAGATGATGCAAAGCACAAGAGGAAACACTGCCGCTGGCTTTAAGGGAACCTTGATTTCATCAACTTCAAAGTGTTTTGGAATTCTTGCTTTCTCTGTTGCATTAAATTGTTGCTGATGCAAGCAACAAGATGGGAAAGGCCAGGCAAGTGAGTCAGTCTGGGATTATGTCTTGAGAAAGCATGGAAAAGATGGGTGTTTCTATTTACCAGCATCATAACTCTGCTTGTCTTAATAGGAATTTCCCATTGTACACTCATGAGTGTGTCTTTCCCATCTGCGGTTAGCACACTGCTAAAATGGCAAAGCACCTGACAATGAGTCATCGCCTCCGAGTCAAATACAGAATTTGGGCAAAAAACTCACCGTTTTGAATTATGTCAGTCATTAAAGTTGAAACACAGCCTGCAAACAGTTGCTCCAAGATTGCATGGGGAAGTTTCAGGAAAGGTGTTAACGGTAATTTGCTTGTTGCATTTTTATCCTGAAAAACATAACTACCAATATCCAATTCATCACCCCCAAAATAGCAGCAGGTATTCACCCCAAAGCAGTGCTTCCCAAAGTGTGTGTTGTGAGTCTAAGCACAGTGGTTATGAACTGGGCATTTTGCTGGTTTTTCTCCAAACCAGCAGCCCTATTCCTTACTGAGGCCTCAATAAGTAATGGAGCACCTATAATGGCTCCTGTTTGGAGATAAACCAGTTCAAGGGCAGCAGGGCTCAAATAGTGACCCTCAGTGGGGCTCACTTCCTATGTAAGGTGGAGCCTGAGAGACCTAAGCTACGTACAATCCAGAGTAACTACAGAACTTCTTACACTGATGTAGTTATCTAAGGGAAACCTACGGAAAATGCATAGAACAATCCAGAGTAAGTGCATCTTACGTCTTCCCGTTGTTACTCTGGATTGTAGGGTAAGCTTTGCATGTCTAAAGTAAGACAAATTATAATCAGTGGGACTCTCCTATGTAAGTGGGGGAAGATTGCAGCCTGAGAGACTTAATAAGTGCAGGTTAATTTAGTTTTCTTTATATTTTATATTTTACTATTTTGTATTGTATTACAGTATTTTATTCATTTTTATATGAATATTTTCGGTTTGTGGAACGAGTTATCTGAGCTTCTGTTATTTCTTATGTGAAAATTTGCTTTGATATACAAGCATTTTGGATTACAACCATGCTTCTGGAACAAATTATGCTTGTAAACCAAGGTACTGCTGCAGTACTATTTGGTTCAGTTTCCTTTTATTCTGAAATGAAGACATAACTAGTCAATGTTTGTGTCTGTCAGGGTTAATGTTAAAGGTACGTCTTTCTGGGCTGAACAGCACAGGAGTGGTTTCTTCTGGAGCTCAGTTTTTGTAAGAAATCTGCTGGCTGGGACTATGGAAGAAGGACCTGCAAGTTCATGGTTCGTCTTCCTTCCATTTGTCCTCAAGTATAAGTTCATGGTTAAGTTCATGCAAGTTCATGGTTCATCTTCCATATGTCCTCATGTATAAGTTCCATTGGAAAACTGTCACATATAAATTAGTAGTAGACAACCACAAACTCAAAAAACTCAGGAGTTTGTGGTCAGGTATCATTTCTCTGTGGGATCCTATACACTGGGAACCTTTAAAAGGGACCATATAAAGAAGAAAGGGTTTTTTTTGGGGGGGGGGTCTCCCCTTCTGTCACATGACAATCAGCTCTGACTGCTTTTCAGCCTATGCAAGAACTTTAGGTACATGTTGCCTGCCAGACTGTGGTCCTGACACTCCTGAATACATGATTCCAGGGTGAGCTTGTTCTAACAACCAGGTTTTAAAAAAACCAGCATCAGTTCTTCTATTCCAAAGGTGGAGTCAGTGCTCCCCCATGTGGCAAACACATGCATTTCAGGCAAGCAGTTGTCTGATGTTATTATAAAAAGGGTGCAGAACCCACAAGCAGACTCCATGCTGTGCTTCCAAAAGGTTATAATGCAATTTTTTAAACCAAGAACATAACAGTAACATTACTTCTTGGAATCTGTATACTATGTGTCTGTTGGTGCGACAATTCTAGAATCACATTGGTCTTCTCTGTTGCCACTTCACACTGCTGGCTTATATTTAATTAGTTGTCAACTTAAATACCCAATCATTTTAACGTGTACTAAGGATCAGGCAAGCATCCCATCTTCTCTAACTGGTGTACAGTTTCTTGCACAAAGGCAGAACTTTATCCCTGTCAATGTTAATTTTGTTAATATTTGCCCAGTTCTTTGCAGAGTCCCCTCCAGGGTACTGAAAATTTATCCTGGTTTGTTCTTAATCAGAACTCCTAATGAGAATCTCTAGATCAGAGCTGTTAGCATTTCCCCAAATTCCACCATATTTGCCCAGTCCTACATCCTGTTGAGATCAACGTGGATCAGGTTGGGTATTAGATACTCCTTGTAGTTATAATGTGCACAGATTTGATGAACATCCCTCTACTCCCTCAGTCAGTTCAGCACTAGGTGTTGCTATTGAACAACCCACTCACTGCTTGCTTCTAGAACCGAGGAGTGCTTGACAAGTGCTCGCCAGGTACCATTCATCAGCCAGCCTCAGATCTACCTGAAAGTAGCAGAATCTAGCCCCACATCCCACCAGCGAATCCAGCAGATTGTCATTAGAAACCATTTCAAGAGCCTTATGAAAATCCAGATAGATTATGTCCACAGCATTCATCTTTCTCCCTCGGTCTACCAAACTAGTCACTTTATTGTAGAAAGTGATAAAAAAGTGGTAAGACTGGTTCTTGAGGAAACAAGAGAAGCCAATGTCTGTAGCAAGAAGAACTGAACCAAGAAGTTTGATGGGTCAGTAGTCAAGCCAAGAGCACATCAAGCATGCCACCAGTTATGGAAATTTTTTGAATCATGCTCTGGCCATGCTGTGAGGTTTGCTGTGCTTCACAAAAATTCAGTGTATTGCCCAATTAGCTGAAAAAAGGGTAGGTCTTGCTTACAATGATATATTTAGACTTATCACTTATTTTTCTACATGTGATCATACAACACTGTCTTAGATTTGAGTCAGTCAGTGCTCCATCCAGCTCATTGTATACACTGGGGATCCTCAGATCTGGAGGGGTGAAGCTAGTGCACAGACATGCACTGGCCTCCCCATGCCACTGTGGGAACTGGAAGATGGGTGAGTTGCACTGGCATAAATTGGTTAGGATTGTGCCCTCAAAATTTTTATGAACAATCCCAGTACTATGCATAAAGTCATATTTAAAACATTGTGGCTGAGAACGAGGACCAAAAGTTTTTGGCCATATTGATAATAATGACCTTCAATACACAACTTTTAAATCATTTTTTTTTATTGCAAGGATGTTATCTGTTCCTTTCATGTTTTGAGCATTCATTAAAATTACACAATTACTTAATCATGGCCTATTTTTTTAAACCCTTTTAAAAATCAGAATTAAACAGAATGATTAAAAATTCAATTTCTCTGCCTCACTAAATGGCCACGTTCTCTCTTTGTCGATTAACATTGCAAAGTGTATCCTCCCTATTGTAAGATACAGGCTGCTGCTCTCTGAAATCACATTTACTTTCCGGCTGATAAGCTACATTGACTGGAAAGGGGAGCCTGACACTGAAAGGAGGGGTTTTACCAACATAAATTCAGAATTGCTGAGCTATGAAATGTCCATATGAACAAAATGTTCAAATAAAAAAAACATCATAATACAGATAACAGCAAGAGAAGCCGGTGCTGGCAATTTGGTACCTAATTTCTGTTGCTAATATTTTTGGCATTTAAGGTCAAGGTCCTAAACCGTGTCAATAAATTCCAATAATCTGATCCTCTTGTGACAGCCAAGCTAGACCTCCTGTTGTTCTGTGCTTGCCAAGTGAGCCAGAATCCCTTTATACAAAGACTTTAAGGCTACATAATACCTGCTTTTCAGGAACAATTCACAAAACCATTTTAGACACAGAAAATATATGGTAAAGTTCTAGCCCAGCCATTTTCAACATTTTTCTGCTCATGGCACACTGACCTTTATGGTCTTCAGTACGACCATCTCTATGATATTCATTTCATTTGATGTAACTTCTAGATTCTGGAAGACTCTTAGGTTCTGCGGCTCTGTTTCTAAAGCAACTATCTTTACTAGGAATGAATAGTCTCTCTCTCTTCCTCCATCAATCAGTGGAAGGAGAGGGACAGTTCATTCATTACCACCAACAGTTGTCCAAAAAACAGAACCACAAAACCCGGAAGGGACTTTCAGCTATTTTCATTCTCTAAATACCTGCAGCACACTTGTGGACCTTTTGTGGGTCATGTAGCGTGCAATCCAGAGTAACTACAGGGAGTCCTTGCTCCAACATAAGAACAAATTACTCTGGATTGCAATATGAATTTCCCATCGGTTTTCACTAGGCGGTGCTTTAACTTTACCTCTTTATTTATGGCGGTGCCATAAATGCCTCTTACATGCTCCTGTAGTTACTTTGAATTGTAGGCATTATGACCATAAAAACCCAGATTTGTCTGGATTTTTAGCCTCGTGTCCAGGTGTCCTACATTTTGGCTACATTTTTGAATTTCACGATGGTGCACAATACCCCATCATGTCATATGTCGTTGGATTCATATTAAAGAGCAGAGTCCAATGCAAAAATTGGTTTTGAGATATTTCCTTCCTATCAAAAGTTATGGCCAAAAAACAAAAAAATATGAAAAATACATTTTTTGGCAATTTTTAAGTGGGTAGGAATTTGGGGTTGGGAGGTAGGAATTTTGGCCTTGGGGTTCAGGAATTTTATGTTTGGCATCTGGTCACCCTGATTGTAGGGTTACTGAAAATCACAATATCCTTTTGCGTTACAAAGTGGTTCTAGAAATCCTTTTAGGCATGACAATATGGTGAATCACCATAATTCAGAAAAGCCCTGAATTGGTAGAATCCCAAGGAGACCAAAGTGCCATGTGGTCCAGCATCATGATTCCTACAATATCTAACCCAGTGTTGTCATGCTGGCATGAAAGTCACAGCCAAGCTGCCTGTTGGTTCAAGTGGACAGGGTGGGAAAGACTGAGGAGAACCTGGGCATGTTCAGATGAGTAGCAGTCCATGGTTTTGATCTCTGAACCATCTTAACTGAGCATTGAACATGTTGAGTTTTTGCAAAGGAGCTCATGTTCTGGAAGACACCAATTACTTCCTCACTGTAATCACAATCAAACAAGAACTATATGTTCCTTTTTTGTTGAGTAGAACACACTAAGCTAAAAATGCAAAGGAACAAAAAAAGTCTAAGGATGCAGTCTAGCTTCATCCCCTACTAGAAGATCTAACTAATTAATGTCTGTGTTGCTACATTAATGCTGAGCATGACAGAGGAAACTTGGACACTTCCATTTTCTGTGGGAGCTACAGCAGAAGAAGCTCTACTGAGACTGGAGAAACACTCACCAGTTGCTCCATTAAATATGCATTGCAATACGAAACCAGAAAGAAAAGAGGGCTTGCTAGAAGAGGAAGGTACCTTTTACATCTCTTGCGGTAGTAGGAAACATTGTACCAAGTGTACTAGAATTGGGTGGGTTGATTCGGAGTGGCTATGGGCGTTGTAGATGTGGCAGGCAAGGCCAGGAAGCAGAAGATCTGGATTTCCCCAGCATCTCCCTAACTCAGCTAAGATCAAAGCTGAGCCTTACATCATACAGACCAGGAAGGAAAGCACAGGCAGTGGCAGCCTAAGATTTCAGTTGACCTCATGAATGGGATGGCACTAAGCGCATCACTCAGAGCACAATCCTATGCATGCAGACTCAGAAATAGGCCCCGTAGTTCAATGGGACTTACAGCCAGGAAAGTGTGTGTAAGTTTTCAGCCTTACTGCCTGTCTAGTGCCACTTCAATTATAATTCAAGCTTAGGAAGCTGTTCCAAACCCATTCAGATTTTCTCTGCATGTGGCTTTATAAAAAAGGCATCTTTCCTCCCAGCACCATTTGGAGTTGATGTGCTTGTCATTCAAGGCCTAGGTGGAAGCAACTGACATGAAAGCCCAGTCCTACAGATGCCTACTAAGAAGTCAGTCCCATTATAGTCAATGGAGCTTACTCCCAGGAAAGCGTGGTTAACATTGCAGCCTTAATCTTGCTGTTGATGCACCAGATACTTAAAAGTCTGAAAAAGGAAGCTGAAAACGTAACAAAAGCAACATTTAATGGAATTGTGCAGCTTATCTAAATGAGTAAAAAAGGAAGGGGGGAGAATTATTTTCCACAGCAAAAAGCTGATCCTCTGAGATTTCCCTGGAGAAAAATTCAGCACACAACAGAACGAGAACCTTCCTTCCATAAAGCCAAAGGGAATTGTCTCTTCTAAGGCAGAAATTGGAGAGCCCACTCAGGCAAGAAGTGGATTAGGCGATCGCCTATCAAGACATGGTGTCTGCTGGCTCGTAACAGTGACTGGCAAGGTTTTCTGCCTCTCCACATTCATTTCCAGGTGTGGAAAAGACTGAGCAAAGAAAAAGGATTTATCTTCTCTGCAATCCTTTAGGCAGGTTCTTCCAGATGGGGCCAACTTCTACATTTAGAACCTGCAGCTTCTGTGGTTACAGGTCTCCTTCCTGCTCTATACTCTGAAGTGTCCTTAATTGCAGACAGTTGGGTTATGCTCAAGATGCATCATAATTCTAGGACAGAGAGCAGCGTAGCCTTTGGGTAGGGTGAGGCTTTTGACCCATGATGGAAGAGAGAGGGGGAAATACTTAGGCTTGGTTTATTTCAAAGAGCAATTGGTGGTTTGAAAAGCAGATGAGAATTTGCAGGGTTTTGAAATTGTACGACTAGCTGTTTGACTAGAGCAATGGTGTACCTGCAGGAGAGCATAGTCAGTACTACAAGTGCCAGTGTGCGCCATGTAAGCAACTCATCATCACAGCCATTCCAGGCAGTGGTGGCAACCTGCAGGGGAAAACAGAGCTAAATTGAAACTAAACCATCCCAGGCTCAGGGTTGCCAGACCTCCAGAATTTCCAGGAGGCCACCGGAAAACAAGCCCCTCCTCAGGGAAAATGTGGCCAGCCTCCGGGAAAATGGCCGCCATTTAAATTTGGCGTGCTGCAGCTGTGCACACTTGTTTGGCTGTGTTTGGGGCATGCGTTATCTTTGGTCCTGATCATTGGGCGGACCATCATGGGGGAGAAAGAGTGAGTGGGAGAAGGAAGCTCCGCCACCTCACCACTTCACTGTGGCTCAGATCACTCTCAGCCAGCAAGCTGGCAAAGGCCTCTGGCGCGCTCTCCTCACAGGGCTGCAATCGCAGCCGCCCGCCGCCTTCACCGTAGCCACCCACCCCATGAGTCTGCTGCAAGTCTATTTCTGCCTCCATGCGCCATCGCTGGCCTCCCGGCATTGCTTGCCTGCTATTCCTTGATAGTCTGCCTACTGCTGCCTCGCTCCGTCACCGCGGCTTCAACCTCCCGGCTGCCCCAAGTGAGGTGGAGGAATTGGAAAATGTGTGAGCCCCATGCTAGTTGTGTTGTGTCTACCCAGAAGGAAACTCCATTATACAATGGGACTTCCTCCCAGATAATTGTGCCAGTATAATGGAGTTTTTGTCTCTCTCACAGCCACAGTGAGTAGAGAGTTCCATCATTTTTCAATTTTAAATGGGGTAATATAATACTGAAATTAAATACAGGAGAGAAACACAAGTGTTTTTAGCTTATTTTTGCTTGTCTTACATTTTTGGGGTTTTCTACAATTTTTTTAATTGCAGGAATTTATGCAGGAATTTTGGCTTGGGGGCTAGGAATTTTTGCCTTTGGACAGGAATTCTGGCCTTGCCCTTCAGGGATTTTGCGTTTGGCATCTGGTCACCCTGCCCAGGCTTGCTGTATTCTGATTTACTTCTGACTTGCTGTGAGCAAGGGGGAGATGAATCAGAGTGGCTCCGTCCAACCAGCAGACTTAGGGTGAAAGGAACCAAGTTTTTCGGCTTGCCCCCATAGAATGCCACTCATCAGCTGCCACAGCCACCTCACCCGTAGGCCTAGTTTTGACAAACATTGGATGAATAGGCAAGCCTGTTTCTCAACTGTGTCACGCAAACTGCAGCTACAAGCTTACATGTGGAAATTCTTCCCTGACACATGCACCCTTTCCAAAGAACGTGTATATGAGGAAAGAGACAAGATCGGAATGCTTCTCCTGCATTTCTAGTTTGCTATGTGATGGACAGTGAATGTGTGTGTTGCGTGAAAGACCATTCAGTCATATGACATGTTTTTGCAAGTGATCAAGCCCTGAAACTGGATTCCTTCCTTGTATAACAACTAGCCCCTTGGTTGCATTACCTGGAAGTAGTAAACCAGATGACTGGTTTGTGTGACCGCTGGTGCAATGGCTCTGTTGTCATCTGCTCAATCCACAAAGTCTCTGAGAGAAGGAAGTATCATCCTCTACCATTCTGTTTTTCCTTCTTGAGTACAAATTTTCTCACAACTCTTCCTCTTCCCCCTACAATGAGGGTTATTGTATTTAGGGGTATAAGTCTATATACCTTTAACCAAGCTTTCTAAACACTTCCACTTTAAGTTGCACCTGTCAAAATTCCTTCTTCTATACGAGTGTTTCTCAAAGTGGGGATCGGGACCCCTTTGGGGGTCACCTGGAGCTTTCCTGGGGGTCGCCTAAAGACCCCTGGTGCATGGGGCCAGGTCAGGCTTGCCAGACCTCTGGCTGTAGCTGCATGCACACTGGGGCTTCCTTAGAGGCTGCCCTGGGACTTCTGACTGCTGAGCAGCAGGGGGGGCTTCCCCCAGGCGCGAGCGCCACCTGCCCAGATTCTGCAGGGGGCTTCCCTGCAGGTGCGCGTGCGCTGCCCGCCCAGATCACATGGGAGGGAGCTTTCCTCCAGGTGCGCATGCTGCCCGCCAGCTGGGTCTTACTCCCAGGTAAACTGTTGCTGGCTTGCAGCCTGAGAGGCCAATCCTATGCATGTCTACTCAGAAGTCATTCCCATGACAGTGAATGGGGCCACTCCCAGGAAAGTGCTAGGATTGCAGCTTAGAGCCCAATTCTATGCATGTCTACTCAGAAGTCATTCCCATTGAGTTCAGTGAGGTTTACTCCCAGGAAGTTGTGCATTGCACTGCAGCAGTAGAGCCCAATCCTATGCATGTGCACTCAGAAATACCAGTAAGTCAATTCAGTTCAGTGAGATTGCCTCCAAGAAAAGTGCATAAGATTGCAGCCTCAGGGCCCAATCCTATGCATGCCTTAAAGCAGCAACAAAAATAATTTTATGGTTGGGGGTCCCCACAACTTGAGGAACTTATAAAGGGATCACAGCATTAGGAAGATTGAGAACCACTGTTCTATACAGTGGTTAAAGATGGAGAGCATCTGACCCGTTTGTATCTGGTCACCTTAACCTTACTTGTAAAATGTCTCCTTGTAAATTCAGCTTCACATTTTCAAATGAAGAAGAAAGTCAGAATAAAACAACCCCTTCAAACCCACAAAGTTCTTGCTTGGCCTTGAAAATGAGCACCCACACAGCCTTCTGTTCCTTTACAATGTTGTAAAAATCTGGAGTTCTTCATCATGTGGTGACCTGACACTTTAGCTGCTGGAGGGCACCGTAATAAGAAGACAGCAGCTGTCCTCAATGCAAGAATAAAATCAGAAAAGTGGGATATTATGTACTGCCCAAGATTAAAAAAAATTATTTGAACCCAAGAAGATGCAAAGCAGCAAAGAGGAGCACTTTTGGTGGTGTTTTCCTTGAAGGAATTACCTTCTCTCAGTGCCACACTTCAGTTTCAGGCTCACACCATTCGGAAATGAACCAGAATGAAAAATTCAAAGAGCACAATCCTATCCATGTCGATTCAAAAGTAAGCCCCATTGTGTTCAATGGGTCTTACTCCCAGGAAAGTCTCTTTAGGAATATAGCCTACGTTTCTACGAAAAATCCCCTAACACTTCATTTTCCTCCCTAATGCAAACAAATATACAATGTGCAATATTTTATATTGCATTATCTGAAGATGCCACTGGAGGGACATGTTTACTACAGAAAGCAGGGAATCCAGCTGTGTTCAATGGTGGAAAGGAAGACTGAGCAGATCTGACGGGTTTTGTGTTACACCCTCTGTTTTTTAAACAACCTTCAGTGGTGGGCTCCAGCAGGTTCCCACCTACTCTATAGAACCGGTTGTTAACAAGAGATGGGACATATAAAGTTTTTAAAATAGCCATTTAAAAGTGTCTGCCAGATGGGCAGAGAACCGGTTGTTAATTTCTTTGAAGCCCATCACTGGCAACCTTGGTTATTTTTTGAATACACACAGAGAGGCTACAACAAAAGACGGCAAAATGTTTCTCTCCTTTTGCCAGAATTATTAGCCTTACAATCCAGAGTAACTACATGAGCACGTAAGAGACATTTACGTCAACATAGTTACAGCACCACCTAGTGAAAACCTATTGGAAATTCATATTGCAATCCAGAGTAAATTGTTCTTACGTCAGAGCAATGGATTCCCTGTAGTTACTCTGGATTGTGCCCTGTAAGACTTCCAGCTTTGTCAGTATTTGCTGTGTGATATAATGTGGCTGAGGTGATCATTGTTGATTTGGCCCGTTTGAACAGGGAAGGTTGCCTATATGAAGAAAATTTAATGACATTTTAGTGGGTTAATGGTTTCATTATAGGCTCTATTAGTCCGCCAGTAATTTTATTACCTGCTCTACTGTCTTGGATCAAAAAGCAGGCCTCCGTCAGTCTTGAGAGACTATGGTATTGTGCTTGGCACTGCATATGCTGCATGTGAAGCACGAAAACCTGGGTTGGATTGTTATGGAGGAGAGGCTGTAACCCAAGCAGCAAATCCCCCCTCTCCACGCCACTGAATTAGTCCAATGGAAAGGCAGAGCCAATACGATTGGATCCAGCTGCATCGCAGAGCTGGGCTAAGGACAGGAGCTCACCCTGTCTTGTGGGGCCAACCCGGGTCTCGAACCCTGGCCTGCTGGTTAACAGGCACAGTGTCTTAGCCATTTGCGCCACCCACAGCCCACTGCATGATCAAGGAAATGATAAATACAAACAAATAAAAGGCACTCAGCCTTTTTGAGGAAACCACATTTCTGGACCTCAGACGTCCTCCTCTGATATATTTAATGTGTGAATGGTAATTATATGTAGCAAGCAGAAGAGGGAGGAAATTACTGTGCACATGTTCAAAAGTTACTTCTTCATCTATTATAAACAGCTTTGATGATTAGCTAGAATTTTGTTCTATCCTCCAGCTGTTTGTCCAAATCAGATGGAGGAAATTGAGAAGATCCCAGCCAAGGTGATTTAACATTATCAACAGCATCATTTTGCAAATTAAATGAGAATGCATGCATGTCAGGTAAGTCAGCCATTCCAGAGCTTGAATTGGGGCTTGGCCCTTCAACTGCCTGATCCCAGGAGAACATCATCTCTAGGAGGATTTCCTGCTACAGGCAGGGGGTTGGACTAGATGACCTACTAGATCCCTACCAACCCTATGATTGAATACCAGAATACCAGAATACCAGACTCTACCGCTCACCATCAAAGTCATTCTTGTCAGTAATAGCAAGTGGTAGGGCTGCTTATAGGACACATCATGGTGTCTATACTACCGCTACCTCTTAGCTGCACAACTTGCACTGAGCCAGCGTGTTCAGTAATAGTTCTTCATTTACCGTATTTCCTGGTTTATAAGATGCACTTTTTTTTCTTCTCAAAGGGGGGGGGGGGAAATGTCTGTGCGTCTGATAGAGTGATAGGGCCAATCCTGGAGCACCGTACCCCATCATGTCATATGTCGTTGGATTCATATTGAAGAGCAGAATCCAATGCAACTATCAGTTTTGAGATATCTCCTTCCTATCAAAAGTTATGGCCAAAAAAGTAAAAATCAAAAATATAAAAACAAAAAAAATACATTTTTTTGCAATTTTTTAAAGTGAGTAGGAATTTTGCCCTGGGTTCAGGAATTTTGGGCTTGGCATCTGGTCACCCTGGCACAGTTGCAATCCTAACCAGCCTTCCCTGGCTTGGAGACTTGCTCCAAAGTAGACATGCACATGACCTGGTCCCTCCTGCTCCATGTCTGTGCCTCCCTCACTCTTCCCTATGTATCTAGATCCCCTCACATTTCCCTACCTACCCCCCAAAAGAACCCCCCCCCCCCAACTTATCTGCCTTCCTGGACTATTTGCAATGAGATTTGTGCAAAATGTTATTGTCTGATCATTTGCAATGACATTTGTGCAAAAGTCACAAATCACGGACACTAGAGAAGTTGAGTTTTTGGGGTTACCAGAAAATTAAAAGACTGCTTGAAGCTTAAAGTCTTTCCTCAGTTGTTAATGAAAGTGATAATGGTTCTTAATACCACTGTTGACTTTACATGGTTGAAATATTATTCTGCTATATTTTATTAAATATATTAGTACACCATTTGGTTCAAAAAAAAATTTTCTTGTTTTGCTCCTCTAAACTTTGGTGCGTCTCATGGTCCGGTGCGTCTCATGGTCCGGGAAATACGGTAATCTTTTAAAAACAATCTATAGCATTTTGGAAACTGCAAACACTCCGTCATTACTTGTCATTACTTGGTCAATTCTATTTCCAAAACCCAGACGCTGTAAACAAGTTCCAGACTGAATCCTAAGTCAAGTGAAGCTCTGAGCAAACAATTGCAGTATTTCAGAGTGGTAGAATATTATTTTGACAAGTTAACCAATTTTTCAGTAATGAAGCCACATTTCTTGCTGATATATACTCTACCTATTTTTTCCTTCTTTTCTCCGTCCCAGTCAGGATAGTATATGTAAAAAAAATGTCCAGATGTTACTATTCCTTCCACAGAGCGGAATGTACCGGTATTTACCAAATGCGCTTCATCAATCTGATCCAGTGCACATGAAAGGTTCTTTTCACTGGAGAGAAGTATTTCTGCAACAAGGGCTGCAGACTGTTTCATCTTAAAATATGACAACCAAATATTTGAAGATATGTAAGTTACTAGTCAATTCATCTTGCTGTCTGCAAGCATAAATACATATTCATAGGATGCAATCCTATACCCACTTCCCTGGGAGTAAGCCTCATTGCACCCTATGGGACTTACATCTGAGTAGACTTGCATAGGCTTGGACTCTCATGTGCTTATCTCTTTCTGTCCCTCTCCCTGCTTATCTCTCTCGGTCCCAACGACAATCACTGTATATCAATGTGTTACCTTCAGGTTGTGGAATGAAATACCTTTGAATACCAACTGCGAAGAAACAACAGCTGCCTACAGATGTCATTTACTGTTTGAGGGCCTACCCTACATTTTTGGTAGGCCACTCTAGCCCACCCTATCATGAGCCCACCCTATCATGAGAAGTAAGCAGCCCCTCTCCCCTAACAATTTTTTACTCATACCTCCGGTGATGTTTTTCATTTAAGAAAACCCAGAAATCATGACAAGAAGAACCACAAGACTGCTTGTCATGTGTAACTGGACCCTGTTCCAGCTTGAAATAGACTAACAATCCTGATACTACACTAAGGATGCAGTCCTAACTAATTTAGGCTGGCCTAACTTTACCAGCATGTCTTCCTGTGATGGTGTGGTAGGGTTTCCAAATGGAAAACCAGGACAGTCCCAGTTTTCTAGGATTGCATTCACATTCTGACAAATTAGACAGGGAGTCATGTCCTGGTTTTGTGGAAGAGAATTATGACAATCCTATGTGTGAGGATGTTGGTGTTTGACTGTGCATTGGCCTAACCTCCCAAGGAGTGGGACAGAAGCAGTGGTGGGATTAAAATAAATTAACAACAGGTTCTATGTCCCATTAGTAACCAGTTCTCAGAACAATGTGCTCATTAGCAAAGGGTTCTGTAGAACCTGTGAGAACCCACTGAAGCCCACCACTGGACAGAAGATACTTATGGCACTGTTGTGACACCCCCAGGTTAGCAAAGGACTTATGCCAGGTCTTAGGCCGGCCTAATTGGAGGTTAGGACTGCAGCCTAAGTGCAGCTTCATAGGTAAAATTTCAGTGCCCAGATGAATTCGTTTTCTCTTTGAAACTCAGAGCCAAATACTGGCAAATATCATCATCTACAGAGCTAACCAATATTTGCAAGAGTCATTGTTATAATTCTAAAGCCATGGTGATTATGCTGATTTTCTTCCACTAATATTTCCTCTATGAATAGCCTGCAAATTAATTAATGTGCACTCATTGTTCAATTTCAGTCCCTATGCTGTAAAAACAACCTATATTTGCACAATGCAAATTTATATAGTGCATACAACTTCAGCTTTCATCTTATTTCATTTCCATTGCCTTGAAAAAAAACTGGAAGAGAGCCAGTGCAATGTAATGGCAAAAATGCCTGACTAGACCTGGGGAAACCAGGGTTTGTGTTTTCACACAGCCAAGAAAGTCATTGGGTAACTGACCAGCAGGATAAAAATCTACGTACTATGAAATCATATTCATAGGATGAAATCATATTCATAATTAAATTAAATTAAACCCATAATTTGAAATCATACAATGATTTCGTACTATTTCAATTTCGTACTATTTGAAATCATAGTACAATTTAATGATTTCATAATTAAATTAAACCCATAATTTAAACCAAAGTGGTCAATCTTTCAACTTTAGGGTTCCTGGATCTTTAGCAATTATCTCCCAAATCCAGAGTAACTACGGGAGCATGTAAGAGACTTTATGTGCACCTGGAGTTACCGTACCACCTAGGAAAACCTATTGGAAATTCATATTGGAATCCAGCATAAGTTGTTCTTACACCAGAGCAAGGATTCCCCATAGTTACTCTGGATTTTGCCCTATGTAGAAGAGGGAATTTCAGGAGGTGCAGAGGCAAATGTCCTCTTACATTGAGGAGAACCCCAACAGCCGACAGTGGAGGCTGTGTTGAAGCTGTCGTATCATGGTGCAGGGAATTGGGTAGAACTGGGCTGAAACTTTTAAAACACCCATAGTTTCTATTATAATTAATGTTTTGTTTATTTAATATTATACAACTCCTTTCAGTTAGAATATCTAAAAAATAAACAGTAAAATATAGAAAATTCAGCATTAATGGAAAATTTATCTCAGGAGCCTATGTTAAAATTATTTCACTTAACCTAAATATTTTATCAATATGTTACAATTAACTATCACTTATGAGCAAATGCAACACATTCCAAGTTTTAATCCCCCCCCAATTGCCGGCAATAACAACATCATAATCTTCAACTCGTACCAAACCATCTGTTGCTGTTATTTTAGTATAGGATTTCTATTTCACTTAAAATGATGCATATCTGTCAGAAGTGTGCATACTTTGGCTCTGTTTCAAAAGAAAAGAAATCATTGGTGGGGGTAGATAAAAAATAAGACTGTACAACCAACATTTCAATTGGATATTGAAAAAAAATTCTATTTTTGCCAACCCATCTGCTAAGAAATATCCCAGAATTATCTCAAGAAAGGGGATCATTTCAATGTTTTATTATTGAGACTGCAGAAGTGTAATTGGAAATTAGCTTTCAAAAGATATTGGACTCATCAACAGTGAAACTTGGATGATGTGAAGTCCAGACTGTTTTGTACAGTCACTAGGTAGTTTGTGGAACTCTTTGCCACAGGATGTGATGATGGCATCTGGCCAAAAAGGGATTGGAACAATTTCTGGAGGAAAAGTTCTAGAACAGTTTACGAGTCATGTTGGGTATATGCAACCTCCTGAATTTAGAAGTAGGCTACCACAGAAGGCTAGATGCAAGGAATGGCACGAGGATGCATGAGTCTTGTTGTCTTGTGTGCTCTGGTGGGCCACTGGTGGGACATCTGGTGGACCACTGAAATACAGGAAGCTGGACTAGATGTGGAGGTGGCTCAGGCCAAAGGCTCTTATGTTTTAATATCAGGTAGAATTTGTATTTTTAGTGTGTCATAGGTACTCCCATTCAATGAGAACATTTCTCAAGTTTCTGATTTAAAGTTGCAACTTAAAGGCTGCAAACCCACTTTCCTGAGAGTAAGTCCCATAGAAAACAATGGGACATTGAGCATAATCCTAACGATGTCTACTCAAAAGTAAGCTCCATTGTGTTCAATGGGTTTTACTCCCAGGAAAGAGGGTATAGGATTGCAGCCATAGATTGCAGCCTTTGTTTTCTATGGGACAAAGTCCACCCATGTCTCCTCAGAAGAATGAGTAAACATGTTTAGGCTTGCACCCTAAGGCTTGCTGTAAGCCAGGGGAAATGAATTAGTCCTAATTACCATAATCAGTTTATTTGTACGTTTACTCAAAAATCCCACTAATGTAACTGTGACTTATTCCGAAGTAAATGAGCACATGATCTTTGCTCTATACATAACAGGCTACCTCTATTCATGTTTCCTAAGGAGAAAGTCCCATTACATTCAATAGGGTAAATGAGTGGAGCACTGCAGCCAATCTTAGGCCAGTTAGCCCAGAGATAGGTCTAACTGAATTCTGTAGGACTTTTAAGCCAAGCAACTGTATATAGGATTGTAGCATTGGCTACCACTTACTTTACCTGGATTGGGACTGTATGTTTAAAATGTTCTTGCATATGGCACCCCAAATCCCAGGCAAATATATAAATGCAAATAGTTGGGTTGAAAGATTAATTAATAGTCTTGTTTCTTACATAAAAGAGACCTTCACAACTGCTCTGCATCAGCAGGATGCAATGGGTGGCATTTGGGCATTGCTGCATGGAGAGGGGAGTTGGGAGAATAGGCTGGGGCTATATAAGATTTTACAGTTGGGTTATTGCTTCATGTTTCCTTGTGTGCATCCCTGTCTTTTTATCATTTGTTGTGTATTATTTTCCAAAACCAAAGTTCTAAAAATATGCTGGAACCATTTAGTGCATCCATTTTAAACTGTGCTTGGATTAAGTAATGCCTCGAAAGCCAGTCCATTAAATGAAATTGATTATAAGGAAACTGTTCTCTTTAGCAGGCAGGTCTTTTCCCAGATTAATATGAACCAAATTGCAATTGCTGTAAAATATTAATTTCTTCTTTTCCTTGCTTTTAGGGCTGTTGTTACCAGCTCCAGCTCCAGTAAAAAGCTCCAGTTTTCTAATTTGGTGTGAATGGTAACACTCAGATTGAAGGACAGGATTCCTTTTAATCTCCAAAGCATTACCAAAGACATTTTTAATTTGCATTGCATATTACTAATGAATATACTTTAAAAATAGTTTTTCATATTAAAATTTCAGTTTTAATACTTTAATTGTGGTTTTAAAAAGGAAGGAAAGTTTACATTTTTTTAAAGCACATAATTTTTGGCTATTTTTTGTTTAATAATTTTAACGTTTTAGTGAGATTACAGAAATGTGATTGGAAATCAGCTTTTGAAGGACATCAGGTACATCAACAATGAAACTTAGAAGATGTGAAGTCTGGAGTGTGTTGTACAGTTACTAGGTGTGGAACTCCTTGCCACAGAACGAGGAAATGGCATCTATAGTCTATTGCACTATATTTCTGAAAATGAAGACTCTGACACAGCCACATGGTGTGGATGAGCAAGTATGTTCAGTAGTGTAGCTAATGATCATGTAGCCCAGTTGAAAGTTCAAAATGTTGCCCTGGAAGTGATGTCATAACCTGAAGTGATGTCATACTCAGATTTTCAAAAAGAAAATTGTAAGAAAAACCTGCCTCCTCGTCCTCAGCAATTCAGCATCTAATTGCTCTACTAGTGGCAGCTATTTTCTAACTGGAGTCAAAAAAGATTTTGTGTGTCGCCCCTGATAACAAAATTATTTTTTTTTAAAAAGGAAAATTGTGTTCCTTATTGTTTAGGGAAACTGTGCTGGAGGAAAGAGGAATGGTTATTCTTTCACAGCTAAATATAAAAGCAGCACCACTTAGAAGTGCCTATATATCCAGTTAGTATGGGTAACTGTATTATATGGAAATGAGAGCTGATTCATATTAACACCTTATTGTTTCATACATTATCAGAATTATATCTCATTGGCTCCCAGAGTAATCAATATAATGAAAAAAATTGAGTTAAGAAAATCCACTTTTTGTTCCATAGGCTTTTGTGTTTTCATTTTCTGGTTAATTAGCCACAATTTTTGATAAAATATAAATATTCCAATGCAGTTTGCCTCATTACATTCCACATTAAATTACCTTTCCAATGATATATAACATGATGATATTATCATTTAAGCATGATGATATTATCATTCAAATATATCCAGTTTTTCAGTGTCAAGCTCAGCTTGTAGCTCCCCTAAAGCTTGTTACCCGGTGCAGCAGTACCCCCTGCACCCCTGCTTGCAGGGGTGATTGAGTGTGATCTTACAAAATGAGTAAGATTTTGTAAGTAAGAGTAAGATCTTACACTCAAAATAAGATTGAGTGTGATCTTACAAAATGTTGACACACTCCATGTTCTGTGGGAACCATTGTGACCTGAAATCCTGAACTGGGGGCCAAGACAGAACTGGATTGCATGGGGTGCTGAATTTCACAGAGGAATTTGAACCAGCTCATCATTTATTT
The DNA here is from genome assembly GCA_030015325.1 of Cryptoblepharus egeriae. Taxonomy (NCBI): domain Eukaryota; kingdom Metazoa; phylum Chordata; class Lepidosauria; order Squamata; family Scincidae; genus Cryptoblepharus; species Cryptoblepharus egeriae. The sequence goes on from JAREYC010000004.1 coordinate 9,022,399, forward strand.
GACTGCAGGCTTCTACTGTCATATACTTTTTCTTTTTTAAATTCTGAGGAGTCGCTAGAGATTTCATTTGCTCCAGTGATAAAATGTCCTCAAGATTCAAGGCATGAAGGGGCGCAGACCCCTGCGCTAACTCCCAACAAAGTTAATTCACTATGCAATTCTACAATCTCTCTATTAATCAGTTAAGATGACTTAAGTAAGTAATCTACTGCAAATGGCGAAAATGCACATCAACAAAATAAAGCAATGAAATTAAAAATATATATAAGGTGGTTTTTTCCAACTTTATCTTTTGTTTTTGTTCCTTTAAGAGATATTGCAATCATATTCCCCTGGCTCTATTTGTTGCCAAGATAGCTAAAGCATCAAATGAAAGCCATGAATGCGATGGTGTATCTCCAATCTTGCATTCCAAGGCTTTTGAACCCTCATTCCTGAGACTACTAGTGATAAAAATCGCCAGGTCTGGAAAGCTTGATAGAGTTGCAAACTAAAAGCAGAAAATTGCACAGAGGCGAGAAGGATAATTCAAGCAGGAAGCAGTAGGTCAGCTTGTTCCAAAGCAGTTCCACGGAAATCTGGGCAGTCTGTGGCTGCAGGGTTTGTGCCGAAGTCTTTAGAGGGTCTTCTATGTTTAGAAGCACTGGCTACTGGTGCAGAGTATTGGGTTTAAAACAGCTACTGGTGATGTGTTATTAGAAGCACAACTTGTCCCTGAAGGTTGTTGCTTTTGGAAAATGTACTGCAATGAAAATGTAGTTAAGGCTACAATCCAGAGTAACTACGGGACCTTTCACACTGATGTAGTTATGGTGCCACCTATGGGAAACCTATGGGAAATACATAGACCGATGCAGAGTAAGTGCCTCCTATGTCTTCCCGTAGTTACTGTGGATTATAGGGTAAGTAACCACATAACATAAGAGATCCAGATTCAAACTCCAGTTCAGCCATCAAGTTCTTTGAATTACTGTGTGTGTTGTGAGAATATAATGGTGGGGTACACAAGCCTGCCTGGATTAGAAGGTGGGATAGAAAGTTAAGAATTTTTGGTATATCCAGTTCTGTACTTGAATACTTTCTCCCATTTTTAATCTGCTGTTTTATATACCTGTAAATACACTCTGAATTCACTGTATTTTTATGTTCCTGGTTTCTGTTGCAAAGTATATATTATATTGTGCTTTACTCCGAACCACCTTTAGGCAAAAGCTGCATAGACGGTATATCTTTTAAATAATACTAATACTATGAAGGGAGAAAGCTAAGAAGTGTATCTGTTCCAGGTGGTGTTTTCTTCTGATCAAAACAGAGTGTACTATAAATAATAGACAGTAGGGGTCTCTCTGCCACCTTCAACCAAGGTTATCCATTAATTTCAAGGCTCAGTTGAAGGTTTTTTCTTTTACATCATTAATTTCTGGGGACCTGAGCATTTTAAGGATTCCTAGAGGCATAACGAGGATGTAGCAGGGGATGCAAAATGCATGGGCGCCTGCCATGTGCCCCCCACAGCTGCCTCAGCCAGCCCACCACTGTAATACATCTGCCCCTGGAAAACCGGACATGCTGGTGGCCATTTAAAAACCGCTCTGGGATTTCCCAGAGAGGGAATGGAGTGAGGCAGGCCCAGGAGGAACCTCTTCCCTGCACCATGTGGCCAGAGTGCACCCAGTGGCCTGAGCATCAGCAGTCCACAGTGCTGTGCTTTGTCGCCAGTGGCTCACTCCGCCAGCCTCGCTCCTCCAGTAGCCACAATCGAATTGGCCTTTTCAGCCACACTAGATGTTGTTTCAGGACCTCCAATCAGAGCACGATACCATAGTCTTTCGAGACTGAAGGATGCCAATGATTTATATATATATATATATATATATATATATATACACACACACATACATACATATATATATATATATATATATATATATATATATATATATATATATATATATATATATAAAGAGATACACACACACACACACACACACACACACACACACACACAGAGTAGATTAGTGCAAAAGTCTTTCTGGTCCTTTGCAGTGATCTTTCCTGCTATAAGCTGGGGCTTGGACTAGATAACCTAATGGTGTCCCTTCCACCTCTATTATTTCAGGTGTATTGATAGGGGTGAAATTTCAGTCCTTGCTATGGGTGCCATTTTGCCTAGGTATGCCTGTGTGTCCTCTGTTTTGACATTTGAGGTCCTCACAGCGTGGAGGGTAGCCATAAGGATCAGGGCTTTTTTCAGTTCAGGTGCCAAACCTATGAGTTCCCTTCTTGGATTTCATCACTCTCCTGTGCCCCCTAAAGATAGTTGCATAGCTGAGGGAGGGGGCAGGAAATATGATGGCCAGGTACAAGTCCTGAGGGGACATCAATATAATGTGACACTAGTGTCCAAAATATAATGTGACACTAGTGTCCACCCACTAGGGCTGTGGGTGGCGCAAGTGGTTAAGGCGCTGTGCCTGTTAACCAGCAGGCCAGGGTTCGAAACCTGGGTCGGCCCCACAAGACAGGGTGAGCTCCTGTCCTTAGCCCAGCTCTGCGACACCAGCTGGATCCAATCGTATTGGCTCTGCCTTTCCATTGGACTAATTCAGTGGTGTGGAGAGGGGGGATTTGCTGCTTGGGTAACAGCCTATCCTCCATAACAATCCAACCCAGGCTTTCATGCTTTGCATGCAGCGTATGCAGTGCTGAGCATGATACCATAGTCTTTCAAGACTGACGGAGGCCTGCTTAGTGTCCAAAATTGTCGAAATCTTGGCATATATCATTTGAGAGGTTATTTAATGCAGATTGCAATGGGATAAATCACACTAAATTTGTATTCTACCAAAGCTTATAGCCAAAGAGCCAGAAAAGAAATACTCAATTGCCTAATGTAACAAAAAGTGGATTTCTTTAATTTAACTCAGAAGTGTGAGACCGATAGTTCCAAGAGCCAATAAGGTATTATTATGACAACACAACATGGAAGCAATAAGGTGTTGGCCTGAATCGGCTCTCATTTCTTCAAGTCAATTACCTCTGGTAAATGAATATAGAGCACAATCCTAACTATGTTTACTCAAAAGTAAGCCCCATTATGTTCAATGGGTCTTACTCCCAGGAACGTGTCTTTAGGATTGCAGCCATAGAGGCACTTTTCCAAGTAATGCTTCTCTTATATTTAGCAGGAGAATAATAACAATCCCTCATCACTCCAACACAGTGTGTTTTCTACTGGCTGTTTGCTAATGTTCTTCTCCATCTTTTAAAACTGTGAGCCCTTTTCAAATAGTGCTTTTAGATTGCACCTATAAACCACTTTTTGAATATTTTTGATGAAAATCAGTACATAAATATTCATCTTCATCTTCTTCTTCATCATCATGGCTAATACTAGACCTATTCTGCTGTATGAGTCATTGAGTTGACTACCACCATTTTTGTTGGCTACTGATTTGTTGAGTGGCCTGTTTTTTCATCCCCCCAATTTTTCAAAGCAGAAAAAACGTGAAAAAGCTATTCAGAGCCATGTGCAAATGTTCTGAGCTCACCATAATCTAGAATTAATTCGTGGTTATATCAATGTGTCACCTCAAGTACCTCTGGAAATGTTGGGATGTGTGTAAAAAAAATTTATGCCCCCGGTTGCCAGAAAACTGCCACACTGGCTGAAGATCTGGCTCTTTTAAAAATACCTGAGTTCTTAAAATAAAATTCCAGAGGGTCAATTATTGTGTTATCTTTCTTTAAAAGGTCTGAATTCACTAAAATGTGGAGACAATTAAAAAATAATAATTAGACAAGAGAATCTTGCTGTAAATTCACTTTCAGTGGCTTAGCACCAGTTTACCTGTCAACATAAATGAAAGCTTTAGCTGGATTGTACCACTGGAGGTTTGTGCTGGGACATGCCACAGTTCCCACAGTGTGGGGGTCCGCTGATTGTGTTGATGCCTTGTGTGGTCCTAGGCACAGGTGGGCCCAGGCCGGTTTGCACCGGTTCTATAGAACTGATTGTTAATTTTGGCCCGCCACTAGTGATCCAAATCTAGCAATCTTGATGCAGGTGGAGTCGTGTCCTGAAGGTTGGTGCAAGGTTGGCACAGGCACAGACGTGTCCTGTTCAGGACGCATCTGCGCTTGCGTCAAACTTGACGCAAGCGCAGTCGCATCCTCTTCACGTGCGTCTTCAAGAGGATGCAACTGCGCCTGCGTCAACCTTGGCGCATGCGCAGATGCGTCCAGGATGCAACTGCACTTGCAGTCGCATCCTCTTTAGGATGCGACTGTGTGTGCGCCAACCTTGGCACATGCGCAGTACACCAGGGTTGGGGCCACCCCTCTCCCCGCCCCTCTGCCCGTTCACCTGCACTGCAGCCTCCCAGCCCGCTCCCAGCCCTGCCCCCTGACCCAGGCCCCGCCTCCTGACCCCCACCTGGCCTGCCTACTTCCAGCGAACCGGTTGTTAGATTGGGCCAGGCCCATCCCTCGTTATAGGTGGATTCTCTAGAATGTGACCCCAAATCCTCTACAACACAAAGGGGTTCCAGGTCAAGAAGGTAATGTGGAAAGTGTTTTTTGAAGGACGAAAATTTGAAAATCTCTAACCTTGATAATGACTGACGTTACTGACAAGCCTTTAATGTAAATAAAGCAGGCTTTCTTTAGCATCTTAAGGTGTTCTTCAGGGCTGTTCAAATCATTTGTTTTGCTTTTATGCTCCTCTGCGATGACCATTACTTGATAACATTTATTCTTCTGTGACAAACACCTTTCCTGAAAGACCAGCCAAGATAGCCATCTATTAAGAAGAAAATGCTACATGTTATTATTCTGGGATATTTTTTTTACTGACCTGCTATAAAGTGGGGACAGAAACACCTTTTTACAGCTGTCTCCCTACTGTTATTCTCATCCTCCTCTTTTGGGATAAAGATGTCTGGGAGATGAGGGCTCAGGTAAGTTTAGGAGCAAGAGACTTATGTGGTGTGAGTACATGAATCACAGCCGCGGTGCTGTTTTCATAAAGAATGGGATTTTTTTTCTCCTGTGAGGCACAGCTTTTTATATCAACACAGTATTTTCCAGAGGAATGAGATTGTTCATTCCAGGCACTGGTAATAACGAAAAGGTTTTCTTGCTTTGGGGTTCATTTTGCTTGATGATTACCCACCTGCAATGGGTATCAGTCATATTTGCAGAAGGAGGATTTCGCCCACTCGCGTTCTCCTTGCCTTGCCTCTATTCTTAGGCTGCCGCATTGCCAGCCTAAGGCCTCATTAAGACCAATTGATCATCTTTGCCACATGGAAATGGGAAAAAAACCGAACAGGCAACGGGTCACTGTGCATGATGGACTCAACAAGGCACATGGCTGGTGGGCGCAGCTTTTCTTTGGGGGTTAGTTGGCCCATGCAGACAAGTCTATCAAGGAGAAAGGTGTCATATTCCGATTTCTGTTAAGTAGACCTTTCTGTCTCAGGCTTCTCGTTTATCATCGTCTCCCTGACAGGAGCTCTGCCCTGTTATCCTGACTTGTATGTCATTTATCAGTGTTAAGTACAACAAAAGAACATCCCTTTAAACCCTCTTTAACTTTTCACGTGCTTCTACCCTTGAATAATGGCGGCTGTCTCCACAGACCCAAATGCCCCATTTGGTTGCTTTCCTTTCGATTTCCCTCAATAATGGATTAAAATGGCCATCAGGGTTCCCAGAACCTAAAAAGCTTTACATTTCTGCAACTATGTGTTCCCTCACAAAGAAAGATAGATTCTAAAAGAAACCTTTGCAGTTGGACTCCTTTGGCGGCATCTGAACCAAGAAACATTTTGTAGTCCTCGCTAGAGGTGAGTTACTGCAATCCTATACTGTATGTGTTTACACAGAAGTAAACTTCACTGTGTTCAGTGAAAAGTGGGACAATTAGTCTCCCCACTTTTGGCATTATGGAGGAGACCTGAGGTCAGGGACAGAGCAAATGTGACCATAATAATGATGAACTCAGGCCTATGAAAAGAAAAATAACACTAAACTTTTTGCTTTAGTTTGGGGGATACCGCATAGCTACCTTATATGCTGATTCATACAGCTTCCTGAGGAAGCTGCTGGAATCAGTATATGCAGTGGCTAGGCCGTACCCCAAAACAAGAGCAAATTGGCTTAATTGTTTTGCCCTACCCAAAACAAGTAATGCCATTCTTTGATTCAGCATCCCAAATATACCCAAGAAAAGATTTAACTTTCTTAAGGCAACAAGATATGTGTAGGCCTATATAATAAAATCATATAGATCTTATACCTGCTCCATACTGTTGGGTCTAAATTTTCCAAAATTTTGAGATTGAGATCTCTGAATCTTCAAAATATTGCAATGGCTTCCTCCTCTGTTTTCTTATCCAAATAACCAGCTGCTGCTTATGGGAATGTTGTCAACAGTCTTATGTTACCAGTCAAGGAATCCAGCTGTTGTAATCTTAACATCTTGCTGCGTGCTTCCTATACAGAGAACAGTAAACTTTCTGAGAACCACCTATAACCCAGGATACCCATAAGCAACTCATTAAATAAGGACGTATGTTAAATCTAATCATTGGAAAGTCAGGAAAGGTATTTGTAATACAGTTCAGTTTTGGATTTATTTTGTGTTTTTTCTGCTTGTAAAATGCAGTCCAAATCAACTAACTGCATTCGATCAAGCCGCAGAATCACAGGTTGATCCTTCAATTTCTTGAGTGCAAAGACTTCAGAAGCACTTCTGGATGTGATCAGTTTAACAGGGAACTCACTTTTAGCTGACATGCTGAAATAAATCCTCTTTGAGAAACTTTTATTATTGTTACTATTGCTGTTTATTTTAGCACCAAGTTTGTTAGAAGCTTATATATAATATATAATTACACGGAATGGCAAATTGATAACTAGGGCTTACATTGCAATTCTAAAGACCTTTGGAGAAAGTCACAGAAGGTAGCCCAACCCTGCAGAGGATTGGGTTGTTAATGAGTCTTAAGGATTCGTCTCCTGGTCTTTTGGAGGTATGGATGTGCTGTTGTGGTTGGGGTTTATTTAAATACCGCATTTCCTAAGAATGTTGTTTGAGCTTTCTGCATTGCAGTTGAGCTAGAACTCAATATATATTACTTTGTAATTGAAGTCAACGTCTCTTTTCCTTTGAAGTTATGGCTGGACCAGACTCCCCGTTTTGTGGAGCGATTACTTCCAAAGAAGCAGCCATTGCTGGATTGCATTTACAGGCCAATTGTGGTTTAGGTCTCCCACCACCCTGGACAGTGGCATAGCTAATGTAAGAGTAACCTCGTGCATAGTGTAAAATAATGCCCTGGAAGTGCCATCAGTCAGAAGTGACATCACACACAGACTAAAAAAAAAGGGAAAAGGGGGGCTATAGCTAAGGTCAAAGATTTTATAGCTATCCCCATCCCAAAAAATCAAATTTAATTTATTCAGTCACCTTGTGTGTGAGTACAGTGATACATTGAATAAAGAGCGTCTTGAATAAAGAGCGTTTTGTATAAAGAGCAAAATTTTCTCAGAAATTTTGACTTGCTTAAAGAGCACTGTCCCGAATAAAGAGCATTTCTGAGGAAGTTTGGAACAGGCTTCCATGGCAAGGGAACTCACAGGCAGGACGAGGAGATTAGCCTGAGCTACAGTGGGGCCCTGGGCAAAGTTTGGAATAGGCTTCCATTGTCAGGGAACTCATGGGACGTCCAGGGGGAGCAGCCTGAGTCAGGTTTGTATGTGGGATCTGTGTGTGGCAGCGTGGAAGGTGTGCCTTATCAATGTTCTAGTGCTGCTCCCCATCAGCAGCTTGGGAATGTTCAAGTTGCACAAAAAGACAAAGGTTCCATTGAGCCAATGGATAGCAGTGACTCCATTAGTGATTGTGAAAGAGCACAATCCTACCCTTGTCGACTCATATGTAAGCCCCATTGTGTCCAATAGGTCTTACTCCCAGGAAAGTGTCTTTAGTATTGCAGCCAAAGTCAACCCCTCTCTGTCAACCCCTCACACCAGCCATGAAGGTTTTCAAAGGTACAGTACAGTTCAGTACTGTACAGTATTTTCCTTATTGCAGTGTTGTGTGTTACTGTATATTACAGTGCTTTGTACAGTGTTATATTGCAGTGTTTTGTAATCATTTTTATAAACAGTTAATATTTTTTGGGCTGTGGAACCAATTGTCTGAGTTTCCACTATTTCCGATGGGAAAATCTGCTTCACTTAAAGAGTGTTTCACTTAAACAGCATGCCTCCAGAATGAATTAAGCTCTTTAAGTGAGGCACCACTGTATGTGTTTTACATTGTTACTTAGTGCAACAAGATCTCTGACAGTGCTTGCTTGCAAATTTGCCTACTATGGTAAGATAGAATATATTCCCCCTATAGTACGAGCAAGGGGACCACATTCCTTCCCAATGCCAATAAGTTGCACACCTTGGTGTATCTGGGGAAAGGAGATATTTTTGAACCAAGCCAGGAAACTAGGAGGAACTACGATTGGGTTTCTCATTCAAGGCTAACTCTGTGACTGGGGAACAAAAGTGCTCTTTTTATGGAGTGTCTCTAATTGGGTTTCCTGGAGATGTGATGCCCCCAAAGACAGGTGACCAGATGACAAACCCAAAATTCCCCTCCAAGTTCTCCAAAATTCCTGTTCCCCCAAGCCAAAATTCCTACCTGGTTAAAAAATATAGGACACCCCCCCCAATGCAGGATAAATGTAGGACATGTTAAAATAAAGCAAAAATGCTCATATTGTTTTCCTGTACTTAATTTCTACACTTTTAAAATTGAAAACCTCTAACATGCATGATTCTGACCCAGACAGGTAAGATGTCCTCAAAACAGTTTGCAGCAACACAACCCACACAAATTTAGTTCAACATGCATAATCCTGACACATACATGTAAGACACTCTCAAAGCAGTTTGCAGCAACACAACTCACATAAGTAACTTCAACATGCATGATTCTGATACATACATGTAAGAGGCCCTCAAAGCAGTTTGTAGCAACACAATGCATGCAAGGGGAAGAGAGGTGGGATAGATAGGGAGGGGAAGGGAAGTGGCATAGCTAAGTGGGGGATGGGATAAATAAGTAGAGGGTGGCAAGGCCAAGTGGGGGGGGGTGGCCCATGCAAGGCTGGCCAACCATGAGGCAGGGGAGGGACCTCTTCCTAGTCCCTTCCTCTTGATTTACCCGCTCTGGGAAGGTCAGAGCCGTGCACAGAAAATATTTTAAAGGGCCAGATGGCCCAGAAAAGCCCTGGGAATTTCAGAGAAGGTTTTTTTCCCCCTTTCCAGATAGCCCCCTTTTTCCTACGGGGTCTGGGCATTTCCAGTCATCTGATCAGCCTGCCCAAAGACCTTAATGCAGCCTCAAGAAAGACTGTGAAACTAAGACTTCTGAGATGGTGCAGTGGTTTAAATGTAAGTGTGAACCAGTGTGAAACATTTCTAGCAATGCTTAAACATTTCTAGTCGATCCTTTGGAGCAGGGTTCCCCAAATGATGACCCTTGTCAGATCCCCATTTCTCAATCCATGCTGATTCCGAGGAAAGAGAGCAGAAATACAGGACGGCCTCTTTCCTTTCCCCATCTCCCTCCTTCCAATTTGCTGTCTTTGTGGTGCAGCTGTGAGTGGGAGCAACTGGAAGCATCACCGAAACAGGAGTGGGCAAGCAACTTTAATTAAACACCACTAGGCTGGAGTGCTGGATTTTGTTACTCACGCAATTTTATGATGCATTTTCATTTCGCCTACAAAAGAAGGCAGGCGCACGCAAAAATAGAGGAAGAGAACATTGAAGGTTATGAACCAAGCCAATTAAAACCAAAGTGAGGAAATTCAGACTTTTGAAAAACTAACAGGTACTTTTCATCTTCAAAGTGCTCTGTGAGCTCAAGCTAATTATGCCCGGTCACGTTTTCTTCTGGGGTGGGGAAATACTGTCTTATAAGATAGGGCAGCTAAAGAGCTTTCTACGCAATCTAGAATCCCAAGACAAAAGCCCCCAAGTCCCTCCCGTCAGCCACAGACTTTGTTTGCATGTTTGAGGAATGGATCAGAAGCGAGAGCCAAATGAACCTGAACAAAATCATGAGATCTTGATTCATCTTCTGTTCATACAAACAAGAACAAGATTTTCTCTGATAGACAGACGTGAGTGGAATCCACCATACCCTGGGAGAAATCACTGCTGCTCAGATATTCCAGAATTAGGAAGGACTGTAATGAGGGTCACTCAGAAATCAGACTTATGGTTGCATTACAAGCCTCTGTTCCTTTAGTAGTGGCCCCCAAGAACAAACTGAAGCAGGTGTGGCTTTTTGAGATGCTGCATCTGGCAACGCACAACTAATTAAAAACCACACGGGCACTTAGCACCTCTTTGCCTTACAGCACAATCCTAACCATGACTACTCAAAAGTAAGCCTCATTGTGTTCAATTGATCTTACTCTCAGGAAAGTGTTTGCAGCCTTAGTAGGAGCAGGTTCAACACTGATTTTTTATCCACATATTTGACTCAACATGAATAGCCACTGAAAATCAGTTCTAAAAAACTGCTTTTCTACTGTTGTAGAGAGGCAGTCATGCAAGCAAGCGTTCCATTCTTCAGCTAAGCAGGCAAATCAGAGGTTTCTAATAGTAAATCATTTCTAATAGCTACTACCTGTTTTTAAAGCTGTTTTTAAACCATTGTTAAAGAATGCACTTTTTATTGTTTTTAAACTGCTTTTATTTAACACATTTTTTTGGTATAAGTAAGAAGTCTCAGAATCAACTATTGAGACAGAACCTTATTCAACTTGGAGCAATAGACTAGTAAAAGACCTAAAAGTGGCTCTTTAAATCTGGTTTTTATCCACTGATTATTTTTATCCATGGGAGGTTCAGAATGGAACCCTTGTGGAAAAGAAGGGCCACCTGTATGCAATTGTTGCCTGGTCCTTAACAATACAAAGACACTGCTAGATGAGACCAGTAGCCCAATCCTAACCAACGTTTCTGTGTGGTTCAATGCAGCTCTGAAGCAAGGGAACAAACATTCCCTTACTTTAATGAAGTTTCCTTGATGCTCTGCCCCCAACTGTAGGATAAAGTGGCAAACTTGCACAGGGCTGGGAAATTAGTTGGGATTGGAATCTGGACTGTTCGGATGTTTCTGGGAAGCAGGATGAGTAATCATGTTTCCCTCTCTTGTAACTTCTTCCTAGCAATGGTCTCCTACATCGGAAGCTGTAGGTATCAGTTCCTTGTTTTAAAAATCTGCACACAGTTTTTTGCCCACAATAGGATTCTCAAAGACACTCACAATAACCAAATCAGATGGATTGCTCCAATCCTATTGCTCTCATTCCTCAAGACCAGCCTAAAAGCAATTTGATCCATTTGGCCAAATTGGGCCCTGCGCCTTGTGGTGCCCCGCAGTGGTGTACTGAGAAGAGAACCTACAGCCAGTTGGCATCTTGCTCCATAGCTGATGCTCTGGCTTGAAATCTTCCATGCAGAGGTATCAAGAGAATTGTTGCTGCTTGATGGCCTACGTTACCTACCTACCAGCTCCTCCGCTCATTTGGCTTGAAGTCACCTCCTCCAGTTGGCAATGATGCCTTTGCCAGGTGCCTCACCACTGCCATTCATCCTGGTGCAAAAATGATGTGCGTTTGGCTCTGCAGCTGCTAAGGCTGGTCTTGACTCAGACCCAGTGGCATAGCTAGAGGAGGGTGGAGCTGTCAGTCTTGGACTGACTCCCCCGCATGCGAAATGGTTCTGAGGGGGAGGTTCCCCTTGCATAGGGTTGCCATAAATCTCTTCCACAAAACTGGGACAGGACCCCTGTCAAACCTGCCAGTATGTGAATGCAAACCCCTAAACCCAGGATTGTCCTGGTTTTCTGGGATATATGGCAACCCTATCCTTGCATGCCATGGTGAGGGTCAGAGAATCATAGAATCATAGAGTTGGAAGGGACCTCCTAGATCATCTAGTCCAACCCTCTGCCTGCAGCAGGAAATCCCCCTAGAGCAGCGTTTCTCAAAGTGGGGGTTGGGACCCCTATGGGGGTCACCTAGAGCCTTCCTGGGGGTTGCCTAAAGACCTCAGGTGCAGGGGGCCAGGTCAGGCTTGCCAGACCTCTGGCTGTAGCTGCGCGTGTACTGGGTCTGACTGACATGCCTGCATGACTCACAGGGCCCAATCCTGTGCATGCTTACTCTGAAATAAATCCCAGTATAGTCAGGGGGGCCTTTATTCCCATGTAAATGTGGATAGGATTGCAGCTTCAGGGCCCAATCCTATGCATGCCTGCTCTGAAATAAATCCCATTATAGTCAGGGGGGCCTTTACTCCCATATAAATGTGGATAGGATTGCAGCCTCAGGGCCCAATCCTATGCATGCCTACTCTGAAATAAATCCCATTATAGTCAAGGGGGCCTTTACTCCCATATAAATGTGGATAGGATTGCAGCCTCAGGGCCCAATCCTATGCATACCTACTCTGAAATAAATCCCATTGTGTTCAATGTGTGCATAGAACACACATTTCATTTGTAACAATGAAAATACATCCTGCATATCGGATATTTACATTACTATTCATAATGGTAGCAAAATTACAGTTATAAAGTAGCAACGAAAATAATTTTATGGTTGGGGTCCCCACAACATGAGGAACTTATAAAGGGGTCACGGCATTAGGAAGATTGAGAACCACTGCCCTAGAGCATCCCTGACAGGTGCTCATTGAGCCTCTGCTTGAAGATCCCCAGTGAGGGAGAGTCCACCACCTCCCTTGGCAATCTGTTCCACTGCCGAACCGCCCGAACCGCCAGGAATTTTTTCCGGATATCCAACCGGAATCTCCTCTCTTGCAGTTTGTACCCATTGGTTCTAGTTCTGCTTTCAGAAGCAGCTATGAACAAATGAGCCCCTTCTTCCCTATGACAGCCCTTCAGGTATCTGAAGAGGGCAATCATGTCTCCCCTCAGCCTCCTCTTCTCCAGGCTGAATATCCCAAGTTCCCCCAACCTTTCCTTGTGGGGTTTCCCTTCCATCCCACTGATCATTCTTGTCGCTCTCCTCTGGACTTGCTCCAGTTTGGCTGCATCTTTCTTCAAGTGAGGTGCCCAGAACTGAACACAGTACTCAAGGTGAGGTCTCACCAATGCTGAATAAAGAGGAACTAGAACTAGTGACTTGGAAGCTACAGTCCTCTTAATGCAGCCTAAAATGGCATTTGCCTTCTTTGCAGACACATCACACTGCTGACTCATGTTCAGCTTGTGATCCACGGCGACTCCAAGATCCCGCTCACATGTTGTGCTGCCAAGCCAAGTATCCCCCATTTCATACCTATGTTTTTGGTTTTTATTGCCCAAGTGCAGAACTTTGCACTTCTCCCTGTTGAAATGCATTCTGTTTGTTACAGCCCAGGATTCCAGTTTATCCAGTATTCTAGTATAACTAGTCCCTCCAAGACTGACTGCTTCACCCCCTCCAGCTATGCCCCCTCTGGGTTCTCTAGACCAACATTCTCCTTGGTGGGAGTGTGACGGGGCCAAGCTCTCTGTGCCGCCTGCAGCTGCTACGTGTGCTGATCAGTGCGCTCAGGGAAGTGCGGTAATGGAGCATCACCACGGTTACAGCACTTCAGAACAGAACTGTGTTTAAAAGCCAATTACTTGTTGTTTGCAAGACTTCAGAGGACACTTAAGCTGGCAACATACGTCATTTTTATTGATTTTGCTCCTTCAGATGAGCTTTGCTGGAAATGCAGAGGGTGCTTAGAAAATAAAACATTGCATATTTGCATACCCCACCACCATCAGTGCTCCAAAGAGCTTGCCAGAGGGTCCGTTTTCTTTTCCGTATCATGGAGATTCATAAGTTGGTTCATGCAGTGGCATGAACCACTACAGGGTTGCAAAACACGAGGTTTTGCAGGGATCTTCCTCTCCCCTTTGGAGCCATTCAAGGCAGTGGAAGTCTATCTGGAGAGGGGGTGTCTGGAGCAGGTATGGGGGTATCCAATGATGTAGAGGTGATGTTTCCATTACATCTTGTCACCTCACCCTAGGTGTCAGGAGGATCCAGGATACAACTGGTTCCACCATAAATGTTTTATGTTTTACAAGCAAGACATTGAAAACTCTGTAAGGGATACCAGCATTCCTGATCACAGATAGGACTTCTTTTCCTCTACTTGTGTCCATGCAGGAATAGAATTGTGCAGAGCTCATTACTAGAAACAATGTCAATTACTAGAAGACGCCAATTACTAGAAGCTCAGCCAAGCTGAGCTTGGTTTTTAAGGTCCTATTTAAACCGAGATGCAATACAAACTAAAATGTCTAGAAATATTGAGGATTAGAACTTTGCTTTTAAAATGCATACGAATGTTCCCAGTTCTGGACAGGGTGGCAGATCCTCTGTATAGTAGCAAAACACCCTCCCCGGCACACAGAATACAGTACTTGCAGCATCAAGTAATAGATTATATTGATCAACTTAAACCATGTGTCTCAGTTCTGTTACTCGCTTGTAACTAACATGTGTGAGGCTGATGCGTATAGTGGAAGATCCCCTCACCAAGGGACAAGATGTGATGTCCAAAGAGGCCCCTTGCTCTGATAGGTCTGAGAAGCATGGGGCACACACCAGGGCTTGAGATTGCAGTAAGTGTGCTCCACAGCTGAAGCCACTTAGGGAGACTAAAAGCAGCACCTGGAGGAGGGAGAATTTGTGAGTAATAGAGGGAGGAAAGGTTGAGGAAGGAGAGAAGCCTAATACTCTGGATGGCGATGGACTCCAGGTATCCCCCACTTATTGGACAGGTTTGGGGCTGGAGCATTGTCCAAAAGTGAAAACCATTGAAAAGTGGACCCCAGTCTTTTTCCTTACAAATGCAAAATGGTCACCATAAAAGACATAAATATCACTTGCAAAAGTCTCAAAAACACATATTAATTAAAATATAGCCAAAAATACTTAACAAATTACAGTAAAATAAACAAAGGCAATATGGGCAATGAATACTTTATGTATTTGAATGATGGTTATTTACTGAAGAAAGTCATAAAGAAATGCTAAAAAACAGTTTGATCACCATGTCACACGCAAATCAACTTCAGGGAAGACAATTTTAGCGTTTAGAGCAGCAGTGGAGAGGCTGAAAGAGTGAAGCATGTTTTGAATGAATGAATCCTGGGTATACAGTAATTGAAAGGAGTTGAAAGAGTGGAACTGTCAAATGGGGGATGCTTGTATCTGACTGCCTGGCAAACTGATTGCCTCAACAGTGAGTGCTGAGTGGAGGAGAGCTGGGCCACTGCTGCACCTAGAAGAGCGTTGCTTTGAGAACTGCAAACTTGCAGGCAAAGCTACTTACAGGTTACTGTTACTTTCCTGTTGGCACTGAGGTTCGTCAGTAGTTTTGTATGCATCTAGAGCCAGCCGTGTTTGAGCCACAGGGATTAATTAGCTAGAGTGGGCATAAATTCTCTAGACTGAGTTTGGCGAAACAATGTGGTGCTTTATTTTTTATATTGTGCCCACTGTGGAGTCAGATGCTTTCTCGCCTCTGCAGGCAAATGGGAATGTCCTGTCTGTCTATCCAACCTCTGGTGCACATGTGTTGCAGTCAGCATAGTAAATTATTTAGCAAATATTTTTCTTCTCAAATTTACCCTGCATATCAAAAGAATGTGTTTAACTGATAAAAGCCTAACAGCTCCTTTGGAGTCAATTATCAGCGATGTACAAAGTATTTTCCAAATTACTACATGAGCCATAATGCATCCAAGGGATGCCTCTAATCTCTCTGTTGTTGGAAATCCACTTTGAATTGAATTGCCTAAATATGGATTGACCGGGGTGATGCTTGCTCTGTAAATGGTTTGCATTTGGATAGCATGCTTTCATACCAAAATGCATGATCAAATAGGGGGCCATATTGTGTTATTCTGTGCTGTTATGGTCTATTAGGCAAATATTATCTTCCTTGCGGATTTGTTGTAGCTATACTGTATACACACTTACCCGATAAGCCATATGGTCTTTCAGATAAATAAAATGTGACTCTGGAAATTAGAAAGTGGTGCAGCCCCAAAGCTGAATTGATCTCTTTAAGCTATAATGGGCCCAAGGAAGTGATTGCTTTTATATTGGCTAAAATATACTATATATATAAAAAATAACTTTCATCGTTACGAATTTACATATTCCTAAAACATGTTTGTGTGTTGCATTATGTAGATTTCAAAATTAATTTCTTTCCAATAATCGGGTAACCTGCATTGTCAAGGGTGTGAATAGCATCAAGACAATAGTAGTTCAGTTCTGCAGTTAGATTCCAGGCGTTCCAGATATGTGGTATGATTCATTAGGTTGTGGAGTTCAAAGCTACAGTTTGGGTTGTGTATATCAGTCTTTGCTTTATGACAGGATCAGAATAACTTGTTCCAATAGTACTTTTATATAACTCCGAATAAACTATATCCCCATTTTCACTGTTCAAGAAAGGCTTATTATTTTTAGTATGAATTGGTCAGTGGCATAGCTAGCGGGGCGCAGAATACTGAGTTTTGCAGGGAGTTTCACCCTGCAAAACTGAGTGCTTATTTGCTTCTCTATATGAAGCTTCACTGCTTCACTTACCACTTCATCCAGCTCATTAGGATGAAAAAAGACAGTTGCCTTCTTTTCCCTAAACAATTTCCTACTTTTTTATGGATCTTTTAAGTTTTGTTTCTTGAAGGATGTGTAGCTTCTGAGGTGAACACACATAAACCAGTGGTGTAGCTGGGGAGGTGCATGTAGGCAATAGGTTTTATTTTTTGGGGGGGGGGGGGGGATAATCTGAGTGTTACTGGAAAACTTTTGAAAAACGAGGATATGTATGAATGATAATACCATCATGTTATATATCATTGGAAAGGTAATTTAATGCAGAATGCAATGAAACAAACTGCATTGGAATGTTTATATTATATCAAAGGTTATGGCCAATTAACCAGAAAAGGAGAACACAAAATCCTATGCAAAAAGTGGTTTTTCTGATTGCTCTGAGAGCCAACAAGATGTAATTCTGGAAAAGTATGGAACTAATAAGATGTTAATATGAATCAGCTTTCATTTCCACATACATATAACATAATGCAGTTACCCAGGCTAACTGAGTATATAGGCACTTCAAAGTGGTGCTCTTCTTGCATTAACCAGGGAAAGAATAACCATTCCTCTGTGCCCCATCACAATTTCCCTATCCAATAAGGAACACAATTTTCTTTTTTAAAAACTTAATTAAATTTGATTTTGTTGTTGCTCGGTGGGGAGCAACAAAATCTTCAACTCCAGATAGCAAATAGGTGCTTCTAGCATAGCAAATGGGTGGTGAACTGCTGAGGACGAGGGGTCAGGTTTTTCCCAATTTCCTTTCATATCGTATATTGTTGGATTTGTATTGAAGAGCAGAATCCAATGCAAAAATCCATTTTGAGGTACCTCTTCCTATCAGATGTTATGGCCAAAAACCTGAAAAACAAAAATATGCATTGAGCTCTATGAGAAAGAAAAGTTCTCCCTAAGTTCCCCATTCACTTTACTCATGAATAGGCAAATGGGTCATAGTCTGCCAGAAAAGCCAGGCTGAGAGGAATCCAGGAATAATGGTCTTGATCCAATGAACGGAGCCTCCAAAATCACCCCAAAAGAGGCCCCTGACAATTGCATTGATCTCTATGGGAACTGAAAGGCAGCCATATGGGCACCTCACTTGAAGAAAGATGCAGCCAAGCTGGAGCAAGTCCAGAGGAGAGCGACAAGGATGATCAGTGGGATGGAAGGGAAGCCCTACCAGGAAAGGTTGGGGGAACTTGGGATGTTCAGCCTGTTGAAAAGGAGGCTGAGGAGAGACATGATTGCCCTCTTCAGATACCTGAAGGGCTGTCATAGGGAGGAAGGGGCTCATTTGTTCATAGCTGCTTCTGAAAGCAGAACTAGAACCAATGGGGACAAACTGCAAGAGAGGAGATTCCGGTTGGATATCCGGAAAAAATTCCTGATGGTGAGGGCGGTTCAGCAGTGGAGCAGATTGCCAAGGGAGGAGGTGGACTCTCCCTCACTGGGGGTCTTCAAGCAGAGGCTTGACAAGCACCTGTCGGGGATGCTCTAGGGGATTTCCTGCTGCAGGCAGGGGGTTGGACTAGATGACCTACTAGGTACCTTCCAACTCTATGATTCTATGATTCTGTATTGCGCCTTTATTTGCAAACAGGCAAACATGACTGAGATATTTTGGGCAGGCTGAGAGAAATCTGGACCTGGTCCTGATCCAATGAAACCCCTACCAAGCCCCTCACAAAGAAACCCTTCCTCCAAGATCCACTGCATTAAAACCTTTTGAAAGTGAAACTGCACTTCTACTTTTACTCACAAGCAAGCAAACATACTTTGGCTGGTGTGGTAGGTCATTCCTGGGAGTGCAAGGTTTCTAGAATGGTCCTGATCCTGTGCACCTGGAACTCAGCAAATGCTGCGCAAGGCAGCATTTGAGTGTTTTAAGCTTTTTTTGTCATGACATACATTTTGCTTGGATGTCCTACATTTTGGGGGGCCTTGTCCTCTTTTTTTGGTTATGGCATATGCTCACCCTTGGTGAGGATCATGTCTGCTTTGAGCCACTTGCATTGTTGGTGAAAACAGGTCTTGCGAGGAGGTTTTCAATTTAAAAAGAAGTAATATAGTGCTGAAATTAAGTACAGGACAGCAATACGAGTGTTTTAGCCTTTATTTTAATATGTCCCACATTTGTCCTACATTTTATTGGGTGTCCTACATTTTTTAAACATGTCAGGAATTTTGCTTAGATGTCAGGAATTTGGGGGGACCTTGTCCTCTTTTTGGGGTTCAGTTGTCTGGTCATCCTGCACTTCCGGGGCAACATTTTGAGCTTTGCACCAGATTACATGATCATTAGCTATGCCATTGCATGTAACAGCTTCATTGTGGGGTTGTGTGTATTCGGGGTGGGGGGGTTGGCAGGGAAGTCAAAGAAGGGGCAGATGAATTGCTTAACCTCTGCTTGAGAGAAACAAAGATCTTTCTGGAATAATTTCTGTTCTTTTCCTGAATAATTTCTGAACAGTATCTCGGCAGATATTCTGGGTTTTGGCTTGGTACATGTTCTTGATACCACTGTTATAATTTATAATTTATATGCACCAAACAAAAGCACTTGAGAAGATATTAGCACTCTTCTTATTCAGTTGCTACTGAACTTCCAGGGAGTGCTCATTATCTTGGGGGATTTTAATTAGGCAACAGACTGTTTAATTGACAGGAAGTCCTTAAATTCTGCCTCTTTGCTTTCAGAAAAGCATAAGAGAAGTTTCCTTAAATCTGTAACAAAACTGTCTCTGCTGCACGGACTTCACCGGAGAGGAAAGGCTTGCACTTTTTAGCGTACAAATGTGAAGAGCATCTTTCAGTCTTATGGCTGATCTGAACGAAGGGATTTTCAGCTCATCGTGGAGGCTGAATTCAGAAATAAGAGCGAATCCCTGTGCTCAAGGAGGCTGCAAAAGTCAAGGCAGTTTTTTGCTTGTGCGTTTTTGTTCTGTAGGTATGCTTCCCGGTCTCCTTTGTCTATCTCCGCTATATTGACGCTACTCAGCTGGGCACTTCCTTTTCATAATTTTTTTTTCTCCCTTCAATTTCAAAGGTGTCTTTGTGCATGCATGGCTAAATTAATTTCTGCAACACGTATTGCTGAAATGTAAACATAGTGCCACTTTGATTTCCCATGAAGATAGAACACATGCTGTTTTAGAAAAGAACATGCAAGATTGCAGGAAATTGTGGAAATCAAATGCTAATTACAAGTCCAGATGGGAAAGATGGAAGGAAGAGGAACAATAGGTGGAGAGAGGGCCAGAATACCTTGCTTTTTCTGACCGTACAATGCAACCATCAATCATTTCTGAGTATCTAAGGCTGAATATCTTTTCTTTTCCTGAGAAGTGCATACATATACCACTTTTCACCTTAAGGCCTCAATGCAGTTAGCAACAAATTTATTATATATATATATATATATATATATATATATATATATATATATATATATATATATATATATATGTGTGTGTGTGTGTGTGTGTGTGTGTGTGTGTGTGTGTGTGTGTGTGTGTGTGTATATATATATATTTAAACAAATTTAAAAATACTTAACAGTAGTGCACCACCTTTTCATTTAATTACATCTATATGCTGGATTCTGGTAAACTAAGGCTATAAACCAGAATATCAGGACTTTTTACATCGATGTAGTTACAGTGCCACCTATGGGAAATCTATGGGAAATGCATAGAATAATGCAGAATAAGTGCCTCTTATGACTTCCTGTAGTTACTCTGGATTGTAGCTCCAATAAATGTTTTAGTCTTTAAGGCAGTGATTCCCCAAACTATGAGCCATGGCTTCCTGTAAAGTTATGGAAATCAATCAGGGGAATGGCGGAATCCTTGTGAAAAACCTGCTTCCCTACAAAATGTATAGGATTGTAGCTAAAGGAGAAGCTGTGGCCAGTGATTCAGTAGGTCAAGAGAATCACCAGTTTAAAAACGTTTGGGAACCTCTGCTTTAAGGGATCACTGCAGATTATTGTTTTTCTGATTCTGCTACTGGCTGGGGGCACGGTTTGGAGATACCAATGATTTAAAATTTTTTTCTTTGCATAGCACATTGTCCTTTACAGTCTTCTTTATGGTCTTTTGTTTCTTGTGATAGTACCTCTTGTTTTCATGAGACTCTTCCAGGTTCTGTGGCTCCATTTCTAGGGCAACTGTCTGTACTTCCAAATTATCTGTCCCTCTTTCTCTACTTGCAGCGATAAACTCTTAGACAACAGGCTGAGAAACAGTCACAAAACTCAGTTTTTTGAAAGCAATATTCAACTGCTGTGCTCCAAAAACTGTTGCAACATAGCTATGGATGATTTGCAGCACACCAATGTGCCATGGCACACCAGTTGAAAAGCACCCACTACTATACGCACCCGAGAATATGGCCATGGAATAAATGGAGCTTATTTCTGAGTAAACATGTACAGGTATCCCTTGTTAGGGTTCTGTTCTGGAACCTCCCATGGATAAAAAAAAAGTGGATAAAAAATGGAAAAAGGGTTTTAAAGACCCACTTCCAAGTTTCCTTTTCTCCCGTTGAGCCAATAAGGTAGTGTCTCAATATCTGCAGCGGTGAATTCTGGAACTGAAAAATGGAATGATTGCTTGCATGAAACCCTCTCTACAATAGTAGAAAAGCAGTTTTTAAAACTGTAATTTGCAGTGACCATTTGTGTTGAGTCAAATCCGTATATTAAAAAAAATCTGTGTATAATTAGGTTGGGCCAGTATACAGTGGTTCTGTAAGTCAGTTACTCTTCTTAAAAATGTGGTGTTGAGTCTTAAGTGCAGTCGATAATCTTTCTTAGGAAAAAGCTGCTGTCAAGGTTGGATCAACATTTGCCTCTCTCCTCCTATTCTGATTTCAGCAGAATTTCCAACTTAAAGGTGATGCCAGGGTTAGCATGTAAGGGTAAATTCTTCTATGTGATATCCTCTTCTGCAATGGGACCAAAATGGAGGCAAGTTGCACTTAATGGGAGAGGCCCCTCGCATGTTCTGATGAGGCTCCCATCACAACCGAATGCTTGGCACCCCCCCAGCTACACCATTTCCTGCCTATTTGTATTTTCTACAAATACATCTTATTAAAATTTGCACTACAAACAACTGAAATAAGCAGACTGAGAGATCAGTGGTGCTTCTAGGCCAGTGTTCTTTACTCCACATGGCCACTACCTGTCAAGGTACATTTTTGAGTTGCAGGAGAGACAGTTTGAGTCCCTTTCGCTGTCTTCCAAGTAATATTACACACACAAAAAAGCAGGCCTCCGTCAGTCTTGAAAGACTATGGTATCATGCTCGGCACTGCATACGCTGCATGCGAAGCACGAAAGCCTGGGTTAGATTGTTATGGAGGATAGGCTGTTACCCAAGCAGCAAATCCCCCCTCTCCATGCCATGCCACTGAATTAGTCCAATGGAAAGGCAGAGCCAATACGATTGGATCCAGCTGGCGTTGCAGAGCTGGGCTAAGGACAGGAGCTCACCCTGTCTTGTGGGGCCGACCCGGGTCTCAAACCCTGTCCTGCTGGTTAACAGGCACAGTGTCTTAACACTTGTGCCACCCACAGCACTTACACAATTGGTGAAATATATTGCAACATACAGTAGGTGGTAACACTGGAACATAAAGAAAGACAACAAATACAAAATTTTCAGGAACCTTGGCTGTTTTCTAGTAAACAGGTATATTTCTTCACCAATCCTGCCTGGTAGACATCGTATTTCTTCCTTTTAAAAGTCTAAATGGACACAATAAATGTATTTCACACTTTCCTGGCTTCCTCCCTTGCTTTTTTCCATATGTTGCCCATAGTTCAAATGTATTAGAGCAGCATTTTGCAACTTGTGTGTAGCCAGCCATTACCACTTACCATGGTCCACCTATTGGAAATACCACCAGAAGTAAATGGCAATTATTTCATTTTGAGTTCCAGATTGGGAAGCCCTGATGCATTGAAACCAGCACCAGTAAGAGACTCCAGCAATCAGGAGGGATTTTGAGCTTGCAAAAAGAAATGCACTGGACATCTGCCTGTTGAGTCAAGCCTCCTACTGCAGCTTGTTGTGTTGCGTTCTGGTTTGCTGCTCACTGGTGGGGGTCTCAGGCAGTGGTGGGCTCCAGTAGGTTTGCACCTACTCTATAGAACTGGTTGTTAACGAGAGATAGGACATATAAAGTTTAAAAATAGCCATTTAAAAGTAGCTGCCGGATGGGCATAGAACTGGTTGTTAATTTCTTTGAATCCCATCACTGGTCTCAGGATCCCACATGAACCACCAAGTACCACTGATTAAGAAATGCCATTTTCATATACACAGGGAAATAAGGACCCAATCCTAAACTGGCCTAGTGCTA
This sequence comes from Cryptoblepharus egeriae, assembly GCA_030015325.1. Lineage (NCBI taxonomy): Eukaryota > Metazoa > Chordata > Lepidosauria > Squamata > Scincidae > Cryptoblepharus > Cryptoblepharus egeriae. The sequence continues at coordinate 9,045,477 of JAREYC010000004.1, forward strand.
GTGCTGAGTCCTAGCATTGGTGTTGTGCACAATTATGGCACCCAACTGTGCTACGAAGCAGGCACCAGGCTTGGCACCGGCAGAAGAATGCACTGCCACCAGGAGTGGGGCAGTGATGCAGCCTGTGGGCACCGGGGGAGGACCTGGCATGGGGGGGGGCAGGAAACTGAGGTGAGACCACCGGAGCTCTGTGTTCGCAGCTGATGGTTTCGCAGCTGAACTGTTCTTACTGTCTTAATTGCATCATAGCAAGAAAAAGAAGCCTCACTGCTTCTCAAAAAGAGTCTTTGGACCAGAGACAAGGTTTGGATCCACATTAATATACACCATTCCTCATTTCTTACAGTTCAGAAAGGGAAATTAACATTCTTTCTATGCCTTCTAATACTTTGCATATTCTAATTATTATCACTATTAATTAGATTTTTTTCCCAAAGAGGAAAGAAGCCATATCGTGATTAGCAAACTTCTCCAATTGTTTCTGTTTTTTAAACAGAAAATTAGAATCAAGAAGCTGGTTAATTATAAAGAGGCATTTGCTTAATTATATACTTGCAAGTAGAATGGGGGTCCCTTATCTCGCCCACCTCCCTTTCTGAGGAGGAATCGGAGGCTCTTGCTAGTTCTTGTCTATTCCTCTGGCTCGTATGTACCTCCCTCTACGTTTGCTGGAGTACGACAGGAAGCCACAAGGTATTTAGACAGGAGGAAAGGAACAGCAAGAAGTTTGTGCAACTCCTGCTCCCCCCAATGGATTAATGTGACTGGGTCAGTAATTATATTGGGTTAGCATCCAATTAATTTATATTCACATTTATTAAATTGTACCCTTCCTCTAATGAATTCAATGGAAGTATACACATTTCTTCCCCTTTTGTGCTCACAGCAACCCTATAATTAGAGTTTAGGGATTAGATTAGGCTGAGCGATAGTGAATGGTCACCCAGTGAGTTTTATGTCCGAATAGGGATTTGAATTTGGCTTTCCGTAGTTCTACAACATTTTTCATCTCAAGGCACACTGACAAAGTACTAAGATTATTAAGGAACATCATCAGTTTTTTTTAAACACAACTGACAAGGCACACAGTGCTTGTTGATGGGAAGCTCGCATACCCAAAGGCATTACTAACTGATCATAAAAAAATGAAAAATAAATGAAAAATAGCTGTTGTGGTGGCTACACAATGACACTAGCCCCAAATTCTGTGGGGTGATTGCATAGATGTTCTGGGAAAACAGCAGTTTGTAGAACCACCTTTATAGTCATCTATAGCTCCGCTTTAGAGGAAAAAGAAAATTATAGCAGCTGCTCCATGAGTAGCTTGTGAGTAGATTGCTCATGACTATTCAGTTGGGTTTGATTGTTTAAGGCATTTATTCATCCCCTTTTGATTACAACAGCTCTACAAGATTGCTTACAATAATCTAGCATTTCAGTGAAACGGTCTCAAAAGGATGACACGCAAAACAGTGTAAAAGCAGTGATTTTCAACATTTTTCATCTCTTTGCACACTGACAGGATGCTAAAAAGCATAGCATCAGTTTTTTGACAAGGAACACCATGCTTGTAGAAGAGGGTTTCAAATCCCTCAATTTCCCTACTAATAACTGTCTTGCGGCACACCAGTGTGCCAGGGCACAGTGTTGAAAATCACTGGTGTAAAGCCACAGCACAACCCACAACAAACAGTGCAGTAATACTGGGCTTCGGGTGTCTTGAACACTCCCAAATACCATTGTAAAGTGGACAGTTTTCCATGGTCTTAAGTGCTACCAAGAGGAATCAAGCTTGGATGTCCTAGTGAAGAAATTAGGTGTGGTGCTGCTGTCAAGAATGTCCTGTTCAATCACCTATCATATATCAGACTGTATGAAAATTTCCTTTAGAGACTAATACATAGGTAAGTTTGTATGGCTCATAGTGGCTCACTGTCCCTGTCAACCTGAAGATTGACAGGTCAGTGGTAAGAGTCCCGAGTATTGCAATACAGGGTGAGCTCTGTCCTTAGCCCAGTTCGAAAGCATGTTCGAAAGCACGCAAGTCGATAAATAGGTACCACCTCAGTGGGAGGGTAACAGCGTTCCATGCACATGTGGGCCACATGTCCACAGAAGTGTCTTCAGATACTATGGCACTAGAATTGGGGATGAGCACCACTCCCTAGAGTCGGTCACGACTAGCAGGGCAACCTGCAGGGAACACTTTAACGTTTTAAAGCTCATATAAGAGGAGGTGTTACTGAAGGTATCCTGGTTGCCCAGACTATTTAAGGTCAAAATGAGCACTTTGAATTATGCCTGGAAGCCAACTAGAAGCCAATAAAGTTGTCATTTCTTCCAAAAGACCCATCCATGATGTGATGTTTTTATTAGAACTAGATGGCTTGATAGCCCATTGTAACCCAAACACTTTTCACACATCAGACCAGTTATACTTAGGAGCCATTCCTGTTGAGGCCAGCACTGGCAGGACACTTGTACGGCTGGCACCAGCTATCATTAAAAGTGCTGTAATACACTTTATCCTTGGTGTGAGAGATGTAGCACTGGTGCCAAGTCCAATACCAGTTGGTGCTGGTGCTAATTGTCAGTCAGTGGTAGCCACCAGCAGTAAAGTTTTCTGTTGGGTGAGGGGAGTGGCTTTTTGGGGTGGAGGCAAGGTGGAACTACGTGGGGGGAGAACAGTCCCAGGGAGGATCAGGCCCAGATGAGGGCAGGACAGCAGCAGACACTGTTGCCAAATCCGATGTCCCCTTCTTGGCTGATGCCTATTTGGTTCTGCACCTGCTAAATAGTGGGCAGAGCTCAGAAGAGACCCATTGCCACAACTGCATTCTACCTGCGGTAAGGGAGCAAACATTCACTTATACAGGCGTCCCCCCTTTCACTGGTTCATTTTCTGACAGTTCTGCTCTTTTAACACCTTTCAATTATACCCAAACTCATTCATGCTCCACTCTTTCAACCGCTCTCTGCTGGTCTAAAGGCTAAAATTGTTTTCCCTGATATTAATTTGCATGTGACATGGTGATCAAACTGTTTTTGGCATTTCCTTGTGACTTTCTTCAGTAAATAACCATCATTCAAATACATAAGCCATTCATTTCCCACACATTCCTTTGTTAATTTTATTGTAATTTATTATGTAGTCTGGCTATGTGTTAATAAAATATGTGTTATTTAGGATTTTGCAAGTGATATTTATGTATTTTTTGGTGGCCGTCTTGCATTTGCAAGCTGAAAAAGATGCGGTTCCACTTTTCAACAGTTTTCACTTTTGGACGGTGCTCTGGTCCCTCACCAGTCCAAAATGTGGGAGATGCCTCTAGCATCTGCCCCATCTGCCCTGTCCACATTTTGGTACCCATGTCTTCCTGGGTGCCAGGACAGCATAGAATTAGGCTGCCCATCACTTAAGCAACTAATACAAGTCATCCTCCAAGAAATCCTACATAAGGATAAGCAACTGTTACCAACCTGGTACCTGGTATCAACATCCAGTCTCATAGCTTCTGTCCCTCAAGGTGGCCTTCAATACCAGAGATTCATCCCCTAAAGCCAATATGTTGTCTCTGCTATGTGGACATAAGCAAAGGTCTCTTTAACCCCTTACACTCCAGTGTGAAGCTTTGGCAGATTATGGCCTTTGTCCTAAAGTGAAATTAAGCCCCTTGCTCCGGAGCAGTTAAGATGACTTTCCATAAAATAACACTAGAGGGTGACATAACTGTGTGGACCCATAACTGCTATGGGTTATGGTTGCAATCCTAAACACATTGCAATCCTAAACACATCCTATGGCTGCAGTCCTAAACACATTTTCCTGGGAGTAAGCCCCACAGAATAAAATAGCTTACTTCTGAGTAGATAGGCTTAGAATTGCACTGTCAAGGCTTTTATTATAGCTCTCAACACACAGTTCCATTTGTTCGTGACTTGGTTTGTGTCCAGGAGGTGTAGATGAGATGCAGAAGGGAAGAATTTTCTTAAGTTTCTCCTTCACTCCTTCCTTTGCATTGCTGGGAATGAATTAATGGACAGAATCCCAGCTTTTGGAACTTGCTGGAATAAAAAGATTATTTTATTAAATGTTAGTTGTTGAGCATGGCTTTAATGCCTTGTCTAGTGAGCAAGGAACGTGTACTGCTGTTGTGGCAGCAATAACTCTTGATGAGGTTAGCAACTAGCTTGATTGGATTAGATCTGGAGTGCTGTGCATCATATAGGCTGTTGAAAAAAATTCACTCAAAAGCATCTAGGTGGCATTGTCGGCTGATTTCCATCACAGATCACGAGAGACATAGGTGCGGACTGGAATCTGTGTGTCCTTAATAATGATTCCCCTTCAGCTAATCCACATTTGAGCTGGTGCTACATTCAGCAAAGACAAATGCAAGTGGTGTGGAAAAGATCGTCTCATTAAAGCAAAACAGCTCCACTTAAATATGAGACACTTTCTTTGTGCACAACTATTGTGGGAGTCTTGATTACGCCTCTTCAGAAGGTAGACCCTGATTTTGAACTACAGGCTTGATTCCACCACCACCCCCTTTGTCTTTGTCCTGATCTGTGGGTCAAAGAGTTGAGATAATTCTTCTTGAAATGGGTTTTCTTGGTTCTCAATAGAATTTTTTTCCAGGGTATATAAACACACCATCCCCCCCCCATTTTTTTTCCACAAGCTCATACTTCTGTTGATCACATGCTCTTCAGTTCTTGGGTTTTTCCCCCTTCAAACCCCTGTGGCGAGAGAGATTGGAGCAAGAGTTATTCCTCCTGATCCCTCCTGGGCTCCCATTGAGTTAAAGGGCAGGGGTCATTTTCTCAGACTCCCTGCGGAGGAGCAAATCAAAGGTCATTCCTTCAGCTGGCTCTGAGTGGGATGCAATGGTGTGTGTGTGTGTGTGTGTAAAAGGAAGGCCCTCTTCTGTTGGGCTCTGTGCAAAGATCAGAAAATCAGAGCTACAGGCATGAAATACGTCTTTGTTGCACTGCAGCAAACTTATCTCAGGATTTGCAATCAAACACAATTATAAATATCAATAAATATAGGCTGGGGACCCTTCTATGACTGTGAAGCCATATTCCTTTCTTAGACCCCAAAGGTATCTTTTGTTCTATACATGCAGTCTTGGTTTTCTCTCTTCTTTTCTTCAGTGGAATGGCTTGGTCTTGAAGGACAAGTTATGATTTCTCGTAGGACCTCAGAGGAATTTTGACATGGGGTACACAGTTTCTTTTGGGTCCCATCCCAAATGAGGAAGGATAAAAGAGGGGGAAAGGCATTGACGGGGGCAGGTGGAATAAATATAACGAGGGGCCAGGAAGTACACTTTATTTGAACATATTTGTTATGCTATAATGTAGATGAGATGGAATTAACAAAAATTTATATGATTCAATGAATCTATATTGAAGCATTTTATATTAAAGCTATCTTTATTTAGTTATTTAGTTATTTTGCACAAATGGCATTATTTATATGTACACATTTCCCAGGAATGGAGGAGAATCAGAATTTTTATTTTTGTTCTTTAAATAAGTTTTTTTTTTTGCTTGTTTCCTTTGTTGCAAAAGGACCGAGCAGGAATGTGCCGTCCCCCCTCCCATTATTTTCCTGCCTGAATTCCTTAGGAGAAGGAGGTAGCAAGGGTGATTTCCTCGGATCCCCCTCTTATCAAAGGGAAGGGCTCTGTCAATGCCATGGCCTCTTCTGCAGCTGGGCAGACAGGCTGCTACTTAGTGGCCCTGACCTGTCCCTTGTCCTCCCTTCCCCTCTGCCCCCCATCCCCATCCCCCTCCATGCTGCCTTCCACATATCCATAGGTGGAGGAAGAGACTGGAGGGAGAGATGCATTAATGCAGCCTCTTTCTCTGGCCTCTTTCTCTTCTCCTGGCTGGGGAGAGAGGAACTAATCACAGGGCATTAATTACCTGAGTTGGCCCCTTCTCCCTTTTTCTGAAAAGACACAATGGAGGGCAGTCCTTTGTTCCTCCTCTGAAAGCTTTCCTCATTTTGACAGAGGCAGCCAAAGCATTGCTTTCGCCCGCAGAGAGATTGCAGGGGGGCGAGAGTGGGGGGGGGGTGTTGAAAGCTGCCACCCTAAGCATATATACTAGGAAGTCAGCTTGATTGAACTTGGTGGGATTTACTTCTGAGTAGACACAATTAGGATTACTGCCCCAGTAAAAGACAGAATTGTGCTCTTCGCTGCAGTGGTGAGAAGCCCAGTGCTCAGCAGGCGAAATGCCAGCATGATAAAGCAATGCACATTCTAATGCGCGCACATCCAGAAAGTGCTATACAAATAGCAATGGGAAAGTAGCTTACTTTGGTAATACAGAAGAAGAACCTGGAATCAGATTTGGTATTGACTTCCTGAGCGGAAATGCTGGCCTGATCCCATCTTTGCTGTATCTGGTTGGACTGCTTTATCCAAACCTGTCCCTGCGCTCTGCTTTCCGGTGTTCCCCAAACCATTGGTCACTCACCCCTTCACATGCTGTACCCTGTGGCCTGCATCCAGCATTTAGGGAAGACAAAAGTAGGGTTATCAGCATATGTAGTAGGGGGAGTCAGACATTCCCCCAATGATTAAGGAAACTCACCTGGACCTGAGAGGAGGGTCCACGATATGTGTGTACAATGAACACATGTGCTTTTCCATGCGGAGACCTTCATAGGCAAAAAAGTATAATCTGAACTATGCCACAACTGTAGAGCAGCCTTCAAAACATAAAGGGACATCACTCCGTCTCTGGACACACCTGCGCTCAGCGCTGGAAAGGTACTTTAGAAGTTTTCTTCCACCACAACATTGTTGGGGGGCAACACAAGCTGTCAAGAGTATTACATGAGATTCAATCAGCAGAATGGAAGGAGTTAGTTGGAACAGGGGCATCACTAGTGTTTGCGTCACCCGGTGCGGGAGGCCAGCGTGTCACCCCATACATTGGGTGGCACAACAATCTGAATGGTGGGCGTGGTTATGTGCCATTGCCCTGCCTCCACTGGGTTTTTAGCCACACATTTTAATAGAAAAAAAGATATTTCAAAATGGTTTGTTTCACTGCATTCTGCTGTAAATGACACATTCAAAGGTGTATAACATCATGGGATTATTTCTACAAACTGTGATTTTAACCATTTAGGTCACAAGGGCTGCCACCCCTTTCTAATGCCCTGGTAACATCTCTGTTTGGGCCCATTTTGGAAGTCTTGTACTCTCCTGGACTGACCTTCCACTCCAGCCAAGGCATGCCTACTTACTCACCAGTAAACACAGCTGGGCAGTTCACATCCATTTTCAGTGAATTTCAATGTAATCATCAGGGACCTCCTTCTGGGGTGATTTGTGGTTGCTGTGTTCATTGGATTAGGACAGTTCTGGTGTCCTTAGATTCCTCTCAGCCTGCCCTTTCCAATGAACTATAGCACATTTGCCTACTCACGAGTAAAGCCGTGATATGGGTCCCTTTCACTTTCCATAGAGATCAATGCATATTTTTGGGGTTTATTTTAGTTTTTTGGCAATAGCATTTGATAGGAAGGTGCTATTTCAAAATGGGTTTTTGCATTGGATTCTACTCTTCAATATGAATCCAACAGTATATGACTAGATGGGGTTTGACGCACCATAACAAAGTTACATGTTTTTAGGTTTTTAAGTCCCCCAGTGTGCATCACCCCCCTTGCGTGCGTCACCCGGTGTGGACCGCACTACACTGGTGATGCCACTGAGTTGGAACCAGATGCAACTGGATTTATTTATTGCATTTTTATCCCACCTTTCTCCTCAAAATCTCAAGGCAGCCAACGAAAGGGCATGTAACAAAAGACTTAAACTTAAAAGCATCATATTCTACCTGAAAAATTTATAAAACTTTAAAACATTAAAACAACCATAAAAATAATTTATATCTAAAGAGGAACAGCAGCACCTTAAAAGGACAAGTCTGTTAAAGCTAGATAATTTAAAAGGCCAAAACCGGACCAGGCGCCATTAGTGGCCTTCAGGAACACCCAATTCAGCCTGCAAGGAACCTCCAGTTTTCAAGATTGTTGACACATCCAAGATTGTTGGTGCCCATGCTGATCTGTGGGCATTACTTTAACTTCCCCTACATCTGAACATTTGTGTCTCCTTATGTTTCTGGCTGGTACGTATATACATTTTCACTGTTGAAGAGGTGTGTGGCAAAGAGTTAATAGTTCTCATGTGGTTCTACATGCCTGTGTTATAGCTTTCATGTGTATTATCAATAAGCTCAGTAAAATTCATTCACTGCTATAATTTGCTTCTGTAATGTATTCATTTATGTAAATTTATTCAATTTTGAAATGTAAATGAATTTCCTTGTCCCTTATGCAGTGACAGAGAGATGATGTGGCCCTCTTCCCAAAATATTTGTCCATCCCTGTTTTAGAGAATTGTAATTAATATCATTTTGCTAACAGACTAATAGATCCAGGTGCTTCTTTGGTGAGCACTGATAGAGTTGAAAAATGCTTATTTCAATTACTATTGATTATTTTTGAGAACTATTAGCAAGGATCAGCTTTTCAAGTTTGCTTGTGCAGCTGCTGGGAAATGGATGCTACTGTCCGAAATGCCACAAAATATCTTTTAAGAACCTGAAATGTTTGGAAATATGCTGTGCTATACTTCGGCATAGCTAGAAGGAGCTTTGGCATAGCTGGAATCCAGTGCACACCCTCCAGAGCCTCCTCCTGACCTGTACCCCTCTCCAAATGCAAATGGACCTGTGTTTCAGTTGCAACCAGTGGGTGTTTGGGGGGCTGGGGTGCATGGGCAGATGCAAGTAAAGGGGGTAAGAAGTGAGATCAATCCCCTATTGCCCACTTTTCATGATTTAGTTAATGTCACAAATCACTTGCTTGAAATTACTTTGCCAATTTAATCTGTTGTTGAGATTCTTTCCCCTTCATCTTTGGAACAGAAAGTACAACTCTTTAAAAAATGCAGAGGTCTTTCGACATCTTTCAGAAAACTTGTTATTATCAGTCTCGGAGTGTAAGAAATTCACCCGCTTACGTCTCTCATTAGAGAGCCCTGTGCTTTTTGGTACAAAGATGCCTCCCAGCTCTGTGCTGAAGCTGTCAAAGTTAAGGAAGAAGGTATGGGACCACTTAACCATCCGATGAAGCAGTTTCTTATTTTTAACTATGTATACCAAAGGATTCATTAGATTAGCTTAATGAACAGTCATGGACCTGATGCACAAACTTCCTCATTTCATTAGTGTCTAATTGCAACCAAAATATACCATTGCCAAATAGAGCCACCCTAACAGGAAAATAAAAAGTGAATTTCAGTTCAAAGACAGTAATTATGTTTTCAGAGCCATTGTTCCTGGGTTTTCTTTTATAGGCAGGTGGTGCAATGAACTTCATCCCCCTCAGACCCATAAGAGTTCTTTTTAAAAAATCATGCTAAAATAGTTCTACTTGGAAATGGAATGATTACCTCCAGAATCTTCAATTCTTTTTCTGGCATTACAAAGCACTTGGTAATCTCTTTTTCATCTAAAAAGTCACTACTTGAAAAAGCACCTTTTTTCTAAAATATGTAGAGGAAAGCTGAGAAACTATATTCCAGTCATCCTTTGACAGCCTTCATGGTTTTGGTCAATTTATTCATCATCTCGAAAGTTCGAAATAGGGCAATTGGTCCCAAAATACATTTTGAAGCATCCTTAGCAAATCTTCTAATCTCCACTTTCACTCGTGGAGGAGCATTGGCACTCGAGAGGAATTTAGGAGAGACTTTTGGGCTGTGGGCCAAGGCGTTTGCGGAGATAACCTCCAGGATCTTAACTCCAAGTGGTGATGTTCGGCAGCGGATAAATTTATTTATATAAATAAAGATGAATGATTGCTTTTCATTTCCCCCAAAAGATACATGATAAAAGATAAAGCCATACAGCAAGCTTTATATACCTAAATTCCCATACCATGGGCAAGTGCTCATGTGGAACGTTGGGTGGTTGTTTCCAGCCCAATTACAAATCCTCTGTGTGGTATTATAGTATTCTTTTATTTTTCTTTTCTCTCTTTTTCTCTGAGATATGATAAACATTGTACTTACAGAAACATGTTTCTGATGGAATAAATTTTTCATCAAGGTGGTTCTGACAATAACATTCTAAAATGCCACCGTTCAGAAGAAAAAAATTGATAGAGATCACATGATTCTGCTATAAATTTGTTCAACTTCTTTATCATTCAATGAAACATATATGCAAACTTTGAACTTCTTTCTGCTTTTAAAACTCTCCTGTTTTAAAATTAAAAGTCCACCAGTGAAGGTGATTTTTAAAAAAGGATTTGTGCTTGTTTCCATATACCTTTATACAATTTCTTTGTTGTCAGCAATGTCACTTCAGGACAAGCACATGATGCTCAATAAATCATTAGCATCCCAAGGAGAATGTCACTAAATTATAATTACTATAGCAGCTTAGTTCAAAAAAATAAAATGAATCAAAATTTCAAAAGAAGATCACTGATTTGTAGAGTGTTATGTTTTGCAATGCAAAAGTGATTATTTTGGTATTGCATGCCCTGAACTGTGCAAGGACATATTTGAAATTAAGCATCTCAGCAAATATGATAGCAGATTTTTTTCCCCTAAAAAGGAACATTTTCATAGTTTTTGGCTGTGGGTGGTGCAAGTGGTTAAGACACTTAACCAGAAGGCCAGGGTTCAAGACCTGTGTCCCCACAAGACAGGGTGAGCTCCTGTCCTTAGCCCAGTTCTGTGATGCAGCTGGAACCAACTGTATCAGCCTTGCCGTTCCATTGGACTATTTCAGTGGCATGGAGAGGGGGAATTTGCTGCCTATCCTCCATATCAATCTACCCAGGCCTTTGTGCTTCGCATGCAGGGTCAACCACGATACCATAGTCTTTCAAGACTGAAGGATGCCAATGCTATGGCTGGTTATAAACAAATCATAAAATATTCTGAGGATTTATTTTATTTATTTATTTTCCTAATTTATATCCCGCCTTTCCTCCCCTACAAGAGGGAGCCCAAGGCGGCTAACATTGAAGAATAAAACACCATTAAAATTGCTAATAAATACAGATTAAAACATAATTAAAATACATTTAGAATACAATTAGAATAATAAAAAGAATAAGAACCATTAAAAACAAGCTAAAAGACATTTGTTAAAACAATAAAATAAAACAATAAAACACTGCCCCCCCAACCTCTGCCCCGTTTAAAATGCTTTTTTTAAAATAAAAGGTTTTAAGGCTCCACCTGAAGCTCTATATTGAGGGAGCTTTCCTAAGTTCTAAGGGGAGGGAGTTCCAAAGCCGGGGTGCCACCACCGAGAAGGCCCTATCTCTGGCCGCCGCAGCTCTCACATCTCTGAGTGGTGGCACAGTCAGTAGGGCCCCCTCAGATGACCTCAGAGAACATTCAACAAATGCTAAGAAAACAGGAAGGTGAAAACTTAAACCAACCTTCCAAATATGCTACTTTTAATGAAGGCCGTTTCAACCGGTGGCATTGCTTTCAACTCCATAGCACTCCATGGAGTGATATAAATATATTTGATCAGTGATGGGATTCAAAGAAATTAACGACCAGTTCTACGCCCATCTGGCAGCCACTTTTAAATGGCTATTTTTAAATTTTGTATGTCCTGTCTCTCGTTAACAACCGGTTCTATAGAGTAGGTGTGAACCTGCTGGAGCCCACCGCTGTGTTTGATGCATGATGGATGTGTGGAATAGCTTCCAGATTTCAACTTTCCATGAAGCTTTGTTTGTCTTATCAGCAGAAATAGCTTCAGATGTGTGTGTTCACATATATGGCCTTTCAGTACGTTAGTGTTTCGTGAGCATTCCAATAGCATATTAGTCGAAAACCAGGCTCGTGACCGAATTACCTGTTGGTTGACAACATTTTAGTCCCGTTTTCTCTGGCCTGATTGGCTTTGTGGGATCAGAAAGCTCAACCCTGGATTGGATGGCTCTGCAGCTGTTGCTACGACTCTGTTGTTGCTAGGATCTGTGCCTGTCTCCAAGCCCTGCAGGAAACATGTAATGAATTATGGATGGTTGATTTTCTCAGAGAAGCCTGATCTGTAATGCAGATGAGCTTCAAAGACCCCCTTTTCTTCTGGGTTCTTAAAAAAAAATCTGAGTTTTAAATCAGAATCTGGCATTTGCGTAGTCCCCAGTCACAGTAGTAACTCCTGAATACTGATGTTAATTCTTATGCAAAATGAAGGCCAAAAGGTCACTATCTGTTATTTGTTCAGGAAAAGCTTGTAGGATTTGCACTGAACTCTGAGATCATTTGGGGGTATTTTATTTTTAATTTAATTTTAGTATTATTGCTATCACTGCAACGGAAAGCAACATATGGTGCAGACAGACATGGAATCGTGTTCTGATCAGAGAGAAAAACCAGTCTTTTACGTTGCAATGCTATTTTCAGCAGTGGTTCTGAGATGAGTTTGGCTGCACACTAGTGAACAGAATTTCTGCTTCCCGGTCAACAAAATTGTTGCCCATACTTGACCCAGGATGTTCACAACGTATGCTTTGATCATTACCTTTTGTAGCTTTTCCATGTGGTAGAAATGGTCATTCAGTTGAATATTGTCCATAAGCAAAATGTCTAGTGCACGCACAAAAAAGGAAAATTTGGTGCTTCAAATTCAGGATGTTTGGAATTTTGGGGGGGATATGAATAATTCAATTATCTTGGCTGTATTTTGTGTGTTTATGTGTGTGAGAGAGACTGCATGATGCTGATGCAGGTAATATTATCCTATATAAATATTGTATAGTAATAAACATTTGCCTTTATTTGCTAATAACAATCCTTTTACATAACACTTTATGAGTGTTCAAAGCACTTCACATACATTATTCCAGAGTATCTCACAACCCTGGAGTAAGATAAAACAGAAACCACAGCTCAGGCTTTTGCTTTGTGTGTAGAAGGTTCGTGGTTCAGTCTGTTAGTCAGCACTTCCAGATAGTGGTGGGTAAAATCTCTGTTGTAAACCATGGAAAGTTGATTTTGTTCTATGCCGGAGATGCTCTCCAGTTGTTATGTTCAAGTCACGAGTTGAATCACAAGTCAGTGACCCCACAACATGACTCACAAATTGTGATGTGCAGCCGTTGTGACTCTATTGTTCAAAATTTTTGAATTGCAAGTCCATGTCATTTTGAGAAGTGAGAAGTCAAGGATTTCCATGAGCAAAACCGCACAGAAAAAAGGAGATGGTGGTTTTGTGTCTCCTTTCCTCAGCCTGCCAGCCCCTCACCTCCTGGAATCAATCTATCCTCCTCTCACCATATCTTCTGCTGCCATCTGTCTGAAGACCAGGTTTCAGATCACCCACAAAGTCTTCACAAGATGACGTAAAGTCTTCACAAGTGACGTAAAAGTAAGCAAGAACACATGTACAGTAGGACTCAGGGACTTCAGCCATTGCTAAATTCATTTTTCAATCACTGACCCCCCCCCCCCCCAATATGATTAGAGTCAGGGTCAGTGACATCCGCAACTTGTCAACATAATTCTTGTGTGATTCGAGTCAAGTCATCCTGCTCAAGTGCCCATTCCAGGTTAGTGCAGACATTATTGAGTTAGATGGGCCATACAAGGCATGCATTCATATGCTCAAGATGGGACATTTTCTTATCTCTATTTTGCTGTCTTGCTGGTGCATGTTTTCTGATGGCCAGGGAGGCAGCACACTGCTATACATAAGACTCATATAGGAACTGTAACATAAGAACATGAGAAACTGTTTATTGGTCAACTGAAAATTTGGAGGCAGGTTGAAGTGTCTTCTTTGAGTAATGGCTGGGACAAGTGACAAATGGTGGAAAGTTGCCCTTTCCTTCTCCACTGACTTTCCATCATTATCAAATATCTGTTGGATCATTCATTGTTATACCTCCTGAATGCTGCAAATGAATGCTGCAAATGCTAACCTTGTTTCTACAAGGTGGAACTTGTAACTTGGAATACACCAGGTGGAACTTTTGCTATCCATGTGATTTTGACAACATTCATTTCTGGACTCGAGAACTGTTCTGCTACTACTAACTTAATCATAATCCTACTAAGTTCACCCTGCAGCAGATAATTGAAAATTGTTTTTACAAATCCTTTCTTTGACTGCAGTGGTACTCTTGGGGCCAAATGATTAATTCCTGGTTTCTCCCTGGCATGTCCACAACTATAAATTGATCAGGTAGTGTTTTCCAGCTTGAAGTTTTAGCATACTGTGCTATTCCTCTTGAACAACGTTATCTTGTAGTAACTTTGGAACCTTCTCAGGTTCATAAATTTAGTATCTATGCATTTATTTTTTGGAACTTAGACTTACAGTGGAATCCTAAGTATGCCTACTCAAAAGTAAGTCCCACTGAGTTCAATAGTACTTACTCCCATGAAAGTGTAGTTAGGATTGCAGCCCCAGTGTAGCTTGTGTATCAAAATGTACTTGAATTCCAATAGAGCTGTCTTGTCTTTCTATGCGGAGATCTGACTTCATTGACCATATACTGGCAGTCTTTTTCATAATAGTAATAGAATGTGATGAGCAGATTGGGGTGGGTGCAACTTTTGAACATATTTTGGAAGAGTTTACTGATTTACAGCAGCAGATGCAGTTATTAAATGCATGTTGAAATGTTCTTTTTTAAAAAACCATTTAAAAAGCAACAGAGTTCCTCTTGGTGGCTGTTCACATTATTTTTACTTAGGGCAAAATCCAGAGTAACTACGGGGAGTCCTTGCTCTGGTGTAAGAACGACTTACTCTGGATTCCAATATGAATTTTCCATAGGTTTTCACTAGGTGGTGCAGTAACTACATGTGCATGTAAAGTCTCTTACATGCTTCCGTAGTTACTCTGGATTGGGGGGTATGTGGCCTTAGAAAATGCCGTAGCACTGGGAGGCCAAATTGCAACTCATGAGCCACATGCAGCTTTTTGATGATAATGAGCAACTCTCAGAAATATATTGGCTGAGCTCCTTTTGGCAACACAATTAATATAGTAGGTAAATAAGAAATTTTCAAGCTTTATAATAATTTATCAGGCGTAATCAGAGAGCGCATTGGATTAAAACATAAGTTAAATGTTCATGGTGAGTAAATCTATTTAAGAATTTAAATGCTTAAATATTGTGGTAGTCAAACAGCTCTCTTGTGGCTTGTAAATATCTGAAGTTTATTGTATGTGGCTGTTACATTAATCTTGCACTCCCATTGCAGTGTGATGTAAAGCTGTCCCAGGGACCATTCTAGCCCCCACCCCTATAGCAATTGCCAACAAGCAGCTACCGAGAAGAACTTAAATGTATTTTATTGGGGAAAAATTTCTGCTTCCTATGGCAGTTATAAACCCCTCAACTATTGAAAAAACTTATCTCTTCCGCCACCAGTCAAAATTTCCCATAGGCTTCTCCCCCCCCCCCCACCTTTGCCTCAGCATAGACATTACAGGGAAATACAAAAGACCAGGAGAATAAGCATGTAGCCTCATAGACCTCTTTGAAATAATGGTGAGTAAGACTCAAAGAGACGAGGGTTGTTCCAACCTTGAGTTATTCTTGTCGGCTTGACATCCCTTAATTACGTTTGCTTCACACCCCCCCCCCCCACAGGTATTCCAGGCATTGGTGCAGATTCTGCCCACTCTGCTCTTGCCACATGAATTTGCCTTGATCAGAAGCCACACTGTTACATCAGTCATCCAATAGGGAATTGTTTTGCTGTGGTGCATAACTAATCCTCGGCATTAGGTTAGACTAGATTCCCTTGAGGAATCCTTCCAGCTGTCAAATGCAAAAGCACTACAAAATGTTTTTTTTAAAACTCCTGCAGGCTGTTAGTGCCTACCAATTTATTATTCTTCAGTGTACAGCTGTAAGCTTTGGGCTCCTTGACTGGTTTCATGGCCAACAGTGAGTGAAGTATATTTTCATTGTTAAATCATAACATTTGCTGGACCGCATGTCACAAACTGTTTCACTGCCTTGTGGCTGCAGTGAATTTTTTTAAAATTTTTTGGGTTAATTCCATATTTATTCTAAATAAAGAAACTGTTTTGACATTGTGACCTTGAAACGTTATAGGAAACTGAAGCCCTTACCCTTACTATCCAACCAGCAGGCATCCATCAGTCTTGAAAGACTATGGTATTGTGCTCGGTGCTGCATACGCTGCATGTGAAGCACCGAAGGCCTGGGTTAGATTAATATGGAGGACGGGTTGTAACCCAAGCAGCAAATCTCCCCTCTCCATTCCACTGAAATAGTCCAATGGAAAGGCGGAGCCGATACGATCGCTTCCAGCTGCGTCGCAGAGCTGGGCTAAGGACAGGAGCTCACCCTGTCTTGTGGGGACTGACCTGGGTCTTGAACGCTGGCCTGCTGGTTAACAGGCACAGTGCCTTAACCACTTGCGCCACCCACAGCCACTATCCAAGAGTGGAATTATTATCCCTTACCCTTATTATCCAAGAGTGGAATTATATTGTAAAGCAGTGGTCTTCAAAGCGGGCGTCAGGACCCCCATGGAGGCCATGACTTCATTTCAAGGGGGTCGCAAATAGCTGAATGCAGCCATCGTGGAATCTGGCACTGGGCACCTTTAATGACACAGCCATGACATCACTTCTGTGGGGGTCCCAGACAGACTGTCCTTCTCAAAAGGGTGTCTTGGGCCGAGATGCTCTATTACCACAGTTGTAAAGTTGACAAGTTATATAATCATGTCTTTTAAAATATGACAGCTTTATCTTAAAGGTGTCCTTAGTTTGAAAAAGGACTTGATTATGTATTAGACAAATGAGATATTTCTTGTCAAAGTGAGATCTATGAACTTTTGCCATATCTTTTGCTCCAGGAGATAGAGATGTTAACTAGCGCTGGTGTCATCTGGTGCAAGAAAAGAAATCATGTGTCACCCCTTTGGACCTCCTTATAGACTTTCCAGAATCCTTGGTAACGTTTTTATATTACTGTACTTGTAAATCATAATTCCCATTATCACTGAATGTATTGACAATATTAGTGACAACCTAGCACAATTAAAATCACACCTTTAAATTACAGTATCATAGACACAGAATCAAGTTGCACATGTATTTAGTAAGAGGCTGCATTCACTTTATTCTGACATGTGAAATAAATTGATTCCTTGCTACAAATATTTCACATTTCTGTTACCTAATGGATTGCCTTGACAAAACAGTTGCTCTTCTGTATTCAGTGATGCAAATTGTTTGCTAAATTTTAAAAAAATTATATAAACCATTATGAGAAAATTATAAACTACAATGTGAAAGTAAAATAATTGTTTAAAATATTGATATAATAACTCAGGGACTTAAATGAATGAATGAATGAATGAATCCTATAATGGTCACAGCCTGACGCTGAGCCCTCGCACTGTCCTTATTTTGGTGTCATGCTTTCCTAGGGTGTCACCCAATGTGGTCTGCCCAAGGCGTAGTGGTGCCCCATATTGGAGAATTTGTGCAGACTTCCTCGTTGCCATTGATTTCACCTTCTAGGAATTTTATTACAGATATTTGATTTTGCCAATTTTTAAAGAAGTTTATTTTTAAAAAAATCTTTTTTAAGCTTTTCATTTGGAAGAAAAAGTTCCATCTGTTCATAATTCATCTACAGGAAGAAATAATGAGTAGTAGGAACTCCATGATGGAGATAACTCATGATTCATTACAAATGATTTGTATTTCAAACATATCTCGCTTCCAGATATATTAAAACAAGGTTCTGTTTAGCGCTAAACCGATAAGAACATGCACGAAAACAATAAATACTGTATGTTAGTGTCTTCTGTGGACTGAGAATTCCATCGTATGCAGGTGTTTATGCAACAGATATAATTTCATTCCACTTGCAGCTTTTGCAAAATAGCTTAGGTTGCAAATGGTCAGGAAAGGCAGGCAGGGAGGGAATGTTGGCACAAGGCCATTGCCTGGGGATGTATCCAAGTACAAGCATCTTATGGTGGACTAAAAAATCAGCCAGAAATTCCCAAGCAACTTGTCAGCTTTATTAAGCTCCTCAATAAATAACTTAGTACTTGGAGGCACTTAGTACATCAGGGCACACATATTCCCTGACCCCAAGAATGTTGTTGTCTCCAGGCTTGAGCCTTCAGACAGGCAGGGCACAAAATATTTTAAGTACAATGGTACCTCACATAACAAGTGCCTCGCTTAACAAGTGATCCACATAACAAAAAAAGTGATCCACATAGCAAAAATTTATCTAGGATTCTGTCTCATATAACAAGGCTTGCTTCACTCAACAAGCACACTCGTTGGCAGTTGGGGCAGATGCACTAGCCAGCAGCCCTTTTAAAAAGCGTCAGGGATGCCTAGTGCACCTGCCCATAGTGAAAGCAACACTTCCATGCTGTTCCTCCTGTGGCCGGAGGGAGAGAAGAGCAGTGGAGAAGAGGGAAGCAGCTCAGGGCCAGCCAGAAGGGAGCAGGGGAGAGAGAGGCTCAGGATGAAGAGGAGACAGTGGGGAGACAATTTGAAAGTGTCTTGGATTTCAGCCTCCTAACCATGTCTACCCAGAAGTAAGCCCCATTGTGTCTTTAGGATTGCAGCCTAAGTAGATGTCATAGGATTATGTACATGCATGTTTTGAATTCAATTCCGGTGCTTTGTCATGATTTTTACAATCAGTTAATATTTTTCTATGAATATTTTTGGGGTTGTGGAACCAATCGTCTGAGTTTCCATTATTTCCTATGGGAAAATTTGCTTCACATAAAGAGAGTTATGCTTCCGGAACGAATTAAACTTGTTATGTGAGGCACCACTGTAAATGAATACAGTATTCTGTGTTGGCCATCTTGGTTCCCTCCTTCCTTCATTGGCAACTTGCTTTCTTAAAAATCTTAGGAAGACAGACAGGCTAAGGCATAAGCCAATCAGAGAAATTGCTGGTCAATGAAATAAATATCTGAGTTTTATTGGAGAAATTGTAGTTTCTCCGTTGGCAGTTTGAGTATACAAGATCACAGACTTTCTAACAGCCTTTTCCTACACTGCTGTTGCAAGAAGAATAAGTACTTTTATAATGGATTTTTTTTAAAAACCCCACCAAAAGACTATTAGAAAGCCATTCTCAAATTTTTGGTTGAGAGCCCCCGTTCCGCTTGCTTCCGTAGCTGTTTTTCATTCCAGGACTGAGTGGGTAGATGAAGCTTTTGAGCAATCTGTAATTATACAGTGTCACAGTTGATGAGATTAAAAGAAGTAAACATGTTGGAATAAGAGGGATATTTTTAACAATAGCTGCTTTAAAGGCACATGTTGGCATCCACTGTGGGAAACCTGCTTAGGAGGCTGCAGAACACTAGAACGAGCACACGAGAGCCTGGCTCTTCCATTTGACATTGACCTTGTAGCTACCAACTTGAAATGTCAACTTCTAATGGGTAGAAGCCTTCGATATAACCAAGACTAGTGGTTTTCAACATTTGTATGTTAGTGATGGAACTCTGCTGTATTGACATCAGAACTGGCTCTAGGAGTGGGTGGTCTGGATGGCTGCCCAGGTGCCAGGCTGGCTGATTTTTGTGGGGGGAGGCGGTGTAGTGGGCAGTAAGTACCAGGCTAAGCATCAGGCTCAGTGGTTTGTGAATGTGGTGTCATTCTCAGTAGATAGGATAGCACATGATGTGAACCTCTCAATTGCCATGGGAGATCACAGGCAGTTTAAATGAGCTTCAAATCTGAGAAGCTAAAGCTCACCACTGGCAACAGTAACAGGAAGCATATGGAGAATCTGTAACGCAAGAAGTCATTCGTTCTGGTACATGCATGTTCTGCTGGATGTCTTATAGTGAGCATTTTTCAGGAGCTAGTCTGTGATGGAGATGGCCCAGTTCTCCCCAAAGATCTACATCACCAGTGGCAAAGTGGGCACCATCTGTGGGCATCATACAAACACACCCAGAGGTGGACTCTAGCAGGTTTGCACCTACTCTATAGAATTGGTTGTTAACAAGAGAGAGGACATATAAAGTTTAAAAATAGCCATTTAAAAGTGGCTGCCAGATGGGCATAGAACCGCTTGTTAATTTCTTTGAATCCCATCACAGAACACACCCATCTTCCTGAGAGCTTCAAACTGCTTAAATCACTCTTCAGTTGAAAGACAGGATAAATAGGTGTTCATTTGAAGATTTCTTATGAACTTCTGTAATCCTCACATGAGAATGATGCTCATATTTGAACTGCCATTCCTTATAGCACTTCTGCAGAGGGTTCCTTGAAAGTGGCATCAACATTGCATGATGTTGCAATGACAATTGTGGTTGCATAACCACTTTCCTGTATAGTGTGATAAACCTGATGTACTTCTTATTGACGTATGCCATAGTGAGGCATAAGGTAGTCTTGCCTGCAATAGTCACGTGGAACAGAATGTCTCACTGTGATACAACTTTATTTGAGAAGAATGTGAAGTCTATCAATTGCAGTGCAATCCTAAGAAGTGCTGGGAAAGGCAGGCTGATGTGAGCAAGGTTGGGGCTGCTACCACAGGGCAAAGGGGCACATATTCCCTTACCCTGGTTAGTGTGGCAGCAATCCCAATAGATCTACTTAATTCTGCACCGTATCTGGAGTTTATTCGTCTTATTTTTGGCTATCAAGTTAGGTGTTCATCAACATTAATCTTCTTCCAATGTCACCCACAAATCTCACTGTGATGTCTTCTCAGAACAACTTACATGAGGGGACAATAAATCACTGATCCGGCCCAAACCTATGTGCTCCACACACCAGCAGAACTAGTGGTGACTGTCTTTTGGCACACCCAGGAGGTTTTCTGGTAGAGTGCAACCCCAATACTCTTCCCATGACCCAATCCTGCATCAGAGGTCCACGCAGGCCTGGCTAGTGAATTTGAGAGTTTTTCGCTCACTGCCGGATGGTGACCTGTATAGGGTGGTGTTGTTGTTTGTGACCACAATTTTCCTCCAGGTGATCACAACACACTGATTTAAATATAATCAGAACCTGCTCATTGACAAAGCATTATTAGACAAAGATGGAGTATGTATGTCAAAAGAAATGCTTGTCACACTCCCCTTTGTTTTATTGCAGGTTAGGATGTTGTGACTTTTTAAAGTCTATCCTTGATAGACTCTTTCAATGTCGCAAACTGCTCACACCTATATTTTCCTCTGGAAAATAGGAATTGTGCACCAAATCCCAAAGTTTCAGAATTTCCCTGCTGAAGTGGCATTTCTCTGTTGTTGTTTTGCCTGCCGCATTAGGATCTCCCTCCTTTGTCTGTTTTCTCCTTTCAGTTGCGATGCCTTTGCAGCCTGACAATAACACCGCCTACACACTTTGGCAGAAATGATAAAAAAGGGGATGGTGTAAGGTTTGTGCTCTTGAACAGCCTTTGTTGAAAAAGTGTATTTTGTATGAATGAGGAAGGTGAGGATTAATTATTAAGAGAAGGTTTTTTCATGTTCCTTTTCTCCTCCGCCGGCTGACAGTCGTCACAAAAGTGCTTTGGAGGAGCGATGTGATCCCGTGGGAGGTTTGGCACCTTCCACAAGCTCACACACCATTCCTTTTGGGGCCTGCCATTAGCGAGTTCTTTTAGGTGCCTGAGAAAGAGACTCGAGAGCAAAGGACTGGAGGTCCACTGGTTTCCTCATGTACACTCTGGAGAACTTCTCCACAGGCAACAAATGAAAGACAGTGACAAAATGGCTGCCTTTCTCTTCTCCCCTTATTGATTGCTGAGTTTTGCCTCCCTTTTCTAACCATAACTCACATTTTAAAGTGATTCTTTTCATTGTGCTTTTGGAAAGCTCGACAAAGCATTGAGGGCAAACAACCTTACCTACTTCGGTATAATCACCAAGACTTTTCCCCCCTTTTCCGCCCATTCTGAAATTATTCCCTTTCTCCATCTGTTGTCCTGTGTGGAGTGTTTTATTATTATTATTAATAAATGGTCTGGCACTTCATTGTCTACTCCAGCTTAAGCTCTTATTCTTCCCTTTTTCCCGCTGGTTGTTGTCGCCTTGCAACAGTGTTCGCTCAGCAGCACCCCTTGATCTCGGCTTCCATCTCTGTTGATGTGCATGAAAAGGTTGGAGAAGAAAAGAGGGGGCCCTCCCAGGTTGGTCGGGAGCAAAGAAATCTCTGCAAGTTGAGTTCAGAAGGAAAATAAATGGCCTTTAGCAGTTTGTTCATTTGAAATATTTCTGTCCTGTACTTTCTGTTCCCAAAGGAACTTCTAGAATGCCTAACGTCGTCATTTAAAACAAGCATTAAAATAGTTAAAACAAGGAATTTTTTTTTAAGCGACAAGAAAAGAGGAAACATGAGTAGAAAACAATCAAAAACGGAGGTCATAAAGAACCAGTAGTGTAGCTTGGCCAGTGGGTGTCTGTAGCAGGTGACAGGATGATGCTCTGCATCGTCACATCAGCACCTCTCCTTGTGCAGCCCTGGCCCCAGAAATGGCTCCGTTGGCAGCTTTAGAGGGAATTTTATGCACGGCACTTGCCATGCACTTCAGATGGAAGCAATCCGGCAAAGACAGTGGAAAACCACCACTCTGTCACTGCACTGGGGGAATGTACTTTCCTCGCTTAGCTGTGCCATTAAATTAAACAAAAATCAGTGGACTGGAAACCAGAATAAAGGTTTTTACTGGCTGTTAAGCAAAGACAGTGGCTGGGCTTTCTAGGGCTGTTCACCACTTTGGTGCCCTTGCTAAGAAGCCACGATTTTGCATCTCCATCAGCTATAGTTATGCCAGTGATCGGCTGTGGCACGGGATGCCAGTGCTGAACGCAATGCCTTGGAAGATCCAAATGGGGAAGTTCTTCAGTTCTTTGGCCCAATCTATGTATAGTTTTGAAAGACCATAATCAGCATCTTCAGTTGGACTTGGAAATGCATGGTGGCAGTCAGTGAAGCGGATATAGCACTGGCAGGATGCAGTCGAACTATATCTTCCTTTCAAGGACTCTGGCTGGCACGTTCAATACCAGATGGAACTTCTGGGTTGTTATGGCTTCATTGCAGTGTTTGGGCCCATGATGTTCTGGATTCAGATGTAGTCATGCTGGAGTCCAGCAGAAGCCATAGCCAGTTGGGAAGTGGATTGGGCAGTAGTAAAGCAACATGAGAAAGCACATGGTAAGTATTGCAGGAACTTCACACACTGCATCCCCTGTAGCTATACTACTGGAGTAGGGGAGCAGCTTAGTGGCAGAGAATGAGCTTTGATAGTATAAGATTTCAGGCTCATTTGCTCACATGTTCAGATAAAGCATGTCCAGTACCATGGCTGGAGAAGAATTCTGCCTGTTACGTCTGAGGCCAGATACTGGACTGGTTGGACATATGAAGCTGCCTCTTGTCATTTATCCATCTAGATCACTATTGACCAGCCATGAGTTCCCAAGGGTCTTTCTTCCTGGGAGATGCTCCAGGAGATACTGTGACCTGTGTGATAGCATTGCTGTCCCACAAAACTATGGAAGGCTATGTTCTGATGAGCAAGAGGCAGCTTTATCTCTTTATTCCTCGTTCTTTATTCCTCAGCTTTATTCCTAGTTCTTTTCCAAGTGGATTTTTATGATGAATGAGCTGTGGGTCTTGGCAGAGATTATGAAATCAGCGAACTCTGTTTACTGGCAAGTAACCTTCTTTTCTCCTTCATGAGATGTGTTGAGAAGAGGCTACCAGAGAACACTAATCAGCAGTATCAACCTCTTAAGACAAGAAGGGCTTAATTAAATGAGAACTGAAGCGGTTGCCTCAGCCTCCCAACCTAGTACGAGCATCCAGGGAACGAGGCTTTATGGGAGTGTGAACAGAATGCTGAGTAAGAGTTAAATATAGTTCACAAACAGGCATGCCGAGGCAGCTGAGCTTACCAGATTTCTCACTGAATGTACTCTCAATCCACCTGATGCCAGCAGGCCTGCTGATCGCATTAATCTGTGTAATTCACTTGGAAAAAAAATAGGTTGAATAGGTTTGCCCTCTGGATTTATTCCTATTAGCTCCAAACAGAAAGAGAAGCAAGAGTCTTATATTTCAGCACCATGATCTATTGCATAGACACAGCTCATAGAATCGGGATTACGGGTTTTGCCTTTGGAACTAGGATACAGCTTTAAACAAGGTCCCTGTCTTAGGGCCATTGTTCAGAGAGCCATTAGAGCACGGGGGATAATGACTGGGCCATAGAGGGACATCAGGACCCTTCATGCTGCCAAGATGTGCATAAGTGGGTGACATTTCAGCTCATTTCTCATACCACAAGTCAATTCTTCCCCTGTCCATGGTTTGACAATATGGCACAATTGTACTGCTTCTTTTTAAGAGCATTAAAGGAATATATCACATATGCAGAAAGCAGGAGAGACTTATGTTCTTTTAAATCTATAGGCTCAAGTGCAGTGAAAAGTCTGTTGGGTGACTGGAGAGTGCATTTACAATGATATTATAAGAAGAATATTGCTATATTACAAGAAGGCTTAGCACTACCTGCAGGAGCTGCTCACAGGGAAATGGAGGACATTTAAGTAGTTTTCTGAGACGAGGATAAAAAACAAGATGAGGATTTCCTGCTACAGGCGGGGGGTTGGACTAGATGATCCACAAGGTCCCTTCCAACTCTATGATGCTATGATTCTAAGAGATTCTGGAAAAAGAGGACATCTGGTCACTTCAACCTACATTTCATAAAGCATACTTTTGAAGTGGTCCCTCTGTGTTTTTAAATACAAGAAGGCTGCAATCTTAAGAGCACTTTACTGGGAGTAAGTCCCACTGAGCTCAATGGAACTTACTTCTGAGTAGCAGGGCCTCCATCAGTCTTGAAAGACTATGGTATTGTGCTCAGTGCTGCATACGCTGCATGAGAAGCATGAAAGCCTGGGTTGGATTGTTATGGAGGAAAGGCTGTTACCCAAGCAGCAAATCCCCCCTCTTCACGCCACTGAATTAGTCCAATGGAAAGGCAGAGCCAATACGATTGGATCCAGTTGGCATCGCAGAGCTGGGCTAAGGACAGGAGCTCACTCTGTCTTGTGGGGCCAACCCGGGAATCGAACCCTGGCCTGCTGGTTAACAGGCACAGCGTCTTACTGCTTGCGCCACCCACAACCCATTGAGTAGACACTATTAGGATTTCACTTAGAATCCCTTACAAACATTTGGGATGCAAACTTTCATACATACGAATGTAAGTACTGTAGTAATGGCATCCATCAGTCTCAAAAGACTACGGTATTGTGCCCAACGCTGCTTGCAGAGCACAAAGGCCTGGGTAGATTGTTATGGAGGATAGGCTGTTACCCAAGCAGCAAATCCCCCCTCTCCACGCCACTGAAATAGTCCAATGGAAGGGCAGAGCCAATATGATAACTTCCAGCTGCATTGCAGAGCTGGGCTAAGGACAGGAGCTCACCCGGTCTTGTGGGGACCCAGGTCTCCAACCCTGGCCTGCTGGTTAACAGGCACAGTGTCTTAAACACTTGTGTCATCCAAAGCCCACAAAACACATACAAACATAACTCTCTACTTATCTGCTGCATATAAGGTACAATAACAGTATTTTAACAGAAAATAGTTTTGTAAAAATATTTCAGCAGTAAACAATAAACAGTATTAACAGTAAAAAGTACTTTTTAACAGTAAGATATTTAATTTATACTACTTTTTCATTTTCTCTTTTTTTACATTGGGTCAGACTGGGTGAAACATACATTAACATCAGTGGTGTTAATGAACATTTTGACTTAGAAATGAGCTCCCAGAGCGGAACTTGTTCATAAGTAGGGGATTTACTGTACCTTAATTGTGCCATGTTGGAGCTTTGGGCGAATGCCCCAGTCCAGCTTTTTTGGGAGGTGGGGAAGGCATGCACATTTCTGGGTCTGGTCAGAGAACTGCATGCAAAAATTGCACAAGTCCACATAATCTCCCAGTTAAGGCCAAGTATACAGTGGTACCTCAATTCACAAATACCTTGGATTGCAAGTGTTTTGGATGATGAGCAAGGATTTCTAAGAAATCTTTGGTTTGTGAGTGATGGTTTGCAAAACAAGCAAGACATCCAGGCTCACAATGCTGATCTGCATCTGCACCTAGGGCAGCATCTTCATCTGCATCGGATTGATGGTGCCAGGCTATTTGTTTTGCTTTCCTTCAGCGGGGCTGAATAGCCGTGGAATGAATCTACTGAGTTTCCATTATTTTTAATGGGAATATCCACTTTGTTGTACAAGTATTTGGATTATGAGCATGTTTCCGGAACAGATTATGCTTGTAAACGAAGGTACTACTGTACATGAATTTGAAGAATATGAAGGGTGTGTATTGTCTATAGGGAACCTCTAATTCAATCTCAAGCTGGGAATACGGGTGTGCAATGCTGGCTACTGTGACCTTAGCAAGTTTTTTAATAACAGCTTTCTTAGCACCATTTTTTGTTTTCATTTTTTGCTCGGGGGGTTTGGGTGGCAAAGGGGGGGGGGGGTGTTGCGTATAATACAAGTCAACCAGCTCAGTAAAGCCTCTGAAGAGAGCAGATCATTGATCAATGGCCTTCCCAAAATAGTTTTAACCATCCGGTAGAAGGAAAACCTAATAATTCTGAAGGACTGAGAGAGGGAGGTTGCAAAAGCTGGCCAGTTAACCTCTGCCGTTGATAAGGAAGGTGTCACAGACTTGGAGAGTAAACCTGAGAATGGGACCAGCTTCAGGTTTATCCCTCCAATGATTGGAGAGCGGAGGGAGGGAACAAGCGCTGCTTTCTCTTTCAAGTATCTGACATCCTTGTGGGAGATTTTCTGGATTCTAGTAAGCTATTTTTACCGTCTTTGGAGGGAATAGAAAAGGGCTGGCTCTTAGCAACCCAGCTGATTTAATAGCTTTACAGGCAGAAAACAGCACATGCACCAAAATGAACCTTCCAGGGCCTGTCACACGACAGAACAGAGATTCCCAATAAAAAGGACGGAAAAAGGAATAAATACTGGGATAATCAATTCCTCTAGGCTTTATTGCTACTAGCTCTTGGGGTTGCTCCTTGGAGATCTCCCCCGTAATAGAGGCTAGAGCTGTAAAATATCTTGGCATTTCAGAGGCAGAGAAAAAGCAGAAATAAAGAGAGTGCGAGTTTAGGAATTGGGTTCTAATATTAGGGCTGCAGACTTAGCAATGATTCCTGGGAAGATTGTTTTTCTGGGGGCAGTTCCTTCCCCATTTTGCTTTCCTATGGTTATATGTTCCTTTAACAGTTGCTCAACAGGCAACAAAAGAGCAGGTAGTGATTTGCTGATGATGAAGCTTTCCCCTTTATTTCACTTGCTAATTTTCTCTTAATATCTCTCTCTTAGGCAGTTGCAAAGATCATAGGAACTGGTATGGTCAACCCTGCCTGGCTCTGACTCTCCTGGGTTTCAAGGAGGCTCTTCAACCTATGAGACGATGGGTCTGCAACCTTCTGCAGGCAACCAAGTTCTGGCCCCTGTCAAAGTACAGATGCTGGCCAAGGGAAAATTTGGCTGTGATTGTTTTAATAAGGCACTCTGCACAAGCTTAGAGGTAGTGGTATAACTAGAGGGATGCAAAGCACTGAGTTTTGCAGGGTGCATCACTGCAGCATGCAAGGTTGTGCTCCTTCGTCCAGAGCCATTCCAGGTGGTGGGAACAAAACAGAGGTAAATTTCTCTTTTGTTGTCTGGGAAGAATGAAATAGAAAAGGTCCACAATCCCTGCAAGAACCACAGAGTGGGACAGGTAGATGGTCTCAGGTGAATGGGTAGTACATTGTCCTCCAGAATCCTGCAGATGGCATGTGTCCAAATTCCAACAGATAGGAGGGAAGATGGGTAAGAAACGCAGAAGGGGTCTCTTTGTGCATCTATATCTAGTATTCAAGTACCTAGTGCAACCAGGAGCTGATCCTGCTGGTAGGTTTAAACCCCAGGTTCTCTTTTTTTTAGAAATTAAACTATAGCTGTCTTAGAAATTTACAGATATTCAGTAAGTAGGAACGATTCCATTTTGGGGTAGTAATAAATACACATGTAATTGTATGTAAATCTGCTGGAAAGATTCCTGAAATGAATTGATTCTTTGAGTAACAACGTTCTTGGCCTGAGTGTCCCTTGGGCTTTAAATGTGGCAAATACCTTCTCAAATGCTCACTAAATAGTATATACACTTCACTCTTGAGTTATATTGAATAAACAACACTTTAGTTTGCCATCAGGTCTGTGGTGTGGCTCACCCTGACTTACCTGTACTGCCTATGCTTTTCCTGATTCTTGCAGCTGATATGGATGGATTCTACTTATGAGGTGACTTTTTTGGTGACTTTTTTGGTGACTTTTTAAATAGCCAGCATTGTTGGACTGGGAAGCAGATATTTTGTAATTCAGTCTGTGCTATTATGAGTGAAGTGCTTGTATTTTTCTGTAACAGCTCCAATAATATGGAGACTTCCTTCTCCATCTGACTAAAAAAAATCCTAAAATTGTTTTCTCTTTAGTGAAGTGTGAAATACTCCAACTGAGATGCTCCATGTTTATTGATCTGGAAGAACTACTCCCAGTTCCCTATATAGAGTCTCTCTGCAAAAGAGAGTATCCATTCTCTCTCTCTCTCTCTCAACCACTAGACCTGTGTGTGTGTGTGTGTGTGTTGTGTGTGTGTGTGTGTGTGTGTAAGGGTCCACAGATATCCTGGTTATGCGTACAACAATAGCATTTAATTAAAGCCATGGGAGTCCTAGTAATTAAATGATTCTTAATCAATCACAAAATAGTTAAAAGGGTATTAATAGAAGTAATTACTTTGCTTCAGTGAAATCATGTATTTGAATACCTGAATCCCCTGAAGCTAAACTATTTACCTTGTCAGGAGCCAAAAATTTCTAAGTTTTCCTGGTGATTCTGCAGATGTTTACAAAGTGGGGGGGGGGTGCACTCCAGCAACACCCTATATCTCCATGATGGGTGCCTAGTCAAGAGCACTGAGGATGGTAGTGGCTTGGAAGAAGGGAGTGATAGACCACAGGCATTCCTTCTTTAAGTGTCCTCTGATTTAGGATATGAATCCAGCATATGTGACAACATCCTGAATTCTGTTACTGTTCAGGCTTGGAAGACAGAGCCCAGATGCCTGAGTATAGTGATCATGATGTATGTCATTCCCATCTCTCCCCTCTTGTTACTCTTCCCTTCACAGTTTTATTTTTTTTTAAATAAAAAATAAAAATACCTTCTGGTATTTTATCTGATCTGGGTGCATGGTGACTATCCCTACAATCCAGAGTAACTACGGGAGCACATAAGAGACATTCCCTACAATCCAGAGTAACTATGGGAGCACGTAAGAGGCTTTACGTGCACCCGTAGTTACTGCACCACCTAGTGAAAACCTATGGGAAATTCATATTGCAATCCAGAGCAAATTGTTCTTACACCGGAGCAAAGACTCCCCACAGTTACTCAGGATTGCACCCATTATGTGTACCCATAGTTATTGCACCTCCTAGTAAAAACCTATGGGAAATTCATATTGCAATCCAGAGCAAATTGTTCTTTCACTGGAGCAAGGACTCCCCGTAGTTACTCTGGATTGCGCACTAAATGTCATAATCAAAAAAAGAGGACAAGGTTCCCCAAAATGTAGGATGCCCAAGAAAAATGTAGGACATGACAAAAGCTAAAAATACTTGTATATATTGTTTTCATGTACTTAATTTAAGCACTTTATTGCTTATTAAATTTAAAACTATTATATATAAATAATTACATATAATTTATTATGATAATTACAAGAAGACTACATGCTGCCCATTTACAAGGAAAAGGATGAGACTGAAATCCCTTTCCAGGACACAAGGCTAAAATCCATATGGTCACCCTGTTCTTTATCAGTGATTGATCAGTAATTTTCCCAGTAAATTTCCCACCTGATGACAACATTATAACCAAGCTGCAATGCAGCAGTTCCAGTTGGCAGGAAGGGTTGTGAGAGCTCCTGAGCAAGGAGACTAAAGGACCAGAGAAAGTGCAGAAGACATCGTCGTCCATGGCCCGCCATGAGGCGAGCAAGACAGGATGGTCTTGCGCAGCAAACTTCCAATATCCCTGGAATAAAGAATAGAAAAACAGGGTGAGGAGGATAAGGAAGGACCATCCACAATGTCACTGGCATTATTCCGGGCTTCCGCTTGCCAACTTCCACCACCTTCTGCCCACAGATACCCACCATTCATTCCTTTCATCCATCCTCATCCACACCCATTGCCTGGAAGCCAACACCCGTCAGCTTCAAGGCACAGCACCAATCGTCTTGACTACATTTACTACCCCAGACAGACAGACAGACAATCACTTTCCATTTGTGCACATGCATGCACTGGTTTCAATCTACAGATAGCCTGCAGCTTACATCAGCAGGCCTAAGTGAGCAGAATTCCACCAGTTTGTACCACTTTGCATCCACTACAACCACATGGATATCCCCATAAAGGCGACAAATCAGCTTAGTTCTGCAACACAGCAAGCAAACACCTTTGTCTGCTCACATTTACCGGCTTCCACCAGACTGGGTGCCACCCAGTATATAAGCCCCTGCAGGGAGGTCAGATGAGTTTAATGGGGTCCTCCTTTCCGGAGCTTCTAATTTGAATCTATCTCAGGCTCATAGACTTTCTAATAAGTAACCAAGAATAAGACTGCCCATTGCTATTTTCATTTGTATTTATTATCTACTTGTATTTAAGGTGGCACTGATTTTTTTCTACTAAGAGCTAAGACCACACTGCAAAACCTTGGGCTGACTGGTGGCATAGCTAAAGGGGGATGGAGCAGTCAGCGTTGGAGGAAACCTCACCCTTTCAGAACCGTTCTGCCTGGAATGCTCCAAGGCTGACTGCTCTGCCCCATCTATTTACGCCACCCAGGCTGATCCATTAAGCTCTCTATAGTGGTAGATTTCTTTATTGGTTCCATAAATCCCAACTGAGAAAGTGAGAATAACCCTGTTTTTCTTTCTTTTTTTCTAAGATGGACTTGAGATACCTCTTCAAGGTGCCATTGTTCAGGCTAGAAATTGCATTTTCTCACATCGAGCAATGTTTATGATTGCTTCAGTAACTGCCAGGTGCCATATTTTTTTCTTCAGATTGCATTATTTGAATCTGTGCATTCAATTATAGTAAGTTCATTAAAAATGTTCCATGCTTCCAACCCACTGTGACGCTCCTTTAAATAATGGGAAGTCGCTGCAAGGAAGCAGACCTGAATGAAATGGAAGTCTAAGCCCATGATTAACAAAATTAATTATTAAGCTACATTCTTATTAAAATGGGATTTCTGATAAATATTTTGAACATTGTCCATGGCTTCTGCTGTAGTTGCAATTTTAAATTTTATTAATTTGTTTTGAATTTTGAGTCAGTGACAAGTGGTGGCACTGAAAATACTTATTTTTTCTGTCTTACTCCCTCCTTGTGTGTGTGTGTGAAAGTCTCAATGAATGGCGGATGGTCAGCCCTGCAAAGAGTTCAGTCCCATCATTTTTTGTACTATACTTGCTATGTATCAGGAATCCAGTGGAACCAGATTTATTTAGTTCATGATTTAATTAATTATTTATTTAAGGTATTTATACTCCACCTTTCTCATGCTAACATAAATGCCCAATGTGATTTATATAGCTTTTCTATCCTTTTCTGTCCTCACATAATCCTGTAAGGTAGGCAATTTTTCTACAGGATCTCTAGATCTCTTCCACATGGAATCGTTCACGGTGTGGTCATCAACACATCTGGCATCAGGGAAGGTCTTCCAAGCTTTCAACAGGGATTTAAGGTCCGGCAAACTGTGACACTTCTGGCTCTTTGTCTCATGATATCAGCTTTCAGTCTCCCATCCAAGAGTTACCCTTGTCTTTTCCTGCTTAGCTTCCTTTGGCAGCCTTTTGCTCAACCACCAGACAACACTTGCTGCCATACTATTCCTGCTGCTATTGTTCACTATCTACCAAATAAGTTGATCATCTGTTTTGTGACATTTTTTGCAAATTCACAAATAAATATTTGCCACACGGACATCCACACAAATCAAAACATGTTGAGAAGATCCAATAGTGCTCTATTGAAAAGAAGCCTTACATGAGCTTTCCACTACTTGAATAAAGGGTTATATCCCTTATTTGTGGATTATAGCCATGGACAGTGAATTCTATCACTGAAATTAATGTGACTTAAATTAAACATAACTGTGGCTGTAATCCTAACCTCCAATTAGCCCAGCATAAGTCCTATACTGACCTGGTGGTGCCATAAAAGTGCCGGAAGGCACTTCTGCTCCACTCTTTGGTGGGTTAGGCCAGTGCACAGGCATATGCCGACCTCCCCACACTACAACAGAAGGATATACCAGGTGAGTTAGACTGGCCTAAATTTGTTAAGATTGCGCCCTCACTTGTCCCTTGGATTTGACGTCTATGGATATGAATCAATGCAGGTCCCCTGGCCTTGCACTGAACCAGCTCAACCTGAACCCTGCAGAGGTGACTGGAACTGTGTTCAGGTTGCTGCCAGAAGACCTTCTGAAGCCTGCAGGGGCCTGTATTTTTTTTAAAAGCCATTGCATTCGGTGCCAGGTAAACCACCCTGGGTAGGGCATTTCATAAGCAAACACCATTGTTGAAACAGCCCTTTCCACAACAGCTAACTCCTTGAGTACATTCATCATTGGAGCTCTTAAGGAGTTGGCTGTTAGACGTACCCAGGAGAGTCTTTGGTGATCAGCTTAATAACTGGGGAAATTATTTGTTTTTATGAGTATAAATAAATGAGTATTGTTCCAAATAATATAGTACTAGGTTATAGGTTTAAAGCCAGCACTTTAGATAGTTCTCAGAAATAGAGATAGGAGTTCTGAAATTGAATAGGAGTTCTGTTATAGCCCTACAGTTCATATCCATGCAGCTAGGAAGGGCACAATCACATGGAAGGCATTCATGGGGCAGCTGCTTCCCAAACCAGTGTTTACCATCACTTGCTCCTTGCAGCACCCATTGACAGCAGAATTGTCTCAGGGCTGGATTAGATGGGCATAAGGGATCAAGTGGAAACTCTCCCTTCTGATTTGGCCAGAGCCAAATCACACTTGGAATCCTATCCTAACCTTATTTACTCAGATGTAAGTGGAAGGGATTGTCACTCTCGAATTGGCCTGTTTAGTCATAAAAGATACTGTTTTAGGACCTCCACTTCTGAGCACGATACCATAGTCTTTCGAGACTGAAGGATGCCAATGAAGTCCCATTATAGCCAATGGCGCTTGCTTTCAGTAAATAGGATAGGATTGCAGCCTTGGCGATTCTGCAAACTCTGTTAAACATTAGCAGTATCCTAATGTAAATGCATCCTCTGGAGAAATTAAATCTAACCATTGCAGGGAGATACAGTGAAGAAGATAGGTGGGGAGAGAAATAAAAAGCATATAGGTCTAGAGTGGTTGCATAAAGCCATTTAGAATAAGAAACCATACAGATTACAGTGAGATCCAGGGAAATATTATTGCATTTTTCAAATCTCAAGGTAAATTTGGCACTGATACATTTATTGTGAATTCACCAGCTGTCCTGTAACATATCCACACATAAATAAATGCTGTATTTTGTTCCATTGCTTGCACTTATTAGTCAGCATGTACTAGAATGTCCACCAAAAAGCCTCTTTTATTTAATGCTTTTGGTAAACAGCATACTAATTTCAATTTATTACATTAAAAAGCGTGTTTATAATCTGGTTCTTGGTAAATCCCTTTGAAACTGTCATTCTTGCTGAGAGTTATTGGTTCAGCGATCAGGACGATTTCTGAAACTGAAAACATGGAAAGAGATTTTACATTACCGCTGTCATGAAAAAACAAGTCCTTTACATATTTGTCTCGAGAATTATTTAAGCGTAGCAAGCAAAGTGGCCCAAAATAGAAATATAATTCTGTTGAGAATCGTCAAAGGATGAAATGAGTAAGAAAGCGCAGCCATGGCTTTAATTAGCGAAACTAAAATTCTGATCCAATCCCTAAATAATTGCCATCAAAAATAAAATAGCATTTCAGGCTGAAGCTGTTCCTCAGTGAGTTGTGCTTTTGTGATTGGCAATGCATTTTTTAAAAGAAAATCAGGTTGGTTCTTCCTGTTCTTTAATTGCGATCATTTAACCCCACAATCAGTGGGATATGCCAGTTTAATAAACCATTTTGACATACAGGAGAAACTCCATGCAACGTCTGTGTAGATCTGCTACCTTGCTGGGGGTCAGAGCTACTTGTCCCCTAGAAGTTCCTTCACGAAGACTCTTATTTTTCTGCCTTAAATATAATAGCCCAATTAATTTCATATTTGCCAGGCTGTGCATCTAAGTCCATCAGAGGAGATGTCACAGAATGAAATACAAATGGGATATGTGCCAATTTGCAGTTGAAGTAAGGCTGCTTCTAATATAAGCTGGAGAGCTTTTGTATTAACCTCTAACAATGGAGGAAAATCAACCCGTTGCAGCTGATTACTTAAGCCGCCTCCAGTTACATTCGCACAACAGATTTGAATTCCAATCATTCTGCATACTATTTCCACCTATGTAATTGTCTGCTGGCCCTTATTATTTATTATGCAAAAGTGAGGGCGCTGCTTCTCCCTCTTTTTGAAGCGTGAAGAATGAAATGATTTTGTATGCAAACAGTTAAAACTCTCCTGTGTATTCCCATTCTGTAGGTGTTGATAAATTCACTTAGGATGAGTGACAGTCGGAGGGTTTGGGGGGTCAGATTGGTCACTCTTTCCATGACACTGATGAAAATGATAAACTAAATGCCAGAAGTGTCCCTGGTGCATCATACGATGAAATGTGTAAAATGTCAGCGTCTAGCCGGTGTCTATTAATAACTAAATATGATTGTGTGTAATGAGCAGATATTTTCATGTTGATTGAAGTATGATTTCTTTTGATCTCCCAGATGTTGCTGCTTAGAAATTCATATTGCTCTTTTGCTGCTAAATGCATAATGACCTTTTAAAACCTTTCAAACTTTTTTTTTTACATTTTTTAAGAACCCATTATCTCCAATGTGGAAGTCAACCCTGGGCATATACTCTTTTTATGTAGGTTTGACGTTGCTTCCCCCCTTTGGTGCCTTTTCCTTTTTGGTCTTCTGATCATTCTTTCTTTACCCTTCTCTTTACTGAACAGTTGCTGTGAAAATGGGTGTGGTTGAGAAACAGGGAAAGGTAGTGCCCCCTAGATCTA
Source organism: Cryptoblepharus egeriae (assembly GCA_030015325.1). NCBI lineage: Eukaryota > Metazoa > Chordata > Lepidosauria > Squamata > Scincidae > Cryptoblepharus > Cryptoblepharus egeriae. The sequence goes on from JAREYC010000004.1 coordinate 9,080,881, forward strand.
TACATTTATAGGCATGGATTCAAGGAGAAAATAAGCTGAAAGAGAACTTGACTTTTGGTGCAATCCTGTGCATGTCTTTTTTTTAACCTGTTCCTCCTGTACTTTTTAAGCACAGTGGTACCTCACTTAACAAGCACCTCGCTTAACAAGCGTTTCACATAACAAGCAAAAATTTCCGAGAAATCTTGCTTCACATAACAAGTTCTGCTTCACTTAACAAGCAAGCGTGCTATGGGCACGTGTGCTGTGCAGCCCTGATGCGCTGCATGGAGGCTCTTTAAAAGGGCTGCCAGCCAGCGCTGCTGCCTCTAACTGCCCCCAATTTGGGGGCAGTTGCCTGGGGGTGCCAGAGGCAGCTGCCCCTAACTGCCCCCAAGTGCCCCCACCGACCACCTTGAACCTCCAGCAGCAGCCCAGGTAAGCCTCCCAGGAAAGTGTCTTTGATCGCAGCCTCCTAAACCATGTCTACTCAGAAGTAAGCCCCATTGTGTTAAATGGGACTTACTCCCATGAAAGTGTCTTTAGGATTGCAGCCTAAATAGACTTCATAGGATCATGCACATTGAATGCATGTTTTGAATTCATTTCCTGTGTTTTGTCATCATTTTTACATCTAGTTAATATTTTTATATGAATATTTTGGGGAACTCAATTGTCTGAGTTTCCATTATTTCCTATGGGAAAATCTGCTTCACTCAAAGAGTGTTTCACTTAAAGAGCGTGCCTCTGGAACAAATTAAGCTCTTTATGTGAGGCGCCACTGTAACCAAGTTTTTGCCCTCCTCCAAATAGTGATATGTTTTATTATATGTTTTTATTTAATTATTGTGAGCCGCCTTGGACATCGATTGTTTACTGAGGAAAGGTGGGATATAAAATCTTTTAATTAAATAAATAAATGTCTGCTCGGGAATCGGATTCCCAGCATTCAGTGAGGTTTATTCTCACGTACACACACATAGGATTGCATACCCAGTTGTATAGTATTCTTAGAACTTTCATGCAAGTGCTCATGGAAGTCTCGACACTGGAGTCCCAGCTCCTCAGGAGTTGCACATCAGGAGTCGGAGAAACATGGTAAATCAAGAGGATATTTATAGATTGTAGCACAGAAATTCTAACGAGTCATTCGAAGATTTTGAAAGTGTTTGTGTTTGTATGTACAGATCCACTCCAAAACCTTGTTCTTTTTTTAAAGTTAAACTTGTTAAAGTTTACAGTGGCGCCTCGTGTAACAAATTTAATTCGTTCCGGAGGCATGTTTGTTATGTGAAACGTTCTTTACGTGAAGCGGATTTTCCCATAGGAAATAATGGAAACTCAGACAATTGGTTCCACACCCCAAAAATATTCATGGAAAAATATTAACTGTTTATAAAAATGATGACAAAACACTGGAATTGAATTCAAAACATGCATTCAATGTGCATGATCCTATGAAGTCTACTTAGGCTGCAATCCTAAAGACACTTTCCTGGGAGTAAGCCCCATTGAACATCTGGGTAGATGTGGTTAGGAGGATGCAATCAAAGACACTTTCCTGGGAATAAGACCCATTGAACACAATGGGTCTTACTTCTGGGTAGACATGGTTAGGAGGCTGCAATCAAAGACACTTTCCAAGTGTCTCCCCACTTTCTCCTTCTCTCCAGCCTGAGCCTCTCTCTCCCCTGCTCCCTTCTGGCTAGCCCTGAGCTGCTTCCCTCTTCTCCACTGCTCCTCTCTCCCTCTGCCCAGCGGACACCCGGCCACAGGAAGAACAGCGCGGAAGTATTGCTTGTGCTATGGACAGGCACGCTAGGCAGCCCTGACGCTTTTTAAAAGGGCTGCCGGCCAGCGCACCTGCACCAACTGCCAATGAATGTGTTCTTTACGTGAAGCACAGTTGGTTACATGAAGCAGAATCCTGGATAAATTTTTGTTTGTTACGTGAAACATACTTTACATGAGGCGTTTATTACGTGAAGTGTCACTGTATTTGGAAAAATGAAGAAATATAGGCTACTGTAGTACAGAACAACAGCAACTTTTCATTCCATTCAGCCTTTCTCTGGCATCTATGTTTACTCACTGAAGTGTCTCATAGACATCTGAGTGTACATTTCATGGAAAAAGGAGCCTGCTGAAGAAGAAGAAAGTGAACCACCCAAAATCTAGGTTGAACGTGAGGACCCATCTCTGAAATTCTGGCAAACAGCTGCCCATCACTGAAAACAAGAATCCTGTACACAAACTAGACAAAACCAGTGTCAGGCAAATTCATGTGTATGGCGAGCATACTTGGAGCCAGTAGTGTAGCTGTGGGCGTAGCACCCTACGGCAAGTGCCCCTCAAGTTCTGCCTGGTTATGTCTCGAGGCAAATTAATACAGGTGGTGGCAATCCTTAAGCCAGTTGGTTTCAGATCATTCACAGCTAAGACCAGTTTGAGCCTGGAAACCAATCTAAATGGGTTAAATCAGAGTTATATAATACAGGCACACATGTGTATACTGCCCTGAAGTCCTTTGAGAAAGGATAATGTAAAGATATGATAGTTGTGATCAGCTTTGATGGCTCCAATATCCTTTTTGTGAATAAGAACAGGGACGAATCCAGGATCCCCCCTTATCAGCACCAATAGGTGATTGATGCTGTCACAGCTGACTCTTTTTCCCAATGATCTGTTTGGCTCATGCGCACACACACAGTTGTGCAGAGCAGGAAACTTTTGGCCGACCACCACACGTGACAGCCTGTAGATCATGACCAAAGCAAATAAACACATCCAGAGTGGTCCGTTCCGTCATTACAACAAAAATCAATACATAATTTACACTAAGATTTATTAAAAACTGTTAGGAGAAGAATGTAGCATTTTTCCCATTAGTAAGGGGAGGAGAGACAAATATTGTTTGTTACATACGGAAAAGGATTGTTCTCCTCCCTTCTGCCAATGTGGCTATGGGGAAATTTAATAATTGTTAGAGTTATGGGAAACAATCCATGTTTAATTTCTTTCCACAAAAGAATTCCTTACGGTCACAATTATGTGCGGGACAATATTGTGTTTTTTTTTCTTTCTTCTCTCTGGATTCCCAGGAGTGAAAATGTTTTTTGGGGTTAGCGTTAAAAAATATATTTTAAAGGAACCACCTTCCTTCTTAAGATGTTCCTTTTGAGATTTTTCTATGTCAATTAAGATGGAGACAAAAAATAACCTTCCCGATGCAATATTTTGAAAAGGGGAAACAGCCAGCCGAGTTGTTTGTAAAGAAACCCCCTTGGATGAGCTATCATGGGAACGAGGGGTGCCGATCATTCACTAGATGTCAGCCATCGAGTAACGCAAGGGGCAAAGCGCTATGTTTTGCAGGGAGCCTCACCACATTGGGGAAGTGGCACCACCTCTTGGAAACAATTCTGGGGACTCTGAGAATAGGGGCCAAACCTCTGTTATCTTGCACTTAACTCTCTGTCTTGCCTACAAAATGCCAGTGAAGAAGGCAACAGAGCCTTGGTTAGCAGGATTAGTTCATTTTTTGGAATTCAGCCAGATATGAAGCTCCCCCAAAACAACAATTTTTTCCCAAGGACCAATGTGGCCCTGAGGGGAATAAAGAAGTGTGGTTTGCAACAAGTTCTTTCCACCCGTTTGCCTTTTCCAGCACACCATGTTATGCATGACAAAACTTGGTCCACCAGGGAATTTGAAAGCCTCTTAATTAGACAGAATTCACAAGGCTAGGAAAAAATGAGTGGGTGAAGGTTAGAGGCACCAAGACGAGAGCACTGTTTCTAACAGCACCAACATAGAAAAAGTGAACAAGGCAAAGAAAGTCCATATTGGAATCAGGTTCATTTACTGAATAGTGGGTCCTACGCAACCCGACTCAGAAGTAAGCCCTATTATGTTCAGTAGGGCTTATTTCCAGGTAAGCAGGCATAGGATTGCAACATTAGTGAAGGTTTACTTGAAAAGAAACCCAACAGGTTCATAAAAGAATTTTTTTCAAATCTTTGCTCCAGTTACCATATTTACTTGAATCTAATGTGCCATCAAATCTAATGTTCACTCAATACTTATAATCAAAATACCATATTCACTCAAATCTAACCATGGAATCTAATGTGCACCCTGATTTTGGAGACTGAATTTGGCTGGAAAAGGTGAGCATTAGATTCAAGTAAATGCAGTATACTGGAGGCCATACTATTTTAACTACAGTACCAGGGTATTGTCCTGAGATGCCCAAGGCACATTTCTCCTTGTCATAGAAGACCAGACACAGAAATACCTCCTAATGCAATTGTCAAAAGTGGTACATGAGTGTCCAAGGAAAGGATGTACAGTCTTGGGGTGGAGAAGTCTTGCAGTCTCAGTACACTGAGCTCATCCCATCCCTGAAAGTTAGTGGTCAAGAGATTATTGGGCTGGTGGCGTAGCTGTAGGAGAGTGGAGCAGTCAGTCTTGGAGGGAGCATCACTGTGGCATTTGCCACTATTATGTTTTTAGGTGTGTTCCTTCAAAACAACATGTGAATGCAAAAAAGACATGATGGAGGCTGCAGGCAGGGGGTTGGACTAGATGACCTACTAGGTCCCTTCCAACTCTATGATTCTATGATTCTATGAGGCACACTCATTCTGTAGGTCTCTGTCAGATGACTGCTTGGAGAAAACCCAAGTTTGTGGCTACCTAGTGTGCAAATGGTTCTCAGGCCACTATGTTCACTATTGTGTATTGTGAATTCCACCACGCTTGCATATCTGAGCTGACGTAAGGAAAATCATAAATCTTAATTAATAACAGCAAGGTATCTTGATTTTAATGGGGGTTTTCCATGGTTATTGGGGGAAAAATTGGAAAGTATTTAGGGATACATGTGCTATGGATAGCTAGGTATGCCAGGTGTATTCCCCATTAGAATCCACCTTGGAAACAGCTTGCACAAGCTCTTTATCAGGTGATTTTTGAGATCTGCAAGCACCACCTTTTGAGCTGCACAGTTTCTAGTGAGGCAATGGACAGAGAGAAAGAAGGAAAGGAATGCTTTGGGGAAAGGCAGAGATCAAGAGGATTGAAAGATGTTGCCAATGGGCTGTGGGAACCCTTTTATCACACATTCTTCCCTTTCAGCAGCCCTGCTGTGCCCAAAGTATCACTCGCAGTGTTCCTTTTGCTGCTGAGCTGAGAAGCAAAGCCTCAGCAGAAGCAGGGCTGCTCAAAGCGGTGCAAGGATTCTTCTATATATTGATGGCAGGAACAAGATTTGCATATTTTCTTCCACTTGCTGCGAATGTGTTTGCACATGAGAACTGTGGCTATTTCCGACCATATTCTGCTTCATGACATCACTAGTGATGTCACATGCAGCCCTCAGCAGCTGCCATGAAAACTATTTGGCCCACTGCATGAAATGAATCTGACACCATGGTGTAGAAAATTGCTAGAGATCCAGAAGGCGTTGGAAAGAAAGCATGAAATAGATACCAGCCAAGTGTTTTGCAGCCTCCTAATCAAACATAGCAGCTGTAATATAGAACAACTGTGACGGAAACTTCCTGAAATGTTTTCAGGTAAACGTCTGGCTCTGATCATGATGCGCCTCAGTGCTCAAGAGAGCACAGAAGCCTGTGCAATTATAATAGGGAATGCTGTAAGCGAGTCCACTGTCTCTTTTCCATGGGTCTCGGGTGGCCAAGCGCTTGCAGAGTACATGCAGAAAGACTTTTATAGAATATAAAAGATGTATGTTGGATGCTGCTACTACCGTGCTTGCTGTTCAGGACACAACATTACCATTTCTTGCTCCTTCCTCTCTTACTGTATTTTTTTTTAAACAAGCTTTGTCACTATTGAAAACTGAAAGCTGGTTTATCCATACAGTTTTTGCATGGATATTGGATACACACCTTCACCACCATCAACCGCACTGTATTATTATTACAATCCTAAAAATGGTTGAGAATATATAAGCAAGAGGGCCAAATCCCAAAGCACTTTAGTGCTGGTGCCATAAGTGCCATATCGCATGTTTGCAGTACCCAGAGAGAACGGGTGCAGGGATCTGGGCAGCATCAGTCAGCACAGAGAAGTCCCGCTGTGTTCAATGGGTTTTACTCCTAAGAAAGTATCTTTTGGATTGCAGCCTAAATAACATGTATTTATTTACACATAACCAAAATAATTAACAAATTACAGGAAAATGAACAAATGAATATCTTATGTATTTGAATGATGGTGTTAAGTCATAAGGAAATGCCAAAAACAGTTTGATCACCATGTCACATGCAAATCAATATAAGGGAAGAGAATTTTAGCCTTTAGACCAGCAGAGAGAGTTTGAAAGAGTGGAGCATGTGTTGAATGAATGAGTTCTGGGTATAATTGAAAGGTGTTGAAAGAGCTGAACCATCGGAAAACAAACTGTCAGAAAGTGGGTGACGTCTCTATTTCATATGGAGCCTGATATGGAGTCCTGGGCCTCAGATCAAAGCCTGATATGCAGTCTCTAAAGCTGTGGTCTTCAAAATGGGAATTGGGACCCCCTTGGGGGATCGCAACATCATTTCAGAGGGGTAGCAAGAAGCTGGATGGAGCCTTCTTGAAGTTTGGCACTGGGCACCTTTAATGACACTTCCAGACATGATATCAATTCTGGGGGCTTCTGGACAGATTGTCATGCTCAGAAGGGGGTCCTGGGCCGAAATGCTGGAATACCACTGCTCTAAAGTCTCAAAAATACCTGACACAGACTTTAGAAGCCTCATTAGGGAGCCCTGAAGAAGCTCCCAGCAGATTCCCAGCATCCACTGCATACCGTCTTAGCCTCTTGGTGCCACATCTCCAATGAGTGACCAAGGATTGGGCTCAGGGTTGAGCTACTAAGCCATAACCTAGTTCTGCTAATAGAACATGTGTCATGTGGTGCTGGATCTAAATTCCTTTTAGGGCACAATCCAGAGTAACTATGGGGAGTCCTTACGCTGGTGTAAGAACAATTTACTTTGGATTGCAATATGAATTTCCCATAGGTTTTCAGTAGGTGGTGCAGTAACTATGGGTGCACATAATGTCTCTTACGTGCGCCTGTAGTTACTCTGGATTGTAGGGTATTAGCCATGAGTGGTCCCATTCCATCCTACTTCAAGTTGCAATCATATGCACACTTACCTGGGAGTAGGTCCAATTGACTGCAATGTGACTTACCTCCAAGTAGATATGCATAGGACAGGCTGTCAGAAGAGTCTCGTTGAGATTCAGAGAACCTTCCTTTTGGTTCCATGGCAGTTGTATCCCCCCCAACAAGGCATCTTTAATATGGCAAGGATGGACGCGTCCAATGGCTAGTCCCTTATGCTGCTATTTTCTTTGTGTCGGATGAGTATTGGGAATGAATGTATCCAACTAAATCCAACTAAATCGTCTGCATGATCTCTAGGTGTCAGTTTTGTGTATCTCACTGCACAGTCCTATGCTTGCCAGAAGTAGGACCTGATGTGTTTGATGGGGCTTACTCTCAAGGAATAGGATTGCAGCATTGGTGTGGCAAATTTGACCATTCTCCACTTTGGCAACACATGCAAAAAGAGGAAACTCAAATCCTTTTGTTCTCAGTGCTTATTTGCTCCATCCAAAATGGCTGACGTTCGACCGTATTGTCCTGATCTTTGAGGATAACAAAAACACACAGCTGAAGCAGCCCCCCTTTTTATGTCATTATTGTTCTGAATATTCCTGTGTTCTCTCCCTCCTGAGTGTACGTCCAAGGTTGCCAAATAAAATATGAGCGAATATTAACACAACTGCGATTGGATATTAACCTAAAGGTCACTTCCCCCTTTGTGATTATTTATGTAATCAACGAGGGGAAAAAAGTGCTAAACCCCATAGGTCACTCTGCAATTGCTGTAATTTGGGTGCCGGATCATCAAAATCCAGGCGTTGTTAGATAGCAGGGGAAGGAGCTGCAGCGTAAGTGAAGTTGCACCAGCGAGGTAGGGGAGATGGACTCTGCAACGAGGACTGCTTAATCTCGTTGTCTAAACAGAATTCATTACGGACCAGGAGAGTAATTGCAAAGGAGGAAGATGTGCTTCCAATGACATAATTGAAGCTCTGATCGACAGGATGCTGAAAAACAACGCAGTAAAGTACTGTGGGTTTCAAATTCAGCGTGTCGTGTCTCCAAACCGCTGCCTCTCATTTTCCATGTGTTATTTCATGGATACTTCAATACATATTTTATATAGAGTGGTTGATGTCGAAGCGCTTTGTGTATGTACAGGAGGAGGGGTTGGTGGAGGTTAAGAGGAGGTGGAGAGGGGAATCTCCTTAGCATACGGCTTATTAGTATCATCAATCATCAAGGGTGTCATTTTTAAATTCCCTCTCCCTCACCTAATTTGCTGAACCTAATTCTTTATCACACCACAAAAGCTGGCATGAGAGATGGAAGTGATAATGAGAGGTGGCTTGCTCATCCATGCCCTAATGTACAGGAGCAGCACAACTTTGCACAAATGAGAGGGGGGCGGCAGCCCCATTTTCTTGCTTAGTCACCGCTCTTAGGGAAGATTGCCAAGCCTCGTCTTGGGAAAATCGCCAACCAGACCTCTGCTTTCGCTTTGATTGCTTTCCCAGGAAACAATCTGGTGGGACTGGGATTCTTCAACACCACCACGGGTTGCCATCAACACCATATTCAATGATTTTCATGTGGGCAGAGAAAGCTGATTGCTTGTTCCTCCTCCACCTGTGCTGGATAGTGACAAAGAGAGAACTAAGCAAAGGTTTTCCTGATTTATTTATACTCTGCTTTGTGTCCGAGGTTAGATCCCAAAGTAGCTTTCAGAAAAAACACAAAAAAGCCCAATCCTATCCCCCCACTAGTCCAAAGTGTGCAGTATTGCTGAAGGAGCATGAGGTCCCTGTTCTGAAGGAGGAGTGACCTGATGGGCTGAGACAACTACAGGAAAATGTTTTAAATGTACCTCCTGGCAGGCCACTGGGACACCGATTATTATTTTCAGACTATGCCAGCTAATCATAAATGTGCTGATTAGCATATAAGCGGTGGAGTAGCTAAGGGGAGCACATAAGCAGTGGAGTAGCTATGGGGAGCGGCGCAGTCTGTCTTGGAGGGAGTCTAGCCCCTTTGGAGCCATTCCAGGCAGGGGGAGCAGAATGGACGGAGCTGGATGGAATGGCTCTGAAGGGACTTCCTCCAAGGTGGACTGCACCACCCCCCTCTAGCTACGACCCTACACATAAGTCTATGGCGCCTCAAAGGGTGAGGTTTGGCTGGGATATAGGATCTGGTGTGCACAAACACCACCAAGTTCCACCGCCTTTTGTCCTTAACTTCCCATCGATTTTGCCCACTCCCTACCCCGATTCTCCGCTGCCCATGAATCTTACCTTCACCAGTGATGCACCTATAACATTTCTGCCTTCCGGTTTTTAGAATGCAACACCAGCACAATGTTTGCACAATGTAAGCCCCCATCAAATTGGAGTGAGATTGTACAATATAGGAGGGCTAAGCGGAGATGTTTATGGTGTTTCCTTTTGAAACCTCCCACAGTCTGGGTTCCCAGCCCTTCCTTCTAGGAATATGGGGTTGATCCCAGTCCTGAGAAATAGCCCTTTGAATGATCTGCGGTCTTCTGGGTCTTCTGCAGTGAGATGGTTTTGCTATCCAAAAGAGACCTCTCCGAAGCAAACCAACAAGCAAAAGTTCATACATTTTATCGATTTATACCATGCCCTCTTTGAAAACTTCCAAAGGCAGTTTACAGATAAAATTAAGCATAAAACTAAACAAAACTCAATGAAGCACAAACAAGAGAAAAACAGGATCAAACCATGAAGACATCAGCAGCAAATAAACCAACTCAGCTAAGCAGCCAATTGAAAAGCAACAGTAATAAAACAAGGGTATATTGAATAAGAAGTGGTAGACAAAGACATCAGGTGCTGGCAATACCTGAGAGTCATTGCTGGAGGAAAGGACCGGGGTCAGGGCTTTTCATAGATGGAGCACCACCAGAGATGAGGTTCCACTGTCATTACTGGTTCAACCCCAGCTGAATGAAGAACCTGATGGACTTACCAAATTATCTCAAAAGACAATAGGGGCAACACCTTCCTCCAGTAGGATTTGGGGACATCTACATTTAAGAAGACACTGTCTTGATTCACAGACATGAGTGCCAATATCTTTGGCGACATTGCCAGTCTTTTGGGCATTATTAGTGGGCAGCAATCGGAGAGCTTTCCATTCTAGCTGGCTTGCCAGTTATGGCTAAAGGTTGCACAGAAAGCCTTTTAACGCATGTCGCTCCTTGACTGATGCAACCTTCTCTCGCTGGGCCTGACAAAGGCAGGTACGAAGCCTTGGCAAGAAAACAGAAACAAACAGAATTAGTAATAAGTCAGGTCCGAGGCTCAGCAGGAGATGACCTTTGCAATCTTGTGTGCGAGCGCAGCCTGCCTCCACGAGCCTCCTTTGGCAAGAGAACGGGGCCTCCAACAGTCAGGATTTTGAACGCCAACACAAAGCGTTGAGAAAAGCACTATTAATAGGCCTGCTTTTCTGCATGAATGGGAAAAAAAAGAAAGGGAACCAGAATACAAAAAGGCTGCTAATTAAAGAGCACCATTGCTCGACTCTCATCACATGTATTAGGAAAAATAACTGGGGAGAATGAAAGGTTTCATTTTAATCAAGCCACTGCCTGATAGCAGATATTAATGGGGGTGGGGATGTGACTGATAGGAACACACACTTGGTTTTGTGTGTGTGTGTTGCTAGCAGAACCTTTCTCTTGTTTGGGCATCTGAAGATCGTGCTTCATTTACCATGATTACTCCAGAGCTGGGTATTTACACCTGAGCCATCCTGGCTCGAGAGCTCAATCATGCCTTTTTTTTAAATAAAAGGTGAACCTCCATTCCAAAGCTCTCACAACCTAATTTATGGAAAGTACAGTGAAAACGTCTAAGGCGATCTCTTTGCATGCATCTAATATACAATTGGGCCTGATCTGGTGGTCAGGCATTATTATCTGAACCAACCCTTTCTGTTGCCGTCAGTGAATATTACAACACAAATCCCTAACCATGCTTTGCACTACTCGAACACTCATTCTGGTGGCATGAGGTCCTTTAGGTCATGGTCCATAAAAGTCATGGTCTCTCCAAGGAGTAAGTAGAGAGATCAACATAGCAGTGGCATAGGGTCCATCACCATTGCTGGTACAGTTGGCACTGGGGGTTGAAGGGAAATGGATATGGGGAGGAATGGGGCAGTAAGGAGAGCAGACTGGGGCTGGGAAAAGGAGTATTGGTGGCAGTGGTACACTAACAATGTCCTAGCCCCTTCTTCCTCCGTCTCCTGAGCCAGATACTTGCAGATTTGTGCCAGATACAAAGAAGCTTCCTCAATGAATATAATGGGTGTTCCACTTGTGGAAGGAGTACTTGTGGAGGAAGATTCCATTTGCAGAGGAAGCTGTTGAAGAGAGATGGGCTGGTCAGGATGCCACCAACTTTAGACTTTAAACCAATGCCTCAAACATGGAAGCACTGAAACACTCAAACTGGCTGCACAACAGACAAACACTTAAAAAACATGCAGTATTACGATGTTTCATTCTCATCCACCCCAGAGAGGTAAAGATCTGATGAGAGATTTTATGCTGAAGCTGGCAAATCTGCAGAATGAGGTGTCAATATTACGATCAGAAATCTCCCCTAAACCACATGGACAATGTGTTGCCTTCACATTGAGGCGACTATTTCCAGAGGCTCAATGCTGTTATGACAGTTGTGGCTCTCTGAATCTGATCAGTACAACTTTGTCAAAGCCTCCAGCCGTGCGCGAGGGTAAGACACCAGCAATTTTCACCTTGAGTAAAAATTTAGTGACACTCATTGTTTTTAATTTGCAGCTTTTAAGACTTGAAGTCTTCATTGTATGGATTTTTTGCCCTCCTTTTCCCTGCAAGGAACTCATTTGCTTTGCTGTGTGTAACCATTGATTCTCCATATTAGGGTATTGATAAAACAGATTAGCCGCAATAGAATGTTAATCAAGGCCATGTTTCAGAGTTACTGCTTCCCAAATTTATTCTTCCCCCCCACTTTTGTAGAACATTCAGTGACTGTTTGTTGATCAACTGGTCGTAGTAGAGAAAACTGGGCGCCTTGAAAGATTAATGGGCAAGACAGTAAAGCAAGACAGAGTAATAGGACAATGCAATTACGTTTTGCTGTGTTGTGTTCTTGATACTTGTGTCTAAGTGAGGGGTGGCTGGGAGCAAGAACGTCCAATTAGATTTGCAGGCTCTTGAGATGGCCATTTTATTGCAAGACGCATTGTCGGCTGAGCTGCTAACATATGGTGGATGAGATGAAAGTGTGTACAACACCTTGAAGCTGAAAGAAAAGCCTGGTTTATAATGCCCACTCTACAGATATCTGGATCTTGGAGACAGTCTTTTACTGTAAGGGTGATCACTGAGTCAGATCTGGCTTGCCATATGTCTGAGCCCCCAAACTGTTATTTTATGAATACGGTGGTAACTTCAGTAAAGATTGACTTGAATAAAGAGCGTTTTGTGTAAAGAGCAAAATTTTGTCAGAAATTTTGATTTGTGTAAAGAGTACTATCTTGAGTAAAGAGCACTTCTGAGGAAGTTTGGAATAGGTTTCCATGGCAAGAGAACCCACAGGGGGGATGAGGGGACTAGCTTGAGCTAGTGGGGCCCTGGGCAAAGTTTGGAATAGGCTTCCATGGCCAGGGAACTCACGGGGTCCAGGGGGAGCAGCCTGAGTCAGGTTTGTATGTGGGATCTGTGTGTGGCAGCGTGGAAGGGTTGCCTATCAATGTTCTAGTGCTGCTCCCCATCAGCAGCTTGGGAATGTTCAAGTTGCACAAAAAGACAAAGATTCCATTGAGCCAATGGATAGCAGTGACTTCATTAGTGATTGTGAAAGAGCACAATCCTAAGCATGTCTGCCCAGATTTAAGCCCCATTGTGTCCAATGGGTCTTACTCCTAGGAAAGTGTCTTTAGGATTGCAGCCAAAGTCATCCCCTCTCTGTAACCCTCACACCAGCCATGAAGGTTTTCAAAGGTACAGTACAGTTCAGTACTGTACAGTATTTTCTTATTGCAGTGTTGTATGTTACTGTATATTACAGTGTTTTGTACAGTGTTATATTGCAGTGTTTTGTAATCATTTTTATAAACAGTTTATATTTTTATATGAATATTTTTTGGGTTGTGGAACCAATCATCTGAGTTTCCATTATTTCCTATGGAAAAGTCTGCTTCACATAAAGAGCGTTTCACGTAACAAGCATTCCTCCAGGATGAATTAAATTCGTTACATGAGGCGCCACTATACGTGGTGCATCATGATGATGTTCTGTTAAATTGATCTATAACAAAGGGTTTCCAAACTTTTTGGCAGGAGTGCCACATCATCTCTTCAATGCGGTGTCGGAGGCTGGAGAACTAATTTATATTTCAAATGTGAATACATTTATATAAATGTACATATAAGAATGTATTGGAGTGGATTACAAGGGTTACCCAAGGGCCAGATTGAGGGGTCTTGCTGGGGGCCACACTGAGGCTTGCTGAGGGCAGCATCTGGCCGCTGGGCCAGGGTTTGAAAACTCCTGATCTATAGGAAAGGGTCATTTTCTCCATTTGTATGCAGGAAATCCAAAGGTCTGTTCTTTGTCCCACTAAGCAGGGATGGGAAAACCTCCTGCCTGAAACCGAGCTCATTCTTAAACAAGCAATGTAATCCAGTATACATTTATTTTCAAGTAAACACTATGGAACATGATGGGACTTCGTCTGGGTAAGCATGTTTAAGATTGTTTACTTGTTTACAAAGACTTAATCTGGCTGAATATATGGAACTTTGTATGTTTGTTTGGACATGGCTGTTGCCATGTCTTTGTATCGCTTCCTTTCTCTGATGCAGGATAGGATAAAGGCAATTTCTTCAGTGTTTGTGCCATATGGAGATGGGGTCTGCTATTCTGGACCAGAGTCGTCGGATCCATGTTTTCATGTGACATTGAGGAAACCACTGAGGAAACCAGTTGGTCTGTCACTGGGTTGTTACCTTCCCATTGAAGTGGTACCTATTTATCTACTGTTTATTGTTCTGCCCAGTAGCATAGCCAGAGGGTACGCAAAGCACCCAATTGTGCAGGGAGCCTCACCACAGCTAGCAACGGTGCTCTCCAACCCATTCAAAGCCATTTCAGGTAGGAAGGGCATGTTTTGTTCCCACTGCATAGAATGGCTCCAAAGAGAAGGGGGAGAGATCCCTTGCTATATGTGGTGAGGCTCCCTTCAGAACCGGGTGCTTTGCACCCCTCCAGCTATTCCACTGGTCCTACCTTTTCTATATGTTGCTCAGTAGAGCAAACATGGATATACAACTCAACCCTGTGCCATTCATTTTGCTTTCATACCCATCAGTGAAGTAAGTTTGGCCAAGAGATGGTGCCATTCCCAAGAACATCCATGAAGCTTCATGTTCATAGGATTTGAAGCTGTCAACATGAACTTTCCAACCATGAGATAGATTTCTTACATGTGCTGTGGCATTTGTGCTCAGAGTGATTCACAGTAACAAATATCAGTACTATAGATCTGTGCTCTTAATCCATTTTGGAGAGACATAATTTTGTTAAGATCCATCATAAAAATATGGGTGCAATCCATGAGAATTGTATGAACCCACAAGCTTAAGAATTGCATGAACCCACAACATGCAGATCATTAGATTGGAGGGTATTTTCTTTCTGCTTTGTTAAATGTTTGCCTTTGTCTTAAGCTTATGGAATATATGTTATTACTTTTATAACTTCCCACTGATGACAGATGTTTCTTTCCTGAGCTTGGAAGGTGCAGTGAACCCAGCAAAGCCTTCTCGGGTGGCTTCCAGAAACCCAAAGCTTTTGAGCTGTCAGTTTCCACCACCAGCTTTTTGTTAATTTGAGTTTGACGTGGCACCTGGGACTAGGCGCTCGTCTGTGTCGCAGCGAGTGCTCACAGCAGGCAGGACCGGCGCAATCGATTGGCGATCCTGGTCACCCAGAAAAGGTGTTAATTGGCCTGAATACTTCAAGCATTCGACGTTGACTGACCTAATCACCAGTAAGAGAGAAATCAATAAATTATTGCAGGGAGGCAGAAAGGACAGTGAAGAATAGGAATGGAATTCTGTGGACAAGTATGATGAAGGAGCAGCATTTAGCTGGGAGAATATTGAGGAGGGAGGCAGGGCTCCCCAGATATCTCCGGACAGCCAACCAGTGGCATCTGTGGCTCAGTTGCAAAGCGCAAGCTTTGCATAGTCCCAGTCTTTGTCCCTGGCAGCATTTTCAGACTGAAACTCTGAAGAGCTGTCCATAATAATCATTTTTATTTTACACATTTAATCTTACCTTTCCATCACGAAAATATAGTGTACTGTAACCACAGATCCAGCATCTGAGGACTTAATTCACTGTGGATACTGGGAGAAAACTGGGATTTCCAGTTTGCTTGTCAGACCAGAAGTGGCTTTCTTCTGAGGACTTGATTATGATTATTAATCTGAATAATTAATTATAAAGAAGGTTTTCTTCAGAGCTGTGGCCATGGATTTGTGTATCTGTGGATTTGGTATCTCTTTGCTTTGGGTAGGGACATTTGCTTTGGGTGGGGAAGTGGAACTGATCTGAGGTGGATAAAAAGGGTAGATGGACTGTAATTCAGATAGACCAATGATCTGATTCCACAGAAGTCAGCTTCTATGATATAAGTATTATAGTGGGAACGTGTGGCTCACCTAGGCCATCATAAGATGATCTGTGGGCCTGGCTATGACCTCACACAAGGTCAGTGCTGTCTTCAGTGTTGTCTTCAGCGCTGTCCTGTTACCAGATTTCTAGCTTGTGTGCCTCTCTAGGAGGAATGGGACAAGCAGAGATGTGCTCAACCTGGAACATATATGTATCTTGGAATGATGTGCTCACAAAAATCCAAAGGGATGAAGCAATGAAAAGAAAAGAAGTAGGGTTTTTTCCTATGTGAGATGTATTAGTGTGTATCCCATCATGCGTGAGAGAAAAAAAACCCAAAACAGAACCAGTGGCTTTAGTGACTGGTTCTGGTGGCTTTAGGAGAAAAGCCACTAGAACCAGCAAACTAGTGGCTTTAGGAGAAAGCCTCTTCTGTTGTTTTGGTTGAACAGCCTCCGCTTGGGAACATCTTGCCAATTTGCTGCAAATCATGTCCTAGAGATCTCTCAGTGGATCCCAATCTAGTTTATGGTCTAGAATAGTTGGTCCTCAGCTTTTTTGCCCCAGGGACTGTTCTGTGGAAAAAAAAGTTTTCCAGGGATCGGCAGTGGGGGGAGGGAAGTGATGACCCCAAAAGAAGGAGGCTTCCCCACCCAGAGCACAGCCACCTTCACCTATCCCATTATAATAAATGGAACTATTGCTAGATGACTGTGGATAGAATTGCAGTTGAGAGTCCAATCCTATGCATGTCTACTTAGAGCAGGGATTTTCAGCCTTTTCAGTGCAGGATCCTATTCACCCTTACTGAAGAGTAAGTCCCATTTACTTACTTTTGAGTTGACAGGGATTGGATTGGGCTCTGAGGCTGCAAGCCTAACCCCACTTTCCTGAGAATAAGCTCCATTGATTAAAATGAGGCTTGTTTCTGAGGCTCCCACCCTGCCTTTCCAAAAGCCTCATTGTTTATAATGGTACTTAAGTTGTTTAAGGGACATTTGCTTTTTTAAGGGACATTGTTTATAATGTACTTAAGTCTGAGCAGACAGGCACCGGTCTAATTTCTGAGGTTGCAAGGTGGTTTTCCTATATATTGCCTATATATATATATTCCAGGTCTGGGTCCCCATTACTTTAACATGTACCCCCTTAGTGGGCTGTCCCCATCCTCCCAGCCAGCCATTCACAGGGGAAGCTGCCCTTTCAGAACTATGCTGAGATCCCCACCTCTGGGGAGCCCCAGCTGGCCATTCACTGGGAAAGCTGCCCCACAGCACAGAGGCATCCCTCCAAAGTGCTCCCCACAGCCATTGGGAAGCCCCCCATCCCTCCCTATCTGCAGGGGAGAAGGGAGGGAGTGCAGGGAGCAAGCAAAAGCTTGGACACTCCAGGGTTCAAGATGCCTAAGAGACTCCTCCTTGGAGGGAGGGGGGAGCGGGTTGGCCCACAGAACCAACTTGGCCCACAGAACCGAGGTGGCCCAGCCTCTAAACCCTTCAGGCCGAGTAGTGGTTTGTGGCCTGATGGTTGACAACACCTGGTCTGGAAGACACAATCCTAACCATATCTACTCAGAAGTAAGCCCCATTGTATTCAATTGTGGATCACACTGGTAGAATGTAGAACTTTCTTGGGAGTGTTTTTAGGATTGCATTCTACCAGTGTGATCCACAATTCTATTTTCTATATATCTCCATCTGATTTACAGCCAAGTAAAGTGCAGTTTTCCCATCATATCCAAGAGGGATAATCTGGGACAGGAATTGCAACTTAAAGAGAAGTGTATCTAATGTAACACTCATTTTACAAGTTCATGCCCCAGTTCTTTAGTTAGGGCATTAACCAGACAATGTTAAGCACTTTTCGGTCCCCAGTGATGGGGAGTATTTGGCACATCCTCAAATCTTCCCCATTGGAATAATGGGACTGGCTTGAGCTTAAATTGTGGCTTATTTGTGACCTTTGTCTTCAAGGTATCACTTGTTACAGAAGACTTACAGTGCAATCCTAAGCATGTCTACTCCGAATTTATTGTATTCAATGGGGCCTACTCCCAGGAAAGTGTGCTTAGGATTGCAACCTAAGAGCCCAATTCTATGCATGTCTACTCAGAAGTAAGTCCAATTATAGTCAATGGGGTTAATTTATTAATTTAATTTATATCCTGCCTGTCTTCCCTGGGACAATACCCAAGGCAGCTTGTGTGGATAGGATTGTAGCATGAATTGGCGACTTTTCTGGAACACAAAAGATAGGTGTTGTCCAGGGTTGCTCATGACTCCAAAACCTTGGCAGATGTACCACCTCCCACCCTAAGGTACCTTTGTTGTTGCAGAGAGGAAGAGTACAGTTTTCTGGCCATTTGTGTCCTCTCCGCCTGCCTCTCCAGGATGCTTCTCTGGACAAGGCTCTGTTGCCCTCTGGCATCAGCCAACCCAGTCCTTCAAGTGCTTGTTCTTCTCCCGTGTCAAACTTTCCAGCCACCTTTTTTTTGGAGTTCTGGTTCTCCTGGGAGTTCATTACAGTTCAGAGTAGTCAGGAGCTTATTATATTTCACTGTGTGTGGTGCACTGGATGTGTCAACGCTTGCCGTTCCTGTGCAAAATGGTATTGTCTTTTATAAAGACAATAGTTATCAGATTGATTCAGACTGCAGTCATCTGCACATAGTCGGGGAATGAGACCTCTTTGGACACAGTGGGGCTTAAAGGGAAATACTGTATTTACTCAGATATAACGCTTATCTTTTCAGCTGAATTCAGTCTCCAGAATCAGGGTGTGCATTAGATTCCATGTTAATTAGAACTGAGTAAATACAGTATTTTGAATATGAATATAGTGTGTGCATTAGATTCAATGGTGGGAGGGGGGCAGAGCCTGGTTGCCAGCCAGGTTGCACTTGTTTTTCTTGGGCTCCGTCTAAAAACTTTCTTTTTCCCTGTTCAAGTATGCCTTATCACAATTTCCCTTTCCTTATGGGGTATTTTTGACTTCAGTCTTGCAAGCTGAGTATTTTGGTTCATAAATGTCCTTGCTGGGGATAAGAAATCAGCATTTATCTGGAAGCATGGGTAAACGAAATAAGCGTCAGAGAACCAGCCCAGCTCCCTCCGGTGAAAATGTTTTGAAGAAGAAACGTGGTCTCAAGGCCTCCAAGCAGCTGCTGTTATCCGAATGTCCTCTCAAACAAGTTAATGTAAGTAAGACTGCAGAACTGGATTCAGAGGAAGCTACAGCAGCGGCAGAAGGGAGTCAAACCTCTCATTTCCCTGGAGAAGGGAGAGTGACGCCATTATCTCTCCATGAATTAAAGGGTACGGAGGAACCTGGGTTGGCGTGTAATGCAGCCACCAACACAGACAACTTGGAATTAGTAGATTTCAAAGAACTGAAAGCCTTATTTGTTAAACACTGCATCCTCACTTCACAAACATTGTCATATTTCCTTAAAGGCCAGCAATTTATGTCCAGTCAGTCAAAGGCTTTATGTAATCAGTTAAAGGCTTTTGCAGTGAAGAATTGGCCTCCCAGCTGGGATGGTGTCTCTGCTGCTTCCACCACATCTGAAGAGAGGTCAGGCAGAAGACTTCAACCTTGTAAAATTTCTCTCTCTGTTTTTCAAAGTCAGTTAAACTATGGGAAGTGGCCTTCAAAATTCACAGCCAAATCCTCTCTAAGTAGTCTTTTGCGTTGCAATCCTCATGAGGTGGATTTGCTGAGCATGACTAGACTCAACTCCTCCCCAAATTGGCAGAATATTCTGTTGTCCTTTCGCCAGGATGTTATTCCTCAAATGCTTTTTAAGTCATCCTCTCTATTGCACCGCTTTGGAATACGACCCCAGAAAGTTTATTATGAACCTCCAATTATTGCCTTCACTAAATCTTGGGGTGCTGGTCATGTCAATACAATCAGGACAGAGGACTCTGCTATTAGGCCTAGATTTTCTGAGTTTCTGAACCCACAGTCTTTGGATTCCACCTCGGAATTTCAGTTGAAAGAGTCATTTTCAGAGCTAACGCCAGCAGATCAGAGGTGTTTGATTTCAGCCCTACAAGACTCGTGCAAGATTTCGAAAACATTCAAGACTCTTCTGTCTCTGATCCTCATCAGCTGCAGGATGCTCCCTCAGAGGTCCCTACAGTTATGGACGTAGCTGCGAAGCAGACATCCAGTCCTCTGACCATTCACCCGGACTTACAATGTCTAATGGATTCTGATGAACAGTCTGTGATACCTTCTCTCTCTACAACTCCCTTGCTGCTTCCATCACAGACTGGAGAGCTCACCTGGGAGGAAGCCAAGTCTGTCTCTACTCCCCATGTTCCAGTACCTTTGTCTGAGAAATTAGGTGGCCAGTCCTCTGGAACAACAGAATCTGATGTTTTACAGCAAAGTCATCTTTTTAGCAAACTGACTGTTTTGGAGATTGCTGATCTTTCTTCCGTTAAAGACCAGAAAACTTTGGAATGCCCACTTCAGAGTACTCACTCCTCTCCAAGAATAGCATGTTCATGCACTCCAGTGGCTCTGGATTCCAGCCCAGGTGGGACCCAAAGAGCTTCAATTGGTGCCTCCAACAAAAAAGTGGAGTCTGGGGTTCCCGTTCAGTCTAAGTTAAACCCCTGTGTGGCAACCGATATAAGTTTTACTATCTCTTCTCTTGAAGAGTGTTAGTCCCCTCCAGCGGGTATTTAACCCAAGTGCAGAAAATGAACTCCTTTTTGTTTCCTGGATTGTGGTGGGATGGGGGGAAAATAGGGCAATCTGGTTTTTATTTTATTTATTTATTTTATTAGCAGACATGATGTTCTATGTCTTTAGGAAGTCTGGCTTTTTCTCTCCCCCACCCTCCAAAGTAGATGGTTTTATAGCCTCCCCAATCCTGATAGTTCCTGGTTTAGGTAGGGGTAGATTAAACAGGGGATTACTTTCATTGTTATCTACAAATTTATTTGTTGCAATTGAAACTCTGTCTTCATTTGACTGTTATATTTTGGTGCTGAAACTCAATCCGCAGCCAAATGTAATATAGTACTCCGTAT
Source organism: Cryptoblepharus egeriae (assembly GCA_030015325.1). NCBI lineage: Eukaryota > Metazoa > Chordata > Lepidosauria > Squamata > Scincidae > Cryptoblepharus > Cryptoblepharus egeriae. The sequence continues at coordinate 9,101,730 of JAREYC010000004.1, forward strand.
CCCCTATCCCCTTCCTAGATTTACCATATTTATCTTGCAAGACAAGATTCTGACAGGCAGTAGGATCTATTTATTTGTCTGCTTATTTGATTTATTATTCATTTATTGTTTATTAATTTATATGCCAATAAAGGTTTTGGAGAATCAGATTCAATGGTGCTTTGTATTCGAGTAAATACTGCATATAGGATTAGGTTGTAAAGCATGGTCTGTTATCTGACATGGTATTTGGCCATGACCAAGCCTTGCATAGAGGTAAATCCAATGAACTGAGAATAAATGCACTTATTGTTGGGCTTCTTAGTAATAGCATGATAGTGATCTTGTAGAAGGCACTTTGCTCATGAGAACATGTGTCTGATGGTTCTTGAACTATTTTGTTATCTTGACAGTGACCTCTATATCAAAACATAACCTTATCTAGGATCTAATGAATTTTGTGATGCTCCTTTCAGGTGTTATTATACTGGATAACCCTCATTCATGCCCCATTTATGTCCATCTTGAAAAGCAAGAGCCAAACATTTGATCTACTGTATATATAATAAAGACAAGATGAATCACTATTGAAAGAATCACACAGAAATCCACAGTTCCTTAAGCTTCCAGGATGGATGTAGAATTGCTTTCCTTACACCATATATGATTGACAAATGCAAAACCTTCTATGAATGTAATCTTAACTGATGAGTGTTTGATGGGAACAAAGTTTGTAATCAGCTGCAATTTGCAATAGCTGCTTTAAACTAGTAGGGGCTCTTTTTACAGTCCACCCACACAATGCATGCAAAGCTTTAGAAACTGCTCCTCTTAGAAAGAAAGTTGGGTTCCTGTAAAGGTAGAGGTGTTCCTCACAGGTTGGGAGCAGTGTTCATCCCTGTTATAAGGCGGAAGAGTCAGTGTCATCTGAAGATGATAGATAGATAGATAGATAGATAGATAGATAGATAGATAGATAGATAGATAGATGATTGATTGATTGATTGATTGATTGATTGATTGATTGACTTGCCAAGTATGAATCCATACTTGGAATTTAGTTTTGGCTGATGGCTACATACATACTAGCACTAACTCATAAAATACAGAAAAACAGATAAGAACATTCAATACAAATTAGAACACTGCCTCAATATTTACCCAGCATAATTTACTCAGCGTAATAAGATGTCTCCATGGCCAGCATGACTAAATGCCAAAGGCACATGGAACACTGTTATCTTCCCACCAAAGTGGCCTAGTCAGCTACTTGCAGTTCCATTCTTTCAAACTGCTAGGTTGGAGGGAGCTGGGCAAGTGACAGGAGCTCAATCCATCTTGGGTCTTGACCTGTCCACCTGCTGACCTTCAGGTTGTCAAGCTGTGTCTTTAACCACTGAGTCACTCCAACCCTTCATGAAGTGCATTAATGAATGGGCTTCTGCAGCGGATCCCAAATGTGAACATGAAATATACAATTCATGAGAAATGGAGTATTTTGCGAGCATTAAGACGCTGTGTGCATGTTGCACATCTCAACAGTGCATACCAGGTTCTATCTCAATATCTCCCTTTCCCAGCCTTTACCTGCCTCCTTCTCTCCTCAGCTTACCCAAGCGAGGAGACCTATAGGTGACTGTGAGATAAGTGTTTTAATTACTTTTGCTGGCTATATGGTCAGCCTTTCTCCACCATATTGTGCATCCATTTGTATATTTGCTTGCTGTGGATTGTGGGAGATAAGATTGGGCTGTTAAATGCATATAACTCGATGCTGGTTCATAGCCGCTGTCTCTTTTTCTATTGCTGTAGCTCCCTTTTTGAGGATATGGGCTTGGTCTGCATGTCACCCTGCCTTGGCGCTCTTTGCATTTGTGAGTTACCGTAGATTTTTATGTGTTGGTGGTTTGTTGATTGCGTTTTTTGAACGGAAGAGCCGTACCAAAATGCAAAGACGGAATAAAAGAAGTGTAATCCCAGTGTAATTATTTGGATACCACGAGGCTCCTTTTCATCCCCTGACCTTTCAGCAGCGACAGTAGCTCTTTGTGCTCAATGCTTTCCGGCCTGTCTTTTAAAAAGGCAATTTTCTTTCTTTCTTTTTAACAAAAACCACCCAATACTGCTCCGTCTGTCATTGCTATCCTCCTAATTTGACTAATGAATTAATACCCCTCTCTCTAGGGCCAAAAGAACTTGTCATTCACAGATGTGATGTTTTCATCTGCAGCCCTCCTGCAGCGGTGCGGGGTGAGTGCTGTTCCTCGGTGATCATGCTGCTGCCAGCTTCCCATTGTTCCAGCACCTGAGGCCTCGGCAGTACAGAGGGAGTCCGAGGCTTATGATGGCTGTCGTATTAAATCATCTTATCAAGGTTCCTGTGCCCTTTTGGCTGGTTTCCTGGTTACATTTCCATCCAGGGACTTCTGCTACATGGCTTTTTTTGCGCACACTTGTGTGTGTGTGTCTGCACGCGTGCACGCAAACATGCACACACTGTAGGGGTTTTCTTTATGGCTTTTGCTGGGGAATCTGAATCTGCAATTTTTTTCATTCCATGCCAGTATCAATGAGATCCCAAAGTGGTCAGGGAAGTTTAATTAAAACCACCCGGCTATTTTCCTTTCATGATCGACAGGTGGATTTAGGATGTGTATCTTTTAGGTATGAATTAGTGTCTGAATACTGAACCAAGGCTACAGGCAGGCGGTGAGCAGTTTGGTGGGACCTGAAAACCACTATCTTGTGGTGGGGGAAGCTGACCTTTCCCATAGGGTGACTAGATGCCCAAACCTCAAAAGGAAGTCAAAGTCTTGGATTCCTCTCAGCCTGGCCTTTCTAGTGGACAATGGCACATATGCCTACTCATGAGTAAAGGCTCGATATTGAGCACTTTCACTTTCTCATATAACTCAATGCATATTTTTGAATTTTTAGGGTTTTTGGCCATTACATTTGATAGGAAGGAGATATTTCAAAACTGATTTCTGCATTGGATTCTGCTCTTCAATACAAATCCAATGACATATGACATGATGGGGCACTGCACACCATTGCAAAGTTCCAAAATGAAGCAAAAATGGAGGACAATGAAGCCCTTTTGGAGGACACCCGGATAGAAGTCTAAAAAAGAGGACAAATCCAGAAATATTCGGTCATTGGGCCACCCTGCTTTCCCACCAACCAATTGCTCTTAACCAATGTTCCAAGCCTCTAAGAAGGGCAGCAAGACTCTTCCTTGTTCTCAGAAGTCTTAAATGGAATCATACCTGGAGATCCCTAGTACAGTTGATCCCAAATTAGAGACAAGAATACAAGGGAACCCTGTAAAGTTTGTGGATGACACCAAGCTGGGAGGAGAAGCAAACACAACAGAAGACAGGAGAAGCCTTCAGGAGATTCTGGACAAACTGGAATACTGGGCTGGAATGAATTTCCACCGGGAGAAATGTAAAGTTCTGCACTTAAGCAAACAAACAAACTCAAAGACACTGGTATAAAATGGGAGATATTTGTCTCGGCAGCAAAGCTGAACATGGGTCAGCAGTGTGATGCGTCTGCAAAGAAGACAGATGCCATTTTGGCCTAAAGTAAGAGAGGTTCCAAGTTGAGAGAAGTTCTAGTTCCTCTTTCGTTCTTTAGTTCCTCTTGATTAGACATTACCTGGAGTACTGCGTCCAGTTCTGGGCACCTCACTTTAAGAAAGATGCGGCCAAACTGGAGCAAGTCCAGAGGAGAGCGACAAGAATGATCAGCGGGATGGAAGGGAAGCCATACAAAGAAAGTTTGGGGGAACTTGGGATGTTCAGCCTGGAGAAAAGAAGGCTAAGAAGTTGCATGATCACTCTATTCAGATACCTGAAGGGTATCAAATGGAAGAAGGGACACATTTGTTCTTCACTGCCTCTGAATGTAGAACTAGAACCTGTACAGAACCAGCCTGTATAGAACCAATGGTTACAAACTGCAAGAAAGGAGATTCCGGTTGGATATCCGGAAAAAAATTCCTGATGGTGAGGGCAGGTCAGCAATGGAACAGATTTCTTAGGGAGGTGGTGGACTCTCCCTCACTGGGGATTTTCAAGCAGAGGCTCGATGAGCACCTGTCGGGATGCTCTAGGAGGATTTCCTGCTACAGGCAGGGGGTTGGGCTCAGTTCTAGTGAGTCATGATCCATCAGAGGAACTAGAAGCAGCCACTTTCCTTTAAGCAGAGAGACCCCCACAAAGTGGGCAGTGATGGCACCACCATAACTGTGCCCACCAAATTTACCTGGAGAGTTTGGCACAAATTGAGGTTGGTGCCATCATAATTGGATCTAGGACTATTTCTGAGAACTGGGAGCCCACAGTTGGTCTGTGCTACCCTCCTAGGTATGTTAGGAAGCCTCTTGGTTATGGCAGTACCAAGATCACTGCAATGCCCTCACTGCTCCCTGCCCAAATAAATACAGTTTTCCAATGTCCACTTCCCTAGTGATCTGCAAAAGCTCAAGAAGCATGCTGTCATGTTGGTGAGAATCGCTGCCAAAAAGTACAGTAGACATATTTCCATATGGTTCCATTTTGCTCAACCCACCTGGAATGGTTCTGAAAGAGAGGGACTCCTTGCAATGCTGGTGAGGCTCCCTCCAGGAGTCTCCACCCCCTCTAGCTATGCCACCAAGTGGAATCCCTGGCAGCATCTTCATGCAGAGCTGCCTGAAACACTGAAAGGATATTTCCAGTCAAGATATCTTATGCTGAACTGGATGGATGAAAGATCTGACCTGGTATATCATCTGTTTAGGAGGACTCTTGGACCAATTGGACTTCTTATATTTTTGATGCACTACTTTACATGTTCCAGAAAACCGCCACAGCTTCCTGTGCTCTCAATGAAATTGACTGCAGATTTCTGCATTGAAGCTACTAACTACTCGTATATTGTGGAGCAAGATGTTGTTTTGGTGTTATGATCCTTGCAGTTACATGCTAACCTGCCAGCTTGGAACCCAAGAAAACAGCACAGAGGTCCTCATTTTGTGTTTTGGTGTCATATAAAGGTGCTTGGGAACTGAAGATGTTCTGTCTTAATCTGGTTAAAAACTGTGCTTGATCAAACTGTGAACAAATGTTTTGGAGACAAGCAAGATGAATGATTAGAAGAGGTTAAATATGTCCCAGTGTGGTGAAAATCAAGAGATTAGAACTGCAGAAAGAAGGCAGACGAGTACCCATCGATCACGTTTCTATGACATAATGAATGGTCTTAAAGACTGCAAGATAAACAATGCTTTGTTATCTTCTGGTAGCTTAAGACAAGTTGGTCTTGAAAATGATTTTGGTTTTTCCTTAAAGGCATTCCTGGATTGCATGTTAACTCAGTTCCAAGAGTTGGATCAGAGTTGGATCAGAGCTATCCATTTCTGCAATCCTGCTCCCCAAGTACTTCTGCCCCACAGTTCCTGTATATATAGTATTTACTTGAATCTAATGCACCATCGAATCTAATACGTACCCCAAATTTTTAAAGGCTTGAAGTTTTAAAAATGTTTTCTTACAGTTGTAATGCACATCAGCAAAGCAGGTGCAAAATTTAATTGAGTTTTATGTCTATATGCATGTCTACTCACAGCAGGGATTTTCAGCCTTTTCAGTGCAGGATGCACTGAAAATGCACAAAGCCATCCTAATCACTCCTATTGGAGGGTAACCCTACAGAGGGTTCCAGAGTAACTACAGGAGCACATAAGAGACATTTACGCTGATGTAGTTATGGCACCACCTAGTGAAATCCTATGGGAAATTCATATTGCAATCCAGAGTAAATTGTTCTTACACCTTAGCAAGGACTCCCTGTAGTTACTCTGGATTGCACCCATCACCTCATTGACTATAATGGGACTTATTTCTGAGTAACAGGCATTGGATTGAACTCTAAGACTTCAGTCTTCTCTGTACTTTCCTGGGAGTAAGCTCTACTGACCACAATGGGACTTACTACTGAGTATACAGGCATAGGATTGGTCTCTGAGGCTGCAATCCTGACAGAGCCCTCCTGCTGTGAAGAGGGGAAGAGGCACTCTTGTGGACCGGTCAGGCAGCTGCCAAAGACTTCCAGTAGTCCCTGGACCTGGAGTTGAGAAACCCTGTTCTATGCAATGTCTTGTAAATAAAAGGAGGAGAGATTTCTGATGATCCCTTGTCAATGTATGGCTCTGTTTTGCTCTACCTTGCCTGGAATGGGTCCATAGGGGTGGGGCTCCTTGCATGCTCCAAGGCTGTCTGCCCCCTCTAGCTATGCCACTATAGAGCACATGTCATTAATGAGTGTATGGAGTTGTGGTCATCACTGTAGTGGCTGCCCAGAAAGGCATAATTTTAGTGGGTTTAAATGTGCCCAGCTCAGGTTATCCTTCTTGACGCTCCATAGGACCATAGATTGATTTCACTCACAAGATGGGAAGCAAACAAAAAAGTAGGAGGCAGATTTTTCAGTTTACCGACAGCAAAATTTCTAGTTTTCTATATAAGGACAGAATTGGAAAGCTTTGGAGCACCAGAGTGGAAAGTTGACCAGCTTTGTTAGTGATCCAACTATGTAAATTGAATGTGCAGCAGCATGGGCTGTAACCGCTAGGATTGTGACTAGCTTAGCATCATAATGTGTCAAGCAGCATGAGACGAACATCCGGCAGAGCACTATGTGCCAGGAATGTCAGACATTACTGTCACTCAGGGACTGGGGCTATCTTTCTTCCTCCCTGTATTCCATTCCTCTGTTCTGGGTGTTGATGGGCACAATGCACTTCTCTTTCTTGTGCAAAATCTCACTTTCTGAATACTTTCATTGCCAGAATTTGAAAATGCAAGCAATGGTCCAATTACAGACTAAAATAGACAGTGCTGTGCTTCTTATAGTGGGACACAAATCTCCCTTGTTAAATGATGCCATGCACACCAGTGATCGGTACACATTGTGCAGCATGGGCAAATTAACAGCCCAATTCTAGGCTGCCTTTCTGTTGGTGCTCCAGGGACAGTGGTGGGTGACGTGGATGTGCCATCAGGCCTGTTTGCACCACCTTGGAAGGAAGCAGAATTGGTAAGGAAGTCTGTGCCACCCCACTAATGCCACAGAACAACCCCCGGCCACTGCATGCAAACAGGTAGGTGCTGAGTGGCAGAAAAGTGGGGGAGACCAGCTGGGAAGGAGGGAGAAGGACTTGCAACTGCAAGGAAGAAATCTAAATTGGGACCATGATGGTGGGATGGTTAAAGTCCCCACACCACCATCCTGGGTCTGATCACACACTACTGGTGCACATGCGTCTAACACTAAAAAACAAGCACAGAGAGCCAAGAGGTGCATTTATCTTAACATATAACTTGGCCCCAAGGCATATTTAAGGAATATGTACCATGCGTATTGGATGAATTTCGGTGTTTTCTGTACCTTTTTCATTAGGTATTTCAAGATGCCTAAATTATGAAAAGCATTATGTAAAATGAGATTTTAAGGCAACTGCAAAGCAATCTAACTTACAAGGATGTGCAAAGCAAAACGATAGAAACTGTACATGTAAAAAAAATTAATTTTCTCATGTTTCCCCCAAGAGAGGTCCCTATACATGAAGGCAAAAACCAAAATTAAAAAGGCATCTATTGTTCTGTAACAAACTCATCAAATAATTGTATTTTCTCTTCCAATAAATGGGCTTTGTTCCTTTTTTAAAGATTCATGTCTATCCCAGTAATTAGGAAGTGGGGCTGTTTTATATTAATGTTCTACTTGATTAATAAAGCACAAAACCACAAATTACAGGTAATATTGCTGTCATTCCTCTGTGGGATGTGTTGCAATATTATTATGCGTGCATTTATGGAGAGCTGCATAATCAACATTTTCCCCTAGAGTTTTAATAACCACTGGGAAAAAATTAAATTTTACTCACAGCCTAATCCTAACTTGGACTGGAACAGACAGACCAGCAGGCCTGCACTGTATCCAACCCAAGGTTAGCCAGGGGCGAGGGAATTGCTTTTCCTTATTCAGGGAGAGCCACTGCAGTCCCAATGGGATGACTCAGATCTGTGTCACTTCAAGAGGTGATGCAAATCTGAGCAGTCAGGGACTGCTCCAGGCTTCCTGGTAATGGGGTTAGGATCCAGCAAATGTGCCAGATCCTTGTACTGCCTCCCGCCCCCTATCCACCCTCCCCTTACCCCGGAACACCTCTCTCCTGTCTTCTCCTCACCCACCGCAACCCTCCAGACCCATATTGGCTGAGCCCAGTCGATGCTAACCTTTTGTTGGAACGTCCAGAGAAAGGCAGAGGCCATTTCAAAAGGTATCATGTAAGTACATTATTGTTAGAGTCTGCTTCTAATGAGGTCTTACTGAATACAGTGGACTTACTTCTGAATACAACACCTCTACTTTTAACAAATTAACAAATAATATTTTCAAATACCTCTACTTACAGTATATTCATCATTATTACTTTAAGGGTAATAAAGGTAACAGCATCTTGAATTGTTTCAGACATGCACAGCCAATTGCATTGATGTAACAGCAACATGGTCCATTGAAACTGCCTGACACCAAACAGCACTTCTACATGAACTGGAGTGTCCAACTGGTCTTCAAAGGAAGCCCCATGTAAAGCATGAGACAGCACTCCGGGTTTGATACAACCAATGCATAGTCACAGAGCACAATTCTAACCATGTCTACTCAAAAGTAAGCCCCGTTGTGTTCAATGGGTTCTACTCCCAGGAAAATGTCTTTAGGATTGCAGCCATAGTCAGGCTCAGCTGATCCAGGAAAAGAAATACAACAGTTGACACACCAGCTTGTAGGTTGGGCAAAGGCAGTTAGGGCTATAAACACCAGCTGGATCTAAGAGTACCCCCTAAGAGGGTTTCAACCTAGTTTCAAACCTTTCTGTCTGGACTGGAATTCCATAACTCCATATTTGGCTTCCCAGTTTCCACTTGGCTCCCACTTCTGGGCACCCTGAAAGGATAATAAAGGTTTGGAGAAAAGAACTTGAACTCCATTTCTAGGGAGAGTGTAGCTCGCATTCTGTATGTAACATCTCTAGCAACCTCAGAAGTCTATAAGTTATCTATATATATATATATATATAAGAGAAAAGTCACTGACTCACTGACTGACTGACTCACTGACTGACTGACTCACTGACTCATCACTGCCCTGCCAAAACCGCTGGGCCTAGAAGTGTGAAATTTGGGGTGGGTGTTCCTTCCATGACTGAGGGGTGCACTAAGAACCGGTTTTCGGAAATTCCAACCGGAAGGGGGTGAAAAGGGGCGCAACACGTTTTCCTCCCTATACTTTGCATTGAGAATTGCTGACTCATCAACATTCCGCCCCAACTGCTGGGCCTGAAGCATGGAATTCTGGGAGTTCCTTCCGTCACCTGAACACCCCCCAAGAACCATCTGGAGAAATTAACCCTTCAGGGGCTGAAAAGGGGGCAACGTGTTTCTGTCCTATACTTCACATGGGAGACGGAACAACATCCAGCCAGTTTGGTGCTCAGATCCTGGTGCACTGGGGGATGTTGTTAGGAGGAAGAGGTTGCACCGGCGAGGATGCTGCGCATGGGGGAAGTTGCACATGGAGGAAGTTGTGCATGGGGGAAGTGGCGCATCGGCGGATGATGTGCGTGGGGAAAGTTGCGCATCAGGGGATGATGTGCATCAGGGGATGATGCGCATCAGGGGATGATGCGCATGGGTGGAAGTTGCACATTGGTGGAAGTTGCACATGGGGGGATGATGTGCATGGGGGAAAGTTGCGCATGGGAGATGATGCGCATGGGGGAAGTTGCGCATGGGGAAAGCTGTGCATGGGAAAAGTAGCGCATGGGGAAAAGTTGTGCATGGGGGTTGATGCGCATGGGGTAAAGTTGCGCATGGGGGAAAGTTGCGCATCGGTGGATGATGCGCACGGGGAAAGTTGCGCATGAGGGGAAGTTGCGCATGGGGGAAAATTGCGCATGGGGAAGTTGCGCATGAGGGGACGATGCGCATAGGGGAAGTTGTGCATGGGTAGAAGTTGCACATAGGTGGAAGTTGCACATGGGGTATGATGCGTATGGGGGATGATGCGCATGGGGAAAGTTGCGCATGGGGAAAAGTTGCGCATGGGGGAAAGTTGCACACGGGGGAAAGGGGCGCATCAGAGGATGATGCGCATGGGGAAAGTTGCATATGAGGGGATGATGCGCATGGGGGAAGTTGCGCATGGGTAGAAGTTGCACATGGGGAAAGTTGCGCATGAGGGGATGATGCGCATGGGGAAGTTGCGCATGGGTGGAAGTTGCACATGGGGGATGATGCGCATGGGAAAGTTGTGCATGGGGGAAGTTGCGCATGGGGGAAGTTGCACATCGGCGGATGATGCGCATGGCGGAAAGTTGCGCATGAGGGGAAGTTGCATATTGGGGAAGTTGCGCATTGGGGGAAGTTGCGCATTGGTGGATGGTGCGCATGGGGGAAGTTGCGCATGAGGGGAATTTGCGCATTGGGGGAAAGTTGCGCATGGGGAAAAGTTGTGAATGGGGAAAAGTTGCGCATCGGCGGATGATGTGCATGGGGAAAGTTGCACATGAGGGGATGATGCTCATGGGGGAAGTTGTGCATGGGGGAAGTTGTGCATGGGGGAAGTTGCGCATGGGGGAAAGTTGCACATGGGGGAAAGTTGCACATGGGGGAAGTTGTGCATCGGCGGATGATACACATGGGGAAAGTTGCGCATGAAGGGAAGTTGCGCATTGGGGGAAGTTGCCCAAAGTTGCGCATCGGGGAAAGTTGCGCATGGGGGAAAGTTGCATATGAGGGGACGTTGCACATGAGAGGATGATGCGCATGGGGGATGATGCACATGGGGGAAGTGGCACATGGGGTGTTTCTGCGCCATGGGGGATGGCATAGGGGAAAATGTTACACCCGCAACGTGGGTACACTTTTTGCTAGTTAATAATAAAATACTGTTTCCTTTCTGGATATTTTTTCTAGCATGTCATGATAAATCATCATTTTAAAAAAGCAGATCTCAGTGCTAAAAAGTTTGGGAAGCACCGATTCATTCCGATAGTTGGAACAGTAGCAGAGCCAGGAGAGCAGAACTGTTAGTCCTGCAGGCCTCCAAAACCCACCATGTAAGCTTGACTCTGTCCAGGGAGAAAGAAAATGTGAGAAGATGCCTCTGCATTGCTTTCGCTCCTTGGAATGGCCCTAAGAGTATGGGGCAGCTTGCGTGGTGGGTTTTGGAGCTGTGTGACATTTTCAGCTCCCCCCCCCCCCCCCGGCTCAGCTGTTGAGCTGGAATCTGATAAACAAATTTACAATATAAATTTGCAGTATGCATGAAATGTTCATTTCTAATATAAAGTTGAATGTAGACTGTTAGTTTATGACAGTAGAGGATCTTATGATCTTCCTAACTTTTGGCATCAGATGAAAAAGTTGTGCCCAATCAGAAATAGTGGGGGAATGGGAAACAGTACCTTTCTTGTATATCTTGCCATTCCGTTCCTACCTTGGGCAGCCAGCCCTGCAAACTTGTATTGGTCCCACTTAGGACCCTTCACCCTTTTGACAGCGAAGAATAAATGTGGGCTGAAGCACAGCCTGGACGGTTGAAAACTGAAGCAACAGACAGTACCCAGTGCGTTCTGGATCCCCTAAACGCAAACCATCTTATTATATCATAACAAGCCGCTGCTGTTTCTTTAAGGACGAGTAATGCACTTCTACCCCCAGTAACATTCCCTTTAATAATGGAGAGCTGCAAGCCGAGCTTGCCTCTTTAGAATGTACATTTTGATTTGGATAGTGCTGTGTGAGCTTGTGGAAATCCATAGCATATTGTCTCTCTCCAGTAAATCTAATTCAGAATGCTGGCAGATACCATTCCAACTGATTTTGTCTTCCCCAAACTCCTATTCCGTGCCTGATAAAGCAATAAAGGAAGGCTGTTAAGCCTAAATTACCTAATGAAAAGGCTATTTTCTTATTCATATCCCATTACTTTTTGTTTTACTTATTAGTGGAGAAGCTCTAAAATGCTGATGCAATAGAATAAACATGTGGTTAAATGTACAGCAAATGTATGTACAGAGAATACAGGATTCCTCTTTAACTGCTCTGCTGACATAACGAAATGTGCGAACCAAGCATTTAACAGTGTGCAGAAATGTACACAGGAAAGTTAACACAACTGGAGCTTTTCAAAACAATTCTTTAATTACTAGAAGGTATTATTTGCATTCAAGCTTACATTAAAGATTGGAGATAATGGGTTCAACCTCGAACACTGCTGATAATGTGTCCTGTCCATTTCAAAAGGGCTTGCAAGGGCACTCGGCAGTTGACCCATGGAAGTCCTATTAAAATTAATTTAGTGTGCTGAAGCAGTGTTTGGTGGATTGTGTCCAAAAATGACAACGTATAAATTTCATTCACAAGTTGCTGTGATCTTCCTTTTTTTAAGTCAAATTATACAGAGCTATTGATTAAAAAAAACCTTAACTGTTTAGAAATATATAGATATCTCAGAATGGAATTCACAATAAGTGCTAAAAGCAGGCAAACAATTAGTAGCACACAGCACAGTAATTCAAGGTTTTCTGTTCTATAATTCAAAGCTCAAGCAAATGAAGATATGTCCCACAAGCACGTTTAATGGTTTGGAGTTAATAAATGCCAGCAGCATGGAAATCTCCTTGCACGTAGTTCTGAAAATGCAAGGGGTGGATCAGGTGAGGGACTAGAACTAGCTTGTCTTGTTTGTAGGTTTCACAGGGGATGATTGGTCCATTTCAATATAGTTACAGGCAGCAACCTTGGGGTGGGGAGGAAACATACTGCAAATAACAAATAATAAGGCATCTGTAACTTCAGAATTATGAGTAATAATTTTTAATTGTATTGAAAAGAAATAGTGCAATCCTGTGCATGTCTACTCAGAAGTCTCACTGAGTTCAATGGAACTCTGGATGCAATCCTAACCCTATCTACTCAGAAGTAAGTCCCATTATATTCAATGGGGCTTATTCCCAGGAAAGTGCCTTTAGGATTGCAGCCTTAGTGCCAAGTGTTTATAGGATTGCAGCTGGGAAGCAATTTAAGTATGCAAAGGAACTTATGGTACCAAATAACTGTTCAGTCAGGTACGCCCAAAAACTATTAAAAGAATCTCTTTTCCGGTCTTTAGAAAATAGTATACATTTTGGGATTTTTTAAAAAAAGGTAAATTAATCTCAAACTATAAACACAAAGATAGATGCAACTTCTTCTCTAACTGTACAAGAAAAGAACGTCAACGCTCAGCGAGCTGCCAGCGGTGCCCTTCGAGAACTTCCAGGTTCTTGCTCTCCTACCCCTGTTAGGAGAAAGTTGTGCTCTTTGGAAACTTAGGCTTCTGCTACTGTGACCGACTTTTCCTTCAAGATAGCTGTGCAGGACTCTGGATTTAGAGCTCAGATTTGCTTCTATTCATTGCACAAAGTTGAAAAGTAAACAACAGTTAAGAAAAGCATCCACTTGCCAGGCTCAGCATGAAGTGGCCTTGCTCTTTATGCAGGAAGTTGGACTCGTGTTTACTAACACGCGGCATTGTTCGGTGTGCTTGTCAGCCTTTGGAAGAACAATCCCAAAGCCTTTTTTTTTAATTAGACCCCCTGCTTCTTTTATCCAGCCCTAGAAAAATTACAAAACATAAGAGAACACTGTGTTGCTGAAGAAATATTGAATGTACGGCTCACAACACTGTATATTTCCAATTAGCAAGGGTTACGTGTGCTTTCAACATATGAAATTTAGGACTTCAAGGACGTCAAAGGAACTAGAGGGATTGTTCTTGCCACTTAAGCCAAGGCTGCCTCAGTGTACTATTATTTCTGAATGTCATATCAAGAACAGAATACACATGTTAACTGTTGAACTTTAACTGGCAATAGAAATTGGTGAAGACCCTATCAATATGCGGTTACAATAGAAGACACACAGTTAAGGTCAGGTCACGGTTTCCAACGACATTCACAGGGACCAAGGATAACAAAACAGAGAGACCCCTTTGGGAACTTCCAAAGGATGAACCGCTCACTGTGGAAGTGCTTTCAGTATTGCGTTCACTTCTTCTGCGACCGCCGTCAACGCAAACTCAAACTGTTCCTGCGGAAAGAATAGGCAGATTAGTATTTTGGAGTTCTTCCAGGAACCCTGACAAAACATCTAGCAAAATATCCAGGACTAACTGTACAGAACAAAAGGTGGAACAGCAAATGTCCCAAGATAAATTGTTCAGGCTGTGTACTGGATGACCTCACTGCTGCGGCTCAGAGTGACCTTAATGGCAAATAACTCTGAAGAACCCACCAATAGTCATCAGCGCATGTGAAATGCCTGGAAGCAGAAATCCACATGACGTTTCTTCCAGTATGAAGAAGGAAATGCAGCAACAAAGAAATCTGAGGCCTCTTTCTTAGAATACTCTTCCTATCATAAGCTCCAGACAAAATTGTATTTTTTTATATTTGCATAGCCTCTCCTTTGAGAAGCCCACAGCAGCTGAAATGGGAATCCCAGTAGTTTCCCTACAACACATCTTCTCTGCTTTATCAATGCTCAACCAAAAATGCTCATATTAAGGAATTGGGAACATGTTTAGAGAATGGACAGCTTTGTCACTTATGAATTTTCAGCTTCACTTTCACTCTCAGAAGAGTGTTCTGCCAACTCACTTCCAAGATGCATATGCTAACCTTTTGCACTGTGATGCTCTGAGGCTGGGAGCATCTTCTGTAAAGGGAAGAGGGGCTGTGTTATTGGTAGACTCCCTTCAGAGCACTCCTGGACTTGTAGTGCAAAAGGTTAGGATCCAACCCAAAAAGTTTTATTTAATGAATGTACAGTATCTTGTGCCTTATAAGCAAGGATCAGGGAAACACAGCCTATTCATTCTCATGTCAATGCGTGTCAGAACAGGCTCATGGCAAGATCTTCTTATTGAAGCCAACAGTCCCACACATTAAAAAAAATCCTGACTGACATTTCAGTCCTCTCACTGAAAATATGTTGTGCGTCTAGATTATACATTGAGATAAACCCTACAATCCAGAGTAACTACAGTAGCATGTAAGAGACTTTATGTGTATCCATAGTTGCTGCACTATGTAGTGAAAACCTATGGGAAATTCATATTGCAATCCAGAGCAAATTGTTCTTACACCGGAGCAAGGACTCCACGTAGTTACTCTGGATTGCACCCATACTCTGGTTGCAATTAAACACAGAAACATGGACACCAGTACATAATATCTGCCTAAAACTGCAAACGCCCTGTCTCCAATTTACAATACCTCTAGATTCAAGAAAATCAGTAAAGACTTCTTTCGTGCGTGTTTTTATGTGTGTGTGTTTTGCTTAATGAGAGTTATGGGGATTATGGACCGGTAAGATGATGCACATGAGCATAACTGATTAAAGGTATTTCCAATGCATTTCAGATTTTTGACTTAGAAATGGGATTTTCTACCATATAATCCAGTATTAGCTCTGAACAATATTAGCTCTGTTTAATGTTTTTCTTTTGACTACAGAAAAATATTCTGATTGACCTTTCCCTTTGGTGGGCAACAAACATGTGGGGCACTGTCTAATCAAAACCCAATGACATTGCTTTTAACTTAGTCTACAGATACACTTTAATTGGCTTTTCTAGACTGATTTTTAATCCACTGTTTTAAAATTAGCACAAGAAGTTGGTTCCTTATTTGTATTCAACTGACTGAGAACATGGTTTGTTTAAATCTGCCACATGTACAAAATTCCCCGGAGGATGCACACTGTTGGCACACAGCCAGATATTTAGAGTTTGCAATACCCTTGGCAGAATAAGTCATTTGGGTAGCTTTAACAAAGGAATGAGAGGCAAAAAAGAGAAAATGAAGGTGAGCAAAACCTTGAATCAATCTTTCAAACTAGATAGTAGCAGTTTATTGTTAATTATAAACAAGATCTAAAGATAACTATAAACAAATCTAATATTGTCCAGTTCTAATCCTGGATGATATGCTAGAAAATCCAATTTTTATGACAAAATTCTGAAATATGCATTTGGAATACCTTGACCCTACAATCCAGAGTAACTACGGGAGCACGTAAGAGACATTTACGTCAACGTAGTTACGGCATCACCTAGTGAAAACCTATGGGAAATTCATATTGCAATCCAGAGTAAGTTGTTCTTACACCGGAGCAAGGACTCCCCGTAGTTACTCTGGATTGCACCCTAAGTCAATTATGCACATCTTCCTAAAAGTCCATTAACTCCATAACTCTCATTCAGCAATATTCAACTTTTGCAGATTTTTTAATATTTTAGCAAGAACTACTGGCTATGAAAAATTGCTCTGAAGTACAGAATTGCTCTAAAGTAGGTGAAAACACCTAAAGTTTTCAGATTGTATTAAAAAACAGTGTCCTGTCTATGTACAATTGAAATTAATAGGACTCGTTTGTCTCACTGATTAGACAATTCAGCTTAACAATTTAGCTTAGTTAGGATTAACTTTGAATACAATCCTTTCAATTCAATCCTATGAGTGTTTATCCAGAAGTACATGCCATTATGTTATATTGGTCTTACTGGGTATAAGGATTGCAGCTTGTAGGTCAGAAGCCAAGTTTATATTTTAACAAATAAATTTTACAGAAGTTGAAACAATCCATTATAGTTTTTTACATATTCTAACTCCTTGGTAGTGATTGTTAATATAACCTTTGGGGCTTATTGGGGTGATGTCTGTGGTGCTTCTGTGGCCTAGTTATGTGTTATTGTTACTGATAGCTACTAACCAAGTGGTTCTCAAAGTCCTATTCAGACACTGAAACTATAGTATTTGAGGGTGTGTGGAATGGCAGCAATATTGTTCCATGTTAGATATACTGTGTTCTAATTTCAATTTTGGTGCTAAAAGTCAGTCTTGTAACCAATATCCTTAATTAAAATATGACTCAGTTCTGTAGTGTACCAAGAGGACAGTGGGGTGGAGTGTCCTGTATGTCAAATATCCTTGGTATGCATGCACTAATTCACCTTATCTACTTTTAAAAATAGGATGGGAGAGCCATATTCTCAGTAAGTTTACTATGTAATGCAAATTGCTCATCCAGATATTACAATGGCTTTTTAAAAGCATATTTTGTTTATTAAACTGCTGTCTTTTATACATTTTAATACCAACTGTCACTATAAAATTTTACAATGAAAGAAACAGATACTAAAGAAACTATTGTGTTAAATTATGTTCGCTTCCCTTGACTTCCCTTTTGGGAAAACAGCTTTAGTGCAAAGACTTAATATTCTGAAACCCATGAGAGTTTATTCACAGTACCTTTGTCTGGACCATGCCAGGTCTCTGGTCTCTCAAGTGCTCCAGAGTCGCAGCAATATCAATCTCTTTAGCACCTGCAAAAAAAAAAAAGTCGCCAGTTGGCCGGAGTTCAAAGCAATGATAATATGTGCTGCATCTGTCAATCTCCTGCTATTGGATTCCCTTTGGGCTAAGAGCCCACTTGAAAATTATACAGCCATCGCTCCGCAGACTTGGCAGGCTGCTCTGAAACTGCATTGTCCCTCCTTCTCCAAAGACAAAAGCAAGGATACATTTGATTAGCATTAGTTATTTAGAAATAGTCATGTTCTTAGAGCAAAGCCTCTGCTGATACTGAGAAGGAACAAAATGTGTTTATTGTAAATTAAGAACTCCGGACTCATTTCCATGGCTGTTTCCAATCTTTTTGTAATAAGCTTTTATTCCTATGTTTACTATACCACTTTTCAGTGTTTATTAGTTTCTTTGGTGTATATATATGTGGGGAAATTCTTTAGGGGTCTCTGGCTCAGTTCTTTAAAACACACTTTTGTTTTCCCCTTATTATACAACTTCAACTGTTTTGGGGGAATCTCAGGCATGATCAGAGTTTTCCATCACACCAAAGCTACCATTAGACTTGAGAAAAAACATTCATTGGTACCAATATGAACTTCCCTCTTTGGATTAAAAACAGCTTTAAGAGATATTTGTTAGAGGAGGGACCCTCCCATAACACCAGAGTTGCTCCCCATGGCACCAAATCAGGCCCTTCTGTGCTTGCTATTTCAAACTAATACACATGCTCAGGGCTACATGTTTCAAATGCATGTTAGTGGCATAGCTAGAGCTGGGGGATGGTTACTACATGTGCTGCAGTGCTTGGTGTAAGCAACTCTTCCCTCTTTCCTCTGGAGCCATTCCAGACAGTCCTTATATATAAGCAGTGAGTGCACATTGCCACCACATGTTGCCATCACTGCCCAGAATGTCTCCGATGGAAAATGGGAAGAGTGGTACTTGCAGTACATGCAGTACTTACTGTTTTGTCCCTCTAGCTACACTACTGATGCTAGTTGATACAAAGACCAAACTTCAATTAGGTTAACCCATTTTGATCCAGCTCACAGGTGTATACATTTGATCCTTGTTATGTACATGCAATATTGGGCAGAAATTGCTTAGTGTCCAAAACTTCAGATACAAATATATTTTTTTTAAAAAATGTTTGCACTCAATAACAAACAACAAAAATTTGAAGGGTTGTGGCAGAAGTTGATCAGAGTAATCCCAGTGGTGCACTTGGTGCAATTTCAAAACACTTGGCGAGAACTGTGACAGCATAAAGACCACACAACAGTGTACATTTTATTTATATTAAAATACAATAAAAGTCAGGTATCGCATGTCCTTGGGAAGGCCTTGATATCTGGATAAAACAACCCAGTAGATAATATCTCTTTGACCATGCAAGCATGCATAAATAAATGTGAACCAAGTTATTTTGCCAGGGATGGAACTATTTCACCAGTGTAGGATCAAGCCTTCCTCTTCCCTTGTGTAGCAGTGAAGCAAAGAGTCTGGCATCAAACAGCTGGTATGGCTGAGGAAGACTCATGAGACGACTAACACATCTGGCCTGCAGGAGAGATGCCAGCATTGTACACTGTGGAACTATGTGTGCTTTGAGGACAAAACATGTAGAGTTTTGAGTGAAGTGCAACATTATTTTTAACAATATGAATTCAGAACAGGAACTCATTACTCCTGTAGAGTTTGTGTGGTGTAGGAGTTAACGTGTTGGGAGGGATCATAGGCACCCGTATTCATGGCTATTTACTGGGTGGCACTGGGCAAGGCACCATCTCCAAATAAAATGTGACAAACCAGGTATGTTATTAGGAGTTTCTATGAGGGATATACATATATTATTCTATGAAATTTCAGATGGAAGGGATTTAACTCTTCCCAAGTATCTCAAAACCAGATAAAAAGAGACTGATGCAGAAAACACCAGTGTTTCTCAACCAATAGTACTGATACCATCAGTGGTGCTTATAGTGGTATCTTGCAGTACTCATGGGACCACCAAGCAGAGGCACCAAGAACACAACAATGCAAACACCAGTAGGAGGCTCTAGAACATGCTTTTCCCTGCTCAAAAAGCCCTTTCAATCATCCTGAGGCTGTTACTGGTGTTTGTTGCATCACATTTGGCCTCCCAACCCAGAAGTAACAGCTGATGATGTCATCTTCAGTTACTTTGAATTAGATGGACCATTTTAGTAGTAATAGACCAGTTAGTATACAGTGCTGAGGACAAATGCTGAGAAATACTGCTATACACCATATACTGCTATACACCATATTAATACTCTGTAGTCATTGCAGTATGCGTATGCAAGAAGTTCAGCTATGAATTCATCCCTGATGCTGGAACTAATAACGCCTGGCACTGCTTAGCACAATCAGTCGCATGGCTTTCTCCTATCCAGTCCTGGCCCCTGATCCTAGTTTTCTACTTTCCATCTGGAGTCCCTAATGCAACTCACAAGATAAAATAAAATAGGTATTTTCAACACCACCCACAGCCAAACAAAAATAAACCAAGTCCACCAATATCTGAGTCAGTCTCCTTCCCTCTCCTGGATTCCAACTCAGATGAATGCTGGTCTCTGAATGTTGAATCAACAGGGTGAGATGAATCCATTAGTGAGTGGTTCACACACCATCGCTATAACATAAGGAACCTTTAAAACCTTTATTCCTGTTTTGTTTACACAAAGAATGCCATCCAGTTGAAATGAACGGCAGCAGAGAAGGTCCAGTGAGTTACCTATTGTTCAGGTCACATTAGCATTACCTTCCTCACTCTCAAAAGTAATTTTCAAAAGTAGCTGTGAAGAGCAGAACTGGCAGATGTGGTCCTGGACTCAGAAGACGTGGATTTCAATTAATTCCCAGCTCAGAGACAGATTTTCCCATGTTACCCGGAGGCAGTTGCTTAATCTGCATTTCAGACAGCTGCGGAGCAACAATCCTAGGTGGGGCCAACGACTCTGCTCTCAGCGCAAGTTTTAGTTGAATAACTTCTGTTCGTCTTTGACATTCCTTGATCAAAAAATGGGAGTTGTCAAAGAGTTTCTGATTGATGGATTAGGTGAATCCATGCTTTGTACATTAAAAAAAACTCAAGTATAGCCAACTATTAAAAAAAACTTATTTCCATATTAAGATCATACATTGCATCCATCATATTCACACATTTGTACTAATCCTTTACACCTAGGAACTAGCAACTGCACAAGTGCTATGCTGAAAGACGTTTATCAGTCCAAGACAGGTCCAGGGGAAAATCTCCTCTTACCCCCAAGGAGACATCAAGCAACCACAATTGCCTTGTGGGATGCAGTGGAAGCCACATCAGAGCAGCTGCATAAGAGAGGGAAACCTAGGTAGGACCGGATCAAAAGTTCACAAATTTGAAATCAGAGCCACAGGATATATTTTCATGTTTATATTTTTACTTATCCCAATTTAGCTACAATTTGTGGAGCTTTAGATGAGACTGATTAGGAAGTATTTTGCTAAGGCAGGCAATCATTTCTGCAGCACCTTTTCTTAATCAGGTTTCTGTTAGTTTTCCTTCCTTTAAAAAGAAAAAAAGTTTGAGTCTATTTATTACCTGACTAGCAAAAAGCGTACCCGCGTTGCGGGAGTAACATTTCCCCATATGCCACCCTCCACAGCGCATCAACACCCCATGCGCATCAATCCTCCATGTGCAACTCCCCCATGCACATCAGTCCCCCGTGTGCATCACTCCCTGGTGTGCAACTTCCCCCGTGCTCAACTTTCCCCCGTGCGCAACTTCCCCTGTGCACAACATCTCCCTGTGCACTCATCTCCCTGTGCGCATCAGTCCCCCAGGCGCAACATTCCATGCGCAACATCCCCCCATGCATATCAAAACCCCCCATGCGCAACAGCCCCATGCGCATCATCCCATGCGCAACTTTCTCCCATGCACAACATCCCCCATGCACATCAACACCCCATGTGCAACTTTCCCAATGCACAACTTCGCCCCATGCGCAACATCCCTCCATGCACATCCACACTCCATGTGCATCCACACCCCATGTGCATCAGTCCGTCATGTGCAACTTCCCCCATGCGCATCAGTCCCCCATGTACAACTTCCCATGCGCAAAATCCTCCCATGCGCAACGTCCCCATGCACAACATCTCCCCATGTACATCAACCCCCCATTCGCAACATCCCCCCATGTGCATCAATCCCCCAGTGCACCAGGCACCAAATTGGCTGAAGGTTGGTCAGTCTTCCATGTTAAGTATAGGACAAAAATAGGTTGCACCCCTTTTCAGCCCCTTAAGGGTCAAATTTCTCCACATGGGTTCTTGGTGGGTGTTCATGTGACAGAAGGAACTCCCTCCCCGAATTTCATGCTTCTAGGTCCAGGAATTGGGGCGGAATGTTGATGAGTCATCAATTCTCCAATGCAAAGAATAGGGAGGAAGACGCGTTGTGCCCCTTTTCACCCCCTTCCTGTTGGAATTTCCAAAAACCGGTTCTTAGTGCACCCCTCAGTCACAGAAGGAACACACATCTCAAATTTCACGCTTCTAGGCCCCAGCGGTTTTGGCAGGCTGGTGATGAGTCAGTAAGTGGGTCAGTGAGTGAGTGGCTTTTCTCTTTTATATATATAGATTTCTGCTGGCATGTATTAGACTTATGCATGCATGTTTAGAGGTGGGCCACTCTCCAAAGCTGTTTTCACAAGCCAAGCAGCAATACATTCTGATGAATTTTTGTCAGTATAAATAACTGTTCAGTCATAGCATATTAATTACATCACACACATTAGGGAAAGGAAAACCACTGCATTAAAATATAAAATAGGGAGCATTTTCCTGGTACATAGCTCATATAGGATCAGTGGTGTAGCTAATGATCATGTAGCCCAGTGAAAAGCTCAAAATGTTGCCCCGGAAGTGGTGTCACAACTGGGAGTGATGTCATCCCCGGGTTTTTTTAAAAAAAGAAAATTGGGGGAAAAGCTGCCACCTCCTCCTGAGCAGTTTACCATACATTTGCTCTGCTAATGGCAAAGCTAAAGCACCTATTTGCTATCTGGAGTCTACCTACCAACCTACCTATCTATCTATAGTATTTATATACCGCTTTTCAACTGAAAAGTTCACAAAGCGGTTTACAAGAAAATGAAAAAAATTAATAGCTAATTAATAGCTAATGGGTCCCTGTCCCCAAAGGGCTCACAATCTAAAATGCAAAAGAACACCAGCAGAAGCCAATAGAACAGACATTGCTGGGGTGTGGAGGGCCAGTTACTCTCCCCATGCTAAATAAAAGAGGAACACCCACTTGAAAGAGTGTCTCTTGCCCAGTAAGCACATCTCATTGGCTCTCAGAGAAATCAGTATTATGGGAAAGTTTGAGTTAAGAAAATCCACTTTTTGTTCCACAGGCTTGTGTTTTCATTTTAATTGGCCATAACCTTTGATAGAATATAGATATTCCAATGCAGTTTGTTTCATTGCATTCTGTATTAAATTACCTTTCTAAATACATGTAACATGATGGGATTATCATTCATACATACCCCATTTTTCAAAATTTTAGCCACTGGTGTCAAGCTCAGCTTGTTGTCCCCCTAAAACCTATAGCCTGGTGCAACTGCACCCCTTGCACTCCTAGCTATGCCACTGTATAGGGTGGGTATTGTTCTCTACAACATGTTCTATACAACATGAAATTGTAAAACTTACTAGCTGTGTTATAGCTATGATCAGCAAAGCATTGTAGCAAATGTCATCCAAATGGGAAAAAATCAAGGGCAGTGATGTACATGCTTCCAAGCTACCAGAATCCCAGCTTGAATGCTGCCTCTGCATGCCTCTGCATCCTCCCATGGAGAGAGGTGATGGGCAATCTCCCTAGTCTGCACTATTTCTGTTTTAAATTAAGACTTTCTTTTCTTGCTGGTTCCCACTGAATTCTATGGAGCACAGCTGAGAAGTTAACGAAAGGAAAATGTGGGTTTAGCCCATATCAAATGGTATCCCTGAATAATCACTTTTTCCTCATAGGAAAGAACAGTGGCATTTTGGAAATGTGATAAATGCTGCAGCAGAGAATAGTTACCCCAGTATACAGTGGAAAAGCCATTTCCAAGATGAACACTTGCTGGGATGGGGAAGTGAACGATGTGTGTTGTGTACATGATGTACTGTACATCTCTGTGTTCTTTGTAATATACAGTGCTCCCTTCATGAGAACACTCGCCACCCGACAAAACGATGACAATTTCACTAGCACAAGCACAAACCAGAGGTGGTCTTGACCGTGACAAGTGGTCAAGACAAAATATAGGGTAGAGTAAGAAGCTGCTCAGTTATAACATAGTCACTGGAAGACAGAAGAACAGAAATGTGTCTCAGGTCAGATGAGAGACTGGATGTGGATCATTTCCAAGATCAGTAAAATAGAGGTATAAAATTCAGATGTCTACTTGGTGTTTTGTTTTCAAAGCAAAACACTACATTTGAACATGCATCCTCACCTACGTTTTGGCATGGGGTATATTAGGGCTGTATTGGGGGCAGGGTGACCAGATGCCAAACCCAAAATTCCTGAACCCCAAGGCCAAAATTCCTAATCCCAGGCCAAAATTTCTACCCGCTTAAAAAAATGCCAAAAAATGTATTTTTTGTTTTTATAGTTTTTGTTTTTCAGTTTTTTGGCTATAACGTTTGATAGAAAGGAGATATCTCAAAACTGATTTTTGCATTGGATTCTGCTCTTCAATATGAATCCCATGATATATGGCACGATGGGGTACTGTGCATTATTGCAAAGTTTCAAAAGGAAGCCAAAATGTAGGACAATGAAGCCAAAATGTAGGACTTCCGGACAGGAGGCTAAAAATCCGGACAAATCCGGTCATATGGTCACCCTGATTGGGGGCCACAGTACTGACTAAACAGCCAAGCAGCAGTTATGATGAGGCAGGAATGAGACTAAGAGCACAATCCTAACCATGTCTACTCAAGAGTGAGCACAATCGTGTTCAGTGGGTCTTACTCCCAGGAAAGTGTCTTTAGGATTGCAGCCTAAAAGTCACCTCAGTGCAAGAGAACCTTCCATTTCTTGTTCCAGCACTGCAAAGTCCCAGGACAGAGAAACCATGGTTTTGGAACATGGAGATGGAGCTGTGGTGGCCCACGGAGTTCAGGAATGGAGGAGCAACTATCAGGGTTGAGGGTAATTTTGGGGTCCATATGGTCACCCGGGCTGGACACTTCCATTTATGAGGACTGTATATGTTATCTGCATGGCTCATGGAGGTTTGTAGTGCACGCCCTATAGTTCTCACCCTTTAGGCATGCATCTCTGAGTGCAAATTCTGCTCTGTTGCCACTACACTTAGAGCACAATCCTAACTATGTCTACTCAAAAGTAAGCCCCATTGAGTTTGATGGGTACTTCCAGGAAAGTGTCTTTAGGATTGCAGCCTTAGACATTTTCAGAACAGAATCAGTCACACATTTATGGTAAAGATTTGTATAAACAAGACCTCCCTTTACCACTATGAAGGAGGACAGAGTGCCTGTACTTTTAACCATTGCATAGAAGAGGGAATTTTGGCAGCGGCTGCTTTTTAAACCCTTCTAAGTTGAGCTAAACCTGCCTCAATTTCCTCTTCTGTGCAATGGTTAAAGGTACACTCTGTCCTCACTTCTATATGGCCACCCTGTGTCCAGCAGACAAAGAACCTTCCTGGTCAGATGTGATAAGGCATACTATCATATTAGATAACCTAAGCAAAAGGACCCCGAATAAATACCTTATTGAAACATCTTCTCTGCCCAATACCTATCAAAATCTCACCAGTGAGACTTTAGCCACCTCTTGTTCTCCTTCTAGCTCTCTTTATTTTTTCCTCTTTATCCCTCTTGCTCGCCTTCAGTCTAGCCTTACACAAAAATCTTGAATCTTCCCAAGAAGTTTAGTACATTATGTATGGGCTGAGTCTTCCTACCAAACACCTCCTTGCTACCGCCCTGCAGCTGCCATTACCCTATCTCCCCCTGTATACCCTGCTTTAAATTTTTTATTAATCTAAAAACAAGAAGAAAAAGGAAAGAAAATTAAAAAGAAAGAGAAAAATAGAACCAAAAAATAGAAAAATAGAACAAAAATATTTCCTTAAAGATTTACCTTTCTATAGTTTAATGTGAATTTCTGGTACCTAAAAATCTATTTTAAACTATAATCTTATTTAACAATTGCAACAAACATTGAAATAAGAGTTACATAATAATTTTCAACAGATATGTATGTATGTATGTATGTATGTATGTATGTATGTATGTATGTATGTATGTATGTATGTATGTATCTATCTATCTATCTATCTATCTATCTATCTATCTATCTATCTATCTATCTATACACCTTCAACAGAAGGTATCTCTGGAACCTTCCAACATTTAGCAGTCTAACCAGTCTTGCTTTGACAGTCTGCAGGGTGCATGCACCATGGAGAATAGTCCAATGTCCACAGACATACATGTTTTGGGTGTATGTATACAGGCTTTTAAACATGCCCTGGAATATCTGTGGTAGCAACTTTTGGTACAGCTGTAATTTTTTTTAAAATGGTCAGTTTGTTGGAAAGCAGCTTGCTCACAGCTTGCTGCTACTTGGCACTCTTCACCGACAAAGTTGCAGGGATTCTGTGAAATCAACCAGCCAGCTAGTGGGAATCCTTTGCATTCAAGCATGTTATTTGACTTGGATTTCAGATAGTGGGTAGCTGAGCTAGTCTTGGCAACTGGCTGGCTTCAACCACCTCGGCATATGGACCATCCTGAGTGCCAAGTACGTCATTCATGAGTGAATTAAACAGCAACCAATTCTTGTTTCAGCAGCATCAGGGTGCAGCATGTGCTTTGAAAAAAGCTAGATCTCATAAAGAAACTGTATATGCTTGGGGTTTATTCTTCCACACTTGCGATAAAGAAAAACACTTGCTTCTTAAACAGTGGAATGATTTGGCTAGCCCTGATATGCAACTCATTGTTCTTAGCAACCTCTCAGAGTCCACCAGGTTCCTTTTCCACACCAAGCAAGTGTACTCATGTGTCACCGTAAAGCGCCAGTCCGCGTGGCAAGGGGCTTTTCTCTTAGGAGTCTTCTGAGCTGCATTACATTTAAATGCATGCTTTTATGCATGACAATTATGAAAATTGAAAAAAAAAATTATTTAGTGCTTCTAACAGCCATCTAGGAGCAAACAAGAATAACAACACAAAATATAATATGAAGAATTTTCAGGCAAATTCTGTTCTCTTTAAAGCTACATTTGAAAAATCATTCAAAGTCTCATTGTACCCATTAACTGAACCATTAATTTCAAATGAAAGCAGCACAACACACTGTGAACAGTAGAACTACTAGAAGGCCAGCCTGAAAGCAATTCAATGCTCCCTCAAATGAGGATTACAAGTCTTGCCTCTGTGACTTGTCACAGAGCAGTGCATGGGAGGCCAGGGCTGCCTGGCAATCGGATTGGGTCCTCAGTACTGCTCTTTCTGAGCGAAAATTAAAAATGGCTGGCTTAACAGAATAAAGTAATATGAACAGTAAAATATTGTTTTGCGTAACCCTATGCCTTGGTTATAAGGTATGTGTTGAATCCTATCACATCACACAGCATCACAGTACAGCACTAAACAAAAGACCCCAGCCTTTGCCCAGAGGATCTATTTCAACAGTAGGGAGATAACGAGGGATAAATGTAAGCAAATGTCATGGCACATACGTAAGCTTTGTCTTCAGCTGGGGATGAAGATTAAAGGTTTATATCAAAGGTTTCATAGAAAAGGTAATTCCCATTCATTTCAGCGGGGTTTGCAGGGAGGGGCATATGGACTGTAACCTTCAATACTCTGATTTTTTTCCCTGTTGCAGTCAGAAAATTGTGTGTGACATTTTGATGCTAAGAGATTTATTTTTTTTAGAACACAGAAAAATACTTATACAGTCACAATTGTTGAGATTCATGCCGTGAACCAAATGCAGCCTAATATAGGAAATAAATAGACTATTCATGTGAAGCACCATGTGCATGCGCACTCCTGTCTTTTCCTCAATCCTTTGCTGAACCTGCCAGAAACCCTTCATGATTTATAAAAACCCAAACACTCCACAAACGCATTGTGCTGTTCTTTGAGTGGCAAAGGGAACTAAGGACCTGGAATGTGAGTACTCTGCACAGGTCTTCACCCACCACCATGGGATCTGTAAATATACCTTGCCTTTCCCTCAGAAACACCAAAGACCCTAGCACAATATTTGTGTAACCATGATGGGATTTTCCTAAATAAGCCATATATTAAGTGATACTGTTTTTAAAAGAACTGGACAAATATAAAGCTAATGAAATCATATTAGCAAAATCTGACATTTCAGAAAACTGGTGCTTTATCCTAAATTTCCACAGAACCACTTAAAATTAATGATTTGCCTTAAGTGAATTAAACACGAGGCATAAATCATATATTAAGGATGCAATACGAAAGACACTTTCCTGAAAGTAAGACTTATTGAACACAATTGGGCTTACTTTTGAGTAGACATGATTAGGTTTGTGCTCTATGGCTATATTCATATCCACACTTTTCTCAGAGTAAGCACCATTAACTTTAATGGGGCTTCCTTCTGAGTAGACAGGCATAGGATTGGGCTTCAAGACATGCAAAGTTCTATAATCCTGCACTAGAAAACAAGCATTAGGCCACATTTGTTTGCTATGAGCATCAAAAAGAGTTAGGATAAACTATATCAAATGTGGAAAATTAAATTAAGAGAGAAAGAGATAAAATTCCTTTCCTAAACATGCACTATTTAAAATATTGATGAAAATTCAAAGCATATTTTTAATTGTTTTCTCTTTGCTGTAAATAAGCGGTGCTCAATTTGATTTAAAAAGACATTATTGTGTACCCTCTAATAAACCACAGAGCTGAACAAGAACTCAAATTATTCATAAAGGTCCTTTAAAACACACACCTTGAAGGCTTTAATCCTTAAAAGCCTTTATGTAAGACATGATAGCAGATGCTGTCCTTGCAGCTGAGTCTGGACTGAAAGTGCACTTACATTTTAATGTTTAGTACTGAACAAGGCTAGTGCTTGCAGAACAGAACAGCATTGGCAATGGTTTTCTTTGGTACTTGTGCAATTCATTCTTTAAGAAAAGGAAATGGAAAGAAAGATTTCATGTCCTGAACTTCAGGCCTTTGATCATTTGATGCACGCTGGATCCGCAACCTGGGCCTCAAACTTCTCAGGCCAGACAAAGGAGGACGCGGCCTCACAGCCCAGGCCTAGATTCCTGCCAGAACAAAAACTTTGGCTGCTTCACAGTGTGACAGCCTGGGAAAGGCCCACCTCAGCAGGGCTGAGATGCCCGCTCTGCCCTTTGATCTTTCATTTACACTGCCCAAAGCACCAGGTCAGAGATTTCAAATTGCACCCCCTCCAATGGCAGAGGGGAGCAGGTCAAGAACAAAATAGGGTTGACCAGTCTTAAAAACCCTGAAACTCTTTTCTTGGGCCAGTTTCACATGACTTGTTTTGCATTATGCAACACTAAGCCCACACTTATAATGGAATTTGACATTACATGGTACAATGGAGTCGATAAATGGCATTCTTTAAAGATCTTGCAACAAAGTCAGTCCTTGAAAGCGTGAAGCTAGAAAATAATTCTTATTTACTATGCTGTGCAAAAATTTATATATTTTCCAAAATTTCATTGCACTTGTAACTGAGGACAGAAAAGAGATGTTTAACAGAGGTAGCACATCTACTTTTTCCTTCACAATAACTTTTATATAGGCAGATCGAAGTGACATTTCAGTGTCACTGAAATGCACTTTGCACAAATTTGCAGTGTGTTTTCTTAAAATTAATTACAGTATAGTGCATGGACGTCTTTGGAACACAACTAGCAAATTCTGCCATGGCTACGAATTCCATGGGCCTGCATTTATGTGTCTTAAGATAACAAAAAATTCACACTCTTGTGCTTAGTAGGATTGTGCTACCAGAATAAAAAAAATAAAGAATGTCCACAAAATTCTTTAATAGCATATTATTTAAGATTCTGGAGATTAAATAGGCACCCCAGATGCATAAGTACTTGTGTGAACCAAGGGTGGTGGTACTTGTTGATGGTGGTGGGTCAAATGGTGGACCCTGTTGGTCTGTGGGCATAAGAAACAGAACAGAGTCCCTGATCAACCAGCTGAGAGAGTCTGACAAAGCTGAATGTGTGATAGGAATAATCATTGCATATTAATAACCTCAAGATTACATCCTGTTTGCAACTGGACCCTGTGCTCTAGGTTTATGCCAGATACAAAAGTCGCAGTATATCGTTGTATCAACTTCCTGAGTCATACTATGCCTATTTTTGAACTCGGCGGAATTCCTCATTATACAAGGAAATTTTTGTCACTACTGATTCTTTATTTATTGAGAAGTAGATGCTTTTTGTTTCGTTTCCACTTTTACTCATGCTGATAATAGTGTTTGCATAAATAGCTTATCCATTGTATAAACATATGCATAATCCTGAGGAGAGGAGTGAAGAACTTGTCTCAACGCTGCACATTAAAATCCAGATTAATGATTTATATACATATTGTCCATCTATCACCTTCATCATCTATGACTTCAGAGATAGCATATTATAGTTTCTCAGAAAAGATAAAAAAATCCTAAAACACATGAAAACAAACGAAAACTTAATGAGAACTGCAAGTATTTAAATCTTTAAAAGTACAGTATATATAAATACTTTACTAGTAATATAGCCTGCAGCTGTACTTGCATAGGTACAATATAACAACATTCATCAGTAAAAACCACCCCTATTTCCAGCATCTCAAATTGCTCTCTCCTCAATGGCTCTCGTCAATTGCCCCCTCACCTGTTCTTAGCCTGGCCTGTAATCGCTCCAGATAAGTTAGAAATAACAGTTGAAATGCAAAGGTTGACAGTTCTCCTCAGCCTTCTCTGTCCTAGAGACACATGGGAATAGAACCCTCAGCCTGCTTGACTGACATGGAGTGTATGGAAACCCCTCACACAGGTCAAGTCTTTTAAATAGTGAGATCAGAGGTGTCCAAACCCCATCTCGGGGGCCTCAATGTGGCGCATGGGAAGACCCCTCCATCTGGTCTGCGGACAAGCCTTGTAATGTATCTAACACACTCTAATATGTAAATTTATGTAAATGTATTCAAATTTGAAATGTAAATTATTTTCTGGCCCCTGACAGAGTGTCAGAGATATGATGTGGCCCTCCTGCCAAAATGTTTGTATACCCCTGAGCTTGATGATCCTCAAATGAATAAGAACAAGAGCAGCACAATGTTGAAGATTCCCATTATGATCTCCCTCTCCGATGACTAATGGCCCAATCCTACCAAAGACTGGCTGAGTACATGCAGTATGGGAGCAATCCTCTCTATAGCTCTCCTCAGACCAATGCCATCTCTTTGGCTGATGTGGGTCTGAGGAGCTTCCAGGCATGGGTCCAGGCTGGGAAAAGAAGTTAAAATTTGCCATGTGTGGCTGCCACTGGGATCCGCCTCATGATCCTCTGACCTAACCTGATCCCCACCATTATGTGCCCCTAAGGTCAAGTTGCTACTGGTGTTCAGTTTACTGAATATGTACTATAAATGGAGAGCTGCAGAACAGCAGAATGGTTCCAACTGTGGCAGCCCTGGCAATATGCTGATGGGTTGTGAGATCCACCAGTGTAATGAAAGGATAGATCAAGATGCTTGACATGCAGAATTGAAAGTGAGGTTTTTCCTTGTTTAATGGTGAAGAAAAACATCACCTGCGTAGTTTCTGTGTGAAGGGCTGCTGTTAAATATACAGGAGGAAGGAAAGGAACAAAAGAGGGCAATCTTCATAATAACATCCTGAAAACCTGAGACTTTTGAAATCCGTTCAGTAGACTTTGCAGTTTCTCTTTTATGCAAACGGCTACGCTGCAGAAAATCTGTGCTTGAATCAAATGAGTGAGAAAATAAGCCGAAAAGCATTTCAAGCCTACTTGTTTGTTGCCATTTTCTGTCCATCTCAAGATCTTTTCAAGCCAGATAAGTCTATTGTCAGGAGAATGCCAATTACTATGCAAGATATAAAGAGAAAACCTACAGATCTGGGCAACATTAAACAGTTACGCCGAACATCATAATTTTTCCCCAATAAAAATACACAATGGTTAAAGTGAAAAAACACTGTATTTTCCAACTAAATTTCTAATTTCATCCAGGGCTTCAGTTTCCAGTTGTCCTATGTTTTAAATCACTGTGGATGGGGGAAAAAAACCCTAAGAACATTCACAAAAGGATAAAATTTGCCTCCCATCTATTTGATGTCTTTCTGCAAACGCTGCGACGGGAGTTGCCATGACAATGCCGTCACATCTCCGAACTCAAAAGAACGAGCCCTTCTGTTTCTCACCTTTGGCCATTTTATTGAGAACCATGTCAATTAGGATGTAGGTTCCACTTCTTCCTGCACCGTCACTACAAACAAACAGAGAGAGGGGGTGAAAAAAGACTGATCAAGAGAGCATACAAGACCAAAAAGAACACACAGTTATGGTGGGATTTTGGAAGTATCAAATGAGGGAAGGGTTAAAGTGAGCTGGTACAGCTAGAAACGCTGTATACAAAGATCCAGCTCATTAAATAAACGTATAAGCCAAGCGATTGCATTTTCTGTCCAATATTTTAAAATTGTACTATAGAAATTCTAGCTTCTGAAAGCCTTTATCCAACTTAAAGAGCCTGGTCAAACCATACCAGTTAAGAGAAATGTTGAAGGACTGAAAAGATCCCTCCCCAAACGTCTGCTCTCTCATCTTGCGCTTGAGCTTAGAGGAATATTCATGGTTATGCAAGCTGACCTTTCAATCACCTTATACTGCAGAAAGACCTTTTATTATTATGGATCATATTATTTCCTTACCAAGTAATTGGATACTAGTTACCTGGGCTTAAAAATTAACAACCAGCTATTTTTTCCTTTCACTCAAGTACAGAGGGTGTTGCAAGAAATCAGAAAAAAGTAATATGCAGGTTCTGAGAGATATTTTTAATCTCCTAAGGGCATTGCTTTTAACACACACAGAGACACAGACACAGACACAGAAAGAAACCAAACACAAAAGAAATTTGGAGATCTTTGATTGAGCACTGTGAAAAAGCCAAGATCCGCAATCTGAATTCAGTTTACATTTCTATCAGAAACCAGTTTGTAATGTGCAATGGGATAATATTCAAGTTTACCTATCAACTTAATTAAGATTTTAACCAATTGTTCTAGCCTCTTTCTAGTCCCTATTTTCCCCCTAATAGATTGGTTTTGTGTCAGTGTTTGCATGAGACACATGAGAGAGAGAGAGAGAGAGAGAGAGAGAGAGAGAGAGAGAGAGAGAGAGAGAGAGAGAATGAGAGAATGAGAGAATGAGAGAGAATGAAATGGCTTGATTTTAATTTATCTATGGAAATTATGCATGTGACGGAGGGGAGAAGAAGACATCTCAGTGCAACTATACTTTTGAATGCAGTCTGATCTGGGAATAATAATTTAGTAGACCAAATTCATCAACCATAAATATATTCAGAGTAACACTAGAAAAGGATCACAATGTCAAATAAAAAGCATAAATAATTTTTATGGATATGATTTTTTGAAATGGACATGATTTAAATTTTTTAAAATCCACCCATGAACTTCGACTTCTAAACATAAAAATCATAAAAATCAAATAAAAATTCACCCCCCAAATCTACTTCCAGTCATAGCAAAACAAGTAGTGCCACTAAAGAAAATTCAGATATCACTTTTACTGGAAGCTCGAAAATAGCAATGCCCAAATTCACAACTAACTTCCTCGCTAACTGGATTAAGAGGTACTTTTTCAAGTGGGTGTCCCTCTTTTATTTATCAGGAGGAGAGTAGCCTGGCCCTCCTCATCCAAGCAGTATCTTTTCTAATGGTTTCTGCTGGAGTTTGTGAGCCCGTTTGGGACAGGGAGCCATTAGAAGTCTTCAGAGAAGAACTGATGCTGCTTGTTCGCTGCCTCTATTCACCTCTTGCCCATTTTGACAATCCAAGTCCAATCTGATGTAATCCTCCATGGAGTATAAACAACTAATTTTAAATGCCAGCAAGAACTCCTATAAAAGTTGGGAGGTGGAGTCTCCTGTGTTATCATTAAAATTTACAATTTAGAGGGAGCTCCAACAACTAGGAACCATCTGGCAAACCTCCATCTTGACCATCAACAGGAGTTATTAGTTATTTCATTTTCTCCATAAACGACTTTGTGAGCTTTTAGTTTTTAAGTGCTACAAACATTGCTGTTAACAACTAACTTTAAACTGGATTGATTTTATGTTTATAAACCAAGTTCAAGTGATCCTGGTAGAAATTTCTCAACTGGCTTGCCGGGCATTCCATACTATCTTGACTCTAGTAGGTCCCTCCCCTACCACCCATTTAGGGTTTTTTTTTTGTTTGGTTGTTATGTCATGTCTGACTCTTTGTGACCTAATGGACTGCAGCATGCCAAGCCACTCAATCCTCCACTATCTTCCAAAGTTTATCCAAAACTAAGGGGATAGGCCATAGTAAAGTAGTAGAGCATTTCATCTGCATGCACAAGGTCTCACATTCAACCACTGGTAAAAGCCCTATATGAAGCCCTGCAAATATATTTTTTGCCAAACGTGATAAATTTCTGTTTATTAGAGATCTACCAGTGAGAAAATATGTCATGTTTGGTCAAAACTGTGTTTGGTTATTCAGAAAAGTATTCCATAAATCTATTTATATAGTATATTTGGTTTGGTCCATGCAGTGCCCTTATCTCTGAGGCTAGCTTTAAAATTGTACTTGCCTGCAGTGCACAATTACTGGACAAGATCGCCCCCTGTAGCACTTGTTTACTTTTCTGTAATAAAACAAATATAGACATTAATAAATATAGTAATTTCTCAGGAAAACTTTCAGAAACACAAGATAGTATACAAAAGTAAAATATTTTTCATTATTCACAAAATCATGATAAGATGTCAACCTAGGTTACAATTTTCAAAACAAAGTAACACAGTAGAAATTTAGTGAAGTTCGTAATCAGGACCATAGGTGCAATCCTCCAAACACTGCATCTACACAAGATCCACTGGAATAAGGAAAGATTTCGCTGAAGGCACAGTGCTTAGTGGATTCTGTTCTAGGCCATTGCATGTGATTTGATTACAACAGCCTAAAAAAAGAAAACTTGAAAAGTCTAGTGGTCTTTTTATCAAACAGAACTTTCTGTTCCCGGTAGGAGAGGTTAAGCTAAATCCATAAACAGTTTCACAGACACATTCGCCTTTCTCATTCATGTTTGGCATGTAAAACTTCATCATATTCCAAAGAGACTTATGTGCATATGATTCCTCTCAAATTCTTAAGTCGAGCTATATATACCAAGCTTCTTTCTGTCCCACAGTAACTGCCACGAATAAATCACAAAGAGACTGAACATTGTTTTCCTGGCAAGAAACATAGTTATTTCAGCATATATATAGTGAAAGAACCACTTTTTTTCTAGCAGGTCATCAGTAAAAAAATACTTTATGCTCCTCTGCCCCCAAAAGTAGTATAGTATGCTTATATCAACTGAATAAACAAAATGTTGCTTTATTATTTCTGATTTCTTGGTAATTGTGACCAAAGTATCAAAGGTTTAAAATTAATTTGGGGAGAAAATGGTACATAATAGATTTGTTGCCACACTAAAATAGTGGATCAAGTCTGTGCTGCCAGTTTTGAACTTTGAATTGAGGTCCAACTTTCCAGTGCCAAAGCAGTAGCATTGAATGTCTCCTGACCTTGAGGGGACCTCTGTGACTGCCTTTTCACTACAGTATATAGCACATGCCCCAGTGGCATGGATGTATCAGCACTGGAAAGCTGGACAGAATTAGGCTCTTATAGCCCTTCATTTCAAGTAACTGTATTTAAGATACAAAGTCTATACACATGAAGGAGGGAGAGGATGGACAGGAGCAAAAGCACTGAATATCATCAATACAAAATTCATTACGTAATTTTGCAGAAAGCTAGTCAGAGAATTAAAGTCCAGCTAAAGGTTTTTCCCAGTCTAATGGGTGGTCTTGGGGTTGGACAAGTTACTTTCACAGCCTTATACATCAAATTAAGCTGCAAATTAAGCTGCAAACAGAGGTTTGCTACCTTAAGGGTTTGTTCTTGCAAACAGACAACAAACTGAAGATCTTAATTACCATGCAGATTTTAAAATGTTATAAAATGATTAATAATAATGAAGTGTTAATGTGCAAAGGATAGGTTTTAAATGTTACTCATTTAGAAATGTCAAGTGTATAACCATATGTTAAGTAGAAAAAGGCAAACACTATAAAAACCCTTAAGAAGGAATGTTTGATATGGTTAAAACATTTGCTACAAAAAAAAATTGTTTTCAAAAAGAATACCAAAAAAGGGTTAGAAATTTTTACAATAAATTATATTTGAGTGTGTTTTGGTATGTCTCCTGGTCAGATATATATACCATGTGTATATATAATTTATATTTTTGATGCTGAGATAAATAAATTTATATTTTTGATGCTGAGATAAAGTATGGTGTGGCTTTTAAAAGCCTAAACATATTTAGGAAATATGTTTCGCTAATTCTTCTTAAATCCAAGTGCTACAAGACACACAGCCCAATCACATATAAATGGAAGTAGGCTCTAACTGCAGAGTAGAGGGGCTGTGAGCCTCCAGGACCCTCCCAGAGGCCAATGTGTTAAGTTTGCTCCCCCTTGCTAAGTTAAAAATCTAATGCCACATGATTACTGTGGCAGTGTCAGGCTACTCATTGTAGGGCCATGACCCAAAGGTTTGGGAACCAATGATTTACTGTGTTGTAAAATGATCATAGGCGCTTACTTAAAAATACCTGCTAAATGTAATTATAATTTGCATCAAAGTATCAAATATTATCAAATTATAAAAGTATTTTCATTGTATCAAAGCATTTTCATTACTTTGATATATACCTTGCAATGTCTCTATGCAGTAAATGGTAGAAACAGATATACCAGAATCTACATGATATTCATTTTTATGTTTGCTTTCTGTATCATTTCAATAAATAAAACATTTTTAAAAGTCCTTCACAACATCCTTTAGAATAATATACTAATTTTTGTTTTAAAAATAGTCACATTAGAAAAGCAAATTAAATTATGGGCTAAATCCAGAGTAACTACAGGGAGTCCTTGCTCCGGTGTAAGAACAATTTACTCTGGATTCCAATATGAATTTCCCATAGGTTTTCACTAGGAGGTGTAGTAACTATGGGTGCATGTAATGTCTCTTATGTGCTCCTGTAGTTACTCTGGATTTGGGGGGTATGGCTCAGATCCAGAGGACCAGAGGACCATAGAGTTAGTTCTTTTTTTGTGCCAAAAGTAGAGTTTGGTTGCAATCCTAATCTCCCATTAGGCCAGCCTACCCCTGACATAAATCCGGTGCTGACCTGGGGGTGTCACAAAAATGCCGTAAGACAATTCTGTGCCACTCTGGAGGAAAGGTTAGGCCAGCACACAGATGGGGAAAAGAAGACCCATAAATTGTGCCGGTGTAGGCTAGGATTGCACCCTTGATTTCTTAAAAAGTTGTTCCTCACAAGTGTGGAAGCTGCTTTCAGAACTGAGGAATCTCTAAAAAGCAGTTTGTGCTGTTATGTTTTAAATAATTGTACTTGATCCAAATCCCAGTTTGCAAATTTGCTTCTACCATGATTTTCAAAAATGATCAGAGGCTAACTACGGTTATCAAAACATTAGTGCCAATAAGCATAGTTATCCTCAAAATGAAATGTGGGGGAGGGAGGAAAGAGCATGCAAGGGGGAGGGGTGGAGTAACTATAAACCTGTGAGATGCACCAGACTGCCAAATCATGGTTCCATGACCGAGAATCTATTTCACTGCCAATCTTTTTTAATTGTTTGTATCCAATGAAGTGCTGAATTCTCCTCAGAAAAGCAAATCTAACAACAGGTGTGCACTACTTAACAACTGTTTGCTTAATTGGAGACCACATATACAATGGTGATCAAAGCACAACAAAAAGGCTCTTGATGAGGCAGTCAGGGGTCCAGTAGCCTGCAGCAGTGTCTCTCTACAACAAAGAGGGTCTCAATGCAAAGAAGAGGCAATCTACCTTGATTAGTTTGGACAGCCAATGGAGAGTCTGTTTGTTACATAACAGAGGCAAGAGATTGTGCTGAACATTCACTTAATGACCTAACTGCATAACAACGGGAATGAGAGAACACATCCCTGTCATTAAAAGGCACACACCTGTAGATGTTAATTTAGACATTTAATTGTAACTGGCATGTTTTAGGGCAGTCAGTAGCAGCCAGAGACTACTGAAGAAACTCAACAACTTCTCATTGTCTTGATACACATTAGTATCTAATCCAGATACTTATCTAGACCTTTAGTGCTAATCTAGATAGGGACTATAGGGATAAAGTCTCCATCCTGTACACAATGCTTCTGAACTGGTTACTTTTTGAATAAAGCCAGTAAAGTTACTTAGATATTACTCTATGTCTGAAGGACCACATTGCGCATTCTGCTAAACATATAACAAGGTCTGATAGTTCCCCCACATTTTTCTTTTTAAACCCTATTTTTAAAATAGTGCCTTGGGAGGCACAGAACAGTGAAACCATATCAGGATGATGATAGACACTCCCCTCTCAATCCTGGTCAGGACATGCTTTAACAACCATTCCATGCCTGGAGGAAACTAAAAGGATGCAAATTAAAAGGATGCAAAAGCAATTTTAAGAAAGGTTGTGGCTTCATGCCATCGCCCAGTGTCTCTATCCTTGAAGACCATATGCGTCCAGTCTGAGTAAACAGTGTATCCATAGGACTAGATAAATTAGGTTTGCTAAGATTGGACGAGTCCCTAGAAATCAGTATCAATCTCCTGGTGAACTACTGAAGCAATTGTGACATTTCTAGTTTTGTCATGTCCAGGAAGATCTCCAGGAATAGTTTCAGTCATCCCTAATGCAAATCTGTCTCAGCCGAGTGTGTTTGCCTTTGATGAGATCTAGCTGTGAGTGCTTTTAATTCATATTTCTTTTGAGATTTGTGATCCGGATGTTTCAACATGCTCATGAAAAACGTTCCTATCTGTTGGTATTCAGTCTTATGGGTAGCCAGACATATTTTCTGTTACTTTTAGTTTGCCACTTTGACTGCCACCATTTAAATACCTTCAATTATATTTCAGAAAGCAAATGGAGAGCGTTTCGAAATGAGCTTCACTGAGGAGTTTTGGAACACTGAGAAATATACAGCAATGTTATTTTACCCAAAGTTTAGTTCTTTCAGGTCAAGTGTAATACCATCATAAGCAAAGCTTCTGAATATTTAATATAAATAAAGTACATACGTAAGTACACACACACAAGCGCACAGAGGAAAAATTAACTAGGAAAGAACAATTAGTAATACAAACCAACCCTTGGCTCATTGAGTGAAAAAGCAATCATCATGCAAACCATCAGCAAGCAAAGGCCAGAGGTCGTTAGAGGCTCAGAAAAGGGGTTTCCCACATTGTCCCTGCAGCAGAGTCACAGTTTCCAATGATCACTTTTGTGACTATGCAACTGGGCTTATATTACTAGCTGCAACATCACAAAAATGACACTGGCAACCGCTAATTAGCTGGCAAAATAAGAATTTGTCCATTTTTAAAGTGAGCAGTGTTAGTAAATGCCATTGCACAGAGCAAGCAGTGATAGCATAATATATATTTTAAGCAAAGCCCTCACATGTGAAGCTAATTATCTTTTAGCTTAGCAGTGTCTCTTTAAAGTGTAAATGTGCTCCCTCTGGGCTCAAGAAATATTTAATTACACATTATCAGTGCATGACTAACAAGCTAGTCCAGAGTTAAAACGATTGGTCTATTGTTCAAAATAAAATTAGGACTCTAGAACCATCACCACTGACCAGTGTTTCAAAGAGGAACAGCTTCACCTTTCAATCACTGCATTTTGCATGTATATTTTAAGCTCAAGGAAGAAAGAAAAGTCTGTCATCTTTTATCAATTGATACCTGAGAACATAATACTGTAGTTTCTAACCAATGTCATTTTAATCACCGGTTTGATTAATTCACATCACACAATATTATCCTAAACACTGACAGAGGAACAATAGAGGAGTTTGTCTTTAGAGTCCAAAAAGTTGCTCCTTTTACTCATATATTTCAACTGACCCTGGGGCAAGGTTAATTTTGGGAATCCAATTTTTCTGGGTAATGAGTTACAAAGATAGAGGGTTGGTTGTGTATATGTGTAGTTTCATATATAGGTATGTGAGTATATAAATATACACACATATACAAATATGTATATATTTGTATATAAACATGTTGAAGGCACATTAAAAACATAGACATTTAAAGGATAGATGTTGAACTATGCATCACTTTTCCAAGAAACTTGTTGAACTGATGCTTATTCTGGAACTTTATAGCCAGAGTTATTTTTCTGAAAATGTGAAATATTTAAGTATAAGGACTACAGTTGGCAAAAGAATTCATTAATGATGGACTATGTTGCTCCTACAGTTCTATTGTCAGTAAAAATATTAAGATTGCCAAGAAACTTAGATTCTTTTAAAAAAGCTTTTGTTATGTGAAAGATTTTTTTTTTCTCATAAGGTTTTACACATCATATAAAATGAATCAGTAATAATAATAATTTTTAAAAACTGGCATACCTGTGGATGCCTTTTAAATGCAAAACCAAAACCGTCACATTTGAAAAAAATGCATATGAATAACAGCAAGAGGAAAAACATCCATAACTCTATTTCCAGATGACATATTTCCAGATGACAATTTAGGCCGGTCTAACTCATCGTGCCTATCTTTCCATGATGGTTGGGGATGTCAGTGTATGCCTGTGAATTGTCTTAACTCCCCCGCAGGAGTTGGGCAAAAGTATATTACTGCATTTTTGTGACACCCTCAGTTCAGCACAGGATCAATGCCAAAGCTTAGGCCAGCCTAAGTGTAGGTAAGGATTGCAGTCTAATTTATTTTGTTTTAGAATGAGCTGAATTTAGCCAACTCCCTCAAACCTACAACTTAGGTCTTTCACTACCCCTCAAACTCTAATGCACAATAGAGCACTTTGAATTATGGGTTCTGAATTTTATTCGTTGATGATTATAGGAAGACACAATCCTTGCCATGCTTCTATTCTACATCTTAGCAATAGCAAAATTAGGCAGCTAAGCAAAAATCTGCTGGGGAGAGAGTGGTTTTAGGAACATAGTGACAGATGGCAATTGGCCCCCATGCCTGTGCTACTAAATGGCAATAGAGCATAAACCTATCTTTAACAGAATCCATCATACAGAAATCTTTTTTGAAAAACTTATACATCATGTAGGCCAACTACATTATTTATGTATGAGTAAACAGTTTTCAGACTCTACAATGCATTTTTAAATTATAGTAAGATTACTTGGAAGAACTTCAGTATAATTAGCATTGTGATTTGCATGTTCCAGTGAACTAGTGGGACTTTCAGGCTGCAATCCTATTCACACTTCCTTGGGAGTTAGTCCCATCTACTTTGTATTATGTTCAGAACTTAATGTTATGTTCAGAACATAACACACTCTATTGAAGAGTTTACTGAAGAATGTCACAGCTTCTGCCCTCCCTCAAACTCCTCCAGTGGGACTATAATGGGACTAACTTCTGAGTAGACTTACATAGAATTGGGCTTTCAGTGAACTTTGTTAGAGAATCATTTAGTGCACTGTAAGTTCAATTCGCAGCAAATGGAACATAATGACTTATGGATCTTGGATATTAAGGAAAAAACCCACTCATACATTAATTTGCCGGTACAAAGCACAGTCATTATTCCCCCTTTCATGATCATTTGTGTGTGTGTGTGTGTGTGAGAGAGAGAGAGAGAGAGAGAGAGAGAGAGAGAGAGAGAGTACAGTACTCAATGAACTCCTGCCCAACCAACTCTGTGATCAACACTTTTCTGCAGTAGCAAATGTTGAACACAAAGGAGGGCAGAGGTGGACTTCCAATCAATGCACAGGCCAGGGGTTTTACTCAGCAACTAGTTTTCATTCCTCCACATATAGCAATGTGACGAGAGAGGGGCTGGAAAAGAAACAAGACATCAGGGCAGACTAGCACATACCAACTACAAGGGTCTTGTTCCATTTCTGCTTCAAGGATGGCAAAAAACTGCCCTCCTTGGAATGTGTTTGTAGGCATGACACTACTGCAAGTGTTTCACAACTTCCATCAGCTACAGTCCAGTTTCAATTGGACCTTTAATGCAGTCTAAGCATGAATAACATGTATGAGAAGCCAATTTGCTAGCAGTCTCAGAGCAATGCAAGGTGAAATGATTCAGGAAGCTGGTTCAAGATTGCCTGGCTTTTGCAGAAGCCCATGGATATGCCTTACCTGAAGAGCAATGCTTCTGACCTGGCCTCCTGAATGTCTTGGTTCATCTTTTAACTTACTAATTCTATCTCACATTTTATGGAAACCATTGCATGAATTTGAATTTCTGACTTATATTACAGAATTCTGCATTAACTGTGGTGATAAAAATTCAGAATGCCATTCTTATCTCACATTAAAGAATCCCAAACTTGTGCTGCTACATATGCTTGTGATTCCAGGAAGAGGGTTGAGAGAGAGAGAGAGAGAGAGAGAGAGAGAGAGAGAGAGAGAGAGAGAGCCAGAATGGTATAGTGATTAAGGCAGTGATTTTCAACCAGTGTGTCATGGCACACTGGTGTGCCGAGGACGGTCTTCAGGTGTGCAGCGAGAATTTGGAGATTGACATTCATTAATAGGAAAATTGGGGAATTTGAAGTCTGGTGTGCCTTGTCAATGGTAAAAACAACTAATGGCGTGCCTCAACAATTTCAGTGCCATGTTAAGTGTGCTATGAGATGAAAAAGGTTGAAAATCACTGGATTAAGGAGCTCGACTGAGACCTGGAAGATCCAGTTTCAGATCTCTCCTTGGCCATGAAGCTTCCTGGATGGCGGTCACTCATTCTCAACCTCACCTACCTGTCAGGGTGGTTGTGATGACAGAAGGCGGAGAGGAACTAAGTTTTTAAAGCAAACTTGGGCATTTGCTTTATCATGGGAAAGGGGCAGTATAAATCCCTTAAGAAATAAAAACCAGTGTTAATATTCCTGAAGCACCAGCATAATATTCAAAATATTAATGTTCTTTGGACTGGATGTGAGGATTTTGTTTTTGCATTATACCTTAAAACATGAAATGCAAAGCAGCTTCCAATTCAAAATCTGAAAATCTTAAGAGTATATCTGATTTTCATAAACTGTGGTGAATTCTACAGTCAATTTGTGATGGTATCTAAGTAGAACTTGATGCTGTAACATAACCCAATACCTGTGTCTGACTCACTAGCTAACCCACATTTCAACATGTTGCACTCTGTACTGATAACTGTTCTTCAGCTTGAAGATTACATTACGAAGTCTGTGTGTTTTACCTGCGAAAATCCAAAAGGGACCTTGTAGAGGCAGGAACTTTCTGGTCATGCCAGGTAAGGAAATGGAATTGTGTCACTGTTCGTGTCTCATTGCTTTGAAGGTTTTTCAAGTAAAAGCTTCTCACAAGGAAATCTTCACACCAGATATGCTCAGAGACCAGGTTGACCTATAGTTATATAAAAGGTACAATACAAAATTAAAGAATTCGTTAAAACGCACTACATGTTTTATGAACTGTATATATGCACCAGGAATGTCTCCTATACAATAAGCCTTTCATTACAACAAAGCAGACTTGTCATTTGTGGATTTGGCTATACAGTAAAACCTTGGGATGAGAGTAACTTGGATTGAGAATGTTCCATAACACAAGCAAACATTTCTAATAAATTTTAATTTGATAACATGCAATTGATAAATGAGCCAACAATAGTTCCACCCAGGATACAGCTAGTTTTGGTGCTCTGCTAGGGCTACC
This sequence comes from Cryptoblepharus egeriae, assembly GCA_030015325.1. Taxonomy (NCBI): domain Eukaryota; kingdom Metazoa; phylum Chordata; class Lepidosauria; order Squamata; family Scincidae; genus Cryptoblepharus; species Cryptoblepharus egeriae. Next base: position 9,145,359 of record JAREYC010000004.1, read on the forward strand.
ACTCACTGCCCCATCCCCACTGCCACTGAGGTGCCCGAGGGCAGGAAGACTGCACCTTCCACTTCATACTCCCTTGCTCGAATTGGTAGCTGCAGGAACTGGGAGCTGGGGAGCGGAACAGAAGCTGCCTGTGTGTGTGTGTGTGCTCCTCTGCTTCCTCTGGAAAGGTGCTGCTGGGGAACGTTTCCCTACAAGCAGCATGGCTGGGACCTCATGTGTCCCCAAGCTGCTTGGAGGGGAACTTTCCCCAGCAGCATCTTCCTGGAGGAAGTCTGCTTTCTCTCCTCCCTTCCCTTTTCTCCTAGCCAGCTGGCCAGCCAGTCTCACGGTGTCCCTTACCTGTGGGGAGATGCCTGCCAGCACCTGCTCAGCCTCTCCAGAGAGAAGCCTGTGCATGTCTACTCTAAAGTAAGCCCTAGTATAATCAACGGGGCTCATTTCTTGTAAGGGGAGCAATGGAAAGGAGCCTGAGAGATCTAGCCTTGCATGTCTACTCCAAAGTAAATCCTATTATAATCAGTGGTGATACTTCTCCTGTGTACGGGGGACAGATTACAGTCTGAGAGACTGAGGCTGCAGTCCTAAAGACCCTTTCTGAGCGTAAGACCCACTTAACACAATGGGGCTTACTTTTGAGTAGACATGGTTAGGACTGTGCTCTATGTGCAGGTTAATTTGTTTTATTTTTTCTTTATTTTTGGTATTTTCTTTTATATTATATGACAGTATTGTCATCATTTTTCTATGGATATTTTTGCGTTGTGGAATGAATCGTCTGTGTTTCCGTTATTTCTTATTTCCATTATTCTTACTTGCTTTGATATATAAGCATTTTGTATTACAAGTATGCTTCTGGAACAAATTATAAACCAAAGTACCTCTGTATTTCATCCTAACATCAGCTTTTTCTAGCCATTACCCAGCATTAAGCCAGCATTTCTCAGTGTCTGTTCCTTGCAGTTCCAGTGTGCATGGTCCATCTATTGAGGTACCACAAGTAATGGTGATATCACTGGTAATTTCCAGATATTTATGAGTTGGGAGAACAGCAGCAATGTGAATATGAATATTTTGGAGTTGTGGAACGAATCATATGAGATTCCACTCGTTCTTACGGGGAAATTTGCTTTAAAGGTTATGATTAACTTATGGCCTGATCCTATCAATCATTCATGATGGGGGAATTTGTTTTCTGCAAGCATCAATGGTACAGGACCACTATTAAATGGCACACTCTTGCCAACTATGAAGGTGTCATCAGCAGAAATGGCCAGAGCTTTGCTGTGTTGATGGCCCACCCAGGCTAAAGGAGAGAAGGTAAGGAAGTGACAGGGACAGGGTGTGATGAGCAGTTTGAGGAAGACTGGGCTGGTGTGGTAAAAAAAGGAGGAGGCAGTCCAGGGAAAGATCTTAGCAGTCTCATGCACTAGATCCTTTCTCCCTGTCCTATCTGCAGCTTGGGCCTGCTTCCTTTGTTTTCGATGTACACCAACTGCATAGCTGTTGCATGTCAGCAGAAACCCTACAAGTGTCCAGAAGGTCTACCAAGAGACAAGTACAAAACAGCTTATATACTATTGGGGCTGAGAATGATAGGGTAAGGATCTTCCTGCAAAAATTATGTTCACCTCTCAGAACAGAGAGGCCTTGGATATAATTTAGTAAGTTTTTATAGTGGGGCTGAAACAGCCTGGAAGCATTCCAAAGCAAACCTGTCCTTGCTTGTTGTATATAATATTGTTTTAGTGTTGCTGTTTGGGGCAGCACAGCTACGTATACCAACTGGTCTGGGTTTCGGAACACTACATAAAAATTAGTTTAATTATCAAAATGTAAAGCAGGCCTTTTTATAAGATGTAGAATTCACAGCTGCTGTTAAATATTTATGGGAACAATATTTTCTCATAATGTCTACATTTTAATTCACCTCCTTGTTTGTATTTTGAACTCTTGGAGAAAAAAAGCATTCTCATCCGCAAACCTCTTTGGTCATGTATATATTTAGATCGGCATAGGATTGCTTTTCTCCTAACCATGCAATCAAGATATGCATAGAATTTTCAATGAAGCTGAAATGATTCAAGAACCACAAGATTGCATTTTATGGTAGACCTCAGCTCAGTTTGCAGGTCAAATCCCATTAAGCAATATTTTGCTCTCTAGGAAATCAATCCACACACTTACTGTCAGGTTTACAAGCAGATATTTTGTTTAAGTACCTCATAGATATGGTAGAGGTTTGACCCTTCATCTGGCCAATAGTGGTAGCACTGTTTGACTCCATTTTCAGCAAGGGGTGTCAGCATGACAATAACGACACAGCCGTTTTCCCAGACCATCTGCAGACAAAGAAAGAGAGACACCGTGGCCACACTGTGACTGCCTAATTACGGCATGACATGTATAATTACTGCACTCAGACACACAATCAAAATTTATTCCATTCACAGGAAATGTATTTCATTTTCATTAGACACTTTTCTCTGCAGCTGCTTCCAGTTCTCTGAATAAACTAGTGTCGTATTTTGCATGTTCGTATGAAATATTAAAGAATTGCCAAAGAATGTCTTCAAATACTTTCTAAAGAGATTCTGTGCCTTTCTTTAGAATTATTCTCAGTTCTTTTTTACATTCACAAACCCAATTTACAGAGAAAACAATGGGTAAGGATTTTTTTTTTGAAAAAAAGTCCTGCATCCTATTCAGTTGCTTCATGCAAACCCTATGTGGATAAGAGTAATTAACAAGATACCAAAGTAATCCGACATGCTAAGTCAAACATCACTGTTGTGTGTGTGTTTAGCTTAGGAGGTTTCAAGCAAAAAGGCAGTTGAGTTGGCATATTAATGGAACAACTATAAAAGTGGTATTCAGGCAAACATAAAAACCAGCAGCCTTCTGGAAAGTGTTTTTTAAATGCTTCATGTTTTTTCTTCCTCCCCTGGAAACCTAAACCATCTTAAAAAGCTGGCAGATAATTCAATCCACTTGTTTCAGGTAATCCTGAACATATATGTCAAAGAAAACATACATCAAATGAAGAAAACACAATATATTGTCTATGCTGTATTAAAAAAATATATGAAGATATCATGAAGGTATATGAGCAGATACTTAACTGTGGGACTATTTAACAATTTAGCACAGTTCTAGAGCAAGAAAATAAGAATCAAAGGCATCTTATATTGTTCATATAAGCAACAAGCCAAGATGGTATATCTGGATTGCTAATACAGTCTGTTGAACAAAACCCTTCTCTGAATTAATATGGAGCTGCATAATCACGAAGTCTTCATTATTATGGTGTACATTGATGCTATATCTGCATGCAACTTTCATTGTCTTTCTATTAGCATATAAAATTACCCCATGAAAAGGAAGCTGATCTTTCTGCACAAGGTTACATTTATTTCACAGAAATATTTATAAGCAACTGCATTGAAATGTAAATGTGGTAAACAAGAAAAAAGAGGCATTTGTATAAGAAGCACAGAAACATTACATTCAATTAAAAGCTTCCCTCTTTGTGGCACACAGATTTATTTTTACCATAATTTCCTTTGCTTTATTTATACAACAATGAATCCTGTGTTTTAAAAAATATTTTCATACAAATATTTGATAGTAGGCAAAGACAAAAGACATACATATTGTAATGCCTGGGACTAATTTAAACACTTCTGTTCTCCGATATTTTTTTTCCTTTTGCTGAAGAGTAAAATTCAACTTAAGCCATTCTAAAGCACGATGCTCCCCAGTGATTTCCTGGTTCCAGTGTAATAAATGAGACTCAATTATTTAGCAACCAAGTCTGCACAATGCAAAAAGAATGTGTTGTATTTAAAGCAGCAAGTCATATATAAAATCCATTTTCTTGTTTCTTTCAGAGGCTTGTATTAATTTAAGAAAAGAAAACCTGAAATGACTAAATATATTAGGAGATTTTATATTAAGAGATTTTATTTACACACTTCATGGAATTCTAAACTATACATCTTACTTTAAGGTATCAGTGCTTTGGAAGGGGAAAACCACCCAACAAACTGGCCGTGTTAGTCAGTGCTTCTGTCATATAATCATTTAATGTGCCTTTAGAAGGTATAGAAGCTCCATGAAGCCATTACGAAAATGAGGGGAAACATGGTTTTTATGAGTGCAATAAAAACACAATGATCTAGGTCATAAACTAATCATCTAACAGTTGCTTGTGCCACCCAAGTGTAACATTATGAAAGCCCACTCATTTAGAGAGAGCATGAGGAATCCTTACAGTTTGGCAACCTCCTTCATTGGCTCACAAAGGGGAAAAGAAAGGGAAAAATTTCATTAGAGAAGAGCTGCCTCAAATCTCTGAAAATTTCCTTTAAGCATAAATTCATAGGAAAGTTAACTGAAACAAACAATTTCAAAGTTACTCTAGGGGACCATATTTCTTTCCAAGTCATCTTATCAAGTACATGGCACTCAAACAGGCAACACAATTCTTGCCTCTGAATTATAGACTATTGCAGTCATGTTTAACTCTTGATGTCTACAATATTCTTCCATTTAAAAGTCAGCATTATGTGAAACCCTTTGATCTGCTATTTTGTTGGTGGAATTTTTCTGGCACTTCGTATTTTTGCAACAGGTAAAAAGGACAATACTCTGGTAATAATATTTAGAGATGTAGTTTACATATTAAATGTATACACCACTCTATAATTATGCTCTCCAACTGTTCTATTGTGTGTAGAAAGGTGAGACCTCTTGTGTTCTACTAGTAACTGCTTCAAAATGTTTTTGAATGCCCATCAATGCCCATGGAATATTTATTTTACAGCTCATTAGGGCAAATTAACTAGGGAAAAGGGATACAAGATGGCTTATGCTGTGGTGCACCCATATTCAACGCTCTCTTTTTTTTTTTACTCTATCAACACACTAGAATTAGGTATAGCCATACTTACACTACTATGCAGATCTGGTCAACTCCACACCTCAAAAAAGGATATTACTGAGCTAGGAAAGGCGCAGAAAAGGGAAACTAAATTGATCAGAGAATTGGAGCATCTTCCTTATAAATAGAGGTGACATTGGGGCTTTCGAGCTTGAAAAAAATGTGATTATGGGTGTAATTGAGGCTTATAAAATTATGCATGGTGAGAAACAAGTGGAAGGACAGTAGCTTTCTCTTCTTACAAGACTGGAATCAGGAGTTATCCAATGCAAATGATTGATGAGAGAATGAGAGTGGACAAAATGAGGTGCTTCTTCACACAGCACTCAATTTGTGGAATTCCACCACAGGGTATGGTGATGACCACTGTCCCAGATGGCTTTAGAAGGAGTGTGCACAATGGGTACATTTGGTACACTATCAATGGGTACATTTCATAATGCCATTTGTTACCTATATGTTTAGCAGCACTATACCTCTGAACGGAATTGCAAGGAAGCAACAGAAGTAGAGAAGTCTGCCTCTTTTCAAGGTTACTGTGGAAAATAGGATGCTTCACTAGATGGATTTTTGACCTGCTCTGTCATGGATTTTCTGATGTGTCCTTCTCCTGCCACATTTGTTTGTCAAGCTGGGCAAGTTGACCTTTGTTTTTCTAGCTGCCTATCGTGGGCAAGTGCACTACAGTCTGCCATGTTACTTCTAATATATATATAACAACTTGTTTCAAATTGCCCCCACACCAGTTTCCCTGTGGTACATGGAAAGCTAATATTTTAGTCCTGTTAAAGTTCCAAATTAGAACTCTGTACATACAATTAAAATGACAGCCTTAAAGTGGACTTGGTAACTCTTTGACAGCCCAAAGCTGAGCTTCCTGGCACTTGTTGGAGCAGCGGTACCAAAGCAGTTATCGCTGCATCCAACAGGCACTGGGAAGCAGCCAGAGGTCTCCTCATGGGAAGAGGACTTTTGTCCCCTTCTCCAAGGAAAAGCCCCAAGTTCCACTTCTCTTCTGTGCGAGCTATTTTGCCAGCAGAGTTGAGAGTCAAGGTGTTACGCATTCTGGCCAGACATGGAGTTCAGTATATAGCAGATATACAACTACGCTGGACCTAGAGGAACCACCATCCCACAGAAATGCACACCCTCCCCCTGGCACCGGTTGTTGTGCTCAAGCTTAAATTGCCTTCTCATCTTTGGCTTCCATGGTGTGCTGACCAAGGTGCTGAATGTTCTAGCTGAAAGGGTCACACACACCCTTCTGTCTCGGGGTGATGGCTCATTCTGGCATTCCCAACATGAACAGAACTAGTCCCTGAACCAGTTGATTGTCTTGATAAAGAGTCACTTCTACAGTAAAAAAACTGAAGCCAACAGATCCAGGATTAATCTAAATTATACAAATCCAACAGCATGAGATATCTTGAGGAGAAAAGCTATTTCATATATATGAAATAATAGTGAAGGCTTTATTTACTTTTTACATTTATATTCTTTTCAATTATGGAACTCAAAATAGACTACATAAGGTTCCCAGGTGGTCTTCCATCCATCCAGTGATTAAAGACCTGCCTAGCTTCAGCAAGTGTGCAACATCATATGCCTTCAGGCTATGGACTGAAGGATATGGCTATATGCTTAGCTCAGGGCTGTTGTTTTCCACAGGATGCAAAGCTTAGCCTTAAAAAATACATCCAAATTCAATTGAACGTATGAACACCCCAATTTCAATTCTCCAGACTTTGATGTTAGCAAGTAAGTAGATACTATCCAAAAGATGTCACAAGGGATATTCTTTAAGAAGTACACATTCTCTTAATTTTATGATTTTATTTTTGTAGGGTTAAAAATTTTTATTGGTCTCTATTTAGCCAAAACCATAAAACATATGTTCTTATTAAACTCACACTATTAAACACCTAACGAGAGAGAGAGAGAGAGAGAGAGAGAGAGAGAGAGAGAGAGAGAGAGAGAGAGAGAGAGAGAGAGAGAGAGAGCACCAGCCAGCCATGGTAAAGTGTGCAAATTGAGAAACTCATAACAACATGTGATACTCGCTAAAAGTTCATCAGTATAAAATCACAGGCTTGTATTTTTGTTCTCCTGTAAAGGTCTATGTAAAGTTTTCATGTTTTCAAGGTGATCGTAGCAGGGCTTTGAAGCTGTTATGTCATGACTCCTCTGGCTGGCACTGATTTAGTTGCTTTTACATCTCTGGGTACCTGGGTAGGGTATACCAGGCTGCTCCTAACTTTAGGACATGTGGCCCGAACCCATGGTTAGGCTGCACCTATGGAACATGTGTTCTGTGCTGTTGTTTCTTTGCAAAGGTCAGATCTGGTGGTTGAGCTGAAGGCTGCCTGAAGTATGCTAATCAGGGGCAGTCCTGACTGAATGGAGACTGAAACCTTACAGAGCTGAAGGGAGGCTGAACGGAGCTGAACGGAAGGGAGACTGAAACCTTACAGAGCTGTAATGAGAACATAGCCTGGAGGAGTTGTTGAACGATCTTACTGTGAGAGGGTGATGAACTTGCTAGTGATGCTGTAGGAATGTGGAGGAGTGAGGGAAGTCAGCTTCCAAGAAAGAATGATTAACAGCTTGGTCATCCTGAAGCTACTTCTGCTGGAAGCTCAGATGTGCCAGATACGATAATCACACTGGGAAGGATTGCATCTAGAAATGAAGGGTTCTATGAGTTGTTTGTAGAACAACTATTGTAAAAACTCATGTGTAAAAATGAGTTTAGTATAGCCTGTCTATGTGAACCACTTAGAGTCTGGAATTGTGCAATCCTGGAGCACTCTTAGGCCAGCGCAAATCCCCGTAAGGCACTTCAGTGCCACTGATGAGAAGATTAGACCAGCTTATAGATGTGTACTGGTCTACCTCTGCTACCACTGGAACTGAGCAAAGCTTGAGATGTGTTGGCCAGGTTCAGCCAGTTCAATGGTTTGGGGAGGGCAGGGGTTTTCTGACATGGGGAGGTGAATTTCCAGGGGTGGGCAGGTGAGAAGGAGGAGGAAGAGAAACAACTGACAGTCAGACTAGCAGTTTAAACTGATTGCTGTATCTGCCAGTGACTGAAGTAGATAATGAAGTAATCAGAAAAAAATGCAAATATTACCAACAAAATTAACACATGCAAAAGCATCTACTCCTAAATGCTCGTCTTTTTAAAAAATGGCCTGAGCAGTAATTGTTTCAGATTATGACATTTCAATATCTTACAAAATTACATTTTTGGTTTAAAAGATCAGTTGTCAGTCCCGTGTAAATAGACTGTAGTAAGGAATACAGTTGAAATAAACTTTGCAACTGAGGTACTCTCATCACCTCTAAAAAGATATAGGTGCTCTGTCTTAATCCGTTCTCATTCAAGGATCTGATTTTGCATCACTAAGTCAATGAGAAAAAGCTGAAATTACATTCATAATATGAAAGATTACACTAATTAAAAAGCATGTCTTTGGGTCCAAAGGGAAGTCTCTATGATGCATAAATGTATCAGGTTTCCAGCAGCTCATTATCAGTCCTCTTCCAGCTATATGCTTATGTTAGCAAATACTTGCAATTTTAGAAATCACATTAGTGGTATGCAAATGACATTTTCTCACTTCATACATGCATGTTGTTAAACATATACAAAGCCAAATCTCGATTTTAGTAAAAAGTGAATGTGGGCACAGCCTCTATGCCCCATGTGAAAAAGAGAGTACCGTACATATAATTTCTCCTTTTCTCTATCTTTGGGCAAAATCCAGAGCAGTTACGGGTCCACACAGTTACGTCACCCTATAGTGTTATCTTATGGAAAGTCATCTTAACTGCTCTGGAGCAAGGGGCTTAATTTCACTTTAGGATATAGGCCTCTCTCTCTCTCTCTCTCTCTCACACTCACATGCACACACTCAGAGAAACCTAGAAGCCATTCCATATTAATAGATTTATCAGTGTTTTGATTTGTGTGCAAATATATTTCTGAAAGATTGAGCTGTCCTTGTGTTAAAAAAAGAAATTCAAATATGTACTTCAGTAGCATGATCTTCTATGCCAAGAATATTATAACCTATAAATACCTCTAAATAGATATAACCTCTGAATAGTAAATAACCTCCAAATAATCTCTAATATAACCTCTAAATAGACAGACAGACAATGTAGCCTCTACCTTACAACCATTTTGCCATCCTACGCACACTTAACACATGCAAAGATATGCATAGGTTTGCAAAGGATTGCACTGCATATATTTGCAAATAAACTGTAAAACAATTAAAAATATAAAAAGGAAAGCCTTACAAAAATATAAATAACTCATAACATAAAGCAGCATAAAATCGTAATTCCAGGTGGTATTAAAAAGCCCTCTAGAATAAACATGTTTTTAGCACAAAAACTGTCAATGAGACATTTTCCTGGGAGTCTTATGTTTAGGACAGTCATATAAACCCTTCTCTCTCCAACATTTGCTTCTGATGATTCCAAGGGCTGTATGTTGCTGAACTGGATTTGTAATCCTGTTTTTGCGATCCTGTGGTTTGCCCTGTTCAGCAAAGTAATGGCAAACCTTTATGTACTGCTGAACAAGTGAGAGGATACTGGAAAATGTCACAACAAGCCTCATTTTTACAGTACCAAGTTCTTTTTTTTATTTCTGAATTTATCCATCTCTCCAGGTAGCCTGCAACCATTGAACTCTTGTTCTTGCACATACTGACTACCCTCCAAGGAAGTAAAACTGAATACAAAATCTCAAGTTTTCCTTTACCATTTTATCACAGCTGTGCAATTCAAAAAGCATGCAAACACACACCATTTTGAAGTGCACCTATTTACGTGATGTATGACAAATTGCAGTTTATAAAATTTGATTGTTGTAAATATGGCATTTTAGAGATTCTAAGGTTCAGAAAATATTAGAAATATTAATGAGTAAATCCCAAGTGTGTTTGTTTTTGGTGTTCAGTAGCATCATCATTAAGGGGAAGGCTTGCTTAGGATAGCTTTTCTTGCCAAGCGAGACAATATATTAAAGTTTAAATATTTGTTTTCTGTTTTGAAATAACAGCTACAGGGCAAGGCAAAAATCCTGTTTTTTGGGATTTTTGGGAGGACAGGTGCTGAGACTTTTCCCGCCATCTTCTCATCCAAAATTGCCCCTCCCAAGTTGCTTTACTATGTGTATTGCAGCAATGCCACCTTCAAGGGCAAATAACAGCTCTGGAAAGTGGCAGAGGAGAGAAGAGCCAATCCTGCTCTTTACATGTCACCATGATTCCCCCCACCACAGATGCAATTTTTACACAAAAAAGCAGCCAGGGAGATAGTTATGTGTGAAAACAGGTTTCCTCTTTGAAGAGAAACTATCAATTTCCCTTTAGACCTCAGTGCACCTCTATCAAGGCTGTGTGGTCACCGCTTTTCTTGGCAAATGCTTTCCAGATGTGCCCTTCCTTCTCTTTTCACTGGTGCTGCAGTTCTTATAATGGACTGTGAAGTTTCTCCCACAAGACCACTGCTTTGAAGCATCTCTACCCTCCCCATGACCTGGGAATTTCCTCAGGCTTCCTTTGCAGTACATCCTCAGTAGACCCATTTTTCATCTATTCAGTTCTTTCCTCCTACTGATATTCCAACTGTCAGCCCCAATTCTGCCCCATCTTTTTATTAAGGGAGCATATTTAGAATTTATGGACACATCCACTAGAGCTTCACCTTCGTCCTTATGGAAAACGTTTCAACCTTTCGTGATCTGCGAGGACATATTTCACTCCACTGCTTTCCTTCATCACATCTGCGCCATACTCAACTAAGGTCAGGTGCTCACACAATGTGTCACATTAGGCACAAGAGGTTTGATATTAAATATATATTACAGGCCACTATCTTGTTTCACCTTTGCAATACTAAATACATACCAATCCTAACTAATTTCCCAGTGTTGATGCAGCCTCATCAACAGTGTGATAGAGGGAGCAATAATATAGTAAGTAATTAAGACAAGGTAATAAATACCTCATCAAAGTAATGGAATGTTTGTTTCCTTACCTTGGGCTTGCATTGTGGCTATATTGGCAGTGGAAAGTTGGTAAGGATCAGTGTTCACCCAGAGTGAGGAGCCAGCATACCAAACCCACAGTAGACCTCCTATCCTGAACAGAGTATGGCACCTTCCTGGGCAATGGGCATGGCAATGCATCATTGCCCCAAATCTCTTTTTGGGGCCTATAACTTTTGATAGAATACAGATGTTTATATACGGTTTGTTTCATTGCATTCTGCATGAATTACACGTAAATTATTATTCCTAAAATGTGATTTTAACCATTTTGGCCAGTAGTGGTATTACCCCCCCATGTGTGTCATCAGGCACAGTCCAAACCCTCAAACCCCAGTGATGCCACTGGTTAGGACTGCCACTGGTTAGGATTGCTATCACCAGTAAGAAATAAAATTGAAAAGGTACTTACCTGCCAGAAGTCTGTGACGGTAGATGGCAGGGCACCCTGAGCAGCTATATATGCTGGATTTCTAGGATCATGGTCCATCTGAGAAAGGGAAAATTACAAATAGCCAGTATTCAATAAAAGAAAATCAAACCTGTCACAATTTAGAAAAAAAGGTATGTTTTTATTGCATTCATGAATTGTATCAACTAGAATGGAAATCATTTGCAGTGGTCCTTTCAATAAAGCAAAAATATTTTATTTTCCCTCTTGGAATAAGAGTTCCTTTGTCCAGTAAAATAGGAATAGAAGACTAATACTAAGATGCTTGATGATCAATGGTCTATGTTTGAAATATGTAATGTGAGATCATTTAAGACGCATTTGCTCACAAAAAGCATTTTCTACAGGGTTTTCGTCTCATAGCAACCTACAAGTCACTCCAAACATTTTCAATACAGGGCATTAGGAATGCTGGGCACATTTAAGTATCTCTTCCATTTCCATCACAGCACTTAAGGGCACATGCATCTAAAAACAAGCCAACACTGAAGAACAAACTCCATCCTGGCCTTTTCTGGTTAGTTCACTGGTTTAAGATGCAGGCTTCTAACCCTCCATAGAAGAAGTTCTGTTTAGAAGACCTTAATTATTACATCTATTTCAAAGAGTGACTGAGCAGGGGAAAAAAAATCCTCAGAAACAAAGCCATGAAGAGTAAATAGGATTAGGTAGTTACAATGAGTGTTTTCAAACTGATGGGTGGTTTTTCTAGTCTTAAATCTTTGGCCTCATTCTCCTGATAAGGACAAGATCGGCTGAAGGGAATTTAAAAACAAGAGCAACAACAAAAACCCATTGATTGCAACCCTTGGACAGAATTTTTAAAAAGAAAGAAACATGAAAGAACAAGGCCAACATCCTGCTTGCAGTTACAAGAGCACAATTATTTTAACAAGCACTTTCTTCCACGGACCTACTAAATCCCATGCCTCCCCCCCCCCCAAACCACACAGGTTTTATGAAGTATTTTAAACAAAGTGATGGCTGCATAACAGGCAATTCCTCATAATTAAATGTTCTATCAATCTAAGAGTAAACCATTCTAAGGGTAAGAGCCAAAATATATTGAAGTTCTGTGGTTAGATCTCCCAAGCTCCTAGCAGTATAACTCTTGTAGCCTGTTTGGCCCCCTCTCCAATACTTATTTTTGTTCTGCCAGGCATTTGAATTGTGTTAAATCTGTTCTCTCCGCTGAATTGATGTCTACTTCTCGCTATTCTGTTATAGTTTAACATTATTTAAAGGTTTAACATTATTTTCAATTGTTTTTAACTTTTTGATCTGTATTATGTTCTAATATTTATAGGCTGCCATAGAAGCCCTTTTGAGACCGCAAAGTATATTAGTCTCTTAATAAATACGTAAAAACAGTTGATTATTTCTGTCTGAAATGTATGTGTTTGTAGTAATTGGGCTGGAAAAGGGACTTTTTTTAACTCTCTAAAACCATTTTCCAAGCCTGACGACTCCTCCCCTTACTATAGTTTACCCCAAGACTGGAAAAATACAGGTTCCTACACTTTTATGTGACAATCATGAATAGCAATTTTCATTTTAAAAATGGATAGGAAGAATTAAAAAATAAATGTCTCTCCTACTGCTGTTGCAGCATTTGGGAGGTGGAGGGGACAAGGAGAAGGATAGGGATAACAGATTTCCTTTTAAATGTGCAGATTTTGTCATAATGCGCAGATTATGCATAATGTGGCAGATTATGCATAATGTGCAGATTATTTTAAATGTGCAGATTTTGTCACATTTTCCTTTTAAATGTGCAGATTTTGTCATAAGAGTAGGTCATCTACTAGTATTTAGAAATTCTTTCCGTACAGGTGCACTCTGCTTGTCTAAAAAATATAACACTTCAGCCAGAAATGCTCAGATCTTAGCTCTCGCCACTTCCATAAAAGAAATACTGCATTTCAACACTTTGGTGCTTGTTCTCTGCAAGTTCGTGGCGATGTTACATCAACCAGGATCCAAAGATCTCAAGTATGCCCAAGGGGCTTGGGCCTGGCCAGTGAAAATTTTTACTTTTTTCCCCTACTTTGAACATTAGAGCCTTATGCTGTATCACAAACTGTTTTTGAAGCTCCTAGCACTTTCTTTGTTTTGCAGCAAGCAGAGAGGACAGAGGATTTATTATTCCAGAATCACAAGCATAAAGGTCTCGAAGGGATGCAGAACTAGTTGTGCGGTTTTTTGGATCCTAGCCAGCATCTGTTTGTGTGGGTGGCTTCCTCAATTGAAGGATCTGGCCCTGAACTACTGAACCTGCTCCTAGTAATAATTTTTAACTTATTAGAAAATAAAATAATAATTTGGAACACATGCCGGGAAGTTGTGTGTATTTCCAGCAGGTCATGATTCAAGTCTAAATGATTCAAGTCATTTATTTTATTGTATGCACAGTGGGAAAATATCATTCACTATTATGTCCACATTTCATGGTGCTGCTTTCTTTCCCATCTACCTTCATCCTTCTCCAAATACGTGCTGAAGCACAGGAGCAAGTACTGCACAGTATCATGTAGGAGGCAGACTGCGTGTGAGAATATTGCTGTCGGGTGGGGGGAGAGGAGAGGGCAAATACAACTACCATCATGTAGTTAAGCCTAGATTAGTAGCTGTAGATTCACCAGTCCTCGTAGAAAGATTTTGATCTATGTGGTTGTTGTTTTATAAAGTTTTTTTTAATCCTTCTGCGTTTCGATGTTAGTTCATCCTTTTGTTAAAAAAAATCAGAAAAGGTACTGGCATTTTAAAAGTAGCAACCAAAATAAATGGGCAAACTTTTGATTTACGAGGAAAGCCATAGCATCTCTACACAACAAACAGAGTAGGAAAAGCAGAATCTGCAATGAAGTAAGTGGCACTGTCGCAGGAATATATTTTAACGGCATACTATATGATAAATCAGTAAAAGGCCACTCTTGGCCTTACAGTGTAAATCAACGGCTGTCAGAAATCTGCTGTTTGGAACATTGTAGACATCGTAATGGGAAGAGACTGGTCAAAAGTGTCATCAAGTTAACAATAACTCAGATGTTTGCAATTACTATTTTCCAAGCACATTCTGATGGACAAAAAGCTGCTTAGATAGTACATGACCAGTTTAGGATTGCTATTTCTTATGACGGAATAAGTGGGCCACTGTCTGTTGGCATGTATTACATCATTTCAATGAATGCAAATTTTAAAATTGCCTGTTGTCTGCTACTGATGTGGAGTAAAGAAAACAGGGGAAAGGTTATCAGCCTTGCTTAAAAACTGGCAGTGCCTAGTATGCGTATGTTCTCAGAGGAAATCCAAGATAGCATAAAAGGAAGCTTGTTTGCTAATAAATGAGTTTGTAGACTCCTGCCAAGATTAAACCTAATTGAAAAAATAATGGATTCCATTATTAAACTTGCACACTCTAAAATTCCAAAGGCTAAATATATTTGGGAGGATTTAGTGAAGATCTAAATGGACACACATGCTCCAATCTTATTAGATTACTTTATATGCTAAGATAAAACATTAACTAGCACAATATCAGAGTGGTGGGTACTGAATACTTGCACAACTCATAGGGAATAAAGAATATTGTTTATCCCCTCTCCAAAGCATGTAAGCTACAGCAAGAAGCTGCTGGACCAGTTGTATAGGATGGTATGTACTGCGGCACACCCTCTTGCCAGCACTGTACAAACACAACATATATACTTTCATTAAGCTGTAACAGTTTACTGGATGAGGCCTGTAGAGGGAAATCATTAATATCAGGACTTGCAAGCAAACATAAAATTAGAGAAGGCTTTGGAACTGGCAGAAGGGTTGGAAGAAGGGCTCACAAAAGGCAGGAACAAAGATGCACAATGAACAGATTTCAGGGAGGCAATGGGGAGCATTTGACAGAGCCATAAGCTTTAGCCAAGGTGTGTTGACCAGCCACCCACAGACCTTTCCTGTCTCTTTACACTGACAGCCAATATGACAAACTATACACTGACTGTGTGTAGGATTTCAACCAGCAGGACTTGGGTTCAAATTTCATCCAGCCATAAAAGCTCAGTAAAGGCAAAAGTCCCCAGACAAAACATGTAGCACAATATAGGGCTATAGATAAAAATCTGACAATGAGCTGGAGAGCAGAGGATCCAAAAGTGCTTGCAAATCACATTAGACTCAGCTGTGTCATACCTCTGGTAAATGAGGAAGGCCAAAGAGGCAAGATCCGAAGCCAGAACCAAAGGCAAGCAGCCCTGATGAGTGCCAAGTCTGGGTTCTGTGCACCAGCAGTAGAGTTATGCACTGGAAGTGTCAGAATGAATTAAAGCCCATCTATCACAGCAGTTCAAGCAGGCTGTTAGCACCAGTGATATCCATTTGCTAAAGTATGGTTTACTGAAAAAAGCCCACCTGGAAAGAGCATTGTGTAAAAGTGTGGAAAGCTTATGAGTGAGTTTTTGTACAATAACTAAGGGTGAAATCCAGAGTCCTTGCTCCAGAGTAAGAACAAGTTACTCTGGATTGCAACATGAATTTCTCATAGGTTTTGAGTAGGTGGTGCAGTAACTACAGGTGCATGTAATGTCTCTTATGTGCTCCCGTAGTTACCCTGGATTGTGCCCTAAGACTGCAATCCTGAAGTGCACTTAGGTCAGCCTAACACTTGGGCCAGCCTAATGTCAGATATTCCAGCACAACTGCACCATAAAAGGCCTGGGCCAGCATACGTCCACTTAGGCTGGCGCAAGACAGATGGACCTGCAACAGCTTAGCAGTGCCAGCCTACACAGCTTAGCAGGGGCATGTTGAGGGCATGCTGGGCAGGCAGAGAGAAGGAGGGTAGCACGGGTGAGTCCAGGTCGGATTTTTGTTAGATCCTAACCTCATTTTGAGGGCAGATGGCAATGGTGCATCACTACCCTGGTCTGCTCAGCCTTAGGCCATCTCAAGATGTGACCTAGGTCCAAGTAGACCCATAGTGGTCTGCTGCAGCCTTACAATGGGGTGGGGGAAAAGCCTACCCTCCCCAGGGTAGCGTGGCAGCAGCCTCTATAACTTGTGTTGAATACAGGGCAAGCACACCTTCCTGTTCCAGTGCAACTCTGGATTATGTTGTGAGAGTTGCTTAACTTATATTTAAAAATTGTGCTAAACATTTGCCAGAGGCCAAATATCTGTATTATCAGAATACAGTACAAAATGTGACAAACATGTCATAAGCATCTTATCATGATGCACAGCCACTTCAGCCATTAAGGGAGTGTATACATCTCATGACTTTTATGGTTTCAGGTGGTGAAAAACTGCACAAAAGCAAAATGAATATCTCTAGTGCAGTATTTTCTACCATTACTATATAAGGGAAAGGACAAATAAAAAGAATAGCAGAAGAACCATCTTGCCAATTTATTGGAAGCAAAATTCTGCAGGGGATAAGATGAAACCACCTCCAAAGCTCAGATACTTTAATATCAAGTCATTAAGTCACAGAGCCTTAATTAAAGTTGATTGACAACTGAATAAAAATACAATGCTCTAATCAGTTCTATATGAATTTTAAAAATATTTATGCATTTTATTTTTGCATTTTTATTTTACTACCAAGTTAACGCTACTGTACTAATTCTGATTTTTTGCTTAGAGGGCAATGGTATTTTATCTTCTATTACATGAATATGCTTATGCACAGAATAAAGCTATAGTTTTGGTTATTTGTTTTTAAAATACATCTACCATTTATCAGTGTAAAAAAAGATAGGGTTTACATTACAGAATTTATAAGTTAAAAAAAACAAGAATCCAAAGAATAGGCTGCTAAACATCATGACTGAGTATGAGAGACTACTTTCATGCTAGTGTAACTGTTTACTGTAGTTTTTCAGAGTTATTATGTCAACACAACATTAGATCCAGACCTTTTTATTTTTCTGCTTTTGAGCCACAAACTAAATTAATTTCTTTATGTGCATCCGGAGGGAGTCAAGATGCATTTTACAATCAACACATCTGAAGATTTTTGTTAAATGCATTTTGGTTACAGTTATTGGCAGCCCCCAAGTGTTGTTATACTTGTGCCCTGGCAGGGACCGCACACAATCTCTTTATAAAACCACAAATATAAAAAGTTAAAAATGGAAAACATTTCCAGTGACTACTGAGTCATCATTTTCATCCTTCCACTTAAAATAAAAATGACACGGGAAATAAAAAACAATAATTGGTCCCTGTCCTTGTTCTTGAATAAATAACAACTTTAAATCCCCTTTTTCACAATAAAAGAAATAAATCTGAGATGAACGTTGTTATAAATCTCAGAGCATATTCTGAATGATAAAATAAATTTGTATGCTGAATTTGAGCAAACTGTCATGATAATCACATTCTTCAGTCTGGTGGCTTCAATAATAAGCAAGCTGAAGGATTTTTTTTAAAAATGTAGTTGATGGGTGCCCCCTCTCCTCCCCTCTCCAACACCCTAAGAGAAAAAAACAAAACAGAATTCCCATTTACTTTCATGACCTCTGATTTAAAAGCAAAGATTGCACATTATTTACTACTGGATGATTTCCCTGAAATTTAATGAGGACTAAGTACAAATATGACAGATGTAATTATCACAGTTTTATTCTGCACAGTCAGGGTCTCCTTGTGCAGTAATTGCAAGCTTTTTATTCAACTGCTGGCAACAGAGTTTTTACCATAGTATTTTATGTGATTTAGAGAACAGCAAAGACTTCCAGCTCCTTTTTATTCCAAGGACTCTCTAAACATCCCATTTGTCCAGCTTTACATTAGAACAGTAATAAAAAGGATAATTGATTGGATCTGCTTCAGACTTTGTTTCATGCTTCTAATTTCTGAAATCTAACTTTTGAATTTTTATTGTAAAATGATAGAGACAGGAAAGTCCCTGTGTGAGGGATGGAGCTAAACATTTTTGAGAAAGAAAAAAAATGTGGGCAGGTGGCCAGCTCATTGTCTAGGGCAAGGAGAGGGTGTTCCCCCCCCCCTCACCCGCCCCAGCATGTTTTGCTTTACTCATTTAGACTCAAGCCAAGGTTGAGCGAGCCCCAGCTGGAGGCTGGACCACTGACCCTGAAGCTAGAAATACACAGCGATAAGCACACCCTTGGAAGCCTCTCTCTCCAAAGCCTGAATGTAATTGCTTTACATTACACTCTGGATTCATCAGGAATCTCACATGGGCAGGAGAAGAGGGAGGGTTGGGGAGAAATAAACTTTCTGGTCCAATTCATACTTTATTGCTCTACTGTTATTAATTCTCCACTTGGAGTATCTGGCAATTCTCACTTCACTTCCTAATACCATGAGCACACCAAATATGTCATTTTATAAGTATGATAATACAGAGACTATTTAAATAAAAATATTTTAAAAGAAAGGACAAAGTTTTTAAAAAGGGGAGATTATATGATTTTTTTTTTTGCTGAGAATAAGATCAATGATTATTTTTTTCCATCCTACATTACATTAGGATTATTCTTCAAATATAACACACACAAAGACACACACAGATAAGGAAATGTTTTACCCTGAATAATAGGAAAATGAACAGGAACAAGATTTCCACAATAGGATTAGAAGTGTGCCACACTTACAAAATACCTTAAAAGCTTGGACATTTAACAAAATATATTTTTCTAGCACTAAAATACTAAATAGTGATTCAACTGAAATTTAAAAATATTCTGTGAAATTTATGGAAACCAGGTTCCCCCCCCCCCCTACACACACACAAAATAAATGTTGCTTTTAGAAACAACTGATAAACAATTGTAACAGTCTAAGGGCACAATCCTAACAAATGTAGGCTGGCCCAACTCAGCATATCTTCCCATAGTGGTGTGGGGAGGTCAGCATATGCTTGTGCAGTGGCCTAAACCCTCAACCCTCCAGAGTGGGGCAGTAGTGCATTATGGAACTTTTGTGTCACTTCAGGTCAGCACAGGACTTGAGCCGGGGCTTATGCCAGCCTAACTGGAGATTAGGATTGAAGCCTAAATTCTTACTAAAATGAAACCATATAAAATACTTTAGCCACACACAAGTTTCACTTGTTCATTACTGTGATAACTGAGCAGATTTTAATTATTAACAGATTTTAACTGCCGCTACAGATGATCTCAAGGGATCTAAGCAAACTTTAAAAATCAAAGTTTGAAACTTGCAGTAGTTGCCTTCCTTGCAATGCTACAGTTTTGCAAATCTGCTTCTAAGACCACAATCCTAACCATATCTACTCAAAAGTAAGCCCCATTGTGTTCAATGAGTCTTACTCCCAGGAAAGTGTCTTTAGGATTGCAGCCTCAGGCTCTTCCACACATTCCACACTCTCAATTAACAATATACAATTGTTACTTAATTGCTTTCCCGAATAATCCAAATACAGTACTTTCAAATATAATGGGCCGCCCAATCTGAACTGCCTAGAACTTAGGGCTGCCATGGTGTGGAAAATGGCTATCACAGCATCCAGAGCATTCCAGATGGCTATCACCATCACCTCATGAGCTGGTACAGAACTGCAGAGTCCCATGTCAACCATGTGGACTGACATGAAGCTCAGGATCTGGTGGAGCTGAGCTCTGCTGATCCTGCCCCCTGCCTGCCTTCTCCAACTCTACCACACCTCCTCCATACCCAATCCTTGTCCTCCCCCATTAAAAATTTCATTTTAAAAATTATACTTACAATCGGACTTGCATTGATATAATCTGAACTGTCATGACTGTTTTCAGCTTTCAAACATATCCGGCAGTGATCATCTACAAAAGCAGAATACGGTTTTTTTTAAAAAATATTTTTTATTACTATGCCTAGGAATTTATTTTCCAACTGCAACCTACTAAGCCCTCCCAAAACACCCAAATCTCAATTTTAAAAAGCCCAAATTTAAAATATTAAAAATAAAGTTAAAAAATTAATAACATCAAACTATACAAATCAACAACTGAGAAACAGAACAAAATACTCTAGATTAAAAACCTACAAAAGTAAAACAAGAACGAAGGTATGTGTAACAATTTGCCATCTCTAGGAAATAAAGCAGTTGTTAACACTGGCCAACACTATACAAAAGTGGTCTTGCCACAGGCACAATCTGATTAAGACAAACACCCTGAAACTGCAAACCTGGTCCTTCAAAGGCAGCACCGTCCCATCCAAAAGGTAGAGTAGATTTACTCTTATTAGCTCTCCTATTGACCAGCAACAACTCTGGAGTAAGGCATACTTTGTAAGCCCACTTGCAATTGCTATCACTGAACATAAAAAGTACTGATTTGGAACACTCACTGCCTCAGCTGGATTAAATGGAATAAGCAGAGGATGTATAATAATATAATATATAATATAATATAATATAATATAATATAATATAATATAATATAATATAATATAATATAATATAATGAAGACATTACAACCCACATCTCTGAACAACCTCTCCCAGCAGTTGCACAGATATGTTGAGCAACATGGCATTCTCTGGACCCAGATGAAGGTGTGGTCAGTGCCACCCTCCTTCATCCTAGTAGTATACCATAGTTAATGGCATCAGAAGATGCACTCCTCTTATCCAGCTCCCAGTACAGGTAGTTTACCAAGGCTGATAAAGGCAGTCTTAAGACCGAAACTGGTCTTGAATCCACACTGAAATGGCTCAAGCTCATCTGTATTACCCAGGAAAGTCAAGAGCTGAGAGCCACAACAAGCATTCCATTATTGTATGAGAATTTACTCACTGGGGATTTGTTCTATGGTTGTTTTCCATTTAGAAATGCAATCAAAATGTTTAGAGAATTGAGTTTCGCTTATGGGAAATATCAGTCAAGACATACACGTTACCATGTGAATTCCCTATCAAATATTAATTGAACCAACTGGAAAAGACTGGAACAAATGGGGTGGGGCTTGGAGAAAACACGAAGACAAAGCAAACCACAAATGAAAATATCCCATGTCTATACACAATCATCATCAACATCATACCATTTTTCAACAAAAAAGTTCATAAAGCAACTTAGAGACAAAACAAATACAATGGTATCTTGCTTAAGAAGCGCCTCGCTTAACAAGCGTTTCACATAACAAGCAAAAATTTCCAAGAAAACTTGCTTCACATAACAAGTTCCACTTCATTTAACAAGCAAGTGCACTATGGGCACGCGTGCTATGCAGCCTTGACACTCCACATGGAGGCTCTTTAAAAGGGCTGCCGGCTAGCTCTGCTGCCTCTAACTGCCCCCAACTTGAGGGCAGTTACACGGAAGTGCCGGAGGCAGCTGCCCCTAGCTGCTCCCAAGTGCCCCTACCAACCACCTTGAACCTCTAGCAGCAGCCCAGGTAAGCCTCCTAGGAAAGTGTCTTTGATTGCAGTCTCCTAACTATGTCTACTCAGAAGTAAGCTCCATTATGTTAAATGGGCTTACTACCAGGAAAGTGTCTTTAGGATTGCAGCCTAAGTAGACTTCATAGGATCATGCACATTGAATGCATGTTTTGAATTCAATTCCAGTCTTTTGTCATCATTTTTACATCCAGTTAATATTTTGGGGGTTGTGGAACCAATCGTCTGAGTTTCCATTATTTCTTATGGAAAAATCTGCTTCACTTAAAGAGCGTTTCACTAAAAGAGCATGCCTCCAGAACAAATTAAGCTCTTTATATGAGGCACTACTGTAGTTTCCATGTTCCAAAATGGGATTACAATCTAAAAAAGAGACACAAGAAACAAGAACAGGCTGAAGTTATTGCACTGTGGTGAACAGGGGATAGTTACTCTGTCTAGTTCCTGTTGAAGTTAAGGGTTCTTTTAACTTGTCCCCACTGTTTTCAGTGATACTATTAGGTAAAAGGAAGACCTATTAGGTCAAAGTAGTGCCCAGCAGTCTGATGCACCCATTCCTGTGCTTCTCTTTCCTTTTTATTGGAACTGCAGCTGAATGGGATGGGGCAGTTCTATCTGCTCCCACCACTTCAAGCTACCAGGATCAGACAGGCACAAGCATTTCTGGGAAAACCCCATTCTGGGACAGCCCAGAACTACCAAAGGTTCTTATTTAAAAGTGCCAACAGTTCATCATACTGAATTACCTGTGAACCATATGGATCATATGGACTAGGCAATGGATCAAAATGTAACTGGTTTAGTAAAATGTAAAAGAAAATGTATAGTGAAATGGTCACATATATTGCAAGCAACATGAGAACTCTGATGTCCATGGCGAGGTAATATTCTATATTAATGTTTACTGCTGTGTAACTTTCTCTTGTCCTGGCAATTAGCCTGCGTAGGAGCAGGATCCCTTTAAAGTGGCTACAGATTGAACCTCGCCATCCACGTTGTTTGATTCCAGGAACCTCTGTGGATACCAATTTTTGCATTACACAAAAGCAACTGTTTACCATAGTAATAGGGTTGCCAAAAGTCCTAGAAAACCGTGACAGTCCCAGTTTTTGGGGACTGTGTTCTAATACCTGCAAGTTTGACAGAAGGTCCTATACTGCTTTTGTGGAAGAGAATTATGGCAACCCTACATGGTAACAAGTCAATGAATCAATATGAATCAATTTCCCTTTCAAATGACTTACAACAAGTCAGTTTTAGCTCAGAGGAAGAAGCTTCCTGTTACAAAGCAGTTCAGAACAGTGCCCAACAGTGGTTTTGTTTCTGAGGTTTTGTGAGCTGATTCTATGTATATTTGGTGTGCTGATTTCAAATACAGCAGTAATTTTCGCCTATTAGCTCTAGTTTTTGAGATATAAACATCATGGAACCCTATGGTAAATTAGACTTCTGATTGACAGACGCATAGACACCCATTAGCGCTGTATCTCAAAAAGTATAGCTAATAGAGAAAAACAGTTTACATATTTGGAATCAGAATGCCCAATATACCCAAAATCAGTTCTAACATTACAGGAAACAAACAACAATTTTGTTGCACAGTGTTTATATTTATGTGATAATCACATGGGAGAAGTAGCATAAACTGCTATTTAAGGGATGTGTATCTTTTAATTTAAAGAGCCAACCTCATTTGTGTTGACAAAACAAATGAGACAAAATCATTATTTATTTTGATAAATAAAACACTGATAATTAGGTTATACCTATATTTTTTTTAAATTCAAAGAGTCACCTCTTCACCTGTTTTTTTTAATCAAAAAGCATATTTCAGCAGTACACAAAAGTAAAAGTATTCATTTTGGCCATACATACATGCTACTACATCCGGTGAGCGATTCTTCTGAATATTTTCTGCCTTATGTGCAATGGTGGCTGCATTTGGCTCAGCTTGATAAGCACAAAGAGCTTCCCACTCTTTCTCCAGGCGATTCTTGTTCTTCAAGTGGTCTTCCATATAGGACTGAAATGAGAAAGTTTCCATCAAATGCATGCTCTTTATGTTTGACACTGTGCTATTCCAGTTATCATGTCAATGAGCTCAAATGTACTCAAATACTTTTCACTTGAATTGAGTGTTTCAGGCCAAGGATGCTTGGGAATCTGACAGTGCAATCCTATTCTTGTGCTGTGTCACTGACGCTGTTATAAAAGCACCATAAAGTGCTAGATGCAAGCAATGCCAGTGGGATAGTCTGTTCCATACTACCCATGCTGCAATCAGATCCTCGCCCTCTGGCACAGTCAGGTAAGGCACCAAATGCCACAATGAGAAATTGGCAGCATAATCCAGAGCAACTAATCTGTCCACATAAGAGCCCTTGGGTTGCCCTATCTATCACTAGGGTGAAACAACTGCAAGATGCTCCACCCCAGTTACTCTGGAAAAGGCTTAGGGCAGAGCAAGGCAACATAGGGTGCCCTAAGAGAGGTGAACCTGCTCTGCCCTAACTGCTCTGCCCTAGGCAGTTCAGGAGAGGCATTCTGAGGGCATGTTTAGCATTGCCTAGGGCAGAGCAGTTACTCTGTATCCAGAACCTGTTTCCAAGGCAGAAATGCCTTCTTTCAGCTCCTCAGAGATATACCACCTCAGGAGCAGGTATAGTAATGAGTAGACCCATAGGGGTCCATGATAAGGCCCGAGTAAGAATGGCAGAGTTGACCAAAAATCTGAGTTCTTGGCCAGCCTAGCTGCAACCCCTGCATCTCAACCTCATGATATGGAACAACTACGGCTGCCCACAAACCTCAGGATACAGCAGGCCACTCCAAGAAGCCCCTTGTATTCACTGTAGAATGTACTGGCATCTCATCAGGGACTCCTTATAAGGCAGGCACCCAGTGGCGTCACCAGACGGGGGCAGCTGGTGTGGGCTGCGTTGGGTGACGCACTCTGTATGGGGTGATGCGCCGGAGGAGTTTGACTGTCCTTTGGCAGGCCCTGGCATCAGCATGCCCATTCAGGCCTGCTCCAAGGCGGAGCAGCAGCCATAAGCTGCCACTCATCCTCGGAGCAGGCCCAAATGGCCAGCTGAGATGCACTGAGATGCACTGAGAAGCATGCCGAACAGCTTCAGAGAAGACTTCCTTGGAGTGGAGGAAGCCCACACCTTTGCACAGCCATTTGGCCTCGCTCAGGAGGCGGAGCGGCAGCCAAATGGCTTCAGAAAGAGTACTGCAGAGGCACCAACTCTGATGCCTGTACAGTCTCCTCTAAAGCCAGCTGGCTTCAGAAAAGTACTGCGCAAATGTCAGAGATGGTGCCTGCGCAGTATTCTTTCTGAAGCCAGCTGGCTTCAGAAACAACTGTGCAGGTGCCAACTTTGGTGACTGCGCAGTCCAGGTAGGGTAGGGGGACGTCAGAGATGCGCAGTCCAGGTACAGGGGCGCATCCCAGGGGTGACGCACAGACTTCCGCACCAGGTGATGTGCAGAGTCATGTCACCACTGTAGGCACCACAGCTGTTCCTTGTTCAGTGTGATCTGAGGGGTGTCTCCTCAGGAGCAAGTCCTCCCCATGTGTCAATTACTTAGCATGCTCTGGAACAGTTAGGGCAGCCCAGGCTTCCTGACTGTCTGGATGCAGCATAACTTTCTGCTCTGGATACAGAATAGTTAGGAGAGAGCAGTTAGGGCAGAGCAGGCTGAACTTGCTCTGGATTGTGCCCATATTCGCTTAACCTGTGCAGGATATAGCACAGGACATGCAGTTGGCTCTGCCTATGCAATGTTGGGCAGTGAATTGCTCAGATAAAACCTACACAGCAAAGCAGAAACTCAGTGGAGTTTCAAAAACAGCTTGTGGCAATCCAGTGTATTTGTGTTCTGCTATTCATAGTAGAAAAAATTCCATGGGAAGTATGTTCAAAGTAAATAATGCCCAAACCCTTGAGCACAACTAAAGTAGCTCTTTAGCTTCTGGCCTTTGGATGTGACTCTAAGGAAGAATGAGAGTAATCCATTGTTCCACTTTGGCAAGATCCATATTCTCTGGAGTTCTTGTTCGGCAAGATTTGTGACATTTGGACATCATAAGAAAAGCAGGGAAAAAAACAGGAGCCACTTGTGCTTCTGCTTTCCCAACTTCTATATAACTCTGAGCTAGACGGATGCAAAGGTCAAGTACATAGAAGCGTCTGTCAGGGCGAGAGGGAGTAAGGCAAGCAAGTAGCAGTAGCATGATAAGGCACAGCATAACAAATTGATGGGAAAGATCACATAGCAGGTATTCAGTGAAACAAGTTAAAAATCTTTGGTGGCTCTGAGCCAAATCATATGTTCTCTCCTAACCAATCTCCAAACATGCCTACCCTACAGTAGAACCAGGTGGTAAAGCATAGGGCCAGCTCAATCCAGAATATCAAAGTCTTTGGCAATTACGTAACCCTACTGTTGGTACAAATTGGAAGCCACAGATTTTGGTTTTATCACACATGTATTGTACAAAAACAAGGAAGTTTAAATTGGCCAATGAAAGCTATTCTATATCCTACACAAAGAACAGAATCCTAACCATGTCTACTCAAAGGTAAGCCCCATTGTGTTCAATGGGTCTTACACCCAGGAAAGTGTCTTTAGATTACAGCCGAAGAGTTAGTAGTTCAATACCTTGTGTTAAACCCAATATTAAAAAATATGAGGGATGTTAAGAGAGGTGGTATTCCAAGGTGCAACAAATAAAATAAAATAGGCTTTGCTGAGGAATGTTCATAAGTCTTTGAAAGAAAACTAGCATCCAACACCAATAGAAGTATTATGAAAGGATGCCATGAAAATCCAAATGTTCAAAGGCAAATATATATAATGGATTTTTCTCTGCTGAATATTCTCAAGGGTTTATAATAGATTCCCTTGTAGTCCTATGTATAATTCCAACCCTTGTCTAACCTCCAATCACACAATCCATGTCAGTCCCAATAAGTCCTGGTAGTTAGTTGAGAATGAGATCATATTCTCCAATTATAGTTATCTCCTGCTTTCTGCCACCCTGTTTTGGATCATTTCACACTTTCATCTTAAAATATACCCAGAATTCTGTTTTTCATCAGGGAGACTCACTGATTCATCAGTTTTTTTTAAAGGTGCAATTTGCCACATACGCCTTTATTTTAGCATAATTTGCTATGTATTTTGTTTCTATGTTAATAAATGTGTTGTTTAGGCTTTAACAAGTGAAATTTATGTCGTTTTGCTGGCCATTTAGCATTTGAAAACTGAAAAGAACTGAGTTCATCAGTTTCACTTTTGGTCAGTGCTACGGTCCTTATCCCATCCTATAATTGGACATAGATAACCATGCGTTCTTTTGTGTATTGGATAATAACCAAAAGGGATTGATTGCTTTAAGCCTTTATTAAAAACTTTCAAAAATATAACAATTCCAGCTTTAGTGCATCCTCAAAGGGGGCAAAACAGAGAAAAAACAGGGTACCAAGAGGATAATTGCTCTAGAATGGACCAGGTCCCTTGGTAATGAGTGCATGGAGATGTCAGACATTTATACCAGCAGCTCTAATGCAATCAGCAGTGGTGCACCATTTACAATGGTGGCATGTGAGTTCCAATGTTATAAACAGACCACAGGA
Source organism: Cryptoblepharus egeriae (assembly GCA_030015325.1). Taxonomy (NCBI): domain Eukaryota; kingdom Metazoa; phylum Chordata; class Lepidosauria; order Squamata; family Scincidae; genus Cryptoblepharus; species Cryptoblepharus egeriae. Next base: position 9,172,821 of record JAREYC010000004.1, read on the forward strand.
CTGATATGTGATAAACAGCACATACAAATACAAATTCATCTCATTATGTAGAATAAACTAAGAAACTCGGGTATGTGATGGACATTGCAGTAGTAAAGTTTGCCCTGATTACCAAATGTAGAAATTAATAACAGGTGATGGGTATTGCTATTCTCTCTACAGATTCCCTAAAACCAGCAGATGGCCACTGTTAGTAATTTACAATTTGACCAAATGTGGCAATTCCTATTTCCTTATGCTTTGGTTGACTAATCATCCTAACTATGTTTACTTAAAGGGATCATGAATTTGTGTAGTGCTTGCCTCTCAATGAATATGGCCTGGATTTCAGTTTATGTTACTGCCATTCCTCCTCTAATAGACACTGTTTTGTTTTCTTTCTGCTTCTTAAGTGAAATTGTGATCTCATCCCTCTAATGACAGTGAGCAAATCAAGGTTGTTATCTCTTCTAAATCAAACATACATTTGTTGATATGAAAATGCTTTCTGATGTGTAGTTTAATTTTCTGTAAAACATCCATGCGCATTTGTGAGCTGGTTTATGGAAATTGTATCTGCCAAGTACATCTGAGCTAAAAACAGCAGCACTTGCAAAGTGGAAAAATGTGATAGAAGCACACATTTAATGTCATTGAGATATTTTGGATTATAAGATTTGTTTCAGTGGAGACAGAAAAAAATTGCTGGCATTTTAATACCCCAGTGACAGGTATGTCTTTGGTGGTTCTAAAGGTGCCACAGAACAGTATTATTTTGATGTGAAGGATTATCACATTAGAATGAAAGACATTTGGCACACATAAAAGATGAGACACTTATTAAGAGAGATTTTCAGAGATTATAATACAATCCTTTCTGAAAGCACAAGTTTTACAATATCCTCAAATATTCAACTGCATCTGCTTTTTGTTGGATTATTAAGCTCCTGCATCCACCCAGAACTCTGGATCGCCCTGAATTAAGGTTTGTGTTGCCCCAATCCTACAGCCACCGATGTTGCTGTCAGAAGTGAGATTCCACTGGTGAGTGCAACAGGACCCCTCACACAGGCAAGTGGAGAGGCCACTATCTGCCAATTAGGTTGGAAGGTGGGCAGAACATGGCAAGGAATGGGGACTCAGTGTGGGAGACAGAATGGAGGAAAAAGGGGAGCTACTAGTGTATCCCAGATCCTTTGCTCCTACCCTCTTATCTGCCTTCTCCCTTACTCACCTCAGTTCTGTACCAACAAAATTAATTTAGGGTTTATAATGACATACTAATTTAATTTTATACTGATTAATACTCAGTATAAATCTCATGCCAAAGCAAATGCCCAATGCACCTTTCAAAGCTTTTATCCTTTTGTCCTCATAGCAACCTGGTGAGGCAGATAAGGGTGAGTGATTGGCTTAAGGTCATCCAGGAAGCTTCTTGGCTAAGGTGGATTTGAACCTGGATCTTTCAGGTCTCAGTCCAACTCCATAACCGTTACTCCACCCTGCTTCCCTCATTATCACTTCCTATTATAAAATTTGGCTTCAGGAGAATTTTGTTGGTTTTTTTTTTGTTCAATTGAGTTAAGACTGGATACAGTGAACCCCTCATGCTCATAAAACAGTTTATCAAAGCTTTCTTTTCCAAACAAACTATTGTACTACTATCCTACTTTCACTGCTAAGATCTATGGAATTATCAATGTGCATGTTTCATTTTGCCTTGATATTTCAATGATAATATATTGCAAAGGAAGAGAATGTGCCCAGAACCATGACTCTTGCCCTTTGAATCAAATCTTCAAATTACTCCCAGAGAGAATGAGTTGCAAAAGTCACACTTTTGCTCTTTCTGCCTGACATCCACAAACCATGCAGGAATAATCTCAAATCCTATGTTGGTTTCTTCAACTCCAAAGGCACTAAGAAGGATCAGAACAGGAAGCGCAGCAACTGCATTTACTGCCAAAACCCAGTGCTTATAAGTACTTCCTTCTCTGATACACTTCTTATTATATTTCCAATTTTCAGTACTACAATAAGCTCAAGAGACTTTCTCCAAGTATGCTTACATTTTATCAGGGCTGAACCAAGTCCATGAGAAGACTGTCCCATTTTATGACAGGAGCTGTCCTTGGTAGCAAAGTATGTTGTCTCTGTTCAGGAAATGCACAACCAGCTGCTAATGGTTGAGAAGCGCTATTTTCATGACACCTGAAGCATCAGGTAACATTAACAGGTAATAAAGCCAAACCAAACATTAAAGCCTTGATCAAATCCTTTGCTCAATCCTAATGGGCTACCGTTCTGGTGGAACTAGCATTCTGTCACCCGTTACTGATTGATGTAGGGCAGCACTGAAGTGTGCTCTGGCAGTGTGTCTGCCAGAGTGATGGGGGGGGGGAAGGCTAGAGCCTTTCCATGCACATCATCCTAGGGTTGAGCAAGTACCCACTTGAGCAAGCAAGTCATTACTGGAGGCAGGACAGATAGGGTAGGGTTGAAAGAGATGGGGGGGACAAAACTGGATGAGACGAGAAGGAACAGGGGATGAGAGACTTTTGCATATCACAGCCTCTTCTGCTATGGCACCCAATTGTAGAACGGTGCTTTCTCTATATATGAAATGCACTAAGCTTTTAGTCAATATATTTCAGGTTAGGGCTCCATCTATGTGGGTTACTGTTATAAAGAACTGGATGGCTCTGCACCAGAACGGTGTTAGGAGATGTAGGATGCAACTGGGAACATTTTTTTGTTCCGTCAGGTTCACAGACAACATCTGCAGACACTTAGAGACAGGAATCTCCTTCATATAAGCAAAGATCTCTCATCTCCACTGCAAGCATGAACTGCCTCAGGTGGCAATGTTGTTGTATTCATATGAAGCTGTAATAGCAACTGCAACATGCTTTGGACTGTACTAAGACAAATGTGCTTATTACATGCTTTATCCTCAGATGTACAAAACTCAAGATTTCAATATTGCATGTTTTCAAGCAATGTTTCCATTTTCCAACGGATTAAGATAAGAGGGAATAGAAATGTTTATTGGGCTTGATGCATCTCTGTACGGATGGTGGGCTGGAAAAACCCTATTAAATAGAATTAAAATTAAGATCCATTAGCTCATCTTCTGCATCTCATAGATGAACTCATCTCCCAGAGGCAAATTCAGTAAATTAACACTTTTGTCATAAAGTGTCACTTTCCCTTCAACATATAATATGTGCATTTCAAACAAACAGAAAAAAACCCTCCCTTTTCCAGAATTTGTGCTTTCCCAGCAAGATTTTCTGACCCTTTTAGAGAATGCATTAAAGGCATTAAAATGTGTTTCCAGGGAGGTCACAGAGGAAAATGTTATGCACACTGCTTTAATTATCTCTTCTCTAAAAAGCACCACAGATACCGACTGCTGATTTTCTCTTTTCTATCTGGAAAATAGTAGCTATACCATTCTTCAATTTCATTTTGCCTACAATGCATTATGCTTGATCACATTTAAAGTTCACTCTCAAAATTTGCAGGGCCGACCAATATCAGCAAAGGATAAAATATACTGATTGCTGCATTAAGATTGTTCAAGCCATTTTACAGCAGTTGTAGTTAAAACTACAAAGCATTGCGCAACTTAAAGACCAACATATTTATTGTACCCAGGAAGCTTACACTACAATAAATTTGCTAATTGTTGAGGTGCAATAGGATGTTTGTTGCTTTTCCAGTAACAGACATGGCTAACTCCACCAGGAGTTATCAGAGTTGTAGGTAAAATAAGAGAGATCATGGATATTTATTAAACTGCACTATTAACAGTGACTTATGTACTTGGTGAAGGCATAAAGCACCAGCATTCCTAACCAGTCAGTTAGAACACAAGAGACACACAGAAAAAGGTATGTTAACTCTTCTTAACAATTGTTGACATGGATGAAAAGGCAATTGCTAGCCTCCTGGAGCCAGATTGTTTGGTTTAGTAAGAATAACTAAGGACACAATCCAGAGCAAATTCAGCCTGCTCTGACCTAACTGCACTCTCCTAACTATTCTGTATCCAGAGCAGAAAGTTATGCTGAATCCAGAGAGTCAGGAAGCCTGGGCTGCCCTAACTGCTCCAGAGCATGCTAAGTAATTGACACAAGGGGAAGACTTGCTTCTGAGGAGACACCCCTCAGATCACACTGAACAAGGAACAGCTGTGGTGCCTACAGTGGTGACATGACTCTGCACATCACCTGGTGCGGAAGTCTGTGCGTCATCCCTGGGATGCGCGCCCCCCCTACCTGGACTGCGCAGTCACCAAAGTTGGTGCCTGCGCAGTTGTTTCTGAGCTTCAGAAAGAGTACTGTGCAGGCACCATCTCTGACACCTGCGCAGTACTTTTCTGAAGCCTTTTGGCTTCGGGGGAGACTGTGCAGGCGTCAGAGTTGGTGCCTGTGCAGTACTCTTTCTGAAGCCATTCGGCTGCCGCTCCGCCTCCTGAGTGAGGCCGAATGGCTGTGCAGAGGCGCGGACTTTCTCTGCTCTAAGGAAGTCTCCTCTGAAGCTGTTCGGCATGCTCAATGTGTTTCTGCGCAGTGCATCTCAGATGGCCGTTCAGGCCAGCTCCTCAGACAAGTGGCAGCTTCTGGCTGATTCTCCGCCTTGGAGCAGGCCTGAATGGGGGTGCTGACGCCCGGGGCCTGCCAAAGGACAGTCAAACTCCTCCGGCACATCACCCCATATGGAGCGCATCACCCAATGCAGCCCACACCAGCCGCACCACTGGGTGCCTGCCTTATAAGGAGTCCCTGATGAGATGCCAGTACATTCTACAGTGAATACAAGGGGCTTCTTGGAGTGGCCTGCTGTATCCTGAGGTTTGTGGGCAGCCGTAGTTTGTTCCATATCCTGAGGTTGAGAGGAAGGGGTTGCAGCTAGGCTGGCCAAGAACTCAGATTTTTGGTCAACTCTGCCATTCTTACTCGGGCCTTATCGTGGACCCCTATGGGTCTACTCATTACTATACCTGCTCCTGAGGTGGTATATCTCTGAGGAACTGGAAGAGGCATTTCTGCCTTGGAAACAGGCTTTGGATACAGAGTAACTGCTCTGCCCTAGGCAATGCTAAACATGCCCTCAACAGGCCTCTCCTGAGCTGCTTAGGCTGCCCCAGTTAGGGCAGAACAGGTCCACCTCTCTTAGGGCACCCTATGTTGCCTTGCTCTGCCCTAAGTCTCCTTCAGAGTAACTGGGCTGGAGCATCTTGCAGTTGCTCCAACCTAGTGTTAGATAGGGCAACCTAAGGGCTCTTATGTGGACAGATTAGTTGCTCTGGATTGGGCTGCCTATGTTCAAATGAAGTTGTCCTGGAGAAATAGTACAATGTATTAATTGAAGCTATTTATCTTCTTTTTCAAATGCTATTTAATCAGACGTGTATATGGGAACCACCATATTGCTGAAGAATCTTTTGTTTAAAAAGCAGAGATGCAGGGTTCTCTAGGGAAATCATACTATTATTCTGGAGACGGCAATCTAGACTGCCATCCAGGCTAAATGTCATAGAGAAATATTTACGCTAAATGGCAACCTCAGTTTTATTTACCTATATTAATATACTCATGATACTATGGCTATCACTGGTTTCGCTTTTTATAACGCTCCAATAATAGAGTTTTGAAACGTGTAAAAGGATTATTTCAATCCAATCAGCAGTGCTGAGATCAGTGTATGTCAGACAAATACTTGCTAATCTTCTTTCTTACAGTTCCCAGCTGCCAAAGGTGCTCAGTGAAATCCAAATGAGATAGCTGGATGCAACCTGGTGGGGACTGATGCAGGGCTTTGTTTCATCTTCCAGCCCAGATCCTTTGAAACACCTGAAAATTATATTTTATTCTAAGCATTGTTAGCAGTTCAAAGGGACAGCATCAGATAAGTTTTTGAAAGGGGAGAAAGGGATGAACTGCAGGACTAAATACTCAAAATGCAAGTTACAGAAGCAACTAATATTACATTAATACTGTTAAATAGGTATGGAAATTATAATCCTGATTTACAGCTATTGTTGCTGGCACAATCCACTAAGAACGTGGTTGAGATTTGTTCAAAAGCGATTCCTGTTTTATCATGCCTGTATCTCTCAGACCTCAAATAATACAAATTATGCAATGAAGTTTCATCCCTGCAATTACTTGACCTGAAACAAATCCTCAACAAAAAAGAGGGACAATTGTCAAAAGAAGAAATACAATTATTCTTTCTCATGCATTTCACTTTTGCAGCTCTTTTTATTTAACAACTAGCAAAAAGTGTACCCGTGTTGTGGGAATAAAATTCCCCTGTATGCCATCCCACCACTGTGCATCAATCCCCCACACACGTCAACCCCATGCACATCATCCCCCTATGCACATCCACCCAATGCGCATCAACCCCCCATGCACATCCACCCCATGTGCATCATCCCCCATGCACATCAACGCCTATGCGCAACATTCCCCCATGTGCAACATCCCCCATGCGCATCATCCCCCATGTGTATCAGTCCCCCATGCACAAAATCCTCCCATGCGCAACATTGCCCATGCGCATCAACCCCCATGAGAAACATTCCCCATGTGCATCAAACCCCTTGCACATCACCCATGTGCAACATCGCCCATGTGCATCAGTCCCCCATGCGCATCAAACCCCCATGCGCATCAACCCCCATGCGCAACTTTGCCCGTGTGCATCAGTCCCCCATGCGCATCATCTCCACATGCACCACTTCCCCATGCGCATCAACCACCATGTGCAACATCGCCCATGCACATCAGTCCCCCATGTGCATCAACTCCCCATGTGCATCAACCCCCATGTGCAATGCCCCCATGCTCATCAAACCCCATGCGCCACTTCCCCATGCGCATCAACCCCCATGCACATCATCCCCCCATGTGCAACTTCGCCCATGCACATCAGTCTCCCATGTGCAACATCCCCCATGTGCCACTTCCCCATGCGCATCCACCTCCCATGCACATCCACCCCCATGCGCATCAAACCCCCATGCACATCAAACCCCCATGCGTATCAGTCCCTGTGGGAGACCTCGGAAGCGAATCCCTGAAGAGGAGCTGGCTGAGGACTTAATGTATCTGGACATCTTATGAGGAGGGGGACCAGGATTGCCATTGTGGGGCGGCAGTCTGGGTGCCAGTCACCAGGATCACTCCTGAGGAGCAGGAGAGGCTGGACAGAGAAATTGAGGAGACCTGGGCCCATCAGAGGGCCTGAATGATGGTGGAACCTTCCACCCCCTCCCAGGGCTGAGGGATGGAAACTCCCTGGTACTAATATAAGGAAAGAGCGGAAAGCAGGGGTGTGTGGGAGACAGGAGACAGGCAAGGAGCAAGACTGCACTCCTGTAAAGCTGGTTTCTAGGCCTAGAAGCCAAGGGTATGACCATACTTATCTGCTAGAAAGAAAGAGAGCTGGAGAGAGAGAGAGAGAGTGGGGGGGGGAAGAATGGTACTACTTACCTATTGATAGAATATGCTTGTTAAAGAAATACAAGAAACTGGAACTGTTGTTGTTGACAAGTTTATTACTATTCTGTAACTGTTCAAGACAAGTACCTCCAGTATGGATGCCAGTAAAGATGTCGTGGTTACCATTCCCCATTTGTCTCCATGGAATTACTTTAACCGGGGACCTGACTCGCTAATAATGGGAACCCCTGGGGGAGCGTCAACATCTACTCACATCACCCAGAGCAGGGTTCCTGACAGTCCCCCATGCGCATCAACCCCCATGCGCAACATCTCCCCATGCGCATCAACCCCCATGCGCAACATTGCCCATGCGCAACATTGCCCATGTGCATCAGTCTCCCATGCACATCATCCCCCATGCGCATCAACTCCCAATCACAACAACCCCCATGTGCAACATCTCCCCATGCACACCAACCCCCATGTGCACCAACTCCCCATTCACAACCCCCATGTGCACCAACTCCCCATTCACAGCATCCTCCTCAGTGCAACCTCTTCCTCCAAACAACACTAGGGAGGCGCCCCACATACTCACCACAGATGGCAGCCTCCTCCCCCCCCCCCCCCCGGCAGATCCTCAGTGTGCCTGCAGGCTAAGAGTGTTAAGCGCGCTGAGTGTGAGTGTGGTGCCAGAGCTCTGGCGGGTGGGCTGTCTGGTGGGAGCCCCGCTTGTGCACCAACCGTTGTGCCCTGCTCCTTGTGCTCTACTTAAAAGTGAACCCCCTCAATGTTGTTGTTGTTCATGATAAGTGAATGGGACTTACTCCCAGGAAAGTGCTAGGATTGCAGCCTTAGAGCCCAGTTCTATGCATGTGTACTCAGAAGTCATTCCCATTGAGTTCAGTGAGGTTTACTCCCAGGAAAGTGTGCATAGAACTGCAGCAGTAGCAATGAAAATAATTTTATGGTTGGGGGTCCCCACAACATGAGGGACTTATAAAGGGGTCACGGCATTAGGAAGATTGAGAACCACTGTTCTAGAACCTAGACCAAAAGTAAACAGCCTATTGTTGCCAGTATTCCACATCTGTTCAGAGATTTGCACTGTATATCAGCGTCCAGCAGATCTCCCAATCTGGGAAGACCTAATGTCGGGCTCTAGTCAGGTCTACCAGTGGCTTGCTGGGCCATTTGGGCCCATACTGAAGACCTGAAAGGCCTTCCTGAGCTCTATTAGGACTAACTAAACACTACCTGTGAGAACAAAAGTGGGACACCTCTATAAATAAGCACCTTTTGCTCTGTCTAGAATGTGAATCCACAAGTGCTTCAAAAAGAGTACAGAGCTACGCATTTGTCAGATTAATATTAATATTGTGTGTCATTTGGCATATCGGTGCTGTGCCTGTTAACCAGCAGGCCAGGATTCGAGACCTGGGTCAGCCCCACACAACAGGGTGAGCTCCTGTCCTTAGCCCAGCTCTGCGACGCCAGCTGGATCCAATCGTATTGGCTCTGCCTTTCCATTGGACTAATCCAGTGGTGTGGAGAGGGGGGATTTGCTGCTTGGGTAACAGCCTATCCTCCATAACAATCCAACCCAGGCTTTTGTGCTTCACATGCAGCGTATGCAGTGTTGAGCACGATACCATAGTCTTTCAAGACTGATGGAGGCCTGCTTTTTATGTAGGGATAGAAATTTATTTTTCTTTAAAAAAAGAGCTGGTTATGTTAATAGCTATGAGAGATGTTGGACATATGCATATGTCCATTTGATCTAAGAGCAGCTGTGGTTTCTTTGCAGCCACTGCCAATTTGCAACCATACTTCCATGGTTTGAGATTCATCTTGTAAATGCCAGCAATGGAAGATCTGGGTTTGGCATTTGATTCCAACTGATTGAAAAGCTGCAGCTTAAAATCAGCACTGTGTAATGAAAAGCCACATCTGCCACAAGTTCAAAAGGACATGTGACTAGAGGATAGCACATCATACAACTGTGTTTTCCAATAAGAGATGTTGGTCTCATTAAGAACACAAACATGACACCCTCATTTGTGTCTGGTATTACAAATTGTGTTATTGTTTTAAAAATACCAGATGCCATGTATGAAAAAAGGATACTAAACACAAAATTATGTAGGACAACAAATCAAGAGTGATATAGCAGTTAGTGTGTTGAGTTTGAATATCATAGATGCAAACTACTCACCCAAGAAACTCACTGAATGGCTTTGGGCAAATTGCTACAATGTATACAAAGGAATCCCCTATGCGCATTCTCAGCTCACTGGAAGATGCTGAATATAATTCCATCCATGAAACAGAACATGTCTAAGGGTGCAATTCTAACCTAGGCCAGCACGACTCATTGGTCTTTCCATTCCTAGGGTGTGATGCTAGTTCGCCTCCTCATGGTGCACACTGGATAGCACAAAAAGTGTGAACTCAACCCACTAGCAACAATTGACAGCCAGACTACACTGAAGAATTGGCAGCTGACAACAGATGGCAGCCAGACATCCACGTGGAATTTCTGGCTCTCGAAATGCACGGCTTTGGAACATTAACATCTGATTTACAGTAAGTCCATGTATTTGCCAAACATTAAATAAATTCCCATTCCTGTGGTGACATAGGAAGGCAAGCACTATGCTCTGGCCTAACCCTCCCTCAGAAGTGACGCAAAATAAGTGCCCAGAAGTGGCAGTTTTGTGACATTCCCAGGTCAGCATAGGAGTTATGCGGGGGTCCTAGGCCAGCCTAAGATTGCAGACAATGGCTGCAATCCTAAAGACACTTTCCTGGGAGTAAGACCCATAGAATATAATGGGGCTTACTTTAGAGTAGACATGGTTAGGACTGCCAAGGATATGGATGGGAAATTGGCTCAGATCCCAATAAAAACTGCTCTATTATTTGGAAAAAGGTGGGGTAACAAGAAAATGAAAATAAAAATAACACAATTAAAAAAGACCATGACAAGTTGCTATACTACACTATATATTTCAATGAAAAAATGTCAAAGATGCAGCTTTATACACTAATCATAACCTGTACTAAATTTTCCTTTAATTTTTGCAAATACAGTGGCGCCTCACATAACAAATTTAATTTGTTCTGTAGGCATGTTTGTTACGTGAAACGTTCTTTACATGAAGCAGATTTTCCCATAGGAAATAATGGAAACTCAGATGATTGGTTCCACAACCCAAAAAATATTCATATAAAATATTAACTGTTTGTAAAAATGATGACAAAACACTGCAATTGAGTTCAAAACATGCATTCAATGTGCACAATCCTATAAAGTCTACTTAGGCTGCAATCCTAAAGACACTTTCCTGGGAGTAAGACCCACTGAACACAATGCGGCTTACTTCTGGGTAGACATGGTTAGGAGGCTGCAATCAAAGACACTTTCCAAGTGTCTCCCCACTTTCTCCTTCTCTCCATCCTGAGCCTCTCTCTCCCCTGCTCCCTTCTGGCTAGCCCTGAGCTGCTTCCCTCTTCTCCACTGCTCTTCTCTCCCTCTGCCCAGCGGACAACCGGCCACAGGAGGAACAGCGCAGAAGTATTCCTTTCGCTATGGGCAGGCGCGCTAGGCAGCCCTGACTCTTTTTAAAAGGGCTGCCAGCCATCGCGTCTGCCCCAACTGCCAATGAGTTTGTTCTTTACGTGAAGCACAGTTTGTTACATGAAGCAGAATCCTAGAGAAATTTGTTTGTTACATGAAACATATTTCACGTGAGGCGTTGGTTACATGAGGCACCACTGTATTTAAGCTGTTTATTCATAAATTTATTTATTCTGAGAACCCACGTGTTGTTAGGAGTGAATGTGTACATCTCTCTCCTCTCTCTCTCTCTCTCTCTCTCTCTCTCTCTCTCTCTGTGTGTGTGTGTGTGTGTGTATACACACCCAATTCCTCAATTGTAGGCAAAAGTGAGCCATGAACACAGGATGGAAATCTGTAGTAACCCTACAGTTACATCAGAACAGTACTGAGTGGTACTGAACATAGCAAAGATTTGTTTCTACAAGCATCAATAATAACTCAAATTTCAGATTCTGTCCCCATTTTTCTCCCCACTCCACCCCAAGAGCTGGAAGCTGGTTACAAGGTATTCCTATTTTGTATCTTCCTCAACCCACTCTACTGGGCTAAACTGGGAAATAATCATTTTCTGTCTCAGATGATTCCATTAGGTCCTCCACCCAGCACTGGGTTAGCTGGTGCTGAACTAACATTGGCACATTTATGAAGCTCAGCACAAGCATTAAAGTTCAACACGGGCAGTAAGGGAATTAGACCCTTAGGGGAAAAAAAAACAACAGAAAAAGACACTGTCCAAGTTTCATCTCTCCGTATTTTCACAAACTTGCAAACCACAAGTCATCAGCTGCTTGCAACCTCCAGGAGTTCAACCCTTTGCAGGGCAACTAGCAGCTATCTGATTTTTTTAAAATAGCCTCAAGGCTTGAAGCAGTTGGTGATCTGATCTTTCCATAACCTGTGTTTTCATTGGAGGCTCTGTGGTACCCATCAGATACTGGGTTCCAACCCATCCAGTGGGTCCCGTTTCACCATTTGAAAAATGCCATCCTAACCTCTTAAACCTACAGGCCCCATCATTTTAAAATTATCATCTTATGAGGAAAGGATACATTCTATCCAAAATATATTCTACATTTTATATTTATATTCTATATTCCAGCATGTTAACGCCCACTACAAAGGCCTCACAGAGAAAAGCACAGTCTGGTCATGCAGCTGTAACCTCAAAGAGCCGGAGGATGCAAGAACATAAGAAGAGCCTCCACTGGATCAGACCACAGGCCCATCCAGTCCAGCTTCTTGTATCACACAGCGGCCCACCAGATGCTTCAGGAAGCACATATGACACCTGCATCCAGGTACCCCCCTCCATACTCCATACATAACCCATTTTATAATGATCTGCACCAGAAGAAATTGTCTCTCCTCAGTCTCCAAAAACTCAGAGGAGAGATGTGCTGCCCTCCTTCTGGCCTCAGACACTGGCTTTATTATTCAATAAATGGCATTCTACTTCCTAGCAGTAATCCAGCACTGCCAAACCATTTCCAAGGTTGTTGCTAAACTCTAAATCCCATTCAACCCAAGGCACTCAACGATCTCGCAGCTTTACTCCACTACTATTGTTCAGCAAGCACTTTATTTTAAGCTTTTTAACCATACAAGCCATGGTTACTCTTGACCAGGTGGCTGGCTTTCACATGATTGTGCGCATTCACTTGGTATCTCCCTACTCTCTTTCTATAGGTCCATGGCAATCTGTGGCAACAGGCAGTTAGTAGGGGCCGAGTTCTAAGGAAACTATTCCTTGATCTCAGTCTCAGTTGTGGAAGTTGATCTCAATATAGTGGAAGTTATGATCTCAGTTGTGGAAGTTGATCTCAATAGTGGGTGGGTTTGTAGAAACGTCACTGTAATCCACTTTCTCTACACTGGACTTTCCCAATAGAATTTAGGGTGAGGAAGACCAGCTAGATATTACACCTTTGTATTGGTGTCAGTTTTAAACATCCTATGACCAGTCTTGCTGTTTCATTGAAGGCCACATCTATCTGCTTTGCACGTTCAGATCTATGCCAAACAGAGCTAGTACATTCTCCAGCTGAGAGGCATAATGCTAAAGCACAGGTTCTTCATATATGTGGTTGACCTCCCTACCTTGTGTTAATTGTTTTCCCCATGAAACACATCCTTCCCTTTTGGAATAAAAGTTAGATGCCTTTTTACAGGCAAATGGGGAGAATAAACTTCTACTTTGGCTCACAGAATCCATTTCTTTGGCATAAACAAAGAACAATAAATAAGAGTAAACACTACAATCTATGAAAAAGAAAGCAGATGCTTCAGTATGTAAAAATATCAAATTATCCATAGTAAAATGATACAGGTTGAATATCTATTATCCAGAGACCACTGGGCTGGGAAGAGGTCCGGATTTCAAATTTGTCTGGATTTTAAAATATTTTTTTCATTATATGTGCATTTTGTGCATAAACACAGACACAACAGACCAAAGAAGAGATCTTCAGAAATGTACTTTATGTGGGAAAAGACATTATATGCTGCCCACAGGGCTTGCTCTGCTCAATCTGGCTGGACACTCTCTTCTGGATTGCTGCTTCACACTGAGCCCACACTAAATTCCCAAAAACTACACAAAATACAAATTTGACAAGTCCAGCTGACTCATGCCTCATATCATTTAGTGCTGTGGCCAAGCAGATAAGGAAAAATCCTGGAGGCTTCAGCACTGGATCTTACTTAGAAACATCTTGTCAGCTTCGTCTGTGGGGCAAGTATTGGAGCAAAGCCAGTTTAGCACAGGAAAAGTCTCTGCTCCAAAAATGTCCAGATTTCAGAAGTGTCTGGATTTCTGATGTTTGCAGAAGGGCCAATCAACCAGTATATTCATCACAAGTGCACAAATAATCCTATCCATCTAACTTCGTTAGATGCTGGAATATTTTGTAAAACTTCAATTTTAACAGTTCATAAAAATGCTTGTGCATGAAACAGAACTTCCTGCAATCTTTAGTGTGGACAAAGAGGAAACTTCTTGCATCCGAGGAGGGAATGCTCTGATAATCTAACCTGTCTGTCTACATACCATTGAAAGGGAATTCAGTGTCCATATAGAGACTTCTGAACAGAAGCATTTTCACACAGGAACTCAATTACATGGAGTGTAAGGGGAGACTTCCCACTTCAAGGGAAGACAATAACTCGCTTTTTAATTCTTTTCCTTACCCTTGTTATTTTGTTCTTCTCACTTTTATATTTTTTGATATACAGTACATTCCTTTACTGGTGTTCCTATTGGGGGGCCTGGGGCCTGGGTAGCACCCTCAGGTAGGTGACCAAAATAGCTAAAATTGTTCAGAATAACCCATCACATGATATACAGTTGGATGCAATTTTTCTAGCAGAATCCAAAGCAAAAAACAGCTTCAAAATATCTCCTTCCTGGAGCCTGTTGGAAAGTGAAACTGAATCATATTGCGCCTTTATTCATGAGTAGGCAAACATGCCATAGGCAGAGGTGGGCCTGGCCTGGCCCAACAACTGGTTCACTGGAAGTGGGCGGGCCGGGCCAGGGGCGGGGTCAGGGACCGGGGACAGGGAGGGCCAAGGGTGGGGCCAGGGAGGGTCAGGGCCGGGGCGGCTGCGCTGCTCTGCGCTCCTCTCCAGCTGCAGGTGTGCGGGGCAAGGGGCGGGCCCCAACCCTGACACAGTCATGTCCTAAAAAGGAGGCGACTGCGCTTGCGTTGAGCTTAACACAAGCGTAGTCGCGTCCTGTTCAGGACGCGATTGCGCTTGCGTCAAGATTGACGCAGGCGCAGTGGTGGGCTCGCCCGGGCGAACCGGTCCACCCAGGTTTTTGGCCCACTGCTAGCAACCAGATTGCTAGCGACGGACCAAAATTAGGAACAGGTTCGGGCGAACCCGCCCGAACCGGCCTGGGCCCACCACTGGCCATAGAATGAAATCCAAAGTAACTATAGGGAGTCCTTGCTCTGGAGTAAAACCATGATACTCTGGATTGCAATATGAATTTCCCATAGGTTTTTACTAGGTAGTGCAGTAACTACAGGTGCATGTAATGTCTCTTACGTGCTCCTGTAGTTACTCTGGATTGTGCCCTTAGTCCCGTGGAAAGGGCAGACTAAGGGCAAAATCCAGAGTAACTACGGGGAGTCCTTGCTCCAGTGAAAGAACAACTTATGCTGCAATGCTAAGGACACTTTCCTGGAAGTAAGACCCATTGAACACAATGGAGCTTACCTTTGAGTAGACATGGTTAGGAGTGTGCTCTTACTCTGGATTCCAATATGAATTTCCCATAGGTTTTCACTAGGTGATGCAGTAACTACGGGTGCATGTCAAGTTTTTTATGTGCTCCCGTAGTTACTCTGGATTTGGGGGTCTGAGTAATCCAGTGCCCCAAATGGTCCTGACCCAATGAATGCCACTGCCACAAATCAACCCATCTCTGATAAGTGCATTGAGCCATATAGAAAGTAGAACCGAGTTACATCTTTGTGTTTACTCATGAGTAAGCAAAAGTGTCTTGTCTTGTGTTCAGGTCAGGCACAGAGGAATGCAAGGCCACCAGAATGGTCCCAATCTAGGGGAAGTGGAGCTCAACAAGTGCTCCGGAAGGCAGCCTCCTTTCAAATAAGAATAAAACAGGCTCATACCCATGTCCACTTAAAAGTAAGCCCCATTGTGATCAGTGGCTCATACTCCTAGGAAAATGTCTTTAGGATTGCAGTATCAATTGGTAAGGTGATTTTTAAAATATGAAAATCTTATTAAATATCTAATTAATTGTATTGGATATTTATAATAAACATAATTATATTAATAATTACTATATAATTAAGTAATAAATTTTGATAATAATGGATAATAATTAAATAATTTTGACATTTGGGCATGACAAAAAAAATTAAATAATTTTGACATTTGCTGTCCTAGCTGACCTAGCTGGCCACTGCATTCCACCAATTTTCAAACTGACTTTAGGGAGAGTGTGCTGCGGATCAGGGTGTAAAAGTCTTCTGCCATTTGCAGACTTGCATACAGTTTTACTATAATAATTTTGTTTTTCTCTAACAGATCCTAAACACTGTATCAAACCTAACACAGCACAACACTGATAATCCTGAATAGAAATCATAATTTATATTTATATGTAAATTACAACTATCATAATTACAAACCTCCCTCACTGGACACAACGCAAATTCCTACAAAGCTGGAAGCCATTCTGCTCCTTGCCTGTTCTTTAGGCCCTGTTAATGTAGAATAAATTATTCTCACTATTGTGTGAATACTAAAATGATGCTTTGCTGACATTTCCCAAAACGTACTGAAATTTTAAATATTGGATCTTTCCCATCACTACCTTTGTGCCAGACATCTTTACTCTGGATATTGTGTTGCTCTCCTGCTACACAAACTAATATACGTACACACAGCAAGGAGCTCAGCAACAGCACACACATGAGCAGCTTCATCCGCCATAAAATATTCATTCATTTGAAAAATATTTGCACCCTGCTGTCAAATTTAGAAAAATGCATGCAGCACATAGGAGATGGCTGTTCTACTGGCAAACAATGCTCGAGAAACCTCTTTCAGGCACAACGCTTTCATCAAAATTATTTCACTAAGAAAGATTTAACCATTTCAACATTAGCCATTAATCCTCTTTCATTTGAAACTATGCTGATAACAATTTTTGCTTGTCATTCAAATGGTAAGTAATAATTATAGATTTGAGGCTTCTATCCCTGCTTCATTAATAGTAAATTGCATGGAAGTCTGAAACGAAGTCAGATATCATACATCTCAAAATGTAATTTCCATAGCTTTCCTTAGCTATGTATAATTAATTACTGAGTTAATAAGGAGAATATGGTACAGAAAGGAAGTTTATTCAGCCAGGCTACCTTCTTTTATCAAATCCTTTTTGGGCATTTCTTTCTTTCTACCAATTTGAGTGACAATAAGACCTGAAATGAATGTGCATATTACTTGCAGTAGCATTCCACAGTTTTTAAATTTACATCCCAATGCAGGCATGTGGAGGGGCAGGGAGATACCCTGTATTTGGTTATTCAGAAATTCCATTTATAATTTTAGTGCATTTAAAGGCACATTTTAAACTGAATGCACATTAAATCTTTTTAGTTTACATTCAAAAAAATTCTGTTTCTGTACTGCATGACCAAATAAAGTGAAATGTTCTTTCTATGACCTGTACAAACAAAACCCTCAAACTATTTTTCTCTTTTTTACAGATCTTCTAGCGTCAGAATTTTCTTTTCATTATGGGGTAAAGATCAGTGACTAGCCCTACAATCCAGAGTAACTATGGGAGCACGTAAGAGACATTATGTGTACCCGTAGTTATGGTACCACATAGTGAAAACCTATGAGAAATTCATATTGCAATCCAGAGTTAATTGTTCTTACACCGGAGCAAGGACTCCCCATAGTTACTCTGGATTGTACCCTAGAAGTCCCTATACCAATTCTTATGGAATGAATTTAGCCCTATGGTAGATAGCCAGCCAAGAGGAAAAACATGGTATGCATGGAACAGTGTTATTACACTGAGGGTGCAGAAGGCTGCATCAGATGACACACTCAGGAGAAGGCAATACCTCCGTTTGGTGATCTTCAGCCCTCTTCAGGCCAAGCCATCTTGGGCACTTTATGATTGTGTTTCTGTGTTTGATAATTGTGTATTTACCACTTGCCAGAAAAAACTATGAAACAACTCAGCCTAGAGCAGGCTGAAGACTGCCAAATGGAGTCTATCAAAACCAAATCAATAGCACAGAAGGTTATGGGAGATGTGATTTATGCTACCCTCAAACACCTGGAACACCAAGCTCAAGGAGCTAAATAACACCTTGGATGATGTGCCTCAGACATGGAGTGAATGGAAGCTGCCACAGCTGCAGTAATGGTGTCTGTCTGCCTGTCTACAGTTTTTATATACCGCTTTTCAACTGAAAAGTTCACAAAGCGGTTTACAAGAAAATGAAAAAATTAATAGCTAATTAATAGCTAATGGGTCCCTGCCCCAAAAGGGCTCACAATCTAAGGTGCAAAAAGAACACCAGCAGAAGCCAATAGAACAGACATTGCTGGGGTGTGTGGGGCCAGTTACTCTCCCCCTGCTAAATAAAAGGAACACCCACTTGAAAGAGTGTCTCTTGCTCAGTAAGCAGGGGTAAGCAGGGATAAGGAGGGGTAAGCAGGACAGACCACTTTAGGTTCCATCCACTTCCACCTCAATAGACAAAATGAGTTGCAGCCAAGGACTAGGGTACTGGTTCTATGAGATAATTATTCAATAACTTGAAATTTGTGGTCTATCATTCAAAGCAATTGACTGATGCTTTGATGATGCTTCACAACAAGGGCTGAAGGTGTGACGTGTTTCTTTTTTAAAGGGACGTCTCTCTTGCCCTATATTCAACACAATATGCAGAGTTACACACCTTAGATAACAATCCTTGGGCAACACCTCACTATTTCTAACTTTCTATTTTGCTAATCTTGCTCACTTCCAGCACATATTTACTCTGACTCTCTTTCATATGGCCATAACCGTACTGTTGGATTTTTCAACATACCACTATGACTACTTATAATTTTTCTTTTTAACACAAAAAATGCAATACAAACACAAGCAACTGTTCTGTTCACAGCTTTACTCTTGTTAGGCTGAATTGATAGGGAATGGAAAACACTGGATTACAGCATAAGATCTTTCTCCCAACCTACATACAGTCAGCTATCTGAACAGTTTATAAGCACAATGATTTGTTTGCATGCTTGGAAACTGTTTTTGCATGGGCCTATACAGATAGGAATTGAGTGCAATTAAGTTAAAGGTGCCTCCTATACCTATCACATTCCCAATACCACACGCATTGATTGACGGCACAATCCTAACCAATTTAGGCTGGCATAACTCACCTGGCATATCTTCCCATGGTGGTGTGGGGAGGTCAGTGAATACCTGACCTAACCCCTCTAGGTTAGGTGTGATGCAGAAGTGTGTTATGGCCCTTTTGTGACCCCGCAGGTCAGCACAGGATTTATGCTGAGGCTTTCGCTGGCCTAAGTGGAGATCAAGACTGCAGCCCAAGTGACTAAAATCATATATTGGACTAAAGATATGCAAACTGCTTATGTTGTGTTCTAATTCAAAATGGAAAGACTTGACCTTGTTTCTTGCAATCTTAAAAAAGACTTAATCTTAGTCAGGGCCAGGAGGGGGTGAGCATGGCAGCAGAAGCTACTGTCACATCCCATACCCACTTCTGAGGTGGGTATGGTGCAGGTGCAGATTTGAAGATCTGAAAAAAGTGCTGAACTGGTAACAGTATGATTTTTCACCTTCTGTGCTTGCCAGTTGAAAAGACGTTGACTCATCAGGGCCACCAGGGTTTGACATGGAAAAGGAAGCCCTGTTTCCCTACCATAAGGAGACAAAACACAACTTTCTTAGGCCTACAGGTCAAAGCAGGAGCATTTCTGTGTTGCTGTCTTACTGGGCATCAGGGAAATTTAGGATTGGGCCCAAAAACAGATGAGAAATCAATTCAGTGTTTTATGGGGCTGAATCCAGGAGGAAAGTATCCTTAAATACGAACGTTCTCAATTTATAGTAACTGGGCAATTTTATTATTATTTTTTAGTGCATGTGTAGAGCTTTAAGCAGAAATATTTACCAATGAATGCTCATGTAACTTTTCAATCAGCCTTTGGTCCTCAATTTCAATTCCCAGTTCAGGACACAAGGAGCAAAACATAATGTGACTTCTAGTGCAATACTGACTTAAGCCAGAGAGAATGGCCCGGCTATGCTGGCCTAAGGTAGGCCATATTAACAGGGCTAGGAGGCCTCTAGGTTGGCCTAACTGCTGCAGAAGAGTCAGCTGCGCAAAGGTAGCATGATCACTGAGATGTTATATTTGTGCCATATCCTAAGGTGGGCTGGTGTAGTTGTGCCATATCCCAGAGGCAGGAGTGGTTCTTAGGCTGGCCTTAGTCTTAGAACTTTTCCTCTTGCTTCCATTTTTGCTCTGCCTTATTATGGGTCCACTCTGCCCAATGGGTCCACTCAGATTTATGCCTGATCCTAAGATAAATCCATAAGTCAAAGGAGCTCTGAGGGGGGCATGTCTGCCCTGGAAACAGGCTCTGGATATTGTCTAACTGCACTGTTCTAGGCCGTGCTCAGCATGCCTCTGCTGAACTGACTAGGCTAGCACTGCTAGGCTGGTGCAGGTCAATCTGTCTTGGGCCAGTCTAAGTGGACTTACACCAGCCCAGACCTTTTCTGGTGCAGCTGGGCAGGCTTTTCTGGCATTAGGCTGCCCCAAGTGCCAGACAGGCTGGCCTAAGTGCATCAGAAAACAATTGCTGTTGTCTGATCTTACTGAGCTTCTGAGTTGAGATCCCAGAAACACCAGTTCCAAAGGATGGAACTAGTCAGTTTCCATGACAGATACAAAAGTTCAAAAAACAATTTATCTGCCAGTATCTTTCTGCTTGAACACTGAGGCACCACATTAGAATACAAATGTTAATTAACGTGCATAGAAATTCTTTATACTTTGGATAAACTGCTTATTTTCATCATGACTAAACACCCCACCTAAAATAATGCGATTTTAATTAACACACACTGTATGCTTAAAGATATTTACATACACACATTCTATTTATACTGTAAGTCTATAGGGAGTTGTGTTTTGAAGACAAAGGTCCTAGCCCCCAGATAGGCCAGAATAAGTCCAAGCACCAGTCCTGTGCTGGCCAGGGAATGTAATGAAATTGTTGTTAGACACTTTTGTGCTACTCCTGGAGGGAGGGTTAGGCCAGTGCACAGACATGCACCAGCCTCCCCCAAACACCACAGGAATGGGAAGAAAAGTGATTTGTGCCAGTCTAAATTGGTTAGGATTGCACCAAAAATGGTTTTCCATTGCAGCTTGTCAATTTTTTTACAACAAAAAGGTTTGCATTTTGAATCTAAAACACTTGAACAAATAAATATCAAGTATCAAATAAATATAAAAAACAGCTATCTTGTTTACTTAATATGCAACACCAAAACCTCCAAAGACCAGACCAATGCTCAAATTACAGTGGTACCTCACTTAACAAGTGATCTACATAACAAGCAAAAATTTCTCTAGGATTCTGCCTCACATAACAAGTGTTGCTTCACTTAACAAGCACACTCCTTGGCAGTTGGGGCAGACGCGCTGGCTGGCAGCCCTTTTAAAAAGTGTCAGGGCTGCCAAGTGTGCCTGCCCATAGCAAAAGCAACATTTCCATGCTGTTCCTCCTGTGGCCTGGCATCCGCTGGGCAGAACGAGAGAACAGCAGTGGAGAAGAAGGAAGCAGCTCAGGACTAGCCAGAAGGGAACAGGGGAGAGAGAGGCTCAGGATGGAGAGAAGGAGAAAGTGGGGAGACACTTTGAAAGTGTCTTGGATTACAGAAGAAAGTGTCTTGGATTGCAGCCTCCTAACCATGACTACCCAGAAGTAAGCCCCATTGTGTTAAATGGAGCTTACTCCT
Source organism: Cryptoblepharus egeriae (assembly GCA_030015325.1). Lineage (NCBI taxonomy): Eukaryota > Metazoa > Chordata > Lepidosauria > Squamata > Scincidae > Cryptoblepharus > Cryptoblepharus egeriae. The sequence continues at coordinate 9,194,437 of JAREYC010000004.1, forward strand.
GGGAAAGTGTCTTTACGATTGCAACCTAAGTAGACTTCATAGGATCATGCACATTGAATGCATGTTTTGAATTCAGTTCCAGTGTTTTATAGTCATTTTTACATACAGTTAATATTTTTATATGAATATTTTTTGGGTTCTGGATCCAATTGTCCAAGTTTCCATTATTTTCTATGGGAAAATCTGCTTCACATAAAGAGCATTTCACATAACAAACATGCTTCTGGAATGAATTCAACATGTTATGTATGGTGCCACTGTATATGGAAAAATTTGGATGCTACTTATGAAATGTGTATAACCTGTCCCCTGACTCTGGCCACAGTCTTCTAGAACCTCTAAAAAAGTTTGAGGTGATATCACAAAAGGAAAGAACCCCTTTTGCTTTCCTGTAATCAAAGTCTGCCTTCTTGAAGGAAAGCAACATGCCCACGCATGCCCTCGTGCGTGGTGGATGCACAGGTGGATGCCTATGAAGAATGAGACACAGAGGCGGAATGTGAATAACGGCATTGAAATCAATAAGGAAAAATGTGTGATGTATAGACAATGTATGAAAGACTTTGAATAGTCAAACATCCAGAAGGAGTCTCACCAGCCATTTAAATAGTCTTCATATATACCGTACAATCCAGAGTAACTACAGGAGCACATAAGAGACATTACGTGTACCCTAAGTTACTGCACTACTTAGTGAAAATCTATGGGAAATTCATATTGCAATCCAGAGCAAATTGTTTTTACACCGGAGCAAGGACCCCAAGTAGTTACTCTGGATTGCACCCTAAAACAACTACATAGACTTCCTTATAGGACTTTTGCAACAATGCTGATAACACTACCGTTAGCCAAAACATCTAACCAACTTTACAGCTAACCTTTTCCTGATATTCAAGTTAAATAAATAACAATCCTTCTAAAAAAATAATAACCTTTCTAAAAGTGTTGTTATTCTTAAACAGTTTTATTATTGGTTTCATACAGGAGCAATTTTATTCCCTTTCTTAGAGCACAATCCTAACCATGTTTACTCAGAAGTAACCCCCATTTGTGTAATGGGTTTTATTCCCAGGAAAGTGTGTTTAGGATTGCAGCCACACTGATCAAGGAAGATCAAGGCAGATTTCCCTAAATTATTACTGTTTCCTTATTTTAGGTCAGTGGGTTTAATTTTCTCATACTTGTCACTTGCATTTTCATTTTTAAGTGCCTTTCTTTTAAACTGCCATTTGGAACTGCCCTTCTTGAATGACAATCACCATGTGCATAATATATGCGTGTTAACTTAAATAAAAATATGCACAAATTTATTATGAGCACAATCATAACCATGTCTACTCAAAAGTAAGCCCCAATGTGTTCAGTGCGCTGGGACTTGTGCCTGCCTAACTTGTGCTGGGATTTGTACCTGTTAGGATTGCATTCTTCGATTGTTATCCTATGCCAGTGGTTTCCATGCTGTGATCAGTGGCTCCCTGGGAAGCTGTGGAAACCAGACAAAGGAGCCACATAATCCTTGGAAAAAGCAACTGCCTGGTAGATCAAGAAAACTGCTAGTTGTAAAAAATTGGGAATCACTGTCCTATACACTTACTAAAGCAGTGATTTTCAACCAGTGTGCCGTGGCACACTGGTGTGCCATGGACAGTCCTCAGGTGTACCACGGGAATTTGGGGATTGACATTCATTAATAGGAAAATTGGGGAATTTTAACTATGTGGTGTGCCTTCTCAATGGTAAAAACAATTGATGGTCTGCCTTGACAATTTCAGTGCCTTGTGAAGTGTGCCTTAAGATGAAAAAGGTTGAAAATCACTGTACTAGAATAACAGCCCAATACTATGCCCTGCTGCTGGTGCAGCCACACCAAAAACAGATGTACGGTATGGTATCGGGGGAGGGGGTGTTTAAAAGTTTAAAAGACTGTAAGCCTCCACAATCGGTCTCTCCATACCAGTGCTAGTGATGCCACTTGCACAAGTCCAAAGAGAAAAGAAGGATGATGGGTGCAGGAAAAGGAGATAAGTTCTGGCATATACCATCGTACCTGAGTTCATCCCTTTTGCAGCCTCTCCATCCCTGCTATGCCTACTTTCTACCCAGTTTTGCCCCTTCTCAAGCCCATTCCACCCTCTTGCCTCCCCTACTAACTTATCCCGCACTAGCAGGTGGTGACATACCTTCCTACCAGCATTCCAGCAGCACCTATCCAGTGCACTGCCAGAAAGTGCTTTAGAGTGTTTCTTTTTCAACAGCAGAATGCCATCCTGCCCTGATAGGATTGCACCACAGAACTCAGAGACTTACTCCTGAGTGAATCTGCTTAAGGTCTGTGTTGCTGGTTCCAATTCCAGTTTCTTTGTTTCATTTCACTGACAGATATAATGTTAATACTGCAAGCGCTTTTATTATGTTTTCTTGCCTTTTATGCTATTACATTTTATCTCAAAGATAACCAAGAATATTCACTTATTATCCAAATATTTATGGTCGAGTTACTTCTCCCAGTTGTAGTAAGAAAATAAAGGAACAATATTTTAGTACTGAGTAAGCATCATAATTATTATTTTGGGGGAGCTATGAACTACTCTGTATTTCTGGATTCATTTTTATATTTAGAATATAAATAGAGTTTAAGGTATTACAAACTCTAGGGACAGATGTTTAACCAATAAAGATGAGCTTGAACAGAATCCTGAACACTGAATCTAACCTATGTTTAAGCTTTGTTTTAAGCTGTGCTTATCATCAAATAATTGACCAAAGTTTGAAAAGTGTCTTGGCTTACACTACATTGGAAATTGGGAGTGTGTTCAATTCTAACAGATGGTTGCCTTTTTTGTTGCTGTTGTTTTTTGAGTAACTACTGCCAACATGGGTGTTAACTGGTGGCAGAGGATATAGACAGAAAATATTTTTTAAAGTAGCTGAAATGCTGTAAGGAGACAAGAGAGATTTCTCAAAAGAATGTATACAGAACAAGCTGCTGAACTTTTCTAGCTGGTTATGGATCAGTTCCACATTCCAAGCAGTATGAAAGAAGTGCAACCCTAACCACGTCTATTCAAAGGTAAGCCCCATTATATTCAATGGGTCTTACTCCCAGGAAAGTTTATTTAGGATTGCAGCCAAAGGATGCATTCATATGCCCAGCTTTCTGGGAGTAAGCCCCACTGAACATAGTGAAACCTACTTCTGAGTAAGCATATAGGATTATGCTGTCAATGTAAAAAGAGCATTTTATACAAGTAAAAAATACAATGAACAGAGAGCAGTTTTGTACCATTACAAGCTTCCAAAAACACTGGCATTTTCCAACATTCAGCCAAATACTTAAGAAGAGTTGTTTCGATTGAAAACAGATTCAAGCGTGGAAATTTTTTCCCCCTCTATCCAGGTACTAATATCCACAGTATTTATATATCACTTTTCAATTAAAAAGTTCAGAAAGCGGTTTACAAAGAAAATGAAAAAAAAAATTAATGGCTAAAGGCTCCTTGTCCCAAAAGGTTCACAATCTAAAATGCAAAAGAGCACCAGCAGAAACCACTATAACAGACATTTGCTGGGGTGCGGAAGGCCAGTTACTCTGCTAAATAATAGAGGAACACGCACTTTAAAGAGTGCCCAGTTAGCAGGAGTTTTGATACTTAACATACTTTCTTTGATTCCACTTCCATCCAATATTAATATTTGTTTCACATCCCTGGACAGGATGGAGCTGCCTCTTCATTTTTTTAAACTCTGCCACCTAGATAGCTATTTTTCCTGCTCTGTTTCTGACCATGCTCAGAGGAACTTCCATTAGCCATTGAGAAATTATAACCAGCCCCCACTATGCCAAGGATAAAAAAGGCATGTTAGTCCACATGTCCAATTTAGTCCAATATGTTCTTATTTGAGAACATATTCTTCTTATTTGAGTCATAGGCTTGCAAGTCCAAACTTTCTTCCTTTAAGAAAGTTTCACTTAAATCAGTGCAAGTAGCCTCCCACATATTTGAATGGAGGCACAATTTTTTGATGCAATTGTTGAAAAATTAAAAAGTAGACCTTTGTTTATCCATTCCTATCTATTATCTTAATAAAACCAAGTAATAAATTGGTCACCTTTTCATTGTGCATCCACAGTTCCCAGTGTAGGCATCATAGAAATCGATCTGAACAGCAGTTGGACAACTTGTTACTTTAACAACCACTCTCCAACAAAATTCAAAACTAGCATTCAAAGAACGAAATTAAATGTAATTGTAACCATGTTAATGACAAGTGAGATACTTAGGTCTTTAAAGTGTTGGACTTTATAATTTCTGGGCTGCTTCTTTTATGCAACTATTGCACTGTCACACAAGGCATCACTAAAGCGATCTATTAAACACTGTTTCGGTGTGCAATAAAGAGATATTCTCTTACCAGTATCATGTGACCTGTGGAGATGTCCATGTTGGATTGAACTGGTTCTTCACACCAAGATGAAGTGCTGCTTCGAGCAGAAGGACTTGGAATAGGTCCATCGCTGAACTGTGAAGATATGCTGTTAATACGAGAAGCGTGCAGAGGCTCTGGGTGATCTGACGATTTTACTGACATACGCTGACGGCACAGCTCCTAGGAGACAGAGAGAACAAGCGTAGGATTAAAAACCTGCAGCTAAGAAATGCATCTTCCAATATAGAGTTCACTGACTCTAAAGTCTATGCTCACAATTGGACAGCAGGCAGAACATGAGTGTATATTCTGGTGGTACCAGATGCTAGGCTTAAGACAGTATGAATAATTGTCTATAGTTTTCATTTTCTGTCTATATATGTGAGTTTTTTTAATGTACACATAACAGTCTACTAATTTCAGAATGCTGGCTTCAATTAGACTACTCTGGAGAAAATGACTGTGGAGCAATCCTTGCAAGAGACAATGGTTTAACATCCTAATTTTTATCGAAAATAAAATTAGGATGGTAAATTTACTGCTCCATTCTAATTTAGTATTATGCAAATATTCCTGGATTGAAAATTCATTCCAAACTTTAATGTACAGTTGTACCTTGCTTTATGAACACAATTTGTCCTGGAAGCATGCTTGTAATCCAAAACACTTGTATTTCAAAGCAAATGTTCCCATAAGAAACAATGGAAACTCAGACAATTCATTCCACAACCCTAAAAATATTCGTAGAAAAATTATTAATATATAAATTGAAAAGTCACTGATTCACTCACTGACTCACTCACTGACTCATCAATGCCCAGGCAAAATCACAAGGCCTAGGAACATGAAATTTGGAGAGGGTGTTCCTTCCATGATGGAGGCACCCACTAAAAACCAGTTTTCAGAAATTACTGAGGGATACTCTGCCCCAATTCCTGGATCTAGAAGCATGAAATTTGGGGAAGGTGTTCCTCATGTGACATGAACACCCACCAAGAACTGATGTTGAGAAATTTAACCCTTAAGGGGGGAAAGGGGTACAATGTGTTTTTGTTCTATACTTAATATGGAGGACTGACCAACATCCAGCCAATTTGGTGCTTGGTGCCTGGTGCACTGGGAGGGTTGTTGCGCATAAGGGGAGTGTTGCGCATAGGAGGGGATGTTGCATATAGGAGGGGAGAGTAACTTGCACTTAGTCTCTCAAGTAGCAATGTGCCCCCGTTCCACAGGCGTGAGCCCCACTGATTATAATAGAACTAACTTGAGAATAAAAATGCAAGGCTAGTTATCTCAGACTGCTTTCTATTGCCCCTCTTACATAGGAGTGAGCTCCATTGACTGTAATAGGCTTACTTCAGAGTAGACATACATAGGCTGATCTCTCAGGTGAGGTTGAGCGGGTGCTGGTGGAGCACCAAAATTTGCCATATCCTGGTCAGGACTATCTTTTTTACTTGCATTGCAAGACAAAACTTATTAGAAACTAACAAAAAGTACTCACATTGCAGGAGTAAAATATCCCCCTTTGTGTGCCATCCACCCTGTGTGCCATTCACCACATGAGAAACACCCTCCCATGTGCAACACCCTTCTCATCGTGCAACACTCCCGAAGAACTTGGGAGAGTTCAAGCAGAGGCTCGACGACCGCCTGTCGGGGATGCTCTAGGGGGAATTCCTGCTGCAGGCAGGGGGTTGGACTAGATGACCCACTAGGTCCATTCCAACTCTATGATTCTATGATTCTAGCTGTGGATACTCCTTCTGGACAGGAGCAGGATTTGGGGCTGGGTGTTGATCAGTGTCCAAAAGTTAAGTATAGGCCGAAAATGTGTTGCACCCCTTTTCAGCCCCTTAGAGGTTAAATTTCTAGAAATTGGCTCTTGGTGGGTGCTCCTGTCACAGAAGGAATATGCTTCCTGAATTTTATGCTTCTGGGTCTAGGGGCTGGAGAAGAGTGTCCATCAGTCAGTTATTCTTCAATGTAAAGTATGGGGATGAACATGCATTGCCCTCCTTTTCACCCCCTTCTGGTTTGGATTTCCAAAAGCCAGTTCTTAGAAAGTGCCTCCATCACAGAAGGAACGTCCGCCCCTAAATTCACACTTTTAGATCCAGCAGTTCTGGCTGGGCATTGATGAGTCAATCAGTTGGTAAGTCAGTGACTTTTCAATTTTATATATAAATTGTGTTCTCACCCTCCATGGGTGGTGTATGTATGTTATCCTCAATCTCGGGTCCTCTACCAGAGGCCTGGGAGTTTGAGGGTTCTGCGCAGTATCTTAGCTCTTCCTAGCAATGCGCTTTTCTGGATCGAGTGTTCTGATCTACCTCCTGGAATCAGTTGGAGCCTTTCTTCCAGCTTGGGTGTCACAGCCCCTAGTGCTCCAGTCACTATTGGGATCACATTCACCTTCACTTTCCACATCCTTTCTAATTCCTCCTTCAAACCCTGATACTTTCCCACCTTTTCATGCTCTTTTTTCCTGATGTTGCTGTCGTTTGGTATCGCTACATCTATCACCAGGGCTGTCTTCTGGACCTTATCTACCACCACAATGTCTGGCTGGTTAGCCAGTATCTTCTTATCTGTCTGGATATGGAAGTCCCACAGGACCTTAGCCCTGTCATTCTCCTCAACCTTCTGAAGGGTCTCCCATCTGGTCTTGGGAGGGATTAGTCCATAGGATGAGCAGATACCGGCTACTTGGTTGTGCCGTTCAATGTATGCTTTTCCTGCCTGCGTCTTACATCCTGCCACAATGTGCTGGACTGTCTCTGAGGTTTCTCTGCACAGCCTGCACTTTGGGTCTTCTCTTGCGTGGTAAATCCCCTTATATATATAAACCTTGGATTGAGAGCATTTAAACTGAGAGTGTTTTGCAAGACAAGCAAACATCTTTTATATATATATATATATAACATTTGTCTTGCAAAACACTCTCAGTTTAAATGTTCTCAATCCAAGGTTTTACTGTATTAAAGTCAATATGTTCAAACACTACTGAAATCCTGTACTCTTTTCCACAAAAGTGTACATTGAGACCATTGTGTGCTAAACCTCCAGACATTTAGAATGTTTGTCAAAGGATATAAAAGCTGTACTCTGGGGAGACCATCACCATAATCACCTTCCACTAATGAAACTGCACCTGCAGATTCACTATTATCCAAACAGGGCCATTAAAAAAACTGTGGCTACAATCCAGAGTAACTACAGGACCTTTTACACCAATGTAGTTACAGTGCCACATATGGGAAACCTATGGGAAATACATAGAGCAATCCAGAGTAAGTGCCTCTTATGTCTTCCTGTAGTTACTCAGGATTGTAGGATTATTTATTGTTTTATTTAAGGGGTTTATACCCTGCCTTTCCTATGCTAAAGCAAATGCACAAGGCAGCTTACAAAGTTGTTATAATAAAGTACTAGGAAAAACAACAAGTAAAAACATCAAGCAATGCACTAGAACATGAAATTTACAAGTTTTTTAATGTGAAAAGCATGCCTTTTTTATTGATTGGTCAGTCCCTGGGACACTAAGCACTGTGGAAGCCTAGAGTATCAAAGTCCCATTGGTTAGGATAATTGTTAGCCACAAGGTAACGAATTAGCTGTAAAGGAAAGAGCATTGGGACGTTTGTTTTTTAAACTTTCCTATTAGCAACTTTGGTTATTCACAGAGGCATCTCTACGGGGTGCAGTCCGCAACAGGTGACCCACCCAGGGGATTTGGGACCCCAAAAACTGCAACTTTGCAATTATGCAAAAACCCTATCAGGTCATCCCAATGCATGGTTTGTACATCCCAATACATGATGGAACCCCATCAGGTCATCCCAATACATGAATTTGTATTGAAGAACAGAATCCAATGCAAAAATCAGTTTTGAAATACTGTAGCACCTTCCTATCAAAAGTTATGGACAAAAATGCAAAAATATGCATTGAACTCTTTGGAAAGTGAAAGTGACCCATAATGCGGCCTTACTCACAAGTAGGCAAATAGGTCACTGGAAAATGCAGGCTGAGAAGAACACAAGGACACCAGAATTGTCCTGCATGGGGGTGACGGACCGGCCTCCGCACCGGATGATACAAACCCTAGAGACGCCTCTGGTTATTCAATCTGTATGATTTTAAATGTTGTGCTTATCAATGTGAATGATACTGATACTTTCATAAAGTCTGAATATCCTGGATTACTGATGAAACTGGAATGATATGGATATTGAGACAATAAATGGTTATTTTACTATGAAACTCAATTTTGAATCAGCATTCTACAGATCTTCTCTTTCTCATACATGCATCACTCAAGCACTCAAGACAAGAGTACTTTTGTCAACCTTCTGAATTTTTGTTATAAAATCCACCTGCCCAAAACCCAGGCAATTTGGGTTGCAAAATGTCTCAGATCTTGAGGGCACATTGGATGGAAACAAATAAGGAACTTGGACTTAAGTGACCTGAATTTATCTTCAGGTCATCTGAAGACAGCTTGTTTGCAACAAAGGTTTCTCCATCTGACTCCAACAAAAGTGACCTATGCAATGCACATATTAAGCTGCACAACCAGCTGTGTCTCTCTAAATGGCAATGATCACGGTTTGAGACTTGGGGGCACAAACCGAAAAAATGTAGGCCAGCCTAATTCACCTGGCCTATCTTTCCATGATGGTGTGGTGAGGTTGGCATATGCCTGTGCATTGGTCTAACCCAGCAGGAGTGGGGCAGAAGTTTCTTACTGCAATTTTGCGACACCCACATGTCAGCATAGGATTTATGATAGGGATTGGGCAGGCTTTAGTGGAGGTTAGGATTGGACTGCTTTGAGCACATTAGTGGATGATCTATGAAAACAGCTGGGCAAGGGAAATACTTCCTGCTGGAACTCTCAGCAACCTTTGACAACATCAACATGGTATTCTTTTGGTCCACCTGGTCAGGACTGAGCTTGAGGGCACTGTATGCAGTGGCATTATTCCTTCCTAGAGGACAGGTTTCAAAAAGTCATGCCATAGGGATTCCCATTTGACACTGTAGGTTGTGGTGTACAGCATCTTTCAAGAGTTCTGTCACATATCCTGTGCATCTTAACATTACCATGAAAACAACCTGAAGTAGTTACCTATGTATTAACAATCTCTAGCCTGAAGAATCATAATGGCAGATGCCAAATGGAGCTGCATTTGAAAGCTACCCAGAAACCTTTGATTAGTACAAAATGCAATTCTATGCTCCTTTTTGGAGCTTCTGACTGCAGGTGCCGCCTGAGCCCTGACAAGTGCCTTCTAAGCCTGCCTTCTCCCAGGAGCATGGGGTGCATGTGTATGTGTGAGTGCATGGGGTGGGTATGTGTGTTGTGGGTGTGTCAGTGAGTGCATGGGATGAAATGTGTGTGTGTGTTTGAGAGCGCATGTGGAAGTTGGGGTCAGTGGGATAGGAGAGAGTCTGATGCCTTGGGGGAAGTTGGGGGTAAGAGAGGACCTATGGGGTTGGGGACAGAGGGGTGGAAAAGAGCTTGGGGACTTGGGACAAGTGTGACCATATGTCCTCTTTTTCCAGGACAGGTCCTCTTTTTTAGCCTTGTGTCCCAAATTGGGGTAGCAAGTTTGACAGGGGAGTCCTGGGCAGATTCCGAAGATTGAAGGGGGTCCCTGGCTGAAATGGCCAAAGATCCTTGCTCTAGATACACAGTCACAATGGACTAAGGAGGCCCTTTCTGTGTAGACTCAAGTTTCTAAAGGAGAGTCTTGCTGAATCCAGCACTGTGCTTTCCCCTGGTGCTGAGGGCCAACGCATGGTTCCCTGGAGCTCCCAAAATGCAAGTAATTGAGCCAGACTACATTTTGAGCAAGAGACTTGTAGCAAAATGCCAATTTAAAGGACCCTGCTGTGAAGACTACCTTGTGTCAGGAAGGCATTTGCGTATGGAATTTTGTATTCTTCCAACTATTTATGCATCTTGCTGGTTTTAACAGCCTTTTCACGTTAAATGCCACATGTATTCACATTTCCTTTAGAATAAATTAAGTTCCTTTTCAATGGCACACTGTGCCTTGGGTTTTTCAACCATCTATTCATGTCACAGCTACGATTCATGTATACCGGAGTGATATCCAGATAATATTGGGATCTTTTTATAAGGGAATTATAAAGTATTCCTTGCAGCCACTAGCATTTCAATAGCATTTCTTCAAGCTGGTAAAAAATATAAAAGATACTAGCAAAACCTTCCTGCACTGTGGGAATAAAATTTCAAAAATATTTCTGTGCCTGAAAAGAACCCACTCCTATGCAACATCCCCCATCCAACACCCTGTGTGCAACACACACCACCTGTGCCACACCCCAATATGCAACACACACCCTGTGCAACACTCCCTCACTCATGCAATGCATACCACCATCCAACAACCCCCATGCAACACCCCCTGGCCTATGCAACACCCCCAGTGCAACACCCTCCTTCCCGTGAACCATCCTCCCTCAACTGTGTGCACCCATACCAGGCAGTTGCAAAGTTTGGGGATTAATATATCAGTCTACCATGTTAAGTATAGGACAAAAACACATTGCACCCTTTTCCATCCCCATAAGGGTTAAATTTCTGAAAATTGTTTCTTGGTGGGTGTTCATGTCACATAAGGACAACCCTCCCTGAATTTCATGCTTTTGGGTCCAAGGGTTGGGGCAGGGCCTGGATCAGTCAGGAATTCTTCAGTGGAAAGCATAGGGAGGAAAACGTGTTGCACCCCTTTCTACCCCTTTCTGGTTGGAATTTCTGAAAACTGGTGCTTAGTGGGTGCCTCTGTCACAGAAGGAACACCCCAAATTTTACACTTCTAGGCCTGGTGGTTTTGTGTGATATGTCCTGAGACAGATGCTTTGTAAACCAGCTTCTTTGTGACTGCCACTGTAAAGAGTCAATTTGGAAAAGATGCAACCATCAACCCCCAGTCCGAGAACTAATCCCAAAATGCAGACTGAGATGGTTTGGTCACGTCTGTAGAATGAACACCAATGGGCTGCCACGTAAGCTCTTCTGGTGAGAGCAACCTGAACACTGGAGAGTTCAACGAAAAAGATGTGGCTCAGACTCATTGAGGAAGACCTAAGGAACCAGCAACTGACCACTGACAAGACTACAAACACTGCCATCAATCACAAAGAATGGAAGCGTATCCTGAATGATGTATAGAATCCAGCAACACCTACACAGTATATCGGATGAGAGGACAACCCTCCCCCCAATCACCAATTGAGAACTGAAGAAGAAGACAGCATACCCATGGATGCAAAACCAGTTAGCTGGGTACACAATAGGACAGCCAATCAAAAAGTACAACACAAAATGGCACAAGTCATGTTTAAGGGAACACTTATTGTTTACTCTTTCACCTTTCATTGTAAGTACAATTGCTTCTATTATCAGAAAGAACACAAAATTAAACAATGAGCACAATCCTAACCATGTGCAAAATCCAGAGTAACTATGGGGAGTCCTTGCTCTGGTAAGAACAACTTACTCTGGATTCCAATATGAATTTCCCATAGGTTTTCACAAGGTGGTACAGTAACAACATGTGCACGTAAAGTCCCTTACGTGCTCCCATAGTCACTCTGGATTTGGGGGCATGTCTACTCAAAAGTAAGCCCCATTGTGTTCAATGGGTCTTACTCGGTGGTGGGATTCAAATAAATTAACAACAGGTTCTAAGTCATGGTGACCAGTTCCTAAAGTCAAAATGTAGGACCTGGTCACCCAAAGGAAGGTGACCTGACCTGGGGAAGGACCTCACAGGCACTTTCACTTCCTCGGGTCAGCCGAGCTCTGCCCACAGAGAAGCTCTGGAGCTTCTCTGCTGGAGCTTCCAGAATAGCTTTCTTTTAAAATGGCTGCTGTGGCTGGTGGATCTTAGCCATGCCAAGCTGTGGCAGACATAAAATGCCCCTCAGTGTCCCCAAGCATCCCCCCAGTCCCCCAGAAGGCCAGACAATGGCCTTTTGGATCAAACAGTCCGGTCCAAAGGCCAAAAGCTGGACTTGTCCAGCAGTTTCTGGCTTTCTGGGAGGCCTGTTCTAAGTCCATAGAACAACAGGTTCTATGTCCTGTTAGTAACTGGTTCTCAGAACCAGGCTCTTATTAGCAAAGGGTTCTATAGAACCTGTGAGAGCCCACCACTGGTAACTTCCAGGAAAGCGTCTTTAGGATTTCAGCTAAAGGCTTCCTAGACAATTTCTTCCTACCAGCTATCTGTCTCCTTTGCTGTTGCAGCACAACAGTGAGTTGCAACGCATGGCAACAGCTAAGAACATCATGTACTACGCAGGAGGGATATGGAAACCTCTAACTCTGTTCCCGACAGGGCAAAGGTTGCACATCTTTATTACTACAAATATCTATTTGCTGCTAAGAAGAAGAAGCGGGTATACAAAGCATAAACAAATAAATTGTCTTCTGTCCTAGAAAGGCTCACAATCTTTTTTTTTTAAAAAAGAAGAAATATAAAAAAGCAAACAGACACTATGGGCACAAGCCATGATTGCTCTGGATGTTATGTGTTTATTGTTTGATGTAGGCAACCTCAAAATGCCAGAAGCAAGGGGGCACGGGTGCTGGTGTCATATGTGCTCCCTGAAGCATCTGCTAGGACACCATAAGATATAGGAAACTAGACTACATGGGTCTTTAGCTTGATCCAGTGGAGGCTCTTCTGATGTTCTTTAATCCTAATTTTCCAGCTTTGAGGTAAGGACCATGTAACTCAGAGGTAAGGGAACAAACATTGACTTCCTTTGAGGAGGCATCTCTGACTGCCCTCCAACTACAGGATGCAGCACATGTCCCACTGGTACACCTATGCCAGTGCTGGAAAGCTGGTTAGGATTGAGCCCTAAAGGAGCCTGAGAGACATAGCCTTTGCATGTCTACTTTAAAGTTAGTCCTATTATAATCACTCCTATGTAAGATGGCAGATTGCAGCCTGAAAGACCAGAGATATTATGTGCAGGTTAACGTTTTATTTTTCCTTTATATTTTGTATTTTCTTTATTATTTTGACAGAATTGTTATCATTTTTCTGTGACTATTTTTGGATTATGGAAAGAATTGTCTGAGTTCTCTTTGATACACAAGCATTTTGGATTACAAGGTCCCAAGTCAAGGTTTTTCTAGTCATTACCCAGCACTAAGCCAGCATTTCTCAATGTCTGTTCCTTGCATTACCACTTTGCAAGGTCCATCTACTGAAGTACCACTGGAAGTAACTAGTGGTGATATCACTACTAATTTCCAGATATTTATGGGTTGGGAGGACAGAAGCAATGTGTCAAACACTTATTAAGAGGCTCAGGGTGGACCATAGGACTTTTCAGATCATGTGAACAGTGTGTACACTGTGTACACTGAATAGTGTACTGAGGTGAGCTTTCTTCTTCTGCTTTCTGTATTGCATTGCTGATCTAATTGCCAGGTGGTGAGGATGTGGGGTTTCGCATGTACGACTGGGAAGAAACACTGCATGATCAAAACAACCCAGCATGGGTTTACCAAGAATAAATCTTGCCAGACAAATCTGATCTCCTTTTTTGATCGGGTTACAAGCTTACTGGACAGTTGCAATGCTGTGGATGTTATTTATCTTGACTTCAGCAAAGCATTTGACAAAGTCCCACATGACATTTTAATTGGGAAGTTGAAAAAATACGGGCTCGACGAGGCAATTGTTAGGTGGATCTGCAACTGGCTCGATGGCCGCACTCAAAGGGTTTTAGTAAATGGTTCTGTGTCAACCTGGAGGTCTGTTTCAAGTGGGGTACCCCAAGGCTCTGTCTTGGGCCCAGTCCTCTTTAACATTTTCATTAATGACTTAGAGGAAGGGATACGGGGGAGCCTGATCAAATTTGCAGATGACACCAAGCTGGGAGGAGTAACAAACACAACAGAAGACAGGAGAAACCTCCAGGAGGATCTGGATAAACTAGAATCCTGGGCTGTAACAAATAGAATGAATTTCAACAGGGAGAAGTGCAAAGTTCTGCACTTGGGCAATAAAAACCAAAAATATAGGTATAAAATGGGGGATACTTGGCTTGGCAGCACAACATGTGAGCGGGATCTTGGAGTCGCCGTGGATCACAAGCTGAACATGAGTCAGCAATGTGATGTGTCTGCAAAGAAGGCAAATGCCATTTTACGTTGCATTAAGAGGACTGTAGCTTCCAAGTCACAAGAAGTTCTAGTTCCTCTTTATTCTGCATTGGTGAGACCTCATCTTGAGTACTGTGTTCAGTTCTGGGCACCTCACTTGAAGAAAGATGCAGCCAAACTGGAGCAAGTCCAGAGGAGAGCGACAAGAATGATCAGCGGGATGGAAGGGAAGCCCTACGAGGAAAGGTTGGGGGAACTTGGGATGTTCAGCCTGGAGAAGAGGAGGCTGAGGGGAGACATGATTGCCCTCTTCAGATACCTGAAGGGCTGTCATATGGAGGAAGGGGCTCATTTGTTCATAGCTGCTTCTGAAAGCAGAACTAGAACCAATGGGTACAAACTGCAAGAGAGGAGATTCCGGTTGGATATCCGGAAAAAATTCCTGACGGTGAGGGCGGTTCGGCAGTGGAACAGATTGCCAAGGGAGGTGGTGGACTCTCCCTCACTGGGGATCTTCAAGCAGAGGCTCGACGAGCACCTGTCGGGGATGCTCTAGGGGAATTTCCTGCTGCAGGCAGGGGGTTGGACTAGATGCCCTACTAGGTCCCTTCCAACTCTATGATTCTATGATTACATGGTAAAAAAAGAATTCTATGATTCTATGAAACTCTTAAACTTTGATTCAGCATCTTTAAGGGGCAATCTCATAAATTTTGGGGAAGTGCAGGGGTATCAAACTCAGTTCATACGGTGAGCCAAATAGGTTTCATGATGCCTCTGAGGACAAAAAAGTGATGTCATTAAGCAGAAACTGACGTAAGCAGGTTGTAAACAGAAATAAGCATGTTGTTCACACCCAGGAACTCACTAGCCGCCATTGACAGAAAATATGCAAATCATGATCATATTTTCAAGACATAAGAGAAAGCCCCATTATCATGTGAGCTGCTTTTTCAGCAGTGCCACTTTTGCCCAGGTTTCAATTTTTCATTAGCAGAAGTAGAATGGCTGAAAGAGCAACCCAAGTTCACTGAGGCTCTCACAGAGCCTCGACTTACTTACCCTTCACATTTTTATACTGGTTTTCCTCCAAGGAGATCAAGGCAGTTTATATGATTCTTTCCCTTAAGTTCTCACAACAACCCTCTGAGGTAGGACTGGCTAATGTTATTAGCCCAATGTCACACATGAAGATCTATGGCTGAGTGAGAGGTTGAATCTGGATCTTCCAGGTCTAAGTCCAACACCAGAACCACTACAACATCCTTGCTTTAATTTATCTGACTTCAGGTGCAATCCCAACAAATTTATGCTGGCCTAACTCATCTGGCATATCTTCCCATGGTGGTGTGGGGAGGTTGGTGTATGTTTGTGCAGTAGCCTGACCCTTCCAGAAGTGGGGCAGAAGTGCTTTATGGCATGTTTGTGACACCTCCAGACCAGTACAGGACATATGTCAGGGCTTAACTCAAGGCTAGGATTTCAGCCTTCATTTCTGACTTTGTAGAATATATTCAATAGAAAACCATTTCAACATCTCAGACTGGCAATATCAGTTTTACTTTAATCCTGAGCTTTACGATGCCAAGGACTTAAGCGTGTCAAAAATCTGTCTTGAAACAGTACCAAGCATAGCAGATGGAGGACCCAAATTTCAGCACTGCTTTTTAGACAGGCAAAAGGCCCACATTCTTTGTCCTGACTTATATAGTATAAACAAGTTTTTTCATTTATGGTGATTGTTTTGTCAGGAGACTGAACCCCTCTACAATTTTTGCTCAAGCACCTCCACAACACCACTGCAACACCACTTTGCATTCTGTTTCTTCTGCAAATACTTCAGGATGACAATTCTTGGATGACATCTGTTTGAATGGAGAGCCACTTGTTCTGCAAGTGGTATGAGGGCCCTGACACAAAACACAACTTTACTATACACAAAAAATGAAGGTACCTACAAGATCCACAATGAATGGGACCCAAGTTGGCTTTGTTTAGTTCAATAGATGAAGCAGTATCTAATAGTAGTTCTCCCCATCCAAGAGAACGTTCAGAGCTCTGATGCCTTTAATGTAGTGGTGGCCAACCATTTCAGAAAATGTGCAAGAGCAGTGGTATACAAAGTGGGGGTTACGACCCCCTTGGGGGGGTTGCAACATTAGATGAGGGGGTTGCGAGGATGAAATCTGGAATTTTGGAATCTGGCATTGGGATTTCCTGGGAATACGTCGCATTGAACACAGTGGGACTTACTTCTGAGTAGACATGAAAGAGCTTTGGCATCACATTCTGATAAGTTTGACAGGGGGTCCCAGACAGATTTTTAAATTTGAAAGGAGATCCTGAGCTGAAATATCCAAGTACCAAAGCGCTAGAGGGAGTATATCATGCCTTCCTATGTGCAGTACATAAGTGTACAAGTAGTATATAAGCAGTACACTTTTTACTTTGGTCTTCAGATGTCAGGGGAAACTTGGTTGTATACCTGGAAAATCACTTAATTCTCCTAAGCACCCCAAGTTTTGCAGCCTACAATTGGGCAAGCAAAAATAGCAGATCATTTTGGTTCAGCTTCCAACACCAGCCCTCATCTAAGCCAGCAGTTCCATAAACTGAAGCTGTTGAAAGAGATTTGCCACACGTCGTAGGGCTAACCACCAACCCTCACTGATTCTTTTCCCCAAACAACAGACTTTCAAGCACACGACATGCCCTGAGATATTGAATGTAATCAAGTACAAGTCTCTGATAAAATGAGGGTAATTTAGAGTCCAATCCTGAGCAGGTCTACTCAGAAGTAAGTCCCTCTACAGACAATATAGCTTATACTCAGGTAAGTGCAAATAGGATTGCAGCCTTATTTTCCCTGACTGGTGCACTGATAGTTCACCACTATCAGCATCAGCTTTCCTCAGTCACAACTGACCAACATGTAACATTTCAGACATGCAGGAGGTTAGTCTAGCTTATTTTATTATTAAATACAGACCAATCCTATTGTTCTCTCTCTCTTTCACACACACACACAACACACACACACACAGACAGACAGACAGACACCCTTGTGTGTAGTTCATAAATAAGTATCATTTGTGGCATAAATTTTAAGTCATAGCTTATCATGTAAAATACGGAAGATTGATTCTTTTACCTTATAAACTATCACCCAATGAATGTTTGGGTATAAACCTTTATTTAAAATATAATTTGTAGTTTGAAGTTTATGACATTATTTGGCATTACATGGGAATTGCTCTCTAATAGAAGAAATGCTTTTTATTTCACGACTTGACATTTACTATCAAATATGTAATATATAATGGAAAATTAATATCATTCTATGAGAAAACAACAACCACAACCAAAATAAATAGTCTGGAGGACATGTCCATGAAACAGTCTAGAGAAAGTTTCTATTTTAAATCTGGAAAGCAACAACTAGTGATCATAAAGAAACAATAAGCAAAATTGTAAGAGGACCTGACTCTTTCCTCTAGCCATTACAAATAAGACAGCAATTTGAATTCCCATTTTTTCAGCACGACAAGGGTACTGAAATTAATTTCTGAAGAAGGTGTTATTGTTACTTAAGAATGTGTCATGCATTTGTTACACAATTTTTAATGGGACAACAGTCCAGGCTCTTGTTCAAGAATATCTCAACTTCTTTAAATATGATAATGCACCACCCCAATCTATGATGGGTACTATAGAATTAAGCAAAACACAATGTGTTTATTTGCACCAGCGATTCCTCAGACTATAAACAGGAAGTTAATTGAAGCAGCAACACAAAAAATGCACTGCTAGGAGGGACTGGACAGAACTGGAAAGGGAACTGTACAATACCTTTTCTAAAATAGTCTTCAAGAGGCTCCCTTAAGCTACCAGAGAAAAGATGGATTAGCAAAAGCTCCTTTGATTTTACACACTGAATGAGTACATGGCCTGTGCACGCCTGGCCAGGTGCTCCTCCATTCACGTACCCACTGCACAGCCAACATCCTATAAAGTGAATCTCATCATTTCAGCAAGTTTCCAGCTCAGGCTGGTTTAGCTTGAATAATGCCACAAGTGCCATCTCTTTCAGGATTTCCCTGCTCAGTGACAGCAATGTGCTTTTACTGCCATATGCTTTCATAGTGGGTGACAGCCAAGCGTGGAGAAAATGAGAGGAAAAATAGGACAGAGTCAGACACAAAAACTTGCAGGAAGGAGCCAAAAGAGTTTAAATGTCTATTGTCCAGAAAATCCACTAACACCACTTGGTTTGTTGCATTGAATATTGATCATGTGCACCCAACTGTAATGTATAGGATGGCACTGTAACCAGCTGCAAAGCTGAAAGAAAACCGGCTCCTTACCTCCTTAAATAAGCCTCCCAGAAATCCAAGAGAGTGTTACCAAATCACAGAAGCCTCTATGTTCAATTCTCAAACTGATTAAACCAGGACAAGTAGATTTAAACTGGGTTCAATCCACAGGTGGGCCCAGGCCGGTTCGGGCCAGATCGCCTGAACTGGTTGTTAATTTTGGCCCACCGCTAGTGATCCGGTGGCTAGTGACGGGTCAAAACCCGGGTGAACCGGTTTGCCCGGGAAGCCCACCACTGCACTTGCGTCAATCTTGACACAAGCACAGTTACGTCCTGTTCAGGATGTGACTCCACCTCTGCCAAGGTCGGCACAGGTGAAGTGGTGGGCTCCCCGGGCGAACCGGGGATAATAACAAGTAGTTTGCTTTAAAAGAAAGCCCTCAAGAACCAACTCAGAACATTTACTATAACCCTAGTTCATTGGAACTAAGAAACTTCATCTTCACTCTGGACAAACACAAAGAAACAGCAAAACATGTGTTTTGGCATATTTCACTAACACATGATGCTAGGCTGTGGGTGGTGCAAGTGGTTAAGACACTGTGCCTGTTAACCAGCAGGCCAGGGTTTGAGACCTGGGTGGGCCCCACAAGACAGGGTGAGCTCCTGTCCTTAGCCCAGCTCTGCGATGCCAGCTGGACCCAATCGTATCGGCTCTGCCTTTCCACTGGACTAATTCAGTGACATGGAGGAGGGATTTGCTGCTTGGGTAACAGCCTATCCTCCATATCAATCTAACCCAGGCTTTTGTGCTTCACATGCAATACATGCAGTGCCGAGCATGATACCATAGTCTTTCAAGACTGACAGAGGCTTGCTTTTTTTTTTAGGGAGAAAAAATGGCTCCTTGACTCAGAATGGGAAGGAGTGATTCCATAGGACAAGTTATAACAAAGGATAAGTTTCAGGTAATCGTGCTAATATTGTAGCACCTGTAAGAAGAACATTAGTATGAGGGTGGTCACAATTAGGCCCTAAGTAACCTTTAGCACAATTCTAACCATGTCTACTCTATTATGTTCAATGGATCTTACTCCTAGGAA
The DNA here is from genome assembly GCA_030015325.1 of Cryptoblepharus egeriae. Taxonomy (NCBI): domain Eukaryota; kingdom Metazoa; phylum Chordata; class Lepidosauria; order Squamata; family Scincidae; genus Cryptoblepharus; species Cryptoblepharus egeriae. The sequence continues at coordinate 9,214,442 of JAREYC010000004.1, forward strand.
ACTGTCTTTAGGATTGCAGATATGATAAGCTTCGTATTTGAATGGGAATCTATCCATACCAGCAGTGGTGTAGCTAGGGAAGTTCAGGGCGTGCAGTTTCACCAGGGTACAACCTTTAGGGGGGCTCCAAGCAGAGCTTGAAACTAGTGGCTAAAACTGTGAAAAATGGAGTACATATGAATGATAATACCATCATGCTATATATCATTGGAAAAGTAATTTAATGCAGAAAGCAATGAAACAAACTGCATTGAAATATCTGTATTCTATCAAAAGGCATGGCCAATTAACCAGAAAATGAAAACACAAACGCCAATGGAACAATAAGTGGATTTTCTTAACTCAATTTTCCCATGATACTGATTGCTCTGAGAGCCAATGAACCACAGAATCAAAGAGTTGGAAGGGACTCAGTGGATCATCTAGTCCAACCCCCTGCCTGTAGCAGGAAGTCCTCGTCTTGCAGGGACCCGGGTCTCAAACCCTTTCTTTTTTTACGCACAACTCATAACATCAAACTCTTCAAAAACATTCCCTGATGGAATGATAGAAATACAACATTGCAGAGGGAATAAGACCATATTAACAAGGGAAACCAGACTTTTTCCTGAATCTTTAGCATTAAAACTACTACTACAGTATAGAGATTATCAACTATTAAGATAAAGTACTACCACAGTTTAAAGGCACAGACTTGGGGAAATATTCTGCTACCAAAAATAATGACTGCTTTGGTCATGATTCGGCATAGTTCAACATAATTATCAGGGTGACATGTACAAGAAACTGTGCAAAATAGCCCCCTTATTTGAAAGGACCTATAATACATGTTCACAGTAATACCAAGTTGGAAGCTTTTGGACACAATGATGCTGACCATCTAGTCACAAAACTTGTCTATAGTCCAATCCTAAGGTGATGGAGGTGCCTGGATCACTATGGTGCCAATGTGGCTGTCATTGAATCCAGAGAACTGCAGGCTACCACTGGTGGCTACTTAGGAGAAGGAGACTTTCTACCCTTCCCCTGAGTAAGCAGAGTAGTCCGGTAATGGGGCTCCTTGATTCTGTGACAGCTCAATGCCCATATAGCACTGGAAGGCACCACATCAACATTCAAGATCTGGAAGAATGGAGGTCCACCAGTCCTACCCCCTACCACACCTTCTCTGTGCTCTCTCCCCATCCCCACCCAGAACAACTCCTCCCCCACTTTCCCATTTACTGCTCTGCCACTCACAGTTGGGGTGACTGCAGTGCAGTGGAGCACCAACCAATGGTACACACCACCAGCACAGGACTGACATCAGTGACCACTGACATACTTGTTGGCACATTTGCAACGCCAGCAACTGTCGAGTAAACCCTTATGACTGGGCTGTCAATCAACTAAAGCACTCTCCCTAAACTAGACCATAGGGCACTTTAATTACAGATCAGTATTCTGGGATACACAGGGTATGCAAAGTAAACCCAGGAGTTCCTGTCATATGTACACACAGAAACCAGAATCCTATAAAAAGAACTACAGTCCTATCCCATTAGTCTGGATTTCAAGTTACACCAATTCTGGTACTTCATGGCTGGAAACAAAAGGTGAAATTTATTTCTAAGCGTTCTAGGGTTGCCCATGTTTTACAGAAAGAAAAGGTATAAGCCAGGAGTAATAAACCTATTTTATTTAAATTATGTTTAGGATTGCACTGCAATCATTACAAGCGAAACTATAAGAACACAGTAACTGATCACTAGAGGGCAGCAAAATAACATGTTAGGTCCCTTACCTTAATTTTTTTTACACCTTATCTTTTAAACATCAAGTGCTGAACTACATACAGAATTCAAATCTGTAGCATTCCTTGGTGGATAGTTCTACTACTACATGTAATATTTTCACACTCCCACTACACTACACATGCCCCATATTATTAAAAATATACAGACTAATTGTAGTATAGGCGCTTGCCATCCAACAGCAAAATGTTTTATCTGTTTACAGTGTGTAATTTCACCAAATGGTGGCCACTTACAATCAATCCCTTGATGAGCAGCCACTTACAATCAATTCAGGAAATAAAAGCCAGGAGCTCAGCAGACAAAGTGCTGGGAAATGGGGAATGCACAACCTTTGGGTGGCAACCACCCTTTTAAAGCCACATTATATTTCTCACTCAACCCATTCAGGATTTCCTTCAAACAGATTCTGAGTTAGAAGAAATAATAAAATATAAGAAACAACGTTATTTAATCTTTTACATCAATGCAAAGTCCTTGGCTACATTTTCTCTAAATCATTTTTACAATTTACCAATTTTAAGCAAGGGCTATGTAACTTAGGGTGCAATCCAGAGTAACTATGGGGAGTCCTTGCTCCGGTGTAAGAACAACTTACTCTGGATTGCAATATGAATTTCCCATAGGTTTTCACTAGCTGGTGCAGTAACTACGGGTACACGTAATGTCTCTTATGTGCTTCCGTAGTTACTCTAGATTGTAGGGTTACTCTACTTTTAAGAACACACAAATGACTGTTTCTTTGCAGAAGTGCAAAGCCCAAAGCCAGGGGCAGATGCTACAAGCCATCACTAATGACTCCAATGGTTTTAATTAATCCTACTCAAATTCTACTCCTACTAGTTTCTCATAAAACACATGAAGAACCAGAGAGAAGCAACTTATTCCCTCCTATTGGTATTATGTATTTTACATGTATCAATGGGCATATTTGGTGATATTTCAACATTTAAAATCCATACCTACTTCTCCCTCAGTTCAAAAAGGTACATCCTCACAAGAAGCCTAACAAACCAATGAAATGGTGAATCTTCAAGATAATATCTCTTCCCTTAGAACAGAAATCCTACTATAGTTCTTGATTCTTCCTTTTGGTAAAGAGTAAATATCCTTTGGGAGCACAGACATTTAATATCCCATCTCCAAAATTGCAACATCTTTCACATAGGTTCTTTGATACTGATGCTTCTTTTCCTAGTCTCCCTATGAAGACTTCACTACACATATGGTAGTGTGAACTTGGCTGCACAGCATAGAAAATAGGGGGAAGGAATGGCAATTTGTACATGGTCAAAAGTACTCAAGTTATTACAGCACTTAAAAGTTGCAGGACTACATCCTAGAACCTGAATCCGGTCCCAACAGAGATCTGGGATTTTTCATTGGTCAATCTGGGAACTCTATTCCAATGTTGGTGATGTTCTTATGCCACAATTTATTTACTAAAACAATTTATTTGCCTTCTGGTTTGCAAAATTCTTGGGGTTTGTTCAAGTTCTCCTGCCAGGGCTGAATGCCACAAACATGATGTAAAGCCCAGCTGGCACTGGACCAGCACCTACGGAACACTGTGAAGCACCACTTGGTGTTGTCCAAACCACTGGATGAGAGAGAGGTGACTGGAGGCATGTGGGGAGGCAGGAAGGAGACATTTCCTGGTGGGGGAGATGCGGAAAGGATGAGGAGGCATACTGGGCAGAAGGATTAGAGCAGAAGGAGGGTGGTCCTGGTGGAGCTGGCGGAGCTCAGCTCCTTGGATCCAGAGCCCATGTCATGCCTCATGACCCATCAAGAGACCCTTGATTCTACAACAACCCAAGAGTTACCACAGAACTGAGTAGCCCACTGCTGGCCAAATTCCCATAGGTGGGGAAAGAGGACGGAAGTATGCCGTATGCTACCGGTATGCCCAGTATGCCTAGGTTGCACATAGGATATTTGGTAGCCATTTCAATGCAGCAGAAGTCCTGGCACTTTGGGTAGCTGTAAATCAATAAGTTTTTTAAATGAACTTGCCTTAGAGGAACTCCATTCCCTAACCAAGAAGTCAAACTGATCACTGGATCATGAAACTAATTTTTCAAATAGGCCCCTTTGGCATTAAATTTAATACTAATTATTGTTTTCTGCTCTAGAACAAAAACTCCAAAGACCAGCTCACTAGTTTTCTATCATCAAGGAAATCAAAAAAATATAATTATTGGCAATAGTAGGATGTTTAACTTGAAAGTACTCTCCTAATTTGCCTAATTAAGACAGACAATCATGAAGGATAAGAACAAATTTGACAACACCCTCCACAGAGATGCAGAACAAAGCGAATAATAATTACAAACAAAAAGCTAACAGTTATCTTAACAGGACTGGACCACAAGCTCAGAACTGCACAAGGAAAGGATCACTGCTGAAAGCCTTGTCTTCCCTCATTGCTGAAACATACAATGTGGACCAGGCAGAAACAAAAGAAGTGTGCATGGTGGAGAAGGGGAATAAAGGAAACCTCCCAGGTTGCCATTGAAGTTCCCAAGCTTTCTCTAATTCAACAGCTCTCTATGCAATTAGGAACATAAGAAATTGCTTCAAAGAACCATGGGCTGACCTTGTACTCAAAGGTGTCAGTCAAGCTCAACAACCAGCCCGCTTGACACCCCTACTGTGTTTTGTTTTGCTTCTAATTTTTGTTTCATGTTCAGGAGATTTTGCCTCGGGGAACCAAGAATCTCACTCTATTTCACACTCGGAATGATCATGAAGACTGAAGTGAAATGTTGAAATTTTTGCTTCCTCCAAAAGGTTGAGGACTGTGGGGGTTACAAAGTTACACCACCAACCATACCCCTGACACCTCCCAAGCTTAAAAGCGTTGTGCCATCGTTGTGAGCAGTGAAGTCACTGGCAGAAATAGGTAGTGTTTCTGCACACCATTCAGAATTAACCACCAATCCGTGTAAGGTAGCCAAAGGGTGGTTTGTAGGTGGTTTGGGGCAGTGAAGGAGAAGAGCAGCTGGCAAGCAGTAGGGCAAAGGGGATGGATCTTGGTGTAAAAGTGCACAATACAGCCTAGTCCAATTTTCCAACCCTCCCTGGTCCCTCCCTCAACTTGGCAAACACCAGCAAAACAGTTGGCATGGTCTAAGGAAACCCCTGGGTGCTTAGACGGCTTATCTCTCAATGGTCATCTGATTGGTGCAGTTGCATAAGAAATGGCGGGGAATAGGACTGGGCTTTCAAAACCAGTCTGGGCATCTAGTTCAGGATGTTAACATTCAACATGGGACCACTTTGAACTGAGCACATTATAGTCATGGAAACTGCATCCATCCTGCACATGTTAATGACTTCCAGTTTGTAAAGTAAATGAAGATTTAGGGTGCAATCCAGAGCAACTACGTGGAGTCCTTGCTCCGGTGTAAGAACAATTTGCTCTGGATTGCAATATGAATTTCCCATAGGTTTTCACTAGGTAGTGCAGCAACTATGGGTACACATAAAGTCTCTTACGTGCTCCCGTAGTTACTCTGGATTGTAGGGATAGTCATTCATTATCAGACAAGATCTTAAAAAGACATATTTACTTTATACCACTAAGGCTGCAATCATAACTTGTAGTTTGGCTGGCATAATCCCCAGCATAAGTCCTATGCTAACCTGGAGGTGTCCCAAAAGTGCTATAAGGCACTTCAGCCCCACTCTTGGGAGTTAGGCCACTGCACAGATATATGTCAACCTCCCCATACCACCATGGAAAGATATGCCATGCATGTTAGGCTGGCCTAAATTTGTTACGATTGCATGTATAGGTTCTGTTTTTGCTGGTATGTCACCAGGTAAACCCAGAGATAGGGCATGCGATTTACATAGAGTTTATTTTGCAGAAGATTCCATAAATGAGCTAAGAGACAGGAGAATCTTTTACCTCAGAGTAAAAGAGCAATCAATACCAGAAACGACTGTGGCAGTTCTTGACAGTTCCTCAAAAGCTACAATGCAAAAGTGTCTTGAGCTTGTAGACAGCTGGCTGTAGCCTTCTCTGTCAAGCTGGACAGATAAACATTAAAAGTGATGGGGAATACATGTGAATACTCAGAACACCAACAAAATAGACAAGATGGAGATATGGATGAGTTGTGGATGGTTCGCAGATGGAAAAGGGCAGGGAGCAGTTCAGGAACAGAGAAAGAAGTTGTGCATGCCAGATCCTACCCCCCTCTTTCCCAGCCTGTACCCTTCCTCTTCTTCTCCTTGGACTCATACCAGCAAAATATCTGGCATTAGTGTGAGATGACCCATTAGTAATCAAGCAGCCTATCAGGAATTAAGAAGATTTGTAAAACCAGAAGGGATATTTTAAATGACTTTTAAGACAATAGGGGACCTGGGGAATTACTAAGGGTGTTAGCAGGTGCAGGGAGACCCTTCCATGGCCTGTACTAGATTCAGAGGGCACTCCAGGGGTACACGTGTTGGTTCCACATGGATCCAATCTGTAGATAAGTAAATCTGCAGATACAATATCTACGATTGGGGGGGGTGTATTTATTTTAAATAAATAAATAAATATTAGCCAGCTCAGTGCAGATAATTTACGATTATTACTTATCAACTTCATATTTCTTAAGACTGAAGCATTCATAGGTTTATTTGTGCCTATGAAGCACTCATAGGCACAATACAAGACTTGCAAACAAAATACTAAACTGATGTCATATATTCTCATTCTTTTGTTTGAGGATAAATTTTAGAGACTATCAAGAAATTACAGTACACAGAAAATCTAATTTGCCAAACTGCGATGCAATTTTCTTTTACAATAGGTGTGTTGAAACCCTGGCCCAGGGGCCATAATCAGACCATGGCCAGCCTCTATCCAGCCTATGACCATCCTCTGGTCCCTTGCACCCTTCTAGCCTTCTTGATAACTGGAGCTGTGCTCTGGGTGTTCTGAGGGCCTAAGAAATCACTTCCTGGATTCCCAAAAACCAGAAGGAACATTTTGTGCTGCCTGAAGGCATTGGGATTAACTTTTTGTGCTTGGAAGGTGGGAAAAGGAATCCATTTGAATGTGTACTTTATTTCTGTGATGTGTGTTTGGTGCTGGGAGAAATCCTTGAAATTCAAACCCATGCATTGTCATTTATTCATTTATCTAGGTTCCATCTCTAACGTATATATTTAATTTTTGCATTGAAAATTTTCTGGCCCTTGATACCTTGCCAAATATTTGATGCGACCCTCTGGCTGAAACATTTAGAGACCCTGTTCTACACCAATATCAATCTTCTCTAAACACTAATAACTTATTCAATTGCTTTTAAAAAACCTTTCAGTTTATGTTTTAGGTTTAGATTTTCACAATTTTCACTCATGACTAAAAATGCTTAAGAAATTGCAAGTCAAGGTGATCACATTAACTTATATTACATGCCTTGTGAATTACATGCCAGGTAAGCAGTGCATTTATACTTCTTTTGGGCAAAGGCTGTGTTCAGGCAGAAATTCAAGGTGTAAAACTTCAATCATTTGCTAGAGATGCACTGACAAAGGTATGCATGATGGATCTTTACAAGGCACTGCTTCCCAAAGATTGTATGGGAAGCCCAACTTGGCTGCCCAAGAACCAGGGTTTTGCCAGACTAGTCATAAAACCTTCTCTAACAGCACGAAGAATCATGCACTACCAAAACACCTGCATCTCATCTCATTCCAATGTGATTGCACCCAATGACAGATTCCAAGATTGTGGTACGCAGCTTTGTGCAACCTTCCTGAAGTCAAAGCTTCCACTTTGAGAACCACTGGGCATATGGGAACCATTTTGGGGACCGCTGGGGACATATTCCACTGGGGACATGGGTTAAAAAGGGGGTTAAGTCATAGGGGTGCCTATGCTCAGTGCATGGTAAAGAGAAGTAAATCCATAAATCCCCTGTGAGTAACACAGCAGCCACCTCCAACCCTGCTCTGGATTCAGCTCAGGCTGGTCATCCTGCCCATTCTAGCACACGATAGGATTGGGTTGCCCTTTATCTGTAATGAAAAAGGTTGCAGACATTCAGAGGGTCCTCAAGGTATGGGTAAGATTTTAAACTGTTATAGGTCTCTTATTTCTAAGACATTTTACAACAAATTTTGCTGGGTGGCAGAGCCTGTGATCTGACTACTCAGAGACAAATTTCAAAACATTTAAATGAAGAATTCAGAGTTTATGACTAGCAGACTATTCAGGATCCACAATGTCAGTGTACTGTTTTAAATGGAAAAATATTTCATCTCACTCCACACAGCAATTTCTTTTGCAGAGAGTTGCTGAAGCCATTGTATAAGTCTGAATAATGACAATGGAAAAAGCAACAACAGCAACTGAATATGAAATACAAAACTAACACTTCTTGGCCACTGGAGACTATATTATTCTGGAACATGCCTGAAATGTTTTAGCACAACAGCTATACAGGATATAAAATAGAATACATACTCAGAGGGCTGTAAAAGTTTGAAATGAACATTCATATTATTTTATTTTCTTCTTAACATTTTACTTCACAGAAGCACAATCTTGAATAGCCTCAGCTTCATTGCCCAATTTACTGGTGTCTCTAAAATGCTGAGCACTGAGATGATATATTGTGTTGAATTCTTACCTACAATTCATTCCTCTCTAACAATATCTATGTACCAATTTCAAATCAAACATCAGAGCAGCTCCACTTGTATCACATCAAACATACATCTAGGTCAGGATTCTATCAAAAGTATGCAATCAGATGTTCTGAGAAATTCACAAGCAAAAAGATGACAGCCCTGTTTGCTCTGATTGTTAGTCCCAGAAACTTGTATTTAAAAAGCATATTATGTCAAAATGTGGCAGTGCATGACTTACAACAGAGAAAAGTTGTTATTTATTAAAACATTTATATCCCACCAGGGCTGTGGGTGGCGCAAGTGGCTAAGACGCTATGCCTGTTAACCAGCAGGCCAGGGTTCGAGACCCGGGTCGGCCCCACAAGACAGGGTGAGCTCCTGTCCTTAGCCCAGCTCTGCGACGCCAACTGGATCCAATCGTATTGGCTCTGCCTTTCCATTGGACTAATTCAGTGGTGTGGAGAGGGGGGATTTGCTGCTTGGGTTACAGCCTCTCCTCCATAACAATCTAACCCAAAAGCTTGTTTCAAAGGCCCATCACAGCGTTGTTACACACCCACTAATTTGGTACCTATTTATCCACTTGAATTTACATGATTTTGAACTGCTAGGTTGGCAGGAGCTGGGACGAATGAAAAGAACTCACTGTGCTGTGCAGCACTTGGGTCTTGAACCACCAACCTACTGACCTTCAGGTCAACTTGTGCAGTATCTTTAATTACTGAGCCACTGTAGCCATCAAACAACAAAATATAGGGTAACCAAAATGAAATAAACAACTGAATAAACAAAAACACCATGAACACAAAAAGCTGCCCAGTCAACCCCTCATTTAGGAATGCCCATACCCCAGCCCGGGGACCGGATGGAGCCCACGGCAAGCCTAAATGCAGCCTATGGCAAGACCCCTCCATCTGGCCCACAGGCAAGCCTCGTAATCTTCCAGATCTGTTTCAAATTCACTTTTATATGCAAATTTATATAAGATTATTCAAATTTGAATTTTTTCCAACACCAGACACATCAGAGAGAGGTGGCCCTCCTGCCAAAACACTTGAATACCCCTGCCCTAATCCGTAACAGATAAAGTCTCAGAAATATCACAGAACAACCATCACCAACAAGTAAACACTGCCATTCTCCAAAAACAAAAAGAAAAATCTGTCATCATACATCCTTTAAGACATTTTAATGGGAGTACAGGCCCAGCACCATTCAGAACAGATACTACCTGCTCTGTTGGGCACCCTCTGGTTGCAGCGCAAACCTTCCCACCAGCATTCCTTTCCTCTAGAGTGCTGCTAATGTGCTTTATGGAATGTTTGTCACATCCTGGGCCAGGGCAGCCCCATTACGCTGCCATAAACGAGAGTATAGTTTTAGGTCATAAGTTATCTAAATCCCGCGCTGTTTTGAGCTATAAGAATAATAATCAGCACCTTAAATAGAATGCAGAAACAGATTTTTGGCATTGGGGCCACATGATTGTTAACTGGCATCTCTAGTAACAGAAACAGAATTGGGGCCACATGATTGTTAACTGGCATCTCTAGTAATAGAAACAGAATTGGGGCCACATGATTGTTAACTGGCATCTCTAGTAATAACCCTGACTCTTTGTACCAACTGAAGTTTCAAAACATTTTTCATTAATGTAGAATTCATAACTGCAATAGAACCTATAGACGATCAGAGCACAGATAGTGTACATACTTAATATAAAATATTTCTAGACTACCTATGAAGGAATCACCAATAATATCACAGTAAGTTAAAACAATTAAGCAAGAATCAGAACAATCAAAAGCAAAGTAGGCAAAGTGAGAAACAAAATCAAGAAAAATAAAAAAACCCACAAACCTTGTCATACCTCTCCTGGAAAGGGCACATCTGCCCATCTGGCAGAAGATGATAAAAGGTCATCAACAAAATCACATGAACTTTCAGGAGAATCTCCAGATCAAGGAGTAGTGCTTCCTTGCTTGTGAATCTGCTCCTTAAAGGAAGCTTTTTAAACCCTCAGCATAGATATCATTTCCCAGACTGGTACAACACACAACTACCAACATCTCTGCCTAGACAGAGTTTGCATTGTTCTCACCATGCAGTTCCACTCAACTGGCTAACACTGGTTAACAGAGTCTATTGAGCAGTGGCGTAGCTAATGATCATGTAGCCTAGTACAAAGCTCAAAATATGGCCCCGGAAGAGATGTCACAACTGGAAGTGATGTCATCCCCAGATGTTTTTAAAAAGAAAATTGGGGAAAAACCTACCACTTCCTCCTCAGCAGTTCACCATCCATTTGTTCTGCTAGTGGCATAGCTAAAGCACCTTTTTGCTATCTGGAGTCAAAGAAGATTTTGTTGCCCTCCCCATCCCTGCAACAACAAAACCAAATTTAATTAAGTAAAAAATGAAAATTGTGTCTCTTATTAGTTAGGGAAACTGTGCTAGGCAAAGAGGAATGGTTATTCTTTCCCTGCTAAATAGGCACATCACTTAGAAGTGCCTGTATACCCAGTTAAAATGGGTTAAAATGGGTTAACTATATTATTAGTATATGGAAAGAGAACTGATTCCTCATTAGTTTCATACAGTATCTGAATTACATTTCATTGACTCTCAGAGAAAATCAGTATCATGGGAAAGTTTTGAGTTTAAAAAATCCACCTTGTGTTCCATAGACTTTTGATTTTTCATTTTTTGGTTAATTGGCCATAATATTTGATAGAATATATATATTCCAATGTAGTTTATTTCAATGCATTCTGCATTGACTTACCCTTCCAACAATATATAACAGGGGTCCTCAAACATTTTAAACAGGGGGCCGGTTCACTGTCCCTCAGATACTGTCAGGGGCCGAACTATAGCTTCCTCCCTGTGAGCCATGCCCCGCGCCTGTGACACATCCCTACACTGAAGTAAATTCCATGATAGTCAATGGGCTTACTCCCAGGAAAGTGTGGCAGGATTGCAGCATCAGAGCCCCATCCATCATCCATCCATCCATTCCTACACAGAAGTAATGGGCTTACTCCTAGGAAAGTGTGGCAGGCTTGCAGCATCAGAGACCCATCCATCCTAGGAAAGTGTGACTTACAAGCCAGCAACAGGAGGGACTAAGTGGGAAGCGCACACGCCTGTTGCCGCTTCTCCGCAGCGCCAGCGACTCAGTGGGAAGCACCGACTGAGCAGGAAGGGCGTGCGCGCTGGCCAGGGAACCCCTGGCACTGCGGAGAAGCGGCAACAGGTGTGTGCGCTTTCTGCTCAGTCCCTCCTGCACTCATGCACCTGGTGTTGAGGCCCCTGGGGTTCCCCCCAACCCCTGGCCAGGGGGCCAGGGGGTTCTGAAAGTGCCCACGGGCCGGATTGAGGGCTCTGGCGGGCCATATCCGGCCCCCGGGCCGTAGTTTGAGGACCCCTGATATATAACATGATGATATTATTCTTCACACATACCATGTTTTTCACAATTTTAGCCACTAGTGTCAAGCTCAGCTTCTTGCCCCCCAAAGCTTGCTACCTAGTGCATCTGCCCTCCCTGCACCTCCTTAGTTATACCACTGCTACTGAGACAGAACTATGCACCATCAACATACTGCCAACTCTGCATTGACTTGCAATCATAGAATCAAGTGACTTACAATCATAGAATCATGGAATCATAGAGTTGGAAGGGACCTAGTAGGTCATCTAGCCCAACCCCCTGCCTGCAGCAGGAAATCCCCGTAGAGCATCCCCGATAGGTGCTCGTCAAGCGTCTGCTTGAAGATCCCCAGTGAGGGAGAGACCACCAATCTGTTCCACTGCCAAACCGCCCTCACTGAACTGCCACTGCCGAACCGCCCTCGCTTCACTTAGATGTTACCTTTATGTGTTATACGTAGGGACATGCAGAAGGCAAGGTTATTTTTTCTGACAAAAGGGTGTTATCCCAAAATAACCTCGCCTTTGCAGGTCCCGAGTTGTACAGCATAGGGAGAAAGATGGAACCTAATAATATTCCCCCAGGCCAAAAATTTATGGGATTCATGAGAGTGCCAGCTCTATCTGCCCCTTTCACATAGTCCAGAAAGAGACCATGGGTCTCATAAATCACTGAAAAAAATCTAGGAGAATTTACAGGGTAGTGATCCCCTGTCTATCAGCACAATCTATACATCAAGATAACCAAAAGCCGTTTCACTTCCAAAACCTATTGGGAAGTCAGAGTGAATGGTCCACATAATCAGTCTCATTCAGGAAAACCTGGCACTGGCATGCCACTATGGTCTCAAATATCTTGCCAAGAAATGAAATGTTATTTTCAGGAAGATATTTCTTAAAATCATAAGAGTCCAACCAAGATTTCATCACTAAAACGTGAACCATCACTATCTTTGAAACAGTAGTAATGTAATCATACCCTCAAAAGGAATTTAAAAATTTTGCCTAGTCCTAATTCTACTGGCTTTATAAGCCAGGTTGCGCAGACGTCAAGATGGTCTGTTGAATAACTCTATGCAGGCTATCTACATCTTCAGACTGAACAACAAAATTAAACCAATGAAGATATTCTGCAGGTATTGTGGAAGCCCCAGGGTACAGAGTGTTCAAGTTGGAGCAGAAGCAAGATATTTTGGGCTACACTTTTAATGAAGCCTAAATGACCACCAAGTATCTATTGCATACAAGGCCAATGGACACCAGTGAGGACTGGGCCTTCATACCGGGCTCCATTGGGCACCACTATGCAGTATGTATTGGAAAGCAGCAGGCAGATGGGACTGAGCACCAGGCATCCATGCTGGGCACCAGGCACGGAGCACCAGAGGGCACCCAGCACCAGTGGACACCACCAGGCATTGGCATCACCAGGTACCAAATCAGTTCATATTAAGGTCTTTACATCACAGAAGGAACACCATCCCCAAATTTCACAGTTCTAGGTCTGGCAGTTTTGGCTGGACATGAGTGAGTCTTCAGTTTTATATATATTAGGGGTCTCCAAACCACGGCCCAGGGGCCAGATGCGGCCCTTGGTGAGCCTCAATGTGGCCCCTGGCATGACCCCTCTATCTGGATCTTGGACAAGCCTTGAAATCCCCTCCAATACATTCTTTTATGTAAATTTGTTCAAATTTGAAATGTTAATTAGCTTTCCGGCCCCCAATCCCATGTCAGAGAGATGATGTAGCCCTCCTGCAAAACGTTTTCAGACCTCTGATATAGATAGAAGATGTAAGACCTAGTGGATATAATGGGACTTTCTTAAGAATAGACAAACTTAGGATTGTACCCATAATCAGCAAAGTGTTTTGTGAACTGGTCATAGGTGGACTCTATCTGCTCCACATTGTGAAAGGTCTTTCACCACTTGAAACATCCTGATTAGACAGAATTGAGTGGATATAATAGTAAATGAGAAAGATTTCCAGCCACCATGGCCATAGAATAGGCTTTAGATATGCTGTCTCGGAGTCACTGAAAGACACTGTTCATTGGTGCTTTATCTGGCAAGCTTCATTGTAAACGTGTCAAAGATGAGTCATGTTGCTAATTTAGCTCTATGGCAAGAAGAGGACAGTTAAGAAAACTACGCTTACCAACCATTCTGGTTGTATTCTAGGTAGTGACCAGTGCATAGACAGAATGCTAGCCATGCTGGCAAGAGAGTTCTCCAGAGCCATCAGGAAACCTTTTGGATCCATATACATCAGTGAATGGTGGAAGTTGGGAAATCAGTCTTAGATATCCTGCCGTTTCAGCGTTGAATGCTAGCACATGTAGAAGCCTAAACTTAAAACGCAGTGACCTGATTATTAAAGGACTCAATAGTGCTCAGCACAAATCAAGAAGGTGATCTGCTGAACACTTAGGGCCAGAAACAATCTGAGATAGAGCCATGGTGACCATAAAGTCCTGCACTCCTCCAGACAAGGTGACTTTAATAAGGATGATGAAATTTCCCAGAACTGCAGCCTTTGGGTGCTCAATGTTATCATGGAGATCACCTCTGATCAGGCAGTGGCCTGGGCAGAACATCAACAAAAGCCTCCTCCTAAACCAGATATCCACCTGCCGATACAGGCACTCCAACTGGAAAGACGGATGAACAGAGCATCTGCTCAGGTCAAAACTGAACCGTGACAGGGCAGTGTTTCTTAGTGTTTGTCCTCCACTGTATCCCTTCATATGGTCCCTCCTGTTTCAAGGACCACTGGAAGTAACTGTCAATAATATAATCACCAGTTACTTCTCAGTTGGGAGGCAACATACAACGCAGCACGAGTAAGAAGCTCAGACTGGAGAGGAAGGATTTCTTGATCGCAGAAAAGCACGCTTTGAAGCTCTGCCCACTGACCTGAACTTCCTATTGCAGTTTATTGTGTTTTGTTTCTGTCCTTACTGATGGGCAACAGCTGTCCAGGGGTCTTGCAAATATCGCCAGACACCACACCAAATACCACTGACGGCACCAATACCACTGGTTGTGAAACTCTAATACACAATAGCCACACCTTTCTAGGCTACTAATTTAATTTAAGTTTAATTTAAATACAGTTCTGTTCCTCTCTCTGTATATTAACAATATTCAGATGTGACACTAGAGACTAAAAAGCTTTTTTTGAACCTGATCTTACTATATTAAGTTCAAAGATTATTTGAACTTTATATGAATTCCGGTGAGGATTAAAAATTTATTTATTTCCCTTGATGTTCAAGGAGGGAGGAGGAACCTCCTAGGGACCTTTTTTAATCTTCTGCTGCTGTTTTGATGTTATTTCTTTTATACCAGTTGCTGTTTTTCATATCCTAATCAACTCCTGTAGCATTTTCAGCTGTTTTTTAGTGAGGTTTACTGGTTCTTATTCTTAGGTTTATATTTTTCTTTTATTCTTAGACTGTGCACCTTGGGCAAAGCAGTATATGAAGAGGATAAATAAAGTACTGCTGAAGTTGAAAATTGTAAACAACAAGCTATTATTTTTTTTTTCCAAAAGAACACTTTTGTAGCCACAATATTCAAATTCTCAAATACTACCACCTCATCTTGTGATTAATACCAAAGTTTAAAAACAGTGACAACCAAATTCAATAGCTCAGTTCCCTTTCCCTACTTCAACTGAAAGTGAGTAATATTGCACAATACTACATATTGGACAGTACAACTACAGTACTACCAACTTCCATAATACTTTGTCATTAGCTTGTTAAAGTTTATGTAGTAGCTTCCTTCATCTCTTTTAAGATCTGTTCATTAGGACCTCCTCCCTTTCTTCCCCATGACAATTTCCTCCTCAACTGTGTCACATCTATTGTGCTATCAGCTCCTGCTTCTCCACTAATGGTGACGTCACCCAAGAATCCTTGGCAGAGCATTTTTACAACATTCAATGCCTGATTTTTTTTCGGGGGGGGGGGGGGAGCTGAAGCACAAGATGTACAATTTAGGATTGGGCCCTTAAATTGCAATTATATTTTATTTTTAGGAAAGATATTTTTGTAAAAATGAATTCTTTTTAAAATTTTATATAAATGGTACTAAAATTGTCTACAGAGACTAATACCAGAAACGCAGGGTGACCAGATGCCCAAAGCTCAAACGAATGACAAGGTCTTGGATTCCAAATGTCATGCTTGTCCACTGACGATTACAGCCATGATATGGGCACTTTCACTTTCCCATAGAGCTCAATGCATATTTTTAGTTTTTTGGCCATAACCTTTCGATAGCAAGGAAATATTTCAAAACTGTTTCTTGCATTGGATTCTGGTCTTCAATATGGATCCAATAACATGTGACGTGATGGGGTACAGCACACCATTACAAAGTCCAAAATGAAGCCAAACTGGAGGACAATAAAGCCCATTGAGAGGACACCCAGACAGGAGGCTAAAAACAGAGGGCAAATCCAAAAGTTTCCAGTCATATGGTGATCACCCTGCCTAGACCTTCAGCATATGAACCTAACAAAATGGCAAAAGCATTGCATTACATGATTTTATTATGTTCATTTTTTATTTATCCTTTCCAAGTAGCTCAAAGTAGGGATATCTGCTAATTATTCTATCCCACCTCTTGCTATCATAAGCCAATTTTAACAAAAATATCTTGCACCACTTCCAGCAGGTGCTAAGACTTTCACACATCTCTAGAGAAGAAACCTCGTAGTCACTGGGTGTTAGTGCAGCCTTGCAGTCCTGCCTTGATACAATGCTGATATACTATTATTTAAGAAAGCATAGGTTGTGACTATAGTGGTCTGCTGAGAAGACCACCTCAGTAGTGTGGGATCACATGTTATTCAGTATCCCCTCCTTTGCCACTCTCAACCTTTCATGTGATGGCACTTTATGAATAGCTCCTCCTCATGTAGAGCCCAAGAGCCCAGTCCTAACCCCTAAAGCGATGGTGGTGTGCAGTTGGTGGGCAGATCAGTGGGATTGGCAACAGAGGCTGCCACCAAATCCTATGCCAACCTCCTGAGCTGAGCCACCCAACATAAGCCTCATTGTTTCTGCACCTGCTAAAAAGTGGAAACAGATCTGAAGAGACCCATTGGCCCTAAGGAGATTCCAGAGGCTGCTCAGGCCTCACGGAATACAGCAGTTTAGGACTAGGCTATGAGGTGCCCTAATTATAAGCAAAACCTTCACTTATGCTGTTTCTTAACAGTAGGTCCTGAAGCAGTCACACAAATAGAAAGGCAATTAACCATTTATGTCTGAATGACAGGGATAGGAGCTTCCACGAAGCATTAGTGCAATGAACCTCAGCATAGATCTGTTATCTAAGTTTCAGCCATCACATCAAGCATAGAAATCAAACTAACAGCTATTGCAGAACAAAGTCCCAGTGGTTTCTGGCAAAAGTATTTACAGCCAGAACTATATGTTGGCTACTCTGCTTTGCCTGGAGGAGAGAACAAACTGAGTGCCAATATGTCTAGTACCAGCTGCTTCTCCCTCCTGTCATGAAGAGGAGGCCAAATTCAGAAATATGAATACCAGCATTACAGAAGATTCTTTCATAAACAAAAAATTCAGATTGACAAGCAGCAAGCATCATGTGCCAGACCCACAGACCATCAAGAGGGTCTTTAAGGTAATTCAATTTCTATTCCCATTCACTTTCTTTACAACACTATTGCTCAGTTGCAATGTAAATAATTATTTGTTCTGGAAAATAGTATGACACCTGGGAGCATATAGAGCTTTAACTATAATTAAATTTCTATTTTAATTTCAATCAATAAATGATGCAAATGACAAGGCGTGGCTTAGTTATTTTAAAATTACTGTTGCCCAAAGATCTGACTCAGACCAATGTGCCAATTCATATCTCTGAAGAACATTAGAATCGTTTGTACCTCTCACTTAGCCTTTGAAAAGCCATGGAAGAACATCAGACTCCCAATCGAACACCCACAAATGTTCCCCTAACACGTTCTAGAATGAACTGCACTGTGAGTACCCTGTATTGGCACAGCACTCAATGGCACAATAACCAAAAAGGACAAAACTCTAAGTTCATGGATATTTTCTTTTATAATTCTTCTATGAACCTAGAAGCACTTCTAGAAAAAGCAGGTGATTATAAACGTGGCAGAATCTACCAAAAGCAAAATCTACATTAGTACTTGGGTAAAAATTTTATTAGCATGTCTATGTATCCTAGAATTACAAGTTGCAAAAATTGCAAGTGATGGGCAAACGTATCCTAGAATAGCAAGTTGCAAAAGTTGCAATTGATCCACCATTACATTGCAGAAGCCTTGAATGAACAAAGCAGCTCCAAGCATTACTCAGGTTCCTGCACCCAAGGACTGGCAGACAGACAGACAGATAAAACACACAGAAGAACAACATTCTATTGATGTACTTGTCTTAGGAATCGCTAAGCAAGAATAATCTATATGAACAGGGGTCTCCAAACTCAGGCCCTGGGACCAGATGTGAGCCTCCACCTGGCCCTCAGGCAAGCTCTATAATCCTCCAGAGTAAGGGAAACTCTGCTCTTCACACCTCGGGAGAGTAGTTTGAGGGCTGCAGAGACTGCACAAACCTCCTCTGTGTATGAAAGTGCCTATGAATTGGTTTGAAGATCACCCTCTGTGTGTGTTGGAAAGTGTTTATGAACTGATTTGAATTCATTCATTAATAAATTCAGTCACTAATAAGTTCTTTTATGCAAATTTATTCAAATTTGAAATGTAAAGCAATTCTTTCTTTTCCTGACTCCTGACACAATATCAGAAAGATTATGTGGCTGTCCTGCCAAAACATTTAGAGACCCCAATCTATAAAATCAGCTTTGTTTTTCACTTCACAAGCTACTATGCTATGAAACATTTACTATCAAATAATAAAAATGAGTGGTTTTCTACACTTCTGAATTCTGATAACTTATTTTAACAGGAGATGTGTTTGTGTGTATGTATGACTCGTATAGGTGTGTGTGCTAAAATGAAAGCAGTACTGGAAAGACATTAATCAAACTGTTTCCCAAGACACATTCTTTTACAAGGCAACATGGATGAAGAGAATCATAAAATCTACTGTGCTCCATTAGCTTTAGTATTTTTTATCTACTTTGGTCTGATCCACTTCACCTGCAAGCACCACTAGATTTGAATCCACACAAGCCTCAGGCATGTGCTGTTTAATTGACATTAATAAAATATTTATGTCCAGCCATCCTGTGTAAATGCATTTTTTTGTTGCGGGCAATTAGTCTTAATTTTATCCAGTTTGATCTCTGCACCTAATAATTATTTTCATTCTTTCAGACAGGTATAGGAAACCCCATTTTGTATATTGGTATGATACGGTAACTATAAAATAATTACATGACTGCATGTGGAAAACTAACATCTCATATATATATATATATATATATATATATATATAGTATAAGTCCAATGTAAGGATATTTAAAAAATGAATACAAGAAGAGTTTTTATGGAAACATACTTGATTTAGATAATTCTAAACAATATTGTAACAATATAAATTCATCTACTACACTAGCAACCAACCCAATTCTATACATTTCAAGTTTCACTGTGCTCAATAGGGTCTACTCCTAAAAAAGACAGCACAGATTGGAGCTTAATTTATTTTCATCTGACATTTTAGACTACTATAAATTAAACACAAAGCAAAATATGGTCCACAACCAGGGTAACCAGATGCCCAAACCTCAAAAGGAGGACAAGGATTTGGATTCCTCTCCAGTGGACAATGACATGTTTGGCTACTCACAAGTAAAGCCATGATATTGGGCACTTTCACTTTCCTATAGAGCTCAATGCTTTTTTATTTTTAGTTTTTGGGCTACAACTTTTGATAGGAAGTAGACATTTCAAAACCAATTTTTGCATTGTATTCTGCTCTTAAAATATAAATCCAATGACATATGACAAAATGGGTAGTGCAGTAGCACTGATCCAAACTGATATCCAAACTATCCAGCCTGATCCAAACTTGATATTGAGTTGGTGCAGGTTCCTGAGTGTCCACCTCCTGCATGTCACAAAGTTTGTGCCAACTTGGAAGTCAACTGGGCCAGCATGAGCTTGGAAGGACCAGATCCAGCCCCTGCACCAGCTGGACGAGGTACATTTGTACCAGGAGGTGCAGGGGGTAAGAAAGGTAGCAGGAGGGCATTCCAGGAATGAGTTCTGGAGCGGGAGAGGGCGAAATGGGAGGTGGATCAGGCCTGGGAGGGGCTGGGATCACACCCCTGATCCTAATCCTCACTTCCAGGTCTTGCAGTAATACACAGGCTGCTCAGATTTGCTCCAGCTACATAGATGGCACAGATCTGATTGGCCCATAGGGAAGGATGGGGCTCCATACTGTGTAAGAGAAAAAAAATCCCCTTCCCTGAGATGACCTCCAACATGTACCTAACCTGTGTTGCATACATATACGACTGCCTGAGCACCATTCATAATGCTGAACACTTGCACATGTCTTCAGAAACAGAGTGATTGCATGTGTCACAATGTTAGACTTTTGAAATACTCTGGTCTGCTGGAATCTCTTACCCAACAATCCAGAGTAACTACATGAGCACATAATAGACATTTACATCAACGTAGTTACAGCACCACCTAGTGAAAACCTATGGGAAATTTATATTGTAATACAGAGTAAATTGTTCTTAAGTCGGAGCAAGGACCCCCTGTAATTACTCTGGATTGCGCCCCAAGTCTCTTCCATGATGAGACTGGATTTGAATTTGATTTGATACAACTTCAGAATAATCCTATTTTCTCCTTTACACAGTTTCTTAGATTTCATTATTTTTACAAAGTAGTTTCCGTTTTATTTTAAAGCAAGATACTGTTCAATATCACCCAAAAGGAAAGCAAAATTTGACTTGCTCTTACACGATTCAGAGGGTTTTCATGCAGAAATATGGTGATATCTAACATAAAAAGTAATGGTACTGTATGCATAGAAATGTATTTGACAATACAAAGCTAGTGAGAAGGTTAAACACAGAATACTCAATATACTATCCTTAGATGAATCATTCTGCACATTATTTGTCAAAAACAATCTGAAAAGTGACAGCTTAGGGTAAAATATTGAAGCAAGGGTGGGCTATTAGAGCTGACAAGAGATTTCCTTTGATTTTGACTGAAGGCAACCCAAGGTACTTAAAAGTAATATTGTACACGGTATTTACCAACCACAGCAAAAAGGTATGATTCTGTAGATTTGGTAATCCAATCCCACTGTACTCAGGTCAACTGCCAATGTCCAGATCAATTCAAGACCTGACTCCTGAGGAGGCAGCATGCCAATTGCTTCCCCGTTACCTGATAGTGTGCCAGACTCAGCCCCTCACATGCTCACATGTTCTAACTCAGAATCCTCTTCCTCTCTGAACCCCTCTTCCTAATTCAGGGAGTGGGAGGAGGAGCAATGGAAACAAGTAGGAAGTCAGAAATGAGTTCTTCTCCCAATCTGCTACCTTAGGAAACTGCTCAGCTGGCCTAATGGGCAGGCCAGCCTAGGCCAACTTCAGTTTCATTTTATGAAATTAAATCCAGAGTCAGCAGCAAAATTATTATTATTATCAGTGTATTATGGTTGAAAGATTTATTTCCCCCATTCTTATGGGGGAAATCTTGAATGCAGAATTTAAGAAGTACAAGGATGTAACTTATTTAATGCAGTTCTTAGAAGTAAAGATTTCCTGGTCGCCATTTCCATCCCTGTATGTACTACTTTCTTAGAGGAGTAAATAATCTCCTCTTTGCCAAATGCATACAAATATCTGAAAGAAATTGTATCGGCATAAATAAGGAGAAATATAGTGCATTCAGAAATCATTCTGTTCTGACATGGAAACTCATATCGTACTGGAAAAGATTATGGTCACTGATCAAGTTCTTTAGTTTAAAAATATAATATAAGGTGATTTGGCATCTCCTTGCCCAGCACCACGGTTCCTCTCATAGGAGTCAACAGCAAGTCAGAATCACAACTACATCATCTTGGAATAGAAACACTAGAGCCTCCCTAAAGGACAACAGTCAGTAATGCACACTCCCTTTTATATATTGTGCACTGAGGGCATCCAAGACAATAAAAATACACACTTGGCAGTGTTAAACACACAGCCCCCTTGCACTTCATGGTTCAATGCTTCCTCTCCCAGGTTTATATACCAAAGCCTGCAAGCATGTAAATGAAACCAGCTCAACTGGTTTGAAATTCTGCTAAGGATGCTTCCACCACAAAATCACAAGAGGGAAGATGGAATTCACATAATATTCAGCTACATACTTCTACTGTCACTGAAGGGGGAAAAAGAACACAAACTAAAATTAAAATTATCAACATGTGTAAGAAAAGAACCACTGGAGGGGGGAAGTAAGAACCACTTTTAATAGTCTGAGCTCTGACACTGATTTAAATCAATTGTTACACGTGCAATTAAGCAGGGATGTGAAAGTATTAAAGCAGACACAAATGTAGATGGTGTGTATCCATGCACATACTTTATGTTCTGCATATGTGATAATCCATACTAAACTGTATTCCACATGTACTGAAAAAGGATGTTGCAATCAGACGTAAAAGAGCATATTTTTTCTCATCTTCCAAAGGAGAAAAAAATATGTCTATCATTTAAATTTTAACTCAAAGCAAACAAAACAAAATTGTACCTATCAAGCTGTACCTATCAATTCTCCATTCCATGAATACAATTCTGAATATTCAAAGAATTATATAACTCTGCCATTTCCAACTGCAACGGGCGACAACTTGAAAGGTTCTTTGATGGCTGACAGATTTGGTTTGCTTAATTTATTATTAATAAAGACTTAAATGCCTCGCACCCTATTTCCCAAAGGAAACTGGATCAAGCACACAGTACGTATAAGAAGTATTCTTGCAAAGGAAAGGGGGAAAAACACAACAGCCGCTGATTGGTGCATAGTAAATTAGGTTTCATAACATTCACTATGCCTTGCACAACTATGGGCTGCCATGCACAGCTTGGTTATTACAAAATCTCTTTGATGAGATCATGCCCAGGCAGAAGTCAGTGGATGTTTTACCACTGACTTCAACTGGACTAAGGTTTCACTTGAAAATAAACCTTGGAAGCCTAGCAATGCAAGTCTTTTTTCCTATGATATGCTCTTTCTTCCTCTTTTCCTGCACCACCACCAACCTGAACTGATCCCATCAGTTAGACTCAAAGCCTTCACATACTTCACAGGTCATGCCATATTCATAGGTAAGCAAAGTTGCATGGCTGGGTGTCAGGACAATGGATTGATATTGAAGAGGTTCCTCTGTTTTTAAAAGGCTGAGGAAAGTAGGTCAGGTTTATTTACACAAAAGTACAAATAGTTTAGTATTTTAGAAGATATGTGAATGGCACATTTCAATTCTTGCCAATTAAGAACCATGGACTTTGCTTGCCACTCTATACTTTATTTACATCATATAGAAAAATACAGATTAAAATGTTGACACTACAAGATGCTGCAGTTGTGGATATTAATATGCAATTCCCATTTTCAGATTTGCACTTTTGAAGCTTGTATCCTAACTCCAACTTAGGCTGGCATAAGTCCTGGCTCAAGTACTGTACTGGTCTGGGGTATTGCAAAAGTGCTGTAAGACACTTCTACACCACTCCTAGGAGGATTAGGACAGAGCACAGACCACCACAGAAATGGGGAGTGGGTGAATAGTGCCAGCCTAAATTGGTTAGGATTGTGCTGTAAGGCTGGTCAAGTGGTGGGTAGACCAAAACAGATTTCAGATACAATAGATTTTATGCATATTTAGCCCATTTTTAGGATCACTTTCTGCCATAGTTCCTGCTGCACTTACACTACCATGCTTCTTCAATAACCGCAGGCAAAAATCAGAGAATGATTACCTATGTTAAGATTTTTAAAAATATATTAGAAACTCCATTATGCAAACTCCAGTTCTCCTGTGTTCCTTGTTCCATTGCTCACTATATGTCACTCATGTTGCCCCGGGTGAACATAACCCACAGTAAATAGCACTCCCATTAATCCAAACTTCCAATTATGCAAATGTTTGGAATGGATCTCCCCATGGCTATTTGAGCACATGAAGTTCTTTAGTACTTATTTTGATGAGGTGAGTTAAAAGAAACTCATTTCCTCAATATTTTTCAAGAATTTCCGTAAATTGAACACAGTCCAGAGCAAAATTTTACAAATGAGTGGTTAGGAACATGTTCTTGCTTGTCAATGGGCACAAGCAGTGCCGGATTTACATATAAGCTAAACAAGCTATAGCTTAGGGCCCCACTCTCGTGGGAGCTCCCAAAATATTTAAAGGGAAAATAACTGGATGTACATTTCCAAAATATAAGTTAAAAAACAAATAAAATAAAACCTACATACAGCAATAGTGTTTTGTGTTGTACAGGTCCATAAATTAGGTGCACAAAATAACCATATAGCATATATTCAACACAAAACAACAGCGACAGTTTGTTGTTGACAAAGGACAGCTGTAGGGCCCCATTACCTTCAATAGCTTAGGACCTCATCAAACCTAAATCCAGCCTTGGGCATAAGATAGAAATTTGGTCATTAATTTTACCTGGGAACAGATTTTACAGAATGTGTAACTTAACAATAACCCGGTGAAGTTAAGCCATTAAATACCCACTTGATTACAATGTTGTACTGCTTCTGTAATGCTTCTGTTGCTACTGAATTTACAAGCATATGTTACATTGATTTCAACCGCGCAAAAATCAAGCCTTCCATGGAAGCAATCCTTTTCTTTATTCACAGCTTTCTTAATTCACAACAAGAACCAATGGGACAATTTGCATGTGAGAGGAACATTTAAACTAGAGTTCATAATTACATTTAAGTGGTAACTTTTAAAAAGTATTAGAATTAAGCAAGTTTTATTCACCCTTGAACATTATTTTAGCCATTTTTTAAAGGTTATATATTAGATTGAAAAAAGAGTTTTTTTAAAAAAAAATTCAGTTAGCATCTGGATTACAGATCCCTATTAAACAAACCAGAGCTCATTATAAAATCAATATCAACTTAACCACTGTGTCCCAAGAGAAATGGCAAAAAGGTCACTCCCAAAAATTCAAACAAATTTTCCTGGTAGAAGAGTATGATTTTAATTACAGATACTATTAATTAAATCTATCCCAAGGAAGATTATCTTTTGCTTATCACATTTAAGAACAGCTTTTTAAACAGATTATTTAGTTTAGATGTATAACGAAAAAGGTAATCTAGCAATTTTAAATAATGTTTATTGTCTAAATTCCTAGATAAAAATATAACAATTGAAACATAACTAGTTTAACAATTCGTTGTATTTCCACTGGTGTTTGTGCAGTGTTTTTTTTTGGGGGGGGGGAGATCACAGCAAAGGTACCTTCACTTCATTAAAAATTATCCCTCTCCCCTTTCATAAGGTTTTCTCTCTGCATTACTATTTTGCTTTTCACGTCACACTTGGAACTAAAGTTGAAAGCTCTTCCTCTAAAATGCTAATAACTTGGCACATGTTTGAATCCACCACAGTTACTGAAAATTCCACTGGGCATGCAATGCTTTCCACTCTCAAGGAGAAAATCACAGTACAAAAATAACATACTAGAGGCAGGGGGGAAATGGAAGGGAAAAAGCAGAATCATATTTTCTAAATTTCAGAAATTTCTAAATTTCTGTAGAAATTCTGTAGAATACAAAATTAAGAGCACAATCCCAACCATGTCTACTCCAATGTAAGCCCCACTGTCTTCAATGGGTCTTACTCCCAGCAACGTATCTTTAGGATTGCAGCCTAAGAGTATCTGGTAATCAGAGAACACAGAGGTAAAATATAAACCAACAGCCTTCTCTCAAAATACATATTTTATTGTTGAATGCACAACTTACTGTTCCAAGAGTGTGAGCAAGTACTGTTGGTTTGAATATCTTTTAATACTCTGGAGTATTTATATAAGGATACCAAAATTTGAGAACACTAGTCGTGAAACTGTATGAATTCTTTGATTATATAATATTAAGTACAATAAGTGCCAGATAAAATATCCATACAGGTAATAAAAATATAGATTGTCTACCACAAATAAATTGTAAGTCCTTAGGCAGTTTATTTGAAACAACATGCTCATCCTACATTGATTCTGAATTTATTGCCGAAGACTCATCTAAAATGTTTCTCTGTTGCTTGGCTCAGATTTGCTGCCACTGTTCTCAGAGAAACAGAACGGCTTTTAACTCCTCTACCTCCTGCAAATTTATCAGCATTACATTCCAATTTATCTGAATAATGGGAGAAACTGACAACAGTGCGGGTCAAAGGTTCCTTTTATATCAGACCTCCAAGAAGTCAATGATTCAAAGAGAGAGACGCCTTTTGATAACTGAAGATCCATGCCTCATAAATTGAAAAGGTGTTTTTAAAGAATCTACCTTGCAATGACAGATCTTGGATATTAATGTTATTTTTTTCCACAGGCACAGAAACTGGCAAGTACTTCTTTTAACATTTCTAATTAGAGGCACATTTACAGCAAGCTACAAGAATAGCAAGATTAATAACCAGCAATAAAAAGCTGTTACAGTCTATCGGGAGAATATTAATGGAGGGACTCCAAGTAAGGCATTGTTTAAAGAAAAAAACACGCTGCCTCAGCTATAAATAAATAAATGCAGCACTCCCTCACATGTGGGATAATAAATAACGGTTTAAGTGTCCAAGGAAAAGAACAAACTGGTGAAGTGGAGACACTGGTCCCTTACCTGATAGGCGGCTGTTGCATCAGTGCTGGTATCCGAGCCCAGGCTTGTCAGCTTCTCCTTTAGCCTGTGATGAGAACTGTGACGGCAGCAGTAGATGACCCCAGAAGCCATAAGGACCCCCAAAATGCAAGCAACCGAGAGGAGCGTGAGGATGATGAATTTGGTGGCATCTTCCTCTTCCTGGGCATGGTGGGGCAGAAGATGCAGCTTGCTTTTCTGCAGTCGTGGAGGTAGAAAAAGAAAAGATGGGAAAGTGCATAAGTATTTGTTCTGATGAAAGCCGAAAAAGGGTTCTAGAAATAATCTCCCATTTTTCCCCCATTACTACAGAAAACACCATTACACTCTGCAACTTGAACCAAGCACCCACATTACATCCTCAAGATATATTTTATCACACATTAAGTATTTGTTCAGATGAAGGCAGAAAAGAGACTTCTAGCAATCATCACCCATTTCCCCCCTATTATATTAGACTCATCATCAGACTCTGCAACTTTAACCAAGTACCCACATTACATCTTCAAAATATGAGGATATTTCATTACACATCAAAATATTTTGTTCCATGTGTTGCAATGCACACCAGTTCCCTACGACAGATCCCCACTCCTAACTATAGTGACACAGAAGGAAATCCCACTGAATTCAATGGGACGCGCTTCCTACCACACATCCTTCAAGACTGCTGCTCAAGTGTGTACATGTTTACTCGACAGTAAATATCAGCGGATCAATGAGACTTCCAGCCCAATCCTATAAAATTGCAGTCTGAGTCCAAGACCATGCATGTCTACTCAAAGGTACACCCACTGTAGTCAACGGGGGCTTACACGCTGGTAAGTCTGGATAGGATTGTAGCCTAAGAATCCTAAGCATGTCTACTCAGAAGCAAGTCCCTTTATTGCCAATGGGGCTTACACCCTGGTAAGTGTGGAAAGCATTGTAGCCTAATAATCCAATGCATGTCTACTCAGAAGCAAGTCCCTTTTTTGTCAATGGGGCTTACACCCTGGTGAGGACAGGATTGCAGCCTGCATCTGAAATGAATGCACACAGCTGTAGTTTTCAAAGGAGGGGAGGCAAGCAAGAGGGCACAGCCTGGGGTTGGCTTCCAGTGGTGAGGAAGACCTACCTGTCCATCATCAGACCCTCCAGAGCTGGTTCAGAGTCCCTGGGGGAGTCCTGCGGGGAGTCCCATCAGATCCAGCATCCCCAGGTGATGCTCCTGATGTCCCAAGAAGGAAGGGGGTCTCCTTGCTGGGCGGATCCTCCTGCAACCCTCTCCTCGGAGATGGTGGGATCAAGGGAGAAGGATCCAGCCTGCATCCTTTCTGTCCGGGGAGGGGAAGGGGATGGAAGCGCCTCTCCCTGCCTGCCTGGAGGGCATCCTTCTTGGGCTCCTTCTCCGGCTCCAGAGCATCCTTTCCCTACTCTGGAAGAGGCAGAGCCCGAGCTGGGGAAGGGGCTCCTCGGCCACTCCCTCTCCCCCTCCGCTGGGCCTCCAGACCACTCCCCCACCCCGCCTGCCTGCCTCTGCCTGCCTGCCTGCCTGGGGTCCCCCTTCTGCGGGGAAGAAGGGGCTGCAGCAGTCAGTGCACCCAGTGGCGTAGCTGGAGGAGGTTGGAGGACGCCCCCTCCAAGACTGACTCTACCCCTCTAGCTACACCACTGGGTGCACTGACTCTGCTGCAGCCCCTTCTTCTACGCAGAAGGGGGACCCCCTTCCCTGGCACTGGGACACCCTTCTTTGGCACAGCCCCTCCAAGGGTCCTCATCCCCACCTGCTCCAACTCCCAAAAGGACCAGGGGGTTGGCTCACCCCACAACCAGGGTGATCATATGACATAACAAAAAAAGGAGGGACAGGGCCCCCCCCATGTAGGACACCAAAGAAAAATGTAGATTTATGTAATAAAAGCTAAAAACACTCATATATATTACTTTCATGCGTTTAATTTAAACACTGTACCTGTATTACTTTTTGTTCAATTTAAAAGTATTACACATAATTTATGACATTACTGCTGAAATCCTAAAGATATTTTCCTGGGAGTAAGAACCATTGAACACAATGGGGCTTACTTTTGATAGACATGGTTAGACTGAGCGGTTCGAGCACAATCCTAAGCAGCTCTACTCAAAAGTAAGTCCCTTTGTGTTCAATGGGTCTTACTCCCAGGAAAGTGTTTTTAGGATTTGCAGCCTATAATTTATGAAGGGCAAGAAGTCTACATGCTGCCTGCTGACAAGGAAAAGGAGGACAATGATTTTTCCCCAAGAGAATAAGGCTGGAAAAGAGGACATGTCCTAGGAAAAGAGGACATAGAGTCACCCTGGGCCCTAGCATGCCAAGGAAGTATGACCAGCCCTGATCCTGGGCTTCACAGAGGCTGACCATATGTCTTCTTTTTCCAAGACACATCCTGGATTTTAGCCTTGTGTCCTGGGAAAAAAAATTACATTTTTGTGGTCTTTGTCCTCTTTTTTGGTTATGACATATAATCCTGTGCTTTGCCCCCATCTGGCTACACCACTGACAACACCACTGAGGACACAATTTAAGGCTCCACACGAAACTCCCTGCTGCACTGGTTGGGGCTGCAGGTAATAAAGAAGGTCTGCTCTGTGTAGGACCTGCTTGTAAACGTGGAGTAAGTTTTCTGTCCACCAGTGAGCTGTGTCCCTTCTGTAAATGCAGGAATGGCTTCAGACCAGGGTGGCTCATCGGGGACTTTCCAGCCCAGCCCTGGCACCCTTGGGTGCTTCCAAAGCTGTGAGTTGGCACCAGCAAATGAACTGAAGAGGAACTGAATTGAAAGTGGTGCAACACAAACAGGGAGCCGCCCTTGATCCTTCTTCACCTAACATCAAGAATGTTGTTGTTCATCATCATCATCATCATCATCATCATCATCATCATCATCATCATCATCTATTGCGAGGGATGATTTTAATATATTTTTAATGTTATTAAATGTTCTTAAATATTTTTATTTTTTGCTGATTATGTATTTGTTTTATTATGCTGTGAGCCACCTTGGTTCCCCTTGCAGAGAAAGGCAAGATATAAATCCCAGAAATAAATAAAAATGAATTTATTTATAGTACATATAGCACTATTATATCAGGATTGGGCTGCAGTCCTAAGCTCAACCTAGGCTGGCCTAAGCCCTGGTATAATACCTGGGGTGTCACAAAAGTTCCCGTAAGACATTTCTGCCCCACTCCTGGGGGGTTAAGCCAATGCACAGGAATACAATGAGTTCCCCATACCATCAAAGATAGGCAGGATGAGTTAGGCCAGCCTAAATTCCTTAGGACTGCACCCTAA
This sequence comes from Cryptoblepharus egeriae, assembly GCA_030015325.1. NCBI lineage: Eukaryota > Metazoa > Chordata > Lepidosauria > Squamata > Scincidae > Cryptoblepharus > Cryptoblepharus egeriae. Next base: position 9,244,507 of record JAREYC010000004.1, read on the forward strand.
GGACAGATTTTCAAAGAAAAGTCATAAAGGGGTGGCCAAAGCTGGGCTACTTTAGGGAGGGTGATTATGAGCACAATCCTAACCATGTCTACTCAAAAGTAAGCCCCATTGTGTTCAATGGGTCTTGCTTCCAGGAAAGTGTCTTTAGGATTGCAGAACATATGTCCTCTTTTTTCCAGGACTCTCCTTAGATTTTAGCCTTGTGTCCTGGAAAAAATTTCAGTGTTTTTTCCCTTGTAAGTGGGCAGCAGGTAGCCTTCTTGTAATTAATAAATTAGATGAAATAGTTTTAAATTTAATAATAATATAGTGCTGATATTAAGCACACTAAATCAATATATGTGTTTTTAGCTTTTATTTTGAGATGTCCTACATTTTGGGTGGCCTTGTCCTCTTTTATGGCATATTGTCTCCCTGATTTTAGGGATCCTAGATGTTGGACAATTGTCTATAGAAGAGAGGATTTTTTTTCAGCCCCCTAAGTGGCCCAGCTTGCCCACCTCTCATCTCATGGTTCCTTGGCCCAGAAGGGTTCCCAGTCTAAAAGTTACAGCTGCCATTTTCTCCCCACACCTGGAATGGCTCCAAAGGGGAGAGGCTCCCTCCAAAACTTGACTGCTCTGCCCCCTCCAGCTACGCCACTGGGGATTAGCAATGCCCCCCACCCAGGGTGCCCTGATTATCCCCACCTGTCATCCAGGGAGCTCCAGTTGCCCCCAGTTTGCTCCAGATTTGCTGGGTTGGAAACTCAGGAGAACTTTCCATCAGAGGTGGGACAACCATTCCCAAGAATTCTTAACGTGTTGGCTGCTGGATGTCCATCTCAACAGGCTCCTGGAGCAAGTGAGGGAGGCCATCCAGCTGGGGGGAGGCCCAGGCAGCTGGAAGGGGGGTTGACATGCATCTGGACCATCCATACGTGCCATCCTGCATGCGCACCTTCTATGGGGAAATGGTGCAAAGCTTGGTGTCTGCCTGGGCGATGATGGGAGGGATCTGGGTATGGACAAACCCATTTGATGATGCTCCTATGCCAGCCCCATAGGCTGGAGGAATTAAAGGGAAGCCAAGGACCAGCTGGGTTAGGTCGGTGGTCCACCTTTACCAGGTGACAGCAGCAACCGACAGAAGGGTCTCCTGTCTTCATTCACCCATGGAGGAAAAATGCTCACATGTGCAACATCCATCCTGAAGGATGACATCATCCCACACCACCACCCCAAAGACCCCACCCAACCACCCTAAACCATCCCCCCAAACAACCACTCTAAATCATTACCCTAAATACCATCCTAAAACATCACCCCAAACCACCACCCCAGACAACTACCCCAAACAACCACCCCAAAACAACATCCCAAACCATCTTGCCAAACAACCACTCCAAACCATCAGCCCTAAATACCAAACCAAAGCATCATCCCAAACAGTTCTCAGTCCATTTTTTATTACAGTTGGGACATCATCTCAAATCACACCCCCTACCCCAGAACAGAAGAAGGGGTTGCAACAGTCTCTTAACCCAGATGATCACAATGTTCTCCCATTTTGTCTTAGACTAAGCCCTCTCTTCTCTTCCTGCCATCCTCACTCAGACGCCAATATCAGGGCTTAGCCCAGAACAGAATCAAGGGTTAATTGGAGGCACCTTGTCAAGGGGAGATGAAAAATCCTTAAATATGTATGAATTTGACATTTACAGTTAAAACCACACACACACACACTCCTGAGTCTTCCTCTGGCTCATACTGAGGCTCAGAGGGTGAAAATACTTATTGCACAAAATCTCATCTTTTTAACCAGGCCTAGCATACCCAGAGAAAATAACAAAGGTGCAAAATTCAGCTAAGCAAGAATCTACATTTTGTGGATACTTGAGTAGACCCTGGATACTTATGCATCAGAATCTCTCTCTCTGGCTGCAATCCTAAAGGCACTTTCCTGGGAGTAAGACCCATTGAACACAGTGGGGCTTACTTTGGAGTAGACATGGTTAGGATTGTGCTCTCTGTCTCTCATATTTTAGTACAGGGCCGTCAGGTTCAAAAACAAAACCATCATAAATTTTGATTCAAGTTGCACTGTCAGTGAAACATCATCACCATATAAATGCACAGCTCCTACGAGTCCAAAGCAATACATGTAAAAGCACTGCTGTCAATATTTCTCTTTCCCAAGTCTTTCTCCCCTAGATTTTGACCCTCAAAAACTTTTTCACCAAGAGCGAAAAATTGCTGAGCTACTATCATCCAAGTGAGACACAAGCGCTCAGTTATGTTCTGCTCCTGAAGGTGATATATATTGTCAAGGCCACCACCCTCAACACGCTTTCTAGGAAGCAAACACAAGCAAGGGCTTCTTCAAGAATGGATGGTGTACGGATGATCCAATCCCAGTCAGGGTCCACAAGGAGCATACAGAGCCCAGATGACTTTCCAAAACAACTACCATATGTAAATATTTCAGACAGTGCGCAACACCATGCAGATGCATTCATACATCACTGGTGGACTAACTTTGGAGGCACAATCGATTATATTATGGATTCTTCCTTGACGTCCCCCTCACCTCACACTTATCAGCATTAAATAACAATTCCCTCCTTTTCCTCCTTTAAAAATGGATTTTGTACTTTTGCAAGTAAACTTCATTAATGGAAATGCTATTCAGGAAAAAGGATGACAGAATTTAAGCCTTCAAACTTCAAAAGCTATTGCTGGGTTGAGATAAGGACACACTTGGCTGACGGTTACTTCGGAGAAAGAAAAAGGCATTTCCATTTTTTGTTCCTCAAAAATATTTCAGCAGAAAATATTTTGTTGCAAATACTGCATCAGAGAAATTTACCTTGCCAAGTTTTTTTAAAAAATAATTATTTGTTGTCATACATTGCAGTAGATTTGAACACAAATAACAATGAGAGCTGAACATCTCAGTAAGGAATGGCATAAAACTTTAAAATATGATTTATCTTAAAATGTGAGCAAGTTTTTTTAAAGCACGCTTAATGCTATTTTTAATTTAGAATACTCTCCAGAACCTAATAAATGGGAGAAGTCAGGCAGAAATAATCATGTATTAATTCTCTGCATTACAAAATCTTTTCAGAAGCTATTATCAGAGCAAGAGGCATTGTGGTTGAGATTCGGGGTGGGAGAAATCCTTTGTGCAACTGAAAGCTATTGTTCCTCTGCGCTGATGAAATTGTACTTGCAAATCTGCCATTCAAGGAGGCCCAAAAAAGGAAAGGGAAAAAGTGTCCAAATAGAAGAAAAGGAACGACAAGAAAATAATTATTCTTGACTATAAACTTCTATTAATATACATTTGGACGCAGCAAGACTTTTTCTTAAATCATGTCTTTTTGTAAACTGACATTAAAATACAGAAGTGTAGAAATTATTTATGGGAACATTGTTATTAATAATAATTTATTATCAAAGTATGGTTTCGAGGAGAATTCCACTGAAATCAGCAGACCTTGTTTTTAAATAGTGTCTGAATTCAGATCACATTTGTAGTTGGGATCTTGAATGGTTTGTACCTTAACTGCAACTGTCAATAAAGCATCCTAACGGTTTGGAAAACATCATGGGATGGTACAGAGGTTTTTACTGAATTATTTGAATGCCTCTGTGGAGGATGTACGTGAACTCATCCATACAGTAAATGCAATGAAAATTGAGTTATTTTTATTCAAGTTTTCAAAAGTTCTGTTCACATTTTTATTTGAAAATAAAACTTTTTTGTAAATAAAAATAAATGCTTGTATTTGAAAGCTAACACTTCAGCCTCAGTGGAACTGACCTCCAAGGAAGTTTGCTAAGAACTGCATCAGCTTCTAAGTAGATGTCCTTAGAGCGGCCTGCAGGAGCACCGCCTGATGAAACAGTGTTTAGAAAGGTGCCTGTTTTGCTGGCCAAAGTGTTTCCGATGAGATTCTTTAGGATTATCAAGAAGTTTTAATGTAGCAAGACAGAGAGCATCCTTGTAGCTCCCTGTCCTCCAACAACTCCTCAGATGCAGCTTCAGAATTCCTTGTAGCAGATGTCGGTTCATCACCTGAAACAAGGTCAATTTAACCCTTTTTACTTGCAGACAGAAGGGAAAGACTTGGAGACAGAGAGGAAGGTACTTTCCCTCTCCTTTGAGACTCTCTGAGCTGGGGGGGGGGGGGGGTTGGGAAGATCAGACAAAATCGACACCCACAAAAGGCAGATGGATTTCTGGGAACTCCAGCTTATTCAAATCATTGAGAAAGGTCATGGTGAGGGCCACAGACCTATTCATCTGAAGGGGCACAATGATCTTTCCTCAACCTTCAGCCCCACAAAGCGCTCAGGGGGCTTCTCTATACCTTTTAGAAGGATTAATATCCCACAACAATGAAAGAAGCAAATCTAAGGATTTAGCCAAGTTTCAAAGATATCAGGATCAATAGAGACACTTCCCTCTGGTTTCCTAAAGGTCCATAAATTTGAAGAGTTGTTGTTTAATAAGAGAAAGTGAACACAATATGGAATGCAGCTACAAACCAACATGGTTGGCCTTTCTAAGAAACTGCTTTTTCACATATTGAGATGCTAAAGTGTTAATAGTTGCCCCAAAGATTAAAAGTTGAGTCAGGGATGTGTATGTATGTGAACATTATGTTTTTAACATTCTCCTGGGATAAAAGTGTGTGTGCAAAAGTGAGTGAGTGAGAAGTGACATGTGTCGATAAGTGTGCACAATCTCAAACTAATCCATAATCAATTTAAGCCAAAGAACCTGGATTTCAGGTGCAGCATCATAGACTTCAGCAGAAATGGATCTGTTCAAATCCCATTATTTCCTCTTAATTGGTGTGTAGCAAAAGCTGCCCACATTCTCCAGAAAGGAAAGCCAATTGTATTTTTTTTTAAAAAAGGCAGACCAACTTCTGTTCTCACAAGCGACATATGATCTTGGTATGCACAACTGTTTATTTGTTAGAAACATAGAAATACAGTATAAAGGTAACTCGTGCACTCTTGCTCTCCTGGTCTCTCTTTCTCTTTCATGTGCAGATGCACATTTTGCATGTACAGTAGTATATGTTTAAACTGAAGCTGCTCTTACATTTACAAAAAATATATCGTACACACATTGTATGAACATGATGCTAGTGGTGACTATCTACACATTGCGTATTTTACATTCACAGAGAGGTGCTCCTTGTATCTGCTTCCTGTCATCTTGTCAATGAGTTGATTGCTTCAATGTGTCTCTTACTCTGAATATCTCTATTCTCAAGCGTGCATTACATTTTTTTTCTTTAAGGGTCTCCCTTTGGATGGTACCTGGTCCTTGCATGGTGTGTTTGTGCTGTGTGTTTGATATATATATATAAATGCATAGGAGCAGGATGGATTCTAGACATAGATCTCCCAGTAGTAGTAGTAGTGTGCTTAATAAGAAAAAGTGAAGAGAATATTGGATGCAGCTACAAACTAACAGGATTGGTCTTCCTAAGGATTTATATCTTGTAGGGTAATGAGATGAGAGTGTAACAGTACTATGTACATGATAGCAACCCAATCCTGTGTGTTTTTGCTCTGAAATAAATCCCATGAGGGTCAATTGGTTTTAGCCCTGGTAATTGGAGTTAGGATTGCAGTCATAGGCTGCAATCCTAAAGACACCTTCCTGGGAGTAAGACACATTGAACACAATGGGGCTTACTTCTGAGTAGACATGGTTAGGATTGTACTCATAGTATATTAATAGTGTACTATGTAAATTTACACTGAAGTGTAGGTGCATGATAGGATTGTGCACTGTTGTAAAATGTATCATTCTAAATGTATAATGTATTTATAATATTGATACATTAATGCAACTGTTGTATAATGTATCCGTCTACATCGGAATGGCAGGACTCAGTGGCATAGCTAGGGGGGTGTAGAAGTTTGTTTTGGAGGTAGGCATGTATGGCTTCGTTTTGCTCCCCCACCTGGAATAGCTCCGAAGCAGAGGATCCCCTTGTATGCCTCCCTCCAAAACCAAGTGCTGCGCTCCCCTCTAGCTACACCACCAGAAGACCATAGGTGTAAATTGTAAACATGGGGGTTTCTCTCCCCTCCAGTCTCTGACCCTAACCTGGGCTGGATCTGGGGGGGGGGGCTTTTCCCCACCCCCAGACACCAGCAACTCAAGGTCCAGAGAAGGAGATCTCAGAGTATCCCAAGTGGGCTCTCCATCTGGGGTCCCCCATCTGTAAGCTGAAAGGGACCTCTGCGGAGCTTCCCTGCTTAGAGACTGGGGTCCCCATCCTCTGCAAGTCTACTCAGGAGCAAGTCCATTGACTTCTAGCAACTCTCCCAGGGCATCCTGGTGGCGTAGCGCGGGGGGGGGGGAAGAGCGCTCAGTCTGGCAGGGAGTGTGTCCTTCCCTTTGGAGTCATACCCAGCCTGGAATGGCTTGGAAAAGGAGGCTCCCTTTGCGTGCTCCCTACAAGCCCCAGCGCTGTGCCCCCCTCTAGCTACACCACCGCGCCCCCCTCCCCAGCCTGGTGTGGGTTGGAAGGGGTGGGGTCGCTTGCACACCTCCCTCCAAGACTGACTCCTCCGCCCCCCTCTAGCTACGCCACTCCAAGAGGGAGAGGCGCCTTGCATGCTCCCTGCAAGACTGAGTGCTTTGCCCCCCTCTGGGCTGGACACCAGCTCCCCTTTCCCCTCCCCAGCTGGAGGGTGAGAGTGCCTCTGAGCGTGTGCAGAGGACTCACTGCGCAGAGCTTAAGGGGACCCCAGCCAGCCAAGCCTTACCTTTGGATGCTGCTCTCCTCTCCCCAGGTCTGAGGTCTCTCCATCCAGGCGCGCTTCTGCGGGCTCCCCCTATCCAGGCTGGCCTTCCTCCTCTTCCTCTTCCTCCTCATCCTCCTCCTCACTGCCAGCCTCCGAGGAGCTGTCCATTCATCAGCAGGCGCGCCCTGCCCGGCTCTGCCCCCCCCCTTGATATAGGCACATGTCCCCCACCGGTTGCTATAGCGATGCCTGCCTTGCCCCCCTCCACAGGTTGCTCTCCAGAAGCTTCTCCCCTGCTGTGAGTGCCCACTCACCCCCCCCCCGTCTGCCTGTGTCCCCCACCCCATGGAAGCTGGGGGGAGAAAAATGGGGGTCCAGCATCAGTGGGCATGGAGATGTGGCACCTGCTATGTCTGCCCTGGTGCTCTTCTCCTGTGTGTATGTCCACGTCATGCGCTGACATGCTTGCACTTGCAGACATAAGAACCTGCAAAGGGGGGGGGGGGGTGAGAAGAAGAAGAAGCCACAGCTCCAACCCTAGACAACACTTCCCTGGAAGTGAGCCCCCCAACATAATCAGACTTACTCCTGAGAAGACATGGCTAGGACTGGGTTGCAAATGGTTGGATCCAGTACAGACAGAACTTGGTCCAGGGCCACCTAATTCTATGAGCGCCTTGGGATTGCTAAGTGATTGTAAAGTGCCTGACTAATTTCATTACCATGTGGAGAACTATGAAATCATCAAGGAGCGCTGCACCGGAATGGAGGCATGTGGCAGTTTTAAGAATATACCATAATAGGGCTGCCATAATTCTCTTCCACAACATCTGGACAGGACCCTCTGTCCCATTTGGCAGTATGTGAACACAATCACCCCCAAATCAGGATTGTCCATGCTTTGTGGGGCATATGGCAGCCCTAGAAAATAAGAACATCAGAAGAGCCTCCACTAGACTGGATCAGGCCAAAGGCCCATCTGGTTCAGCTTCCTGTATCTTACAGACGCCTCCAGGAGCGCACAAGACAACAAGACACCTGCATCTTGGAGCTGCCTACCTCTATCTGTACTATACTCACACATGCCATACCCATCATTTCCTGAGACAGATCTTCAAACCTCAGGGAGGACCAGAATTACCAAGCAGACAGCCAGGGTGGTAGTTCTCTACAGTTCCAAGCAGATACCTTGCTACCTGAGATTTCCCCAGTAGGAGTGGCAAGGATTGCACATGAGGCTTGCTGCATGCACAGAATGTATGCTTTGTGCCTTCCCAAATAGTACCATACTCCTGCATCTGCCCAAATATCTGCTAAGAACATAAGAGCCCTATGGGTCAGGGCAATAGATCAAGTAGTCCACCTTCCTGAATCTTGTAGTCTTTGTCACATTGGTCCACCAGATAGATGTTCAGGTGCACCACTTGCATTCTGGTGCCCTTCCCTGCAACCTGGCTTTCTCCTGCAGGTGCTTCAGGTTCTGTGGCTGGCCACAGAAGACAAACATGATTGGTGAGATTAAGAACATGAGAACACAAGAAGAGCCTCTATGGATCAGGCCAAAGGCTCATCTAGTTCAGCTTCCTGTATCACACAGCAGCCCATCAGATGCTTCAAGGAGCACATATGACACTGCATCCAGGTGTCCACCCTGCATCTGGCATTTTGAGGGTGTCCACATCTATATGCACCCTCATGGCTTGTAACCTGTGATGGTCCTTTCCCTCTAGGAATTTGACCAATCCCTTCTTAAAGGCATCTAGCCTGGATGCTATCACCACATCCTGTGGCAGGGAGGTCCACATACCAACTGGTGAGTATTGGGAATAGGTATTTATCCCCTTTCAGCAGAAAAAATAAACCCTTAAACAAAAAAAGCTCCCACAAAGTCATCACCTAGTTAATATAGGTTAAGAGAATCCCAGATGGGTTCATGTGCACAACTACATCAATTTAGTTCAGTCTCTCCTGCTACTTCCCTGAGTCATCCAGAAGCCACATTTGGCCACTTCCTGTTTTGAAACAGTTAATAAATAATAATAAAATGTATTAATAAAATTATTAAATTAAAATTAAAATAATAATAACAGTTAATAGAAGACCAGTATACCAAATATTGTTTTGGCCTTAGAGCCAACTTGCATTTCAAGTCCCATGTTAGCAATGAACTCACAGGTAGGAACGTGGGCAGCTCCCGCTTTCAGCCTTTCTTGCTTGAGAGAGGGTGGTTGGGGATGGCTTGCAACCTAATCCAGTCTTTGAATATCCCTCTAGAGTCCCTGCTTGTGCCCCCAGCCTGAACCTAATTTTTAAAGCTGTCCCAAACTAGCTGCGCAGATTCTCACCAAGTGTCCCTGTACCTCTGAATTGCTCTGCAACTGTGTCGAATGCCTCCTGCAGAGCTTTGTAGTGCTCGCCAAACTAACAATGCAGGGGCTTTGCTCAGCTGCTCTCCTCACTCTGATCCTGCAAACTGGACCCTTCCAGTTCTTCCAAAGACCCCCATCTCTTCCCAAGGGCATGTTTTGCACAACTGGAAAGCTGGAGGGCTCATTTAGCACAATCCTAATCATGTCTACTCAAAAGTTAGCCCTATTGTGTTCAATGGGTCTTACTCCCAGGAAAGTGTCTTTAGGACTGCAGCCATTGTCTCCTTTCAAAGTGTATTTATGTCTGTGAATTCTGCTTCTTGTTTTAGAATCGAGTACAGTACTACAAAGCTTGGTCAATGAGAAATATAATCATAGAAAATCTGTAAAATATTTTTACCCAGAACCTACCAGCCAAATTGCAATGATGCAAAATGTATCATTGTTTCATCACTGTATCCACGAGGCACACAAAAAGTAAACCACACACCCAGTTTTCAGATAATCATCATCAGATTGTTTGACACATGATATTGGAGGGTGGATACTTGGCCTTTTCATTGTGTGCTGGAGAGGCAAGATGGCCCCCTAAAATTACAATCAGATTTCTACTGAACTACCGTTCCAACTACTAGTACAGACTGAGTAGAGTTACTTGACATGTTAGTTAGTATCACTGAGGTATTAGATGGAGTGCAAAGCATTAAGTTGTTGCCTCCATTTTGCACCCCTTCCTGTGAAAGGCTCTGAAGAGGAGGGGGTGAGGCTCCCTGCAAGATGTGGTGCTTTGCACCCTCTCTAACTATGCCACTGGTCAGTTCTCAGGTTAACTGCTTGTTTTCCTTGCTGATGTCCAAGTACTGGAGTAACATTTCCACTTTACACCCAGCCTTCCTCATGTGTAAAGCTGCTACACCCCACAATGGAGCAGAAGCGAGGGAGGAAGGGAGCAGATCCTCTGGGTAAGCCAAACATCTGTTTGCACAGTGCCTTTGAAAATCCCACAGCTGCAGCAAACAGGAGAAGAAAGGAAGAAAAGAAATGAAGCAGGGAAAGGAGCCCTTGTCAGATGCAGATGACAAGTCTTTGGGAGGCCTCTTTAGTCTCTGGCACTCTTGAAACCACCAAGCTCCCTCCCGCCTCCCCCTGCCATTGTTCCCCCCTTTGCTACGACAGCTGGAGATGGCAGGCTCAAGCAGGGCAAAGCAAGCTTCTCCCTAACAACCCTCTTCTTTTTCCCTTTGTAGGCCCCCAGCTGCAGGAGGAGGCTGAAGGCCACCTCCCTGTGACTCTGCCTCGCCCGCCTGTGCCCATTACTAAAGCTGCCTGCTGAATTGTCCCCCCTTCCCCCAAATGGGAATTCCACCCTCGTACTCATTCATCCCATCCTCACACTGCCAAAATAACCCACCAAGCTTCTCCGGGAAGGGTGGGCAACTCCCATAAAACGGGCTATTTCACAATCAGGTGGATGGGAAAGGGTGACAGGAGAGAAGAAGTTCTGGCAAATAAGATGGCTTGCAGGGCTGCTGATATAAAACAGATTTCTGTACCTTTCCTTACTTTTCAGACCTTTTGCAGCATCCTATAAAATCAGTTATCAGAATTTACATTTTACAGATAGGCAGCTGAGGATATGAAAAAGATGTGCTATGTGCTCAACTCCATGTGCTCAAAGTCAGCTAGTTTTTGTGCTCTCTTGGGAGGGAAGGTCTTTCTCAGGTACTTCCCCTTCTGCATGGTTTCACAGTTTTGGACAACAGAAATGGATATATACCAGTGCCCTCAACCCTTCCAGTTACTTAGGGTGCAATCCTGACCAATTTAGGCCAGCACAACTCATCTGTCTCCCCTTTTCCATGGGCGTGATGGGGAGGCCAGCACATGTCTGTACACTAGCCTAACTCCCTTAGGCACGGAACATGGCACATGGCATACAACACTCCTAGGCTAGCACGGGACTTGTCCCAGCCTAACTAGGGTTAGGATTGTAGCCTGAATATTCTTTTTCTGTTCACTGAACATTTATCCTAAGGAGCTTAACTACAGGTTTTAGAAGAGAAAAAGCACATTACTCGGCAGCAGTACTTTGAGAATGAAAAAGGAAGGTGCTACTTTCTAATCCTTTGCAGAAGAAGCTATGATGTTCAATGAAATGTCCAGCCACTTTTATCTTAAAGGCAGTACCTCAATCATTCTTAGTACGCACATCTGGCTTCTAAATGAATGAAACCAGACATTATATGGACGTCACTTCTGTATTACTTGACTTAACATTATTTTCACTCATCAAAAACACATAGTAAAACCTCTCAAAGAGCACAATCCTAACCAGGTCTGCTCAAAAGTAAGCCCCACTGTGTTCAATGAGTTTTACTCCCAGGAACGTGTCTTTAGGATTGCAGCCTAAGTTGACCACCTCCCTACATTGACCACCTTTCTAAGTTGACCTAATTTTCCTAGACCAGACATATGCTACATGTACACAATGGAAAGCCAATCTCTCTATTGACCATTTCTGTAAGTAGTATCTTGACTGGACCTTGACACATGGTATTAATTTACTCTTAATTTACTCTCTAAAACTTTACCAGTTGAGTCCAGGCTGCACCAAGGGCAAGAAAAGTAAAAGTAGCTGCCCTTGCCTATCTGTCCCCATTATAAGACTATTGGAAAATATCGAGGCAGTATTCTAATTTGATTTGTATGTTCTTATATGTTCTTCGGTATTCATTATTTGTTGTTTGTGAGTCTGTGCTGTTATGTATGTGGCCATTGCTAAAGCCAAATTCCAGGTATGGTGTTCATACTTGGCCAAGAAATCTAATCTAATCCAAGTTTTTCAAGTTTAGTTTTTAAAAAAAATCAACAATAACCTTGTGGAGGAGAATAACATGGACATCTGGGCAACATCCAGCAAGGTCCTCAGAACAAATCCACTGACTTCAGTGAAACTACTTCTAAGAAGTTACCTGAATGCTGCATAATGCCTTCAGCTCTGTGGCGATTTTCAAAAATGTGACATTGTTCTTGGGAAACATTTAAATGTATTTTATTAATTTTAAAGCTTATGGTGCTTGTCATCAGAAATGCTCACTTATTTGGTATTGAAAACATAATATTGACGATTGCATCACTAAGCAGCAAATGTTGTTTCTCTTTGGCCAGCGGCTGTTTTATTAAAAGACTCCAAGACACCTCAACTGATTTGTACCAACAAGATGTAATTTGAAAGCCCATGGGGTGTAAGCAATGCTCATGCAATTTAATTGAACAAAAACTGCATGCGGATCTTGGAATTCCAATTATAAGGTCTTTACAGTTCCCTTAACTGCCATCTATCTCCCCCTTGGTTGCCAAGTCTCCATTTGACATTAGAGCCCCCAACCCAAAGGAAGCTGAAAGGGTCATCATACCTCTGACTGTCCAGGATTATTGTGAAATCTACAGAGTTCAGTTTGACCACCTAATATAACAGCACAATCCTATTTTGGGACAATTTTGGAACAGAGGTCCCTTGTGCCAGCTCTTGGCATTGCAGAGGAGTGAAAACCAGAGCATGCACAGGCCTTGTGGAGCCAGTACACCCTCAGAATGCAGTATGTCCCAGCCTGGGCAGGCCAGCACAGGGGGTGGGAGAGGGCAGCAGGAGGGTGGGCAGGAGAGGGGAAGGGGCATTTCTGGATGGGGAGGGAGGCCTAGGAGGTCAGGCAGGCTCAGGCAGGGAGTGGATTGCAGCAGCAGCACAGGCCAGATCCAAACACCAACCTCTACTGCAGCAGCCAGCTGATTGGCTTTGCACCCATAAAATAACAAGTGTTGATCTTTGTATTCCCATAAAACTGCCTTCGGCATTTCTTACGGTAAAGGGAATAAAATATCCTTATACCAATTTGTGCACAAGCCCCACACAGTTGTTGGCTACTGTGAACATGGCCATCTGGTTTCAGTCCCTTCCGTATACAGTGGTGCCTCACATAAAGAGCTTAATTTGTTCCAGAGGCATGCTCTTTAAGTGAAATGCTCTTTAAGTGAAGCAGATTTTTCCATAGAAAATAATGGAAACTAAGACGATTGGTTCCACAACCCCAAAATATTCATATAAAATATTAACTGGATGTAAAAATCATGACAAAACACTGGAATTGAATTCAAAACATGCATTCAATGTGCATGATCCTATGAAGTCTACTTAGGATGCAATCCCAAAGACACTGTCCTGGGAGTAAGCCCCATTTAACACAATGGGGCTTACTTCTGGTTAGACATGGTTAGGAGGCTGCAGACACTTTCCTGGGAGGCTTACCTGGGTTTCTGCTGGAGGTTCAAGGTGGTCAGTGGGGCCAATTTGGGGCAGTTAGAGGAAGCTGCCACTGGCACCCCCAGGAAACTGCCCCCAAGTTGAGGGCCATTAGAGGCAGCAGCACTGGCCAGAAGCCCTTTTAAAGAACCTCTGTGCGGAGCGACAGGGCTGCATAGCACGCGTGCCCATAACACGCTTGCTTGTTAAGTAAAGCAGAACTTGTTATGTGAAGCAAGATTTCTTGGAAATTTTTGCTTGTTATGTGAAATGCTTGTTAAGTGAGGTGCTTGTTGAGGTACCACCTAAACGATAGGTACCACCATCTGCAATAGATATGCAGATCAGACCTTCTCTGTACTTTCAAGCTGGACCAAACTGCATATTAAATGTCACCCTTCCCCATAATTATTTTTCTGGCACAAACTATGAATCTGGCAAGAATATTGCTTTTTTACCACTTTATTATTCTACTAGCAAAAAGCGTACCCGCGTTGCAGGAGTAACATTTCCCCATACGACATCCCCCCACGGCGCATCAACACGCCATGCGCATCAACACGCCATGCGCAACTTTCACCCATGTGCAACTTTCCCCCATGCGCAACTTTTTCCATGTGCAACTTCCCCGATGCGCAACTTTCCCTAATGCGCAACTTTCCCCCATGCACATCATCCCCATGCGCATCATCCCCCATGTGCAACTTCCCCCATGCACATGATCCCCATGCACATCATCCCCCATGCGCATCATCCCCCATGCCCAACCTTTCCTATGCACAACTTTTCCTATGCGCAACTTCCCCCCATGGGCAACTCCCCCCATGCACATCATCCCCCCATGCGCACCTTCCCCCATGCGCATCTTCCCCATGCGCAACTTTCCCCCATGCGCAACTTCCCCCCATGCGCACCTTCCTCCCACGCGCAACTTCCCCGCATGTGCAACTTTCCCCCATGCGCAACTTTCCCCCATGCGCACCTTCCCCCCATGGGCAACTTCTCCCCATGCGCAACTTCTCCCCATGTGCATCATCCCCCCATGTGCATCATCCCCCCATGCGCACATCCCCCCCTGTGCAACTTCCCCCACTGCGCAACTTCCCCCAGCGCAACTTCCTCCCATGCACATCAGTCCCCCATGCGCATCCGTCCCCCATGCGCAACTTCTCCCCATGCTCATCAACCCCTCATACGCAACTTCCCCCCATGCACAGCATCCTCCCCTGTGCAACCTCTTTCTCCGAACAACATCCCCCAGTGCACCAGGGTCTGAGCACCAAATAGGCTGGATGTTGTTCAGTCTCCCATCTTAAGTATAGGACAGAAACACGTTGCCCCCTTTTCAGCCCCTGAAGGGTTAAATTTCTCCATATGGTTCTTGGTGGGAGTTCAGGTGACAGAAGGAACTCCCAGAATTCCATGCTTCAGGCCCAGCAGTTGGGGCGGAATGTTGCTGAGTCAGCAATTCTCAATGCAAAGTATAGGGAGGAAAACGCATTGCGCCCCTTTTCACCCCCTTCCGGTTGGAATTTCCGAAAACCAGTTCTTAGTGCACCCCTCTGTCACGGAAAGAACACACACCCCAAATTTCACACTTCTAGGCCCAGCAGTTTTGGCAGGGCGGTGATGAGTCAGTCAGTCAGTGAGTCAGTCAGTGACTTTTCTCTTTTATATATATAGATGAATATGAGGTTCAGTCAACTAAAGGGGAGGTGGCAAAGCCTCCCTCTCTGTTCTCCCCATTAACACAAACAATGGGGTTCTGAAAACCTTACTGCAGTCAAGGAAACTGGACGTTCCTATCACGAAGCAGCCACCAACACTGCCTTGTTCCTATCTGGGAAGGTTTTGCAAGGGGTCATTTACGGTTTTAGGTACAGATATTCAGAAAATTGAGGGACAGGCCAGTAACCCTAAGAATTTACTATACAGAAATTAACAGAAATTATCTGATAATTTACTATCCAAGAATTTACTATACAGAAATTTTATGTAAGAAGGCTGTAAAATTTAATAAAGGCAGAGCTGAAATTTGGTTTGGTATTCACAAGTGTCAAAATGCATCCTCCATTTTCAGCAGTTTTCAATAAGAAGTGGAAAAGATTCAGACCGTTTTGATAATATTCTTCTCAACATACATTCCAATTTCTCCTGTCCTCAGGCTCATTTACCCTCACAGCTTCTTAATCCAATTGGCTGTGTAGAACCACATAATTTTTGATGATAACAGCACAGTGCCAAGTCTAAGAGGATGACCCCATGAATTTAATTTTTTTAATTATTTCTCAATTGTGTGCACTGTCCTTCAGATATTAGAATTATAATAAAATAAAATAAAAATTAAATATACAATCATATATATAATTAGCAAAAAATAAAGACCAACAATATATAGTTAGAAAAACAGAGCTGTACATCAGGATCTTAAAAAGCAGGCCTCCGTCAGTCTTGAAAGACTATGGTATCATGCTTGGCGCTGCATACGCTGCATGCGAAGCACGAAAGCCTGGGTTGGATTGTTATGGAGAATAGGCTGTTACCCAAGCAGCAAATCCGCCCTCTCCACGCCACTGAATTAGTCCAATGGAAAGGCAGAGCCAATACGATTGGATCCAGCTGGCCTCACAGAGCTGGGCTAAGGACAGGAGCTCACCCTGTCTTGTGGGGCCGACCCGGGTCTCGAACCCTGGCCTGCTGGTTAACAGGCACAGAGTCTTAACATTCTTAAGTCATTCCCAGGACAATCCTACATGTCTACTCAGATGCTAGCCCTTCTGATCTCAGCGGGGGTTACTCCCAAATATGAAACATAACTTTAAAGATTTGGAAAAGTAAAAATGTTTATGCCTGGCACCTGAAAGATGGAATAAAGGGTGACCTTTAGGCTTTAAAATAAAAGCTTTCCTAGGAAGGAAGCTGACAGCACTGAAACTTGAACTAGCACTGAAAATGATCTTTCCCTGGTCTAACTGCTACATCATCTCTGATGGTGGAGTATCTCAAGAGGAGCACCAGCAGATACCACAATATGAAAATATGGTATATTTTAACTGAAAACAGGAAGATACTGAAAAACCGCTCTAGGTTTTTCCAGTTTTCACTGAAAACTGGAAGTCACTGAATAATGCTCCAGGTGGCACTCTGCACCTCCTAGAGGCTGGGCGCAGCCTCTGAGGTTCTGAAAACCACCTAGACACAACCAAAACAAGTCTTGGATCACATCTGGGAGGTTTTCAGTGGGGCAATCTGCAGGTTCCGACAGTCAAATCTGTGGATAAAAAAGTCTCCACCTATTTTTGTTTTTTTTAAAAAGATGTATATACTGGACTACTTTTCCAATAGACAAAAATGATTCATAAACAAAATCACATGGACGGCTATAGTCAATCTGATAAACGGCACAAGGTCAACAACAACAAAAGCCAGAAAAGGAGAAATATTATGTTGAAAAAAAAATCATTAAAAAGCAACAATAAAATAGCTGGAAAAACAAAACCACACACCAGTAACACTCTAACAGAAACAGTCCTAACAGTATCAGACAAGGAGAATTAACAGCATGCTGAGTTTTTCCCTTCTGGGAATTTGAATAGATCAAAGTGTCAATATCAAGGTATGTATATAAACATTGCTTGTTTTTAATGTGCACAGTCCACCTCTTTAGGTCAGCGCTTTTCCAGTAGTGGTACTTCACTATGACAAGGGTACTTTGCCCCATTGTATTGGTAAACACGTGCAATTGCCTGCTTCATTTGCCCTTGCAGGACATGGAGATAGCTGGGGTGGTAGTGCACTGGTGGAGATGATGTGGCTGCACAGATAGGAGAGAGAGAGAGAGAGAGAGAGGGATGCTTTACTAGAAGGTGGCTTGGAAGACCAGCTTGGAAGTAAACCTTCCATGGCTTACTGTGGCAGATCTCTCAATCTGGACCAGCAATATGAAAGCCTTGCTGTATGCTTTGGGGTACTGGCACAAAGGCCTGAGAGCCCTGCATGTGCAACAGTGGCTCCCAGAGGCCCTGCTGGAGCAGATAGCCACTGGCAGGGGTGATTTGATAACTGCTTGGGGAAAGGCATAGGCTGGGTAGGGCAGTGATTTTCAACCAGTGTGCCATGGCACACTGGTGTGCCACTGATAGTCCTCAGGTGTGCTGCGGAAATTTGGGGATTGACATTCATTGAAAGGAAAATTGGGGGATTTGAGCAGTCTGGTGTGCCTTGTCAATGGTAAAAACAATTGATGGTGTGCCTTGACAATTTCAGTGCCTTCTTAAGTGTACCGTGAGATGAAAAAGGTTGAAAATCACTGGGATAGGGGAAAGGAAGGGGATTATCTCAGCAGCAGATATTCCATCCCATCCGGGATCCCATTCCCTTTCCCTGCCCTTTCCTCAGCTATACTCCAGCAAAACAACAGGCATGGGTCAAAGGAGACTCATGGAAGTTAGGAGTCTTAAGTTCTACTTTTCCCTTCCAGGATCTCTGGTCCGCCCCATCCCAAAGTAGGCCATGTGTACTTCATTAGCGCTGTATGCTATGGGCTGGCAGGGGATAAGATTGAGACTTAAAACAAGTTATGCAGTCTGGAAGTGGTATCAAGCACTGGTAGGAAGTCCGGCAGAATCAACAGGAACATGTTTTGTCTGTTCAGATCTTGGCATAAAGGAACCAAAGTTGTTACAATAACACATCCCAGTCAGAAACTGGATTGAAAAAGTGTCAAGACAACCTGTTTCACCCATGAATCTCTGGAGATGAGTTGTCACTGCATAGACAAACACTTGGCCAAGACTGCATACGGGGCCAGAAATTATTAAACACAGTGAGATTGAGGGATGTCTTATTCAGCAGGCAGCACACATCAGGCTGATATATTAAGGCAGGATGGGATTAAGGCAGCCTCCTCTCAAAACGCATTGATTACTGTACAGTCAGCCAGTTTTATAAACCAGCTTGAACAAGGGCTGAGCATGTATGAGGGCAATCCTTGGAACATGCAAAAAAAAAAATCCATAACGACAGGTGGTACAAGCATCTCTTCCAGAACTTCTACTAATGAGATCAAGTTGTGACTGATGTGAACATTTTGTCTGAAAAGTGCAGTACAAACTGGGCACAGCACAAAGTCAAGTATTTGATGCAATACTTGATGTAATAGGCCCTGAATCAATTGAAATAGTTCCTCTGGACAGTTCCCTGCAGCTATGATGGTGGTAAAGAAAAGAAAGCCTTCTTAGCTGCCATCATTAGCCGCAGAATAGATCCAAATGTACTAGTATATGTTTGGTTGAACTTGGCACAATTTTTTGTCTATCATTGCTTTTAGTTGTATCCCCAATTGTTTCAGCAACAACAGCTCCAAGGAAAGCCAAAGAACCATCCTGGATCTATGACTGGAGAGAAGATGTCAGAAACATTTGTGTCAACAGCCTGGCCATTTCCTCATTCTAGAGGTCAACCAGAGCCTCAGTAGGACCATCATGAACACTGACAGAAAACCCCTCACAGCCATCGGGAAACCATTCAGATCCATAAGTTTCTGACGGCAGATCATCTGTGCAACTCTCAACCCTAACAAAACTTCAACTATCAGAAGGTCATAGTATTATGGCACCAATGGGCTTATCTGTCCCTGTAACAATGGGAATGGAATCTTCTGCACCTGGACTAGAAAGATTCTTGCAAGGAAAAGTCCAGGTTCATGGTTTTGCCACTGTATGAAGTTAGGCCACCAGCAACTGTGAACACAGAGCTGAAGTATAAGGAAGAAGCTGCTGTAATACTGTATGCATCTTTGCTGCTGTAATACTGTATGCATCTTTACTACATGAACTGCCTGAGCAACAATCAAAACTCTAGTAGGGACCACTTCCCCAAGATCATGCTAAGGTGATTTAATGGGAAATAAGGATGGTCACTGGAACAGTGTGGCCAAAGGTGATTTGCTGCCTGACTTTTCCTCTATCACGTTCCCCCAAGCCCCCCAACCATGTGGATGGCAGTGAGCCTGCCTCTTACTTCTTTTTTCTTTCCTCATGTGATCCCTTTTAATAAAGCAAGAGGAACATGGTAGAAATGTGTGCCTTATCCTTCCCACTTTGTTTGCAGAGTCCACATGTAGAAAGAGAAAAGAAAGGATGTAGGAGGAAAGATTGCTGAATTCCTACTTGATTTTAATGAATAGGAAGTACATTGAAATGGCTCTGTACATTAGCAGGTTTCAAAGAAGGTGCAGAAGACATGGTGTGAGTAGCATCTCAATGTTCTTGCAGTTCCCCACAGTTCATCATTCATTGTGAATTACAACAATTGCCTCATCTGTCCCCAATTTCCCTGTCCTCTCTCTGTCCCTCCACTGCCCAGTGTAGAACCTACCTGCATAGGCATCAACCAGCAGTATGACACAGGTTTTCCAATGGAGCTACTAACGCCTACACTCTTGCCACATGCATTATGGCACCCATGTGTCAAATCTGTGCCAGCAGCGTGCTGTTCTGCTGGCACAAAGGGAGTATAGGATTGTGCTGTACTATCCTTGTAGCTAGGAAGCTGAGGTTGAGAGGGAGCAACTTAGGTCACCTTGTGAATTCACTGCTGGGGCGATATCTGATCAATTCTGATTTACTGCTCAATCTTTTAGCCACTAGACACCAATTATATTCAATTCACAACGGTCTCTGCACCAGAAACTGGCTGGAGCAGGTGATGAGGAACTATATGGAAATGAATATACGGTAGTTTTTTCCTCAAAGGTTTACCCTTACCTGCAGATGTCTGCTATAGCTCTTAGAAATCTGAGTTCAAATTCCAGATGTGCCATAAATTCACTTTGGAGATGCTCTAATATTACTTTTTTCTTTCTGCAGTCATGAGTGGTGAGCCTCAGGCTTTTGAACTTGCTCCCCATACAAACATTAATCTCTTGTCAGAAAGGGTGACATTTCTGAACAGCCTCCGAGCATGAGTGTAAGTAGTGTCTAACTGGCCACAATGCCAACATTCAGCATGAGTCAGAGCCTCAAGTGTTACCATTTTTAAGGTGTCTAATACTGTCGTAATATATTATTTCTTTTATTATTGGATGAGAGTCTGAGACACAAGTCCACTCAGGTCTCTTGACACTTATCAATCACAGGTTTGAAGCATGTTCTAGAGAATTTCCTTCTCCCTGTGTAAACCAGTAGACAGGCGGATGACATCCACCCTTCTATTTCACGGCAATCATTCCTATCATTAATCTAGTTATACATTACAAAACCATTTTTTAAAACCTAAGGTCCATAGAAATGTTCTTGAGAGGGCAGACGTGTCACAATCATCTCTGAAGAAAGGATTTGTCTGCCTAAAAATACCACACTAAGATGCCGATTTCAGAAATGCCACTGACAGATTGACTTTAAAATTAGATGTCACCATCTCCTCAAAGCTAAATTACTTTTCTTATTCATGCTGGGGTGATATTAGAACCTGACATCCCTTTTGTGTATTCTGCCCTCCCCTGAACTATTAGTAGCTGAAAGTGGAGAGCAGGAATTTAAGCAGCTGGGGAAAAAATTAACATAATAGTCCAGCACGTTGTAAATAAATATTTGTCTCTTATTTCCTCTTGTAATACTGCTCAGAAAGTTGCATTTGAAAAATCATTTTACACTTTCATATGGCACAAATAGTGAATAGCTAATTCTTTTTGAGAAGATGGTAGCACTTTGGCGGGGAGAATGAGGTTGGTTGCATAAAGTTTCTGTTTTCATTAGATTCAGCTATGCAGAACAGAAAAGTGCATCATATGACTTAGGCTGCAATCCTAAATATACTTTCCTGGGAGCAGGCCCCACTGAATACAATAGCATTGACTTCTGAGTAGACAGGCTTAGGACTGCACTATTAGGAGGTTTTGTGAATAGAGCGATGGGTGGGGAAATCCCTGTTCAGCCTGATGCTGGTGGGGTGATCTTCAGCAAATCACTCTGAGCCAAATTCCCTTCTCAAGGTAACTGAGAAGACAAAATGGGGTTGACTCGTACGTAAACTGTCTTGAGTATCTTGGGAAATGTTAAAATAAATTCACAAATAAGTACTTCTATGAGAAAACTATACACAGTACATGCTTGTCTACTATTGATCATAGTCTGCTATGATGAACAGATCCCATGATGATGATGAGTTACTAATCAGAGATGTCTTCAGATAAGATTATTTTATGAGCTATTTTATTTACAGCCCAATCCTATAAGTATTCCACCTATAAATACTGTTTTACAGTAGTCATAAAAAAAACCTTGGTAGGGAATGCATGACTGAAGTGCCAGTCCAGAGGCAGGAGCAGCCCCATGTAGATTGGGGAAGGCGGCCAACCCAGGTACACTGGAGGGGATGGGATTGGGACATGACAGAATGGGGCCATAGGAGGGTGGAATGGGGTGAACAGAACAGGGGCAGGGAGAAGGATGGAATAGGAATGGGAAAGAGGTGGGTTTGGTAACAGCAGCATCCACAAAATCCTTCAAGCCACCTTGGCATCCACCAAGCTTCCTTCCCAGACCCATTCTCCAAACATGAGTCTAGTGCTTTTATTTGGAGATAAAATTTGTAATTTTAAAATTTTATTTAAATGTGCGCCAATATCTACAGACACCTACATCAAAATCATGTTTTGATGACCCAAAAGAAACAAACTATTGTGAGAAAACCCCATTGAACAGGACCTCAGGTAAACCTGTGGAATCAGTTCAATCCATTGAACTGTGTGATTTCCATCTGGGTTATATTACAAATCTTTGAAGTGGCTGCAATTCGCCTCTGTCCACTTATGACAATTGAAATAAAATAAACCATGAAATTTGGGGTTTATTTATTCATTTCAGCTGCATTCCATTCTGTTTCATTTTTCAGCTTCTAATCTTTCTTTTGCATTGAGCTGAGACGTTGGATGATTGGGAAAAACTTTGTACAGCTGGAATGTGAAACGCTTATCTTCAGCTATAAAATTCAGAACTGTCTTAAGTACAATCTGTGTCCATTTCTTAAGTGAGTCCAATACTATACATGTCTACTCTAAAGTAAGTCATTTGGCTCAATCCTATCCTCTGCCACCAGTGCTGATAAAGCTGTGCCAAAAAACTAGACCAAAAATGCATGTGTCACATCCTATGGTAGTGGAGGAAACATAAATTAAATTGGGAAGTAAGAAAGAAATAATTTTTACTTATCTCTGTAAACCCTGAGCTCAGTAAGAATGTAAACAGCAGCCTAGCTCAAGTCCAGCATCCTATATGCCTCAGGATGTTGCTGGAAAGCCCACAACCTTCCTATTGTTGCTTCCTTGCAACTTGTAATCAGAATTGCAACACTTCTGAACTTGGAGGTACATTTAGCTATCATGGCTCTGAATAGTTGGATGGAGCAGCACCTTTGGAGACACTGTGGACATAAGTGTCCCTGGCCTGTCTGCCAACAACCTTCTCCAACTTGTTGCTCCAGTGGGCCTCCAAACCTCTTCTGAGCCTCTCAGATTGGAGGGGGGGGGGGAGAAGAAAAAAGCTGCAGTAGCTCTAAATGACTTCTCTCCAACCATGCTTGCAATGCACCCAATGAGCAGGGAGAGGTGATTGGAGCCTGAACCCTTTCTCTCACCTCCTTTACACCTCTGACGTAAACCTGATGGTGGTACTGAACAGGGGATTCAGGCTATGTGGGGACATGCACCACTCCTAATCCGAGGGCATGTGATAATTTATGGTGCTGCTGATGTTAAGGACATCTGAACACTGGTCTGAACAGATGTTAAGGATGTCTGAACAAGGTCTGAACACTGAAAGGTGACTTTCTAGAAATCTCATGCAAGCCACCCAGAGTTCCATGATGGAAGATGGGGATGGCTTAAGTACAAATGAAATACCATACAGGTAATTACATGTAGATATTGCAAGAAATACTAAGGATAAGTTTTACTTTTCATTTAGCCTTTCCTGTGCTACTCATCCCCGGACTTCTTGCACAACCATCTCCATCTGTAATAGGGCAAAATGTGGGAAGTCCAATGGAGGGGTGCAGAGGGTGGGCAAAAGAACAGAAGGAGAGAAAGGGGAGCTGTATGATACTATTGTGCACATCACATGGTGTCTTCTGGTTCAGTAGACAAGACAGCTTTAAAGTTCAAGGCTAACTCAAAACAGATTTTCAAAACACAAAATCCTAAAACACTGGCACCAAACTGAGGGATTACATGCTTATCTTACTCTCAGGGAAGCCTTTGGTTTGTGTTTTAAGCTTTTTTAAAAAATGGCAACTCATTTTAAATTGGGTCCTCAAAATGTGCATGTCTGGGGTTCTGTTGTCTGCTTCGTTGCCTATTCTCAAAAGGTAAAATGTCTTCTGGTATTGAGCAAAGGATTTGCATAAATTGCTTTCACCTGCTGGCCATCCCAGGTTAATGAAAGTGAAGGGGGCATGGAGAGGACTGAGACTCAAGCAGCTTTGTGAGACTAAGCTGTTGTAACTCTTTCGGTGCCACAGATTCATAATCGTCTTGCGTTTGTCAGCTCCTGCAACACAAACCACTTGGAGGCATTGCTGCTGATTGCATGGGAAGGAAAGGCTGGATTTCCTATTAAACAGTTCCATGTCAACCCGCAGAGAAGAACTAACTGGATGCCACCGGACTTTTGGCTTGGCCCTGTGTTAGTCAATGTTTTTATAAATCACCTAGACTAGACAGGGACAACCAGGAAGCATATCAAATTTGCAGATAATACAAAATGGAGCAGGGGGATAGTAAATGTCCTAGAAGACAGAAGCAAGATTCAAAATGATGTTGAGGGAGGGAGGGTGGCACAAGATATGGTCGTAAAGGTAAAGGTATCCCTAGCAGGTTGCCATGCTAACCATGACTGGCTATAGTATCCAGAGCACATCTCCATTTCAGGACCAAAGAGCCAGCACTGTTGGAAGATGCCTCTGTGGTCATTTGGCCAGCATAGCACATGGAATGCTGTTACTTTTCTCACTGAAGTGGTACCGATTTACCTACTTGCTTTTGCATACTTTGAACTGCTTGGTTAGCAGGAGTTGGGCAAAAGATGGGAGCTCACTCTGTTTTGCAGTACTCGGGTCTTGAACCTAGATCTGAAACTGCTAACCTACCAATATCCTGGTTGACAAGGACCAGAGGGCACAGATCCAATGAGACTCACCATGGCTGCCTGGGAATTATACAAGGGAGCATAAACAATGCAGCAGGAGCCATTTTGGCTCCACTGAAACCCTGGGCACTGGGAAGCACAGGATTGGGATGCCTCTCTCTGTGGTTCCTGAAGACAGGGCTGAATCAATGGGATGAAACTACAAAACTAGAATTAGGCTAGGAGGAGGAATTTCCTGACTGGAACAGTCAGCCTTGTATAGTAGTGAGCTCCTCTGTCTCTTCAGACAAAGGCTGGACAACCATGTATCAGAGATGTTGTTGCAGTTGCCTGCACTGAGAAAGTGTTGGGCTACATGACCTCCAAGATTCCTTCCAACTCTTAACATTCTGTGATTCCAAATCCTATTTTCATCTGCCCTGTAAGTACCCTCTGGTGCATCCTGTGGGTCAGCCAGAGACCATGGTGTGAAACAAAATTCTAACCTACTCTGTTCTGCCTCGATCCTCCCTGCCCACCGTTCACACCTTTTGCCAACTCACCTCCTCTGGAAATGAATGGATGCTCCAGTGGCACACATGCAGGCTAGCCAGACATTTGCATATTGGCCCATCTGTATGACTTGTTGCTGCAACTATAGCACTAACTGAATGGGCTTTCCACTGATGAAGAACTCATTGCATCAGTGAGTAAAAGGCTCCCATAAAAATGTGATAAAAATTATTGGGGGTTGTTCGATCTGTCTGTCCGTCCTTCCGTCCGTCCGTCTGTACTATTTATATACCACTTTTCAACTAAAAACTTTACAAAGTGGTTTACAGAGAAAATAAAATGAATAATGGGTCCCTGTCCCTAAAGGGGTCATAACCTAAAATGCAAAAGAACACCAGCAGAAGCCTCTATAACAGACACTGCTGGGGTAAGGAAGGCCAGGTACTCTTCCCCTGCTATATACAAGAGGAACACCCGCTTGAAAGAGTGCCTCTTGGCCAGTTAGCAGTTATGGTGTGTCAGTGTCAAGCATCTCTAACATTTAATAAACTCACAGGACAGCACACATCTGCTCAACATGATTTGTATGAGACAACACAGGGAGACAGATACAGGCATAAGAGTTTAAGAAGAACGCACTAAAAAGCACTGCCCTGGGGCATATAATTCCCCCAAAATCCTAGATTTCACTCACAAGACCATACTTAGAGTTGCCAGACTCCGGTATCAAGATTCACACCACAGAAGGTGTGAGGAAGCAGAAGGTTAAGCAGTCCTTGAATGGCCTATCAATTTTTCCTGGTTCTTTTATGCATGGACTACTATCAAATGATTGTTCAGTCAAGCCATTGATCCATTCAGTTCCATATTGCCTGCAGTGACAGGCAGCAGTTCTCCAAGGTTTCAGACTCAGATCTGGAGATCCCAGGGACTGAACTTGGGGCCTTCTGCGTGCAAAGCGGGTGGTCTACTGCTGAGTTATGGCCACTCTCCCAACATCCATGAAGCTGTTCATCTAGCATCTGCTCTCTAAAAGATGAGCTGCCAAGAAGGACAGAGAAGGCACAGACGATGGAAAACCTTGGTGGATTTAAATTGCAACACAGATCTCCAGGTGGCAGTCTGACAACAGTAGTCTTTGTTCCAATTTGAGTTGTGAGCCACTTTTCTCAAACCGAAGGTTGCATTCAGCTACTGATGTGATGGAGGGTGCATACGAACCTTCTGAAGTCAAGGCATAACTTAACTTCAAACACCAGATTTGATACTTGAATGCTTCACCTGTTCTATTGCTGTTGGGAAAGTGTCATCACAGGAAAAGGCATAATGCAGGCTTCAGTACCTATAATATCCTCTTTTCCTTCCATATAAACAGAACAAGATATTTCCAAGCTGTGATAGTTGGTCCCAAAACCCCAAAGCATTTTTGGTTGCTCTTACATCTGATGCTCTCATAGTAATTACACTACTTTTCAAAGTTTTATGAACCTTCCACCAATGTCGTCTGGTGTCATCGGTGTTCAGCCAATGGAAACAAAAGGTTCCACAAGCAAAAGGCAACAACTACTTTTATTTTACATAATATTGTACAATTTCAACAAGAACACAAATATGCAGATATGTGCAGCTAGTCAATTATCTTGATGTGTGTTGCTGTTTTACCATCTTTATTGTATTTATCCTTTTAGCAGGATTGTTTCACTGATACTTCCAAACTGATGTGGAAAGTTTGATAGGTGATATATGATAACATAGGTGATATATGATAACATATGTGATACGTTAGCACATAACAGCATGAATCAACTAATTAACAGTATGAATTAACTAAGAATGGGGTCTTATGGGCTGCCTGCAGCTCTCAAAGCCTTTTGTAAAACCTCTAAACTTTTATCACAATCTGAAGAATCTCAATTTTGTTAATGTTACTGCCAGACCTTTTGGATGCAATTTACAGTGACAAACACACAATTGATGTTCCTTTATATTTTGGAATAATATTTGATTTAAGCTCTGAAAGAGTTCTGGGTTCATTTAGATCTGAAGACTTACAGCACAACCTTCTGCTGACCAAGCTCTGGTGCTGCAACTGCATTGTTGGTGGGGAGGTCTGTATCTGCAGTGGAATCCCTACTGACACTACAGGTAAGTGCTGAGAAATGCAAGGGTACAGGGAGGGTGGCAGGATTGCCTAGGGAAGTTGGCAAAGGGAGGCCAAAAAAGGGGAGAAACAGACCCAAGAGGAATGGGGCTGGTGGAAGACTCATCCACTGAATCCTATTCCCCATGTCCAGCGTGACCATATGTCCTCTTTTGCCAAGACATGGAATATATATAATCCTAAGTGGGCTGTGGGTGGCGCAAGCGGTTAAGACGCTGTGCCTGTTAACCAGCAGGCCAGGGTTCGAGACCCGGGTCGGCCCCACAAGATAGGGTGAGCTCCTGTCCTTAGCCCAGCTCTGCGACGCCAGCTGGATCCAATTGTATTGGCTCTGCCTTTCCATTGGACTAATTCAGTGGCGTGGAGAGGGGGGATTTGCTGCTTGGGTAACAGCCTATCCTCCATAACAATCCAACCCAGGCTTTCGTGCTTCGCATGCAGCGTATGCAGCGCCGAGCACGATACCATAGTCTTTCAAGACTGACGGAGGCCTCCTGTAATTGCTACAATGCTAAACTCCAGTTAGGCTAGCTTACACCCCGGTATAAGTCCTATGCCAACTTGTGGGTGTCACAAAAGAGCTGTAAGGCACTTCTACCCCACTCCTGGGGAGGCAAGGTCAGCGTACAGTCATATGCCAACCTCCATGGGAAGATATGCCAGCTGAGTTAGGGCAGCCTAAATCGGTTAAAGATTTTGCCCATAATCATCTCATCCCATATATTTAGGTGCTGCTGCTGATGAATCACTGATAAAGTTGTAACAGTCAATGCATGTTCAGAGACACTTTGTCTTTATTCATGAATTCTAGGACAGATTCCAGCCACTGAAAATACATGCTCGAGCTAAATCCTAATGATTCCAGATGATCATTTAAACTGGGTATCGATAATTTCTTTTCTTTCCTCATTCCCAGTTTTGTGTTATCAAGAGATCATGCTGTATGATCAACCGGTGCAGCCCATAATTACATCATCTGTAGCGGGCGCATTACATCATATCAGGACTGGCTCTGCAGAAAGGCACCCTGCAGGGAGGGGGCTGTTTCCTAGCAACTTCTGCCATGCGATTAACACTTTTTAAAAAACTGGCTGTCTTGCTTTCACTCTCCCCCCCTCCAGAGTCCAGACAAGACCTGGCAAGTCCCACTATCCTTCCTCTGACATGCTTTGGGTTTCGGTTTTGGTTTTTAACCAAAGGCATCTTCAGGAGGCTGCAATTTGAGTGAGGAACGGGGGCAAGGACCTTATCCTTTTCCATCCCAGCTGATTTTTTTCAGTTCTAATTACGTTTCAATTGCTTGTCCTCAAAAAGGGAGACTGGAAGGCAGGAATGAAAGGGCAGGGCAAAGGGTTAAGCAGACCCTTCACTGACACCCTTCCTCTGAAACTCACAACATCCTGAACTCTTTTTGCTTAGAGAAAACCAGAGGTTTTCAACATGTGCCATGTTCAAAATTATTTATTATTTCTATCTGCTTTTAGTTCTATTTTTCTGTTATCCAATCCATGTTATGCCTTTTTGATGGGCAACCAACTAAAACCCATGCATGATAATGGATGAGAACTGGTTACATCCTACAGGGAATTTCTAGTTGTTGGAGGTCTTTTCTGGGGAAAGAGTACATTTGTCCCCTTGTCTTGGGGTGAGCTCCAGCAGCCACAGTGGGTCAACTTGGTCCTGCAACAGTGATTCCTCACCCCAGCAATGTCTGTTATAGTGGCTTCTGCTGGTCTTCTTTTGTGTTTTAGATTGTGAGCCCTTTTAGGGAAAGGGACCCATTAGCCATTAATTTTTTCATTTTCTTTGTAAACCACTTTGTGAACTTTTTAGATGAAAAGCTGAAGAAAGATATAGATTAGATCGATTAGACAGACAGACAGACAGACAGACAGACAGAACGAACGAACAACCCCCAATCATGTTTTTTACTCACTGATGTGCAATGAGTGATCAATTTATCACCTACATAAGTCCACGTTGATGTGTGCAGGTGGATCAGGCCTGGGAAGAATTTCTGGGGTTAAGCTTGTGTTGGCGCCACCAATCCCATCCCCTCCAGTGCCCAATCCACCAACCCCACTGTTTCTTCTCCCCATTTTGCTCTCCACTGCTCCTTTCAGCCCCCTCCCTGGCCATCTCCACCTCTGTGCTGGACTTGATTGTTCCAATAGCCTCTGTTGCTTTGCTGGTGCCAGGCTTAGGTCTTCCCACCAATTTAATTGGCTATCGTGCTGCTGCAAAACACTTTACAGCACCTTTGCAGCGGTGCGTCAGCAGAACAGCAGCAGACTGCACCACATATACCTTTTTGCACAGTAAAGAAGCAAGATGAATTTAGCGAACAAGACCTTTTTCTGGTTCCAGCTCAGTGCTATTAAATGCAACTTTTGATGTGCATGTTTGTAAATAAATTAGCATATGCAAATAGGCAATAACCCTTCCCCCTTTGGCAACAATGTGACATCCTTTCAAGAATTCAATTAAAAGAGTTTCACACAGGATTATGATTATTATTTCTAAAGCATACAAAATTGGCTCCGATTTCTCAACATGGATGCCAGTACCTTGGGGAAGTGAAAATGTGAGAACCGAGGGGGAGATACATGCCTAGCCCTATCACAAAAGTGGATTAAAATGAAGCAGGCCACAGTAGCCACAGATAAGAAGATGTAAGTTCAATGTGCTGTGAGGGAAAGGTAGTGAGTTTCTGGATTGGGGAAGAGAATGACCTGAAGACTCAGGCCCTGAATCCTATTCTACTGTCCAGTGTATATGCAGCCACAATGCAGACCTGTGGCATGGGAAATTGAATAGGATTGGACAGAAAAATGGGGAAATCCTAGCTGTAAAAAAAGTCTGAACTGAATTTTTTCAAGAGCTTCTGGTTATAAAATGGACAATAATTGACCAAAACATGGATCATAGTTGCAAAGGAATAAGATGCAGTGTAACTATTCATGCTCCATGAAAAATCAGCTGACGCGCAGGGGGGTCCACAGGGCAGCAGAGGTGTGAGGCTTCTTGAATCCACCACCCCCATTGGGACTCATTCTCTTCTTCCATACTAGAGTGCATTTATTTTTCTGAAATGCATGCTATTTTATGTACTGAGACTTCTTCTCCACCGAGAATACAAACCACACCAGCAACAGCCATATTAAACGGATGGGAGTGGAAGGCCTTCAAAGACATTAACTTGTTACTGACCTCCACATTTATTGCAGCATTAGTTCCCCTTAGGATGCTGCTGGACAAAGTCCCTTGAGTGGCTGGAATAGGAAGCAATTGTTTTTCTTTGCTTAATATCACCCACAAGTAGATCTGCCACAAGTCAAAAAAAAAGCAGCAGCAAAGTAAAAGGATGAGGAGAAGGAGCAGCCTGCTAGGACACATGACCTTGGCCAGTGCCACAACTCAGGTTCTACTTACGGAATGCACCATTCTCAGTTATAGGATCTCTGTTGGTTGAGTAGTTAAGGACCTGGGGAGTTGCTACCAGCAAAAGCAGACAATACTGGGCTAAATGGATCGATAATTTGCCTCAGTATGAGGCTCTTCATGTATTCATAGGCAATAAAAGAAAGGGCTTACTGAAATGAATGGAGGAAAAGAGCCCATCAGGATCAGCTTGAAACTGCTAGCGCCCTGAGCATTGTCAGTGAGGTTTGGGTCTGCGCTGTGCCGAACCTGCTCCAGCAGCCGTACCCAGATGGTTGAGCCCTGGGGACTGTGTTACACAGGGCTACTGGTGTGCACAGGGCCAACCTGAGTGAAGCGCATTGGCGCCTATCCTCAAGTGTCCTACAACTGGCATGCTCGGAGGATCCCTCCTTCCTCCCTGCTTGCACTGCCCTGAGGCGGCTGGAGCTGAGGTCTCCACTTGCTGGGTGGGGGAGAGTTGGTCCAGGAGAGGGGGGATTAGGACAGAAGAGGGAAAGACCCCCCAAGTAGAAACCCCCCAAAGAGAAAAGGAAGGCAGAAGTAGGGTATGTGAGGGAGAAGGGAGAAAAAGAGAAGAAAGGGAAGAAGCTTGGGAGCAAAAGCTCCTAACATGTCCAACCATCTGAAGAAGCTCTGGGTGCCCCTCTGGTGAGAGGAAGCAGAAACTTTGTCCGGCCTGCTTCTACACAGGAAGGGCAACCCATGCTGTGGACGAGTGTTCTCCCTCCCTCCCTCCAGAGAAACACATGATCTCCAAAGCAAGCAGTGATAGCACTTGGGTGTCTATATATTCATTTTTATACGTCAAATTCCCACCCCCTCAAGATACGTCCCATGCCAATTAGCACACATGACATTTCACATAAAGCAGCATCTATATCTGAAGGTACAGAAACCACAGGAAATAATCACGCCCAGCAGATTTGCCCTCCCACCTTTCCTCTGCAAAATGATGCTTGCAAATGTCCACGACTGCCGGAGAATAGCAGGCACCTTCTGTTTTCACATAGGGTATGCTCTTGAATACCAAGGAACTAATCTAATGCCACCTAAAGCTCCATTCACTTGTCAGCTTTACAGCTGTCCAATCAGCAGGGTTTCTCAGCCAATGTCATGCTGCCCTGCAAGGGAGGAAATCAATGGGGGTTAAAAATGCTCACACAGAGACTTGGTGTTGATCCATTCTGCCATTAATTTAAGCCATTTGGGAAGGCTTAAGAGCAAGCTAATTATTTTCTGTTTGCAATTCTAATACACAGACTAGTTGCTAGTCTATAAGGAAATGTAAACCTGTCAGTTGACTGCTAAGTGACCCAGGTTATATAGCACCTGCAATTAGAAAGTTATTAAGCTAGACTCCCTTCAGTCAGGACTACATCTGTATGGCTACACTGCTAATACTATCCATTAGGTGGATTCTGTTGATAGATGGGTTGGAGCACTATCAATTTTTAATCGTATTTGCCCAAAAAATAAGCCAGCATAGGTTGCCTAGAATGATAACCCTCAGATTAATATTGACTAATTAAGCACATGGACCATATATAGATTTTAGTTGTATCTGCCCATAATAGTTTGCCGCTTTGATTGAAGCTCTGTATTCGGTCATAGGGTGGTATCTAGACTACAGCGATGACTGAGTTGGACCAAGCAAACTGCTCTGAATTAGACCCCGATGACCTTTTGCACTGTTTTATTTTTGATATGAAAAGGCTCTTTGAAGGAGTCATAGGGCACAATCCAGAGTAACTACGGGGAGTCCTTGTTCTTGAGTAAGAATAATTTACTCTGGATTGCAATATGAATTTTCCATAGGTTTTCACTAGGTGCTGCAGTAACTACAGGTGCATGTAATGTCTCTTATGTGCTCCCGTAGTTACTCTGGATTTTAGCCACAGTTTTTCATGAATGCTTGATGCTTACTTTCTGTAAGCCTCATAGTATTACTTGGAATTTCATGGGGACTCATGATAGGCAACCTCTAAAAGACATTTTTGTTGAGATGATAGTGGAGAATGCAGAGCCACAGCATGATCCTACAATGGCTCCTCCAGCAGGATGAGCATGCACAAGGTTGCAAACATGCCATAAAGCACATTGCAGCCACATTGCAGCACTGTTGGCAGAGAGCATAGTAAACTACTAGACAGTGAGGGGAGCAGAAGAGGTTGAGGAGGGTATTTTGGGGCAGGAGATCAGAGAGGAGGGCAGTTCATGCCTATTCACTTGAATCAATGGTACCCAACATGATTATTTTTAGCAGTAGGGCATTCCTACATGGGACCTCTAAATGCCAACATCTGAATTCATTGTATGTACAATAAATAAAACATTTTTAAACATCTTTAAAATTGCAAGTGAAGGAACTGTATGGATCTCTCAAAAGTGAGACTTCCACTCTAAAGGCCTTGTCTCTTGTGCCTGCCCAGCAGATCTATGGCAGTAAAGGTTCATAGAGATGATGTGGATGGGCCAAGATTATTAAGGGCTTTAAAAGTTAAGACCAGCTCTTTGAACTGAGCTTAAAAACAGAAAATCAGCTGTCATGTTTCCTTTTCAGAAGAGAAAAGTGCTGGGAAATGGGATAGCCATTCGTAGGATCAACTTGTGATGCTGACACTGAGAACTGGCTTAAGAATTACCTGCATTGGCATTATAACCAGGACAATGTAATACAGTGTGCAATTAAGGTTTTTACGTGATGCATTATGTATTTAAAAAAATACCAGAGAAAAAAATTATTTTTTACTTAATAGTTTGGCAGCTATCAATTACAGTCATACATAATCAATTTGAAAAACTAAGCATGGGAAATCAAGGTAAGTTTTTGTGAGTAGAGATAGGAGGCAGGCAATAAACCTTTCTGCCATGCTACTAGTAATGCAGTAGAATTTATTTTGAATGAAGGCAGTATGAGTTTAAATTAAATGTCAAATATAATTTAACTTTAAAGCATGAAGTGGCTGACTGTTTGAGGAAGAACTGGCAGCCCTCCTGAGTGGTTAATTGCTATCCATCTAATAATGAGCTATAAAAAGATCGCCCATTTTCACTACTGAATGTTCAGTCTACTTGAGAACAATCTTGAATATTTTTAAATCAGGAAAAGATTCAGGACTCCAGAAACCTTTGCTGCCTAAAAACTACTCTACAATGCTAACACTCAAAGTTAAATTGAACAGTCTTTAAGGAACAAATGAAATATACCTTTAAATGCGGAACTGTCATCGTATATGTGGAAATACACTTCTATGTCAAGAGGAGGGGTTTTGGCCTTTTAATAAATTAAATCACAAGATTTAACAATATATTTTTATATATATTATATAGTCATGTGGAGAAATAGTTTGTCTAGGGCAGGTCTTCTCACACTCAAGTTATATATAAATTTATTGGACTTACTCCTCCATACTACAGGTACATGTGGTCTCACACTTGGTGCAACTGATTGTGAGGGCTGGAAAGTAAAAAAAGCTGGCAACCAGGGTGATGACTGCACTATGGCGGGAAACACCTGGAGAAAGCCCTCGTGATAAAAACCTGGTTTAAAAATAGGTTCAGCTGACCAATATAAATTGCGTTGTGTCTGAGAAAGATGGGATATAAATTCTACGTCAGACAGACAGATCCACTCATTCATCTAGCACAATATCGCCTACGCTTACTAGATACAGATTTTAGGGATTTCTGACAGAGATTTATCCCTGATGTACCTAGAAATTCCAGGAATGGAACCTACTTTTCCAGAGCTTTGTGTGCTTTTGTGACCTGCTTCTAAGTTGCTTGTGACACTCTGGGAGCTCTGACCCACACTTTGAGAACCGTTTAGAGCAGTGATTTTTCAACCAATGTGCCATGGCACAATGGTACGCCATGGATATTCCTCAGGTGTGCCATGGGTCAAGGATCATGAACCAGCTGGGTCCTGGGTTATGACACTTGGACCCTATGGTGGTGGTGGAAGCTGTTACTGCTTAGTCCACAGTTCCTCCTCCCTGCCTAGCCTCTCTTGTCTTGCCTGAGCCTCACTGCTGATGCAAAGCCTTGCTGCTTCTCTAAGCAGCCAGGAACTGGCTCAACAGCAGCTCTGCCACCATGCCCAGAAGCCCGGCTCCTCTGACAGTACATCCTCAGTGGCTTCCCAGCCAGCAGCAGAAGCACCTTTAAACCTGTTAATTCAGGCGACACTGGCTGGCCAGTGAACCACGTGGGTGTTGGAAGGCTGGCAGGAGTGCATTCACGTGGCTGGCCCTAGCCAGCGGCTCCACCAGGAACTGAGGAGTACCCAGCCCCAATGCCACATGGGTGACTGGCAGAAGTACCTCTTCCCTGATGGGTAGCCCAGCCAGCACCTCCACCACAGCAGATACAGCAGACACTGGGGAGGACCAGGCAGGACTAGAGGAGGGGCAATGCCCCCCTCCTGCCCCATCCAGTTGTGAGGGGGGAAATTATGGAAACCCTAGTTAAGATGGGGCTCAGATTGGCTCCCTTCCTTGCTCTCCTTAACTACCTGATGGGTGGTGGTTGACATATATATGCAAAGCATATGCAAAATTTTTCTGTGGGATTTGAGAAACCTAAATTTAGAGCTGGCTCATGGTGACCTTTTAGGTCAGCGCATATCACCTGTCTCCTTGTTCCTATGGTGGCATGAGGTGGCTGGTGCATGTCTGTGCACTGACCAAACTTCCCCCCTCTGAAGTGGCGCAGAAGTGCCTTATGGTACTTTTGCGGCACCCCAGGACAGAGTGGGACTTGTACTAGCATAACTAGAGGTTATGACTGCACTGTCAGTTGGCAAATGTGCACCAGTGGGACAGTGTCCATCATAGAGAAGTTCAGCTTGCCTCTTCTTCAGCATTGTGTGAAAGCCTGGCTTTTTATTGTGCTTTTGGGAGTTGAATTGGCTGGTGGTTTAGCAGTGATTGTTGACAGAGACACTGTAGCTGTCTCTATGCTCTGTGTTGTTATGTTTTTATAACACTTTTATTAGTTTTTTTAATTGTAAGTTACCTCGAGTTACCTTTGGCAAGAAATTTTTAAAATCAAGATAAAATAGAATAAACTGATACCATACAAGCCCTGTGCTTTTCCTTCTGGTGCTTTATGTATTTCATAAAATGTACAGTCAGCTGCACTCTCAGCGTCCTTTTCTCCGAGGCTGCACCATCTTTGATCCTTTGTCCCAGCTTTCTCTCCATCACACATTTCCTTCTCTCAAGTTCAGAGCTTTGCTTTTCCCCTCCCTCCCCCACTACATACTAATGTTTTGATGTATTTCTTTGGTTTTTGTAAATTTTTTCTTGAAACTGATGGGTATAAAGACAAAAGAGATTAGAGATCAATGTAATTGAAGCCCTCCTCTTACTACAGTAGAGCTTACTACTGGATCAAAGCTTTGGCAAGATTTACTCTGTACAAAATATTTTATTCACCCATTAGAGAGAGAGAGAGAGAGAGAGAGAGAGAGAGAGAGAGAGAGAGAGAGAGAGAGAGAGAGCTCAATGGGGCAACATGCACAATGGAAGACTGGGTAAATGAAGGAATAATGTCAGGTGAGCTCAAATCCTTTGACCATCACTTCCTTCTCATGTCTTGGTAGCCAGGTTGGGTAATTTTCTACAGTCAAGATGTTTATAAATGTAGTTCACCAGTTGGTTCAGTTATGGGGTGCAATCCAGAGTAACTACGGGGAGTCCTTGCTCCAGAGTAAGAACAAGTTACTCTGGATTGCAATATGAATTTCCCATAGGTTTTCACTTGGTGGTGCAGTAACTACGGGTGCACGTAATGTCTTTTACGTGCTCCCGTAGTTACTCTGGATTGTAGCCATGGTCAAATATGGAAAGCATCAGTTTACTAGAACTGTAATAAAGAGGCTTTGGACAGCAACAAAACTCCAGCGTAGCTAAAGGTTATCACAACACCCTTAAATTCAAACAAGGAAATGAATTACAGTGATGCCTTGTAAGATGAACATAACTCATTCCGGAAGCATGTTTGTCTTACAAAGTGTTCTTTATACAAAGTGGATTTTCCCATAGGAAATAATGGAAACTAAAGATGATTGGTTCCACAACCTAAGAATGTTCATATAAAAATATTAACTGCATGTAAAAATGATGACAAAAGACTGTAATCGAATTCAAAACACTGTAATATAACACAGAACACGATTACTGTAATATTAATTAACAACGTTAATCCAATGTACAGTAAAACAGAAAAGAAAAACCTTTATGGCCAAGGATGACTTATTTACACTAAAAGAGTCACTGGTGTCTTTTTGAGCAACTTTAACAAGGAACCCTCTAATGCAGTGGTATTCAATCTTCCTAACGCTGTGACCCCTTTATAAGTTCCTCATGTTATGGGGACCCCCAACCATAAAATTATTTTCATTGCTACTTTATAACTGTAATTTTGCTACTGTTATGAATTGTAATGTAAATATCCAATATGCAGGATGTATTTTCATTGTTACAAATGAAATGTGTGTTCTGTGCACACATTGAACACAATGGGATTTATTTCAGAGTAGGCATGCATAGGATTGGGCCCTGAGGCTGTCAGTCAGCCCCAGTGCGTGCACAGCTACAGCTGGAGGTCTGGCAAGCCTGACCTGGCCTCCTGCACCAGGGGTCTTTAGGTGACCCCCAGGAAAGCTCTAGGCGACCCCCACTTTGAGAAACGCTGCTAATGACACTTGCTTTTGTCTCCTTTTGAGGATTTCACAGAAATGTGACGTTGCATTGTCATTCAACAGATTCATTGGTCCCACTGCTACAACCTTATATGGGTGGTGCTTTTCTAAAAAAATTTTTTTCACAATTTCTCAATGTGTAACTTAATCTCATTTGATGTGAGGGGTTTTTCCTCCTCATTTTCTGCAGATGAAATCTCCTCCATAACCTCTTGCTGTTGTTCACAATGCAGATTTATTAATTCGTTTGTTTTACAACAAATTTTCATTGTAAAACTGTCTTACAAGGCACTGTTTGTCTTACAAAGCAGAATTCTTTAGAAATTTTAGTTTGTCTTCCAAAACGTTCTTCTTACAAGTTATTTGTCTTACAAGGTACCACTGTACTTAAAAATATCAAGCTTTTGGAAAATTTGACTAGTATTCAAGAGACTGAACTTCTTGAATCACTTCTGTAGTCAAACTGTTGCATCACTATAGCTATTATTAGTTAAATAAGCCCTCTGAGCATTATGTAACATTATATGTTATTTTATTTAATTAGGGCACAAACTTAACCAATTTTCCAGCTCTAGGGTAAGGGTCATTCAACTCCAAGGTAAGGAAACAAACATTACCCTATCTTGAGGAGGCCTCCATAACTACCCTCCCCGAACTGCAAGATATAGCACATGCACCACTGGCACAGCTATGCCAGTGCTGGAAAGTTTGTTAGGACTGTGTCCTTATACCCTGCCTTTTGACCCCTTGTGTCACCTGCAAAGCTGGTGCTGGCAATACCAATACACTGATGGTATGCTGTGGTGGTTCTGAAGGGAGGCAGAGATCAGAAATTTGATAGGAAGACTATAAAATCTCTGTTGCAAAGTGTCGTAGAATGGACTACAGCTAGCTTAATAGAGGAGTGACTTTTACTTTTCCACATCTTTACATAAACTGCCTCTCCCCCTCCCATGTTCCAATATGCTCACTCTCAGGAGCAGAAGAATCTAAGCTCAGTATACTTTAGTACGGGGTAATGGGCAGCATGTTCTTGTCTTGCTCTTACTCAATGCTGGTCTTGAGCAATAAAAGGAGAATTGAAGCCATGAATCACAAACACTACTGTCCTAATATTGCCTTTCAAGAACAGGAAAGACAAGTACCAGTAAGACAAAATGAGTCCCTTGCTGATTAGATATACCTCAAAATATGTTGGTATTTTTTTTCTTAAAGAAACCGCAGCAGAACAAATACCTAGATTCAAGTGGCCAGGGTAACCATATGACCGTAAATTTCCGGATTTGTCCTCTTTTTTTAGTTTCCTCTGCAGGTGTCCTCCAAAACGGCTTCATTTTGGAGTGCAGTACCCCATCATGTCATAAATTGTTGGATTTGTATTGAAAAGCAGAATCCAATGCAAAAATTGGTTTTGAAAGATCGCCTTCCTATCAAACGTTATGGCCAAAAAACTAAAAATTAAAAAAAATGCATTGAGCTGTATGGGAAAGTGAAAGTGCCCAATATCGCAGATTTACTTGTGAGTAGGCAAACATGCCATTGTCCACTGGAAAGGCCAGGCTGAGAGGAATCCAAGACCTTGTCCTCCTTTTTAGGTTTGGGCATCTGGTCACCCTGTACAGGGTACGTGCAGGGATTCTGATATGCTGATGTGTGATATGTGAAATATGCTGATATGCTATTTCTGATACGGTAAACCCGAGGAAATGATTGCATTCATGTTCACTGTTAAAGTATAATCCATGCACAGAACTATTTTCTACCACCAAAGGAAAGAGGGCAGTATTCATTCACACGGATTTCCATGTGTACAAACATAACAGTTATGTAGAAATTTAGCTCTCATGGCATTATGTGAAAGTTCTCTAATGGAAGGAACTCCATGTGTGCGTGCATATGTTTCAATCTCTTCCCTGGCACCAGAGAGACCAGTAGTCCTGACGTTCACATCTATGGAAACAGGATCTGCCATGCCTACTTTAATTTGAGCAGGTTGAACATTCCTTGATCAAAACATTTGGAAACAGATTTTGATGACATTGTCACTCTCTTTGTCCTGTTGTTTCTGAAGAGGATGTCCACTTATGGTGAAGAACTTAAAAGGGTGTTTTTAGGTTTACAAAACCTTATCAAAATCTAACCAATTAAGAAACAAGGAGTGCCACTCTCCATCAAAAAATGACAAGCTACCTCATGGCCTTCTTCCTGGGAAGAAGAGATACTATGCATTTCTGATGTGGAGGAAGTAAGCTGGAAAGGAGAGGAGAAAATCCGCATGAACCATTAGTGGCCTGTGGTTCACCCTATGATCATCCTAGCATTAGAACTATGATAAAGGACTAACTTTATAGCAAGAACACCAAAAGTAGGGGACAACATGGAACGTTGGGAGGATTAGTGGATGGACAAGAGAAATTATTTCCTTACCCAGCATGTAATTGATCTGTGAAACTCCTTGCCACAGGATGTGGTGATGGCATCTAACCTCACTGCCTTAAAGAAGGTTTGTACAAATTCCTAGAGGAAAGGACCATCACAGGTTACAAGCCATGAGGGGTGTTTGAGGTGGACAAACTCAAAATGCCAGATGCAGGGGGGCACCTGAAAGCAGCTGTCATATATGCTCCCTGAAGCATCTGGTGCGCCACTGTGTGATATAGGAAGCTGGACTAGATGGGTCTTTGGCCTGATCCAGTGGAGGCTCTTATGTTCTTATGATGTTCCATCATATAAACTGTTCATTCTGCTTTCCAGGGATAGTTTGTCACTATAGCACAAGTCATGGGAATAATGTGCCAAGTAAAGCTGCTAAGCATATTTACTTGCATGTTCAGTTTTACTGAAATCAGTTAAGAATATGGATTTAGGAGTGAGGTGCCAAAGCTTTGATGGGGTGATAGCATTAGGGATTGCAAAAGATTACAAGGCAGAATAACACAATTCTGAGGCTATTAAAAGATCCATTCTCTTAGTTTGTTTCTGTAGTAAATAAAACATCATTGGCTCCTTTAAACCATTCATTTGCATCAAAAGATTCATTTGCATTTGTTTATCTAACCCAGAAAGAGCCCAGAATAATAGAACACACTCTCACCCTCAATAAGGCTATTCTTCGGAGCAAAGCAGTGTGCCTTCATAGTGGCAATGTAATGAAGCGGATTTTGGCAATGCTGGGATCTGTTCCATAGATGAAACAGTTGGGCTTCTTTCTAGTTATTTACTATGTTGATTGAGACAGTACATCAGTGGGAAGCAAAGAGAATTGTATGTCTGGGCACTGGAGTGGGGAAAAACCATTTCTACTTGTGGTCACCATACTTTTCAGGAAGGGTCTAGACTTCATTCTTGGTTTGATAGCCTTATGTGAAACTAGCACAGGAAATGCTTCTGGTGTGACTGGAGTTCTGTCCAGGCAGAATATAGAGGAAGGCTAATTCTGCTCCACTTTCAAACTCCAAACGTTCAAGAGTGATGTTTGCACAGAGCCCACATATGCACCAAATAATATGTAGGCCCATCTATACCCACAGTGGCGTCACTAGGGTTTGTGTCACACAGTGCAGGAGGCCAGCATGGGGGTGACCCCCATAATGCAGTGGGAGGGCAACACGCCAGGCAGTGGTCATGTGATGCACCACTACCCTACCCCACTGGTTTTTTATAAATAATATTTGAAAGAATAGAACAGGAGTCTCTAAACCTTTTGGCCAAAGGGCTGTATCAAAAATCAGTGTCAAGGACAAGGAATAAAATTTAAATATAACATTTCAATAAATACATTAAAGATGGAACTTAGATAAATGAATAAATAAATTTCTAGGATTTCTGCAAGCACCATCATACAGCACAGAAATAAACCACATACTTAAATGGACATCCATTCATTTGGACACCATTCAAGAACATGCTGCCCATTACCCCATACCTCATCTCAGCTCCAGTCATGTTTGGTCAACTGGATTAAAGGCTCATAAGGAACCAGTGGCTGGTCACAGGCTAGTTAGAGGCTCGCTTTGGGCTGCATCTGGTTCCCAAGCCAAGGTTTGGAGACCCTGCTCTGGAGGGAAGGAGGTGACTTAGAGCAGTGCAGAATCACATCAGCAATGGCTTAAACTTCAGTTCTGGAAGTGACTGTGGTGACATGATGACAGGGTGACCATATGTCCTCTTTTTCCAGGACATGTTTTTGTTTTGAACCTTTTGTACTGAAAAAATCACTTTCATTGTGACCAGGCAGCATGTAGCCTTCTTGTAATTAATGTATTATATGTAATAAATTTTAATAATAGTTTTAAATTTAATAGTAAATAATATAGTGTTTAAATGAACTACATGAAAGCAATATACATGAATGTTTTTAGCTTTTATTTTGTCATGTCATACATCTTTGTTGTGAATCCTACATTTT
Organism: Cryptoblepharus egeriae; assembly: GCA_030015325.1. Lineage (NCBI taxonomy): Eukaryota > Metazoa > Chordata > Lepidosauria > Squamata > Scincidae > Cryptoblepharus > Cryptoblepharus egeriae. Next base: position 9,286,295 of record JAREYC010000004.1, read on the forward strand.
AGGGAGGTCTTGTCCTCTTTTTTGGTTATGACATCTGGTAACCCTGCATGATGATGTCCCCGCAATTACTTTAGGGTCAGGGGGAGGGACAGAAAAGTTTGAGGTGGCCCCAGATGGAGAAGCCCTGGACCACTTTTGCCAGTGGCTGTGTTTCATAGATTAGTAAAAATGTTTCTGCTTGGACTGCTGCTTGATTGCTGCCTTATTGCTGGATATTTCCTGCTACAATTTGTTAAATTGGAGGGTTTAAAAAAATTAATTGAACAGTTTAAAAAAATAATTTGCACACCCCTGAGTTTTTGTGTTGGTGATATATAAAGAAAATAAATAAAGATAATAAAGGCTTCTCACTGTGGCAGAGAAAGTGAATGCAGTTTATGCATAGACACAGACGGGTTCAGATCACTTACTTTGGAGTAATTCTACAAACTTCTAACGCCAATTTAGTATGTCGAAAAGTATTGTTGTTTTATTACTGATCTTGATCGGGTTTGTTCTGCTTACAAGAAAAAAAGAACAAAAACAAAACACAGGAAGCTTTTGCTCTAATTACCAGCCTTTCTTCCACAAACAATGCCAAGTGATTAGAGATGTTTTTGGGCATGCACAGGCCACAGCCACCTAGTGAGAGTTCAAAGAACAAAGCAAATGCTCATTGGAAGAAATTACTCAGCCAACTAAACTTGTATATCTTGGAGCCAGCCATTTCTCCAGCATCTTGGCCCCATTTATCAATGCACAATTACTGTCACCATTGTGTGGTGTCATTAGGCGTAAGGTTACAAGTGCCAGTCGGAATAAAAAAAATTGCAGTTATGTTGGCATAATTTTTCATTATCATCTTCATTAACCAGAGCTAGTGGGAGTAAGAGTTTATCCTTCCTCTTGTCATTGTCATGACAACGTTTCCAAAGCGCGTCTGCCGAGAGTCCACCCAACACAAAACCACTCTGAATGTCCTCATTATTCCGCCTCTCACACACTCACCCATGCCAAGGGTGATGCGCGCCGCAGAGGGCCCTTGATTTATCCCCTGTGATTTCTCTTGACAGCCTGGTATGGTGTCTTGGCTTAAGGCAATCGCTCTGATTTCACAGTTTAATTACTGCTAATCTGAGGGAGCGTGGCCAATGCTAATGAGCCAGGGGCAATCAAAGCAGTAATGGCTAAACTCACCCTCTTTCTTTCTCTCGTTCCCCCTTTTGCAATAAGCTGGACGCAACCCCACCCTGCAGCACATTGAGTGGAGACGGGAAGTCTGATACATGGTTGGTTATGAAATCATTTCCAAAGTGTTGTGGCCTCACTCTGCACAGCTTTGCTGAAGGCAGGGGCAAAGTGACAGTGTGCATCACCCTCGGGATGCATGCACACCTCCTGGAACTGCACAGGCGCCAAAGTTGACTCCTGTGCAGTACTCTTCTGAAGCCAGTTGGCTTCAGAGGAGACTTCCTCTGCTCTAAGAAGGAGCAGCTTGCTCCTCCTTAGAGTAGAGGAATGGATTGTGCATGTCCAGAAGCTCCTGCAACTGCTGCTCCGTCTATGAAGCAAGGCCTAATAGTTGCACAGCAGCGTGGCCTTCCATGTCCAGGCTTCTGGACATGCACAGAGCACCTCACCCGGCCATTCAAGCCTGCTCCAAAGGCAGAGCGGCAGCTCCTGGCCACTGCTCTGTCTTGCAGCAGGCCTGAACAGGAGCGCTGAGGCACAGACGCACCGGAAGAGTGTCAAACTCCTCCGGCACGTCACCCCGCAGTGGCGCATCACCCAGTATGGCCTGCACCATTCGCACCACCCCAGTGACGCCACTGGCTGAAATGAAGGAGGATACACTTTTCCATATTTAGTGACACAGCTCTTTCAACATCACTGACCCTAACATGGTGAACAATGGCTATTCAAGAGTGAGTGGATCCCAGGGTTTCTTCATGGGGAAGCATTAAGGATATGTTCAAAGGCACACATCTTTGAAATGTTGGAAAGGTCAGGCAAAACATGCATGCATTCTTCATATCTCAGGAACTTTGCAGCTGACCCTTATAGGAAAATTTTATAGAAAAACATTTCCTAAAATGTTCTGTTAAAATGGGAACAGATAAAGGGTATATCTAAAGTAGCCACAAGTGAAATTATGGCGGCAATCCTAAAGACATTTCCCTGGCAGTAAGACCTAGTGAACACAATGGTGCTTAATTTTGAGTAGACATAGTTAGGATTGTGCTCTTAACAGCAAAAAAACCCCACAGGAGGGGTGGCAACAAGAAACAGGACACTCTTAGTAGTACAGTAGTACCTCACTTTTACCAAGAATAAATCTTGCCAGACAAATCTGATCTCCTTTTTTGATCGGGTTACGAGCTTACTGGACAGTGGCAATGCTGTGGATGTCATTTATCTTGACTTCAGCAAAGCATTTGACAAAGTCCCACATGACATTTTAATTAGGAAGTTGGAAAAATATGGGCTAGACAGGGCAATTGTTAGGTGGATCTGCAACTGGCTCGATGGCCGCACTCAAAGGGTTTTAGTAAATGGTTCTGTGTCAACCTGGAGGTCCGTTTCTAGTGGGGTACCCCAAGGCTCTGTCTTGGGACCGGTTCTCTTTAACATTTTCATCAATGACTTGGAGGAAGGGATACGGGGGAGCCTGATCAAATTTGCAGATGACACCAAACTGGGAGGAGTAGCAAACACATCAGAAGATAGGAGAAACCTCCAGGAGGATCTGGATAAACTGGAATCCTGGGCTGTAACAAACAGAATGAATTTCAACAGGGAGAAGTGCAAGGTTCTGCACTTAGGCAATAAAAACCAAAAACATAGGTATAAAATGGGGGATACTTGGCTTGGCAGCACAACATGTGAGCGGGATCTTGGAGTCGCCGTGGATAACAAGCTGAACATGAGTCAGCAGTGTGATGTGTCTGCAAAGAAGGCAAATGCCATTTTAGGTTACATTAAGAGGACTGTAGCTTCCAAGTCACGAGAAGTTATAGTTCCTCTTTATTCTGCATTGGTGAGACCTCACCTCGAGTACTGTGTTCAGTTCTGGGCACCTCACTTTAAGAAGGATGCAGCCAAACTGGAGCAAGTCCAGAGGAGAGCGACAAGAATGATCAGTGGGATGGAAGGGAAGCCCTACGAGGAAAGGTTGGGGGAACTTGGGATGTTCAGCCTGGAGAAGAGGAGGCTGAGGGGAGACATGATTGCCCTCTTCAGATACCTGAAGGGCTGTCATAGGGAGGAAGGGGCCAATTTGTTCATAGCTGCTTCTGAAAGCAGAACTAGAACCAATGGGTACAAACTGCAAGAGAGGAGATTCCGGCTGGAAATCCGGAAAAAATTCCTGACTGTGAGGGCGGTTCGGCAGTGGAACAGATTGCCAAGGGAGGTGGTGGACTCTCCCTCACTGGGGATCTTCAAGCAGAGGCTCAATGAGCACTTGTTGGAGATGCTCTAGGGGGATTTCCTGCTGCAGGCAGGGGGTTGGACTAGATGACCTACTAGGTCCCTTCCAACTCTATGATTCTATGATTCTATGATTCTATGAGTGCCTCGAATAGCGAGTGTTTCACATAAAGAGCAAAGATTTGAGCAAAGATTCACATAAAGAGCAAAGAGCGAGTGTTTCACATAAAGATTTTGCTTCGCTTAAAGAGCTTTTTCGCAGGAGGAGTGGCAGGAGGCAGGAGGGGTGGCAACAAGAAACAGGACGCTCTTAGTAGTACAGTGGTACCTCACTTAACGAGTGCCTCGAATAGCGAGTGTTTCACATAAAGAGCAAAGATTAGAGCAAAGATTCACATAAAGAGCAAAGAGCGAGTGTTTCACATAAAGATTTTGCTTCGCTTAAAGAGCTTTTTCGCATAGTGAGTGCCCCTTGGCTGGGCTCCCTGTCCTTCTCCCTGTCTCTCCCCAGCATTGGCTGGTCTGAGGGTATGAGGTGGGACTTTCTTTCCCCTGCAGTACATGGAAGAGACCAGCAGGGGAAGCAGAAGAGCCTCTTCATCAGGGGAACAAAGATGCTCTGCTCTGCTTGTGCGGCCAGAAAAGAGGCTCAGCCAAGCCTCTGTAGACTCCATCAGGTAGGAGGGAAAACTCCTACTGCACCCCCTCTGCAGACCCTTCCCCCCAAGGAAGTGCCCCTGCCTGTACCCCACTATAACCACCCTCTTCCCGCCACCGCCACCTTCCCTGCTTGCAGTTTTCCTTTCCTGTGAGTAAACACCAGTGCATTTAATGGGGCTTGATTCTGAGTAGACAGCATAGGATCTTGCCCCTTTGCTTTTGCAGACTGCCTATCTAGTCTGCATAGATAGATCTCACACACAGAGAGGTTCCTTGTTAAAGATGCTCCAAAAGACAACCAGAGACTCTTTCAGGGAAAATTAGTCATCCTTGGCCAGAGAGGTTTTTCTTTTCTTTTTTACTGTACAGAATATTACAGTGTTTTATTACCGTTATTGTGGTCTGTATTATATTACAGTGTTTTTAATTCAGTTCCAATGTTTTGTCATCATTTGTACATCCAGTTAATATTTTTATATGAATATTTTGGGGGTTGTGGAATAAATCATCTGAGTTTCCATTATTTCCTATGGGAAAATCCGCTTCACTTAAAGAGTGTTTCACTTAAAGAGCATGCCTCCGGAACGAATTAAGCTCTTTATGTGAGGCACCACTGTATAGCGATAGGACGGTGATTTGCCCTGTACAAGCCATAAAGGGTAGCTTATGTGGACAGCCACTCTACCTTCTTGCTAATTGCTGGGATCTAGTCTGTTCATACACAGTAAAATATACGGGGCTGCCCGTATCACTTGCCTATTGGTCCTTCAATGAAGAAATTCAATAAAGAAAGGATAAACAGGTAAGTGACATGGGCATATGTTATTGCAGTGAAGGAGGATCAACAGGCAAGTGAGACAGTAAGTGATATTCACAATTCTACTCATTCCAAATTTCCCTGATCTCACATCCTGCATTTGGAAATTTGGTTCCATGGAAAGGGAATATTTTTAAGGCTCCCAAAAGATCCCAATGAAAACAGCATCAATGAAACTCCTGAAACAGCTCTTCAGTTAAGAACATAAGAAGAGCCTCCACCAGATCAGGCCAAAGGCCAGTCTAGTCCAGCTTCCTGGACACAGCAGCCACCAGATATTTCAGGGAGCACATATGACACCTCCATCCCGGTGCCCCCCTGCATCTGGCATTTTGAGGTTGTCCACTCCATCTGCAGTGTCAAATGCACTAGGTTCACCATTGAATGGTAGTGTATGACTCGAATCCAGGGCAGCCACTTCTTATGAAACTGATGGTCTGATTCAGATTCATAAGTTTTTCATTTTCTCTGAAAACTCCTTGGTGAACTTTTTTGTTGAAAAGTGGTATATAAATACTATTGATTGATTGGTTGTACTGAAAATAACTGTAAGGGTGGGCAGGAGAACTTGCTTCCCCTTGTAGTCATTCAAGGGGCTGTTGCCTGCCACTTGGAGTGAGACCAGCAGAAGCAGGCAGCCTCACTCCAAGAAAGTAGGCTATGAGGAAGGAGGTAGGACCCCTGCAGCCATGGGGGGGGGGCACTACAGCCTTCCAAAGATGGGGGTTGCAACATCCTTTGGACCCCTGCTCACATATGCAACTGCCCTTCCAGCTCTGTTTAAAAAGAGTTGTGGGGGACAGTTTAAGGAAATGCAAGGGCTTTTTTATGGCTGTTTCTGGCTAGGTGTAGCCAGAATAAGCGTCCTGATTTATAAAGGGGTTGAGTGGTCTGTTTGTTGTGGTCCCAGTTTCCAACGAAGAGGATCATGGAAAATGCAACTCCACTCCATCAAGCACAAACTTAATAAAGAATAGCTTGGCTTGCATGCTTTTGTTTTTGTTACACAAAATACTCTTGCTTCAGCACTGAATATTTCTCATGTTATATGATTCCTTCCATAGGGACTGTACCTACCAGCTCCTGCTAGTTTTCAATTACTCATTTTGTTTTATCTTTCCATATCTGTATTGCTCATCTCATTGTGACTATTACATGCAAGCCAGTGGAACTACAGTTTTTCATATTTATTTGGATTTCTCTTGATATTCATCAAACCCAAAATTACATGATTAGGTCACAGCAGAATTCAGGCTGATAAGAAAAATAAATTTAATCCCCCAAACTGAGGACAAAATAGAGAATTTATTAAATAACTGTAATTAAATATTAAGAGGAATAACCATCATTTCTGCACAAAGCACAAGGGACTGAGATAACCAATGGCACAGCAGCCTTGTAGAAAATGCTAATTAAAATACCTGAAGAGAGCTGGGTTTTGATGGGGAAAAAGTCATTCTATCAGTCCTTGTTTTGTCTAAAGTATTCACTTTTTCATCTCTCTTTGTGGAATTAATTTGTGAGCTTCTCTGTTTTTAAAACACTGGGAAAATAGCAAAGAAAATTATGTAGGTCTGTTTATTTTTTGGCCTAAATGAAGATAATGCATTATTGCCATAATTTTAATTTCCTCACCTGAAGTGGGAAAATTTATTTCCAACTTTTATTTATTTATCAAGCAAAACTCTACTGTGACTTTATCATGCACTTTTGAGTTTGATAAATATCAAAACAAATAGTGCCAACAGGAAGCAGCAGAATATAGCAGAAATGATTCTTCCGTGAATGAAAGCACACAAAGACATTCTCCAATCTGGTGCAACATTTTTGCTGCTATTTCTCCCTGAAATATTTATTTGCCATAAGGCATTTTGGAGGCAAATAGCAGCATAGAGGCGATTTTCATCAGGAAATTGGCTCCAAGGTTAACCTCTGTCTCCTGCATGTCATGGTCTTAGTCCCAACTGTATCCAACTTTCCTGCACCAACGCAGCTGCAGTGAGCCCCAAGGAAAGGGAACAAAAGCTTCCCTACATTGAGGAGGCCTCTATCAGGGTCTTCACCCCTCCCCAGAATGCAGCACATACCCTATTTGCACTGCTGCACCAGTGCTGGGAAGTTGGATAGGATAGAAATCCTCAATCAGATTTTGCCCTGATTTTTCTCTTTCTGGAAAAAAGAGATGATTCTCGAAATGATTCTTAAAATTTACCCCTTAAAATGTGATTAGGTGCACAATCCAGAGTAACTACGGGAGCTCTTAAGAGGCATTTACATTGACGTGGTTACTTCGCCACCTAGTGGAAACACATGGGAAATTCATAGAACAATCCAGAGTAAATTTTTCTTATGGCTAAGGGCTCCTGTAGTTACTCTGGATTGTGCAGTAGGCAAAAATCTACTTTGATTCTAACTTATTATTTTAAAAATTCTGGCACTGTAGGTGGTGTAGGAGGCAAAATTGGGACAGACATGGCAACCTGACTGACAGCTGGCCTCCCTTAACCTGGTAGCCTCCCCAGGCCTGGTGTAACTGGCCCTATCTACTACAAGATGCTTGATATGAAGCACCACAGGACAGTATGCTTATATTGTACTTCATATGCACAATAAATCACACAAAACAATTATTTAGCCAAGTTCTCATGGATGATTGACCCTTATGTCCAATTTGAACATTTGTTTTAATGAATGTTGAATATGGCTGCATTAGCTTTCTGTACATAAAGCCAACAAAAGAAGTTGAAGGAGGATAAATAGTTAAATATAGGTATGTGTTTTGTGCATACATAGATAGATGTAGATGCAGGCAACCTCAAAATGCCAGATCCAGGGCACCTGGATGCAGGTGTCTTGTTTGCTCCGATGCATCTGGTGGGGCTCTGTGAGATATAGGACTAGATGGGCTAGATGGGCCTTTGAACTGATCCAGTGGAGGCTCTTCTTATGTTCTTATGAATCTAATTTATAAATCTAAATTTTAGGCAAATAAGAGAAATCTTATCTATATCTATCTATCTACAGTATTTATATACCGCTTTTCAACTAAAAAGTTCACAATTTATAAAAAGTTAAATTTATATTTATTTAAATATAAATAAGATAAATATAAATGTGGATAAATAATTCCTTTATTATTTAAAGATCATTTGGCAAATGGGAAGTGGTGTGACCTTCTAGAATATGAAAATTGGTAATTAGAATACTAGATACTCCTCTGCCACCTTTGTTTTTGGCTGCTCCTTCAAGCACCAAACTATAGATGTTGGTGATTCAAGAGATCTACAGCAGTTTCCATTTGTGCCCAGTGTTTCAGTGTTTCTTTGGCTGCAATCCTAAAGACATTTTCCTGGGAGTAAGACCCATTGAACACAATAGGGCTTACTTTTGAGCAGACATGGTTAGGCTTGTGCTCTTTGAATATCAAGGCAGAAAATGGAACCAGAAGCACTTGTGCCTCATACTTCAGAATTTGAGACAAGGGATTCCAGGTTTATTTAGAGAGCCATCAATAGACCTAAAGTACATTTAGGTGTGCTGAAAGTGGCTCGTGAACAGAATGGAAATATCATGTAGCTTCAATGCATGGACCACAACCAGGATCTTTGCTAGTTTGAAAATACAAAATTCCCCTTGTGATACTCCCCATCCTCATTTTTCCCTCTTTCAATACTTTTTTTTTTCTTCAGAGGGCAAATATTCATAGTAAAACATGTTGATAAATCTACCTGGTGGAGCTTTACAGAGAAGCAGGAAGAAGTCAGGGCCAAGTTAAAGAGCAGCCAAATGTGAGCATTTCTGGGAACTGGTTTAAAACTTTGGAAGAGAGGCTCATGCTCTGGATGAGGAGCTGACAGGCTGGGATCCTTTCAAGCAGTAATTTCTCAAATGATATTCTACTCACCGGCAAGCTCTGGTGTTATTGAAATGGTATTTTTTGAATTGTTTGAACCAGGCCAATTTCTAACCTATAATAAAACAGCCGCCTTCTGTTATTCTAAAGGAATAGCACTGTTGTTTTTTCTCCCAGAAAAAGGTGAAATAGTGCTGGCCCTTCCTCTCTCTCGAAATAAAGAAATCACAGAAAATAGACAAGAGGAAGAAGGATGAGGTTCAATTTCAGACAGACCAAGAAAAAACAGTATCAGACCTACCAACAAACAAACAAGAAATGTAGGAGAGAGAAAAGAAAGGGGAGAACAAAACAGAGTCACATTTCATCTTAGTAGCTCAGGATAATTCTCCCTCCTGTTAGAAAAGGTCTTAAAGGATAACGGTACTAGAAAACTCTCAATTCAACTTGGGTTAGCAGTGCTAGGATGATTAGGAGAATTCTAATACATTTTCATTCATTGCACTCACTGAAGCCCGAAGTCCATTCGAGTTAGGCTGATATGATACAACTCCAGAAAAGCAGAGAAAAGGGTATCATCTAATATTGATATCCTCCACCAATTGCCATTGCATAAAATCACTGGAGTCACATGAGAGCTTGGCTTTCATTTTTACAGGTCACCAGATATCAGGCTATCATTCACTTTAATTCGGCAAAATAGGTGAGGCGTGGATCTCAAGGAGAGGTTTCAAGAACGTGCTGTGATGAGGGGATGTTTACATTTTAAGACTTAAAAAATTTGACCTTGTAGACTCAGATTCCAAGATCTTGAAAAATATAAACAAGTGCGGTTTGAGAGAGAAAATGTACCTACACCCATCAAAAGGTTATTTTAAGCATACTGTTATCACTTTTCCAGTTGGTTTACCTCTGTTGGATTGGCTTGCTACAGTTCTACAAAACCATTTGTACACACTAATTATTAACAAAGCTGCCAACCAGGGATTTTGTTTTCAAGATCAGTTACAGTTACAGCTTTTATTTATTTATATATTTTGAAATATTTAATTCTCACACTTCCCCATTTTATATGTAGGCCTGCAGAGGGGCTCACAACAAAATAAATATAAGGTAATAGTATATAGAGAAGAAACCATAAGCCCAAACAAACTAAAACTAACCACCCAAAGCCAATTCATTTTCAACTGACATCAAAGAACAGGCAAACATGATCTCTAAAGGCACAAAATTGCACACAAAGGATGCCAACACAACAAAGGGTGGGACTGATCTGGATTGAACTGGATTAATCTAGGAGTTAGGTTGTTTTGTAAGCACACCTGTAGGGGTGGGTGAGTTCTTGTGGTACTTTGATCCCAAGCCACTGTGAACCAGCGAAACATAGAAATGCAATCTGCCCATGCAATGGCAGTCAAATCTTGTTTGTTCTGGACTACTTGAAGTTTCCAGTCTTCAAGGGCGGTCCCATGTAATGTACATTATGGGCAAAATCCAGAGTAACTATGGGAAGTCCTTGCTCCGGTGTAAGAACAACTTACTCTGGATTCCAAAATGAATTTCCCATAAGTTTTCACTAGGTGGTGAAGTAACTACGGGTGCATGTAAAGTCTCTTACGTGCTCCCGTAGTTACTCTGGATTTGTGGGTATAGCAGCACATTGATAACCAGTTGTTGCAGTTGATATACCAACCTATATTGGACAAAAATGCTCGGTGCTACAGCCACCACCAGGGTATCCAGGACCAAAAGTGGTTCAGAGAGAACTTCCAAACTGAAACCTGATCATTCAAGAGAAATGCAACACTGTTCTGAATAAGTTGACCAACATCTGCTTTTGGCAATCCATCAAACCCCATCTGTCTGGATTTCAGTTCAATTAATTCACTTAATTTTACTGATTAATTACTTAATTAATCAGACTTAATTAATCAGACTACATTGCAAACTTTCTGTAAAGGTTACATTTTATGGATCCCCAAGGAAAGAATCACTCTTAAGTAAGCATACAATTTAATAAATTGTAGAAGGAAACACTGGAGGCTTCCAACTCTTACTGTTAGATGTCCAATAAGCCATCAAGGTAGGTAAATTGGCAAGGGAGGCGGTATGGGTGGGGGGGCAGAACATGATCAATGGATGGATTGGGTCTGAGAAGGGGACGGACATGGCAACAGTGGTGGCTACTTAATCTTAGTCCAATTTCCAGAACCAATTATGTGGCACTAGACTTGCAGGCTTTATCCTCATGCCAAGTTTTTTCATCAACCTTCCACTTTTTGTAGAGGAAGAATTCAGGAAAATGTGAAAGCTTGCTCATGATTTGGTGATACTTGGTGATATTTTAGTTAGTACTACTTCAGATTTTTTTTCAACAGGTTTCTATGATTTTTCAACACATTGATTTTTAAAATGTCTGCATAAAAGTCATCCACACTCAGAGGCAAACACAGACATTCAAGATCCTAAGATATTTAGAAAGATAACAGTTACCTTTGAGAAATACATCATAGTATCTCCACATTATGCAGTTCATGTTGCGCTTGGCAAACCACTGGGCTGTGTGCCATTGTGACATAAGATGACGTTTTCTTAAGAGCTATTTTATATAAAAGTCTGATTTCTGAATTTGTCTTCCTAGGGATCAAAGCGGTGGCATTGCTAGGAGATGACACTCACACAGAGGGTGATGTGCCCAGGTAGGCAGCACCACTACTGACCAAAAAAGTTTAAACTTGTATCTTTCTAATGCATAAGAGGAACCGATATTACCAAACACTTTGCTTTCAAGACAACTGTACATGAAGGTGATGGAGCTTGAAAGAAGAGAGGCCTGTAGCATATCTGAGAATGTCTCGCTTTATGCAGTCATATTCAAATATCCGCCATTTAATTCAACTGTAAGAACAGATTTCTGGGCAAAAACTGCCAGTTTTTAGCCAGTAATATGTTTAAGTTTTAAAGTAGCTATAGTGAGTGCAACAGCATTCTGAACTCTAGTGTAAGGGCACAATCCAGAGTAACTATGGGGAGTCCTTGCTCCAGTGTAAGAACAATTTACTCTGGATTGCAATGTGAATTTCCCATAGGTTTTCATTAGGTGGTGCAGTAACTGCAGGTGCACATAAAGTCTCTTACGTGCTCCCGTAGTTACTCTGGATTATAGGGTAAGTCTTGAAGATACACTGATGGAACACACATTACAAAAGAGGGTTATGGAAGGGAAAGAGAAATTAAACCCAAAGTCAGAAATTCTACTCTGTGTCCTCACTGAATACAAAGTGTGTCTTTTTGGTGTGGTTGAAAAATGAACATTATCTCATCAGTGAGATGAGTAAAGCAGGAAAACCTCAACCAATAGAAAAAGGGAGATAAATGTATGTACGAGTACATGAACTTCACAAAATACAGAGTGTATTTTACTGCTGACCATTTGATTTTATATTGTTTTAACTGTATTTTATTGTTTTAATCATATTTTATTGTTGTTATTGCTTTTTGTTGATTGTTAGCCACCTTGGATGCCCTTTGGGGAGAAAGGCGGAATACAAATCTAATAAATAAACAAACAAACAAACAAACAAACAAATAAATGATGAGGTTCAACCTGTACAATATTCTGAATAAAATGTTCCCTGAGAAAATTATTGTTTGGTGGTGTGTGAATATGTCTTTCAAATTTCCATTTTTAGATAGGGAGCAACTAAGAAAATATTAAAAGAAGGAACTGATGAGGCAAGGGGGATTTCTGTAAAAGATATTCCAAATATGGTAGCTGTTTATTGTTTCCTCAAGATATGGCAGTGAAACTCCATATTTGCTAGCTCAGTGCCAGCTCATATTTGCCTCTCATAGGCTGGAGCACTGGGCACCACAGCGAGAATGGTACAAGTGCGCCCACTGCTTCTGTGACTTCCCCACCTGGGAAAGTCCAGGGATCACGGAGGTGTCCTCTGAAGTTGGTCAGGCTCCACTGCCTGGCCAACTGTGCAAGGTGCATGCGCTCCACCTGGGACATGCATGCACTGTCCACAGCCAGCTGGGAGCAAAAGATTGCCAGTGAGGGGGAGTCTTCATGAGTCACAGTGAGGGGGAGGCACATGCACTTCCATGGGACAGGCACATCATGACATAATGGCACCAAAGGGTGTCATGACATCATGGCATGCCCTGGGCGGTGACTGCACTTGGTATACCTCCGTGCCAGCTACAACAGCCCACTGGCTTAGAAATCTACCTGCTGACATATGGACCATGTATGCTGGCTCAAAAAATGCGACACCAATATAGTTCAGGTGTCATTCCAACACCAATGCAACTCTGCTGGCAGAGAAACCAAAAGAGACTGGAAACTGGTTGGACACGGGAGGCACATAGGAGGGATGTGCGAGGGACAAGAAGGAGGCCACACACATCATATCCTAATTCCTCTTCCGACAACTGATATGAGCACAGTGCCAGAAAAATGCTGCAGAAATGACAGATCTGGCCCACGTAGAAACAATGGGGGAAAGTTAAAAACTTTAAAAAATTGCACCTCCTGCCACTGTCCTGCCCCACCCAATTTTATATGATGGAGCATAGGATACAGATTACATTTGGGAGACAACTGTAACACTCCAACACAAGTTCTAAAGTGAGACTCCATCTCAGAGAAGATAGGCCAGGGAGAGCTATAACTCCCTGGCCCCTCAAAAGCCAACTTTGGGGATGAGAACTATTGATATTCCTGCTCAGACAACACAACAGGTACTTATCATGGCATGATATTGTAATAACTCCTATGATATTGTATTGTAAGATATGGCATGATATTGTAATAACTCCTGTTATCTCTGAACTGTTACGGCACGGAAAGTCATGAACAAGTCACAACCAAAACAACATTTAGTAGAGTGTGAAATAGGAATAACAGATATTTCTAAATGGCAAGGCACATACTTTTATTTTTCCACTACTCTTTTTCCCTTTATAATATAGAAGCTCCTCTGTTTTGGAGACATGAAGCTTGAACTGGGTTGTGTGGAGGTTCGTGAAATCTATGCCAGCCTGGTTCCATCTCTTTTCCTTCATGCTGTTGTTTCCACGCACGTTTGTGACTGATGGGAAAAAATGAAAAACCACAGCTTGGATGCACAGACAAAAATGCACAGCTTAGCCAAACGCTAAGCTTGCCACAGTCCACAGACCACTGGCACAGACAAAGCAAAAAAAGAAAAAGAAATGATCTGCCTACAAGGCTCCAGATAAGACAATCAACTTGTAAGAATAAACAAACAAACAAACAAACAAGCATCTTATTTATTCCACGGTTTTTCTATTTTGACACCTGAGTGAAAAAATAAGCATTAACAAAAGCACAGTAGTTGCTATGACCACTGATGGCAAATCTGTATCTTCCGCAGCTCGTTCTGATGTGAGTAGTGAGTGGTGTCAGATCTACACGCTCAAAACCTGTTGCAGATCCGGCATTCACAAATCGAGGTAAGATCTGCCCTCTATTTGTTTTCTCTCTTCTTCTCCTTTCCTTTTCATAGGCTCTGACAGCCGGTTGAATTATCTCTTCTTTTCAACCGTTTCCTTGCCCTCAAGTTCCCAAGCTATTCAAGACGCTTAGAGAGAAAAATTTTCACCTTGTTAGATTCACCTCCTTTCTTTTGGGACAAACATAATTCGACACACTGGAATGGCTATTGAATCCAAATTTCACTTATTTCAGCCTGCTTACAGTCCTGATTGTTCTGTGCACCCCAACTAGCTACTATCAATTTATTACTAGTATCACTTTTCTCAAATAGTGGACTATTCAAGAGTTCAGAATGCTCAAGAAAAATGGTCATGAATGTTCAATAAAAAAACACGATGATAATCTCTTATTGCTCAGACAATAAAAGAAAATACTCACACAAATCTCAAAGATGTCGGTTTTCAAGCCAAGGGTGCCTCCTAGCCTATCACGAATAGATCTGTAGTTGTTTATACTTAAAATGCAATTTTGCTATATGGTTTTTCATGCAGTCTGGAGTGTTGTGCAGAGGTGGTGCCCAAGGCATTTGCCCTTCTGTTCCTCTCCAGGTCTGTCACTACAGAGAAACCTCATATGGTGCCTTAGGCGTTCCGGAGCAGTGGGAGGGCAGGTCTGGAAACATGAGGGCAGGGAGTGGGATCCTAGGGAGGGCAGTTATGCTGGATCCTAGCCCCACTTCCTTTGAAGCCATAAGCAGTTTCTGGTTGCCCCCATCTATACAGAGCTGGCCTCAATCAGGGTGGACCCATAGAGCCTACCGTAGCCCTTCCATGGGGAAGAGGACAAGCCTCCCCTTCTCCTTGGTAGTACAAAAACTGTCCCAGTGCTAGCGTTAGGTACAGCGCAGGTCTGCCTGCCTGTCTGCTCCAGTACAATTTTGGATCATGCTTCATGACTACATCACCTTTTACTCTTGGATTGCAAAGCTATACACAGTAATGTGGGAATAAGCCCTATTGACTACGACGGTAGAAATTATACAAGCATAAAACATTTAGGTCAGCATATCTCACCTGGCCTATCGGGTTGGTATGGGGAAGTCAGCATATGCCTGTGGTACATTGGTCTAAACCCCCCAGGAGTGGGGCAGAAGTGTCTTACTGCACTTTTGTGACACCCCAGATCAGCACAGTACTTATGCTGGGGCTTAGGCTGGTCAAAGTGGAGGTTAGGATTGCAGATGGAGGTGGCAACTGAATAGATATGCATGGGATTGGACCTTTGTAATTCCAGGGCAAGACCTTGTTAGTAGTGATGCTGTGGTTATGAATTCTCTTTCCAGGCATATTTGTCAGACCTCACACTGGCTATTTTTAAATGAGTCCAGAAGGCATTTTTATTTCAGCTTGCTTTTAACTGCTGACATTAGCCTAAATCCTCATTTTAGGGCTGAATTTCATCGATTTACCCTACTGCTTGTTAGCTGTAGTATCACTGTGTAATTTCCTGAGTTTACGCTGTTGTGAAAATTCTATTCTAAGAAGTATTGTAAAAAATACAGATTTAAAATGCAGACCAAGTAAAGAAAGTACAAGAATGTGACAATCACATATTCAGTGTTTATACCACTGCTTTGAAGCTTTTTTCTTCAACAGGTCTGGAAAAATTCCTGAATCATCTGAAAATGTTACACAAGCCAGCTTGACATTTAGTTGTCATAAGTTCCGTGGCATAAATATTTCAATACCTTCAAAAAGCTTTGAAGGAAATGCTAGGAGCTTGCTAAGTATAATATGCAAGTCCTTCACAAGATGTCCTAACACCACAGGAACCCAAGGCTGTGTTGTCAAATGATACATCGGATTGAACAAAGTTTTAAATAGTGGAGATTTATAAAGCCAATGAAGTAAGTGACAGTAATTAGGATTTTTTCCAGATAATTTAATTGGCCTTCAAAGAAGCCCCAAATAACCCAGATTCTGATAGCAAATTTTAAATAGAGCCCTGCAACATTTAGCAAGATTTTAGGGACAGAATCTGGAAGACTGATTCACACAACTTTTGTGAGATGTCAGAAATTCAGGGCCCAATCTTAAGCCAGACCAATGCTGGTGTTGACCAAACACTGTGACTCATACCTAATGGCATAGTGATATGGATGGTGTGCTGGCAGGTAGGCCATTTATTTATTATTTAATTGATTTATCTCAAACCTCCTTATCTAGGAATGAAACCAAAGGTGGTCAACACTGGGACTTACAAAACCTGTCAACACTGGGATCTCAATGCCAGGAAGATATGTCACTAATGAACAGATTAATGGTGCCAGAGGCTTACTGAGGTGGGGGAGGGCGTGGGAAGGTGGGGAGGTGGTAAGGTGAGGAAAGAGTGGGACAGAAGGAGTGATGGAGGTGGCAACGGAGGCTGCTGCCATTTCTAGTGCCCCCAAGTTGCAGATCCCTATATCGGGTTTCAGTTCTGAACCAATTCAAATGCTGGTGCATCCCCAAGGAATGTATTGGAGCCATCTGGGTTCCTGAAGATACTCTGGTAACTACACTGGCCCTGCAAGACATAGCAGCAGCCATTTCAGTGCTCAGGGGCACAGAAGGGCTATTAGACAGCTGCTTGTGCCAAAGAAGTTCCCTGAATGTGACCAATTGGTTGCCACATGCGCAGCCTCTGAAGTGATCTGGCTCCACAGTCAGGTTCTAGGACCCAGGGCTGTTGAACGTTCATGGAAATGTGAGCATGGTCAAAAATTAGTAAGGACCCAGTTTCAGGGCTGTGACAGCTTATCGGGAAAGAGGGGATTACCTGAGTGTGCAAACACAAGGTATGTTGTGCTGACATACTCATGTCTATATTGACATGGTTTTGTTTACAACTCTTTGCTGCCCCTTCACAATCTCCTAACAATGATAATAAATGAAAGCACCTGCAATTCCAACTGTACAATGCTCTTGTGATGAGCAGTCAGAGAAGGGATCCAGAGACTCTAGGCTGATTAAAGGGAGTAGAACCTGGTGACCAGCACTCACACTGTCCAGTTTACTAGGTCAGCAACTGAATGGGAAAGGGGGACTGGTAGATCTATCTGCTGCCACCATCTCAAACTAAGGGCACAATCCTGAAGTGCACTTGGGTCAGCCTATTGGGCACTGGGCCTGCCTAATGCCAGATAGGCCAGCCTAGCTGCTAAAGTAAAGGGCCTGGGCCAGTGCAAGTCTACCTGGGCCAGTGCAAGATGGATGGCTCTGCACCAGCCTAGCAGTGCTAGCCTATGCAGAGCAGCAGGGGAGTGCTATGGACATGTTGGCCTAGAATGGCACATTTAGGCTGTATCCAGACCCTATTCCCAGAATAAGCATGGCCCCTCATAGCTCCTGCAACTTGTGTCACCTCAGAAGCAGGCACAAGTTAGAACAGACCCATAGGGCCCCATGTAAAGCAAAGGTAAAAATAGAAGTTATGGCAAAAACTTAAGTCCTAGGCTGATTCTGAGTCCCCTTGCACCCGAACTATACTACAGGTACTACTACTACTACAGGTTCATGTTTCTACTACATACCACTATAGGTTCATGTTTCCATGAATTACATACATGACAACAATGGATGTGGCTGTTCCCAGTTTTTCTTTTGTCCTGTCCCTCATTTATCTTGAGTGCCCTCCATTTGGGGTGGGGGGAGGTGTTGCTCTCTTCCTTTTCAATTCCAGCATCTGGTCCCCCTGACAGCCATGTCCTTTCTTTCCATTAGGCTGCAGCTGTGACTGGTTGACTCCTGGACTTCTCATATGGCAGGCAGGGTGCAGGCACTACAGCTGTTCCTTGTTCAGTGTGATCTGAGGCAGGTCTCTTTGGGAGCAAGCCCTCCCAGTGCCACTTACTTGTTCCCCATGCCTAGAATGTGCTGCTGCCTCCTCAGAAGCCATTAGGTCAGCCTAGAGGCCACCTTTCCCTGTCAATTTGCCTTAGTGTCAGGATATGGCCGAATTTAAGCTGCCATAGCTAGGCCATTCTCTCTGGCATAAGTTAGGATTGCACTATCAGAAGACTAGGCAGAGTTGGGTCACCTGGAAAAACCCACCTGTCCCACAAAAGCACTTAATATGTTTGGAGTATCAAAATGAAATAGCATCTGCTAGCAATCAAATATTGCAACCTACTGAACTACCCATTAATATGAACTAGGTAAGCAAAGAGTCAAAATATAGTTCATTTTATCTATTCTTCCATGGAATTTCTCAAATTTCTGTTTCTCCCAAACAGATCTGGACTGGACATTAAAATCTAATTACCAGATGTCAGTATATTGTATGCCACATGCTAAATAAATAAATAAATAAATAAATAAATAAATAAATAAATAAAGAAAGAAAGAAAGAAAGAAAGAAAGAAAGAAAGAAAGAAAGAAAGAAAGAAAGAAAAAGAAATAAATCCCCAACAGAAATATTGCATAAATCATTATTCTTGATAATGGTAGTGGGAATCTAAATACATCTGGACCATCCCTTACTGATTCTTGTTGACAAAGTGCAATACAGTTACAAGGTTACAAATACTTACATAAGGTTTGCAAATAAAAACAAGGAGCAAAGAAACTATCAATATAACTAGGTAAGAAGGAGAAGGCAAGTATGAATTTACTGTAGGTCACCCGGTGGTATCATTTGACTGTTCAAGATGAGAGTGTGTGTTATCAGTGGTTGGAATGAAACAAGTTTAACACGTGAGAGAAAAACCTCCTTCTCAGAACACAGGGAAACGTTATTGGCCTATATAACCATTACATTCTCTACAGGAACTTTTCATTTATAGGGATAATAATCCCTTCCTCTTTACTTCATTGGCAGTTCTCCAGAAGTTCAAGCATGAGCAAAAAGCCAATGGAAAGCTATATCTATGGGTTCATATAATTGCATATTTAAGATGCTCAAGCAGGTTACAGCTGGGTCTATCCATGTGAGGCCAATCTTCCAATTCTATATAGCTGCACAGATTTCTTCGTTGAGGCAAAGAGAGGTAGTTTAAAAACTTGTCTATAGAAGAAAACAAGGGCTTATTGACACTGCAAGTTGAATATAGTTTAATGCATAGTGGAGGTAATTTAACTAGCAGCTGTTTGGCTGCATGTGAAAACGTAGGAAGTACCATAGGCATCATTCTCCCATCCATTATAAAATATGCACTATATAAAAGCAATCTTGGTGTGGTTGTATTATCAGTTGTATCAAGATAGGTTCTTAAGACTTTTTTCCAGATCAAAGAAGTGCCTAAATGCATAAATAAAGCACACAAGAAGTACACTGAGGCCAATCATTTGGACAGCTGCACAGATTGCTCATTTTGCAATGCAGGTGCCCCCTCCCCACATCCATGAAGGATACATTCTCACCCCTGCAGCTACCAAAACATGGATTAAAAAGGAACCATATACATATATAGAGTTAAATATATATGTGAATGAATACCCCATACATTCAACTGGAATGCTAAAGAGGGAGACTAAGGGTGCAATCTTAATCAAATTTCCAGCACTGGCAAGCTGTATCAGTGGGGCATGTGCTGAATGAAACTGTAGTTGGGATGCAGTCACAGAGGCCTCTTCAAGTTAAGGCAATCTTTGATCTCTTACCTTCGAGTTGCATTGCTCTTTCTTTGGTGCTGGAAAAGATAATGCTAACAAAAAGCAGGAATCTTCCTGCTTCCTATTGGCATTCTAGCTATCTCCCTCCTCTAGGATCCTCTAGAATTCTCCCTCTAGGATTCCTCTACTTCTATCATTTCTCCTTTAGTGTTTTAGAACAGGCTGAAATGGTGTTCCCTGGAAAAGGAGAGTGCTTGTTGGCAAAGACACTCAGAGAACAGAGTGGAAAGAATGTACAGAACAATGAGAGAATCGAAAGGGAAATCCACTAATTCCTAGAAATGTAAACGACTCATAATTTCCTTCCTCCAGAGACTCAACCTGTTGAAAACCTGTTGAAACAGAACTTTGGCTATCTAGAAAACCAGCAAATTTACTCTGGTGTCCAGAGAAATACCTTGTCACTTAACAAATCTTAACAACAAAAAGGATTTATTCACAATTGTATTCATTCCAAGTTACCCCAATCTCATCTTGCATTTGGAAATTTGGTTCCATGGAAAGGGAGTATTTTTAAGATTTTCCCAAAAGAGTTTCAATGAAAACAGCAACCATGAAACTCTTGAAACAGCACTTCAGTTAAGAACATAAGAAGAGCCTCCACTGGATCAGGCCAAGGGCCATTCTAGTCCAGCATCCTGTATCACACAGTGGCCCATCAGATGCCTCAGGGAGCACATTTCATACCTGTATCCAGGTGCCCCCACTGCATCTGGCATTTTGAGGTTGTCTACCTCTACACATCCCTCATGGCTTGTAACCCATGATGGTCCTTTCCTCGAAAGGAAGCTTCCAGTGGCCTCCCCATCACCACAGACTGCTATTTAGCAAAATATTTAACAGAAAACACACTCATATGAAGGGCGAAGCTACATGTTTAACATTAACTTTGCCCTGCAATTTGTACGAATAAAGACAGATGGAACATTTGGGAGCCTTCAACAATCTGAAGAGTTGTTTTGTTTTGTTTTAAACTACTGCTGAAGTGAAAATAGCTTTCCAAGAAATACCATACAGATTAACATTCTTCACTCTATAGATATTTACATGACACAAAGTAATGGTTGAAGATCATGCTTTTTTCTGCATTTCCCATTATCATACAATTTGTTTGAATAGTAGTCTTAAAAGTAATTTCACTTGTTTCCATCATTGTCCATAACAGGCTGAGCATTATTTAAGTAAATGTGCTGCTAGATGCCAGAACATTTTAAGATAATGCTATAGAAACAAGCCATAGTTTTGCAATTTAAATTTATAAGGTAGAACTATTTTCCTATTTTAAAAATTAAGAAAATTGAATAATTTGCATAGGCAATAGATCCAATCCTTTCTTTTTGGTATGCATAAGCCAGAATGTTTCTCTTACAAGATGATGGAGCAGGTATACAAAATATTCATGGGATTTCAACTAAGGGCAAATACCCTTAGTCTTGAAAAACCTTCCTAGTAACATTTACTAATAATCCTATTATCCATAATAATAGGATACCCCATTATCCAGGGAGTGGTATTAGCACACCTTTGGTATGCTATTGGGACATCATTTGCATGTCATCAGTGTTGTTGGAGGAAAAGAGACAACACATAGCTGCATGTATCAGAAGAGGGCAGTGAACCACCCAGTGCCCTAACTGACCTCTCTACCTGTCCCCTCTCAGTTACCATTGCAGGAGGTGTGGTTTGGACCCCCCCTTCTCCAGATGGGAGCACCTCTCGAGTGTTGGGAGGAATGAACAACATACCCTACAATCCAGAGTAACTACGGGAGCACGTAAGAGACATTACATGTACCTGTAGTTAATGCACCACCTAATGAAAACCTATGGGAAATTCATACTGCAATCCAGAATTGTTCTTACACCGGAGCAAGGACTCCCCGTAGTTACTCTGGATTGCACCCACAGTATCAAGCCAGAACTGGAGGTAGGTAAAAGGGATCTCATCTGGTATTTAACACCTTGCATCATTACAAACAGGCATACATGGCTGGAAGGCTGCAGCACATGGACCTATCAGAAGGAGAACTCACTGTGTCTTTTGCTTCATCAATGGCACTTGTTGGCATGGCTGTCAATCTGCTTCCTCTCATGTTCCCTGGGTACTACCTACCATATACCATGGCAGCAGAAAGAGGATTCCTCCCAGAGCCAAAGAAGTCATGGAACAAAGATGCTCTGAGTGCAGAGAGGTTCCTTCCTTTCAAAGGTGCTTTCCTGAGGCCAGCTAAGAAACAACTGGGAAGAAGGGATCAGTATCTACGAGAGGCAACAACTGTGATTCAGTTGAGGTAGAGCAGCAATTGAAAGTAGAAAGTAGAGCAGCAATTGAAAGAGCAACTTGAGTAGACAACCATTTCCTCTTAGTAGAGCTATCATGCCATTGCACATTATTCAATAGACAGCCAAGTGAGGTCCACCAGTTGGTTCATTAACTGCCACAGGTTTACAAAGACTGACTGGAACAAGTTGGTCAGAAGCATATGGTACTCAGAGAAGGAAGGAAGGAAGGAATGGGGTTCTGCAATAGTGTACAATGGCAGTGAGTGCATGATGGCAGGGATATACCTGCACTGGTATGTTGAACCATCATGCACTGGTACAATATTTGGTACAATTTGTTGCCTCTGCATGAATTGGGCTGAGCCTGATGACATCACGTTCAGGTCCCCAGCAATATTATGAAGACAAGAAGCTGGAAAAGACCTCCCTCCTCTGTATGAAGCTATTGAGTTCTATGGATCTGTCCTGTTTTTCAATACTTTTCCCTTTTTTTCTTTTTCTTTTTTTGCTTCCATCTATCTCTCTTTTAGAAACATATGAACAAGGAAATTTCATATACCCTACAATCCAGAGTAACTACAGTAAGACGTAAGAGGCACTTACTGCAGATTTCTCTATGCATTTCCCATAGGTGGCACCGTAACTACATCTGTGTAAAAGGTCCCATTGTTACTCTGGATTGTAGCCTTACCCTACAATCCAGAGTAACTATGGGAGCACGTAAGAGACATTATGTGCACCCGTAGTTACTGCACCACCCAGTGAAAACCTATGGGAAATTCATATAGCAATACAGAGTAAATTGTTCTAACACTGGAGTAAGGACTCCTCATAGTTACTCTGGATTGTGCCCTTAGATAGATAAAAATCTATGATTCTTCCTTTTATAGTCAATTTGAAAGCCCTATTAGATGGCACTTTGTTGACTAATCAACAACAAACAGAACAAACTGAACCAGTAGAGAAATAATAATCCCCTGGGTCTGCTCTGTATGTATTCACAGATGATTGGATGGACTCTAAAGAAAAATGTGTATTTTAATAACTTTTAAATCCCTGTTGCTCCCACACTAGTTTCAAAACAAACAGAAAAAGAGGCTTGAGAAAGCACTGTAACCTTTTCAATATTCTTAATTAAACCCCACCACATATGGCCCCCAGAGTGAACCGCATCATCAAATCAATGGCACCAAAGCTGGCTCTGATTTATGAAAGACCTCACCATGGAGTCTTCATATACTATTTATTTAAGCACCAAATTGTCTTACCTATAGATCCCTAAGTAATTGCACACTGAGAAGATTCACACAGAGAAGCTTTTCAGCAAAGAAAGTGAGCATTTCAGAAACAAAAAAGATTTTCACAACTGAATTCAAACTCATACTATAGATTTTAGGTACATTTTGCTTTGAGGTTTTCACCAGGCTCTTAGCTTTGGAAATTGAAAAAATACAGTATACCGTATATATATTTGTGGATAGTCAGGCTACCCCAAAACAAACAGCATGGTATGTACAGTATGTACATGATATTCATAACAGTATGTACAGTAGTGTACATAAAGTATACCATATATACTTTATAATTTATATATATGATAGATATACAGAGAGCATATATAAAATATACAGTTTATATACAGTATATAAACAGAATCCAGAGTTAGGAAATACTATACCTAGATCATTTCTACACTTGCTAACCCTTAACCTTCCTGTCCCTTCTTTCCTGTTGTCCTTCCCTCTTCCTTGAGTGTAAACTCTCTGAAAAAGGGGTAATTGCATACTACTGGCATAAAAACCATGTTTTCTTTTTACATACACTTCAGTCACCATTCTGCCCAGTGTGCTGTGTGTAACTAACGGGTGCAATTCTAACCAGTTTTCCAGCTCAGGGTTAAGGGCAATGCAACTCCAAGCTATGGGAACACACCCTGCCTTATCTTGAGGAGGTCTCCATGATTCCCCCACCCCCCAACAGTAGGAAACAGCACATACCTCATGAAGGGCACAATCCAGAGTAACTACGGGAGCACATAAGAGAGATTATGTGCACCCGTAGTTACTGCACCACCTAGTGAAAACTTATGGGAAATTCATATTGCAATCCAGAGTAACTTGGGAGCAAGGACTCCCCGTAGTTACTTTGGATTTCACCATATGGCTTCAATCCTAAAGACACTTTCCTGGGAGTAAGGTCCATTGAACACAATGGGACTTACTTTTGAGTAGAAATGGTTAGGATTGTGCTCTAATACAGCTGTGTCAGTGCTGGAAAGTTGGTTAGGACTGTGCCCTAAACAAGTATACATGCTCCTAAACGGAAAAAAAATCCACTCATCTTTTGAAAATTATTAGTAGAAGTGTGATTATTTTGTGTTAATTAAATCAAACACAACACACTTTCTGCACTTCTCATTTTTATAAAACAACAATATCCCTCCCCAAACTAAACTGAGAAGTCTGTGAAAAATAAAAATAAATAATAGGCTGGACTGGGGGGGGGGTGGATGGCAGTCCAATCCTGTGCTGCTCATCCACCTGCAGCATAGCAGTGTCCAAACAGCTTCTACTGTATCCCATAGCACCAAAGAGGCAACTCCTTGGAGGAATCCTCAGAGTAGGGAAACATTGGTTCCTTTACCAAATGTTGGTAACTACCACCAGACCTGAATTGCCATCTAGACTTACCTTCCCATGACAGTTTCACCCACGCCCCCACCTTTCCAGCTTGGAACGCCTCCTTATTGCTTGGCAGGGTACTCACTGCTGCCCTACATTTTTCTTTGATGTCTTAAGTTTGGAGGAAGGGAGAAGGGCTTGTCTTCTTTTTTGGTTATGGCACATGGTCACCCTGCACTTGCTGCACTTTTCTGCCTTGGATATGAACAAAATCTATGAAAAATAAAATCACCTCTACTTATTATTTCAGGGCTATGATTTCATTTCTTGCCCACAAATATATTCCAAGGTGAAAGCATAAATAAATCCAGCGCCATCAAACAGCAGGGACAGATCAAGGACTGAATTATGTACTATTGTAGTATTTATATTCAGTTGGCTTTGCCTATTAAAAATATGATACATGTTTGAAAATCTTGTTTAGTTCTCCTCCTTTTCACTGCATTTCAGCATAACTTCCTTAATAATGGGAACCTCTCTGTTCAAGAAGTGTTGATATGGTGTGGGAGAGAACAATCACATTTCATTGCTGAAGTCTGGTGCCATCTTTTTTTCTTTTTAAATTCTTAACTGCATCTATATTTTTCTCTTATAGTGAAACAATGGTAAAAGGGGAGGAAAAAACTTCCTTTATTTTATGGCATAAAACATTGTACAAAAAAACCCCAAATTTGTGAAAATGAATAAAAGCCTCAAGTCTTTAGGCCCCTCTCACATTAATTTTGACTTCAGGCTAATTTGACAGCCTCTAATGATAGCATTATCTACCAATAGCATGAACTAAATGTAAAGGGAATTTGAAAACAGGGGGAATGTATTACTCATATAGGATATGAGACAGTGGAATAGTAAGTACGGGGGGTGCCACATCCATAGATTCATGTACCTACGGATCAGGTCTATGGGGCCACCGCACACATGCCACCTCCAGAGCTCTGCTTCCCTTCACCTGCAGAGGGTCTCAAAAAAAATCACTCCTGATATATATATATATTTTTTTAAATTGGAAGTGAGATTTGAAATGCCTTATAACAGGCCTTATAGGCCAGAATCAGCCTGCAGCAAGCTTCAATGTGGCCTGCTGCAAGACCCCTCCATCCAACTCTCAGGCAAGCCTTCTAATCCTCTGGATCCGTCTCTAAGAGTAACTACGGGAGCACGCAAGAGACATCGTGCACCTGTAGTTACTGCATCACCTAGTGAAAACCTATGGGAAATTCATATTGCAATCCAGAGCAAATTGTTCTTACACCAGAGCAAGGACTCCCCATAGTTACTCTGGATTGTGCCCTAATACACTCTGATAAGTAAATTTATTCACATTTGAAATGTAAATCATTTTTTTGGCCTTTGACACAATGTCAGTCAGATTATGTGGCTCTTTTGTCAAAAACGTTGGGCACCCCTGCCTTATAAGGTATTAAATGACTGTAATTTGTGGTTTGACTGAGATTTGGGTGCCAAGCCTGTGTCTGGAGGGTGTTATGGAGCTCCCAGACTCAATCTGTATACTTTGGAAAACCATTTCTGGTATTTTGTTAAATCAAAAATGTTTCTCTGAAGCACCTAGGAGGCCATTTGAGGCTGAAGTAACACACAACAGCATCGAACACAAAATTTCAGGATTGTGTTGGACAACCCACAAACTTTTCTCAGCCGTGAGTTAGATTGTTCTGAATGAGATATGAAAATATGAAATTGTAATTAATA
This sequence comes from Cryptoblepharus egeriae, assembly GCA_030015325.1. NCBI lineage: Eukaryota > Metazoa > Chordata > Lepidosauria > Squamata > Scincidae > Cryptoblepharus > Cryptoblepharus egeriae. The sequence goes on from JAREYC010000004.1 coordinate 9,312,824, forward strand.
GTTTTTAAGCATTTCAAACATTCAGCTTCAACTTTCAAACATCTGCTATTTTATTCTTGCTTCTCACAGACCTTTAAAACCTGAAATCTAGGATATGTATGATTTCACAAGTATGTGGCTCACCTCACATAACAATGAAGCCTTTTCCAGAATGGCAAATCTCAACTTTTAAAATGCAAATCAACAAGGTTACATCTCAGAGCATCTAAGATGCTGTTGTCTGTAAGCATTACAAAACATCTCAAAGCATTATAAAGCATTACAAAACATCTCATCTGTAAGCATTACAAAATGTGGCATTTTCTGTAGTCTGATAGCAACCATGCTTATACAGTTTTCCATGGTCAAAACAAGAGTTTTAGAGTCTACCCCATTCCAGGCCTCGTGATTTGATACAGCGATGTCCTTTATGCAAAAAAAGGCCACTGTCACGTACTACTGGGCTACTGCTGCATTCTCTGGAGGTGATTAGTTTCCAGGAATTGTCTATTACCTAGTGTTATGGTCTTCTATTACACCAGGGAGTCTGTCATTTTTAACTAATCAAGAAAATGACACTTTGGCAAGTTCACTTTAAAAGTTGATAAATACAGTGCTGTTTCACTAGTTAGGGTGAAAAAGAATTATTGCTACTTCTAACATGATGGACGAGCATGTTAGTAGGTGACATTATTGGAGTTCAAGCACATGGAACCAATTTTACGAACATTAAAAAAGAATATAATGAGGCACAAAAAAATTGTGGTGTACATATGTCCCTTTTGAAAATATGAAACAAGGATGCTTCGGAAATTAAGAGTTAGCACGACCACTCTGGGAATCCTAATCTCTGAGATTTTCATGCAATTGGACAGCGGAATTTTGAACTGTCTGTGGCACTACATCTATCACAGCACCAAAATGGTACAGCACCAAGATGTCACAACATCTTGCAATTGCCTGAACCTCTTCAGAGGAAGGGGACATTCATCCCCTCACATAAGTAGAGTGGCCCAGTGGGACTACACCAGCTGCAGTCTGAAGAACCTCGATGTAAAGGCCAAAAGCCCTCCACAGAAGATCCAAATTCAGTTTAATGCCCTATTTGTAGCAAGGCATATTCTGGGTGTGCAGAACTGGATTGCTGCAGAACTGGATTGGACTTTCTCATTTTCAGGAACATTTCTGATAACTGCCCTTTGGTGAAAACCCAGAACCCAATCCTATGTCCCAATGACTTTGGGACATTCCCTGCACACTGATGTATCTGTATAAAGGAAGTTATCTATTTTCATGAAAATGTCATCATAGAAGAGTTAAAACAAGGGTGAAAACAACCAAGTCTGCCAAATCTTGCAATGAAAACATGTTGGCATCAAAGCAAAGCCCTGGATTCAAAAACATAATCCAGGGGCTGGAGACCAGTTGTTTTTGGTGGGTCTGAGGATGGAGTCCAGAGATTTGAGGCTGATGGGGGCCTGGAGCTCCACAATTCTGACTGGGTTTGAGTGTGTGGAGCAACAGTACTAACTGTTGAAGCGCTCTTCTGCCTTTAGTAGTAAAGAAGGAGAAACATCCTTTCTCACATAGACAATATCCATCAAGCCTATTTCTTGTACGAATTGCACAGAAGTAAAGAGCACTTGGCAAGAGCTTGAAACAAATGAGAATTGTCCCAGAATACAGCCATTCCTTGTGATGGGAGGGGGCACAGGATTAACTTCCAGCAGATTGTGACCCATGAAGACTGAGCCCATCAGATCATCTTTCCCAGCAATGTGTTTCTGTCATGTCTAATCAGACTGTGAACTCCGGAGGCCTAGTGGAGAGATTATTTATTGGCTGTAGATGCTACCCTAATAAATATGATTAAACACATCTATTGGTAGTGTGGTTCAATATCTGTCTGCTGCACTTGAAAGGTACTATATTGAACCATAAAGAAGCACCTGAAAATAGTTGTGCTTGTTGTATGGGTGGGATTGAGAGAACAAGGGGAATGACAGACAGATGCTTTAAACTGAGATTTCAGAAGATTGAACTGAGATCTCTAAAGATTATCTAGCCACACTATAAATCCTCCTTTAACATGGAGAATTATATGCCAATCCTATACTCAATATACGTCAGTTCTGATTGGCACATGTCATGGAATATGTCCATAGAGCCCAGCACAACTCTGGGAAGGAGAAAAGAGGAAGAGATTGGGCAGGACATGAGCCCTTTGCTCAACTTTTGTCTTCATTCTGGGTGTACAGGGGGAATAGGTTAGGCTACTTGGGCATAAAGATTCAAAAGAACATAAATCTCAGAAGGAGATCGCAGTATCGTCTTTTCTTCATCACACAGTGAGATTATGAATTTGTTCACAAACTCTGAAATGATGGACAAGTCACCTCATGTTCATAGAACACTGGAAGTACCTACTGCTCACAGTCTCCCAAGTTCAGTTCCATTGAAATCAAGGAGTGAATACAGTATCAGAGGATTGAATCTTAAATTCCCAGGAATGCAGATGGAACAGGATACTTCAAATGTCTTAAGTTCACTTTCCCCCTCATCTCCACCAAGTTAGAGTACAGGTGGTCCCCCAGATCTGTAGATTCATAAATATGGAAACAGAGGATATAGGGAGTTCTGTATACAGGTGTCCCTTGTTATCCACCAGGGTTCCGTTCCAAAATCTCCCAGGGATAAAAAAAATCAATGTATAAAGAAAAATGAAAGAAAAATAGATTTAAACACCCATTTCCAGGGGTTGTGTTTGAACCTAACAGAATAAGGTTGTGCCTTAATATCTGCAGAGGTTAGATTCTGGGACTCCCTGCTAGAACTAAAAAAATTGTTAAATAAAAGCAGTTTTTTAAAAAAGTCCATCCTTTTACAATTTTTTAAAAACAGCTTTTTTACTGTTGTAGAGAAGCGGTCATCAATTAGAAATGCAAAGGACCCCATGTCTTTGTCTGGTTCAGGCAGGATTTTCTACAACAATAGAAAAGCAGTTTGTAAAACTGTGATTTGCAATGGCCATTGGTGTTGAGTCAAATCAGTGTATAAAAAAAATCTGTAGAACAAGGCTGAACCTGTAGATAGTGGATCCTGTGCACCTTATAGGCCCATTATGGCGACGCCAGCTGGATCCAATCGTATTGGCTCTGCCTTTCCACTGGACTAATTCAGTGGCATGGAGAGGGGGGATTTGCTGCTTGGGTAACAGCCTATCCTCCATAACAATCCAACCCAGGCTTTCGTGCTTTGCATGTAGCGTATGCAACACCGAGCACGATACCATAGTCTTTCCAGACTGACGGAGGTCTGCTTTAATACTGTAGTAGTAGACAGACATGAGTCTTGACTTTGAGAAGTGGTGGACGGATGTACAGCACAATCCAGAGTAACTGCGGGAGCTCTTGTGTCGATGCAAGAAAAATTTACTCTAGATTGCTCTATGCATTTCCCATAGGTTTCCCATAGGTGGCACCGTAACTACACCAAGAGAAATGTTTCTTATGTCGAGCAACAGCTCCTGTAGTTACTGTGGATTGTGCTGCACATCAGGGAAGATATAAAATTTGTGAATGCCACACTTGAAGATGCCTTATATCAGTCCTGATGGATGCAGACATACCAACAAGTGGACCTCGAAATGGGAATAACATAAAGGCAAAGTAGTTTGCAACATGACTTCTTTTTTTTTGCTTAAACATTCTTGATGAATTGAAGAACGAAAAATGCAGGCAACTAGCCTGCCTGCTACAGAGAGACCAACAGGAACTCCTGCTTCTTGTTAACCACCCTCTAATGATCAGACTGGTTGCCTGTGTGTTCAGTTCTTCTGTTTAGAAAGAATATTTACGCAAGAAACACTTGTGTGGCCAGTGCTACCATGGAAATAAAAAGGTACTGTAATGGTCCCATTGAGATGGAACATGAAGAGTCTTCCTGGATCCACAGATCTGCGGATAAATGAATATACGGATAATACTTCCATAGATAAGAGGACCGGCCTACCTATCAGAGGTAAAATCCTAACAAAGCACTGTAAATATTTGTGGTTTTTTAATGCAAAAATTGGATCTGTGGTTTAAATGCATAGTAAAAATAAGTAAACCCTACACAACTGAATTCAAAACAATTTCTAAGGGGTGTGTGTGTGTGTGTGTGTGTGTGTGTGTGATATCCTACAATCCAGAGTAACTACGGGAGCACGTAAGAGACATTTATGTCAACGTAGTTATGGCACTACCTAGTGAAAATATATGGGAAATTCATATTGCAGTACAGAGTAAATTGTTCTTACACCAGAGCAAGGACTCCCCATAGTTACTCTGGATTGTGCCCTTAGTCTATGTGTTTTGGTAAAGGACTGAAATAAGAACAATACATTATTAGACCAGGGGGTTATGCTGCTCTCTTGAAGAGTGTTGATAATTAACTCTGCATCATGAGGGTCAGAAATTGGTCCGCACTGTTAACCTACTTCTGAAAATGACTGTTACAGAATAATCTGTAACGCTGTTCTCATAACTATGGCTAATGATTTGTGCAACAATGGAAATGAGGCAGCAAATGACTCATGTCTGGATGTTTCTTCAACTCCAAAACTTGACGGATTAATTTTCATCCTGTCTAGATTAAAAAGAACTTTTCTCATTGGTTTGTTCTTCAACCCAATCACTATCATCTCCAACATTATAGAAACAATGAAGAATCGATTTTTTTTGCCAATAATCACGTAACATTGTGGAATTAAAACCATCCTTTTAAGACCAGAGCTGCTGCAAGATGAAGCAGAATTTCTTGAGAAAGCGATGTGAGTCACCCCATTTATGCTGTAGCCCTTTCCTTGATCTGGATGTAGTTACCTTGTTCACCGGCCCGTGACCAATAGTGTGCCCAGTTCAGAAGACTCAGCCGCTGTTGGTCTTCTTTTGGGCATGGAAATGCTTCATCCAGCAGTGACATCAAGGGGAGTGATAAGAGCTGCAGAGGGACAATCCACGCAGCTTGGCACTGAATCCATGAGTGCCTCCATCACTATGACAACTGAGTTGATAAATCTGGCTACCCTGGAGTAAGGACAAGTGGGAGGACGCATGAGCAGGGGCTGCAGGATTTCTAAGTCTTGCAGCTGGCTGAGTAGGAACAGGCTGGGGCTCAAAGCCTGGGGCTCAAAGTGGCTGACCTCCCACGAGACATGGAGTCAGCGGCAAAGCCCAGAGCAGCCACCCTCAAGCCAACTGAAGTAGGACCCTGTTGATCAACCAACCCCCACTCTACTGAATGCTCTGGAGCCAGTCAAAGCCGTTAAGCTCTCTATTTCTCTTCTTGGTTGAGCTCCCCCACACCCAGATGTGCTTACTTCACCCTTTTTCTGCTGTAGGCTTCTTATCCTGGTTTGCTCTTTAATATATCATGAATTATGGGCTGTGGGTGGCACAAGCGGTTAAGACGCTGTGCCTGTTAACCAGCCAGGCCAGGGTTTGAGACCCGGGTCAGCCCCACAAGACAGGGTGACCTCCTGTCCTTAGCCCAGCTCTGCAACGTCAGCTGGATCCAATCGTATCGGCTCTGCCTTTCCATTGGACTAATTCAGTGGCGTGGAGAGGGGGATTTGCTGCTTGGGTAACAACCTATCCTCCATAACAGCCTATCCTCCAACCCAGGCTTTCGTGCTTCACATGCAGCGTATGCAGCGCCGAGCATGATACCATAGTCTTTCAAGACTGACGGAGGCCTGCTTTTTTATATCGTGAATTACTACTATGAAAACATTGCTGCTCTCCACCAACTCAGCGATGGCAATTTTCATCTTGGAAATGATGTAAAAGTGTGTTATCACAATGCATCCCAGATATTGGGATGAGGGAGGTATTTAAGATCCCATTACACTTAGGGCTAATCATCCCTGTTGAAACAGTTTCAAGGATTTGGGTTTCTGGGAATGTAATCTGGAGGATTTTCATTACCAACAAAGCAACACACATATTTGAAATAAAAAAGAATATTGATGCTGAACCACCTACACCAGGAATTATGAAAAACCTATTTTTTATTTACACAAATTTTAATTTGCTGTGTGATCTTAAGTCAGTTGGCCCTGAAAAACCTTGATAATATTGATCAAAATATCTTTTATCAGAGGTGATAAATATTAACAGAAGAGAAAAACATAAAATTATCTAGATATCATAAAAGTGATATCTACAGTAAATAAACTTTTTAGCAAAATATTGTATTTTGAATCCTAAAGGCAGGGTACACCTCTGGTCCTTCTATACACACAACATTACCATACCATTTAATAATGACCTATCAGAATCTGTTCTTTGATTTAAGGCAGCTGCTTTTGATTACAATCAATGAATCGTTAATTTGTGCTCAGCCACAAAACAGTTGGATTCCATCTATTATTCATTCTTGAAGCAGAAATTCTATTTAGGTTTGAGTTCTGAATTTTTACGAAAGCTTAGCTCTCTTGGCTATTATTAATTTTGTTTTGAAGTTGGCTCTCTGAGGTCCCATGATGGCCTTCTTTTGTTATGCTGAAAATGAATTCAGCTGCTGCCCAGATCCCTGCATCCATCTCCCTGGCCTTATGTCTAACATGGTCAACTTAGGCGCCTGATAGTCACATGATGCTCTTTTGAGTCCTTAAATCCCAGCATCTTTGTTCAGTATAAAATGAGTCACACAAGGGCTGCAATCCTAAAGACACTTTCCTGGGAGTAAGACCCACTGAACACAATGGGGCTTACTTTTGAGTAGACATGGTTAGGATTGTGCTCTAAGACTGATGCACTTTAGCTGGCAAATCAATCCATCTGATCAATTATCTTGAAATAATAAAACATAAAATACATATTGGGGCTGTGGGTGGCGCAAGTGGTTAAGACGCTGTGCCTGTTAACCAGCAGGCCAGGGTTTGAGACCCAGGTCAGCCCCACAAGACAGGGTGAGCTCCTGTCCTTAGCCCAGCTCTGAGACGCCAGCTGGATCCAATCGTATCGGCTCTGCCTTTCCATTGGACTAATTCAGTGGCGTAGAGGGGGGATTTGCTGCTTGGGTAACAGCCTATCCTCCATATCAATCAACCCAGGCTTTTGTGCTTCGCATGCAGCGTATGCAGCACCAAGCACAATACCATAGTCTTTCAAGACTGACAGAGGCCTGCTTTATTTATATATATATATATATATATGAAACTTATTTCTTGATACAAGAAATAACTTATTTCTTGATATTGCTTATTTCTTATTTGCCCCATATATGAAACTTATTTCTTGATACAATAGTACGTTAGCAATCTAGCTTGCACTGCTTATAAATGCATCTCAAAATGTTGCATTTCATTAAAAGTTTATTACATTTATGGATGAGGGAAAATGCCTGAAAATCTACAGGTCGTTTTCTAATAAAGGATGAGAAACCAGAGGCGCCAAATTTGTAATGGCAAAACTTCTCACAAGTAAACATTGTGTGCTTAAAACATTCATAATCAAATAATCAAATGTGTACATAGGGGATGACAATAAAGAAGGCCCTGTACATAGGCAGGTTTCTGTTGAAGTAGGTAAAAATTCAGGTACCCAGGTGGTCCCATGCTATAGAAGTCTTTTGTTGGAAACACCAGTATTTTGATAGCACAAGGTGCAATCTTAACCACTTTAGGCCAGCACAACTCGCCCACCTCCTGTTCCCTGTTAGCATGAGGAGGCCAATACTTGCTGTATTCTGGCCTAACCCTCTCCCCCAGGGGTAACTCCCTTACTGCACTTTTGTGACATCTCCAGACCAGCACAGGACTTGTGCCAGCCTAACATAGAGTTAGGACTGCACTGTTAATCTTATACAGATTTATCTAATGCCCAGTTGTGTTTAATGGGGCTTACTCCCAAGAAAGTGTGGATGGGATTTCAGACTGAGGTTGACCTGGGAATCACTTACTTACCTGGGAATAAGCCCCATTGCCTCCAGTGTGACTTACTTCTGAGTAAACATGCCTAGGATTGGGCGCTCACTTGTGTTCGGAAACAAACTACTAATTCCAAGGAAGACAATAAAATTTTTTCTCTTATCAATAACTCCTTTCACACGTTACAGAATGGGTCACATCATGAGAATTGTCTTGCTGCAAGCTAGACTAGTTTACCAATCTGTTCAATGCTATCAGCCAGCATACATGACAACTTGCTTGATAGATGGATGATGACTACACTTGAAATGAAGGAAAATAATCAATATGTGCCAGCAACTACCACCACCACATTAAATGGTTTTCAAAAAGCAAGGAAGTTAATGTAACTACTGAAGTGTCAACATGTCCTGCTATTAGACCTGAGGGTGTAAAGATGGCTTGACTGATGCTTGCAAATTAAATGGTTGCTTAATATGCTCAAGTCATATAGAAATGTCTTCAAAACACTTTAGGTTTTGAAGGTTTAGGATTTAGGTTTGATGAGGCCCTAAGCTATTGAGGGTAATGGGGCCCTTTATATGTCCAAATGTCCTTTGTCAACAACAAATTGTCACCGTTTTTTGTGTTGAATATACGCTGTATGGTAATTTATGGACCTTATACGTATCTAAAGCCATTTGCACTTAACAAAATATGTATTTTATCAAAATAATTGTTGAACTGAAACTGTTGAACTGTAGGCTAGCAGGCGAGGCCCATTGCTTACATCATAGGAGCCGACACAATACAAAACACTGTTGCTGTATGTAGGTTTTGTTTTATTTTTTATCTTATATTTTGGAAATGTACATCCAGTTTTCTTTTTCCTTTAAATTTTTTGGGGGCTCCCAGGAGAGGGGGGCTCTAAGCTATAGCTTGTTTAGCTTATACATAAATCCGGCACTGACCATCAGCTTAGCCTAAGATTAATTAGGCAGTTATTCTTTTATTACTGCCAACAATAGCAGCAGGCTTCTGCCCATTGAGCTCTCTACCATAGGGTTACATTTCTGATAGAATAAGAAGAGATGGGACAGGGTGAAGGGTGTATAGGGTGCAGGAAGGCAAAGGGTTCTATGGCAGCAGTGCCCACCATTTCTTAACTCCCTTCCCAGATGCATCTACTTTCATGGATCAGTGTAGACTTGTGCCAGCAATAACACTGTCAGAGGTATATTGGTTGCTGGGGCAAATTTTACCTTACTCCAAGGAGGTCTCAGCATGCCTAAACTTCCCAATAGGATACAACAGGTGCTCCAGCAGCCCTGTGTGGGGAGTTACCCTACACTCCAGAGTAACTACGGGAGCACGTAAGAGACATTACGTGTACCCATAGTTACTGCACCATCTAGTGAAAACCTATGGGAAATTCATATTGCAATCCAGAGCAAATTGTTCTTACACCAGAGCAAGGACTCCACGTAGTTACTCTGGATTGTGCCCTTTGATAGGATTGGGCTGCCTGTTTGCCATAACAAGAAAGTTACGGTAGCATAAATTTTTTTAAGAAACAAAGGTAACATAGATCAAGCCAAAATTCCACATGATCCTACACTGGTACACCAAGAACATTCATTCAGATGCTGTCTTGGGAAGTTCAAAAGCCAGACATAATGGTACAGCCAATTCTCTTTGTTTGAAAATTTGCTTATATTTGGGGGCAGAATTGCCACCTATTCCCATTATCTGCAACTCTGTTCTGATTATTCGCTAATAGTTTGTAGTGCTATCAAAGTGGGGTGGGGGTTTAGCCCAACTATGAACAGACAGGCAGGAGTGAGAGAGGTTTGGGAGAAGAGACAGTGGTGTCCCTGCAAGCAGAAAGCAGTGCCAGCACTGTGAACTATAAGGGGGCACTATATAGGGGGAAAGACACCTATATAATATATGGCCAACAGGAGATGGAGTTGTAGTAATTGCATCCTGCTAGTTATACTCTCCATTTTTAGAAAGTTGTCTGAATTTGATCCATTTTCCATATCAAATGGGGAATCAGTCACATCTGTGTCTGCTTCCAAATTTGCCTCAGTAAATATCTCAGGAACCATCTCAGGCATTCCAGCTGAACCTTCACAACCTGGCGATGATGACAGGCCAATGTGCCAGAAGGCCGTAGGCTGACCCTGTAAGAAAATCAATTTTTCTATCCTGGGTAAATGACACCGACAATCCTATTCTTCATGTATCTGTCTGCTTCTTACAGGTTATCTTAATAGGTAGTATTGAGCTCCATAAGTGAACTGTGCATTGTAGGTTGGTTTCCTATTTATCAGGCTAGGACAAATATATAGAGCTGTCACATTCATGGTGGTGAGAATCAGCTCTCGTATTATAATTTGTTCATAAGAAGTGCCTGAACAGATCTAGAGACATCTTGATACAGAACCAACAACTTGTTTAAAGTATGTGACATGTGCCCAACTTTCCCCTTCATCTCTTGGGGACAAATCTATGTCCTGAGGCCAAGGCATGAATATTTTGGCAAAGATACATGAGAAAGTTATTTGGTGCAGTTTATTTGTATTTAATGTAATAAAATCAGAAACCCAGCTGGGCAGCAAAACATACAGTAAGCATCTGGGTCACTTCAATCTACCCAGACCCTACAGTTGGCCATGCGTCTCACCCCTATTTTTTTCACTTCTCTCCCGTTCTGGATCCTTCCTCCATCTAGGCCTCCCTCTGGATCCTGAGCCTCCCCACTTCCTCTACAGCAGCCCTTTCTGAGGGCCAAACCAGTTCCTATCACTTGAAATATCTGGGCTCACTGGAAACCAGTGAGCTGTCATGCAGCTGATTTCAGAAGTGTGTAGTAGTGACATAATCACTGAATGCCTCTGCAGCAGCTCATTCCATGGCTCATTCTATGCCACGGAGCATCAGCACATCACAAGGTGTATTGTGGCACATGGTGCAGAGACAATCAAGATTCTTCTGCTGATAGTTCATAAGAACAAAAGCTATGTTACTAACCCTACAATCCAGAATAACTACTAGAGCACATAAGAGACATTATGTGCACCCATAGTTATGGCACCACCTAGTGAAAACCTATGGAAAATTTATATTGCAATCCAGAGTAAATTGTTCTTACACCGGAGCAAGGACTCCCCGTAGTTACTCTGGACTGCACCCTAAATGTTATTTAACTGTAACACATTGCAAGGAAGACTAAATATAGTAGTTCAAGGTTCTTTTATTTTTCTTAAGGGAAAGCTATGTAACTTGCTCATCTTATTGCAAAACAACAAAGGAGAGTATGAGAAGAAACAGTGTTGTGTGCTCATATCACCTCTGGGAAACTGAATGGCTGAACAGAGCTGCACAGTAGTTCAGCTATAATGGACTGCAGCTTCAAAGACTGCACAGGCTCTGTAAATGTCAGATTTCCATTACCGGCAGCATGAGGTCTTTGCAACTGGGTTGTTTCTATTAAGGCTTCACATCACCATTGGTTCTAATTACTGCTAAAAATACAATCCATCATGGCAGGTACCTTGAACCTATAAACATATCTCAGGGTACATGCATGCACATAAACAGTTAGTTACACAATCAGGAAAGGCAATATGAAAGGCTGTATTCAGATGTAAAGAACCAAAGAATTGGCCATGGTTGGACTCCATTTTGTGGAGTGTCCTACATTTTGTGAATATATGCTGAGTTATCTAAGTGTCAGCAAGTGCAAGGAAATCAGAAGATGCAAGGACACTATAAACAAAGAAGGTTACATCTAGTGTTCCATGCAATTGTATGTGAGAGGTCATTTTAAGCAGGGGGGTTCTATCCAGCTAAAGGTGCAAGGGCATAATCAATCAAGCGGGTTCCATCTAGCTAAGGGTACAAGATAATATAATCTAGAAAATTCCATTTAACTAACGACCCACCCCCCCCCCCCACTTGAGCTAAGTGGTTTCACCTTCCTGTAGACCTTGGGGACATTACAACACCAGTTTCCTGATTGGCTTATCTATCAGGCTACGGTATAAAGATACCTAGTTGAGGAGGCAGTTTAATCACTCATCAAGAAGAACAGAGCTTGTTTTTGATGCTTCGGACAGGTGAACTAGTCTTGAGTAATAGACTACAGGTATCCCCTGCTTTCTGGTGGTTCATTTTTTGACAATCCACTCTCTCAACGATTATACCCAGAACTAATTCATTCAACACATGTTCTGTCCTTTCAACCTTTCTGCTGTTCTAAAGGCCAAAATTGCCCTCCTGTTATATCTCCTGGATCAAATACCATTCTCAACTAACCCTACAATCCAGAGTAACTACGGGAGCACGTAAGAGACATTACGTGCACCCATAGTTACTGCACCACCCAGTGAAAACCTATGGGAAATTCATATTGCAATCCAGAGCAAATTGCTCTTACACCGGAGCAAGGACTCCCCATAGTTACTCTGGATTGCGTCCTTAGTTAACGAGAACCAATTTATAGAAATCTTTGTTTGGCAGTAGTAATTTGCAAGATAAAAGGGGGTATTTGCAAATTACTAGCTAAAAAAGCATTGGAAGCCACATTTATAAACTTAAAAAAAATTGGGTTCCACTTTTCAATGGTTTTCACTTTTGGAAGGTGCTCTAGTTCCTAACCTGTCCAATAACTGGAAGATGCATGTAGTTAGAAGAATAGCTTTTCTTTCTTTATTCATGTATCCCTGTAACTCAGTTCATCACTGATGAGTAACCTGTCACTTCTCCAAAGATGCCACTTTGCATCTAATAAGTTACATTGGATCTACACCACCTGTTTAGCTGGGCATAAGTCTGAAGAGAGTCGAGGAGTGGTTGGGGGAAGAGAGATAAGATCCTAGCTTGCAAAGCTGCTCTGAGATTCTTCCCCTCTCACATGCTCAGCCTGTACCTACTCTAAGCTTCCCTCAAACTGCTACTGCAGCTAACTGTTCCAGTAGGGCATCTCGGTGCCTCTGTTGTGTGTGTGAGGGGCCTCTGGCCATTTGCACAAAAACATGTCTTTTGGCCATTGGTCCAAGATGTACGGTGGTGGATTGTAAATCAGCCACCATTAGCCCTTGATTAGGTTGAGATACTCATGGTCCAATCTTATCATCCTTCCCAGAGAAGGCACCTGATTGAATGTTGTTGCTGTAATATATGGGACCATGGAGAATTTGGGTTGGTGTATTAAAATATACTATTATATTTTATAAATGTCTTTAGATGTGTTAAATGTTTTTATATACAGTGGCGCCTCATGTAACAAATTTAATCCATTCCGCAGCCATGTTTGTTACATGAAACGTTCTTTACGTGAAGCGGATTTTCCCATAGGAAATAATGGAAACTCAGGTAATTGGTTCCACAACCCAGAAATATTCATATAAAAATATTAACTGTTTGTAAAAATGATGACAAAACACTGGAATTGAATTCAAAACATGCATTCAATGTGCATGATCCTATGAGGTCTCCTTAGGCTGCAATCCTAAAGATACTTTCCTGGGAGTAAGACCTATTGAACACAATGGGGTTCACTTCTGCGTAGGCATGGTTAGGAATCTGCAATCCTAGACACTTTCCTGGGAGTAAGCCCCATTTGGGGGGACTGGGGGAGTCTTCGGGGGTGGGTGGGAGAGTGTTTGGGGACAATGAGGGGGAGATTCAGGCAGCTGGGAGTAGTGGCTGCCACTTTAAAAGCCCTGCAGAGCGGGCTGGAGGGAGGAGCATCCCCTCGGTCCCCTCTTCAGCCTCTTCAAAAGCTCGGCAGGGAGCCGTGAAACGCAGGCTTTTAAAGTGGCAGCCACTACTCCCGGCTGCCTGTATTTTCCCCCCACTGTCCCCAAACACCCTCCCACCCCCCCAGAAGACCTCCCAGTCCCCCCAACCACCTTCTCACCCACCCCCAGAGGGACAGAACTGCCATTAACTGACCTGTTCATTCAGGGAACAAATGCAGGCTGACGGCTCTTTAAACTTTAAAGAGCTGCCTGCCTGCATTCGTTACCCAAATCAGCTTCGCTACCTGAGTCAGAGGTGCAGGGGAACAGTATGTTCTTTACTTGGAACATACTTTACCCAGGGCATTCATTACCCGAGGTACCACTGTACATTGTTGTTAATGTTAGTTAGCCACCTTGAATTGGCCTTGTTGAGAAAAGGCGGGATAGAAATCCCTCAAATAAATAAATAAATATAAATATATATTTTTATATACACTGTCTTTGTTATCTGTGTTATCTATTAAAATTTCTTAATGTGGACTTGGTGTTAGTGTGTATATTTGTGTCTTGTTGGATATGGGTGGACTGTTCCATATGGCAATAAGATATTTACATTTTTTGTTGCTCAAATAATCAGAAACCATAAAATACGAAAGACAAAGAAGCAACAGGCATAAGAAAAAGGATTCTGATAATTGCAAACAGCAGGGAGGAGTACTGACTATGAGACTGAAAATGAAACATCTCTTTCATACCTTTTTGATGACTGGAGCAAGGTAGGTGATGTGACAAGAGCTTGACTGCAGAACTCTTTGCAGGGTGAGAAGAAGCTGATTGAACAGTACTCTCAAAAAGCATTGACATTTATTTTATGATGCATTAGTACCTCGCATCTGGGATTTTACAACTAATAGCAAGTGACTGAACCATTGCAACAGTTCATATCTTGGTGTAGCATCATCATAAGGAAGTCAGTGCCTTCATATGTTGGGAATTACAGCGCAGGGGAGAGGTGGTGGCCGATGTGACAGTGGTACTGGCAGGAATGACTACATTATGGGGTAACTGGCCCCTGAGAGGATGCATCTGTGGCCTCAGCATGGCTCCTGCAATGTTTGTCTCCCCAGTGGAGGCAGAATCCATCCCAGAAAGTGATGATGTATTTCATTTGGCAACCAATTACAGCACAAGCCCCCTTTATGTAAGTTCCTACCAGGGATACTGCATGTGGCAATGGGGCTATGGCCTCTTGTTCACAGTCAGGACATGGTAAGGGGATGCTGTGTTGATGGAGTCAATGGTGAAAGTGCATTTGGTGCACAGAGGGAGCATGTTGAACAAACAACCTCTTGTCCCTCACAATATGTTTCATTTTGTTCACACTATGCTTATCTTTAAATCTATGTACAATTAGATTCTCCAGGTTTTCTTTCTGAAAAGACAATTTCTTTTTCTAATCACCTGAATAACAATTTGATATTAAAGGAAACAGACTTCCAACCATAGGTGTCCGTAGTGAAGTGGTTTAGATGAGGCTGGCATCATATGAAGATCTCAGGACTGCTTAGTTTTGTGTGCATTGCTGCAAGACTGGTTTTCTAACAGCTGCCAGCAAGATATGGACAGATCTGGGAAGAGTTCAACACATGGCATCGGGATATAGCTCCCATGGCTGCAAGTGAACACTCGCATGCCAGAAATGATCACAAGAACGAGTCCCTAATTAGTGCCAACATGAGCTTTCCTTATAGTATCTCTGATGGTATTCTTACCCTCTGAATTCCTCCCTTGACTAAGCTCTGGCACAATTTAATATGTCATTTGTTTTAGGAAAGTTTCTTAAAAAGACATCCAAAAATGAATGCTTAATTCCAAGTCATCTCCTGCAAAACAACAGATAATGTAAGATGTTCTCTACAAGGCCTAAATTTGTTCCAAGCCAAAAATCTGTAGCCAAATAGAATATTGAAAAAATTTTTTAGCAATGGCAAGACTTGATTATATGTGTAAATATCTCGTATTAGATACCAATAATAGGGACAAAATATCAGGTTAATAAATTACGTCCAATTCAGACATCACTTTGCATTCCTCCAAACTGCTACCCTCCAACCAAGGGTTTGCAAACCTGAGTATGGAGGTTAGAACTAAACACCATGACAAACAGTACTCAAGAAAAACTCAGAAACAAAAGTTGGAATCAATGTGTGTGAAGCCACGTCCCTCATCCTCCAAATCATGGTTCACCAGCATCTTCTAGAACAGAGGTGGGGAAACCCCAGCCCAAGGGCCATTTATAACCTTTGGGGACCCCTAATTCATCCTACAGGAAGCCCCCAATCTAATGAACCTCTGGCATATCGGAGACTGTTGGAACCAATGCTGGCCCATGAGTGCTGGTTGCAACATCCATAATTGTCCCAGTTCATGTCTCCATTCTTTGCCCTGGGCATTATTTTAACTCTCACTGCCTCGGATCAACTTATGTTTTCATGTTTCTAGCTTGGTCTATATGCTTTCACAGTGCAAGAAGTGAGTGGGAAACAGTCCACAGTTCCCAAATGAGTCTGTATTGTAAGTTATCAAGTGTATTATAAATAAGCCCAGTAAAATCCATTCATACATGTAAGTTGTATCTCTAATTTATGTAAACTTATATAAAAAAACTTGGCATCTATTAGTCTTGAAAGACCGTGGTATCATCCTACACGCTGACGCTGCAAGCAAAGCATGAAGGCCTGGGTAGATTGATATGGAGGATAGGCTGTTACCCAAGCAGCAAATCTCCCCTCTCCATGCCACTGAAATTGTCCAAAGAAACGGCAGAGACAATACAATTGGTTCCAGCTGCATCGCAGAGCTAGGCTAAGGACAGGAGCTCACCCTGTCTTGTGGGGACCCAGGTCTCGAACCCTGGCCTGCTGGTTAACAGGCACAGTGTATTAACCACTTGTGCCACCCACAGCCCTGTAACTTATATAAATTTGTTCAAATTTGACACACACATTAATTCTTTTTTCCTGGCCCCCAATATATGCATGAGTCTGTGGCCGTGGCCCTGAAATGTGAGGCTAAGCAAGCTTCTGGAACAGCATTTGCAACATCATGAAGTGTACTCTGCTGCCAGAATACTAATAGAATAACTAGTTCTAGTAGCAGCAGTACTCAGTGGAATTATAATGTTCTCTATCTGTCCTATACCTCTCTACTCAAAATTGGAATGTTCTATACCCAATTCTATACCTGTCTACTCATTAGCAAATCCCACTGTAGTCAGTAAGTCTTAGCCCATATCCTAAAGTCAAAATAAGCCCTTTGCATTGAAGCAATTAAGGTGACTTTTCATAAAATAACACTAGAGGGTGCCGTAACTGCGTGAACCTGTAACTGCTCTGGATTTTGCCAGGAAAGTGGGATGGACAAGATTGCAGCCACTATATGACCCACTATATGATCTACTGGGATTTTCTCAGGTAATCTTCTCTCAACCTTACTGGCATACAATGTATAATGTAGACAACTGAACATGCATACACCAATCTTCACACCGACCTCCACCAAAGGAAGATATGCCAGATTATTTAAGACAGCCTAAATTGGTTAGGTGCCCTTAGTTTTGGATATGTGGCACAGCCTCATCAGTAAGTGGTTCAAGCAGCTTCCTCGTGCAAACTTCCTTACACCATGGAATGGAATTAGATTATATTAGATTAGATTAGATTTATTGGCCAAGTATGATCTCCATACCCGGAATTTGGCTTCGGCAACGGCTGCATACATACAACACCAACTCACAAATAAACAATCCATACAGAACATACAATAAGATAAGAACACTGCTTCAGTATTTTCCAATAATCCTTCAGCATAGTTGTTGGTTCAGCAATTTAATGGCACAAGGAAAAAAACTGTCTTTGTGCCTAGATGTCCTAGTGTACAGAGTCCTATATCGGCGTCCAGAGGGAAGAAGCTCAAACCAGATGTGTCCAGGGCGAAGAGGGTCTGCAGCAGTATTCTCGGCTCTCTTCCTGACCCGAGCGATATATTAATTACTATTAATTACTTAATTAATTAATTACTATTCATTACTGAGGCTATGCCATATCTCCCAACCTAGGCATGATGTCATTTGTGGAATGAGCACTCCAAATATACCCAGAAATAGGTTTAACTATTAAGACAGCAGATGTTGGCCAGTAAATAGACCAGCATAATCACAGCAGGATGGCTATCATTATTTATTAGTCATTATAGCTGAATGCTACTTTAGGATCAGCAGTAGTGTGTCTTTGAAATCCAGTTGCAGGGGAGCAACAATGAGAAACGGGTTTGTCTTCATCTTCTTGCCAGCCACCTGCAGCCTTCAACTGAAAGAGGCAGGCTTGGTGTGGAAAAGAATTTTAAAGCCATACCATTAAACGTTGTTATATTATACACAGATAATGATGCATATGGAAGAGTGGCCTTTTCATATCTCTCTGAAATATACTTTCCTTCTCTTCCACTTTCCATCAGCTTTGCAAACAGAAGGTCCCACAATCAATCTGTGCTATTTCCAAGGAGGGTAAGGAAAAATTCATAAGTGACACCCTGAAGAAGTCAGTGTTGAGAATACTGAGCTAGATGGACTAATGGTCTGACTCCACAGAAGGTCCCTTCCTATGTTTCTATGAGGAAAAGTGGCTCCAAGGAATATACTGGTGCACATTCCTGCTTATGAATACTATGCCTGCAGAAAATATAGAAATGTTGTCAAAACACAACAGATATATATATGCCTCTTTCACTTTCTCTGTTTTAATAAGGGAAGAATTATTTGTCTTCTCAGAAATGTATTCTGGAAAGGTTGGTGTGTAAAGAAGTATCTACTTAAATGTATGCCAAAAATCCAAGACTTTCATGTTAAATTGCAAAGAAGATGCTTCCTGAAAAACACATACTGTAAGTTTTACCAGTGATTTTATAAACTCGGCATTTGTGTAGTTGCTTTAAAAGCAGTATTTCCATATCAAACAAATCCTGGCATGGAACCTTTCCTGCAAAACACAAAAGGCCATAAATGCATCCATTTGGTTTAGATCTTGTGCATAGCAGAAGATTGCTTTTATCAGCTGTTGAGCTGCCTTTTCAGTATGAATGCCAAGGACCTCAGGTGATGCTGCTAATTGGAATACGTGGAAGAAGAAGCAGCTCTGGAGCCCATCAATACATTGTCCCCATCATACTGTCAGGCTAGTACTGCTCCTCCAACTAGTTTTAGGTTTCCCCATCTCTGCCATATTATTACCAGACTGGCAACCTGGCTATTTTTTTCCCTTTAAAGGCAGTGACTTGTGAAGCATGAGGTGGAAGGCAATGAAAGGTTGTTGCTGCCAAGTAACCCCTCCCCCCCACACAGAGAGAGAGAGAGAGAGAGAGAGAAAGAGAGCATCATAAGTAGGTACTGACAGTCGGTGATGGAGTTGGAGAGAGCCTGGCTCAGCATTATTCAGTTGGGCTTCTGGCTTCCTCTTCCTGCCCTCACACTCTTAGGCTGCAATCCTAAAGACACTTTCCTGTACGTAAGACCCATTGAACAGAATGGAGCTTACTTTTGAGTAGACATGGTTAGGATAAAGGTGTGGAGACCTCCTTCCCATCATTCACTACTCAGTGGCATGGTGTAACACTCCTTCCACACCAACACCCCTCAATACCCCAGCCTCTCCCAATGGTGGATGTCCACATCAAAGTATACGGAGAACAACAT
Organism: Cryptoblepharus egeriae; assembly: GCA_030015325.1. Taxonomy (NCBI): domain Eukaryota; kingdom Metazoa; phylum Chordata; class Lepidosauria; order Squamata; family Scincidae; genus Cryptoblepharus; species Cryptoblepharus egeriae. The sequence goes on from JAREYC010000004.1 coordinate 9,332,199, forward strand.
CTTGCCTTCCAGTAGAGAAACTGCTTTGGAGCCCATTCCTATCCAAATTTTCAGTGTTCTACAAGGGGGCAGAAAGAGATCCAGAAGGGGTGAAGTAGGAGGGACCAGTGCCTTACAGGAAGGCATGGCCAGTGACAAAAGTTGGCTATTGAGGCACATGCTAGGTTTGCTGCCTTATGAGGATGAGGAAGCAGCCAGCAGATCTCCAGGACAGAGTCAGAGGGGCCAGTGGAGAAGGTATCAGGGTGAGGCCAGCAACCTAAGGTTGAACCATCAGGGTACTAATTCTCTTTTCAGATACCCCGTCTTTGTGGCGCACAGGTGGCCACTGCCATGACAGGGTAGGGTGTTAGTCAGAGGCTCACAAATTTACATTTATATCCCACATTTCTTTCCAAATAAACAGAGCACTCAAGGATGCATACAACACAAAGAAAACAAAAGCAAAAACAGAAAGAAAACATAAAAGTGAAATAATAACAAAAATCATAAGAGTAATACAAGATTTTAAATATCCACAAATTCCTAGCAGCCATGTTTCCATGGGAGGTGAGCCCAAGAGCCGGCAATGCCTTCTTCTACTTCACCTCAGGAGATAAGCTTCCTCCACTTCTCTAAATCTGAGAACTCATCTTCAGAGCCCTCCGCGGCACAGGTGGGCAACCCTTCACTGCTTCATCATGTCCAGGTGCAACAGTAGTCTCCTGATCTTGGTGGAGCCAGTGCCTGATGAAAGGGGTGCAATACCTGAAGTCCCTCCAGCTTTCCTCAGTAACGGCTGAATTTGAGACACCATCCTGACTGCACGGTCGCTTACCCTCACATTCAGCTTCTAAGCTTGAAGCTTGTGAGTTGCCTTTATAATAATCTGTATCTAGCTCTGCAGTCTGCTAACATGCCTCGATTTCCACCAGTCATAGCCTGACACTCTCCATGGGCCCCACAACAAACAAGGCAATTACTAGTGCCTCGCTAACTTAAGATAATCTGGCACACAGACATCTCCTCCAAGAAGGAATAGAGATAGCAGGATAAAGGGATAGCCCATTTCTATTCAGAGATAAAGGCTCACACAAATCAAGATTTATTGTTGTGTGTTTTCGATTGCTGTTATCATTTGCCCTTTCTCATACGGGCCAGATGCATCAGATAGGCCAGACAAGATAAGGGCTCCTGCATTGATATAAGGGTACACGTAACCGGAATGCGTCAATGTTTCTTTAGCCATACATAACCCAAGAGAATAATGGTTGTTCATGACAGACACACACACACACAAACATACTATATAGCAAAAAGCGTACCCGCGTTGCAGGAGTAACATTTCCCCATACAACATCCCCCCACGGCGCATCAACACCCCATGGACATCAACACCCCCTGTGCAACTTTCCCCCATGTGCAACTTTCCCCCATGCGCAACTTCCCTCCATGTGCATCAAACCCCATGCGCATCATCCCCCATGCGCATCTGTCCCCATGTGCATTATCCCCCATGTACCTGAACTCCTCATATGCAACAGCACCCATCTGCATCAGTCCCCCATGCGCAACTCCCCCCCATGCGCATCATCCCCCATGCGCAACTTCCTCATATGCAACATCACCAGTGGTGGGCACCAGCAGGTTCGCACCTACTCTATAGAACCGGTTCTTAACAAGAGATAGTACATATAAAGTTTAAAAATAGCCATTTAAAAGTGGCTGCCAGATGGACAGAGAACCAGTTCTTAATTTCTTTGAAGCCCATCACTGAACATCACCCATCTGCATCAGTCCCCCATGTGCAACTTCCCCCATGTGCAACTTTCCTCCATGTGCATCATCCCCCATGTGCAACTTACCCCCATGTGCATCATCCCCCCATGCGCAATTCCCCCATGTGCAACTTTCTCATATGCAACATCACCCATGTGCAACTTTCCCCCATGTGCAACTTTCCCCCATGCACAACTCCCCCATGTGCAACTCCCCCATGTGCAACTTATCCCCATGCACAACTTCCCCTATGCGCAACTTCCCCCCATGCGCAGCATCCTCTCCAGCACAACCTCTTCCTCTGAACAACATCCCCCCAGTGCACCAGGCACCAAGCACCAAATTGACTGGATGTTGGTCAGTCCTCCATGTTAAGTATTGGATAAAAACATGTTGCACCCCTTTTCAGCCCCTTAAGTGTTAAATTTCTTCACATGGGTTCTTGGTGGGAGTTCAGGTGACAAGAGGATCCCTCCCAGAATTCCATGCTTCTAGGTCCAGCAGTTGGGGTGGAATGTTGATGAGTCATCAATTCTCCAATGCAAAGTATAGGGAGGAAAACGCGTTGCGCCCCTTTTCACCCCCTTCTGGTTGGAATTTCTGAAAACCGATTCTTAGTGCACCCCTCCGTCACGGAAGGAACACCCACCCCAAATTTCACGCTTTTAGGGCCAGCGGTTTTGGCAGGGCGATAATGAGTGAGTCAGTCATTCATTGAGTCAGTGACTCATTCAGTGACTTTTCTCTTTTATAGATAGATAGATAGATAGATAGATAGATAGATAGATAGATAGATAGATAGATAGATAGATAGATAGATAGATAGATAGATAGATAGATAGATAGATAGATAGATAGAGAGGGAGAGTGGGAGAGAGAGAGAGAGAGGTAGGAGACTGTCTACTTCATGTATACTGTTCCAGGGTCCATGGAGAATATCAAACACATACAGAAACTGACAGCCCCGTCCTAATCTGCATTGACATAACCAGGTCACATGGCCTGTGCTGTATCCAATGCAGGTTAGAAAGTGGCTGGAGATCTCAGGGTAAGGAGTTATTACTTAATTCTGAGTAACACAACAGCCTACCCTATGAGGTTGCTTGGATCTCAACCAACTATATAGCTGGCAGAATTCTGAGCTACTCCATATAAGGCTGACTGGCTAGGAGAGAGGACAGAATATAACAGAGGAGGCGTCCACCAATCCTGCCTCCTTTCTAGCCAGATCTACTCCAGTATGCCCTCCCTCCTCCCAAGAAGTTCCTCTTTCCATTCTCAAAACATTCTCCTGTCACCATCTTGGCACAATACTCACCTCTGCCAACAGCCCGGAACTCAGATCCAGAACTGGTAGGCCAGCACACAGATCCGCTGGTGCTGCCTATTCACATGATGTCACAAATACACTTTTATGGCACATTCGGGACACCTTTGACCAGTATAGCCCTGTTCAAAAATAGGATTTCTCTCTAAGTTTATCAAATGCTTCCTAAGATGGGAAGGCCCAGTGTATTACAGATTGGCCTGTGTGTTGCATCTGGTATTCAATTTCAACCTATATTCCCAGTTGACTTTTGTTTACTAGATTATCATACTGCATCCTGGAAGGCTAGGATTTTTACAGTTACAGTAGTGCCTCACATAAATAGCTTAATTCATTCCAGAGGCTTGCTCTTTAAGTGAAACGTTCTTTAAGTGAAGCGGATTTTCCCATATGGAATAATGGAAACTCAGATGATGAACTCAAACTCAAACAACCCCCAAATATTCATATAAAAATACTAACTGGATGTAAAAATGATGACAAAACACTGGAACTGAATTCAAAACATGCATTCAATGTGCATGATCCTATGAAGTCTACTTAGGATGCAATCCTAAAGACACTTTCCCAGGAGTAGGACCCATTTAACACAATGGGGCTTACTTCTGGGTAGACACGGTTAGGAGGCTGCAATCAAAGACACTTTCCTGAGAGGCTTATTGGGGCTGCTGCTGGAAGTTCAAGGTGGCCGGTGGGGGCACTTGGGGGCAGTTAGGGGAAGCTGCCTCTGGCACCCCCAGGCAACTGCTCCCAAGTTGGGGGCAGTTAGAGGCAGCAGCATTGGCCGGCAGTCCTTGTAAAGAGTCTCCACGCGGAGCATCAGGGCTGCATAGCATGCATGCCCATAGCAAGATTCCTTGTTAAGTGAAGCGGAACTTGTTAGATGAAGCAAGATTTCTTGGAAATTTATACTTCTTATGTGAAATGAGGCACTTGTTATGAGAGGTACCACTGTATTTTCAATTAGGGCACAATCTGATCTAGCACTTGGGCTGGCGCAAGTCACCTGCCCCAGCTCAGTACTATCACAAACATGTCATACGGCACATTTGTGCTGACTTTGGGGTTGGGGGTGCTGGTCAAGGAGATGAGCAGTCCTCCCCTCACTGGATGCAGACCTGTTGGGGTAAGTTTCTGGGAAGGGTCTGGGAGGGCATGGGAAGTGTGGAGAGGAGGTGGTATGAAGGTATTCTGGGGCACAGGGAGGGAAGGTGAAGGGCATACCCAGGATTGGACAGGCAAGGAGTGGCAGGCAGTGACAAGACCCAGCAATTATTCCAAATCCTATCCCCCTTTTCAGGCAGTGTGGAGTGGCTTCTCTATTCTGCTCAGATTTGCACCACTTCCTAAGGTGGTGCAGATCTGAGTAGACCCATTGGGGCCTCTGCAGCTGTCCCCAGGATAAAGGAATAATTTACCCCTTTTACTTGGTCAGAGCCACAGTTGGCCCTAAACGTGCACTGGATATAAGTTTGTTTCAGCGCAAGTTAGGATTGCTCTGCCCAATACGCAACATCAACTGCAGCCACAGCTCCTAGTTTTCAGCAGTTGTTGAAGCTCCAACAGAAAAGGTTTTTGTGTCTGCACAGATCAAGGAGGACAAAACAAAAGCACCTTCAAAAGGCAAGCATAAAGGGTTTGGTTGCTAGGTAGCATTTTCCATCAATTACTTTTTGGTCTCAGACCAAGATATAAAATGCAAAGTGTTTCAATGCCCTTAGAATTCATCGTTTATAATACGCCTGCTACATAATCTGGACATAATCTCTTGGTGAAGTCTGTTCCAAAAACTGCTTTCTCTCTTAGGGTCAAACTAGTTGAGGCAGGAGAAACTCCACAGTTGGGAGTCTCACAGGTTCATTACAACCAGCCATGCTCCCCCAGCCCTAAACCAGATCAGGGCTGCTGAGCCCTGCAGAGTAGAATCCCAATCCTGCAAAGCAAGACCTTCTTCATGATGTATTTACCATTTTAAAATCTTCTGGCCCAAGGAAGGAAAACATCTACTATACCTTATATATTTTATCAAGGGCTACACAACTTCAGAGGACAAATCTGATAGGGAAAATAGCATGGAAGAAAAGGATTTAAATCATCTTCTCCAAGCATCATGACCCCAGCCTGATTTACTCCCTCGCTATTTCTAAGTTCTTAAAAATACAGATCTGATCATGCACTTCTACCAGTTCAACTAAAACTTTAATTTTAATCAAAAAAATTTTCTTCATAAACTACTAGACTATCAAAGAACACTCTGGTCAGCCCCAAGGCACACAGAATCAGACGGCAAGGTGTTGATAGGACACACTGGCCACATCATCTTTGAGTCGGCCATGAATGATTCAGTTTGATCAATGGATAATCCTCTGTCCAAGCTTTAGTAATATAGCATCATGGATAGGGGACTTCTTCTACAGAAGCCTTTGTCACTAGACTATAACCATATGAATGATAGAGAAATAGAAGCAATGAAACTCACAGCCCAACCCTATTTCCCACCATCAAGAGCATGAGCTGTGACAATTGTGCACTGACAGAATGCTTGTTAAGTCAAAAAATACAGGATGTTTCAGCTAGACACAGTTATCCATCAGGGAAATCCTGTGAAGAATTTGGCAAATCATTTAGCAGAACTTAAAACACTTCTCAGTACCATCCTGTCTACCATACTGACCTTATATGACATTCGTTCCATCTGCTGGCCTGGAAGGGAAGCACTCGGCAGCTTGGACAAAGGAGATAACTGCTTCAAAGACCACTAAGCAGGCCTAAACATCTCATCTAAAACTGATGTTACTTCTGTCCTGATACCAAAGGAGGAGAGGCTTGTTGTGAAGCAGAAATATATTGACAGTCGCATATGTGGTTGTCCATTATCCTGAAGAATTGCTCTGCACAACATAGGAGGATCTGACAGTGAGCATGATTTTGTGATACTGTGGAAAAGGAAATCCAAAGGCTTAAAATTATATAGCTCTGCTAACTACGATATCTAAAATAAGCACATTATGTTACAAAGAGTGCAACTGATCTCTTTTTTTGAGGAGCTGAGGAAATATTGTTCATGCTCACTGTTCAGAGCAGTTTTAGAGAACAGTGGTAATGGTAATGAGAAGGATTTGAGGGAGCAGATGCTGAATTTAAATTAAAAAGTAGAGTACTTTCCTATGACAATGAATCACACAATACATGGAGCATAGGTTTGCCATCTTGCCAAGAAAGGCTCTAAAAGAAAACTAGTCAATTATGATGATGACGGTGTGTGTGTGTGTGCGTGCGTGTGTGTGAGTGCTGTGTGTCTTTCAAATATCTTACAAATCAGGAACGGCCGCCAAGCGATCTTGGCCCAGGCAGAAGAATGACAGAATGCATGCTGCTTCAGTTTTGAGACAGTAGCTGTTATACTAGTTCATATATTTTTTTCCTTATTATTCACACTGAAAAGAAAATTTCATGAAAGGCTAAATGCAAAAGAGTAGGGAAGAGAAAGTATAATTACCAAAAGTCAACCTTGTTTCTATGAGAAGAATATTCAAGCAGAGAAAGCAGATGAAAATTGCACAAATACACAAATCCCTCAGTTGTAAATAAAAGCTTCCATACTCTAAGAGAAAAGAGAATGTCACATTATAACAAGGCCTTTAAGCAGCTCCAGATACACACACACACACACACACACACACACACACACACACACACACACACACACACAACTTACCCAAAACTGCTAGATAATGCAAACATGAAAAGAGAGCAGCAAGTTTTGAAACTCTGATTATACTAGTGACCTTCTCAGATCTGTTAAAACTGCCATCTCCACCAGAAGTGTCTTTGTATTCTCAGGCCTGACAAATTTTGCCCCTCTCATGTATTATTCAGCAGTAAGCAGAACAATGAATGAAACGGACTTTAAAAATGAGGGGCTTTTTTGGAAGGGGCAAGACAACTATGGATGGTTCAGTTTTTCTCGCAACTTATGAAAAAATTTCACCTTTTACAAAGCTGAAGTTACAGAGCTGCTTAGTTTAGAGCTGCTGTTACGTTACCACAAAGAAGAGTAAACATTTCTCCTTCCCTTGGGTCACAGGTGGGCAGATGCCAGCCCAAACCGGATCTTCTCATGTGGTGGACGCTGGCAAACCGGAAAGAGCCGTGGCTGGCAGAACCGCGGGGACCGGTTCGCTAGCGGCCGCCGCGTCTCCTGAAACTCGGCTTCAGAAGACGCAGTGCACTAGTGTCCAGCCGAGCTTCAGGAGACTTAGCATGCTTGCGTCCAAGCCTGGCGTATGCGCAGTGCAGTGGGGGGTGGGGCCCCGCCCCAACCTGCCCCCTGACCCAGCCCCGCCCCCTGACCCCAGGCCCGCCCCCCAACTTCCAGCGAACCAGATCTTGGGGTTGGCTGGGCCCACCCCTGCCTTGGGTAGAGCTGCAGCCATCCAACAGTTCTACTCAGATCTGCACCACCTTTGGAGGTGTCACAAATCCAAGCAGATGAGGGCAGTTCTGCACTGCCTGGGGAAGCAGGTTGGGAAGTGGCATATCCCAATCTATCAGCATACCTGGCAAGTCACCTTATTGCACCTCCGGGAGCAGCATGGGGAGGCCAATGCAACTCTCTGAATTGGCCTCACTTCCTGTTTTGGTGGCGTAACGTGTGCCAGCCAAAATGCAGTGCTAGGATTCAGCAATCCAAACTTGTGCTGGAACAGGAAGGTTGGCTTGCCTGTGTTGTAAGAAGGCTCACCCCTTATCTGTGCTAAGGCTGTAGCAGCCCATATAGGTCTACTCAGGCCACCTCTGTCCACAAGCTATAGAAGTGCGATAACTATTTCTGAGTAGCATCTGGCTAGATTTCAAGGGCTTGGAGACAAGCAACTCTTTTAACTTGTGATCAATGCATGAACACCATCTTTGGCAGCAATATATTCCCCTCCTGAAGGGGGGAATATGACTGTAATAATTCACACTTCTTAGATAGAAGCTAGGGTATTTTAAAGTCAAATCAACCAGGAAATGATCATTATGAAATTTAGGTGTATCCTCCAACTCTTCTAGGACAGGAAACAGGCTAGACATGATGAAATAATTATTTGACTCATTTTAGGCCCTAGAAAATATACATATTCAGCTGGATGGGAACACCTTCAATACTGCACATTTTTTCCATGCTGACTTGCTGTCATCAGGGAGCTAATTGAACAATGTGGCACAATGTGGCCTTTCCCTCGGCTTATAATCTTGGGCAAGCAACCACTATAAGAACCAACCTCAAAGTCAGGAATTTGTTTCTTAGGAAGCTTCCGTGAAACATATTTTCAAATTCCTGAAGTCTTTATATGTACCAGTTTGATGGATCATTTGGAATATTGAAAATGTACACTGATTTTCATCAATGCTAGTTTGCCTAAAACTACACACAAGGTATGGATCTCATTAGTCACTTGTGTAATTATTCAAAGCACTAGGAATCAATGTCCTCAAAACTATAATTATGTTACTGCACAGATTTTTCATGTTACACAAGGACTGCATTAATTTTAACTGCTTACTATGAATTATCTCACTCTTCCCTTCTCTATACTAATGTTAGGGAAGTGATGTTTCAACAGCAGAAACATCATGCTTTTGATTTGTGCTACATTCCTGATGTGTGCTTCTATAAAATGATGGAAAGACATATAAAGCTCACTTTAGTTTTCATAATTGTAGATTATATCCATATTTGTGCAAAATTTGTACTACTGTATTTGCTTTCTTTAATAACAAGTATAAATGTTATTTGTGTGTACAGATTTGTATTAGTCTGTACAACAGATACTTTTTGATCTGCATCTGGAATGGTTTTTATGTATCTTTATGTAATCACTCCTATTATAATTGAGGTGTTACCGTTACAGTTTTTAACAGTCACCAAAATTTCAACATATGGCATTTTCTCAGTGCTGTAAAATACGCCCAGATTCCTTTTTTAGCAGTGGAAGCTAATATGTCCTGCATTTTTATGAACTCCTCCTCTCTGGCTTCTCAGGACACACCACCTGTCAAATTGGTATATTTTGCGTACAGTGTTTAAATGCATGGTCTCATGGTTTGAAAAGTAAAAATAAATTACCAGATTCTCTTTTGATACCATAAAAGTTTTCTCTTGTTCTGGAAAATATTTCATTTGTGCTAATAAAATAACTATTATCTTAAAGACTAGCCCTACAATCCAGAGTAACTACGGGACCACGTAAGAGACATTACGTGTACCCGAAGTTACTGCACCATCTAATGAAAACCTATGGGAAATTCATACTGCAATCCACAGCAAATTGTTCTTACACCGGAGCAAGGACTCCCCGTAGTTACTCTGGATTGTGCCCAATGTAGAGAGTAACAGACTATGATATGAATGATACAAATGACAAGTAAAAATGCCTCTAGAGAGAAATAATATCCACCTCTAGTCTTGTGTTTAAACAAAATGCATACACAAATCTTTATTGGGGCTATCAGGGTATGTTGGAGATGCAAATTTAGGATAACCCTTGGATTAGTATATGCTATAAATGTTGACTTCAATGCCTAGCTTCAATATCTTTGCCAAAGCCAACTCATAAATGACATCAGCACACAATCTGCTGGCAGTGCCCAAATAGCAGCCCAAGGAATTCCTTAACTGCCTGGGGCAACTTGCCAGTCCAACAGCTCTGTACGTTTTTCACTCTGCTAAGTGGTCATAGCTATGCCAAAAGGTCTAGTTGGGAGTTGACAGAAAAGACTTCAGCACTTACTCATATGTGGCCAATTGAGGATTACTAGGAGGTGAACTAAGTACTGGGTCAAATTCTTTTGCTGTCAGTGCCAGTGTTATAATTCTAGAGAGCAAACTGCCTAGCAGAGGCTTGTCTGAGGGTTCTTTTGAACATTTTGCATCTTAATTGATATGCTGTGATACTGATATGATAAGACATGACATTAGTGTGGGTACATATATTTCACACAGGCACACAACTTTGTAAAGACTACAACGAAGCTAGAATAACCAAGCGGCTGGCAATACATGAATGTGACAACTTCAACTAAGCTAACGGACGGGAAATCACTTGATTTGGTCTCTACACATCTTTAAAATCATGCTCTGTGAACATTGTTATGACAGTGAAAAACAAGATTTTTTTCACTGTAAAATTAAATGTCACTCTTGATAGCGTACTATTGGAAACATCATCCTTCCAAGTCCACACCAATACGTTACACAGAAAATTAAACTCTCTCTGTTTATTGAGTGGATAATGCAGTCTTCAAATGTGTGAGAACCCCTGCTAGGTGAGAAATTAAAAAAGGGAGTGCTATAAAGTCTAATGGTATGTATGAAATACAGAAAAAGGTAACTTAATTGGTAATCAGAAGAAATCATAAAACTAATCATGCAATTAGTGTATTAAAAAGCCAGCATATGAGGTGTGTATAATTACCAAAAAAAACAATGCAATGGTGTCTTCGAGCACTAATGAATTAACAATTATGTTGTGGGGTAGGGGAAGAGGAAGCAACAAGGAAAAAAGGGTAACTGTGATAAGAAAACACAATTTCAGGGGCAAGTTTTACATTCATGCAAATTATGTCCTTGCTTCACACACTGAATCAATGAATCGCAGAGTATGAAAAATTCCGTTTTAAAAATCTCTTTCTTAAACTGCTAGGCACAAGATAGTGGGAACTTGATCTGAGAGAGACATGTAGTAGTGAAAAGAACTTGCTTGAGCCAGGATTTGTTTTGCTTGTACAGAAGAGGTTCTCATTGAATTGCCCTTTTTATAAAGCTCTGTTCAAACATGAAGTTAGATGCATCTATACACACCATCAGTGTTCCCATGTTTGTTTACCTGGGTATTCCTGAAGTCCGGTTCAGATATGGCATGGATGCATTGTGAGGGGAAAACGGAAAAGTGCAACAAACCTCTAGATAAAGTCAGAAAAAATTCCACATGTACAACTGTACCAATCTGAAAAAAACATGATCACATAGAAATAACTTTTATACACTCACTCAGCTGTATGCTTGGAGGCAAAGTGTATGTGTTCCTGCTCCCCCTTGCATGCTTCTGAAAGAGACCTCATAGTTGAGTATACACATACTCATGTGATTTGTTCACACAGTCCACGTAGATGTAAACATGTGGGTATGTTACAGCAAAAACAATAGAAAGTAGCACAAGACTTCATTCACCTTCATTATATTTGCTCATGAAAACAGGTTCCGGGGTGGTATCCTTGTCAATATTACAGTGGGAATGTAAGAAACAGCCATGTATAGAATTAGACTATTGGTCTCGTCTTATTCTTTTGCTTGTTGTCATTGATTATTCCCCTGGTTCCCAAATTATGTTTCCCCGCACCCTGGGACTGCAGTGAACTCAGGACAGTTAAGCTATCATCACAGGAGAGTTTAAATTTTAAAGGAAAACACAGGGACAAGTGTGCTGTGAACATGAAAAGTTTTGGAAACTCTGGGTTATATTGTTTTATTTTGCTTTTAACCCTTTATTTTTTGCTTGAAAATAAAACTGAAACTACTTTACATTGTTGGAGAAAGGCAATTATAAATTTTAGAAATAAATACACATGTTGCCAAGATAATACTTGTATCCTGTTGCCATTCCTTTGCATCTGGCATTCATAGAAAAGCTTCTTTCAAACTTGGATGTTGCACACAGTCATAATGACTTGCAACCTATGATCGACATTCCTCCATAAATCTGGAGGATTTATGATCATTATTATCATTAAATCATAATGACTTGCAACCTATGATGGACATTCCTCCACAAATCTGACTAATGCCCTTTTAAAGGCATCTAGACCGGATACCGTTAGAACATCTTGTAACAAGGAGTTCCATACTCTTAGCATACTCAGGGCATAATCCTAACCAATTTAGGCTGGCAGAACTCATCTGATCCTGTGGTAGTGCAGGGAGGCTGGCACATGTCTGTGCACTGGCCTAACCCCTTCAGTGGTGCAGAGTGCATTATTGCACTTTTGAGACACTTCCAGGCCAGCATGGGGCTTGTGCCAGGACTTATGCCAGCCTAACTGTGTGTTAAGATTACAGCCTCAGTGAAGAAATAATTTCTTCTGACTCTCCTTTTGACTCTTCTTCTGACTCTCATTTTAGCAGATGACTTCAGGTTCTGGTACTGTGCAAGAGGGAAAGGAATATTTTCCAGATCCACCCCATGCAAAATTTTGTGTCTCAATAATGGTGCCTTTTTCTAGCCTGAAAAGCCCCAAAATTTACAGCATTTCTCGTAAGGGAAGTGATCTTACCCTTTAATCATTTTGATCACTCTCTTCTGTGCCCCTTTCAGTTCTACTGTATCCTTTCTGAGATGTAGTGAGCAGAACTAGACACAGTACTTCAGGCGTTGCCTCAACATCAATATGTAGAACAGCATAATAATATTGGACATTTTATTCTCAGTCCCTTTTTTAATTATCCTGAACATGAATTTTAGAAATTACACACTACTTTTGCAGCTCTTTCAATTAGTAGAACCTGAAATGCTTTTAAAAATACAGATATCTTGTTTCCGACATATTTCTTTGGGAGGAGGGAGTGATGCTCATTATTTTTTGATAATCAAATGGAGTAAATTATTAACATCTTGATTAAAAAATGTTTAGAAGAACCTGAAATACAATTACACATTCTCCCCAACACCCACCACAAACTGCATCACTAAATTATGCTTTAATTTATGCATGCAACTGAAACAGAAATAAAATGGGGGTTTTTTTTTACGATATTTGCCACCATACTTATCGTTTTCCAAATCAAAACTAGTGTGGGTGAGAATGTATATAGAAATACATGGATTTTGGTTTGATTTTGTGGATTTTCTTGCTGAATTATGAACTGCTTGCATTTGGAGGACCAAATCTTTTTCTTCCTGTCTATCTCATCTGCAATGCCCCTATTGGAGAAGATATTCTCAGCTTTGGAAGGAGAGCCACAGAACCATTTCAAAAGTTTTGATCTGCCATCCCAGTCTTCAGGAGGAGCTGAGGCTGTGCTGCCATCTATGGGAGGTGGTGTGACTCCATCAACGAACTAACTTTTCGTAAGGCTAGAGCTCTTGAGTGCTCTTTATAGCACATTCAAATGTGACCTGCCTGGAGAAAGACAGAAGCTGGAAATCTGCTACACCTCAGTCTTCCAAAAAGAGTGGGATTTTTGTTCAGAGTGGTCTGCCCAAGTAGCTGGCAGAACATAAGAAACAGCCTTATAGTTTCAATGTGCTAGCCTATCTTGGTCAGTATTTTCCACAATGATTGGCAGTTCTTCAGATGATGTCAATCTTGGAGATGCCAGCAATGGAACTGGGACTGTCTACATGCTCTACAACTCTGAAGGACATTCTCCTGGTATTAACCATATAGTTAATGCTAGTGCCTGACCGCTAACATAATGAAAAGCTTTTTACATGCAACAAAGACTTTTCAAACTGATCTCAGCCATTCTGCTATATTATACCATTCAAACAGGAATGTCATTCATTGTAGACATTCTAATGCAAAAAATGCATACTATCTAATAGTATTTGAATATACTAATGCATTAGACATTCTAATGCAAAAAAATTGAATATACTTTTGTGCTTGTGAGTATAGTTGCTCAAAGTTTCCTGAGTTGAGCAACTGGGGCTGCTGTAGCTGTATTGCAGGAAAGGGGATGAGCCTCCCCTTACCTGCAGTAGCGCAGCAGCCCCATAACTTGCGCTAGATACAGTACAGGTATTCCAGTGTACCTGTTACAGGATAACTTGGGATTATGCTACCCTTCTGATAACTGTGTCTGCTAGAGAGGTTTTCCTTTATATTCCTATATCTTCTCCTCTTCTTTACTGGTATGGCTGTTAAGTGCTGCAAGGTAAGGACCATCTTTTCTTGCTTTTGATAGTGTTCAAAAAACATGAAGCCTAAGAGATAAAGAGAGAAGCCTAAGAGATAAAGCTGTCATACTCTTCAGTCAAGGGGGGCTCTTAAAATCCTGTTTTTCAAGTTTTCAGCACACAATAAATATCATGAGGATCCAGTGTCTTCAATCTCCCACCTTTTGCTGCTTTCTTACTCAGTCCCCTTCCCTTGTTCCTGAGTCCCACAAGAGATTTCATTTCCTCCCCCCTCTTCTCTTCTCTGCCCTGCATTGGGTCCTGCCACTGCCTTAAATCCTACCTTACCCCCCGTCACTGCCATTTCTTAAGCTGGAGGAAGGCTTAGCTGAAGCAGGTTGTTCCATTACTGGCAGAAAAGATCAGGAGAGATTGGAGGGAAGAAGCAGCAGCCTCAATGGAAGGAAAATATACGTGCTGACTTTGCTCTCTCTCTCTCTCTCATTTCTTCCTGCTTGTCTCCCTTGCTTCCTGGAAGGCCAATTTTCATTGCAGAAATGCTAGTTTGGCTGTTTGAGTGATGCTAGAGGCCAGGAAACCAGGGAAGGCATTTTGAAATTTTGTGCCCCTAAGAATTTTGTGCCCAAGACAAGCACCCCGTGGCCTTCCCATGCTATGCCACTGCACAAGACAATCAACAGTTATCCAAATGCCAGCTTTGTTGTATCAGCAGGAAACCTCAAACAAGAATTTGTGGATGGAAATGTGATTGTCATGGTGATAATGCTTACAGATTTATGCATTTGAACTTGTTATATCGATTATGTGCTGGAGATTAGCACTTCTGGTTTTTAACAATAAACTTGCTATGCAAATATATAAACGAGAAATGAAGGAATCTGCTGCACAAGCTAAATCTCTGATGTGATGGAGAGAGTAAATGACGTGGCACCAGTGCTCCACATCCACTGATACAAGAAGCACAAACCAATTGTTTTAGGAACAGGTGCAACATATGTTTTAAAAGGTTGATGGTATATTGAAATGATTTATTCAAATGAAAATTGAAAAACACTGGAAAAATACTGAAACAGCAAGCCGCAATGTAAGTCTTGCCTTGCTGGATCAGACCAAAGGTCCATCTATTCCAGCAGCATGCTGTTTCCAACAGTGAGCAGCTGGATGCCTCTGGGAAGCTTACAAGCGAGGCATGAAGGCAATCATCCACCCCTGTTGTTTCAGCCCTGTCTCCTGTAATTTCAAAACTGGGTATCATGAACCTAAAGAATTGTATTTGAATATAAGTGCAAGAAACAGAAGTGTTCAGATGTGAATGCACTACAAGGTATTTATAGGTCTAACAGGACTTATTTCTTGATCATAAATATCAATACCAAAGTACCTGCTTGCAGCCTAATGTGATTTAGCCACTGTAATTTTTCATGAAACATCAATATAACATCACATTTTGTGCCTATACACTAACAGTTTTGTTTTTGGAACACTGTACTCTAAGCAATAATGCGCTGGCACAATATTACCTTAAGACTTTTAAATGTGTGCTTCTGCATTAACAAGCTAATGAATCCATCATCAGCTTCCCCTATATATGTAAATATTTAAAATAGTTTGTTACCTGAAAAAAATCAGCTGGCAACTACATTGATGGCTACAAGGATTTCTAAGAATAGTAAATTCAAACATGATCACATTAGATGGATGGAGGGACAGATGGCCAGACAAACGGATCTCTAGAACAGAGATGCAGAGCCCCTGATGGCCGGTGGTCTCTTCTGTGACCTAACTGGGCCCATTATTTAGCAGTCAAGCCAGAGTATCACCCTGAAGCAGAAACACAGCCGCTTCTGGACCTGCAGGTTCAGCTTGGCCAACTAATGCAACTGATGTCTGATGAAGCAACCATACCTTCCCAGGTTCATACCTGCATGACACCTGAGTCACAGACAACCCCACTTCCTCCACATAACAGGCTAATGGTGCAGCATCATGCCACAGCCTCAACAACCTGCCAGCAGAGCTTGAACAGAGTGAACAAGTCAACCAGGTGTGGACTGGAGGACCAAAAACAACAACAGGTATTTATATTCAGCATTTCTGGTCCATGGATTGCTCAAAAAGCAGGCTTCCGTAAGTCTTGACTATGGTATTGTGCTCGACGCTGCATACGCTGCATGCAAAGCACAAAAGCCTGGGTTATATTGTTATGGAGAATAGGCTGTTATCCAAGCAGCAAATCCCCCCTCTCCATGCCACTGAATTAGTCCAATGGAAAGGCAGAGCCAATACGATTGGATCCAGCTGGCGTCGCAGAGCTGGGCTAAGGACAGGAGCTCACCCTGTCTTGTGGGGCTGACCCGGGTCTTGAACCCTGGCCTGCTGGTTAACAGGCACAGTGTCTTAACCACTTGTGCCACCTAATATGCTTTCTCTTAACCCCCAAAAGGGGTTTTACACAGAGAAATTCTGTCTTTCAAGAACTGACTTTCAAGAACTTTCCCTCAAAAATGGAAGATGAAGATGAAGAATATGATGATGAAGAAGACGACTACAACGATACTACATTCCAGATGGATCAGGCTGTTTGTCTCTCAAACAAAGGTGTAGAAGGTCAGGTGGTTTAATCCCCGGTCATGTCCGAGGCTGCTTGAGTTTCTCATTTTATTCCTGAAAGTGCTCCTCAAAGCCTCCATCTGTGTCCTCGATACCACTCCCTCACTGCCAGCAGTATTCTAAACAAGTAACCAACACTGACAGCTCCAAGCACCTAGACAACACAGCATGAAGGGATGAATTAAAAATGTGCTGAAAAAAGTTTCAAGAAAACTATTGAATTATAACTGCAGAACCAGCAATGTAATTTAGGCTACAATCCAGAGTAACTACGGGACCTTTTACACTCACATACACTACAATCCAGAGTAACTACAGGAGCATGTAAGAGACATTATGTACACCCGTAGTTACTGCACCACCTAGTGAAAACCTATGGGAAATTCATATTGCAATCTAGAGCAAATTGTTCTTACACCAGAGCAAGGACTCCCCGTAGTTACTTTGGATTGCACCCATAGTTACAGTGCCACCTATGGAAAATGCATAGAGCAATCCAGAGTAAATGCCTTTTACGTTTTCCCGTAGTCACTCTGGATTGTAGGGTTAAAGAGAATATCAGACCAATTTGGCCTGTGTAGAGGAAAATCACAGAACCATCATAAATAGCACATACCAGTGTGTCATATTCTTATACAGCACTTAAGGCAATCTGGTAAAACATATCTGTTTAAATATATTCTTTGACTATTTACTTTGCTGCAAGATTCTATTCTTTGGAATGAACATGGTAGCCACTGTGTATTCAGTGTATTACTTGTACAGCAAGGTTATGTTCAATTAGCAAAACAAACAAGATAGTAAAACAGATTTTTTTAACTGACATGCTCTGAACATAGAGTATTATGATCAGAACAGCACCCATTTATAACATCCCCAAGGGATCTGCTACACAGCGTGAACTGACAGTACTGAACCAATGAAGTATCGCCTGATGAGTTTCTTTGCAACTCAAAAATGAACGTGCACACTACAGTGAATTACGTATGCTAGAGTAAAGCATAAAACTCCTGGTAGGGTGAAACCCATCTGTTGCACTCAGTGCTTCTTTTTTAGGGCTAAATCCATAGCAGTTACGGGTCCACGCAGTTAGGTCACCCTCTAGTGTTATCTTATGGAAAGTTGTCTTAACTGCTCCGGAGCAAAGAGCTTAATTTCACTTTAGGATATAGGTACTAGTGTCATAGAGACCAAGCAAAATTTTGTGCTTGTCAGGAAATGTATTAGTAAACCATCCTTGGGAATCATCACTACCATCCTTTGATACATTCCCTAGAAAGCTCTGAAGTTGTTCTCCTGTCATAATACTCTGACCTGACCCTTCTAATGAGATCAAAGCATTGGGGCATGGTGACTGGTAAACAGTAATTACAGCTCAGTTCTGCACACTGGATCCAAGTGCCAGGCAGCTCATGCACTATATGCTATAAAAATAATTACATATTTTGCAGCATGACATGTTTCACTATACAATAACTTACATTTTTCTCTAAACATAAAATACAGTAAACACTGTTAATAACGTAATTTAAAAGTATGCAGTGCAGAAGTATGCATTTGCTATGTTAGGGGTTGCAGGGATTTGTCAAGCCCGACAATCCAGAGTAACTATGGGAGCACGTAAGAGACATTACATGTACCTGTAGTTACTGCCCCACCTAGTGAAAACCTATGGGAAATTCATATTGCAATCCAGAGCAAATTGTTCTTACACCAGAGCAAGGACTCCCCATAGTTACTCTGGATTGCACCCTTAGCCAGTGATTTTCAATCTTTTCCATCTCATGGCACACTTCACTGAAATTGTCAAGGCACACCATCAATTATTTCTACCATTGACAAGGCACATCAGACTGTTCAAAGCCCCCAATTTTCCTATTAATGAATGTCAATCCCCAAATTCCTGCGGCACACCTGAAGACTATCCTGTCACATTGGTTGAAAATCACTGCTCTAAGCTGTGTAAGCATAGGCCATTTTTCAAAGTGTTGGAGTGTATACTGTCAAAATACAGCCTGCAGTGTTTTGATTATAAATAGGTAGTACAAGTAGCAGTTTATTACAGGCAGTATACGTCAATTGTCCAAGAGTGTTCTTGCATTACCTTTAACACCATAGTATACGGATATTATTGCAAGGAACAACTTTCTTTTCTTTTTAAAGCTCAGTTATGATCATTCTTCTCTACTTGATTAGTAAGGGCAGTAAACAAAACATATGGCAAAATATGAAATGTCATATGACAATATGGTGACAAGCTTTGTGGTTGAACTTATATGTGAAAATGCTTCCACAGATGTATATTTCACTGTATTTTTAATTATAGTACTTCAAAATGTGGTAAACATCTTAACAATAATGTCTGACCACAGAACTAATGAGGAACTGTCTCGGAAGAATAGATAATGAATATAAAGAAATTTGTTAGCTTCTGAATGAACAATTCACATAAAAGTTAACATCTTAAAATACTGGGATCTGTTTAGACCATCAATCTGGACTGAGCCAGAGAATAAAAACAGCCAGCAACATGCTATTTACATGGCCAAATTTCTAATAATTTCTCATGTTATTTTTAAATGGAAGTGATAATCTCAAATGCAGTAAATATGACAAATAAAAATACACACAGTCCAGACTCCAGCCGTCAATGCTTTTCAACCAGAACATGTGCTGCTAAAGAGTTCAGCATCAAGAACTATTTTGGGGTGAAATCAGGCACCAAGTCTCTCTGCATAATTGTACAAACCATAACCTGTGATGCCACAGGCTATTAACTAATCACTCTACTTGAACAATTGCCTTGTACAGAGGTCAGGTAATTCCTGATGAGAAGCACAGGTTGGCCAAGTGAGAACTATTAGAGAAGAGTGATTAGTTTTATTACTAACACCCCTGTGGTAACACTGATTGCACAAGATTTTCTATTCTAGCTGATTTTTTACTTGGCAGTAAATGCTGACCACATTATTTCAGCCAGAAGTAAAGAACTTTAGGGCAGTTAATAACATCGCAAATAAACAATCTGTGAGGCACAATTCTTTTTCCCCTTGTTGAGATGAAGTTTAATTTACTATTATGTAAGCACAATCTTAGAGACCTTGAGAGACGGCCCTACACACCCCAGCAATGTCTTTTCTAGTGGCTTCTGCTGGTATTTTTTGCACTTTAGATTGTGAGCCCTTTTGGGACAGGGTTTACTAACTACTAACTAATAGTAATACTTTACTAACTACTTTACTACTTTCCTAACTACTAACTTTACTAACTACGACCACAATCCTAACCATGTCTACTCAAAAGTAAGCCCCACTGTGTTCAATGGGTCTTACTCCCAGGAAAGTGTCTTTAGGATTGCACCCTACTTCACTTTACTAACTACTAACTAATAGTAGTTACTATATTAACTACTTTACTAACCACATTTAATAAAATAATGAAGCTGCTCTACTTTCTAAAAGCTGACTTCAGAGCCTGAGAAGGCATCCACGTTCACCCATAGACCAATCTTGATCTATCTGGTGCTCAGGGCCTGCGGAGACACCAAATACTGTTCCTGAGCACACCAGGTAGTGGCCCCAATGCCTCTCTGGGTAAGGGAACATTTGTCCTTAACCCCAAGTATGGAAAACAGTCTACATGGAGGTAATCAATTCTGCAGTGGCTATTTAGGCTAGAACAAACCTAAGATTGTTGTGAGGTTTAAAGGAAGTATAAGAGTCACAAAATGAGCTCATTGGAGGCAGTGTATAAATATGAAAAAGACATAAAACATTAAAGATACCCACCTGGGCCTGATGAGGGGTTGACCAGCTTTGAAAGGCTTACTTGCCCTTCACAGCTCTGTATTCACAAAACTGTTGCATTGAGAAAGGAGGTCAGCTTTGTCTGTACCCCTGACATGAACATGGTCCAACTGCACATGGCAAAATGAACTTTCTTTGCCTGATTTTATGTCAAGAGAGATTTCAGGCTGGAAGTGATCAAAGTTAAAAGAAAAACTACACACAAGGAAAATCATATGTCGGTGACACAAGCCAGCCTTATTTAGCACTTCTGTTAAAATTCAACCCTCTTGAGCATTAAGGTTCTTTTTAAAAAGAGCAAACTATGATTTAAACTCAAATCTAAAGGAACCTGAAAATGGATGAAAAATTAAAGAGCAGCAGGTGGCTAGGATTAAGGTCTAATCCAAGTCCAAACAACACAGTGTGCAGCAGGTTTTAAAAAACAGAAACTATTAGTTTCATATTAAAGGACTATGCAGAATCTTTCTTCCTTAGCCAAATTCGTCAACATGATGTTCTTACAAGCCTGATGACTGAGACAAGGATTTGTTCATCTCATAGATTTACATCCCACATGCATTGTTATAAATACTCTGCCTCACTCTTGAAGGACTTGTGGCAGCTAACAGCAACTGAAAACACTATAGCCAACCATAAACTCAAATAATAAAAATACAAAAAGATGTTAAAAACATGGGAGGAAGAGTGATAACAGGCAACAAAAGGAAAAAATAACTTAGGGTGCAATCCAGAGTAACTATGGGGAGTCCTTGCTCCAGTGTAAGAACAGTTTGCTCTGGATTGCAATATGAATTTCCCATAGGTTTTCACTAGGTCATGCAGTAACTACGGGTACACGTAAGGTCTCTTATGTGCTCCCGTAGTTACTCTGGATTGTAGGGATAGGTGCAGAAAGGCCAAACCTTCTCCTAGCACTGGGGGGAATGTTCTTCTTAGCTATTCATTCTTTCCTAGCTCAACAACATCATAGCTTTCATATTGGTTCAACTGGCATTTTATGCAGCCCATCTTGCCCACATATATCCTGTTCTTTCAACCCAGCTAGACTGCTCTCTTTTATCACTTTTTTATCCTACTAATTCTCCAACAGGTTGCTTTGAAATCAACAGACCTTCAAACGTCTCACTCTCTCTTGAAGTAAGTGAACTGGACCAAAGACCAGGCAGGAGCAAGCTTTTGGTCAAGGCTATTGTTCTCCAGATTTTACAGGCAGACATGGGACCCCAATTTCATTTAAAAGCTGAAAGCTAGGACTGCAATTTTATTACATAGCAACTTCGTAAGCATTTGTACCATGTGAGACAGTGTCCGCTTGTTGTGGACTGGAGCTTCCTCCCATCACAGGTGGGCCCAGGCCGGTTCAGGCCGGATCACCCGAACCGGTTGTTAATTTTGGCCCACCGCTAGCAATCCGCTTGCTAGCGGCGGGTCAAAACCCGGGCGAACCGGTTCGCCCGGGGGCCAAGCACTGCAATTGTGTCAATCTTGACGCAGGTGGAGTCGAGTCCTGTTCAGGACGTGACTCCGCCTCTGCCAAGTTTGGCGCAGGTGAAGTGGCATCCTGAACAGGACGCAACTGCATGCAGTCGCGTCCTGTTCAGGACGCGTCTGCGCCAACATTGGCGCAGGCGCAGACACGTTCTGAAGAGGATGCAACCGTGCTTGCGTCAAGCTTGACGCAAGCATCCTGTTCAGGACGCGTCTGCGCCTGTGCCAACCTTGGCGCAAGCGCAGATGTGTCCAAGACGTGACCACGTTTGCGTCAAGCTTGACGCAAGCGCAGTCGCATCCTCTTTAGGATGTGACTGCGCGTGTGCCAACCTTGACGCAAGCGCAGTATGCCAGGGTTGGGGCCGCCCCTCGCCCCGCCCCTCACCCCGCCCACCCGCAGGGCAGCCTCCTGGCCCAACCCCTGACCCTGGCTATGCCCCCTGACTCCCGCCTGGCCAGCCTACTTCCGGCGAACCGGTTGTTAGGCTGGGCCAGGCCCACCCCTGCCTCCAATCCGTGATGGACGCAACATGGGGGTACCTCGCCAGCCTATTGCAGGGGCCTGTCGCCAGGACGTTGTCTTTCCCACCAAAGTGGTACCTATATACGTATCTACTTGCATTTGCATGCTTTCAAACTTCAAGGTTGGCAGGAGCTGGGCTAAGGATGGGAGTTCACCCCATCTGGCAGTAATCGGATCTTGAACTGCTGGCCTGCTGAGCGGAATTCCAGACAAGCAGTGTTGTAACTCCAGTGTTCTAACCACTGAGCCACTGCTGCCCTCCCAGTACCATTTAATTACATGACTTGAACATAATCCCCATTGAATTCAATAGTTCTTACTTCTGAGTAGACATGCATAAGATTGTGTTGTGTGATATGTGACCAGAACTCTGGTCAGAATGGAGAATGCATTAGACTGCTTCCCATGTCAGTAGCAGTGTGTGGGAACAGAATCCACAGGCGTTCTGTTCCAGAACCCATAAATAGATACCATATCCATTGAAAAATAGCTTTAAAGACCTACTTTGAGGTTTCCTGCTTCTCCACTGTTGTCCAGAAACATTGCTGTAGGCACTATATTGCATTCAACCAATAGATGGGAAATATAATGAAATCTAGTGGAATGACCTTACCATATTTAATAGCATGAAGGAGGAAAAATGGATTTTGGTCCTTTCTTCCTTTTACAAGGCATTTAAAAGTAGGCATCTGTATCAGTGGTGAGCCAAATCAGTGGATAACGGTCCAACCTGCACATAGCTATCTTTGTTAGTGGGGGAGGGCTGGGCAAGTATTTTTCTTAAGATAGACACTCTTACATATGATAGGGCCATTGTTGTTGTTTACTATATTTTATTTTTTGTTGTGTTTTTTAATTATTGTAATAGTAGATTATTTTTATGTGAGTAATCCTCAAGCTCCCCTTTGACCAATGCAAAGACTTGCGCCAGCCCAGCACTGTTGCAAAAATGCTGTAAGGCACTTTATACCATGGGGGGGGGGGACACAACCACATAGGCCTGCAAACCAGCATCCGTAAGATGCTGTTATGTACAGTGGATTCTATTCTACTCCAGAGAACTTCTACAAAATATCTGGCTATGACTGTGCACACACCAAGTACAAAATTAAACACCTGCATGTCAGACACCGGTATGTTGGATCTGCTAAGCCATCTGCTCCACACACCACATGCTTTTATTACTTACTTTTTTAAGGCCGGGTTGTCAAGGGAAATCATTAGAAAGAGAAACTTTGAAAAAAGATTCTAGACAGCGATGCCAGCACAAACTGAACAGCAGATATGCCAAGCCTGCCAATTGATCGTGTACCCTGTCCCTTTTATCCTGAATCAGCTTACTTATCAATAACTTATCTGCATGACAACCTGAATTTTGACAGAAATGTTGCAGTAGCTAAGATGGAAATAATTACAGAACAGTTGGAAAAAGATATCCCAACAACCTGCATTTCAAAGTTTGAAAGTCTCATTTGTATTTTCATGCCCAGTTTAGCAAAGATGACACATTCCCATTCCTTCTCTTTTCTGCAAAAAATAGCTGTTGATGACACTAGACTCCTGGAACAGTGCCAAACCTGGAAAAGGCTTATTGAGAATAATTAATTTTGTCCTACATCACATATTAATGCTGCATTTATCCCAGATTCTACCAAGGGTATGCATGGGTTACATATCACTCTCATGCCTGGTCCTGCAAATCCTACACATGGAAATGTATCACATAGCATAGGGAGCCGTTTATAGATGGCTCTATGGCTAAGCACTTGGCTTCTCATTTGAAGAACACTATGGGTGCAATCCTGAGTAACTACGGGGAGTCCTTGCTCCGGTGTAAGAACAATTTGCTCTGGATTGCAAAATGAATTTCCCATAGGTTTTCACTAGGTGGTACAGTAACTACGGGTACACGTAAAGTCTCTTACGTGCTCACATAGTTACTCTGGATTGTAGGGCAAGCCTCATTGCTTTATTTTATCTGTAATATAGACAGCAATTTCAAAGTTATATCTAGATATCTGTAATGATATGATTTATATGAAACTTGACCATTCGGGGCCTAATCCTAACCGTCATTTCAGCACCAGTACAGCCATAATGCAACCTTGAGGTAAGGAAACGTGTTTTCATATCTGGAGGAGGTCTCTGTGACTGCCTCCCACCAAAGGATACAGCGCCCACCCTACGGCACAGTTGCACTTGAACTTGAAAACTGGATAGGACTGGGCCCTTATACACCAAAAAGGCAGGCTGTTATACACATTAAGCTGGACAAGATGGGCCTTTGGTCTGATCCAGTAGTCTTATGTTCTTCTAAGTAGTGGTCTTATGTTCTTCTTATGCACAATCTAAGATCACTTTGCAGCCCAGTCTCAGCACCCAGTCCTGAGCTCTTACCACCAGCTTCTGCTGATGCTGAGTGTCACAAGCATGCCATATAGCACATTTGAGGGGCCCAGCACTGGAGCTAGCTCAGTGCCATCCAGCACTTGGCCTGCATCAGTAGAACGCTCATGCTCCACAACTCAGTGGTCACCCAGACCATCGGGCAGCAACAGAAGGGTGGGACTGGCAGAGATCAACTAGTGGAGAATCTACTGCAGTATAAAATCCTAAGGGTTCCTGTAGAATGGAGTAGCCCCATTGCAGGGCTACTTCCCTTACCCAGAGGAAGGGGACAAAAGTCCCCTTCACCCAAGGAGTTGCTGGTGGTTGCCCAG
This sequence comes from Cryptoblepharus egeriae, assembly GCA_030015325.1. Classification (NCBI taxonomy): domain Eukaryota; kingdom Metazoa; phylum Chordata; class Lepidosauria; order Squamata; family Scincidae; genus Cryptoblepharus; species Cryptoblepharus egeriae. The sequence goes on from JAREYC010000004.1 coordinate 9,357,338, forward strand.
TAGTTCTCAGGATACCATGGTAGCCAATTCAATGCCATGGCAGTCCAGCTTAGGATTGGGCAGTAAATAAGCAGATCTTTTATATACAGGGTGAACCAAAATTAGGTGGACAGTAGGTTGAATAAGGTTTGTGTTAGGGTTATACATTTACTATCTACCTACTTTTGGTTCACCCTGTATAGTTCAATTGCCTAACAAGCTATACCTTCTGCTTCTTAAGACATTTTTCATGAATATTTCTAAATTTATTTTCTATCCACAAGATGTGTTGTCTGCCACATGGGGATTTTTGCTGTCATTGGAATATTATGGCAGTAATCTATATAATGAAGAGTAGGATATGAAAGGATTAAAAAAACAAGGTATAGTCATGATTATGAACTGGAGAACTGTTTAAATCCTTCCCTTTGACCACTAGAAGCTCTTTTGACTCCCCTCCCTCCTCTATTGAATGAATGTTGAGACTTTGGGGTCCCAGGCAATGACATATTCTGAGCTTTTTAAAAGATTTTTCAAAAAAGCAAGTCAAGCTGCATGTCAGATCTGGCACCACAGAAGAAATGAAGGTTCTGCTGTGTGTGTTGTGTATGAGTGTGTGTGAGCACATCCATGCATTGGTCAGAGTTCTCATTTAACTCTCATTTAACATGTGCTCATCCCAGCTGCCTTCACTTCAAACGAACCAGGGGCTTGGAAGGGGTTTCTCTTATATCACAAGGAAATGGCTCCTTTCCCTTCCTTAGGCTTTCTGGATGCACTTGTAGGATGCAATCCTAATATACCCTGGAGACAGGTTGGCAGGTCTGCATTGCATCCAGAGCAGAGCTGGGTCAGTTGTGGCACAATGTGGATCTCTCACCTTAATCTCTCATCTCACATCTCTCATCTCTAATCTAATGCACACCTTTTTCAGCAAAATGAACAATTAGAAATAGGGATGTGCATTAGATTTGAGTTGGGAGATGACCTCCCATAACCTCTCCGAATCTCAGCATCACCCCTTCTGCACTGCTTGCTAAGGGAGTCCCAGGGGTTCCCCAGCCAGCTGTGCACAGAGGAGGGGATGGCCTTAGGGTGCTGGGACAGGGGATCTCCTCTGTGTGAAGCCAATTGTAGAATCTCCCAATGCACATATCTAATGTGCATTCTGAATTTAAAAGGCTTGTGATAATGCTGCACCTTGAGATCATTTTAAATCTCAAGCTTTTTAAAACTGAGGTGCACATGAGATTTGATGGTGTGTTAGATTCAAGTAAATATGGTAATTCTTGTAGATTTTGAATGTAAATACTTTAAATGTTTAAAGTGTTTATGAAAATGAAGGACAGCTGTCTTGAGATGACCAAGAGATTTTTGCATCCCTGGAGAATTCCAACACATATATTACAGACCAACTAACTGACTGACTGACTAGTAGTTTCTATCTCTGGAGATAATGGCTTCCAAGTTTTGATTTCTTAGCTATATCGGTAGCCTTAGACTCATACATGGGGATGATAATTTGTATCCTTGGCACATATAATTATTAACTATGCAAACACTGTTTGAAAGAGACCCCAAGTATGTTCACAGAATGAATACATAAAGCATACGCATACCATTTTTTATAATTTTTTTTTAAAAAACCTGATTATTCAATTGGCTGCACAAAAAGCAATCTAAAGGATCTTCATGATCTAGCTGTGATTATGTATGGGCAACAAATGCACAAGCAAACACAAAACACCCCAAAATGACATATTGCAGTTGTTCTTCTATTTTTAAATCATCCATATTTCATTAAGCATATTGCAGAACGACTTCTGATTTATGGTAATTGTCAACAAAAGCAGGGTGGGGAAAAGACTCCACCAATAATATTAACCCTATTCTTACATAGGCTCTGGATTCTAAAAATATTATGTATGTATGTATGTATGTATGTATGTATGTATGTATGTATGTATGTATGTATGTATGTTTCTTAAAAGCAGATTCTTAAGAAGTTCATTTTCTTGCTCCCTCGCTCTTTGTGCGCATGCACGCGCATACACAATTTGTTGACTGCAATACCAGATGCCAGCAGCAACATCTGATGAACTGGACACCTCTACTGTTATCCCAGTGTGCTGATGGCCTGGAGGGCTTGGAGTGGGACTAATTTCCATATCAAACCCAATTTAGATGAAACATCTTGGTGAGAGAGAGAGAGAGAGAGAGAGAGAGAGAGCATCAATAGCCTCTTGATTAGATTTTTATCTCCTGAGCAGACAAATATGAATATTTATTACCATGAATGCAGAATTTTTTTTGCTCTTTCCATTGCTCTGATCATGAATATTATCTACTGCTAATTTTTATGAAAATTTGACCAACATAATGTTTTCACATAAACTGACAGTTCTCCAGATAATCCCATTATTGTTTGGTGGAAAAATGACAGTTTCCACTTATTCATGTGTTAACGAGGGATTAAGTATTGTTTTTCACCATTATAATCTAAGATGGTCTGGAAATTAAAAATTGAACATTGTATAGGAGAGCAAAGCTTTTGTGCACCAGAATTTGTTTGCATTCTCTTTGGGGGAATCTATAAATTGTTAAACTGATAAATCTATAAGCAGTTTAACAATCAACACCTTTTATGTCGTAGTTGAAAGTGGCAGCGTGAAAAGATCAATAGCATTTATAAAATAAATTCATTATCTTTCCTGCTCTGTTCTCATATGAATGGATGGACACACACACAATCACACAATCACAAACACACTAACTCAGACATATCGCAAAGGGGAGAAAAATTAAGACAAAACAAAAAGACCCATGTTTCCTGATTGGAAAAGTGTCAAGAATTTTCATGCACACTTAACTGATTTTGATACTACTGCCTGAAGTGTACCTTCTTTTTATAAACAATTTGGCAGTGATTCTAGACATAATTGCTTGGAAGTAACTGCCCATGAAATCAGTGGAACTTAGTGAAAAATAACTGCATGTCGAAATAATATGTTTCTTATCATAGGGCAGAATGGCTGCATGTTTTATGTTGTATAATTTTTTAAATTTTCAGATTGGATTTACAACAATTTATCATATAATAAAAACATAAAATATGAATAAGTTGAATTTCCTTAGAATAGCATCTTAGCTTCTCTATCACCCAGTCCAAAGCAGGCCTCCGTCAGTCTTGGAAGACTATGGTATCGTGCTCTGCGCTGCATACGCTGCATGCGAAGCACAAAAGCCTGGCGTCGCAGAGCTGGGCTAAGGACAGGAGCTCACCCTGTCTTGTGGGGCCGACCCGGGTCTTGAACACTGGCCTGCTTGTTAACAGGCACAGTGTCTTAATCCCTTGCGCCACCCACAGCCCAAGTCCTAAGACTTTGTCAATATTCGACAAATAATACTTCTTCAAGATGAACATTCTACAGCAGTGATAATAAAAACGGAGCATTGCAACACCTCCTCCCCCAGTTCCACCCCAAGAGTGTGTAAAGGTCCCCCACACCCTTTAATGGGCAGGGGAAAGGGGAAAGCAACAATGCAATTCCCAGGATTGTGCCCCTGCTGGGGGATTAGGAGGCAAATTTGCCACTCACCAGAAGTCCTGTGAGGTTCACTGGAGCTCTGGAGAGTCCTGCATGGTGCTTGTAGGGCTCCCCGAGACTTGAAAGTCTGGAACTGTATGTGGCTCAGGGGATAAAGAATTCTCCATTAGAGATCTCCCCTAACTACATTCCCAGTTTGTGGGGTAGATATAACTCAGAAAAATGCATCTCTGTTTGCATGGTTTCCTACCCTGATGCATTTCAACAGTCCTTTGATAACAATTGGATTTATTGGAGAGATCAAAAGAAAAATATTGCCTTAAGGGGGTCAGTTATTTCTTTTATAGTTGAAGATAAGTTTTTATTGAAGCTAATAGGAATGGCATGCATGTTCAAAAGGCACAATAAAGGAAAACCAATTTGACAATCAGAAAATGAGACCAAAGCCTTATAAAGTACAGTAGTGCCAAAGGGCCTAAGCCAGAGGCACAGCCATTTAGTATCTCTGGAAAATTTTTTAAATGTATAACCAATGGGGAGATTAAGGAGTAGGGGAGATGCATTTATGATAAAGCTAAACCCCTGTGGTGTGCCTGGATACACTACATATTTTAAAAACATAGTCCCACTACATACTTTTTTCAGCCCAATTTTATAATCAGAAAGTTGTCGATGTGGACCATAAGGGCATAGAGTAGGGTTGCCATAATTCTCTTCCACAAAACCAGGACGGGACCCTCCATCCCATTTGCCAGTATGTGGAAACAATTCCCCAAAATCACAACTATCCCTGACATATGGCAACCCTAGTATAGAAGAATCTTTTGGGCAGCTATGTAGAATGGAAATGCAGATTGCGTAGTATGACTACAGTTATTAATTAATATGCTTTAAATATTAATAACATAAATTAATTCAAAGTTGAGGCTTGCCAGTTATCAAAATGCCTTTGCACTCATTGACCAAAACGTGGGAAGGTAGAGGAATACACTTTTCTTCTTTTGAGTCAGAACTAGAAATCCACATGTTCATTCTTACTCTTGTATTTCCACAAATAAAAGGGCCAGAATCTTTGGCTTTAACACAGAGAAGGCTTGGAATATTTCTGAGGCTGCTAGATGACCATAGGCTTGATCTATAGCTGCGGCCACTCTTAAAAGGCTATACATTCTTATAACCAAACTATAGGTCAGGGAACTTTTTTACCTTTTACCCCAAAATATATTTAGATACACTGACATTACCCCCTTGATTTGAAAGGAAGGAAATCATATATTATTAATATGGTGCACTGCTTCAAGGGCTGTGGGTGGTGCAAGCGGTTAAGACGCTGTGCCTGTTAACCAGCAGGACAGGGTTCGAGACCAGGTGAGCTCCTGTCCTTAGCCCAGCTCTGTGACGCCAGCTGGATCCAATCGTATTGGCTTTGCCTTTCCGTTGGACTAATTCAGTGGGGTGGAGAGGGGGGATTTGCTGCTTGGGTAACAGCATATCTTCCATTACAATCCAACCCAGGCTTTTGTGCTTCGCATGCGGCATATGCAGTGCTGAGCACGATACCATACTCTTCCAAGACTGACGGGGGCCTGCTTCAGGTCCTTGTACACTATAGTACTGTTAACACACACAGCCAGGCATGCATATAGAATCTATATTTAGATGTTATGTATAGATTCTATATGTAATGAAATGAAATTCCTGGGATAGTTGTGCTACTGAGACACAGTCAGGCAGGCATATAGATTCATATGCATGCCCGGCTGTGTCTCAGCAGCGCAACTGTCCATTACCCCCAGGAATTTCATTTTTACCCCATTTGGGGTAATTTACCCCTGTTCCCTGACCACTGCTATGGTCCATTCTTATGAATCTTACTATTTTTGCAATTCCGTGCTCTAACATGTAGTTAACAGGTATTGTGCTAGACTTTAAACACGCTTTTCCCCTTTGAGCTGTTTGGTTGCTTTCTGTGCAAAGGTTATGTCGAAAAACCAGTCGTGCAACACTGCCCAAAGCTAAATGGTACTGTACATTAACATACATTGTATTTATATTTTTTTACTTTTAAAAGCAAACCCCCAAACAAAACAAGATGTACATTTCTACAGCCACACAGCGTGTTTCTTCTCTTTCCTTTTACATGATACTGAATAAAAATTGAATTACGGCTGCTACCATAGCAACATCTCAATCGCTTGGCAATTCCGCTGGTTTAAAATCACATACTCTTCCCGTATAGAGAAATTCATGAACCAGCATGACACTTCATGTTGTGCATGTTGTGTCGTGACACTACTGTGCTTTTTTACAATGTTTCAAAAGTGCAACACGCATCAGAATGAAATGATAGCCTCTGAATTTCAGGTTCCATTTATAACTTTTTATTACCAGGGTTTCCTGTCATTTTCTTATGCAAAAAAAGTGCACAGAAACAGATGTAAGGATATCAGAATCGGAAGATAAAATGAGAGATTACGGGAGACAACTATTTTCAGAGCTGAAGCGGTGACCTGTCAGTCACAACGTCACGCGTCAAAATACCCTTCTGCGCAGTAGTCAAGAAGGATAAACACTTTGATAAGTGACAGAGACGGTTGTGCTGGATGGACGAGTGATTAGTATTAATCACAGAATATTCTTCTGGGAAGGCATTGAACATTTGTGCTTAAAATAAAAAGAATTTCTTAGTGTTTAAAAGAGCAGCGCAAACGTTTCTGTTGTTTTGAGACGATCTGCTGCTTTAACCTCCCCCCGCTCATAGGATCACTTGAATTGGACTTTAATCTGGGGAGTGGACATTTTCCATCCTCACTCCCCTAAAACCTTTTATCAGTCACAACTCTCTCTTTTTCCCAATGATTTCTTTTTTTACACTTCATTAGGCAAAAGGGAAGGAGGAGTGTCATGGAGAGAGGAAGGATGGGATGGGCAGGGCCAGTAGAGCTCAGCTCTGCTGGACGAAGAGCCTCCATGTTGGTCCTCACAGCCTGACACAGGTGCTCTTGATTCTATGGCAAGCCACAGAATCGAACAGCCCCATTGCAGGGCTGTCTTTTCTTACCGATCCACAGGTAGGAGGGAAGGGGGTTGAAGTTTGGTCTAACATCTCTGCCTCCCTCTGCAGGTGAAGCATAGTGAATATGCTCATATGGCAACATATGGAATATTTGCCCTCGTCTTATGCTCTTTACAACTTCAAGAAATGCAGTATTGTATAGTGGTTAGAGTATTGGACTTGTACCGAAGAGTCCTAGATTCACGTATCCATTCAGCAATGAAGTTTGCTTACGGGGAGGAAAGGCGGGATATAAATTGATTAAATAAATAAATAAGTTTGGTGGGTGATCATAAGTCAGTGGATTTAGAAATGTTTCATGAGTATAAAAAGAGCTGCTTTTTGAAATGCTTTTTGAAATAAGGGATGAAAATAATATGATGAAATAATAATAAGCTTAATGTAGACTGTAATATTAAAAGCTAACTAAAATGTCAAACATGACTAGTTGTGTCCAGATGTTTTTATACAGTGATGGTGCCAGTCCAGATCCACTCATTATAGCAACTGTTCTCGGAATAGTAAGATCCACTAAAGCAGGTATGGGCAAGCAGTGCTCACTAGTGCCATCAGCACTGATTGCAGTTGGAGTCATCTGGACCAAACTCATTCAATTTTTCGATTAGGATGTGTGAAAGCAGCCTCACTTGTGATCTCATGAGGCTTACATAATAAAGCACCATTGCATGACTATGAATACTTTCCATTTCTGATACTGTTATTAATTTTCTATGAGCTGTAATGCAGAGTAGCATTATACCTTGAAGATGTGTTTTCACAATTATCTGCTATGCTTCAGATTTCTTTGCTTAATTACATCAGGGTAGATAATAATCTGACAGTCTGTCTCCAGGAGGCATATACTCAATTGCAGAAAATTCCCTGAGATGTCTCCCTGCTCAGATGTCAATTCAGAAAAGGTCCGAGGAACACTCCTTATTGACTTCAATAAAATTAGAAAAGCATTTGAAATGTTGCTAACCTATTTAAATGCTTGAGGATTAATTAGTTTTCACACAAACACCCCAATTCTAAGGACGTTAACTGGAAGCCAGTGCTATTGATTTCACTGGAATTTACCTCCAAGTAAGCCTGCTTATGATTGCAGTCGAAGAGGTATTGTTACTGTGTAGATGATAATTATAACCCCCTAAAACAGAACCTCTCAATCAAACACATGAAATGGGAGGGAAGGCAGATGTTATAATTAAAGGGCAACTTAACTCAAGTCCTATTGAGTTGCAAAGGGGGTGACTTGGTGACTCTGAAAATACCTATGTTATGACTTTCAACTGAGGGTGCAATCCAGAGTAACTATGGGGAGTCCTTGCTCCGGTGTAAGAACAATTTGCTCTGGATTGCAGTATGAATTTCCCATAGGTTTTCACTAGATTATGCAGTAACTACGGGTACACGTAAGGTCTCTTATGTGCTCCCGTAGTTACTCTGGATTGTAGGGTGAGTCATGGGGGCAGTTCTGTTAGACTTTTCCCATCATTGATAATAACCACCATTAAGAATCCTTGGCTTACCCAGAAGAATGTAAGAGAGAGTATGGGTGTCCCTTTTGGCATGGGGATTCTCTTAAGGGGGTAAGTAGACGTCTGCAGATATAGAACAAATGGTTTAGAACTAAACCACTTACAGTGCAATCCTGAGCATTTCTACTCAGAAGTAAGTCCCATTGTGTTCAATAGTACTTACTCCCAGGAAAGTGTGGTTAGGATTACAGCCAATATGTACTTGGTATGCATACAATGCACATCAGAATCAACAATCTGCCTGACAGATTGCATCTTCATTATTAATTAATGATGAGCTGTTTAGTTGCATTTTTGCCCAGTGATATGATGCTCATGACTTAGAAATGTATTTTTATACTACAAATTGAAGCAAACAGAAAAGCACAAGAAACAAACAAGGAGTTCATCAGGAGACTTCATGCTCATATCTAGGGATGGGGTAACTCAAATTGAGATCTCTAGGGATCTAGAGATGAAACAGAGCTGCAGTAAAACCAGTTGGGAAAAATCAGACACTTCCATTGCTTTATTCATCTTAGGAAAGTTTTTTCCTGACCATGACAAAGTTAAGAAAATACCACAAAGCTTTATATTTTTGGTGGAATCTGATACTGTACAGTGACAGACACAACAATCTAATTATTAGAATTTTTGAAGTCCCTAGGATGATTAACACAGAGAGTTCACTTAAAACATCCATGAGATCAAGGATTTTACAAAAGATACATTCAAAGGTTTTAGATAATGAGATGAACTGTAGTTACCTACCTCCCCCATGCCAATCTGCAAAATTTTCAGTCCTGTTGCTTTTTCAAGCTTGTCTTTGTTGTCAGCTGTTAGGAAAATTAAGAATGACAATGTTAAACAAAAAGTTGGGATCCAGATGAATTTCCTTCATATGCTTTCACATCACTTCTATTACATTCTCAAGGTGCAAAATCCATTACATTATTTATCTGTACACCCTGTGAGGTGGAAACATATTACAGTGGTACCTCGCATAACGAGTGCCCCACATGAGTGATCCAGATAACGAGTATAAATTTCTATGGTAGTGCGCTTCCCATAATGAGTGCGCTTCCCATAATAAGCACATTTGTTGGCAGTCGGGGCAGACGCGCCGGCTGGCAACATTTTTAAAAAGCATCAGGGCTGCCTAGTGCACTTGCCCATAGTGGAAGCAATGCTTCTGGTTTAACCCTGTACCTGCTGTGCACATCCCCAGATGACCTGGGCAGGTCACTCTCACTTTTACCAGACCTGGCCAGGTCACCCGGGGGCATGCATGGCAGGTGCAGGGATAAACCGGAAGCATTGCTCCCACTATGGGCAGGTGCGCTAGGCAGCCCTGACACTTTTTTAAAGGGCTGCTGGCCAGTGCATCTGCCCCAACTACCCCTCCAGCCACAGCCCAGGTAAGTGTCTTTAGGATTGCAGCATCCTAAGCATGTCTACTCAGAAGGAAGCCTCATTGTGTTAAATGGGTCCGACTCCCATGAAAGTGTCTTTAGGATTGCAACCTAAGTAGACTTCGTAGGATCATGCACACTGAATGCATGTTTTGAATTCAATTACAGTGTTTTGTCATCATTTTTACATAGTTAATATTTTATATGAATATTTTGGGGGTGTGGAACCAATCGCCTGAGTTTCCATTTTTCCTATGGGAAATTCCACTTCACATAAAGAGCATTTCACCTAACAAGCATGCTTCCAGAATGAATTAAACTTGTTTTGAGAGGAACCACTGTACTTTCATTTCACAATGGGACAACTGAGGTAGTAGCAACATGCCTCAGTTAACCTAGCTAAGCATGAATTTGAATCTACAGGAGGTTCCAGTCCCAAATGGGACCATTTATAAAATAACAGTAAATAAACTAAGCAATAAAAGCCAGTTCATCCATTGGTCTTTACTCAGGCCATTATATGCTAAAGTGCATTGAGTTCTTTGCAGATATTCAGGGATTGCACAGTGGCATACTGTACACATCATTTTATCGCTTGCACAATCACAAAAGGTTGATAAGGGGCCACTGGTGGCATTGACAGTCTACCCATTGTGGCAGACTGTATGTTCCACACAAGGTGGAGCTACTTCCAAGTGTCACTGAAACCTGCATGTGATCCATATCATTGTTCTTTAACCTTTGGGTTGGAACCCCAATGGGGTCAAGAAGCCTCAGGGGTTGTGACATCTTATAGAAATGAAAAAGGCTGTAGACCACTGGACTACTGGGGCCTTCAAAAGTTTTGGCAGGAGGGCCACATCATCTCTCTGACAATGTGTTGGGGGCCAGAAAATGAATTTAAATTTCAAATTTGAATACATTTACATAAATTTACATATAAGAATGTATTGAAGTGGATTACAAAGCTTGCCCAAGGGCTGGATAGAGGGGTCTTGCTGGGAGGCCACGTTGAGGCTTAACAAGGGCAGCATCTGGCCCCTTGGCTGGGGTTTGGAGAGCCATGGACTAGAGTATCATAAGGTAAAGGGGAAGGCATCTATTTTACCCCTTCAGGTATCAGGATTCCGTATCCCAGTCCTGCCCACATTCTTAGCTTCTCCTAAAATAGCTTTCACTAGCACCAGACTAGTAAGTTTTTCTACCATCAGTGGTTAAAATGCTAGTGTTTGAGGAGGTAGCGGAGATGGTAAGATCCTAGGAACAGGGTGACCATATGACTGGAAAAATCTGGATTTGTCCAGATTTTTAGCCTCCTGTCCAGTTGTCCTACATTTTGGCTTTATTGTTCTATATTTTGGCTTCATTTTTTAACTTTGCAATGGTACGTAGTGCACCATCATGTCATATGTCATTGGATTTGTATTGAAGAGCAGAATCCAATGCAACAATCAGTTTTGAGTTATCTCCTTCCTATCAAAAGTTATGGCCAAAAAAACCAAAAAACAAAAATATAAAAACAAAAAAATACATTTTTTGGCAATTTTTAAAGTGGGTAAGACTTTTGGCTTGGAGGGTAGGAATTTTGGCCTTGGGGTTCAGGAATTTTGGGTTTGGCATCTGGTAACCCTGCCAAGGAAGGATGAAGATTGTCCTTCTTTCCTTCCTTCTATCCACCCACCCATCCACCCACTTTCTGAAGTCCAGCTCTATCCCTCTTCAAAACTGCACTACATTTCAGTTCTTGTGTTACAAAAAGTGACCTACCCATAAAAAATATCCTCCCCTCCCTGCTTCCTAATATGCTCAAGAGCTTTCCTGGACTACAGCCTAGAAGTGTAGATTGATAGATAATTCAATTCAGTATTGCTATTTAGTTATTTATATAGTGCTTCACGCATTCAAAGGCTCAACTAACATAAGTCTATTTATTTATCCTTACAATTCTCGAGAGATGTGGTTAAGTAAATATGATTAAATCCCCTTTGTAGAAAGAGCAGGGCAAACTGAGGCAGAAACGTGATTCAGCTCTGCTGTCACTGGATGCTCAGAATCAGTGCTAGAGGAGGGATTAGGATGCAAGGCTTGTTGAGAGCCTGGTTTTCCAACTGCCAGCCTGTGAATGTTTTCATGTATTCCTTGTAACATATATAGATGCATCTCCTTCTGCATCGATCAATAGCCACACTGAGTTAGTAAATATACACTGTTGGAACCAGTGGTGGTCTCCAGAAGGTTCGCACCTACTCTATAGAACCGGTTTTTAATGAGAGATAGGACATATAAAGTTTAAAAATAGCCATTTAAAAGTGGCTGCCAGATGGGCATAGAACCGGTTGTTAATTTCTTTGAATCCCATCACTGGTTGGAACAACAGAAAACAAGCTGTATTCAAATCCCAATGATTTCAAATTTAAAATCCAAAGCAGACCTCTCGTTTTGAGGACATGTACACATAGTTGAAAATGGTGCTGCTAGGAAATAATAAAGAAAATAAAGATGCTAATAAAATTTATTTTTTAAAAAAATCTTGGACATAAATATCTGGAACACTGGCTTTATGGCTCAAGAAACAGGGATGAGCACCACTCCCTAGAGTCGGTCACAGCTAGCAGGGCAACCTGTGGGGGACACCTTTACCTTTATCAGTGAGGGTGCGCCACAAATATATGACAGGTAGTTCAATCCTAACTTGTGATAGGACAGGCAGGCTTAGATTGCACTGTATCAGCACAAGATTGGGGCTGCTGCCACCCTACGCAGCAGCCCTCAGTAGTAACAAAAGTAATAAAGCCACCTCTGCAACTTTTATTCACATCTCTTTTTTACTTCAGTCACAGTTGCAGATCATCTTTCCTACATGACACTCAGGGCAATTTACATGGCACTTTCTCATCATTTACCGCACAAGAAACCTATCAGAATGCTCCACTGTAAAGATACTGACCTGCCCAGAAAGATTGCAGCGCTACACATTTACATACAAACTGATGAATGAAAGCCACACAAGGGTAAAAAATGAAAATTTCATTCTCTCTGCTCCAGTACCAAATACACTGTGGAAGCTTATGATTTAGGCTGCAATCCTAAAGATACTTTCCTGGGAGAAAGACCCATTGAACACAATGGGGCTTACTTTTAAGTCGACATGGTTAGGATTAGGATTGTGCTCTAAGTTAATTCTAGCAAACCTTTACACACACCTGAGAAGACTGGAAGAAGCATCTAGTAAAAAATTTTCTTAACTCTTAATCATATAATGGGCATTGGAAAAACACAGGAAGTGGGACCTACTATTTTAAGACAAGGCAATGAACAACATATGAGGTCCTTTAAAAAACTCTCCCTGTGAGACAAAAAGGGTTTCTGAACACACAAAAAGAAGTCCATTAAAATTAAATTCAGAAGATGAAGGATATGCAAATTACCTGAAGAAGTGGAACCTTATAATGTTCTCAAAATTCTGCAATAGTCTATTTAATTAGTATTTTAATTTATCAGAATAATTCTTTGCACTTGACAATTTATGCAGCATTCCATATAATTAAGCACGTAGCTACAGTGGAATAATATCGCCTGCTCTCTTTATAGCAGTTATTTTAACCTGAAAGAATCTGTAGAAGTCCCTTCTGTGATCTAAATTACAATGGAGACAACTTAATGGCTTTGCTCTATTAAGCAGCACGACTAGAGAGTTACTGGAAAATTTAGAGAGGTAGAGGTTGCCACAGCTCAGGGCTTCAGTCCCCTGACAGAGGTCGGAGGCATTTCCTAAACAACACCATTTATTTCTACTAAGGAGGAGAAAGTCTATTTTTCTACAAAAACAGCTTAAATAGGGTGCAATCCTAAGCCTGTCTTCTCAGAAAATTCCCTGCAGGATACAGAGGAAGCCACGTTGGTGGTGCTTTCTCTGTGCAGGAGAATTTAGGTTGGACTGAGCTGCGAGAATGCATTTATTTCTGTTTCATTGCCCAAACCCACCATGTTTCAGACGGGATTAGATGACATTTGAATCTCTGCCAGCTGTAAATTGTATGAAATCATCAGATGCTTTAATGTTTGGTAACCAAATGAAGCAATACATCATTAGGTAACTTTCAGGTTCCAAACTCTCTGGGTCATGATGCCAAAAAAGGAGCTTTCTGCCAGATTTCTTAATATATCTTAAATTTGTTTAGGCACTGTTGACATACTTAAGACTCTGATGGCATTAGTACTCTTTACTGTAAAAATGAAAAATAGTGTCAGAGAGGAAGGGAAAGAAATCACTGATGTTTGGCATTCTTTGAGCAGGAGAAGCCAATACTTATCGGAGAGGTTATTATGCCCCACTTATGGGTTAGGGACTGAGCTCTGTCCAAATCCGAAAACTGTTAAAAAGTAGAACCCAATGCTTTTTTTGCTAGTACATGGCAGGTGTTTACTGTCCAGGTAAATGTGGATAGACTACAGTCTCAGAGTCCAATCCTACACCTGTCTACTCAAAAGCAAGTGCCACTGTAGTAAAAGGGGCTCATTCCCAGGTAGAGTAAAATGTGAAAGGATAGCAGTCTCAAGAATCCTATTGTATGTAGCAGGACCAATTAGACTCAATGGGATTTACTCCTGTGTGGACAGGATTGCAGCTTCATGAGTCCAAACCTGTCCACTCAGAAGCAAAACCCACTTTAGCCAATGGGGTTAGTCTCAGGAAAATGTGGTCAGAATAGTAGCCTCAAGAGTTAAATACTATGAATGTCTACTCAGAAGCAAGTCTCACTGTAATTAGTGGGGCTTACTCCCAGGTAAATGTGGACAGTCTTGGGGTCATTAGAAAAGGGATTTAGGAAAAAACAGCAAAAATTATGATGCAATTGTACAAATCAATGGTGAAGCCATATTTGGAGTACTGTGTCCAGTTCTGGTCCCCACATCTTAAAAATGATATAGAGGAAATGGAGAAGGTCCAGAGGAGAGCGACTAAAATGATTGATGGTCTGGGACACCGTCCATATGAGGGAAGGCTACTGCATCTGTGGCTCTTCAGTCTAGAGAACAGGTGCTTGAGAAGAGACATGACTGAGACATATCAAAGTATACAGGGGATGGATATAGAGATGCTCTTTTCCCTTTCACATAATACCAGAACTGGGGACATCCACTAAAACTGAACGTTGGGAGGGTTTGGACGGACAATAGAAAATATGCCAAATATTTTTACAGATATTTACAGAAAATATTTACAGAAAATATTTCTGTAATTGGTCTGTGGAACTCCCTGCCACAGGATGTGGTGATGGCATCTAGGAGGGATTGGAAAAATTCCTAGAGGAAAGGACCATCACAGGTTAGAAGCCATGAGGGGTGTGTGTAGACATAATCAATCTCAAAATGCCAGATTTGGGACAGGCACCTGGATGCAGGTGTCAGATGTCCTCCTCTCTTATGAGGGCTGTGGTGGCACAAGTGGTTAAGACTCTGTGCCTAATAACCAGCAGTTAACCAGCAGGTCCTGCCAACCTAGCAGTTCGAAAGCATGTAAATACAAGTAGATAAATAGGTACCACCTTGGTGGGAAAAGTAACAGCATTCTGGTGCACCTCGGCGTCTAGTCCCCATGACCACGAAAGTGGTCAACGCTAAAAGCTTAGAAACAGGGATGAGCACTGTACCCTAGAGTTGGACACAACTGGCAGTTAATCTGCGGGAGGATACCTACCATGTGCTCCCTGAGGCATCTGGTGGGCCGCTGTGTGATATAGGAAGCTGGACTAGATGGGCCTTTGGCCTCATCCAGTGGAGGCTTTTTGTTCTTATGGGTTATTCTAATGGGCCTCAGAGTCCATTTCTGTGCCTGTCTTCTCAGAAGCAAGTCCCACCACAACTGCTGCATGCTGATCTACTACTCCTGAGTAGACCTGCCTAGGGTTGGAAAATAGGTCTTCATGGTAAGTACTGCCACCTTTCTTTCCAGAAAAAAGCACTGCTATCATCCATCCCATATGATCTGCCTTCATGGATAAACTAGGACTTGCACCATTGATCAAAGTGCTACACGTCTGAGTTAAGCATAACAACTGCTGGAGATTACCGTGGAGCAAGGAACAAACGTTCCATTCCCCAGAAAGGTTTCTAATGACATAACTCCTCTATGGTACGTAGAGGCAGCCACCCCAATATCACTACATCACCATACAGGAAGTTATTTTGAATTTAGATGTGGATCTCCTTAACACTGCATTGTTTTCTTCTGGTATACAATTTTTCCATTTGGATTCTTTGTTTTTACTGCCCATTTCCATCCTATACTTGCAAGATTAATGATTTAAAAGCCACCTCCTCCAAGCTATACATTACAGACATCGTACTGACAATGTGGCTGACTTAAATGGTCAGGCACAGCACAGAGATGCTTCTCTTTTCCATATTCATAGGGATTATTTGTCAAAGATGAGGCCAAAAGGTGGCAAAAGAAAGCCATCTTTGCCCCCACCCTTTCCCATTAAAATGAAGGAAAATAAGCTAGACTTTTACTGCTCACTTGTCTCTTGTCTAATCTCTGGCAAACCCGCAATGAAAACGGTGGCACAGAAAGGCTAAGCTGCACTGTAATAATAGTGACAGCCTTGTAAATGTTATGTCAAATCCAATTTTCAACTCATTTTTCAAGTGATTTTAATTAGATATTGTTTCAATCTCTCTTGCATTAATATAATTTTTCATAGCAATGTTTCAGCTTCCAATCTGTTGAAAGGGTTTTTTTTTAAAAAACTGCATCTTGATGTCTTGAGTAATTTAAAATGGGATTTTTATTTACAGCAATTTTCAATCCACTGGTCTCAAAAAGGCCACTAAATCCAGTAAAACTGACACAGGACAGGCAGAATTAAGGCTTCTTTTGTGGATCTCAGTATCACTTATAATTCAGTTTCTCATAGTACCTCTGGAGTCTAGAGTAAGGCTGCAATCCTAAAGACACTTTCCTGGGAGTAAGACCCTTTTCACACAATGGAGCTTACTTTTGAGTAGACATGGTTAGGATTGTGCTCTAAGTAAAAGGCAGAAAATAAAGGATTTTGTTCATTAGTTTCACCCAGGGTGAATCCACACTGCTAATTTACTTTTGTTAAAAATGATTAAATAAATTAATAATATTACTTTTAAATAACTACAGTAATTAAGAAAAACGAAATCTACATATGGATAAGTAGTTCTGAAGAAAAACTACCGCTTTTACTTAAATCTAATGCACAATCAAATCTAATGCACTTCCATACTTATAATCAAAATACCACATTTGCTTGAATCTAATTAACCACAGAATCTAATGCGCACCCTGATTTTGGAGACTAAGGGCACAATCCAGAGTAACTACGGGGAGTTCTTGCTCCGGTGTAAGAACAATTTGCTGTGGATTGCAGTATGAATTTCCCATAGGTTTTCATTAGATGGTGCAGTAACTATGGGTACACGTAATGTCTCTTACATGCTCCCGTAGTTACTCTGGATTGTAGGGTACGGCTGCAATCCTAAAGACACTTTCCTGGAAGTAAGATACATTGAACACAATGGAGCTTACGTTTGAGGAGACAGGTTAGGATTGTGCTCTAAATTCAGCTGAAAAATGTGAGCATTAGAGTAAATAGAGTATACCCTCCCCGGATCTGAACATGTTATATCTAATAAGCCAGGATGGTTCAGGAGTTGGACTGAGACCTGGAAGATCCAGGTTCAAATCCTGCCACAGGGTGCAATCCAGAGTAACTACGGGGAGTCCTTGCTCTGGTGCAAGAACAATTTGCTCTGGATTACAATATGAATTTCCCATAGGTTTTCACTGGGTGGTGCAGTAACTACGGGTACACGTAATGTCTCTTACGTGCTCCCGTAGTTACTCTGGATTGTAGGGTTAGACATGAAACTTTCTGGGTGACCTTGGGCCAGTCACTTAGCTCCACGCACCTCAGAGGATTGTTGCGAAGACTAAAGAATAAAAGATTTGTAAGTAGTATTGGGCATTTTATTTCACATGGGAAAGGCATTGTATTCATCCCTTAAGAGAATAAAAATACTATATTAGAACAGGCATTTCCTCTTATGGGAAAGAGAAGGAGGAGGAATGCTACTTCTTTGTCAGAAGAAAATAATATACTTAGAGCACAATCCTTACAATGTCAACTCAAAAGTAAGCCCCATTGTGTTCAGTGGATCTTACTCCCAGGAAAGTGTCTTTAGGATTGCAAACCTTAGTAAAAGGACTTTTCAGACTGCAAAACTAAAAAGAGTTCAAGGTAAAAACAGCTATCACATGATAAAATAACACTTCCCCCCACTGCACTAGAATCCGCCTCAGTAATACCATACAAAAATCATTATCATCAACAACAACAACATTATATCCTGCTCTTCCCAGACTGAAGCAAATGCCCAAGGCAGGCTTCAGTGTTCCATATTTTATACAATGTATAAAAACCAGATAAAATCATTTTGGAAAGCATACACACACATTAGAACCAGGCTAGTAACTACAGGTCCAAGCTTATTCACAGATTTTTAATATATACAGGCATTTTAATTTATTGTACTGTATTTTAAAATATACCTGGATTTTATTTAATATATACACAGATTTTAATTTATACACAGTTTTGACTCAACACAAATGGCTGCTGCAAATCACAGTTTAAAAAACTGCTTTCCTACTGTTGTCAATACAAGCAATCATTCCATTTTTCAGTCCCAGAATAAACCCCTGCCAATCTTATTCAATTAGGCACAACGGAGGAGCAAGAAACCTGGAAGTGGGTCTTTAAACCTATTTTTACATTGTTTTCTTTATATGCTGATTTTTTTATCCACAGAAAGTATTCCATTTGTAGACAAAAATGACATGTTGTTGCCACCTTGTCTTTCTTTGAATGTTTCTCCTCCAAACAGGAATCACAACCTGTTCTAAACCACAAGTTCCTTTCTTCTTGGCCAGATTGCCTCTGTATGCACAGTTTTAAGTCAGGATTTTACAGGAGAAAGGAGGCAGCTCAGTGGGATCTAAGAATGCGCTTGGTGAAAGGGTGATGGGACGCCCTGACTCACCCAGACTTCATTGATAGATGACAATGAGTTTGCTGGTGTAGGCTATAGTGTCCAAATGGAAGCAAGTCTGCTCTCCACACTCCACACTCAGGGAAAGCCTACCTCCATTGGCCTTTCAAAAGGCACTGCAGAGGAAGTGTAAGCAGTGTACAGAGGTAATGGTGTAAAAGAAAATCTATAGATCCCACTTTCCCCGGTAAAAGTATTAGCACATCCAAACCACTTACTAGTGGAATATAAGATGTTAAAATACAAAAATGCAGTCTAATGGGAAGGAACTGTTTTTGCAGGCAAAGAGGTAATTAAACTCCCACTCATGTTTCCCATTTTCATACGGACTTGAAGGATCCTCTTCCCTGAACCTAAGCAAGTCTGGATTGGAGGACATCTGGGAACCCCTTGTAGATTGCCTTGAAGTTCTTGAAAGAAGGCAGGATATAAGTACAAACTTTTATCATTAAATAGAAGACTTTCCCCATCCTATTCAACTTTCCAGTACTGATGCAGCTGAGCCAATGGGGCATGTACTGCCTCCTGGGCTGGAGAGGCCATCACAGATAACTCCTCAAGGTAAAGGAGCAAATGCTCCCTTACCTTGGGCTGGCATTGGTGTTGAAAAGCTGGATAGAACTGGATCCATAAAGTGCTGATAAGACAAGGAAGGAACAATCCTGAATATGTAACTCCTGGCTCTCCACGTCTACAAGTTTCATCTCACAAGAAATTTTCCTGGTATATTCTCTGTGCCTAACTGGTGCTATTTCAGATGTAAATTATTCTGTTCAAAGGATGCTCCATTGGCACCTCAGCAATAAGAACGAGCTACACCTCCTTGGCTCTTATTTCTACATATGTCTTACTACTTTCGGAAGAACAATGAAATATTTTGATCATTGCATGGTTCTTATTTTGGAATGCATTAGACCTGCTTCGCAATAAATTATATTTTTTTAACCTTTAGTGAACAACAACAACAACAAAATGAACAGTTTTGTTTCGACATTATATTTAGCAGCTGATTTATTTCACACACATAAAGCCTTACTTTCCAGGTCTATTTCAGTAATAACTTAACCTCTTATTTTCTATTCATCTCCTTGCCTATTTATTGCTGTCCTTTCTTGGCAGAACCAGAATCAGCCAGACTTTGGAAAACATTTGCAATATTTCAACTGACTGGTTTACTAAATCATGAGTAACAGAGCTAATGCACAAGGTCACCCACTTGCAAAATCTATTTGCAATGCCCTCAGGAAGAGAACAAAAATATTTATTACCAACGATGTCCCCAGTAACAAGATCCGCCATAAAGCTTTGGGATGAAAATGAAGATGAGTTGCAGCAACATGTTCACTGTTTCTCCAAACACCTGAATAAATTTCCCCTTTCCACAGTTTCACCTTAATAAATAGTTAAGAGGCTATTTTGTGAAACTCAGAAAGATTTATTTCCAATCAGGAGGTAATGAAAGATTCCATATCAATGTCTTGAAAAGCAAAAAACATGCACATACACACTCGTGCACACCCACACACACACAAAATATTGTTCAGCAATATTATTTTTTTAATGTGTTTGTATATAATACTAGCCTCTTCCTTCTTTATTTTTCATGTTTGGGCCATTAAGCCAATTCTTCGTTTTATTGATTTTGGAGGGTTTTGCAGTAAGTCTTAATTTAGAAAAAAATGCACCTTTTACAGATTAAAACTAGCAAGTACAAAGTTGATTTTGTAGAAACAGCACATTCACTTTATGTGGCTGTAGCCTTCGGGACAATTTCCTCCCTTTTGCTTGAAGCAGTTGGAGATCCCCCCCCCCCGCCGCTTCCCAGCTGGTGTGGCAAGAGCTCCCCCTCCTGTTACAAATTTACATCAATAACTATTGGTATATCCATCAGGAGCATTAGGAACATAAGAAGCTATGTCACACCGAGATATGCAATTGGACCATCGAGCTCAATATTTTTGACACTGATTTGCAGAGGCTCTCAAAGGTTTTAGACATGAATTTTTCTCTGTTGTACCTTAAGATAGGACCTTCTCCATGCAAATTGGATGATCTACTGAGCTACAATTCCTCCCCTACTATTATCATCCCACTGCAGCAGAAAAGAAAAGCAACTTTGTGCAAGGCATTTAAATGGGAATATTTACTTCCCTCCAAACCAAAATTTGAAAACCAAAATGCATATGCCCCTTTTCCATAGATGAGCGAGAGGGTGGGTCAGCAAATAATAAAAATGTTATTTTAAAAATCAAATTGTGCTGCTAGTGATTCTTTTCTGTATTTGACGCCAATTCACACTCTCTGAATCTCCCGCAAATACTACCATCGTGAACACTTATGTGCATCTCATGGATGAGAGAGCGGATGGGTGAGGAAATGTGCAGGAGACATAGCAGCTTTATTCCCCTTTCATCCAGTAATGCTCCTGGTAAGTAAACTAAAGGGAAGATAGATGAGTTCTACTTTGTCAGCACTAAGTAGGCAGGGAGAGGAGATCCAGAGCTCTTGCCCAGGAGTCTCAAGTGGTCACATTGCATTTTTCCTCCTAGAACTAATCTATATATATAAAACTTGAAAAGTCACTGACTGACTGACTGACTGATGGACGTACTCAGTCATCAATGGCCAGCCAAAACTGCAGGGCCTAGAAGTGTGAAATTTGGGGTGTGTATTCCTTCCATGATGGAGGCACCCACTAAGAACTAGTTTTCAGAAATTCCAACTGGAAGGGGATGAAAAGGGGCACAACATGTTTTCCTTCCTTTACTTGACATTGAGAATCCCTGACTGACCACTGCCCTGTCTCAACCCCCAGACCTAGAAGCATGAAATTTGGGGAGAGTCTTCCTTCTGTGACATCAACACCCACTAAGAACCAATGTTGAGAAATTTAACCCTTAAGGGACTGAAAAGGGGTACAACATGTTTTTGTCCTATACTTAACATTGAGGACTGATCAACATCCAGCTGATGGATGGGGAGGAAGTGGGGAGATGGTGCACATGGGAAGATGGTGCGCATGGGAGGATGTTGTACCAGGGGTGTTGCACATGGGAGATGATGCACATGGCGGGATGATGTGCACAGGGGGTTTGATGTGCATGGGGGGTTTGATGTGCATGGGGGAACAGTGAGCATGGGGGGACAGTGGGCATGGGGGATGTTGTACAGGGGTACTGCTCATAAGGGGATGATGTGCATGGGGGTGTTGCACATGGGGGATGATGCACATGGGGGTGTTGCACATGGTGTGCATGGGGGAACTTTGCACATGGGCGGACTTTGTGCATGGGGGAATGGTGCACATGGGGGATGTTGTATGGGGGTATTGCGCATGGGGGACAATACGCATGGGGGTTGCTGTGCAGTGGAGGGATGGCGTACAGGGGGAATTTTACTCCCACAACGTGGGTAAATTTTTGCTAGTATAATCATAATGGTGTGGTAGGCAATTTTGATTCGTATTGTAGCATAGTGGGAAAAAGTTAAATACTACCTCCTCACACATGCCTGGCTTTTATTTAAGCCCAAAAGGATTAAAACATACGGCCAGATTACTTGTTTAATGTAATGTAGTCTGGCCCTGAAAGTGAGCATTAAAGGCAAAATTAAACAGGAAATTTTACAAAAGAAGCATAACAAGAGAGGCAAAATTTAATCATTTTCAGGCTTCTACTTGATGAAAGAGGCTCTTGACCTCAAAATATCATACTACAAAGAGATTAGACTTCAGCACAAGTCACTTTATCTTTCTCTTTCTAAATAAACAATCAAACAAACTAGTGGAATAAACCTGCCATTGTGGAAATAAAATTTCAAGAACATTTGTGGGCCCTGGCATGGTTTGTGCACTGGTGGTCACCAGGCAGTAGCACCAGGTGGTGGGCACTGGCAGGCATTAGCATCGCTGGGCAACAACAGCTACCTGGCAGTGGCAGGCTGTAGCAAACACCAGAGTGCACCAGCAGGCATCCCTACTGAGCATTTTAGGCAGCACCAGGCAATGCCATGCAGCAGGCAGCAGGCACCAGTGGGCACCACTGGGTACCACCAGACACTCAGCACCCCTACTGCGCACCACTAGGCACCATCTGTCAGTGGGCACCACCAGTGCGGGCATCCCTACAGGCAACACTGGGCACCAGGCACTACCGCACAGTGGGCATCCCTACCAGGCACCAACAGGCAGCCCTACCGGGCACCCCTACTGGTCACCAGACAAAACCAGGCTGTGAGCACCAAGGGGCACTAGGCACCAACAACACCAGGCATCCCTATCAGTCAGTGATTCCTTAACCCTAAAGTATAGGGTTAAAAATGCATTGTCCCCCTTTTCCCTCTGCCTTCAGTTTGAATTTCCCAAAACTGGTTCTTAGTGGGTGCCTTTGTCACAGAAGGAACACCATCCCCAAATTTCATGTTTTTAGGTCTGGTGGTTTGGACTGGGCACAGGTGAGTTGAGTGAATGAGTGGGTAAGCAAACTGTTTTTATATTTTACTAAAATAAGAAGTGCAGAAGATGGTTATATTTGTTTTTATTTCCTTATCACCATTTTCTCCCACCTCTTGTAATAAGCCCATGATTCAGCAATGCAAATATCAATCATATATGAAGCATTTATCTTTCTGCCAACCAGAGTGGATGTGTACTATTATCCCTTGACCCTCATTTTAATATTCTCTGCCACATTTCTAAAATATTTATGCTACACAGTGTATTAAATTATAGCAATTAAGACCACAGTGAAGTTTTATTAATATTTCATCACAAATGTTTCTTAATTGGTATTTCCCTGGTGCTATCCTTGTTGATTTACAGTACAGCCTGTTGTTGGGTGAGATAGCAAAATGCGTTCACAGGCCCTGTTTTTAATTCAGATGTATTCTATAATTCCTTACATAGTTTCATGTTGGACCGTGTAAGCACCTAGTTATTTGCCTGTGGATAGCACTAGGGAAGAAATGAGATGCTATTTATTTATCTGTCTATCTGGCATTTATATGCTGCCTTTCCACATCCTAAGAGGGCCTCAAGATGACTCACATTCCTTCAAAAACAGAAAATATGATTCAAACATTATTAGCGATTAATTAAAAGCCATAAAGAACTGATATATTAAAAAATCTCAAGACAACAAGAAATAATACATGATAAGAAGGTAAGCTATATTACAGGAGGTATTCTTGCTAAAACAGACTAAACAAACTATACGTATATCTTGGGTGCAGATGGAACTAAGCAGTTTGATAGATCTCAGTCAAATAGATGTCACATCAGTTTCAGTGAATGAGGGTCTGGGTTTTACTTTCTTCTTTCCTTCTCAAGGTGGCTGTGCTCCAGTCTTTCAAAGATATGCTGTATGCAGGAAAATACAGACAAGTGGTAGCAGTTTCTGGGATGATGATATTGTAATGTCACTTATTGGTCCTCCCATAAGAGAAGGGGATGTTAGTGGAGGCTTTGCAATATTTCTTCTCCTTTGGAGACTTAAAGTACAATCCTAACTTAAACAACCTACCCTTTCCCCAGTGCCTGTGGCAGTATGGTTGGTCTATCACCCCCAAGGGTGGCACAGGAGTGCCTTATGGCACTTTTGTGACACTCTTCGGATGTGCAAGGGACTTGTGCCAGCTTAACAGGTGCTTAGGTTTGTACCCTGAACCTCCAAAGAAGAAGAAATGAGTAGCAGGAACAATGCAAAGTCACAGCTTCCTTCTCCTCTGTTTTAGTGGCTATATAGTGAGTGAAAGTCTGAGAAGACCCAGGAAATAGAATCGAGGATAAGGAGAGGATAGAATATTGTCATGCTTTTGCCTTGGTGTTCGTCTCTGTCCCCCAAGTAAGGGAAGTAGCTCCATAATAGGGCTACCAAATACTGAATCTGTAAGGCCCTACTTGGAGGCAGGAGGTCCTGCTTTCCTCCTGCCTTGCCAGCCCTCTTCCTTGCCCTCTTCCCACCTCTCTCTGCTCCAAAACACCTCCTCTCCACTTTCCCCCATCTCCCCATTCATGTTTCCTTTGCCCAGTGGTCCAGGCAACTGCTGAGCAGCACAACACCAGCACTAGAACACCAGCAGAACACTAGCACAGCACCAGTTGTCAATGACGTCTGCTGCCATTGATCAGTGCTATCTGGCACTGAGCCAGCAGTACGATGTTAGGATTGGGCAGCGACTCTTCTACAGATCTGCCATTTTCTTCCCTTGACCCATGTAAATAGGAAATACCACAGAGGGAATGGTTCATCCTTTGAATGGTTCAAATTAGTACTGAAAAATTGAATGTTTTATGGTTCTCCTCTACAGTAAGTTCCAGTGGACTGATATAGTGTGCTGATTTTTCATCATTGCTATAAAATCATCAGATGCAGTTTAGGTGGTGGACAGTTCAAGAGGCAACCTTTTATGGCAATCAATGATCACCTTTTGTTGAACATAAACAAGGATGCATAAGCAGCTTGTGCAATTATAAGCACATTGTAAAGGATGAAATCTATTATCTCATAATGTAAAATCATTACAGAATAACTATTACAAATTATATTTTAATTCCTTGCTAAAATATTTTTCCTATTAGTCTGGCAATACAACGTCAAAGCTGAAGAAAGGTAAGATTTTGAAAAACCACCGCAAATCTGAAGAGTCATGTTCTAAATATGTTTTAATGCACAGCATGAATTCCAGTCATTCAAAGTAATGACTCCTCTTTGGTACAGAACATAAAGTTCTTCAGATAGAAGAGGGACCAGTGTCAAAGGAGGACCAACTGTTTGATGGTACAAATGGTATGTACTGATTTCATATTTTTGAATGTGCCCTTTATCTCTAACAGATTGGATGCAAGACTTTTTTCATTTTAATGGGATGGTGCCAAATAGCATTAAGCCCCATCTTATCTTTGCGATGTATGTTATTAGGGTGCTATCAGAAGGCACGATATAGCAGTGCAGAAGTAGATATGATGCATCATGCAGATAATTTGAGTGGGAATCTTATTAGACATATTAGGCACATCATACAAAACTTTATAAACGAACAAAATAAGGATTTTGTTCAAATGTTTTTAATATCCAATATTAGCTTTCATCCCATTCTCAAAAATTTCTCAAGTATGGTAACCTGTTTATTATAATTATAGCTTTTTACAACTGAGAAGTCATCAAGCAACTAATACAGATACAGATTCTAATCCCACCCCCCTCTCTCTCTCTCTCTCTCTCTCTCTCTCTCTCTCTCTCTCTGTGTGTGTGTGTGTGTGTTTGTGTGTGTGTGTGTGTGTAAGGTAGCTCATATCTTTATTCTTCCTTTTTCATTATTAAATTGCTATGAAATATTCTAGGCCTTCAAAAGATCTTCAAAGCACCAAAGGCTTTATTGCCATAATTAAGAGTCTGATTCTATTTTTAAAATGGTTAAATAATCAATATAAAATAGAAAGTCTGAATAATAAAAGAAATCTTAAAAGAAGCTGCAGTACCCTGCATCGGATAAATATTTTAAATAAATAGTCTCTTTGTAGAATTCTTAGTTCAATCTTTTACTTGTAAATTTAGGTTGCCTTATGGGTGAAATAAGATGGATTGTATGAGCTATTTTGCAGAAAATGTGAAGTACAACTCAAAAGTCAACAAAGAGCACAATCACAACCATGTCTACTCAAAAGTAAGAAAGTTCCATTGTGTTCAATGGTCTTACTCTCAGGAAAGTGTATTTAGGATTGTAGCCAAAATATCACAAACTGTGGTATCTTGATGTTACAGATATTTCATTCACGATGAGGCACAGCAGTTATGGCAACAGCTTTTTTGTATCAAACTGTTCACAAAGGCAGGGTAATATAGCTAGGCCAGAAGAGGGTAGAATAAATGAGACTAGGAAGGACAACACTCCCAGGTTATGTACTGTGGCACTGTTTTGAAGATAGATTGCAATAACTGCAACACAACCATGTTAAATTGCAAGTTCTGGTCAGTACCATTCCATAACAATCCCCAAATAAACATCTACTTTATCTACTTTTTCCTCCATTTCCCTTGCCTTTCTCTCTTGCTCTCATTTGTGCCACATTTACATTGTATACTTCTCTAGGTAGAGTCTTCTGCATGGCCCATTTAATGGTGTTGTATGATTACAAGCACAACAGCACTACATGATTAAAATATTCCATAGTTATTTTAAACATGGGCGGCAAAAGTGGCTAAGACACTGTGCCTGTTAACCAGCAGGCCAGGGTTCGATTCCCAGGTCGGCCCCACAAGACAGGGTGAGCTCCTGTCCTTAGCCCAGCTCTGCTATGCCAGCTGGATCCAGTCGTATTGGCTCTGCCTTTCCATTGGACTAATTCAGTGGCATGGAGAGGGGGGATTTGCTGCTTGGGTAACAGCCTATCCTCCATAACAATCCAACCCAGGCTTTCGTGCTTTGAATGCAGCGTATGCAGCGCTGAGCACGATACCAAAGTCTTCCAAGACTGACGGAGGCCTGCTTTTTTTATTTTAAACAACCAGTTTAAAGTAGAATGATGGGCACCAGACAAGTTAAAGCATCCCTGCCTGCCAAGGACAGATGTTTACAGATGCAGGTACACTGGACGGCCTTTAAGTGAAGTTGCCAACATTCTGACCTGCTTGTGTAGCATCCACATTGTTTCACATTGACCTGCTTACTGGGCAAGAGGCACTCTTTCAAGTGGGTGTTCCTCTTTTATTTAGCAGGGAGAGAGTAACTGGCCCTACACACCTCAGCAATGTCTGTTCTAGTGGCTTCTGCTGGTGTTCTTTTTGCACTTTAGATTGTGAGCCCTTTTGGGGCAGGGACCCATTAGCTATTAATTAGCTATGAATTTTTTCATTTTCTTGTAAACCGCTTTGTGAACTTTTTGGTTGAAAAGCAGTATATAAATAAATAGATAAATCAAATAAAGGAGTCAAGATTGTGCTGTTATGTCGGATCAGCTTGGAGAACACAATATACTAGTTAGTGACCCCAAGTCCAGTCATTTACCAGGCAGTTAACAACAACTTGGATGCTGCTGATAGACTGCCTAGCATAAAGAGGGTCTGGGGGGGGGGTGTTGTGGGGGGGGGGGTTGTCGGTGCTGCTCTTTGGATGTCTTATGAATTTCGTTGTATGTCTATACAATGACAATAAATTATTGTTATTATATTATTATAAATAGAAGAAATGAGATAAATCAAATCAGTGCTAAATAACATATGCATGTAAAACTGTTCCACTTTAGCCAAGGAAAACATATGAAGAAATGGGTTGATCATCAATCACAAATAAAAATAAAAATGCTAGGGGAAGTGTTATGTACCGTATTTGCTGTTTTATAAGACTCACCCCCCCCCCCAAAAAATGGGGGAAATATCTGTGTGTCTTATAGACTAAAGGGGCCAATCCTGGAACACCTGGAACACAGGTCTATAGGACAGCGAGAGCAAGTGGGAAGGAGGGACAGAGGTTTCCCCACAGGCTCCTCTCCCAAAGAAACAAATAGAGCCCAGAGGAATACCAGAGCATGGAGGCAGGCAAAAACAAGGAGGCACTGGTGGGACGAGGAAGCAGCCGAGGAGAGAGAGGTCCCTTTTGCTGCAATCCTATGCATCCTTTCCAGGGGTGGGGAAGGCTTTCAACTGAGGCTTGGCAGAGGTGCAAATGCACAGAATCCAGTTTGTTGCAGCTTGCAAATCATGAGTTCTTGGGGTTTCCAGAAAATTAGAAAAGTGCTAGAACCTTAAAGTCTCTCCTCATTTTTTAATGACAGTGACAATGGTTCTTAATCCCACTGTTGACTTTACATGGTTGTAATATTATTCTGCCATATTTTATTAACCCCCAAATCCATAGTAACTACAGGAGCACGTAAGAGACTTTACGTGCACCCGTAGTTACTGCACCACCTGGTGAAAACCTATGGGAAATTCATATTGGAATCCAGATATAGGCTGCAATCCTAAAGACACTTTCCTGGGAGTAAGACCCATTGAACACAATGGGGCTTACTTTTGAGTAGCCATGTTTAGGATTGTGCTCTAAGTTGTTCTTACACTGGAGCAAGGACTCCCCGTAGTTACTCAGCATTTTGACCTAAATATATCAGTACACCATTCGGTTCAGAATATTTTTTTTTCTTGTTTTGCTCCTCTAAACTTTGGTGCATCTTATGGTCCGATGCGTGTAATAAGCCGGGAAATACAGGTATGTATTATTTGGATCCTGAGGGATAGGTGACCATATGATCTTGTGGATTGGCCCTCCAATCTGTGTATAGAGATTTGAATGCACCAATCATGTGGGACTGGGATATGGATGGAGTGTATATAGTTGGGGAATTTTAGAATGTCTTGTGTTGCGTATGTCTTGTGTTGGTTTTATCATGTGTGTATGGAGTGTGAAATAAATCTCCCCTATGGAATTATATATTTGAAACTCCATGGTGTTTTGAACCTGCAACATGACAAGCAGAATAAACACAAAGATCATTATGGGATTGTTCCCCAAAGCAGCATCCCCATGACACATTCCTCCATCCCTCTTAGTAAAATGTACTTACACACAAATTGTATCATGAAATCGTTTTTTCTTACTTAAGAGTATATTTTATTAAATGAAGTAAAACAGTCTTCTTAGTAAATATGCAGAAGCTAGCACTCTAATATACCTTGCATACTTATAGGGAATATTTTTAATTAAATTTTGTTTGTTTATACATTTAACTATTGCAACTTGCTCCAAGAGTTTAGGATAAAATGTGCAGGATCTTTAATGAGTTTCAAAGTAGTAATAAGTTGCAGGGAAAAAAAACACCCTTATGAAGACATTTAAAGTTAATTTTTGCTGTTGTTCCTGCTGCTATAGTAGGGCATACAGGGGTGCCATGATAAGATACTGACCTTCAAAAATTACAACTACCGTATTTCCCGGTTTATAAGACACACTTTTTTTCTTCCCAAAAGGGGGGGGGAAATGTCTGTGCGCTTTATAGAATAATAAGGCCAATCCTGGTGCACAGTACCACATCATGTCATATGTCATTGGATTCGTATTGAAAAGCAGAATCCAATGCAAAAATCAGTTTTGAGATATCTACTTCCTATCAAAAGTTATGGCCAAAAAACGGAAAAATAAAAATATAAAAACAAATTTTTTTAAGCGGGTAGGAATTTTGGCTTGGAGGCTAGGAATTTTGCCCTGGGGGATAGGAATTTTGGCCTTGGGTTCAGGAATTTTGGGTTTGGCATTAGTCACCCTGGCATAGTTGCAATCCTAAGCAGCCTTCCCTGGATTGGAGACTTGCTCCAAAGTAGATATGCACAAGACCTGGTCCGTACTTCTGCCTGCCTCTGCATCCCTCCCTGGGTTGGAGATTTGCTCCAAAGTAGATATACATAGTTGCAGTCTTAAGCAGCCTTCCCTGGCTTGGAGACTTGCTCCAAAGTAGACATGCACAAGACCTGGTCCCTGCTGCTCCATGCCTGTGCATCCCTCACCTATCTATCTACATCCCCTCACCTTTCCCTACCTACCTGGATCCCCCACCCCCAAAAGAACCCCCCCCCCAACTTACCTGCCTTCCTGGACCATTTGCAATGAGATTTGTGCAAAATGTTTGTTTCTGATCATTTGCAATGAGATTTGTGAAAAAGTCACAAATCACTGACACTAGACATGTTGAGTTTTTGGGGTTTCCAGAAAATTAGAAGAGTGCTTGAACCTTAAAGTCTTTCCTCATTTGTTAATGACAGTGATAATGATTCTTAATAGTTGAAATATTATTCTGCTATATTTTATTGAATATATTGGTATACCATTTGGTTCAGAATATTTTTTTCTTGCTTTGCTCCTCTAAACTTTGGTGCATCTTATGGTCTGGTGCGTGTAATAAGCCGGGAAATACAGTATGTCATAGCTAAAGTCTAGGGAAAAGAGAGGGTAGGCTACTATTGGAATAGTTCATCTGGGGTATCAGCATGCTTATTGTAATTTCCTAACATAAACTACTTTATCTGTTCAGTTAAAAGTTTCAGTTTTTTATTTATTTTGTTCTTCTACAGGATTCCCCCCTCAAAGAGCTTTTTTTTCTTTCGCTCACTTGGCATTTCTAATTTGGCCATTTTTATCCTATATACATTTTCCCAAACAAGATAAAAATCCATAAATTAGATGTCCAAAGAAAGCTTCTGTCCTATGTCTCTGTCAAAGATGATCATAATCAAATATTTGTTTCTGGAGACAGCCTGTCAGGCAGTACGAATACAAAAGCTCCAACTCTCCCCCAGTAGCAGATACAGTGCGAGATAGAAGGATGGCTCTTGTAGCTACTAGAATGTGATGCATATTGATGGCTACTAGAAGCTATAATCAGTTAATTCATATGATTAATGAGTGAGTTCATTAATCACAGATCAATATTGCTAATGAGTTTAGATCAAGACCAATCCCTGGTCAAAGAGTCTTCAGTGTCAACCCAGCACTATTGTAAGCAATCTGTGTTGATTTCTTGATCCAGATGAAGAAAGGAGAAAAAATAATTGGAGGAAATTTATTCAAATACTAACGAAAACGTGTCCACATTGCAAGAGTAAGATTTCCCCCGTACATCGTCCCCCCTGCACATCGTCCCCCATGCACACCCTCCCCCCATGTGTACCCCCCCTGTGTACCGTCCCCCCATGTGCAACATTACTAGGAAGAATACTTTAGAAGCAATATTTGTAAACTTAAAAAAAGACTGGGTTCCACTTTTCAAACATTTCAGTTTGGCTCTATCCTGACATGGCTCGAGCAGCTTTTCTTTTGCAGTCCCATAATCATAGTTGATTGATTCTTATTTCAACCATATTATTTAAGGTTTATTTATTTGGCAACCATACAGTAACTTTCCAAGAAGAAATAAATCACCGCATCACTGTTTTGGTTTGGACTTGGTAAATCAATCAATCAATATTTTGGATCCAGGAAGGACCAAACCATACAGGCGAGAGAAGCAAGCAAAGAGGCAGGCAACTTTGGTCCACATTTCCACTATGGGTTCATGTCAGAGCATGTGTGTATGGAGAGTGTCCCATTTGATGACAAGAGTCATGTGTCCTAAGTGTACTAAGCAGGTACAGAATGATGTGTAGTTGTGTGTGTGTGTGTGTGTGTGTGTGTGTGTGTGTGTGTGAGAGAGAGAGAGAGAGAGAGAGAGAGAGAGAGAGAGAGAGAGAGAGAGTTTAAATACATCCAGGCTGCAATTCTGAGAGCACTCTAGACTGGCACGGGTTCTTTGTGCTGGCCCGTGAAAATCGAAAGCATGCTATGAAGCATGTTTGCACCTTCTCCTGAGTAAGCTGTGCTGGCAAATAGAAGTGCACTAGTCTGAGGAGGCTACATCAGTTTGGCCAACATGGAGATCTTAGGAGAGCAGGGAGAGGGTGGGGAGGAGGCAAAA
Source organism: Cryptoblepharus egeriae (assembly GCA_030015325.1). Taxonomy (NCBI): domain Eukaryota; kingdom Metazoa; phylum Chordata; class Lepidosauria; order Squamata; family Scincidae; genus Cryptoblepharus; species Cryptoblepharus egeriae. Next base: position 9,389,374 of record JAREYC010000004.1, read on the forward strand.
GAGATCATTCTGTGGCAGGCAAGCATGACAGGGGCAGATGGGCAGGCAGGGAGCAGGTGATAGAGGTGCAATAGGCTGGATCCCAACCCCATTCCTCAGGCAGTTCAAAGCAGCCTCTGGCTACTCACATCTGCTTGGCTCTCCACTACCTCCAGAAAAGGCACAGAACCAAGTAGATCTATTGGGGCTGCTGCTGTGTTACCCAGTTTTTCCTTGCCCAGTGGTACAACAGCAGCAGCCCCAAACTTTCACTGGATATATGTGTAGTAAGACATGCTGGCCTGCATGTTCCAGTTTAAGTTGGGACTGCACTATATGAAGCTTATATACAATTGTATTTGAAAAACAGTAGTAATAGCTGTTTTGCTTTCTTTTTTGTGAGTCTCCAGTAAAAAGCATTCCTGCCTGATTTATCAGAAAAGAGATGCAATCTCAACTATATAAACATTCAAACACACAAACATAACATGCTATTCTATTAATTTGCAAGTGTGTCCCTCGATTCCAGTAGAAACAATTGGCCCTAAATAAATACTGTTTACTGTTTATTACTTCAGTAGTATTTGGATATAAGTGGTGGTTAGTACATTTCACACAGAACAACCAGATTACATTTCCTGATGTAATCCTACAACAACTGGTAAGATTCCTAAGACACCTGGTAACACCGTTTTCTTATTCATCCATTAGCTTTTTACACTCCAATCAATAGCCTGGAAGGAACTGATGTTTCACAGTTTAAACAATGCTTCAGGGAGTGCATAAACTGTGATTCTTCCTTTGTGAAAGTGAATAAGGTATAAAAGAGTACAAGAAGGTCCTTGGTCAAGAAGATGACATTGCCAGGAACAGCATTTAACCTAAAATAATGCAAGTTTCTCAACTGTCTAAAAAGATATAGATTTCCAAAGGCTGCCATACATAAATGTCTAAATCTAAAACACCAGAGATTTCTAATTTTGTAACCAGATCCAAATCTGTATATCAGAATTTGTTTTTAACAATTTGTATTCACACACACAAAATTTTCTACCAATATATTCGGCTCCTTTTTCCAGGCTGCAAATGCTCTCACAGATATCAGCTCCTAAAGCCAGAAAAATTGTTGCCCGTGTCCAAGCTGTCTTCTCGTCTTAACCAGATCAACTTTGATCTCAGTTTTTGCATGTGTTACGAGTTTGCCCATGGTCCAGTTGTCACACTAAACTCTGCAAATGTGGAAGGGTTTTGCTAAAGGGCCTTTAGGGAGATAAACTTTAGGTTCAGATAAATTTGAATAACCAACTACCTTGAAGAAAGCACTTTTAATATTGTGGGTCAACAAACTGAAACAACACAAAAAGACAGAAGTAATGAGTGGGTGAATCATCTAATACAGGAACGGGTACAGCTTGTTCTGGATGGGCTAGTAAAAGAACAGGTTTTCCTGGATCCAGAGGTGGCCTTACCATGAAGCAATACAAACACAGGACACATTCCTATCCATGTCTACAGAGAAGTCCTATTGTATTCAATGGAAAGGTAAGTGCGTACAGGATGGCAGCCACAGTCAGGTAGACCACTTGGAGGAAGAAGAGGTAGGAAAGCTGCAGGTGATTTGGAGCCTGCCTTGGGTCCCCTTCTCTTAATTTACCAAGCGCATGGCATGCAGTTCTTTTCTTCCTGTATTGCTCCACTCAAATCAGAACGAAGCAGGAAGAGGTTTGGAGAACATCAGTTGTCATTTGCTTCACGGTAAGGCTGGCTCTGAATTCAGAAAAACTAAGAGGGCTTTTACACCACCGGAATGAGTGTTCCCATGGCATAAACACCTTTTTGACTAATACCAATGTGGCAGTAATGCAGCCTGGTCACAGCTACAAGTGGACAGCAGACAATGGATGCCTGTGGGAGCAGGTAAGCCTATGAAGATGGAGGTGGGGTAGGACAGGGTGGGAACAGGTTGCTCAAGGAGATGATGGCATGGGGAGGAGTTAGGATCGTGCCTGGGAAGGGGTGGGTTTGGCAGCAGCCAAGTCCCATAGATGTAGTAGACACATAAAGTCATTAATTTTTGCCATTTTTAATTTTCAGAAAACCCATTACCTACTTAACTATAGAACTACTTGTTTGCTCCATATAATTTTTACATTTTATACACTTTTGTCACATCACAAAGTAACTACCAACATTACACATTTAAGAACAATGATAAAGCACTAAGCACAGCAATAAAAAAACCCTTCCAGCACTGGCATAGCTGTGCCAGTGGGGCATGTGCTGCATCTTGCAAATGAGGGATGCTATCAATCAAGCCTCCTCAAGGTAAGGTTTGTTCCCTTACCTTGGAGTGTGGGCTGTGGGTGGCACAAGTGGTTAACTGTGCCCATTAACCTGAAGGCCAGGGTTCGAAACCTGGGTCCCTACAAGGCAGGGTGAACTGTCCTTAGCCCAGCTCTGCGACGCAGCTGGAACCAATCGTATAGGCTCTGCCGTTCCACTGGACTATTTCAGTGGCATGGAGAGGGGGGATTTGCAGCTTGGGTAACAGCCTATCCTGCATATTAATCGATACCATAGTCTTTTGAGATTGATGGATGCCAAAATGCCTTGGAGTTGAAATGCCTTACCTCGCTACTAGAAAGGTGGGTAGGACTGCACTTTAAATAACTAGAAGCTTGGGTTTGGATGAGAAACAAATTGATACCTTATGGAGCTTTGGCAAATTGGTATTATAACATCACAGTAGTTCACCCACAACTAATCTAGCAGTTGCTTTCTGGACCAATGGAGCTGCCTTCAAGTTGTCCTACATACAGCTTGGTGCAGGAGGTCAGCTGAAATGTTACCAGGGTATGTAGCCCAATTCAACCAGTATACGGACTCTAGTGCTGCACTCTTATCTTTGCCTTACCAATCAAGGTTTCCCAAGAAATGTGACAGTGAAAAAACACTATGATGATTCCAAAGTTTTATCAGTGTAAAGGTTCCAGGTGAGAGGAAACTTCTTGCTGCTGCTGCTGGATATAAAGCTAAATATTTAAACTTAATTTGATATTTTATTTCCAGGCATTCAGTTAACTAAAGACCACGCAATACTCTGGCAGAAGGAAATTAGAAGACTATACAGGTGGAGAAAGGCCTTTTAGTTCTGCTGATGTGAAATGCTGTGAACCATACAATTCCAATTTTCAGCCTTCCAGTTCAGTATTCATGTAGATCTCCAGCAGCACGTTGGGAGAGAAAATGCCAAAGTCACAGCTATACACAGACCTTTTCCCTTGGCGATAGGCTTCAAAGGAAAAGGTTTACAGATCTACTTACAGGTGGTTAGGATCGATTTAAGAGCGCATGGAAGCAGTAGGCCTTGACTGACCTCACAGATTAATCATGCTGTTTCATTTCTGCAGCTCAGGAAATCTTTGATGTGGTCCTCTCCCTTTCACAAATCTCATGTCCAGTTGACCAAGCAGCACATGGGAATTGACTGTCAGCAGCTGGGTCTATAAAAATCCTTAATCATTGGATGATTTCTTCATCCGATGTGCACAATGTAACAGAGATGCATTCAGACAATGGAGGTTGATCTAGAAGGGAAGGGCAGAGGCTGGCACATTATCAGGTAAAAGAGGCTGTATCTGGCATGCTGCCTCATACTTCAAGCTGGCTCTACTTAGGCGGTGTTGGGTAGGACACAGCCAGATTTAGGTTTGATGAGCCCTATGCCACTGAAGGTAATAGGGCCCTTTATATATCCACCTGTCCTTTGTCAACAACAAATTGGCGCTTTTTGTGTTGAATATATGCTATATGGTAATTTATGGACCTGATAGGAGCCTACATAACACTAAACACTGTTTCATTTTATTTTATTTGTAGCAGGCCTCAGTCAGTCTTGAAAGACTATGGTATCGTGCTCAGCACTGCATACGCTGCATGCGAAGCATGAAAGCCTGGGTTAGATTGTTATGGAGGATAGGCTGTTACCCAAGCAGCAAATCCCCCCTCTCCACACCATTGAATTAGTCCAATGGAAAGGCAGAGCCAATACCATTGGATCCAGCTGGTATCACAGAGCTGGGCTAAGGACAGGAGCTCACCCTGTCTTGTGGGGCTGACCCGGGTCTTGAACCCTGTCCTGCTGGTTAACAGGCACAGCGCCTTAACCGCTTGCGCCACCCACAGCCTATTTTATTTGTAAAGTTTTATTTATTTATTAAGTTTTATTTTATTTGTTTTTATCTTATATTTCAGTATGTTATATTTTATATTATATTTATTTTTATATTTTTATCCAGTTTTTTTCCCCTTTAAATTTTTTTTAGTCCCCAAGAGAGTGAGCCCATTAGCTATAGCTTGTTTAGCTTATACATAAATCTGGCACTGGGTGGGCAGTTGTATGGCCTTACCACTTCAAGCAGCCTAGTTTACCCTGCTGGTCCTGGAAACAACATATCTATACTCTGTATTCCTTGATGCTGCATTTCAACAATCAGGAATCAAAATATGCAGTAGAAATCAGATATGATTGTACTATGGTTGTGTTTTGTGTATAACAATGAAGGCTGGAAGAACCCTGATTTTCTTATTGTTCTAATGTCTCCCTTGAGATGCATTTGAAGTACAATAAAAAAATCATTCACAAGCAATGTCTCTCTCAGACATGTAATAAACTAGAAAGTGTTTGTGCTTCTAAGCAATACTTTGTTTCTATCCATTGGTATAGCGTGCCCCACACGTCACGCTTTGTCCCAAGGGAACAGTGAACATAATATGGTGTGCAGGAGGACATGATTTCAGGATCAGTGAAGGGGTGGAGAAGAAAGTCAAAAAAGCATAGGCAACTTCTTCAGCGTTTAACCCATATGGTGGCAGGGTCCACTATCCTGCAGCAGGATAATTTGATCCATGTTTTGATGTGATGGTGAGGAAACCTGTTGCAGGGGCCTGTTGGTGGGTTATTACCTGTTTATCTGCTTGCATTTGAATGCTTTCAAAAAAGCTAGATTGGGAGGAGCTGAGCAAGAAAGAACTTCATCATGCAGCACTCAAGTCTTGAACTGCCAACTTCAGGTTGACAAGCGCACCAGCTCTTTGCAGACCCTCTAATGAGTTATGTGAATGCCAGATCGGTTGCAATAACCCCATGTATTGAGTTCTGGATTACAGAGATTGCTGGATACCAGAATATTTCTACAGCCTCCCTACCCATAGTGCTTTCTTAGAGTCCTCTGAGTTCCATCACTCATCCCATATTGCAGTGATTTTCAACCAATGTGCCATGCCTAGTCCTCAGGTGTGCCGTGGGAATTTGGAGATTGACATTAATTAATAGGAAAATTGTGGGATTTGAACAGCCTGGTGAGCCTTGTCAATGGTAAAAACAACTGATGGTATGCCTTGAAAATTTCAATGCCTTGTTAATGTGTTATGAGATGGAAAAGGTTGAAAATCACTGCCATAGAGTGAGTTTCTTCATTCCCTAGTTCCACAGGCTGTTGCCAGGACTCTTTGAGCCAGGCAGATTTCTCTCTCTCTGCCAGGCAACTTTTATTCACCCCTGGAATCTAGAAATATAGCCATTTTAACACAATTTTTTTTGTGTGTCCCCCACTCAATCAAGTCAATAACTTTCACACAATAGCAACAATAACTGAAGAGAAGAAAGAGAGCAAAGCTATTTGTTGTGTCAGGTCCACCTTGGTCACACTATTAACTTCCTGACAAAGGAGACTTGACAGAACAAATAATTATGATTTCTTGTTACTACTAATTAGATTTCGGGCGCAATCCAGAGTAACTACGTGGAGTCCTTGCTCCGGTGTAAGAACAATGTGCTCTGGACTGCAATATGAATTTCCCATAGGTTTTCACTAGGTGCTGCAGTAACTACGGGTGCACGTAATGTCTCTTACGTGCTCCCGTAGTTACTCTGGATTGTAGGGTTAATTTACTTTTTCCTTCTTAGCCACTCTAAGCACGTATTGTCATTTATTTGGAATTATATTTCAGTACTTCATATGTATCAATAAATTATCATACTTAATTAATCTCACTTTGGGGGGAGGAGTGGTAAATGAAAGTTTGTGACTCCAGGGACATTGTGCTTGGGGCAGGAAAAAAAAATAAAAACATTTTCCTACCACTTCTATTTGGTAGACATTTGGATTCTGATTAGTAAATACACGCTAGTTTGGATTGTAAACTTTTTATACTGACAAGGGAATTAAAAACTGAAAAGCGTAATGTCAACTTTTGCTGGAATAGGCAGGCTGGCTTACCCTACAATCCAGAGTAACTACGGGAGCAAGTAAGAGACATTACGTGTACCTGTAGTTACTGCACCACCTAGTTAAAACATATGGGAAATTCATACTGCAATCCAGAGCAAATTTTTCTTACACCAGAGCAAGGACTCCCCATAGTTACTCTGGATTGCGCCCTTAGCCTGTCCTGAATCCAGCACAAGGAGTGGGGCTACAGCCGTGCGACCCTAGGGAAGGATAAGCTTTTTGCCTTCCCCTGGGAAGGGCTGCAGCAGTCCCAATAGGTCTACTCAGATTGCGGGTACCTCCAAAGGTGTCCTATGTTTGAGCAGATGGAAGCAGCCAGAGGCTGCTCCCAGGTGCCCAGGAACAGAGGCTTGGATCTCTCATAACTGCTGGTCCAAACCTGCCTCTTGCTCGTCCTCCTGCCCACCCCAGTCTCACCCACTTTTTGATTTTTAAGATTTGAGTATAACGTAGAATAGAAATTAGATTTTTAGCAGTTGTGTTTTAACCACGTTTAACTTGAAATGCAGGAGAATAGTTCATAACCTTGCTTTGGCCGTAGCCAGAATCAAGAATTATTTATTTACTTCCTGTCTAGAGATGTCTACAGAGAATGACTCTATTCCAAAGTGGCTACGTGAAATAAGATGATCTCTAAATGCAAAACATACATACATTGATGCAGTCACAAGAAATTTATGGCTTTTAAAGGAAGGCAATCTAATAAATGTTGGACCAGCACCTTTGTCCAGAGAATTTGTTTTTACCACTCTATCAAATCCAAGAATCAGAGCAAGCCCTTCTATCACAAATGCACAAGGTAATGAAAAACAGACACTTCTGTAATAATATCCTCATTTTTTTGCCTCTCCCCCATTTTAGAGTCTGCCTCTGCATACAGTCCCAAATGAGATGGAAGCAGAAGAATCAAAGCTCTGGATTCATCCACATTTATAAAAAGCTTCCTTCACAAACAACAGTTATAGGGGGGAAAAATATCTTTTTTTGCTATGGAGTCTTTCACTTTCACTTATTGAATGAATTGTCACCAAGAAAAATAAATTAATGGATCTTTTCTATCAGGAGCACAAACTGCCAAGGAAATATTTGTATTGTTGCAAAGAAAAATGGCTATAGTACTGGTAACACATGCAGAAGCTTTCAGGGCAGGCACAAAGGAGATCATAAACCAGCTGTTTTTAATCTTTTATTTGGCTTTTTAGATGTCCAGTTTACAATGTATTAACTTTTAGTTTATCCTCACATTAGCTAGCCAATGCCTAACCAGTTTAATGCATCATCTTGTCATCACCATTTCACCATCACCATGAGGATCTATCACTCTGACTGTCCTTCTGAATGGAAAAGGAAACATTTCTAAAATTGACTTCAATACGAATATGATTATACAAAATCAATAGTAAAATACCTATTTGTTTGAATGAATTGTGAGACTGAGTGGGGACTGTCAATCCATGAGAGGCTCACAGTCCAATTCGAACCAACTTTTCAGTGTTGATGCAATTCAGCCCTGAAGGAACATTTGTTCTCTTACCTTGAGGAAGCCAAGGGGCGCAATCCAGAGTAACTTTGGGAAGTCCTTTCTCCAACGTACGAACAATTTACTCTGGATTGCAAAATGAATTTCCCATAGGTTTTCACTAGGTTGTGCTGAAACTATGTCAACGTAAATGTCTCTTATGTGCTCCAGTAGTAACTCTGGATTGTAGGAAAAGTGTCTGCCTCACCTGCAAAGGATGCTGGCCATGCTCCATTGGCATAGCAAAATTGATGCTGGATAATTAGTTAGGTTTGGGTTATCAACAATTTAATTTAGGGAGCTTTGCAGTCGTAATCTCGACATGTCCCTAGCTCTAGACAAATAAATTCAAATTTTCCTCTACAACATACAGTACAGCTACTAAACTTGCAAGTTATCTTCTAATCAAGACTTTCTGCTAGTAAATACAGTAATGATGACAAAAGGAAGGATGTGTACAATGATGATGGGGCAATAAGACAGCCTAAGTAAAATTCATGTTCACCTCCCCATAAGCCACCTGGTTGTCAACAGGTCTCCTGAGACAGATCAATCAATTTGCCAGCTATTTAGCTAGTTTTAAGTCCAAGGAGCCTCAAGCCAGGAAAAAGAAGACAGGATTTCAGTACGCACTGCAATTGCCAAGATCTCCCCGCCTGCTCCTTCCTGCCCTTCGTTTGGCCAAGTCCCTGACCTGATCCTCCCTTGAATGATTCCTGCCACCACCTTATCCATTTTGGTATGTGTCCAAAAATGCTCCATAGACCCTCCAGCCACTTGCATCAGCAGGTCCAAGCTGATGCATGACGGATACCGGAAGTTACACTGGGGCAAGAGAACTAATGTTCCTCTATACTGAAGAAGCCTCCAGTGGCCAAAAAGACCCCTGCAGGATATAGCAGAAGTTGTGCGGCCACCACTGTGTCACAGAGCATGGATTTGGTTAGATTTGGGCTGCGAGACTCAAAAAATTAAAAACAGGCAGAATAGGACCCATTTAACACAATGAGGTAGACTTCTGGATAGACATGGGTAGGAGGCTGCAATCAAAGACACTTTCTTCTGTAATCCAAGACACTTTCCAAGTGTCTCCCCACTTTCTCCTTCTCTTCATCCTGAGCCTCTCTCTCTCTCTCTCTCTCTGCTCCCTTCTGGCTGGCCCTGAGCTGCTTCCTCTTCTCCACTGCTCTTCTCTCCCTCTGCCCAGTGGACACCCGGCCACAGGAGGAGCAGCGCAGAAGTGTTGCTTTCACTATGGGCAGGTGCGCTAGGCAGCCCTGACACTTTTTAAACAGGCTGCCGGCCAGCGTGTCTGCCCTAACTGCCAACAAATGTTTTCTTTAATGAAGCACTTTCTTCACGTGAAGCAGAATCCTAGAGAATTTTTTTTGTTATGTGAAACTTACTTTACGTGAGGCGTTCTTTACATGAGGCGTCACTGTATATTTCAGTTAGTTCCTTGTCATCTACAATACACTAAGGCTGCAATCCAGAGTAATTACGGGAGCACGTAAAAGACATTATGTGCATTCGTAGTTACTGCATCACCTAGTGAATACCTATGGGAAATTCATATTGCAATCCAGAGTAAAGTGTTCTTACTCCGGAGCAAGGACTCCCCGTAGTTACTCTGGATTGTGCCTTAACAGTCTTTTGGTAAGCTTTTCTTTTAAAGAAAATACTGAATGACATGTTTATAATTAGTCTTGCCTGACTATTTCATTTTAAATTTGAAGGATATGAAATGTGGACATGTCATGCATTCCCCTGCCTCCTGATCAGTGTGCTAAGGAGCTTAGCCTTTCACCACTGATTAGTGAATAGTGGAACAAATGACACAATTCAAACTCCTTTCAGATGATGGTCATGCTTCCAATCAAGACTGGAAAAATACTACACCAGTGACAAACCTGATGTTTGGAAGGGAAGGAAGGGAAAACCATAATCTTGGTTCACCCTGGTAGCATTTATCTGGACATCAGCACTGACTGCCAGTTAGACCAATATTGTGCTGATCAGTGATGGGATTCAAAGAAATTAACAACCGGTTCTCTGCCCATCTGGCAGCCACTTTTAAATGGCTATTTTTAAACTTTATATGTCCTATCTCTCATTAATAACCGGTTCTATAGAGTAGGTGCAAACCTGCTGGAGCCCACCACTGGTGCTGATGTCAGGCTGCCATTCCATGGATCCTGAGCTATATAGGAGTTTCCTTGGATGTTGGTGGTGTTAATGGAATAGGGTTGCCATAATTCTCTTCCATAAAATTGGGACAGGACCCTCTGTCACACTTGCCAATATATGAACACAATCCCCCAAAATTGGGACTGTCCCTGTTTTTCAGGACATATGGCATATGGAAGGGCTGCACCAGTATGTTATTGTGTTGGCTTTGATCCTCCTCCTCCATTGTGCAGGACACACTTTGCATATGGTGGTTGTCCCACTAACCTCACTGCTGCAATAGCAGTGTGGCATCAGATTATATGACAGATGTAACTATCATACACTATACAGAGATATTTGTATACCACCTTTCTGGTCATTGGATTTCTCCTCTGATTACATGGCAGGCTTCTCTAACCCGTGAGACGGTGTTACAATTAACAGAGAGGTTCTTTCTTTCAAGAACTGCTACCATCTTAGATAAACCAATTTTTACCAGAATTTTACATAATCCTTTCCAGCCCTAGGTTGAGACGCCAAGTTTTGAATCTGGGACTTGCAGCATTATTATCAGGTGCCATATCTTTCACTTAGGGTGCAGAGTAACAACAGGGAGTCCTTGCTCCGGTGTAAGAACAACTTACTCTGGATTCCAATATGAATTTCACATAGGTTTTCACTAAGTGGTGGAGTAACTATGGGTGCACATAAAGACTCTTACGTGCTCTTGTAGTTACTCTAGATTTGGGGGTTAGTTTTTCTTTTTAGCATCATTGTGCTCCTCAGTTTTATACAGCAAACATTAAACTATTCTGCCAATTTTTCTAATCTCTTTCCATACATCTCCCTTCTGCCTCCAAGTAGCAGCTTTCTCATTACATATCAATTTACAACTAAAAAATGAGGAATAGATCAATGCAATAGATCCGCAACTTATCTGCAAGTTATAACACATCTTCCTTTCGTCATTCTCAGGCAAACTGGAGGACGTTATGCAGAGCATGTGGTCTGCTTTCACAAATAATTTCTATGGAAAATAGCAGTCAGGCAGTAATACAAACCCAAGGTGACCTTATTACTGAAATTTGTTCCAGTTGTCATTAGACATATCACACTGTGTCAATCAAATCAGGAAAGAACTAAGAGATACTGACACGTAGCACTAGTGATTAGAGATGAAAAATACTAAGAATCCCTTGGTAAGAGAGGAAGAAGTATAGAGTTTAGTACTCAACCATCCTTGATCTGTCTCTGGTATTTTTGCTTATATTGTTTTCCCTTCCTTGTCACACCCTTATTAGTTTCTTCCACATCAGAAATGAAAGCATTTTCTCCCATGAAGCCAGGAGGAGTCAGACATCATATTTGGGATAGCACTTCTTATAACTATGGGCAGGATCAAGCTGCAAGGATACCAAGGGGTAGGGCTAAGACCAAATTCTACTTCACCAGCAGATATCGGATTGCTGGAGCTTGCAGTTGAGAGAAAGAGAGACATAAAGAAAACGTGATTTTATTATCTTTCCTTTCCTTAGTTCCAAGAAGCTCAAAAAATTAGTAGTGGGAAAAATACAATATCTCCTCCTATTCCATTTGTGGGACAGTGAAAGCACATTCTTGAACCACAAATAGTTCATCAAGGCTTCATATTACTTATGTCTTGTAATATTTATAGTTTGTCTTTCCACTAAAAAGGAGCAAAGGTATTTAATCAGTTACAAACAAAAAAAAATCAGATTACATCATAAAACAGTAAACAATATACCACTTACATAATAATATTTACATAATATAAAAGATGTTGAAATAAAAATTCAAAACACCATATAGATGCCTAAAACAATATAACTTTACTTAGCAAACAAGCAATAAAGCGCTCCCACTTCTGGACTAAAATCAAGAAGAAAGGGGAGCAGACAGACATCTTTGAGGAGAATTGGGAGACATCTCACTCCGGTTGGAGGAGATTCCGGTTGGATATCCGAAAAAAATTCCTGACAGTTCGGGCGGTTCGGCAGTGGAACAGATTGCCAATGGAGGTGGTGGACTCTCCCTCACTGGGGATCTTCAAGCAGAGTATCGACTAGCACCTGTCGGGGATGCTCTAGGGGGATTTCCTGCTGCAGGCAGGGGGTTGGACTAGATGCCCTACTAGGTCCCTTAACTCTATGATTCTATGATTACATGGTTAAAAAAAGAAGTGACAGAACATTCAAGCTTTCTCCCCACTGTGATTAGAAAAGGTGTTTTCAAACCAAGCCAAGTGCTAAGACTCACAGCTGGAAACAAACCAGCCACCAATCATGCATCTTCCATTTTTACCTGGGGCAACTATTTTTCTTAGTCACAGTACACAGGAACTGAAGTGGTTTTCTATCTGCACAAATATAACCATGTCTACTCAAAATTAAGCCCCATTGTGTTCTATGGACCTTACTCCTAGGAAAGTGTCTTTAGAATTGCAGCCTGTGTCTTCTTTTCCTTCTAAGGTCTTTCAGGAGGGAGGGAGAGTGGTGGGTAGGGAGCAGGAGGCAGGGCCTGGACCCAGCACATGTTCTGTTTAGCTTGATCCCCTGCAGCTTGGGCTACCCCCAGGCTGCTCAGATTTGTACCGTTGTTTAAGGCGGTGCAGATCTGAGGAGCTGCATTGAAGCTGCTGCTGTTTCCTGGGTTCCAGGCAAAGTTCCTCTTTGCTGTAGGCTGGGACAGCAAGCAGCTTGTAATTTGCACCGAGAACTTGTTTTGGGCTCTGCCATCTTGGATCTTGCAAGATCTAAGTTGGTGGCACCCAGCTGAAGCATGAAGAAGAGGCTTCAGGGACAGCTTCATGACCCAGGAAGGTTTAGAAACGACTGGACTGGTGGTTTAATGTCTTGAAATGTTTGCTGGGGCTGGTGGCTGAATTGCAAGAGGAGTTTATGTGCATTACATTTCTGTGCATTGCTGGTGAAACTCTTCCAAAACTAGGTTTTGCTATTGCAATCCACGCCTTTGGGAGTCTATGCAAACCAGAATATTTACATTTGGCCTTCAGCAATATACCTTGAGTGCGACAGTGCTTTCCCCATGGTTTTGAACATGCTGACAGTCCTCATTAACTAAACCGCAGAGAGAACTTAAAACTAGGACCAACAATAAACCAATAAAAATTATTATTGGTACTAGAAACAAAAACACTATGAAAATTAAAGCCTGTAAAAAAACCTAAGCTGTCAATTGTCCTTTACGTTACATGGGACAGACAGAGTTCTGTATGAATAGTAGCTGTAGGAGATTTATACATAAAATTGTGTCAAAATTAGGTAAATTATATAAACCATTACAACCATCCTAAGCACAGGGAATGGGAACAATTAAATTTGATACAAGGTTCTCCTTTCTATATGTTCCCATCAATTGTTGAATTAACACACAACAGTGTGAAGAAATTCAAAGACCTCATCCAGTTACAGTAATTTCTTACAAACCTTTCAAAATTCTGTATCAGTTAAAAAAAATTAATAGATGACAGACAGGGAATTTTTACAAGTTACAAAAGGTGCATGAGCAGTACAAAAGGTGCATGAGCAGTATGTACAGTGGTTTACAAGTGTTATGCTGGATCCAAGCCATCTCCAGTGGCCTTAAATCCCTGGGGTAGTGGAAAAGTTTGTGCCAACCTGCCTAACCAACACAAATCAGGATTGTGCTTCCTGTGATTCACCTTGTTTAAATTTGAGCACAATGACTTGGATGTGGTCACAATACTAGCACAATAGGGATTATCATACTGAGCAAGTCTAGCACTATTTGTGCAAAGGAGCTGATGTCAATGACGAATTCTCTTCTTAAAAGGGGGTTCTTTTCCTCCTCTCACCAAAAATTTCTCCAAAATCCCTTCCTTCTGGGATACGAGGGTGATGGATGAATAAACTTAGGCCCCCTACCAAGACATGAGAGTAGTTGGAAAAAGCAAGTGAAGAGAGAAAACAAAGCAATATTCCTCTTATGAAAGCAATATATTTAGCCATGTCCAGGCCTGTGTAACCCTCATGGATTCTTTATCACAATATTGCTGTAGCTAAAAAGCATTCAGAGAGCACTGTAGAAAACTGTGAACAGATTTTATTTCAAAATACTAGATGCACTGGCTCATGAGCAGTTTAATAACTTCAAATTCACAGGGGAAATTCACCCACCTGAGTATGTCTGTGCCTGCTGCTAAACTTTTTCAGAACGTATTTTCAACAGATCTTACCAAGAGGAAAAGTCATATGGGACTAGCTTAGGACAGGTGGATCCTAAGTAAGAAGAACAACCTAATAAAACGTGTCTGTTTAGTGGTATATCCAAAAGCTTTGTTAGAATATTTGGATTATTCAGATCTATCGTTTTGTTTGACCAAAAGAAAGAAGTGTTTCCACCAAGTTCAATACAAACTGCAGTTCAGAGAAAACTACATACCACTCTCATATTTTCAGATTAGTCTGATTTCTTTTTGCCTAGATGAAGACCCTACCACATTGTATGTATCCTTCATGTCAGAAGATGAAAGAGGAAGGTTTTTTAACCCCATAGTTTAATCACTATTATAGCCAATCATAAATTATTGCCACCTTTTATTGGAAACAAAAGTCATTCAAATACTGTTTACACCACAGGTTGGGCACTTGGGAGTTCGCACCGGCTCGCCAGAACCGGATCTTAAAATCTGGGGACGCTGGCGAACCGGATGTGGAGGGAGGGAGCAAGAACCAGGGGACCGGTTTGGAGGGGTTTCTTGGGGGGCAGTGGGGGCTCTTTAGAGCCAGTTCTGGGGGTGGGAGGGTGACTGGGAACACTTGCAGGCAGTGGGGGCTGTTCAGAGGCAGTTCTGGGGAGTGGGGGGGTGACTGGGGGCTTGGTAAACTCAGTAACGGTAGCCGCGGCTAACCGCTACTGAGATATTCCCAAAAAATCACTGCGCGTGTGTGTGCAGCTAATTAGTGGCCAGGAGAGTCCTAGAGAGTCCCTGCGTAGGCTGGGACCTCAAGTGAACTCTTCCGGCAAGTGAAAGTCCAGAAGAGTTCACTTGAGGTCCCCACCTATGCAGGGACTCTCTAGGACTCTCCCGGCCACTAATTAGCTGCGCACACATGTGCAGTGACTTTTTTTAATATTTCAGTAGCGGTTAGCCGCGGCTACTGCTACTGAGTTTACCAAGCCTCCAGTCACCCCCCACACCCCAGAACTGCCTCTGAACAGCCTCCACTGCCCGCAACTGCCCCCAATCACCCTCCTACCCCCCCCCACAATGCCTGGCACTGCAGCCTCAGAGCCCAATCCTGACTACTCAGAAGTAAGTCCCATGACAGGCAATGGGACTTACTCCCAGGAAAGTGGCTGGCACTGCAGCCTGAATACCAACCTGACTACTCAGAAGTAAGTAATTTTATTTTTTTATATTTTAAAATTTTTAATTAAAAACCTCCCCAGCCCCAGCCCCTGACCCTGGCCCCACCCCCTAGCCCTGCCCCCTGACCCGGCCTGGCCCCGCCCACTTCCCAAGAACCGGTTCTTGGGCCAGGCCAGGCCCACCACTGGTTTACACTCAGGTTATGGTCACTTGTTATTTCAGTTCATTCATATCATACCAGCTCAGCCTACAAATTAACTCTAAGACATTACTAAAGTAACAGGAACTTGGCAGCATAAGTAAAGACACATAAAATCAAGACACGTTAAATGCATGTTGTGTAGCAATTTGTAAAAAGTTTTCCACTGTGCTGCAAATTCCCTAAAACCCTTGTTTTGCCTGACTTCATACTACATTTTATTTTTGTGATTAAATGGTAATTAATGGAAGGTGCCTTAAGACCTATAACAAAGCACAATCAAAATCCTAAACGTGCTTAACAATAGAACATACAGGATTATTTTCACTTTATTTTATTAATATCTGGAAGCAAATAAGAAATTGATCTGAAAAAGCACATACTGTATACTGAAACCAGGATTTCTTTGAGGTTTTACATTATACATACAAACTAATTTTACAAAGTATGAAACAATATGCTTCTGAGATGTTTTGGCATTAGAAAAACATTTTATAAAATGCTAACAATATCTTGTGGGATGCCCTCAACAGAGACCTAACTGACCCTTACCATCTACCCTTTCAAACACTGCACAAATACTTGAATTTTTTGCACCACTCTGAGGCTGAGTGATATTGTTGTGGCTTGGGAAAGGTATTAAGGCAGTTGAATTGTCTTATTTGTATTGTATTGTTTTGTTTTACATTTTGTTTTATTATGTATTTTTAGGTATAATCACAATTTGTAGTAGAACAGACAGGCTGAGTAGTCTGTGTTGTATCGAGTGCAAGGAATCTGAACCTGGATCTGAACCAACTCCCAGTCTCCACACTATTCTAGCTACTATTCCATACACTTAGAGCAGTAAAGGTATTTAATTAATTCCAAGTCTTGTTTCTTTAAAGAGAAGCTTCTGATAGCAACTAATGCTGCAATCCTAAAGACACTTTCCTGGGAGTAAGACCCATTGAACACAATGTGGTTTACTTTTAAGTAGATGTGGTTAGGATTGTGCTCAAAAATGGCAAAAGCAAACTAAATAATTGGCTCTGAATTGGTCAAGAGTTTTTCCATCTCTGTCAAAATAAATCACCATTACTTGGCTTGAGATCTTGAATCAGTTGTGTATCTTTCCCTACAGTGTGAACAGCTCAAAGTTCTTTATATTAAATCACCAGAGAGCTCCCCCTTCATTTTTCGTAACAGTAGAAATGTATAATACATTAAATAGGAAGCAGATGCTGAATGATTACACCTGAGGAGGGATGCATGAGACCAAAGGGAATAACACATGGAAACACCTTTAGGAAGATCTAGCCTTGCATTTTTAAATGCCTTCTTGGGCTTCAGAAGCCCCTCACCTTCTCTTTCCATCAGCATCTTGCCTTGAGGCATTCTAGAGCCCTGAAACCTTCCCCCTCCTTGAGGACTGGCTGGGTGGCAGGAAGTAACCGCTACGATTCTATATCCTAATTTGCTGGAGGTGCTCAGCTGCTACAACAAGCCCTGGCTGTACAGCTTTTGAGCTTGTCTTCCCTGCAGGAAAGGCAGGATAACTTGATTTACTGCTGTCAAGGAGAAGGCTGCCAAGCCAAGAGATCTGCTTCTTGCCAAGCTTCTGGCATTGAAATCAAACCTGTGGATCTGTCATGCGCTTTTTGCTGCTTGAGTTCACAGGGAACAGTCTATGACTGCTTCCTATCGGTACACCACCAGACTGAACGAACAGCTGAGGCTTGGAATGTGTGTTTTTTAAAGAGGCTCCCTGCTGTGCCATGTCACAATCTTTCTTGCTCTCCTTCTATGCTATATATATGAACGTATACAGATAACAATGCTTGTGTCTCCAGGGTCCAAAGTCCTTTCTTAACAGACTGAAGCTGAAATTAAGTAGATATTGGACCGAATATCATATAAGTATAGAAACATTACTTGCTGCAATGACAAGAGTTCCTTTCCTTCAAGCCAAGGTTGCATTCAAGTTACTATGGGTGGAACAGACCCACGTATAGTGCCTCCCAGGTAAATCTGAATAGCCCAGCCCAAGTTAATAATTAATAATTATTAATAATTAGCAGATGAACATTTATTTGTATGTGTATCTTGCCTATAGGTAGTCTCTGAGAATTGGGAAAGCACGACTAACAAATGCTCACCCTACAAAACACATGCCCTGTCAAACTCTGAAATATGTACTGGAAAATCACAGGCGGATCCATTATTTGTTTGGGGGGCATGAGAACTACCTTAACTCGCTCCCAGATGAACACCAACCTCTGTGGCCAAGGTTTTCTGGGCAAGTAAACATGGGCTCCATTTCTGATTGCCCTCCAGAGCTGCCTCCTGGTGGGTAGGCCTAGGCTCCTGAACCTGCATGGGCTGCTTCCCATCCCAGCAGGTACAACCCTCCTGCTGGTACAACAACCGTCTTCCCCCCAAGACCAAACCCTGTGTAAAATATAGAATTACTTTTTCTCAGAAAGAGTGAAATATGCAAGACATCTTCAGCCTCCTGGAATTTATTTTATTTCTATTTTTGTCCACCCTGTTTTTTATTAGAGTTGCTTCTGATGATGCTTCAAAGTCTAGCAAAGATTTTAAAAATCACAATCAGGAAAGACAATGACTGCTTCATGCTATCATATCCACTACAATGTCTTATAACTAGGGACCTGCAAAAGGGGATTTTTCCTGACAAAGAGATGATGTCCTTTGTCAAAAAAAATAACCTCACCTTTTGCAGGTCCCTACTTATAACTGTTTTCCCTGGAGGATGACTAATTTAACTAGGAAGCATCCAGATCACAGTCCCATTGCTCACTAAAAGAGTTATCTCCATATACCTCTACTTTATAACTTTGTGATACAAACAAAGCTTTATAAACAGCTTGTGAACTTTTAGTTGAAAAGTAGTATATAAATACGAATACTAATACCATTCATCAGCCATACACTCAGGCTTGTTCACAGGTTCTTTATTTTAGGACAAAGGATTGACTGGGTATGTATGCATTGGTCTAGGAGTGCTTTTACTGAAGATAGTAAATCCAAAGGATTCAGAGGGTGATAAAAAGGAGCTGAGAGCTGATCAAAGAGCTAGCTCTTTAAAGCACCAACTTCAGCAATGAAAAACAACATGATCTAGAAAAAAACAACTCACAAAGCAATCACTCTGACAAGTTATGAATGCTGAACATTCATCTGGGCTAAACACAGAAAATGTCTCCACTCTGACTGCATTTCAATATATGAATCCTCAGAGCAATTAAGAAACAGATTTGAAAATTCCCATGTGTTCATTTTAAGAAAATTCAGCATTACTACAGAAAAAAGGAAAAGCACATTTGAATAGATTTATTTGCTGTTTCATATTCTCCAGAAGAGGCTAGTGAAATGTGTTGTATGTATAGGTGTCCTCTGGTATCCACCAGGGAC
Source organism: Cryptoblepharus egeriae (assembly GCA_030015325.1). Taxonomy (NCBI): domain Eukaryota; kingdom Metazoa; phylum Chordata; class Lepidosauria; order Squamata; family Scincidae; genus Cryptoblepharus; species Cryptoblepharus egeriae. The sequence continues at coordinate 9,408,324 of JAREYC010000004.1, forward strand.
ATGACCTTCCTGCTGATGCAGATACTCCAAATTGTGGATAGTAGCAAGCCCTACTCAAATTCCCTCAATTGGACTCATGACTCACCTCTCTTCATTTGCAAACACTTTGCAAATGGAAGTAGTTGTTTTTTTTTTACTTTTGCTTTAGAAAATTTTGGAGAAGGAAGCAAACTGATAAGTTAGGTACCAATCCTGAAATGGGCCATTGCCAGAGCTGAGCTGGGTGTTGCAAATGCCCCATAAAGCATGTTTGTGGCTGCATGGAGTTAGCGTCAGCACTGGCCCAATGACGGTTGGTGCTGAACCTGGTGCTGGCTGGACACCACCCACATCCCAGTGTTGTCCAGATCCAGGTAAGAGCTCTGGGAGGAAGTGAGGGGATGGGGGGATGGGCCAGGCAGAGGACCTAGGTTAGGAGTGGGACCAGAAGAGAATTTTGCTAGATTCTGAATTCCATATTGGGTTAAAAGGCCCAACATGGAGTCTCAAGTTTGTGCCAGCAAAATAGCCAATGCAGACTTGAGAAGCCCCAGTGTGGGGCTTGGGGCTTTCCCCAAACAAAGTGGATGAAAGTCCTCTTCTCCCAAGGAGACCTCTGGCAGCAGCCACAGGGTCACAGGATGCAGGCACATGTAGCCACTTTTGCGCTGGTGCACCTGGCTGCATCACCAATTTAGACTTGTGTTGTGTGACTCATCGTCACAAGAGGAACACTAGAAGAGGTAATAGACAAAATGCTAATAGGAAGCAGACAGCAAAAGGGCAGTCAAGAATCTAAAACCTAGCCTTGTAGCTGCTAGAGCAACACTAGAGAAGGCTTCTGCTGCTGTTATAGAACTCCTCAGAGAGTTAAATAACAAAGTGAGTTTAACTGCACCAATAAGAAGTAGATTTTACTAATGGTGATTTGTTTAATGGAATCAAGCTGTGTCCTGCACACTCAGCAGTAGGTACTGGTGTCAGAGGTTTGACCTGAATCACTCTGCACTTGCTTTATTACGATGTGCTGATAGTTGCCAAAAATTCCATAAGGATTGCTGATTTGTTGTACTTTTTCAAGGATCCACCAATTACTATAGCTGAACAGAGAACACACACAGAAGTCAGAGGATCGGATGTGTGTTTCCTCTTTGTCTGAACTACAGTCCATAAATACATTGTTCATTAAGGTTAACTGAGCTGCAGAACTCTCCCTAACTCCTGAGGATAGAATTGCCATTCCAAAACAGATGGTAGGTTAAATAGTCTCAGCTGGTAGAGTTTATGACTCTGGCCTTTTCCACTTTATTTCCCCTTAGACTACTACATGGCTATACTGTGACATGGATAGTTTCAGTAACATTCACAGAGGAAAGCAGACACGGGCACACATTTCCGTCATAGAATCCCCTTCCCTACAGGCTACAGTAAAATCTTAACTTCAGTATTAGCCAACTTGCTAAGCTGATTATTACAGCTAACTTGCTATCTTGAACAATTAGCATGTTCAGAGTAAAACTGAGAAATACCACTATTTCTTATCATTTATTTCAGTGTCCAAAGCATTTTACATATAGCAATTTTTACAGCTCTGTAAAGTGCTGGTAGGTGGAGGAGCAAAGAGATAGAAGTAAATTACCATCTAAACCTTTAACAACTGCTTTGTGCTCCGTGCCAGAGTCAAAATGGCATCTTCAGAGACCCCAATGTCCAGAAATGGCCAACATCCACTGGAAGTCTATCACCTACCTCTTAGCTGTCTCTATCCAATAAGCCCACCAAACTATACCCACATAAGTGGTCCCACCTGGAAAGTTTACTGAGAGACCATTCTTATTGCTGAGACTGAAGAGGTGGCATTTTAATTTTCAATAATACCACAGGTCCCAAACAGAGAACTGCCATAGAGAAACACTGGGGAGGGGGCATGGACACTGGGCAGAAATTAGAATGGCACCTGTTCAATCAGTGTGGCACTGATAGGAAAACTGTTGCTACTGCCACCATCACCTTGACACAATAAACCTGCAGGCAGTGGTGGAGCAGCATCTGTAGGAATTATCGCTTAACTTCTCTCAGTGTCCTACAAGATGGGGTGAGCTCCCATCCTTAGCTCATCTCCTGCCAACCTAGCAGTTTGAAAGCATACAAATGCAAGTAGGTAAATATGTACCACTTTAGTAGGAAGGTAACAACATTCCATGCGCATGCAAGCCGCATCTAGGGCTCTAGGGCTCTAGATGAGCATCGCACCCTACTGTCTGTCACAAGTAGCAGTATAACCTGTGGGGGACACCTTTAACTTTTATCTCTCTGTGCAATTATAACTGCACAGGTGCCATTTCAAGTTTCCTACATCAGAGCACATCAAAACCCACAACAAAGCCAGCAGTGGAATGGGGTGTGAAAATAAATAGAGCATTTGAAGTCATGAAAGGAGTACTACTGTCCAAAAATTATTGCCAAGTAAGCCCTATTGCTCTCCTCCACATGATGGCAATGAAAACCACTCTAACTGCAACTGCTCCCACCACCCTTTAAGTCCATCGGATTTCAGACATAGGCTGCAATCCTAAAGACACTTTCCTGGGAGCAAGACCCACTGAACACAATGGAGCTTACTTTGGAGTAGACATGGTTAGGATTGTGCTCATATTGGAGGCTACAGGAAGGGTAGTGATGTGAGTGTGGAGCTGCAGAGGACAGTTTGCTCAGGCCTGAAAGTCTAAACTGGTCTTTTTTGTGGTACATCAAGCTTGCAATTCTCCAGCTGACAATGGCAATCCAGGTCTTTCATAGCCCTACTTGTGGTCCTGTGAACTGGAAATGCCAGAGAGTGGATGTGAGAGCACCATGTGCAGAGCAGGTGTTCTAACATGGAACTTCTCTTCTAAAATGTTTTAAGGTGTAAACTTATTTTCCGCAGTTTAAATGAACTGTGCAAGTTGATACAGAATAGACACTTTGGGGTAACTGATTTACCCCAATCACATCTCATGTTCTTACCCACAACTATTAGAGCTCTCAGTTCTGAAACCAACAGCTGCTGGAAAATCCTTATTGCTCATTAGATCAAGAGAAAAGAGAGAGATTTAATATTCAGTATGGTGTGTGAAGCACAATTTTTTTTTTTTTTTTGCTTTCTGCAACATGGCCTGTTTGTAACCCAAGAGGTTTGAATATTTGGGGCACAGCCTGATAAATGTCTGCTCTGCTAACTGTCCACCTGCCAAGATTGGAGCCTTCAACATATTGCAGTAAACCAGTGTGGTAATGATACAATCTGATCTCTGCGTGTCACCAGCATAAACTATAAGCAAGCAGTGACAGCATTGTCCCTGTTTAGTGGGTAGGAGCCACATACCATATTTTAATGCCTCCTCCAGAGATCGATTTCCTAATCTGAAAAAGATTTAAAGGCCCTTAAAAAGAAACAAGTGAAATTACTCTCCACAGCTTTTAGTTACTCCAAGTCATATTAGTCCCTCTCTGTTTTATCTTTTAAATGAACAAAGTTTTCCCATTTATATATAGAGTTACTGACTGACTGATTGAGGGCACAATCCTCTACATGTTTACTCAGAAGTCCCATTATACTAAATGGGGCTTACTCCCAGGTAAGTGTGGATAGGACTGCTGCAGGACTTCACCCAAACCCACAGACCTAGAACCATGAGATTTGTGGAGCATATTCCTTCTGTGATTGAAACACCCCCTAATAACCAATTTTTAGAAATTCAAACCCTACTGGGGGGAAGTAAGGAGTGCAACATGTTTTTGTCCCTATACCTTGAACAAACCCCTGTGCTTAGGGGCAAGAAATCTAGGGAGCATATTACTTCTGTGAGGTAAGGACCCACTAAGAACCAATTTTGTACCATGTGGTGTCACTTGTGCCCAGTGGTGCCCAATACAAAGCAGGTATGATTGGTGCCTGTTATGGATGCCTGTTGCCCAGTGGTGCCTTCAGCCCACTGCTGCCTAGTGGTGCCTGGTGCCAAGTGCCCAATGCCTCTTAGGGGTGCTGTATGTGTGCGTCTCCTAAAACAAGTAGGAAGTCCCATGCAAGGCTACATTTGCCACCGACCATTTTCAAATAAACAGAGCTCTCCCACTCCAACTCATTCAGACTTCCAACTCCCGATTTTAAAATATTAATACCCTTTCACATATTGAAGATCTAATCTTACTTCCCAACAGAGCATGTGCTGCATGCAAAGTGGAGGCAATCAGAAGGTCAGTGAGAGGTAAATTAAACTTTTTATTTACTATGTAGTCAGCTGCCTGATTGCCAACTGATCTCCTTGGACATTTGCCAGTGTTTTTGCTGGCATAGGCCTGAGGAGTGGAAAGGGGAGGCTCTGGGTTTAGAAAGTGAATAGGATCTGGCATGCATAACTGCCAATGAGCTCCACCTTTCTTGACCTCCACTGTGTCCTGTTTGGCCAACTTCCCACCTTGACTCTCCCTTGAACCACCCACAAACTGCCCCTCTGTAACTTTACCTACACCAGTGGAGCACGCAGGTATGTATGGTGTTCTGGGGCATGCATGGAGAGGCCAGCCATTTCCAGTACCAATATACTATTTCCCAAGGTTAGAGCAAAGCAGTGATAAGCTTCAAAATGAAGCTTCATAATACTTTGATACTTCTTGTAAAATAATAAAAGACAAACATAAGTAGACAGATTGGCCTGTTCCTTGTTCAAAATCAGATTTGTATACCACTAATTTGAAAAGTGACCCAATGTATTTCCCATGCAAAACAAATGTCAGTTTAGATTTCTAACCTATCTGCTAGCTGGGAAATTAACAAAACATTTGAGGTTACTTCAGGCAAAGTATTATATTAAACATTCACTATGGTTTTATGCATACCTAATGACTGGAGTTTTATGACATATAGCTAATGAAATTCAAAATTAATAACTGAAAGAAGATACTGTCCATTCTTGTTAATAAACACAGTCATTTTGTGAAATACCGTATTTCCCGGCTTATAAGACGCACTTTTTTTCTCCCCAAAGGGGGGGGAATATCTGTGCGTCTGATAGAGTGATAGGGCCAATCCTGGAGCACCTTACCCCATCATGTCATATGTCGTTGGATTCGTTTTGAAGAGCAGAATCCAATGCAACAATCAGTTTTGAGATATCTCCTTCCTATCAAAAGTTATGGCCAAAAAAGTAAAAAACAAAAATATAAAAACAAAAAAATACATTTTTGGCAATTTGTTAAAGTGCGTAGGAATTTTGGCTTGGGAGGGTAGGAATTGTGCCCTGGGGGTGGAATTTTGGCCTGGTGGTTCAGGACTTTTGGGTTTGGCATCTGGTTACCCCGGCACAGTTGCAATCCTAAGCAGCCTTCCGTGGCTTGGACACTTGCTCCAATGTAGACATGCACAAGACCTGGTCCCGCCTCCTCCATGCCTGTGCCTCCCTCACTCTTCCCTATCTACCTAGATCCCCTCACCTTTCCCCACCTACCCCTCAAACCCCCCCCCCCAACGTACCTGCCTTCCTGGACCATTTGCAATGAGATTTGTGTAAAATGTTGTCTGATCATTTGCAATGAGATTTGTGCAAAAGTCACAAATCACTGACACTAGAGATGATTGAGTTTTTGGGGTTACCAGAAAATTAGAAGAGTGCTTGAAGCTTAAAGTCTTTCCTCATTTGTTAATGACAGTGATAATGGTTCTTAATACCACTGTTGACTTTATATGGTTGAAATATTATTCTGCTATATTTTATTAAATATATTAGTACACATTTAGTTCAGAATATTTTTTTTCTTGTTTTGCTCCTCTAAACTTTGGTGCGTCTCATGGTCTGGTGCGTGTAATAAGCCGGGAAATACGGTAAATTAAGAAGAATGGTGATGCTCTGGAAATCTGGGCATTATATTCTACTGTTTATAGTACAGTGGCACCTCGCTTGACAAGCACCTTGCTTAACAAGCGTTTCACATAACAAGTTCCGCTTCACTTAACAAGCAAGCGTGCTAAGGGCACGTGCGCTATGCAGCCCTGACGCTCCACACAGAGGCTCTTTTAAAGGGCTGCCAGCCAGCGCTACTGCCTCTAATTGCTCCCAACTTGGGGCAGCTGCTCCTAACTGCCCCCAAGTGCTGCCACCAGCCACCTTGAACTTCCAGCAGCAGCCCAGGTAAGCCTCTCAGGAAAGTGTCTTTGATTGCAGCCTCCTAACCAGGTCTACACAGAAGTAAGCCCCATTGTGTTAAGTGGGGCTTACTCCCAGGAAAGTGTCTTTAGGATTGCAGCCTAAGTAGACTTCATAGGATCATGCACATTGAATGCATGTTTTGATTTCAATTGCAGTGTCAAGTGTTTTGTCATCATTTTTACCTCCAGTTAATATTTTTATATGAATATTTTGGGGGTAGTAGAACCAATAATCTGAGTTTCCATTATTTCCTATGGAAAAATCTGCTTCACTTAAAGAGCGTTTCACTTAAAGAGCATTCCTCCGGAAAGAATTAAGCTCTTCATGTGAGGCACCACTGTATATATTTAGTATATAGCACAATCCTAACTTGTGCTGAAAACAGGGAGGCCAGCATGGCTGCCGGGTTCTTCTTACCCCAGGGAGAGCCACAGCTGCCCCAATAGATCTCTTTGATCTGCACTGCTTAAAGAGGTAGTTCAGATTCAAGCAGCCTTGAGCTGTGCCAGGATGCCAGGGTCAGGATCATGTTTACAACCCTCTAGGTATGACACAAATCTGCTACAAAGTTTGTTTTGTAGCAGCCAGAAATTAAGCAGTGTTGGTGGAGAGGCCTGCCATGCTCACCAGTGCTGTATCCATAATGTTGGCAGCTGGCAAATATGAGATGCCAGGTGGTGAGCAGGGAGCAGAAGGAAGAACGGAGGGAGAGAGGAAGGGAGCATTTCTGGGCAGGGAAGGACAAATGTGGTGGATCAGGTTAGAGTAGTGGGATCAATTAAGAGGCCTTCTCCATATCCTATCATCCCTCTCAGGCCTAAAAATCCTATATGGGGCTAGTTGGTCTTGTGGCAAATCTTGAGTGGCCCCACTGGGAAGGCTGAAGGGGCTGACAATATCATTTTACCCTAAGGAGACCTCCAGCCAGCAAGGATATCGTGGGAAACTATATAGCCTGTGCAGCAGAGGAAGGGGTTCTGTTAATGCCAGAAGTCCATTAAATCTGAATAAACTGGTCAAGAGGTGAGCATGAATATGATGAGTTCTTAAAACAGCATAAAAGTCTATTATTTGTGAAGCCTCTTATATCAAAGGCTCTTAAATGGGTTTGCTGCATGTTGCTGTCTTGCAGAAAGATAGTGATTCAAAGAGGCAACATGGAACACATATGATAAACCCATTTTGCTGTTGCAACTATTACCCAGTCAAGGTACATGATTTTGGACTCCCTCTTTAACTTGGCATCTACTGATTGAGACACAGAAGAATTTGATCATTAGCAGCAAAAAAAAAAAATCTCTAATGCCCTATCTGGACTCAAGCTGTAAGATCATACCAAGTATTTAACTGAATTTTCTTTTGCTTAAAGCAAAATTGCTTCAAAGAAACATGAAAGTATGTGCAGCAAAAGATATTTAATATTTTTTAAAACATAGTCAGTGAGACAATGGGTAACTGGGAGATTTCTCAGAAAGAAAAGGAAAAAGGTTCCAAACTCATTCCCTTTTAAGACATATAATAGTAAGTGGAAGCTGATATGTGGCAGTGTTGCTATTTAGGTTTAATGTTCAGAAAAGAGTTCCTTCATGGATACATAGAAACTGCCCTCTTATGACTTTTTGTTTTTATCTTTCGGATAAAACATTTTTTACTCTAGCCTCATGTAATCAAAAGGGAGCGGGAATCATTAAATGCGCCAGACTGAAAACCACACAGAAGGTTTATGTTACTATTACAAAATACACAATTGGCAATTTATTTTATGTTTTATGAGAGGCAGGCAATGGTAATTGGCTAACATGGTTCCTTGATTTGGACAGACACCCCAGGCTGTGGCTAAACATGACCTTTTTAGACATCTGGCGCAAAACATTGAGGGAGCAAATATAACTTCCTGACCTTTTTCAATACATATCACTAAAATAACTGTGGGGCAAATGTCTTCCTCTCATAAACACCATCACCCAACTACAATGCATGGAGTAGAACTTATAAGTAGCAGAACTATGACAGAAATCTGTTGGAAGAGAAGGGAGGTTTCAGGGAAAGAGGAGCTTTCATTCTCTACTGTTCACCTGGTGGACAGCAGCATCATAGGACTAACAGCCCAATAGGACATCCAGGACTAACAGCCCAATAGGAAGCAGGGATTCGCAACAGCAGAACAATCTTCTGCTGTTGTAAAATGCCTGCTGATGGAGCATACTGGGCACTCTTGGTGGCTATTTCCAAGTGTTGCTGCAAGAGGCAATTCAATTGATGGACCTTGCCATCGTTGCCAGAAAAGATAAGGCAGCAATGGAGGTGGTGTCAGGGAGGACATGAGAGTGGATCTGGCAGGGATGGCTCGTACAGTATGCTATTTCTTAGCAGCCTCCCTGCACTTTCTTCTCCTTGGGCCTGCAAACCATTGAGACAAGAGATAGTCTCATAGATATCATGGTCCTGAGCCATAAAAGGTCTCAAAATGGACTGGGCTGATGGCAGCTAACTCGCCAGCCATGGCAATACCTGAGTTGGTTGGACAGCCTTTCTGGAGGATACCTGAAAATGGACCCCTTTCTCATCTAGATGCCTTCCCAGGCCTTTTGCAAAGAACCTCTTGAATCATAACCATGAACCAAATACGGCCTCAGAACTGTGCTAATTCTCTGAAGCAGCTAAAACTGAGCTACTACCCCGTCCTTCATCCTACATTAGGGAGATATAGGTTCATATCTTTCATGTTCTACTGCCAGCTGTCCAGTCCATTTTGAGTTTGAGCTTATTCTTATTCTGGCACGCATGACTGCCAATGAGATCCACCTTTCTTGACCTCAACTGTGCCCTGTTTGAGATCATTTACATAATTGTGAAAGGCAGTAAAAGTTGACAATACAGGGTACTTCTAAAGGCAAACATGAGCAAGACTATAAAACAAAATCAGAACAACTGTATACATCTAGTGAAACAAGACTTTTTTAAAAAGTCAGAATCTCAGCATAATGCTGGTACTTAAATTTCCATTTATGGAAAATGCAATTTTTTGGCCATTTCTTGAACTATATTAACAACCCTCTTAGGCTGCAATCCTGAAGTACACTTGGGCTACCCTATCTGTCACTATCTGCTAATTCCAAGATGGGACATTCCTGTTATACCAGAAAGGCGTGGGGCAGCATCAGTCAACATATGTTGCCCCAAGACAGATGGACCTCGGCTGCCCTCCCTGCGCCAGTGTAGGCAGTTCAGGAGAGGCATGTTGAGGGCATGTTCTGCATTGCCTAATGCAGAGCAGTTACACTCTATCCAGAGCTTATTTCAAGGGCAGAAATGCCTTCATCCAGCTCCTCAAAGTTATACCACCTCAGGAGCAGGTATAAATCTGACCTATGGAGGTCCATGATAATGCAGAGTAAGAATGGCAGTGTTGACAAAAATTCTGAGTTCTGGGCCAGCATATCTGCAAGCTCTGGCTCTCAACCTCAGGATATTGCACAGCTATGACAGCCCACTAACATCTGGATATAGGACAACTCCAAGCAATTGCCTTGCATCCACCCTCCACTAGAGGTACTGCTGTACTGCATTCTCATGCTGCAGCTATTACTGGTTGTTAGGAACTTCTGGGCTTCCTTATAAGGCAGGCACCACAGCTGTACCTTGTTCAGTGTGATCTGAGGCAAGTCTCCTCAGGAGGAAGTCCTCCCCAGTTGCCACTTACTTGGTGCCTATTGAGCATGCTGTCAAGCAGTTATGGCAGCCCAAGCTTCCTGACTCTTTGGATTCAGCACAAGTTTCTGCTCTGGATAAGGCCTATTTGGGGCAGCCCAGGTGGGCCATTCTTACTGCCCTAACTCTGGATTACACCCTTATTTTCTTAATTATGTTTATAATTTTTTCTCCACAATAGCATGAGTTGAAACATTTTCTCTCCTTGGAACTCAACAAAGCAGCAGCCATCAATATAACACTTGTTGGATTGAAAGTGTTTTTTAAGGTCAGTGCAGCTTATAATAATGAATATGGAAAGGTTAGTAGTATTGTTTTCTTTTGCTGATTCCCCCACAGCCCCAAAAGGTAAAGAACAAAAAGGTCACTAAGTAGCATTCCTAAGCTGGTTTAGAATTTACTGATGAATCAGTAAGGAAAATAAGGAGGGGTTAATAAAATATACTTAATCCAGACACAGAAAATAAGACTAAAAGTGGCATTTTGTGGCTGAAGGCTCTTTATATTACTATTATATTCATATTTCAAAGGAGCAATGTAATGTATTATTTGAATGAAATACATTCAAATGACCAATGTAATGTGGTCATTACACTGACCACAAATAAATACAGTATTTATGAACAGAACTCACAGAGCAAGCCTATTTCTAATTAGAATAAAGCAACATTTACAAATGGACCTCACTCCCAGGGAAGTGCAGGGGCTGTTCTGACCCGTCAATGAAGCACATGACATAGCTTACTTTGAGTGGAAGGGAGAGTGGCAAACTCAGGAAGGTCTTCACTGTCTCCCTCCAGGCAGATGTGAATGAAGCCAACTGATCTGCTTCCTGCTCCCCCCTCCAAATAAACCCCACAACATAGAAGATGGTGATCTGGTTGCCTGTCCCTGCCTCTTGACCCTTCTCCTCAGTCCCTTTAAAAAAATTAGGAAGTGTGGAACGTCAATATTGCCTTGTTCTCAGCATTCAAAGATTACCATATTTACTTGCCTCTAACGCTCACCTTTTCCAGCCGAATTAACTCCAAAATCAGGATGCACATTAGATTCAATGGCACATTAAATTCGTGTAAATACAGTACAGTGGTGCCTTCATGTAACAAACACCTCACGTAAAATATGTTCCATGTAACAAACAAAAATTTCTCTAGGATTCTTCATCACATAACAAACTTCTTCACGTAACAAACAAACTCATTGGCAGTTGGGGCAGACGCACTGGCCGGCAGCCCTTTTAAAAAGCATCAGGACTGCCTAGTGCGTCTGCCTATAGAGAAAGGAACACTTCCACGCTGTTCCTCCTGTGCCTGGCCGTCCGCTGGGCAGAGGGAGAGAAGAGCAGTGGAGAAGAGGGAAGCAGCTCAGAAGGGAGCAGGGGAGAGAGAGGATGGAGAGAAGGAGAAAGTGGGGAGACACTTTGAAAGTGTCTTGGATTGCAGAAGAAAGTGTCTTAGATTGCAGCCTCCTAACCAGGTCTACCCAGAAGCCCCATTGTGTTTAATGGGGTTTACTCCCAGGAAAGTGTAGAACTGCAGCCTAAGATTACATAGGATCATGCACATTAAATGCATGTTTTGAATTCAATTCCAGTGTTTTGTCATCATTTTTACATCCAGTTAATATTTTTATATGTATATTTTTTGGGTTCTGGAACCCATCATCTGAGATTCCATTATTTCCTATGGAAAAATCCACTTCACGTAAAGAATGTTTCACGTGACAAACATGCCTCCAGAACGAATTAAATTTGGTACGTGAGGTACCACTGTATTTTGATTATAAGTATAGGTCAGTATTAGTTTAATAGTTTACAATATTGTAATAAAAATGTAACATAAATCCATTGTTGTATGAAGTACAGCTCTACATTATAATCACTAGTAAAAAAATTTTATATTAAGTCTTTTAAAATAAGGGTGCACATTAGATTTGAGTAATTATGGTATTTCCCTGGTGACAGTGAAAGATTAAATCAAAGGAAAGAAAACTGCTGCTTGAAATGCATCCTAAATTCACCAAAACGTGGAGAAAAAAAGAACAATTTTAATATTTTCTGACTATGACACTTTTACTGTCAAACTAGATGTTACATGTAGTACATATTGTGATCCAGCACTTTTGATCTTGGTAGATGGCATGTTGGGTGGATGGCATGTTGGGCATGTTTTTGATCTTGGTAGATGGCATGTTTGGCCCATGAAATGGGCCAAAACCATAGAAAGGGGTTTTTAGTGCTTTGTCCCTAACATGATAGTTTCCAATTGCACCCTCTAGGCCAGTGGTTCTCAATCTTCCTAATGCCGTGACCCCTTTATAAGTTTCTCATGTTGTGGGGACCCCAAACCATAAAATTATTTTCGTTGCTACTTTATAATTGTAATTTTGCTACTGTTATGAATTGTAATGTAAATATCCGATATGCAGGATATATTTTCATTGTTACAAATGAAATGTGTGTTCTATGCACACATTGAATACAGTGGGATTTATTTCAGAGTAGGCATGCATAGGATTGGGCCCTGACGCTGCAATCCTATCCACATTTGCATGGGAGTAAAGGCCCCCTTTCTAATAATGTGATTTATTTCAGAGTAGGCATGCATAGGATTGTCAGTCAGCCCCAGTGTGCGCGCAGCTACAGCCGGAGGTCTGGCAAGCCTGACCTGGCCCCCTGCACCAGGGGCCTTTAGGTGACCCCCAGGAAAGCTCTAGGAGACCCCCAAAGGGGTCCCGACCCCCACTTTGAGAAACGCTGCTCTAGGCATTACTTTAAATGAAAACACCTTCATTGGCTTCAGTTGAGATTTTTCCAATTAAAATTGTGCAACAAGAACTACAAGACAGGGACTGGAGCATGGCAGTGACAAGTCCTGAAGATTCCCTGCCTCCTGCTGCCACTTCCCCCCACTTTAGTCCCCCACCTGTTATTTGCCAAGAAGAAAAAGAGAAAACAGAGCCATGTCCACATAAGATCTGGCTTGACCCTTGCCCTTCCCTCCAACTATTTCGATTAGGAAGATAAGTCAGACCATTGAAATTTAAACACAGAGAACGAGTAAATCCCTTAACTGAGCAAGGTACGTATAGGTCCTTTAGAGTGCCTTCCAAGTGAACTTTACATAGAGAAGCTATAATATCCCAATCCAAGGGCAGGCACATCTTGGTACCACAAAGTGCCATTTTCTCTTCCTCTCACTGTGTGTGTGTGTGTGTGTGTGTGTGTGTGTGTGTGTGTGTGTGTGTGTGTGCACAAGAACACAATTCAGCTGACATCGTCTCTGAAGATCATTAGAAATGAATACCAATAAACAAACACACCACCATCAGATTAGCAGACAAAATGGTAACTATAGCAATGGTAACTATTGTCAAGAGAGCTCGCCAGCATTCAACATTAATTTAAAAAAAAAATCCCGAGTCTCCTCGGAGTCGGACCCGTGAAACACAAGTGCTTGCAGCTCTCTAATCTGTGGCTGCCTTTGAAAACTCATCCAGTACACACGGAAGCCGAGCCAATTAACATTAACAGAATTGGGTGAATTGCAGAAAATCTGGCAAGGCTGTGTTTACCAATTAGCCCCCACCCCATACCTCTGCAATCCAAATCTTGCACACCATGCAACAAAATAAAACAGCTATGCTGAATATAAAGCTGTTAATTGCATTTTCAAAAACATACAGCTACAAGGTGAAACTAATCAAACACATGATAACCGAGTTTTGCCACCTACAGTGCCACACTATTGTAGCTCACTAATCTTGTTTTAAAACGTCTCCTGAAATCTGTATCTACCCTTTTCCTTTGCCTGGAATGCTTATACATTCTGGAACATTTGGGGAGACTGGCGCACTGGACTAAGAAGCCTAAAATGAGTTACCCAGAGGATTTGAAGCAGTCGACACAATGATCCATGCAGCCTAATTTGGTGCCATGATTCAAAATATAAATGGTTGAGTCTTCCTGTCAATCAAGGAGGCTGAGGGTTCTATTCTCATGGACCTCTGCAGCAGAGAGGAAGAGAAGAGGTGAGCAGACTCCATTCCCAAACTTCCCTGAAATAGGAAACTGGCCAGGCTCCTCCACTGAGGAGAAAGGTGGCAAAAGGGTAGTTGAGAGGAGAATAATGTTATATTGTACCTCCACAAGCAACAGCTGTGGGCTGTTGTTAGTATGTAAGTATGCTTCTAACTGAACCAAAAAGAGTGTGCATCAAAAAAACCCCACAATAGCATCTATAAAAATCCCCCAAAACACTTATCTGTGCATTTACAGTTTCAGGTATCATAATGCAAATACAGTAGTGCCTTGTAAGTCAAACATAGTTTTGTAAGACAAAACATTCTTTATACAGATTTTCCCATAGGAAACAATGGAAACACAAAAATATTCATATAAAAATATTAACTGTATGTAAAAATGATGACAAAACACTGTAATCTAATTCAAAACACTGTAATATAATACAAAACACAATTACTGTAATATTAATTAAAAACACTAATCTACTGTACAGTAAAACATAAAAGAAAAAACCTTTATGGCCAAGGATAACCAATTTTCACTAAAAGAGTCACTGGTCCCACTGAACACAATGGGACTTACTTCTGTGTAGACATGCTTAGGATTGCACTGTTAGCTCCATGTAACTTAAACATGTACTTGGCCTTTAAATTTTCCCTTTCTGCTTTTTATATGGAAGCCTTGGAAGTGGGTTGGTGATCATAATGCAAGGTGACCATATGATCTCTTTTTCTAGGACATATCCTCAGTTTGAGTCTTGTCTCTTGGGGGAAAAAAAATCTTAGGGTGCAATCATAACCTAGGCCAGCACATCCGTCTTTCCGTTCCTGTGGTGATGAAGAGAGGCAAGCACATTCCTATATCCCGGCCTAACACTATTCCAGGACTTGTGCAGAAGTGCCTTTACAGCACTTTTTTGATACCCCCAGGGCAGCACAGGATTTGTGCTGGGACTGAGTCCAGCCTAACTGGGTGTTAGGATTGCAGCCATTTTCCTTGTGAGCAAGCACCATGCAGCTGTCTTGTAATTAATAAATTATATGCAACAAATTATATGTCATAGTTTTAAATCCAATAGTGTTTAAATTAAGAGCTGAGAGCTAGAGCTCTCAGATTGCACTAATTTCAAAACTCAGATTGCACTAATTCAAAACTCTTACTAAAAATTGCTGTTAACTTAGAGCCCAATTCAATGCATGTCAATGGGGGTTACTCCAGGCAAGTATTGATAGAATGACAGAATTGCAGAATTGCCCAGTCCCATCCAAGTTTCCAGCACTGATGAAAAACAATGCTGTCCCTAGGCAAGGGAGCAAATGTACTCTTACCTTGAGGATGCCTCTGTGACTACCCCATCACACCAGATGCAGCACACATCCCCCATTAGCATGACTGCATCCTCACAGAGAGACTCAAAAGGATTGGGCCATTAGCAGGCCTCCGTCAGTCTTGAAAGACTATGGTAACGTGCTCAGCGCTGCATACGCTGCATGCGAAGCACGAAAGCCTGGGTTGGATTGTTATGGAGGATAGGCTGTTACCCAAGCAGCAAATCCCCCCTCTCCACACCACTGAATTAGTCCAATGGAAAGGCAGAGCCCATACGATTGCATCCAGCTGGCATCACAGAGCTGGGCTAAGGATAGGAGATCACCCTGTCTTGTGGGGCCAACCTGGGTATCGAACCCTGGCCTGCTGGTTAACAGGCACAGTGTCTTAGCCACTTGCACCACCCACAGCCCACTAGACACGTTTGAATATTCTACATGAAGAGGACCCAATAACCAGTAAGAGAGACTGATCTTTGACAAAGCGGAGGAAGACAGAATACATTAACCTATTCTATTACATGTTTTATTTCCCATCCTAAATGACTGGTGTGAGTTTTCATTCTTTTAAAAAGCCAGATAGTTCTCTTTCCTTTTCTGTAATAAAATGCTCTATCAAAACAAAACCAGATATATGTTCAACTGCAGGAAAAAGATTGATTCTTGCTTGGCATTTTGAAAATGAGATTTTATTTAACAATCTCCTTGAATTTTAGATATGGCACTGTGGATTTCAAACAGTCACAGGGTATTCCTTAAATTACTGAACTGAACAGAAATGTACACCCACGTACCATGGCAACTAAAAATAACCACCTTCCCAAAGATTTCAAGATAAACAGTAATATGGGCTTCTATTGGGCACCTGTCAGTTCAACCATTTTAATACTTTTTTATTGTGGGGAAAAATACACTTCATTTGCAGATCTTTCCCCGTTATGCTCTCAGTCATGCCCTACAATCCAGAGTAACTACGGGAGCATGTAAGAGACATTACGTGTACCCATAGTTACTGCACCACCCAGTGAAAACCTATGGGAAATTCATATTGCAGTCCAGAGCAAATTGTTCTTACACCGGAGCAAGGACTCCCCGTACTTACTCTGGATTGCACCCATAGTGAAATTTCACATGACAGTAACATAGCAAGCTAACTAGGGAAAATATGTTCACTACAAATGGCTTTCTGTACTGCAGCCACAGAACATATGAGATACCACAACATTCTGAATCCATCCTAATATATGACTTCACTTCCTTCTCTGATGACAAAGGTATGAGACACACAATAGATGTGGAATGGACAGTCTTTCTTGGCGGATGTAAGGGATGAATGAGCTGCCACATGAATGATGGAATGGACATATCCCAGAATGGACTGTAGGGCAGGGTCCACATACACCATCTGATGCAGTACGTAGAGAATGGTACAAATAGAAGGAACCTGAGTTCAAAATCCCTTGGCCCAAGCCAGGAAGTTCACATGGTCAGACAGACCAGATACTCTCAGTGTTACCTACCTCAGGGTTATTATGAAGGTAAAATCAGAAAAAGAAGAAAATTAAAATACACTGCATTAAAATACTTCAGAGGGGAAGGGGAAGAGAGAGAAAGAGAGAGAGAAAGCATTTCAGCATTGTTTTCCCCTTTACCCAAATGGCTGCGTTTTCCAAAAATCAGTCCTGTACCAAGCCATAAGAGTAATGTTCTTTGCCAATATAAATGCTGGCCAAGATGCTGACTATTGACAGAACCACAGTAGTTTTACAACATATGCTGACAAGCTATTAAGAAAAGAATAATAATTGTGCACCCAAAATGAAACTGCAGGGCATTTGGAAGGGAAGCACATTATTAATTGCATAGGGAATTATCAACATTATTTCTCTGTACGAAGATGCAAATCACTCTGTCTGCAGCTCAGTCCTGAGTCTGCCAGCAAGAGGCACTAAAGTGATAGTTTATGAATGTACTTTTTTCACAGGATCAGAGATCACTTGGCTAGCACAGACTAGGCCATCCACACCATTTATATGTTTAGAAGTAAGTTTGCATCATTGTGCACTCCCATTTATAGCCAGATTTACTGCTTTGGAGAGAAAAGCAGCATATACATTCTAGCATGAATGTGGTTGCAGAGTCAAATTGCTATGTGCATGGCTTGTTTGCTTGCTTATTTACTTACTTACTTACTTACTTACGGTACTTCCTTGCTTCTAAAAATGCATCCCACCTCTCTACATGCCCACAGCAGCTTGAATAAACCATCTTAGAAGCTGGCCTAACAGAAAGCAAATGATAACAGTAAAACCTCCGGAGCAAAAGCCTCCTCCCCTGTGAATAGCACCATTTAAGTCACCTTTAGCATCCATAACCAGTCCAGCATCCGAAAGCTTGTCTAAGTAACAGAATTACATAGCTTCCCGAATCTTAACTAGATTGCATGTTCATGACCTTCGGTTTGCTCCAGTGCCTCCAGGCCATTGTGGAAGGACCCATTGCCTCCCTGCTGCTGTCCCTTTCTTCTTGGATGAGTGAACACTGACAAGGACCCCATCCACAAAAGTTAACAAATGGCAGAATTCCTCTCTAGAAAATGGAATTTCTATCCAGCCATAATACATTTTTAATTGTACTTGAGGGTTCCCCCCCCCCCCCAAGAGTGCCATTCATTCACAGTGGGGTAGTTTCCCCTCTCAAAATATATTTGGGATCAGGATCTGTGTTCTGAATAAGCTTGCGTCTGCTTGTACCCTGCATCAATGATAATGGTTCCCCTATTTACTTGCACATATGTTAATATGAAGATCCTTTCATTGCTGATACTGCTACCACTATCTACTTGCCCAGCTATTTAAGGAGCATCTGGATAGGCAAGTGGAGGGGAGAAGAACCATCCCATGTACTTCCACCTTTATTTCTGCATCAGTGGCAATCCTGGAAATGGGATAAACACTAAGTTTTTTTAGGAACTGTAATGTCAGTGTAAAGTTTCCCCCTTCCCTTCAGAGCCAGTCACAGTCGCAAAAGCCAGAGAGGGGCAGCATAAAGAGAATGCATGCTCTGCACCCATCAGTTTGCCACCTCTTCTAACCTGCTGCTTAGACCCACCACCTGACAGTCTCATAGTGAGGCTGGACCTGACTGGGTTTAGAGCTATTGACTCCCACATCACAGAGGTCAGCCTGAGCTCTTCTCAATTTAGAATTAACTGCTGCATTTGCTCTACAGCAAGTTCACTAACCACAGACTGCTTGGGTTACCCTCAGATAAAGAAACAAAAGATAAAAATGCAAGCAGTCATAGTCAATCAATCATTTTTTCTAGTGCCAGTTCAACTTTACCATGAGCAAATTTAACTGTTTCTACTGCAGTTTTCTAACTGTGCTAGCAAACGGGGACTCAGAGCTCAACCCTATGCATGTCTACCTAGAATTCAATAGGGCTTACCTCTGGGTAAGTTTGGATAGGACTGCAGCCCGAATCCTTCTGTGAGAGATACAACTGGGCATATTCCACTGGGAACACTTAACAGTCATCAGATTGATTAAGGCCTTTTAAAACAAAACTATCCACTTCCAACAAAGATGTGTAAACAGTACATTGGGACCCTATTCAGGTTCATTTCCCTACCTGAAATAAGAGGCAAACAAGCCTCAAATACACATGCACCTTCATTCTGCCTCACTCTAAAATGCTGAAGTGTAACATCTAAAACTGCACAATGTATCATATTTATTTGTAACCTGGGTCTCCCTGTACTCACTATCCATGCACATCTTGAGACAGTGAGACATATCCTAGCCTTCTGGATACCTCAGTAATTTCAGAGCAGAAAGAGCTTTTCAGATGCAAGTCAATAGAAATCTGTCTTGGGAAAATCACAGCGCCCCCCCCCCCAAACCTGCCCATTGCACAGTCCAGGGAAGATGACACTGCAAGTTGAACTTGATTTTGCTCCTGGTTCCTCAAATGAGATCCCAGAATCTGCAGTTCTGATATCTCATCACACACTCACTATTGCTCACTCTCCTGTCAGTTTTCCAAAGGAGAGCAGAGAATGCCCTCCTGAAAGCCACCTTGTGATTATGCAGTGCAACAATACAAATTAGGTTACTATCCCTTTAACTTCCACAGACCTTACTAAATTGACCTCTGTCTACTGGAAGCTCTCCATGTCCTACAGTATTCAACCTCTTGCAGCTGTTGAGTTGTTACTTGATACCTATTGACTGGTGCTAGATGATTCCAGCACCAAACAATCCTTTTTAAGTCTTGTTCAGCAATCTATAGGCTGGTTTCATAGGGCAGCAAGTTCAGGGACACCCCATACCTCATACAAATTATTGTGGCATTGTGCTAGGTTCAGACACCATTTTCTACCCACAGTCTTGAGCCACAAGCTTGATCCACTGCCCTCATACACTCAATGTGAAAATAAGGTAACACATTTTTGAAATAAAGCTAAAATCCAAGTTTTGGGTTCAAACAATTTGCATTGAACCAAAACCTTGATGAATGCCTAGCTGAGCATGATGTTACGCATACATAACACGACTGCTTAAAACCACAAGGAGCAGAAAATAAATGCAAGGAGTTAATAAGCAGTGGCTATACAGTCAACTATAATTACATAAGTGGATCTCACAGAGTGATGAAATGTGGTCAATTATTTAAACCTAGAAAAAAATTCCTCTTCATTTTATTCTCCACCATCTACATTGTTCCATTGTCTTTTTTAGGGTGGAGGGAGTGATTATTATTGACAATGTATATGACAGTTTGATGTCAGTAGCATTTTGTGGGAAAGCTTCTTTTAAAAGATTCTGTGCTGCTTTAAAGCAGACTTAACTGCTTCAGTATGCCAAATGCATATCATGCTGTGAGCCATCACAGCAGTACACTGGTATTGATTTAGATAGAGACCAGAGGATTGGCAAAGAAAAAAAAGGGCACAGTGTGCTTTCTGATGCTTATGCATTATTTAGCTTTCATAGTTTCATCTGAAGTTAGTGCCCACATAGAGCAAAAAAGACAGGCTTGCCTATAGGCAAAATGTCTATAGGCAGCATAGCTATATCAGGTGAGAGTAGCATGCAAGTAGCATCCAATTTGCTTGCTCCTCTGGCTATCAGAAAAATAGTTTAGAATGGTAGATATATTCTTGGAGAGGGGACAAACCATTAAATTTTTTCCAGAGCAGTGATGGTGTACTTTTGTTTTTATAGCCACAACTGGCTTTAAAGTCAAGATCCCCTTTTGAAATCATCTAGACCAAGTGCTATCACCAATCCTGTGGGAAGGAGTTCCACAAATTAATGACAAAAATATTTTCTTTTGTCCATTCCAACTCTTCTGCTACTCAGTTTAGTCATCCCCTGGTTCTGGTATTATATGAAAGGGAAAAATTGCATATACACATTGCAGTGTTTGATCACAGCCTATATCAGTCAATCAACAGTACTCATATACCTTTCAACTATAGGTTCACAAAGTGGTTTATTGAGAAAATGAAATACTGTAAAGGCTTCCTATCCCAAAAGGGCTCACAATAGAAAACAGATGTCAAAGAACACTAGCAGAAGCCACGAGAGAAGACCCTACTTGTTTTGAAGAGGGCCATTTACTCTCCCCCTGCTAAATAAAAGAGGAACACCCACTTGAAACAGTGCCTCTTGTTCAGTTAGCAGGGCAAGTCCTTCCTCCTGACACAGAGGAGGAGGAAGCAGAATACAGCAGTGCCTTGTAAGACAAATTTAATTCATTCCGGAAGCAAGTTTGTCTTACAAAGCATACTTCTTACAAAGCGGATTTTCCCATAGGAAATAATGGGAACTGAGACGATTGGTTCCACAACCCAAAAAAATTCAGATAAAAATATTAACTGTATCTAAAAATGATGACAAAACACTGTAATCAAATTCAAAACACTATAATATAATACAGAACACAATCTATATATATAAAAGAGAAAAGTCACTCACTGACTCACTTACTGACTCATCACCGCCCTGCCAAAACTGCTGGGCCTAGAAGCGTGAAAACTGGGGTGGGTGTTCCTTCCGTGAGGGAGGGGTGCACTAAGAACCGGTTTTCGGAAATTCCAACCGGAAGGGGGTGAAAAGGGGCGCAACGCGTTTTCCTCCCTATACTTTGCATTGAGAATTGCTGACTCATCAACATTCCGCCCCAACTGCTGGGCCTGAAGCATGGAATTCTGGGAGTTCCTTCTGTCACCTGAACACCCCCCAAGTACCACCTGGAGAAATTAACCCTTCAGGGGCTGAAAAGGGGGCAACGTGTTTCTCTCCTATACTTAACATGGGAGACTGAACAACATCCAGCCAGTTTGGTGCTCAGTGCCTGGTGAACTGGGGGATGTTTTCCGGAGGAAGAGGTTGCACTGGCGAGGATGCTGTGCATGGGGGGAAGTTGCACATGGAGGAAAGTTGCGCACAGGAGGATGATGCGCATGGGGGGAAGTTGCGCATGGGGGAAGTTGCACATGGGGGGAAGTTGCACATTGGCGGATGATGCGCATGGGGAAAGTTGCACATGGGGGAAGTTGCACATGAGGGGAAGTTGCGCATGGGGGAAGTTGCGCATGGGGAAAAGTTGCGCATGAGGGGATGATGCGCATGGGGGAAGTTGCGCATGGGTGGAAGTTGCACATGGGGGATGATGCGCATGGGGAAGTTGCGCATTGGGAGAACTTGCACATGGGGGAAAGTTGCGCATTGGCAGATGATGCGCATGGGGGAACGTTGCGCATGGGGGAAGTTGCGCATGGGGAAAAGTTGCGCATCGGCGGATGATGCGCATGGGGGAAAGTTGCGCATGAGGGGAAGTTGCGCATGGGGAAAAGTTGCGCCAGGGGAAAAGTTGCGCATGGCAGATGATATGCATGGGGGAAGTTGCGCATGGGTGGAAGTTGCGCATGGGGGGATGATGCGTATGGGGGGATGATGTGCACGGGGGTAATGCGCACAGGGGGAAGTTGCACATAGGGGAAAGTTGCACATGGGTAAATGATGCGCATGGGGACATGATGCACATGGGGTCATGATGCGCATGGGGGAAAGTTGCGCATGGGGAAAGTTGTGCACGGGGGAAAGTTGTGCACACGGGAAAGTTGCGCATTGGGGTTGCACATGGTGGAAAGTTGCGCATGAGGGATGATGCGCATGGGGGAAGTTGCGCATGGGAGATGATGTGTATGGGGGGATGATGTGCATGGGGGATAATGCACACAGGGGGATAATGCACACAGGGGGAAGTTGCACATGGGGGAAAGTTGCACATGGGGAAATGATGCATGTGGGGACATGATGCACATGGGGGAAAGTTGCGCATGGGGGAAAGTTGCACATTGGGGTTGATGCACATGGGGGAAAGTTGTGCATGGGGGAAAGTTGTGCATGAGAGGATGTTGCACATGGGGGATGATGCGCATGGGGGAAGTGGCACATGGGGTTTTTCTGCACCATGGGGGGATGGCATAGGGGGAAATGTTACACCCGCAACGCGGGTACGCTTTTCGCTAGTTGCTGTAATAAAACACTGCAATATACTTGAAGTAAAAGGGCCAGATCCTATGCTGTCTGAATCAAGGCCCAATGAATCCACTGGGGCTTACTCACAGGAAAGTGCATATGATGCCAGCGTGACTCTTTCCAAGTTTGCAACAGCAGAAGGTGCTGGATGCAGGAGAGGGGTCCAGACAGGGAAGGTGGTGGGGAGGAAGAGGGGAAGTTGTAGTGGGGTCCAGGCAGGGGGTCTTCATAGGGGGGAAGGGGCTCCAGATGGGGGTGCAGGAGGAGTTTTCCCTCCTACCTGAATGTGGCTGCTCCACTCTACGGACTGTGCTGGGCTGGCTAGATTGCTGGAGAGGGGAAAGCTCCGACATGCAGGCCGGTCACTGGTACTGTAGGCAGGAGAAGAATTCCCTCCTGAGCCACCCAGCCCAGCCAGTACAGGCAGGAGGAGAGAGAGCCCAGACAATGGGGTTTGTCTTTCAAAGCACATTCACCCCACAAAGCAGAATCCCAGAAGAATTTCAGTTTGTTATTCAGAGCCTTCGTCCTACAGGGCATTCATCTTGCAAGGCACCACTGTAATATCAACTTTGGGCAATGCTGTTTGTTCCACAGTCAAGGATACATTCAGGGAGCATTCACTTGTGCTAGCCTATTGGTGTTGCAAATGTACTGTAAAGCATTTTTTGTGCCACCAGAAGAACCAGTTAGGCCAATGCATCAAAGAGGCTCACTGTGACAGCTCAGCTGAGCCTATGCAGCGTTCCAGGTCAGGGAGTGGGTGGGGAACAGATCATGGAGCCAGGATCTAACTAATGTCATATCCCAGCCTCGTTTTGAGGGCAGATGGATATACAGTGGCGTCTCACGTAACAAATTTAATTCATTCTGGAGGCATGTTCTTTACGTGAAACATTCTTTACGTGAAGCTGTCCCATAGGAAATAATGGAAACTCAGACGATTGGTTCCACAACCCAAAAAATATTCATTTAGAAATATTAACTGGATATAAAAATGATGACAGAACACTGAGATTGAATTCAAAACATGCATTCAATGTGCATGACCTTATGAAGTCTAAGTAGGCTGCAGTCCTAAGACACTTACCTGGGAGTAAGACCCATTTAACACAATGAGGCTTACTTCTGGGTAGACATGGTTAGGAGGCTGCAATCCAAGACACCTTCAAAGTGTCTCCCCACTTTCTCCTTCTCTCCATCCTGAGCCTCTCTCTCCCCTGCTCCCTTCTGGCTAGTCCTGTGCTGCTTCCCTCTTCTCCATTGCTATTCTCTCCCTCTGCCCAGCGGACGCCCGGCCACAGGAGGAACAGCCTGGAAGTGTTGCTTTCGCCATAGGCAGGTGCGCTAGGCAGCCCTGATGCTTTTTAAACAGGCTGCCGGCCAGCACGCCTGCCCCAACTGCCAACAAATGTGTTCTTTACTTGAAGCACTTTCTTTACATGAAGCAGAATCCTAGAGAAATTTTTGTTTGTTACGTGAAACATACTTTATGTGAGGCGTTCTTTACATGAGGCGCCACTGTATAGACTACCTCCAGAGATAGCCTAAATCTGAGTAGACCCATGAGGCTGCTGCAGCCTTACACTAGGGAAAAGGAGAAGCCTCACCTCCCTAGGGTAGAGTAGCACCAGCCTCTATAACATGTGTTGGATACATCACAGTCACACCAGCATGCCTGTTCCAGCTCAAGTCTGGATTGGCTATAAGAGCACATAAGAGACATTATGTGTACCCGTAGTTACTGCACCACCTAGTGAAAAGCTATGGGAAATTCATATTGCAATCCAGAGTAAAGTGTTCTTGCTCTGGAGCTAGGACTCCCCGTAGTTACTCTGGATTGCGCCCTAAGTGTGACAATGAGGTAAACATTTTCTAATGCAGTTTTTCATTAACACTATTTGTTCATAATGGAACGGTGAGGTTTCTGAATAAGAAAAGGCAAATGACATATGTTCCACTACCTTTATTTTCTTAACCTATTAAAATATTGTTAATGTATGAACAGGAAAGATATCTGATTTTAAAAAAAAACTTTAGAAAGCTTAGATAAAAGATAAGCACACTTCAGCCAGTGCATGTGTGTATACCTTCCAAGCAGGGTTTAATCACAACTGGAGGAAACTATTCATTTGTTAACCTCTTTTTTATCAGATACAAAATAAAGTTGGCAATTCCATAACAAACACTATAAAAAAAGAAAGTGTGCAGAAAACAAAGATGACATGGTTTACAGTAACAATATTTTAAATGTATTAATTAAACCCGCAGTGGACCTACAAAAGGTTCTTTGAAGCTGGAAGGATCTGAATGCCACAGGGAAGCTTTGGAGATTTCTCAGCAGCCTTTGTTTCTCACTCAGGATACATGGACACTATGCACCAACTAAGCTTTAGTTTCCAAAGGGTCATTATCTATTGGTTCCACCATTAATCAGAAACTAATTTTGAAGAGTAGGGGATAGGATTATGTAGATAGGATTATGTAGATTTGGATAGCAGGGCTATCATTATCTAAGAAAGTTAACTGCAGCCAAAGCACATGGCTATCTATATCACACACATATATAATTTGACTACCATTAGAAACAAATGTAATTCTGCACAAGTAGGAGTTCCTGCCTGCCACATCAAATCAAATCCCACACCAATTTCATGTGCTTGAAATGTGGAGGGAAAACTAAAACATTTTTCAATCTTTATCCATATTTTCATTTTTAGTTTCCAGATTTTTCCCCTTGGTCCTCAATTTTTGTAAGTGGATAAATTTTGCTAAAGTGACAGGCACAGATTCTACAACACACATTGCATTACAATATTTATAAAATTTATCATTTGCCGTTTCACAACAGATAGTGCTCAAAATGGCATGCAAAAGTTAAAATAAAAGCCCAGATGTAAGTGAAACTTTATTGTTAGCTAGAAAGAAGATAAAGATTTTTTTAAAAAATATATGCTATCATATAGCTATCATATAATATAGCTCATGTGATAAATGCTTAGAGCCAGTGCAACCATGTGGTGGATGGATACTTCCTATGTCAAAGGAAGGAGGATAGTATAGCAGATTAGGGGTGCCATTCACTCCATATCCATGATTGCATCTCTCCAGTTCACCAGAAATACAATTTATCCGCTTGCCACTTGCTAAAAAAGTGAGAAATGGATCAAGCCGTAGCATCACTGCAAGGCTTTATTCAGATTTGAAGGCATATATGATCTCACTGCTGAAAATACACCCGCCAATTAATAAAGTAGAAAAAAACCAAGTTAGGAGAATACCACAAAAAATGTTCAAACAAACTCAATTTCTGGTGTTCAACCTTGAAACCATGTCCAGTACTTTCCAAAAAAGAGTTAGACAGAAGACCTACTCAATTAAAATTTATAGTAGTATGATAAAAAGCAAACAGTACTGATTAGCTGGCCTCCCGACCTTAGTGCAGCTCCTTCCAACCTAGCAGTTTGAAAGCATGCAAATGCAAGTAGATAAATAGGTATCACCTCAGTGGGAAGGCAACAGCGTTCCATGTGCATGTAAGACACATGTCCACAGAGGTGTCTTCAGACAACACTGACCCTATGGCTCTTGAAACAGGGGTTGGGCACCGCACACCAGAGTTGGTCACATGATTGTTTTGGCGCAGAAAGTGCTCGGCTGCTATGTTATCCCTTGCCTTTGCTCCTTTCTTGAATGACGAAGTTTATTGGTGACCACACAAGGAGAAGGTGAGGGGAAGCAGACACTTACCAGACTCTTACCTGTTGTTCCACATATCTGTAGACTACCTTTAACACTGGATATGGTATTCAAAATCAAGTTACCCTTATCTCTGAAATATACGACTTTTCATGAGTGTAGAACTCTTAATCTTCACTTCAATTCCATTCCATTCCTTCCAGCTCCACTTCTATTCCATTCATTCCATTCAAGCATTCTTGTTTTAATTTTTTTTCAATTTGCTCCCCTATATTTCCAGCTCAGTGTTCATATTTATCCCAATTTTAGTTGAATAAATTAATCTCTCTCAATTTTTAGTTCAATTTATTTCCCTCCTCTCTGCCACTTATTTCTTCTCCAATGGTTTACCATATTTATTTCAAAAGCCTTGGGCAGCCCAACCCTACACTAGTCCTTGTGTGATGATGCAACTGAGCCTATGTGGCATCTGATGAAGTCCAAGGGAGAGTTTTGGTTTCTGGAGCCCTTCTTGAGGTAAAGGAACATTTTCTCCTTTACCCTAGGAAAGTCTAAACTACTAGGTCTATTCAAACCTCCATGGGCTTGTTTCATGACTGCCCCTATTACTGTTAGGTGACTCCTAACATCTGGACCTTATAACTACTTAGGCTGCTATGTTCTGAACTAACCGCAGTTTTCTAATTGTTTTAGCAAGTAGTCCCACTTAAAGCACATTGGATAACCATAGCAAGATTTAAGACTGCAATCCTAATCTCCAGTTAGGCCGGCTTGTGTAGGCTTAAGTCCTGAGCTAACATGGGGGTATCATTGCTTGTTAAAAGCAATAATATACATACAGTAATTGCTAAGGGATGGAGAGATGTAACGAAATGGAATATGGAAACATAGAATTCTTATTTATATCAGTGGATTCTGTCAGATATTTTCGCAATTTTGGGTCAGGAAAAAACTTGGGAGGTGAAAAAAACAAAAAACAAAACAACAAAACAACAAAAAAACCTGGGGGTATCATCAAAGTACAATAAAACACTACTGCACCACTCCTGGTGGAGGGTTAGACCAGTGCACAACATGCACTTCCCCAGGGCTACCAGATGCCAAACCCAAAATCCCCCCCCCAATTCCCCCAGTCATCCAAGCCAAAATTCCTACCCAGTTAAAAAAAATGTAGGATACCCTAAAAATGTAGGGCATGTTAAAATAAAGCTAAAAAAAACTCGTATTGCATTCCTGTACTTAATTTTTGCACAAATCTCATTGCAATAGACCAGACACCAACTAAAAAGGCACATGTTTAAGAAATCCAGGCAGGCATGAAGACTTGGCCTTTCAGCCTCCTTTTCTTTGCCCCCTTACACAATATGCAGGGCTGTGGGTGGCGCAAGCGGTAAAGACGCTGTGCCTGTTAACCAGTAGGCCAGGGTTCAATTCCCAGGTCGGCCCCACAAGACAGGGTGAGCTCCTGTCCTTAGCCCAGCTCTGCGACGCCAGCTGGATCCAATCGTACTAATTGGACTATTGGACTATCCATTGGACTAATTCAGTGGCGTGGAGAGGGGGGATTTGCTGCTTGGGTAACAGTCTATCCTCCATAACAATCCAACCCAGGCTTTCGTGCTTCGCATGCAGTGTATGCTGCGCCAAGCACGATGCCATAGTCTTTCAAGACTGACGGAGGCCTGCTAATACACAATATAAGCTCCACTGACTATAATATTTTTGAGTGGACACAATTGGGCTTGGAAGCTTAAAACTTAAGAAGCCAGGAGTTATCCCCACCACTCCTGAGAAAGTTGCCAACTTTATAACCAGACCCTACTCCTCTGTGTTGACAATAGCTGGATGAAAGGATCTACAACCTGAGCATCTCAAGCCCTTGTTGTGAATTACATGCTTTTTGTGCAAAGTTTATTTCGGTAGATCCATCTACAAAGGCATAGGAGCAGAGGACCCTGGGGTTTCACTGGTCAGTTGGCAACCCTGATTTTTAAAAATTAATTCTTGGCCCTCTTTTCTCTCCAAGCCAAACTCACTGCAAAGTTTCAGAGCAGCAGCAGCTCCACTGGCAAGGATCCCTCCTTCCTCTGCTCTCCTCTCCAGCAACTTCAGAGGAGCTGCCTCAGCTCAGCTCCCTCCTTCCTTCCTTTGCAGCAAACAAAAAGCAGTGCTGAATGCCAGCCACAGCCATTTTCTCAGCCATTCAATGTCTTCAGTGTCATTCAATGTCTTCTCAGCACTTCAGTCCCTGAGAAACAGGGCGCATGCTAGGAGATGTAGTTCTTCCACTGATGTCTTGGAAAGGGGCTTTAGCATTTGGGAGAAGGGGAAAGACTACAATCCCTCCTTTTTAACCAGCAGCCTCAGAGGCTCAGTGGGCGCTGCAGCAGCCGCAGGGATTTGCACACAGGCCTTAAAGACCTAAAATCCCAAGAAATGGCTGGAAAGACCCCAATTTCCTGACACAGAGGCCTCTACCCGGATTTCCAGTTCCAGGGCCTCATTTATGGTTCTGTCAGGAAAATTCCTGTTATCTGGCAAACCTGCATTTGCTTCTCTAAATCACCACATGGACCGGAAGACTGATGAGTTGTGCCAGACTAGGTTAGGATTGCACCCTAAATGGTTTCAGTATGCCCATAAGGGCATAAAAACATTTATAGTCCAATCATTTGTCTGCCCACTCAGAAGTTAACTCAATGGAATTTACTCCCAGGCAAGGGCGTATTGTATTTCTATGTTACAGGATTGTGGTAAGGATTAAGTCACAGTTATATATAAGGAGCACTTTACATGCCCCAAATCAGTTATAAAAATAAGACATATTCTAACAATGAAGATAATAGTCCATTTTATTGTTGGGAGTCCAGAGGCTGGAAGGCAGTCTTTTTGTTTTATTTTTTACTGCTTTTAACAATTTTTAGTCTGTTTTAATTGTTCCTAGTTTTTAAAATTTAATTGTATTTTAATTGTACTTTAATTATGTTTTAATCTTTATTTATGATAATTTTAATGGTGTTTTATTCTGTTGTTAGCCGCCTTGGGCTCCCTCTTGTAAGTGAGGAAAGGCGGGATACAAATCAATTAAAATTTAAAAATAAATAATTTTTACATGCTTAGTTGAAGGCATTTCTAGCCACACTCATAGGTAGCCATATAAAACAGCTTTCATCTACATGAAATAAAAAGAGCAGAAATGCATATTTCATCTACATGAAATAAAAAGAAAGAGCAGTCCATGCACTATTCCCAGTTCCCCCCACCAATATGAATATGAACAGCAAACCAAGAGCTTTCAATTTTACTAGTGCTGTCTAAGCCACAATCCCCTCGACTTCCACATGAAGACAAATACTGTAAGTGTTTAATCAAAAAATAATGTGAAAATACTAGACTTTGGAAGGACATACTTCCTGCTATATGCTTATATATTTTGTAGCAGATAACATAGGATACATAACTGCTGTTGAGTATCAGTTTTACTAAAAACCTGGGTTTTTCCATCGTTTTATATGAACATCTATCACTTATGCAGGCTTCTCAGACAACTGGAAACAGCCAGACATGTCCGACTTTTGCCTATTGGACTGGACCGTCCGGTCCAATAGGCAAATTGTCTGGCCATCTGGGGGGTGAGATGGTGGTTGGGGGCACTTAGGGACATTTGGTGGCTGCCCTGGCGTGGCTGCAGCTGAGTTCCGCTATCCGGGCAGCCATTTTATAAAGTATTACACTGCACATGCGTGCACAGTCTTTCTCTTCCTCGAAAGGCTTCTGTCACAGCACTTCCTACGTGGGCAGAGCATCCTCTCTTGGGACCTCACCACATGCGCCACCACTTCAAGGCCTCTCACTTTCACTTTCCTTGAAGTTTCCTTGATGCTCTGCCAGGTCATCAGAGGGTGCGTACATCAGAGGATGTGCAGAAGGAGGAAGCGTTGCTTCCGTAATGAAATGAATGCGCACATGCACACTATGCAGCCCAATGCTGCGACTGCATATTAGTTACAATGACTGTCACAGCCAGCAAGTAGTAAGTCCCGCTGTGCCGTGGCTGTCTCTGCCTGCAAGTGCCCTCTCCACCAGCAGAAGCCCAGATAAGCTACCTAAGCAATCCATGTCTACTCAGAAGTAAGCCCATTAGGTCAATGGGCTTACTCCTGAGTAAAGGGTGACCATATGCTGGCACCCAAAAAGGAGGACAGAGTCCTCCAAAACTTTTTTTAAGTCTGGATTTTCAGTGGAAAATCCAGACTTTTGGGTGACCCTGTCATACATTTTGGGTTCCAGCATATGGTCACCCTGTGCACAGTGCAGTCCTAAGCACAATATCTCTGCTTGTCTTGGCAGGTGGGTTTGCAAGAAAGGAGTGTTTATAACCAGGATGTGGACCCGCAATGCACTGCCTCCTTGATAGCTGCCATTTCTAGAGAACAATCCACAGACAGTCTTGTCTTGGCACTTTGTAAAGAAAAGAAAATTACTGCGATTTGCCAACAAGATGCTATTTTTTCCCCTAGGAAAGTGCTATTGTTTCAGAGGAGACTCCATGGTCTTCTGTACGGAATCCCTTACTAACTGTACAAAAAGAAGGTGCAGCCTTATTGAAAACTTACTCTTTTCCCTCTGTTACTATCCACATCAATTTAAAACTGAGCCATCTTCCCATTATTCATTGTTGGGAAAGTGATCTCTAGTGATAACTTCACCCCCTCATTCAAACATGCAAATCAACACTTCTAGCTGTCATGGTTACAAACTGACCTTCCCCCCAACTTCCTTTTAATGGGGTCCAGTGCAACGGAGCTCTGGGTTATTAATGTGCATAAAAGGCAATGCATTCGGAAGAAAAACATCATATACAGTCATTATTTACAGAAGTTGTAACCCTCCTTTGCAAAGTCCTATTTAAAAATCCTTGTAAACTGTATAACACAAAACATTATTTATGGTGCATTTTAACATTTCTAATACAATTCAGAGATGCTTATTCCAATTTTAATTTTAGGGTTTTTGTATCATGAACACTTCTTAAATTAACATAAATTTTGTGTTATCATCTATCCTACTGCCTAATACTAATCCTACTGCACCAGGGCAGTAACCTTTCGAGCACAAAACAATCAAGAATGAATGATACTGAATGAAAAACTTGTCGGTTTTGAGAAGGGAAGTGTAGCTTTTCCACTAAAAAAAAAGCCTCCGTCAGTCTTGAAAGACTATGGTATTGTGCTCAGCGCTGCACATGAAGGACAAAGGCCTGGGTAGGTTGATATAGAGGATAGGCTGTTACCCAAGCAGCAAATTCCCCCTCTCCACGCCACTGAATTAGTCCAATGGAAAGGCAGATCCGATACGATTGGATCCAGCTGGTGTCACAGAGCTGGGCTAAGGACAGGAGCTCACCCTGTCTTGTGGGGCCGACCTGGGTCTCGAACCCTGGCCTGCTGGTTAACAGGCACAGTGTCTTAACCGCTTGCGCCACCCACAGCCACTACAGCTATTCCACTGGTCACAACCCAACATGAATTTATACATGCAGAACCTTGCTGAGTTAATTAACTCCCATGTTAACGTAAGAACAAAAGAAGAGCCTCCACTGGATCAGGCCAAAGGCCCAACCACTAGCAGCCCACCAGATGCTTCAAGAGGTACTGCATTGGAAACAAGGTAAAGACATGCACTTTTTTGGTTTTTCTCTTCATCTAGAGATCATATTTGTGCACTTGAATGAATATAGTGTCTCAAATGGTAAGTTTTCTTTATTTCCCCACTTTCTCACTTCCAATCCAACACTATTTTTAAAAATTTAAGAAGTTTTTCACAGAGGAACCTTATATTATATAGTTACAGATTCTGTATACCTAATGCAAATTTGCACATAAAAATGCACATGATGCCATAAACAAACACACAAGTTGCCCATCTTCGATAAACAGATTTTCATGCATAAGCTAATTCAGAAGTACAAACGCTTATATTTAAATTCCTCCCAATGACTACCTGAATAAAAACAGAAGAGAGGTAGAAAAAGTAATGTTACTCATGCATGAAGTGAGTGAATATAGACATTTGTCTCTCTTTGTCTCTAAAGAAAAACTATTGACAAGAGATTCCTCCATCTGCATATGCAGCTGTCACGTCAGATTAGCTCATCAGGTAATGGAAATTTGGCCTCTGATCCAGAAAAGGTCCCTTTGCACTAAAGAATTGAGACTGTTTCAAAGAGATTGTATTATCTTAGACAGCAGGATTAAATTAATATGGGAATGACTGCTACAGGAGGAACTTTTTTGTTAAGTATGTCCTAATGGTTATTATGCATAGCATCCCCTTCTCATAAGTGATCTTATGTGACATTTGTTCAGTGCTTTTTGACCTTCTTCAAAAACTAAAACACACACACACAATGCAAAGTACAATATACTGCAGGGGGAAAAATCAGACTGTAGAAGCTTTTACAAAAACAAATGCTTCCCACAACCCCAGTTTTTATATAAAAATGCCAGTAAGGGGAAGTTGTCCAATCCTATTTAGGGCAAAATCCAGAGCAGTTAGGGGTCCACGCAGTTAACTCTAGTGTTATTAACTAGTGCAAATAACTCTAGTGTTATTTTATGGAAAGTCACCTTAACTGCTCCATCGCAAAGGGCTTAATTTGACTTTAGGATATGGCCCTTAGACTGACTAATGATGAAAGAATAAAAAACTGATCACCAAATGACTGCACAGTAAAAATATTAGCCACTTCATGCATAACCAGTGTCCTCAAACTATATGACAATTTGGGTATCAGTTCTAATTAAAGGTACCAATCCTATATGTGCCACCTACAGGTGGGATGCCTCCAGACTGGTGCCATAAACAGTGCTAATAGCAAAAGGAGTTCCAGCAACAACCCATTTGGCACGCTGCTGGCAGGGGTGGCAGGAAGGCCTCCATTCTCTCACCTGCTCCAGCATTTCTGCCATCTCTTCTCAGAGTACTTAATTCAGGGGGAAAGGTAGAGGGATGGGGGTTAGGTATGGAGGGGATGTGCCACGAGATCCACCCAGTACAAAGCTTTACCCCATGGACCACATGGACCTTTACCCACTCATTGACATGAATGAGGAAACCATGATCTGACAGTATACCATACTAAGCACAATTCCATATGAGGCCTAGGATGAGAGTAACCATCCCTATTCATGTGGAGGTAGGCAATATCAATAGCCATGGGCTGTGGGTGGCGCAATTGGTTAAGGCACTGTGCTTG
The DNA here is from genome assembly GCA_030015325.1 of Cryptoblepharus egeriae. NCBI lineage: Eukaryota > Metazoa > Chordata > Lepidosauria > Squamata > Scincidae > Cryptoblepharus > Cryptoblepharus egeriae. The sequence continues at coordinate 9,442,061 of JAREYC010000004.1, forward strand.
TTAACCAGCAAGCCAGGGTTTGAGTCCTGGGTCCCCACAAGACAGGATGAGCTCCTGTCCTTAGCCCAGCTCTGCAACGCAGCTGGAACCAATCGTATTGGCTCTGCCTTTCCATTGGACTATTTCAGTGGCGTGGAGAGGGGGGATTTGCTGCTTGGGTAACAGCCTATCCTCCATATTAATCTACCCAGGCCTTTGTGCTTCGCATACAGCACTGAGCACAATACCGTAGTCTTTTAAGACTGATGGATGCCAGTACTACTGTCAGAATCTTGACGAGATATTGAATGCACCATTTACTTTAAAATAACTGATACTCATCAGTTGCAAATACTAAAATTATCCATATTTATTAACCAACCTGCTTTGTGCAATATATTTTAAAATTAAGAGTCATCTGCATATTACACTCTCTATGATCAGCAATTTAGGATAGTCCACAGCTAAATAACTCATTAAAGATGGGATTGATTGAAAAAATAACTTTCTGTCAAATTGAAACAAAAAACAATTTCAGAAAGCTTTGGCTGTATACCTTACTGACAGCAATGTATAATCAGCATGAAGGCACTTTTATAAAAGGGTGACAGGGCACCAACCACTCACTGTGGCGGTTCTAATTGCTGTGAGTGGAATGATGATCGTGATAACAATGGCAGTGATAAATGAAGCTGCATTTCTGTTCTAGATCGCTGAGCTTCAACAATCACCAGATCCAACACTGGCCCTGTCATTTCAAGGATCACAGTATTGGACAATTACCTAAATATTGCTCATGCAGCATATGCAAAATGTTATCCATGAAAGCCGATGTCTTGTATGGATAATGTCCATTGAACTATCCAACAACAATTCTTCTCACAGCGGGAAGGCTAGAGAAGTAAAAACTACTGCTAGTGCAAACAATTGCTACCCAAAACTTTCTGCCATCAAATGTCTATATTTTATGTGTATATTTGTGCATTTCTGTTTTCTAATGTGGGAGGAAGCTTAAGACTCACTAACCCACTCTGTGCCATTCAGAACTGAGAAACTAAATACAGACAGCTTCATGGAAAGAAAAGCAAATCTGACTCATCCCTTAAAGACTAACCAAACTAGGTGATCAAGTTTTAAGGAGAGTGGAAGAGTGACCAGCCAAGGAAGAAAAGCAGTTTCCCTGACCAGAAGCAATCTCCACCTCCTCATTCTCCAGCCATTACAACAGCAATTTCCAACCAGCACATGGCACACAGCCACCGGAGATAGTCCTCGGGTGGCTGGAATTTAGGGAGGAACATTTACTAAAAGGAAAACTTGGAGATTTGAACAGCATGATGTGTCTTGTCAATGGTATAAACTGATGGTGTGCCATGAGATTAAAAAAGATTGAAATTCACTGCATTACAGGGTTCTGCAACCATCGCACCAGGGAGGTCCAGTTAGGGACAGCCCTACCCCACCTGTGAGAAGTGCATTTGTATCGTCATCCAGGTACAAATATCAAGGAATCAGATGTTAGCCTGAAGATGTTAAAGATTTATATTGATTTTAGAGTTATCTTCTCTGTTGTCAATCTCTTCAATGTTTGCAGTAAAATTTGAATTCGAAACCACCGTGCAGCATCTCAGAGCCACGTGCTGGCCATTCATATTATTGCAGGTGACTACCTCTTTTTCCCCAAATGACATGTTCCTTACTTTTTTTCTTTTGTTCATTTGGTTTTATTATCTCCTTTCCTCTTTGTTGTTGTTTGGCTGTTATAGTTGTGTCCAACTCTTCATGACCCCAAGGACTGCGGCATGCCAGGCTACCTGATCTTCCACTAGGTTCCAAAGTCTATCCAAACTCATGTTCATTGCCCCAGTGACACTGTCCAACCACCTCTGCCGTCCCCTTCTCCCTTTGCCTTCAGTTTTTCCCAGCATCAGGCTCTTTTCGAAGGAGTCCATCCTTCTCATGATGTGTCCACAATATTTGCGCTTCAGTATCTGTCCTTCCAGTGAAGAGTCAGGGTTGATTTCCTGCAGGATGGACTGATTTGATCTCCTTGAAGTCCAAAGGACTCTCAAGAGTCTTCTCCAGTACCATAATTCAAAGGCATCTATCCTTCAGTGGTCAGCCTTCTTTATAGTCCAGTTCTTACAGTCATACATTACCACAGGGAAAACAATAGCTTTAACTTGATGGATCTTTATTGGGTAATCTTATTTCCTGGACTGTGGCAGATGATGCAGTCTACTAAAGCTTTTCCTCAGTAAACTGCACGTTGAAACAAGGAAGTGAGGGGAACAGCAAGGGTGTGAGTATGTTAGCCATGAGATGCCACTGCCCTGGATCAGCATGTAGTTGCTGACAGCACCTCTCAGGACCCTAATATTTTCCATGAGCACCTTGCATATTTTTCTTTGTTTGCAAAGGTAGAGTTTACCTGACCCATAAATTCAAGCATGTAAGAGAAGATCAGGTGATGGAGTTTGGGTAATCTGTCTCAGGGGAAAGAGAGTTAATCAGAGGCAAGCTGTGTTTTTTGCACTCCCACAGATTCAAGCATATATACAGCCTTGCTTGCAAGTTAAGTACACAGGACGTGGACTAAACTGTGCAATTTGAAAGTGCCTGGGTGGAAGGAAAAGGTTACAGTTGCACTATTGCAATGCTTCTAGTTGTATTCCATGACATGCATAAATCAAATGATCCAGCCTTACCTAAATCACAATGTTCCCTTCCAAGCAGAGAATGTTGTTAAGTGTTTGAAGGGGCAATTTTTGATTTTTCTCACAGCGTGCCCTGCTGACTCTAATATAGGGGCTCAGATATGCTGGTTCTACACATCAGAGTCCTTCATGCTGTTGAATTAGGCCACCTGCCTATACAAAGGATGCTTGTAATAAGCTAAGTCAATTCTGAAATAGCAGTACTCACTTAAACATTGCATTTTTGCAACTGAAGATCTGTGGTGATTTTTTGCAAGTCAGATGTGACTATTTACCACACCTGGCATCTGAAAAGCTATACATGGGTCTTACCAGATGGAATAGTAGTTTAGGAACTAGCAGGATCAATAATGGTAGCACAATTCCAAAGAAGTCACATTGTGTCAAATGCCTAGGCTAGTTTGGTTTCTCTTTCTTGTGGCATCATTTTCCTTACCTCTGGTTTATTTCTACACCCAAAAATTAGCGGCAGGGAGACTGTCAAAACAAAGGGGAAAATTCAGTCAAAGCTAAGCACTCTTCTGTTCATTGGATTCAATATGAAAGAAATGAATACTTCCCTCATTCTCCCATTGAAATCAATGGAGCTTGAGTACAATCATGCCTCGTGCATGGAGAAAAATACTGCTTTGTATATGACATGCACCTGTCTAACCAAAGTGTTCCTCAGTCTCTACAATTAAAGCCAAACTGGATATTGGGAACGTCTTTAAGATGCTCTGTAAAATCAAGCTACAATTCAGAGGGGCCTTCAGAGAATAACAACTTGTGGATTTAATTACAGATAAAAAGAAATTGGCTTCTATTTAAAAAAAATGAGAAATCATGACCTAAAAACATTAAATGGAACAGATCTCAAGAAATGATGGTCTATGTCTTCAAAAAGAGTCAATTAGTTCATCATTTTTTCTTTCTTTCTTAAAATATTTTTATTGTATGCTGCTTGTATGTACCACCACTTATTCCGTAACTTTGAATCAAGCTGGAAAAGCAGAAACCAAATTCCTTAAATAAACACCCTTTGTGACTGTATCCAAAGTTAGCGTAGCTCCTTGCTACGCTAGTCCATCAAGTCCTATGCCAATACCGTTTGTTAGGGAGCACTGAAGCAAAATTCTGCATTGGGTAAACATGACAACACCCCCACTGATGGCATATTCAGTGTTATCACTATTGAGACATTGAGATATCACTATTGAGATAACATTCAGTGTTATCACTATTGAGAGTTCAGGGGTTTGTCCCCTGCCAGGCACAAGCTTTTAACCAGCTGTCTGATGCGACAGACCTCTGGCACCACTTCTGAGAAAGCCCCTGTTTTGAGGGACTATCAAAACTATTTCTAAATAGAGTGGAAACAGTTGTCTGTTCCAAACAGTTGTCTTTTTATTTCCAAAAAGACAACTGTTGAAACTGTCGGTCAATAGTTAGTACTGTCAGTAGTTAGTATTGAGCTAGATTTTGGTCTGACTCAGTATAAGCAGCACAATAAGCACAACCTTTAAAATTTGAAAAGCAGTGTTTTGAGCATGATGAAGAGCCACAGCAAGCTGCTTTCCACTGGGATCACAATTCAGTGAAGTCTTAAATCTCTTTTAAAAAGGCATAAAATAAGGCACTGGGGCAGCTTTTCTAGCTTTTAAGATATGTGCTGGAAAGCACTGCATACCACTAGATCCAGCTCTCCCACCCTCTCCCATCATCTTGTGCTGATGATTGTGTGACAGTATAGACTTTTTTTAGAGTTTAAATGCTGGGTTCCAAAGCAATGCACTCCAACACCCACTGGCATCTATGTCTCAAACTGCTTTTTTTCTTCTGAAGCAATCTAGTCTAAATGATGTATTTTTTTTTTGTTCTTGAAATCTAAATTGTGTTGGGACCAGACCTTGTGTGTGGACACACTGCTTGAAAACAGATACCTTACATAAAACGAATGTTGGCAAGAAATTCTCACAGGGACCATTTTTGCTGCTAAACAGTTAGGTTCTACCCACTCACTGTCTATTTTCTACCCAATGTTAACTGGATTTTATCAGAGCTGCTTACGACTCACCAGGTTCCCCCTGAACCTTTCACCAGCTCCTCCATCTGGCTTCATCAGGGAGCTTTTGTGATCTGATGCTGCCAACTATTTCAAGACAGTAGTTAGCACGTCCCATCCAACCCCAGAAATAACTTTCTAATTTCCCTTTTCTTCAAGATACCAGCCTTTTCCCAGCATTACCAACACCTCTTCCTTTGAATGAAAACACAAGGATCTTTAAGTAGTGGCAGCCATGTATATTGTTACAGCTTGAGAAAAAGATTCTCATTATTCAGAAACATTCATTAATTGGGAGCACAGAGGGTTGTTTTATGCCAGTCACCTTTTTGTACTTTACAGCTGCAATGAAGCAGGTGTTGATAGAGTGCAAAATGTATTTAAATTTAAAAGAAATAACAGCACATTCTACCTTTAATGAGTGTTAAAGTGTCATCACACACTACTCAGCTTATTGATCTGCTCATGTGATGCAGGAACGAACATGCATGCTAATGTTATCCTCACAGTGATCCCCACCTGCCCCACGATGCTCTTGTTCATCTTACTGTGGCTTATGGCTGAGTAGATTATATTGCTAGCCCATCGGAGAGAACAGTCAGTTCATTCAAGACATGTCCTAACAATATATCAAATTCTTCATATGGCATGATTTTCCCCCTATAGACTATGAAAGAGCCAGTTGAACCCTTTTTCACTATGTTTCTCTAAATGGACAAAGTTAATTTGACATTATTTTAAGTGATTGTATGAGTTTACTTGTGAGCAAGCAACGTAATTTCATTTTGTGTGTACCTGTGTGTGCACAGTAAAGTGACAATAAAGGTTATCTTTGCAGTAGGGCTGAATAGATCACTGAAACCCAATTGCCATACATTATTGTAATTAATTACACACAAACGATCTTTTAGGACCTCCACTTCTGAGCACGATACCATAGTCTTTCGAGACTGAAGGATGCCAATGAATAAATGAATTACACATGAAAATTTTTCCATCTAACAACACTGCAGCGAACTGATCCGGTGTAAAGTTGCACTAAGGCTGCAATCCTAAAAACACTTTCCTGGCAGTAAGACCCATTGAACACAATGGAGCTAACGGTTGAGTAGACATGGTTAGGATTGTGCTCTAAGTTACAATTATATGGCAATACACTGTCAGAGGACACGTGTAGTGTCCTTTGGTATGGTATCACCTGGTATGGTATCACTTGGCAAGGACATAAGGAGGAGAGGAACACTCTGAACTCCCTGGAGAAACTATGGTATAAAAATGTGAAATATTCCCAGTGTACTTGACTATTTACTGCAACCAAGTGCATAAAGGTTGCACTTGGTTGCAGGTTGCACTTGGAATGTTTTCTGAGTGAAGAAGCTCTAAATGTAATCCTGCAGACAGAAAAACATCTTATAAATGCCATCTGTGGACCAAGCATAATATTTAATTTATCAATCATTTTCTAATCAGAGAATGATCAGCTAACACCTTTCTCTTTCCAATCCTCAATGAAGCAGCCATGTAAAACTATAACAAATGAAATTGTACCATATTAGAGTCTCTATTTTTCTCAGTGCAAAGCTGTAATGAAAACTGGTTTCCACAACTTCTAATTACAAAAAACATTAGCTACCTGAGTCTTCTCCAGCTGAGCAGATTAGCATAGATCTTATATGCTGACAGTTATGACCTTCTCTCCAACAAACACTTGTCAAAAGTAATTACCTGGATGTTTAGGAAGGAGTAATGGGAGTAATGGGGATGATTCTGCTCACCTTTGCTTGTTACTGGTCTACAGCAAGTACAAAGCTTGCCAAGTGGCATCCCCTCGAACTTGGCATACACTAATTTCTTGCCAGTTTGTTGCAATTTTTACTGAGATATTAAATATAACCCACATGATCTCCTGCCACTCAAAACTGCCATTTCTAAAGCAGACAGAAAGGAACACCTTTTAGAAGGGATTTACAACCCAGACTGTGCAGTGCTATGATTGCTATCATCAAGCTGCAATCCTGACAGTTAAGCAGCATAAGAACCAACGTAAGTCCTATATTGAGCTGGAGTGTCACAAAAGTGTCGTAAGGCACTTCTGCTCCACAGCTGGGGGGTTAGGCCAGTGCAAAAACATACGCTGACCTCTCTATGACACCTCAAGAAGATATGCCAGGTCAGGTACATCGATTTAAATTTTATAGGATTGCACCACCAACATTCTGGTGGCCTGGAATTCATCTATATCTGACACATTTGCTGACTCATGAGTAAACGCAACTGTGTAGCTCAGTTTCGCTTTCCATAGTGATCAAAGCAATTATCGGGGACTTTCTTCTGGGTTGATTTGTGGGGGCTCTATCGGATCAGGACCATCCTTGGGGCACTGAATTCCTTTTAGTCGTCACTTTTCAGTGTAAGTCTCAAGTATTCACACAATAAGGCTCAATTTCTCTTTCCATAAGGCTCCATGCATTTTGGGGTTTTTTTTTAGCCCATAACCTTTGATAGGAATGGATTTTTGCATTGAATTATGCTGTATAATATGCTTCCAACTGTGTATAACATGGTGGGTTTATTCCAATCCCCCATGGAGATAATAACACTTTTCCTATTTTGGTCACACATCCCACGAGTGGAACCCAGCGTGAACCGCCCCCTCTGTTTGTCGCTAACTATGTCACTGATGCCAGCTGATGCAAATCCAAGAAGCATAGTGTAACACCAGGAGGGGGTTTAGGATATGTGGAGAAGTTTCCACTGATCCCACCCCCCTCATGGGCCCAATACCCTCCTTATGCCCTCCTTTACCCAGAAATGCCCCCTATTCACTAGCTTCCCCACATATTTCCACCATCCAGTAAACCATTAACTATTCAAAGTAGTGGAATGCCTTGATGAAGGTTGGTGGGGCAGCCCAGGCCTCCTGGCTTTATAGACTACATTCTGGGTGCAACAAACATGCTTTATGACAGGGGTGTCCAAACTTTTAGCTTCCCTGGGCTGCATTGGAAAAAGATGAGTTGGTTTGGGCCACACATACGATATGTGATGGGTCGCACATAATGATAGCTGATCATCCAAAAAACCATAGAAAACATAGGCATGTATAGGATTGGCCTCTCAGACTACAATCATAACAACTTTTACTTGGGAGTAAGCTGCATTAACTTTAACGGGGCTTACTTCTGAATAGGCATGCTGCATAGGATAGGCTGCAATCCTCTCCAAGCTTAACCTTGGAATAAATCTCAATGATTATAATGGGGTTTCCTTCTGAGTAGCCATGCATAGGATTGGGCTCTCAAACTACTTTCCTTAGTTTCACTTCTCCTCCTGCTCCTCTTTACCTGGAGGTCAGTGGAGAAGTTCAAGGAAGCTGTGAGCGGGTGGCTTGCGGGTGACGGGCAGCTTGCAAGTGACAGGCAGCTTGCGGGACCTGCAACAGGCAGGCAGGCAGCTAGCGCTGCAAGATCCACAGGCGGCAGGACACGTGGCCCATGAGGAGTGCGCTCCTGAAGAGTGTTGCTTCTAGGCTGCCTGGGAATGCTTTGAGTGACCACAAAGCAGGAAGGGAGAGGAGCTTCCTTCTCTCCTGCGTCACTTTTGTCCTGCCAGGCCCAGACCCAGGAAAAAAGCAGCACACACAGCAGTGCGCAAAATTTGAATTTGGAAGCTGCCACAAAGCTGGTTTTTCCAGTGGCGACCAGCATTTGCAGGAGGGCCACATTAATTTGCATGCTGGGCCACGTACAGGCCCCGGGCCATGTGTTGGACAAGCCAGCTTAAGACATGTTTGCAACACTGCTGGCTGGAAAGTAGACACTGCACTGGCTGAAGCCAGAGTTTGAATTACACTGTCACTGTCATTATGTCAGTTTTCAGGTTGTGAATTGTTCCCTAACCTGATCCTAAACACAATCATAGCCCCCTGGTTGCATAAAGTGCAGCACGAGACAAGAAACAGAGTAATGAGCAGGAGTCTTCTGGGTCGATGAGACTAGCTGACTGGGAGAACTGACTCTTCTCTGACAGCTGGATATAATGGGCATGTTGACAAGCAGGCAGAATGCACAAAAGACCATGAATGCTTTCAACAGTGAGGCCAGATGGAGGGAAGGATGTCATGGGCTGAACTGTACTTTTTATATTTCCTAGACTTCAGTCATAGCAGTCTATAAGATGAAGATCTCAGCACAAGCGAAACAGCATCTAACATCATGCTTATGCTCCAAAGAAGTGTGCAGGGCTATCAGTACTGTGTAAATAACACTTTGGAATGTGACCCAGAAGAACTGCTTATCAAAAAACAAAGCAAAGCTTCCCCTTATAGTTCAGTCAAAAAGAGAATATGGTCAAACCATAGCAATTTTCCTATAAGGACACAAAGACTGCAATCCTCTTCACACTTTTCTGAGAAACCCCATTACTCTGAAAGTGATGACTTCTGAGTAGGCCCAGTGGTGATCATTCTTTCATCTAAGACAAGCATGCACACACACACAGACAGACAGACACCAACAACTATTCTTGCTTACTAATACCTAGTTTTGGCCATGCATTTTGATCCTATTGATTTGTATTACAGGCCATGGTTTGGATCCCAATGTGCAACAGCACATTGTATTTTACAGATAATGATTTTAATGCAAGCCACTTTGGGCGTATAGGATAGGGAATCTATAAGCAGCACACAAAACAAAGTTGAGATGTCAGGAATTCAAAGAGCACAAAACCTCATGGGACATGTGAGTTACGTCCTGTTGGCCACTCCAAAATAATTGTAGTCCCCAACCAGGACTAAAATTGATGACTGTTTCCTGGAAAGACCAAGGTGGCTCCAACACCAATCAAATTATTTTAATGAGGAATAAAGTTTAGTTCCTCATCTGGCTTTATCATTTGTGCCAAGTGTTTTACTAACAGCTTGACTGCAGAAGTCCTTTAGCAAATGGTTGTTAATGGTTAAACATGAGGAAGCTGTACTGTCATGCCACTTCAGGAAGGAGACCAAATTAGGCATTACCTCACAAAGAATTATCAGATGTTACCTAAGCATGCTTTAAAGTGATTTTTCAATCATTTATAGCTTTAGATTTCACTAGTTGTTCATCAAAAAAGTTTTGGACACATTCTTCAAAGGCCCATTTACAGGCATATTTCCAAAGAGCTACCAGGTGTCAACTGCCACCACTCAAATGACTATATATTATCTCCACAAATTAAAGCCAAATGTGTCAATTATTCCAGTTAAACTCTACATTATCTATGCATGTTTTAAACAAGAATAAAAATCAGCCTGATAGTACATTGATTCAGAAGTAAATTCCTTACATGTCAGTGGAACTTACATCCATTTTGTATATTTAGGTTTACAACTGGAATTGTATAGATTAGTTCTTGGCAATAAAACCAAATGAATACTGGTACAAAATATAATGGGCATGCTTGTGCTTTTACTACTGTACATAGAATTCCAGAATTCCAGAATTCTAGATCTGGGGATAAATTTAAAAGCAAAATTCCCACTGAAGTTCTACTTTTGGTGTGAAAGATGCTAGAAATACAAGGGCATCTTTTCTGAGAGTAAAAGAAACTACTCTCATTTGAGTAGTTTAAGGGGGGAAAGCAACAGAGATTATCTGCACTATCCAGAGTAACTACGGGAGCTCTTATGTCGATGTAAGAAAAATTTACTCTGGATTGTTCTATGAATTTCCCATAGGTTTTCACTAGATGGCACCATAACTACGTCGACGTAAATGTCTCTTAAGAGCTCCCATAGTTACTCTGGATTGTGCACAATGGCGGTATCTTTTATAAGCAATTACAGCTTATATAGAAGGAACTGAGTCTATTTCAAAGGAGACAGATAGATAGATCTGTGCTGTCGAAGTCAATCAATCAAGTTGAGTACTTTTTTCTATAGTATCAAACAGTTCCTTCCATAGCCCACATGGGTGGTTTTAAAAAAATTATTTACACCTTACTTTCATGGGATTATTTGCATCTGATACAAGAGGACCAACAGATTACATTAAAATAAAAACAATAACGAACAACTCCTTTAAAAACCCTCAATTTTAATAGGGATATGAGAAATTGCTACAGAACCTTTGAATGATAATTCAAAACCACACTACCACTGGTCAATTCCAAACCCTCTGGTGGCAGAGTTTTTTCCAATGATAGTTTTAATTGAAGACTGCTGGGTTGGATGTATTACTTCATAAATACCAGGACTGTAGCTTTCACTGAAAATAGGTTATTGGATGAAGCCTGAATGAAATTATATCTTGCCTGTGGTCCTGTAGGTACATAACACAAATCCGTCTTAGTACTTATTATTTAGTAACTTAGTACTTAGTAACTTAGTACTTAATACATGTTAGCTTCCCTTGATTTTCCTTCCCTTGAACAACTAAAATCAGAGGTTCATTTTTTTAAAGCTTGGTATCAGTATTGCTTACTGTCTTGTTCTGGATTGTGTAAAGTAATTGGAAGGGTTGTTTTGCTTAGTTTTGCCGGATCTGGTATCATTACAAAAACAATTTCTGAAAAAAACAGTGTTTGATATTCCAGGATGCAGATTTCACTTTGGGACAATTGCCTGTGCTTTTTGCACAATACCTTCTGTACATCTGTAAATAAACAGATTAATACAAAAAGATAAACAAGATAAACAAATCGGTACATGACCAATGTTCTTGTCTACAAAGGAAAATAAGCCTGTACAGGCTGCCCTGAACTTATCACTGCCCAGGGAAAGAAAGTGCAACACATGGTCTGAATTCTTATGCTTAAAATGGTTATATTACATTAAGGCTGCAATCCTAACCTCCACTTAGGATGGCCTAAGCCCCAGTGTAAGTCTTTTCCTGACCTGGGGGTTTCACAAAATTGCTGTAATTCACCTCTGCTCCACTCCTGGAAGGGATTAGGTCAATACACAGGCATACGCTGACCTCCCCACACCATCATGGAAAGATAGACCAGGTGAATTAAGCTAGCCGATGGGCACAATCCAGAGTAACTACGGGGAGTCCTTGCTCCGGTGTAAGAACAATTTGCTGTGGATTGCAGTATGAATTTCCCATAGGTTTTCATTAGATGGTGCAATAACTACGGATACACGTAATGTCTCTTACGTGCTCCCATAGTTACTCTGGATTGTAGGGTAAATCTCTTAGGATTGCGCCCTTTTAGTCAAATGCCTGGAATAGATGCTTTACCATTAGAAGCAGATGCTGTCCTAGATTTTTAAAAAATTAACTTATTTCAGGGCCATATATCATTACTATTTTAATACTGGATATCAAGTTCCAGAAAAAAATGTTAGAAAAACATGATTGTAGCATTGGGCGCAATCCAGAGTAACTACGGGGAGTCCTTGCTCCGGTGTAAGAACAATTTGCTCTGGATTGCAATATGAATTTCCCATAGGTTTTCCTAGGTGGTGCAGTAACTACGGGTACACCGTAATGTCTTTTACGTGCTCCCGTAGTTACTCTGGATTGTAGGGATTATTTCTTATTATTGCTACCACCTTAATTATCTGTCTGTTCAAGGGCAATCTTAACAAACCTATTATTTCTTTGATAGGTGCTGCAAACTGGTACACAGAGAATGTAGCCCTAAGGTGACACAAGTTTCAATTCAGTATAATTTGCAGATAGGCTATTTAAGGATAGGAATCCCAGAAGGAGCTTCCATATGCAGAACTATAGTATAAATTATAATTACATTTATGTCTGTGGGATGTATAGAACTGTCTCATATAGTGAGAAAAGTCGTCTTACTGTCAATAATCACTAAAGTTACATTACTTTTAGTGCTAAAGTGGATAAAAAATGAAATAAAAGACACAGGGATTACTGGAGCGCAAACTGTTTATTTTTACGATTACCAACAATATTGTCTATAATCAGTTCTTGAAAAGGAGCAGGGAGAATTTCTAAGGTTTGCGTTTTCATCAGACCAGTCCTAAGGCAGGATCCTTTCTCTTCCTTCCCTGCCAATGATTTCTGAAGGTATCAGATTGGTTCTCTAAGATTTTGGAACCTAATACACAATTTATAGAGCTCAGTAAATAAACCTGAAGCTAGTAAATGTCTTGAATATAGAAGGATTGAGATACTGACTGATTTATTTTTCTCCTCCTGGTTGACATTCAGTATTAACATATTTATTGTATGTAGTCCTGAAGTATCTTGAATGTTTTCTTTTTATGGCAACATCTACCCATAGTATGATGTAAATTATTTTCAAGCATTCAGCTCAACATTGGTAAGATGTGGATTTGGATGTGTTGGTAAGATGAAATTTTTCGGATACACTTTTAAAATGTTGCCCTTTTTCCATCTACTACCTCTGCATCTCAGTATAATCCACTCCAAAGAAAAGTGGCAGCTATGTTAGTTTACAAAGGCAGATGAAGAATTAATATGATGCATATAAGTTACATTTCAAATATACTATACAAGGTTTTGTGAGATAAAATTTTCCGCTCCAAGAAAGGTGCAGTTGTACTCTGCAGCAACACTGTACTCTGCAGCAACACTGTCCCTGTGCGTGTGTGTGTTCCTGCGCATGCGTGTGCATGCACACACACACACACAAATGCAGAAAATATGCATGTAGTGAGAATAATGTTTCAAACAAAGATAAGGATCCTTTCCCAAAATGGTGCTTTGGCACTGCCAGGAAAGGGACAGCTACACTCAGGGTGATCAATATTGGCACACTGCAAGAGGTCAATGCTGAAGGCTGGAGAAGGTGTGACTGGGGTCCCTTCAGTCTCCCAGTCTGTCAAGAGTTTGAGTAGCCTCAGAGATAGGCAAGAGGAGGATTTTCCATCACCCACTGGCCCTCCTCTCTGCCAGAAGCCTTCTCAGGATCATTGGCCGGTCAGCATCCTATCTGCTAGCCAGCCTCCTCCACACTGCCCTCATCACCAGATAGCCTGGGATTATATGAGTATCTCTACCTACTTGCTCAACCCCTTCTTCCTGGCTGGGGTCCATAAGCCTGGCTTGACAGCCTCCCCCAATCTTGTGAATGGATCATTGTGAATGGATCATCAGCCTCCCCCAGTCTTCTCTGGAGCCTACTGTTGGCAGCTCTACTCTCCTTGCTCCAGACATCAATCACCCAACCAAGCTTCTCCCCTGATCTGACTACTATCAAGGAAAAAGAGGCAGGGCTCCACACATCTTTTCCCCGTGGAGCAGCTCTGCTGACAAGTGGGGGAGGCCCCATGTTGCTGCAATTACACCTCTGGAAAGGCCTGCTGAATGGAAGCAAGTGGAGACCTGGGCCAGATCGCAACCAGGTACCTATCTCAAAACCAATATCAAGTTCCAGAATCAAGACAATTACATACAGAACTTAAACCAACGCAATACTTCACACTTTCACTGTACTTCAATTAGTTTACAACAGAGCTGTACAATGTTTAAACTAAGGGTATGCAACCACTACCCATTTTTAACCTAACAAGAGTATGCAGACAATAGTTATATGCTGTCACCTCCCCAGTTTATTTATTTAGCATATAGCAAATACATAGTCTTATGGTAAGACAAATGTTAATGTCCAGTCCACCCAGCCATTTAAGGACAGATGGGCCCCCCCCCAGTGCTTGACTAGTACTGTATTGTACTATCCTTGGTTTCTGCAATCTGAAACAGTCATGAAACAGGAGGTTTGTCAAGTACCTACCATGCACAGTTGCTGGGCACCATTTCCTTGGTGCATCACAAGTTGTATGGATCTGAGACACATATAAAATTGCTGCACTCTGATTCTTTTAGGAATAGATTACACATATGCATGATACTTCAAAAAGGATACTTCGTAACACATACATACAAACACATCCAAATTGGCAGGGTTAATATTAAGCAGGGACTGAGAGCAGAATTCAAGTTATGGTACAAAGTCCCAGATTCCCATAAATTCTAAAATGTCAAGCTATAAAGTTCCAGTTTTAGAAAGGCTATATAAGTTGCCTAGTTAAACCACAGTGTTTATTCTTTTCATTAAAATTCCACAGGTACCTGCCTAATATGCAAATATCTTGTAGACAAAGCCTCACCCTGCACTTTCACTGAAGGTATATTCATGATAGATAACAAATATGAAAGTATTATTTAGTACAATAACAAATATGAAAGTATTATTTAGGGCTGTGGGTGGCGCAAGCGGTTAAGTCGCTGTGTCTGTTAATCAGCAGGCCAGGGTTCGAGACCCAGGTTGGCCCCACAAGACAGAATGAGCTCCTGCCCTTAGCCCATCTCTGCGACACCAGCTGGATCCAATCATATCGGTTCTGCCTTTCCATTGAACTAATTCAGTGGCGTGGAGAGGGGGGATTTGCTGCTTGGGTAACAGCATATCCTCCATAACAATCTAGGCCAGGCTTTCATGCTTCACATGCAGCGTATGCAGCGCCAAGCACGATACCATAGTCTGCACAGACTGACAGAGGCCTGTTACAGATATTTAGTACAGCAGGCCTCTGTCAGTCTTGAAAGACTATGGTATTCAGCCTCCGTCAGTCTTGAAAGACTGTGGTATCCAGCTAGCGTCACAAAGCTGGGCTAAGGGCAGGAACTCACCCTGTCTTGTGGGGCCGACCCGGGAATCGAACCCTGGCCTGCTGGTTAACAGGCACAGCATCTTTACCGCTTGCGGCAGCCACAGCTCATGATCATATATTGTGTATGCAGTTCATCATATGATAAAATGTTGGGTTGGGGGACTTCCATTATTATAATTATAAAAATGTTATACTGCTTTTCACACACACACAAAAAGATCACCATGCAGCTTAATTGGCCTAGGACAGTGAAAAGAACTGGCAGGGGGAGTGGTCAGCCTTCTTGAGAGAACTAGAATTCCAAGCACACAATTTTTGGCAGGCAAAACAAGTTATAAAATGACAGTAATCAAATCTACATTCTTTGACATTTTTTGTTGTTCGTGTGCACGCGCATGTGTGTGTGCTGGCATGTGTGTGAATTTTTTTTTTAAGGAGGAGGATTTGAGTTGTCAATCTACAGTGTTTACCAAGGATGGGTCATGGGAATTGTCAAATTAACTTGACAGCAAAACCACATTTATAGCCAATTTCTACATCCAGAAATAAAGCCTTAATTGTAGTGATGCTGCTTTTGTGCCATACGGCAATACTAGTTGGAATTTCCTTCCCCTGTAACTAAGAACTGCTTCCTCTCTTCAGAACTTTCGGCAGAGCCTGAAAACCCTCTTGTTTATTAAAACTTTTACTTAATATCTTTTTGCACTTTAGATTGTGAGCCCTTTTATTTAATTAATTAAATAAATAAATGTCACCAGTTTCAAATATTCATTCAGGTTAGATCTCCTCTCTTTCAATCACAACTTTGTCCATTCTTTCACTATGACGTCCAGACCTCCTCCTTTTAAAAAATTCAATCCTTTTACAAACAAGGAAGAGGTACGCAGCTTTAATGAAGTCAGAGACGTATGTTTTCCATTAGGGTTTTCCATCCTGGCTCCTACCACCGTCAAATGTCTGTTTCATTATATGTCAGTCTTCTTTCTAAATTTGGTGGTGGGATGTATCAGACAATAAGGATTCTTACCTGCTGCTTTAGCAATGTCAGCAGTGGTGGCATTGTAGAAATTTGAGCGTAACTTGAAGGTTACTGCTGGCCCCACCATGCTACAAAAGGAGAGAGAAAGAGAGAGAGAGATTTGATAACCAAAAGCATGACACACAGGTTACAGTCAAAAGGTACTTATAATCTTCATATCAATCATGTCTTTATTTTATTAGCATCAGACTACATTTCATTAATAACTTTGATTGATCTGGCATCTGTGTATTCTGTCTTTTAAAATAGAAAGCACAGAAAGGAAAAGATTAGGAGCCTAATTTGAATGGGCTACTGCATTACTGTAACTTGTTTCAAAAGTGCAACAGTGTGCTTTTCAAGCAAAGGCGAGATCCATAAAGCATGGCCAGGCCACTTCTCAAACTCTGAACGGCCAGAACTTCTAAAGAGTTGCAATATGTAAGTCAGTAGCAGGGACAGGCGGGAGGTGAAAGTAGGAAGAATGGAAGGATACCAATGCAGGAGATGTGTTAGTGTCAGAAAGGGGGCAGTAATAGCATTGGTGGTGCTGATGATATCCTATCACCCTTCCAGTTCTGATCCCCCAACCATTCAAACAGATACCAGCAACACAGCTGGCACAGGTCCAAGTAGCTTCTTAGGCTACAAAGGCTCATCCTGGAACAAAGGAAATAAATGTTCCCTTATCTCAAATTGGCTTTCATGACTTGAAACTGCACCATGAGATGCATTGCACACACCCCTGTCATGGCTCCATCTGCACTCAAGGGTGTTCATTAGGATTGGGCTGCCCAATTTGGAGCAGAAGAAGGCTTATCATTTTCTCCC
This sequence comes from Cryptoblepharus egeriae, assembly GCA_030015325.1. Lineage (NCBI taxonomy): Eukaryota > Metazoa > Chordata > Lepidosauria > Squamata > Scincidae > Cryptoblepharus > Cryptoblepharus egeriae. The sequence goes on from JAREYC010000004.1 coordinate 9,459,244, forward strand.
AGTAATACAATCACAAAGTACCCTTCCCCTCAGCTGCAAACTGCTCCAGCAGAAAAACCATTATTGGTGTCAATGGCAATATTTTTTTTCCAGGACAAATACAACTTCCAGGGATAAAATGAGTAGTTGCAGAACCAAGATGCACAGCGAAATGGTTAGCTGAATGTCACATTCCTAAAACTTACAATCCCAGTCCAGATGGGGCTCCCAAAAGCTACTATTTTAAAAGTAAAAAAAGCACATACAATGACAAACTATAAAACTGAGTGCAATATGTAGTTTTGTAAAAAGCTTATTCACTTCAGTTTCAATGCATTTCAAAATATTCCATGTATCAACTACCAATGAGACTGTCAGTGCAATGGATATAACTTACTTGGGTCCATGAAACATACTGCTTTTTGTCACATTTTCATATATGTGACATTATATATTGAGATGCAAGCGAATCTGTCTTCCACCCTTAAAGTCAAGGTCACCAGTTTTGGAAAAGAAACTGATTTTTTTTCCTGCTACCTAGAAATGGAAAAAGAGATGGAAACCCATCTCTTTTATCTTTAATCCATGAACAATTTCCATTGGCCTTTGAGAGAAAAGTGAAGGAGCTCAACATTGGCCAACTGAGATTATCAGAAAGCCAGCCTCCCAAATGCAGCTATTGGTGACCTCTATGTCGGGGAGGAGTACAAGTTTTGATCTTTCTCAATATTTTTCTTTGCTGCAGTCCTACTCATCTCTTCCATAGACATCCATAGGAGCTATTGATTTATGTGACAGAAATATTGGGCAAAAGAGAATTCTGAGAAACCTGCTAAGAAACTCTTCTCTTTACACACATACCCAATACATCAGAAAACGTGCATGCTAGACTTCTAGTGTACATATGCTGCCTGCAGAAGTATGCATGCGCATGCATGTTCATGTTGAGCACTGCAATTAAGTTTGAGCTGATTGATTGTATCCAAACAGTATGTTTTATCTATGAATGTAAGCTGCATTGGGCATCTGTCTTGACATAGGAAAGGTGGGATAAAAATCTTTTAAATAAATAATAATATCTACGTTTCTGATATACTCTTATATACTCATATATGAGACTATGTAGGGATGACTGATACTGTTGTGACTTGACTGCTTCACCGGACATATCTTTTCCCCATTCACTCAATGAATATTTTATTTATTTTAAAAATGTATATCCCGCCTTTCTCAGGCAAATTAGCCCACCATTTTCCTCTTTTCTTTTTGTACTTTAGTGGATTATTATATCCAAGGAAAATATTATTTTTCAAAATTATACTGTTTTCACCATGTAATGCTAAACATTGCTTTAAGTGCCTTGCTTTATGTTTTTACTTGTGTTACTTTGTCCTTGATTATAAAGCTTTGTAAGCCACCTTAGAATTTGATCAACGTGTGAAAAGCAGGGTATAAATTTCATAAAATAAAAAAAATGTGCACATCAGCACTATAATGAATGCCAGAAAGTGTTATCAAGCCAGTAAGCCAGAGATCTATGCCTCATTTACATGTTTTGGCTACAGCTAACATTATTTGTGCATCATTTGCATTAACTTAGTGGTTATCAAGCACAGCTGGTCAATTTCCTGTTGTTATTCTCTGGAAATGAAAATAAATTAAGATCTGTAAGGCAGTTGCATACTGAAAAGCACCACAGATTTGATGATAAGCAAACACCTAAATTATTTTTTTAATTAAGTAATTCCCCCTCCAATAATAGAGCATGAAATACTTAGATAATTCCCATGTGATTTTAAAATGGGTAGCCATGTTAGTGATTTGCAGTAAAAACATCAATAAAACTGAATCATCTTTAAAACTAGTTTATATTAGCTGAAATTTGGTGACTCAAGTCATCATCCTCAGCTGATATGCACACTAGTTTATATATACACATAAAAGAATAAAGAAAAAATGTAAGTGATAGAGAAAAAGGGCTCTAGGATAAAAAAAACAATTATAGCCCAATCCTATTGAATTTCAGGACCATTGAATGCATTCTACTAGCACTAACTGCCTTATGGCAATTGAAAAAGTACTCTGTCAGTGCACAAAGTCACATGATGCTGGAGAACCTTCTCATATGTGCTGGAAGATCACCAAAGACCTGTTGAAGCAGGTAAGGCAGTGGGGGGTGAGAGGATTGGGGGAAGATCAAAATGGGGTCAGAAGGAGGGTGAGCAAGGAAGTTACAAGAACAGGGGGAGAAATAAGGCATTGAGGGTGGGGGGAAGGTAGATTAAGTCCAGTAAAGGTGTGAGTTTGGTGACAGCAGTGGTAGTGACAAGGGAAGTGGAGGATGGAACTGAGTGGTGATGAAGGCAGAGGAAGAACAGATCGAGTCCAGGAAAGGGGCAGGTTCTGTGGCAGTAATGGCTGCTGAAACTGCAGAATTGGGTACATGTGGACCTGAGCCAACAAATTTGCTAGTCAAAGCCCAGAGAGTCCACTACCTGATAGTGAAAAGTCCACTATAAGCTGTGATGGCTTATCCATAGATAACGGATTAGATGCTGATATCATGACTTTGGTGGGAAGGCAAAATTAATTTTGTGCCATTACGGCCCAATCCTCTAGACCAGAGCAAGTCACTTGTGCCAGCCTGCAAGTGTCATAAACATGCCATAAGGCATGTCTGCTCCACAGTCGGGACAGGTAAACCAGCACATGGATGCACACTGGTCAATTCGCACTTCCCCGTGATTCTGTGGGGGCAGTGCTGATGGTGAGTTTTGCTGGCCTTTGCAGTCCAGCATAGAGTTTGGAAAGGGCAAAGGAGGGCAGGGAGGAAATGTGAAGGGGTATTTTGGGGCAGGGGTGGGTGAGCAGACGGCAGGACAATTTGATGAATGGGGCTTGGACTGAGAGTTATGGCTGATGCAAGCCTCCATTGGAGCATGGAGCAGTCTCTGGCTGCTCTGGTTAACTCAGACTTAGGCTATACCCAGAAGTGACATATTAGGGCTCCCCTTCCCCATGGTAATACAGCAGTGGTCCAAATACTTTTTGCTGTTCCAGCACAGGCTAGGGCAGCCTGCCTGATCCAGCACAAGTTAGGATTGTGCTGCCCCTGACATTTACAATGTCAATCAGGGAATTTATTCATAACAAAAGTTACATTGGGCAAAGCAAAGCATCTTTCTGCCTATAAGTTAAAGTTGAAACAAATTATCACCATTTTAATAAATCACTTTTAGGCTTTTATTTGCAACCCTGAGACTAAGAAACATAATATGTTTTATAATGACTGAGCTTCTAGAAATACCCAAAACTGGGTCATTAGCAAATTCTTGACATTTTCACTGTGATAATTTTTACATGTGATGCAACTTTTTATAAAGACCTCTCCCTTTTTTTCTTTAAATTAATTCAGTTGACGCCCACAGCATTTATTCACAATGGGCAAAAATTAGAAGGCAAAAATAAACTTCTCAAGTTCCATATCTCTCGTTTGACCTTTCTCACACGTACACACACTAAGTAAGTAAGTAAGTGTTGGGGTATGCAGTCCCCAAGCAGGTTAGGTCAGGAAAATAGTAAGTGTAAAAATAATTCTCTCCAGTAGTATCCTTAGTTAATCACATACACCTGGCCAAGAGATACCTAGCCAAGATATACTTAAAGAGGTGCAACCTGATTGGCTGTTCTGTATACCACAGTGCAATAAAGCTGAGGTCTCTGTAACTGCCTTTGTGGGAGTAGGTGGAAGGATTGGAGTGTGTCACTCTGTTGCATTGCCTGCTGAATTGGACTCTGACCTGGACTGTATACTGACTGCTCTTTGGACTATCCTTTGGACGTTGGTTACTTGGACTGGTATGTTGGAGTGGTGTATGACTTGGAATGTTTAATGGACTTGTTTCTGCCTACTGAATACACTCTGGTTCTAAACTGCTTTTGGTGTCTGCATCTTCTTCTACATCAGCACTCTGCTGCTCTGACCATTGCAGAGTCATACCTGACAGAAAGAAAACATACACACAAGTATATGTCCATGTGCCAGCCTCCCATACATCATATTTGCAACACCCAAGGCCACTGCAAGTGGCTTGTGTCAGCAGAAAAGGGCAGTTGGGATTGCAATATCAGTTATCTTGAGGAGCTCTGGTTAGCTAAGGGACCTGAAATGCCCAGCTCTATTGCTCACAAGGCTTCCCTGAACTGCATTTGTGGCCCACACAGGTGAGAAAACAGTTTTCTGGGGCTTTAAAATGAGACCCCAAACTTTTAGACTCTGAAGCAGAAGCAGGTCATTAAACGCACACCTTTTTTACTAAAATTACCCTAAAGCACTTACTGAATAAATATTTAAGTAAGAATTTATGCACTCTAGGGAAAACTAGACTTCTGTACATATAAGGGGAATATATTAGAACAAAATAATATTTATTGCATGTTTTTGAGAAGGACTCTGGTACTCATATTCTCTACAGTGCCTTGCACGTTGTCATAAATATTGGAACGAAAAAGCTAAACAGCATTATTTATTTATTTTTATTTGTTACATTTACAGCCTGCCCTTCAGCTAAACAACCCAAAATGGAACAACCACCTTCTGAATTAAGTGAAGAAAAAGCAATTTGTCTGCTACATGTGTTCACGGAGCTGAGATTTCAACCTGAGTTTCCACAGCTAAAACTGTCACACTACACAGTGCTAATTCTAGTATTATCAGTCTTCAACTTATAAATATATGAAAAGAGTTTTATATATGAACTGCAAAAACAGTACTAAGTGCCAATTGTAGACATACACAGACACACAACCTGCTGAGAATGACTCAAGTGATTCACTGACTCACTCACTGACTTATCAATGCCCAGCCAAAACCACCAGACCTAGAAGCATAAAATTTGGGGAGGGTCTTCCTTCCATGATGTAGGCACTCACTAAGAACAGTTATTAGAAGTTCAAAATGGAAGGGAGTGAAAGGGGACACTGTGTGTTTTCATCCCTATCTTCATATTGAAGCATTGATGACTCATCAACAACCTGCTCCAACCCTTGGACCAAGAAGCCTGAAATTCAGGGAGTGTATTCCTTCTGTGAGAGAAACATCCAATAAGAAACTATTTTAGAAATTTATCCCCTAATCGGCTGAAAAATGGGTGCAGTGTATTTTCGTCCTATCCTTAACATTGAATACTGATCAACACCTGGCCCTAGGTTTGCCATAATTCTCTTAAACAAAACAGAGATAGGACCCTCTGTCAAACTTGCCAGTATGTGAATGCAATCCCCCACAAACTGAAGTCGTTCCAAGATATATGGCAATCCAGTCTGGGCCCAACCCCTCCACCTAGGAGCATGAAATTTGGGAGGCATATTCCTTCTGTGAAAAACCAGTTCTGTGTCCAGTGGTGCCCATTGCCTAATGCAATCTGCTGCCTGGTATTGCACACTTGTGCTGATTGCCCAGTGGATCTTGGTGCCTAGTGCCTGACAGAGAATCCTGGTGCTCAGCAGGGGTGCCCGGTGGTGCCCACTGACTGCTGGTGGTGCCCTGTGATGCTCACTGCTCACTGCTGGCTGGTGCTGCCCACTGCTACCCACCAGTGCCTGGCAGGGATGTCCCATGCCCAGTGGTGCTGGTGTTACAATGGTGAAAAGGGCAGGGAAGGGTGAAATAAGGAGGGGGAGCACAGCAAGGGACAAAAATTGGTACATCCAGTTGTGGGAGGGAGTGGGACTGGATGTGACAATGCCACCAATATCCTATAAGAGGCCTCTGCAACTTTCCCTACTATAGTGTGTTTCAGTTGGCAGTCCTGCACCAACAACAGACAGATGGGACACTGTGAAATGCAAAATCTAAAAGCTCACTAATATTTATGACCTGATATATTTCATTGCCAACAAACAGCTCCCCAAAAAGTTCATATTTCTGTTGTTTTGTGAGCATTACCACTTTTGTGGCAGATTACGAGCACAATCCTAACCATGTCTACTCAAAAGTAAGCCCCATTGTGTTCAATGGCTCTTACTCCCAGGAAAGTGTCTTTAGGATTGCAGCCTACATCACACATAAATGCAGCAAATTGTGGAGATGAAATACATATCATGACCATGAAGCTACAAAGCCTAAGTGACAAATTTAACTGGAAACACTGATGGCACAATAGTATGCATGCCATTGCTTACCTACCCAGAAGTAAGCTCCACTGTACTCTATTGGGCTACCCCCCAAAGTATGTATATGCAGTGTGCTTACATGCTGGCCTAACCAATTTAGGCCAACACAACTCACCTGTCTCCCTGCTTCCATAATGGTGTGTGGAGGATGGCACATTATGGAGTGCTGGAGTGATGCTGGAGTGAAGCTCTAATTCCCACAGGCTCAATATTTCACTAAGATTCATCAAAAAGAAGCTGCATCACTAGTTCCCTAATTTGGGTTAAATAGACTGATCTCATGCTGATCTGCAGTATATTATAGTTTTCATGATGCTCATCTTTACAACCTACAGCTTTCTTTATGTCATAACGTATCATCATGATGAAATGGAAACATTAAGCACTGCTTCAACATTTTAGTTCTGGGTGAGTGGGTTTTATTAAACGGATGATTGGGTTTTCAGGTGATACTAATACAGCAGAAGGAAGCAAAACACAATCAATTCATCTGGTGGCGCAAGTGGTTAAGACACTGCGCCTGTTAATCAGCAAGCCAGGGTTTGAGACTTGGGTCCCCACAAGTCAAGGATTTCCTGGTACATGAAGGGGGTTGGACTAGATGATCCACTGGGTCTCTTCCAACTCCATGATTCTATTCTAAAGTCATCATGCTGATGTGCGCCATGCTAACATGCCAATTCAAGTACATGTGGTTCTCTTACAAATCAATAGGAATACAAAAGGAGTCCGAGGATAAGGTACTTTGTCCTGTTGTTCATCAAGCCAAATTAAGAACCCTCTCCTGAGAACTTTCCATGGGGCTGCGGTGGTGGCAGTATATCACAAATGTGCTTAAGGCATGTCTGCAAGCCCCACTTGCAGTCCAGTGCTAGCTCATTGCTGACATGTGGTAAATCTAGTGCAGGGGAAGCATCAATTCTTGGCCACTCAGCAGTCCGCATGGAAAAGCTGAAGGGAGAGTTGAGAAGGAGGACTGAGAAATGGGCTGCTTGCTAACATTTGGTCTCTTCCTTCAAGATGGTGCTTGCAGGCAGAACACCGCAGCAGCCATTCAAGTGCCGCAGTAATCCTAGAGCCATAGGTTGTGCAGGATTGGGCTGTCAGTCAAATATATCTCATTTCATGTAGTTAAATGCGACCAATGTATATTTAAATTGTTACTTCTTAGAAAGTACTTATATTAAGTACTTATTAAACTAATGTAAGTATTTTATATCCTTATTTTAGTCATCTTCACCCAAGATTGAAAGCAAATCCATATTTATTGCACCACTGCAAAACCTTATACAAAGGACTGTAAGAATGTAGGGTTTTGTTTTTGTTTTGGGAGGGTTTTTTTGGGGGGGGGGAATGAAGAATTTTGATTGCATAATTTTATCAGCAAATAAAAACTAAATGCTATCATACGTTTTAAAAAAAACCACCAAGAAAAAACATTATCTTGGTGATGCAACCAGAAAATACAAGAAGCAAATAAGGGGGAAGCAACACTATAAAAAATTGAGAGGTGATTTTCACTTTGTATTCAAGCTTAACTGCCTGCCATGTTACCATGGTAAGCAGGCTATTTTTAAGCCATTACCTGCTGTTTAAAGGATGTTTATCTTTTCATTTAAAGAGCCAACCTCATTCATACGGAGACAAAACTGCTGATAAATAAAATTCTGATAATTAGGTTATACCTGTAACATTATTTAGTTCAAGGCTGATGGAGATGAGCATCTTGCTTTCATAACATATTAACCTGAATGAATTTCAAAGGTCTTTCTAGAGTGGTTACTAAACCCCTAGACCAGGGGTGTCTAAACCCTAGTGCAGAAGGGGCCCTCAACAAGCCGCCATGTGGCACTTTGCAAAATCCCTCAAACTGGCAAGTCAATTGGGCCTGTAATCCTACAGAGACTGTAATCCCTACAGAGGGGAGCTCTTGTCCCCACACCTTCAGAAGGTATTCTGAAGACTGGAGGCAGCACTCCTTCTCTCAATATGTGAGAAAGTGTTTATCAACTGATTTTCATTCATTCATTCATACAGGTTCCATTTCTAATATATTCATTTATTTAAATTTATGTAAAAAATTACCAGCCTCCAACATATTGCTAGAAAGATGATGTGTCCATCTTTAAAAGTTTGTACATCTCTGCCCTAGACCACTTAAGACAATGAAGACACGATCCTAACCAATTTTGACCATCACAACTCACCATCTCCCCATTCTCATAGTGATGTGGGGAGGCCGGCGCATCATTGTGCTCTGGCGTGATGCAGAAATGTCTTGGGGCATGTTTGCAACACTCCCAGGGCAGCACAGGACTTGTGCCCACCTAACCAGGGGTTAGAATTGCGCTGCAAATAATTTTGTCTGCCATCTCAAGACCGAGAAAGCAGAACTGAGTTTCAAACTGGATGCACAATGATGGAATTGCATAACCATTTCTGTGTGGGGTCAATGGCAGCACAGATTCACCCCTTCCTTATATCAGCACAGTAACTTGATCATGTGATATCAACCATTGCCAGAGACCATTTATTACATAAAATTAATAAGAGATTAATCAAAATGTTGATAGTGGATGAGATGGGCAATAGCTGAAATATGTTGTCCCATGCTCTGTTAGCAGATTCTAATGAAGCTATTGAGAATTTTCATGTGAGGGGGATTATTCCTATTTGTCCTTTCCTATTTGTCATATTCGTCCTTTCCTAGCTTGTCCCCTAGTATTCAACTGATTTGACCATTATATTCTGGAACATTAGCTGCAGTTCATGTTTCTACAGAACATGTCGTGCATTGCAGATTTAACTGGCATTCCCAGTTAGGAACACTGGGACCCCTCCCTGAAACTCTGGAGAGCAGGTGTGATTTTAAATAGAATGCACCTGAAAAAGTAATGCTATAAAAAATAGAGCCAGAGAATCTAGAACCAGTGAAAGAGAATGAAAATAAACAGATTTTTATAGGTTATTCATTGTACCTGGGCTTATATCCTTTCCGTTTGTATAAACATTCATTTTCTCAAGATTGGTGAGGAATGCTGAGTAAAAAGACACTATTATACACACTGAGGTGGAAATCACTGTACTTTATGCAGGACCATCAAAATATCTCTTGATATAACCACCCACCTTTGTCCCCAGTTGTACTAGTCCAACCATCAATCACCAGAGGCCACAGACACCCATAATTGGATTCTAAAATCAAACTTATTGTCATTTTATGTCAGCTCGCATAATTATATCAGCGTGTTAATATTCTTTTAATGGGCCCTAATGATGTAATACAAAATAATGGAATTTGTTTCACAGCTACATAACCATTAACGAAACAGATTAAGCATAACTAGTATTTTCATAAAAGATCTGATTACAGCCAGAGCTGTCAGCTAAACTGCTAGACACTTGTTCTAACCGTCATTTTCCAAACTATTTATTCCTCATACATTGCCTGTTCTATAAGACAAATGGTAAATACGTTAGGAAAAACTTTAGAATATTCTGAACTAAACTGTGGACAGCATGTTATAAGCATCAAGTCCAAGAGAATCTTGAGGAACCCAACCCACCATTTATATACCACGTATCAAGGAGGTGACGAAAATATGGTGATAATCACCACTACAAATACTATGGGAATAAGCTACAGAAAAATTTACCCTGACAAATGCCAGTAAAGTGCAAAAAACAAAACAAACAAAAAACCCAGAATTAAAACCAGTATACATATTTGCAGGAAACCAAATTTTTAAAAAAAATTATTTGTAAAATGATCAAATTGTTGCATGGGTTGCTTCAAAATGACTTTTGTTGGAACTGGGATGCCAGCAATAGAAATAGAAATAGCTAGCACACAATCTTAAATCCTACCGCTATGTCAACTATTTACAACCTCACTACTCTGCAGCAGATATCTTTCTTCTTTTGCTTCTGCTTCTGATATTTTCTCTGCTATCTCTCCATAGATGACCACCCCAGGGCCTCACATTCAACTCAGGTAAAAACTGGGTTCAGATTTCTATTTGACACCACCTTCTTCAGTACTGCCTCCTCCTATTCTTGACGATCCTATTGACTATGGTTGCAATACTAAACACACCTTCCTGGGAGGAAGTACTATTGAACACAATGGGACTTACTTCTGAGTATACATACATAGAATTGCACTGTTAATGACATATCTATATTTGTGTTAATAACGGTGCAATCCTAACATAAGCTTGCACAACTCATCGGGCTTCCCATTCCCATAGTGACATAGAGAGGCAAGCGCATGTCTGTTCACTGGCCTATTTCTCGCTAATGAGTGGCGCAGAAGTACCTTTACACAGGGTGACCATATGCCATAACAAAAAAAGAAGACAAGGCCCTCCCAAAACGGAAGACATACAAGAAAAATGTAGGACATGACAAAATAAAAGCTAAAACTCTCCTATACATTGTTTTCATGTGCTTAATTTAAACACTTAAAACATTAAAAAAAATTAAAACTAATACACCTAATTTGTTACATTTCCAGCACAATCCTAAGCATGTCTCCTTAAAAGTAAGACTCATTGTGTTCAATAGTACCTAATCGCTGGAAAGTGTGGTTCAGGTGACCATGTGACCGGAAATTACCAGATTTGTCCTCTTTTTTAGCCTCCTGTCCAGGTGTCCTCCAAAAGGGCTTCATTGTCCTCCATTTTGTCTTCATTTTGGAACTTTGCAATAGAGTTTAGTACCCCATTATGTCATATGTTGTTGAATTCATACTGAAGAGAATCCAATGCAAAAATCTGTATTGAAATATCTCCTTCCTATCAAATGTTATGGCCAAAACACTAAAAATAATAAACATGCATTGAGCTCTTTGGGAAAGTGAAAGTGCCCAATATCACAGCTTTACTCTTGAGTAGGCAAATGGGCCACTGTCCACTGGAAAGGCCACGCTGAGAGGAATCCAAGACCTTATCTTGTTTGGGCATCTGGTTACCCTGGTCTGGTTAGGATTGCAGCCATAATTTATTAGTTACAAGACTATATTCTGGTGGCTTATAAGAAAAAGAAGGACACTGAAGTTTTTTCCCTGGGACATAAGGCTAAAATCCAGGACATGGCCTCGGAAAAGGGAACATATTGTTACCCTGCCTATAAACCACTTTTGTGACACCCCCCATGTTGGCACAAGACTTATGCTGAAGTTTAGGTGAACCTAACTGCAGGTTAGGATTGCAGCCAAAAACACCATCAGTTTTTGGACAACTGATAAGGCACACCACACTGTTGGTGGGTGGCTGCAACCTAAATGACAATCACACAACTTATGCAGCATTTCTGCAGACCACTTGCATCATCCTAGTGTGCCATGGCACAGTGGTTGAAAATGGCTGCCATAGAGAGTGGTCTTCTTGTTATGAAAATAGGAAAAACAAATACCATGTTTATTGAAATCTATCACACACCTTTTCAGTCTAATTTAGAGTGCAATCCATAGTAACTATGGGGAGTCCTTGCTCCGGTGTAAGAACAATTTGCTCTGGATTGCAATATGAATTTCCCGTAGGTTTTCACTAGGTCATGCAGTAACTATGGGTACACATAAGGTCTCTTATGTGCTCCCGTAGTTACTCTGGATTGTAGGGTATGTCTCCAAAATCAGGATGTGCATAAGATTTGATGGCACATTAGATTCAAGTACACATGGTCGGTATTTAAACAGTTTATTATTTTGTTATATAAAAGTCACAAACCCATTGTTATATAAAGTAGCGCAAGTAGGTAAAAAATAATACCATAAATCTGTTGTCATATTTTTATTATAACTCATTTTTGTAGCCAGTAAAATTAAATTTTACACCTGCTTTGCAGCTATGAATTACAATTGCCAGTAAACTTTTTTTTAAATCTCAAGCCTTTTTAAATTGGGGTGTGCATTAGATTCAATGGCACATGAGACTTGAATAAATACAGTATCTCTCCACATCCTTTAAATCTTTACAGAACAATTCAGAATTTTTGCCTCTCTCATCATAGGATGGGTTATAGTGCTAAAGGAAAAGGGATGATGATAGAACAGGGTTGAAAACGCTGTGTACGTACTCGATATCGGCAAAGGCAGTCATCGGCAGCTTCTGAAGGCCTGCAAGTTCCTTTATCAGCTCCAAACCCTTTTCCTCACTCAGAGGGCTGTTGAAAGGAAGCAAGAAAACACAACATCACAAAAATGGAACTCATCAATACTTGAGAGGCTAAAAGTCCCAAAAGAGTTATCACCTTGGCCTGTTAGGTGGTTTGAAAGCCAACGCTCACTGTATTCCTGTCACACAGTGATTGTGATATCGAGGGAAATGGGATCAGGTGCCTCTTCAGGCATGATGAATCACCTGAATTTTCCAGCAATAAGACAAACAATAAGGTGTAAATGGAATTGTTAGGAAGTGTAATGGGCCCAGTGACGCAGGAACCGGTTCATCTTGGTCCTCAATAAAAAATGTAATACAGTTTTTAAAAAGAAGGAAAAAGAGGGAGGCGGAAAATGGTGAAAACAAATAATGAAAGGCAAATTGCAGGACTCTATCTTGCAGGACATGGGAAAACACTTTTAAAAAATTCATTAGCTTCTGAAATGAATTCTAGTCAGTGAAAGAAGACAAAAACATTATACATTCAAGAGTAAACAATGACACCAACTACACTGTCCTGGAGGGGATGATCAGAGGACTGGAAATGCCCATATAGATGGTGCTAATTTGTCTTCAATACTTCTAATATTCCTAAATACCATGATTACTTAATTTTATTTTTAATTGGACAATTAAGGATAATAAATACAATCAACATTTAAGAAACAAGTTTAAGCTGCAAGCTAACATTTGCACATGTAAACTTCCAGCATATCCAGTTAAGATAATTCTTTTGGCAACTAAAAAGATAAACTCTATATCCTTAATGGCAACTGTCTGAAATTTCATAAATGACAAGAGGTCCATGTAGTGATGGCTATAAACTCAGAGATAACACCAGTGAACAATGGCAGAGCCCTAAATGGAACTGCTAGCATTTTCTAATGTGTGCTCAACAACATTTGCCTTGGGTTGTGTCAACATTCACCAAGTTTTGAATGTTCAGTTCTACACATACGATAGAAAAGGTATCTACCACGTACTTAGATGTTCCTATACACACAACCTTTGTGTGTACTGCATATAGAAAACCATCTGCAAGGATGGCAGTTAAGAAAAATCCAGACCAAAAAAAATTCAGACACACACATTTTTCAATTTGGATCACAGGATGCTTCAAAAAAATTAGCATGAAGCACCAAATTAAAACATTATAACAACTCTGTCAATATATGGCATCAAACATCAATTCTAATTATGACAACAGTGAGTACAATGGTGTCAAGTATTATTTCAGAACTTGATATCGAACACAATAGTAAGTGATTCTAAAAAGAGCATCTTTCTCTTATTTATTTCTGAAGTAATTAACCCGTAAGGATGGATGGGGCTAAATTAAACAAAAATAACACCCCATTTTACACTATATGCTCTTGTTTTTAATTAATTGATGCATTTATATATTGCTTCTGACAAAAAAGTTCTCAAACCAGTTCATATAATAAGGAAAAAAGATAGTTCCCAGTCTTATACAGGCTCACAATTTGGAAAAGAGCAATTAATTATTAATTAAAATAATTGCTTACACCATCCAACCCTGAGCTGCCCGCAGCACCAGGACTAAATGCTACAGATCCTGAAGGCAAACAGGCTACTGCATGCACTTAACCTCAGAGGAAAGGGATATTTATTATTTGTCTCCTTCCAGGTACTTCACCAACACTAGCATAGCACCTCCAGAGGTAGGCTGACGGTGGGACTCACAGGAATCCCTTATTCAAAGTGGGGGTTTGGGATCCCCTTGAAGGATTGTGACCTTGAGTCAGGGGGTTGCAAGAGGATAAGATTTGCTATATTGGAATCTTGCACTGGGCTTTCCTGGGATTGTCTCATTGAACACAATGGGACTTCCGAGGACACATGGAGGAGCTCTGGCATTGCATCCTGGTACATTTGATAGGAGATTCTGGACAGATTTTTAAGTTTCAAAGGGGGCTCCAGGCTGAAATGCCCAAGTACCACTGCCTTATGGCTTGTTTGTAACACCTAGTCACTGTTGCAGCCCCACACAGATCCCATAGTATCTACAGTATTCTATCTACAGTATTGGACTCTGAATCTCTCCAACTAATGTGAGATACTCTTTTGTGAGATACATATTGCACACCAGGCTGAAAAACGTTGCTCATAATATTTAGTTTAAAACACATTAAAATAAATGTTTACTATGGCCTTAGGGGTATGTCTATTTATATAAACAGGATCTTTCATTTGAGTCCCAGTTAGGAGAGTAACACTCTTGGTTCCTTTCAAATTTTATACCGCCCCTAACCTGAAATACACATGGGAAACTGTCATATATGCAGAAGTGGCACTCCCCCCGCAGGGCAGTGTGTAAATGTATGATTCTTCTAGATGTGTAATACAGTGATGTTCTGGTGTTTGAAAAAAGAAATGTGAGTATTTCCGCAGGGGGGGAAATGCTGTACCTGGGTTATTCATTAAAAAGCCACCCTTGAATTTCAAGACTTGGCGGTGAGTAGAACTCTGATTCTTCACAAGTCACCATGAAAGCAGGCTGTCACAGTGACTCAGGGGCTTGTGTGTTAATTAGATCTTTCACTCCTGAGGACAGTTGGTTCAAATGTGTGGGAGATGATAGGTGTCAAAAATTGGAGTAGGCTTTTTTTTCTAGCACCACAATATTATTTTTACCCAGAGGTGCAGGGGAAATCATGCAATACGATGGTGGCATTTCCTTGCTATAATTTGTACACATAAACCTCATAACTGTCATAATTCTGCAGGCTACTAAATCAAAAGCCAATGTCAAAATGAGTGGCAAAAGCAATGTCAGTGAAGCTGATCAGAGCATTTTGCTGCTAATATCTAAGATGGTTACAAAGACCCTGAGGAAGACAAGAGGGAGGCAGGGGAAAAGCATTGCCGTTCACTTGCCTGAATATTTTGCTCTCTCAGGTAAGTTTAAATTACTCTTTTGAAATTTAGAGTAAGTACAAATTAGCATGCAGACACATACATACTCTCTCTACCAAAAAAAAAAAACTAAAATGAGTTCAGTAGCATTACTATACAGGAGTGCAGGTTGCACAGGGTTACAAGCATGAGGGTGACAACATTACTGGTCAAAATTGTGACTGTCATTTTTGAGTATATCACCATCATGTTATATATCATTTGATGTGTAATTTACAGCAGATTTAAATGAAATAAACCCTGTTGAAATATCTTTGTTCTATTAAATGTTTTAGCAAAACAACAACAACAGTGCTGTTAGAGTTATGATGCATTGCCATGTTGCCATACTCAACGCATGATGCGTTGGCCTTCTGCACTGGACAACAGAACCCCCACCACTGAACACCAAACTAGCTGCTGCCCTCCTCTTCTGGAAGCCATCACTCCTGCAGCCATTGCACCTAAGGTTGCCATAATTCTCTTCCACAAAATTGGGACAGGACCCTCTGTTACACTTGCCAGTATGTGAACACAATCCCCCAAAATTGGAACTGTCACTGGTTTTTGGGACATGTAGCTGCCCTAATTGCACCCAGATTTCTGGACAGGTATGACAGGCTGGAGCTCAGTTTCGGGGAGATCAGTGAAGAGTAAGGATGGCACAATGGTGGAATGGTAAGTGTTGGTCACACTGGGGATGCCTTTCCCATTGCTATTTGAAAACCGCTATTCTAATACATCAACTTTGTTATCCACAGTCAAAACATTTTTCTAATAGTAAGGCTTAAGAACAGCAAATAAAGTATAATGTACCAACAACTGTATATTTGGAAGCTTTTATCTCCACAATGTTTTAAAAATATATTTCATTTACAACACTTAATAGAAACAAACCAGAAATATGTTCTGATACATACAAGAATGGGAGGGATGTGGGAAATAGCAATATAGGATCAGTCTTTATCATATTTCCAAGTGAACATTGTTAGAAAAGGCTTTCAGAGAGTGCTCATGTCAAATTATTTAAAAAAAAATTTTGAATGGTCTGTTTTCTATTCATTGTATATATGACACAATTTTATTTTATGTAGCTGCACAGGAACGGAACAGGCATTGCCTGTCAGAGAGAACCATTTTTTTATTTGACTGGAATACCTATGCTCAAACAAATTCATCCAATACCTTCATCACTCACTTGCATCTTCTAACTGACAGAATTTCAGCCCAATCCCTTTAGGACCATTATGACACCAGAATGAATGCAGCCTGTCAGTGCAGGCTGTCAGCACAACCCGACTGCACAAGAACTTTCTATACTTTCTTGTTTAAGACAGCAGATGTGCACTCACCATATCATACTCTCCTTTTGAAACTCTCCTAACTTTCTGGAGAGGTATGTCCTATGAAATGGGAAACGTAAGACTTTGGTTCTTCAAACGTAAACCTTTCTTGACATATGGAACTAATCATATTGTGCTTTGAACCCAGACTAATGTATGTGTAAATCACAGGCAAGTGCATCTAACAAGAAATAATATCAACCAAAGGGAAGAAAGAGTTAAAATCACTGGGTGTTGTTAAAGCTACATTTACAAATCAAAATAATAAAAATCCCCAGTCCCTGGACAAAACATGAAACTAAAATGAAGGGTTGTATTATGGGGAATGCCAGTGCATGCATGGCGGGTTTTAAAACCCAACACTCAGATTTTAAATAAAACTTACTGAAAAAGATTAATTGAGGATAAAAGAATGATGACAAAGACATTTTTTCTGCATTTCCCAACACACTTGTCAAAGCTGTCCAGTGAATTCCTCCAACTGGTAAAGTAACTCTCACCCAGTTGCACAGATGGCTTGGCTCATAGCATATGCCATAGCTGTCACTGGTCCAACAACGGGAGCAACTCACAATTCTGAAGAGAGGTTTTGTTCACAGACTAATAAGCAAGGATTCTCATTCTTTTTTTCTACCCACAAGTGCAAAAAAAATAAAACTTCCCAAAAGTCAGTTAGGGTGCAATCCTAACTAATTTAGGCTGGCCTAAGTGGCATAAATCACATGATATATCTTCTCACTGTTGTGTGGGGAGATCAGTGTATGATGTATGTTGTGTGTATGTTGTGTGGGGAGATCAGCCTAACCCTCCCAGGAGTGGGACAGATGTGCTTTATGGCATTTTTGTGACATACCCACAACAGCAAAGGATTTATGCCGGGGGTTTATGCTGGCCTAACTGGAGCTTAGGATTGCAGCCTTACTGAGCCATAAATAAAGCTTCCTAACAAATCTGGGCAGCCAAATCCCAGTCTGATACAATCCTAATCTGACCTGGCAAAGGCTGGCCACAAGGGCAGCCCCGTATCCAAAGCAGAGTTGGCAATTCCAGGGAAAACAGCCCCAATAGGACTATACATGGGATGGGGACTATACCTATAAGGTACACAATGGGACTATACCTTGTTATACATGGATTTTTTAATACACAGATTTGACTCAGCACAAATGGCCACTGCAAGTCAGTTTAAAAGACTGCTTTTCTACTGTTGCACAGAGGCAGTCATGCAAGCAATCATTCCATTTTTTGCATATATCTTCATGCCTGGGGGTCCAGCAAGAGCTTCAGGGCACAATCCTAATCAATTTTCTAATTTCATGGTAAGGGCAATGCATGTTCCCTCTGAATGTGAGGGAATAAACACTGACTTACCTAGAGGAGACCTCCATGACTGCCTCCCCCTAACTGCAGGATGTAGCATATGCCACACTGGCACAGCCAAGTGCTCAAAAATTCATACATTTACAATTAATACAATTAATATACCCTCATACATTTAAAAATTAATATTTACAAAACTATGCATACAGCACAGTTCACACTTAACCAGGATTTCTACTTGATAACCATGTATAGGTCTAGAGTTTTACTGCCTGAATGCTCAAACCTACCTATTGCAACCATACCTGAGTCGTTCAGATCTGGCCACGGTAACCCATGCCCTGGTGACATCGAGACTAGATTATTGCAACACGCTCTACATGGGGCTGCCTCTGAAGACGGTCCGGAAGCTGCAATTAGTCCAGAATGCGGTGGCCCGTGTGATTGCTGGGGCTCGTCGGTTTGACTCTGTCGGGCCACTGCTTCAGCGACTACACTGGCTGCCCATTTGTTTCCGGTCTAAATTCAAAGTGCTGGTCCTGACCTTTAAAGCCCTAAACGGCTCGGGTCCAGGGTACCTGAGGGACCGCCTTCTTCTGTACAATCCGACCTGTCACCTAAAGTCATCTGAGGGGGCCCTACTGACTGCCGCCACTAAAAGATGTGAGAGGTGTGGCGGCCAGAGATAGGGCCTTCTCGGTGGTGGCACCCCGGCTTTGGAACTCCCTCCCCATAGAACTTAGGAAAGCTCCCTCAGTACAGAGCTTCAGGCGGAGCCTTAAGACCTTTTATTTTAAAAAAGCGTTTTAAACGGGGCAGAGGGTGGGGGGCAGTGCGTTAGTGTTGTATTTTATTGTTTTAACAAATGTTTTTAGCTTGTTTTTAATTGTTCCTAGTTTTATAATTCTAATTGTATTTTAATTGTATTTTAATGATGTTTTAATTTGTATTTATTACCAATTTTAATGATGTTTTATTCTTTAATGTTAGCCGCCTTGGGCTCCCTCTTATGGGGGAGGAAAGGCTGGGTATAAATTGAGTAAATAAAATAAAAAAATATTGCAATTATTTTAAGAACACTTTTGCTGTTTCTGGCTCCAATCCATTTGCTTCAGTGTTGTTTCCTCTAGGGCTTTATTAGTTACTGAACATTCATAAATTTCTGTTTTGACAAGACAGCAAATCTCTACTTGCCACATTTTATACTCATACCTTCTTTCTCCACCTTCCCCACCACAAATAGGTGTGAAATTTAAACCTTTTAGCTCAGACAGAGTCAAGTCCAGATGAATTTATAAAGCAGATGACACTTCGCAAAAAATCAATTTCAGTGGTCAGACTATGAAGGACAATAGAGATTACGTATCATGGAAGTGGTAACAAATGTAGAAGTGAAGAAAGGATCAGTTCTCTAGAGCTATTATGGAAATATGACACCAAGGGCAAAATCTAGAGTAACTATAGGGAGTCCTTTCTCCAGTGTAAGAACAATTGACTCTGGATTCCAATATGAATTTCCCATAGATTTTCACTAGGTGGTGCAGTAACTATGGGTCTCTTATGTGCTCCTGTAGTTACTCTGGATTTGGGGGCAAATCAGGCTAAACTGGAGATTCAAACATATGCTGGTTCCACCTACAACACTAACATGATTCAAGAAACAAAACAGGTAATAGCAGAACGCTTCATTAATTGAGTTTTCCATTGCATTTACTTCTGTGATAAACAATATACTGTATTTACCTGAATATAATGTGCAGCTTTTTCAGCAAAATTCCAGGCTGAAAAAGGGGGTTGCGCACTATATTCGAGAGCGCATTACATTCACAAACATATGCAAATGAAATGGGCCAGCCTTGAAGGGGGGGAAAGGAGGTGCTGCTGCTGCTGCCCACTACCCCATGCTTCTCCTCCCCCCCCCCCCCCCGAGACTTGCTGGGTGGTGAAGCCTCCAGCCATCCCAGGCACTTTATATTTAATTAACATATGTGCACCCTTAAAGTGCCCCTGTCCATTTTCTCCAAGTCCCTCCAGAGAGCCTGGAAGGCTCAGGGTTCCCTCTGCTCAGGCTGGATGGGGACAGAGGGAGCCAGGAAGAGCACTACATTCACATAAATACAGTAGTATTTTCCATTTTTTTGTGGAAAAAAGGCCTAGCCAACCCATAGGATTCTCCTGAAGAAGCCACCCACTTTTCTGTGTTATCAGTGTGTGTACATGAAAAATGGGACTTTCTTACCATAAATTCATGACCTGGGAGGACAAAGGGGAGCATTACTGATCCTTCAGGTTTCACTTCCCACCAGTGGTGGGTTCCAGCAGGTTCGCACCTACTCTATAGAACAGGTTGTTAATGAGAACAACATCCTGTATGAAGCAACATCCTGGCAACAGGCCAGCCAGATTTCCCCATGTCGCATCCATCATCAAAAGCGGACCCTGCCAGGAGCAGGAATAACGCTAAGAAAATGATGATAACATTTTATATTATCCTATTAATATTTTATATCTTTTATTATTTTGCATTCCTTATTTATGATTTTTTCAGATAATCATGGCTGGTATAATAAAAACTGTATACCTGCTTTTGCTGGTTTTTCATAATAAAAACTATAAACCTACTGTTGCACCTCTTTGAATATAGATTATGGGCACAATCCAGAGTAACTATGGGGAGTCCTTGCTCCGATGTTAGAACAATTTACTCTGGATTGCAATATGAATTTATCATATGTTTTCGCTAGGTGGTGCCGTAACTACGTTGACTTAAATGTCTCTTACGTGCTCCTGTAGTTACTCTGGATTGTAGGGTTAGTGCTGTACCACTGCATAGTTGTGGGTAGACTGTGGTGAATTCAAGGAGAGATGTATTGGTGTTGGACTTGGACTATTGCTCTGATCTCTGCGGATCTGGCTTCTGGACTAGTTATGACTCTGAAGAAGCTGCTGCCTGGTGTGTTTCTTTCTGGAACGGTTTGCTTCCTGGGGACCCCCACACCGCATACTATGATAAACATATGTGTCACCTGATAGCCCAACATGTACTGCCCTTACCCTAGTGCTAGAAATTTGGTTAGGATTGTTCTCTAAATATCTTATTTGCACAGAGCTAACACCTTGGGCATAATGGTATAAACAAATTAATCAAGAAAACCCCAGCACAAAGCAGTGGAAGGCTGTGCAAGGTTAGTCATAAACACAATCATAAAACCATAACATGCACTCAGGCTGCAATATTCACCCCTAGTTAGGCCAGCATAAGTCCCAGCACAAGTCATGTGCTGGTCTGGGATATCACAAATATGCTCCTGGGAGGTGGGGGGTTAGGCCAGTGCACAGATATGTGCCAGCCTACCCATGCTACCACAGGTTAGGGGAGATAGATGAGTTGTGCTGGCCTAAATAAGTTAGGGCTGCGCCCTCAGTTTCCTTAAAGCATTGTTTTGTGAAAGATTACTTGTTAATTGTATTATTACAAATGAAGTGGGGGAACTAATCTCATAAATGGGGTCAGAAAACATGCAGGAAGGAATCTCAAACAAAGGGAATTAGCAATTTTCAACCATTTATATCCAACAAGGCTCTTGTTTTATCGTTTTTAATCTATGTTTTTTAGCTTGTATGTTTTAATTGTTTTTATCAAATTGTTCTATTTATGTTTTTAGTTATGTTTTATGTCAGCCACCTTGAGTTAGGCTAATTTGCCCGAGAAAGGCGGGATATAAATTTTTAAAAATAAATAAATAAATAAAATATTCATTAAGTGAATGGGGAAAAGATATGTCCGGTTTTACCGGGATGCTGATGCATTTTAAATTGTTCTTTGGATGCTGTGACCTTTGGCTTGTTCTTTGGATGCTGCTACCGTAAGAGATACCAAAGCCAGAATTGGTGCTATATACCTTTGAAAAAATGCATAATTTTATTAAATACAAATACTTGGGACAGAACAATTTTATAATTCATACATAAAATTCAATTTAATTTCACTGGTATACTTACTCTTTCTCTGTCACGATGTAGCCATATTCCTCATCTTCAGATGGTTGTGCATCTAACTGTAGGCCTTCACCAAACTTTTTCTGAGTTTCTTCATAAGTACTTTCATCTTGAATCAAAGTATTCTTAATCCAGTGATGAAGCTCAGTCATCTCTTTAGATTTGGGTTCTGGCTCAGCTTTCTTTTCTGCTATCAGTTCCCTTGAGAATGTTTCACTCTTCACGTTTTCAACTCCAGCTTTCATTTCCTCAGAGGAAGAGGAAAGATCTGAATCTTCTGATTTCTTCATTTCTGTTTTAAAAGATTCTTTGGGAAAAGGCAGATTTTCAGTTGCCATATTCCAGTTCAGGAAATCAAGTCGTTTTGTACTCAGACCATTTCCCTATATTAAAAACAAGAGTATTATTTTGACTATTTTATTATTTAATTGCTTTTATTTGTTTCATTCTTGCTAACTGGGCAAAGATGTACATTTAAAGTAGCATCCTCTTATATTTATGGACTGTGGGTGGCGCAAGTGGCTAAGACACTGTGCCGGTTAACCAGCAGGCCAGGGTTCGATTCCCGGGTCGGCCCCACAAGACAGGGTGAGCTCCTGTCCTTAGCCCAGCTCTGTGACGCAGCTGGATCCAATCGTATTGGCTCTGCCTTTCCATTGGACTAATTCAGTGGCGTGGAGGCGGGGATTTGCTGCTTGGGTAACAGCCTATCCTCCATAACAATCCAACCCAGGCTTTCGTGCTTCGCATGCAGCGTATCCAGCGCAGAGCACGATACCATAGTCTTTCAAGAATGACGGAGGCCTGCTTATATTTATCAGGAGAAGAGCAACAATTCCATCTTTTCCATTTTTGCCTGTTACTAGTGTCTCTTCTGTTATTTTTTGAAATAACGAGCCTTTTGGGGACTGGGAACAATTGATTAATTGATTTTATAAAATACATTGTTTTGTGAAGTAATCTTGACCGGCCTGGTGCTCCAGGAGAAAATGGCTGAAATGGCATCCTGACTGTCCTGCACAACCACCAGAGAGGGAACTGGTGTGGAACTTCCTCCTTGGGAAGTATTTAACTACTTCTGAGTAAATCAGATTGCAACTGTGAAATATGCTTCATTGTTGTTGCTGGTCTCTCTCTGCTATGAACTGAATTGCACATGTGTTTTGTGTTTGAAATTGTTATATATTGAGCATGTGGCTTAACACATCAGGGTCCTATGGGAAAATCAACCCTGTGAGGATCTCCCCCCTTTATGAACCATAGTGAGTGTGTGGAAAAGTCCCTCTCATATACTGTGGGGATTAAAAAGGGTGATTGATTCCAGGCTTCTAAATCAGCAAAATTAGAAACGTATATTGCAGCGAAAACACACAAGAATGTTGTACTGCTTTTACTAAGAAACATAGAGCACAAGCCTAACCATGTCTACTCAAAAGTAAGCCCCATTGTATTCAATGGGTCTTACTCCCAGGAAAGTGTCTTTAGGATTGCAGCCTTAATGGAATTTGAACCCTACATAAACTGCTGTCACAGCATAACTAATTATTGTATTGAAACGTGCTTGTACTTTTCTGGAACTGGACAAGACAACATAGGGCGCAATCCAGAGTAACTATGGGGAGTTCTTGCTCCGGTGTAAGAACAATTTGCTGTGGATAGCAATATGAATTTCCCATAGGTTTTCACTAGGTGGTGCAGTAACTACGGGTACACGTAATGTCTCTTACGTGCTCCCGTAGTTACTCTGGACTGTAGGGACAAACTCAGAAGGAAAGGAATGCTTTAAAGAACGGAACAAGCCGTATGGTATTGTATAGTATAGTATATTGTATAGTATAGTTGTATAGTATAGTATATTGTATAGTAAGGAAGATAGATCATGTGAAGCTTTCACAATCAGAAGTCAAACTCTCCTTTTAATTAATCAGCTTGTCCAGTATGTTTGTTTGTTTCTGTTGCTGTTAGTTACACTGTTAGTTACACTTCAGTTATCTTGCTTCATGTTTCCCAATAAATATGGGATGGGCTCGACTAGTTGATATAGAGCTTCCTTGACAGAACTACTTGGTCTCTTTTTTGCTGTGATTCAAGTTCTCCTCTGCCTTGGAACACCCCCAGCTCTTGCTCCCAGCAAGTGCCCCTGGCATCTTGCAACAGGTCCTTGAAGAAGGATTTGATTAGCTGTTCTATTGATGTTGTTTAAAGCGCACTTAGAGCACAATCCTAATCATGTCTACTCAAAAGTAAGCCCCATTGTGTTCAATGGGTCTTACTCCCAGGAAAGTGACTTTAGGATTGCAGCCACACTCTTGACAATGTTTTCAAAAAGGTTTTTTAAAGCAGGCCTCCGCCAATCTTGAAAGACTATGGTATCGTGCTCAGCACTGCATATGCTGCATGCAAAGCACGAAAGCCTGGGTTGGATTGTGATGGAGGATAGGCTGTTAACCAAGCAGCAAATCCCCCCTCTCCACGCCACTGAATTAGTCCAGTGGAAAGGCAGAGCCAATACAATTGAATCCAGCGGGCGACGCAGAGCTGGGTTACGGACAGGAGGTCACCCTGCCTTGTGGGGCCGACCTGGGTCTCGAACCCTGGCCTGCTGGTTAACAGGCACAGCATCTTAACCATTTGCTGCGCCACGACCAAAATTTAAAAAGTTTATGAATAAAAATAAATCATATGATCTTTTACTATATTTTAATAAAGAATGAACAGTTCTTGGGTAGCAATTACTGGTAGGCTATTTTTCAAGATATGGCATTGGATAAAATTATAGTCAGACACCCCCTAAATTTACTCCCAACTTATCTGAAGATCATGTTTTCCAAGTTTTTTTGGCTTAGAAAACATGAAATCAACATACAGATAAATATCTACAGTACTTCTAATATTATATTCCGTTTATAGGTGTAGTCTTATTATGTGTGATTTTGTCTCAAAGCTGTTTAAATTGAAAGATTTCCTTAAAGGAGAAGTTAATGCCTTAAAAGCAGTCTGCTAACCCTGGCAATGTGGCGGCAGGCAGGCAATTAAGTTTATCTTTGTGAACTGTTCTATCTTTGTTCTGTTCTCCCTTCACCCAAGTGAGATAATCACTTATGAATTATTCTGAGCTGAAACTGCTTGCAAATTGCAACTTAGCTCCCTGAGGGCAGTTAGTAACCACTTCAAATGGAACCTGATTTATTGTTGCCTTGTTACCATAATAACTAATTGCCTTTGTATAACTCAAAAACAGTTAATCATGCAGGTTCTGGGAACCAAATGCTGCAAATGAAGAGGTTCAGCCTGTAATTTAAATTCAATTATTTCAGACTATAAATATTTACATTTAAATGTGCACTTTACCTCAGTTTCAGCACTGGTATCTTCCTTCTGTGTTCTGGGATCTGTGGGAACATTAAGACAGATATTTATTGTAAAACATGTAACATTATGGGTGCAATCCTAAGAAATTTAGGCCAACCTGACTTACCTGGCCTATCTTTCTATGATGGTGTGAGGAGGTCGGCATTTGCCTGTGCACTGGCCTAGGCCCACCCTCTCCCTTAAGAAGTGTCTTACGGCACTTTGTGACACTCCTAGGTAAGCAAAGAACCTATGCCTGGACTTAGGCTGGCCTAACTGGAGATTAGGGTTGCAGCCTTGGTTTAATAGAAAAGACATCCCCCCAAATCCAGAGGAACCACCGGAGCACGTAAGAGACTTTACCTGCACCCATAGTTACTGCACCACCTAGTGGAAAACCTATGGGAAATTCATAGTGCAATCCAGAGTAAGGACTAAATTCATAGCAGTTACAGGTCCACGCAGTTACGTCACCCTCTAGTGTTATCTTATGGAAAGTCATCTTAACTGCTCCAGAGCAAGAGGCTTAATTTCACTTTATAGTCCTAATATAGTCCTAATATAGTCCTACGTTGATCTTACACTGGAACAAGGACTCCCCGTAGTTACTCTGGATTTTGCCCATCTTTACTTTTCTGTAGACCATGCTTTTTATTGTACCTTAAACATTAAGATGTTGTCATTGAAGGACAAAAGTAAAATTATAGATCAGGTCTGTCACTATGACTCCACATGGACAGCTTGCTAATGGAAGATCAATCGAAGTAGTACAGTAAGAGTGCATTATATTAATTAGTCCAATAGTTTGGATGACAAATTTACCTCTATTTACTAGCACCTTAAATAAAATCAATATGTTGTCTTCCACTAGCAGAAATAAAGTTTGCACATATAAATGAAGAATGAGAATACTGTAATTACAATTAGACACTTCACAGAAAAATAGGACTCATCTTTTTATTTTAATTAAGTCAGGGTTTAGAACAAATAAGTTATAAATGACTTCACACTGAAAACTCTGTATCATGCATTCCAGGAAAACTTTGAAAAATATGGAATAGAGAAAATATAGAAAAGGAGCAGAAAAACTTTGTGATATGCAACTGCAATGTAGATTTGAATTCATTCTGTGTTAAATGTACATCTGTGACTTTTTAATGGAACCACTTTTAGAGCAGGGTGGGGAAACTGAATTCAGGAATATAGATTTGATGGATGGTGTACATTTACATTTAGGAGGTTGTGATTTTTTAAAAGTCCCCTTGTTTTTACTAAATGTTAAGTAACAGATTAATATGAAATAATTTTTGTACATCTTATATTTAGACAAAATTCAATAGCCCAATCATATCTGCAGGGCTGCACCTCATGCAACATGTGGTCTGTAAGCAGAAGCACCACAATGCAGAAGAAAGTGCCTGGATACTGGTATATACTGCAAAAATCATTGGTGGTGGTGGGTAGTGGGAGAGATGGGGTGGGTCAGGGCATTCCTGGGCAGGGAGGGGGAAAGAACCAAAGTGGGCAGGCGGTGGGGGGCAATAGCATATTCTGGATTTTATTCACTCTTTATAAAACTTTCTTGCCACTTTCCTATCCTTGGGCATATGTCACCAAAATAGGTGGTGATCTGGCACCCTACTAGGAGATAAATAAAAATACAGTACACATGCCTATCTCATGCAGGCTGTCTGATTACCACCCTATGACAGGATTTATTTATTTATTTATTTACTTACTTACAAATTTGTATCACAAGTGAGCAAGTAGATGAAGCAATTAGCAGTGAAGCTGGAGAGTAGATAACCTTCCTGTGTTTGCAAAGCTCCTTTTAAACATTTCCAAACAAGCAAATTTCTTTAGAAATAAAAAAAAGTAGAGGAAATCTACTGTCTTGCATTGAGTACCTTGCAGAAGATAACTTTCACCCGTTAATCCCATCTCATAATCATCTTTTCTTCCAGCATTCACTTTCTTCTCTGCTCTGTCCCCTTCAACCTTCCCAATGGCATTTTTCTTTTCTTCTTCTGTATCAACAGCCTGAATGGCATCAGCAATTATATCAGCTATCTCATCCAGCTCCAGTGGGTTCAACTTATCTACATCCACATGATGTTTCTTCAGGTTCCTCAGAACATCTTGAATAAATATTTCTTAGGAAGGAAGGGGAAAAAAGCATTAACTTATAAAAAGACCAATGCTATGGGCAACAAGGAAGAGAAAGCATTGTATACTCAGCTCCAGGTCTCTAGGCATGTTTGGCTATATTATTCAGTATTAATCTGTATTAATAAAGATATTCCTGGATTTCTTTTTCTTATTCAAATGCTTTTATTTAATTGATTCAATTTACTAATTCATCTGATTATCTTCTAATGCAAATAGTAATTGTCCCACTGGACAAACTGTGCCCCGTAGAAGAATTGATTTAGAGTCCTTCGATAAATTGTCCCAGATCAGCGTGGGTCTGGGACAATACCGTAGATAGATTTAGATATACTTACATCTCTAGGAAAAACTCTTACTTTTCTTATATCACATACAGTAAGGCTGCAATCATATACTACTTAGAGTACAATCCTAACCATGTCTACACAAAAGTAAGTCTCATTGTGTTCAATGAGTCCTACTCCCAGGAAAGTGTCTTTAGGATTGCAGCCTGGCCCTACAATCCAGGGTAACTACGGGAGCACATAAGAGACATTACATGTACCTGTAGTTACTGCACCACCTAGTGAAAACCTATGGGAAACTCATATTGCAATCCAGAGCAAATTGCTCTTACACCGGTGCAAGGACTCCCTGTAGTTACTCTGGATTGTGCCCCTAGTTGAGAGTAAGTCGCACTGAAATTAATGAGGCTTTCTTCAGAACAGACATGGCAAAGATCAGACCTTATGGGTGCAAAACTCACTGATCTTTCAGTTCCCACAGTGATGCAAGTGCATGTCTGTGCACTGGCCTAACACTCTGACAGTAGTGGCACACAAAGTGTTTTATGGCACTTCTGTGTATCTCCCAGGTCAGCACAGGACTTATGCTGGTACTTAGGCTGGCTTATTTGGAGTTTGGGATTGCAACACGACAGCCCAATCCTACGCATACCTACTCAGAAATAAGTCTCATTAAAGTCAATGGGTCTAACTCTCAGGTAAGTTTGGTTAGGATTGCAACCTCAGTCTTTTTTTAAAAAAAATCTTACATTGTTGCAAAACTGATATGCCCTGTAGTAAAATGGCTTGGGTATAGAAATCAATAATGATAAACCTAACAAAATTCAATGTTGTTAGTGCAGAGTAAACATAAATGCTACATACTACAATTATACAAGGAGCATGTGTAAAATTTAATGAGCTAGACCAGAACCCTCCAAACCATGTTGCATGGATTGGATCTCACAGCCTGCCTTACAGTTCTATGGGGAGCCATCCTTCCCCACCACTGATCTGCTCCAAACTGAGCTCTGCTGAGATGCTTCCAGGTTCTGTCCCCTCACCAGCCACTATGCCTGGATTTG
Source organism: Cryptoblepharus egeriae (assembly GCA_030015325.1). Lineage (NCBI taxonomy): Eukaryota > Metazoa > Chordata > Lepidosauria > Squamata > Scincidae > Cryptoblepharus > Cryptoblepharus egeriae. The sequence continues at coordinate 9,488,004 of JAREYC010000004.1, forward strand.
GGGACAGGTGCAGCAGGCTGGAGCTCAAAAGGTAGCCTACATGAACTGAGCATCCCATTTTTTGAAAATATAATCAAGATTCACATATTTTCTGTAATTTGGAATTCATAGGAGAGAAAAAGTGCTTTTTTATTTTTTCACCACCTGCTTAATGGGTTATAGACTTCTTAATGATATTACATCTGGCCCTCTAAAGGCACCATAAATGCTACTCGGCCAACTGTATGAAAAGAATGTGACGCCCCTGAAATTTTTTAAGTATCCTCTCTATAGACTCAATGATTGGAGGTGTTTGTTTCCACTGAGTAAGACAGGATTGCAGCCTATATCTTACCAAACACAATGAGCTTCCTTATTAATTTTTTTAAAGCACCATTTTCAAACAACACTATGATACATAAACTTAGAGCCAAAACAAGACCTCCTGACTCATTAGATTTTCAGATCTGATTGAAGTATAAAGTATGGTGTAATTTTAACTTTGAGGGTGGTGGGCTTCTTTTCTGGAGATCAGGTTCAACAACTTCAGTTCAAAGCTAGCCATCTTCTCCAAATTTTGCTTGCTGAGCAACAAATTGTGGCTATAACTAGGTCCTGTCAGTTTCATATATCTTCAATTCCTTTCTTTTCTTTCTATCAGGCCTTATCTCTTCAGTTTACTTCCCCAGGTTCCACAGGCTACAGCAAAGCACAACCACTGTCTCAAACAAAATAAAATAACGGGAAGAAACCACATAGGAGAAAATGAATGGTCATCAGCCCAATACCAGGTCTTTCTGGTTCATTAAATGAAGCAAAGGCAGAGAAGCCACCTGCCTTTTCTGAAGTGTGTTGCTTTTCACACTGGGCAGTCACTGAAATACTGAACACCTCCTGAAGATAAGCTTTTTGTTGAAAGTGCCTGGCATCTTAGAAAACCAGGCTTAAAGTACAAAACATTGCTGTTGCTAACAACCACTGACCATGGTTGTTAAAAACAGACATTGAAAAACATTGAAAAATGTGGCCTCTTAAGTGAATTAAAATACAGTAGGTGAAATTGGGCTAGTCCATTAATAACAAGAAGCAAATGCTGCAATCCTAAGAGCACATTCCTGAGAGTAAACCCCATTGAACTCAATGAAATTTACTTCTAAATAGACACAAATAGGACTGCACTGCCTGTTTGTTAAAAGACCTAAGGTAAATCTTAACTTTCTATCAACACATGCTAAGAAGTTACTCCAGGATGCATTACGTTAGCCGAAATCAAATTGACAAAACCTAATGCATTTTTGCAGAATTTTGTTCTTTTTAAGTGTAAAGTGCCTGTTTTCTATGAATCCTGCTAAGAAAGGTGAAGGTGAAAAAAATAGTATATGATAATGAAACCAGCATGTGCCAAATTTGCTCTAAACATAATCCTGTTCTGGTAATGTGCAGGGCCACCTGGACTTGCATTTACAATAAAATTTTCTTTTTGAAACCTATTAACAGGTGTGTGTCTCACTCTGAATGCTGTCACTTTGAACATATTTGCACTGGACTCTCTTATGAATAAATAAGAAAACTTGACTAGGTTTTGGACTTTGAGAGGAAAAGGTACAACATAGTCTTGGATTTTCTTTTAAAAGTATATTATATACTGTAAATATACTCTTCCAGACTGCTAAGAAGGAATTAAAATGTCACAGCCAATTTGTCAAATTATGTTTACAGTGGCGCCTCACGTAAAGAACACCTCATGTAAAGTATGTTTCACATAACAAGCAAAAATTTCTCTCGGATTCTGCTTCATGTAACAAACTGTGCTTCACGTAAAGAACACATTTGTTGGCAGTTGGGGCAGATGCGCTGGCCGTCAGCCCTTTTAAAAAGCATCAGGGCTGCCTAGCATGCCTGCTCATAGCGAAAGCAACACTTCCGCGCTGTTCCTCCTGTGGCTGGGCGTCTGCTGGGCAGAGGGAGAGAAGAGCAGTGGAGAAGAGGAAGCAGTTCAGGGCTAGCCAGAAGGGAGCAGGGGAGAGAGAGGCTCAGGACGGAGAGAAGGAGAAAGTGGGGAGACACTTTCTTGGATTGCAGCCTCCTAACCATGTCTACCCAGAAGTAAGCCCCATTGTGTTAAATGGGGCTTACTCCAGGAAAGTGTCTTTAGGACTGCAGCCTAAGTAGACTTCATAAGATCATGCACATTGAATGCATGTTTTGAATTCATAATTCCAGTGTTTTGTCATCATTTTTACATCCAGTTAATATTTTTATATGAATATTTTTGGGGTTGTGGAACCAATCGTCTGAGTTTCCATTATTTCCTATGGGAAAATCCGCTTCATATAAAGAACGTTTCACGTAACAAACATGCCTCCAGAATGAATTAAATTTGTTATGTGAGGCATCACTGTATCTCTGTGCCTATTTGAGAAGATTGTTCTGTACATTTTTTATTACATCAATCCATGGTTCAGTTCTCTGAAAGGTTCCAGTGGTTGAAATTTCCCAGGTTCTTCCACTGTAGGGCTGATTCTAACACACACTACTCGTTGGTTGATTTCCCATCACAGTCATTCAAACCTGACTGAAATATGAATATTATTCTGTACCAACACTGTGGTCCATCTACCCAAAACATCCTTTACTATATCACAAATCCTTCTAAAAGTATAACTTATGAGAATTTAAAGGGCTTCCACACACCTCAATTACTTAGATGATAAGTAATGATGATCATCAAACTTACTTCTTTCAGGGGATTTCACATCTGCTTCTCTGCCAAGGAACCTACAGATCTGTCCCAGAACCCCTGTGAGTTCCAACAGATTCTGAAGAGTACTCAAGGTATATAATCGGTTCACAAGAGACACTAGTCAGGCTTGTTCAGCTTCACCATCTCCCCATGTGGATTAACAGTTTGCCCAAGAAAACACCTTGCCCTCAATAGCAGAGCAATTATAAGGGAAGGTCAACAGCAACAGAAAAATTGTATTTTCTCCTACAGTGGCATAATTTATGGTTTTCTTATTTTAGATGGAAGAAAAAGCTATCCCTATTTACTTCAGTATAGCAACTTTTCCAGTAGCTGTTTGTTAGTGTTTCCAGTGATGGGATTCAAAGAAATTAACAACCAGTTCTCTGCCCATCTGGCAGCCACTTTTAAATGGCTATTTTTAAACTTTATATGTCCTATCTCTCGTTAACAACTGGTTCTATAGAGTAGGTGCGAACCTGCTGGAGCCCCCCGCTGGGTGTTTCCCTTGGCATTTTTTTAAAGATTGTGGATCCCCTTTGGTACAGGAAACCATTAATTTTTTCCCCTCTGTAAACAATTTTATTATTTTTCTAACTGGAAAGTGTTATACAGTATAAATAACGATAATTATAGTAATTATCTTTCAGGAAAGCTCAACTACCACAACTGGCCTTTTCACTCAGGAGCTCCCTGATAAGCTTCCAAGGAATCCTAGACTCCTAGACTGTGAATATAAATTAAATGTATTCCTCACCATCCACTGGAGTCAGAGGAACCCGTTGATCACTTGGAGCAGAACCAGGCATCAGTCCGGTTCCAAACTGCTGTAGAAATGGTGGGCTCATCTCAAAGTCTCCTGGTTTTTCTTTGGACAGTGTTCCATCAAGATAGTCAGTCAGAGGAGGCTTAAGCCTATTGGTGTAAGGAGAAGATTCTTTAGTCCTGCTACTTCCATCAAGGTTTTTTGTTGCTCCCTTTTGAGTGATGTATGCATTTAATGCTGCCAACAGAGCCTTTCTATCAAATTCTTCAGGTTTTAGTGGGAATTTATCAGGCTGTGATTGACTGAAGGTTATCGCTGGGTGGCTTTCTGTATATTTTGAAAGGCTTGCTCTGGAGTGGGTCAAAGCAGAGGGTTTTCCTTTAGAATCCTGAATCATGTAGTTGATCCTAGAGTCAGGTGGGAGGTTATCAACCTAAAAGAAAAAGCTAAACAGCATTAGAATTATTCTTATGCTCACGATTTCTATATTAGCCAAAACATAATACCATAACTATACACATCACTGATGCTTCTACTTTAACTATTCCATAGAAAGAAGTGGCCAAATTAAACCCAAACCCAAGATAATACTCAAGGGATTCTGCAAACCACATTAATTTTGTTTTTTTAATTAAAAAGATAATTAATTAAAGGAATAATTACAAAGCTTACAAGGACTTCTCAAAACCTGCAGTGATATGGCAAATGACTCTGGGAGGAAGTGCCATTCACTCAGGGGGAAAAGGGAGCTGCTGCTGATAGACCTTTTAGCAGTGATTTCTACTACTTCCTCCTCCTCAGTGAGTGAAAAGGCAGGACATGGGAGTGAGGACATGGGAGTGAGGACATGGCAGCTCCTTATCCTTCTCTCATCAAGACTAAGATTGCCATATGTCCCCAAGAAACAGCGACAATCCCAATTTTGGGGGATTGTGTTCACATACTAGCAAACGGGACAGAGAGTCCTGTCTGGATTTTGTGGAAGAGAATTATGGCAACCCTAATCAAAACTGAAGAAGTTATCTCCGTCTTCCATTTGCCAAAGGATAAAAAGCAGCTGTTCACCCGCCAGTGAACCCATCACCATGTCCATCGCCCATCATCACTACTAACCACTTGTCACCATGTTCTCCTCCTTGTCTCCCTATTCATGTAAGCTGGGGAGGCAAAGGATAAAATTACACATGGGGTAGAATGACTGGAGGCCAGTGCCCACAAATTGCAATATACTTTCACCTAGATCAGGGATCTCCAAACACCAGCTGGGGACCAGATGCGGCCCTCAACCAGCCTCAAGATCCCTCTAATTGGCACCTGGGCAAGCCCTGTAATCCACTCCAATACATTCTTATTTGTAAATGTATTCAAATTTGAAATGTAACATTCTTGGCCCCTGAAACAGTGTCAGAGAGATGATATGGCCCTCCTGCCAAAAAGTTTGGAGACCCCTGACCTAGACTCTGCCAGATGAAGAACTAAAAATTATGCACCTTGTAAAACAGTGAAGTATATGAATGAGAGATGTGTTTGAAATCAAAACCAAAATGGAAGCATGCAGTTTCATGTGCATAACAAAGCTTTTCTCCTGCTCCAGTCCTGCCCCCTCATTGTGTCCCCACAACTTCTCTTTAAGGCCAATTTCTCTTGAACAGCACACCCCCTACAATCCAGAGTAACTACAGGGGCACATAAGTGACATTTACATTGATGTAGTTACAGCACCACCTCGTGAAAACCTTTGGGAAATTCATATTGCAATCCAGAGTAAATTGGTCTTATGTTGGAACAAGGATTCCCCACAGTTACTCTGGATTGTGCCCACCATGTGTAAAGAAGGCTATAGTCAGAAGGGGAAATGAGCAACCTCTCTCCCTGTGAGCAAAAGCACTCTCTGTTCATGCACAGAGTATATTGGGCCCAGTCTGTGAAATGTATGGCTGCCAACAGTTCCGAGAAAGATTACTATTGTATACAAGACCTTATCAGACAGTTTGCATATAGGCTGGGTAATCAAGGATGGATTTTGAATACAACTCTTAAAAAAACAGTCTGAACAGTCTCAAGTATTGAGGGATTTGCAATTTCTCTGCTTCTCTTGTAAACAAACAAGCCCAGCAAGGAGAACAACAATCCAGACACCTTAAGCAGTTTTTAGACAAATTGGGTACGAGTGTCAATTGCAGGATAAGTTGGTATCAAGAGGACCAGCAGTCTCTCAACAGTTTGACAGGTCACAACTCTTAGTGGTGCGAGATGCTGTTGGGACATTCCTAATTAAAAATATGGTATCAACAGCACTAAGCCATGTTGGAAAATAACCACAATTCATGCAGTCAGTCTAAAGACGCAGTAAGGTAAAAAGTCTAGCATCACATATAAATGGAACTTCCACTATTAAATTCCACTGTGGAAGACCTGTTGGAAGCCTGGCAATAACCCCCATTCCTCTTCAGAGGCACAATCCTAGCGGTCACATCACTTCCAAAGCTCTTCCCCAGGAGAGAGAGAGAGAGAGAGAGAGAGAGAGAGAGAGAGAGAGAGAGAGAGAGAGCTCTCCCTAAGTTTGAGTGTAACTGCTTTATATGCTATACTGAATTCCATGATGGAAGAAAAGGTAAAATGATATGTAATATATATATATATATATATATATATATATATATATATATATATATATATATATATATATAATTGAAAAGTCACCCACCCACCCACTCACTCAACAATGCCCTGACAAAACTGCTGGGCCTAGAAGTGTGAAATTTGGGGGTGGTGTTCCTTCCATGATGGAGGCATGAACCAGTTTTTGGAAATTCCAACCAGAAGGGGGTGAAATGGGGTGCAACGCATTTTCCTCCCTATACTTTGCATAGAAGGATCAGTGACTGAGGGATGCTCTGTCCCAACCCCCAGACAGAAAAGCGTGAAATTTGGGGAGGGTGTTTCTTCTGTGACATGAACACCCACCAAGAACTGATGTGGAGAAATTGAACCCTTAAGGGGCTGAAAGAGGGTGCAACGTGTTTTTGTCCTATACTTAACATGGAAGACTAACCAACATAAAGCCAATGATGCTCGGTGCCTGAGGCACAGGGGGGTGTTGTTTGGAGGCAGGGGTTGCACTGGGAGGATTCTGAGCATGGGAGGTGATGCGCGTGGGGGATGATGCGCGTGGGGGGATGATGCGCGAGAGGGGGGCAGATGGAGGTAGGAATGGTCCAGGATGGGGACAGTTCAGAGTGAAATGATGTGGATCTCGGTGGCATTGACAGCCACCAAATCCTGTCCCCCACATCCTTTGGCATGACTTACCTTCCTATGGCCTACCTGACCTATGCCATCAAAAAAGCTGGCATAGAACTGAGTAAGCTAACAGGGGACAACAGAATGGCTGGTAAGTAAAATACCTCTTTACATACCTCTCCCAGTCAGCCTGGTCCCTCAGCCAGCCACAGAAAGCAGCTGTTGCTACAGCAGTAGTCCTGCACCAGATAGGCCAATCCAGGTTAGGATTGTGCTATTAAAATACTTTGTCATAGCATTTATTAAAGAGAAAATTTAATTTTTTTCATTCTAAAGAAAAGTTCTCTTGACCCTTCATAGATGACACAGGTGACCCAGATAACATACTAAAGGAACAATCTGAAATCAAACAAAAAATTCTTTCAAGTACACTGACTATAACGTACTATTCATGTTTGGTTAAATAACTGACCCTTCAGAAAGAAAATGTCACAGAAGTGCACATTAATTTATCCTTTGCAGGCTATCAAATATTAAACCATCTACTTCAAGTGGGAAAAAATAGATTTTCAACTACTGTCAAACAAAATTATGGTACTATTTAGCATAACCAACTGAAGACTATGAACCACTCAAGATAATGCTTAAAATGGTACATTAATAAGCATTCTTCCCTTGATCTTAGAGAGAAATAACATTAGTGTGACTTCTGAGAAAGTATGGTTAGGATCAGACTATTCAGGGAAGTGGCCTGAACTTATATATTGCCTGTGCTTTGCACACATAAGATCCCAGAATCAAACCCTGGCCTCTCTCATAGCACTTGAAACCTTGGATAGCCACTTTCACATAGACTTGACAGCCAATGGTCTGATTCTGTATTTGATTTATATATATCTGTGACTTTGAACATTTATGACATTCCACAATAGCATTGATTTGATATTTGTTTCTGTGAATTCAATGTGAATGCTGACTTTTCCTTATCACACATAAGAACAAATTTTCCAAAAGGCTCAGACTGCAGGAACCAACTTCATTTTGACAAAAATAGGTCTACAAGAATCTGAGCAAATTAATTCACTGGCACAGGTCCAAGTGGTCTCAGATTGGTGAACTGAGACCTGGAAGGGGGATAGGGTACCAGTGGTGGAGCTGCTGCAGAGGCTGGTCCTTCCTAGGTCCTTATTCCACACCGCCATTCTGCCTGATCTCCTATTCCTCCCCCCTCTGTGTCCAGTTCCACCTCTCTCTGTTACCTGCTGTCCTTTTCACTGCTTTACTGACACCAGGGGACATGGAGACACTGCTGCGCAGCTCTACACTCCCTTGTGCTTGCCGCAGTGGGCTACCTCAATGATACAGCACGTTGCCTTTTTCAACTGTAGTAAAGTATCTTATACTGCAGGAATGCTAGTTCCAGCAGTGTTAAGGCCAACATAGGATTGAGAAGTGAATAAGAAACCAATCATATGCATCATATGACTTCATATGACTTATTCCCAGGAAAGAGATTTCAGTCTGTCTTACTAAACTGGTGCTATAACTATGAAGTTTGTGACTTCAACCCACACCCACCTTCTCCCTTGCATGTTAACTTGGGAAACTGCTGATTGCATGAATTGAACTGAACTAAATTTTAATTAATAAGTCTTTCTATTCTCTCTAATTATTCCATGAAAGCATTAGGGAGCGTCATAGTATTAAACAAATAGTCATACTGATATGCAGCAGCAGGGAGACAGGTTGAAACTCGCCATTTGTGACATTTGGTTACCCATTTTCACCTTATACAAAAGTGATTGTTTACCATGTTAACAAGGCAGGCAATTAATCAGTATTAATCAAGTTCCCTTTCAAGTGGCTTCTAACAGTTTAGTTTCAGCTCAGAGGCAATTCAGAAGTGATTACTACTTTGCCTTCATTAATCACATGGGGGAAGGAAGGGGAGGTCTGCATCCCAACCCACAGCTGAACGCTTTTTTAACCTTTCTAAGAGCACAATCCTAACCATGTCTACTCAAATGTAAGCTCCACTGTGTTCAGTGGGTCTTACTCCCAGGAAAGTGTCTTTAGGATTGCATCCTAAGGCTAGTTTTATTGCCTGCCATGTTGCCATGGAAAGCAGGCTGCTTTTAAGTCATTACCTGCTACTTAAGGGATGTTAATCTTTTAATTTAAACTCATTTGTGTTGAAACAAAATTGTAGATAAATAAAATACTGACGATTAGGTTACACCTACAGTATATATCATGAAGCCATGAGGAGCTTAGGAGAGAAGATGGACCATCACACTAAGGGCAAAATCCAGATTAGTCACGGGTCCATGCAGTTACGTCACCCTCTAGATTTATCTTATGGAAAGTCACCTTAACTGCTTCACTGCAAAGGGCTTAATTTGACTTTAGGATATGGGCCATAGGCATTCACATAACCTTTTTCTTACATATACTGAAACTCTGAAATACTTTTGAAACCTACTTGAGAGAAGCCTACATGATGAAGGATATTAATTACACCCTCTAGATGAAAGAGTCGTAAGGCATACAGATGATCAAGCAAAAAATGGGTCCAAAGACTCTCTTTTGATCAAAACTAGTAATGGTTTTGCCTCTGAAGTCTGATTGTGCAATTGCCACATAATGGCACAGTCTGGAGGCTGATTGCTCATCACTTGTTAATCCACTCTGCTCCTAAAGGCAGTTAAAAGTAGAATTCAACTGGAAACTGTGTGTTCTTTTTGTTGTGCAGTGGAAATGAAAATAAATAAGTTTTTCTAGATCTGTCAATGCCAAGTTCATTCTTCCTTTGGAAATCTCAAATGCTTAGATGATTTCCCTTACTATTCTTTTAACAAAATTCAGGAACCTCCACTCCATTCTTTTGGGTTGTCTGGTATTCTCTCACTGTAATCCTATAAATACACCATTTCCTACTGTAAAATATATTTACTAAGTGAAAAGTACAAAATAGAGGGGCCCCATATCTGCAGATCCCATATCCACAGATTCACCTACCACAGATCGGGTCTGAACCTTTCCAGTCCACGTATCCATGTACATTCCCTATAGAAGCAAGAGGAGTTCACCTAAGCTCTGTAGGTTAAAAATGATACTTCTGTTTTCACTGAAAAACAAGTGATTTTTTCCTTTTAAGGGGAGGCCTGGTGAAGTTTTCAGGGGTCTCCAAACTTTCAACCTCAGGACTTCTGGACCTTTAACATTTGTGTAGATAAGGGAATTTCAGCATGTGCATCTTGTGATCTGTGAGATGAAAAGCTGCACCTGTTGAAATTTCCTCCTCTGCATAATACAGTTGTCCCTAATTATCCACTAGGATTCCTTTCCGGAACTTCCTATAGATAAAAAAATCAATGGAAAAGAAAAAAGAAAACAATGTAAAAAATAAGTTTAAAGATCCTCTTCCAGATTTCTTGCTCCTCTACTGCACCTAAATGAATAAGGTCGTGCCTCAGTATCTGCAAGGGGTTGATTCTGGGACTAAAGAACCAAATGTTTGCTTCCATAACTTCTTATCTACAAAAGTAGAAAAGCAGTTTTTTAAAATGTGATTTGCGGTGGACATTCATGTTGACTCAAAGATTGGGCCTGCAGTTAATGGTCCTAGAGTCCTGACGTTGAAAGTTTGGAGACCTCTAGAACAGAGGTCTCCAAACCTTTTGGTAGGAGGGCCACATCATCTAAAAAAACTAACATACATTTCAAATTTGAATAAATTTACATAAATTTACATATAAGAATGTATTGAAGTGGATTATAGTGCTTGCCCAGAGGCCGGATATAGGGATCTTGAGGCTTGCCAAGGGCCTATATATAGCCCCAGAGCTGGGGTTTGGAGACCTCTGCTCTAGAGAATAGTCCAGTATTATCCCCAGTGGCTCTCTTGTACTCATGGACTAGAAATGAATGTCTAACAGAAGTATTACACTGGCTTGCTGATGTGGTGATATATTTTTTCAAGTGTTACAAATGACCACCTTTTTGTACAAGTAAAGATACAAGCAAAGATAAAGACAACTCTAGGCTTTTACCTGCTAGAAAAAGCAGATTATATACCGGTATATAATCGAAGAAGAGTCACTGACTCACTCACTCACTCATGACTGACTGACTGACTCACTAACTCATAACTCATTGACTCACTCACTCACCAATGCCCAGCCAAAACCATCGGAGCTTAAAGCATGAAATTTGGCGAGGGTATTCCTTCTGTCACGTAGGCTGCCCACTGCCTGCTGGTGCCTGGCTTCTTCACTCAAGGAAGGGCTGTTAACCCTCCCATTCCCTACCCCTTCTCCTCCCTGCTCCACGTGGGAACACTTTTGCAACAGCATGCATAGTGGCACGCATGTTCTTCTGGCACACTTTTTAGTTTGAACTGGGACATGTAGGACCTTCTTCCATGTTACTTGACTTAGCTTGAATTATTATTACTGCTCCTGCAAACATCCCAGGTACCTGATTAACCATGTATTTTAAAGGCTCCCCAGCAGAAAAAACCACGCAATCTTTTTCTGTACGTGTTTAGTTCAGGCTTTTTCTTCATTATTCTCTGGTCTTCATGCTTCTGCGTGCATGTCTCCATGGTAACATACAACCCTATTGGCAAGTGGTGTTATCACAGAACCCCCCAAAGAGTTCAGTCGTATAGATTATTTATGAATTCAGATGACATCCACAGCATCACTGATATAACTCTTGGACAAACTCTCCTTCCAGTAGCTTCTAAAGAATGACATCTTCAGTCAGTACCTCACTACTGAAAACAGGAGTTTCAAAAAACTTATGAAAAAACCACCAGAGGCAAATGGCACCATTAATTAATTCCTAAAACTACTTCAATATTTTCCACAAACTTCTCTAACCATGGTAGATACACCGACGTCTTGTTCCATGAATTTTTAATGACTTCAGACATTATATAAACAGCTGAGGTAGTTCACGTATCTGTCAAAAAAAGCCTGCTACGGCTAATTTATAGATTATTTAGAAATAGTTATGATCAGAAAGGGTTTCGGAATGGTTTTCAAGGCAATTTGAAAAATCACTGATAGACCAATTTAGTAACACCAATAAAAATTATAAAAGGCCCTGTTATTATATACCTGATCCATATTCTCTGTGCCCAATTTCCATCTTCACCTATCCTGCCTGATTGTGTACTTTGCCAAGTTGTGGTCCTGTCCCTAATTCCCACGGTCCTCTCCCAGCTCATTCCTACTCTCACATTTGTTTGGACCCATCCAGGATAACTCATCCATTTTCCCCATTCCTGCAGTGGCATGGGGAGGCCAACACATGTCTGTGCACTGGTGTACCCTTCCCAGGAGTGGCATGACCAAGGCTTAGGATTACAGTGACAGAGAGAGTGAACCCCAACAAAGCCTCCATTTATCAGTAGCTATTCATCATCTCTACAGCTTTATGCAAATAAAATTTAGCAATGAAGCAATGAAGTGGAAGGAAAAAGGGAAATGGGATGCAACATTTGCTTTTAAAAAACTTTAGGAGCTTACCCTAAGAGAGGCTTTGTTGCCCTTCATCCTTGAATATAAATTTGGAGCTCCAAACTGGGAGAGTATATCCAGGTAGGCAAAGTATTGCTGTGGAGACTTGGCAAAGTTCAGATTGTTTTCCCTACCCAAATTCCAGTAGCTATCAGCACTCTGTTTTGTGGTCCTGCATATCAAAATCAAGATAACATCACACATGTAACAAAATATATGTAATTTATTCCAAAACAATCATCACCTTTTATTTTCAAGTGTATAGTACTTAATGGAATATGATTAATGCTTTCATGAGAAAATATAAGCACAAGAGCAGGAACACTTACTACTTCAATAGAAAGCTATGGTCCCAGTGACATATGAAAATTAATCAAAAGCAAATTAAATTTGTAAACAGTTACTCAGCATTTTTGGAAAGAACACATTTTTATGCTGATAGGAAAATAATGGACATTAAAAACAGAAAAGGACCTTTTTCACAACACTTTCAAAAGACACATTTCTAGTTTTAAAAATATAGTTTAAAAAAAACACATTTCTAGTTTTTAAACTATTTCTAGTTTAAAAAATATATATTAAATCCATCATACAAATAAATGCTGTTTTTCCCCCAGTGAATGAAAAGATGTATCCAGAGATGATATTTCCCAAATCCATTACACTTTCACATAAGTCCACTAGATGCAGACCAAGATGCAAGACCAAGATGCAGAATGCAAAAAGATATGAAAAATTAGCAGGAATGGAAGTATTGCTCTACTTGTCTTTAAAGATGAGAATAGTTGTGAATGTTTTTTTATATATAGGCACAATCCTAACCAATTTAGGCTAGCACAACTCACCCACATCATTCCATGATGGGTGTGGGGAATGGAGCATGTCTGTGATTCTTCTGTGACTGGAAAATTTTTTGGGATATAATCCACAACCATCATTTTTTTTTATTTTGAAAGAAAGTTGGTCTATACATTTATATAAACAAAATCAATAAATAGTTTCAAATTGGTATAAAGAAAGAAGTTCTACACCTAGAAATTATTTGTTCAAAGTAAAAAAATTATACAGCTTATCTGTAGCATCCAGACTTTTCACTCAAATATTTGAAATGTTTACTGATATTTTACAACTATATTCTGAAGTTTTGTGAAATTTATATCTGCAAGATATTCATAAGCAGTGCTATGGTATATAAGAGCACCAAAGATTCACCTTGTTGCATCAGGATCCTCCGATGTTGATGTTGCAGGGTTCCAGTCATGGATCTTATGAAGATTTGAGAGCTCGCGGGCAATAATGTGCTGTGTATAGTCATCATGCCAAGTAAAACCTGGAAAATGAAGTTGTTCAAAATGGGTGATGCTTTAGTAAATTAAAAAAGATGCCCATCACCACCACCACCACTTTGCATTATGTAAGCAACTCCTATTGCATATACATTTCAACTGCAGAGCAATGGCATAGCTAGAAGGGGCAGAGTAGCCATTCTTGGAGGAAGTCTCACTGCAGTATGCAAGGGGTCCCTTCCCTTCAGAGCCACTTTGTTATGAGTTACAATGAGTTACTTTGTTATGAGTTACAATGAGTTTTAAAATACAATATATACTGGCAGCTATTTCTATATTTCTTTCTGGTTTTCTGGATTGCTCCTATTCAAGGATGTTTATATAGACAGGCTGTTTTAAATCCCCGAAGGGATTTTTACTAACACAGAGGGGTTCTGTCTTTCAAGAACCAGCTACATTCAAGATGGAAACGTTCACAGTCTGGTTTTCCCTGCTGGCCCGAAGTCTTACACACAGGCTGATAATCAGCTCCTTCAGCTCTCAAATGAGGGCACACTGAAGAGCAGATGGAATAACTCAGCCTGAGCAGCCAATTTTCAAGGTCTTGCCCATTGGCTTCCGGTTATCTCAAACTGGCAACCTTCAGCTCTTATCTTCAGGTAGGATAAATGGAGGCTGTATAAATGGAAGATAAATGGAGACTGTACTCTCTAGGCCAGATCTCCTGGTCTGGTTTTTAAAATAAGTTCTAAACTTTTTTTAAAGCTTTTTAAAGACAGTTTTTAAAACTTTCCCCACAGTCCAAAAGAAAAGCTATACAGCTGTCTTCTTTTGCAAATAATTGTGCTAATCAGACCTTTCTAACTACCATACTTCAGTGGTCCTCAACCTTTTTGGCCCCAGGGACCAGTCTTCCAGCCTGGGGCTGGGGGAAGAGTTCTACCTCTGGCAACCTGGAAGGAGGGCTTCCCCACTTGGACCACAGCACAGCTGCCTCCAGCTGTAAATCCCATTGTAGTGAATAGAGCTATTGCTAGGTTACTGTTGATAGGATTGTAGGTGAGAGCTCAATGCATGTCTACTCAGAGCAGGGATTTTCAACCTTTTTCAACACTGGATGCATTGAAGATGCACATAGCCATTCTAGTTACTCTTATTGGAGAGCAAGCCTCATTGACTATAATAGGACTTATTTCTGAGTAGACAAGCATTGGATTGGACTCTGAGGCTGCAATCTAATCTATGCTTTCCTGGAAGTAAGCTCCACTGACTACAATGGGACTTATTACTGAGTAGATAGGCATAGGATTGGGCTCTGAGGCTGCAATCCTCTGACAGGACCCTCCTGCTGGGAGGAGGGGAAGAGGCACTTAGAGGAGTCCTTTGGGGGACCAGCCAAGCAGATGCCAAGGACTTTGAGTAGTCCCCAGCCCAGGTGTTGAGAAACTCTGCCACACTGTACTGAAATACTAATGCTTTTAAAACATTATTTTCCAAGAACACTGTGGGTGCTAAGATGAGACTTAAAAAGAAGATTATACTTAATGGAATTTTAGTGTTGCTTAGTCACTGAGGAGGTATAAACCAGCTTTTCTGTGTAATAGGGTTATTTTTGTTTAGTTACAGAGAAAAACAATTTCACAATAGCTTAGGTAGAAATAAGACAGGACTTCAAACATTACTATCAGGATTTAATGGAAAGTTGCTTTTGAAAAAATGACAGGTACACCCCCCCTTTCTCTCTCTCTCTCTCTCACACACACATATATATAGAGAGAGAAAGAGAGAGAGACTCCAAACATTATCTCAGCCTTTCCTCAAGAAACGATAACTCCTTCAAATCCCAGGGTATGGTTACCATTATTCTTGGGAACAGTTATAACGGTTTTAACATATTGTATCTTGGGACCAATTTGTGATTTCTTTACATTCAACTGTTAGAGAGTTTAAACAAGGGCAAGGTGTCATTCAAGCAAATTCATGCAATTAAATATTAATTACATGCATTACTGATCACACAGTAATTATACCTAGAATAACAATACATCTGCAACAATAATTGTTAGATTTGTAAATGTTATGACTAACACCTTGAGTTTATATAGACGTGCCACCTTGGAATTTTCTGGGATATTAGTGCATGTGTGTGCGTGTGTGTATGTGACAGACAGACAGACAACTGCAATTACAGGCATTCTGCTTTTATGTTCCACAATAAAATAATATTCATTTAAACAGATATTTTGAGGTCAACTTACTTTTTCTACTAATCCCAAGAACTTACCTGTATTTAATAAAGAAATATAACACCATTTCTACTAATCCGTTTTAAATGGCCTTCACAAGCACCCAAAATTACTTGAAAATGCAATCTATTGATTTTATTGGAAATAATTATGTTTAAGAAATAAGGGTTTTAAAGTCATTACAAACTAAATAGAACATCCCCATACATACTACACAATTGTATGCGGTAATGTACTATATTCATGAAATATTATTTTTTCTATTACAGGAAGTGGCTTTCAATAGAAAAAGGCTTGTAATAGTAAAAAAACCTTTATTAAAGAAGTTTATAAAAGAGGAGTAAAAGAGTTTTATATGTGGTTCACAAATTTCCCTATTGCAGTCATGATCAAATGACTCTTTTCCCAGGACATATCCTCTTTTTAGCCTTGTTTCCTCCTTCATTATCTTCCTTTTCCTTGTGAGCAGGCAGCATGTAGCCTGCTTGTAATTACGGTAATAAATTTTTGCTGGTAATAAATTTTCCTGGGAGTAAGACGCATTAAACACACTGGGGCTAACTTTTGAGTAGACATGGTTAAGACTGTGCTGAGTGTTTTTAGCTTTTATATTGTCATATTCTACATTTTTCTTTAGCATCTTATATTTAGAGGTGGACTTTTCCTCTTTTGTGGTTATGACATACAGTCACCCTGATTCATGACTCACTATTTTTGTTTTGTTTGCCCTCTAGCTGCTGGGTTGTAATTCAACTGGCAAATATTTCTTATGGCAAGCTATTCTGTAAATTGGCAGTGGCCGTTTTGAAGCCATCCTCAAGCTATCGACTTCTACTCTGAAGCTATCCACAGCCATCTCAGTGTATTCCGCATCTCAGCCAGTCCCCAGAATGCCTCCTCTATGCTGGCAGACCTCAGGATGCCTTGCAGAAGTCAAGGTATCGACCCAAAATGTTTTGGACAGCCTTTGATGTCAATTTCTTGTTAACTACATAGATGTTTCACTGTTTACTGCACAACTGTAAGCATAGGGTTCACTTTTATTCATGGTTTTGGGGTATCCATGGGTACCCTGTGAATATGGTGCAATCCCGGTATCTTTTATTTAGAGCTGGTGCAATATTTATTTTGCACATTTTAATTATCAAATGCAGGACTATAAATCAGTGATTTTTACAGATTAAAAGAAATGATCATTTTTAAGGTGATATGTCTATTTCAATTAAAACTGCTTTTGCAACTTCTTAAGAAAATGGATTCCACTGAAACTTGAATTGCACCAGTGCGTAAAAGCTATATTCTTTATGGGCACAGTCCAGAGTAACTATGGGAGCACGTAAGAGACATTACGTGCATCCATAGTTATTGCACCACCTAGCGAAAACCTATGGGAAATTCATATTGCAACCCAGAGTAACTTGTTCTGACTCCGGAGCAAGGACTCCCCGTAGTTACTCTGGATTTCACCCTATGTCAACTACATCCTTTCATTGTTTTAGATCAGAAAAAAAAATCTATCTACATATCTACAGTATTTATATACCGCTTTTCAACTGGAAAATTCACATAGCTGTTTATAAGAAAATGAAAAAATTAATAGCTAATTAATAGCTAATGGGTCCCTGTCCCAAAAGGGCTCACAATCTAAAATGCAAAAAGAACACCAGCAGAAGTCACTAGAACAGACATTGATGGGGTGTGAAGAGCCATTTACTCTCCCCCAGCTAAATAAAAGAGGAACACCCACTTGAAAGAGTGTCTCTTGCCCAGTTAGCAGGGGCAATCTCACTCACATGCAGCTCAGCAAAACATTTCACTAATAAGAAGCATGAGTAGGAAGTTGATAACTACTGTACAATCAAAGCAAAGCTTGAGATATAGCAAATGACAGTGCCTGGAAATTTCTTGTCACCTTTTCAGAGTCACCACACCAAGTAAATTGCTCTAGGTCCACAACTCAATTATAACAATTTAACACCAGTGGCTAAGCATGGTCACAGTAGTGCTATTACATACATATTATTTCAGTGTCATAAATGTAGAACTGTAATGCTGGACTCATAACTAGCAATTAACTATCCCTGCTGGAGTTATTCCTACAACATACTTCTTTCAGCTGAAATTTCCATAGATGGGCAGTGCAAAAAACACATTCATACCTTGGGGATTTGTGTTACTCTGAATCAAAGATTTTATTGTATAGAAATATTCTATAAAGTAGAATAAACTGGAAAAGAAATATATAAATCTTTTTATTATTGACTAGCAGAATTTACCTGTAGTTCTGGGAGTAAATTTTTAAGAATATTCATAGCCCCCCAAGGATGACTGGGCACTGCCAAACCCTGTTGGGCACCAGGTGGTGGACACCAAGCACCAGTAGGCAATGGGCACTGGTAATTCCAAATGATTTAAATCTAATTGTATTTTAAGTGTATTTTAATTATGTTTTAATTTCTATTTATTATTATTTTAATGGTGTTTTGTTCTTCTCTTATGTTAGCCGCCTTGGGCTCCCTCTTGTAGGGGAGGAAAGGCGGGGTATAAATTAGGAAATAAATAAAATAAATTTAATAATTTTAGCAAATTTTGTGGTTTTGGCCACCCCCACTGTGTCACCCGAGTTTAGAACCCAGCCCCCTCCCAACCTTCCTAGGAGTGCCACTGCCACCCACCTAAGTCTGCTAGTCTGCATCAAAAAGGAAACCCTCATGACTGTGCTCAGAGACTTATTCCACCATACCATGTATGCTGAAAATTGCTAATGCCTGTTAGCTGTCAGAATGCCTGCAGAATGGTGTGTGATTGGCTTTCTTCTTTGTTTTCAACAAACAGGTCAACATATAAATGTGACTTTCTGCAGGCTGCCTTCCTAGATTCCCTAGAGAAGAAGCATTCGTTCTTATCCTCAATCCATCCATCCTAGTTTTGGAGCTCAACAACAAATCCTATGACATTCACATCTTTTAATGGTCAGTCTCCTTTAAAATAAAAAAGTAATTTGTTTTGGGGAGACATTGGGTTTCCATTTTATATTTTCATAAACAAATTAAAAAGCGAGTTTTTCTGTAGCAGAATTTTTAGGATCTACTAGCATAGAAAACATTGGAATTTATATTTTCCAGCAGCAGTACTTCCAGGCAAACCTTACATACAAACAAAAAACTGCAAAAGTCCCCCCCACGCCTTTTTCCAATGCATGAAATTATTAGTGTTGGGTTGCCTAGTGTGAAAAATTATTAAACTGGAAAAATAATTTTTGTCAAAGAATTTTTCTGTAGCTGGTC
Source organism: Cryptoblepharus egeriae (assembly GCA_030015325.1). Taxonomy (NCBI): domain Eukaryota; kingdom Metazoa; phylum Chordata; class Lepidosauria; order Squamata; family Scincidae; genus Cryptoblepharus; species Cryptoblepharus egeriae. The sequence continues at coordinate 9,507,082 of JAREYC010000004.1, forward strand.
ATAATGGTAAATAAAGCACAGTCTCTCCCTCCTGGCTCACTCTGAAGATCTTGATTTATTGAGTAACACTAATACTTTGCCAAGAGTGTGCTCCATCAGGTCCCTAGGTAGCTGCCTCATTTCTAACTTCTATATTGGTTTTCAACTAGCTACTGTCTATTCCAACTGAGTATCAAAAATAAAATGGGACAGTTGCTTTATAACCCTTTCAAAGAGGTTCTTTGTTATTTTCATGTAGCAGCACAAGTCACTCGGAAATTACTTAAAGATAATTTTCCTCTGGATCAAGATGACCTCAGCTGCAGCATAATTCTGCAATCCTATGCCAATTTAATTAGGAGTAAGACCATTTAGCACAGTGGGATTTTAAGTAATCGTATATAAAGTTAAGCTGTTCCACTGACTATTTGAGGAAAGCCCCAACTGTAAACACTCTGTGTAGAATAGCCTTTCTTGAACCAGGCTTACTAGAGAACACTATTATGAGAATTTATTCTGTGGTCAAAACAGAATTGTTCAAAAGGTGAAAAAATCCCACACAATGGATGGGATTGGATAAGAATGGATAAGAAGCAAATATAACCCTGTCAACCTTGGCCTATTTGGTTTTATATGTCCAAGTTCTTGGATGCCACTGCTTTAACTGGTTTTATAGTATTGTTTACTAGTCTTATTATAGATTGTTTTATCCTGTTTTTAAATGTAATATAATTTTAATGGTTTTAAATGTATTTTATTACTCTTGTTTTAATGATGTTTTAAATTGACTGTGGGTACAATCCAGAAGTGCCCTTGGACTACCCTATTTATCATTGGGGTGGCCCAATTGTAAAATATTCCAGATTTCCGGGATGGATAGCAACCCTAATTATGCCAGCCTAAACTGGTTAGGATTGTGCCTTTAGTGCCTCTATTGTTCCCCCTCAATATAAGTGCCACCCCTAGGCCAGTCCAAGCTGCTGCTGTAAATCAATAACATTAGAGCCATATGACCACTGGACCAGGCTGGTAAGTTTGCAGGTGATTTCCTCAGCAGCAAAGGGGAGGAAAGGGAAATTTCTGGATAGAACGTGGTAGGGCAGAAGGTAGGAGAGAGCTGGAGATGGTGGATCTCAGCAGCAAACAAGGCGGGAGGGGTCACAGCAATTGCTGCCTTCAGGATGCTAGACACCATTCCCTCCTGCAAAGATGAATTAACAGTAGGTCCTACCAAATTAGCAAGACCAAGCTGAGCAGATTGTACAGTATTAACTGTCCAAGCTGTCTAAGGGTCAAGAGGGCATGAAGTCAGTGTCAGGTTCCAGAGGATCCCATCCATATCCTTAGGTCATAAAAGGTGAGAAGAATATATAATGCAGTATTTGAATCGACAGTATTTGATTTGACAGAATTGACAGATACAACTTTGAGAGCTGTTATGCAGGAGTCCAAATCACAGAGAATCTGAGCAATTTTATCTTTAAAATACCTTGCAAACTTGTCACAGTGGGCAGCTGAGCACTCCAACTCAAGCAAGAACAGATCAAGATAGATACTAAGACAGTAAATTATCTGTTTCAAAAAACATGGACATCGCAGATAAAGTACCTATTACAATGCTTGTGGGTGGCACAAGTGGTTAAGACACTGTGCCTGTTAACCAGCAGGCCAGGGTTCAAGACCCGGGTCGGTCCCCACAAGACAAGTTGAGCTCCTGTCCTTAGCCCAGCTCTGCGACACCAGCTGGATCCAATCGTATTGGCTCTCCCTTTCCATTGGACGAATTCAGTGGTGTGGAGAGGGGGGATTTGCTGCTTGGGTAACAGTCTATCCTCCATAACAATCTAACCCAGGCTTTTGTGCTTCGCATGCAGTGTATGCAGCGCCAAGCACGATACCATAGTCTTCCAAGACTGACAGAGGCCTGGTTCAACGATACTGATGAAGGGTACTTTTCAATGGTATCTGAAAGCCAAGCTGAGGTGGTCTTTCTTGACTATAAAGTACAACCTTATTATCATACTTCTGATGCAGTAGAATAACTTCACACTTATTTTATTGCCTCCTTCTATATTGATACAAGTATATCCCTATAATTCAGAGCAACTATGGGAGCACGTCAGAGACATTAGCCACAATAGACATATGGTGCCACCCATAGTTATGGCACCACCTAGTGAAAACCTATGGGAAATTCATATTGCAATCCAGAGTAAATTATTCTTACACCGGAGCAAGGACTCCCCGTAGCTACTCTGGATTGCACCCTAAGAGCACAACCCTAACCCTGTCTACTCAAAAGTAAGCTCTGTTGTGTTCAATGGGTCTTGCTCCCAGGAAAGTGTCTTTAGGATTGCAGCCTTACCCTACAATCCAGAGTAACTACGGGAGCACGTAAGAGACATTACTTGTACCCGTAGTTACTGCACTACCTAGTGAAAACCTATGGGAAATTCATATTGCAATCCAGAGCAAATTGTTCTTACACCGGAGCAAAGACTCCATGTAGTTACTCTGGATTGCGCCCTTAGTCACTTTTTCTTAATTTTAAATGGCCCTAACCCTAAATAAGGTTTCTGAATTCCTGCAATGGCATACAAGAAAGAAACATTAGTAAGAAAGATTATGGTTAAGGAACCTACTTAACTGGCAAATTCATATTGAAAAAAATGTTTTTTATAAATGTCTTCGTCTTATATTTTCATTCACAGTACTACAGTAATGCTAGGATATGCACTGACAGATAAATTATGAAGTTCAAGTCTGCTCTGTACTGCTGTGAAAGATTTAACACATTTGTTATTTACTTTTTAAGATAAAAGAAATCTATCTGCTTATCTGCTGCCTAGTTTAGGTATTATGTTGTTTGTAGGGTAAGTACAGATTAATTTGTTTTATTTTCGGACAGTGGAATGAATTGTCTGAGTTTCCATTACAGTAGTGCTTTGATTTACGAGCATAATTTGCTCCTGAAGCATGCTTGTAATTCAAAACGCTTGTAATACAAAGCAGATTTTCCCATAAGAAATAATGGAAACTCAGATGATTCGTTCCATAACCCAAAAATATCCATATAAAATTATTACAATACTGTAATATAATACAAAATATAGAAAAATAAAACTAATTAATCTGCATTTATGTCTCTCAGGTCTTTCAAGCTGCAATCCTCCCCCTTACACAAGTGTGAGACCCATGGAGTCACTGCTATCTATTGGCTCAATGGAATCTTGTCTTTTCACACAGCTTTAACATTCCCATGTTGCTGATGGGGAGCAGCACTGTCACATTGATGAGGTACACCTTCCACACTGCCACATGCAGATCCCATATACACACCTGGCTCAGGCTGCTCCCCCCAGATTCCCCCCATGACTTCCCTGGCCATGGAAGCCCATTCCAAACTTTGCCCAGGGCCCCACCATAGCTCAAGCTAGTCCCCATGTTTCATCCATGTGTACCCTGGCCCTGGAAGCCTGTTCGAAACTTCCTGAGAAGTGCTCTTTTTCAAGACAGTGCTCTTAAAGCAAATCAAAATTTCTGAGAAAATTTTGCTCTTAATGCAAAACGCTCTTAATTCAAGTTGCTCTTAAATCTTAAATTGCTCTTAAAATATATTAAAAATGTACTATATGTACAGTATTTCTTATGGGAAAATTATCTTTGATGTACAAGTGTTTTGGATTTCAAGCATGCTTCTGGAACAAATTATGCTCATAAACCAAGGTACCACTGTATTTAATTGTTCTTCAATACATAGAACTGCACTGTTATCTTCTGATCTGAATATGTGATCCCAAGGGAAGTCACCCATCTCTGTGACTATTATGATTTTATTGGAAATATGAATGTCAGAATATTAATGATAGCATAAAAGAGCAACTAACAAATTATTATGTAATTTATCTATATCTACTTGTACATTTTTGTTATGGCAATAATGTTACCATACATATCATACCACATAATAAAACTTATATTACCAATAAATATTGCTAACTATATTTTACAAGGACTATGGCTTAATAGACTCTAGTACTTTATTTTTTGTTTTATTATATGTACAAAAATTGCAATGCATTATGAAGACACCAGATGTCACTACAAGAACCACAATATAATTTGATGCCAGAGGAATACATATGTCTTCTGCAATAATGGTAGTAAACCTGCAATGAAGTCAGAATAGCCTGATATTGGGAATGAGTATTTTATGGGCTCAGATACATGCTTCTAGGAAGGGACAGGATTATATAATCGGAATACTGGTCAACAAGAAAAAGAAAAGAAAAAAGATAACCCAACCAACCATAAGGAATACTATTTAGGAAAATATATTTAAAATATTAAAATATTACTATTATTAATATATTATAAAATACTATAAATATATTATTAATATATAATAATATATAAATATATTATTAATATATTATAAAATACTATTTTATAAAATATATTATAAAATACTAGCGGCATTTACCCATCATTGTGGGAGTAAAATTTCAAGAATATTTGTGAGCATGGCTGGACACCAGTGAACACTGGTGGGCATCACTAGGCACATGGCAGTGGGCATCAGCAGACACAGAGCAAAGCTGCGCACCAAGGGGAAGTTGTGGGCAGCAGCAGGCACCAGATGTCCCTTGCCCAGCACTGAACACCATCAGGCAGTGGGTACCACCGTGCAGTGGGCAGTGGGAACAAAATTGTTTTGACTGTACTCTCTCCATCTCATCTTTTATTCTGGGATAAATACTGATGTAATGGCAGCAGCATATTTCCCTCCAAGCACATGCACACAACTTGCTGAACTAGTGCACTCAAGTTTCAAACAGCTTTTCTTACTGTTGTACAGAGGCAGTTAGAAATTAGAAAAGCAAAGGACTCCCTGCCACTGTCTGGTTTTGCTGAAGAATGGGATGATTGCTAGCATGACTACTTCTCTACAACAGTAGAAAACTGCACCGGTTGTGGTTTATAATGCCATTCATTTTGAGTCAAATCTGTGTATTAAAAAATCCATGTATAACAAGACTGGATCTGCATTACCATTTAAAAACATACAACTTAGCAATTACCATGTCATGTATTCACTTCCGAACACAAAGCAGATGCGAAATTTATCCATGAAGAATGGTGTAGAAGTGAAGGCATACATCTAATAAAGCATTGGCTGAATATTTCCTTTTTCTTTGATAGTTAAATGCTGTTGCATCTTCCTGCATTTAACTCTGTGGTTACATGTTATAGCATAACATTTACTGTAGCAGGTATTCTTTCCAAGGATATATTACATTAATAAATCTTCCAAACAAGCCCTAGTAAATGTCACTTCTGCTTAAATGGTCAGCAGAAATTGGTGACAAGTGACTCTTCCTTTGCCCTTGTGGAGTTAGGTGTTCAGATGTGAATTCTAATAAAGTTTCTGCCAGGATCAGCTCTAAATATATTTTGCAACCTCGTTCAAAAACACAGACAATAATAAAATAGGAACAATTCTAGGAAGACTCCTCCCCCCAAAAGAAACAGAAAACCTTTAAAAAGAGAAATTGCTGAAAATAGACAAGAAAAGAATCTTGTTGCTCAGTTCTTTACAGCAAATGTGAGGCAGGTGTGTTCTCATTCCCTTTATTTGTACACTAGCAAAAAGCGTACCTGTGTTGCGGGAGTAACATTTCCCCATACGACATCCCCCCACGGTGCGTCAACACCCCATGAGCATCAATCCCCATGCGCAACTTTCCCCCATGCACATCATCTCCCCATGCACATCATCTCCCCATGCACATCAACACACCATCCGCATCAACAGCCCATGCGCAACTTCCCCCCATGCGCATCATCCCCCATGCGCAACTTCCCCATGCGCAACTTCCCCATGCGCATCATCCCCATGTGCAACTGCCCCCATGTGCAACTGCCCCCATGCGCAACTTCCCCCATGCACAACATCCCCCAATGCTCATCATCCCCTACGCGCAACTTCCCCATGTGCAACTTTCCTCCATGCGCAACTTCCCCCATGCGCATCATCCCCCCATGTGCAACTTCCCCATGTGCAACTTTCCTCCATGCGCAACTTCCCCCCATGCGCAACTTCCCCCCATGCGCAACATCCTCACCAGTACAACCTCTTCCTCCGAACAACATCCCCCAGTGCACCAGGCACTGAGCACCAAATTGGCTGGATGTTGTTCAGCCTCCCATGTTAAGTATAGGACAGAAACACGTTGCCCCCTTTTCAGCCCCTGAAGGGTTAATTTCTCCAGATGGTTCTTGGGGGGTGTTCAGGTGACAGAAGGAACTCCCAGAATTCCATGCTTCAGGCCCAGCAGTTGGGGCGGAATGTTGCTGAGTCAGCAATTCTCAATGCAAAGTACAGTGATGCCTCACATAACAAATTTAATTCATTCTGGAGGCATGTTTGTTACGTGAAACGTTCTTTATGTGAAGCGGGTTTTCCCATAGGAAATAATAGAAACTCACACAATTGGTTCCACAACCCCAAAAATATTCATATAAAAATATTAACTGGATGTAAAAATGATGACAGAACACTGGGATTGAATTCAAAACATGCATTCAGTGTGCATGATCTTATGAAGTCTACTTAGGCTGCAATCCTAAAGACACTTACCTGGGAGTAAGACCCATTGAATAGGGCTTACTTCTGGGTAGACATAGTTATGAGGCTGCAATCCAAGACACCTTCAAAGTGTCTCCCCACTTTCTCCTTCTCTCCGTCCTGAGCCTCTCTCTCCCCTGCTCCCTTCTGGCTATCCCTGAGCTGCTTCCCTCTTCTCCACTGCTCTTCTCTGCCTCTGCCCAGCGGACACCCAGCCACAGGAGGAACAGCCTGGAAGTGTTGCTTTCACTATGGACAGGTGCGCTAGGCAGCCCTGACGCTTTTTAAACAGGCTGCCGGCCAGTGCATCTGCCCCAACTGCCAACAAATGTGTTGTTTACATGAAGCACAGTTTGTTACGCGAAGCAGAATCCTAGAGAAATTTTTGTTTGTTAGGTGAAACATACTCTACGTGAGGCACCACTGTATAGGGAGGAAAACGCGTTGCACCCCTTTTCACCCCCTTTTGGCTGGATTTTCCGAAAATCAGTTCTTAGTGCACCCCTCTGTGATGGAAGGAACACCCACCCCAAATTTCATGCTTCTAAGCCCAGCGGTTTTGGCAGGGCGGTGATGAGTGAGTGAGTCAGTCAGTCAGTCAGTCAGTGACTTTTCTCTTTTATATATATAGAGATGTATATCCTTGCGGGGGAGGAAAGGCGGGATATAAATTGATTAAATAAAATAAATAAAAAACACTGTGATTTCCTTCCTGTCAGAGCATCCAAAACCATCCCAAAATATTCAGGTAAAAAGGAATAAAAACATTCAGATACAAAGTGAATACAATTGCCCAGGGATTGAAATACAAGGGGATGTAGAGTGAAATGAGATAACACACTTTAAAAAAATATTCTATTGTCCTGCAAAACCTGCATCCTCCTTTACTCCTTACTGTTCTGCAAATACTTTCAGTGAGTATTACTGAGAGCCAGGATGGTGTAGGGCAGTGATTTTCAAGATTTTTCATCTTGCAGCACTCTAACAAGGCACTAAATTGTCAATGCACATTATCAGTCTTTTTTCACCATTGTAGGCTGCAATCCTGAAGTGCACAAAGGCCAGCCTATTTTGCATTTGGGCCAGATAAGCTAAAGCCAGATAAGCTAGTCTCGGCTCCAGTTAGGCCAGCATAAGCCCAGGCATAAGTCCTATGCTGACCTGGAAGTGTCCCTGGGGGATTAGGCCAGTGCACAGACATACAACAACTTCCCCACCGCACCACAGAAAGATATGCCAAGTGAGTTATGCTGGCCTAAAATGGTTAAGATTGCGCCCAAGGCTGATGGGGCTGAAATGGTCTAGCAATGCTATACAAGGCAGCTCAGCAGCAGCATGTTGACAGTACGTTGAGTATGGCCTCAAACAGTGCTGCTGGGCTGTATTCAAAGCTTGTTTCCATGGCAGACATGTCCTCTCACAGCTCCTCTGACTTAAGCCACCTCGGGAGCAGGAATATATTTGAGTAGACCGATAGGAGTCCATGATAAGCCAGAGTAAAAATGGAAACAAAAGAAAAAGTTCTCAATCTTAGGCCCAGTCTAAGCACCATTCCTGGCTCTCAACCTCAGGATACAGCATAACTACAACAGGATATGGCACAATTTCCACATCCCAGTGAGCATGCTGCCCTTGTGCTGCTTCCTCTTCGGCAGCAGTTAGGCCAGCCAGAGGTCATCTAACCCTGTGGATTTGGCTTATGTGTCAGCCTAGTGGCCTCCCAGCCCTGTGGATCTGGCATGTCAGCTCAGAATAAGGCCTACCTTAGGCCATCTTAGCTGGTCCATTCTCTCTGGCTTAAGTCAGGATTGCACCTGAAAAGGCTTACCATGCTTCAGGAAGGGGTCTGTAATCCTCCATTTGCTCTCCTAATAAATGAATCTCCCCAAAATCCTGCAGCACACTTGTGTGGACCATCCACGGCACACTGGTTTGCTGTGGGTGGTCCACATGTGGCACCATCAACCACCATTCCATCAACTTGGAAGATCCAAGTTCAAATCACATTTTGGTCATGACGCTTCCAAGGTGATCTTTTGCCAGCCTCTATCAATCTTCATTTTTTAACTCTCTGAAGTTGTGCTGTGTACTGGTTATCTATGGTGACTATATATATAAAACTGAAAAGTCACTGACTGATTCACTCACTCATCAACGCCCCACCAAAACCACTGGGCCTAGAAGTGTGAGATTTGGGGAGGGTGTTCCTTCCATGATGGAGGCAACCACTAAGAATAGGTTTTCGGAAATTTCAACTGAAAGGGGGTGAAAAGGGGCGCAACACGTTTTTCTCCCTATACTTTCCATTGAAGAATCCCTGACTGAGGGACACTCTGCCCCAACCCCTGGACCGAGAAGCATGAAATTTAGTGAGCATGTTCCTTTCATCATATAAGCATGAAATACATTTACCATTCAGCTAGATATGTAGCTGATTTTACAGTTCAATATAAATTTGCACTTGTGGACTATCACACTCCAGTCTTATCCTTTAGATCTGCCACCATTTACATACACAACTTAAGAAGATTTGCCACTATTTGTCCACACATAGTCCATAATGAAAGCACCACTTGTGCAGAATGCACAATTGACACTAGTGCAATACTGTGCCAGCATAGCTCAAATGCCACCAGAGCTCCACCAGCAAAGAAATAAAAACAGGGGGAAGACTAGAAGATAATGTGGGAGGGATGCAGGAGTTGCCATACATCATATTCTAACTTCCTCCTTCAGACAAATTACCCATTGCTACAGCAGCCTGAATGCATGAGCCATAATGGAACTTGCCAGAAAACTAAAGGCACAATCCTAATCAATTTATGCCTACAGCACTTTTGTTACACCCAGAGGTCTTATGCCAGGGTTTATGCTGACCTAACTGGAGCTTAGGATTGCAACCTCAGTCTAGCAATGCAGGACCCTCATAAAACTGGGTCATAAGTCTTCTGACTACAGCTGTTCTAAGGCTTTAAAAATACGGATGCTGTCACATACGTGGCAGAGCAAAATAAAAGGACGAGAGTTTGCATTTGACACAGTGAGCCACACATTTTGCAGGCCTCTTTGGAACTTCCCAAGTCTTCAACTATCAGCGGCTGGCCCCCAGTGAATTACAATAGTTTCTGTTACAAAAAACAACAGTTATAAAAACCTTGATTGTACTCTCAAAGTATCAATACTAAACACCATTTGGTAAAGTCAATGGTCATACATGTCAAGTTGGGGAAAATGCATTTACTGGCTGCACAAAACAGGACACAGGATCAGATCATTTTGGAACGTAGTACCATTACTTTGTTAACCAGGTTTGCAGAAGAAATGAGTAGGATAATGCATACCTCAGATTCATCTCAACATACACAAACCTGTTTAACATTCTAAACTTGATGAATGAAGCTGAACATCAATATAAACATCAAGTTTCTTTCAAGCCTTGTTTATAATAATTTATACATTATATAAGGACGATACCTGCAGTAGCTTTCACAGAAAAATCAGGTTTTGCTTACTAATTTAAAAGAATGTGAATGTTAGCATTTGCAGCTGGTTTAGAATATAGAGGATTTGATTCTTTTATATTCAAGCACTCACAAAAGAGTGAATAATGCATTTAAATGAAAAGTATATGAGGCTAAAGGACAGCCCGTCTCATAATACCCCAGGCATAATTCAACACAATCTTATGACCCAATCCACTGCAATTCCCCATGCAGTGGTGCAAACATGGCATCCACTAGATCCCACAGGGGAGTTTAGGCATCCCCTTGGGATAAGGGAACTTTTGTTTCCAGATCTACTTAGTTGTGTGCCACGGATATCACTGGCACAAATCTGTGTTGATCCATAAAGGTGGATCAGGCCAGGAAAGAGAGTTGCATTTTGGCAGGAACTGCTGCTGCCACACTGATTTGCCCTTCTCCCCACCCCTACTGCCTCTTTGTTCTGCCCAACACTCATTCCACTACCTCCCCACCTTTTTCCAGCTTTCTATGCAACCTTACCTCTAGTGGTCAACAAAGTAAATGTACATAAGGACCAATAAAGTAAGGGTAAATACTCAATGTTTTTTCATTATATACATTCTACTATATTTGTGCCTCTGATTTTTTTTTGGGGGGGGGGTTGTATTTACTAAAGCTTTACTTTACACTGGTCTTTGCTGAACTTTTATCTTGTTGGTATGCCCCAGGGTGTTATGAAAGGCCCAAACCAACTTTCCATTGAAAGTTGAAACTGCATTCTAAGGTGGGGGGCAGAATTTAGATAGCTTGAATTTATCTTACCAGATATAGAGAAAATAATTGCAAAATAGAAATCCAATTATCTGAAGAAAACATCCCTGATTTCCATATAGGGAAAAAAAATCTAGCATGAGCAGGAAAGCTACAGATTATGAGAGATGTTGCACAGAGGGAGAATTTCAAACAGGAAAACATTGGGAAATGTACAAAACAGAAAAGGGAAATTAAAAATAACACACAATATACACTCCCCCTTTTTATTTTATGCTGCTCTGTTTCCTTGCCAAACTATCTTTCTATCTTTCTTTCTTTCTAGAATTGGCTTCTCCTCCACAGAAATGATGTAGCAGAGAATTAGAGGCAGTTCTCCTAGTCATCATGCCCATTTCGCCTGGTGAAATGTTGACAGGTACTGTACTTATATGACATGTATTTGGGAAGACACAATAAATACAAACTGAAAAGGTCAAGTTTCATGCAGGTAACTGACTGTTCAGGCAGAATCTTCTTTAAAATGTAGCTGAGAAATAGCTAAGGTAACACACTCCATCTTTCTCCCCTCCAGCACAGAGAGGAGAGGAATTTACAGAAACATTTCAATTCCTTGTCAAAGATCCTGACTGGGGAATATCTGTTGGTTCATTATACTGGCATGCAGTGATGCAGTCATCATGCTGTGAGGAATATGCCACTGACTGTTCCATTTGGAAATAGAGGTATATAAGAAATATGCAATTATTCTTGTTCTCATCAAAAAAATTAGAAACACAATCTTTTGATGAGCAAAAAGAAGCCATAATCTAGCTGTAAACTGCAAAAAAACTTCACCTACCTCCCTTCATCTCCATCAGTGTATTCTTCCATTAGCATAATAATAGAACAATCTTATATCAAATACAAAAAGAGGGCTAAAGGTTAAAACTGAAAGGTTAAAACTGCTCCAATTGCATTCTATATTGTCTGGTCAGAAATATACATTATAAAATTATGCAGGGTACTAATTAAAACTCTTGCATATACTTTCTGCTCTCATTAATTATCATGGTATTTTCCTCTCTTGTCCATGAATATTTCAGCACTTAATGATGCTACAACTCATGTATACCAATTCAGTCATGCTTGATTACCTTGCACAGAATGTGTAATATAATTACTGTTTAACCCACTCTTGAAATGTGCTTTACTTCTTTAGCGCCACATCCCAGAGCCTTCTTACCCATAGTGGGATGATTGATGTACATTCATGGCTGTTTCACAGTTTTTCCTACCTGATGCTTTCACACACCTTTTGTGGCATTGCACTCTCCCCACCTTATGTGACAAAAGTGTTGGGTCCTTGCCACAGAGCTAATTGGCAGTGATCAAAGCCTGTAGGCAGCCTGGAGCATTAGGTTGCCTTCGGGTTTTGATCGCTGCCGATTTGCTGATAAACAGAAGACCAGCTGCTTGCTGCCCAGATGATCAGTGGCAATTTTTTTAAAGTCAGCAAGTCCATGCACACTATACAGATAGTAACTCTCAGCTGCAAAGCTATTGGCTTTGAGTCCCAAGTCCATGGCTCCAAGCCCTAAGCCGAGTCTGAGTCTTTGATTGATGAGACTTAAGCGTGAGTTAAAACTAGGTTGTAGGACTTGAGTCCACACCCAAGCAAAAGGACTCTCAATATTTTAAATATCGTAAAGGTAAATGTGTCCACTGGCAAGTTGTACTGCTAGTCGTGACCGACTGTAGGGTGCAGTGTTCATCCCCAAATATTTTTCCCACCCATATAATGAACAACTATTTTCCACAAATAAATTATTTCTGATACTTCTTATACTTTCTGTTTTTCTTCAAAGCAGTTAGCTTCACTGATTTCAGTAGTTCACATAATAATTCTGCTTCGGGAGATTCATTAAACGTTCAGTATTTGGAAAGTATTCACTAATTTGGTTGCTGTGTCTATATAAAATAAGAAGTTCCTGATCATTCTAGTGGGAAATTAAATATATCTGGAAGATCTCAATGACTGACACTAAGCAGAAGTAAATTCCATCATGTTCATAGGAAAGCTTGTTTAGGATTGCACCCTTAATCATTCTTCAAAATTTGTTGGATTTATTACATCTCTACAACATACACTAGAAATGGGCTCAGTGGTTAGAACACTTGGGTTTGAACACTGCTTGACCAGAATTCTGCTGAGCAGGTCAGTAGTTAAAGACCCACGTACTGCCAGATAAGGTGAGCTTCCACCCTTAGCCAGCGCCTGCCAACCTAAAGTTCAAAAGCTGTAAACAGAAGTAGATAAATAGGTACCACTTTGGTGGGAAAGGCAACATCTTGGCAACTGGCCCCTGCAACAGGCCAGCCGGGTTTCCCCATTTCATGTCCATCATGGATTGGATGAACTCCACTCTGAACAACAAGTGGATACTGTCACCATACAGTACAAACGCTGAATAAGTTGCCTTTATTTTGAAAGGTTTCCATCCCAACACATTCTAAAGAGAACAGGCAAGTGGAAGCATTACTGATATCCTGCAGCATCCTGTACAAGATGCCTGGCACCATTCAGCATTTCTGGCAGCAGTCCATTAGCATGCTGTAGTAGAGCAGTGATTTTCAACCTTTTTCATGTGACAGCACACTGACAAAGCACTAAAATTATCAAGGCACACCATCAGATTTTTACATTCGACAAGGCACACCATGCTGCCAATGGGGAACTCACACCCCCATTGTCCATAGCAATAAATGCAGTGCAATCCTAAGCATGTCTACTTAGAAGTACGTCCTATTGTATTCAATGTGGCCCACTCTTAGGAAAGTGTGTTTAGAATTGCAGCCAAGTTCTTCCCTCAAATTCTTATGGCACACCTGTGGACCACTTGCAGTATACCAATGTGCCATGGCACAGTGGTTGAAAATGGCTGTTGTAGAGCATTATATTTTGCAATGTCCTAATAAGGTAGGCTGCACAGACCAACCAAAAGATTAGGTTTATATGGCTTCCATGGTACCTTTGGCTGTAACTTGGTTATACTGCTTTTCTGCTTTTCTTCTATACAGAATACATATCCAATTCTGTATAAATTTCCTTCATCTATAATTTCAAATATTTAACTGTATCTGTATCTGTATTTTATATGTATCTTCACGTTTGCTGCTGCATTATAAAGTTCTCTTAAATCTCTATACTGCCCAAAAGAGAAGCTTTTTTTCTTGAATCCATACAAAATATGAACATTGGAAATGTGCGCTGATATTTCAACCCTATTATAAGTATAGTGCTTCATTATGTTCCCCTGTGGGCTGTGGGTGGCGCAAGCAGTTAAGACGCTGTGCCTGTTAACCAGCAGGCCAGGGTTCGAGACCCGGGTCGGCCCCACAAGACAGGGTGAGCTCCTGTCCTTAGCCCATCTCTGCGATGCCAGCTGGATCCAATCGTATTGGCTCTGCCTTTCCATTGAACTAATTCAGTGGGGTGGAGAGGGGGGATTTGCTGCTTGGGTAACAGCCTATCCTCCATAACAAGCCAACCTAGGCATTCGTGCTTCGCATGCAGCGTATGCAGCGCCGAGCACGATACCACAGTCTTTCAAGACTGATGGAGGCCTGCTTATGTCCCCCTCTAAATTATGTCTCCAAATATAACTGCTGCCTTTCTTATCATGCAACAATCAATAGTAATTGAAAAGAGACCTCTATGACTGGACAAGAAAGAACACAAATCAGAATGATGTGAAATTTATCATACAATGTGTGATCAATAAGAATCAAGACCGGTGCCATAATAAAGGAGGTAAAATTTGCAGAGTGAAGCCACTTGGCACTGATTGACCTTAACCCCAACCATGCATGTTCATTAACCCTACAATCCAGAGTAACTACGGGAGCACGTAAGAGACATTACGTGTACCCATAGTTACTGCATCACCTAGTGAAAACCTATGGGAAATTCATATTGCAATTCAGAGCAAATTGTTCTTACACCAGAGCAAGGACTCCCAAGAGTTACTCTGGATTGCACCCTAAGTTTTAACCACCTAGCTTACTTCCTCCCTTTACAGCAGTGCTTGGAAGGAATGTGTGCAGTGTGTGGTTGTCAGGTTGACCAAGACAGAGAAAGTTGAGTAGAGGAATCTGCATCAAATTTTGCCAAAAGTTTCACATTACCTGCGCAGAGACCTCCGTAAAGCTGCAGAAAGTGTATGAAGAGAAGTGTATGAGCCGCACATGAGTGTACAAGTGGTTCAGACGTTTCCAAGATGGCCAACAAAATGCTGACAGTGACAAATGTTCTGGGAGACCCACAAACAGCAGAACTGAGAAAAACATCACAGATATGCCTGCAACTATGAGGGGAAATCATTAAATCACCATCCATGAGTTATCGGAGGATGTGCAGATTAGTTATGGTTCACTTCAGTCCATTCTCAGTGAAATTTGGGTACGAGACGCTTGTCTGCCAAGTTTGTGCCAAAACTGTTTTCCACTGACCAAAAAGAAACTCGGGATTAAGTTGTGCAAGATCTCCTTGATTGTGTCAAGAATGATGAAAACTCTGAAAACACTCATAACGGGTGATGAACTGTGGGTCTATGGCTATGACCCCAAAACCAAGGCTCAGTCATCACCCCGAAACCAAGTGGAAGACCCCAATCTCTCCAAGACTGAAGAAAGCATGAATGAGTCGAAGCAACACTATTGACTGTTTTCTTCAACTACAAGGTCAAGTATGCGCCACATGGTCAGACAGTAAAGAAGGAATACTACTATGACATGTTGCGGCGTTTGCAGGATGCTATTCATTGGAAAAGGCCAGAATTGCATGTGGCTGGTGCGTGGCAATTGCACCATGACAAAGCACCTACCCCTTCAGCACAGTTTCTGCGGCAGTTTTTGGCCAAGCACAACATCCCCCAGGTCCAACTGCCACCGCACTCCCCAGATCTTGCTCCTTGTGACATTTTCCTCTTTCCAAAAATCAAATCCCACTTGAAAGGATGAAGATTTCAGGACGTCAAGGAAATCCAAGTGAATGTGACGAGGCAGCTGCTGATTATCCCAGAAAACAAGTTCCAGGAATGCTTCCATCAATTGAAACAGCACTGGATTAAGTGTGTGGCTTCCAAAGGGGACTACTTTGAAGAAGATTAAATGCCAAATTGTTACATGTTGTAGTTTTCTTTTTATAGCACCAGTCCTGATACTTACTGATCACAGTCGTATCATGAATCAAATTTTGATCTTACAATAAAATAAGGCCTACATCTAAGCTCACAACAATGCATACAGTGCGTGCTCACATTAGGGCTAGAGACTTTATTTGTTGGATGCCTTCCCCCAAACATGGACAGATAGCTCCCTTGTCTCTCCCCCTTCCCCTAAAAAAATTAAGCCATCTGAAGATGCCATTGTCCTTCATATAAAATTTTCTGGAAAAAAGGTGAGTCCTAACTTTGGAGTCCCAAATATTTTCAGAGACATTTTTAATAAATCCACAGAATATAAAAAGGATTCTTGACTCTACCTCTTCCATTTAATTTTCAAAAGAATCAATATGAAAGATCACCCATGAAATTCAGAGATGGTAGCATGACGTTTAACCATTCTATAGGTCATGTTTATTTTGTATATAAAATGTCAGGTCTTTTCTCCCATGTTAAACAGGAAATAACTTTTTATCACAGCGGCTGCAAAAGGTGAAGAAAGAGAAAGGTTTATACGTGAGAATATATTTCAGATATTTTTGAAATATCTGAAATATTCCACTATATCCTTCCCTGGCTGTTTTGTATAAACTATTTCTTAACAGGAAATAAATATGTAAAAGGTGACATCAATTATTAAAGTTTCAATTACAACACACAAAAAAGGCAGAAGAAGCTGTGCATAGCGGAAAGGAGTAATTTGAAAAAGGAATAACGTGTATTTGTTCTGATAAACTGAAAGCCGTTTCATTTCTGGAGAACTTGGGCAGGATATTTATTCCATCTCTACAAAAGAGAAGCCGGAATCCATGTGTGATAGAATCTTTTTGCATTCTCTTTCCAGACAAAGGTTTGATGACAGGGATGCTTTTCATATTCAGATCCTCTGTTATTAGCTTTACTACCTCCTTATGTGTTTGACACTGCATCAGCTCTCAAATATTCGTCAGTGCAGAACAGATTCTTTCCATTTTTCACGCCAACATTTTTGGCCTATGTAAAAGTAGGACAAGAAATTCTTCATAATTGTTATAAATGAACCCTGTGTCATACTTTCCTTTATATTGTTATAAAAATATTATGGTAATGACAATTTCTCATACGTATAAGATTTTTACTTGCGGGGGAAGCTTTGAACCATAACAGAACTGTAGCTGCCAAGATACAAGAAGTAGTGATTCTGCTTTGTTTTGCATGGATCTCACTTCGTGTAGGTCCAAACTGGGGCACCACAATTTGTGTCCAAACTGGGGCACCACAATCTAGGGAAGATGATCAGAAGGCTGGAAAGAAATCATAATGAGGTCTCTCCAGGAGAAGGTGTCAACAGTGGCTCCTTGCTTTAACAATTAACTGACCAACAGACCTGGTCGGGCAAAAGGAGTACTTTATTGCTGGAATGGGGACAGCTGGAGACTAATAAATGGTGAAGAGCTGAGGGTGTCCAACCTTGTTATACACTGAGTTTTTTATACATGGATTTTACTCAGCACAAATGGCCACTGCAAATCACAATTTTAAAAACTGGTTTTCTACTGTTGTAGAGAGGCAGCGATGCAAGCATTCATTCCATTCTTCAGTCTGAGAATTAAACTCCTGCAGATATTGACGCACTACCTTGTTCCATTAGGTGCAATGGAGGAGCAAGAAACCTGGAAGTGGGTCTTTAAATCTATTTTTCCATTTTTTAACCACAAATTTTTTATCCACAGGAGGTTCAAGAATGGAACCCTAGTGGATAACAAGGGACACCTGTATTTAGAACAGCTGCAGCTTTGCAAACTGGGAGGAAGAACCTTAAAGCCCTATAGGCAAGCTACATACTTCTTACTGTCCTTACAGTTTAGTAGTAGTCCTGTAGGCCACTAATGCTACCTGTGTTTTGAACCAGGGGAACTAATTAGTTTAAAGTGAGCATAGGTTCTCTACACCAAGTTTGGAAAGGGGATTTGATAAAACATATATGTTTAGACTAGAAAAGAGAAGGCTGAGAGGGGATATGATGGTGCTCTTCAAATAACTGAAAGGCTGTCATATGGAAGAAGGAACAAATTTGTTTTCAACGAGAGTAGAACTAGATCCAGTCAGTAAAAATGGCAAAGGAGATTCCAATTAGACATCAAGAAAAAATTCTTGACGATAAAAGTGGTTCAAGCAGTGGAATAGATTGCCGAGAGAAGTAATCTGTCACTGGAGGTCTTCAAGCAGAAACTTCACAGGTGCTGGCTGGAGGATGATTTCCTTCTAAAGGCAGAGGCTTTCAGTTCTGTTGCAAATGGGAAGTAGCACAGCATATACCACAATGGTTCCCAGAGGCTCTATCACTCCTGGCTGTCATAAGTAAGGAGCAGGAACGCAAAAGGAATTACAGGGTGAAGAGGGAGAATGGTAGGGGACAGAAAGGAACGAATTACGGCTGCAGAGCTAGGATCTTATTCCCTTTTTGAACCTGTTCCACCTCTTTTCATTCCTTGTACCTATGCCAACTATATAGCTGCAAGGAAATTCACAGGTCACCAGGTTGCCTATGGACAGGAAAGGGAAAAATATTTTCCCTTTTAAATGGCAGCCACTTTTAAATGGCTATTTTTAAACTTTATACGTCCTATCTCTTGTTAACAACCAGTTCTATAGAGTAGGTGAGAATCTGTTGGAGCCCACCACTGAGTAACTACATCGGTGTAAAAGTTCTCATAGTTACTCTGAATTGTTTTGTATGTTGCCAATGTGCAATAGGCTGTGATAAACATAAGAACTTTTGCCATGTTTGCTGAGAATCAATAAAATGATTATTTACTATCACTGACTAGACTTGATCTTCTAAAAGGAGATAAAGGCTGGCCTAAGCCCTGGCATAAGTCCTTTACTGACCTGGGGGTATCAAAAAAGTGCCATAGAACACATCTGCGCCAATTCGGGTTGAGGTTTAGGTCAGTGCAGACATGCACTTGCCTCTGTACATCACCATGAGAATGGAAAGATTGATGAGTTCTGCCGGCCTAGGCTAGGAATGCACCGAAAAGCTGCGCTAAGTAGTGGGAGCATGGACTCTCTCTCTCTCTCTCTCTCTCTCTCTCTCTCTCTCTCTCTCTCTCTCTCTCTCTTCCTTCTTTAGGATTTATGGGAATTGAAATCCAAGACATCTTTTTCTTATATATATAAAAGAGAAAACTTAGTCACTCACTCATCAATGCCCTGCCAAAACTGCTGGGCCTAGTAGCGTGAAATTTGGGGAGGGTGTTGCTTCCATGACTAAGGGGTGCACTAAGAACCGGTTTTAAGAAATTCCAACAAGAAGGGGGTGAAAAGGGGTGCAACGCATTTTCCTCCCTATACTTTGCATTGAAGAATCGGTGACTGAGGGATGCTCTGCCCCAACCCCCAGACCTAGAAGCATGAAATTCAGGGAGGGTGTTCCTTCTGTCACATGAACACCCACCAAGAACTGATGTGGAGAAATTTAACTCTTAAGGAGTTGAAAAGGGGTACAACGTGTTTTTACTTAACATGGAAGACTGACCAACATCCAGCCAATTTGGTGCTCCGTGCTCAGTGCAGTGGTGGTGATGTTGTTCAGAGGGAGGGGTTGCACTGGGGAGGATGTTGTGCATGGGGGGTTGTGCATGGGGGTTGATGCACATGGGGGGTTCTTGCACACGGGGGGCTGATGCGCATGGGGGGTTGATGCGCATGGGCGAATGTTGCGCGTGGGAGGTTGATATGCTTGGGCAGATGTTGCACATGGGCAGATATTACGCATGGAGGTTGTTGCACATGGGGAGATGTTGCGCATGGGGGCTGATGCGCGTGGGTGGTTGATGCGCATGGGGGGATGTTGCGCATGGGGGTTGATGTTCATGGGGGGTTGTTGTGCATGGGGTTGATGTTCATGGGGGGTTCTTGCACATGGGGGGTTGATGTATGGGGATGTTGCTCACTGGGGGGTTGATGCACATGGGGGATGTTGCTCATTGGGGGACTGATGCTCATGGGGGGATGTTGCTCATGGGAGACTGATGCGCATGGGGGACTGATGCGCCATGGAGGGATGGCATATGGGCGAATTTTACTCCTGCAATGCGGGTACACTTTCACTAGTATATATATTTCTGGCAGCACTCCATTTTGTTCCTGAAATAATCTCTCCTTTAAACCATATTTCTGGACTCTAAACCTCCCTGGACTAGAACGAATAGGATTTTGGCCCAAGGAAAAAGGGGGAAATCTTATTCCTTTCTTTCTCTGGTTCAAGGACAAAGATCTTTAATGGCTCTTTCCAAGAGCAGTTAGTCCAAGAACACTAGAATTGTCCCAATGTGCAGTGGCAGTGAAAAGGCAAATTCCATGCTTGAGGTCATTAAAAAAGGGACTGAGAATAAAATAGGCCTCAGATGTCTGGTTGGGATTCCTTCACTCTCAGCCTTAGGATTCTCCCTCTGCCTCTAGAGAAGAGCTCTTAGTATCACAGCTCCCTCCTTCCATCTGGCCTCCTCTGTCATCTCTGGTCTCCCCTTTTGAAGGGTCCTCCCATTCTGGAGCCCTCCCTTTCCTCCCACAGGCATTCTTAAAGGGACCCCAAGGAGCTGAGCCTTCCCCTCCTGGCTGGTCCTCCCTGATGCCCCTGGAAGGGTTGCCCTGGATCACACAGGGTCAATGGCTTCCCTGGGTTGCCCCTCTGTGAGGTCCATCCCCCCTATTGGTAGGTTGGGGCCCTGACATTTAGATACGCTGATGATCTGGCTCTAACAGTGCAAGATAAAAATATGGAGGTACTGGAAATATTTTTGCTGACTGGAGACTTACACTTAGCATCAGCAAAACAGTGGCTACATGTTTCCATCTTAACAACAAACTTCCTAATGCAGTCCAGGAGGTCTACCTAAATAACAACTTACTCCCTTATAATCCTCAACCAAAATACCTTGGAGTAACTTTGGATCAGACTCTCTCTTATAAGAAACACCTAGAGAACATGTCTCCAAAAATTAATACTAGGAACAACATATTCCATAAACCAAGAGGATCGGGAGCCTCAGCATCTACTCTCAGAAAATAAGCACTAGGGTTGGTCTGTTCCACAGCAGAATACTGTACCCCTGTATGGTTTAATAGCCACCACACTAGTAAGATAAATGTCAGATTAAAGGAAACCATGAGGATTATAAGTGGTTGTATGAGATCTACTCCTACTTGTTGGTTCCCTGTTTTGAGCCACATAGCACCACAGCCTCTATGAAGGCAAGATGTCTCAGTGAAATAATATTTAAAAAATATTGTAACCCACTTCTACCTTTCCACACCGAACTTTCTCAACTTCCATCTTGGCAGGCTTAAATCTAGGAAGCCCTCTCTGGCACTCACTCTGACACACTGATGCTGTTTAACATCAATGTCCAATAAAAAGCTAAAGGGCCACTGAAAGCCCAGTTGGAGGTGTATTCATGGATGACCTTACACAAAAGGTGCCAGCTTTTGGTGCTCCCCTAAGTTAACAGCAGACTTACTGCTATCATGCAAAGGAAAGCATGATTGCTACAAACTTCCCTTTTACTCCTTCCTTTCTCCTGCTCCCTGGACTTCTTCAACCAACCATAAGGCAGGAACGTCCTTGACTCCTCCTGTCCTCTCTCAACCAAAGAAAATGTCAACACCCATCCTTCCTCCAATAATCATCCATTCAGAATCATGCTAAAGTGCTTTCTCTCACCCCCTTGCCTTTGGTTGGGAAAAGAAGCTTTAATAATTCCCGGCCTCAGTGCTGGAACTACCTGCAGCTTATCCAGTCTGAATGACAACAAGTTTTTCACATCACAAAGAACAGTGACCGATCACCTGCATAAATAGGCATCAGCACGTCAGCATGCATGAAGATGAGTACCAAGTCAGGGGGCTGTGACATATGTGTTTTTCAGTCTTCCATGCACACAACTCACAAGTCTCTGAATCAGTAAAAACAGACTTTTTTTGGAATTCAAGTCCAATTCAATGGGCTTGAATTCCCATCTCTGTGCATTGCACACCTCTGTCTAAGCTCTGATTTGCATCCAGTTCTTGCCATAAAGCAGATAAACACTCAGGATATTTGCGTCATTTGTTTCACTGATTGATGAAATTTACATGTTCAATGAGGCCTTTCAGCATGAAAATTGTAGCTCTGGTCTAGGTCCTCTGTAAGGATGGATATAGCATCAGCAAGAGTAGGTTAAGTGGCTTTCTACTAGAAGCAATCCATGCTGATTATTGCTTAAGAGTGGTACTAAAATAATGAAGCATTCATGTCTCGAAGTGACACCACAGTGGAGTAAGTTCATTTGAAGAAATCTAAGTTATTTACTTCACTTACAATACAGACACTTAGGGTGCAGTCCTAATCTAAGCTGTCTCAACCCATCAATCTTTCAGTTCCTGTGGCAATGTATGTTTGCACACTGACCTAACCCTTCCCCAGGAGTGGGGCAGATGTGTCTCATGGCATTTTTATGGCATCCTCAGATCAGCACAGGATTCATGTCGGTGCTTATGCCAGCCTAACTGGAGGCTAGGATTGCATAGGGAGTGCACAGGCATGTGCCGGCCTCTCCACACCACCACATGAAATTATGCCATGAGTTATGCAGGCCTAAACTGGTTTCAATGACATTATTTATGCACTGGGTTCAAAGCCTTGTTTTTCTAAAGTCACCTGGCAAACACTATAGCAGATTCTAAGGAATGTAATGGTTTGGATGATGGCACCTTCTGCATTGCCATTTCTTGCAAATCGCACTATGCTTGTCAACCTGAATCTTAGCAAGTGAGCTCTGTTAGTTGCCCAGCTCTTGACAACCTAGTAGTTTGAAAGCATGTACTGGTCAAACCTTGTTATACGCATTTTTTTTATCCTTGGATTTGATTCAACATGAATGCCCACTGCAAATTACAGTTTTAAAAACTGCTTTTCTGTTGTTATAGAGAGGTAGTCATGCAAACAATCATTCCGTTCTTCAGTTCCAGAATCAAACCCCTGCAGATATTAAAGCACTACCTTACTCCATTAGGTATAATGGAGGATCAAGAAACCTGAAACTGGCTCTTTAAACCTATTTTTCCATTGTTTTATTTTACACAGATTTTTTTAATCCATGGGAGGTTCTAGAATGGAACCAGTGGTGGGCCTGGCCTCGCCCAACAACCGGTTCTCCGGAATTGAGTGGGCCAGGTCGGGTCAGGGGGTGGGGCCGAGGTCAGGGGCAGGGCTGGGGTCAGGGAGAATTTAAAGGGGAAATTTTTTTAAAATCTAAATTTTTTTTAAAATTAGTTTTTTTTAAAAAATTTAAGTTTTTGTTAGCGCCCGCCAGCAACCCTAACCACACTTTTCTGAGAGTAAGTCCCATTGACTGTCATGGGACTTACTACAGAGTAGGCATGCATAGGATAGGGTTCTCAGGCTGCAGTGCCAGCAACACTTGCCTGGGAGTAAATCCCACTGACTGTCATGGGACTTACTTCAGAGTAGGCAGGCATAGTATAGGGTTCTCAGGCTGCAGTCCCAGCCACACTTGCTTGGGAGTAAGTCCCATTGACTGTCATGGGACTTACATTAGAGTAGGCAGGCATACGATAGGGATAGAGAGGAAGGGAGAAGAGAGAAAGAAAGAGGGGGAGGGATGGGAGAAGAGTGGAGGGGGCACCTGAGGACTCCTTCAGCCAACCATGGAGGGGGGAATAGTGGAGGGGACTGCCAGGCCAGGAGAGGCTTGGACTCTCACACAGGGGGCCTGCCTGGGCTTCTCATGGCCCAGGAAAGTGTATTTAGGATTGCTCCTGGCTGATCACCAGCTGAAGGAGTCCCCCAGAAACGGAAGCAGGGAGGGGGAAAGTGGAGGGGGCAGCCAGACCAGGAGATGCTTGGACTCTGGCATGGGGGCTGCAATCCTAAAGACACTTTCCTGGGTCAGGAGAAGCCCAGGCAGCCCCCCCCCCACACTAGAGTCCAAGCCTCTCCTGGCCTGGCTGCTCCCTCTGCTATTCCCCTCTCCCTGTCTCCATTTCTGGGAGACTCTTTCAGCCAGCGACCAGCCAGGAGAGGCTCCAGGGCAGGGAGGGAGCTGGCAGAGTGGGTTCCTGAGCTCCTCCTGGCCCCGGAAAGTGTGTTTAGGATTGCAGCCTTTACCTGGGAGTAAGCCGTGGATCTGGGGGTGTGAGCTCCGGTGCTGGGACTTGTGGCTGCCGCTTGGAGCAGCAAATTTAAAAGTGCCCGGTCAGCCTCTTTAACTCTTTAACTGCTGCTCCAGCGGCCGAACAAACCGGTTCCCTGCTTATCTCCCCCTCCCCACAGCTACTGGATCGCCAGCACCAGGAAATTGGAACAACCGGTTCTACAGAGTAGGTGCGGACCTGCTGGAGCCCACCACTGAATGGAACCCTAGTGGAAAAAAGGGACACCTATAAATGCAAATAGATAAATAGGTACCACTTCAGTGGGAAGATAACAAGAAGAGTAACTTTGGCTGCAATCCTATACACACTTTCCTGAGATAAAGACTGTAATCCTAACTACACTTACCTGGCAGTAAGTACTGTTGACCAAAATGGAACTTCTGAGTAGACATGCTTAGGACTGCATTGTAAGTCCCATAGAATACAATGTGGTTTACTTCTGAGTAGACATGATAAGGATTGCACCCTTAGGCATCTAGTTATGCCGTCCACATGATCACAGCGTTGTCTTCAGACAAGGTGGGCACTCTGGCCTTGTAATCAACCCTTAGGGTCTGTCATGACTATCAGAGTAACCTGCAGGGGACACCTTTAAATTTAACTTTTCCTCTTAAGAAAAACCTGTCATCTTTGTCCTTTTTCCCTTACACCAGCACCAGCCATCTTTATTTACTAAAGTCATTTAAAACCTAAATTACTTCTCATTCACTGAATGGGTTGGATAAGAGAGAGTTACTGCATCCAGAATAAAGGTCAGCGTTTCACTGCAATCTTTTTAATTCTGTCTGGAAGAGAAAATGTCCAGCAGGGAAAAAAAAAAAACAATGTCTCCAGAATATTTCAGATACTGTATTGATGTTATACAACTTGTCTGTGAAAGACAGATTCATAGGGCTGCACAAACGACAAAAGAAAAATAAAGCTTACAATACTGTTCAAGAAAATAAGTCTCAAGACAAAAAAAGGTAAATCTTAATCCAAATTTGAAAATTAAAACAAAGAAGATGATTCTTTGGCTTGGTGCCATATATTTTATCTTTATGAGCTGTTTACATTTTCATTAAGTAATCACTTCAATTCACTTACATGGCGAGGCAAACATCTTTGCAAAATAAAAGAAAGTTAAGGAAAAATCCTCTGGAAAATTGTGGGCTTTTTCATCTTGCAGGTGAAGGTTACACAGTACTTTATCAGCATAGAATTGGGTACAAGCAATTCGGCTGCAATCCTAAAGACACTTTCCTGGGAGTAAGACCCACTGAACACAATGGGGCTTACTTTTGAGTAGACATGGATTGGATTGTGCTCTTAGGTGAAGAATGAAGGAAAATGGATCAGGAAGCACATGGGAAATTATTTTAAAAAATCAAATTGAAGTAATATTCAAGTGGAAGACTTGTACTATAAAGTTAAGGCCAATTTGCTACTGCTCTATTACAATTTAATACTTCTTTAGTGCCAAACATGAGAATGGTACTGCTCAAAACTAAGAAACAAATATGTTTGCAAGACTGACTTCTAATATATATTCAACCTGAGTCAGGAGTGTGAGTGTCAGGTCTGATAGTCAGCTGTGGTGAACTGAGCAGAGAAGAAATAGGTACCACCAAATAATAACATTATAATTTGAGGGGGGAAAGGGAAAATTTGTTGCCTTAAAACAACCAAAGCAAATCCACAATTCCCTTGATCTTCCCTCCTTTGTGCCACTTATCCAGTGTGACTATGTGCCATAACATAAAAAGGGACAAGATCCCAAAATTGTAGTCACCTAAGAAAAATGTAGGATATAACAAAATTAAAGCTCATATATATTGCATTCATGTGGTTACATTAAACTTATTTAAAGTTTTAAATAAGTAAGTTGAAACTTACTTTAAACTTATTTAAAGGTTACTTATTATTAAATTTAAAACAGTTACATATAATTTATTACATATAATTTATTAATTACAAGAAGGCTACATACTGCCCACTCACAAGCAAAAGGAGGACACTGAGTTTTTCCAGAACACAAGGCTAAAATTCAAGACCTGTCTTGGGGAAAGGGGGACATATGGTTACCCTGCCCTTACCCAAAGCACATCCAAAAAACCCATGACCTTTTTCCCTCTGCCCTTCTCACCTAAATTTCTGTCCACATCCCTCCCTTTCCCCCACACTGGCAGCATTCAAAGCTACTCTATCTCCCCCACCTTTCCCCTGTAGGCTCCTACATTCCTCTGCCTTCCCTCCCATTCAATTTCTCCCCTTTCTCCAGCAAGTACTCTCCACAACACAACCTCCCCTCCCCATTCAGTAGCCCTGCATGTTCCCCAGCACGCCTGCACGCCTGCACCCCCAAGCACACTCAATATGCAGGAGCATTTAAAACTCCCACACCTTTCTCACTGCCTCTGCCTCCTGACCTCAGCTGCAGCCTCTCCACCACTCCTGCTGCTGCTGCATGGGGGGCTTCTGCAGAACTCTTAGCAAACAGCAGAAGCTCTACAGAGCAGCCTTTCCCCATAGGACAGCAGTTGCATCAGGCAGGTGAAGGCTCTGCTGAAGGCCAGGTGGCTATTGGAGATAGAGGCTTGTTGGGCCTCTTATCAGTGGTGGGATTCAAATAAATTAACAAGTTCTATGTCCTAATAACCTAAATTAACAACAGGTTCTATGTCCATAGAACAACAGGTTCCATGTCCCATTAGTAACCAGTTCTCAGAACCAGGTGCTCATTAGCAAAGGATTCTATAGAACCTGTGAGAATCCCCTGAAGACCACCACTGGCCTGTAGAACATTTGACAGCCACTGTTCTTAGGCATGAATGTGTAGCCTCTGATTCCACATCATTGTACCTCAGTGCTACAGAACTGTCGCTCTTACCACTGGAACCAATTTGGTTATTACATATGGTTTTTCAGATAATGGGGAAAAACACAAGACCGTCTTCTGCATTTCTCATTTTTGATTTAAAAAAATGAAATTTGAAAAATCTGCCCAAAAAATTATCTAACACTGCTACATCCATGTGTTTGTACGTGCTGACACTATACTACCTATAATGCCTATATAGTACACTTTTACAATTACAGTAAGTAATTTACAATTACAATAAGTACATGTGCTGCCATATGTATGTATGTAAGAGATTATAATTTATATTCTATAATTTTTTAAATGTCCCTTTGGAATAAAAACATCACACTGCTTTCTGCACTTTTGAGGGGAAAATTTAAAACAGATTTTATCTATATTAAGTCCCCTACTTATAAATGAGTTCCATTCTGGAAGCTCGTTTGTAAGTCGATTTGTTCTTAAGTCCAACACATTGAAGTTAATGCATGTTTGAACCAGGTTGATCTAATATTAAAAAAGAAAAAAATGAAAAAGTAGTGAAAATAAAATATCTTTACTGTTAAAAAAGTACTTTTTTATTATTAATACTGTTTAATGTTAAAATATTTTTATAAAACTGCTGTTAAAATACTGTTATTGTACTTTAAATGCAGCAGAAAAGTAGGGTTATGCTCGTATATTTGAAAGTTCGTATCTTGAAGATATGTTTGTATGTATGAAAGTTTGCATCCTGTATGTTCATAAATAAGGGACAAACCCTACAATCCAGAGTAACTACGGGAGCACGTAAGAGACATTATGTGCCCCCGTAGTTACTGCACTACCTAGTGAAAACCTATGGGAAATTCATATTGCAATCCAGAGTAAGTTGTTCTTACACCAGAGCAAGGACTCCCCGTAGTTACTCTGGATTTTGCCTATACTCTTTGAACATGGTATGATTATTGCTCTGTGTAAACCAGAAGCACCCGTAGTTACTGCACTACCTAGTGAAAACCTATGGGAAATTCATATTGCAATCCAGAGTAAGTTGTTCTTACACCAGAGCAAGGACTCCCCGTAGTTACTCTGGATTTTGCCTATACTCTTTGAACATGGTATGATTATTGCTCTGTGTAAACCAGAAGCACCCGTAGTTACTGCACTACCTAGTGAAAACCTATGGGAAATTCATATTGCAATCCAGAGTAAGTTGTTCTTACACCAGAGCAAGGACTCCCCGTAACTACTCTGGATTGTGCCCTTACTGTATTTCTAATGATCAGGATCTTTGCAGAGGAAGAGGGGGAACAGCACCACTGATGTGATGATCATACTACTGACAGGAACAAAGATGTATCTTTTTTAAAAACTTACCAGTGGCAATGACAGCCACCCAGTGTTTCGAGGAATCCGCAAACACCTCTGGAGGACTCCCAAGCCATAGAATATCTAAAATAGCTTTTGTGACCCACTTTTAGTTTTGCAATCACAAAACTGATTGCTCTGCAGGCTTCCTGAAAAGCTTCCTCTGTCCCTATCCCCCACC
This sequence comes from Cryptoblepharus egeriae, assembly GCA_030015325.1. Taxonomy (NCBI): domain Eukaryota; kingdom Metazoa; phylum Chordata; class Lepidosauria; order Squamata; family Scincidae; genus Cryptoblepharus; species Cryptoblepharus egeriae. Next base: position 9,535,697 of record JAREYC010000004.1, read on the forward strand.
CCACGCCCCACCCCTGGAGGTCAGCACTGCCACTGGTAAGTATTTCAGAAAAAAACATAGTTGCATTATTTCATTTTTACGACATTGGACATTTTAGGACCATAAAAGCTATTGGCTCATTTGAAATATTTGTTTATAAAAAAGGTTTTGGGACTATTCATACTTCCTTCCATGAGATATTCTTTGATATAAACATCACAGTGGTAAAATACAACTCTGCATCCAAATACACTGCACCAACAGCATTTTTATTTACTATTATACATTTCATTTTAATTTGGCTTTTATACCAGACACTTCTTTTATATAGCCTTATGGCTTAGCACACCTGAACAGCCCACCTTAATAGTAATTCTTCAGTATGATGCAGACAAAAAAAATCATAAGAGGCTTTTACTGGCAGTCAGGGATTGGAGAGGGAGGAGGGAAAAGTAAAGGTTTTCAGCACCATTCCCAAAATGAGAGGTCCAAAAAAAAATCAATTTGTAATTATCTGCCAACACAAATCTAAAGGCTTTTCTTTGATAAGGGTGGTAATACACAGGGCTGTAATGTGAATTATTTCAAAGAATAAAAGACTGATTGTCTTCATGACCTATATAGCTTTTAGTGAGCTTTCAATCAAAATTACCTTTTATACAGCTCATGAAAGGCTTTTCCTTCCTCTTTTAAAAGTGGAGGGTGGGTTGTTCCATTTGGTAAGCTTTCAGGCTTAAACAGGACTCAGATTTCCTCCTATGTTGATTCATTTTTGTCCTCCTGAAAATGAAGGTGCTGGCTTTGCTGGAAATATGGAATTTTAGCTAAACAAAAGCCTGCCCTTTCAGATACAATCTGATAAAAGAGTTGTCAGGTGATTCATTTTCTTGCAAAAACTGAATGCTGTAAGGAAATTACCGTACTTTCTTTAAAGGAAAACTGTTGGCAGGTATAAGAATGTGATTTAACAGATTTATTTACAGTATGAAATAAAAAAATTCAAATGAGCAGTGGACAGGAAGCACATCAGTACAAGATCTCTATCGCTGCATACACTCAATAGAGCTCTGTTCATCAGAGGCGGATATCTACCGGTAGTTCAGTGTCTATATTCACTTAGGGTGCAATCCTAACCTATGTTGTCATAATTCCTGTTCCTGTGGTGATGTAGGGAGGCAAGTATATGTCTGTGCACTGGCCTAACCCTCCCCTGGGAGTGGTGCAGAAGTGTCTTACAGCACTTTTGTGCACAGAGGACTTGTGCTGCGGCTTCTGCTGGCCTAACTGGGTGTTAGGATTGCAGCCTCAACATCTCTAAGACTCAATTCTTGCTCTAAGGGCCCTTCATGACATTTCAGAATGACTTTTCCTAACAAACACCCAAGAGACTTCTCACTCCCTCTCCATCCCAGTTTACAGCCACACAGTTGCATTTATTATCTCAATAATGGAGCAGAAAGTTCAAAAGTTAGTCTTCCTAATTAGGGCAGAAAAGATGCATAGAGTTCTGGCTGGAATCCTGAGCAGCTATGCGTGCAATACGTTATTTGTCATGGCATCATGCCTTCTAAATTAAGAATCTGGTTTGTCTTCATTCATTTCAGTTGCTGACCACATACTAGTTCCCAAGAGGGTTAGTAACTGAGTTCTGGCAATGACAGCTGTTGAGCATTTATCTTTTAGATCCCAGATGATATTAAAAGCTAAAGGCAATGCTCCTGTAGCAGGGATCAGCATGTCCACCAATGACACACAGAGTTCTTGTAGAAAAATATGTGCACATTAAAAGGTCCCTTCAATTTAGGTTCATTTGTACAATAATATCCATGTACATTGGAACTCTCCATGAGCAAGCCAGGACTATGTAGGTTAAAAAAAAACAGACGATTAATAATTTTGATATTTTTCATTTTAAAATATAAAATCATAGTTTTTCCTCTCAATAAACCTAATCCCTACTAATTCCAACAATAAGATTAAATGAAAAAAATCTTTTGAAAAATGAAAAAATCTTCGATCTATTAAGTCAAAAGATGTTCCAGCTCAAGCTCTGGCAAGCCTCCTAAGGGAAGGAATTCCATAAACATAGGGCAACATCTGTCTACAAAACTCAAAAGGGCCATATCTGGGAGCATTCCCAATGCTCCCTTAGGCTGGTGCAATGGCACCTTTCCAAGCCATCAGTGGAAGAACTACATCTCCTATCATGCATCGCGTCAGATTCCCCAAGTAGCTCCAGCTAACAAATGGGTGGGGAAATTGCTGTGCTTAGCAGTGAGTTCCCAGTCCCTGCAGATAAAAATACCTGGGGAAGGAAACTCTGCTTGATGTTTGCTGCAAAGGAAGAAAGGAGGAAGCCCAGCTGAGGCTGCTGGAGCACAGAGCAGAGAAAGGAGGGAGCCTGTAAGTGCAGCTGCTGCTGCTCTGAAACTTTGCAGTGAGTTTGTCTTGGAGGGAAAGGAGGGACAAGAATTCATTTTTAAAGTAGGGTTGCTAGCTGACCAGAGAAACCCAAGCCTCCTCTGCTCCTATGCCTTTGTAGATGGATCTGAACTGGGTAGCAATCAGGGCTCCATCACTGGATTCTGCAGCTAACACTGAGTTCTCCTGGGAAGAAAGGAGTGTCTGATCGATTCCCCTGGGCAGCCAGTGGCAATGAGTCTTTTTGACTCTGCATCCATATTTTAAGAGGGTACAGAATTGAGAAGACCCATGTTAGGCCATCCAGCTTGCAGCAGGGTTCAGGATGTGGCAGCAGATGGTATCATTCTCATGGGTTCTGATCCTCCTGCTATGGGTGCACCAACCAGTTGGCTTCCTGGCATTAAGGCATAGCACCTAATGGCATGGATCCAGCACTGGTGCTCCATCCTCCCTGTGTCACAAACAGGTCTTATGGCATATTTGTGGCACTGGTGCAAGTGGTATGTGTGTATCACTGGTTTCAGGAATGGGTTTTAATTTTCTGTGTATTCCTTGTGACCCATGGTGGTGGCATGAAAAGTCAGGTGTATTTGATCCAATTCATATCATAAAGAGCTTGTAACTATTTTGGATCCAATGGGGAGAAACAACCAAGCAGAAATAATTTTTGGTGATGGTTGTACTACAGCCCCATGGTCAGGAACTGTTAACAACCATGCTTAACTACACATTGAATTAGTAAGATGGAAAAACAATTTGCCATTGTGGAGTTTTACTGTCCATTTAGAGAATAGTTTTTAAAAGGAAATTAGAGGAGTTGTTGCATTTCATGCCAAGATGAAAGAACATGCACCTGATTTCTTTCTCACTAGTAGTTCCATGTGTGTTACCCTTGTAGTATAAGTGTGTGTTTTTGTGGGTGTATATTTATGTGTACGCATATCAGGCAAGCACATTTAAAAGGATCTTACAGATAGTGTCCTCTGAAGGCAAATAATATGAACTCTCATTAAGTAGTATAAATGACAGATGCAGTAAATGGCTTTAGGCCTTAGGAGCATAATCTGTGGTTAGTAAGAACTATTAGTGAGGGGGAAACCTCATTTACAGCTTTTAAAAAGCAGCTATCAGTCTCTGCCATGTAAATGAGCTGAAAGCAGTAGCATTCAGAGATGCAAAATGTTATGCAAAATATAAATGGGAGAGTTTTGCTAATCGTTCCTGTCCCCAGTGTGTACTTAAGCTTTGTTGTAGATGGTGTGTGGTTATCTAGTAATAACACTTTATTTCCTCAGAGATTCAGGAAATTTGGGAAGGGACATTAATCAATTTCATAACTTTTTAAAATTCACATTTAAAAGACTGGTATTATTTTCTCCATTATTGAATGTTTTATAAACCTTAACCAGCAAAATGTACCCATGTTTCAGGAGTAAAATAGCCCCCGTGCAACACCCCTCCATGCGCAACACCCCCATGCGCAGTATCCCCAAATGCGAACCATTTCCCCATGCACATTATTTCCTCCAGGTGTTTGATTCCTCATGCACACCACGCCCATGCACCATCCCTCTCATGCTCACCATCCCTCCCGTGCACACCATGCCTCCTGTGTGCACCATCCATGACAAACTGAAGTATTTCCCCTGTAAGAAGAAAAATTGAATGAAACAGAGTAACACATATGTTTATTCATAAGTCAACGAATGTCTACCCAGGTCATTTGAGTTGATTGCCCATCCCTGATGCAATGCAGTAACGAGAATTTTCTCTTCTTTCCATTGTGTCTACATTATCTTGTTGAAGAGAAAGAAAAAAACCCTCTTTCTATATGTACAACACCATTCAAACTGGTCACAATGAATACAACTGCTGAATGAACTTCATAAACTTCTTCTGGAGCTGAGTGATTACAAATAAATCATCTGTGTGAACTGAAAGTTCCAACAATAAGCTGAAGAAATTGGGAGGAGAGGAAGACTATATATATATATATATATAGACTGTATATATATATATATATAGACTGTATATATATAGACTGTGTGTGTGTGTGTGTGTGTGTGTGTGTGTGTGTGTGTGTATATATATATATATATATATATATATATATATATATATATATATATATATATATATATATATATATATATATATATATATAGACTGTATATATAGACTGTATAGACTATATAGACTGTATAGACTTATTTTTCCCATTGAGCTGGCTTGGCTTTTCAGGATCTGTCGTATTTTTTGATGGTACTTGGATATTGCTGTCTTCCTTGCCTCCTCTTCATGAGTTCCATGGGATTGTGGGATACCTAGGTACTTATAGCTGGTCTCCACATCTGTTATGTACCCTGTTGGGAGTTCTACCCCACTGGTCTTAACCACTTTTCCTCTCTTTACAATCATTCAGCTGCACTTATCCAGGCCACATGACATCCCAATATCCTCACTGTAGATCCTTCTCAGATGTATCAATGAGTCGATGTCTCGTTCATTCTTTGCATACAACTTGATGTCTTCCATATAGAGGAGGTGGCTGATGGTAGTTCCACTCTTGAATTTGTACCTATATCCAGTCTTTGCAATTATTTGGCTTAGGAGATTCAGGCCTATGCAGAACAGCAGGGGAGACACTGCATCTCCTTGATATGTGCCACGCTTGAGCGATACTTGTGCAAGTTCTTTTGTGTTGAATTCCAATGTTGTTTTCCATTGCCCCATGGAGTTCTTAAGGAATGTCATTAAGGTCTTATTTACTTTATATAATGCCATTGAGAGTAACTTGGATTGAGAAAGTTTTACAAGGCAAACATTTCTAATAACTTTTGACTTGATATACAAGAGATGTCTTGATAAACAAGCAAAAAATACTCCTGGCCACAATACAGCTGTTTTTGGCAGTCCACCAGCACCTGCTTAGCCTTTCCTGAGAGACCAGCCTATGCATGCCTACTCTGAAGTAAGCCTATTACAGTCAATGAAGTCACTCTTTGTAAGGAGAGCAAAGGAAAGGAGCCTGAGAGACCTAGCTTTGCATGTCTACTCTAAAGAAAGGCCTATTATAATCAATGGGGCTCACCTCTATGTAAGGTGGGGGGCAGATTGCAGCCTGCGAGACCTGGGAGTATGTGCAGGTTAATTTGTTTTATTTTTCTTTATACTTTGTATTTTCTTTATTGTATTATATTACAATATTGTAATTATTCGTATATTAATATTTTTGGGTTATGGAACAACTTGTTTGAATTTCCATTATTTCTTATTGGAAAATTGGCCTTGATATACAGTGGTACCTTGTAAGACAAATAACTTGTAAGACAAACTAAAATTTCTAAGGAATTCTGCCTTGTAAGACGAACAGTGCCTTGTAACACAGTTTTCAGTTAAAATTAATTGTAAAATGAATGAATTGATGGCTCTGCATCGTGAGCAATAGAAAGAGGTTATGGAGGAGATACCATCTTCAAAGGAGGAGAATAAGGAGGAGGAACCCCTCACATCAAATGAGATTAAGGACATTTGTGAACATTGGGAAATTGTGCAAAATTTTGTAAAAAAGCACCACCTGAATGAGGCTGTGGCAGTGCGACTGATGAATCTGTTGATTTCCGTTAAATCGTTTCCGTTAAATCATCAAAAGGAGACAAAAGCAAGTGTCATTAGAGGGTTCCTTGTTAAAGTTGCTCAAAAAGACACCAGTGACTCTTTTAGTAAAAATTAGTCATCGTTGGCCATATAGATTTTTCTTTTCTGTTTTACTGTCTAGTAAATGATGGTGTTTTTTAATTAACATTGCAGTAATTGTGTTCTGTATTACAGTGTTTTGACTTCTATTAGTGTTTTGTCATTATTTTTACATACAGTTAATATTCTGATATGAATATTTTTCGGTTGTGGAACCAATCTTCTGAGTTTCCATTATTTCCAATGGGAAAATCCCCTTTGTATAAAGAACGCTCTATAAGACAAACATGCTTCTGTAACGAATTATGATCATCTTACAAGGCACCACTGTACAAACATTTTGGATTACAAGCATGCTTCCAATACAAATTAAGCTTGTAAACCAAGGTACTACTGTATTCCAGAACAGGTTGGTCCTCAGTATCCCAGACTTCCCCGAAGACAATCAAAACCCACAGATAATGGAATCTATGGGTGGGCCATTATAAGCACTTCTTGTTTTTATAAAAATATTAGTGACTTTCCAACACCTCCAGGGAAATTATGCCTCATTCAGATGCTGATATGGTACAGGAGTGAATAGAAAGGGACGAATGCATACCTCTCTTGGTCAGTGTGCCTTCTTCATATATCACGAAGGCTGCAATCCTAACCTCCACTTAGGCTGGCTTAAGCCCCTGCATAAGTCATGCGCTGACTTGGGGGGTATCCCAAAAGTGCCATAAAACAGTTGCCGCACTCCTGGAGGTTGGGGGGTTAGGCCAAGACTCAAGCATATGCTGACCTCTCTACAGCACCATGGGGGGGGGGGGGCTTCAAACCTAACCCCCAGTTAAGTTGGCATAAGCACCAGCACAATTCCTATGCTGGCCTGGGAGTGTCACAAAAGTGTCATAAGACACTTCTGCACTAGTGCTGCGGGAGGGTTAGGCTAGTGCACAGACATGAGGTTGCCTCTCTACCTCACCACAGGAACAGGAAGACTGATGGGTTATGCCAACCTAGGTTAGGATTACACTCTAAGTTTCTATTATTTCACTCCACATTCAAGGTCAACAGACTCATTATATACTAGTGATTATAATAAGCATTTCTAGTATTTTGAAGAATATAAATTGTCATATAACGATGCTTGAATTTAACACAACAGATGAAGTGAGAGGAACAGGCCACAAATCCATCAGCAGGTGTGATAACAAACAGTGACTGAAACTGATCAGATGCTGAACCCAAAATTCCCTGCCAAGTCCCTCAAAATTCCTGCAATCCTAAAGACACTTGTCTGGAAGTAAGAACCACTGAAAACAATGGGGCTGACTTTTGAGTAGACATGGTTAGGACTGTGCTCTCACCCCCTTGCTTGCTCACTCACACAAATGGATTACTGATGATTCCTGATACAGTGAATATAAAAAGTCAAATGATTGTTATGCAAACATAGTTATTTCATCCAGGGTAACCATATAGAATGGAGGTCAGCGTGCCTCTACCTTTTAGCATTGCATAAAAGAGGGAATTTAGGCAGGTTTAGCTAAAAAAGAAGGGTTTAGAAAGCAACACCTGCCTAAATTCCCTCTTCTGTGCAATGGTTAAAGGTTGAATCACTCTGTCCTCCATTCTATATAGTCACTCTGAATTTCACCACTAGTGTCAATTTCAGAAAAAAAGAAAGTTAGAAAATTTAAAGGGTATAATTTAAGATAAGGGCCGATCCTATTCAGCACCAATGCACCCACAATGTTTCCTTCATGTGTGAATTACCCCCCTCCCTTTGTGATTACCCTCCCCCCCCCCCACACACACACGCAAACTTGCAGGATGCAGCCTTTGCCCAGAGTACAGCTTATTAGCACTATTAGCACTAGTAAGTTGGTTACGTTTTATTCAGGAAGGTCTTGCGTCTTGGTGTAAGGCATTGAGAACTATTACAAGGCATTGAGAACTATTATAATACTGGATCTGAGCAGACTGGAGGTCTCCTCACAGGAAGACCTTAACCCAAGTAACACTCTAGCTACTAAATGGTACTTCTTAAGTCAGTGCCACTTATTTTGCTTTTGAGCCCAATAGGATTCAGTAGTAGGGGCTATATCCTGTTTGACCCCTTTCCAAGGCTCTCCTTTCCCTGTTCCACCCTCTCTTCTCCCAGATACATTTTTGATTTGTCATTGTTAGAAAGCTAGTTTTTTTGGCCTTTATATATACAGTGCTGCCTTGTAAGACAAATTTAATTCATTCCGGAATCAAGTTTGTCTTACAAAGCATACTTCTTACAAAGCGGGTTTTCCCTTAGGAAATAATGGGAAAAGACAATTGGTTCCAAAACCCAAAAATATTCATATAAAAATATTAACTATATGTAAAAATGATGACAAAACATATAAACAAATTCAAAACACTATAAAATAATACAGAACACAATTACTGTAATAAAACACTGTAATATACTGTGCAGTAAAATAGAAAAGAAAACCTTTATGGCCAAGGATGACAAATTTACACTAAGAGTCACTGGTGTATTTTTGGAGCAACTTTAAAAAGGAACCCATCTCTGTGTGACATCTACTTTTGCAAACCAGATGCTATCTACTGAGAATCAAATCCCATTGTATCCACTGGGGCTTACTCACAGGAAAGTGTGTAGGATGCTAGGCTGACTCTTTCCAAATTTGCAGAAGGAGGAATGGCAAGGAGGAAAGAAAGAAAGCAGGAGGAGATCCTATGCTGTCTACTCAGAATCAACTCCCATTGTATCCACTGGGGCTTACTCACAGGAAAGTATGTAGGGTCCAGGCAGAGAAGGCAGTGGTGGGGAAGAGGGGTGGTTGATGTGGGCTCCAGGCAGAGAGGTACTTCAGGAGGTAAAGTGGTTTTCATCAGGGGGAAGTCGAGAGGGGGGTCCAGGAGGTGGTGGTGGGGAGAGAGTGGTAGACCAGGTTTCTCCCTGAAGGCAAAGGGCACGATCCTAGGCTTTCTACTCAGAGTAAAGCCCCATTGTGTCTCCCCTGGAGTGGGATCCCAGGCAGTTAAAGTTGGGGAGAGAGGGGTGGATGGAGTGGCATCTAAGCTGGGAGGGGATTTCCTTCAGGGGGGTACAAAGGGGGATCCAGTAGGGGGTTTCCCTCCACCTGGTAGGGGCTGGTGAGGGGCTGGAAAGATCCCTCCCCACCTTTCTGCTGAAGCACTCTGCAAAGCTCCAGGGGCGTGCTTCTGAAAGGAGCCCCCCCTCCCCCGAGCAGCAGGGAAGCTACATGGGGGTCCTGGCAAGGACTGTGCCTTTCCTGCTTAGGGAGGGGACATCCAAAATGGAGCACCAGGATCTCTGTTGGTCTTTGTTGCTCCGTTGTGGATGCCCTTCCCAAACAGGAAAGCACAGTCCTTGCCAGGATCCACAGCCAACCACCCTGCTGCTCAGGGAGGGGGGCTCCTTTCAGAAGTGCACCCCTGGAGCTTTGCACTCTAGCAGGAAGGGGGCAGCCTCAAGGTGAGTGGTTGAGAGGGCTGAGAGGTCCTGCCTCTCCCCCACAGCTCAGCCATCCAGAGACCAGACAATCAGCATTCGTCTTACAAAGCATATTCGGAGGGCACAGCAGGATTCCTTAGAAGTTTTATTTCATCTTTCAAAGCATTAATGGGGCATTCATCTTACAAGGTACCACTGTATATATAGGGAGAGGATACGTTTATCCTAACATACTTAGATGGTAGCCAGGAATGGAAAAATGTGGAGATAAAAGTGAAAGGTTTGATAACGCATAAATAGAAGGGGAAATGATTTTTTTCAACAGCAAAAAGTGAATCTGTGATCATTCAAGAATTTATTTATGAAAGAAGTTAATGTGAAGGAGGAATTTTTAAAAGTAAGAGGTACCAAAAAAGTGTTTCCATCATCAGGAAACCCACAGAAAAATGCATGAAGAAGAGAACATAAAAAACTGAAAAATGTAATACTTTTTGTATTTCGGCATTGATTAAAATACCATGGAATATATGTGGCACAGCACTATAATAAGTGAAAGTGAACCAAGAGATAATGTATACAGAGAAACAATAAACTACTGAATGTTTGGGACGAAAATGAAGCATTTCACACAGCAAGGTGAAAATCCTTTGTTAAAAAATGCTTTATATCAACAGCAGGCAGTACAATCGTTGTATTATACTCTGCAGTTCTCAAGTATAACCTTCCTAGGTCTTCTAAATGAATAGTGATGTTTTGATAATATTTTTACTTTATTGATACTGAATCCAACACCTCTTTGATCTCTGCTTTGAACACAGGTGTAATTTGAAAGTAATCAATGGCTAGCTATACAAAAGGAGTGGGGAAAAAACACAGATGGAAACTGTAGCATCAATAAAGAAATCAAGGTGACTATGTTAATATCCAAGTAGGATGAGAAAGCAGCATGGGAAAAAGGTTCAAAAATATTTGAATAATAATAACAAACTACTGCATTCTGCTTGGTCCAGTTTACTGACTGCATTCCACAGCCATCACTAACAATTTCCTTTCCCCTTGCCTATTGGTTCGTTTCTTTCAAATTATTAATTACTAGCAAAATTTACATATCATTGCGGGAGTAAAATTTAAAGAATATTTGTGGGCACTGCTGGGTACCAGTGGGCACAGGGCACCAGTGGGCATCAGATAAGTTAATACCAGGCAGTGGGTAACAGAGGACACTGGAATCCAGCAGTGGGCAGAAGGGCAGTGGGCACCACAAAGCATCGGTGGACACCAGTGGAAACCACTGAGCACCAGATACCACCTATGGTCATTAGGCATCCCTACCAGGCACCACCAGGCAGCTGGCACCAGTGGATACCAGTGGGCACTACTGGGCAGTGGGCTACAGCTGGCATGGACATCACCAGCAGTGGGTACTACTGCATGGCAGGCACCATTGTACACTGGACAACATGCATCTGGCACTGGACACCTACTAGACACTAGGCACTGAACACTAGGTGGCTGGCTGCTGGCAGTGGGCACCAGACAGCACCTGATACCATTGGGTACCACCAGCTAACACTGAGCATTGAGCATCGAGCACCAGTAGGCACACTAGGCACCCTGCCGGGCACCAGGTGCCACTGGGCACCAAAACAGTTTTTAGAGTGTACTAAAATCACAGAAGGAATGCACTCCCCAAATCTTATGCTTCTATGTCTAGGGGCTTGGGCTGGGTGTTAATTGGTCTTCAATGTAGGGACAAAAACATGTTGGGACATATAGGAACAAAAACATGTTGCACCCTGTCATGTTGCACCCTGTCATCCCACCTTCTGAGAAGGTTTTCCCTTTCTTTCCGACCTTCCTCCATACTTTCTTACCACGCCACAAGAAAGAACCAGGAACCGAGACCAGGTGAGTACACACATATAAGAGATTTAGAGCACAATCCTAACCATGTCTAGTCAGACATTAAGGTCCAATGGGTCTTACTCCAAGGAAAGTGTCTTTAGGATTGCAGCCTTACTGTGTTTTCTTTGGTTAAGCATTGATTATTGTCTATTTACAGTTCTCTGTTTCTTTTCTCTTCCAGGTTATTCCCTTGACTATCTTAATCATCAATTTTGATTCACACAACAGGTAATTATATCACAAGTCCAATCGTTAACATAGTCCATTTCCTTTTTCCTTTTAGACTCTCTGGTAGGCATCCAGGACAAGGTGTATCAGCACGCTTTCCAGGGGTTGTCAGTTGTTGCTCTCCCATGCACCCCTCTGCTGTCCTCCCACCTTTTTTGGTTCTTATAGTCCTCTCCCATCCCTCCTCCCTCCTCTTTTCCAGTGTAGACAGAGGGAACATCCCATTGGTCTGCACACTGAAGCTCTGGGTCTAAATGTTATTGCTGTTCCTGGTCTAATCCCAGACCGTCCTGCTGCCTTAACCTTGGCCCAATAAAAATCTCCTGCAGTAGGGGGGAATTCACCTATCACTGGCTACTTGTCTTCAATCTCCCCAACCTTCTCGGATGTGAATCCATCCAGAGGGTCAGGGAAGTCCTCACAAACCCCCTTTCATCCTCTTTCCCAGCCCAGTTAATCAAAGATTAAACTTCAACCCAAATGGCATTGCAAGATATTTAACCCAATAACATGCAATGGAACAGGCAAGCTGACATGCCTGTTCTATCCAGGACAAGTTTAAAATGCTGCTACTGTGCTATCCTGGGAAGGAGAGGCTTGTCCCTTTCCCCAGGGTAAGGCTGCAGCAGCCTCTATGGTCTACTCAGACTTGTGCTACCTCTAAAAGCAATGCAGATCTGAGCAGAGAGGATGCACTGCCCCCTTCTTTCTAGGAAGCAGAGTCCATAAATGTTGGATCCTGGCTCTGCCTGCTGCTTTCCTCCCTCCTGCCCTTTGTCTACCCTCCATCCACCTGACTCCTGCTCCAAAATGTCCTCCCCCCACTTTGACTCTGCTGGCTCAAGAAAGCCAGCGCAGTGACCCACTTCTGCCAGCAGACCTAGACTAACACACCTCAGTGTAACAGCCTAAACGTTCCCTGGGTGGAACAAAAATGCTTTACAGCACTTTTGCAACATCCTTAGGGCAACACAAGAGAGTTACATTATCCAGGGCAACTTCTGGATTGCATCCTGAGTACATTTTCTACTAAAATGTATCATACATCTCTGCTGACATCAACATTTGCAGCCTGGAACTCTGGAAAAAATGCATCTATATTAGAGACTTAACACAACTATGTTATTGACAAGCCCAATTCCATATAGTACCTCTATGTAACAGCTTCTCTAAGACAATTCTCAAGCGCTGGAGGATGGGTGGTGAAACTTCGTATTTGTATACATCTATCACCGGTACCTGCTGACACCTTCCAAACACTCCATCTGGAGAGGGTAAAAAGAGGAAACAAAAATGGTCAATAAGAATAAAATAATGAATAATACTGGCATAATTCAATGAAATATCTACTTTACAATGAAATGCGTTGTATCCAAAACACTTTATGGCACAATTCTATCCCTCTTCAGGGCCAAACGTTGCAACAGCACAACTTTTAGTTCAAACGAGCAGGAAAGCCCAAGCCTTCCCCCATATACTGATATAGCAGAGAATATCCACCAGAGCAAATTAAGTACAGACACAAGGAGGGCAAGAGAAGAGCAAAAGGAGGGCAGGGAAGGAGTTTAACAGGACAGGAAAGATGGCAATGGGGACATAGTGAGCAGATCAGACCAGCACAGAATGGGATTGGCAGCACCTGTGCATGCTATTTCCATTCCCAGGTCTGAACTGCCAGCATGATCAATGAGCTAAGGGTCCAAGTTGACCCATAGCTCAGCAAGGGTTTTCTCCGGAGTAAAAGGATGAATGTCCCCATAACTTGAGAAGAATTTCCACCTGCTAAATTCCTCTGTGGCATACAGTTGAAGTTATGCCAGTGCTGTTTGTCAATGCCAGGGATTTTAGGCTGGAAAGGGTTGCTAATCATGACTAATCGTGGTTGAGGCTAATATACGTATATCCCGTCAATTTCTATGCTACATGGGATACAATCAAATATGTCCTGCTATATAAAAGTTACATTAGATATGTCCGCTGAAAGGAGATGTTGTATATCTTACTGATCACTTCTTCCTTACAAACACCTTTACTTTTTCTGGTAAAAGGCTTCTTTCTTTTAATGAATAGAAAAAAAATAAAGAAAATTCTTCAAATGAAAAACATAGGGCATAAAAAACATGAATTATCATTTGCAGAGAGAGTGAGGACTTTCTCCCCTCCTTTTAATACAGGAGCTATGTAGTGGCAAATTGAATTGATAATAGGCAGCAAAGGCTAGTTTAATGTAGTACCCTCTAATGAATGCAATAAAAGAGAGCTGCTCACACAACAATGAGATATTAATGGAACCTAATTTATTTAGCTCCATTCCATTCGTCTAAAATGACAGGCTCTTCTCATCAAACTCTTTTCATATCAAACCTTCTAATTAATTTAGGTCCTAATTAGTCTTTAGTTAGAGAATTGTTCATTTCAAGACAACCTTCCTGTGTGGGAAGAAGAGAGGCAGGGGAGGGGAGTTCAAACATTCAAATTACCTATCTCTCTTCCATACAAAAGACTAATTTAGAACCTGGGTGCTTATAATACCCTCTGACCGTCTGCAGCCTTAGGCTTCAAAAACAAAAAAATATGGGTGCATTTATTGTTCTTTACTGTACACAGCGATCCAAAGAAAGCCATTCAAATGCAACAAGTTTAATTAGCATGCTATTCTTCATTTTGCTTGTTTTAATTCAGTAATTACTGCAGATACTGCATTTATAATCAAAAGGGCTAGTGCAATTGGACTAGCAGAACATAACACTGAGAATTAATTTACAAGTAACTATTTCAATAGTGTTTCAGCTAAATGAACATATCCAGAGAAAAACAGCTGCCCTCAAAATCTGAGCAAAGCTTCAGTGGTGTAGTCCTGTAACCATGTAATTTTTTACATTGTAAACTGTACTATTAATCTAGATCCTAACTTGAATCAATTATAAACTAAAAACAAATAACAAAACACCCGCTTTTAAGTACAGTTTTTGACACCTATTTCAAGCAAAGATGAATCCATGCTAAATATTTTTATCAAAAATAAACAGTCTCTGTGTGGTATATGGTTGTTTAATCAAGTACTGTTTTTTGCCATGTAGCCATATATTTTAATGAGTCATGCAATAGCAAGTCATACAATAGCAAGTAAAAAGATTAAATTTCCCGGGCACGGACATATCCAACTCTAGGGGGTGGACCACATCTCCTTTTTATAGCCAAAGTACCAACGTTGTTTGAAGACCTTTCCTGGTTTTGTGGCCGGCATGACTAAACGCCAAGGTGCACAGAATGCATCTTTTGTGTTTTGATTTCATTTCAACCATGATTGGCAATCTCGGGGTTGCATTTTGTTGTAATACAGCACCACCAATGAGTGCATCTACTAGTCACTGCATCTTCAAAATTTAGCCACAGCAATGCTTGCTTTTAAAGAAGCCCTTTGCTGTGGGTTATGTGGATCACCAGTTACTAAACAGCATGTATTGATTGATTATGATGATTACCATGAAGCACTGACTAAAAGAACAAGGCGAAAAAAATTATGGGATGTGAATTATGAGAAAGCAAACACATGCAGGTTATATTCAGAGATTCCCATTACTTTCTACCCTTCTAAACTAATTCCTCTTAATATTGTAGCAAGCAATTCTTAAGCATTGTAATCATTTATATACCAATTGGGTATCATTTTTCATTGCAAGCCAGTCTATTATTGGAAGCAAGCTCCTTTATATTCTGCTGGCAATTCTTGTTTGTAGACTGTTAAACTGTTAGCATCTCAATGTTTTCCTCTATGCAGTGAACACATTTTATTTGTGCATAGTTATCACAGAGGTTTTCTTGCATACATTGCAACAGCCCTGAACAGAAAATGGTCAGTTTTTATTCTCCTGATTATCAGGCTGCGTGTCATTCATCCTATTATTACTTATTCCAGAATTCCACTGTTCTCTGGAATAATATCAGGATTACAAAGTGAAAATGCATATTTTTCATCTAAGCTACACTGTTATTTTATTCCAGATTTTTCATATAAGATTATCGTGTTATTTTGTTCAGAATATTTTAAACAATTCAATGGTGTTTATCCATTTCTCATTCTTTCAGGTGTTGTACCAACATAAAACAAAGCAAAGTGATATTATTTCTTTTCCATAGTCCTCTCTGAATCCTTTCTCTGATCTCTCCAATTGTATTGGCATCCATCAGTCTCGATCGACCATGGTATCATGCTCGATGCTGTTATGTGAAGCATGAAGGCCTGGGTAGATTAATATGGAAAATAGGCTGTTACCCAAGCAGCAAATCCCCCCTCTCCACGCCACTGAAATAGTCCAATGGAACGGCAGAGCTAACAAGATTGTTTCCAGCTCTGTCAAAATTATATTTAATTCACAGGAGCTCACCCTGTCGTGTGGGAACCCGGGTCTCAAACCCTGGCCTTCTGGTTAACGGGCACAGTGTCTTTAACCACTTGCACCACCCACAGCCCACATTAGTCTGGATTAGTCCAGATTAGTTTCTCCTATTAGACTGAAGAGATCTCAGCAGCAAAAACAGGTCCACCCTGAAGTGAAAGGTTTTGTACTTAAGGCTTACTGTTGTAGGAGGTTAACATCATAAATACCTTTTTATCATAGTCTGGAATGGATCAACATTCTTCTCCAAACAGAGTTGTGCTTTAAAACTAGGAAAGAAGAGTGCACTCAATTTTATAGCTTTTTAAGGTACCAGATGCCAAAACCTCAAAAGGAGGACAAGGTCTTGGATTCTTCTCAGCCTGGCCTTTTCAGCGAACAATGGCACATTTACCTACTCAGAAGCAAAGCCAAGATATTGGGCACTTTCACTTTTCCATAGAGCTCAATGCATATTTTTTATTTTCAGTTTTTTGGCCATAACTTTGGATAGGAAGGAGATATTTCAAAACCGATTTTTGCATTGGATTCTGCTCCTCAATACAAATACAAATGACAGGATGGGGTACTGCACACCATTGCAAAGTTACAAAATGAAGCCAAAGTGGAAGACAATGACGCTCTTTTGGAGGACACCCGGACAGGAGACTCAAAAAGAGGACAAATCTGGAAATTTCCGGTCAGATGGTCACCGGAAAGTTGTCATGCAAAGTTGGTCTGCAGAGAAGCTAATTCTTTCCAGCTGCAATCATATTTGGAACTACCTAGTAAGGGTGGAAAGATAAGCAGCAGCAGGGCAGCAAAAAGAAGGAGGTTTATCTATGGCCGCTAATCTCCTCAATCAACAGCGCTCAGATCTGCGCAACAGCCGTTGCCAAGGAACAGGCCAGGCTTCTCTTATCAGCTTCCTAATGTTTCATTGACTATTCAGACAAGAATAGAAAGCTGTGACACTGAGGGTTATAAGCAGAACAAAATGAAATGGCACATTATGTGGAAGGAAGAAGAGAAGCCTTTCGTTCTGTCTTTATCTGGGGAGTCTGTAGCTACTGCTCCCCCAAAGAGTAATTTTCCGCATTGCTCATGCCAATACCACTAAAACAAAAAGGAGGAAAATACGCATTTGCATAAAGAAGGTTCTTCTAACCTTCACTGATGAATGCTTAGCAATTTTGACATTACTAATTTTCAACAGACAAACATCCATTTCGACATTACATGTTGCATTGGTAATATGTGCCATTTAGGAGGATGAACATCTTTCTATGTCATGCACCAGTTGTAATAAAGAAAGTGCACGCTAAATCACCATTATTATAATTTTATGAATACCATCTTTCCACACACAAGAGAAAAGGTTTACAATTACCCCAAAATCCAGAGTAACTACGGGAGCACGTAAGAGACTTTACGTGCAGCCATATTTACTGCACCACCCAGTGAAAACCTATGGGAAATTCATATTGGAATCCAGAGTAAGTTCTTACACCGGAGCAAGGACTCCCCATAGTTACTCTGGATTTTGCCCTTAGTCTATTACTCACAAAGGCTGAAATCTTAACACCCAGTTAGGCTGGCCGAAGTCCCAGCACATGTCCTGTGCTGATCTGGGAGTGTCACAAAAGTGTCTTAAGGTTCTCAACCTTTAGAACGCTCAAAAGTGCAAAAGGTTTTCAACCTTTTGAAGACCACAGAAAAAATTTTTTCCATGGACCAGCTGGAGCAAGCTACGCATGTACTGGGCTGCATGTGAGCACTTTGCTCAGGGGCCAGAGCAAGCTATGCACATGCAGCCCAGAGGCTTGGCTTCACATGCCCAGTTTGCACTGGGGTGAGCTGGGCATGTGCAGCTTAGCAATTGGGCCATGTGTGCCCAGTTTACGTCGGGGCCAGGAACAGCAGGGAGTCCAGGACTCCGTAGTCTCTAACAGTGCAATCATGCTTATTTTCTCAGAAGTCCCAGTTTACTGAGTGGATTTACTTCCAGTAAAGTGTATTCAGGACTTCAGGCTAACTTGTATTATTTCACATTCTACAGTGGGCACAGGAAATCTCTTGTTTCCTCCTTTGATACTTTATTAAATATTTGCTTCACAATATAAATACATTTAATTGAAAGTGCAAACCTTAATTATGAGACTGAATATAAAGAAATTAACTCCACCATTCTTCTCAGGGAAATAAATAATCAGTATTTCTTGTGCATTACTTTTGATTAATCCTAACATGCCAGAGAGAATGGCCTAGCTATGGCAGCCTAAAGTAGGCCATATCCAGAGCTGACACTTAGGCCAAATCCACAGGGGAAGGAGGCTTCTAGGCTGGCCAAACTGCTGCTGAGGAGGTATTAGCAAAAGTCTGCTATTCCAGGCATGCCCACTGGGGACCAAGTAAGTTGCACCTATGAAGAGGGCTTGCTCCCAAGGAGACCTTCACACTCATATAATTTCATTCCATTAGATTCCTTTATGCAGTATGCACCCCATCTAGTGGTAGTATCATTGCATTCTAGGGTGACGGGAGCAAGAAACCTGGAAGTGGGTCTTGCAATATTTCTACTGATTTTGTTTTCATTTTTTTTTAATCCACTGGGGGTTCCAAAACAGAGTGCCCTTCGATGAAAAGGTATGACCTGTGTTGTCAAAATCATCTACAATCTGAAAAAATATACTGTCTCTTTAAACCTAAAATCACACTGTGAAAGTCACAGAAGAAGTGAGACAACTGAGGAAACAACAGATTCAATCATCCATCTCATGCTCATTCTGGGCATACCCATATTTACTCGGAACTAATGTGCCATTGAATCTAATGCGGTTTTTATATATGACATCAGCTGCAAGGATTTTATATGATAAACATTGGAAGGTTCCAGAAATACCTTCTGTTGAAGAATGGTGGATTAGAATAATGGACTTTGTCAAAATGGACAAACTTACAACTTTTCTTAAAGAGAAGTCAGAAAAACCCTTTATGAACAATTGGAAACCATTCATGGATGCTCTGCGCGAAAAAGGGATGATGAGTAAAGTCAATTATGGATTTCATAACTAGATCATTATATAATTTTGATCTTTTCTGATGTCTCTTGGAATTGTTAAATAAGATTACAGTTTAAGATTTTTTAGGTAATAGAAAATAATAGGAATTAGTAGAAAGAAATATAAGACTAAAGAAAGAAATCTGCACTTGCCTTACATTGTTAAGAATTTAGCTGTTTTTTCTTGCTTTGTTTTTTCCTTTGTTTCTTTTCTTTCCTTTTCCTGTTTTTCTCATTTTAAAAAAATCAGTAAAAATGAAATTAAAAAAGAAACTAACGCACACCCCAATTTTCAAAGGCTTGATATAAAAAGATTTACTGGCTATTGTAACGTGCAACTGCAAAGAAGGTGCAAAATTTGATTTTACTGCATACAATAAGTTATATGACAATAATAATATAATGGGTTTATATTACGGTTTTTACTAATTGCTTTATTTGATACAATAATGGGCGTATGTTACATTTCATCAAAACCCATGATGGTCATGCAGAGTGTTGGGAATGACCCAACAGAGTCCCACATTGGTGCAAGCTGAGGTTAGAACAGTTAAGATAAGTAGAAACATTCCATGCCAGTTAAAAAAGAGACAACAAGGGTAAC
Source organism: Cryptoblepharus egeriae (assembly GCA_030015325.1). Taxonomy (NCBI): domain Eukaryota; kingdom Metazoa; phylum Chordata; class Lepidosauria; order Squamata; family Scincidae; genus Cryptoblepharus; species Cryptoblepharus egeriae. The sequence goes on from JAREYC010000004.1 coordinate 9,555,436, forward strand.
CCAGCCAAAGGTATTACTGAACATTGGGCACAGTCCTAACCAATTTAGGCCAGTATAACTCAACTGTCTCCCCACTCTCATGATGGTGAGGGGAGACCAGTGCATTTCTGTCCTCTGATCTAACTTCCCCTCCCCAAAGTGGTAACCTCCCCAAGCCAGCACGGGACTTGTGCCAGGACTTATTTAGCCTAACTGGGGCTTAGGTTTAAAGCCTCTATCACTGACAAAGCAGCAGTTGAAACTGAAGAATGCCACTGAGGTTGCCAATCATAGGACAAAATGCAGAGTAACTACGGGGAGTCCTTGCTCCAGTGTAAGAACAACTTACTCTGGATTGCAATATGAATTTCCCATAGGTTTTCACTAGGTGGTGCAGTAACTACGGGTGCACGTAAAGTCTCTTACATGCTCCCATATTTACTCTGGATTTGGGGGCTAGTCTTTCAGCAGGGCTGTTGTGCCACTGCACACTATCCAACAGACAGATAAGTAACAGGAGCCTATGAGAGTTTGCAAAGCCACAGAGGCCTGGTTGGAATGATAGTCAACAATCTCACTGAGAAGCAGTTGGTGTCCCAGTCACCATGAAAGACACAGAAGAAGACACCATTCATATCCCAAGGGAAGGGCTTGGGCAGGCTGATCAGATGAATGGAAATGCCCGTAGATCCCCAGGAAAAGAGGGGCTAACCTGAAAGGGGAAAAAAAACCCTTCTCTAGAATTCCCAGGCATTTCTCCCTTTAAAAAAATTTGTCCCACTCTGTCCTTCCCAGAGTGGGAAACCAAGAGGTGGAATCAGAAGGAGGTTCCTTCCCTGCCTCCAGGTTGACCAAATTATTTTCATAATAATTTGTGAAAAAAATTCATGTGGGATGCCAAATGTTTTGTTTTATAACAGTATATGCACACAATAAGCCTCGTATTAACCAGACGGACATTTTAAGTCCCAATTAAATAAATTCCCTCTACGTTCACATGTTGCGCTATGTCAAGATAACTTGCATAAACATCATCCTTGCTTAACCAAACATCTAATTATCTAAATGTTTTCAGTTGCTTTCCAGACTATTTGGATAAATGTGTTTCAACTAATATACAAATCAGTGCCATAAAGATATGTCATAAAGAATGGAGAACCAGCAGGTCTGTCAATTAGAACAAAATAATACAGCTTAATGGGAGGATGCAGCATAATGTGAGTTTTCGGATTAGGGTAGTAATATTAAACCACCTTCCTTTTCAAAAACAAATGAATATACTTTCTAAAGTGTATATATGAAGTGTATACATTTCCATTCATTTTAGCTGCACTTTGGATCTAGTGTTTTTAAACATTTTTGAATAATCTTTGAAAAACCAACATGGATCATCTTTAATTACTGTGTTGCAACTACGGTTATTTAAAACCCCAGTCTCAGAATAGTAGATGACAAACATTAATGAGCAGTAAGGCACACATGGTATTGTAAATGAAAGGATAATGAAAGCAATTTATTTGAAAATTAAAATATGATTAAGAATGGCAGCCTGAACTAGGGCCCAGATGTGTACGAAAAAGCAACCAACATGCAACCAGATTCTCATTAATTTAAGGACCTTTTGAAATGGCTTTTATTTATTTATTTTTATTCCAAAAGAAAAAAAAAATATTGAAAGTTGTGTGGCAGAGTTCCCAATCTTTACTTATATGTTCTTCTGCAAAAACATATATTATAGACCATATCTTAAATTGTCTGTTATTTGTACTAAATTATATTTTCATCAACAGATAATTAATGTAGGTTTTCCTTTATATTCCTTTATCTTCACATTGAATCCATAGTTCATTTGACCCATTTCCCCTTTGCATGCAAGATGCCCATAAAGTTTCCTACTGTCCACAAAAGTTTTTACTGACTTCTCTTAAAGTAACATTTTCCGTTTCAGCAAGTCCAATATCTTTACCACTTATTCTTCTGCTAAAGGTATATCTGGAACCTTACAGCATCTAGCATATAATATTCTTGTGGCAGTTGTCATATATATAAAAACATAGTTTCAAAGTCTTTCTGAATTGAATCATCAAATTAATGTCTTGAGATGTAATAACACTGTCCATCACAACCTTCTTTTCCTGAAAACACAGAGCCTGTTGTATTTCTTCTCATTTTTCCTCATGTCCTCCCAGCAGTATCGCTGAGGTAGTGTGACTAGTGCGGAGCACACCAGGGTGATGTGCCTCGGGTGATGCGCTGAGGGAGTTTGACACACCCCTCAGCGCATCACTCACACCCCTCAGCACCGCCGAGGATGCACTGCACTACCGGAACACTCCTCCAAGGGAGAAGCAACCAGTTCCTCCCTCAGAGGAATGCTCCAGATGCCACTACGCATGGGTGAACTTTGCCCATGCGCAACATCCTTTCCTCCCCATAGTGCTCTGAACTTCTCCCAAGTGCAGTGGTGTCTGGCAGCGCTTGGAACAGCGCATGCACCAGATACACAATCCTTCTTCTTCCATAAGATTCTGAGAGGAATCTCCTTTAAGATTTAAGATTATAATGTGTATTCCTTCAATCTGAAGAACATTTCGGGGGCATGTTACTATAGCACCATATTGTTCACTTTCTTCCTAGTAAAATGGATCAGAATGTCTCTGGAGGCCCCATGTAGTATAGCAAATTCTTGTATTAATTCTTTATACCTGGTCCAATTCTGTGGGCTGTGGGTGGCGCAAATGATTAAGACGCTGTGCCTGTTAACCAGCAGGCCAGGGTTTGAGACCCGGGTTGGCCCCACAAGACAGGGTGAGCTCCTGTCCTTAGCCCAGCTCTGCGACGCCAGCTGGATGCAATCGTATTGGCTCTGCCTTTCCATTGGACTAATTCAGTGGTGTGGAGAGGGGGGATTTGCTGCTTGTGTAACAGCCTATCCTCCATAACAATCCAACCCAGGCTTTCATGCTTTGCATGCAGCATATGCAGCGCTGAGCATGATACCATAGTCTTTCAAGACTGACGGAGGCCTGCTTGATCCAATTCTGAATCAATTATTTGTTCATCTGTTCTGGAATAGTGAACTAGAATTTGCACAATTCGGTTTCTCAAATCTTCAGAATTCTCTGGTAAAGCTATATATCTCAGTTTTTCTTTTGTTCCATCAGAGAGGTCATGTGCTGAATCCTGGCTTCTGAATCCTGCCTCCTGCTCCCCACCCCACCTCCACGCCAGGGTGTTAAGTTTGCAGCAAGCAAAATGAAACTCTACAGATAAGCAATTAATTTCTTATTAAGCTCCTGGAGGATGCTGCTTTTTAACTGCTGTTTCTGGCTTTCTCTCTAGCAGTGTGTCCTTTCTATGCTCATTTTCCAGATGGAATTCTGAAAAAAAGATACAGAATGAAATGTTGGACTTTTAACAATCATGATTTAAATCCTTTTTAACAAAGTCATGGTCTTCCCACCCTATATATGATTATTGCTGTCCATGAAAACCTACAGATACAAAATAAATACGTATACAAAATAAATCTGTATCCATCACTTCTGTGTGTGTGTGTGTGTGTGTGTGTGTGTGTGTGTGTGTGTGTGTGTGTGTGTTTACGTAGAAATGTGCACGTACAGTATAAGTGTTTGTGTGTGAATATAGTGAGTTAGGGTTTTTTCTCCATCACATATACTAGTGATAGAATTCACTTCCCAGAGTGTGTGAGCATAGTGAGTCCCTGTTCTGTTTTCGTTCTTGGGCATGTTTTAGTGCACTTCAGTGGACCTAAAGTTTTACCAGTCATAATTCACTAGCAAATTATATGGATGCGCTATTACTTTTGACATAGGATCCCTGCACACAATTTCTTCCCCCATCGTGTATGCATGTTGCACATATTTTAAAAAGCACTGCTGGCAACAGTAAAAACCTGAAACTTGTTTTTAAACTAATCATAAGATAAAGGCTGCAATCCTAACCACACTTTCCTAGGAGTAAGCCCTATTGAACACAGTTGGACTTACATCTGAGTAGACATGCTTAGGATTGCACTGAAAAACACTCAGTAATTAAGCATATCTGAGTGACAGTTCTTCCTAGACTTACCTGGCTTATGATGCCTTTGGAACCCAGAGTAATATACAGTAGTGACAAAATATATCATGCAATGATGTCATTGGCACTTCTGGGTTTGGAGGAAGTCACAATTCTCAAAACAGCATTAAAAGGGGCTTTTCCTAGCCTGTTTTTGGATGCTACAGCTCTTCTCATTGCACTGATCCTCCTGCCACTGTTTGGAGGCTCAAACTGTTTGGAGACCCCCATTGGGCAGCAGCCAGATCATGGTGCCCTCACATGTGTCCTGCAATATCCCAGACTGTCAAAATACACACTTTTGAACTGCTGCCCGAGGAGGAAAAAGTGCTCTTGGTTGCAGTCAGGTTTTAGCTTGAAAAAGCTGACTGTGGGAGAAATCCAGAGTAACTACAGGCAGTCCTTGCTCTGGAGTAAGAACAAGTTACTTTGGATTCCAATATGAATTTCCCATAGGTTTTCACTAGGTGGTGCAGTAACTATGGGTGCACGTAATGTCTCTTACATGCTCCTGTAGTTACTCTGGATTGTGCCCTATGTAATTTACAGTTTATTAACAAATGCTGATATTCATTGTTAGAAGCAAATGCCATCTTTAATATTTTATTTGCATTGCATATTAACAAAATACACAAAAACCAAACTTGTCTCATAAAACAAGCTCAGAAAGGTTTTGTATCTCAGCTCCACAAATTATAATTTGCCCTTACTAATTAATTATCTAAGACATTAATTGACTAGTCTACCAATTAATTCAATTAATGCTTGCAACTCAAATCAGAACGTATTAGTTATTTTCATGCCTCACCACATCAATATAAATCAATACGAAGGGAGGTAGCTGAGTGGAAGAGCATCTGCGCTCCACACAAAAAGTCCCATGTTCAGATAGGAAAGAAAAGTTTTCCTGTTTGAGACCTGCTAGTCAGTGCCTCACATAACAAGTTTAATTCGTTCCGGAAGCATGCTTGTTATGTGAAACGCTCTTTATGTGAAGTGGATTTTCCCATAGGAAATAATGGAAACTCAAATGATTGGTTCCACAACCCCAAAAATATTCATATAAAAATATTAACTGGATGTAAAAATGATGACAAAACATTGGAATTGAATTCAAACATGCATTCAGTTTGCATGATCCTATGAGGTCTATTTAGGCTGCAATCCTAAAGACACCTTCCTGGGAGTATGACCCATTGAACACAATGGGGCTAACTTCTGAGTAGACATGCTTAGGAGACTGCAATCAAAGACATTTTCCTGGGAGTAAGCCTCATTGAACACAATGGGGCTTACTTCTGAGTAGACATGGTTAGGAGGCTGCATGTAGAATAGGGGGCTTACCTGGGCTGCTGCTGGAGGCCAGGGGGGCACTTGAGGACAGTTAGGGGCAGCTGCCTCTGGCACCCCCAGGCAAGTGCCCCCAAGTTGGAGGCAGTTAGAGGCAGCAGTGCGCTGGCCGGCAGCCCTTTAAAACAGGCTCAACGTGGAGCGTCAGTGTGGAGCAACTTGGGGCAGTTGCCTGGGGCTTCTTAAGTGAAGCGGGCTTGTTAAGTGGAGCACACTCCCAATGGGAATTTGTGCTTGTTATGTGAATCACTCTTTATGTGGGGCACTTGTTATGCGACGTACCACTGTATACTGAGCTAAATAGACCGGTGAACATATTCATTAAAAGACCATTTCTTACGTTTTCCGTTCATTGTTCAATCTCTGCTTCAAACACAATTAAGTAGAATTTTCCCTCTGAAATCTCATGCCATGTTAAATAAATTAGGGTCAAATCCTGTACTATCCCAGCACTGATATTGAGCTCCATGACCAATGCTGGATGCTGTAAATTTGCTGTAAAGCACACCTGTCCAACACAGGGCCCCGAGGGCCGCATCTATGGGCTTTCTAAGCCAAATGCAGCCCTCGAGGCTCTTGTTGGACAAGCATGCATGTTTATGGCACCAGGAGAGCAAGGAACACCAGCAATGGACCTGCTCTAGTTGGCATTGAGCCCACTCCCAGAATGCCAACACGAGTGGGGGGGGCAGGAATTGTCATACGACACACCACTAGGGGGGAGCTTGGGGATTCTGTGCAGGAGGCAGTCTGGGAATTTGATTAGAGGAATGGAGCTCACCTGGCAAACCTGTCTGGCTGGGAGCTTGACAGACAGGTTTCCTATCTAATGGGCTATTTCCAACCCTGATCCTCCACTTAACTGCCCATGACCTGCCCCCCAACCACTTTACCTACTCTACTGTAGCATAGGTGGGTCACTGGAACTGCTTGGGCCTTCCCATCACTTGTGCCAACAGTCACATAGTGTACAGCAGCTGCACACACTTCCTGCAGAATTGTCCCACATTTATTATTGCAGTTTTAAGTGCTCAATAGAAATGAGTTGCCAATCTTTTAATAAAAAGCTATTTCTTGGCTAAAATCTGTTTTATTCATAGACAGCAAGGCTCCAATTGTTCTCCAGGATAATTCTATATTTTAAACGGTGTATTAAATTTGCAAATTCTAATTGTGTTTAAATTTATGGTTTCTGTCAGTTAATAAATTTTTTTGCTAAATAAGAATAATATCTTGTTTAGATAAAGATTATAAACTTTAGCAGGAAAAGCATGAAGAAAGGAAGATTGTCTCTACATGGCTTAAAAAGTGAATTTTAATTTTAACAATACCCCTGGGATAAAGGCAAAGGTTGGGTTGTATCTGTAAGAAAGTCTCAATATAAAACTCTCCTGAAGAGAAGAACATAAGGTCGCTTCAGGAAAAATGCCAGGATGCTGCAGAAGAATATTATGGAAATTGGATACCAGTTGTTGAATTGACCTTGAAGTTTTGGCTTATCTGGGATGAAAATGTCTTGTAAAATGAAAATTTGGCCATAATTTGCTAATGCTTTCCTAAATGGCTGAAGGCTGTTCTACCTCAGTTGAATAAGAATACAATATCATCAATTGCTTTAAATAAGATATGGTATTCTTAGATACCATTATACTAAGGAATTCAAATAACATTTCAAATCTTGTTTCAGTCCTTAGCAAGAACAAAGCAATGTTACATTTCCAAAGGAGAAATGGAATTGGATGAAGGACTGAGATCTTTTATAAAATAGTTGTTTCCTTACAATTATCATGTATTTATCTTGGACCCATAAAGATAAAGGTTGTAATGTGTTGAGGATTCCAACATCGGTACCTAAGCTAAAAACCATTATACCTGACCATATATGCTCAGAGTGAGGGGTTAGACCTTCCTCCTTTCAACAATTGCCTCCTAGGTTTCTCTGCCTCTTCAGAGACTGGAGCCCTTAGTTATGCTCCAGGCTGTTCCTCATTTGTGCTTCCCCCTTGTTTTTAAACCCAGAGCAATAAGCCATCCATCCTCTTCAATCCCTTCTTCTTGTGAGGCTTGTACTGATGAGAAACCATTCTCTGGGAAATGGTTTGCCCAGCAATAGAATCATTGGAGTCACCATTCCACCAGACACAAGCTGACTAACAGGTGCCAATCACATGCTTGTAGGAAGCTGATTCTTCAACCCCCCCCCCCCCCAAGAAGCCTGAAGATTTGTGCTGATCCAACAACAGCGATACCAGATACCTGATTCAAAAATGTGGCTGGTTTTCACCTGGCTAGTTCATCTTGAGTTTGATGTATCTCTTACCTAGAGAAATATAGGTCAATCCAATAAGCAGAGATCTGCACCAAAGAACTTGTTTCCAAAATAAAAATGCTCCACTCTTACACAACTGCCTTTTCCTTCAATGCTCTTTACATTTGGCAAAATTCTTCTGATAGATGTCAGAATCCATCCCACAACTCTGTTTCTCACATATCTTCATATCTCTATTTTTGATTTAGGTTCTTCAAAGAAATGGGTACCAATAGCCATTCAGTGCAATAGCCCCTTCTTTTCATTCAGTGCAATAGCCTCTTCTTTTCAATTGATGTCCTGAGGTTTTTAAATTTCAATTGCCTCCAACTGGAGTCTTTGATGGTACTGAACAATGGTGGATAGTAGATTTGCACATTCAAACTGCATTTTATGTCCAGTTTTGATTGTATGTTTAGCTAAAGCTGATTTCTCAGGTTATAACAGACAGCAATTTCTTACATATTCTTAAACTCTAGTAACAACTGAATGCTTAGTATACCTATATAAACTTTATTGCAACTGCAGGATATGCTATTTACTCCTGGATATGACAAAGGATACCTTGGATCCTTAGACATAAACAGATTCAACAGGAAAGGACTGATAGTACACAAGAGGAGAAGTCTTCATTTTAATCTGTTTCTTTAAGAGCAGCTGTGTAGCATTCATTTCATTCAACTGACAGTTCCAAAATGTCTCTAACTACACAATCCAGAGTTAGGGCAGTGCCCTAGCTGGGCTGCCCCTTCTGAATCCAGAGCAGAAACTTATGCTGCATCCAGAGTGTCGGGAAGCCTGGGCTGCCCTGGCTGCTCCAGCAGATGCTGCTAAGTTAGCATAAAGTGACACCTGGGGAGGGCTTGCTCATGAGGAGACCCCCCTCAGATCACACTGAAAAAGGAAAAGCTGTGGTGCCTGCCTTATAAGGAGTCCCTAATAAGACTGCCAGTATTGTCTACAGTGAAGACAAGGGGCTTCTTGGAGTGGCCTGCTGTACCCCAGGTTAGTGGGCTGCCATAGTGCCATATCCTGAAGTTGAGAGGCAGGGGTTGCAGATAGGCTGGCCAAGAACTCAGATTTTTGGTCAACACTGCCATTCTTACTCTGCCTTATCACAGACCCTTATGGGTATACTCATTACTATACGTGCTCCTGAGGTGGTATAACTCTGAGCAGCTGGAAGAGGGAATTTCTGTCCTGGAAACAGGCTCTGGATACAGAGTAATTGCTCTGCCCTAGGCAATGCTAAACATGCCCTCAACATGCCTCTCCTGAACTGCCTAGGCAGCCCCAGCTGGGGCAGCCCAGATAAGCCTGTCTTGGGGGCAGCCTGTGTTGCTGTAGGCTGCCCTAAGCTTTTTCCAGAATAACTAGGGTGGCCCACCTTGCAGTTGGGTCAGCCCAGTGTTAGATAGGGTAACCCAAGTGCACTTCTGGATTGTGTCCTAACTACCTTTAGATCCACAGGAAACTCTTTGCTTTCCTGTGTGCACCTTTGCAGAGTTTTTAACACTTTTTTGCCTTTGACAAGACCATCAAAAGACAGTGGCAAAATATCAGACTCTAAAAATGTTTTTCCCAATGGCTTAAAAAAACCAGGAATAAATACAAAATAGTGGTTTACACAGAAAAATCATAGATCTTATATCAATAGATTTTAAATTTGCACTTTACATTTTTATATGCATATGTGACAAAAAGTGCTGAAAATATGAGCTGGTACATTCAAATCAGAGTCTAAGATAGGTTGTGACTTCCCAGCAAATGGCATTTAGAGGCAAACCTGAATTTGATGTCGCACAATGTATGAGAACCTATTCACTGAATGCAAATACTATACAAGTAGAGATCACTGGATATGATATTGGAGGAATGTCTATATTGTTTTAAAATAACTAGTTGAAAATTCATTTTTCACATTTTTGGTACTTAGTTGATGCTAGCTTTCAAAGTAAAACAAAACTGATAATTTTGTGAGGGAAAAATACAAAAATTGTCAAAATGAATGGGATTTAGAATGAAAGAATTCAATTCTTTTTCTGTCAGAATACTGAATTAACATATTTATTGAATTACACTGGCAATGAAGATAGGAATACATTGAAAAGCATTGATTTTTTTCCCCTCCTTCTTAGCTTAAAACTGGCACAGATGCAGTTTTCAACTTGTTTCTATCATCCCACCTTTTTAAAAAAGCCCCCAACGTTGACAATTTTCAGACTTATTAATTGTATACTCAGCATGTACTGTCAATGACATTAGCTACATTGATTGCATCAGAATGAGTATGTTCAAAAGGAGATCACGTGCTGATCTTACACATTTTAAATCAAACAAGAGGCTCCATAGAACACCTGACTCTTTAGATTGTTTATCAACTGTGCTCTAAAGATAATTATACATAAAAATATATACAGTACTTCCTCTGTCATATCTGATGCACAATTTACTGACCACAATTTAATTGTATGTTATAGCAATGCCTGCCAAGAACTACTATCATTTAAGGTAAAATACATTGTTTCTATATATTGCAGCAAAAATTCAGAAGATGGCTCTGAAAATGGAGAAAGGAACACAATGTAGCTTCTTCAAGGAAGTTTCAAAAATCTGGTTTCTTCAGTGCAAAATGAAATCAATCTATAAACTGATCCGGAAAACATGAAATATTTAGAGATGTCAATAAAGATCAGCTGTTAATCCTTTTCAGTGTAGTTACAGGATGGCACCAATGAAACAAAATGAACACACATCAGATTTATAAATAGTAAAAATAATTAGTTCCCAGCTTCTTCCCAGATGCCGAACACAAAATTCCCCAAGTTCCCCAAAATTCCTGTCCTCTAAGCCAAAATTTCTACCTGGTTAAAAATGTAGGACACTCCCCAAAAATGTAACACAAATGTAGGACATGTAAAATAAAACTAAAAACAATTGTATTGCATTCCTGTTCTTAATTTTTGCACAAATCTCATTGCAATAGACCAGACACCAACCAAAAAGGTAGATGTTTAAGTGATCCAAGCAGCCAGGCTTTCTCAGGCAGGCATGCAGAGGCTTTGTCTTTCAGCCTCCTTTCCTTTGTCCCCTTACACAATATAAGTTCCATTGACTATAATGCTTTTGAGTGGACACAACAGGGCTTGGAGGCTTAAAATGTAAGAAGCCAGCCAAGATCCCACCATCCCTACCCTGAGAAGGTTGCCAACTTTACACCCAGCTCCTGCTCTTCTGCTTTGACAACAGCTGGATGAAAGGCCCCAAACCTGAACAACTCAAGCCCTTGTTGTGAATTACATGCTTTTTATGCAAAGTATATATTGGAGGATCCATGTACAAAGGCATAGGAACAGGGGAGTCTGGGGTTTGGTCAGTTGGCAACCCTGCTTTAAAAATTTAATTCACCCTCCTTTCTCTCCAAAACCAAACTCACTGCAAAGTTTCAGAGCAGCTCCACTTGCAAGGCTGCCTCCTTCCCCTGCTCTGAACTCCTCTCCAGCAGCCTTAGCTGAGCTCCCTCCTTCCTTCCTTTTCACAGCAAGCAGAGTTCCCCCCGATCTTTTTCTCTGCACGGACTGGGAGCCACTGCCAGGCACAGCCATTTGGGAATAGTTACTTAGAGGCACATTTAGAGGCCTGCTTGGGCCTCTCTGCGAAGCAGGTTGCAAAATGAGAATCTGGCACGATGCATGCTGGAAGATATAGTTCTTCCACTGATGGCTTGGAAGCATGGAGAGGAGGGGGAAAACTACAATTTCCTTCCCTCCCGCTCCTTTAACCAGAAGCCTCATTGGACCTAAAATCCCAGGAAATGGCTGGAAAGTCCTCCAAAGTCCCCCAAATTCCTGACTTCCTGTTCCAGGGAAGGGAAATTCCTCTCATCTGTTTGCCCTGCTTCTTCATTCCTTTCTCTGAGCAAAACTGCATGGAATGTGTACTGACAGGTTTCATTATAATCTGATTTTTTTTTTTAAAAAAAAAAGAACTTTAGCATTTCAAGAAGTTAAAAAATCTCAGATTTAAGTAAAATGGTTACAGTCCATATCCCCATATTTAGATTGCTAAAGTATGCAGCAAATGGTCAAAAATATCAGTGTCTTGTGGTTTTCTGCAAATCTCTGTCATAGGCCAGTATTCATAAACAAAGCCTTCTGGTTCAGTTCAGGGTAGTACACTCTCTCTAGGTTCTTATCTATAAATGCATCTACTTATGGCTAATTCAAGACTGTAAAAACCCTGGCACAGACCATCTTGACAGTGAGGGGAACAAAGCAGAATTCCTGGGGCAAACCAAAATTGAACCTGTCATATAGTGTAGTTGTAGAAGTGCAATCAAGACATTGTCATCTCAATCTAATCTAGATCCACCTTCTAAGACAGCATTTTTCAAAGTGGGGGTCGGGACCCCTTTTGGGGTCGCCTAGAGCTTTCCTGGGGGTCGCCTAAAGACCTCTGGTGCAGGGGGCCAGGTCAGGCTTGCCAGACCTCCAGACCTCCTCAGGGCCCAATCCTATGCATGCCTACTCTGAAATCCCATTATAGTCAGGGGGCCTTTACTCCCATGTAAATGTGGATAGGATTGCAGCCTCAGGGCCCAATCCTATGCATGCCTACTCTGAAATAAATCCCATTGTGTTCAATGTGTGCATAGAACACACATTTCATTTGTAACCATGAAAATACATCCTGCGTATCGGATATTTACATTACGATTTGTAACAGTAGCAAAATTACAGTTATAAAGTAGCAATGAAAATAATTTTGTGGTTGGAGTCCCCACAACATAAGGAACTTATAAAGGGGTCACGGCGTTAGGAAGACTGAGAACCACTGTTCTAAGAGATCTTGTTTTATTTAATGGCCCAATCATATCCCATGATAGTTCTTGTACTCCTGGCTCCCTTTTAAAAAATTGGTACAATAATGGCCTTTTCCAACGAGATGGAATGTTCTCTGATTTCCAAATATGAATAAGCAGAATATAGAGTCATTGCATCAGGCTTTCTCCTACAGCTTTTATCATTTCAGCTGTGATGTTGTCCAGTCCAGGTTCCTTTCTTTTCCTCTGGGATGTTATTGCACTCTGCAGTTTGCAGTTTGTAAATGGAGGGGTCATTGTCAGAAAATGGGTTCTCTGCCTTACGAATAGATGGTGGTTCTGAAGATGGTTCCTGAGGTGGATCACAACTGTATAGTTACTCAAAGAATTCCTTTCCATCTTTGTAGCCATTAATTTGGTGATTTGACAAAATTACCAGATGTTTTCTTGATGTTTATCAACTAATATTTATCATTAGTTGACTGTGTTTTGCCACTCCATTTTCTGAAGGTCTTATACAAAACTGGTATTCCTGTTTGGATGCTGCTGCTTCCAGTTCTGCTGCAACTCCATTCCAGTAGGCCTCTTGTTCTTCTTTCATCATTTTTCTGACCGCTTTGTGTCAACTGAGTTTCAGTTGGAGCATAGACAGGTATGTGTTTTAATAGTGCCATCAACTGTGAGAGCTTCTAGATGTTCTGAAACTGGTTGAAAGGAGATAACACTTTTTGTAGTTGGGCTGCTGACCATAAAACCAACACCGGCTTCCTGTTTGTTGCCACCTGAGTAGTATAATACATCTGATTCATCCACTGCTGGAGGTTTTATAGTTAGTGGTCCTGAATGAAGTTCAGATAATGCAGTAATCGCAATTCCGTGTTTCATCAGTTCCATAGCAATGACTTCTTTTTGGCCAACATGGCGTCATGTTCTTATATTCCATGTGCCAAAGTACATTTCTGTCTCTGGAGTAAATTTAAGTTGTTTAATTTGGCCAGTATTCCACTTATTGAAGACACCCTGGGACCCTGGTGTAGGTGCATTGGCTCCCCTGGATATGGTAGCGTTTGTGGATACTCATCAGATACTTATAGATGGTCCTCAACTACAAAAGTAGTGTGGATCCAAGAAGCCCATTGATAGCCAGAAGACTTACCTGGAGGTATATTAAAAATTACTTTATTTACATCTTGTTGGCCATCATGCTCTGGAAAGGACACTCAGAGCACGATACCATAGTCTTTCGAGACTGAAGGATGCCAATGAATGATGAACTTAGTCAAATGGTTAATGGTTTTAGTTGCTGTTTCAATAATTGCATTGTTTACAATTTTAGAAACATATTTCATTGTATTTTTCTGACTTTAAATTAGCATTTGAAAAACAAATCCAATAATTCTCAGAGGGAAAACGGAGAGTGATTGGTTTTCTTTTTGAACTGCAAACACCAATTTTGCCAAAACTTATATATGCAATTTTAATTTACTCATCAGTAAGATAACAGCATTATTCTTGGTTATCTACCCTCTTATGATGGAAAAGAAACAATATAATTAAACTTTTTCACATGCTATTGAGAAACGTGACATGAAATCCAACTACAAGATAAAATCTGAACAATGTTTGTCTGAATATTTCCTCATCTAGCTACATCCTAAAATTTGATACTGTACTAGGATTTGATTGCTATAGGTTAAAAAAATCAATACACATTTTAATATAGCTGTGCTATATTCTCTGTGATACTGTGATAAATGTCTTCTCTTCCTGACAAAATACTCCCTCTGCTGTACAATGTACAGTGTTACAGAAGGATATACACAATCACAGCCTATATAAAACACTAAAAATATCAGGGAAAATTACAAGTGCCAAAATACAATTACAGTGCACACTATGAAAAATGGTTGTATTTGCTTAAACTCTTCTGCAAACACAAATCACATAATGTATCAAGTACAAAAGGAAGATTTCTGCCGTCCTTTCTGGAATCCTGTGCAAACTCATGGTCCAATACTATCCAACACAGGTAAATGTGCCACTGAGCCCACACTGTACCCAGCACTGGATTTGTGCAGATGGGAGAATTCTCAGCTTGCTCAGCAGCATATCTATGAAAGCAGAGAAGCAGAACACAACCATGCATATCTTCCGAGGGTTATAGAGCCTGCCTTAGATGTTGTAATCTTCAGCATTTGTACCATGTGTTGATGGTGTCCGCTGGTTGTGGACTGGAGTTTCCTCCAATCCATGATGGACGTGATATGGGGAAACCTGGATGGCCTGTCACAGGGACCTGTCGCCAGGACGTTGCGTTTCCCACCGAAGTGGTACCTATTTATCTAAATGCATTTACATGCTTTCAAATTGCTAGGTTGGCAGGAGCTGGGATAAGGATGGACTCTCACCCCATCTGGCAGTACTTGGGTCTTGAACTGAACTGCTGAGCGGAATTCTGGTCAAGCAGTGCTCTAACCCCAGCATTCTACCCACTGCAGCCCCCTAGCCTTAGATGTTGTAAAGTACTATTAATTTGTTGTTTAAAGTACTCAAGAGGTCACAAATTGAAATGTTTATTATATTTTAATTCTCAAATGTCTTGTTCCAAAATGGTGATTCCCTGTCTGCAGAGCCCCATTTCAGCTCCTCCAGGAGATGGAAAGTAATTATCCAAGCCACAAGGTTCTTTTCCTGTACAGGATAGTACCACTGATAGCACCACTGCGTCTCACAAATTATGAACCTACATCTAAACCCCAAAAACATGTGTGGCTGATGGTATTGTCAAATCTTTGTTACTCTTTTCTGCTCCCTGACAGCTCCATGGGCTATAGCCTTCCAGCTAAGAGTGCCTGTTTGCAGTGATGCAAGTTACTAAATGCCAGATGAGATGCACATTGCTTGCCTTCTGCTATGCCTGGGTTTGCAGAGAACAGCTTTGTTGAATGGCTGCTATGAGTTCTAGACTTGCCTCCCTGCGCCTTCTGTCTTTGTTATGGCTGTTTCTGACTGGTCATGCAACTGGTTTCTGACTGGTTTGGGTATGTCCCATGGCTAGGCCTAAATCTATCTTGAAACCTACTAGCACCCTGTTTTGCCTTTACACTGTTGAAGTTCCCTTGTAACCTGTTCAAGTCCCTCCCCCAGTAGATGCATGTTGACCTTACTTATCAGCTTTATGGTTAGGTTCCTTCATGCAGTGGTTTCCAATCTCTTAGATTGCACTCATTGGATCAGGACCCTTCTAGTGTCCTTGGACTGCTCTCAGCCTGCCCTTTCCATTGGACTATGGGCAAAATCCAGAGCAGTTACGGGTCCACACAGTTACGTCACTTTCTAGTGTTATCTTATGGAAAGTCACCTTAACGGCTCCATCGCAAAGGGCTTAATTTGACTTTAGGACATGGGCCTATGGCACGTTTGCCTACTTGCGAGAAAAGCTGTGAAATAAATTACTTGAATATTTCTACTTATATTTTCCCATGCATTTTCTATGCATATTTTTGCTTTTTAGTTTTTCTGGCCATAACATTTGATAGGAAGGAGATATTTCAAAATGGATTTTTGCATTGGATTCTGCTCTTCAAGACGAATCCAATGATGTGCGACATGATGGGGTACAGTTCACAATCGCAAAGGTGATTTTCTGGGGTTCCCAGGGAGTGGGGATCACAACCCCCTTTGGTTGCAACCCCCACTTGGAAGACCACTGGTTTAAATAGTCTTTATTAATCTTTATTTGAAGAAATATAAAAGTAAATAGTGCCCCCACAGGTTGCTCTGCTAGTTGTGACCGACACTAGGGTGTGGTGCTCATCCCATTTCTAAAGCCATAGAGTCAGCATTGTCTGAAGATGCCTCCATGGTCACGTAATCCACATGCGCACAAAACATTGTTCCCTTCCCATTGAGGTGGTACCTACTTGCTTTTTCATGCTTTTGAACTGTTAGGTTGGCAGGGTTTGGGGCTAAGGATGGGAGCTCACTCCATCTTGCAGTACTCGGTTGATCTTCAGATTGAGAGGCACAGCGGCTTTAACCACTAAGCCAACTGCAGTCTGAAAAGTATATTGAAGAAATATATTCTGAAATTCTTAATTTCTTTGTGGTTAAGATCCTTCATGCAGTGGTTTCCAGTCTCTCAGAGAGAGTTTGGGATGCTTTAAATGTTTCTAGGGTAGGTTAAGGAGCAGAGATGTGATTTGCACAATTGCACCACCACAGGGAACAAAAGGGCTTTTTAAAACTTACCTGGGAGTTGCCAGGGGAGTAAGGGGGAGCAAAGCCCTCCTCAAAATAAGGAAACAACTTTTCCCTTATCTCATACCTGCATTTCAGCTACATTCGTACTGGAAAATTGGGATAGGATTTGGTCCTAAGTCATGTTCAGAGCGCAATATATCAATGTAACCACACTTACTACGAAACCACACAGTTTATGATGTTCATTATAGCTGCTTTTCACAAAATGTTCATGTTAAGTAAGCCTTGATAACATCTATGCAGTACTTAACAACAACCACAGGATGGCAGAAAGAGCAGCTGATAAATTCATCAGTCTCATAAATGGCCTGACTGCTGCAAATCAATGCCTGTTAAACCACAAGCATATAAATTTAGCTGTGTGGAGTTATATATACAGTGAGAATAATCTTACATGGACTAAGGCTGCAATCCTAAAACACTTTCCTGGGGAGTAAGACCCAATGAACAAAATGGGGCTTACTTTTTAGAAGATATGGTAGGATTGCACCCCATGTCAATTTCATTAGCTGCACCACCATCACAGACACAAGGCCAATCTTGCACTACACAGCTATATGAAAGCCGTAAATGGCACCTGGGACTAATGTAGATTATAACAAGATAATTTCAATATATGAAAGGAACACAGAATAAGGCAGGAACATCAATATATTAGAGTGCAGAAAGCATACATTCTATTTTTCTAGTTTCATAAATTTTCCAATACAAATTGTTCCCTTACTGCCTCCTGTGAAATGCCTTGTTTTAGGGTCCCCCAGAGAGGACTGCACACAGAAAGCCATCCCAAATTCAGCAGTGTGATGGGCAGTGGTTTCCTACGATCTACACTGCAGGATTCATGATGGCAACCAGTGTGCTGTGACAGTGATGCCCCCGGCTAAATCTCCCAGATCTCCTTCCAGTTCTATGCATTGATTTCTTCCTCTCCTCAGCCAGTGCTCCTGGTGTTGATCTGGCCCATGCCACAAAGGGGCATACCGTATATACGTGAGTATAAACCGAGTTTTTTGGGCCCAAAAAATGAGCCCCCAAAGCCCCCTCGGCTTATACTCAGGTGATCTGAAAAGTGGTGGGATCAAACCCCATCATGTCATATAACGTTGGATTCTTATTGAATCACATCACACACAACAAGGTAGCAGCAAAGACAGATTCACTTTTTCCCCAAAGGAGGATCCATTTCATGAGAAAATTGTACTTACTCAACTTGAAAGCTGGGCACACACAAAAAATTGATGTTAAACAAACAAGTTAAAAAAATTAGCCAATGTAAAGAAGAATAGAATCATAGAATTGGAAGGGATCCAGTAGGTCATCTAGTCCAACCCCCTGCCTGTTTCAGCTCTCTTCAGCCTCTTCTGTTCAATAGTTTCCAATGCTTTTTCTTGTCTTCTTTACTTTGTTCCTTTAAAAATATTGAAAATAAGATTGCTTATGCAGCTTCACAGACTGCTAATTTTTGGTTACTTGGGTACTGTAGGGTCGGGTTGCTGTGAGCATCAGCAGTGAGCAGCTCTGTTCATTACATATGCACTGCAAATGCCAGTTCTATTAGGCCCTCTGCTGTGGAAGATAATATTGCAGAAACTTGGAATTGAAAATAAAACTCCATTATTACTCAAATTATTCTCATTAACTCTGCCAAAAACCGTTTTTCTGTGGATTCCATGCTCATAGAATTTTTCAGTAGTAAACAATTACTACTTTTTTCTAAAATTAAAAGCAAGAAAAACCCACATGCGGAACATTTGGCCTCAGATGATCCATCTTTTTCAAATTCTGTACCACTACTGCAGCCAGAGACAGCAGCTGTGCACAGGAGTGGGCGACTTGCTTCACAGTTGCGACTTTGCTCTACATCCTTCTTTTGCAAACCATACTGTACCTCTTTTGAAGGGTGAAGTTGCTGCACAGATGCATCTTGCTCCAGTGGGGTTGGAGACAGAGCCACATGGGTATAATGGCACTGGGCCCTACACACATTGTGAAGTAGTATGGGAAATATCAATATTTCAGTTACTTCTTCCTTTGGAAACATTCGGAGCTAGACTGACCATAAGGCATATATTTCTCAAGTCTGCTGGAAGTGGCTTCAACACACATTTATCACACTCTGTTTTCAGTTCAGACAATGCATCTGAACTTTACCATTTAATTTACTTATAAGTGTATTTGTCTGTTCTGCTTCTGATAAATAACTTTATCATGAATTCACTAAAGCCACAAGTATAAATTAAGCAATAGACTCATTGTGAACGTGCTGGACAAAACCCAACCCAAAGGAAATGGCCCTTGGGGAATCACGAGTTAGCCTGCGAGGAGCCCCAAGACTCAAATGAGCCTCTACCCTCTCAGAGACTGTTAGATGCCCCAGTCCATGTCTCCATGTGTTTGACTTGGGCTGTATGTTTTCACTGTGTAAGAGGTGTGTGGCAAACAGTTCAATAGTTCTCATGTGTTTTATACAGGAATAGTTCTCATGTGTATGAAAAAATAAGCTCAGTAAAACTCATTCATTCATGGAAATTCCATTTCTAATGAATTCATGTCTGTAAATTTATTCAAATTTGAAATATAAATTACTTTTTTCCCAGCCTCCAACACAATTTTAGATAGGATGTGTGGCCCTCCAGCCAAAATGTTTGCACACCCTGTGCAAAAGGGTGCAATAAATTGGCTGTTTTAACATATTTATGGCAAAATCCTCCAGTGACTTTACACCAGCAAAGCAATTGCTCTACAGGCATAGACTAACACAAATGTGAACAGATGTCACAAATGTGGTGGATCAGGCCCAGAAGATTGGAATTGGCAGCAGTGGCATACACTACATATATAAATCTTTTCTCAGGCCCAATTTGCTGACAAGGAGCAATGTGGACCTCACCCACGATTTAGCAGGTATAGATCTGAGTTGTCCCACTGAACCTGCACGAACTTTTCCAGGGTAAGGGAATTGTCCCCTTACCCTAAGAAGAGGATGTGCTTGAATGTCTCCTTATCTCGAAGAGGCCTCCAGCATGCAAAATTCCCAAACAGAATTGCAGCTCAAGTCATATTAACACTGCTGCATAGGCGTGGGGGATTTAGATAGGACGAAACTGCCTGTTAGCTGTGTATATTTACAATAATTTAATCAAAACTTCTTATTAGTCAAGTGATTCAAGGCAAAATTCTATACACACTTTCCTGGGAGTAAGCCCCATTGAATACAGTGAGAACACAATCTTCTGAATAGACATGCCATGGATTTGGTCTGAAAAGCTTAAGTAATTATGTGTGTACATAAAGCATAGCAAGACCAAAAGATATTCAGACACAATCAAATGTGTATTTATATAATCCTATTAAATGCCAGTAACATTTATGAAATGAGTGATCAATACATTTGCAGATATTACCATATAGCCTTTCCAAAATATCTGACAAGATTGGGAGAGCAATTGAGGGAATTTGGCACTTGAGCAAATAGGAAGAAACAAAGTTCAGGACAGATACCGTGCGTGTCTCAGCATGATCCATCTCTAAAAGGTTTCAGCAGATTTCATTACAGCAAGAAAGGTCAATTTTGACAAGCAGCTGACTTGTACTGTGAAATGCAAACAACTCAGATACACTAATAAAACCCTCCCATAAGGGACAAATAACAGTTTTAAGGCCAGAGTCCTTAAAATGATCAACATTTTAATCAACGAACCCAAATTCTCTTGAAAAATAGCCAATTCTATAGCACAAGTCACTTCAAAGGGCAGGCAAGAGGCTCAATAAACACACTTGAAGGACCTTCCCCCATCATAGTAAAAAGGTTAAAAACAAAGGTTGGTAAAAGCTGAGATTCCAATCTAAAGGCAACAAAAGAGTAAGGATAAACTGAAGGTTCAATAGGACAACAGCAAGTAAGGACATACCATGACATTTAGGTGTGAAAGCAGCAGGTACATACGTAAACTGTTACAATGAGGCTAATAAGCAACCAAGGCAAATAGACCATGTGAAATATGACAAATGAAAATATATAGTATCTATATATGGACAGTACCTTTTTGTGGTGGTGGGATTGTGTGCTCCAGTGATACAAAGGGCTATGCTGGTAGTAGCGTAGCAACTAGGAGGGACTCCCATGCCAGTCAGGCCTTTGCTGAGGAGCCAGAATCCGTCAGTCTTGGAAGACTATGGTATCATGCTCAGCGCTGCATACACTGCATGCGAAGCATGAAAGCCTGGGTTGGATTGTTATGGAGGATAGGCTGTTACATAAGCAGCAAATCCCCCCTCTCCACGCCACTGAAATAGTCCAATGGAAAGGCAGAGCCGATATGATTGGATCCAGCTGGCGTTGCAGAGCTGGGCTAAACCTGTCCAAAATCCCACTGAACGTGGGTTGTCTGGAGAAGGAAAACTTCCACCTCAAAACTCCACTGCCTTATGGCTCTACCCATCTATGGGAAAGGCTTCAGGAGTCAACCTAGAGACAAAATCTCAGAAGTCTCAGAAGCAGTTCGTGACTGTGTACAATCACGTTCTGGTAACTCCTGCAATGCAGCTGGAACCAATCGTATCGGCTCTGCCGTTCCATTGGACTATTTCAGTGACGTGGAGAGGGGGGATTGGCTGCTTGGGCAACAGTCTATCCTCCATATTAATCTACCCAGGCCATCGTGCTCTGGAGAGGACACTCAGAGCATGATATCATAGTCTTTCAATACTGAAGGATGCCAATGCAGTATGTAAAAAACAACAAAAGTCTTCACAGATCTATTGAACCCTTATATTTGTGTAGATTTATTTTTCATGGACAAAAAATCCATCAAATATAATATACAAATCATATGTGCATGATGACAAAGCTCAAAGTACAAGCTGCAGATGCCACAACCACCTTCTGACTGCCACTTCTGTGAAAGTAGGGCAGTTTCAGGTCAAGTGAGCGGCTCCCTGGAGAAATAGGCTGCTAAATCCTGTCCTTCCCAACCATGCGCCCACACATGTGCATTTCTTCATAAATGTTTTTCTTCCCCAAAGAAGACTTTTAATCTCTCAAGAAGAAAAGCAGCTGGGGAAATGATCTTGAACAAACAGCTAGGATGGGAAATGGTTATGCTGTTGTCATCCCCCATCAGTCATCCACTCAGTCTGGAGCCACCCACAGCTGCTTTACATGACAGAAGTGAAAAATCATAGAACTACACATTATGTAGTTCTGCGCAGAGGGAAATGTTCCTAAAGTACAGTGTGTCTCTTTCAATCTCTTTGGCTGTCTTATGCAAACAGACGACTATGCTTATATCAACTCCTGTCAGTACAAGTTTGATACAGGGAAATCTCCCTAGTCCTCTTCATGACCTCACTAGTTATAATGATATACCATTCATAATTTACCAGCCTAAATAATCTCCAGCAGCTGGTATTAGTGTTTTTGAAAGACCTGAACGGTTTCCTTTTATTCTTTGCATCCAGAGTTACCAACCCTCCAGGATTGGCCCAAAGTCTCCAAGAATAATTGCATATTTTCCCTCCTTTCATGAGTAAGCACTCCTCTCTTGATAATTATTATTTTTTCCTAACAGACTGTTTTCTGTGTATATTGAGGCTGATCACATTATCCGTTAAGACCAAAGATGTAGTTACCTATCTTCCTCTTTAGATGTAGTTACCAGACTTCCTCTTTAGATGCAAATTCAAATTCTATGACTGCCTGATATTACCAAAACTTACACCTCTTCATTTGTCCACTTAGGTCAAAATCCAGAGTAAATATGGGGAGTCCTTGCTCCGGTGTAAGAACAACTTACCAGTACTCTGGATTCCAATATGAATTTCCCATAGGTTTTCACTAGGTGGTGCAGTAACTATGGATGCACATAATGGGTGCAATCCAGAGTAACTACGTGGAGTCCTTGCTCCGGTGTAAGAACAATTTGCTCTGGATTGCAATATGAATTTCCCATAGGTTTTCACTAGGTAGTGCAGTAACTAAGGGTACACGTAATGTCTCTTACGTGCTCCCGTAGTTACTCTGGATTGCAGGGAAAGTCTCTTACGTGCTCTCGTAGTTACTCTGGATTCGGGATTAGTCTCTTGATTGGAAACAAGAAAGTTGAACTACAGTTCACTTAAACAGGCGTTTGGGATGGGGAGGGCTAAGCTCCCCAAAAAATAGATAAAAAAGAAAGCTGCCCATTTGTGTACAGCGATCCACAGTGCAATCCTAACTTGCACTGGAACAGAAAGGCCAGCTGGCCTGAACTATATCCAGCGGAAATTTGAGGTTGCTGATGCACAACCACGGGGCAAGGGGAAACATTTTTCCTTATCCCAGGTAAAATAACAGCCACACTGGGTCTACTAAGATCTCTGCCATCTCAAAGGTAGTGCCAGCAGACCAGAGCAGTCTGGGGTTACTCTGCACTGCCCATGGAATAGATTTGGTATGCAAAGCCCTGAGAAGTGGTCCATGAGATCTCAGAAGGAAAAAAATCAATTATCACTTCCAGCACCTCTCAAATGAGCACTAGGGAAGACAGAGAGCAAGACTGTCTAAAGCCACAGCCAGAACTGTGGAACTGTGGGAGGTTCATTCTCTATATTCTCTCTCTGGTAATCTGTAGGGAAATACTCGTTAGGGAGACTTTCCCCTTTGACCGACAGAAAGGGCAAAGAATGGACCTCACAGCCAGTAAGTAAAGAAGCAAGCCACAAAGCTTTTCTATAAAAATAAATCTAATAAATCTCTAATTATTACAAATATAATTCTATCTTTTATGTGCAGGAAGGTGGATGGGATTGAATATGGTCCACAGGTATTCCAATATTTGCCTTTGTGGTCCATGGACTTCTAAAGGTTGGGAACCACTGGTGTAAAAGCAAGATCCCTAAAAGATACCATTGTTTTTCACAAGTCCTTAACGAACAGTCCTTTGACTGATCTTTTTCTTCCCGCCTTTGCATTTAATGACCTGTGAAAGCATCAGGTTTTAGTGATCTTGCTTTTACGGAGTGGTAAAACACTTGCTGCTTTCGCAGGTCCTAAACTGAACACAGATAAGGCACTAAGAGGCACAATAGAGGGAGAGACTGCCAGAATGCCAACAGGAAGCAGCTTCCTGTTAAAATTCTGGCAGCCTCTCCTTCTATCATTCTTCCTGCCAGCTTTATCATTGTGTTCTGTCCAGAATGTAAATTAAGCAAGAACAACATAAAGTAATGGAGGAGGCACACTCTATACTGTACTTAATATAATGCTCCTTCTTTCATGTGGTTTCAGGTATCCATGGGCCCGGGCGGGAACCTACTCCCCCATCGATTCAAGAGCAAGTTTATACAGTGATACCTTGCAAGACAAATGCCCTATAACACAAATGCTTTGTAAAACAAATTAAAATTTCAATGGGATTCTGCCTTGTAAAACAAATGTGCTTTGTAAAACAAGCCCCCATTGGCTGGGCTCCCTCTCCTCCTGCCTGCAGTGCCAGTGAACAGGCCAGCAAAGCGCAACAGGCAGCAGCTTCTTCACTTTCCCCAGAAAACATGGTTTCTCCTTAAGCCTGCAAGTCTGGGCTCCTGCAGCCAGTCAGCAACCTTCAGGTTGGAGGGAAAACTCCTCCTGCACCCCCTATTGACCACCCTCAAACAAACACCTTCCCCACAAGGAAGCCCCCCCTGCCTGGACCCCACTACAACTACCCTTCTTCCCCCCACCACCACCTTCCCTGCCTGGAGTTTTCCTTTCCTGTGAGTAAGCTGCTGTGCATACAATGGAACTTGCTTCTGAGTAGACTGCATAGGATTTGCATCAGACGGAAACCTTTGGGGCTGCTGCTCCTGCACCCTACACACTTTCCTGTGAGTAAGCCCCAGTGCACACAATGGGGCTTGCTTCTGAGTAAACTGCATAGGATTTGCATGAGGCAGAAACCTTTGGGGCTGCTTCTGCTGCAAACTTGGAAACACACACAGAGGTTCCTTGTTAAAATTGCTCAAAAAGACACCAGTGACTCTTCTAGTGAAGCATAGTCATCCTTGGCCAGAAAGGTTTTTCTTTTCTGTTTTAATGTACTGCATATTACAGTGTTCCATTTCAGTTATTGTGTTTTGTATTATAATACAGTGTTTTGAATTTGATTACAATGTTTTGTCATCATTTTTACATATAGTTAATATTTTTATTGCTAACCGAGCAAGAGGCACTCTTTCAAGTGGGTGTTCCTCTTTTATTTAGCAGGGGGAGAGTAACTGGCCCTACACACCCCAGCAATGTCTGTTCAAGTGGCTTCTGCTGGTGTTCTTTTTTGCATTTTAGATTGTGAGCCCTTTTGGGACAGGGACCCATTAGCTATTAATTAGCTATTATTATTTTTCCATTTTCTTTGTAAACCGGTTTGTGAACTTGTTAGTTGAAAAGTGGTATATAAATACTGTAGATAGAATACTGTAGATAGATTTTATATGAATATTTTTGGGTTGTGGAACCAATCGTCTGAGTTCCCATTATTTCCTTTGTGAAAATCCGCTTTGTAAGAAGTATGCTTTGTAAGACAAACATGCTTCTGGAACAAATTAAATTTGTCTTACAAGGCACCACTGCATATCCTTTTTGTGATGCGGTTACCTGAACTGGACATAATACTACAGATGTGCCCTTACCATGGATTTGTACAATAGCATAATAATTTTGGCCATTTTATTTTCATTTCCTTTTTAATGAACCAAAGTTTAAAATTGTCCTTCTTAACTGCCTACCATAGCCTTGCCACTTTCAAAGAGCTGCCAGACACAAACTCCGCAAGATCTTTCTCCTGATCAATCACAAACCACACAGAACCTGTAAGCATATCCTGTATTTACTCAAATATAACGCTCACCTTTTTCAGCCGAATTTTCACCTTTTTCACCTTTTTCTCAAAAATCAGGGTGCGCATTAGATTTGATGTTAATTAAAATTGAGCATCCATGCTGTTTCTGGTTCTTCAACCAATTCCAAATTCATAAGAATAACTGCCATCTTATTCCCTGTTGAGTTTTCTCATGAGCCTTTTAGTTAAACACCTTCTGAAATTTCTGATACAGTATATATTATCAAAAAAATGGCTGTGGGTGGCGCAAGCAGTAAAGACACTGTGCCTGTTAACCAGCAGGCCAGGGTTCAATTCCCGGGTTGGCCCCACAAGACAGGGTGAGCTCCTGTCCTTAGCCCAGCTCTGCGATGCCAGCTGGATCCAATCGTATTGGCTCTGCCTTTCCATTGGACTAATTCAGTGGTGTGGATTTGCTATTGATTTGCTGCTTGGGTAACAGCCTATCCTCCATAACAATCCAACCCAGGCTTTCGTGCTTCGCATGCAGCGTATGCAGCACCAAGCACGATACCATAGTCCTTCAAGACTGACGGAGGCCTGCTATATATTATCAGTGAGTTCACCCACATCCTCTGATGAGTTGGTTGAAGGCTGTAAGTTGAGAAACAGAATCCCAAATGGGGGAAGGCCTGAAAACATGACACTTATCTTGTGTGGAAAAGGGTGGCAGTGGAACTCTACCTCACATAGACATCCAAAGTATAACTGTATGGACAGTTTGACAAGATCTCACCATAGGGAAAAGCTCCAGATTTCTCAGGGGCTAACATTGTCTTTATCAGTACCTTCCTGGAGATTGCCACACCATTTTTAGGTATTGGAAGTATCTTAGGGCACAATTCTAACCAATTTAGGCTGGCATAATTCATAACTTCCCATGGCGATATGGAGAGGCCAGTGCATGTCTAATCCCCCCAGGAATGGGGCAAAAGAGGCTTATCACACTTTTATGACACTTTATTTTTTGTGAAAAAATAAAGGCAGCATAAATCCCAGGTTTCTGTTGGAATAAAAATGGTCAAAGAGGTCTAATATATTTTAAGGAATCAAATTCAGAAAGTATGAAAATCATAAATAAAAGTTGCAATTCTGCATGTTCTGTAAAAGAGCAGGAATTGAAGTGAGGGTTTACAGAATAAATATACATTACTTTTACACATTAACCAATGGTGTACTGCCATGTTCCCTTATGTTTCAGCCACATTTCAAAAACTGTCTATATTTTTTTACCCATTCCGGTCTCTTTCTGCCATTTCTGCAAGACAAGTAGGCAGAATTTGTTCATTCTAAACTCTTCTTATTCCACAGTCTACCAATTCAATTTGTCTGATATTCTCCATACAGTGCTTTTGCAGTATCGTTTGGCAAATTCTGAAGTTACTGAATGATTCCTCTGGAACTTGCTGAAGCATTTCTCTGTTGGCAGCTGGTCAGGTTTCCAACTAATACTGAACGTAATGTTACTAAGCAAATGATTCTGGTAACCTGTAAATGTCAAAAATACTGTTTCAGTAGTTTGCAGACATACGGAGATTTGATTCTAATAATAAAAATCCAAACTGACAAAAAGGATAAGGATCTAGAATACCAAAAGGACAAAGGCCTGGAATCCTAGGCAGGTTTTCTTGTGAAGCAAGAAGCTTATCATTCCCTACTACCTGTGGTTTTGTTTTGGTTTAGAGACTGAGAAAAAGGAATCCCTTCCTTAGAACGGTGGTCCCTCCTAACAGTCGATTGCCTAAGAGTGCCCTGAACCTCAGAGAGTGGGGAGCTGCTTCGTGAATGGGCCCAATCATATGCATGCCCAACTCCTGGCCAAGAATAACCAGTCTGTATTGAAATCCTTAAAGAGACTGCATGATGTGGCAGGAACATCTAAGGACAACCTGAGAAAGTGGGACTATACTATGAAAGAGGGGTTGTGTGAATGAGGAGAAGAACTAACCACCCATCATGGTTAGTTCTCCAATATGCATGCTCCAATGCATAAGGTGCCCTTCTATAAGAACAGAGGAAGATCCAATGTTGGCAAGAGAAAATGCTGTTGAGGTAGCCCAATTTTGGACAATTGACTTCTATTTAAATTCCTTTTAATGTTCTCTGTAAAAGTTTTACCTGTGTATGTGCTTCTGACAGAAATAAAGAACTACAAGACATGTTTTATCTTCCCATATTAATTGTAAAGGAACCATCTCATACACCAGTTAAAAGCTGTCTTCTACTAATAAAGAAATACTGTACTACTAATTACAGTTTTCTAAATAAATAAGAAAATAAAAATATAAAAAATAAAAAGAGATTTGGAAATCATTCCAAATATTTTAAAAGTACTGTCTGCTGGTAACTCTGATAATCACAAGGACAAATCAATCTAGTGATTGTTTCTTCTGCCAACCATTAGAATCATAGAATCATAGAGTTGGAAGGGACCTAGTAGGTCATCTAGTCCAACCCCCTGCCTGCAGCAGGAAATTCCCGTAGAGCATCCCCAACAGGTGCTCATCGAGCCTCTGCTTGAAGATCCCCAGTGAGGGAGAGTCCACCACCTCTCTTGGTAATCTGTTCCACTGCCGAACCGCCCTCACCGTCAGGAATTTTTTCCGGATTTCCAGCTGGAATCTCCTTTCTTGCAGTTTGTACCCATTGGTTCTAGTTCTGCTTTCAGAAGCAGGTATGAACAAATTGGCCCCTTCCTCCCTATGACAGCCCTTCAGGTATCTCAAGAGGGCAATCATGTCTCCCCTCAGCCTCCTCTTCTCCAGGCTGAACATCCCAAGTTCCCCCAACCTTTCCTCGTAGGGCTTCCCTTCCATCCCACTGATCATTCTTGTCGCTCTCCTCTGGACTTGCTCCAGTTTGGCTGCATCTTTCTTAAAGTGAGGTGCCCAGAACTGAACACAGTACTCAAGGTGAGGTCTCACCAATGCAGAATAAAGAGGAACTAGAACTTCTCGTGACTTGGAAGCTACAGTCCTCTTAATGCAACCTAAAATGGCATTTGCCTTCTTTGCAGACACATCACACTGCTGACTCATGTTCCCGCTCACATGTTGTGCTGCCAAGCCAAGTATCCCCCATTTTATACCTATGTTTTTGGTTTTTATTGCCTAAGTGCAGAACCTTGCACTTCTCCCGGTTGAAATTCATTCTGTTTGTTACAGCCCAGGATTCCAGTTTATCCAGATCCTCCTGGAGGTTTCTCCTATCTTCTGATGTGTTTGCTACTCCTCCCAGTTTGGTGTCATCTGCAAATTTGATCAGGCTCCCCCGTATCCCTTCCTCCAAGTCATTGATGAAAATGTTAAAGAGAACCGATCCCAAGACAGAGCCTTGGGGTACCCCACTAGAAACTGACCTGCAGGTTGACACAGAACCATTTACTAAAACCCTTTGAGTGCGGCCATCAAACCAGTTGCAGATCCACCTAACAATTGCCCTGTCTAGCCCATATTTTTCCAACTTCCTAATTAAAATGTCATGTGGGACTTTGTCAAATGCTTTGCTGAAGTCAAGATAAATGACATCCACAGCATTGCCACTGTCCAGTAAGCTCGTAACCCGATCAAAAAAGGAGATCAGATTTGTCTAGCAAGATTTATTCTTGGTAAATCCATGCTGGGTTGTTTTGATCACCGAGTACTTGTCTAGATGTGCACAAATTGTGTGTTTTATGATTTGTTCTAATATCTTGCCCGGGATTGAAGTCAAACTGACTGGTCTATAATTTCCCGGGTCTTCTTTTTTCCCCTTCTTCAAGATTGGGACTACATTCGCCCTCTTCCAGTCCAGGCACTTCTCCACTCCTCAAGGATTTCTCAAAGATGATCGACAGAGGCTCTGCAAGGACATCTGCCAGTTCCTTAAGAACTTGAGGATGCAGCTCATCTGGTCCAAATGACTTGAATTCATTTAGGCCAGTTAAGTGGTTTCGAACCAGTTCTCTGTCAATCTTAATCTGCTGTTCTGCACCATCCATGTTTTCATTACCTCTTAGGGGATGTAAACACATCCCCGAATCAGTCAATGATCCCGCACCCCCATTTGCACAGCCCTCCTTCTGTGAATAGATGGATGCAAAGTAGGAGTTGAGCAGCTCCGCCTTCTGCTGGTTTCCAGACACCTGTTGTCCATCCTTGTCCAAGAGCAGCCCCATCCCCTCGTCTCTCCTCCTGTTCCTTTGGGCATATCTAAAGAAGCTCTTTTTGTTATCTTTGACTCCCCTGGCCAGCCTCAGCTCATACTGAGCTTTAGCATCCCTGACCCCCTCCCTACAGGACCGGGCTACCTGCCTGTATTCCTCTCTGGTGATCTTTCCAGTCTTCCACTCCCTATACTTCTCTTTCTTTAACTTCAGCTGATCCCCAAGTTGCCTGTGGAGCCAACCTGGTTTTTTCAGCATTTTCCCCCCTTTCTTTTTTATTGGAATTGTTTCTGACTGTGCTTGTAGAAGCTGCCTCTTAAGGAGCTCCCACCCATCTTGGGCCCCTTTCCCCATTAGATCATCAACCCATGGGGTCCCACCTATGACTCCTCTAAGCCTGTTGAAATCAGCTTTCCTGAAATCCAACATATAAGTTTCACTCTGCACTCTTTTTATTTCCCACATTATTCTAAATTCCAGCAGCTCATGATCGCTTTCCCCTAAAGTTCCCACTATGTTGACCTGATCAACCAGTTCTTCACGATTTGTTAAGATCAGGTCAAGGATGGCCCCTCCCCTTGTCGTTTCCTCCACCTTCTGGACCATGAAGTTATCTTCCAGGCCCATCAGGAATCTACTGGAGCTTCCATGTTTGGCTGAGATTGTCTCCCAGCAAATGTCTGGGTAGTTAAAGTCCCCCAATACTACTACCTCATATTTCCTTGCAATGCCTGCCAGTTGCTCCAAGAAGACATCGTCTACTCCTTCTCCTTGGCCTGGCGGTCTATAGTAGACGCCCACCACAATGTTTTGTTTCTTATTTTCCCCCCTTACTTTTACCCAAACACACTCCACAGGGATATCCGGACCACTCTCCTGGATTTCAGAGCAAGAACATATGTTCTTGAAATATAATGCTACTCCACCTCCCGTTTTGCCACTTCTGTTCCTCCGGAACAGCTGATAGCCTTTCAATTGTGTGTTCCAGTCATGAGAGTCATCCCACCAAGTTTCAGTTATTCCTATCAAATCAAATTTCCCTTCACTTGCTAAAAGCTCCAGCTTATCTTGTTTATTATCCAGGCTCTGTGCATTTGTGTAAATGCAACTTAAGCCCTGGAGGTTGCAACTCAATGCATTTCCCTCCTCTTTTGTAAGGCCAGGCCCCTCTAAAGATTTTTGAGTTACAGCTGTGCCCTGGCAATTTCCATCCAGAGCATTTTCCTTATTCCTAGGTTCCCTCTGGACATAACCCACCCCCTTCTTATTTAGTTTAAAGCCCTCCTGATAAGGTTGGCCATCTCCCGTCTGAAGACACTCTTCCCCCAACCCGTAAGATGTAGTCCATCCTTTGCTAGGAGTCCTTCCTCAAGGAAGTTCATCCTGTGATCCCAGAATCCAAATCCTTCCCGATGACACCATTTTCGAAGCCAGCTATTGACCTGAAAAATCTTGCTATCTCTCTGAGGACCTTTGCCAATTACTGGGAGGTTGGATGAGAATACCACCTGGGTATCCCCCTGGTCCTTAATCTTCCTCCCCAGAGCTTCATAATCCCCAACTATCTTTTGGAAAGTTTCCCGAGCAGTATCGTTTGTTCCTACGTGGATGAGTAAGAACGGGTGACAATCAGCAGGTGTGATCAGCAGGTGTGATCATTAGTAGATGCTGCTCAGTTTTCAACTATGAAAATTACAATACAATGTAAACAGTAGATAAAAATGATAAACAGTAAAAGAATTATACATAACCTTTTAATCCTCACAATCTAACATGGGCATTCTGAAAGCCAGTTAAGACCAGTTAAGCCAGTTAAGACCAGTTAAGACCAGAATATAGTAAGATGAAGCCATATAATACTTGCAGAGAACTTAGCTATTTAACTACAGTGTGGCCCTCATATCTGCGAATCCCATATCCATGGTTTCAGTTAACTACAGATTTGTTGCATAAGGTTCCCCCTCCCCCCCCCCCCCCGCACACCCTCTTTTTAAATATCTTATAAGGCATAAATTTTAATGTATTATAAGGCATAGGGATTCCCCAGTATTTTCTCATTTCTCATTCACTTCCTACAAGTGAAACAAATAAGGGGAGGATCATAGCAGAAGCATCCTTCCTCCATTATGATCCTTTCCACACTTGTCTTGTTCTTTCCAGAAAGGAAGAAGAGATCAAAACAGTTGGCATCGGAGCCATTCAGAAAAGTGATAGTACATTGCTGTTGCTGCCCCAAGTGGCTCTGATACAGAGGGGGACAGGCCGGTTACACAGTGCACTGCAGATCACGCTATACCTACTGGGCCAACCCGCCCTCCCAGCTCCACTACTGAGCACCATTACTAGAGGTGGTACTGTGATCCAATAACAAGCAGAACAACCACCACTGCGAACCCCATCTCAGGTTTTTTTTTTTTTTTTGCTTCTAAGAAGGTGGGTGGTAAGATCCTGAGGAAAGAATGGAAATCAGCTCTCTACCCAGTTTCCACCTATCCAGTCTGCTTAGAAGCAAAGAGAGCAAGGAAGAGGATCGAAACTGGGGAACTGGCATGGCACAGCAAAAAGAGCATAGCGGTGTACCCATGCAAATAAATGAAGGGGCATAGTTTGGTACTACAATACTTCAGAACACTGTTTAGCCCCTAGTCTGCCCACTGTTGTGTCCTTAACTGTTTCCTGCTCTGCTTTCTAGTGAAAGTGCATTATCTTATGGGTTCTATCCATGTTAAAAAAACTATTTTTAAAAAATTACATAATGTTCAAGTGCACACCAGCAGTAATGTACATACCTGCCTCTTTCAAGAAGTAAAAGAACAAAAACTTCTCTTCCATACTGCAATGGCAACATGAATATGAGAAAGAGAGGTGACATTTCCCGCATTGTCAAGAAAGTGACAAGGTTTGTTCTGACCTTGTTGGTTTTACCAGAGAGCAGGGCAGGATGACAGTGAAAAAGACTGAAGTTTTGTACTTTGAATTCAGTGGGACATATTTCTGAATAGATACACACAGGAAGATGCTATAGCATCAGTGAAACTGACAACACCTCCCACAGATCTATAAAGGAAGGCTAGATTAAAATTTGAAAGGCAATTTCCAAATGTGTTTGTCTCTCTGGGAAAAATGGTTGAAATGGGTGAAATTTGTCTAAGTTAAAGGGGTCCCTGCAGGAAACCTGCTGGTTGTGACCAACATTAGAGTGCTCATCT
Organism: Cryptoblepharus egeriae; assembly: GCA_030015325.1. Lineage (NCBI taxonomy): Eukaryota > Metazoa > Chordata > Lepidosauria > Squamata > Scincidae > Cryptoblepharus > Cryptoblepharus egeriae. The sequence continues at coordinate 9,588,446 of JAREYC010000004.1, forward strand.
CTATTTCTAATGCCAAGAGCTAATGTTCTCTGTAGACACTTCTGTGGTCATATGGCCAGCTTGATGTTTACCTATTACCTATTACCATGCATGCTTTTGTACTGCTAGGTTGGCATGAACTGGGACGAGTGAAGGGAGCTCACTCTATCATGCAGCACTCCATCATGCAGTCTCAAACTCTTGAGCAGTTTACCTTAAGGGTCTTCATTCTCAGTGTCTTTACAATTGAGCCATATCCTGAGTAAGGCTGACATACAATATAATTTTATCTACCTCTCACTTCCAGTCGAGTTTGACTGGAGCAAAGGAGTTAAAAACCTGATGATCTGGGGAGGCACCTCTCACCATGCCACCAACAGAGAGGTGTGGCAGCTAGGAGCAGGGCCTTTTTGGTGGTTGCACATCAGCTCTGGAACTCCCTCCCCTTGGACTGCACCCTCCCTGTATGGTTTTCAGCATGACCTGAAAACATTCTTGTGGACAAAAGCTTTCAGTTGATAGGGAGGTTTGGAGGGAGGGGTTGTTGTGTTTTTTAGTAGTGTTTTAAACCTTTTTATTTAGCATAATTTTGGGTGATGCGTTTTTTTAATGTTTTTAAATGTTTATATATCACTTGTCAGGTATTATAGAAACTGGCACTTGGAATTTTTGCAGCATGAACTATATGCATGCAACATTTTAGTGCAACTTGGCTTCTGCAATTTAAGAAGGAAAATGAGATAATGCCATCTCTGCAACTGTTGGTTAAAAGAGATCATGTGAGGAACAGAATAAAAGGGCTAGGAAATTTAGTAGCAGTTCAGTGTTGTCTCAGAGCAGTTTGCTCAGTCTGTCATGTGTGGCTCAGTGTGAGGCCTAGAAACCTGGTAAAGCCCTGGATATTCCAGGGAAGGCCTGAGCCTTGGTGAAAGAAATTCTCCACCGTGCTAGTTGCATGTATTGCATCGCTAACTGTCTGCAAAGCCGAATATCTGATTCTACAAGAGATACAGCCTTGGATATGTAATGTATTCCATGTAAAGACTATTTTACTTTGTTTAGTGAACCTGGACTTCTTGTTTTTATGTGTTTTTATTTCACCGCTGCACTTGTCGATAGAAGTAGCTAAGGGGACTGTCATGCGATGGACTCGACATCACTTATGTTGGTAGCCACCTTCAGTCAGTTTTACTGGCGGGGTAGAAATCCCATCTCACATATAAAATAAAATGTAAGCTGTTTGCACCTCAAAACTATTTAAGGGTGCAATCCTAAGCATGTCTACTCATAAGTAAGTCCCATTGTGTTCTATGGTACTTACTGTCAGGAAAGTGTGTGTAGGATTGCAGTCTCCCAATTTGGTAGGATTTCTATGAGGTTATACTGAATTGACAGAATCTGTTCATGCTTTAAAATGTATTTAGCACAGTCAGCTCCATCCATAACAATGTGCATTTAAAATAGGAGTATAATTACAAGAGGGAATGAAGAGCACATCCTTCTCTGTGCCTTTGATAGATGCATTTATAAGATTGAGCGTAATGAATCTTTCCACATCTGATTTATTCCAATCCTATTTTTTCCTTGGAAGCTTCATTCTTTCCAATATACTGTAGTTTCTTAATCAATTCACAATTCAGTATTCTTAATCATTCATTATATGGTTCAGATCAAATATTCCAATAACCTTGTCACCCAATTTCGTATAGTCTTCATTTTGAAATTACACATGGCTTCAATTAGAAGAGACAGGATAGTGGTTTGTACCTCCCTTCCATTACCACAAAGAGACCTTTATTCATACTGATGTAAACACTGATAAAGTTTTTTTTATATATAGGTGTCCCTTATTATCCATTAAGTTTTGTTCCAGAAACTCCCATGGATTAAAAAAACACCTGTATATAAAGAAAACAATAGAAAAATATATTTAAAGACCAATTTCCAGGTTTCTTTCTCCAAATGGAATAAGGTTATGCCTTTATATCTGCAGGGGTTTGATTCTGGGATTCCCTGCTGATGCTTAAAATGTGTTAAATTAAAACAGTTAAAAAATTAAAAGTGCATCCTTTTACAATTGTTTAAAAAACACCTTTTCTGACTGTTTTAGAGGCAGTCAGCAATTAGAAATGCAAAGGACCCACTGTCTTTTCCTGGCTCTGCTGAAAAATTGAATGATTGCTTGCATGATTGCATGACTGATACTTTACAACAGTAGAAAAGCAGTTTTTAAATAAAGCTATGGTTTGCAGTGGCCATTCATGTTGAGTCAAATCTGTGTATAAAAAAATCAGTGTATAACAAGGTTGGACCTGTAGTTTCATAACTGCTACAGCTAATCACGTCTCTGTCAGTCAACTAAAAGTTTTTTTTTAATGTAATCTATGTAATTTTACTGTATCTTCCAAAATCATTTCTATTCATGTGAATTTGCAAGATTTACTACTGGTAATGACCCAATCCTAACTAAAGGAAGCACCGCTGGAATACATATTCCACCAGCAGCAGCTGCTGAAAAAAGCATCATAAAGCACATTGCAGCAGTGCAGGAAGTCAACATGTGCCAGTGGAGTGACAGCGGCATGACAGAACAGATAAACCCAGTGCAGGATTGAACTGAAGTGGGAAGAGGGCAGAGGGGATGGAGAAGGGCAGGAGAGGGTGGAATAGTAAAAAAATGGAACTAGGGTGGATGGGCCCCATGGGGCAGTTTCGGTGATGACACATGCTGAATCCTCACTACTTTCCTGGGCCTAACCTGCCTTCATGGATCAATGCAGATTTACACTAGTGATATCTTTGATGCAGGTCTGAGTTCGGATGTTAGCAGGATTCCGGCAGGAGTGGGCAGTAAAGTCATCAAGGATAATATTCTCTATGTTTCTTGCTTTGGTATGTAGCATTTGGTATATACCACTCTAAACACACCCTAGTAGCACTACTCTCTCACAATTGCCAAATATGCATCTCAACATAGAACATGCATTGCTGATGCTGTTGCTCTCATTTATCTGTGTGTAGATCTTTCTGGTTTCCACATGCAGCTATGCCTCTGGCAAACACCATACAGAATCCAAAGGAAGCCAACATCCTACTTGCTAGTATGTTCCCTTTAGGCTGCATTATAGCACAGCTGCACAGCTGTAATGAAAGCACTGTGCAAGTGAAAAAGTTTACTGTGCACCATGGCAGCATGAGAGGAGGGACTGGTGACCTTTGAGCTCAGGCTTTGTCGGGCAGATAGTATTAGCAGTGTTGATGTTTGAGCTTCTTCACCGACACATAGACATCTCATGGACACCGACATCTCATTCTTCACCGACACATGGACACCGAGCTTCTTCTGCCGACACATGGACATCTCATGATTGCCTGTGCTGCCATCAGGACACTACTGTAGATTACAAGCATTGTAGATTACAGTGGGGGTATTAATGGGAAGGAGTGCAAAGAATTGCTTTGTCAGGTTACAATACGTAATTATGTATGCCAATAAAGGTTCTATTAAGTATTAGCACAATTCTAAGGAGTCCCTTGGGCCAATGCAAGTCATTACATATCTATTAAAAATATATATTATTGATGAAAAATTTATTATAAGCCCATTTACTTTTGAAGTACATTTTCAAATACATTAATAATCAGTTTTACAGTGTTGTAATAGCTCATTACAACAAGAGATATCTGTGATTAGAATAATTTAATTTATACAGTACAGTGGTGCCTCCCGTAAAGAATGCCTCATGTAAAGTATGTTTCACGTAACAAACAAAAATTTCTCTAGGATTCTGCTTCATGTAACATACTGTGCTTCATGTAAAGAACACATTTGTTGGCAGTTGGGGCAGACGTGCTGGCCGGCAGCCTGTTTAAAAAGCTTCAGGGCTGCCTAGTGAGCCTGCCCATAGTGAAAGCAATACTTCCATGCTGTTCCTCCTGTGGCCGGGTGTCCACTGGGCAGAGGGAGAGAAGAGCAGTGGAGAAGAGGAAGCAGCTCAGGGCTAGCCAGAAGGGAGCAGGGGAGAGACAGGCTCAGGATGGAGAGAAGGAGAAAGTGGGGAGGCACTTTGAAGCCTAAGTAGACTTGATAAGATCATGCACACTGAATGCATGTTTTGAATTCAATCCCAGTCTGTCATCATTTTTACATCCAGTTAATATTTTTATATGAATATTTTTGGGGTTGTGGAACCAATCGTCTGAGTTTCCATTATTTCTTATGGGAAAATCTGCTTCACGTAAAGAAAGTTTCACGTAACAAACATGCCTCCAGAACGAATTAAATTTGTTACATGTTTCATCACTGTATATGTAATGAAATGAAAATTGTTTACATCCACTCAAATTTGTTTACATTCACTGTTTATATTAATTACAGTACATCCACTGTTTTACATCCACTCACATGACCCCTGCTAACTGGGCAAGAGGTATTCTTTTAAGTGGGTGTTCCTTTTTTATTTAGCAGGGAGAGCGTAACTGGCCCTCCTTACCCCAGCAATGTCTGTTATAGAGGCTTCTGCTGGTGTTCTTTTGCCTTTTACATTGTGAGCCTTTTGAGTTCCCATTAGCCATTAATTGTTTTCATTTGGTTTGTAAACCGCTTTGTGAACTTTTTAGTTGAAAAGTGGTATATAAATACTGTAAGAATGACAGAATTGTTTAGGTTAAAATCTTGCTCCAATTTTCTGACAGAGATCAGATGCTCAAAAGTGAAGGCTTAAACCAGCAGAAGGTTGCTAAGTTCCCCCGTTCAAAACATCAATCGCACAGGATTTAGTACAAGCTCTTTTCATTTCAATGGTACTTTTGTGAACTTCAAAAAACATTATATCTATAAAGTGGGGTTTGATACCTGGTTTAGAATTCTATATTTCATTTAATGCTTTTTTAATGCTACTGTAGAAACTCCTTTCTGGCATATGTCCTGTTGAAAATCCTTTAAGCAGAAGCTATGCTGTGATTTGTTCCATTTCAGAAAAGTGAGGTGTAAACAGATGGCTGGGTTATATCCGAACAGGCATTAATTATGCAGTTTTAGGACAGCTGGGGCACTTTTGCAAAAAAGTAAAGAAAAAAATAGAAGAAAAAAAGAAAACCACAGTTTAAAGAAAAACAAAGTGTTGTTATTCTATTTGTAAAATCAGAGATAGCTTTTTTATTTTTGTTGCTTGTTTTTTGATATATTTGAAAATTTTCCAGTGCTTCATTAAAATGATCTGATATACCAGCCAATACATAAACCAATTATCCTCAGAAATATAGATGCAGTTATTTTGATTCCAACAAAAATCTGAATTTAGAACCTGAACTCATTTGGCTCACATACTGATAGTTTCACAGTATCAGCATAGCATATTAAAAGTCACATTTGTGAATCAAAAAGTCATGAATTTGCCCAGGGTTTGACCTGATCACATCCATGGATTTCAATTCACAAGGGATGAGGACCACATGTTCACTGCAATCCAGGTTTTTCCTCTATAGCCAATGCTGTCCTAGTCCTCACTGCCAATCATCCTTTCATGACTGGCTTTAAACCAATTGGACTGACTGCTCCCAACTGGGCCCATGGTAGAGTATTCCACTCTTGTCTTGTATGCTTAGATCCATTTTCTCCATTCTCTTTTTAAGTGCACATTTTGATTGCTTTCCATTCTGTAATAGAGATATAAAGTCTATAATAAATTTTATTTATATCTCTAAGATTCTACAGATATTGGCTGTGAACCTCGAGCCCTCACAAAAACAAACAAAAAAACCTATCCTGCTGTGGCCTACAGCTTCTACAACCAGGTCATGTTTTCAAGGGCTTGCTCATGATTTAGGCCAGCTGTTATCCTTTTCCACGTGCATTTTGACTCCTTTGAGTCTCTCTATCCTGGAAGTGGTTTAGGGTGCATGTGAGCTTCTCATTCATTTCCCAGTTTGCCTGCAAGGGCCCCCAAGAGAACTCCAGATGCTGCACCTTCTGTCAGTTCCTCAGATGCCACATCTTCTCCACTGCATTCATTTGAGTTCCCCATTGCTTGACTTCTGCAAAAGAGAACATGGTTTTGAATGGTGGAGTGTGCAGTGTGCCTCTAATCCTGTTACTATCAGTGCAGAGGACAAGAAAGGCCTGCACAGGTCTTCCCACTCTTGCCAGTTGTTCTCCCATCTGCTAAAACTATACTCCACAGTGGATATGTATCTTCAGATGCTTATAATGGAGGATAATAAAAAGTAGCAGGCTGCTTGCATCACCCATGGCTTGAGACAACTTGTCTAAAATGAAAGGTCCTGCCTATGGAGGAGATTCCTCTGAGAGAATGGGAATGAGGTTCAAGAACATTGCATTCACAATGTCCCATTCTTCCCCCATGTCCTCCATGTGGCAGTTCATCTCCTCTAGTGAACCATCCCTGATCCACTGAGGTGGATGTAACCACCCCACAATTCAAGCAGAGAAATTCACTAAAGTTGCCAAACAAGGGTATGGTTGTTCTGGGATACCCAGAATAACTGCTGTTCTTGATAAGTTTGTAAGTTCATCTGAAGTTCCTTGACTTTATTTCTGTATGTCTCCAAGTCCCACCAACCTCCATGCCCTTCAGCTTCTCCAAAAGGTAGCAGAATGGATCCACATTTCTGTAATTTTTCATAAGAGTTGCCATGACTGCCTCTTCCCTTTCAAACCCTCCTTAAAAGGATTCCTTCATCCTGAGAACAGTGATTTCTAAGAAATGTTAGATTGCATCGTCTTGCATTGTCAAGCTCAAAAGGAGGTAATATTCTGATCACTTCGCTTCTTCAGAAATCAATATAATCTAATAGACCACATTTCTAACACACATAACTATCATCCCTTTCTCTCCTACTTGCCACAAGCTACCTTATAAATCCAAAAACAAGGAGAGGGTAAGCTGTGGTGAAGCATGATCCTCCCATTACCCTCTGTTTGCGTGGCACTGTCTACTCACTGTCTCCAAAACCTATGCATGTGACATGATTGTGTGCCAGTGAATTGCAAAGGCCGACTGCCGAGCTCCCACTAGCAGAAAGGTAGGTCTGGCCTGTTGTCAGAAGAGGCATTGGTTCTTCCCTGCTTTACTTCTGAAAGAGTTGTCGGAACTGGAACCCTATGGAGCACTTGGTTCCTATTCCACTTGGTTCGGGATATTTGAATAGAGTACCTGGATCTGTAAGAAGATCCTGCTTTACAAAAAGGACTGGGATTATTAGCAACTTCCTTTTTTAAAAAAATAGAGGACAAGAGCTTCCTCTTGTCCTTTGTTTCAGTCAGGAAAGGCCTGAAAGGTTTCTTCAACTTAAAGGGAATAGCTACCATCCTAGCAACTGAGGCCGTATCCTCATCACAGTCCCTCAACCAGATGGCCATGCGTGCCACCACATTTGATGCAATCGCCCTAAGCAGAAAGATGGAATGCATGCAAAAACGACTCAGCTGTGAAAGCTGCTAAGTAAAGGTTTCCCCCACACATTGTACTGCTAGTCATGACCGATTTCTAAGTCAAAGAGCCAGCACTGTCCAAAGTTGTCTCTGTGGTCATGTGGCCAGCATGACCATATGCCAAGATGCACAGAACGCTGTTACCTTCCCACTGAGATTTTACTCATTTATCTATTTGCATCTGCATGCTACAATTTGCACTTGCATGTGAAATCTGCAATCAAAGTGTTTAAAGTATTTTTCACCTTGTTGGACAATTCTGGCTCCATTTCAGCCATAATTCCTGCCCCTGGGATGGTGGCCCTTATGATAGATCTCTCTAAGCCTGATCAGATGCCTCAAAACTGCATTTAAGAGCAGCATCAATGTACCTGTCAGAGACATCCTAATGCTCCAACTCCCCCTCAGAAGGAAGGAGTCCAGAAGATGACAGTGAAAAATATAGGTGTGACAACCTGAGCTTCTTCTTGGTGGCTTCTGACAGCATATCAATTGTTAATGATTTTAGTGTAGTTTTGGGGCAAAAACAAAATGTCTCATTCACCCTCCAAAACCCTCTGGAATGGGTTAGGAAACGGCACTGTATCAGAAAGATGGAATGCAGAACCTTGCTTTTGGCTTGGACCCAGATGCCACAGAAGGGTCTGGTGCCGGGGCAGGTCCAGAGCCAGAACTGGATAGCACCTTGGTGGAGAGGTCAAAAGGGAAAAGCCTGTCAATGTGTTGCTGGTTGACTAGACTGTCTCCAAAAGTTCTCCCTCCTTCTTATAGGAGGAGGAGGAACTGAAATCATCATGAGGATCGGCTGGAAAAGTCGCCAGGGAGGCAAGCTCTAGATTTGTCTTGTTTGCTTTGCCATGCTCTTCAGAACCAGAGTGAAGGCAGGGGGTGTGAAGGCCTTTTGAATTAATACATTCTGTGAGATTTGTGCAGACCTCTTCACCTGCTTTTGCCACCACAGAAGACAACTTTGCCTTGGATTTAGTATGGCTTATTAGTCCCCCCTTTTGCTGCCCCCCCCCACAGGGCAATGACATTGAGAGGGCCCTAGGGCAGGTTCCTCTCACACACTCCTGAGGATGGTTCCCATAATCCTTCTTACATGAGACAGTTGAGGCTGTGGAGGACAAAATGACAAAGGCCACATCTCACTGCTGAGGAAATGGTGTCCACTGAGGAGGCTGATCCTGCAACCCTGAGAGGAAGGTGCTGGTGCCAGTACAGTCCACTGAGGAGACTGCTCTGCTAACCCTGGGATGGGTTACCAGATGCCAGTCTAATCCCACAAAAGTAGCAAGTAGGGCTTGTCGTTTTCAGTAATTCAGCCAATTACATGTTGACTGTTCCAGCCAATTATAATATAGTAGTCCAGCAAATGCTTCACCGAGCGCTACTTTAATTTAAACTGCAACTACACCCAGATTTATGTGGAAAAGACTACAAATAAAAAAGTCCTAATATAATAGGCCCTCACTATACACAGAGGTCAGTTCCTAAGAATAACAAATTCTGCAATAAAAAAATCTGCAAGGGGAAGGGGAAAATAACTTAAAAGAACTATCCTGGAAAAGAACTTAAATGTCCTCCTTTTCCATGTGAACAACACCATAGCTTTCCTGTAATTAATACATTATACAATTTAATAAATTTTAAACCATATTTTGTATAATTTAAAAGTAATATAGAGTTTATATTAATCACATGAAATAAATATACAATTCAATAGCAGTTTAAAACTGAATAGCAGTTGCAAAAAGGCAGCAGCTGGGAAGGGTCCATCATACCTTCCTTGTGGACTTCCTAGGCAAAACTAGGTAATCATTATGAGAAACAGGATGCCAGACTAGATGGACCTTTGGTCAGATACAGAAGGACCCTTCATATGCTCACCATAAAGTTGCATTTACTTTAGTGTAGTGTTTCTCAAAGTGAGGTTCAGGACCCCATTGGGGGTTGCCTAGAGCTTTCCTGGGGGTCGCCTAAAGACCCCTGGTGCAAGGGGCCAGGTCAGGCTTGCCTTTAGCTGCACATGCACTGGGGCTGACTGACAGCCTCAGGGCCCAATCTTATGCATGCCTACTCTGAAATAAATCCCATTATAGTCAGGGGGGCTTTTACTCCCATGCAAATGTGGATAGGACTGCAGCCTCAGGGCCCAATCCAATGCATGCCTATTCTGAAATAAATCCCATTGTGTTCAGTGTGTGCATAGAACACACATTTCATTCGTAACAGTGAAAATACATCCTGCATATCAGATATTTACATTATGATTCATAACAGTAGCAAAATTACAGTTACAAAGTCGCAACAAAAATAATTTTATGGTTGGGGGTCCCCACAATATGAGGAACTCATAAAGGGGTCACGGTGTTAGGAAAATTGAGAACCACTGCTTTAGTGGGAGACATAGGGTGCAATCCTAAGCCTGTGTACTCAGAAGTAAGCCCCATGATATTCAATGAGGCTTACTCCCAGGAAAGTGCTCTTAGGATTTCAGCAATACACATATAACGTACTTAACTTCATGCTTCAAGCACATAACAGCACTTTATATCAGCGTATACAAGCTAAATTTTATATGACAAAACAATACACAAGTCAAAATGTATTATCTATACCAACTCATAAACAATTGACATGAACAATATAATAAATCCAATTACTGCCAAATGAAATTAAAATATGACAAAAAACTCAGAACTTGAAAAATTAAGATGAAATGCAGTAGAATTCTTCAGTTACTGTATTGAAAATAATAGTTAAACAATGATCTAATTATCATTCACAATTCATCCAGATACAAATTCAATAATTCTTACTCAGAAGTAATCTCCCTATTTCACTCAAAATGCAATCCTAAAAAGGCAATCTGCTGACACAGTGGAGCCGATGCTGGCAAAAGGTGTAAAAAAAAAGTCCAATGAGGCAGGTCATGACACCTGACAAGTAATATGTGACAGTGGAGTACCTACACGCCCCACCAGCACTATTTTCAGAGGCTTAGCTGTCAGTGGCAGTAACTACACCATCAAGTGGCACAGGGGCTGGAAGATGGTGGCTAGAGACTGCTCTGAAGGTGGGGAGAGGTGTTGCTGGGTTTGGGGGGGGGGGGGGTGGAACAGAGGTAAGGCAGGCCCAAGAAGGGGTGAGAAAAACAGAGCAGTCCTCTAATGTATGCTAACTCTTTCCAGGCCTTCTAGCATAACACTGGGCATCCCAGATATGCTGAAATCCCATAGGCTAAGCTGGGCATTACCTGATAAAGAGATAAATATCCCCTTCCAGGTTACATGGATAAATATAGCGCAGGTTAGGATTGGGCTGTCGGTCACTGCAAAAATAGGCCAAAGTAATATTAAAAACTGTCAAATGTCAAATATAAAGCCTTTCATACTTAAGTTGATTGTGTTCCAGGTAACACAATAACTGAAGTTAAAGAATGAGGAACGAAAACAATCAGTTTCATGTTTACATTCAAAGGCCATGCTAATTTCACTACTTTCTAATACAAGCATTCATGTTTTAAAGCAGTTAATGCTGAAAAAGATAACACATTTGGAGAGTTCCTTATGACAACTGCCATGAGTTGACCAAGGAACATTAGTAAATAGTGGATGATTTAGAGAGAAATCATTCTGATTGTTAAAGAGGAAGATAAATAAAATGCTGGAATAATATTAAAGATTGAGACTGGAAAGCTGGGAGTTCCCAGATAACTGGAAGATAAAAGCATATTATGCTCATTGGTCATCTCTTTGGTATTCCAAAGCATGCATGAGACACATATGTGCACATGCACACTTCGTGCTCCTGAATGCCATGAGGGCAGCATGATTCAGACAATTAATGCCATTTATTTCCTGGACAGTAGTAAGAAATTAAAACCACATTTCTTAATTTAGGTCAGAGGTCTCCAAATTACAGACCTCAGTGTCAGAAAAAATCATTTCCCATCATGTGCACTTGCCATTCCATGCTCCTGCCTGTTATCTTGCCAGCCAATCTCGTCAGAAAGTCACTGCAATAGCTGCTTCTCCCTTAAATTAGAGCACAGAGGCTACCGGGGTGATAGGCATCAGAAGTGGCTATCCAGCGTGACTTGTTAATGATATCACCTGACAAGGTGACAAGCAGAAGCATGAAATGCACTGCACACAACAGAGAAGGTTAGAGGGAAGATACAGGTTTTGGCCCTTGCTGCATTAGTAATCAAACTCCCCCAGTGCTACCTGCCATACAGTGCTACCTGCCATACGGTACCAGCAGGGAGACTGCCGTGGTCTCATATATTGTAACAACGCTAGACAAACCTGTCAATCAAGTAACTCAACAGGGTAGGCAGGACAGAGTGGTGGTAGGGCAGGGGTTGGATGGAACAAAGCAGTGATGGTGCAGAGATGAGAGTGGATTGGATCTGGAAAGGATGCAGGTTTAGAGGGAGTGTTAGCGGTTGAAACGCCTTACTAGACCCAAATTTTGAGACCAATGTCCATGTAAACCTGTGCCAGGAGATGCTATTATGTCATCAATATCATTTTTAACTTTCTGATATAATTTCCCAAACACTTCACCATGCCTGGGAAACCCAATATGTTATTTTTGTCTCATACAAATCCATTTATTTTTGAAAAAATGAAGTTATGTGAAAAACTGAGCATGAAATCTGATGCATTGTACCATTTGATTCACCACGCCCTATAAAGTATCTGAAAAGGACAAAGAAAAACCTGTGCGCTTTATGAAAGAATATAAATGCCATGAAAAACTGCTAAGGACATGAAGGTTAATTCTAAGGTTAATTCTAGCAGTGTTGGTACTTTCACAAATCACAAAATCTACCCACCAAGGCAACTACAGAATCAATTATGTCACAGAATCAATTATGTCACACATCACACCACACCAAATCCATCCATCCACCCATCCACGATATTTATACACCGTTTTTCAACTAAAAAGTTCATACAGTCCCCAATGGATCTACTTTGATCCACACCAGCTCTTTCATAGGTACATGTCTGAATGGACATGTCAGGGAGGGGACACAGAATAGCAGTAGTGTGTTTACATTGATAATTGTTCCTGTCATGACATCTCCTGATATGCCTCCTTGTACAGGGATCGCAGTCCCACCCACAGCCCATCCCCTCCACCAACTCATCACTAGCAAGATATTCTTGCTGCTTCTACAGTACGAACAGAGTGGGCATTCTGGAGACAGAAAGCTCATTCTGTCAGTGGAAGACACACATAGGATTGGGTTGACAAGCTCAAAGAGCAGACCTTGACACTACTGCTTGCTGTGAACTAGGATTGGCTAAAAATGCAACAATTTAATTATATTCCCCTAGGCTTCAAATAATACACAAATGCAGTGTTATAACAAGTTTGACTCACATGCTTGCTAAGTACTTCATTGTAGCATTCATTGCTCCTGGCTAAATAGTTAACTGCCTGCATACATCCCCCAATTGAAAGTATCTTTGGGCATAAAAAAATTCATACACACAAACAATAAATAAGATCACACATTTTTAAGCTATTCAGCTGATCCACTGTGAGACTTATCTCCTGAGCTGTACATATTAACTCTATCTAATGGGTCTCAACATAAAAATAGAAAACATTTCCTCTTTAAAGCAGTTTGCATATCAATTTTTATATGCAAATCATGAACAGAATGTCTTTAAGATCCAGCAGGTGCTTTAAACTACAAGTTAATGAAACTGGAACACACATGGGTCTGGTCTTTACAACTAACATTCAGTTCTCCATCCTCTCCAGTAAACAGAAACCACCTGCTCAGGTGATAAAATGTCTTATAGATCTCTAAGGTACAGTCATTTATAGAAAAGTCAAGAAGAAAACAGCTCCTTTGAGAAGCTTACATTTAGTGCAGTAGAGTTATGCGGCTAAGAGCACAATCCTAACCATGTCTACTCAAAAGTAAATCCCATTATGTTCAATAGATCTTACTCCCAGGAATAGGTGTTTAGGCTTGCAGCCTAAAGGAGTAAGAACTGCAAGCTGGGATATTTGTACTAAGTTTACATCATTCAGAACCAAATTATAATGAACCAATTTCAGGTCTTTACAAAAGAAAAAGTGTTCCACATACATTTCCCACACAGTTTACTCTCTCATGTTGCTATACAAACATAGATTCTCCACAAATACACACGCCATTCTCATTACATATCTATGGATATGAATGTATGGGTACATTCCATACACATCTCACCTATTTCCCTACACAGATCATACTTTAGAACAGGAGCCTCCAACGTTTTGGCAGGAGGGCCACATCATCTCTCTGACACTGTGTCAGGGGCCAGAAAACTAATTTACATTTCAAATTTGAATACATTTACATAAATTTACATATAAGAATGTATTGGAGTGGATTACAAGGCTTGCCCAAAGGATGGATAGAGGAGTCTTGCTGGGGGGGGAGATTGAGGCTCAACAAGGGCCGCATCTGGCCCTTGGGTCCTTTAGAACCATGTTTTTGGGGATCTGGCACATCAGAGGTTTGTTGGGGATCTACAAAAATCAAGACCTGCCCCAGATGTATTGTGGGTAGGCTGTCCATAGCAGTAGCACCAATGTAATAGGTAAATTTTACTTCTCCATCATTTCTGGTCCCCAACCAAATAACAGCGGCAATGGCTGATCCAGAGTTCTGAACACTGTGCTGCTTTAGGATATGATTATGTTTCAACCAGATTAGCATCCTCATAGCAACCCTATGGGATTGAGAATTATTCTTCCATTCAAGTAACAGAGTCCAGGAGCTCATGGCCTAGGTTCAGCACTGAGTTGAACCCAGGTCCAGCACTGGGTTCAGATCCAGACTGAGGTGAAATTCTGTACTTATCAGACCACACAAACTCTAGGTACATGTAATTAAACTATTTTGAACATCAAACTCACCACCAAGCTAATACTCGAAAACAAAATACACACTGCACAGCATGCAAGAGCAGACTTTGTTTAGAAAATGCTTAATGTCATTGTCATGGTTTCAGATATGCAGTTTGCCATGGCATTGCTAGCTCTGTCATAAATATAGGCCTACTTCCAGCTTATGGAACTTGTATGGAAGTTCATATTGGAATATAATAGTCGACTTCAGTATTGCAATGGCAGCAGGAAAGAAATAAAAATAGACACTTCTGTGTCAGTGAAAAGATCCAGTCAAACTATCATCCAGTCAAGCTTGACTATACTGATAACTAATACAGCTTCTCTTCCCCAAAAAATTACATAAATGACAGCCACTCTGCTGTCATCTAGCAATTGTCAAGGTGTAGCTCTAGTTTGATAGCATCTGTTCTCAATGCTATTAATTCACAGATAAAGATTTTTGCATTCCTTGAATTGTATGTGATTTGTCCCCCTATTGTGCTGGACATGACTGGCTATTTACACACATTTATATAAAAAGCACTACAATTTTTTTTCAAATTTTCATGACATCATCGGTGACAGATAAGAACAGTAAAATACAGGGTGTCCCAAAAAATGTACTCACTCCTTTGTTTGGAAAATGGTGGAAACTGCAAACACACACGAATGTGTAAACAACTTGTGGAAAAGACTAAACTACTCCATAATGTCATTACCTTTGTTAATTTATCGTATTAGTCCTGTAAATATGTCAATAAACACCTTAATCAAAGTTAAATATATGTGTAATAGCCAGTTAATGTGTGAGTACATTTTTGGGGGACATCCTGTAGATTGGAATAGGGTGGAAATTCCACAGTGGGAATTCTCCTGCGAACCACTGGGTAGCACAGTGGGAATTCTCCTGGGTAGGATAAACAAGACAAGACACACATACATTATGACACAAGGCTAATACTTGGGAGTTTTTAAGCTTGGAAAATAAACAAGGGAAAAATAACTGAAATCATATAACTCTTATATAACTGAAATCATATAAAAATAACAATCATATAAAATTATACATGGTGTAAATCAATGGTCTTCAAAGTGGGGGGTCAGGACCCCTATGGGGATCATGACTCCATTATAGGGGGCCATAAAATGGGTGCAGCCTTCTTGGAATCTGGCGCTGGATACCTTTAATGTAACTTCCAGCTGTGACAACACTTCTGTGGGGTCCTGCAAAGATTGTTATTCTCAGAAGGGGTTCCTGGGCTGATTGCTCGAATACCACTGGTGTAGGTAGAGCAAACTTTTACACTCTCTTTCACAATACTTGAACTATGGATCATAACTGAATCAGATGGGTCAAACATTTAGGATGTGTTGATGGCCACTACCTTGGATGACTTTTTAAAAGGAGTGAACAAACTCATAGAGGTCTATCAACAGCAATTAGTCATGCTGTGGGAAAATAATCTACATCTGTTAAGGCACTCTTCTTTAGTCCCTGGCTGGCGATGGGGGGGGGGTGGTTATTCTCTGCCAGTACACTGCTGTAGGTGGTGCTGGATTTTGTGCTTCATTCACAATGCACTTCCACGATTGGCAATTGATGGTGATATTTTTAGCCTCCTCAGTGGACAGTTGCTGGTTCTTTAAGTCTTGCTCAACCAGTTTGAGTAATGTCTTCTTCACTGCTGCCCGTTGAACTCTCCAGTGTTTAGGTCACTCTTGCCAGAGGAGCTTATGAGGCAGCCAATTGTTGTTCATTCTGCAGATGTGGCCAAACCATCTCAGTCTGCATTTTTGTATTAGTTCTTCGATTGAGGGTTGATGGTTGCACCTTTCCCATATCATCTCATTATGGTTGCAGTCATGAAGGGAGATACTCAGGATCTGTCACAGGCATCACATTTGGAAGGCCACAAGCTTGTTCATATCTGATTTGAGCATAATGCATGTTTCTGACCCATACAGGAGAATTGGTAAGATTTGTGTTCGGAAGAGGCAAATTTTGGTTAGTGGAGGTATTTGCCTTCTTCCAAAAGCAAATGCTGCTGTTCCCTGGCCAGTCCTGCTATTGACTTGGGTGGTAAATTCAGCTTTAACTGAATGAGTCTGTTTGAATTTCCATGTGGTCCTTGGCAGAGTTGTAGAGGCACTATCTACACATTGATCTGCACTATGCTTTTGAATATCAGTGGAGGGGGAAAAGGTATGAAAGAAATATGTCTTTCCTACCTTCAGGCTTCTGGAAGAACATTGCTAGCGTGCAAGACATGGTGTTCCTGTTGATTAGCTATTTATTTGATGAATTACTGAAATCATGTTAAGTTTCCAACTTGTGACAGGCATGAAAGTACATAAGGTACAATCAACTTGTCAGAAAAATGCACCAATCATTTGATGACTTACCATTTACGCAGATTTCAAAAGATTTGCAAAGGTCATCCTCAAATAGACATCCTAGAACACAATAAAAACACACATAAAATCAGTACAGTTTCAGGTTATACAACTGGATTGCAGTCCAACATTTCAGAGTTTAAAATCTCAATTTGGAGGCCAACATGTGTTTATTTTAATTCTACACTAAGGAATACAGAAAGAGAACAAAAACAAAGTCAAAGCTCAATGGTGAAAAAAACAGAAAAGATAATATCTGTGCTCCAGTCACAAGTACTGATGTTTTGAGGCTTCATGCAACAATTCAAATTACTATGTTGAGGCTCTAATCTCAACTTCTTCCAAGAAACTAGGTGCACCAGGACCAGCAAAATTTGGAGAAAACAGCTGCACATCAGTTCTAACAGATAACCCTTGTTTGAAATAATTCTGACCATCAACTCGTATGGTTGAAGATTTCCAAGATGATGACATTTGATTTATGTTTAGTAGTATCATCTACCTGCTGAAGTGGAAAGAACAAACTAAAGAGAAATACAAATTCTCTTCTTCCAGCTAAGATACTGCCTGATGATTGTCATCTCTGTCATGACTCCTGCAACCCTTCATTCTCCTGTTGCCTCTATCATAAATTCTACTACAAAATTAATCTCCTCTCCATAATCCAGACCACTGGTATTCATACTGTGGAGCTGTGACACACCCAGTTTGTGTAAAGGTCCACTGCTCCTTTTAAAAGATGGAGGAAGGGGGAAAGCAACAGAGTGATTGACAGAGGAAGGCTATTTTTATCAGACCTGCGAGTGTTTGGAGAGACTAGAGTTCTCAAAGACCCGAAAAGAGTGAAAGTCACAGGTTGTGACTAAACTGGAAGTTTATAATTGCTCTCTTGCTCTTAAAATTCTCCAGAATTTGTTCTATTTTATGGCTGTTGTTTCTCATGGCTTCTGCCCTCACAAAACTGCCCTCATGGGGATGTGCTGAAGGAGAATCACCACAGAATCCTTATTCTGTAAGGATACAACTTGCCTCTCAAACATTTTAGAATTTTTTTGAGAAGATCAACAGGCATGTGGATGCAGCAATCAAATACTACAATGGCGCCTCACGTAAAGTATGTTTCACGTAACAAACAAAAATTTCTCTAGGATTCTGCTTCACATAACAAACTGCTTCACATAAAGAACACATTCATTGGCAGTTGGGGCAGACGCGCAGGCTGGCAGCCTGTTTAAAAAGCGTCAGGGCTGCCTAGCGCATCTGCCAGTGATGGGATTCAAAGAAATGAACAACTGGTTCTATGCCCATCTGGCAGCCACTTTTAAATGACTATTTTTTAAACTTTACATGTCCTATATCTCGTTAATAATCGGTTCTATGGAGTAGGTGTGAACCTGCTGGAGCCCACCACTGGCACCTGCCCATAGTGAAAGCAACAATTCCATGATGTTCCTCCTGTGGCTGGGTGCCCGCTGGGCAGAGGGAGAGAAGAGCAGTGGAGAAGAGGGAAGCAGCTCAGGGCTAGCCAGAAGGGAGCAGGGGAGAGGGAGGCTCAGAATGGAGTGAAGGAGAAAGCGAGGAGACACTCTGAAGGTGTCTTGGACTGCAGCCTCCTAACCATGTCTACCCAGAAGTAAGCCCCATTGTGTTCAATGGGGCTTACTCCCAGGAAAGTGTCTTTAGGACTGCAGCATAAGCAGACTTCATAAGATCATGCACATTGAATGCATGTTTTGAATTCAATCCCAGGGTTCTGTCACCATTTTTACCTCCAGTTAATATTTTTATATGAATATTTTTGGGGTTGTGGAACCAATTGTCTGAGTTTCCATTATTTCCTATGGGAAAATCTGCTTCACGTAAAGAATGTTTCACGTAACAAACATGCTTCCAGAATGAATTAAATTTGTTATGTGAGGCATCACTGTATATATCTTGATTATCAGAAGGTGTTTCACAATGTCCTTCATCAAGTGGTGCAGAGAAAACTCCATAGGGAGTAAGAGGACAGGTCAGAGAAAGACCTTCTTCTTAACATTACAGCAAATAGCTACAAAAAATAAACCAATTTATATGTTCCATTTTGAATGTTGTGTGAAGATTTGGTAATAAAAAAGCATCACTAAAACATCACATATTTCAAGGAGATTTGGAGGTCCCTTTAATTTGCTTTTTAACAGCAAGCAAGCACTGAAGTTTGCCACAATAAATTTATTCATTTGTTATTCAAGGCATAGATCTTTTGGGTTAATTGCATCAGATCTTCATTCTAATCAGCATGTAATTGCCAATTTCAGTTGAAATACAGAAAGTACAGCATTATATAATTAGTTCTTCCTGTGCATCAATTCTTATTGAGTACATATTAGCTGATAATGCAAAGAGACTGAGCAAAATTAGAGTGTCATATTTGAATATGACATTGAATGCACATTTGCTCCACAATATATTTAAATGTATTGACTGGATATTAAAATGGCAGACACAGTTGTCAACACAGGGAAGTGCCAAGCAATGCACACTGGCACAAATATTTCTAATTACAGTGGTACCTTGGTTTACAAGCATAATTCATTCCAGAAGCATCCAAAGCACTTGTATATCAAAGCAAATTTCCCATAAGAAATAATGTAAAATCAGACTATTTGTTTCACAACCTAAAATATTCATATAAAAATTATTATAATACTGTACTACAATACAAAATAATAAAAAGTACAGAATATAAAGAAAAAATAAAACAAACTAACCTGCATTTAATCTCTCAGGTCCCTCAGGCTGCAGGCTGCCCCCCTTACACAGGAGTGAGCCCCACTGCAAAATGGCTTACTTTAGCATAGAGATGCAAGATGTTGGCTGCAAACCCAAAGACACTTTCCTGGGAGTAGGACCCACTGAACACAATGGGGCTCACTTTTGAATAGACAGGGTTAGGATTGTGCTATAGGTCTCTCAGTCTCCTTTCCATTGCCCCCTTACATAGGAGGGAGCCACATCAAGTATAATAGGCTTACATCAAAGTAGACATGAATAGGCTGGTCACTAGGAGAGGATGAACAGGTCCTGGTAGAGCGCTGAAATTGGCCACATTCTGGCCGGGACTTTTTTTTGCTGGCTTTACTAGACATCTCTTGTATTGCAAGTTGAAATTTATTAGAAATGTTTGCTTGTCTTGCAAAACTCTCTCTATTCAAGTTACTCTCAATCCAGGTTTTACTGTACATATATGCTATTGAATGCCTAAGCACCTTTTCAATTGGTGCAAGTCCCTTGTGACAGCCAAAGACTTCTAGTTTTAATTCTTTGACTGCATATAAGGCATACAATTTCAGAAAAATAGCTCTGGGATAACAGAACTTTAGTATCCTCATCAGTTTCCATTCAGTTACTGACCACCAGACCTGCTTAGCAATGTTGCTGTATCAGAATCCTTCAAAACCCTTCAGATCTTTCCATGGGACGATATAACCAGCAGGATTTACTTGTCATTGCAGGTGTAAAATTTCAGGAACATTACAAGCCTGGGCACTGTTGGGTCAGGCACTAGCACTGGGCACCAACAGGCACTAGAGGGTACCAGGGGCAGTGGTGGGCACCTGTGGACAGCAGCGGGCACCAGACATCCCTGTCAGGCACAAGGCACCATCAGGCAGTGGCACCACTATATACCGCTATGCACCACAGTACAATGGGCAGTGGGCACCAGCAGGAACCACTGGACAGCAGTCACTACCAAGCACCAGTGGGCAGTGTTAACGAACAGGCACCCCTACTGGGCAACCAGAGGGCACCACTGGGCTTCAGGCATCCCTACCTGGCATCAGCAGATAGCACTGAGTACCAGCAGGCAGTGGACACTATCAGGCACCATCAGCCACTAGCAGGCTGGATATCTCTACCAGACATCACCACGCACCAGACATTCCTACTGGGCACATGTCATCACCAAGTGGCACTGGGTGCTAGATATCCCTGCTGGGCACCAAACACAGGACACCAGATGCCAGATACCACCAGGCACTGTGCATCCCTACTGGGCACCTGGCACCACCAAGCATCCCTAATATGCACCGGGCATCCCTTCTAGGTCTGGCAGTTTTGGCTGAGTACTGATTGATCAGTCAGTCAGTGCAATCCTCATTTGCACTGGAAACAGACAAGGTTGCATGCCTGCACTCAGTGGCATAGCTAGGAGAGGTGCAGGGGGAGCAGTTGCATGAGGCTACCCCCTTTAGGGGGACTACAAGCTGAGTTTGACACTAGTGGCTAAAATTGTTAAAAATGGGATATGTATGAATGATAATACCATCATGTTATATATCATTAGAAAGGTAACTGAATGCAGAATGCAATGAGATAAACTGCACTGGAATATCTATATTCTATCAAACGTTATGGCCAATTTAACCAGATAATAAAAACACAAAAACCTATGGAACAAAAAATGGATTTTTAAAATTCAAACATTCCCATGATACTGATCCGAGAGCCAATGAGATGCAATTCTGTTACTGTATGGAGCTAATAAAGTGTTAATAAGAATCAGCTCTCATTTCCATATACATACAGGATATCATAATACAGTTACTGATGCTAACTGGGTATACAAAGCAGGCCTCCGTCAGTCTTGAAAGACTATGGTATTGTGCTCGGCACTGCATACATTGCATGTGAAGCACAAAAGCCTGGGTTAGATTGTTATGGAGGATAGGCTGTTACCCAAGCAGCAAATCACCCCCTCTCCATGCCACTGAATTAGTCCAATGGAAAGACAGAGCCAATATGATTGGATTCAGCTGGCATCGCAGAGCTGGGCTAAGGACAGGCACTCACCCTATCCTGTGGGGCCGACCCAGGTCTTGAACCCTGGCCTGCTGGTTAACAGGCATAGTGTCTTAATCCCTTGAGGGTATACAGGCACTCTTATATTTAGCAGGGAAAGAATAACCATTCCTCTTTGCACCAGAACAGTTTCCTTAACCAATAAGGGACACAATTTTCTCTTTTTTTAATTAATTAAATTTGATTTTGTTGTTGCAGTGCGAAATTTTTAAAAAATTAAATATCATGGGATGACATCGCTTCAGGTTGTGACATAACTTTTGGAGCAACATTTTGAGCTTTGTACTGGACTACGTGATCATTAGTTACACCACTGCCTGCACTATATCCATCACAAGTTTCAAAAGCTGCTACTGCACTACCCGGGGGAGGGGAGGTTTCTCCCTTTCCCCAAGGTAAGGCTTCAACAGCTTATATGGGTCTACTCAGACTTGCACCAACTTGCACCAACTCTGGCAGCACAAGGGAAAGGATACCTGAGGAGCTATGAGCCATTCATGTCTCCCCTCAGAAAGGATTGTACTAATTCTTTAAAACAGGAGAAAATGCTTCCCATATAGATAAACAGACTACTGAAATAAACTTGCATTATCATGTCTGTTCTCAACTTTAATTTGCATAATTCAGAAAAACTGTAAGGATGAATTTATTTAATAGTTAATAAGCTCATTTCCAACCTCTGTGCCTGACTAACCCTTGTGCTGTGGCCCAGCAAGAGAGCATGTTAAAAATGCAATATTCATGTATCTTGAAAGGTCTTCAAGAGATTGATTGCATCTTACAGTGATATTCTGGGGTTGGATTACCCTTTCAGGTCAATGGCTGTGTGAAAGTGAACATGACTTAGCTGGAATTTGGATGTGTAGTACAATCAATAAAGATAGAAGTAGCCCAGATAGCCTGGAGTGAAGCAGAAAAGGCTGAGGAGTCTTCCTCCTGGTTCATCCAGATGCCAGAGCCACATACAGTACAAACCACATGTCTACTCAGAAGTAACTTCTATCAAGTCCAGGGGACTTGCTGCCATGCAAGTATGTATAGAATTGCATCCATAATTCATTAACATCAGGTAATAAAATACAGTGGTGCCTCATGTAAAGAACACCTCACGTAAAGTATGTTTCACGTAACAAACAAAAATTTCTCTAGGATTCTGCTTCACGTAACAAACCCTGCTTCACATAAAGAACACATTCGTTGGCAGTTGAGGCAGATGCGCTGGCTGGCAGCCTGTTTAAAAAGCATCAGGGCTGCCTACTGCACCTGTCCATAGTGAAAGCAACACTTCTGCGCTGTTCCTCCTGTGGCTGGGAGTCCACTGTCCAGAGGGAGAGAAGAGCAGTGGAGAAGAGGGAAGCAGCTCAGGGCTAGCCAGAAGGGAGCAGGGGAGAGAGAGGCTCAGGATGGAGAGAAGGAGAAAGTGGGAGACACTTTGAAGGTGTCTTGGACTGCAGCCTCCTACCCATGTCTACCCAGAAGTAAGCTCCATTGTATTAAATGGGTCTTACTCCCAGGAAAGTGTCTTTAGGACTGCAGCCTAAGTGGACTTCATAAGATCATGCACATTGAATGCATGTTTTGAATTCAATCCCAGTGTTCTGTCATCATTTTTACATCCAGTTAGTGTTTTTATATGAATATTTTTGGGGTTGTGGGACCAATCGTCTGAGTTTCCATTATTTCCTTTGGGAAAATCCACTTCACATAAAGAATGTTTCATGTAACAAACATGCCTCCAGAACGAATTAAATTTGTTATGTGAGGCATCACTGTATGTGGAATGAGGGCTTTGTTCTATGTTCTCCTATGTAGTAAGAAATAGAAATATATTTGTTTTTCACCAGAATTGTAAAAGGCTCTAATGTGCAGCTATGCTGGGAAGAACCCAGCAATTATATTTAATTCTCACACAGTCCTACCTGTACTTTTTCTGTACAGGTCAGAGAATAAGGCTGCAATCCTGACTTTAGGCCATAAAAAAGGCCCAGCTAAGGCCTAAGTGAAGGTTAGTTCTGAGCTGACAAGCTCAGCTATTCTGAGCTGACAAGCTATGCCAAATCCACAGGACTAGAAGAGGATCCTCTGCTGCTGAATAGGAAGACCCAACTACTGCTAAAAAAACAGTAGAAGGGCAACATGCTACCTGGGCTGGTGTAGTTGTACCATACCCAGAGGTGGGCTGGTGTAGTTGTGCTGAATCTTGAGGTTAAGAGGCAGGGGTTGCAGTTAGGCTGGCCAAGGAATCAAAATATTTGCCAACACTTCCATTTTAACTCTGGCTTATCATGGATCCTTATGGATCCATGGATATTCAGATTTATTTCTGCTCCTGACGTGCAGGTCTAACTTTGAGGAACTGGAAGAGCATATTTCTGCCCTGGAAACAGGCTCCTGATACAGCCTAACAAGCTATCTCTTGTACTGCAAGCTGCACGTTGGAATTGCAGCCTAAGTTCAACATATTCTCAAGCATACAAGGCTATCCACCTGAAAGTTTGACCCTTGCAAAAAAGATCTGCCTGCCAGCTGAGCAAGAACAAGGAATATTGTTGATACATCTCTGATGCAGTGTTTGCAGTGGCATTAAAACCGGATGCAGTATATTCCCTTCTAAAGAAACATCCTGGATCCTGCTAACCCTACAAGCCAGAGTAATTACGGGAGCACCTAAGAGACATTTATGTTGACATAGGCTGCAATCCTAAAGACACTTTCCTGGGAGTAAGACCCATTGAACACAGTTGGATTTACTTTTGAGTAGACATGCTTAGGATTGTGCTCATAGTTAAAGCACCACCTAGTAAAACCTATAGGAAATTCATGTTGCAATCCAGTGTAAATTGTTCTTACATACGAGCAAGGACTCCCTGTAGTTACTCTGGATTGTGCCCTACGTTGAGGAACATCAGTCTCCAACCTACTGTTTCTGGACAAGGTGATTGAATAAGTGGTGGTATTGCAGCTCCAGAAGTTTCTGGATGAAACAGATCAGGACCATTTTCAGTCTAGCTTCAAGCCAAAGCATTAATTTGCAGTGAACACAGAGATGTTCTCACAAACACAATAATGCTGTATACCAAGGTTCACCACCAACCTGAGAATATTTAATTTTTCACATTTAAATACTCTTTCCTCCAAGAGGATTCCTTCCCTTCCATTTGTCTCACAACAAACCTATGATATATAAGACATTTGAGTCATGTGAAGGAGTAGTAGATAATTTTGGCTGCAGAGAATTTTCAAATAATAATTATATGGATAATAGCTGTTAATATGGAGACCCAATTTCTAGACCAAAAATTTCTTCATCCCTTCCAGCCAACACCGGCCCCAAACTGCTAGTATTTAGAAAGAAAACCCAGAATGTACTTGACATGGGCAACTTTCTTATGAACTTACAAAAGGTCAAAATATTTTAAAAGAGGAAAATGAAATATATCAAATAATTTTGTTTTAAGTTCTATAATTTACAATCCAAAAATCTCTAGATTCTATAACATCTCTTTAAACTTTTCAGTCATGATAACAACATAATTCTAACATAACAGTAACAGTGACGGAAAAGGCAAGTTAATACTCCAAATATATATTACTAATTTCAGTTTTTTTTAATCAGCATATGGAAAAGAAATGATACACTCTCCAAACTGCCAACAATAACTTATTCTGCACTGTCAAGCTGCTTGGGTTTTGTTCCATCAAGCTGCTCAAAAGTTAGCCTCTTATTCGGTACACAGTTCATCCGCCTACCTATCATTCACACTTTGTTTTACCACTGTCCTTTTGCATAAGCATTAAAGTGCAGATGTTCTCCAAAAGGAATCTATGTAAAACACATTTTCAGTGACTGAACTTAGGACATTACAATACCTAGCTTTGAAAATTATGCCCATGCATCTTGCATAGTGAAAATTTCTTACATTTTTGAAATGTTGTATAACTGAAATGGGAGGGGAAAATGAGCAGGAGAAATTAGCAGATAGAACATTAAAAGTTGCTTAGATGAGACAAGCCATCTAAAATCAATGCAGCAGCCATAAAGTTATGCCCAATCACAAGTGAAGAACGACCTGATTGCCAGGAGGGTTCTACCTGAGGTGGGGCATGCTCCTCCTTTATTGATGCTGCATTGATGGCCTTGCAACTTTTGGCAGTAAAGAGGCTGTCATGGCCAGGACCTTGTTGCAGGGTGACCATAAGCCATAACTAAAAAAAGAAGACAAGCGCTGCCCCCAATGTAGAAAACCTGAGAAAAATATAGCACATGACAGAATAAAAGCTACTCATATACAAGCAACTTCTTCAGCATTTGTACCATGTGAGATGGTGTCCGCTTGTTGTGGATTGGGGTTTTCTCCAATCCATGATGGAAGCGACATGGAGGTACCTGGCCAGCCTGTTGCAGGGGCCTGTCACCAGGATGTTGCCTTTCCCACCAAAGTGGTCCCTATTTATCTACTTGCATTTGCATGTTTTCAAATTGCTAGGTTGGCAGGAGCTGGGCTAAGGATGAGAGCTGACCCCATTTGGCAGTACTCGGGTCTTGAACTGCTGGCCTGCTGAGTGGAATTCCAGACAAGCAGTGTTCTAACGCCAAAGTTCTGATCACTAAGCCACTGCAGCCCTTCAATTTTCCTGAAATTATGTTCCTGTATTTTTGCTGAAATTATTCAGTTTTTCTTTTTACTCATTTCAGTTACCCTTTGCCATTGCCCTGATATAAGCAATTAAATGAAATGCTTTACAATTATTGATAGCAAGTATTCCATTATTCATACCTCTTGTCCCCATGATCTTGAAAATCTTTACATTTATTTCAAATTACTTTCAATTACTTCCACCCACAGTATTACTTTTTTTGTTCTACTATTTTCCAACATTCATTTCCTAAGAGGAAAAAATATAATTCTTTAACTATTGGGGGAAATGAGAATGTAAGAGTAATATTTGTTGAAGAGCAACATTTTGATAGAATATTGAAAGAGCCGTTAATTGAAGCTTTGCAAGCATATTCTTATCAATAACATATTCTGTCAATTGGCCATTGACAAAACACTTATCTACTTTGTATGACTCTTTTATCAGTATGAGTCACTCAGAACATGATCTACTTCCAAAGCATTAAAGTTATTCAGCTCAAGTGTACATCAGGAGAAAATGTCACATATTGTTCATATATAAGTAAAATGTAGCACATGTTTGTAGATCTGTGCATGTGTACATATGTCTGTATACATAGTATAAAAATACATTACTGATAAGAATATGACGGGATAAAACAAATTTATTTGGCTTTCCTTTGTAAAAATCTGGTTATCAGAAAGAAGCAGAGCATTTGCCAAGTAATATGACATATAAATGCCATATTACTTAGTAAAAACTCTGACTGCAATCACAGCTCTACATGTAGTATTTCAGTGGGGCCTGAAAACATTTTTATGTTAAAGCTTTTAGTTAACAGGGAGGTTTGGGGTATTGTGTTTTTAGTAGTGCTCATAGTTGGTTTTATCATAATTTTTTGGGTGGTGGGTTGTTTTGTTAATGTTTTGTTTATATATATAATGGTTGTTATATTTTATATTTTATAATGTTTTGTTTATATATATAATGGTTGTTAATGTTTTGTGTGTGTATACACACCTATCCAATATGTATACTCACCTATCCAAACCCGCCACCCCCAGAGCTCCAGGTGGTGTTTGACAGACCCAAGGGCATCAGCAGGGGGGTGCGGGTGGTGTGGTCCACACTAGGTGACATGCGCAGGGGGGGTGAGGTGCAGTGGGGTACCATCAATATGCAACTGGTGCAGAAAAACTCATCATGTTATATACCATTGGATTTGCACTGAAGAGCAGAATCCAATGCAAAAATCTGTTTTGAAATAGCTCCTTCCTATCAAAAGTTATGCCCAAAAAATATGCATCAAACTATGGAAAATGAGTGACCTATATCACAGCTTTACGTGATACAGTAGGCAAACGTGCCACAGACCATTTGAAAGGGCAGGCTGAGGTGACTCCAAAGACACTGAATTGTACTGACCCAATGAACAGAGTTCCCACAAATCACCCCAGAAGGAGATACCTGATGATTGCATTGAAATGCGTTGAAAATGGATGTGAACAGCCATGTTTACTAGCAAGTATGCAAGCAAGCCTTGGCTGGTATGGGAGATCAGTCCAGAAAGGTACATGGCTTCCAAAACGATCCCAATCAGGTATGTCAGTAGGGTGTTAGAAAGGTAGCTGAGTGTTGCAGACCAGTTGAGACAAAGAGTGTTAGAAAGGTGGCACCCTTGAGGGGGGTGACATTCCTAGTGACCAAAAATGGCTAAAATCATGGTTTGTAGAAATAATCCCATCGTGTTATATACTGTTGGATGGGTAATTTGCAGCAGAAGACAGTGAAACAAACCGCTTTGAAATATCTTTAGTCTATTAAAGTGTGTGGCTAAAAAATAAATGGAGGCGGGGCAATGACACATAACCACACCCACCACTCAGTTTGTTGCCCTGCCCACTGCATGGGGGTGATGCGCTGGCCTCCCGCACCAGGTGACACAAACCCTAGTGATGCCCCTGGACAGACTTCCAGCCAGTGCTGACCAAGTGGTGAATCTCGCAGGCATGCCTTACAACACATTTGCAACACTCAGCCACAGCAGAGGGTCTTTGGAATCAGACACTTCTGAGGACTTATAGAAAACGCCATTGGCTTTTCAGTTAAGGATGAAACAGCTGTCACAGATTTGTCCCTTTACAACTAGAGCCTGGCTGGAACTCCAGGAAATATCAAGTTCATGCTTGCTATAGTATAGCAAAGCACAAATAATTTCAGTTCAGCTGGAGCTTCAATAATTTATCTCTTATTTCATAAAATAAATAGCATGTCTTTAACCAATGTTTAAGGTCTTCTGTTATCTTAAACTCACCTGGATACTTTCTGGTTATTATGGTATATGTGAATATTATGTACTCTTAGTGAGAATAAATTCCACTATAATCAGTGGGAGTTACTTCCAAGGAAATCTTCATACTAATAAAAGCATTTTTCAAAACAATAGTCCAATCTTAATGAAATTCCTTCTTCTTATTGAAAATCTTACATTCTAGTCTCAGTGAACAGTATAATAGTGCTATTAATCTAACTATCTTTAGAAAGTTACTAATAGTTGTGCAACTTTAATATGATGACACATGGGCTCCCAGCTGTCTCTTAAGAGAAGGTTATCATGGTAGTATTTGTAGCACAGAATTGTTTAGTCAGGTCTGCATATGAAATCTGCAAAATATACTTCTTGGTAAGATGAATTCATCTGGGCTTATATTGTAAGGATGAATATAGCCTAGAAATATCACGAAAGTACTATAATACAAACATGCCTGGATGCTTTTGATAATCAGAGCTCAGCTATAGAAAAGGTATAAAGAATGAAGTGAGTAATACAGATTTAAAAGTTTAAATAATGAAATCATTTAAGGTGGGAGAATGTTAAGCTTTAGTGAATGGGATATGTTTACCAACTATGTCAGGCAGACCAATTCTAACACATGCTAGAACAGGCAGGCCAGCTGGTTTGCGCTGTATCCAGAGCGGGGGTTGAGGCTGGCAGCAGTACAACCTGAAATGAGGGGAATTAATTCCCCTTATCCCATCTCATGTGGTACCCAGGCACTAGGGCTACTTGGATTTGTGCCAGCAAAACTGCTCATGCATACCCAAGCAGCCCAAGGAGGGCTGACCTGACTGGGGATGGGCGTTAGGATCCAGCCTAAGTGGCAAGTCTTGGACACATCCCCTCATCAAGCCATTCTATCCACTGACTACCTGCATCAGAATGCCATTGTTCTGCCCTCACCCTGCCCTTCCCAACCCAACCCCCAGCCACCCTTGACTGGCACAACTTTACCCAGAGCAGTGTGGAGGCTGTATGAATCTTTTGCAGGGCAGTGCATATCCTTGTCTCACCCAGCTAACTCCAGAAGAGGTACAGATGTCCCTTAGGGTATGTTTGTGACTGCACTGGGACATGCACTTAGGATTATACTCTAAAACTACATTGAAAAACTGTCTATAAGTCTATATTAAGAATCACTTTAGTGTTGAGATTATTTTGTAAAGAGTATCTAGTTTACAGCAAAAAGCAGGGAGCAGGACTATCAGAAATGTATTTATATGTATTGCAAGTGTGTTAAATAAGATGACAGTTTGAGTTTGAAGTGAGTGATGTTGGGGTCAATTTGGCTAGGAAGTCTAACCGACACTGGACTTTAGCTGGGTGAATTAGGTAAGAAAGAAAAATATTCCACATGGTAACTGTAACTCTCAAGATTAGAGGATCTAATTTGAATATTGTCAGTAGGAAGGAACTGGTAAAGTGATGTTGGGTTATTTTGGTAGGTAAAAGCAGGGGTCTTTGAGGGGGTATTCACCGGTACTGAGTATCGGCACCTCTATGGTAGTACCAGCACTTCTGTGGCCCAAGCCTATAATTACAAATAACATCTTCATGGTGAGTTCCCCCACCTTTATTACATCTTCATGGTGAGTACCCCCACCTTTATTTCTAGAAAAAAAACACTGGGTAAAAAGAAAACGTAAAAGTCTCACAAATATTAAATTGAGCTCAACAGAATTAACTTGAATCCTGTGGCAACTGAAACTAAGCAGTATGAGTTTTGCGATCAATCCATGAACAGATGAATGAAAGAGATAAAGAGAACATCTTGATGAAAAAAATCCAAAACAGAAAAAAATCAGGCCCTCTGGGGAGTAAGAAAATTACTAGATGTGTTGAATATCTAGGGAGATTCCACGATATTGATGTGGGGTATATAGGTGCACAAGTGGGCTACCTACTTGGCATGTTACAGTACAGATTTTTAGAAGAGAAGGGGAAGGTTGTAGGAAGTTCAAACCACACCCAGAGCACGAGAAATTACTATAAATTATAATTCTTAAGGCAACTGTCGTTGTTCAGAGTGAGTGCTACAACAGAGGTACACATAGCATATGGAAAGGTGTGTATGAAAATGCAGTTGTTTGCTCAATGTTTTCTGGGAGCTTTATGGACTTTATAAAGAGAATGACGTGTGTATAGTCTTGGTTCTGCCTAGCAGCTGTCAATGACAACACAATAACTAGGGTTACTGGATACAACGTGGGACAGAGTGCCTCTACCTTTAACCAATATATAGAAGTGGGAACTTGGGCAACTATAGCTATATATAGAAGGGTTTTTTTAAAACACTGCATCTCCCACAATACCCCCTTCTGTTTAATATAATGGTTTAAAAGGTCTATGCATTCTGTGTCCTCTGTTGTAATGAGTATGGCAGAATGGAGATAGGGGATTTGGGTTGTACAAATGAAGAGTCACCTGTAGTGAGCAATGGAGCTGAGCTGCAACTGGAGGGACAGGAGTGGAAAGAATAAGAGTCCTACTGTCTAGAATGCCTTTGGCTGTAGGGGGAGTGTTCAACACATTGCAAATGAGGGGATGAGCAATGGAGCTGGACTGTAATGGGATGGACACAGTAAAAGATATGGAGGGAGAAATTAAATTTCCATTATCTAAAAGAGCTTTGGCTGGAGGTGTAGTTTCAATACATTACAGCTAAAGGGATGGGAGAAGTGTTATTTTTGGGAAATACTGAAAGGGGTGGTGGTGGTGTCTTCATTCCTGGAGTATCTAAAGAGGTGCAGGAGGCACATGTTGAGGAGAGGTCTTAGAACAGGTGACCATACAGAATATGTCATAACTTAAAAAAAGGACAAGGCACTCCCAAAATGTAGGATACTCAAGAAAAATGTAGGACATGCCAAAATAAAAACTAAACACACACACACATATATACATACAACTTTCAAGGGCTTAATTTAAATGCTGTATTACTTAAAATTAAATTTAAAGCCATTACATTATATACTGTAAGTATAAATTATAAACTGTAATTTATGAATTGCAAGAAGCTTACATCCTGCCTGCTCACAATGAAAAGGAGGACAATGAAGAATTTTTCCAGGACACAAGTCTAAAAAAAGAGGTCATGTCCTGGAAAAACAAGAGGTATAGTCACCCCGTCTTAGAAGCATGTGGGGAAATTTGGCTGTGGGCAGGATTCCTGAGTGGTAAGTAGAGCCAGAACAAGTCAAAGGCCATAATCCTAGTCACACATAGGGTGCAATCCAGAGTAACTACAGGAAGTCCTTGCTCCGGTGTAAGAACAATTTGCTCTGGATTGCAATATGAATTTCCCATATGTTTTCACTAGGTGATGCAGTGACTATGGGTACACATAATGTCTCTTACGTGCTCACGCGGTTACTCTGGATTGTAGGGTTAGTAAGTCCCACTGACTCTAATGAAACTTCCTTCTGAGAAGACATGCCTAGGATTTGACCCAGTGTTTTTCAACCAGTGTGCCATGGCAGCGCACTGGTGGTGTGCAGTGGCACACTGGTGTGCAGTGGGAATTTGGGGAGAGACATTAATTAATAGGAAGACTTGGGGATTTGAACAGCATGGTATGCTTTGCCAATGGTAAAAACAACTAACTGATGGTGTGTCATGAGATGGAAAAGGTTGAAAACCACTCATTTGACCTCTTAGACTCAGTCCTATCCACACTAACTTAGGAGTAGGCTCTATTGACCACAATGAGACTGACTTCTGAGCACACATACCTGGGATTGGGGCCACAGTCTACAATCCTATCCACACTTCCCTAAGCACTAGTAAGCTCCACTGAACTTCTGAGTAGGTGTGACTAAAATTGGGGTCTTAGGATTGCCTGGGAAGAAGCCCCACTGACTATAAAAGACTTACTTATGAGTAGACATGCCAAGGATTGGACTTTCAGACCACAATCCTTTTAACCTATACCTCTGAGTAAGCCCCATTAACTATAATGGGCTTGAGTAGAAGTGTCAAGGATTGGGTTCTCAAGCTACCATCCTCTCCAGGCTTACCTGGGAGTAAGCTTACTCCTGAGTAGACATACCTAGGATTGGCGTTTCAGACCTCAATTCACATTTACCTGGGAGTAAGCCCCACCGACTATACAGGGACTTACTCCTGAGTAGAGGTGCCTAGGATTGGGTTCTCAAGCTACAGTCCTCTCCAGGCTTACCTGGGAGTAAGCACCATTGACTATAATGAGACTTACTTCCGAGTAGACCTGCCCAGGCTTGGGCTGCCAGTCTCCTGACAAGTTACCTCACGACCTCCAGGATGGCGGCTCCCGCCTCTCCAGCTGCTGCTTCTGCTGCCTCGGCCGCCGCCTCCCCTCAGGGCGGCCCTTCCCCACCTGTCAGCGGCCGCAGCCTCCCTGCCCGCCCCTCCCGGCCCCTCCGACTCTCAGTCACTCACCCCATCTGGCCTCGGAGAGGGCGGAGGAGGCTCCCAGGAGATGCCGGTGGAGGGCGAGGAGCAGCAGCAGCTGCAGCGGGAGGCTGGAGCCGGGCGAGCCCATGGTCCATGCGCGGCCCAAGCCCTGCCCTGCCCTGCCGCCCGCGCCCCCTCAGTCCATGCTGGGCCGCCGCCGCCGCTTCAACACCCCGGACAGCGACCAGCGCCGTCCCTCCCTCCGCCCGACCGCCAGACAGGGAGACGAGCAGCCCCTCCCCGCCTCCTCCTCCGCGCAGGAGGCGCCTCCTCCTCGCCCTGCCCTCGCCTCCCCCGCCTCAGCCCCTCAGGTGGGCCCTCCGGTGGAAGGATGGACGCCCCTCGGCTGACACAGGCAGCCTCCTCGGCCCCTCCAAAGGCACCTCCCCGTGTGAGGAGAGGCAGGTGAGGCAGAGCCTCCCTCAGTCCCTCCAAAGGCACCTCCCCGTGTGAGGAAAGGCAGGTGAGGCAGAACCTCCCTCAGTCCCTCTAAAGGCACCTCCCCGTGTGAGGAGAGGCAGGTGAGGCAGAGCCTCCCTCAGTCCCTCCAACGGCACCTCCCCTTGTGAGGAGAGGCAGGTGAGGCAGAGCCTCCCTCAGTCCCTCCAAAGGCACCTCCCCTTATGAGGAAAGGCAGGTGAGGCAGAACCTCCCTCAGTCCCTCTAAAGGCACCTCCCCGTGTGAGGAGAGGCAGGTGAGGCAGAGCCTCTCTCAGTCCCTCCAAAGGCACCTCCCCTTGTGAGGAAAGGCAGGTGAGGCAGAACCTCCCTCAGTCCCTCTAAAGGCACCTCCCCGTGTGAGGAGAGGCAGGTGAGGCAGAGCCTCCCTCAGTCCCTCCAACGGCACCTCCCCTTGTGAGGAGAGGCAGGTGAGGCAGAGCCTCCCTCAGTCCCTCCAAAGGCACCTCCCCTTATGAGGAAAGGCAGGTGAGGCAGAACCTCCCTCAGTCCCTCTAAAGGCACCTCCCCGTGTGAGGAGAGGCAGGTGAGGCAGAGCCTCTCTCAGTCCCTCCAAAGGCACCTCCCCTTGTGAGGAAAGGCAGGTGAGGCAGAACCTCCCTCAGTCCCTCTAAAGGCACCTCCCCGTGTGAGGAGAGGCAGGTGAGGCAGAGCCTCCCTCAGTCCCTCCAACGGCACCTCCCCTTGTGAGGAGAGGCAGGTGAGGCAGAGCCTCCCTCAGTCCCTCCAACGGCACCTCCCCTTGTGAGGAAAGGCAGGTGAGGCAGAACCTCCCTCAGTCCCTCTAAAGGCACCTCCCCGTGTGAGGAGAGGCAGGTGAGGCAGAGCCTCCCTCAGTCCCTCCAAAGGCACCTCCCCGTGTGAGGTGAGGCAGGTGAGGCAGAGCCTCCCTCTGTCCCTCCAAAGGCACCTCCCCGTGTGAGGAGAGGCAGGTGAGGCAGAGCCTCCCTCCAAAGGCACCAACCCGTGTGAGGAGAGGCAGGTGAGGCAGAGCCTCCCTCAGTCCCTCCAAAGGCACCTCCCCGTGTGAGGTGAGGCAGGTGAGGCAGAGCCTCCCTCTGTCCCTCCAAAGGCACCTCCCCGTGTGAGGAGAGGCAGGTGAGGCAGAGCCTCCCTCCAAAGGCACCTCCCCATGTGAGGAGAGGCAGGTGAGGCAGAGCCTCCCTCCAAAGGCACCTCCCCATGTGAGGTGAGGCAGGTGAGGCAGAGCCTCCCTCCAAAGGCACCTCCCCATGTGAGGTGAGGCAGGTGAGGCAGAGCCTCCCTCCAAAGGCACCTCCCCATGTGAGGTGAGGCAGGTGAGGCAGAGCCTCCCTCAGTCCCTCCAAAGGCACCTCCCCATGTGAGGAGAGGAAGGTGAGGCAGAGCCTCCCTCAGTCCCTCCAAAGGCACCTCCCCGTGTGAGGAAAGGCAGGTGAGGCAGAGCCTCCCTCAGTCCCTCCAAAGGCACCTCCCCGTGTGAGGAGAGGCAGGTGAGGCAGAGCCTCCCTCAGTCCCTCCAAAGGCACCTCCCCTTGTGAGGTGAGGCAGGTGAGGCTGAGCCTCCCTCCAAAGGCACCTCCCCATGTGAGGTGAGGCAGGTGAGGCAGAGCCTCCCTCCAAAGGCACCTCCCCATGTGAGGTGAGGCAGGTGAGGCAGAGCCTCCCTCAGTCCCTCCAAAGGCACCTCCCCATGTGAGGAGAGGCAGGTGAAGCAGAGCTTCCCTCCAAAGGCACCTCCCCGTGTGAGGAGAGGCAGGTGAGGCAGAGCCTCCCTCAGTCCTTCCAAAGGCACCTCCCCGTGTGAGGAGAGGCAGGTGAGGCAGAGCCTCCCTCCAAAGGCACCTCCCTGTGTGAGGAGAGGCAGGTGAGGCAGAGCCTCCCTCAATCCCTCCAAAGGCACCTCCCCGTGTGAAGAGAGGCAGGTGAAGCAGAGCCTCCCTCCAAAGGCACCAACCCATGTGAGGAGAGGTAGGTGAGGCAGAGCCTCCCTCAGTCCCTCCAAAGGCACCTCCCTGTGTGAGGAGAGGCAGGTGAGGCTGAGCCTCCCTCCAAAGGCACCAACCTGTGTGAGGAGAGACAGGTGAGGCAGAGGCTCCCTCAGTCCTTCTAAAGGCACCACCCCATGTGAGGAGAGGCAAGTGAGACAGAGCCTCCCTCTATCTTTCCAAAAGCACCATCTTATGTGAGGAGAGGCAGTTGAGGCAGAACCTCTCCACCACAACCCTCCAAAATTTTACCACCTCACACCATAGAGGAGGCAGTTTTCAAAGGGAAAGAGTGTGGAGACTCTTCTCACGCCTTCAGGTTAAGGAGTATTTAAGGTCCATTTTCATTCATGTTTCTATAAATGTAACAGAAGTGTGTTCAGGCGCACTGATACCCTTCAGAGAGAGATCAAGCATACAGAGATCATCACCACTGTTTTCGTCCTGTTTTCAAAATTTGTCCAGTACTTGGCAGCACTCTTCAAATCAGGGCCCTGTGCAGCTTTCCTCATGGTGCTCCTGACCTCCATGATGATGTGTTCTGGATTACAACCTCCAACATAAGAGATCAGGAGGTAGTAGATGCTACGGAGTCAAGAATCGCTCAACAGAAATTCATTCACTCCTATCACACTTTAATCAGACTGCTCTAAACACCATCCAGTTTGTCACCATATTAAGTAGTGTATTGAAAAATCAATTCCTGCCACTGGACAAATACTATTTATTTTAAGGCTAGCAGGATAGAGGATATTAGCAGGATAGATAGATATTTTAAGGATAGCAAGATTTTAATTGTTAATCTAACTTCTCCACACTTTTCCTGGTTAGGAAAAAGAACACAAGCCTAACCATGTTTACTCAAAAATAAACCCCATTGTGTTCAGTGGGGCTTACTCCCAGGAAAATGTCTTTAGAATTGCAGCCTAAGAGTCACTGAACCCAGAACGATTTACATCCAAGTTATCCATGCAAAAGATTGCACTGAAGATTACTTAATGCTTAATTGAATAAGGTAGAGTGACCCTCATTATCTGCAGGGGTTTATTCTTGGTCTGAAACATGGAGTGATTGCTTGTATGACTGCCTATCTACAATAGAAGAAAAGCAGTTTTTTAAACTGATTTGTAGGCCGTTTGTGTTGAGTCAAATCCATGTATTAAAAAATCAGTGTATAACAAGATTGGAGCTGTATAGTCTCCTTGCTTAAAATTTTAAAGAACATACATAAACAGACCACTGTTACCAAGTTACCCTACAATCCAGAGTAACTACAGGAGCACATAAGAGACATTACATGCACCCTACGGCTGTGGGTGGCGCAAGCGGTTAAGTCGCTGTGCCTGTCAACCAGCAGGCCAGGGTTCAAGACCCGGGTCGGCCCCACAAGACAGGGTGAGCTCCTGTCCTGAGCCCAGCTCTGCAATGCCAGCTGGATCCAATTGTATTGGCTCTGCCTTTCCATTGGACTATTTCAGTGGCGTGATGCCCAATAGGGGATTTGCTGCTTGCGTAACAGCCTATCCTCCATAACAATCCAGCCCAGGCTTTCATGCTTTGCATGCAGCGTATGCAGCACCAAGCACGATACCATAGTCTTTCAAGACTGACGGAGGCCTGCATGCACCCGTAGTGAAAACCTATGGGAAATTCATATTGCAATCCAGAGTAAATTGTTCTTACACCAGAGCAAGGACTCCCCGTAGTTAATTTAGATTGCGCCCTAAGAAATATTTGCTAACCTCAGTATATTTGCTAGATACTTTTAAATTTCTAGCTAAATGCAGTTGGTTGAGAATCTTGAAGAAAACCGCATGGTCTCAGAGTAGACATGTAAGCATTATATCACCATTCATTCATTCATTCATTCATTCATTCATTCATGATCATGTAGAACTCCAAGGAAAGTATGGATGTATACAAGTAAGGCCACAGCACAAAGACTGATGTAGAGGGATGCTTTTCACCCTCAAATGTTGTGCAAAAAAATTGCACTGTGAAAGACAATAATTTTTCTCACAATGAATTTACTGCCATGAGGTTCGGTGATGCCCAATAGGTTGTGTCTTTTGAAACAGGACAAGAGTAGAGAGAGTCATACCATGTAAGCCCATCACTCACATTTCCCATGTTCAGAAACAATCAGGTCAGACCTGGAATGACCTGGTAGTATATGGTGCAGCCTGTTTTCTCCATGTTGTGTATAGTACACAGTACAAAATTCCCAGTACCACAACCTTCCTCCACTCTTTTTTCCCCACATATTCAGTTTCCCCAATTCACATTAATCTTTTATCCATCTCTCCCTTCCTCTTATCTCCTCTGCCTCCACTTCTTTTCAAAGATGGCTCTCAGCAGTGGGTTAAAAAACTGAAGATTTATGGTTTTAAAACCTGCTGTAGCAAGATATGCAATTTCAGAAGAGTAAATTGAAAGTAGCACGAAATCGAAACAAAAATGCAAAGATAGGCAACATGGGAAGGACACAATGAAAAATGGAACTGGAAGGTAAATTGTTGAATTCTCACGGGCTCTGCAAACCATATGGCTTGAAAAACTAGTGAAGGGGGAAAAGAGGCCATTGCATATGAACACCAAGTACAAAAAATAGAAAAAAAACTCTAAGCAAGAAAAGAACATATGGAAAAAGTGACAAGATACAGTATTTATCATCGGTTATCATTTTTCAAAATATATTTCAAATTCCGTTGAGTTGAGCCCCTTGTTTGCCACACTAACTACAAGCTGTCAAGCACTGGTAAGAAAATGTTAAATAGCATGCCATAGAAATTTAATATTTGCATCAGTACCAAAATGCAAAAATACATTTCAAGACATCTTAATCCTCTTATCCTTTCAAAAAACGAACATAAAGTAACTTATTTTAGTACTGGAAGCACTATTATTAGAGAAAAGAATGAGAAAAGCAGAATACAGTGGCGCCTCATGTAAAGAATGCCTCAAGTAAAGTATGTTTCACGTAACAAACAAAAATTTCTCTAGGATTCTGTTTCACATAAAGAACATGATTCACGTAAAGAACACATTTGTTGGCAGTTGGGGCAGATGCACTGGCAGGCAGCCTGTTTAAAAAGTGTCAGGGCTGCCTAGCACACCTGCCCATAGAGAAAGCAACACTTCTGCACTGTTCCTCCTGTGGACGGGCATCTGCTGGGCAGAGGGAGAGAAGAGCAGTGGAGAAGAGGGAAGCAGCTCAGGGCTAGCCAGAAGGGAGCAGGGGAGAGAGGCTCAGGATGGAGAGAAGGAGAAAGTGGGGAGACACTTGGAAGGTGTCTTGGATTGCAGCCTCCTAACCATGTCTACCCAGAAGTAAGCCCCACTGTATTAAATGGGTCTTACTCCCAGGAAAGTGTCTTTAGGACTGCAGCCTAAGTAGACTTCATAGGATCATGCACTTTGAATGCATGTTTTGAATTCAATCCCAGTGTTCTGTCATCATTTTTACATCCAGTTAATATTTTTATATGAATATTTTTGGGGTTGTGGAACCAATCGTCTGAGTTTCCATTATTTGCTATGGGAAAAACCGCTTCATGTAAAGAATGTTTCACGTAAAGAACATGCCTCCGGAACGAATTGAATTTGCTACGTGAGGCGCCACTGTACTTTCCTTTTCTCAGTTCTGGGCACCTCACTTGAAGAAAGTTGCAGCCAAACTGGAGCAAGTCCAGAGGAGAGAGACAAGAATGATCAGTGGGATGGAAGGGAAACCCTACGAGGAAAGGTTGGGGGAACTTGGGATGTTCAGCCTGGAGAAGAGGAGGCTGAGAGGAGACCTGATTGCCCTCTTCAGATACCTGAAGGGCTGTCAAAGGGAGGAAGGGGCTCATTTGTTCTTACCTGCCTCTGAAAGCAGAACTAGAACCAATGGGTAAACTGCAAGAAAAGAGATTCCAAATGGATATCAGGAAAAAATTCCTGAGGGTGAGGGTGGTTAGGCAGAGGAACAGATTGCCAAGAGAGGTAGTGGACTCTCCCTCACTGGGGATCTTCAAGCAGAGACTCACCTGTCAGAGATGCTCTAGGAGAATTTCCTGCTGCATGCCAGGGGTTGGACTAGATGACCTATCAGGTATCTTCCAACTCTAGGATTCTATGACTCCCTGTGAATTCCTCCCTTTGCGTTACATTCCCCCTTTTACGTTCCTTATTTAAATGTGGCTAGTTAAGAAATTTTTATTTTCATTTTATATTATTTGAATAAAAATATTATTAAGAACACCAGAGCAAAGGGCCACTGCAGTCAACACATTCTATCATCTTACAATATCTTCTGCATTTCTACTCCAGATATTGAAATGATTACATTGAGTCCTGGTTAATGTAATGTGGCCTGGATCAAGGGTGTCCAAACTTTTAACTTCAGGGCTCCTGGACCTTTTAACAAATGTGTAATGTTGAGAATTTCAGATGCAGCTCACAAGCCATACCTGCTGAAATGCCCACCTCTACACGCTTGTTAAAGGTCCAGGAGCCCTAAAGTTGAAAGTGTGGACACCCCTGCTCTAGAGGAGCTCCCTGTCATTAAATATGAGACTGACCCTCTTCATCCAAACTCTGATGGCAACTAAAAATGTCCATCCTCATTAGTTTGGGGAAGGGGAGTTAGGGTTTTGTGGAGTTTCTTCCTCTCTGTACTGTACTGCCATGACTTATGCAGTTATTACTACTTGCTGCTGTTTATTTTTCTCTATGTAATTGGGAGTTTACTCCTTGTTTGTGTGTTAATGACTATGTTGCTGGTGTAGGCTACCTCCCAAGGAGGACTGACAGGTTGGATATAATGATTTATAAGAAGATCTGCAATATTGAAAATGAGCCTTAAGGATAACTAGAAAAACATTTTTTATCAATTATTTTTTAAAAGTAAGACTGATAAGTGAACTACTTTAGAGGGTAGGAAATTCTGAATTAACCCAACAATCTTAATTTTTAGGTGTCAGTTATCTTAGTTTTATAATAAAGTTTACAAGTATTTTCAATAGCAAATGACAGAGTGCAAACTATCAGAATAGAAATGGCTTATATTTTGAAGCTTTTTAATAAGACACACACATTTGTTCAGTAAACTAACTGCAAAAGACTACCAAAATCAATATCCGTGTAATTCTGGGCCATTTTTCTACTGCATTGATTAAATAACGTAGAAGCTTTTTTCAGAAAAAAAAATCAATAAAATTAAACACACAAACACACAAGTTCACATCAAAGACAGAATATAAACATCATAGTAGCAAACTAATTACTCAACTGGAAACAAGTTATCCTATGTTATAATAGCAGTGGGTGTGGTGTTATTATAGTGCTGTGGGTGGCGCAAGTGGCTAAGACGCTGTGCCTGTTAACCAGCAGGCCAGGGTTCGAGACCCTGGTCGGCCCCACAAGACAGGGTGAGCTCCTGTCCTTAGCCCAGCTCTGCGACGCCAGCTGGATCCAATCATATTGGCTCTGCCCTTCCATTGGACTAATTCAGTGGGGCGGAGAGGGGGGATTTGCTGCTTGGGTATCAGTCTATCCTCCATAACAATCCTACGCAGGCTTTTGTGCTTCGCATGCAGCGTATGCAGCGCTGAGCACGATACGATAGTCTCTCAAGACTGACGGAGGCCTGCCTTTAATAGTAGCAGACAGTATCTGTGAAACTTAGGGCACAATCCAGAGCAAGGGCAGTGAGGAGAGCCCTAGCTGAGCTGCCCCAACTATTCTGAATCCAGAGCTGAAAGTTTTGCTGGATCCAGAGTAAGGAAGCCTGGGCTGCCCTAACTGCTCCAGAGCATGCTAAGTCAGTGACAGCTGGAGAGGATTTGCTCATGAGGTGATATAACTCTGAGGAGCTGGAAGAGAGCATTTCTGCCTTGGAAACAGGCTCTGGATCTGGCGTAACTGCTCTGCCCTGGGCAATGCTAGTCATGCCCTCAACATGCCTCTCCTGAGCTGCCTAGGCTGCCCCAGTTAGAGCAGAGCAGGTCCACCTCTCTTAGGGCTGTTGCCTTGCTCTGCCTCAAGCATTTTTCAGAGTAACTCGGATGGAGCGTCTTGCAGTTGCTCCACCTTAGTGACTGATAGGGCAATCCAAGTGCTACTCTGGATTGGGCTGCTCATTTATTACAGTATTTGTATATTTTTGCATATTTAGATATATACTGTATTAGTGAACAGGGCCTGTTTTCATACTAGACATTTCATCACACCCAATACACTTCTATTCAATTCTTGTTTCCTTGTTTGCAAAGGAGGGAAAACACCATTCCACAATATACACTTGTATGTCTACAGGGTGTAGGAATGTTCAGTTTTTGCAGGGCGTATACCAAAAAACATACAAGGATATCATAAAGTGTATATATCCAGCTAATTTCTTTTTTGAAATTCACAGTTTCACTATGTTCTTATTGTCAAAAGAAGTTCAACTGTTCTCTTGTAGAAGAGCAGTTTAACATTTTCACTTAAATCCTAAGAGTATTTTCTTATTCTTGAAAGATTTTGGCTGCAGTCCAACAGAGTTTCCTGGGAGTAAGACCCATGGAGCACAAAAAGGGGTTACTTTTGAGCAGACATGCTCTTTGTTAACAGTGATTCAATTTAAAACACTCCACCAATCATAGAGAACTCTACTTACTTGCATTGCTGAAACCAGCATTTCAAAACTTTGGCATGAACTGCAGTGCTAGTCCTCAACATTTATTTCATCACCAGAACTTTCACAACCATAATTTGCTCAAATATCTTGTTCCCTAAATAGGAACTTCATTAATAAAAGTTGAGAAAATCATTTGGATCTGGTGAGATTTTTTTTTTTGAGGGGGTTTAGGGGTTCTGTAATTTTAACAGGAATGACCTCATTCAAGGTCGGCATTGATCTCTCTAGAAAAAGAAGCCTTCAGGACCTCATGGACCTAACCAAGCTTTGGCTATTGGATCTAACCATGGATCTAACCAAGTTTTGGTTATTAGTTATATATAGTGGGCAAAGTTGAGGATACAGATATAGGGCACACCTGTTCAGGTTCCATCAGTATCCTTAGGCTACAATAATTGAAATTATTCCTAGAAAAAAATAACTAAGAAGGCAATAAGAAATATCCCATAAGTTAATAGCAAATAGTTGTGGCATCCGGAATGCACTGGTAATAGATGGTGAGCAGAAATTATTCCAACCAGAACATCTTTCCAAATAAGTCAAACTCCCAAATCCAGACTCGTAGTTACAAATCCAGAGTAACTACAGGAGCACGTAAGAGACTTTGAGCACAATCCTAACCATGTCTACTCAAAAGTTAGCCCCATTGTGTTCAATGGGTCTTACTCCCAGGAAACTGTTTTTAGGATTGCAGTCTTTATGTGCAACCGTAGTTACTGCACCACCTAGTGAAGACCTATGGGAAATTCATATTGGAATCCAGAGTCAGTTTTTCTGACACCGGAGCAAGGACTCCCTGTAGTTACTCTGGATTTTGCTCATAGTGGACTGTTAAGATCTCTGCTAAACCATCAGTTGACGAAGATGATTCCTGAACAGATCAGAGTTCAGACAAAATTGGAGACTAAATGGTAACAAAAAAAATAATCTGACTTCACTGGTACCAGCAGGAAAAACTGTAAAATGTGCTGAAATCCATGTTCAGTTGCATCTTTCCTATAGCCACATTTTATTGCTTAACAAATCTAACTGGAGATTTTTTAAATTAAATTAATAAAATCTTTAAAAAGAAAATCAAGGAACCCTAATAAACTTTAAAATAAACTTATCACTGCCTTCATCAGTCCAAGTAAAAAATCTTGGGAAATTTTCTATCCAGTTGTGTTCAGGACTCAGAAAGAGTAATTAGTTCTCCAAATCTGCAGATAATGCTCCTTCTTGTCAGTATGAACAATAGGCTCATTTGAAAGCAGAATGGCCACCATTAG
Source organism: Cryptoblepharus egeriae (assembly GCA_030015325.1). Lineage (NCBI taxonomy): Eukaryota > Metazoa > Chordata > Lepidosauria > Squamata > Scincidae > Cryptoblepharus > Cryptoblepharus egeriae. Next base: position 9,631,767 of record JAREYC010000004.1, read on the forward strand.
TCATTCAAAAGGAAGAAAACACCAGAAAAGGAGGGGAAGAAAGGAGCAGAGAAGGAAAGGAGAATTTCAAGCTGTTTTGTCGAGGATTACTGAGGTCATTCTGTTGGTGGCAGATTTCTGCAAAGTTTTGTTTAAATCAGCAAAAGGCTGAAGGAGAAAAATATGAAGATGACACACAAGATGGCAATGAAATATTTCTTCTTTCCAGAAAATAAAGGGAACAAACAGCAAGCTAAGAATACACACCAGAAGTCAGTGTTAAAACATTCCATGGCAGTAGCTTCAAGCGCACTTTGAATTGCTACAGAAATTGTCACTTAGGGTGCAATCATGAGTAACTACAGGGAGTCCTTGCTCCGGTGTAAGAACAATTTGCTCTGGATTGCAATATGAATTTCCCAGAGGTTTTCACTAGGTAGTGCAGTAACTACGGGTACAAGTAATGTCTCTTACGTGCTCCTGTAGTTCCTCTGGATTGTAGGGTTAGAGTTGTTTTCCCGCACATATACAGGGTTGCCCATAAGTTTCTACCCATCTATATGTTATAACCCTGGATATACAAAAAAATGGATGGGTGAGGACTTGTGGGCCACCCTGCACAGATGAATTTGCACTAATTTGTATGATCTATGCATAGAAATGGTAACTGTAACTTTGAAGCATGATGTAAGTGGTGGAAAATCTCCACCCTAATTATTATCCAGTGGATAGCACTGGTGGACTACGACGGGCCTTATCCTAAAGTTATCCAGTGCAGGAGCTGATCATCATAAATGTGCCGTAAAGCATTTATGGCACCTGGTAAGGCGCACTGGTGCTTGGACCATGCCAACACTGGGAGGAAGAGGATGTGCTGTCACCAGGAAATAACTAGAACCCTTTTGAGGACAGACCAAAACATTTAACTATCCTTGAAATAAAGTTAAGAAGGGAGCATACGCAGCATTCCAAGATACCAAATAATGTTTGTATTAACATTAGCATTTGCTTTTGTACTGCTAAGGAAAATAAGCAACATCGCTCTCAATAAGCACTTATGATACCACTTCCTTTTAAATGCTGTATTCCAACATTTAAATAAGACAAAGCAGAATAATCCAGAGAGTTACAAGAAAGGCTTACAAAGCCTATATGATATATGAACCATATCATATAACTGATATGGTTATCAGAGCAGGAATTGGTTGTGTTTAAACAAGAGATAGATATGAAAGTTATAAACCAAGATTAGCCACCATAAAGTTTCAGGATAGGTATCCAAGAGATCTCCTTTACATGTTCTGTGTATGTAGGTCTATAGTCTGCATACACTAGATGATTTTAACAGAATAAAAAAACTTGGCATCCATCAGTCTTGAAAGACTATGGTATCGTGCTCGATGCTGCATGCGAAGCACAAAGGCCTGGGTAGATTGTTATGGAGGATAGGCTGTTACCCAAGCAGCAAATCCCCCTCTCCACGCCACTGAGATAGTCCAATGGAACGGCAGAGCCAATACGATTAGTTCCAGCTGCGTCACAGAGCTGGGCTAAGGACAGACGCTCACCCTGTCTTGTGGGGACCTGGGTCTTTAACCCTGGCCTGCAGGTTAACAGGCAGTGTCTTAACCACTTGCACCACCCTCAGCATATCCAAATTAGAAATACAGTATATTTGAGTTGTGAGGATTCCTGAAAGTCTTCTAGTCGAACCTTACTCTGTGCAAGCCATAACTATTAACAGTATTAATGTTAATATTGTTATTAACTTCGTAACATCCATGAGAGGTGGCTGTTTGGCTCCTTTTGGAAACCTAGCCGAGCCCACCTTAGCACAAGGCAGACTATTCCAATGCCAAACAACTCTTACAGGTGGGAAATTCTCCTTGCCTCAAACTGCTATAAGTGTCAATCCGCTGGTTCTAGTTCTGCCTTTAAGATTCAGAGTAAAGACTTCCATCACAATCTCTGAATACAACTATTTGCAGCTCCATCTCACCGGAAAAACTAGGCACTAATTGGTGACTGATTGAAAGTAATCAGAATTATATTTACGAAAAGGAAAAATGTGATATGCCACATTATACATGATTTGTTCTTTAAAGAAATTTAAATTTGATAAAGTTTTGCATAGTTTTCATAAGTTTCCAACTTTTCATTTTTCCTAAACGTCAGTACCGTCCCAGTTGCAAAATGTCAGGAAATGTGTATTCAGTATTTCAGAGCCACCAAAGGATTTTCAGTCTATTCATGAACTGATACTTGATTAGATGTACAGTGGTACCTCACGTAACAAGCACCTTGCTTAACAAGCGTTTCACATAACAAGCAAAAATTTCCAAGAAATCTTGCTTCACATAACAAGTTCCACTTCACTTAGCAAGCAAGCGTGCTATGCAGCCCTGATGCTCCACACAGAGGCCCTTTAAAAGGGCTGCCGGCCAGCACTGCTGCCTCTAACTGCCCCCAACTTGGGGGCAGTTGCCTGGGGGTGCCAGAGGCAGCTGCCCCTAACTGCCCCCACTGACCACCTTGAACCTCCAGCAGCAGCCCAGGTAAGGCTCCCAGGAAAGTGTCTTTGATTGCAGCCTCCTGTGTCTACTTATAAGTAAGCCCCATTGTGTTAAATGGGGCTTACTCCCAGCAAAGTGTCTCTAGGATTGCAGCCTAAGTAGACTTCATAGGATCATGCCCATTGAATGCATGTTTTGAATTCAATTCCAGTGTTTTGTCATCATTTTTACATCCAGTTAATATTTTTAGGTGAATATTTGGGGGTTGTGGAACCAGTTGTCTGAGTTTCCATTATTTCCTATGGAAAAATCTGCTTCACTTAAAAAGCATTTCACTGAAAGAGCATGCCTCCAGAATGAATTAAGCTCTTTATGTGAGGCATCACTGTATGAGGCAGTTTCCAAGACTTGATCTCCCAAAGTAATGGTGCACCCAACATGCGCAGTGGAACCAAAGCTTTGAATGTAGATGTGAAATCAGGATAAAGTGGACAGAAGGGATGTGGAAATGGAGCACACTGATCAATGCGCAACATCTTGGAAGTCACAGTGTCACGGGATGGTAGTATCTACATACCATCAAGTCACAATTGAGGAAATGAGTTTTTTTCCTGTATTCCTCAATTAAAGTGATAGTGACCACAGAAGTTACTTTGTGCTTTTCTTGCAGAAAAACAAGCCATTGCAGTCTGCCAACATAGCTGATTTCCCCCAACAAATCTATGTGGAGAGCTGCTGTACATGGCCAGGAATTCAGGTACATTAAATGCTCATTTATTGCGATACCCCTAATAAAGGCGTTCAAGTGAGATTGCCCCTGCTAACTGGACAAGAGACACTCTTTCAAGAGGGTGTTCCTTCTTTATTTAGCAGGGGGAGAGTAACTGGCCCTGCACACCCCAGCAATGTCTGTTCTAGTGGCTTCTGCTGGTGTTCTTTTTGCATTTTAGAGTGTGAGCCCTTTTGGGACAGGGACCCATTAGCTATTTTTTCATTTTCTTGTATACCGCTTTGTGAACTTTTCAGTTGAAAAGCGGTATATAAATACTGTAGAGATCTATATATAGATATATAAGTGTAGGGTAAGGAACAAGTCTCAGAGTATTTGCTGAGGAGACAGAACATTGAACAGAGTGAGAAGGCACTTGCTTCAATGCTGAAGCTCCTGACATTGCTACCTGCAGGCAGATTCCCCATTCAAAAGACCAGCAGCCACAAGTAAACCTATTTTGGTGGAATTAGTAAACTTCAGGCACAATCCAGTGTGAGGGAAGTGAGGAGAGCCCTAGCTGGGCTGCCCCAACTATTCTGTATCCAAAGCAGTTATGTTGCATCCAGAGTCAGGAAGCCTGGGCTGCCCTAACTGCTCCAGATAACGCTAATTAGGCATCAATTAAGTGACAGCTGGGGAGGGGTTGATCCTGAGGAGACCACACTGAACAAGGAACACCTGTGGTACCTGCCTTATAAGAAATCCCAGAAGTTCCTGACATCCAGTTACAACTGCAGTTCCTTTAGTGGAGGGTGGGTAATTGGAATGGCCTGCTGTATCCCCAGGTTAGTGGCTGCTGCAGTTGTAACTGGCGGTTACAACCCATGTCCTGAGGTTGAGGCAGGAGTTGCAGCTAGGCAGGCCAAGAACTCAGATTTTTGGTTAACACTGCCATTCTTACTCAGGCCCCTTCATGGGTCTACTCATTACTATACCTGCTCCTGAGGTGGTATATCTCTGAGGAGTCGAAAGAGGACATTTCTGCCTTGGAAACAGGCTCTGGATCTGGCGTAACTGCTCTGCCCTGGGCAATGCTAAACATGCCCTCAACATGCTTCTCCTGAGCTGCCTAGGCTGCCCCAGTTAGGGCAGAGCAGGTCCACCTCTCTTTTACCTTAGGCTGCCCATAAGCCTTTTCCAGAGTAATTAGGGTGAAGCATCTTGCAGTTGCTCCCCCCTACTGATATAGGGCAACCCAAGTGCTACTCTGGACAGGGCTGTAGATCTAACCACACACAAGCCTGCTGAAATGTGGAACAAGAAAGAAATGCAACAAGCACCCGAGGAAGATTTGTTTGTAATACTTCAAGAAGAGTCTTTTCTTGGCTCATGATCACAAATGAAGTGTCTTGTGTTATTTGCTGAACAAGGCAGGCAGTGAACATTTATGTATATTTTCATTCACAGGCTTGAGACCCTTATATAATACCTATTTTACAGCAACACGTTTTGATATTCTATTTTTCTGCATCACACAGAAAAAACAAGTCAATAAGAGTGTCATCAGTGGTCACATCATGGCTGCCAAAAAAGTTATTAAGTATTCAGCTACACAGTGAAAATATGTCGCTGAACAAGACCATAAACTATCAGCCACAGAATTTTCTACTTCATTAGCATTATATTGTAATATTACTGGATGTAATATTACTGAACTGAATACACATACCACATGCTGATCACACAAAAACTGCAAACACATTGGAAAGAGCGCAGGGTATTATTCACAGAAAATAGGCTCTTAAATGTATACAATTTAGATACACTTGCAATATTTTATATATAAAAATGCTAAAATATTTAGCATACCTGTACACCTTTTTATATAAAAATATACAATTGACTTTTGTTATTAAAAGCATTACAAATGAAGTGTCAAACAATATTCTTCCATCCAAGGCAAAGCATTGTACAGTTAAAACAGTTTGGCTTGTAGGAAGGATCCAAAGCATCTTCTTTCATGGATCTGTAAATATGGTTGGTTCCTTGACTCGTAAATAGTTCAAGGACTTAGAATGTCTTCCAACACATGCAGCGCACTTTCATATAGGGTTCTGTAAACAGAAAGATCCATGAGCAGCTGAATACATTCTACAAGTGAGTGGCAAATAAGCAAACATTGTTTTACATCAACACACAAACATCTGCTTACTATGACATTTCTGTTCTTGTTAAGAGGATAGTTGTCAGACTGAAATTCACAGCAATTTAGTCAAAACTTTGAATTGCTTAGAGTGCTCTTTCCTAGCCAAAGACCAACCTAGGGCGCAATCCAGAGTAACTACGGGGAGTCCTTGCTCCGGTGTAAGAACAATTTGCTCAGGATTGCAATATGAATTTCCTATAGGTTTTCATTAGCTGGTGCAATAATTACGGGTACACGTAATGTCTCTTACGTGCTCCCATAGTTACTCTGGATTGTAGGGCAAGTAATTCTTCTGTGTGGAAGCATAGCTCTCAGACAGGATGATGGACAGCACCCAGTTCACTGTGCCCACCCCCAGCGTGTGTTCTGAGCCCCAAGGCTGAACACGTCTGTCAATGGCCTCTGCATGCTTCTGAATGATTGTTACGTAGAAAAAAGTTACTAAGGCACCAACAAAATTTACCCGTGTTGCATCCCACAATGTGCATCAGGCACTGGGCACCAAAATGGCTGGATGTTGATTAGTCAGTCTTCAATGTTAAGTATAGGACAAAAACACACTGCACCTTTAATCCTTTTCTCCCCCTTAAGGATTAAATTTCTCAACATTGGTTCTTAATGGGTGCTCACATAGCAAAAGGAACACCCTCCCCAAATTTCATGCTTCTAGGTCTGGGGGTTGGGGCAGAGCACTGAATGGATTCTTCAGTGTCAAGTATAGGGTGGAAAATGTATTGTGCCCCCTTTTCACCCACTTCCGGATGGAATTTTTTAAAAAAATGGTTCTTAGTGGATGCCTCCATCATGGAAGAAACACCCTCCCCAAGTTTAATGCTTCTTGTAGGTCCAGTGGTTTTGGCTGGGCATTGATGTGAGTGAATCAGTCAGTGACTTTTCAGTTTTATACAGTGGTACTTTGTAAGACAAATAACTTGTAAAGAGAAAGCTTTGTAAGACAAACTAAAATTTCTAAGGAATTCTGCCTTGTAAGACATACAGTGCCTTGAAAATTTGTTGTAAAACAAACGAATTGATGGATCTGCATCATGAGCAACAGCAAGAGGTTATGGAGATCTTTTCTGCAGAGGAGGAGGAGGAAAAGGAGGAGGAATACCTCACATTAGAATACATAGACATTTGTAAACATTGGGAAATTCTGCAAAATTGTGTAGAAAAGTACCACCCAAGTAAGGCTGTAGCTATGCAAGTGATGAGTCTATTTAATGACAATGCAAAGTCACATTTCTGTGAAATCCTCAAAAGGAGACAAAAGAAAGTGTCAATAGGGGGGTTCCTTGTTAAAGTTGCTCAGAAAGACAGCAGTGACTGTGAAAATTAGTCATGCTTGGCAATAAAGGTTTTTCTTTTCTGTTTTACTGTACAGTATATTACAGTGCTTTTTAATTAATATTACAATGATTGTGTTCTGTATTATATCACAGTATTTTGAATTTGATTACAGTGTTTTGTCATCATTTTTACATACAGTTGCTATTTTTATATTAAAATTTTGGGGTTGTGGAACCAATCGTCATTATTTCTGGTGGGAAAATCCACATTATATAAAGAACACTTTGCAAGACAAAAATGCTTCCAGAACGAATTATGTTTGTCTTACACGGCACCACTGTATGTATAGATAAAAAGTATTTTATGATAAAACTGGAAGTTTACCTTTGGATGCTGCTCACATCCTCCTTGAGAATCTCACTGTGAGATGTTAACTTCTTTTGAAGGGCAGATATGGTATCTTTTATATATGAAGACTTATGTTTACCTGTTCAAAAACATGATTATAGGGCTAAGCAGCCTCACTAAAAAAGGAGGAAATCTAAGTATTCCTGTATTGTGCCAAGCTCAAAATAATTACAAATTACTACATTAAAAGCAACAGTTATAGTTATCTATTAATTCAACTTTTATTGTGAAAGAGACAAACATTTCTTCCACCTAAAGCTGGACACAAGAGGTTGCTGAAAAAAATATTCACATTTTCAAAACTTTCTTAAAAACCCTAGCATATAATAATAATAATAATAATAATAATAATAATAATAATAATAATAATAATAATAATAATATGTCATTGTATAGACATACAACAAAATTCATAAGACATCCAGAGACCAGCCCCGACAACCCCCCCCCAACAACACCCCCCACCCAGACCCTCTTTGTCTTTCACACCTGCCACATACCAATGTTACTGTTTTCAATCATAGCACCAGGCTCTTTTTTCCTAGTTGTTCACCATCGGTTCAGATTCCATCTTCACAATGTGAAATCAAAACTTTTCTGCCCCACTATGCATCATTTTACTTACATTGGGCCTCATTTGCCATTTTTTGCCCATTCACTCGGATTATTATCTTGGTGCTCTTTGGATTTGCCAGTACCTGATTATTCAAGATAGCTGAAACATTAGTGCACTGTGGTTATCTCACTTCCACTTACCAAGAAGCTAAATGGCATTAGTTATTAGTCCCAATACAGATGCTGCCCATTGCTTAATTCACTCCCTTGTGAGAATGTTTACTCCACCATCTGTTTCTTGTTCATTAGCAAGTTACTGATCCATAAGAGGACAGTCCTTTTATTCAGTGACTAGCAGTTTTACATGGGAGCTTTTGCTGATGTAGTGTTCAGTTTGGAGGTGCAAATTAAAAATTGATAAGCATGTGCAGCATTCAATGGGCTCAAAAAGACAACAGATTTTTACTCACTCTCAAGTAAAGCAACAATATAAACAGCTGCTGCTATACTGATAATTCCTTCAATTTCTTCAAGCTCAATGGATTCCATTAGTTCATGTAAAAAGGATCTAAGAAAATACCGAAATACAAGAACAAAAGTGACTCAGATATGAAATCAATGAACCAGTTATGACTTCAGCATTCAAGTTTTGCAAAAATACATTTCCAATGTCAATATAATAAATACGCAGTGCAAATAAAATGCATCTCAAGCACATCTTTCCCATGTAACCAGATGGTTCACCACCAGAAAGAAAGTGCAGATAAGCAAAGACTTAGACCTAAACTGGACTTTTCCTAAACTTTAATACTTTAGTTACATTCAGATTTTTGCCATTTAAAAACTCTTGATTGACAGGAGTTATCAATAACAGTGAAGTAGTAAAATCCCATTTCATAACTAGAAATGCACAAAGTACTAGTTACCCAGTATCTGGTAGTGGTTATAAATAATCTCTATGTGGTATGGAACTTTTAAACTTTGAGAAGTTCATACTTGTATCCTGACAGCATTTTTTCCCTCCTTGTACACAGTTAGGCATTGACAAGTGCACACCTTTATGGTATGTTTCTGTTCCTCCACTGTATGCAAGGATGCCATTATAGCATAACACACGAGGACACTGATTTACTTTCTAGAGACGTTACGAAAAGAGAATGCTCACCTGGTCACATTTACTGACTTGCTCACTATGGCAATTAAAGTGCTTGAAAGTGGGGGAAGGTCTGAAAACGTCTTGGGTGGAGTTAGTGCTTCTGAGTTTGATGCCTAAGCAAAAGAAATCTCAGATTTAAAATGTGACAATAAAAAAATTCATAAATTTTATAATAATGAACTCAAAAGATAAAAAAAAACATGCTTTACAGAGCTGCTGGTTTTATCCCCCAACATTCCCCCATGCAAACCCCGCTCACTGTGCAAACACATCCCCATGTGCAAAACCTCCCCTGTCAGAACTGTCCCCATCCCCATGCATCACCTCTACCCCCCCAATCCATGAATAACCCCTCCATGCACCATCTCCCCCAACCATGGGTGCCCCTACTGGGCAGGTGCAGGTGTTGGGTCTGCGTTTTATCAGTCTTCAATGTTAAGTACAAGACAAAAATGCATTGCACCCCTTTTCACCCACAGAGGGGCTAAATTTCTAAACACTGGTTCTTGGTGGGTGTTCACATCACGAGAGCCCCAAATTTCACCTCACTAGCCCCAAATTTCATGCCTTTAGGTCCAGGATTTGGGGCAGGGCATTGATCAGTCAGCATTTCTTCAATGTTAAGTATAGGGAGGAAAAGGCATTGTGCCCCTTTTCACTCCTGATTAGAATTTCAAAAACCCGGTTCTTTGTGGGTGCCTCCATCGCAGAAGGAACACCCTCCCCAAATTTCATGCTTCTAGGTCTGGCAGTTTTGACTGGGTGTTGATGAGTCTGTCAGTAAGTCAGTAACTTTCAGTTTTATACAAATAAACTGATAAATATAACTGATAGTAAACTGTTAAACTAAATACTGACCCATACGTATAATCAAAATACTGTATTTACTTGAATCTAATGTGCCATCGAATCTAATGTACATCCCAATTTTGGAGACTAAATTCTGCTGAAAAGAGTGAGCGTTAATTTGAGTAAATATTACGAGTTTCTCCCCTCCCCAACTCCACCCAGACTTCCAAAGACCGACACAGATACTGAACATGCTCCATCTTTTACGTAGACAGTAAAACAAAACATTGTACCTTCTGTCGCAACGTGTAACCTATCTCAACCACTGCTGCAGCTAGCAGGGAAGACAGGACTCCATGGTGAACTGCTGGACAAGTCACATTACAACACTGGACTGCTTGCACGAATTCTCCAAGAGTCTCTTGGACCAAGTGAATTAGCTAGAAGAAACAAACGACTGGCATTTGTTTATGAAGACATTTATGTTTATGAAGACATTTTTAAAATGTGTACGGGCATAACCTGGTATTCAAGATTTCAATTAACCATGGTTCCATAAATACCTGGGATGCCCTTTAAAAAGATAATAAAAGTAAACTTGGATACACAATTGACATTTCAAACAAGCACTTTTGGTGCACCACTGGACACCAGTTGATCCTGGGCATCCAATACTGAGCATCGCCAGGCAGCACTGTGCAGTAGGCAGCAGACACCACTAGGCTTCTCTACCAGTCATCACTAGGCAATGGGCACCACCAGGCACCAATGCACAGTGAGCACTCCTGGCAGGCACATAGAACCACCAGGCACCAGTGGGCATTGGGCACTGGAGACAACCAGGCACCTCTACCTGTGATCCAGGCACCAATGGGCAGCACAGGGCAACCCTGCTAGGCACCAGTGGGCAAAGTATATTCCTACTGGGCACCACCCGGCAGCAGGCACCACCGGACACCAGTGGGCCCAGAATAAACTGGGCTTCCCTACCAAGCACTGGGTATCTCTGCCAGGCACAGAGCACCAGTGGACAACACTGGTCAGCAGACACCACAGGCCACAAATTGGTTCTTAAGGAATACCCTCCGCAAATTTCGTGTTTCTACTGCAGGTCCAGAGGGCCTGGTATGGATCAGTCAGTCTTCAATGTTAAATACAGGGATAAAATATGTTGTACCTCTATTCACTACCTTACAGATTAAATTTTTGAAAAAATGGTTCTTAGTGGGTGACTACATCATGGAAGAAATATGCTCCTCAAATTTTATTCCTCTAGGTCTGTGAATTTGGGCTGGGCATTGAGGGGTCAGTGATTCTTCAACATATTATAGGGCCAAAAACACATTGGCCCTTCTGGCTTGGATTTCCAAAAATGGGTTCTTAGTGGGTACCTACATCATAGAAGCAGAACCCCAAATTGCATCACAGAACCTCCCCAAATTGCATGATTCTAGGTCCGGTATTTATGCGTGTGCATGCACACACACACTCACACACATATGAACTATTAGCCCTGGAGGTGGCAATTAACAAGAAGTAGAAATGGTCACAGCCAATCCAAAATTCTTAGGTGTACCATCTTATGAGAGGAAAGGAAGGATATAATTTTTTAAAAATAGAAAATATTAGACACAAGCTTTTTTGGGAGGAGGGGGGAATTCTCACATACAGAAGTCAACAAATTCGCTTTTTGTGGTAGTAAATGCCATGTTTGGCCAAAACAACAAAGTTCATCGAATAGAAGAAAAACCCACATCTTGTTAAGGTTCCATTCCCTTAAATGAATATTACAAACAGTCAAGCCAGCCAACATTTAAACATAACAAATACCTGAATTCCTTCTTCCTGCCGCCTTCTGAGTCTAAGTGCCATACATTCTAGAATCTTCTGAAACATCTTCTGAGTATTGTCAAGAAGTTCCATCCTCTGTTCTCCATCAGTGGCACTATGAGGTATAGAAGCTTCAACCATCTCTTTCAGGATACAAAGTATTATTGGAATGAAAACATATCCTCTGTCTAATAAAAAATAATAAATTCAATTAAGTATCAGAATATAGCCCTCATGGAGCACACAAGGCAACAAGAGACTTGCCCTCCCATGCTGTTCTATATTTTATGTGAAATTACAAACTTGGGATACATAATATGCTAAGTTTATTTACCTATAGCCTTGTGGTAGTCAACAATATTTCCAAATACGACAAAGCCTCATACAGCCAAATCCAGAATAACTATGTGAGCACATAAGAGACATTGCGTACACCCATAGTTACTGCACCACCTAGTGAAAAACTATGGGAAATTCATATTGCAATCCAGAGTAACTTGGGAGCAAGGACTCCCCGTGGTTACTTTGGATTTCACCCATATGTGTTAAGTAAAACAAAGTAAGAAATAAAGGCAAGGGCTGAAATCTTACACTTTGGAAGACACTTAGTCCACAATGGGACTTCTGAATACAAACGCACAGGATTGTGCCTATTAACCATCCAGAAACATGTGCTCTGCCTGCTGCTTTAAAGATAGCAGTCTACAGTTTAAACCACATACCTGTGTGTATGATAACTGCTGTCATATTCAGAATATTTGCTTGAAAGTCTAAATCACCAAGACCAACTGCTATAAAATCCTTGCACACTGTCAGAAAAATCTATTTAAGGATAGAAAAATGTGACACATTAGGATGTACATAATTCTATAAAATACACTCTTCAGTTTATGGTTCTTTAAGAGAAACGGTTGAGAGCAAATTGCTATAAAGATAAGAAATGCAAAAATTAGGCCCCAATCCCTGCCACAAGCAATAGAACATTCAGGTCTAAAAGATGAGCGCTGCTTTCTATAGGGTGCAAAATCTCAAACCATAATGTATGACAGTTAAAAGGGGGGCACAAACTGTCCTTGGTATGACTGATAAAAAGTCACACTCACACCACTTGGCATCCGTCATTATGGTATTGTGCTCGGCACTGTATGTGAAGCACGAAGGCCTAGGTAGATTAATATGGAGGATAGGCTGTTACCCAAGCAAATCCCCCCTCTCCACACCACTGAAATAGTCCAACGGTACAGCAGAGCCGATATGATTGGTTCCAGCTGTGTCATAGAGCTGGGCTAAGGACAGGAGCTCACCCTGTCTTGTGGGCACCGACCCGGATCTCTTTTTAAAAAAATTTTTTAATTGATGCATTGTATATTTACATATCAATTTCTCTTATATTTACATCATTATACATAAACATCATTTTCCCCCTATATATTCCTACCCCCCTTAAAGAAAAGAAAAAGCAACCATCTAATTTTATAACTTCAGCTATAAGCACACCTTTTGGATTGTGACAATAACATTGTTGGCCCTCCCTTCTCTTACCCATCTTATTTCTTATCTCTAATTTATTTTCTTCCCATGTCTTATCCTGTCTCAATATTGACAATATATCTGCTTGTATCAATTCATATAAATATGAGTTCCATCTTTCCAGGGTCCATTTTGAAGCATTCTTCCACCCATATGCTAAGACTGCAGGTGCATCCAAAATCATTACTTTAAATAAATTCTGTTCAGGATTTTTTTTACTTTATTATTTCCCAATATTCCCATAAATAGAATTTTCCCCATCATTTCCAACTTAATATTACATAAATCCTCCACCTTTTCCAAAACTAACTTCCAAAATTGATTTGCCTTAGGACATTACCACCAAAGATGTAAATAATATCCCTTCTCTCTTTTAGTGCCAACAAGTTGGGTTCATTCCCTTAATCATATAGGATAACTGAGGTGGTGTCCTATACCATTTTAATATTAATTTCAATTCCATTTCTCTGAATTTTTCTAATTCCTTTCATTAATCTTTCTATCTCCTGTGCTGTCAATTCCACCACCGACACGGATCTCAAACCCTGGACTTCTGGTTAACAGGCACAGTGTCTTAACCACTTGCGCCACACGGCAAGTGTGACAGAGGGCAACCCAGCAACATGCACACTCACGAACATCTGTTACCTGAATAATCTGCTGAGAAGTTTCACTGGACTGCAGCAAGCTGCTCTCCTGTCCATCATTTGAAAAAGCAGGCAGAATGCTGTTTTCTATCCAAGCTGCTGTTTCCTCTAAAGCAGACAAATAATCCTGACCTTCAGATGCAAACTGTCAATGCAACCGTGCACACAAACAACAGTTACAACAAGTTCAAGACCCATTTCTTCTCAAAATGTAGGGCAACTTGGTAAAATAGAGTACCTTGTGCTGAAGATGAATACTTAATCTGCAATATAGACTGAAAGCTCTTAGTGCAGTTGCCTGGTGAAAGGCAGGAGACCTTGCATCAGTTTCTCTAGTACGAGAGTCCAGGACATCCTAAAATTGCAGAATAAATAAGAAAACAAGTATTAATTCTACAGTTACATTGGATGAAAGATACATTAACATGATTCTTAGAAATCTCTCTTGAAGAGCACTCCTCCTCCTCCGTACAAATTCGGATCTTAAACAAAAGCACAGCTACCAAATTTTGGCACACAAGGTATTTTGCTCATAGCCAAATTAGAACTGATGCTATACTGAAAACAATGGAGCTGCTCCTTTCTAGCACTGGCAGGATTAGTTAATAACTATTTAATATTCCTGCAATTTAATATGCTTAGTGTATATAAACTGATCCCAACAGTTTATATCTCACACCATAATGTATCCTTCCAGAAAATTCCCTGACTGCACAAACCAGAGTAACTATGAAAGCTCTTACGTCGATGTAAAATTTTTTTTTACTCTGGATTGCTCTATGAATTTCCACTAGGTGAAAATGTCTTTTAAGAGCTACTCTGGATTGCTGTGGGTGGCGCAAGTGGCTAAGACACTGTGCCTGTTAACCAGCAGGCCAGGGTTCGAGACCCTGGTCGGCCCCACAAGACAGGGTGAGCTCCTGTCCTTAGCCCAGCTCTGCGACGCCAGCTGGATCCAATCATATTGGCTCTGCCTTTCCATTGGACTACTTCAGTGGTGTGGAGAGGGGGGATTTGCTGCTTGGGTATCAGTCTATCCTCCATAACAATCCAACCCAGGCTTTTGTGCTTCGCATGCAGCATATGCAGCGCTGAGCACGATACCATAGTCTTTCAAGACTGACGGAGGCCTGCTGCACCATGCATCTCTTAGGGGGTAAGGTGGAGAGAAGGGGCAAAAAACTCCAATGCATAAAGAAACATGCACTGTTTAATCTTGGATTCAAGTCACTGCATGCAAGATTCTTGCCTAAGAATGTAGCCTAACAGAGATCCAGGCAGAAAATCATTCTTACCCATATAGTGCTGCCTCACGTAACAAATTTAATTTGTTCCAGAAGCATGCTTGTTATGTGAAACACTCTTTATGAGAACTGGATATTCACACAGGAAATAATGGAAACTCAGATGATTGGTTCCACAACCCAAAAAATATTAAATGTTTATAAAAATGATTACAAAACACTGCAATATAACACTGTACAAAACACTGTAATATAGAGTAACACACAACACTGCAATAAAGAAAATACAGTATAGTACTGAATTGTACTGTACCTTTGAAAACCTTCATGGCTGGTGTGAGGGTTACACAGAGGGGGATGACTTTCACAATCACTAACGGAGTCACTGCTATCCATTGGCTCAATGGAATCTTTGTCTTTTTGTGCAACTTTAACATTCCCAAGCTGCTGATGAAAAGCAGCACTAGAACATTGATAAGGCACACTTTCCACACTGCCACACACAGATCCCACATACAAACCTGGCTCAGGCTGCTCCCCCCAGACTCCCCATGAGTTTCCTGGCCATGGAAGCCTATTCCAAACTTTGCCCAGGGCCCCACTGTAGCTCAGGCTAATCCCCTCATCCCGTCTGTGAGCTTCCTTGCCATGGAAGCCTGTTCCAAACTTCCTCAGAAGTGCTCTTTATTCAAGATAGCGCTCTTCAAGCAAGTCAAAATTTTGGGGAAAATTTTGCTCTTTATACAAAACACTCTTTATTCAAGGTACTACTGTATACATATTTTAATATGCATCTCTGTCCAATGCTATTGTGGAGATCCTGCAATTACAGGCACTCAGTGTAAGTAGCAGCTGCTCCCTACAAGCGCACAGACTCGTGATCAAAATCACATTGCTATGGTAGCCAAAAACCTTTGGGGATGCCTGTCAGATCTGTCCAGAGAATGTTGTTTGAGCTGACAGAGTAGTGCACCTCCATGCAAGAATATCCTTTAGTTGGGCCTTCAGTAATGTGAAGACAGGATTATAAAACTTAGCACTCAAAAGCTTTGCAACATTCATTAGATTAACCTACTTCAGATGTTTATTGGGTAAATATGGCATGGAGAAAACCTTCTGTCTGAATGATGAAACAGCACTAGAAGTACTACCGTAATTGCCAATAATGAATTATTTAATCTTACCTTTCCAACTTCAAGAACTTTCAAAAGCTGGTTCAGTGTCTCTTTGGGGAGTGACAGAAGGCAATCCCGATTAATATTATGAGTTACTAAATATTCTATGTAATCAAGTGCCAATTTTGGTTTTGACTCGCATGATTCTTGAATTCGTACACGTCGTTCAGGGATTCCATTACTCTAAGCGAAGGAAGAAGAGGGTCCCTTTAGTTTTAAGAAAAACGCCATTTAAATATTAAAACTATTAACATCAAGAGCTGCAGAGTTTAAACAAATTAGAATTAGAAACGGTTACCGCACCTCTGGTGTGCTTGGCTCAACAGTTAGCCAATCGGAGATTAAGTCAAGAACATGTCCCACTTTTCCCCAACGACAAAGGCAGTCCAAGAGGGTACCATACTTATTTTCAGTGGCATTATTTTCCAGATTCCTCAGTTTAGAGATCACACCACAACTAGAAGCAAATGCCGAAAAAAAGAAACATGCTAATCGTAAGTGGTTGAACATATACAACGTAAGCAGAAATATGTCATGCAAGTGGCTTGCCCAGTTCATCATGTGCTTCAACCGCAACTCAACTGCTTAACATGACCATCAGTACAAAAAAGCATGGTCAGTTGACTTTCCAGATACCTTATATCAGCTATTGGGCTTAGAAACCCCAGGCTTTTTATGACTTACTCTAAATGGGAGATGAGAAAGTTTATCCCATAAGTACCTACGGATTTAACACCCAATTTGCTTTTTAATAGCAGTTAATCTATTGTTCTAATAGATTCTAAAGGCAAAATCCAGAGCAGTTATGAGTCCATGAAGTTACATCACCCTCTAGTGTTATCTTATGGAAAGTCATTTTAACTGGTCTGGAGCAAGGGGCTTAATTTCACTTTAGGATATAGGCCTAAGTGTTCTAATAGCAGTTAATCAATTGTAAATCTAATTAATTTTATTGTTCCCTTCCTAGTGGATCACAAGGCTGCCCTGAATCACCGTATCACAAATGGAAGTATCAAAACATATGCAACAATAAGTTTCCATCCATGTTTGATTTTTTAAAGCAATACCTGAAGGCAGGTATAGTAGCAGGTGTCATGAAAGATGCGAGGATAATTATTGGAGATATACAACGCTCGTCCTATAAATAAGGAAAAATAAATTAATGAACAGATCATTTGGGGGAAAAAATACTAGCTGCTTCAAGTACAGCTTGCCAATATAAGGAAAGTACCAAACATCACCTTTTCTCAAGATCAATTTTAAGTATCGTTTACAGGAAATTTACCTTAAATATTTTTAAATATTCAGATAGCACAGATGCAAATTTTCTGACAATATGATTTTTGGCTCCTTCATTGCGGTCCAGTGCTTTACGAATGCTTCTCCAGAGAACTACAATAACCTCAAGTAACCCTGCCATGGAAGGTACATCATCAATTGACAATACATTGCTTGGCACCTGAAATACAGATATTTAAGAATTAGCGTCCAGTTAATTATTTGAAAGTATCTTATGTTAGAATCACAGACTTTAAAAAATAGGAGTATCTCATTTTAGTACTTAGGGAGCCGTATGCTATTTTTAAAGTTATTTTACAAGTTTGCTATATGAGAATGTAATGAGGGGAGAAAAAACACAATACTTTTGTATTTTTCTATACAGTTGTATAACAATCTAGATGTTATGTTCTTATAATTTACCAAGACAATACTTTAAGAGCTGGGAAAAATAAATATAGACAGCAACAGATGGACAATGGTATAAAAAAACTGTGACAAAAATGGAAACTGGCATTTTTCAGGCTTCCCAATGACTTCAAAGGAGAACCAAGGAAAGCACACATTTATACAGAACAAACTGATCCTTCCTTGAAAAACACTGTCTAGTATAGTAACCTTGCAGTACAGTGATGGGATTGAGTTTTGGCTGTCAGAGCCAAGAGTTATTTTCACACTCTGGTTCAGATGCTGACAACAGCAGCAGCAGCAGCAATATCCTACTTACAACAGGTGCAGGTGTCAAGATCATGCTCACCAGACTGTGTGCAACATGAGATCCAGCAAATTTTTTAATTGAAAAAGCAATGGTATGACTGTTAACTGGATGAATCGATTATACCACATGTACACTCAACAGTCACACACTACTTCCTATATGTGACAGTGGACATGCAGCTTATTCATTAGCCATCCAATATTACTGCATTTGGAAGCATCTGAACCAGGCTTAAGAATTTCCACACTCTAGCCTGCCACAGCTCACACTCCTATACTGATGGTTCACATGATGTGTACCATTTAAGTGTGCCATTTTAACTGCTACCAACTTGAGATGATCATATACATCCAAGTAATAACAACGCTGTGCCAAAGCAGCTACTGTATCTCTGATGCTTTGTGAAAGCAGATCTTTCTATACAACTGAATGCAGGCCCTCGGTCACCTTATTTGTTACTTACCTTTTAAAAAACTCTATTATATCGAAGCAGCTCTATAAACACCTGAGCTGATCACAAAAAGCTATAAAATAATAATTTCACCGTTTTTGTTTTGTTTTTACACATGGGAGATCAGAGTAAGGAAGTTAGCTAGACGTATCAAGCACAGACCTGTTCAGCTTCCGTATGGCAACCATGGATATTAAACACAGCATGCCTTGGAAATTTCTGTGTGAGCCTTATTACCCCTCAATACTGCCATATATTTCTCCTTTCCAAAGTGGTGTGATGTGCCATGGAAAGATTGTGTAGTTTCCAAGAGCTGTGAGTAATACAGCAGATCAACAGTGAACCAAAACATTTTCAACTCATCTGTGATGCAGGATATGATTGTCCTGCATTTTAGACAAATCCTATCCTTTTAAACAGGACAACAAAAGTACCGAGACTCATTCGGGAGCTGGTATGGGAAATGATGTCAGTTATATTTTACCCAAAAGAAACACCATAGACAAGAAGCATCCTTATAAAAAGAATTTGAACTTTTATATTGGAAATGACTATTGAATTCTTACACTCATATTTTCTTTTTCACTGTCTTCATCATCGCTCTCAGATGTGTTTAACCCCTGCTGGATGCAGGCATTCAAGCACTTCTGAAGGGTAAGCATCAGTTTAGCTAAAATAAAGAACCAAAAAGTACAATAAAGACATGAAGCAAGAAAAATTTCAGAAGAGACAGGAGCAATGCACTAAAATGCACTAGCAATGGCTTGATTTTATTAAAAGGCTTCATGTTTAAGTGCTTCAGCTTTAATTTTTACACATAAAAATGGATTAATAGTACAAATACAGTTGCTTGGTGTTCAATGTTTTATTTGTTGTTTTCTTTTTGTGAACATTTTAGAAATCAGTCCAAATCATTAACATCTATATATTTTAAAATAAACTATTAAAAATGGGGCTGAAGTTAATACCTAGTATCGTTCAAAGTTGACGCTTTGGGAAAAGTCAAATAGTGTCAAAATGAATATGCAGGGTAGATATTAATTTATATGCATGCATTATGTAAGTAAGTAATACAACCCCATAACACTCTCTCTACCGCCTCTTTCCTGACATTTTCAACTTGGCACAGAATTCTCCAGAAGTAGGTTCTGGTGTAATTTATATTTACAATATTACATGCCTTTATACAGACAATGTATGTCTGTAGAATTTTATGCCAACTCAAAAATCCTACTTATAAGGAACTGAAAGGATTCTGATCGCATTTATGGCTCAATACCAATACGTTTACAACAAGATGTGTGCTAACTTATGGGCATTCTTCACCCTTAAAGAAACCTACAATGCAAATCGAGGGGATGCTCTGCAGACCTAAACAAGGGATTTCACTTCAGTATACTGGAACTTTACCTATGTTGGTTGGACTGGTGTACTCATAAGCATACTGATAGAACTTTCTAGCTGCTGCTGGGTTCATTTGGATTAGCGTAACACAGCGTTCGCACCATACTTCTTCTGGTTGATCAATGGGCAAGAAAGAGCTGAACAGAAGGTGTACAAGGCGCCGTGACACAGGTCGTGAATCAATCTCAAGGCGAGTCAAAAGATGCTCTATTGGACAGATTTTCCAAAACTGATTTGTGGAGAAGAAAAGCAAGTTACTGAGATCACATTTCATTGTTATCTGTAAATTTCCCTGTTGGGGGGACTCCTGAGAAACTCATTACTCAACAAGCTCCTTTTCCTTCTCAGATGCCAATTCCTCCCTTCAGGAAAGAATATCATTCAGCTTCTTCTGAAACATGTTGAAGGCACACTTCAGAGAAGTTTTCTGTTCTCATAACTTAACTTGGCATGCCAAAATAAATCCTAAAATAGGAAATATTCTAAGGGGAGGAACCCAAATGTGCTTTTTTATGGGATCTTTTTTTCCTCTGCTTATACCATATACAAATATATAAAAGGATTCAACAGATGATATAGGCATAAACTGATCCTTCTTATGAATCCTATTTTCATGATGTTGTCCCATAATTTGAAAACTGTAGAGGTGGTATCCATTTGTCCCAAACACTGCCAGACTGCTATAATTCTTATATTTCCTCTTTCCCATTTCTGTACCTTCCTGAACAATTCAGCCACATTTCAACTCCCGCTATCCAATCATGCGCCGCTGACTTCTCAATTGTTGTTCCATTTAGAGATAGTTTATTTTTTGCAGCTACAAGCAATAGTCATTCATGACCAGCCTTGAAGTGAAGCTAGATTATTTTAAAGAAAATAATCAGGAGATAAATACCCCTTTTTCAGTGATTACTTAATATGACCGGACATACAATCAAGGTAATTGCTAGAAAACCTGAAGGGAAGATGCTTAAAATTTCCCAAGGAGCGATTAATTTAGAATGCAGCAATCGTAAAGAGCTTGAAGTGAAACATTAATGTTCTTTGCACCCCCTTTTCTTTTTGAGACTGTTGCAGTTTTGATGAATGTACATCTTTCAGAATAAATTGCCTAGTTCTATACATCCTGTCTGCAGGCTAGCAAACCTAATTTATCCTACCTTAGCAGCCCTGACAGACTTGATTTTCAGCAACATATCAACAAAAGCCACTCTAACTTTTTCCGAATTGTCATGGAGATTGTATTTCAGGGCTGGCAGGAGCTGTTCCAATAATGGGTGGCTTAGCACGTTGTCCAAAATTATAGGCAGGCACTGCAGGAGAGGAAGAAAGACGCCAATAAAAGGTTATCGCAAGAAAACAGAGAATACACAACTGAAACTATTCAAATTGCTAAATGCAGGCAGCTCTGAGGACTGGATCCGGAGAATGACAAAAAGCAAGCCAAAGCATGTTATGAAAACGTTTCATTTAATGCAAGTGGCTTATACTGTGCTTATAAAATACTCTATGAATATTCCTTCTCTGGCCCTCAACTGGAACAAAGACAGCAACTATATTGATGAAAGCAGGGACTAATTTTTTTTTTAAAAGGGCACAGTTCACCTACAGAACTTTCTATCTGGATTTATTAAAGTATCAGTCAACAACTATTTCTGCTTTAGCTGTCTTTATTATTTATATATTTTTCTAAAGAAAACACCATTAGAATCTAATGGTAATCTAATCCACCATTTTAAAAGTGATGGAAGAAACTCTATAAGAATGCTGACAGAGGATTCCAGTGGTTTGAGTAAAAGCAGCTACCCATCTGACCACCATCCTCCAATGGGACAGCATCTACTCCTGAGACAAATGCAAGTCAAATCTAGTTATAACCAGATTTTTAATACACAGATTTGAGTCAACACAAATGGCCACTGCAAATGTTTGAAAAACTGCTTTTCTACTGTTGGAAAGAGGTAGTCATGCAAGCAATCTTTCCATTCTTTAGTCCCAGAATCAAATCTCTGCAGATATTAAAGAACTGCCTTATTCCATTAAGGGCAAAATCCATAGCAGTTACAGGTCCATGCAGTTGCATCACTCTCTAGTGTTATGAAAAGTCACCTTAACTGCTCCTAAATTTGACTTTAGGATACCGGCCTTAGTGTGATAGAGGAGCAAGAAACCTAGAAGTGGGTCTTTAAACCTATTTTTCCATTTTTACACGTATTTTACATTTTATACTGATTTTTTTATCTACAGGAGGTTCCATAACAGAACAGAAGATAATGGGGGACAACTGTAGTGGCTTCCAGCAATAATTTCTCACAGCCCAACCAATCCAAACAAAATTGAGTATTTGAGTGTGAAGAATACTTAAGTGGACAGATGATCATAAGCTGACAGTACAATCCTAACCTCTAGTTAGTCTGGCACAAGTTCCAACACAAGTCCCATACAGGCCTGGGGGTATTTAAAAAAGTGCCAGAATGCAGTGGCCTGTAACACTGTGAGGATAATAGCCTGGGTCTGTGGGGAAAAAATGCCCAAGGACTAGGAGTGCGCATGTGTTCACCCAGCTCCAAGCACAGTTCACCCAGCTCCAAGATGAGCTGGAGATGCACAGCCCAGCTGCTGGGTAACATGGGCTCAGTTTGCCCCAGAGCAGAGGCAGCCTGGGCATGCACAGCCCAGCTGCTAGGCCACACGTGTCCAGTTCACTCTGGGGGGCAAGCTGGACATGTGCAGTCCAGCAACTGGACTGCACATGTCCAGTTTGCACCAGGGCCAGGACTGGGAGGAGCGAGGTTCCTTCCTCCAGTCTGGAGACCCATCCTGGTGCGGCCCAGCGGCCAAGGCACTGTGCGCTGGCACTAGGCCATGGACTGGGCTTGAACACCAACTTCTTCACCACTCCTTAGGGAGCAGGGCTGAGCCAGTGCACAAACATGCTTTGGCCTCCCCATGCCACCACAGAGATAGGGAAATGGGTGAGTTGTGCTGACCTAAATTGGTTAGGTTTGATTCCCGAGGCAGACAGCATAAGGAGTCTGGGAAAAGTGAGAGCAATTTATATTAAAAGCAACAAGCTAAGAGAAAACTAGACCACCACAAAATAAACTTACTTTAAAAACACAGCAACGAACATCAGCTGAAGATGCATCAAAAGCGAGATCTTCAATAAGAGTTTTTAAGAGGTCAGCAAGCACAGTCGCAGGTATCAACTCCCAATATTTGAATGCTATTTTACTAACGCCAAGTACTCCTGTAGAGCGGACTAGAGGCTGAGGATCTTCTAAAAGAGCCTACAAACCAAAGAAGTAATCATCACTTTTTTTTCCTTGAGTCTACTGTATTTTTAAAATAGGGAAAATTCCAACAGCTACCAAGCATATAAAACCAAATTATTCAATTTCATGTTATTGTGAATTAACCTTCCTCATACAATGTAACAACTTGGAATGAAGTAATAAGAGTTTTGCCAAGTTTTTGGCTCCTCTACAAGCAGATTCCCTGTAATTTAGTATCCTTTTTTTGGGGGGGGGGACTTCCTAGAACTGTTGGCCTCATCCATTCCAAGCACAAAATAGGTTTTACAGCCTTTGCAGCACACTGTACAAAGCCCATTTCCTACTCTCCCTTGCTTGAGTGCAGATCAAGTGCTATGCAACAGAAGCACCAATCTGGGGAGTCTCACACCACCCAGTCTGTTCCAAAACAGCCTCCATCTCCAGCCGATCCCAGGGAAGGTATCAGGAGACCTTTTCTCTGAACTCTCTCACTTCACCTTCACAGGCACAGTGCTATTCCCTTGTTCTGTCGGGCAGCTCATGTATGAAACCTTCTTAAAATATTTTCAGTTACAGCAGCTTTTTTAAATTTGCAACTCCTCCATGCCTATAACACGAGCTTATCAAGAATGTGTCTGAAATAATTTATCTTTAAATATTCACAACTGGGAAATAGAGATCTACAGGTTCTACAACAGGTCCTACTCTTGAATTCTGCACACAGTGGATTCCAGGACATAAGATATCATCTGGTCTGATGCAAATTTATTTGACTGCAGTTCACATTTTCTAAGCATGTAGAAAAGAATAATGTTTCCATCATTATAGTGGAGAGCAGGGATGGGAACACAAGCCAGGTGATTTGAGTCTGGGTCACAAAAACCATGCTTTTCGCTGACTTGGTGTTCAGACCCCACATATGCAAACTCAAGTCTGTGTTTACGTGTCCTTGTTTACTTTTCTAGCCATCATTCAGAACAGGTGAACAGTAGGGAGGTTCAACCAGGTGGCAAGGAAGGGTCAATGTTTTGTTTTTGCACTCTCTTGTATACCACTGAAGGAACTAATGGTCACTGGATGAAAGATGGGTGGTGTGAAGAGCAGGGAAATATTACCCTAACGTGGACATCTTGTGTGAATCAAAGTCAGAGTGAGAACTTAAGCAATTAATGGCCATGCCTAGCTGACTCTGATAAGACCTGGCCAGTATATGGGAGTTAGCCTAGTAGTCCAAGTAGCTTCAGCTGAGGATAACAAGCAGATGGAACAACTCATCTCCGCTCTAATTGGTCCAAAACTCTTACAGTTCCCATCTTGGACTTTGAATTGGGAACCTTCCTTTGTTCTGTCCTGCTCCCAGTGAGGGTGCCTCCACACTGGACTCTTGTCTTCATGGAGTCCACACCAGACTGGACTCTGGGGGGGTGGAGGAACCTCACTGCAGAGGAGTAACTCTGGCTCAGGATGGACTATAGACATCTGATGTATGCTAGGATGCAATTTAGAGGTAGGCAGACAGCATGGTTATTTTTGACTTTGATGTCTTCCATGCAAACGTGCTTTCTTGCCTTGGTGCCTTAGCTGCAATTATAATTCTAAATAAACTCTCTCTATTCTTCTATAAGAGCAGTGTTTGGACTGGTGGAGTGCACAAAATAATGCAATGCTATAAACTTGCAAAAAAAGGTGCTAACACATCTCAAGTGTGAATGTTCTTATTTCTGAACTAGCAAAAAGCATACCCACGTTGCAGGAGTAAAACCTCTGCGTTGCGCCATCCCCCCATGGCGCAATATCCCCCCATGTGCAACCTCTGCATTGCGCCATCCCCCCATGGCGCAATATCCCATGTGCAACATCCCCCATGCGCATCACCCCCCCGTGCGCATCATCCCCCCCCACACGCAACCACTTCCTCCGAACATCCCCCCAGTGCACCAGGCACCGAGCACCAAATTGGCTGGATGTTATTCAGTCTCCCATGTTAAGTATAGGACAAAAACACGTTGCACCCCTTTGCACCCCCTAAAGGTTAAATTTCTCCACATGGGTTCTTGATGGCGTGTTCATTGACAGAGGGAACTCCCTCCCCGAATTTCATGCTTCTAGGTCCGGAGGTTGGGGCAGAGCATCCCTCAGTCACTTTTTTTTCAATGCAAAGTATAGCGAGGAAAACGTGTTGCACCCCTTTTCACCCCCTTCCGGCTGGAATTTCCGAAAACCGGTTCTTAGTGCACCCCTCCGTCACGGAAGGAACACTCACCCCAAATTTCACACTTCTAGGCCCGGCAGTTTTGGCAGGGCGGTGATGAGTCAGTCAGTGAGTGACTGAGTCAATGACTTTTCTCTTCTTCTATATATATAAAAGAGAAAAGTCACTGACTCACTGACTCATCACCGCCCTGCCAAAACCGCTGGGCCTAGAAGCGTGAAAATTGGGGTGGGTGTTCCTTCCGTGACTGAGGGGTGCACTAAGAACCGGTTTTCGGAAATTCCAACCGGAAGGGGGTGAAAAGGGGTGCAACACGTTTTCCTCCCTGTACTTTGCATTGAGAATTGCTGACTCAGCAACATTCCGCCCCAACTGCTGGGCCTGAAGCATGGAATTCTGGGAGTTCCTTCTGTCACCTGAACTCCCACCAAGAACCATCTGGAGAAATTAACCCTTCAGGGGCTGAAAAGGGGGCAACGTGTTTCTCTCCTATACTTAACATGGGAGGCTGAACAACATCCAGCCAATTTGGTGCTCAGACCCTGGTGCACTGGGGGATGTTGTTCGGAGAAAGAGGTTGCACTGGAGAGGATGCTGTGCACGGGGGGACGACGCGCACAGGGGGACGACGCGCCGTGGAGGATGCTGTATGGGGAAGTTACACCCGCAACGTGGGTACGCCTTTCGCTAGTATATATATAAGAGAAAAGTCACTGACTGACTGACTCATCACCACCCTGCCAAAACTGCTGGGCTTAGAAGCGTGAAATTTGGATGGGTGTTCCTTCTGTGAGGGAGGGGTTCACTAAGAACCGGTTTTCGGAAATTCCAACCGGAAGGGGGTGAAAAGGGGCGCAACGCGTTTTCCTCCCTATACTTTGCATTGAGAATTGCTGACTCAGCAACATTTTGCCCCAACTGCTGGGCCTGAAGCATGGAATTCTGGGAGTTCCTTCTGTCACCTGAACACCCACCAAGAACCATCTGGAGAAATTTAACCCTTCAGGGGCTGAAAAGGGGGCAACGTGTTTCTGTCCTATACTTAACATGGGAGACTGAATAACATCCAGCCAATTTGGTGCTCAGACCCTGGTGAACTGGGGGATGTTTTTCGGAGGAAGATGTTGCACTGGCAAGGATGCTGCGCATGGGGGGAAGTGGCGCATGGGGGAAAGTTGCACATGGGGTGTTTCTGCGCCATGGGGGATGGCATAGGGGAAAATGTTACACCCGCAACGCGGGTACGCTTTTTGCTAGTTTATATATATAGAAGATATGTTTTGCCAACCAAATTGTCATGTTTTATATATAAAGTAAGAAAGGGAAACACAAAATACTTACAAAGAGTTCATCAAACTGTCTTTGGATTTCATTGTCAGTATCTTCTTTGTTAAAATGTGGATCCAAAATAGGAAACGCATCAATAAACAGCAGTGCTGCATTTGATCGCACTTCAGAGTTCCTGGCCTGACAAATTATAAACATATTTGTGTATGTAAGCATTTTAAAGCTGTTTGAACACTCTTCAGTAATACCTTTACCAATGCATTTAGAAATTTAGCCTAGATAAAATTAGTACTTAATTAGTAGAATTACTAATTAGTACAAAATTAGTACAAAATTATCAAATAGATTTTGAAAATGTATTACCACCCTAGAAGTGCTATGTGTGGCCAGCATTACAGATGTTAAAGTCATTGAGAACAGAAATTATTAAAAAGGTAATTAATTCTAAATCTATATGTCACAGCCATAAAAGCAGGCCTCCGTCAGTCTTGAAAGACTATGGTATTGTGCTAAGCGCTGCATATGCTGCATGTGAAGCACGAAAGCCTGGGTTGGACTGTTATGGAGGATAGGCTGTTATCCAAGCAGCAAATCAACCCTCCCCATGCCACTGAATTAGTCCAATGGAAAGGCAGAGCCAATACGATTGGATCCAGCTGACGTCACAGAGCTGGGCTAAGGACAGGCGCTCACCCTGTCTTGTGGGGCCGACCCGGGTCTTGAACCCTGGCCTGCTGGTTAACAGGCACAGCATCTTAACTGCTTGTGCCACCCACAGCCATATTACATTTCTTTCAACACAGCAGCAAGGAATGTGCTTTCTCTCTATTTAGCAGAATCACTGATAAACAACCATGCTAGCTGTTTTAAGTTAAAAGATATTGGATGCAGCTTTTATCTGTACTTTAGTGCATGGCTGTGCACCAACAGCCAATTCCTCGGGTATTGAATACTTTCTGATCTGCCACTCCAACAGGGAAGCTCCCAAAGAACTCTACCATCCTAAAGACACTTTCCTGGGAGTAAGACCCATTGAACACAGTGGGACTTACTTTTGAGTAGACATGGTTAGGATTTTGCTCTACGAAAAGGTCAGAAGTTGGTGAACACAACATTCTTCCTTTGTTGAAGAAAATGTTGTTTTTAGAGTCTGCTTTCTTTCTCTCTAATAGAGGAGCACATACCTTGGGGTACAGCCTCCAACATTATAAAAACCAAACATTTCTTCCCTTGCACCAAGCAAGAAGCTCACAATATGCCTAAAAAGCAGCCATCTTCTAGCTGTACATTTTGTTTTTTCAATCTTCATTCCCATCATTCATGTACACTTTCCCTTGACTTTATCTTCTGCATTCTTCTCTTTTTCCTTTCTCCTCTGAGTCTTTCTTCTGTTTCTCAATCAACTCATGCCTGTCTGAACAGATCTATTTCCAGTTCTCATTCAGCAAAACCACTAACCCTCCAAGCAACAGTTTTAATAAGTGAACTGGCTTTCTTTTTTCTCATTTTTCAAGTATCTTTTAAGATAAAATCTATGTTCTTTGGAAACTGTCATGTTTTCCATTAGTAGCACTTTGAGGTTGTTGGCTCCACTATCCAGTCAAGAGAACCACAGCAGCCATTCACTGCGGCCTGATCTCTCTGGTCACAGTTTGGTTTTCATTCTGGGCTCAGGTCAAAGACTGTGTGCTTGCATATGCTGAGACAGACAACTAGTGCTGATGACACCTTTTGGAACAACAAAATAACACCTGGTTCAGATGATAGTGTACAGGTTTTCAAAAATCTCACAATTAAAAGTGAGGGTGAACATCTCCTTTCTACCACCAGTAGGCTATCCTGGAATTGAGTGGGCAAACGATAGCTATGGTTGCAAACCTGATTTAAGCTAGAGAGAATGCTTCAGCTAAGCTGGCCTAAGTAGGCCATATCCTGAGCTGACAGGCCAAATCCACCAGGTTAGGAGGCCTCTAGGCTGGCCTAACTGCTGTTGTGTCTCCAACCTTTGAATATGCCCACCATAGCAGCAGGCCATGGTTGAATAGGGTTATCAGCCCAGTTAACTCTTGCACCAAAATTAATAACCTGGATGTAAAATGCCTACAAGATGATGTTTGAAAAAATATATTACCTTTAACGCTCTCCAAAGAATAGGTTGATAAAGTCTGTAAAGAACTTCTTCAACTCCTTGGCGACACTTATTTTGTTTGTGGAAATAGCACAGCAACTGACAAAACAAACAATACAATCCTATTACTAGTTTTTGCAAAATAAGGATTCCTTCTCCAAGGACAAGACCACATATGTGATTATATTTTTTTTCCGAAGTGCTACAGATGAAGTGCTACAATATAAGAGAAGCTTCTATTCATACATACATTTGCAGACAGATGAAATAAACCACTGCACACCTAAGGTATCCATGATTTGAATTGTTTCAAGTTCTAGTTCCACCACAAGCAAAGTGTAGATATTATAAACACCACAGTGTCTGTGAAATGGAAAGAGAGGACAGACACTGGAACGTGCAAGAGGAACAAGAAAGCCAATGATAATTGTCAACCCACCTCTCGTACTTTCGGATGCAATGGGGAATTCCTAGGAAGGTGGATTGCGTGATGCATGTAATCTTGAATACAACAGTGTTCAATCAGCTAAAAATTGAAAAAAATGTACACAAGTCCAAATTAACATACAGCATTCTATTTCTCATACATAGAAACTGATCTTTGCAGGAAACAGAACCATATTGAATAAATTATGCAGGTAAACACTGCTTCAGTTTTATTCTAACCGTTTCCCCAACCATTTTTTCCTTCTCCCAGTTCTTTCTTTCTACAAGGTTATAAAAGGTCTCATTCTATAAGCTAATTCATGCAAGGTCTACAATTCGTATATCATTTCTTCTACACAAGAGTTATCAGGAGGGTATCCAAATCCTATGAATCTACCAAAGAGTTCATTTGCACCATGGGGGGGTTATGTCAGTGCACAGACATGCGCCAGCATCCCCAAACCACCAAGGGAATGGGGAGACACGGTGAGATGTGCTGGCCTGAACGATTGTGCCCTAAGATTCATTTTTGTGCAGACAAGCATTAGACTGTGGTGCAACGCAAAACCCTTTACTACTATCTCTGTACGAAGATAGAAGTGATTGGAGCAAATATCGGTTTCCACCATAGTTCCATCAATATCTTGTGAACAGAATTCCAAATTCTGGCTTTTGAATTTAAAGCCTGCTAACTTGATTTCTGTAGAATATGTATGCCACTTTTAGTCCCAATACTTACACCTGAATTTCAATTAAAGGTAGATTTCCATTTCACTAGGGCTGCAATCCTAAAGGCACTTTCCTGGGAGTAAGACCCATTGAACACAATGAGATTTACTTTGGAGTAGACCTGGTTAGGATTGTGCTCTACGTAAAGCTCCCTGTGGGATGCACACAGCCTGTTTACTTTTACAGTTTTTCCTACTTGCTGATGAATACTGATATTATTGTGCTGTTACACGGTCTTTACTCTCAACTATCTGTAAACATTTTCAATCTTGACATGAAAACACTGCAGCAGCTTTGAAACAACATACCTCAAGAATCTCTCCTGAAGCTTTCTTCCAGGCTCTGAAATAGATTTCTGCAATGTTTGCCATTACGGACCTGTGATAGTTAATTAAGAAAGAATTATAGCTAGAAAATTAAAACAGAAATTCATATTTATTTAGCACCATTTAGGCAGTCTCAGGATCTGCAGTTCAAGAGAAAGGGGAACCAATTTGATTTAGACCTCAGCATCAGGTTTCAAAGGCCTACTGCTTTAAAGACAGTCTACATTTACTTATCATGGCTTAGAGGCATCAATAGACCTTGATACCATGAAGCTGTTAATATCTTTTGAAGGCATAAGCACTTGCAACCATCACCCTCTCTTGTGGTAATCAATTTAATTTTGGCTTATTGCTATCAGCTTGACTGTCAGTGACTTTCTATGAACCTGGAAGGGTTGTGGCATCCCATGAAACATATCCTAAAGTGGTGCTTCTCTTACTATTAGCAGAAAACAACATCTCTCCCTACTCATTCCCGCATAGCATCACCCCTCTTCATTCCCATGGTAGCTGGATCCCTAATCTTCATTTAGGCCATATCCTCTTTAGGATAGGAAACTGCTCTAAAAAATTTTTTGTTGAAATGTGGAAAAATAATAACGCAAACCAACGGCACAGAGAAAGCATGGAGGAAGAGTGCACACCCAAGAATCATCTCATATCACCACATCAAGCAGTTTGTGTGCAGCCATGTGAGAACACAAAAATCTTAAATTAACTGCAACTTTATTAACTGCAAAATTAATTAATTAAATTAATAGCAACAAAAATAGATCTTGTGCAATAACTGCACAATAGAAATTTATTATTTTATTCAAAACCAACAATAATACACAGCAAATAATTTCTCCACGCTGGTTTCTGTAACATCACAAGTTGGACCCTTCTTCAGTGTCTAAAATTGTGTGATATAGCGGCATATAATACATGCATAGTCTAGAAGAGTAGCTTCTTGCAGTTGACAAATTGATATTTTGTCAATGCCAATAGTTTTCAATTGCCTGCCAAGGTCTTTCGGCACTGCCAATTAACTGGCAAAGCCAATTATCACTGGACCAGCTGCACTGGCTTATACCAGATTTGCTGCAATAATAATAATAATAATAATAATAATAATAATAATAATAATAATAATAATAATACCACCACCACCTTGGCAGGCACCTGAAAACTATTGGCACTGACAAAATATTATCTGCCAACTGCAGAAAGCCGCTCTTCTGGGATCGGCACGAATTATACGCTGCTACATCACAGTCCTAGACTCTTGGGAAGGGTCCGACTGGTGATGTGAATGAAACCAGCACAAAATTGTTCGCTGTGTATTTATGGATAATAATAATAATAATAATAATAATAATAATAATAATAATAATAATAATAATAATAATAATAATTATTATTATTATTATTATTATTATTTTATTGAAAATCAAACATAAATAAACAGCAAACAATTTCATGCTGGTTTCATTCCCATCACTAGTCGGACCCTTCCCAAGAGTCTAGGACTGTGTGATGTAGTGGCGTATAATTCTAGCTGAACCCAGAAGAGCGGCTTTCTGCAATTGGCAGAGTGATATTTTATCAATGCCAATAGTTTTCAGGTGCCTGCCAAAGTCTTTGGGCACTGCACCGAGTGTGCCAATTACAACTGGAACCACCTGCACTGGCTTGCACCAGATATGCTGTAATTCAGTTCCTAGGTCTTGGTAGCGGAAGATCTTTTCCAGTTGTTTCAACATCACTGAAGATCTTATTCTGGACTATGAATCGTATTATTTATTATTATCATTATCATTATTATTATTGAAGAAATGCTGGCCAGATCAAGTAATAAACATATTACTGTCCCTAATCAAGGACAGATGTATTATTGCAACAGAGGTGGGGACAGCCACTCCATGTGGATCTAAATCAAACTCAAATCCAGGTCTTTCAATAAAAGCAATCACTTGCCCTAATCATTTGGTATTTTCCATATCAACATTATCTACTGAATATGTTTTGGAGAAAAATTATGGACGCTAAGCATGAAGATGACAGCTTTAATAAAGTAGATTGAAGTGGAGTGATCATTACACAGAACTGTCATCAGCTGAAGCAACACATACCTAGGAAAACACTGTAACTGATTTTTCACAGTTCCATGAATCATTCTAATGAAGTTTAAATTCCAGGTAAAAAGAAAGCTTAGGAATCTTCTCCCCTGCAAAAGTAGTCAAATAGTTATTCCATGAAAAGCTTCACATGTGTACATGACAATCACATATTATTCCTCAGCCCTTCCATGAGCCTATTTCCCTCCCCTTCCTCTCTTTCCTCTCAGACTACAACTTTTCATGGCCCTACCTAAAGCACCATGTACAGACGTGGCAACATCTGCAATTAAGCATTACAACATATATCTATCTACAGTATTTATATACCGCTTTTCAACTGAAAAGTTCACAAAGCGGTTTACAAGAAAATGAAAAAAATTAATAGCTAATTAATAGCTAATGGGTGCCTGTCCCAAAAGGGCTCACAATCTAAAATGCAATAAGAACACCAGCAAAAGCCACTAGAGCAGACATTGCTGGGGTATGTAGGGCCAGTTACTCTTCCCCTGCTAAATAAAAGAGGAACACCCACTTGAAAGAGTGTCTCTTGCCCAGTTAGCAGGGGTTCTATATATGTGACTTTAACCTGCTTACAACCCATTGACAAATTACAAAAGACTTGACATAAATTATATAAGATCTTCAATTTTATATAAAATTGTTTTGAAGTGATCAAGTAGTACATCTACATCTAACCCTTCTTTCAAAAACTCATCATGTACAGTGGGTCCTCAATAGCCACACTTTGTGAACATATTAGTTGTACATCCAGCTTTTTTATTGCATAGCATTTAGGATCTCTATATGTTCTACAGCATTCAGCATCTCTTCCACCCCGCTAAACTTGACAACCTTTCCTACATATGGGGACACAAACAAAAATGAGAGCCTAAAGATTATGCACCTGCTGAATAACGATGTTTGAGGAAAAAATGGGGCTCATAAGGACAAACTGTGCAGATTCTAAGACATCAGAACCACACATTGCTGCTTGAATTCTTGCCACTTCTAGCAATTCTTATATTCCTCCAGTTCCTGGGAATGCTTGTAAGAAACAACTGCTCTTTGCCCTGAAGTTTCCTTCAGAAGAATTCATCTGTTCTTCATTCACACTCGTAACATACTCGTTTAAAACCACGAAATAGGACACTTACCTCTTCCTTTTTAATATAAGTAACACTCATAAAGCACCGAAGTAACAAATCTTTCACTTCATTACTCTCTTCCAAGTCGTAATCAAAGCACAATAAAGCCTGGTGAAGACGCCATAGGCGAATTATGTCTGCAACCTAAAGAAGAAAGAATTATGCTTTTATCAGTACTGCATGACAAAGGAAAGCAAGAGGTACCAGATAAAGGCTGATAAATTTTCAGAGAGCACATTTAACACAGTGGCGCCTTCACATAACAAATGCCTCACATAAAGTATGTTCCACATAAAAAAAATTTCTCTAGGATTCTGCTTCACGTAACAAACTGTGCTTCACATAACAAACACACTCGTTGGTAGTTGGGGCAGACGCGCTGACCAGCAGTCCTTTTAAAAAGTGTCAGGGCTGCCTAGCGCACCTGCCCATAGTGAAAGCAACACTTCCATGCTGTTCCTCCTGTGGCTGGGCATCCGCTGGGCAGAGGGAGAGAATAGCAGTGGAGAAGACGAAGCAGCTCAGGGCCAGCCAGAAGGGAGCAGGGGAGAGAGAGGCTCAGGATGGAGAGAAGGAGAAAGTGGTAGAACACTTTGAAGGTGTCTTTGATTACAGAAGAAAGTGTCTTTGATTGCAGCGGCCTAACCATGTCTACCCAGAAGCAATCCCCATTGTGTTAAATGGGGCTTACTCCCAGGAAAGTTTCTTTAGGACTGCAGTCTAAGTAGACTTCATAGGGTCATGCACACTGAATGCATGTTTTGAATTCAAATCCAGTGTCTTGTCATCATTTTTACATTCAGTTAATATTTTTATATGAATATTTTTTGGGTTCTGGAACCAATCGTCTGAGTTTCCATTATTTCCTATGGGAAAATCCACTTCATGTAAAGAACGTTTCACGTAACAAGCATGTTTCCAGAACGAATTAAATTTGTTTTGTGAGGCGTCACTGTACTTCAATCAAAACTGCATACATTAGCACCCCAACTAACATCCTCTTTCTGTTCTACAGGTTTATTTATTTATTTGAAAAAAATTGTATCCTACCTTTCTCGGGTCATAGACCAACTCCAGGCGGCTCACATTAAAACATAATTAAAAACACTAAATATGAGAGCCTAAAGAGCCTAAAACACTAAATACAACATTCAATTAAAAACAAAACAATTTCTTTGGAGGCAATCAGAAAATGATTAAAAAATGATTGACTGGCTCACTTATTAAGTATAAATTAAACCTTACGTAAGTTTAGCTAGATTTGTAAGCAGCAGGCCTCCGTCAGTCTTGAGAGACTATGGTATCACGCTCGATGCTGCATATGCTGCATGCGAAGCACGAAAGCCTGGGTTGGATTGTTATGGAGGATAGGCTGTTACCCAAGCAGCAAATCCCCCCTCTCCACGCCACTGAAATAGTCCAATGGAAAGGCAAAGCCAATATGATTGGATCCAGCTGGTGTCAAAGAGCTGGGCTAAGGACAGGAGCTCACCCTGTCTTGTGGGGTCTCGAACCCTGGCCTGCTGGTTAACAGACACAGTGTCTTAACCGTTTGCGCCACCCACAGCCCTATAGATTTGTAAGCATATGTAAGCATAATAAATAAATATTTAGCATACTGTGTAAGCATACTAAATAAAATACCACAACAGATTTCTTCTCATGACTGTTTTTCAGAAGTGTGATGAAAGCAGTTTTCCCAAACTGTTCTTTTCCTTCCAGTCCCTTCTCCCACCACTGTTCACAGAGGCGCTGAATAGCTCCCAACAGAGATTTCTCAGAGTCGGGTAATAAGTAAAGAATGCCTGAAACAAATTGAACAAAATCAGCTACAACAAGCACAATTCCTCTTCCATGATTAAAAAAGCATGTTGGCAACTTCATTGCACCTCCAGAAATTTCTCTCAAAGCTATACACAAAATATAGACACAAGACAAATTTCTATGGGGATAAAAATTGTTGCTTGCCAGATGTACAGCAAGCAAACTCTGTAAAATGAATATCTGTGTCAGTTTCCGCTCTAACAACAGAGTCAAGTTGATGTTTGCACAACAGAACAAAAGTGAAATGGCTAGTTCTTTATACAGACAAATGTTCTTTTACTGGATTAAAAGCAAACCTTTTTGAATTTAGACTGGACTTTAAAAGCAGGCCTCCGTCAGTCTTGAAAGACTATGGTATAATGCTCGGCGCTGCATACACTGCATGTGAAGCACAAAAGCGTGGGTTGGATTGTTATGGAGGATAGGCTGTTACCCAAGCAGCAAATCCCCCCTCTCCACACCACTGAATTAGTCCAATGGAAAGGGAGAGCCAATACGATTGGATCCAGCTGGCGTTGCAGAGCTGGGCTAAGGACAGGAGCTCACCCTGTCTTGTGGGCCGACCTGGATCTCGAACCCTGGCCTGCTGGTTAACAGGCACAGTGTCTTAACCACTTGGGCTGTGTATCCTTGCAAGAATCAAGAGAATGCACCATTCCAAGGTCAGCTCATAGGTTTTGGTAGGATTGATTGTGCAAAAAAAAAAAAAAATCTTAAAAGCATTTACACCCACATATTAACATACTGAACATGAACGTATTTAGAAGCGCAATATTTACATCAATGTGCGGTATTTTAAATTATTACTTTGTTGCTCTGGAAACCACTGCAGTTTGTTATGAGATAAGCAGTTATGTGGAACATAATCAGATTTCAAGAAGCATTATAAAGACAATCTTAAGACCCACGTAAACAAAACAAATATGGAGAATGTTACAAAATTACCTCCACTCATGAAAGTGGCATTATTTTCAATATTTATCTGCTCACGCAGAAGATGTTTTGCACCTAAACAAATTAAGCTCTGGCATATTGATAACCTTGCTATGCTGGATCACAAAAAAAATACATACCATTTAATATCAGAGCACATTCCAAAAGAACTTTGAAGTTTGTATTTTCATCAACTACAGGTATAGAAGCAGCAATTACAGTTGTCACACCTTGGATCACAGCTATAGTTTGTTCCTGAAATTTAAAGAGAATTTTAAAAGAGATTTACTAATTACCAGTATGCTGATTTGTAAACGCTACAAAAGTAAATCAAATTATTCAAAATAAAAAATAAGATTTTTAATAGAAAAAGGCTGAAAGACAATTTTCCTCATTTATTCAAGTCAATAATACATTTTTACTGAGCTGTCTTCAGAACTATGAGTTCCATTGTCCCAGTAAACCTTCAAAGTATTCAAAGAGTGTAGCTCTATCCAAATGGGGAGCTTTACTCTCACGAGTGTGACTTAGAGCCCAATCCAATGCTCGCCAGTTCCCAATGCTTCAGAGGCACTGAAATGGGGTTATTGTATCTTCTGGGCCTCCATTGGCAGTCTCTAGGCCCCCATTGGCAGTCTCTTCGGGATAAGGGGGCATTTATCTCTTCGGGATAAGGGGGCATTTGCATACATCTTGTATGCTGGATCACAGTGGGTCTCTTTGGCACTACATCTTGTATTCTGGAGACACAAGTGGGTCTCCTTGGCGCTGTGCCCAATTTCCCTCCAGATGCCACAAACATGCTTTACAGCATGTTTGCAACATCCTCTACCACACTTGAACCACCAGCACTATGGAACTCAGGACTCTGAAAGTGCCCCTCTGAAGCTGGACCACAAATTTGCAGGTCTGGGTTGGTTGCTACTGCTCATAGTTTGTGCATTTTGTTTTGTAAAAAAGGAAGCCTTTAACCTCCTGTTACAGATGTTGTAGGCTTTGGTACACAAACCATCAATGGTGTATAAAGATAAATATGGCAAAAAGCACAGTACTGATAACTGTCAGCATAAAGCTAGGAGGCGTCCCCTAAACCCTGCTCCAACCTGACATTGCAGAACATAAATGAAATGGATGCAAAACACATGGTTTTAATATGTCAGGTTAATGTCACCAAAATGACAAATGAAGACTAACCTTTTGGGAAGCTCTTTCGGTTTCCGTGTCATCTTCGCCTTCTCCAGCTCTCTGCCATTCTTCCACAGGATCTTCTATCAAAATCTCTGTTAAAATATGTTTCAACTTATCCCATAGAGCTTCTTTCTGTTTCCTTGATAATTCTTGAAGTAGCTCATTCAAATCAAAAGAATCAGCTGCATCCTTCTGAAAAGTCAAACACAAGTTTATCACTAAACACAGGATTTCATACTTTGTGTCACCATTACAATTTGATCTGTACCGCTTTAGACGGGACATCAGTTTCAAACAAAGAGATTCAACCAACATTTTCACTTAAGGAAAAGAAGGGAACGCAACTTGTTCATAACTATCAGGCTGAGTTTCTCCACATAATACATCCTCTCAGTAGTATGACATGGAAAACAAATACATGAATTACACACTTCCTTCCATAAATGCCTTGGGTATTCTTTATGGAAGAAAGGCGGGATATAAATGGAATACATAATAATAATAATAATAATAATAATAATAAAATAATAATAGTGACATAATTACACACTGAGTGCAGTCTTAACTTAGGTCGGCACAACTCATCGGTCTTCCCATGCCCATGGTGATGCAAGGAGGCAAGCACCTGTCTGTGCACTGGCCTAACCCTCTCCCAGGAGTGGCACACAAGTGTCTTATGACACTTTTGTGACACCCCCAACCCAGCATGGGACTTGTGCTGGAACTTATGTCAGCATAACTGGAGGTTAGGACTGTAACTCAATTACATAGAGCTGGCTTTAGCAACACATCGACCAGAAGGGATTTTTGCCATGTCACAGGATTATTATTTTGTTTTTTCCCCCCTTGCTCACAAACTGTGGCTTAGAAAAGGTAAGCGATTGGACAAATTCATTGCTAATTCCTGGGAGCTTAAGACAAGCAAAAGGGCTGCAGTCGCTTAGTGGTTAGAATGCTTTGGTTAGAACAAATTCCAGTTCAAGACCCGAGTACTGCAAGACGGAGTGAGCGCCCATCATTAGACCACCTCCTGCCAGCCTAGCAGTTCAAAAGTAGATAAATAGTTACCACCTCGGTGGGAAGGTAACAGTGTTTCATGCACCTCACCATATAGTCATGCTGGCCACCTGACCACGGAAGCATCTTTGGACAACACAGGCTCCTTGGCCTATAATGGGGATGAGCACTGCTCCCTAGCGTTGGACATGACTGGCAGCATAACCTGCAGGAGGACACTTTTACTTAAGACCGTCAAATGTTAGGGTGTTGGCCAACCAGGATTATAACTGGAATGAGAATCACATCCCCTAGGGATGGTTGGGGTAAAGGCATCAACCTATGCTAACCTCTGACTTTCGCCTTTCACTCTCCCATAGCTTTGCTTAGCAAATTGCAGTTGATCCAGCAGGACAACAAGCAGTATCCTGAGCACAACAGCACTAGGACTTCTGCATTCTTGAGTTAAATTGTCAGGACTTCATTACACAAGCAAGATAGTCAACAGAATTGTTTCATCTTCCCCCCACATTCAACACAGTGGCTGTTTTCCTTTCCTCCCTCTCTCCACTGCAAGCATAAATGGGCTTGCTATATTTACTTACATGAAGCTGGATAAAATGCAAGAACTCACTGATGTCACCATTAAACAAGGCCTGTAGAAAAGCCTCACGTTTCTGCATATTGCTTTAGTTGGTGTAAAACAAGCATCTAAAAGGGAAAAAAATTGTCAAACAAAATCAAATTTTCACTATTGGACAACAATTCAGTCAAAACGTGTGGTACGGCAGATATTCCGAATATTAAAATAAGTATCACTGTGGTTCAGACTAAGCAGTCCAATTCTTGTAATACAGTAAAACAAAAGATGACCAACAATCTTGTTGTGACCTCTGTGTTAATTAATGATCACATAGTTTATATACTGGCTTTCCTTTTAAAAAAACCCCCAACATTATAGCAATAAATGAGTACACAACAACATGTGGCAACACATAAAAGACACATTTTGAGCACTGTAAACCATGTTTTAGAGCTCTATCCTGTCACAAGGAGTTCCACAGACTCTCTCAGGTTACCATCCTATGCATACACACACACACACCTCTACCTGAGAAAACCCGTTTCCTCCACAAATCTGTCCAATCCCTTTTGAAAGGCATCCAATCTGGGTGCTGCCACCACATCGTGTGGCAGAGAGTTCCTCAGACCCAAGCCCAGACCTTAGTGGAGCTTGCTGCTTTCAGAGACTTGTGCAGAGGACTGCAGTGGGTGGGTCTGTGGAAATCCCTGCTGCAGGATGTGGTGGGTCTGTGGAACTCCCTGCTACAGGATGTGGTGGGTATGGGTCTGTGGAACTCCCTGCCACCCAATACATACACTCCTAAGCCCCACTCCCACCAGAGATTTGACCAAGCCCTTTGAAAGGCATCCAGACTGGGTACCACCATCACATCCAGTGGCAGGGAGTTCCGCAGACCCACCTCAGCCAGTGGCAAGGAGTTCCGCAGACCCACCTCAGCCAGTGGCAGGGAGTTCCACAGACCCCCTGCAGTCCACTGCCAACCCTGCACAAGGCTCTGAGAGTATAGCTCCACCAGGGAGAAGGAGGCTTACTCCTGAGTAGACTGAGCGCCCAGGCATCCCCCCTCCAGAGTATGGTGGGAGGACCTGCCTCCCTCCCCTGCAGCCCTTATGGGGCTTCTGACAGAAGGCACCTCTCAGGGCACCCCCGCCCTCCCGCCTAGCATATTAAGCAGCCCCGGCAGCTATTAAACAGCGGATTCAACAGCGAAGAGAAACGACCCACCGCTTACGGACCACCATCCATCAATCCCACTTGGCGCTCTGCAGGCACGATTCGAATTCTCCCGCGGCCGGCGCCGTTAAACAACTACCGCCTTCCCGCACGCACTGCGCATGCGCACGCACAAAATGGCTCCTCCCGCATGCGGGGAGGGGGATGAAGGGAGCGCAGGGATGTCTTCCGGTCTGCAAACCTGGGCTCCGGCGCATGCGCAGTGCTGCTAAGGCATCTTGCAGCTCCAAAGTGGATTCTTGACTTTAGGTGAACTGTCTGGCTTGCAAGAGTGGAAGCATCTCCAGCCTTACCTGGGAGTAAACCCCATTGATTCTGATGGGATTTACTTCTGAGTAGACCTGCCTGGGATGGGGAGCTACAGTTCTCTTCAGCCTTACCTGGGAGTAAGCCCCATTATTCTGATGGGATTTGTTTCTGAGTAGACCTGGATTGGGAGCCTACAGTCCTCTCCAGCCTTACCTGGGAGTAAGCCCCATTGATTCTGATGGGATTTACTTCTGAGTATGTGAATTCAAAGGCTACAATCCTCTTCACTCTTACCTGGGAGTAAATCCCATTGATTCTAATGGGATTTTCTTCTGAGCATGCATGCCCAGGATTGGGAGTCTACAATCCTCTCCACACCTACCTGCGAGTAAGCCCCCAGTGACAGTATGTGTGGCCTTTTTGCAATGACTTTGAGGTAAATTGAGTCACAGGAAACATAATGTGGCAATGGCTGTTGCTGCAGGTTATCCTAGTAGCCTTTTTAAAAGAATCTCAGGCATCACAGAAACCTCTTAAGGGGCAGAAAAGTCCAGAAGTAAGAAAAGGGAAAAGAAATTAGGGATTTTTATCTGTATCGATATATATAGAAGAGAAAAGTCACTCACTGACTGACTCACTCACTCACTGACTGACTGACTGACTCATCACCGCCCTGCCAAAACCGCTGGGCCTAGAAGCGTGAAAATTGGGGTGGGTGTTCCTTCCATGCACTAAGAACCGGTTTTCGGAAATTCCAACTGGAAGAGGGTGAAAAGGGGC
This sequence comes from Cryptoblepharus egeriae, assembly GCA_030015325.1. Classification (NCBI taxonomy): domain Eukaryota; kingdom Metazoa; phylum Chordata; class Lepidosauria; order Squamata; family Scincidae; genus Cryptoblepharus; species Cryptoblepharus egeriae. The sequence goes on from JAREYC010000004.1 coordinate 9,673,071, forward strand.
GCAACGCGTTTTCCTCCCTATACTTTGCATTGAGAATTGCTGACTCATCAACATTCTGCCCCAACTGCTGGGCCTGAAGCATGGAATTCTGGGAGTTCCTTCTGTCACCTGAACACCCACCAAGAACCATCTGGAGACATTTAACCCTTCAGGGGCTGAAAAGGGGGCAACGTGTTTCTCTCCTATACTTAACATGGGAGACTGAACAACATCCAGCCTATTTGGTGCTGAGATCCTGGTGCACTGGGGGATGTTTTCTGGAGGAAGAGGTTGCACTGGAGAGGAAGTTGCGCATAGGGGGATGATACACATGTGGGGATGATGTGCATGGGGGAAAAGTTGGGCATGGGGGATGATGCGCATGGGGGAAGATGCGCATGGGGGATAATGCGCACAAGGGAAGTTGTGCATGGGGGGAAGTTGCGCATGGGGAAAAGTTGCCCATGGGGGAAGTTTCACATGGGGGTTGATGCGCATGGGGAAAGTTGCGCACGGGGAAAGTTGCGCACGGGGGGATGATGCGCGCCAGGGGAAGTTTCACATGGGGGTTGATGCGCATGGGGAAAGTTGCGCATGGGGAAAGTTGCGCACGGGGAAAGTTGCGCATAGGGGGGATGATTCACACAGGGGGATGATTCGCACGGGGGGATGATGCGCACAGGGGGATGATGTGCATGGGGGATGATGCGCATGGGGGGAAGTTGTGCATAGGGGAAGTTGCCCATGGGGGAAAGTTGCACATGGGGGAAAGTTGCGCATGGGGGATGATGCACATGGGGGATGATGCACATGGTGGAAGTTGCGCATGGGGGAGTTGCACATGGGGGAGAGTTGCGCATGGCGGGAAGTTGCTCATTGGATGTTGATGCGCCATGGTGGATGGTATATGGGGAAATGTTACTCCCGCAATGCAGGTACGCTTTTGCTAGTTTAAAATAAGAGGGAAGGTAGCCTTCATTAACAATGGTTAACCAGAAGCCAGGGTTATGTCTCTAGCAGACGGCTAGAGTAGTCTTAAATGGAGTTATTTGTTTGTGTTAAATCAGGATTGCAGCCCAAATCTTTACTGAACACAATGGGATTCCTTCTGAGTATTTTTCAAAGACTTCTAGCTGTGGAATCCCCTTTTCGGGATTTGATTTTTCACTGTTGCAGTTGTTGGATTATTTTACATGGGAAGAAAAACCTTAATAAAACAGATGTCCAAAAGAAATTTGCATAGAAACATATGGAGGGGAACTGGAAACGGAAATGAAGCTAAAAATAGTTATCTCTGAAACTGGAAGCGGACTGTGGCCGCCAACATTGTGAACAAGACGTGTCTCAAGAAATTGATCTGGCTGGCTATTATTCAACAGCTGCAGGGGGTTGATAGGAAGAATCTTTATAGGGCTGGTTCCCAAATTTCTCTTGTTAGGCTCCCTGTAAAGAAGAAATGTGTTTATCCTCAAGGGAGACCTCTCATGCAGAGTGACAGGGGAGTGTTTAAACCGGAGTGTTTAAACCAAATTTTCACTCTTAGATCTTTAATGTTTGTGGGAAGATGGAAATTTAGCAGGTACATCTTCTGATCTGCGAGAGGAAAAGCTGCACCTGCAGAAATTCCCTCCTCTAAAGACCCAGGAGCCTTAAAGGTGAAAATTTGGACATACAGTGGTACTGCGCTTAACAAGCGCCTCGTTTAACAAGCCTTTCACATAACAAGCCAAAATTTCCAAGAAATCTTGCCTTGCATAACAAGTTCCAGTTCACTTAACAAGCAGGCGCGCTATGGGTACACGTGCTATACAGCTCTGACGCTCCTCATGGAGGCTCTTTAAAAGGGCTGCCAGCCAAAGGCTGCTGCCTCTAACTGCCCCCAAGTTCTCCCACCAACCACCTTGAACCTCCAGCATCAGCCCAGGTAAGACTCTCAGGAAAGTGTCTTTGCAGCCTCTTAACCATGTCTACCCAGAAGTAAGCCCCATTATGTTAAATGGGGCTTACTCCCAGGAAAGTGTTTTTAGGATTGCAGTCTAAGTAGACTTCATAGGATCATGCACATTGAATGCATGTTTTGAATTCAATTCCAGTGTTTTGTCATCATTTTTACATCCAGTTAATATTTTTATATGAATATTTTGGGGGTTGCGGAACCAATCATCTGAGTTTCTGTTATTTCCTATGGAAAAACCTGCCTCCCTTAAAGAGCATTTCACTTAAGAGCATGCCTCTGGAACGAATTAACCACTGTACCTGGTTTAAGGAACAAGCAGACTGTATCAGGGAAGCTGATTTAAGACTGAATTTTTAATGCAAGACAAGGTGTCCTCAGGTGTCTTGAAGTAGCACCAAACTCTACTCATCTATGTTTCCATCTCCAGAGGATGCGCATCTGATAAACCGAGGCAGTAATTCTAAACATATTTGTATGAGATTAGCCTGGCTTTTAGTGGGACTTGTGTACAAATAAATGCGTTTAGGATTGTGCCGCACAAAGTGCAGTTCTTTCTAGAATTTGACGCGGCAGATCAAATACAGGGTTTTATTTCAACCTGACTGTGCAACTAAAACACGACACGGGAATAACAGCAGCCTGGATAATAGCAAAGATCAGATCCGAAGGGATGCCGGAAAGGAGCAAGAAGGGGTGTCATTGCTCTGTGATTCCTGCAAGAATGGCTTTGTGCAAATCCTAATGAGCAAACCTCCCTGTTGCCATTTCTGTATCATGCCCTCTTTCAGCAGCATGAATTGCACGCCTCCATTTTGACACATCTGCACATCAGTCCAGAAGAATCCATACCTTTTATATTAATCTCACACTTATTATCATTCTCCTGTCAAATCTTGTTAAAGCAATCTTAAAAGGGGGGCCTTCCGCACAGGGTTGCTCAGCGACGGCAAACACAGATCTTCTTCCATCAGACAAGCGCCCCCCTTTTTCCAGTCTAGAGATCCCTCTTACGAGCTGTCAAGTAGCCTAGAAGGCCTGAGGCCAGCATTTTAATTTTGGATATTATTCACCACTGTTATTAACAGCCGTACAAGTGAAATGTTTCCGGGAAGTGACATTATGCAACAGACAGCTCGGGAAGCCTTTTGAATATACACCATCCCGGCGTCATCAGGAATAGTTATTATACAATTGTCAGATTTATGGCATAGACACTGCATTGCAAGAAGAGCATTCAGCTGTAGCTATTCATATTATGGTAAAATTTACTTTATACAGCCGGTGGAGACTAATGTTGAATCAGGAAGCATCTTTCATTCTTGTTTTTCATTTCTATTTTGCTGTAATGATTTTATAACATGGAGAACTACCTAGAAGTTCTTTGGACCCCAATAAACTCTGTATTTACTCAAATCGAAAGCACCATCAAATTCTAATGTGCACCTATACCTATAACCAAAATATCACATTTACTCAAATCTAATTAACCATTGAATGTAATGTGCACTCTGATTTTGGAGACTAAGGGCAAAATCCAGAGTAACTACGGGAGGTCCTTGCTCCGGTGTAAGAACAATTTACTCTATATTCCAATATGAATTTCCCATAGGTTTTCACTAGGAGGTGCACTAACTACAGGTGCACATAATGCTCCCGTGTTACTCTGGATTTGTTACATGCTCCCGTAGTTACTCTGGATTTGGGGGTCAATCCTAACCATGTCAACTCAAAAATAAGCCCCATTATTTTCAGTGGGTCTTATTCCCATGAAGGGCTGTGGGTGGCACAAGCGGTTAAGACGCTGTGCCTGCTAACCAGCAGGCCAGGGTTCGAGACCCGGGTCAGCCCCACAAGACAGGGTGAGCTCCTGTCCTTAGCCCAGCTCTGCGACGCCAGCTGGATCCAATCGTATTGGCTCTGCCTTTCCATTGGACTAATTCAGTGGCGTGGAGAGGGGGGATTTGCTGCTTGGCTAACAGCCTATCCTCCATAACAATCTAACCCAGGCTTTCATGCTTCGCATGCAGCGTATGCAGCGTCGAGCACGATACCGTAGTCTCTCAAGACTGACTGAGGCCAGCTTTTTTTATTCCCATGGAAGTGTCTTTAGGATTGCAGCCTAAATTCAGCTGAAAAGGTGTGCATTAGATTGGAGAAAATACAGTAATAATTATTCAGAAGGCTCCACAAGCTATGCATAATGTTGCTAACTATAAGAATAGTTAAAGAAAATAATAGAGGGAATAAACACACACGCAGACACACAGAAGAGAGTCAAGATCTTGAGTCCTGACTTTGAGTTACTGGCCCAGAGTCATGAGTCAAATTGGGGTCAGTGAAAAGTTTTTTTTCCTGTTACATTTTGTTTGGGGACGTTGTTCACATATGAATTATTTCTTGAAATGACTGATTCAGGACTCAAGACTAAAAAACTTTCTCAAGTTTCTTGAGACACCCACATGATTTGCAAGTTGAGGACTGGAGTCTGAGTCACAGCTGTGACTAGCGCACATCCCTGATTATTTTCTCAAATAGCATAGCTGTGCTTATTATGATTTCTTGGAAAAATGAAGATCTATGCTATGATTCCTGTCATATTTTTATTAAAATCAACACATTTCCCCACCCTCATATTGTACCAGCTTATTTATTTTGGATAATGTCCTTAGTGCCATGCCTTGTGCTTTTTCAGCATTAGTGCAATCATTTTGTTTTGTTTGTTGTAAAATTTCCATGTCTTCTTCCTTTCTTCTGCTCACTGCTATAAATAACTTGGAAAAAAAAACAAACTTCTCACATTTTAAATGCCCTTTATAGCTAAGTGATCCCCCACTGTGCAAAGCCAATATTGGCATGTTCATCCAATTGCTTTAGGCGAAAGATCTGAAAAGTAGCACAGCTTTGCCCCTGAAAAGCTACACCTTTGTCTAATAAATAAGGAATGGCATTAAATTGGTGCTCAAAAAAGCAGAGCTTGGAATAAAATATTTTTAATACTGCAAACTTATATTTTCAGTTACTGTCTTCCTTTGCAATCCTAAATGGCTGCTTTCTTTTTGTTTCCAACTAGAAGAACGCCCATTAGGAATGTACAAAGCTGGATCATACACTTACGATCCTCCAAATTATTATGGCCCCAGCACAGTCTGAATCTAATGGGATTTTTACACAGAGACCTATAAGGAAAAAGAGCCAAATGGGCAGGCGCTAGAAGATCTCTAGGCTATTTTCAATCTGAGACATCATACTGTTTTCTATGGAATCATAACTCTCTAGAGCTGTTATTTCTTAAGCCTGTTTTTTGTGTTGATCTTCTGGAAAAGAAAGGTTCTTCATTCATAAAGCACATCATATTAAAATAATTCTCCCTGTATAAATAGCAAAATTAACCTCAAGACAATATAGGCTCTCTCTTGCAGCTGGAGTGGATGAACCCGAGGGGTTCCGTTATGAAGCTGCTCCGACCACAAGAATCATCTGTTGTCACAGGTAAAAAATCTATCAGGAACATTTTTTCCACCAGGAGCAATTTAAAAGTAAATGAGTAATTTCCTTTCTTTATAATGTTGCAGCGTAATTTTACTCCACTGTCATATTACACGAATGAAAATCACAGCAAGGATTTTAAGGTGACGTTAAAAAAAACCCCAGCAGTTGCTTTATAATAAAACATTATGGTCCTTTAAATTATTTGTTTTATTGTTATGTCACCCTGAGCACTAAACATATTCCATGCAAGAAGTGAGAAGAACCCATTTAATGATGTTTTCAGTGCTGAGTGAATGATACAGCTGGCTGTTGACAAAACCATGTCCACAGAACCACAAGGGCCTGATCCTGTGACTGGACTTTCTTTGCAAGGGCATAAAAGGACAGTGTACAGTAAACTCTTAATAAGACCAGTTCTGCTCCAGAAGTTTATCCGGAAGCCAGAATGTATGTACATCAAAACCATCACGTCTTGCTGGCGCAGCACTTTTGCACCTGTACAGAAGTACCACCATAGACTGACTGATGCATTAAAGCACTTCTATAACCTGGATGGCAGTAACTTGGGACCTTGTGCATCTTGCAGGAGTTACTCTTGGTAAATGGAGTAGACAAACCTGCTATACGCCATTTGTCACAAATTCAATTCCTATACATTAATGATAGGACCCCAAGTGCATCTGCTTTTCCAGTCAATAAAATTATTTCACAAACTTCTAAACTACATTATGCTTGAAACTGCAGAAGAAGATAATGCAGATGCCAGAAGGCCTATCTTGCTTCTTGCAAATTAAGCGTTTGTGTAGTCTAGTAGTAGAAGCCAGACATACTGCTGATGCAGCAGAACAAATTACTGTTCATGTACCTGTTTGAGAGGGCATGTTGCAGTGCAGACTAAAGACAAATTATCTTCTGCCTTTTAATATAAAATTTGTTTTAATGTTAATGCAGAATCTTCCAAATCCTAAATATTTTAAATATAAAATCCTCTTTTGCAACAGTATGTTTTTTTTCCCTCTGACATCTTATTACCAAGATGAGACACAGAAAATTTTGACCAGTAGGTCACCATTCCAAAATCCTTCAACTTTAGGAGGAGGCTGAGAAGAATCCCGAAACAAATGTGCAAAAAATCATGTGCAAACCATCATTTGCAAATCATGTGCAAATGATTTTTTAAATAATAATTTTTTTAAATAATAATTTTGAACACACAATAGAAACTGGAAAGCTTTAATCCATGAATATGGTCCAAAGTGAAATAAATAAAGGAAGAGGACTCCATTCAGAAGCTGCAGCACCATCTAGTGACCTGAGTTGTGTAGGCGAAGGAAAGAAGTATGACATCTGAGATTATGAATACGTTGTTCTGCGATTAATTTATGCTACATGAACTCTAGATTATGACACATTTAACAAATTCATCTTTGTAATATTAAAGTTGGCTTCTGTAATCCCAGCCCTACTTGAGCTTTTTCCAAAAATATATTCAATCACTGCTACCTTGATAGCCAGTTTAATTCCCATCCTTACGCAAGCAAGGAAGCCACAAAGCACAATGCAGTCCTATGGTATGGAAAAGCCATTGAAGCAAATAACTAGCAATTATTATTGTTTTTCTTTGTCACTGATCTCTGCAAAAAAAAAAAAAAAAAAAAAGCAGTTATCCGTTAACATCTTTTACAAGCATATGCAGTGCATACCTGTTCATTTAGTCATTAAGGGTGTCTAAGCTCCCCCTTTGCAGGAATGTTTTTCTCCTTTTTAGTGCATATTCCTGAGTAGCCTTGGGAAAAAAAATCCACATACAGACAGCCAAGATGGTGAAGTTAGGGAATTGGACTGAGACCTGGAAGATCCAGGTTCAAATCTTTCTTAGCTATGAAGCCTCTTGGGCTTCATATCCTTGGGCTAGTCACAGGGTTGACGTAAGGACAAAAGGATAAAATATTGGACATTTGCTTGTAAAATCCCTTATAGATTCTTCCAATTCAGGATTTGTCCAGTCTGCAAGGTCTCACATATAAGCTACCTTCCAAGAACCATGTGGGTGGCTCTGGGTTAATTGCCTACGACAACAAAAATCCACTGTCCACACTTTGCAGAAGAAATGCTTTTTGCACATATTAGTACTTTTAGTCCAAGCTGCCAGATACATGATTTCCACAGTACATGCTCCAACTAGGGTGGTTGATCATCAGAATCTAATATGTCAGTGCTAACCTTGACCCCAAATCCAGTCACTATGGAAGCACGTAAGAGACTTTACGTGCACCCGTAGTTACTGCACCACCTAGTGAAAACCTATGGAAAATTCATATTGGAATCCAGAGTAAGTTGTTCTTACACTGGAGCAATGACTCCCCATAGTTACTCTGGTTTTTGCCCTACACTGAAGAAGGTTCAATGAGTGTTTCAGAGTTCATGGACAGCAATTTAAGTGGTTTGGATAATATACAAAATGCATCAACTGGATTCAAAAGACTTCTACTTAGGGCAAAATCCATAGCAGTTACGGGTCCACACAGTTACGTCACCCTCTAGTGTTATCTTATGGAAAGTCATCTTAACCGCTCTGGAGCAAGGGGCTTAATTTCACTTTAGGATATAGGCCTTAGGACTTGAAAAGAGAAGATGCGTAAAATCATTTTTAAAAATCAATTCCAAAATTTGGAAATCTCACTTAAACAGAACAAAATTATAAGCAGCCATTTCTGACAATGGGACAGAGCTTTGTAAAATGGCTGCCAACAGGGTGCAGTACTACATCAGCTTTGAAAGTGCTGCGGGTAGAGTGCTGGATCTGGATGACCCACCAGACCAGGTAAGGCAATGGTGGGGGCAAAGACAGAGAAGACTGCAAGGCGGCTCACCCCTGCAGTGATGACAAACCCTGGACTGTGTTTTTCACAGACTCCAAGCACCAGTTAAAGAGGGGTCAGTTCCAGGGGCCTCCCCAATCCTTACTCCACTAGATGTGCATCTTTCTTGCGCAGCTGAACAGTGGCAGGGGAAGGATGGGATTAGGATTTGTGTACATCACAGTAAGATTAGTGTAACAAATTATACAGATTTTTTTTTAACACAAAAGGCAGCCAGCAGCTTAACACTAACAGTGTTACTTAACAGTAGCCGTGTCCAAAGGTGTGCATGATCTAACCAGTTCAACCTTGTCCAAGAGAGCACAACTAGTATTCATAAAGCTGCTAAAAGCACTTATCCTGCAGGAATGATAGCATCATGTCAAGGAACTGAGAAAGGGAAGGAGTAGCCCTTATTTGGCCTTGGAAAGTGAAAATCTCCTATATATTGGCATAACAATGAAAAAACCATGACAAGTCTGTTACTGGGAACTTCAGATGATTTAGATTATAATCCTATACAATGTGGCCTGGTATAAGCTGAACTAAACACAATGGGGCTGACTTCTGACTAGGCATGCATTGAATTGCTTTGTTAGTCTGTAGCAGCAAAAAGCGTAAGGGTACAATCCTAACCAAGTCTGGCAACTTATTGGTTTTCCCATTCCTGTGGTGAGGTAGGTAGGCAAGCGCATGTCTGTGCATTGGCCTAACCGTCTCCAAGGACAGGCACAGAAGTGTCATATGGCACTTTGGTGATGCCCCCAGGTCAGCACAGGGTTTAGGTCAGCCTAACTGGAGCTTAGGATTGCAGCCTAAGATTCTTGTGACACCTGACACAAGATTAGGCCTTTTCCATTCTCTACTGTATTTCCCACTCTAAATAGTCCATATGTGTCTGTGCATGTACAAACACAGTCCTGTTTATTGAATTTTGTTTCATGCATTTGATGGAGAAAGTAGTTCTGCTATAATAAAAATTCTTAAGGTGAAAAGATTCTTTGTTATGGGAAACTTCAGAGATGTCATTTGTTCCAGTGATTTCTCTCCATCTCTCCTCTCAAGTACCTTTTCTCCTTGATTATCTCCAAGATTGTAAAAGTAATACACATACAGTGGAACAGAGTTCTGAAGAATGGATGTTCTTCAGTCAATCAATGAAAAGCTTTACAAGCATGCAGATCCAAATCAATAACAGGTTTGGAAGTAACTAGCAGCTGTTTCCTCAGCTGAGATGTTTTCAGCAACTGTGTAACTTTAGGCTCAATCAATAAATCTTTTACACCACAGGAAGCCTCTATTGGATTTCAGTCATCAATGTGGACACACACTATACAGCGATCTAAAAATGCAGTGCGCCCTGATAGGGCACAAATGATCACCAATTGCAGTTGTATAAGCAATTATTTAAGATTGAGCCTTGTAATGAAGGAGAAAAAAGAACACAAGAGCTTCCATATGAATCATTTATTGAATAAATACATGCAATTGCAGAAATACATGAGCAAAAAGGCAATCTGTACTAACTGATCACCCTTTGTTTTCCCTTTTGCCAGTCGCTGCAGGCTGCCCGATAAAGGAAAAGTTCAAATCAAAAGGAATCTTTCATCCAAACCTGGGTAACACATTGATTTGGTACTTTGTTGACAGAAGCTCCAAATGCAAAGTGCAGCTTTTCTCACCAGCAAAACACTGCACTGAACAGTTTGAACAGCACATAACAGAAAGACTGATAAATACAGAGAACAATGCTTGGGTTTAAACACATACAATAACTTTAAGCTTTCCTTGTTTTAAGGCACAGGATTAAAAAAATAAAGAACACGGAAAGCTAGTCTGATGAGATTCAGTCTTTGATCTGCTAATGGAACCCTCATGCTTTCTCTTTCTCTCTGCACCGTTTCCAAAGGAGGAGTGAACAGATTCATGCAGCTTGTAACTCTCAAAGAAAAGCATTACTTTATAATTACCCAGATCTAGATCCATATTTTCAAGAGAGTTCTAAATTTGGGACTTACCCAGAGTATTTTCATGTTGTTTCAAAAAGTTTCTTGCACACCCATCATTCAACATGAAAATTCTTTGTAAGTTATTTCCTCATGCAGGATACCTGCATATGATGGAAAGGACATTCAAACTCCTGACATATTGGGGGAGGAGGAAGGAAAATGATGATGCATTAAAAAAAATGCTGACTGTATTTACCCATGATCTACTTACTAGTGGCCTCCAAAACTACTAACCCATTTCCACTACAGCAGCAGGAGGTGTCCAAACTTCTAATTCAGAGAACTCATCTAAACATTATGCTTTACATTTGACCCTCTAGCCAATTCCAACTTCTGATCCCCAAAATGAAATTCATTTGTTTACTTCTGCTGTTCCTTGCACAAATACTGGCATGGTTACACCCCCTATCCTCCTTTCTGGATAGTGAAACAAATTATCATTCAGGAATCAAAGCAGAAGGAAATGCTATTATACAATGTTCTCCCTTGACTGGTGTTAGTTTAGCCAAAAGAGAAGTAAGCCAGGTTGACTATTATTTTCCCTTTATAGTACCTTCTATGCACATTTTCTTCATTTTACATGAAGACTCATAATCAGGTACCTTGATAGGTGCCATTTTCTGCAGGTAGAAGGAAACCTTAGAATACAACCAATTGGCTGGTTCCACTGCCTATTTCATTTCCTCTTTTTTCTATAACCCCTGACGATGCTCATACATGGAGAAAGGAGCGTGGGTGGCTGTAGATGTGATTTAAGGAGCAGGAGATGCGGTTAATTTATGCTATGGCTATGTTGAAGCTATGCTAGAGTTAGTTATGCAATCCTATATACAGACCAAACTCCCAGGTGATCTTGGTCCAGTGAAATCTTATCCAAAATAAAATACTCCAATACTGCTGTAATGGGTGTCACTAAGATAAGGATAGATGTGTCATGTTGAAGTACAAAGCAACAAATGAAGATGAATCAACTTGTACAGTCTCCTACGACCGTGACAGGCACTTTGGTATACTTGGTGTCGCTACAGGGCGACAGAATGTCTTCTGTGCAAGCTTATTTGAATGGTGCTTATGAAGGTAAAGATTCTATTACACTATACCAATTTTCTAAGCTAGAATCAAGGTTATGCATGTTTAATTGTAAAGCTAGTATCTAGAAGTTTATTCACCTTTAGTTACCTAGTAGCCTAAATTGAGCGTAAGACTCTCAGCTACAGTAAGGGCTTTTTTTTAAAGCAATTGCATATTTACCCAGTATTATCAAGGCTATTGTCTGCAGAGCAACTTTCTTGATAAAAAACAAAGATTTTTTTAAAACCATCTGAAAAGAGTTTCAGGAAAGGAGGGGGGAGAATGCGCCATTAATTTTGCTCTGAAAGCAACAGCAAACAAAATGAAGTAAAATTCATCTATCAGTTCATTTCACAAAATGCTCCTAAATTTTCCAGGCCTGTAAAAAATTGAATGAAAAACTACATGGCTAGGACATGCATTTGATTTTAAATGGTTCCTTTACTGTATTAACATCCAGAAGCTATCAATTCTGGATTTAAATCTGATTTAGCTCAACTTGTGAAACGTAGTATTGACCCCTTGACAGATTGCTTATTCCTGACATGTGTTGCATGGATTATTGTAGTGCTGATCCTTGCAGAAGAACACAGTTGTGTTTAGATGGAATGTGACTATTTTATATGGATCAGATTTGAAAACAGCAATAATTTCTCCAACCACTGGTATGACAGCATTGAAATAACTGGAGATAAACTGCATATCTAGATTTTTTGTGACTTGAGTTCCAACTAAACAGGCCTGATGGCACTTTATAAAAGTTAAAGTAGACTGTACTAGAACACAGCTGTAAACAGTTTTCATGTCTGTAGTGTTCAGTAGGATACCACCACTATACTTAGATTATCAGACCTTAATCGTAACACAAAAAAATACTATTCTAATCTTAATTTTGCATAGGTAAATTTCTGTTATTATAGGTGGGGCTGATAAATCCTAAGAAAAAACAATGATTGTAAAAGTGCATTACAAAACTTTGTATTATTGAAGTCTTTCATTTTTGCATCCTAAGGAGACCTCAGGTGCACATACTGTGATTTCAGGACCTTGATAATATTCTTTTATATACAGTATTTTTGTACAGTATATATACTTTCCAGCTTATTCTTCTCTATATTATCTCAATGAAGTTATGAATTATATGAAAAATCTGAATGAAATTTCCAAGAATATGTTTCTATATAAATATTACAAAACTAATAATTTGTACTCTCCTCTTTTGCAGGCCTTTTAAGGCCACAAATATATGGGCTATCCATTTAATTATTTTCTCCAAGATTAAAAAAAAGACATCCATAAATTCATAATTAGTATTTTAAGACCATTTTGCTGCAAAGACACTTCCCAGAAATTGTGACATAAGTTTTGCATGCATTTAGAAGAATCTAATATTTGCTTTGAAATGTTCTTTTGCCTTCAAATTGTTGAAGTAAAATGATAAAAAGCTGTATCTATTTACATGGCAGACACCTTGGTGAGATACGAAACAAGATAAGAAAAACTGATAGACATTTTCTTCTCACTTTTGTTCAAGGGTACAAACGCCATAAAAGGTTTCACTGAAACAAATGGTTACTCTACAACCTCTATTGCACATGAAAATAGCTGTAACAAAATTAAAAAAAATTAACAACTGAACTGACAAGCCTATGTAAAATGTCCAGATGCTATAAACTGTTGTGGAGTGGTGGGAAGTCTCATGAACGAAAAGTTATAAAAATAATATTGATACATCTGTGTGAACAATGCTGATAAAATATATAAACATTGGCAAAAAGTATATGAGCAGGAGCTTTTGGCATCCTAAGGTGCAGTGTGCGGCCTTGTGCCATCTTCTGTCAAGTCATACCTACAGGAAGAAGAAAGCAAAGTAAACTTATTGAAGAACTCAAAAATAATCAAGATAGAGTCACTGCAGTTAGCACTTACCACTGGGTACAACTCTTGGAAAGTTCTTCAGAAGCAAGTGGTATTAATACCTATGCAAGAGAAATAAAAGGCAAGTAAAATTAGAAATATCTGGACATGTGGGTCAAGATAGAAATTCATAAATACACTTGAATTGGTGTAACTAGGAGGCAATGTCCCATCTGGTATGTCCCATCTGAAACTTTAAACAAATTAATGTTTAAATAAGTTAATGTTAATGGGGCTAATGTTCAGTCATACAGCATGCATGTAAGCCCTTTGTTATGATCTAAGCCAATGTAAAGTAACACCTATAGTACTTGATTAAAGACCCTGTTTAGGTGAATGGAAGAATGATGCCATTCTCATTGACAAGTCTTGGTTCTGGAGTCGCAATGTTCTCCTCCCCTTCCTCCAATACCCAAGAACCTAGATATTGGCAGGTTTCAAGAATGCACTTGCATTTTCCATTACATGTTCTTCCATATGAAGGATTCAAAAGTATGTCTTACAGTAGTGCTCCATAAAGCATTTGTTGTGGCAGACCAGAAGTCCCCCCATATGACATGGATCAGCACAAGTTTATGAGTGCTCTCTCATTCTCTCTTGGCATGTGGCATTTCATCTCTTGCTTTTTGTACCACCCCTTTTTGTTTCCCACCAGTTAGTACCCTCTCATGAGGCTTGGAATGCATCCAAGTCCTGAAGAAAGTCTCAGAAGATGATATAAAGCTGAAAGAAACAGAATATACTGTGGCACTACAACTGAGAGCTTGTGGACTGGCAAAGTCTGCAGGCCACACTTTGAACAGGACTGGTTTACAGCATAGGGACTGCTGGCAATGGATGACATGACACAATAAAAGACAATTTTTCCTGAGTTAAGGATAGATTTAATGAAACTTCTTTCATTTCTTTTAAAATATTAAGGTTATATAGCATGTTGTTTGCTGTTCTGTTGCCCAGACAATCCCTGTAAATTTGTTTGCCTCTCCTAATGCCTCTCCCCTTGCTCCTAATGCCAAATAATTTAATGGTAGGACATAATTTAAAGTGAACAGCCAAAGAAACCAAAATAATTTCAAGATTAGGGCTTTGCAGAGTAATTTTAAATGGGATGGCAACTATACTAAAATCACAGAAAGAAATTAAGCTTGCCCTGAAGGCACCGGGACAGATTAGAAAAGTTTGGCCCTCATTAACTGAATTAACTGTATTAAGGTACAATTTTTCAACTTACCTTACCAAGCAGTCCTTTATCTTTGGACAAGAAACCACCACTGTTCTTTACTGCTACATCTAGGGTTCTTCTCTGCACTTCAGGTAATGAAACACTGAAATCAAAGCTGAGAAGTGGGGAAAATCATTTAGAAAAAAACTTTAGGAAAGATTCTAAGGCTTTAAAAAACAGGGGATGGCATGATGTCAACATTGACAGAGTTTAGGGAGTGTGATATCCAGAAATTTTAAAATCTTAAATTTAAAAAAACCAGAGTTTTCTAGATCATAAGATTGCACAAAAAAATTAATCTGAAGGTTTGTAAGCAACCATTGAAGCTGTGAATGAACTTATACAGAAAAATAAGCATTAAGGGACAAACTCTGCATTTTGCCTCTTGGCAAAAGCTTTCTGATCTTTGCATATTAAAATCTACATAGGAACTAGCACGAGCATGCACAGAAATGGGTGATTTTCCACTTTTAGAATGTATCAGACAATGGGCTAGAGTCCACACATCCCAAAGTAATTGTAACTGTCCCTGATACCAATGAACCCAATTAAGAAATCTGGAAGTTGCTCTTTGCAAAGTCTTAAGCAGGAGTTATCAAAAACTTCAGTGACACAGTGCATTGCCACGGTGGATCTGGTGCCTGCAGAGAGAAGCTGCCATTTAGTCAATTTATATCCTGCCTTTCTTCCTGTGGGTGGTGCAAGTGGTTAAGACGTTGTGCCTGATAACCAGCAGGCCTGGGTTCTAGACCCGGGTCAGCCCCACAAGACAGGGTGAGCGCCTGTCCTTAGCCCAGCTCTGCGATGCCAGCTGGGTTGGCTCTGCCTTTCCATTGGACTAATTCAGTGGCGTGGAGAGGGGGGATTTGCTGCTTGGGTAACAGCCTATCCTCCATAACAATCTAACCCAGGCTTTCGTGCTTCGCATGAAGCGTATGCAGCGCAGAGCACGGTACCATAGTCATTCAAGACTGACGGAGGCTTGCTTTTTTTTCTTCCTTGAAAAAGGAAACCCCCAAGGCAGTCAAAATCTAAAATGGCATTCAATCTGGAAGTTCATGCCAGTGTGCAACCTTCTGTAGCAGCTGTGGTGAGCAGTGTTGCATCACAGTTCTAAAACTGTGTTGTGATCCAATGGCGGGTTGTAATACAATTTCTGGAACTGGAAGTAGCAATTGAAGCAGGTTTTGTGCTATTTTAAATTGCACGTTCCTGATTGCTGGGCTATGACGCACCAAAAATATTCTGAGAAATGCTGGTCCAAGGTCAATCATGCATATTTTTAGTTTTGTAAATAAATTTAAGTTGCTCTGCATATATACTAATTTCACCTGAAGAAATCTAGAAAATTCAAAAGCTTGCATTTTTGACACTACATTATTAGAATTTGATTATAGGAGAAGTACTGTATTTTGCCTACTGCTTTATTTTTAGTTCCAGACCCATTTGTTTTGCCTGCCTCAGTACAAAGACCCATAATAATTCAAAGGCCCTGTTTTTGAAGCAAATGGCACAGAGGGTAATGGTTAACCTACCCTATTCTGTGCCATGGCCCCAATCTGGATTTTTAAAAGCAGTACTGTATTTCCATGCTACTGTATGAACAAGAACAAAAATACAGGGCACCAACATGTAAGACTATAACTTTGTTTTAGCTGTTGCAATCATTACAAAACCTTAATTATTAACAACTTTTTTTAAAAAAAACAACCCAAGGCCTTTAATAGATGGTGGAAAACAAAATACAAGAATACGTGGAAGTGATGAATTCTTTAAAGTTTTTCCTCTCATGCATGCAAGTTTTATGATTCACTCATGTTGTAGAACTAGCAGAACGAAGATTGCAACATACGCTTGATCAAATACTGGATTTAAATTCTTCTTTGCAACACTCGTTTTTCTTCTTCCAGATCTCCTTTTGTCAGGTAATAAATACATTCGGACATAGGGGTCAGACCCTTCTTCTGAAAAGGCGATTAGATTCCTGTGGACCAAACACAAGATAACCAGATCAAAACAAAGTCCAAAGTCCAGGGTTTATGTTCATCCTGTTAGGCCGATGTCTCTGAATTTTTCTTCCAGTGTATTGCACCTTGCTCTCCTGTCTCCCAGATCAAGGATCATGGATGGCATTTAAGCCACAGCTGCCTTCCAAATAATCCAGCTGGAGCCGCAATGTCCTCAAGAGGGCTGTCAATGAGCCACAGCCTTCTGCTTCAAAAAAGTGAGGCTCCTTTTTCCTTTTTGTAGCAGCCCATGTATACATGGTTCCCAAAAGTTGTTATTCAGAAAAATCCTTGGGATAAATCCAGAAATCATATGCCTCAATTTTCCTTTTTTCAGGTCTCATTAGATAAGAGTATCTCCCTATCTGCCCCATGAGCCTAGGAATGTACTTTACAGCTCAGCAGTAGTATTAACTAAAGCAAGTTTCTTCTTGCTTTATAAATCCACATTTTGGATTACGAGTGATTAGGAATTTATGAGCAGCCCGTTTCCAGTGCATTGACGGGAACAGTTTTTAGCACTTTAATTTACGTTTATAATAATGAAAATTTCATTTTCTGATCATTATGGCCAAACACAAAGATATCTTTGGGCTCAATAATAGGAAGACCAGCACAGTGAGCTTCTCACCGAACATTCTTTTGAATAGCACAATCTCATGGTTTAAAATAATGGCAAAATTCAGGATGAAGCATAAGATGGACTAAGATTGATAGTCCACCATATCTAGGTCTATCAATACACTATTACAGTGTAATATCAGACAGAGAACTTTCCTGCCCGTTACCTAAGCCCATGTTTATTTGTGCCAGTGACATAAATTATGAATACACTGGTCTGTGTAAAAAATGATGGTGCTAAAAAATTGGATTCCTTCTCTTCAGGACAGTAGATTATTGCAGTAGCCCCAAAGTCAATGGCAGGCTTAAATTGGCTGAATATACAGTAGCTACATGGTCACTCTGACTTCTGCAGTTTGTAGTCTTAGGAGGGCAGAGCTGCTTTAGATAACATCCTTATTAGTAAAAACATATATTTGGGTCATTAAGTGTCTCTCTGTAAAATACAGTATTATACTCACCTACATGTATGCACCACCACCATAAGTTTATTTCTTTGCGAACTGTGACGTATTGTTAATTGAATTTGCCCCAGTGGAGACTGTCCTAATGTTGTGCCACTGTGAAAACAACCACAACACTAGCAGTCAGTATTCAATTTCAAAGAGGTAGGCAACTTTATACGCAGATAGTATTTTGTTTTTTTAAGAAATGTAATACAGGGAGTCCGGTATATGCAGATCCCATATCTGTGGATTCACTTATCCATAGTGAGTTTTCACAAAAAGTAACATTTCTTTTGAGAGATTCTCTGGATAGATAATGATTCATACTTAGAAATGGTCTTTCCTTAGTTGAAAGCAGAAAGGAATTGTAATCTGCCACATTTGGCTAGTAATAATTATCCCTCTCCATTCTTCCTGTGTTTTGGATCCCAGCTCATTTGCTCCCAAGGTACCCTTGTTAAGTACAGGCATTTCCCAGGTATTTGCAGGTGTTTTGTTCTGGAACTCCCAATATGAAACCAAGAATACCAGGAAACACCCTCCATCCTTTGGAGAGAAGTGTTGGGGGGATGAGGAGGCTCCATAGATAAGAGAATTGTTCATGAAATTTGGGGAGCTTGAAAGGCATGAAATTTGGGGAATGTATTCCTTCTATGATGTAAGGACCCTCTAAGAATTTATTTGGTGACTGCTTCCTGGTGTTGCCTGGTGCCTGTTGCCCAGCAGGGATGCTGGTACACAGTAGGGATACCTGGTGCTGCCCAATGGTGTCTGGTGTCTCACTCCTGGTCCCGGTGTCTTGTTCCCAAAGCTCACAGCCCATTTATGTCCTATGCCACTTTGGGTGCCTATTGGTGCCCAGTGTCTGCTACCCGTTGCCAGTGTCTGGTGCCTAGCAATGCCTGCTGGTGCCCAGACATGCCTACGGCCCACAAATATTGTTCAAATTTTATTCCCACAGCAATGAGTAAACTCTGCTAATTTAATATAAAAATGTTTAAGACCTTACTTCTCAAGTTGTCTGAGTCGTTGCCGCAGCTCCTGAGTAGCAATGGGTAGTGATATATCAGAGGCTATACTTGGAGTAGGTTCTTTGACTGAAAGGTGGCTGGGAGAGTAGCTCAGGTTGGAGGCAAGGAGACTGGATGAGCTTCTGCTAAGATTAGTTGGCCACTGAGGACTGGGGTTAGAGGAACTGCTTTTCTCAATCACATCAGTCTTTGCCTCAGTGTCTGTTACAGCAGAAGCTGGGTCAGGTTTGTTCAAGTCAGTTGGAGGATAAGTGGGAACCTGAGGCTTGAAGGAACCTTTTCTTGCATCTTTGAAAACAGAAGGCTTCTTCACTTGGGCTGAGTGTTGATGGTCTGGAGACTTCTCTTGTTTTTCAAGCGAGAGAATCTACCAACCATGAAAGAATAAAAATACAACCTCAATTTCTGGTAGAAGTTCAGAAAATACCAGTATATGTTTTATCTACACTCCCTCCAAAAAATGAATTAAGATATGTACAAATGCTGCAAAATGCATACATTACATTGGTATCCATTTGCATGACTGGACTGAAAGGTAAAAGAAACCACTCTAGTTGACTTGAACTGGAGCATGGCCGTTATGGAAGTGGGATGTGAGCTAAGTATTCTTGCAAACTGATTTATGCACAGACTTTCTTGAAAGATCTTCAGTGTAATTTGCCCAGTTCTTTCTAGCATAATAGTAAAACAAGAAAATTTGAGCAAACACAAGATCCAACCACACTACTTAGATGAAGCGCACTGTGCTCACTTTCATGTTCTGCAGTGCAATTAGTAAAGTCTACCCAGTTCCTCCCCTTGATAGAAGTTATATTTCAGTACTTCCATTTAAAAGTTTAAAAATTCACAAACTGCCATGCAGACAATTGTCAAAATTGCAGAGTCACTATAAAAAAATTCCTTTCCATATAGCTGAAATTCCAGCCATCAAACCTTCATGAACGTCTCACTATTTCACTAGAAATTGTTCCTTGAACACAAGTTTGTTTAGTACGGGTCTAGCCATTTCATTTTACTAAGGAACAAAGACATGAATTAACCAGGTTTCTCCACTCCCTCCACACACTTGTCACATGTGTGGACCATCTGATGGAGAAGACATGCAAGCTTAGTACCATTTGGGGCACCAGAAGCTGGATCGTACAAGACTCCCACCTGACGTCACAGTGTATGAGGAACAGCGTCCCCCAACTGTTGGCTGGCCTCCACTAAAAACCCTATCACTCACACTTCCCTTTCTTGCTCTGGAGCAAGACAGGAAAGAATAACGTTCTACTGTTTGGTTGCATTCATTTGTAGACAAATCTGATTATTTCTGCCAAACATGATCAGAACTCTGCTACAATGCAAAGTGCACTCCAGTGACCTGGTTCAGCCAGTGACCTCTTCCTAATACTTTCCTGAAACTGAATGGGAGAGAAGAGCTGCTCCATAAGGCATCCATGGTATGGCTAATGACAATCCCCTTTCCTACGCTCCCACTGCCTCCTTCTGTGGAGTAAGATTGCAATGTGTGAAGTTGGCTGTGCTTGGAAGAGGGACCTAAAGTGTCTCATCTGAGCACGGTCAATGTTTGTTACCACCTGAACAATTTACATAGCAAGGATGGTGACCAAAATCATGGAACCCTGTTGGGCATATGAAGCATCTGTATCAAATGGGTGATTAGTGCAGCTGACTTCCCTATATTGTTTAATGCAGTGATTTTCAACCTTTTTCATCTCACGGCACACCAACAAGAGACTGAAATTGTCAAGGCACACCATCAGTTTTTTTTTACCATTGACAAGGCACAGCAGGCTATTCAAATCCCCTTTTAATTTTCCTATTAATTAATAGCAAACTTTTAAGTTTTCCTTTATAGGAAAACTTTTAAGTTTTCCTATTAATTAATTACCTTCTCTACATTCCCACGGCACACCTGAGGACTCTCCGTGGCACATGTTCCCACGGCACTCTGGTTGAAAACCACTAGTTTAATGCATGAACTATTCTATTCAGGAAGCAGAATAATTTCTACTCATTTATTTTCTATTTTCTACATAAGATTGTGAAGATCCTCACCCCCCCCCCCAGTTAGCAATGCCTATTGTTTCCAGGAATCCACACAGATTTTGTAAGAGAGGAAAAGGGTTGCTTTATCGTTTTACACTGGTCTATGTTTTCTACTAGTTTTCCCTTTAATGGTCAAGTACTGTAGGGTTTCAAGGTCTTGAAGCAGAAATCTTTCCCTATTCCGATACTGGATATGCCAGGGTTTGAACTTGGAGCTCCCTATACAGAAAGTTCACATTCACTGAAAAATAAACAATGTGATCTACCTTTGCATTTTTCTGATGGGCAGAGGAAATGTAGAATATTTTAAATAGACTACGGGTATTTCAAAGCATGTTCCAAATTGTTCCTATTTTTGTGCCTTTTGCTGTGCCAAAGGCAATACTTAATCTACATATACATAAAACTGAAAAGTCACTGACTGATTCACTCACTGACTCATCAACACCCAGTCAAAATCGCCAGGCTTAGAATTTGGGGAGAGCGTCTCTTACATGATTGAGGCACCTACTAAGAACCAGTTTTCAGAAATTCCAATGAGAAGGGGGTGAAAAGGGATGCAACATGTTTTTCTCCCTATACTTTACATTGAAAAATCCCTGACTGAGGGATGCTCTGTCCCAACCCCCAGACCTAGAAGTGTGAAATGGGGAAAGTTGCTTCTTTGATAGCAACACCCACCAAGAACCAATGTGGAGAAATTTAACTGTTAAGGGTCTCAATATGGATGCAACGTGTTTTTGTCCTATACTCAACATGGAAGACTGACCGACATCCAGCCACATTGGTGCACTGGGGGATGCTGTTTGGAGGCAGGGGTTGCACTAGGAAGGATGCTGTGCATGGGGGGCATTGCGCATGGGAAGATGATGTGCATGGGGGGGTGATATGCATGGAATAATGTGCATGGGGGAAATGATGCGCATGATCTCGCTTGGAAATCATACCCATTGATAAGTAAGAGAAAAGAGAAATTCTTTTCTGAGAAAAGGATTTTCCTCCCTAAGAAAAGAAAAAATTATAGTATCATTACCAAGGGTTTTCATCATACAATTATGGCTCTCATAGCACTGCTTCCTTTGTTATAGTAGTCAATGTCCTTGTGTAATCGATAGCTATTGTAACCAACTGAAGCAGAACATTATAAGGACCACGAAGCCAATTAGTGCGGGTTTCTTTCCTCACAGACATAGCTGAACTTCTAAAGCACTGTTTCACACAGTAGTCAGCTTCTGGAACAAGTTACCTGTGTTATAATAGGCAATGATATTCATTGAGAAAGTTTTTTTGGTAAATTTACCCTGAGTGCAACCTTCATGTTTATAGTGCTGTTTGGACCAGAATTACTAAGATGAAATCTCTGATGCATAGTTAGATCTTCACTTGTCAAGAGCTGGCTTAAAGGAAGTTTGAAGTTTCCCAAGGAACACTGGTGTTGTTCATCCTTCACCTAAAGTAGTAAGAGAAGAAACCAATCACACTTATGGTCCAGTGCTAATGAGGGAATGTGCCAAAGGAACACATGTCCCACTGGCACAAAATGTTACAAAAGCTCAGTAAGAGCACTTTACAATAGCTCAAGGCCCAAACTTGCTAGCTGAGCAATTCTACAACACAAAGTCTAGCTTTACTGTGATCACCACGACATACATTACGCATACTAGTCATAATGTAATTATCCAATCCACTGAAACACATTTGATTAGACAAACCATTCAGCTTTTCCTACACTGGCACAGGTGTACATAAGACACTGTCACTTATTCTAGTTCAGGCATGCTAATATCAAAACAATATGCTAAGAGAAAGAACCACTGATCTCAAGGGTGATGTAACAAGGGTTTCTGCAGAGTGAAAACAAGGGTCAAATCACCTCCACTTCTAGCTCCTGCCGCCTGGGATTGTGAACAAAGAAAGTGAAGTTCTCTTCCCATACAGGTTCGTTGGTCTTGTAGCGAATCTGAAGAGAGAGATAAGTTTTGAATCAAAATTAGTAGTTGACAGTTAATTTCCAGCTTGCATTTACTAACTCCACCTTTTCAGAGTCTACAGATAAACTCAATGGAAGCTTATTAAGTCAAGTCAGAGTTACTTTTACAAGCCAATTCCACAGCCTAAATACTGCAATGGTTAAAATATGGGCTTGGAAATAGAAAACCAAAGCTAAAATTCCGATTTCAGCCTTGATAATAAGTTAGAACCTCTCAGCCTAACCAAGTTCATCTAACCAGCTATTTAACTAACCAGTTATTTAAAAGGAATTAAAAAATTAGCAGAGCTAAATCACAAGGACCCTTGGAGTCCCTGATGGAATGGCAGAATTAAGAAGCATTAGATAGTAGATGTGTTAAGAATGGGTTACAGTACATTAATTCTGACATCTCTTTGGTTTGAATGTTTTAAGTGCTGTTGATTAGTACCAGTAAATTAAGAAAAAACTATCTAAAAAAAGATCAATTTCATTGAACAACTGCAAATAAGTCAAGGTCAGACAAATCTGGGCCAAAAAACAGAACCAAACTACAGCCATCTTGTGACCTGTGAGTGTTCTGGCCCTAAGAATGCTGGGACATTTGGGAGTTCGAGTCACTCAGTCTGTGGGAATGAAACAAGCACTTTTGAAGTACAAAAAACTGGCCAGCAAAACGTGTCAACCTAAGATCATACAGGAAACTTATCTCTCACTGGAAGGGTTCAGATAGGATCAAAGGGGGCTGCTAAGGATGTTTCACACTTGGCACCAGGCTGTGATTCTCCATTGCAAATTACACTCTTAGTTGAAAGAAACTGGCTGGGTAGTGTGGGTTCCTGAGCTAAGCTAAGTTTCCTATTGGACGTTGTTTTGATGGACAGGTGAGGCTTGGAGATACCCTATTTGAGTTGGGCCACAAGCCACACCTTATTGCCAGCCAACATGCAACGCTGAGTTATCTGCTGCAGGAACATCACCCACCTCAACATACCGTGCTGAGAAATGGGTACAGCAAAGTATATCTCTATGGACTTTGGTGTAAGTGACAAGGCTGGACCAGCTATCTGAACAGCAATAAGATGCTGCAGTAGCTAGATTTCAGGAGATAGAAGTTATTGTTATTTTTCTGTTTTGGAACTTTGCATATTTATCACTGGTGCTTTGTTTTAACTGTTTTATTATCCTTTTAATAAACCTACATCATACTTAATCAGTAGACCCCAAGAATCGAACCTTAGGGGAACAATTCTACTGGTGGACTGCGGACTGAGTGTGGTACTCGAGCAGTTCAGGCTCTAAAGCCGAGTTGACTGCCATACTGATGAGACAACTGTAATACTAGCAGTGATTTAATCAGTTTGTATACACCCAACCAGTCCAAACATATACATTTTCACCATGTAAAAGAATCTCCATACGAAGTAGGTTGTTCAGTGCAATACCCTACCTAACTTACACTTACCAACAACCATTTCCATGTATAGGGCAGCACTTTTTTAAGCTGCAGTGGTCATGGAAATAGTTGCTGTATTCTAGCATGACCATGATAATACAGTATGTGATCCTGAAATATAGGAAGCACCAGGTAGAAATACACAGCCTAGTCATGTGTATGAACCACTCTTTATGTGTACCACTCTTGCTTCCCTGAAAGTGGTTAACTTTGAAGTTATTTTTTCGCATATATTTAAATGTTTGGCAAGGAGTACAGTACAAAACTTCTACATATACAACTCTTTACCTTACTTTCTTGGGCCTTGTGTCCAACATTCAGTAAGACTCGTGGATTGGGGTTGCTATTTATTTTCTTTCCTGACTGAAGTGGAGGAAAAAAATGGAAGTTTAAGATTATATAATTCTGGTTTCCATCCGCCCTTTTTAAACAGTGGTTTTGCATTCTACCCCCATTCTACCCCCCCTTAAGTTCTGTACTCTCATCAGAAATACATACATAGGAAGTCATAGGGCATACACATAGAGCAACCACACACACACACCCCATTTCGAAATATTTTGTGCAGTGTACTTCTAACAATGGATTTCTTTTCACACTTTCTCTTTGAATGAAACTGTTGAACTAAAATTCAGCCTCATCCTTTGAGAATTTCAACCCCCAAATCAATGAGGCAACATTAGAACAAATAAATGAACATTGCAGTCTGCATGCAGATGGGGATATGGAGAAAGCGCAAGCTCAGAAAGCTTATTTTATATATGTATGATGGAATATCATGGTTAAGCTGTATGCCAGAATCCTGACACATCTTTTGCAGGCAGGAAAGATAGGGTTCGCTTTGATTGCTAACGGGTTTACCCAACTAGAGAACAACCATCTGTAATGCCTGAGCCTTGCTCATCTCTTGCAAAGCATTAGATCAAACTGCAGAAGTAAGCAATGATTTATAATCATGCCACAGAAACTGAAAACAAGACCCCATAATGAATGCCTGTTCATACACGTTACATTGACTTCTCAGAGAAATGCTTTCTTAAAAAAGAAATTGAAACACAACAGTTAATTTTAAGCAGCCATTAATACTATTAAAATGGTTAAAAATAATTTTCTAAATTGTTAATCACTTAATTTGAACTTGACTTAAGAAGAGTAACAGGATTAGAAGTTAAACACAGTTAGATGAAATTTAATTATTGCAGAGAGCCACAAAAATGCATTTCTGATCAAATCAGCTGTTGTATTGAGTAATTTGTAGTTAGCTATAAATTGCCACCTAAGGTTTTGCTAATGCTTTTTAATGGTCATTATTTATCACTCTGAATGAAGCAGACAGAAAGCTCCTGATGCCATTATCACATGCTGCTATCAGATATAATTTATTGTTTACTGGATGATTTTGGACTCCATTCTGCATTTTCTTTCTTACCATTCACAGCTGTTCTGCACATTACCTCCTTTTTATTCTCTCTGCATGCTTCCATTAGAATCAAAAGGTAAAAAATTAACACAGAAAGACAAGCAAATTTTTTTTTTCTGCAAGACACTGACTGAAATGAAGTCCTTATCAATAGAGGAAGTTTCTATATATTTTGCTTTTACCAGTGATTGTGCAGTATTAGAAGTTTATTAGATTGTTATTATTGCTAATTAAGTCCTTAAAAGTAGGGCATACATATTCAAGTAAAAATCATATGCACTTGAATGGAGAAGATGGGAAAATATGCACTTTTCCCAGAATATGTCTGCAATGTCTACTAGAATTATAAATCTCTGAGCATGTGACCCACAAATATTGGGTTGGCCCTTATATCCAATCATTATTTCCATTAGACAGTAAGGTTCAGCTCATGCTTGAATTATATGGGGGAAGGCTACTGATCATTAACAAGATCACAAACTTTTAACTGTCCTTGATTGTAAACCATCTCATCCCTCCCTACAAATGAATAGTTTTAGTAGAAATATACTGAAGAAAACATAAGCTCTAAAATGTAGGAACTATACAAACTAAATAATTAATTTGTTTGATGTCTAGTAACTAAACAATTCACAAAATTTGATGTCACAAAACAAAAAATTTGTAGCTGAAATCTGGCGCAGTACTAAGCCTTCATAAATTTGTAGGGTAAACAATCTAGCACCAGCGTGGTCTGTGATATGCTCTGCCAGAAACATTTAACATTACTATGTCTTGACCATACTTCTTAGTACTAAGGACTGTACTCCTGGCACAAGGAAATACATTAGAAAGCATTAACAATTTGATAAAGGTAACCTATGTCTCCATTTAACCAAGAATTTAAATGGAAAACTGTATTCATTTTACCTTCAGAGCTTTCTGAACAGCAGACTTCTTCAAGGCGTCTGGATTATAATCTAATGGATTATTCTTTTAAAATTAGAAGAGAATGAACATACGGAGGGTTAATGACATGCAATGAAGCAGTTCCACTTGGTTAATTACGGACAGGACAATAGGAGACAAACAAAAACATTCTCAGAGCAAAGGAAAAAACAAAATGTTATTTCAAATTAATCTGACAAAGGCCTTTTCCCATTCTATTCTTAACTCCTGTAATCTGCTTTCAAACCCTGCCCATTTTGCCCTGCCCCATTAGGGCCTACACACTCCCTCCTTGTAATTCTTTGTAGCAAAACCAACGTCTTTCAGCCTGCAAGTGAATCAGGCAAACTATTAAACATTAAGGCAAGCTTGCAATGCTACTAGCTGGGAAGAAAAGATTTGTTTTTTTTAACAAAAATAATGTGTTTAAAGCAAACTAGAAAGATGTCCAACGTGCTGTCATATTCCATGGACTTTTGAAACAGAACATACTACAATGTATTCTATTTTAAAAGGCATGAAATGTTCTGGTGCTCTGAACAGAAATCACATACAGTGGATCCTCACTTTAAAATAATAATCCATTCAGGATACACCACTGCATTGTGAAAATATACCAATGTAAAGTTTTTTGTCAATTTTGTTTCATGACTCAGACATTTCTGCAATAGAACTAAGCTATTTCTCCAGTCTAAAAAAGGTACTTGAAAAGGTTCCTACTGCACTTTTTAGAAGCTACAATTATTAGCGTGTATGTTGTAAAGCACAAATTACAAGGCTTCCCTCATTACATTCAGCCATGAAGTTTAAAATGCTGTTATTGGCCGAGATGTTTTCAAACACTTGCTTCATATAATTACTTCTCACTGAATTCTGTTGAAGCATTCATGAGCCTATTATAAGGTACATAACTTACTGTATAGGGAGTAAACTTTTTTTTTACTGTGGAGAGTCCATTGTAAAAAGTGAAGGTCCACTGTAAATAGCTCTGGAGTCATGCTGAAGCCCGACACAGAAAAAGGAAGTTGAACACTTTGTTCACCCCAAGAATTAAATTGCACAGGTTTATATTTATGGATAAAATGTTGTTTTGTTGTGAAGCTATTAGTCGCATCCAGTTGCTTCTGTTTAAGGGCTCAGCATGAGTTTCAATGAGAGGACATGCAGGAAATTGATAGGAGGCCTACAGATACCAGATAACTTTTACAATTGCAATGATCCATTGCATTCCCTCTTATGGATGGCACACAGCATGGATTCCCAACCTTTACATTTCAACACCTTGGTTTATCATTGGCCACTGGAGTATCATTGGCCACTGGCTAGTCAGCAGCAAAACTGATGAGAGCTATAAACACTGGTAGGAGGTTTGGCCTGGCAGGCTAATCTCCAAAGCATGGTTTACATGCATTGTGCCCTCCTGCCAAGAGCCTCTTACCAGCATTCACAGTTCCTGTCACTGCCTTTAAACCCAGGAGTTACCAGCAATATATTCATCGCTGGTTCCTTCCAGGAGCTGCGTACTGTTTTTACAGTGTTTAGGGCCAGCATCAGTCCTCATCTGTAAAACAGAGATCCGAAAGGCATCAACCACCTGGGACATTGGTTACCAAACTGTGCCCCACAATGCTTGGCTAACACAGAGGTGCTGCCAGATGTTCCTGGCAGCCTCTTTCTAATTCTCTCAAGCATTGCCTTCTTGGATTGCATGTGATTTTGCAAGGGCACCTATTTTCACTGCTCTTTTGGCTCTGCCCATTTTGGATAGTGCAAGAGCAAGATCTCATGCACTATCTTGTGAGATCTCACATGATTCAAGATGGTAGTGCCTGTGAAAGCTGGGAAGAAGAGGCTGGTTGAAGAAGAGCACCACGATTATAGTAAGTTTGAGATCCACTGCCCTAGGACCAGAAGTAACCCCCCAATAATTGCATTAACTGACATTCTCTGCTAGAAGAAATGGGCCTTCACTACTTGGCCAATGTTCTTGGCCTAGATTTTTCTCTCCAAGACACCATCATTATTAATTTTCACCAAAAAAAATTCTAATGTTTTGCCCATTCTATACTGGTATCATTGTTAGTTTGACAAAGTGATTTAAACTTGCAAGAAATTGATCTTATGTGTGCCTACATGTCAGTCTGCTCCCCTGCCTCACAAAATCCTTTTTATACTGTATATATTGGCATGTAAAATTCAGTTTTCTATAGCACTCAACCCTTTGCACGTTCACAGGCATCCTAAATGAGCTAGAGATCATGGTGAAATCTGACCTATACTATTGCTTCAAAATTTTTTATCCCAACTTAGAATGAGCACTGTTCATTTTAACCATTTAAATCAAGAGAAAGCAGCAACATCTGAGTAAAAATAGTAGATGACAGAGGGGGTTGCAGTTTGCATGCACTTTCCATGCACACAACACTTGCCCCTGCTAAGGGAGAGTTTAAATTATAAATAAGGAAAGGAGGGCAATCTGTTTTAAAGAAAAAGCCACCAACAGAAAACAAACACTTCTAATTTGGGTCAAGTTGCAATTAAAAGAAAGATTTATGGATTACACATTGTTGTACTTCTGAGTTATTCCTTCCCGGCCTATGTACAACTGAAAGAAGACTAGCACTTGCACAGGCCTAGTGATACATTCTTGCCTAATACAGCTAGAATTTAGACACTTGTAGCAAGATAAGAAATAAGGGCTGCAGTGGTTTTACGACCTTTTTGCCCCCAGGGACCGGGGGAAAATTTTTGGGAAAATCTATGGGAAAATTTTTTTCCAAGGACCAGCCCAGGTGTGGGGGGAGAGTTCTGCCTCTGGGGACCTGGAGGGAGGGCTTCCCCACCTAGAGCACAGCTCTAAATCCTATTATAATAGAGTTAGTGCTCGATTACTTTTGATAGGATTGCAGGTGAGAGCTCAATGTCTCAATGCATGTCTACTCAGAGCAGCGATTTTCAACCTTTTCCAATGCAGGATGCATTGAAAACGCACAAAGCCATCCTAGTCACTCTTATTGGAGAGTAAGCCTCATTGACTATAATGGGACTTATTTCTGAGTAGACAGGCATTGGACTGGACTCTGAGGCTGCAGTCTTAACTGCGCTTTCCTGGAAGTATGCTCCACTAACTACGTGGGACTTATTACTGAGTAAACAGGCATGATTGGGTTCTGAGGCTGCAATATTCTGACAGAGCCCTCCTGTTGTGAGGAGGGGAAGAGGCACTTAGAAGAGTCCTCTCAGGGACCAGTCAGGCAGCTGCCAAGGATCTCTGGTGGTCCCCTGCCTGGGGGTTGAGAAACCCTGATGTATTTGACATTACCACCAACCTGGGCTCAGCACAAAACCAAGTTGACTCCTAAATTCACCTGCTGAACCTTGGGTAAAAAGTTGGGTTCTCAGAAAGCCATTCCAGTTTAACAACAGTCAGATTCAATTTCAAATGCAGGCAGCACAGAGTTAGATGATCTGAAAATGCAAAATCAAGGGGCCTACTATCCTACGTTCTGCTCACAATCCCTAATAAAGGTTTTGTAACATTAGAAACAAAGTTGGAATAGTTTATTATTTATCAACAAATCTCTTCAACTTTTGATTAAAATGTTTACAAAAATTTAAACACATGAACAATACCCACACTGGTCTGACAGCGAGACCCATTTTAAAAAATGGGTCTTCTGACTAAAAACATGTATTGAATTGTACTGTTAACCATGTAAATGGTTTTTTTGTTGGAAAGGGATATATAGATGGTTCGGCAGTGGAACAAATTGCCAAGGGAGGTGGTGGACTCTTCCTCACTGGGGGTCTTCAAGCAGAGGCTTATGAGCACCTGTCGGGGATGATGTAGGAGGATTTCCTGCTGAAGGCAGGGGGTTGGACTAGATGACCCACTAGGTCCCTTTCAACTCTAGGTTTCTATGATTCTAATATATAAATGTTCAGTCCTGTGATTTTACAGCAGAAAACAGGTTCTCAAATTAACACACATCAAAAAAGTGCACGGAGTCATCCTGCCTAGCATTCTGTCTCACACAGATAACGTCTACAGCTTCCAAATTTTTTTCTCACTAAGGTCAAGTACAACCTCTGTGGTTATATTAAATCATAATTCAATATTCTGTGTTCAACAAGACATTCAATTCACTTGAGGTAGAATTCTTAAATTCTCTTAAAAGAGATAGCAGTTGTGTCAAAGTTGTTTGGGTAGACTGAGGTCAAGAACCATCATTATATAATCTTATGCTTATGAACCTGTGGTCTATAGTGAAAAGAGGAGCCCCATCATTAAGAAAAACTAAAACTGTTCAAGGGTTCAATAGTTTGTATTTAAAAAATTACCCATTAATACCAAAAGGACACTGTGTTTGGCCCTTTGAGGAGAAAGGTGAAAGGAGAATTAAGAACATCTGATTATATGACTAAGAAAAGGGCACTTCAATCTGCAACCTGTGAAAATATACTTAAGCATTTCATGAGCGGGAAACCTAAATATGAGATGCTGGCGGCAATCCTAACTATACTTTCCTGGGAGTAAGTATTATTGACCCCAATGGGACTTACTTCTGAGTAGACATGCTTAGGATTGCACTGTATGTCAGCATCATATCTAAAATCTTGGAAGTTTTGAAACTTGAAATTATAAAAGCATCATTAATTTTCGCAAATCAGCTTAAAAAAGGAAATGTTTTCAGCTAGTAAATATTTACGACCATTTTTAAAAGGACAACAGTCTTTTTAAACAGTTATATTTCTAGCATAGAGCATAAATTTACAAAGGAACAAAAAAACTTGGGGAAAACAATTAACTTCTAAGTTTTAGTTATACAACTTGAACCAGGTATGAGATTCCAGACCCTCACATGAAGCATTTGCATTTAATTTACAAAGGAATCATGAAGGTTGACTTTTTGCATGCCATGACAGTTTCATTTCTTTGCAAGCAAATGTCAGCATCCTTTTAGCAAACCACACCAATTAATAAAAAACATGCTAACTTTAAAAAAGCTAACTTAAAATTAGCAGACAACTTACCTAATCAATCACACTGATGAAACCATTTTAAAAAGGAATAAAATACAACAGTGCACACTTTTAAAACCATGCATGAAAACAAAAGCTGCATGCTCCACCATCTCATTATTAGGGCTGTGGGTTTAATAGCACCAATCCACTCCGGCAGTTTAAAAAAGAATGTATAAATATACATGTAACACCTGGGAACTCACAAATAGTGCTCTATAGAGTGAGGTAGTATTTTCACAAAAGACTAGTCCCGATGCTCTCCTCTCTTTTAAGTATCCACACCCAAAGTTTCCCTCGTAGATACTCTTTAGGAAGATGGAAATGGAAGGAGAAAGCAGAAAGTGATGGGATTGGGGCAGCATGAATGCACACGCAGCTATACTATTTGCACAGTAAAGGAAAATATTCAAAGGAGTTGAAATTACTGACTGGCTCAAAATAAATGGTAAACAAGTCAAAATTTTCTTCATATCTTTCATTTCATAGCATGCCAACAACCTTTTCTCCCATTGTCTGCTAGAATATAATTTAACCAACAAATCAGATTATGTTTTAAATGATAGAACTCTTTAATTACACCATTTCATACCAAATGTTTCAGAATGTACTGTAGACTGTTCAGAGGCTGCAAGGTTTTGCTATTTATTGGCCATAGGGAAGACTTCACATCAAGCCCAGCAACTGGCCCCCACTATTAGCTAAAGAAAGACAGAAACCATACCCATACCTGTACCCTGCTCCCTGCTAAAAAAAGGTATCTTAGCATGCCAATTGCCCAAGATTTGCAGACTATACCTCAGCCAATGCTATCACCAGAGAAATAAGATTGCAAACCTATCCATGTTTAACTGAGAGTAAGCCCCACTGATTTTAAGTACATACATAGCATTTGGGTTGTACAAATTGGGGGGGAGGGCACGGGCATGAATGTGTTTTTGTTTTGTCATGCTATAATCTGTATTAAGGTGTCAAGAAATAGTGTAAATCTTCAGCATGATTATTAACAAATAAGTTGGTCAAATAGCTAGCTGAAACTGACCCAACATTCTGCTACTAGGCTAGTGTCAAAAAATTATGAAGGAGTGTTTCAGATCTCAGTGAAGCATCCCCTTATATAATCTGATCCTCCACTTGCCATTTTGTTCCTTGATTTGAGAGTACTGGTGTGATCATTCCAGACAGGTCAGAACTTACACAGGTAGGAAGGAATAAAAATTCCATTTCAAATGAAACTTTTGGTATCCCAAGAAAACTAATGAACCCTCAATTTAACAGAACTCAATATAACTAATCCTTAGAAATATGTTTTTTGCTTCAGTTAAAAGCTTTGCAATTGTGTCTCTTTGGAATTTCTTGGATTTGAATTTGACAGACTTTCAGAAACTCCTTCTCTCCTTTCTTTCCATTAAACTGAGAGTTCACTGTACTGCAAATTCACTAAGTAATACAGTAAGTTCTCAACTTACAAATTAGTTCTGTTCCAGTTTGTAAAAGTTTCTTTTGTACGTAAGTCCCAAAAGGTGTTCTGGATTTACAAACACAATTGCTCAGGCACTGGGGGTCCTGCATGATGGGAATTCAGGGGCTGGGGCCAGGGGTGGGCAGAAGCATCTTCCTACTCTCTGCCAGTCCCACGGACACGGACACCTTTCAGGGTTCAAGGAGATGAGGTGAGACACATCTCATCCCCATCTCCAGACCCTGCCAGTCCAGCACATGCTGAGCTTGAAAGGTCCTGGGACGGAGGTGGGAGAAGCAACTCATCCCCTTCTCCAGACCCTGATAGTCCACTGGGTTTGCAGGTTCTGTGGAAGGGAGGGAGAAGGTCCTTTCTCTGGGACCTGCCAATCCAATGTGCACTTGCAGGATCCATGGAGGGGGAAGAAGACACTGAGAGTCTCACACG
Source organism: Cryptoblepharus egeriae (assembly GCA_030015325.1). Classification (NCBI taxonomy): domain Eukaryota; kingdom Metazoa; phylum Chordata; class Lepidosauria; order Squamata; family Scincidae; genus Cryptoblepharus; species Cryptoblepharus egeriae. Next base: position 9,706,438 of record JAREYC010000004.1, read on the forward strand.
TAATTAAAGACCGTCTCTGGGGCAGTCAAGTGATAGGTCTCCCTTATGCTTAGACAGCTGGCACTAAGACTCAGTGAGAGCTGCCATATCAGCTCCAGAGACTCTGTGGTAGGAACAAGCCTCTAGGACATGTTCCCAGAGGGATCAGGTGCCAGAGGTTTGTTAATTATCTGAGAGTTTGCAAGCAGAAGGTTCATAAGTAGGGTACTTACTGTATTTGTGCTTAAGTGTTATATTTTCCTTATTTCTTTAAACATATCTCTGATAGAGGATGAGATACTTGAATACACAGTATTGAGACACACAGTACTGAATATATATAATGAGATGCAGAGTATTAGGTGAACTTTAATCCCACTTTTATGCTGCCAAGTCCTATATATTCATATGCATTACCATTCCCACTATTACATGGATGATGGAAATGAATACTTTTTGTATGATCCCAATAGACTGTGCCAATAAATTGGGTAACGGAAAAGTTTCAAGCCCCTTTTGCTAAATTAAGCTATTACAAAATAGCTAATAAAAATGAAAAAGAAATTGCTATTCAACTCTCTTACCCCAATCTCCAATACAAGCACATGCCAGAAAGCTATCATCAGAATTTTAATAACAATGAATTGCAATAATTCCTGGATAATAGCATTATATAAGGTAAATGTATTTGCACACCACCATCTTAGGCAGTTCTGAACTGCACAACACCCAAAAAGCAATTCTGCTTGACAAATATAGCTGCAGTTTGTTCTCATAATTTGTTTTAGATGGATGCATTTCGAGATAATAAAAGAAACTGATTATTTAAGTCTTTAGGAAACTGCCATTCATCAAGAAAATCTAGTTCCTGACTTATATTGATCTTATTTTCAAGAATACAGCCCTACTTTCGAAATTCACAAATGGCATCCCTAGAATTTCTAGGCTAGAAACATCTGCTCTTGAATCCAAGCAGACATATGTCTATTGTGATCACAATTTAGCTGTCCACTTGTCTTTTAGGATTAATCATACTTTAAAAAAATATTACAACATAACAATGTTAGAGAAAACACGGTAACAAGATTCTGAAGACCCAGTTAGAAATTCTGCTTTGCAGAATGAATTCAACACAATGGATGTTTACCACGAGGAGATTCTGACTTTGTTGATTGCATATGAAAATGTAATTAATGTGGGTTAGTGGAAGCAGTGGCATACCTGTCAGCAGCATGTAAGCAGCATAAGCATTATCACTCAAGAGCAGTGCATTACCACTAGGAGACTTACTGGTAAATTTCTTGCTGAATCCAAATAGAGAATAAGCAGTGCTGATGAAAGCCCATCATTGGCTTGGTCTTTATCAGCTCTAATGCTTTTTAGCACCTACAATTATAGAGGTAAAATTTAAACAATTATTTTGTACATATAATTTTAAAGTAACACTGCATGCAACACAGCATGCAAAGTATATAAGCGAATAAACTAGACAAAAACAATGATTTACTCTATACTAAGGAGAAAAAAAATAGTCTCCTAAAATGGAAATATATTCATTTATTTCTGACACATACCTGGAACTAAATACAAGGAGATTTTTCTGAGAAAGGAGGTCATCAAATTAAAGAACTTTTTCTAATGAAGGGATTCTAATCCTTGCAGTTACATCCCATATAAAAAGGCAGACAAAGTTGTACCTTCATTTTTGATTCTAGAGGATGTGGAGGCAGACATGGGGAAGAATATTCTGTACACTATTTCACGGATAGCTGAATTTTCTGCCACCCGTGCGCATCATTCCCCCCATGTGCACCAACCCCCCCCATGTGCAGCATCCTTCCCAGTGCAACCTCTTCCTCTGAACAACATCCCATCAGTGCACCAGGCACCAAATTGCCTGGATGTTGGTTAGTCTTCCATGTTAAGTATAGGACAAAAACACTTTGCATCCCTTTTCAGCCCCTTAAGGGTTAAATTTCTCAACATTGGTTCTTGGTGGGTGTTCATGTGACAGAAGGAACACCCTCCCTGAATTTCATGCTTCTAGGTGCAGGGGTTGGGGCAGAACATCCCTCAGTCACCGATTCCTCAATCCAATGTATAGGGAGAAAAATGCGTTGCACCCTTTTTCACCCCCTTCTGGTTGAAATTTCTGAAAACCGGTTCATATTGCACCCCTCGGTCACGGAAGGAACACCCACCCCAAACTTCATGCTTCTAGGCCCAGCGATTTTGGCTGGGCATTGATGAGTTAGTCAGTGACTTTTCATTTATACATACACACATATATACAATATAAATAATTTAAAAAAATAGCAGATCTTTATTCGAAGCTATATTTAGCATGATTCTGCTTGTTTAAAAAAGTTTGATACAGCAATATAAAAACAATACCTGATCAAGATTCTCTACAGTAGGCATCAATGTGAGCCAGTCGAGTTTTAAATGTAATTTGCCTTTGGAGACTTCATCCAAAGTAAACCACTGTAAGGAAATCAGTAAAGAAGTGGTGAGAAGCAAAGTTATTCATTAATAAGTTGACAAGTGCCATTAACACTTACTGAATCATGAATGTAATGATGATGCACCGACAGTAGTGCTTGATGAGATGTGTAAAAGTAGCTGACACATGATTCCCATTACAAGCCCTTCTCTAAAGTCTATGCTAAAATTAATGACTGACGTTATGGGCTCTTACAACAACTGATTTTTATAATGAAGTGCTTATGAAGTTTTGCTTCAAGACATCTTAAACAAATTCAGCAACAGTTAATTTCATTGGTTCTCAGTCTGTGAAGCAAGGCAATTGCACTGAAACATTGCAGAAGGTTTGCCATCTGGAATCAAACACTTAAGGCAGGGCTGAAAACAATGGTACGAGGTTCAGCATATAAGAGAACCTGTATGCAGCACCACTGCACAAAAAGCCCACTATTTGTTGGGTTCTGTTTTGAACCCAGTGTAAGAGGCAATGATGTCACAGCACCACTGCTGGCCACATCCAGCTGTCCAACTCCACAAAAGCAGCAACATGGGACATCACAGCAGTACTGAGTTTGAGGGTGATTAGCTAATTTCCTTTCTGCTCCTTTTTGGAAAAAAATTATGACTCTGCTAATGTAGTCAATATTTTGTTTCTTTCCTTTAATTCAAGATGTGCAAGAGATATACATCTAAATGCATGTGTTAGCTGCGATCATCACCACCACCAGTATTGATATACCGCTTTTCAACAAAACGTTCACAGAGGTTAACAGAGAATATCAAATAACTAATGGCTATGCGCCACACCTGTCAAGCCAAACTTTTGAATTCACATCTGCTCACACTTCCTGATTAATATTAAATGAAAATGATGTTTTCATGCCTCCAAACTGTAGGATTTTTATTTGTGTTAGAAGCCCAGGCACAGGTAAAACTTTTACAAAGAACATTAAAAGGAAGTTAATAATATATAATTTACCCAAAACCAATCTACCTTGACAGTATTTTCCCTTGCCAACGTAAGATCTTCCTCTGTGCATACATAAGGGCACAACATGCACTGGAGCATATGTGGAGTAGTTTGCTCTTCTCCAGATTCACACAACCCATCTTTCATGGTGTATCCCCATTAACTCAAGTTGTCCTTAGATGTTTCAATCCCAGTACAGTTTATTTAAGGATTTCCATACAGGCCATGGTTGTTCTTGGCCAGGTGGTGGGCATGCATATGATTGCACCCAGTAAGTCGGCATCTCCCTACTGTCTTTCCATGTCAATCTGTGACAAACGGTAGTTAGGAGTGAGTTAACTCCTGCTAATTGGACAAAAGGCACTCTTTCAAGTGGGTGTTCCTTTATTTAGCAGGGGGAGAGTAACTGGTCCTACACATCCCAGCAATGTCTGGTCACGTGGCTTTTTTTGCATTTTAGATTGTGAGCCCCTTTTGGGACAGGAACCCAATAGCTATTAATTAGCTATTATTTTTTCATTTTCTTTGTAAACCACTTTGTAAACTTTTTAGTTGAAAGAGGTATATAAATACTGTAGATAGGAGAGGCTGCAGTTCTAAGGAAACTAGTCCTTAAAAATGCTGGTGAAACCTTCTTACTCCTAATGCATCCAAAACATATCTTGTAATCATAGCTACCTTTCTCGATGCCTCATTTTGGGAAGATTTTTTGTGAAACAAAGTAAAAGCTTCATACTTCCAATAGACTTCACCAACTGTATGCTTAAGCACAATCTGTAGCCTGCAAACCACAGTTCCCTAACTTATGTATCTCAGAATTATCTTATCTGTCATCATAATTCACCACAGCAACGGCTGTGGGTAGCGCAAGTGGTTAAGACACTGTGCCTGTTAACCAGCGGGCCAGGGTTCGAGACCCAGGTCTCCACAAGACACAAGGGCTCCTGTCCTTAGCCCAGCTCTGCAATGCAGCTGGAACCAATTGTATCGGCACTGCCATTCCATTGGACTATTTCAGTGGCATGAAGAGGGGGGATTTGCTGTTTGGGTAACAGCCTATCCTCCTTATTAATCTACCCAGGCCTTTGTGCTTCACATACAGCATCGAGCACAATACCATAGTTTTTTGAGACTGGTGGATGCCAATACTAAATTCATCAGCATTTCAGACAAGGACGGCATGCCTTGTTTATACAATTCTCCAAGTAAAGAGATGGCTGATGATCATCCACCACTCCTGAGTTTTATCATCTGCACTGTTCCCTGGTCTGTTGTTTTGATTACCGTATAATTACTATCTCTCTTAATTGTGCACTATTAGTTCTTCATTGAATGCAAGCTGCCTGGGAATCCCCGTAAGAGCCCAAAAATGGAAAAAAATGCTTAAAAATAGATATCTTGATTTGTAAGACCATTAAAGTCCTAAAAATAAGAAATTGATGTGATTTTGATTTATATGAAAACTACTGTAGGATGATCGTGCATATAAACTTAACCCATCCCACATGCTTGCCCCAAAGTATAGATAAGGACTTACCTCATCTAATTGGCGCTCCTTTTCAACCTCAGCTAGGTCTATTATTAGACTAAAAAGAAGAATAAAGTGCATCAGATAAATATATTCATCTCAGAATATGTAGCTGGGATTGTGTAAGGAATATAGTGGTGAGTGAAGCATAATAAAAGATGATGGGCTACCTAATTGTATTTGTGTTGTCTGTATAATAAAAAGAATGAAAAGCACAGCCACCAGAGCAAGTTGCCCAGATCAATCAAACTGGGCAGGAAGTCATTTTGAAAAAAAGGAATTACTGAAGCAACATTAACGCAAAGGGTAATTGCCCATTAAGAGTTGGAAATAGAACAGCAACATTTGTAATTGTTCTAGAAGGCATGAGATTAGTTTCACAAGATAGTCAAACAAGAAAACAAGACCAAAAAAAGACAAAAAACATTTAATATAGTTATTCTTCGGGCACACATTAAGCAGTTAAGGCAACATATCCTATATTTAAACTAACTAAAAGGCATAGTAGGTGGTAGGGTTGTAGAGTTTTCTATCACAGTCAATGTTTATTAGATTTCATTTCAAAGGCTGGCAGTACAGTAGTTCCCAAAGTCCTTTTTAGAGGTAGGAAACAATGTAATTATTTGGTGGGGCAAAGGGATTGCAGCAACATGATCCCTCGAACTGTACTGCAGCAAGGGATGAGGGGTCATTTTCTTGGCCTCCATTTAGAGTTCTGGAGGGTCTGGGAACCCTCTGTAGGGCTCCGCAAGACCCTGAAATTGGTTTTTTTTAAAAGGCACTTCCAGCTCGTCACAAAACCATTTTTCCCTTTTTTATACTATTATTGAGTCTGGGAGAGTCCTGTGGAGTTTCCAGACTCCTTTCCAAACCTCCCAGGATTCCAGTGCTGACAGGAATAAAATTCTCCATTCCTTCAGGAGATCAAGTTGTTCCTCCCCCTGCTCCTTAAAGGGGCAGAGAGAAGTGATTCCCAGCAGTTGGGTCATCACCTACCAATTTGGGAACCATTGGGTATCAGTTTGAAAAGGCACAGCACTTTAGATATGTCCACATGGCAATGAAAATTTAGTTGCAGTATGCCAATTTATTTTTTTCATATTTTGCCATATCTAACTTCCTTTCCTTGTAATTTCATAGTATATTATAATAAAATAATTAAGACGTTTTCATTTACAGAAACCCTAAAATTTGACAGTGGGATTATAATGACTTGGGTCTCCAAAATATAGCTACATACTGTACTGAAATTCAAATTACAAAGAAATTTTACTCGAAGATTTTCAGTATTTTCAAAACACAATGCTTGTGGTGTTTACCTCCCCAGAAAGTCATCCTTATCTGGATCTTCATCAAAGAGTTCAATCTCCAACTCCTGTCCTGGGTGCTCATACACTAAAGCCTAGAATATAATGGCATATTCAATATACCCAAAATTGCAATTATGCAAATATCATAAACATCCTCACATTCAACTTTTGTCACAGAATTTTGATTGCAAGTATGCACAGTTTGCTTATGATTTACATTAATATTAATACTATCTTATAAGATATTTAAAAATATGAATAAAGGCTAACTCCTGCACTCAGATGAATAAAAGTTAACTCTTTCCAGCATTAATCCAGCTGTTCCAAGCTATTAGTGAAACCTTTCACACTGTCTCTTACATACAAGGAGGGGGGAGGAATGAAACTTTGTAACTCTGAGATGCTCATTTACACAACACTAGAGCCAGTCTAGAATTATGAACCAGACACTATAAAGGTTCATTCACGTAGCACTAAAATGTTGGACATTAGACATTGACTACCAAGTATTAGCTAAAAAAAGGATCACGAAAAAATGAGTGTGCAAGAAGGTAACAAATGAAGTGAACTTTAATAGGAACCAGAACTAGTTGCGCACTAATTGGGAAAAATATATTGACCAATAATTTTTTTGTTTTTTACCTCATAAACTTCATTCCACTTTGGGTTGAGATTTTCTTTGATGACTTTGCTCTGAAAAATTTGATTGCCAACACGAATGATTCCATAAGGATCTGATTTTCCCTTAACAATTCCCTTTAGATAAGTGTCTTTTCCCTCAAGGTCCTGAGCTTCAATAAAGTGTATCCTTAGTACACCCTGTAAAGAAAGCAACATCTTAAGTTTTAGGAGCTTCAGAAACAAGCATTGTGCATTGGTGGGCTCTTCGCTTTTGGAGAGTTTTCAAGACAGAGGCTGGGTGCAGGATGTGAAGCTCTAGCTCAGTAGTTCTCCAACTTTTAAGGAGCTTTTCTCTCTCAGTAGGTCATTGCAGGGGAGGGGCTGGGGCAGTGATGCAACAACAAGGGAGGATATTCTTGAACAACAAAGGTGCTGGAAAAGTTTGAGGAATATAGGGAGCCTTGCAGAGTGCCTAAGTTAACCTGCAGCTTGGAAATAGTCAGGGCTCCCCTGCACACCCAGATCCTGGCAGCATCTGTTAATAAAAAAATAGCCCCCTACCACTGCACGGGTGTGATCCTGGGGATTGTGTTGCTGTTTTCTCTCTTTCCCCGCCCTTAAAGGGAGTGGGGGAACTTTACATAAGCTGGGGGTCACATCCCCCCAGTTTTAGAAGCACTTGTTATTGCAAGCACAGAGCACAGGTTGGACATGTTGACCTCCCAGGTTCTTTCCAACTATAATCTTCTATTAGTTTAATTATTATCCTATTATGTTTGAAAATAGCCAGCTCTAGCTGGCTATACAGCATATACTCATACTGTGTTGGTGTATTAATATCTTATTTTATAATATCATACTAAATGGCTTACCTTTGGTATAGGGAACCGCAACTGGGCAATCTGCACCTCGCTAACAAGAGGAACAGTGATCCGATTTGGAAGCACCAGGTAATTGGATATTATATCTAGTATTATGGTGTCTGATAAACCACTGTTTGGAAGAAAACATGAACAAAGTTACTTTTAAACATTTGCTAAATGAATGGAAATTTTACATGCTGCCTAGATAACATTTTCTGGTTAAGCTACAGCTTCCCTCTAGTATAACACTGTAGAGTTACACTACACTGCGGTGTAACACTACAGGAAATTTTATTTTAAAAGTACCCTGCATTTTCCACTTTAGCAAAATGCTCTTGGAAACTAGCAAAAAGATCAAAATTAAAAATTAAACACCAAACAAAATACTCAGCAGAACAAAATTATGAAATCCTGAAGACAGAAATTAACAAAATTCAGGTTAAAGGCCTACTGCAGGGTGTCAAACCCATTTCATACAGAGGGCTGTGTTCGCCTTAAGGGTGTCTCCCGAGGGCTGCAATTCAATTTTTTGCATGTCTACTCAGAAGTGCCCTCCTTTCTCCCCGGCTCTTCCTCCCACCCTGGGAAGCTGCTGCTGCTGTGCATGAGCCCTTCTTCTCCTAAGCTTTTTCTTTCTCTGGCTCAAAATCAAATGTGCTGCCACCACTACTGAGCTGCTTCTGGAGGTGGGGAGTTCACTCGAGGGCTGCACATGTGCCTGCAAAGGTCCGCATGTGGCCCTAGGGCCGCCAGTTTGACATGTCTAGCCTACTGCAACCAAAACCATCCTTAGAAGAAAGAGAAAGAATGATAATGGGCTGAACAGATAATGATAATGGTGCTTTCTCATAGGGCAAGAACTTCCAGTTCTTGTGTGCTGCGACAAAAGCCCTTTGTCTTCTTTCTGTCTGCGATACTTCAGACAGGAGCAAGACATCCAAAAAGGGTCTCACCAGTTAGTTTCTGAATAGCCAGCACTCTGAGTTGAAGTCAACTAGTAGCCAATGAAACCTAAATAAAAGAAGAATTATGTGCTCCAGAAAACTGGCTACATTCACAGGTTTTGCTATTATTTAAATAATCTTTAATTTCTTGAACACTCATCAGAAGAAGTCCTATATAAACCATATTACTGTAAATGAGACTGAATTAAATTACATCCTATTTTTCAGCTACAGTGGCGCCTCAAGTAAAGTATGTTTCATGTAACAAACAAATTTCTCTAGGATTCTGCTTCACGTAACAAACTGTGCTTCACGTGACAAACAAACTCGTTGGCAGTTGGGGCAGACATGCTGGCCAGCAGCCCTTTTAAAAAGCATCAGGGTTGCCTAGTGCACCTGCCCATAATGAAAGCAACACTTCCACGCTGTTCCTCCTGTGGCTGGGCATCTGCTGGGCAGAGGGAGAGAAGAGCAGTGGAGAAGAGGGAAGCTAGCCAGAAGGAAGCAGGGGAGAGAGAGGCTCAGGATGAAGAGAAGGAGAAAGTGGGGAGACACTTGGAAAGTGTCTTGGATTGCAGCCTCTTAACCATGTCTACCCAGAAGTAAACCATGTCTACCCAGAAGTAAACCAGAAATAAACCATGTCTACCCAGTGTGTTAAATGGGGCTTACTCCCAGGAAAGTGTCTTTAGGACTGCAGCATAAGTAGACTTCATAGGATCATGCACACTGAATGCACGTTTTGAATTCAATTCCAGTGTTTTGTCATCATTTTTACATCCAGTTAATATTTTTATATGAATATTTTGGGGGTTGTGGAACCAATCATCTGAGTTTCCATTATTTCCTATGGAAAAATCTGCCTCACTTAAAGAGCATTTCACGTAACATGCCTCTGGAACGAATTAAATTTGTTACGTGAGGCCACTGTATCCAGTCCTCAAAAGCTATCTATAAAATTTTAAGGTGCAAGGGTCTCACCAGTTAGTTTCTGAATAGCCAGCACTCTGAGTTGAAGTCAACTAGTAGCCAATGAAACCTAAATAAAAGAAGAATTATGTGCTCCAGAAAACTACTGCCCAAAAGACAGATCCTCTTCTCGGTTTGAGACTCCTTTCATAAGTAGGTATGTAATGGTAGTTGCCCAGATAGTATGCATTCTACTTTCTGGAGCTAGATCTTTTGATATACCATAAGTAAAGCACCTGTGACCAAGATCAGGACAACGTTCTCCAGAAATGGGTACAGCTGGAGCACAAGTGTAAGCAAACCAAAGGCATTCCTGGTCAACTGCTACCCAGTAAGATAAAGTTAAGTGTCAAGTCGGAGTTTTACAAAACAAGAACCTACTATCTATTCTCCAAGAAGGAGCAGAAACATCATAAAATTATACCTCCTCAACCATTCCCCAACTGGCCAGAAGAATATTACAACTGAAACAGTCCACAAAACATGACTAGAAATTGGACCAATTAAGTTAATTGGACCAACATAATAACTGTAGCATGTAGACATACCTGATGTAAGACTACAACATCCTCAAGCACCTTATTCCAAAATGGAATATTAGAATCTTGCAGGAAATCAGCCAAATCAAAGGGAAACAGTAAGAGCTTTTTTGGCAGAGTTCACTACAACTGCCTTTTAGCCACCTTCGGAGATAGTAGCCTATCACACACCCTCCTTCTTTGTTTTTTCTGGATGTCATAACTTCCCTCTGCCACAAAACATGTCCATGAGGAAAACTCAGTGTTGCCCTAATGTTACTTGCTCTATCAGTGTACTATTTAAAACCAACTTTATCTATTCACACATGAAATATATCTAAAAAGTGGAATCCACTGTGGATTCCAACACCAGAAATTAATCAAGTCTAAAACTTTCATACATTCCAGTATTTTTACTCTCAATGACCACAAGGTGGAAACAGAAGCTCAAAATAAGGGGGATCCTAATGAGGTCTGTGTAAGCTCAATTATATACGCCCTTGGATTAGGAGTGACTCATATTGTGAGTGTTTTGCTCATTTAATGAGCAATGCCTTGCAATACAAGCAAGGCATTGCCGCAATCCAGGGTCTTCATTTTGGCCCTCAGACAGGGGGCAAAGGAGGTGTGCACCTCTGCTGACCCATTCCAACCCATGATTGCAGGGAGCAAGGAGTAGGAGGGGGGCTCTCCTCAACCGCCAACTGGAAGAGTATGATAATCCACCAGTGGGAGGTGCGCCTCATTGTTTGCTTGCCCCATCTGACCTGCAATCGTGGGTTGGAAGCAGTGGATGGGAAGCTATTCCTCTGCTGGGGAGCAAGGATGTGCACCCCAACTTTCATCTGCCCCTTCCTAGCCGCCACTGCAGATTGGAAACAGTGAGCAGGAGGCTCTCTTCTTCGCCTCACCAGCAGAATAGCACAGCTACTCCAGTGGTGTGGGGATGAGGAGGTGTGCACCTCGATGCCCCCCTCCAAAGCTGCATTTGAGCCTTTGAAGGGGTGGGCAAAGGATGATAGAACCAATTATCTGAGGTTCCATTACTTCTTATGGGAATACTTATTTTGATATATGAGGATTTCAGAGCATGCTTAGAGCTTGCTTCCAGAATGGATAATGATTGTAAACCATGGTACCATGTTATATTTTCACCTCCACAACTGATGACAAACAAAAGACCAGTGATAGAATTTAAAGTCTACTACCTAAGGTGGTTGTTGTTCCATTATAGATTGATGAAGCCAATGCTAGCTCAATGGGTTATATTAACCATTTCTTTTTTTTTTCCAAAGGCCATACAAAAAGCACACAAAGCAGCTGCCACTATGGTAACTGACTGCATTCATAAATATGGAGCAGGTGAGTACCTGGAAACCACTTGAAATTGCTACCCTACTGCTGTTATCGAGGGACAAGGTGTTTATATGTACAGTGGCTCACCACACCATTCAAAGAAGTGTTGTTACTTGCCATTTTTTACTATGCAGCTGCAATGTTACAGCAACATAGAGAAAGTTGACAAGTAGTCATCTACAAAAATCGAAACTGAAAAATTTACAACCTTATGGAAGAACATTCTTTCTGGGATTAAAATATCAACTGTATGCCTATTATTAAACACAGCAGAAAAAACTGGAGCAAACAAGAAGTGAATACAAACATTTAAGCCTTAATGAGAATCTGCTAAAAGTTCTGATAAATTTTGCTAAATTATTTAGCAGTAATTCTGCTAAAAGTTCATTTTAGCATCTTTCTTCCCATCATTTTTGTGAACTGACAGGTAAAAGTAAAGATGACACTGAGAGATGACACCCTAAACCCAATATCTACATTAAATTATTAAGAATATTTATATACCTGATTGTGATTTCCTATTTATTTTCTTTCAAAAGTCATGCCTATTCAATCTTAAGAATTTCTGCGTCAAAAGAAGAATTATTAGAATTTGCAGGCAGCAGTCAAGAAGAACATATTTATCTTACACATAAATTCAGATTAAATTTGCCTACAAGGATGAGCTTTCAGAACACACATTAATGAAGAGCAAACCTACAGTTTCAGAGCTTATGGTACTGGGTGGAGTTTTGCATGTTAACTTCAAATATTTACCATCCCACACTTGAAACTTCTGACAGCAACAAACAAGATTGACTGCATTCTTTCTCTCAATGGGGTGAGCCAAGTATAGCCAGAATGCTATTTTTTCCTGCATAAAAACACACTGTTCCCTTTCAGGTATTACACCACTGCATGTTACGAAAAGTACTATTGATTTGCTAGAAAATGTTACTGAGCGCAGAAAGCTCAATAGAACAGCAGAATCCAACCTTTACCACCTCTAATTATGTAGGTCTTTCTCTAATAGCGGATTTTTTCCGGGTCATAAAAGTTGAAATACAAAATTTGATATTCTGCGCAAGATGCATTAATGTAACGCATCACAAAACAGCTTGGATTTGAAGAAGCAATCCCAATACTACATATGTTTTCTTGTCAGTTATTGCTGCAATTTTTTGCCATTCTGTTTAAGTATATTTCTTTGACTAGACTCCAGGGCTTGGAGTGAGGGGAAAAACCTGCTAACTACATTTTACCACCTATGGCATGTTATTAGACTAATCAATTTATATCTTACTATTTGTTTACTGAATTTGCATTTTGCCTCTCTCCCCTAAGTAGGCTAACAGCAATAAAATACAATAAAAACTTATGAACGAATTCTGTTCCAGAACCTTCTTCGTAAGTTGAAATGCTCATAAGTCCAGCAAAAGCGCTTGGGAAGAAGAAGGTTCTGGAACAGAATTCGTTCATAAGTCAGGGACTAACTGTACTGCCACCATGGGCCTTGAGACCCTGCTAACTACATTTTACCACCTATGGCATGTTATTAGACTAATCAATTTATATCTTACTATTTGTTTACTCTCTCCCCTAAGTAGGCTAACAGCAATAAAATACATAAACAAAAGATATAAAAACACTAAAAATATTTAAATCCATTTAAAAAGATTTGCAATAAACTAAAATGATTTGCAATAAACTAAATCTTGCAATAAACCTGATCTATAATAAACTAAAATCATTTTACCAACCCAACATTCATCAAACACTCAAACAGAAAAGTCTTAAGGCCCTGTCGAAAGCTCTCCAAGGAGGGAGCAGTTCTCAGTTCCAGAGGAAAAGAATTCCACAGCTGGTGTGCAGCCACTGAAAAGGCCCCATTCCAAGCTGCCACACCTCTTACTTCTCTTAGTGTTGGCACTATTACAATCAGCTTCAACTAATACACTAACCAGCACAGGCAACAGCAGTGATCATTCAGTTATTTGCAGAAAATTAGTGTAACCAAATTATATGTGAATTATCTATATGTGGTTTTGTCTCAAAGAGAATGAAGTTGGCTCTTTAAGTTAAAAGATAAATGTCAATAAATACAGTGGTACCTTGCTTAACAAGCGCCTCACTTAACAAGCGTTTCACATAACAAGCAAAAATTTCCAAAAAATCTTGCTTCACATAACAAGTTCCGCTTCACTTAACAAGCAAGTGCACTATGGGCATACATGCTATGCAGCCCTGACGCTCCACACGGAGGCCCTTTATAAGGGCAGCTGGCCAGCACTGCTGCCTCTAACTGCCCCCAACTTCGGGACAACTGCCTAGAGGTGCCAGAGGCAGCTGCCCCTAACTGTCCCCAAGTGCCCCCACTGACCACCCTGAATCTTCAGCAGCAGCCCAGGTAAGCCTCCCAGTGTCTTTGATTGCAGTCTCCTAACTATGTCTACTCAGAAGTAAGCCCCATTGTGTTAAATGAGGCTTACTCTCAGGAAAGTGTCTTTAGGATTGCAGCCTATGTAGACTTCATAGGATCATACACATTGAACGCATGTTTTGAATTGAATTCCAGTGTGTTGTCATAATTTTTACATCGTTAATATTTTTATATGAATATTTTGGTGATTGTGGAACCAATTGTCTGAGTTTCCATTATTTCCTATGGAAAAATCTGCTTCACTTAAAGAGCAGGCCTCCGGAACAAATTAAGCTGTTTATGTGAGGCACCACTGTAGCGGATAATGGCTTAGAGAAACAGCCTGCTTGCCTTGTTAAAGCAGCAGTCAATAAATCTTCCACTTTGAGGCTGCAGTAGTAATGATCAGGTTACCAAGAAGGCGTCCCTCCCTTCCCAGGAATTCAGAGTGATGATCACCTCCTATTTGCAATTGAAGAAAAGAGCCTGAAACAGTTGTTTTAAATCAGGGAAAAGGAAACTGATTTATTGCCTCCATGACTAATGAGGGAGTAACTGATTCATTAGTTACCATGGTAAATAATTCCTTTTGTATAACGCAAAAATAGGTATACACAGGTATACAAACATACGTATACAAAAATAGGTATACAAATATTGCAAATAGGGACAACCTGTCCATTTATTTATCATACATATAATTACATAAAAAATGACAAGACAGGGTGAGCTCCTGTCCTTAGCCCAGCTCTGCGACGCCAGCTGGATCCAATCGTATTGGCTCTGCCTTTCCATTGGACTAATTCAGTGGCGTGGAGAGGGGGGATTTGCTGCTTGGGTCACAGCCTATCCTCCATAACAATCTAACCCAGGCTTTTGTGCTTCGCATGCAGCGTATGCAGCGCTGAGCACAGTACCATAGTCTTTCAAGACTGACAGAGGCCTGCTTTTTTTTAAAATTACATATGCTTTATAAAAATACTCAGTCTAATTTCAACTTACTTTAAACCTGGAATATCCAGAAGATTGGTCAGTCCTGTCCAGTTAATTTCCAAGAGCTGAAGACAAAATTAAGAAAAAAATTAGTCTGCTTTCCAAAATTCCCAGAAGTGATTAAGAAACAGGGCGAAGGGTCATACATTCTGACTTACAGAAAGGAGACAGGAAGACATCAATTTAATACACACATTGAAATTTCAGCCAGAATTCTGCAACTAGAAGAGAGTTCCCTTAGGAACATTCAGAATGATTTCTTGCATCTATTTGTGGGACAAATTCCACTGCTTTTCTCAAAATAAGTTTGGATTATTTCAGTAGTTCCATCTGAGTAGCCTGGAAGTTAAAGTTAACTGCTGTTCAATTGTCTTAAAGGTCAACCTTAACCTGTTAAAGAGGCATTTGATGGAATAAGATAGAATTATTTGAAGCAGATGACTCATTTTTAGCAGTATACCATGGAGAGCTTCTGACAAATTCACTGCATGGCTCAGAAACCATAGAAGGCTTATGCAAACTCATTAGACAAGTATGTTCAGCATTATTAAGCAGTGTTGCCATATATAGTCAGCAAGGCCAGCAACAAACTGCAGAATACAGTATATGACTTATTGCCAATTCTTACTTTAGACTGGAAAACATGAGAAGGAAAAAGTCCACATCTAATTGCCAAAAACTTTCTTGATGAAAATGATGAAACACGTTTTTCTTAGTAAAAAGCTCCTCAAAATCAAGATCAGGTGTTTCCAAATCCCAGATGCGCCCCCCTGACAAGACTCCGCTGTCTAGCCCATGAGCAAGTCATGTAATCCACTCCAATACATTCTTATGTACATTATGTATGAACTAGTGAAAAGTGTACCCGCGTTGCAGGAGTAAAATTTCCCCGTACGCCATCCCCCCACGGTGCATCAGTCCCCCATGCGCATGCCCCATATGTGCATCAACACTCCATGTGTGCATCAACCCCCCATGCGTAACATGCCCCATGTGCATCAACCCCCATGCAAATCATCTCCCCCATGCACAACCCCCCAATGCACAGCATCCTCCCCAGTGCAATCCCTCCCTCCAAACAACATTCCCCCAGTACACCAGGCACCGAGCACCAAATTGGCTGGAGGTTGGTCAGCCTTCCATGTTAAGTATAGGACAAAAACACGTTGCACCCCCTTTCAGCCCCTTAAGGCTAACTTTCTCCACATGGGTTCTTGGTGGGTGTTCATGTGACAGAAGGAACATCCTGCCCAAATTTCATGTTTCTAGGTCCAAGGGTTGGGGCAGAACATCCCTCAGTCACTAATTCTTCAATGCAAAGTATAGGGAGGAAAAAGCGTTGCGCCCCTTTTCATCCCCTTCTGGTTGGAATTTCCAAAAACTGGTTCTTTGTGCACCCCTTAGTCATGGAAGGAACACCCATCCCAAATTTCATGCTTCTAGGTCCAGGGGTTGGGGCAGAGCATCCGTCAGGGGTGGATGGACATGGGGGATGTTGCACATGGGGGTGGATGCGCATGGGTGGTTGATGTGCGTGGGGGATTGATACACAGAGGGGGGGTGGCGTATGGGGGAATTTTACTCCCGCAACGTGGGTAAGCTTTTCACTAGTATGAAATAAGCAAGCCTTAAGCTTCAGTAATTTCCAGCTACAGCTTACTCAATATACTGTTCATTGAATTCAGGGTTCTGCATACTAAAATACGACCATAGTTATTTTGTGTACAACACATAATCAAATTGGAATTAATCTCAATTTTTTTTGAAATTTTTTGACTAGTGCAGCTTATAATTTGATTAGAAATTACAAAAAGCTAAATTTAAAAAAATTCTACACCATTCAGCAAATTATATTTGCAATTTTGAAAAGGAGGCCACAATGGAAAAAGTAAAGCTGGACAATTTATATCTATCTATATATATATGTAAGAGAAAAGTCACTGACTAACTGATTGACTGATTCATCAACGCCCTGCCAAAACTGCTGGGCCTAGGAGCGTGAAATTTGGGGATGGTGTTCCTTCTGTGACTGAGGGGTGAACTAAGAACCAATTTTTGGAAATTCCAACCAGAAGGGGGGTGAAATGTGGCATAACACATTTTCCTCCCTATACTTAGCATTGAAGAATTGGTGACTGAGGAATACTCTGACTCAACCCCCGGACCGAGAACCCTTAAGGGGCTGAAAAGGGGTGCAACATGTTTTTGACTTATACTTAACATGGAAGACTGACCAACGTCCTGCCGATTTGGTGCTCAGTGCCCAGTGCAGTGGGGGGGGGATGTTGTTCGGAGGGAGGGGATTCACTGGGGAGGATGTTGTGCATTGGGGGATGTTGCACAGGGGGGATGATATAAGGGGGAATTCTACTCCCACAATGCAGGTACGCTTTCCACTAGTTTGTAATATAAAAGATACAATAGTTCAATATTAGTCACAGTAACCTTTGCTTCAAAATATTGTGAATTAAGAATCAGCAACTCCCAAGTCAAATTCATGCCTTGGTTTTAACTCTAAACAGGCAATGGGTATATAGAAGGAGTTGTGCTTGTCAAAAATTGTGCCAGTAACCCATTTTGTTAACTAGTAGTGCCAGGTACCAGTTAGGCATCTTAATTTCAAAAGTCACTACAACCAAGTATTCTCCTATAGGAATCCAGCAACCTAAATATTTTAAAAATATAAAAATTTTATGGTTTCATAGAGATTTTTCCACTATTTGTCATGAATGACACATGGATCCCAACAGAAACTATAGTGGCATATTGATTGAGAGGTCGATCTGCTGCCCAAAAGCCAGGGATGGACTAAAGAAGATTCCTTTTCTACTCCCAATTTTTCAGTAACAGTTTGCTATAATAAAAGAAAAAATGCTTTGTATAGAAACTTTTCACTTACCGGTTTTCTAAGGAAAAATAAACATAGTGCTCCAATTAGAGGCATATCTCCAAGCAGTGGTTCCAATATAACTCTCATTGTACCATGCATCTAAGAAAAACAAATGACTAGAGTCAACATAATACTTCACATGAAGATTATATATTGTAAACTATAGATTATATTGTAAGGTATAGATTATACTGTTATATATTATATTGTAAGCTATAAAATATAATAGATAGCAAGGGTGGATTAAAAATTTTAAATAGACTACAAGGTGTTTTTTAATAAAAAAAATTGTGTTATTCAGCACACGTGGAGTATGGCAGTTACCCAAGTATTTTTCAACAGGTTTTTACAAATCCTTTTCCCCCAACAGGACTTCCTCAGCAGTGCCATTTCAACTTCCTTCCCTTTTCCAGGCGAACTAGACAGGAATAAATATGTTTCACTTCTTTTGGGTGCTTGTTTAGAAAGAGGGAATGTAAAAGAGCAAAGGAGAGGGAACCCATTCAAGTGAGGGAGGGAGGCTTATTTAACACTGGCTACAATCCTAAGCCTCAGTTAGGCCAGCATGAGCCCTGTATTGATCTGGGGGTGTCACAAAAGTGCCATAAGACACTTCATCACTCCTAGAGGGGTTAGGCCAGTACATAGGCCTAACCTCTCCACAGGGCCCCAAGAAGATATGTCAGATGAGTTATGCCAGCCAGCCTAAACTGGTTAGGAACGTGCCCCAATTCTTGGGTAAAAGGTACTCATTTAACAGACATCTCCATCCACCTGAGATGGTTGACCAGCATTAACCAAGCAACAATAACAGTTTTTACTGTAACTTGATTTCAAATGACTTTTTACTTTAAAATTGAACTTCTGAACTGAACTCTGAATGGACTGCTCATCATTTTTGTAATGAAAGAACCAAAACAAAAGTTTTTGCCACTCAACATATACAGTGGTACCTCGCTTAATGAGTGCCTCAAATAGCAAGTGTTCCATATAAAGAGGAAAAATTTCTGAGGGATTTTGCTTCACTTAATGAGCTTGATTCGCATAACGAGTGCCCATGGCTGGGCTCCTTCTACTCCTTTCTACACTGGCTGGGCTGTGGGATTCAGGCAGGACTTTGTCTCCCTCTCTGCAGTACCAAAGAAGAGGCCACCAGGGGGAGCAGAAGAGCCTCTTTGATCAGAGGAACAAACATGGCTGCTTCCTTCAGCCAGCAATGTGCTCAGCCCAGCCTCTGCAAGCCTCCATCAGGTAGGAGGGAAAACTCCTTCTGCACCCCCTCTGGAGCACCCCTAAAATAGACCCCTTCCCCCCAAGGAAGCCCCCCTGCTCCCACTACAACCACCCTCTTCCCCCCACCAGCACCTTCCCTGCCTGCACTTTTCCTTTCCTGTGAGTAAACCCCACTGGATTTAATGGGGCTTGATTCTGAGTAGGCTCTTCTGCTTTGCACTTCATGCAAACTTGGAAAGAGTCAGGCTCATCCTACATACTTTCCTTTGAGTAAGCCCCAGTAGATTTTATGGGGCTTGATTCTGAGCAGACAGCATAGGATCTTGCCTCTCTGCTGTTGCAGACTGCCTAACTAGTTTGCATAGCTAGATCTCACACACAGAGAGGTTCCTTTTTAAAGTTGCTCCAAAAGACACACGTGACTTTTAGTGAAAATCAGTCATCCTTGGTCATAAAGGTTTAACTGTACAGAATATTACAGTGTTTTATTACAGTTATTGTGGTCTGTATTATAGTGTTTTGAATTCCATTCCAATATTTTATCATCATTTTAACATACAGTTAATATTTTTATATGAATATTTTTTGGGGTTGTGGAACCATTATTTCCTATAGGAAAATCCACTTCACTTAAGTGATACACTTAAGTGTTTCACTTAAAGAGCATGCCTCTGGAACGAATTAAGCTCTTTAAGTGAGGCACCACTGTAGTATCATTAACGTTGCTTATGTCATGGTTTGATCCTGGAAGCCTGGCACTGTCAAGTATCATCTACTGATCCATCCAAATGATCTTCTGTTTTATGCCTATCTGATCACTACAACTGGCTCAAGAATCAGCGCATTGGACCGTCCTTATTCACTGGTTTGAGTATCTGCACATGCCAATACTGCACCTCAGATAGCTTCTCAAATATGACTGGCAGCCATTTATAGCTCAAGCTGGTGACTTCCGCGCATGTCTAGGAGACATTCTGTGTGGATGGAAATCCAGTGCAGCCTCAAGAAAGCCTGGCATGCCCACCAGGTAAATTTGAAGTACAAACACCATGTCCCACAGTGGATTTCAGTCTCTGCAGATTTCAGCACCCATAAGGGGCTGTGGAACTGTCCTTCCTATGGATATCAAGTGTCCATTTTACTTCATTAATATTTATGACTACTACCTACAAACTGGAACACAGAGACATTGCTCTTCTAATCCATGCAGAATACTGATCTGGGAGGAAACCACTTGAAGTGTGCAAGGCAAGGATATGTCAAAGGAGAAAAAGACTAAAATGGAAAGGAACACTAGCAGCTGGAACCAGTCATATCGGCTCTGCCATTGCATTGGACTATTTCAGTAGTGTGGAGAGGGGGATTTGCTGCTTGGGTAACAGCCTATCCTCCATATTAATCTACACAAGCCTTCCTGCTTCGCATACAGTGTCAAGCACAGTACCATAGTCTTTTGAAACTGATGGATGCCAATACAATACTAGAAAGAAAAAGCACTTCTAGTGCTTGCAACAAATACCTACCTACAAAATCTGTCATTGCTACAAACCATGAGAGAGACTTAATTTGGAAATAGCTTAAAGAAATCCATTTTCTGAGCAAAAAAAGTGTGGCAAATGTAAACAATGCATCAATGTAAAGAAAGGCTTTTCCATTGGAATGAAGCAATATTAAATCAGATATGGGGCAAATGTAACGAAGTGGAATACATAGTACAAAACATAATCTTTTTTTAAAGATTTAAATCAGTTTAACTGCAGTCTGCCTTGCAAAAACTGACGTATTATTAAAGTCTGTTAATACACCTACATTTGATTTTTACAACTATACTAGAGAATATCAAAAGTATTTCTAATGCCTTATTTTTGGAAAGCAGGAGAACCAGGACAGTTTTATGGAAAATAATGCCTAGTAGATAAATGAGAATTTACCTGGATACTCTTCACACCAGCTCTGCAGAAGTATCTCTTAATCTCCAAGTCAATTTCACAATTGCCAACAAAACTGGAAAAGTACACGTTATTAATAAATCCAAAATACATTTACTGAGAAGATCAATGAAGCTTTTCTTCTAAAATATGTTAGTCATATATTGTATTTATAACTTACATTTAATAATAAAAATAGTGACAGATTGCCAATGCAATCCTGTCCACACTTACCTAAAAGCAATAGAGTAGTGCAGAATAGGGGGCATGGTATAATGTGGTCAGAAAAAGTCTGATATGGAGGGGGTATCACAAAAAGGCTGACATAACTTAATGAGCGAACAAACAACATTTGTTGTCTGCAAGCCAACTGTTTACTTTTGTAGTGAGCTTTACAGACTTTCTATGACTTTTCTTTATAGTAACTTTATTCTGATTGATTTTAATTTTTACAAATATCCTTAATGCCTTGGGTATACTGGCTTTTGATCTTTATATGCATCTTTTAGTCTCTTGATAAAGACTGTGGGAGTTCAAGCACATTTGGACATTTCTAGGAAAATACTACTGCATTTTGAATCTTTTGTTATGGCTGCTTAGTTGGAGATGGTCCTGTGTAGGTGGTCCTTCCATATGTGGTAGTGTTCTGATGCAACCTTTTGGTTGCATTTTGACCTGGAGTTGTCTGCTGAATTCATATACCGGTATGTGATGAGGAAATTTTTTTCTACTCTTTAAATGAAGTGTTTTTATTACTGCTTTTATGCACTCTTCATCACACACATTTTTATACATATATCCATATATGTATGTATATACCTTTTGGTGTCAGAATGCAGCTTGCTTTTTTAAATGAGTGGGAAAAATAATACTAACATCAAATTATTTTTTCTACTCATTTTAAAAAAACAAGCTGCATTCTGACACCAAAAGGTATTTTAATGATAAATCTTGATACTCTTGTTCTGTTGCACATGTATGACCAACATCACTGTACTGTAATGCTCCAAATCTTTTATATAATATTGTTTACAAAGAGCATACACAACCTGAAATTATAAAATGTTAAGACTAGATCAGGATTTCTCAAACTGTGGGACTTGGTGAGTTGCAAAGCTGAAACTGAAAAGGAAATTTCTGAGAAAAATGGTATGGAGATCCATGGAAATTGAAACAACCACATCACACAATTATTCATGTGTAGGCAACCATGTACTGGTCTATTGCAAATGGCAATCAAGAGGAATCCAATGCCAACATAATTGTCCCAATCTAATGAATGAGTTCCCCCAAAACATGAATTGTGAGATCCTTCCCTCCAAGCTAACAAATGTATTGGGCCTCAAGTAAAGCAAAAATAAGTTACAGTTGTGTTTATGAGTAAGCAAATGGGCCTTGGCAAAGGTCAAGCAAAAGGGAATGCAAGGCCACCAGAAAGAAAGGCAATGTATTCGCTACTAATTAAAGTTTCCATGCACTTTTCCAAAGCAGCCCCATGTAGGATGCATTGTATTAGTCCAATCCAGACATTACCAATGCATGAGTAATTATCGGTAGCTCCATCCAATTCAACTTTAAGCCCAGTTGGTGATTGAGTCCAAGTTGGTTAAAGAAGTTCATAGCCTCCAGTGCACCTTTGAAATTAGGCTTGACCCCAAATTGAAGACCTGTTCCTTCAAGAAAACTGCTACCCCCTCAAGAATAAGGTAACAAACCATAACCCAGATCATTGCTCTCCTCACTAACAGCACCTACACTGAAGCTTGTTTGCCTTCATTCATTTCATTACAGATACCAGGAACCAACTGAGAACATAGTTTCCTTGGATGAAGATCAAAATGAGAACTAACTTTGGACATCATCTGCACACTAGAAACCATCAATCTCAAATTCCTTAATGAGCACTCCTAGTGGTTTCATGCAAACATTGAAGAATACTAGGTATTCTCAGGGCCACTCCACACATTTATAGCAGACATCCATTAGTGGAACTTTGCGAGGTTCCCTCAGTTTACCACTTTAAAAAAAAAAAACAGCTACAGGAGGATCCAGATCAAGGTACAGTGCAGGGAAGCCCAAAGAATGTAAAATGCAGGGACAGGGAAGCTACAGCATTTATTGGACTTGAAAATTTTACTGCATGAAACTCCAATGAAAACCAACACATGATATCTTCTGAGCAGGTTCTTGTTCAAGCAGAAGACAAGGATTCTATCAAATTAGAAGCTAATAGGTATATTTTTTCATTTTCTTGTAAACCGCTTTATGAACTTTTTAGATGATAAGCGGTATATTAATACTGTAGATAGATAGATATTTTATACTAGCTTAAAAGCCGCACACTGTGCGGACTTTTAAGTCACCTCCTACGGCTTAAATTACATTGTCTCTTTAATTCAAATGGCATGTCTGCTGATTTGGGCTAGACAAAAATTCCAACGCTAGGTGTTCAGACGAAGGGCAGATTTTCAATCCCGGGATCACCCTGAATCCAGAAAGGTGTACTATGTCTATGGGCACAATCCAGAGTAATTACGGGACGTCCTTGCTCCGGTGTAAGAACAATTTACTCTGGATTGCAATATGAATTTCCCTTTGGTTTTCACTAGGTGGTGCAGTAACTGCGGGTGCATGTAATGTCTCACACAGATGGACAGATAGAATTCACCGTTTATTTATATAGATTTGTTAATTAGGTCTAATAGATCTAAGAATCAAAAACAAAAATTTGGCTCTGCCAAAATGTATTAGGAACCTTTAGACCTTATTTTCCAGTTTTTGATGGAATCCTTTATCTTCTGCAAGTGAGAAAAAGCCTCTTTGAAACAAATCAAATATATTACTGCAGGGGTATGCATCTCCAAGCAGCTTTACCACTTTGAATACCTTCTCTGTGCCTCTGAAGACGTAGTGTTTTGGAGCCCATACAAGAGTATACATACATATGTATTAAACATCTTGGCACTTTTTTGTTGTACTTACATTAATAGACCTAACCAAATAAATGGATGACAAGCATGAACACATCTAGTTAGATGTACTTGTACAATTCATTCATGACACTGTTGCCTTTCAACCCAAATTTCTATGTCCTTGTCCATATCTTTGCAATGCAGCTTAAATGAAGCATTATCTACTATTTAGATGGAGTAAAGCAGAACATTTTATACACTAAGTGTATAAGGCTATGAAGAATTTAGGGCTAAACTGATCTGCAACTAACCTAACCTCCCTATCCTAGCTTAATATTCTCCTGCTTTAAATTCAGTCATGTGGGCACAGGGACACCCTGAGCAATCATATCTATGGCCTGGACATCCTGATGCAAAGTCTGCTAGGATATTGGACCATAGATGCCACTGCCAAGAGTATCTCTATTTCTACTGAAGAATGAAGTAACAGAACGGTAAGGATCTGGCCTGTGGCCCAGGGTTTGGTGAGCCCAGTTCTATGATAAATATACATAACAGAAAAAAGAGAAGACAAAACATTTATTGCTACTTGAAAATGAAAATGATTAAGTGTACTTACATTTGATTATAAGCTTTCTAGAACAAGAACAGCATTTCTAATATTCTGACTTAGATTTTAAGGTTGCCATTTTTATGATAGTCACAAACTATTACTACTCGTTTTCAGATATACCATCTCTGGTTTTTCCTTCACTTTTGAGTAATTTTGTTACATATAGAAGGAAAACTTGCATGTTACACTTGCTGGCTCATGATTACTTTCAGTTATGATTACAAAATTTATTAGGTAGAAATAAAGTTTAAAGCAGATATTTCTACGTACAAGAAAGCATGGCCTCTCTAAGTTTTCAAGTGCTTAACATTTTATTCTTCCTCCATATCTGGGTTTGATTTCAGGGCAGCAAGTTCCTTTTTGCTTGATGACATTAAATGCTCATTTAATAGGCATTTTTCCTCAAAAGTTCAATACATTTTACAAATTTCTTTTCATAAGCAATGAAAAGATACTTTAAATGCATTTATTACATACATTATTATGATATTACCTGATCTGAAGATCCAGAATGATCTGTCTTTTATCCACATTTTCAGTATAGACTTTAACACCATTAATCCTAAGGGGCTAAAGTAACAGGATTTCCATTTTAATAGCTGAATACATCTATCAAATTAAGCTTTACATGTAAGCTCATCCCCTATTTAAGTGTAAAATGTTGAGTGACACAAATACAGATTCAGAAACACTAGTGCTCCTTTTAGAGTTGACGAGTCATTGTGAACCAATTCCATCCACTCTAAGAGGGAGATTGTACATGCAACTGACACAGGAACTCTTGAAATTATTTTTTTGTCCTAGCAAGACATACAATCACACAAATTAAGGTAGCTTGGCCTGCATCATAACTAAGAGGCAGGGAATGAGTGTTGTGGGAGAGAACTGGCTCTTTACTCTTTCAAAATCAAGGCCCAGAGAAAGGTCTGAGGGCATAAGATGCTGCTATTGTCTTACACCCATACAGGTCTCGGCCAGACCAAGCACCTAGAGCAGGGGACCTCAAACTACAGCCCACGGGCCGTAAAATTGAGGTGAGCTTGTGTTTGTGTGTGTGTGCAAGAATACATGGGTGTGTGAGCGTGTGCATGGTGTGTGTCAGTGCATGTCATTGACATTCCTTGTGTTGCTGCAAATTGCTTTGAGGGTGTCTTACAATTACATGTCTTAAGTCTGACATGTAAAATATGCTGTAAAAATATGTTAAGTAAAATATGTTGCAGTAACATGTTGCTGGAAACTGCTTTGAGGGAGTCTTGCATGTCTGGGTGAGAATCAGGCATGTTAAAATGTTTTCAATTTCAAAAGTGTTGAAATTAAGTACAGGAAAGCAATACAAGCATTTTTGCTTCATTTTAACATGTTCTACATTTTAAAATTTTTTTACATTTTTCAAAATGTAGGACGCCCTACATTTTGTCCTACATATGTCCTCTCACTCTCTGGCCCCTGACAGTGTCTGAGGGATAGTAAACCGGCCCCGTTTAAAAAGTTTGAGGACCCCTGACCTAGAGGGATGAGAGTGTATCCATGGTCATTACTTCAGGTAGCTCAGCAATTAAGAACAGACATGTTCAATAAAAATTGTTTAAGTACCATAGCTTTGCTTGGGTGGGGACACTAAATGTTTTGTCAACTTATATGCAAGCAATAGCAAGGTGCTTTGCATTTTTACCAGCTTCAGTGTTTTTATGAAGAGAAATTTAACAGACGATACACTCAAAAAGAATGCATTTTGTCATTTATATCAATCTCTTAAAATTTGTGCTTTTTGTTGGAGGCCTTATTCTGGAAACTGAATTCACAGAATTCAGAAATGGAATTTTATTATTTTCTTTACATTCATTTAATCTTCTGTCTTTTCATTCGAATCTGTTTTTCAATTCTGAGATGCAGGAAAAAAAATTACATCCTCATTTTGCCCAAAACTTATCTACATTAGCAGTATGAAGCAAGAGATGTGTCAGAAGTCCATCCAAAATATTTCTTCCCGAAGCTTACTGCATGCCTGTCAGTTGCTATTAACCTAAGAACTAATATTTGAAGTAGAATCTGCAGAGCAGAGCATCCACTGCTTCTGGTCACTGAGTCAACACTGCTGAGTTGAGCAATCAAACTATATCTGCTTCAAGTAACAGTACTTATGTGACTGTGCTCTCCAAGTGAGTTTTTCCAAAGAGAAATGGAACAGCCTTTGTCCAACAACAAGCACTGATTTAAAAAAGCTTAAGTAATGTTGTAACATGAGTAGTTTACATTTTGCAATCCTTTCATTTCTGTTGTTCCATCACCACAGCAACACCACAACAGTGATCAAGACACTGATCAGCCATTAGCAAGATAGGAAGGAAGAGAAACATCATACAAAAGTGTAAAAGAATCTTCTGCTGAAGTATAAAGCAAAGATGACAGATAAAAGTACAGTACTGACACAGTACTGCAGACAAGCATCAGTGAAAGATGTCCAGATATGCAGTCCAATATACATTACTATTGTTTCTTACGTTACAAAGTCTTACTGTAATGTTAACAATATTGAATTTTTATTTTCAATATTCTTTCATCGAGTCTCATTTAACAAGTCAACATAATCAAAATTCCTCCAAAAAGTGATTACTTTTACCTTTCAATCAACTCAAGGACAAATTTTGTCACAACAAGATCTCAGGTCAAGCATCAGAAATTAAAGCTATTTTTGTAACACCGCTCATGTGATCTTAGTCTTGTAATTGTAAGCACATGTTTATAAAAATGA
Source organism: Cryptoblepharus egeriae (assembly GCA_030015325.1). NCBI lineage: Eukaryota > Metazoa > Chordata > Lepidosauria > Squamata > Scincidae > Cryptoblepharus > Cryptoblepharus egeriae. The sequence continues at coordinate 9,733,702 of JAREYC010000004.1, forward strand.
CAGATGACTCATTCTCACAAAGGCTTTCAGTGTATAGAAACAATGCAAAGGCAGAAAAACACTTACCTGGTCCCCTATATCAATTTTTGTGAAACTGAAGGTGCTCAGATGGTTGTTTGCCCCTCTCACTGCTGGTTCTATTGTTTCACGAAAAAGTTTCTCAATGAACTGGCAAATAAAAGGCCACATGTGTTTGACGGTCTGAGAAGAAAAGAAAGGGACTGGTAAGTCTTCAAGCATTTGACACATGAGGTAACTATTTCATGGAAAGAGTTACAGTATTTACATTTCTCAGTGTTACTTCTGTCAACTTTTTCTTAATTTAGCAGGATCTAGAAGCTACTCCTCTGATAATTCTTGGTTCTATGCGACTAATAGAAACCACCCAGTTACTTTAAATTTTTAAACACACTCACGTATTTTATTTGCTAAAATCTATTTTAAGACACAGCTTTACAAAGATGCTATGAAGAAGTCAGAAAACAGAGATCCTTCTATGCCCAACACGGTAATAACTGTACCTACAAACTTAAGGCCCCAGTTCAAACCTGACTTAAAGAGTCAGTCAGTTACAGAGGACAGAGCCAAAGATTCTTCTCGGTATCACAGAGAGAAGCCCAAATACTATGCTGCATGATCTCAAATAGTGCAGCACAAGTCACCATGTTAACTGCAATCAGGCATTTGAAGAGGGGTAAAGTTGAAAACCTGAGTCATAATCTTTTCATCTCTTACACTTTAGCAATGCTGAAGTAGAAAAGCTCAAGAAACCAGGGGTGGGGGAAGAAATGCATAGCACTACAAACCATTCTCTCCCCCCCAACAAGGAATATTCTGAAGATGGGATCATCCACAATCCAGCAGCAAATAACTTCATTGCATAGAGAATGAAAGTGGCATCAGGCACAACTATCAAGTTGCACAGCAAGAGGCAACATTCCTTTGCTTATAGAGCTATGGAGCCAAATACACAAAAGGACAAGGAAGAAAAACATTAAAGGGTGGGAAAGGAAAAATTCTGATGAAGGGGGAGAAAGGTCAACTCTCAAAAGCATACACAAGTGTCACGGAGCATACTTTCCATGACATAAAAACATAAGATCCTCCGCTGGATCAGGCCAAAGGCCCTTCTGGTCCAGCTGCTTGTATCTCACTGCCTGTATCTCACTGTATCTCACAGCGGCCCATCAGATGCCTCATGGAGCATACAAGATGCATGCATCTAGGTATCCTCCTCTGCATCAGGCATTTTGAAGTTGCCTATATCTACAAATGCACACACACACATATCCATTCATAACTTGGCAAGACACTCCTTCAAGTGGGTGTTCCTCTTTTATTTAGCAGGGGGAGAGTAACTGGCCAACATACACCAGCAATGTCTGTTCAAGTGGCTTCAGCTGGTGTTCTTTTTGCATTTTAGAATGTGAGCCCTTTTGGGACAGGGACTCATTTGCTATTAATTTTTTTTTCATTTTCTTGTAAACCACTTTGTGAACTTTTCAGTTGAAAAGTGGTATATAAATACTGTAGATAGATCATGGCTTGTAAACTGTGATGATCCTTTTCTTTAAGAATTTGTCCAACCCTTTTTTAAAGGCATTGATGCTAGCTGCAATCACCACATCCTCTGGCAAGGAGTTCTACAGACTACCCACACACAGGGTAAAGAAAACTTCTTTTGTCTCTCCTAACTTTCCCAAAATTCAGCATTCAAATATCAGCACAATCCAGAGCAACTGATCTGTCCACATAAGTGCCCTTGGGTTGCCCTATCTATCACTAGGGTGGAGCAACTGCAAGATGCTCCAGCCCAGTTACTCTGGAAGAGGCTTAGGGCGGAGCAAGGCAACATAGGATGCCCTAAGAGAGGTGGACCTGCTCTGCCCTAACTGGGGCAGCCTAAGCAGCTCAGGAGAGGCAAGTTGAGGGCAAGTTTAGCATTGCCTAGGGCAGAGCAGTTACTCTGCATCCAAAGCCTGTTTCAAGGCAGAAATGCCCTCTTCCAGTTCCTCAGAGATATACCACCTCAGGAGCAGGTATAGTAATGAGTAGACCCATAGGGGTCCTGATAAGGCCAAGTAAGAATGGCAGTGTTGACCAAAAATCTGAGTTCTTGGCCAGCCTAGCTGCAATCCCTGCCTCTCAACCTCAGGATATGGCACAACTATGGCAGCCCACTAACCTCAGGATACAGCAGGCCACTCCAAGCATCCATCTTGCACTAGAAGAACTGCAGCTGTAACTGGTTGTCAGGAACTGCTGAGCTTCCTTATAATGTAGGCACTACAGCTGTTCCTTCTTCAGTGTGATCTGAGGGGGGTCTACTCAGGAGCAAGCCCTCCCCAGCTGTCACAGACAGCATGCTCTGGAGCAGTTAGGGCAGCCCAGGCTTCCTGACTCTGGATGCAGCATAACTTTATGTTCTGGATACAGAATAGTTAGGAGAGAGCAGTTAGGGCAGAGCAGGCTGTACTTGCTCTGGATTGCGCCCTATGTCTACTAGTTTTGGTGTTATATTTCACATAACACCAGCTCTCAAAAGAGCATCTCTCTCTATCCAACCTACCCATACCTTGCACAATTTTGTATGTCTCAATCATATTCCCCCCCCCCCCCAGGCACCTCTTTTCTGGACTGAAGAGCCCCAAACACTGTAGCATTTTCTTGTACAGAAGGTACAATCATCACTCATTTTGGTCATTCTCCTCAGAACATTTCCCATTTCCTCTATATCCTTTTTGAGATGTGGTAACCAGAACTGGAAGAAGTACTCCAAATGTGGCCTTACCATAAACTTTTACAATGACCTTATAATATTAACTGTTTTATTCTCAATGCCTAAATTTATTTATTTAGCATATGTCAATTACAATTCCTGGGAAATCCTTTGTGAGGTCCAGCAGCCTGTACGAGTAGACTGTTAATGCCTGCAGTGCAGGCTAGTCCATATTGTTCTATCGATAGCTTGTAGAACTCTTTCCAGGTGGAATCCTTCACAGCATGGTCATCATCACATCTAGTATCAGGGGATGCTTTCAAACCTCCTCCACCAGTTTTCAGGTTATCCAAGCTGTAAACAGCGATACCTTCTGGCTCTGATGACTCATGACAGCTTATCAGCTTGCAGTCTCGCATCCATGAGCTGTTCTTCCCTGCTTAGCTTTCATCAGCATCCCTGCACTCAACCACCAAACCATACCTGCTGACCCCAAGCATGGAATTAGCATTCTTCACTGCTGCTTCACATTGGGTTGACACTTTCATCAAGCTCTCCTGCTCTATCACAGATAGCTCAAAACCAAACAAAATGCAGGAGCTCTGCAACTGAAAAATAAAAGTGCCAGGAGTTCCAAATACTGTTATGGGGGAATAGCCATTGAGGTGGGGTGGGATGTAACCCTCTGCAGATTCCGTGACAGTCCAATCCTAAACAGCGCTTTTGCCACAGTAATTATATCAGGAGGTCACATAAGATGATCCTAATCCTATTAGTATTTGGAGATTAACATACTAGATAAAAAAGGTAGTTGCCACAAAGATGATAAATTTGTTCCTTACCCTACAAGCTTCAACAACAAAAATTTGGAAGAGATGTAAGGTGAAGAGAATTACTTTCTGAAGTTCCTCATGCGCAACAGATGCAGCCACTGTGCTCTGTTCTACTGTCTGTGCTACTGTCCAAGGCGCTGTGAAGCAGTTCCCCTGAGGTGCTGTTCCACGTGTGGGAAGTAGAGGCAGCAGAGTGTGCAGTGCCCTTTAACAATGCAACCACTCAACCTCCTGGTGAGATCCACAACTGAGAGGGGGGGGGGGAGCATTAGGATGCCCAGCACCAGACTTCCACCTGCCCAGGTGGACTCCTGGATAGATAGGGAAGAGGGAGCCATGTCCACCTCAGGCAGCCCTAAGATGGCCGCCATGGCCTACCCCGCTTGTCCATGAAACTAAGGAGCTGCAGAGGTTGCAAGATAGGGGAAATTGTGGGCCTATGCATTGAAAAATTCAGGGGAGCAGCTAAGCTACACACCCCCCCCCCCCCAAGATCAAAAGGACCAAAGTCCTGGGGCTAAAGGGATGGAACAGGATAGAAAAGGCAGTGACAAGGCAGAGCCAGCCAACCCTGACTCAACTTTCTTTGAGGCAAGGTCAATCTGGGACTGTTGCAGAGAAACCCATGGGAGAAGTGTGCAATAAATAGAAAGCTGGAAGAAATGAAATGTGAAGAGATTTACTTGCTGAAGTTCCTCAAATCCAACAGCTTACCTTGTTCAGCCATTCTGCTCTCTCTGTATCTGGAAAGTGGACCTAACAAAAAGAAAATTGGAAACAATTAATAAAAGGATGCAAGGCTACAGTGACAGGTAGAGGTCACTGAATCCCAAGAAGTTGAATGATTGCAAACAAATTCAAGTGACATATTGTAGTTACTCAGCCATTGCAGTACTGAAAGGGAGGTCCAGGAATTTCTACACAAAAGCAGTATAGTCTTGTTTGTTTACGTTTTACCATTACTTTCAAGCTATTAAAGCAAAATTCACTACACCGAAAACTAACATCTACTTAGGCTTGTCATTACTGGGCTCATATAAGGAAATGAAGAATGATGCTCACTGTGTAGTCATCATTTTCACTTGCTCTCCAAACAAAAATCTGAAACTCATTTCAAATTACAGTGGAGCCTCACATAAAGAGCTTAATTCGTTCCAGAGGCCTGCTTTTTAAGTGAAACACTCTTTAAATGAAGCAGATTTTCCCATAGGAAATAATCGAAACACAGATGATTAGTTCCACTACCCCCAAAATATTCATATAAAACTATTAACTGGATGTGAAAATAATGACAAAACACTGGAATTGAATTCAAAACATGCATTCAATGTGCATGATCCTATGAAGTCTACTTAGACTGCAATCCTAAAGACACTTTCCTGGGAGTAAGCCCCATTTAACACAATGGGGCTCACTTATGAATAGACAGGCGACTGCAACCAAAGACACTTTCCTGGGAGGCTTACCTGGGTTGCTGCTGGAGGTTCAAGGTGGCCAGTGGGGGCAGTTAGGGGCAGCTGCCTCTGGCACCTCCAAGCAACTGCCCCCAAGTTGGGAGCAGTTAGAGGCAGCAGAGCTGGCCGGCAGCCCTTTTAAAGAACATGTGGAGTGTCAGGGCTGCATAGCACGCATGCCCATAGTGCGCTTGCTTGTTAAGTGAAGCGGAACTTGTTATGTGAAGCAAGATTTCTTGGGAAATTTTTGCTTGTTATGTGAAATGCTTGTTTAGCGAGGTGCCACTGTATTGCTTTGATTCTGGTTTATAGGACAAGTGTTAACCATGACTTTCTACTTCATATGTTGTTACTACATTAAACTGTGGGTTTAGGGTAAAGGCTTGTGTGAGAAAAAGGACAGAGTGCATAAACCTGCTGCTATACCTGTTTGAAGAGAACAGAGTCATATAATATATAGTTAGAAGCATGCAGTGGTAGCATCTGATATACAAAAGGGTTTACCAACATTTATATTATAATAGTTAAAAAAAACTGCTGGTCATACATTCACTTTAAATTTTTCTTGTGGTGGTGGTGGCAATAAAAGCTTTTTGTAGGCTATAGGAAAAATGAATTTCAAAACATTCTGTTTGCCCATCTACATGTCACATTAAACTACAATTACAATAAAGGGCTGAAGTGGCTCTATCTCTATACTGTGCCTGTCAATCTGAAGATCAGTAGGTCAGTGGTTTGTGACCCAAAAAACATTTTTGGGGCCCAAAAAACTCAGCTTATACTCGAGTATATATGGTATATCTAAAAGAGGCTTAAGTCTCCCTATTAGAATTTACTAGCCAACTTCAAATACTGGTTAAAAGTGTCTGAAATATACTTGTGTGTGCGTACACACACACACACACACACACACACACAGAATATACACTGTCCTCTGGGCTTCTCAGTTTAAATACATTGACGAAACTAGTATCATCAGAATGTACAATTCTCTTCAAGCAAATGCAATTTAGTTTTTACTAGCAAAAAGCATACACACGTTGCTGGAGTAAAATTCCCCCCGTACATCATACCCCACTGCGCAACATCCCCCCATGCGCATCAGCTCCCCCATGTGCATCAGCCCCATGCGCATCATCTCCCCATGTGCACCAACCTCCAATTGCATCAGTCCCCAATGCGCAACATCGCTCCATGCGCATTACCCCCATGCGCAACTTCTCCCGATGCACATCAGTCCCCCATGCGCATCATCTGCCCATGCGCAGCATCTGCGCATGCACATCACCTCTTCATGCGCATCACCTCCACATGCACAACAGCCCCCCATGCACAACATCCTCTCCATGCAACCCCTCCCTCCAAATAACACCCCCCCCCAGTGCACCAGGCACTGAGTACCAAATTGGATGGATGTTGGATAGTCTTCTAAGTGTAGGACAAAAATATGTTGCACCCCTTTTCAGCCCATTAAGGGTTAAATTTCTCCACATCCATTCTTGATGTGACAGAATGAACACCCTCTCCAAATTTCACACTTCTAAGTCCAGGGGTTGGGGCAAAGAATCCATCAGTCACTAAGTCTTCAATGCAAAGTATAGGGAAGAAAACAAGTTGCACCCCATTTAACCCCCTTCCGGTTGGAATTTCCAAAAATTGGTTCTTAGTGACTCCCTCCATCACAGAAGGAACACCCTCCCCAAATTTCACACTTCTAGGCCTGACGGTTTTGGCAGGGCGTTGATGAGTCAGTAATGATGATGAAGGTTAGTTTTATAAAACACATTGCACCCCTTTTCATCCCCTTCTTATTGGAATTTCCGAAAACTGGTTCTTAGTGGATCCCTCCATCATGGAAGGAACATCCTCATCAAATTTCACGCTTATAGGCCTGGCAGTTTTGGCTAGGTGTTGATGAGTCAAGCGAGGATGATGAAGATGCCTTATATAGATAGACAGACAGACAGACAGACAGACAGAAGATTGTTGCCACTGGTTCAGAAGCCAAAAACAGTAACTGGCTAACCTGTTCATTGTTCTTCTAAGAGAAGACTTTTTCAATCCATTTACATTGGCTTTTATTTAGTCTCAAACTTATATGGTCTCTACTAAAGGAGCTATTTCTTTCTAATCAAGCTCATATTTAATGAACTTAAGTACATGAGATATATCAATAATGTATTTTGGATGTTCCAAAGTACTAGAAAATATATTTTATTTATATTGAGTTCAAACACAGGGGCAATCAACTCTAACAGAGGTAAGTAGACTTGGCATTAAAGGCTGATGTCTCAACACAATTTTTTCAGGGTTATTAATTTTTCAGTACATAAATGAAAGTGTCTTGAGAAAAAAAACTGGAATTGAACTCCAACCAAAAGATGCTTAGGTTTAGTTTGCGGAGATTATGAATCTAAGTAGTGTAGAATTTCAGAAGTATAACTGAAATATTGAATGAATATATAGTGGTCTTGTATACAGAGACTGGAGACAGATTTACATCCAATATTCTTGATGTTCTCCACGGCTTCCCTCATCATTTTTTCAGGTTTAATAAAGCAGCCTTAAAAAGATTCAAGAAACACAAAAAGGCTTTTTGTTGTTTCATTTTGGCATACTATGTTAACAATCTGCAGGTAGTCTCTGACCAGATCCCGGTTCTTCTAATTGCAATCTATAACTGAACCCCTTTCACAGCCAAAACCATACACAACACCTCTTCTACCTTCAGTGTGGTGGCCTATTCGCATACATATAGATGCCACTACTTTTGCCTTTACTTGGTACTGAAGGCAGTTTGCAAATTCAAAATTTAAAAAAAACAAATTTCATGATTTACAACGTGTTGTTTCAGAGTTTGTGTTACATATTAGCTCTCCTGGCTTAGCTTTCTTCTTCCCTCCCCTCAAGACACAATGATCTTAAAAAAAGCAGGCCTCCATCAGTCTTAAAAGACTATGGTATTGTGCTCGGCATGCATACAGTGCATGCGAAGCATGAAAACCTGTGTTAGATTGTTATGGAGAATAGGCTGTTACCCAAGCAGCAAATCCCCCCTCTCCACACCACTGAATTAGTCCAATGGAAAAGCAGAGCCAATACGATTGGATCCAGCTGCATCGCAGAGATGGGCTAAGGACAGGAGCTCACCCTGTCTTGTGGGGCTGACTCAGGTCTTGAACCCTGGCCTGCTGGTTAACAGGCACAGTGTCTTAGCCACTTGCACTACCCACAGTCCCTAATGATCTTAAGAAGTGCCTGAAAGGTGGGTGAAGGATGCCTCATTGTTTATATGAATCTTGAACACTTCCTACAGAACACAGGAAAACATTCCCCATAAACATGATAAAGTTCAGTATTTCCCTTTGGTACTTTGCCACTCTCTTCTAGGAGTATTCCATCAAGGAACCAGAAAGAGGTTCTTCATAATCCAAACATTTTAGTACAGTGAAAGCCAATATACCGATTACTTTAAAAGCATAGGTAGGGTTGTAACATTAAATGACAGTTTTAACACAATCACTATAAAAAAAGCAGGCCTCCATCAGTCTTGAAAGACTATGGTATCGTGCTCTGTGCAGCATACGCTGCATGCGAAGCACGAAAGCCTGGGTTAGATTGTTATGGAGGATAGGCTGTTACCCAAGCAGCAAATCCCCCCTCTCCACGCCACTGAATTAGTCCAATGGAAAGGCAGAGCCAATACGATTGGATCCAGCTGGCGTCTCAGAGCTGGGCTAAGGACAGGAGCTCACCCTGTCTTGTGGGGCCGACCCGAGTCTCGAACACTGGCCTGCTGGTTAACAGGCACAGCGTCTTTACCGCTTGTGCTACCCACACCCACAATCACTATAGCTTTTCAACAAAAACAACTGTTTACATAGGTAATCAAGTAAGTAATCTCCTGTCACAAAGGACTTCATAATCTACAAAGGATGAATGGGTTTGGGACCACAGAGCGGGATACAAGTATTTAGGGATACAAGTGATACAAGTATCACTTCTGCCAGGGCAGGCTTCCAAAATAGCTTCCAGTTTAAATAGGCAACGCAACTTCCTCAGCATTTGTACCATGTAGTGACAGTGTCCGCTTGTTGTGGATTGGAATTTCATCCAGTCCACGATGACGTGACATGGGGAAACCTAGTCGGCCTGCCACCAAGACTTGCAGTTTAAACAATAGCTATGTACAATATACTAAGAAAGGGTGTTTGTAAGAATCTAGAAAGGGTTAGAAGAATCTGACAGTCCTGAAGGCAGCCAGGCCACAGAATCACCCCTTCACTGCTCTGAAATTTTCTGGTTTCTGGCAACTGGTATTCTAATCCAGGGTATCACTCCAGAGGGAGGGGAAGAATTGCAGAAGGATTCAAGGACTGATTCCTTCCAAGATTGCTTCAGAAGTGCCATTTTCACTGGTATTATTGAACCCTAGGGTTCAATACTCCTAGCAGTCCAAATCCCAGGACCCAGTGTAATTGCCATGTAAAAAACAAAAACAACCACCCAAACATATATAGTAGGACCAAATGAGATGTTTAAAGTAAAATGTAGTCTGAATCTCATAGCAGAGTTTTTAACTTACCACTGTGCACTCAACCTTACCTTTATCTGACATCTGTATCCCTGACACAATGTTCTAGGCAAAGAAGCATTCAGTGCAGCCAGGGGAATGACAGTCCTTTGGGAACAGTCTTGCTTAGCCTAGCACATCTCAGCTAAGTCAGTTCAGTGTAAAAATGCATCCATTGCCTTCTGTTCTTTGTTATCTATTATAGCAGTCATTTTTTGGACTAAGCTTTGTTTAATCATATTGCAGATGAAGTTTTTATTATCAACTTTGTAACTTTAAAGCAGTGATTTTAGATGATCTGTAGATGTGCTGCAAGCATTTGGAGTGCATCATTCATTAATAGAGATAGGACATATAAAGTTTAAAAATAGCCATTGGGCTGCCAGATGGGCACAGAACCGGTTGTTAATTTCTTTGAAACCCATCACTGGTTAGCATCCAAACTTACATAACATCCAAGTACACATCTATGTCCAAGTAAGCTACAGCACACCAGATTATGATAGCTCTCCAGATTTCTAATCTGCCTTCCAGGGTTACACTGCGCCAACACTGGATTAGATCAAATATCTGATGGACTGTCATCTGGAAGACGGAGCAGACATTCTGTTACACCACAGAGCATGACCAGGAAAAATAGATTCAAAGTTGCATTGCCAAACATTTCAGAAGATACAGAGCAGAGATAAATTCTTCTTTTCAAAAAAGTTCATGGTAATTCCAAACTCCATTTCATAGTAAGTGCAAAGTTCTCAGTTCTGAGGGGAAGGGAATTTCATAGCTGGGGTGAAGCCATCAAAAAGGCCTAGCTGCCAAACCCTTCACTCCTAGCTGCCAAACCCTTCACTTCTCTTAAGTGGTGGCATAGTCAGCAGTGCCGCTTCCAATATCTTAGGTGACAAGGTAGGACTGTCTGGATGAAGGCAGTCCCTCAAATCCTTCGGACCCAAACCATATAAGGCTTTAAAGGACAAACCAAAACGTTGATTGCAGCATGGTAACAAATGGGCAGCCAAGTGTAGCTGCCAAAGCAGTGGCCTGAATGATTTGAACCAACGAGCCCTTGCAGCCTTCAGAGGCAGCCCCATGTTGAGTGTTTTTCAGTAGTCTAATCCAGATGTTACTAGGACAAGGGCCATCATCAGAACTGAGCAATCCAGATATGGTTGCAGCTGGCAAGGCAGCTGAAGCTGAGCAGAGAGTCCCCTAGGTGCAGCAGACACCTGGGATTCCAGGAGCAACTGCTGATCCAGGAAAGCCTCCGACCAGGGAACCTTCTCGTTTAGAGGGAGTGCAACCCTGTTCAGAGCAGGACGATAGTCCTCAAGCTGTGGACTGCCAAACCAGGAGAACCTCTGTATTACCAGGATCTAATTTCAGCTTGTTTGCCGACATCCAGCTCCCTTGGAATAGATTAAATGTTCTCTGATATAGCCATCATTACAAACATATCATACAGAAAATATAACCATCTCTCTTCAAGAACTCATATAACATATAACCATCCATCTTCAAGAACTCAGCTTGAAGTTTATCACAACCTAATAAAAACTATCCTAACATGATAAATGTTTAACAGATTGAACACACAGCTGTACATACTTGAGGACATTACACTGCAAGTCAACAAGCCGGACCACAGCCTTAAAAAAATCAATTTTCTTAAAATCAACCAACTGCAAAGGCATACTGTTTATAGAAAAATGGCAGTAAATATTTCATTTTCAGGCAGATGGAGAGCTTAGTTTTTGAAAAGGCTTAGTCATAAGCCACATTTTGTAAGGTATTTATTCTAAACTCAAGCCAGCATGCTAAAGTGATACATTAACACTCTCCTTATGCATAACAAAAAAGCAGCAGCAACTAAACAATTTGTTTTCTGAAAGAAAACAGAAGAGCAGAATTAAATGAAAATAAAATCAGTATAGCAAACCTCCGGAACACACCAAAGCCTCAAATGTAGACCTGGTTAGAATATACCTGTGTGGGACAAAACTTTCATTTGCTCTGTAAACCATTTTGTGAACTTTTTGCTGAAAAGCAGTATATTAGTACTGTTCATTGATTGATTGATTATATTCCTCAATCATGATCCTCCTCAAAGTTCAGCATTACACCTGCAAATCATCCATAGTACACCAGTGCCACAGCACAATGGTGGAGAATAACTGCATAGGACATTTGTGTACAAGCTTAGACACACACACACACACAGGAAGCCATCAGTGGTTAAAACAACTTTCTGCTTGTTCCTCCCATACCTGAAGGCAATATTTTCTAAATATTATTCATGGTATGATTATGAAAAGTTATGAGTGACTGCTATTATTAATATCAATTGTTAAGTGATAAAGAAAGCACAGGAAAGCATACAATGCTTTCAAAGAAAATGAAAGAAAGGAAAGATCCAGATCTTTACTGGATCTGTGAGGAACAAGTTAGAAACAAAGTGTTTCAAGCCTCTACTTAGAAAGGGTTACTATGGTTGGATATTAAAAGGCTTGAATTACAAAATAAAACTGGATGGCATACCTCCAAAATAAGATTTATTTGAAATACTTTATCCACCAACCAAGTTTTTGTACCACACACCAATGCCACTGTTAACCATGACTAAGCATTTCAGATTGGTCTTCCACCATTGTGAAACTAGGCAATTTGATGTACTAGGCAATTTGATGAAATATAAAAAGCTGCTAAATACTTCCCTGAATCCATACTATCTAATTTTTCAACCGGCAATAATTCTCAAATTCAGCTAATGGACTTCCTTTCAAATGGAAGATGCTAGCAATTGAATTTCTATCTTTCTGGATTAAAAGTTCTATTACAGATATGAAGCTCCCGTTTTGCTTAAAGTTTTGCTTAAACTCTTTAAAACTTTGATGCATGTACAGTATGGCTTGCCCTCTCAGTTACAACCAAGTCAAGGGTAGTTTCCTTAATCTTGGAGGAAGGGATAGTTTGACCAAAGCCTACTTTCTCCTATGTCTCACTGCTACAAATGCCAACAGAAAGCAGGAAGTAGCAAGTGCACTGGAGGGGTAAAAACATGGAACTGTGTTGGTTTCAGCTCTCTGACCCACTTCCTATTAGCTCTTTCTGCTTCCTATAAGTGTCATCAGCAGCATAGAGAGCACAGCCAGATAGGATGGACAGTGACAGTAAGACACAAAAAAGACATTTGCACAACAGAGAAAAATTGTGAACCATGACTGAAGAAACCATTTTTAAAAATCCATATAACATGCTTGCTTTTCAGGACTTATTTAAATCACAAAACTGCTAATGAGCATTACAATATCTGTAACAACATAATATCTCACATATCTGTAAAAGTTTTCTAAAAGCTTCTTTAAAATTGAAAATGTGAATTTAAAATGCCAGTCATGATTTAAAATTGAACAATCATTTATATAAACTGTCATCTAGTTTAAAATATTTATTCAGTCTATTTCAACACTGGCTTAGTGTATACTGTGTTTATAGTTGTTAATATTTTAAAGTACTAATGCACAAAGAGGGCAAGAGAGCACAAGCACTCAAAATTTAATCCTGGAGACATAGATGCCTGACACATGGCATCTTGTTCATTTCTGTGCTCTGTTTGTGACATGCAGATAAACACGAGATGAGTAAGTTATGTAGGAGACTTCATGCAAGACAAATTATGCTGAATTCCTTGATGATCCAGCCTTATGTCTGGGGTTGAAATATATGATCTCCAAGTCCTCCTATAGTTTAGCCCTGAATTTATATATGCGCATGCCTGAAAAACCAATGTTTTAAAACAATAACCAAAACAAACACCGCCGTACACAGGTGAGCAGATGCCGGTTCGGGCCTACTCGCCCGAACCGGATCTTCCCCCTCGGCTGACGTTGGCGATCCGGTCACAGCCACGGCTGCAAGAGCCGCGGGGACCGGTTCGCCAGCATCCGCCGGCGCTGGGTCTCCTGGGGCTCTCTGCCAGGAAGCTTACTGCGCCTGCGTCCAACTGGACGAAGGCGCACTAAGCGTCCTGAGGCTAGGCACCAGGACACTCAGTGCGCGTGTGTCCAGCTGGACGCAGGCGCACTAAGCGTCCTGGCGCCGAGGACGCTTCAGGAGACGCACTGCGCATGTGCCAAGTCTGGCACATGTGCAGTGCGGCCTGGTTAGGGCCGGCCCCCCACCCTGCCCCCGCCCCCGAACTTCCGGCGAACCGGATCTTCAGGGAGGCTGGGCCCATCACTGCCACCGTATAAAGAGATGCAACGAGGAAAAAAGTTTTGCAAAATACCACATACAGTGGTCTTCTAAACCAAATCATTTACAATATACCTATATCTATATTTTCCTCTCAAGATAGTAGAAGCCATTTACCCCTAATCTGCAATTTAACTTAAGTACTTCTACAGTTAACCCCACCCACAGCTGGGCTGATTAAAACAAAACTACATTAACTTGCATATTATTTCTGAAAGCACAGTTATATTCCAACTACACCTAGCCTGTACAATAGTGACATCAAAAAAACAAAGTCTAATTTGGTGCACTAAACCAATCTTCATGAGCATCTCATTTTCTAGCCAGTTGATTCAGGAATTTATTTCATTTCTACAGACTAAAACAAGCCAACTCAATATTGGAATATGCATAAATATTTTAAACTTCAAGATGGTATCATAAAAAAAACCCAAACTACTTCTATAAAAAAATAACTCAAGGTAATAAAGAATGTTTCCCAAGTATTTAAAAATATATTCTATGAAGTGATACATACAGTTAATATGATTATATGTTATAATTCACTGGATATCGCATGAGCTAATAGAATAAGCAAAGTCATTCATATGTTCCCAAATACAGTTGCAATCTATGTACAGCTAGCTAGGAGCAATTCTCATAGAGCTCAGTGGTACTTACTTCTGAGTAAACATGCATAGGATTGCACTGAAAGTGCTTTCTTACACCATTTAAGATATATAAATGGACGTATGAAAGGCGTTAATACCTGCGATAGATTTGCTTGAACAGAGACAAAAGTGCTTTTAGTTCCCTTTGATGGACTTCACACTGCTCTCTCATAAAATCCATATCCCAGTGAAAGGTTCAACTTCACAACTTTTTGCCTGCTAGTTTAATATGGATGAAGAAAAGCGAATGTATAAAAAACTGAAACATGAAATTGTTTATCCAAAAGATAGAAACTTACCGAATACAGAAGCCACTTCAGAACCAAAAAAGTATAGAGAAAATAACCAGATGCATATTATTACAAAAAACATAGTGAGTCAACATCACAACAATAGAATCTACAAAAATACAAGCCTTCTAAGTGCTGTATCACTGCACAGAAGGGAATGGATAAATAGGTCAGTATAACCTTTCAATCATCTTGTTCAGAGACAACTTTTACACTCATTTCCAATTTCTAAAATAAAATGAATTTAAGTTCCAGGAGCCATATTTAATGACCAGCAAACAATCCCAATAAACCCACATACTGTACAACTATGACCCCTTAAAGTCCAACAAGATTATTTACTCCTGTCATAGCACTTCTTTCTATTACAAAGTTTGAGGACAGGATATGGTACTGTTAAGTCTGCAACATGAGAGGAAGAAAGTTTGAATCAAGTGATAGGCACAGCTTGCTCACACTTTCTGCATGAATCTAAGCAAGACATACAATGTTTCCATCTTTACTTATTGGAAAAGTATCACATGGCTCTTCATACTGACAAAATCTTACTGTAAATAGAGCATACCTGGAAACTGCCCATCCATACTTGTGTCTAACTAGTAATCCTATCCCTTTTGCGTTGGGCTAACAACCAATACCTCCTCATTCACTGACAGTTTTGTTAATGCTTGTTGAATTTAGCTACTGAGAAAATGCAAAGGCATTAGCTCACAAACAGTTATATTTTTAGAACCATATTACTAGTGGTCTGAAGTGAAACACTACTGTCAATATATGAAGGGTACATTAGGACACGATGCTATCTCGTGTTAAACAGCACAAACCTGTGCCTCTCCACTCAAAAGGACCTGTCCACTGTTGTGTTCAAGGCCGTTTTTCCAGGTGAGTAGAGAACTGTAACCTTGCTGGAGTTTTATTACGTAAAGAATATTCATGTAATCTTCTTAAAAGTATACGAAGTTGTAAAACAGTATCCTGAAGTCATGTGCCTAGAAATAATATCTACATTATCTAGCCATCAATCTAATTTGTATCCCATCTTTGTCCCCAAAGGGCACCCAAGGTTGCATCATATGATTAAATACAATAAAATATGTTTGAAACTTTAAAATGCATTTAAAACAGTAAAAAAATGCAATGAACAATAAGAAAACAGTATCAAAAGCAGCTGTTATCATGCCTCAAACACTCTCAGAAATAAGACAGTTTTTAGGTCCCACCGGAAGGTTAACAGTTAAGAAGCCAATCTTAATTCAAAGGGGAGGGGGTTCCACAGTGCAGGCACCACCACTGAGAAAGCCCTGTTTCTGGTCACCATTCCCCCAACTTCTCTCCATGGGTGGCACAACTAACAAAGACTCCTCAGGTGACCGCAGAGAATGAGTCAGATTGTATGAAAGGAGGTAGTCTCTAAAGTACACTGGACCCAGGCCATTTAGGGCTTTCGAAGTCATAACAATCCATGTTGAATTTGGCTTGGAACCAAACAGGCAGCGAGTACAGCTGCCAGAGCTACAGTGAGACATAGTCAAACCGCCAAGCTCTAGCAACTACATGAGCTGCCATGTTCTAAACTAGCCTTTAACTTCTGAAGAGTTTTCAAGCGCAGCCCCACTGCCCTTACATTCATTGCAATAATCTATATTATTGCATTCAATGCACCCTAATCAGTAACACCAAGGGATGGGCCACTGTGGCCACATCTGACTGAGACAGATATGGCCGCAGCTGGTGCACCAGCTCAAGCTGAGCAAAGGTGCTCCTGCCGACAGCTGACACTGGGCATCCAGGAGCAATTGTGAGTCCAGCATCACCCCAAGCTGCAAGCCTGCTCTTTCAGGAGTGCAACCCCATTCAGAGCAAGGTGATAGTCCAATACATGCATCATGGACTTCTGAACCAGGAGGACCTCTGTCTTATTAGATATAACTTCAGCTTGTTTGTCCTCATCCAGATCCCAACTGCCTCCAGACCTTATTCCCGGGTAGAAAGGAGAGATAAAGCTGAGTATCATCAGCATACTGATGACACCCAACTCCAAGTCCCTGGATGACCTCTTCCAACAATTTCATTAAACAATATGGAGGACAATACAGAGGCCTGCAACACCCGACATCAATGGCCAGTGTGTCGAACAGGAGTCCCCCAGTACCACCATCTGGGACCTCTTGGCCACAAAGGACTGAACCACTGTAAAACAGCAGGCCTGATACCCAACTAGGCCAACTGTCCCAGAATGACATCATGGTCGATAGTGGCAAAAATCACTAAGAGGTCTAGGAGGACTAGCAAGGAAGCACTCCCTCCATTCAGTCCCCAGCATAGTTAATCCACTGGTTATCAAGGTTGCCTCCATCAAAAAGCCAGGCCTGAAACTAGATTGAAAGGGATCTAGATAATCTGCTTCTTCCAGGATCCTCTGAAGCCAAGATGCCACCACCCACTCAATCACTTTGTCCAGAAAAGGGAGGTTCAAGACTGGCTGATAGTTGTATAGTATAGAAGGATCCAGAGAGGGCTCTTTCAGGCGGGGTGAACCACTGCTTGCTTTAATGCATAAGGCAGAACCTCTTCCTTGAAGATGAATTAATTGCCCCCTCTGTCCACATGGCCAGTGTCTTCCAAGCAGATCTAATAAACCATGCTGGGCAAGAAGCCAGAGGGCAGGCCAATGGTCTTACATTCTCAAGAATCCTGACCACATCCTTAGGCTCCACAAGCTGAAAAGAATCCCACAGAACAGGACTGACAGATGCCATGGGGACATCACTAGACATTGGTAAAGTGGAGTCCAAGTCGTGGTAAATCTGAGCAATTTTATCAGCAAAGTGCCTACCAAACCTGTCACAGCAGACATCCATGTATTCTTCCTGATTGACTTGTGGAGTCAGATGAAGGAGACCCCATTCCACATGGAACAATTTCGCTGGTCGGCTCTGAGCAGATGCAATGGTGGCAGAGAAGAAGGAATGCTTGAGTGCCATCATCATCAGAGAGTAGGCCCTGTAGTGGACTGAACCTGCGTTGGGTCAGATTTGTCACAAGCTTTTCTCTACCGCCATTGAAGATGTCTACCCTGCAACTACCTGAGTTAACAAAGGAGCTACTTTGACTCTGCTGGCTGGTAGATGTTGCTTAGGAGCGATCTCATCCACAGCCCTGGCCAACTGTATACCAGAGATCAATGAGGGCCTCAGATGCAACTTCAAATATGCAACTTCAAATATGGATTTCATTATCTACTGACAATTGCATTTTGTTATGGACATGAAAAATGGGTTTGAATGAAGGAAACATATCTTTTAGTAGATTCTGCTATAGAATAACAGATGAAAATGCAATGTTCATCCTACAACAGCTATTTTCAGCCTAAGACAAACCACAACCTTATTTTTAGTAAAAAATAAATAAATCATCATATTCTATTCAACTGCATTGACTGACAATGTCTACCTCAAAGTACCACCTCAAGCCTAAGCATGTTTACTTGGAAGCTCTACAAAATTCAATTAAACTTGTTTCCACTAAAGCTTGCATCACCGCTCAAGACTATGACACTGAACATTCCAATTAGCAAGTTTTATTCAATATATATAGAGAATAAAATTGCAAGAAGTGTAGTCACAATAAACTTTCCTTGCCAATGAGATTGTATAGTTGCACTAGAAGACGGAAAAACATAACACTGATTCATTCCAGGAGAATGTCTCTCAAAAAATTTTTCCAAAGGTTTTTTTATTTTAAATGCAAGGTTTAAATGCAATTGTTTAAATTAGATGTATTAAGTTTTTACCACAATCTGACTAGTAGTCAGTCTCCCAACTACCACATTTATGATCACTGTGCCACAAATACAAATTGAGCTTATTTTGATGCCATTTATTCAGACGACATCTTGTTGTTTAGTCATTTACCTACAATCCAGAGTAACTACGGGAGCACATAAAAGACATTTACATAGACGTAGATACAGCACCACCTAGTGAAAAACTATGGGAAATTCATATTGCAATCCAGAGTAAATTGTTACATCAGAGCATGGACTCCCCGTAGTTACTCTGGATTGCGCCCATATCCAACTCTTTGTGACCACAAATGATAGACACAGTGAATTCCTAAGCATATTTTGTTTTCAAAAATGTTCCCACTGCACTTCCCGAAAATTATTTCCTAGTAAGTGCACTCTGGATTGCACCCTTAAAATTGTTCGTGAATAAAAGCTATAATGATCCTCCTGGGACAGCATGGAAAAATACGAGAAATTTGGAGAAACTCTTAAAAATCTGAATGAAGATTTATTGCTGACAAAATTTCTACTGTTTTTTGAACATTTGGCCAATCGTAGGAATCAGCACAATATCATCACTATTTCCTCAAATCAAGATGCACTATCAACCACAAAACAGATGTTTCAACTGATCGTGAAAGCAATAGAAGAGCTATACATAACTGAAAACTCCCCAAACTGAAAGTACGTTCAAATAGCATTATTATTTCATTTCAGTTCATGTCAAACCAGATTCAAATGCCCACCAAATGCCTCAGAGAGCACATATGACACCTGGATTCAGATGACCCCCTGCATCTGGCATTTCGAGGTTGTCCACAGGCTGTTCATGGGTTTATGAAGAAAGTTTATTTTGATTCAGACATCTTGTGACTCTTGCACAATTTTTATTTTACATTTCATCAACGTAGTAAGAGACATTGAGTGGTTCATTATATAGTTCAATAGCTTTTTTTATAACCGCTACAACATCTTTTAAAAGGCAAGATCAGTCTAAATCTAAAATTATTGAAGTAGCAAGTAAGTGTTTATGATAAGGTACAATGATCCTTGAACCTGAGTAAAACAAAAGAAACCACAGATTTTCTTGCCAAATATGTACATGCAATTATTCAGCACTATGTTTCAAAATGCTTTAGTGCAGAGGATTCTAAATGGGGAGCCACAAAAACCCGTCAGGGAAGCCACAAAATCCTTATGAAAAACCTGCCATCCTATAACAGTGTATAGGATTGGAGACCTAATGGGAGCTATGGCCAGTGGCCCAACTAGTCAAAGGAAACACCAGTTTAAAATGTTTCAGAACCACTGCATTAATATGATTTTTTTTTAAAGACCACTGGCATGGAGATCATTTTTAGAATGCTTGTCAGCTTAGCCGAGGCCTTGTGTACTGCAGATTAGGAAATTTCCTGATCAGGATTCACAGGAACACAACTGTAGTTAGCAATATTCAGAGCTCTGGCACTCAAAAGTCCCAAGTAAACATACTGAGTAAACATTTACACTTAAAAATACTGTATACCCATCACTCTGTATATGGCATAATCTTAGACACAGTTTAAGATTTAGTTTAATCAAGATCACAAATATGATCTTAGACACAATTTCCTGAACTAGCTACACATATCCCATTCCCCTTCTGGGCATACTAAACATAAATTGTCAACCGATTTCTTATCCACTCCTCACAGTAAGTTATGCTCCAAAACAGTGCTGCACAAACCACAATGTGGTGGCCAGATCCAGAGTTCGCATGGATCAGTTTGCCCAGTGAGGGGACCTTTAGGATCCACTTCTGCATATACATCCTCCTCTTCTTTTGGAGGACAGGGATGCTCTCAGCAGCAGGCCTCCATCAGTCCTGAAAGACTATGGTATCGTGCTCTGCGCTGCATGCTCGGCAGTCATGGCTTAATCAGACTTCTTGTCACGCAACTTTCTGGAATGCCAGGCAGACAGCTGAGAGAGGTGGATGTCACGCAGTGTCTAGGTACAATGTTCAGATCAGTCCAGATGAGGATCACATTCCAGGTGCACAGCAGGCACAAGTTCTGGAGCCGTGGCACAAAACATTCAACCATTCAACAACAATCAAAAACCCAACTGCACTTTGCCTAAAAACCTTTTCCTACCCAGGTCTTAAGATAGGCAGCTTTCCCAGCTCACCTTGATAAAAAAATCACTTTTTTTAAACAAATACTACTTGTGAAATTAGGGATAATTAGAAGGAAGAAGCATGCTAAAACTGTGCCAGCAACATAAGATGACTATTAAACATATACTGAGCTAATTTTTCTTAAAGGAACTGGCTGTCTTGATGCTTCGCTTGCACATGGAGTTGCTAGTGAGCATATGGAAGACACACCCACAAATTACTGTCTCATGTCCCACACAGATACTAACGGGATGAAACATTTTGAAGGCAAGTATCACATTTGGAACACAAGTGACTAATTAAAGAAAGTAAGCCTAGGTTGTTTACAAGAGTAATAATACCATATTATTATCTCCAGATAAGCCATATTATAGCCAAAGGATCAGCAGCTGAAAGAACAAGACAGGTAGGTGAAGAATACTCATTACTTGAACCCACAGAAATCACTATTCAGAAAATTAGTGGCACCCTACGTTGGAGAGCAATATCCAGTACCAGCTGCCATAAACGTGCTGTAAAGCAGTATATAGTACCTACCAGGTTCTAGTGAACTGTGCAGGATTACAGCCAAAAAATGCCCATTTTGCAATGGCAAGAGCAGATGCTTTACTGAAGCAAATATGTGAACAGAAGGAAACATTGCTCAATACTTTTAGAAAAGCAAGAGAAGAGGATTGATTAAGCTCTTTAGAAGCTAAGAAGGAGACTAAAATCCCTCACACAAGTGACGAATGAAGAAGAAATAGGCAAGAAGTTCTTGGACTGAAATCCAAGTACAGTGGTTACAACTGGCAGGCACTGACTACATGTTTTTAGACAACTGAATACTGTTCAAAGGGCAGAGGAAAGCAAACCGATCTATTTTTGACACAAGGTGTGAAGCTGCACAAACAAACCCCACTGGTTTCAATTAAGTTACATTTAGAGAATTGCCCAAGAAGATCAAATCAGAAAGTGCCTATGTAATGAAGAGCAGAAGATAAAAGGCTAAGGGTTTCAGCCTAAACAATAATAACAAAACTTATTTTTTGTAGTTTATTTTGGCCTAGGGCTAATGTACTTGGAATGGGGAGGGGGGAAGAAACTCAAACCCAAAAGGCAGCAGTAAAGCAAACGGTACAAAGGCCACGCATGGAGGGAGATGAGGGAGATGCAGTCCAGGCCCAGTGGTGTAGCTAAGATGAGTGCATGATTGGCAAATGTACCAGGAAGCAAGCCTTAGGGAGCAACAAGCTATGCTTGACACTAGTAAACAAAATCATGAAAACCTTGTAAAGTACAAATGTGTACATCGTGTATCACTAATTGCCTTCTATTAGCCCATTTCCATAAATTATACTCCTCATATTCATAAAAAATGTGCATGAAATTAATATAGTTGCTGTTATTTTAAGTTTATATTCAACTACTGAGCCATCTCTGAAAATACACAAATTTGGAGGGGATTTTGCAGCCTTCCTTCCTTCCACCTTACCAGCCTTGCAAGGCATTTTTCTCCCATTATTCTATTATTTTTTGAGGACTCCTAAAGAATTTGGCAAATTCCTCTAGGGACATGCATACCCCAGATCAGCAGATAATGCAAAGTGCAACTGAAAAAACTACGTTGGAACATCTGTACAGGCAATTAACCAGAGAACATTTTCTTTGACAAAATCTTGGAATGCACAAATACAGTAAAAGCTTTAAGGCTGCAATCCTAAAGATATTTTCCTGGGAGTAAGACCCATTGAACACAATGGGGGTTACTTTTGAGTAGACCTGGTTAGGATTGTGCTCTAACTTGAATTGAAAGCAATTTGCAAGACATTTCTAATAAATTTTAACTTGATATGCAAGCACTGTCTTGAAACACAAGCAAAAAAACCAGTCCCAGTCAGCATGACTGGTTTTGGTGCTCTGCCAGCACCTATTCAGCCTGTTCTGAGAGCCCAGACTGTACCTGCCTCCTCTGAAGTCAGCCTATTACAGTCAAGGAGAGGGGGAAGATACATAAATCTCCCATGTAAGGGGGGCAATGGAAAGGAGCTTAAAACCCCTAACCTTGCATGTCTGCTCTAAATTAAGCCCTATTATAATCAGTGGGGTTCACTCCTGTGTAAGTGAAGGCAGATTGCATCCTGAGAGTCCAAGCACAAATTAATTTGTTTTTCTTTATATTTTGTATTTTCTTTATTATTTTGTTTTATATGACAGTATTGTCAACATTTTCATATGAATATTTTTGCGTTGTGGAATGAAGTCTTGAGTTTCCATTATTTCTTACGGGAAGATTTGCTTTGATATTCAAGCGTTTTGGACTACAAGCATGCTTCCGAATTATGCTCGTAAAACAAGGCACCACTGTATCATTATACAGAAAGATAATGCTGAATGCAGTGAAACAAAGCATGCTAGAATATCTACAGTAATGAAAAGTTATGAGTCACATCAAAAGTTATGAGTAACTAGCTGGAAAACTTTATTACTGTGTAGATGGGAGAGCCTGCAAAATTTTCTTTGACCCTGGAGGGCCAATGCTATTTCAGAGGCTCAAACTCAATCCTTTACACATAGCAACTCAGAAATTAGTCCCTGGGTTCACACCCAATAAGAGTGCATAGAATTACAGCTTTAGCTACTCTATTGCTTGAGCCTCTCTGCTTCACAATAGTAAGAACAGTACTGGGGGGGGGGGGCGCAGCACATGTGCCCAGGGACACCTGGAGAAGTGGGTGAAAAGGAGGTGGGGAGAGTGTCAGTGCAGGTCTCCAGAAGGAACAGTGGGGCCAAAAGTAGAGCAAAGGTGGTGGGAGGAAGCCAGTGCCTCCAGGAAAAGCACTCAGTGGGGTAGAATGGGGTTGAGGTAGTGCCTGGTGGGGAGCAGTGGAGTTCAGTGTGTACAGCAGTTGGGTGGGAAGAGTAAATCCCCAGGAAACTCCCAGAGGAACAGTACTGGGTATAATGGGTGGAGAAGGGGACTGCCAATACCCAGGGACTCCAGAAGCAATGGTACTCAATGGGTGAAACTTAAAAATGAAGAGAGCAAAGGTACATCCAGGAGCAGTGGTGCTCAGTGGGTGGAACATGGGGAAGTCCCAGGGCCTCCAGGAGTTGCACTGTAGTTCAGTAAAGGGAGTGCCAGTGCCCAATGCTTCCAGGAGCAATGAAGCTCAGTGGATGGAGAAGGGGGGGACTCAGTTGATGCGCAGTGGCCAGGGACTCCAGAAGAGGCAGTGGGCCTCAGTGGGTGAAGCAGGGGATTGTCACTGTCGGGGCCTTCAGAAGGGGTAGTGTGGCTCTTGAGTGAGGCAGGAGACTGCCAGAGTCCAGGGCTTCCAGATGGGCAGAAGGGCTCAGTGAGCAGACCAGAGAGAGGGGACACACTAGTGCCAGAGCAGAGAAGTAGGAGAATGCCAGTCCCTATTGCTTCCAGAGAGACAGTGGTGTTCCGTGGATAGAGTAGGAGATATTGCCAGTGCCCAAGGCCTGCATGAGACACAGTGTGGCTCAGCGGGCAGAGCAGGGGCAGTGTGGCTCAGTGGGTACCACAAGGCCAGTGCCAGTACCCAGGGCCTGCATGGGGGACAGTGTGGGCTGAGTGGGTACAGCAGGGGCAGTGCCAGAGCCTGCTCGGGGGGCAGTGTGGCTCAGTGGGGAGAGCAGTGTCAGTGCCTGCATGGGGGTCAGTGTGGGCTGAATGGGTACAGCAGGGGCAGTGCCAGTGCCCAGAGCCTGCTTGGGTGGAAGTATGGCTCAGTGGGGAGAGCAGGGGCAGTGCCAGTACCCAGGGCCTGCATGGGGTCAGTGTGGGCTGAGTGGGTACAGCAGGGACAGTGCCAGAGCCTGCTCGGGGGGCAGTGTGGCTCAGTGGGGAGAGCAGTGTCAGTGCCTGCATGGGGGTCAGTGTGGGCTGAATGGGTACAGCAGGGGCAGTGCCAGTGCCCAGAGCCTGCTTGGGTGGCAGTATGGCTCAGGAGAGCGAGGGCAGTATGGCTCAGTGGGGAGAGCGGGGGCAGTATGGCTCAGTGGGGAGAGCAGGGGCAGTGCCAGTACCCAGGGCCTGCATGGGGTCAGTGTGGGCTGAGTGGGTACAGCAGGGGCAGTGCCAGTGCCCAGAGCCTGCTTGGGTGGCAGTATGGCTCAGGAGAGCGAGGGCAGTATGGCTCAGTGGGGAGAGCGGGGGCAGTATGGCTCAGTGGGCAGAGCGGGGGCAGTGCCAGTACCCAGGGCCTGCATGGGGGACAGTGTGGGCTGAGTGGGGACAGCAGGGGCCGTGCCAGTGCCCAGAGCCTGCTCGGGGGGCAGTGTGGGTCAGTGGGGAGAGCAGTGTCAGTGCCCAGAGCCTGCACGGGTCAGGGGGTCCTCCCTCTCACTCACCCAGGCGGGCAGGTCCCCGGAGGAGACGGTGAGCCTGACTGCTCGCTCCTCGTCCTGCAGGAAGGCGAGGGCGCGTCCGAGGCGCGAGGCCTTTCCCCCGCGGTGCCGCTGCGCCCAGAAGAGGCAGAGCAGGGCGATGAGGACCCAGCTGAAGCTCAGCCCGAGGTAGCCCAGCATGTACACTGGGAACACCAGCGCGAAGCTCCGCGCGAACTGCGACACCAGCCCGGGGAGGTCCACGCTGAGCAGGGGCTGAGGCTGAGGAGGCTCAGGGTCGGAGCGCCCCCCGGGGCCCGGGCCCGTCGGCGGGGTCCCGGAGCCGCTCATGCTCCCTCAGCGGGCGCCGCTGCTCCTCAGGCGGGCGGAGGACGGGGCGGGGCCGGCCTCTGAGGAGACTCCTCGCATCCTCGCCTCACGGCCGCCGCCTCTCTGACAACAACCTCGCCCGCCCTCCTCAGGAGCCGCCTCGGCCCCAACCATTCCCTTAGCCGCGGGGGGAGGGGAGTGAGAGATGGAACAGCCCATGTGACAGAAGGGGAGGAGGGGCGGGGACTATTCACCACGAAGGGAGAGGGCGTGGCCTCAGGTTGTGGACCAATCCCTCAGAGCCTGAGGGTGTGGCCTCACGGCGTGGACCAATCACTCACAGCGGGCGGGGCTTCAAGGTCGCGAGCGGTCTCGGCGCTTAAAATATTCCCTCAGAGGGAGGGGCGTGGCCTCACGGCGTTGACCAATCCCTCAGATGTAGGGGCGTGGCTTCAGGGCGTGGCCCAATCCCTCACAGTGAGCGTGGCGTAAAGGGCGCGAGAGGCCTCGGCGCTGAAACTATTCCCTCAGAAAGAGGGGAGTGGCCTCGGGGCGCGAGCCGCCTCTGTACCGAACCATTTCCTCAGAGGGAGGGGCGTGGCCTCAGGGAGTGGCCCAATCCCTCACAGTGGGCGTGGCTTCAAGGGCGTGAGCTGCCTCGGCGCTGAAACCATTCCCTCAGATGGATGGGGCGTGGCCTCGGGGCGCGAGCCGCCTCGGCGCTGAACCACACCCTGAGCGGGGAGTGGGCGTGGCTTCAAGGGCGCGAGCGCAGAGAGTGGAGCGGCCCACACGACAGAGGTGGAGGGAGAGGGGCGTGGTCTCATTCCTAAACAGGCTTGGCGCTTCGGAATCCAGTGACGTCATGAGAGCCCTTCCCCCACCCCTCACCTCAGTATAAATAGCGCCTCCTCAGGGGTTGCGCCCCATATGAAGGCTTTCCTGAGAGGAAGCTCCATTGATGTCAATAGGGCTTTCTTCTGAGGAGAAGTCAAGAAGTGTTGTTGAAAAGCAGTACACGCACAAACACACAAGGAGCACCCATTAAACTTGAATGTCAAGAGACAGGCAGACATTTCCTTACCTCACTTAGCATTACTCTGTGGAAGTCCCTGCCACAGGATGTGGTGATGGTTTCCGGTGTAGGTGCCTTTCAGTGGGACCGGGATGTCCACTGGAATGGAGTCTGTCAGGGCACGCGGTTCGTTACTTGGCGTTTGTTTGTTAACCCTGCCTCAGGAGTGGCACAGAAGTGTCTTAACATCACTTTTGTGACACCCTCAGGTCAGCACAGGACTCGTGCCCGGGTCCCTAAACCCCGGCACGAGTCCTGTGCTGACCTGAGGGTGTCACAAAAGTGCTGTTAAGACACTTCTGCGCCACTCTTCGGTGGTTAAACCAATGCACAGGCACACACCAACCTCCACCAACATCGTCATGAAAAGATAGGCCAGCTGAGTTAGGCTGGCCTAAATTTCTTAGGATTGTGACCTACATTTCTCAAAATGGCCACATCTCAAGCAAGTTCATATTCCCAAACCGTTCCCTTCTCAGGGAACACCCCTCCCATGCAACAACCCCCCTGCAACAACTCCCATGCAACACCTATCCCAGGCAACAACCCCATTCCAGTTACAACCCCCATGCAACAACCCCCATGCAACAACCCCTGGCCAACACCCATCCCATGCAACAACCCCATGCAACATCACATCCACACAATAACCCCCGTGCAACACCTCCCATGCAACATCCCTTCCATGAAACAACCCCCATGCAACACCCTTCCCGTGCAACACCCCTCCCGTGCAACAACCTCCATGCAAAACCAATCCCATGCAACAACCCCATGCAACACCCATCCCATGCAACACCCCTCTTGGCTCCCGTGCAACAACCTCCATGCAACACCCATCCCATGCAACAACCCCATGCAACACCCATCCCATGCAACACCCCTCCTGGCTCCCGTGCAACAACCTCCATGCAACACCCATCCCATGCAGCATCCCTCCTGGCTCCCATGCAACAACCTCCATGCAACACCCATCCCATGCAGCACCCCTCCTGGCTCCCGTGCAACAACCTCCATGCAACACCCATCCCATGCAGCACCCCTCCTGGCTCCCGTGCAACAACCTCCATGCAACACCCATCCCATGCAACACCCCTCCTGGCTCCCGTGCAACAACCTCCATGCAACACCCATCCCATGCAACGCCCCTCCCGGCTCCCGTGCAACAACCCCCTGTGCAATATTTCCCTGTGCACCAACCCCCCATGCCCCACACTGTGCCATATGGCCTCTGCTAAAGTGTTTTTCAACCGGTGTGCCGTGGGAATTTGGGAGGGGTATTTATTAGGAAAACTTGGGTATTTGAACAGCATGGTGTGCCTTGTCAAGGGTAAAAACAACATGGTGAAACTTAGAAACTCTGCTCTACTGCAACTCCACTGTAAGAGCAAGCCTTCCAGAGTGGACTCCATTTCCCATAAGCCTTTGCGCGCGCCTTTCCCAGCTTGCAATCCCATTGGCTGATGGAATTAAATCTTAGCCTATCGGCTGAGACGTCCCCGTGACGTCCACGTGTTACTAGGCAGACGTCCAACCCCGTTGCCTAGGTTTCCAAACCTAGCCGCGGCCTAGCGTGGATAGTGTTCGAGATGAAGCCATAGTGGGAGTAGTAATAGGGGATGCGAGACCTTGGGAGGACTCTGCGGGGTCATGGAGGGCGAAAAGGTGAGCAAAGGCTGGCTCCGACCTGGGAAGGGGCTTGTGAAGGGGCCCATTATAGTCAGTGGGGCTTACACCCAGCTGAGCCTGGAGAGGAGTGTAGGCTGAGTCCTAGCCCAGGCATGTCTACTCAGAAGTAAGCCCATTATAGTCAATGGGGCTTACACCCAGCTGAGCCTGGAGAGGAGTGCAGGCTGAGTCCTAGCCCAGGCATGTCTACTCAGAAGTAAGCCCATTATAGTCAATGGGGCTTACACCCAGCTGAGCCTGGAGAGGAGTGTAGGCTGAGTCCTAGCCCAGGCATGTCTACTCAGAAGTAAGCCCATTATAGTCAATGGGGCTTACACCCAGCTGAGCCTGGAGAGGAGTGTAGGCTGAGTCCTAGCCCAGGCATGTCTACTCAGAAGTAAGCCCATTATAGTCAATGGGGCTTACACCCAGCTAAGCCTGGAGTGGAGTGTAGGCTGAGTCCTAGCCCAGGCATGTCTACTCAGAAGTAAGCCCATTATAGTCAATGGAGCTTACACCCAGCTAAGCCTGGAGAGGAGTGTAGGCTGAGTCCAAGCCCATGCGTGTCTACTCAGAAGTAAGCCCATTATAGTCAATGGGGCTTACACCCATGTAAGTGTTGATAGGATTGTAGACTAAGGCTGCAATCTTAAAGACACTTTCCTGTGTGTAAGTCCCATTGAACACAATGGGGCTTAGTGGGACATGGTTAGGATAGTGGCAATAAGAGTCCTGGCCCTTGCATGTTTCCTCAGAAGGAAGTCTCCTAAAAGCTAATAGGTCTCACTCCTAAGTCAGTGCTGCTAGGATTATAGCCTAAGAGCCCAACTGTATGCATGTCTACTCAGAAAGAACTTATGAGTAGACAGAACTATGTCCCTTACCCATGCTTTCTTTCATGTAAAGAACAGTCCCACACACACACTTTATAAGTGACTAGAAAAATGGATACTTGCCATAGGATCCTGTGCTGTTAGTTTAATAGGATGCAGGTTCAAATGTAGATGAGTTGCTATTGTAATTGTTGTTTTAAATAAGTGCAAGTTATTAATACTCCTCAGGTTCAAATGTATCTTTTTTGGATCTTAGAAAAGAACCAGAGAAGACACTTGGAAATCAGATGAACTAAAGAAGCACATTAAGGTAACACAAAGTACTTGATCAACATAGTTCTGTAGATATTTTGTAGCAATTTTCATAGCCAGGTACTTCAGCTTCGGTCTTTTATGTTTTCGACACTTAGGCTGCAATCCTAACATCCAGTTAGGCCAGCCTAAGCCATGGCATAAGTCCTGTGTTGACCAGGCAGTGTCACAAAAGTGCCATAAGATGCTTCTGCGCCACTCGTAGGTTAGGGTTAGGCCAGCATACAGACATGCGCTTGCCTCCCTACTTCACTATGGGAATAGGAAAACCAATGAGTCATGCAGCCTAGGTTAGGATTGCACCCTTAATAGCTCAGGTATTTCCATTGGTATATTGTTCTATGTTTTTCCTGTGAATAGCAATTCTCCATTCCAAATCACAAAACTGTGTTTGAAATTCTCCCCAGTTTTAAAAGTAGCTAATGTGTGCTCATTCTCCAAGTAACACAAACTTAGCATACCTTCCTGAATACATAATAGTTTGAACCCTGGACTGTCAGTCTGATGTTATAGAATAGTATAACTATTTATTTGGATATCTGAGAAAATATTGTACTGGAATTCAAAACTGCATATTTTGAGGTTCTTCTCAAAATGATTACTGTAATAAATGATTTTGTTACTTCAGCAGTACTAACACTAGAATACACCTACATTTATACCAATAACAAATTTTAGAAAGTATTTAGCACAGTGTTGCTTCTCATGGTGCTTCTTCCTTTGTCCTCTTCTGTCCTCCCTTTTCTCCCCTCTATCTATGGTTCTTACACTCTCCCTCTTTCCCCTCCAACAGTCCTTTTTTCCTCCCTCTTTTCTTTCCCCTGCGGGGCTTACTCTCCCTTTTCTAGTTTTCTCACTGTGTTTTCCAGTTTACTCAACACTCCAGTTTCCCACCTCTTTTCACTCTGCTTCCTTTTCTATCATTTTCTGATCTCTCTCTGCTGTTTCCATCCCCACTTCCTTCATATTATAGAATCATAGAGTTGGAAGGTACCTAGTAGGTCATCTAGTCCAACCCCCTGCCTGCAGCAGGAAATCCCCCAACAGCATCCCTGACAGATGCTCGTTGTGCCTCTGCGTGAGGCTCTATGGTCTATATCCATAGACCTTTGAAATGTTTGAGTCACTACTTGACAGGTCATAGAAATTCTGTCAGGTCTGAATCTGACAGCATGTCTTTGACCAAGAATAGTGGATGCTGTAAGGACATCAAGTGTACGTGTATTCTGGAAAAGCAAAGACTTTCTGCCAAATTATGTCTTCAGGAGATTTTTCAGGATTGTGCCTTCAGAAGATCGTTCAGTCTTCATTCTTCTCTCCCCAAACAATTCTGAGCATACATTCCCCATAGTCACTGGCATTCCTGGAGATGGGGGCAAAATGCCAAGTGTCTTCGCTTGTCTTGCGAAATACTTTCAATCCAAGGTACTAATAAACTGAGGTACCATTGTACTTTTCCATAGCTATTAATTTTTATTTTTAAAACAGCACGTATGTGAAGAAGCTTCTCTTATCAGGGTCCGAACAAGTAATGTTGAAGCTGGCTGCTCTTCTCTAGAGTCTTAAACCACTGGTTATGTCCAAAGATATCAACAACAAACCATTACAGTTATGGCGCATGCACTGTTGTCCAGATTTGGCAAGACTGGCTTCTCCTGCTGAAGGGAAATAAGTGCAAAGTAATATGAATAGTCTGCTTTTGAAGCCAGTGAGAGGAGTAAGTCTTTCTTGGATAATCTCTGCTCCCAAAGTTACCCTACAATTCAAAGTAACTACGGGAGCATGTAAGAGACATTAAGTGTACCCGTAGTTACTGCACCATCTAATGAAAACCTATGGGAAATTCATATTGCAATCCAGAGCAAATTGTTCTTACACTGGAGCAAGGACTGCCCGTAGTTACTCTGGATTGCACCCCTAGCCACCTTCCATGTTATGAATCCTTTCACAGAGTAGAATTAGTGACATATTGTTTCCATACTATAAATACTTACCGGTAATTCACCATGAGCTCTGCTGTAATTTGTAGATCATAGCAATAATATGTAAAACATGGGGCTTTGTCGACAGTAGCAACATTAAAAAATGGTTCTGTTGTTCCCTTTTCTTTTAAAGGTATCTCGATCAGACAGTCAGTCTGAAGACAGGAGACATCGAGAGAGGAAACAACGAGACAGAGATGATGCTGAGGATGGCAAAGGAATTTCTCACAAAGATCCAGAAAAGGACAGAGTAAAACCAAAAGAAAAAACTGGGGAAAAAACAAGATTTATATCCAGTGACAGGCATAAGGAGGTAAGGAGAGATAAAGGAAAAGACCATCCCAGAGAACGAGAGAAAGAAAAAGTTAAGGTGACTCAAGAAAAACATGCAAAGGAAGAAAAACATAGCAGTGGAAAAGGTGGGGAAAAACATAGTGGTAAGGAAAAGGGAAGAAGACATAAGACCAATGATCACAATCAGCCGCTTGTGCCAAACACCACACTGGATTCTGGGGATAAAGAAAGGGGTCCAGAACATCATAGAAGAAGAGAGAGCAAGGATCACACAGGTAAGTTGGTTTGCTTTATTGTGTATATATTGGAGTAATCCCAACAATTGTAGATTAAAGCAGATTCAAACTAATAAGGCTATATTTTTCTACCTTTTCAACAACATTTTGCCCTCACAAGGCATCAGATACAATGGACTTGGGGTTTTTTCCTTCCCTTTTGTTGCAGGCTCCTCTGTGAGTATTCTCCCTTCTCCTGTCAATGAGATCTATTTTTATGCAGTACGTGTACAATGTTTTGTCTACTCATTTATTCTATGAATGACCTTATCCATTCTTCACTGCCTATCAGTTCATACAGTCAATCTTATGGTTCTTTAGGCATGTTCAGCACATGCAGTAACCACCATTCTATTTCCCTCCGTTCTCCATGATCTATTATCTTTGTCCTCAGGAGAATGTTTTTCTCTCATGCAGAAGCCATGTTTAAATTGATCTAAAAAAGAACTGAAATATACCTAGAGAGTAGAGTAAATATTTGCAGAGAAATATTAAAATGTTAGCTTGTCTTGGGAGGAAAGTTAAAGTTAAGTGCTAGGTATTATTTTTGTAAAGGGTCCAATCCTGCCTTCCAGCAATGCTGCTCTTGAATATGCTGCCAAGGAGATGGCATCATGAATTGCCTTAGAGCACTTCGATGTGGTCAGAAGGAAGGAGGTTCTAGCATGGAGGCCAATCCAGGCAGGCACTGGGTCTCCATGCTAGGTGCCCAAGTGTGCCCTGGGAGCTGTCATTGTGAGTCTGCTGCTGTGCAATTCAGGGAAAGTGGAAAAGAGGACAGTTCAGGCCTGGTAGGGAGTGGGGTCAGTGGCAGAGGATGCTGCCAGATCTTATCCCTTATCCTGGATCTGAAAGCCCTACTTGGATAGAACTGAGTAGCTCTGTGTCAACGTTTAAGCTCACGCAGATCCATGTAGACCCTAGGCAGCAGCTGGGGCTTGACATGGTTTAAGGAAACGTTCATCCTCTTATCTTGAGGTGACCTCCGCCTTCCTCCTTGTCTTTACCTGAATACAGTAGCAGCCACCATTATAATGCAGCATGCGCATCCCAATAGGATTTGATTGTATATTTCTTATAATTTTTTAACCCAAGTATGATACAACTGTTTTTTGCATAAGATTGTGAATATGTTCTTAAAAGGTATCCTTAGACTTACAATTTCATATCCATAATGTTTTTGTGTGTTAAAATTGCCATGAATATTGCTCCTTACATAGTATAGCATAGTAGAGCTGTTACAACAATAATTTTATTGATGTGATTATCTTGTAGATCATCCAAAAGTAAGAGATGAAGCAAGAGATAGAAGGCATTCAGAAAGAAAGGTAAGAGAATGAAAATAATCTGTAGTAACATGAGAGTGAAGTAGAATGCAGTCTGTTGGTTAGGCAAAATAACATGCAAACCCAAGATTCAACATGTGCTTATGTCACACAGTTTATTTATTGAATTTTCATTACTTTATCCTGAAAACATGTCAGTTTTGGGCACAACTTAATTTGCACCTCCAAATGTGCTCCCTGTGTGATACCGGAAGCAGGACTAGATGGTTCTTTGGGCTGCTCCTTTGGGCTCTTCTTATGTGTTTATCTTCTAAATTCCATGTGTGAAATGAGCAGATGATAATTCCATTGAATTCAGTAGCATTTCACAGATACTGAATTTCACCAATTGTTTTTAGCCTTAACTGTATTTTTTTAAAATTCAGTTCAACAAGAATTATGCAAGAGTTTAGAAATGGGTTCTTAGGAGCAAAATCTTTACTTAAAAAGATTGGTTACTGCCCTCAAATATGGAAGAACGTAATCCATTTTGAAGCCGTTGAAATATGCATCGTGTATAACTTATAAGAGCATTTACAGTTACAGAGTCTATAAAATTGGCCTGGGATAGTATATTTTCATTTTTACAAATGTTATTGATACAGTCTTATCATCAAAATTGTATGGTATGAAAAGGAGAGAGCAGTCACCTCTACGGTTTGCTGCTGCTAATTTCATAGTTTTCAGGAGAGCTCTACAATGCTGTAAGAGCATCAGTGGTGACCTTTCCACCATCCTCTGGTTTTTAGCCCCCTTAGAGGCAGTGGCCAGCATCCAAAGAACATAGAAAGTAGTTCTATGAACCCAAGAGGACATAGACTTATTTTTTCTCCAGGCAGAAGAAACCCATTCCTATCCCATACCACTTATCAAATGGCTTTGAAATCAAGAGAAGTTATGATAATAGTTTGTGACATAACAACGAGATCAAGTCTTTCAAAACTTAAAACACACATTCCACTGTGGGTAGTGCAAGACATTTGTGAGTCCAAAGACATAGTTGTGTCCTGTTTTTCAGTGTCAATGCAGCCATGTCAACAAGCACAGTGGTATCAGTTACAAGGCCTCCTCCAGATAATATTTATTCCCTTGCTTCAATGCTATATTGTGGCTACATCAATGCTAAAAAGTTAAATAGGATTGGGCCCTAAGGATGCAATTCTAACCTAGGCTGACACAACTCATTGGTCTTCCCATTCCCATGGTGATGTAAGGAGGCAAGCACATGTCTGTACACTAATCTAATCCTCCACCAGGTGTCTCACAGAAGTGCCTTGCAGCACTTTCATGACACTCCCAAGCCAGTATGGGGCTTGTGATGGGGCTTATGGTGGCCTAACTGGTTAGAATTGCACCCTAAGGCTACAACCCAGAGTAACTATGGGAACTTTTACACCAACATAGTTACAGTGCCACCTATGGGAAACCAATGGGAAATGCATAGAGCAATCCAGAGTAAGTGCCTCTTCTGTCTTCCCATAGTTACTTGGGATTGTAGAGCAAGTCACTTTAACCCATGAGGGGCAGATTTATTTCCTCCTTTGAGTTGAACTTTGCCATCAAGTCAGTCCACACCTTTTGAAATAGGTACAGTGGAGCTGGATTAGAAATATCGAGAAATATCAGTTTCTTATCCTTGGAGTTATATAATTATTTTGATAAATTTTTATTAAAATGTTTTGAGCCGCAAGTGTTTAAATTATTTTTTTCAGCATGAAGTGAGCAAGAATTTGGGAGAATCCCACAAAGATGAAGAGAGTGAACACCGACACAAGTCTCACAAAGATCAAGAACTAGATAAGGAGAGAAAGAGAAGACACAGAGAAAAGAAAGAGCGAGAACACTCCGGTGTGGAAGAAAAAGAGAAACATTTAAAAGAGAGAAGCCTTCTACCTGGGGAAGAAAAAAGTGCATCGAGGAAACATAAAGAGCGATCGCCCCGGGAAGATAGACGCAATAGAGACAGCAGTGATACAGGATTGAAAGAAGAAAATGAACGAAAGAGAAGAGACCACAAGGTTTGTTTTAAATTGTCTTTAAAGCTATAATAAGGCCAATAAATGTGCAGTTGAGCAGTGTTAAAATTTTTGTGACAAAATCATTTTATATAAGAAGTTATGTGTTACAGTATGTATTAATTTGGTGAGACAAAAGCCAAATGCTGGATCTGGAAAGAAAAAAAGCAAAATCTTCCGTAGTATACATAGGCATTTCCTCTTTATCCAGTATTACTCAGACTCCTTTGTTTCTCACCCATAAGTAACATTCATCAGTTACTGCTGTTCTTCTTGTTAACTCAGGTAATTTCCATATGTAGCAGTCAATTCAGGATCCACCCTTGAAGAAAATAATAGAAATAAATGCCACAATATTAAGAATGTTTGGTGATTCCCTAAGGGCTAAATCCAGAGCAGTTACGGGTCCACGCAGTTACGTCACCCTCTAGTGTTATGGAAAGTCATCTTAACTGCTCCGGAGCAAGGGGCTTAATTTCACTTTAGGATATAGGCCAAAATCTAGCTGGTATAGAAGTGCACATTCTCTTGTAGTAGAAGTACATGTATACGCTTGATCTTATCTATGTTTACCTATAAATAAGTGACACTGCATTTAATGGACTTTTTCCCAAGTGGGTGCAAGATTACAACCGTTACCTGGTGTAAGGATGGATTCATATGCTGCACTGGGCACAAACCTGTATAGCATGTAAATTCATGGTTTTCCTTTTTTGAACTTATGTATGTGATTTGGGGATCCAAGCTAGTGATAACCAGGAGGATGATAAAGTGGGAGCATGTGGACACATGGATTTTAAATGATCTGTAAAAACTACAGTAGAGGTTCCCAAAGTGTAAGTTGTGGCACTGCAGGGAGCCACATAAACCAGCCAGGGACTTGCAGAATACTTGAAAAGAACCTATCACTCTATGCAGTGTATAGGGTTGTAATCCAAATGAGAAGCCAAGGCCAATGGCCCAGTCAAGGGAGCCACCAGTTGAAAAAGTCTGGGAACCATTGGTTTATTTGGTCATCTGAACTGGCTCAGTATGGGAAGTTGCCTTACTCTTACAAATTCACTTACATGGGAGTAAGTCCTATTGAATTGAGTAGAACTTATGTCTGAATAAGCATGCATTTTATTGTGTTGTTAGTCTTCCGGTAATGGAGAGTAGTTGCTAATATCAGTTTTGTATAAGAGGGAAATGTTATTATGAGAAATTTTGATATAAGCAAAACAGCTGTTAGCAGTTATAAAAAGATACCTGATAGTGCTGAAAGCTGATATTTGTCAAAACATTTATTTTATTTTATTCAGCCTCGTGAGCACAAACGTCATGGGGAAAGCTCAAAGCATGAAGATAAATCTGGTCATCCACATGAAAGGTAAGTGCTCTTTAAATATTTGTATTTGTGATATATTTCATTTGTACTTGATATCATTTCTTTGATATTTCACTACAACCAACATCTGATGTTTAGGAAGGTGCAATAAATTGTTTGGCATCAATCCAGCACAGATTTGGAATAATTTTCTTAGTCACCAGCATCCAGTTTTTATTTGGCCACTAGTATTGGGTACAGCTTTTTATTAATTGAAATTAATTGGAAAAATAGGAATTATTTCATAGGGAATGAATTTGTTTTAAAAAGACATTCAAAAACACTGTCCACATTTTCTGATTACCACTTTGAAAGGTCAATCTGCCTATTCAACTTTGTAAGGCTGCCAAAGTTGGGTAAGCCAGGATCCTGTTTTTCTTTCAGGAGATAATGTACCTCATGTGAATTGTTAAGAGAGGCTATAAGGTAAATTCTAAAGTGAGAGCAAGTCCAGTAAGGTGGCTAATTGCAATCTCATCTTTGCCATGAATTCAGTAAAACTGTAGTTCTAAGCACACTTCAATCCTCACTTTGAGAATCACTGATGTACAGTGTTATTGTAAGGATTATAATAATTAAGATACCTATTTTTCGCTTCATACGACGCAACTAACCATAAGACGCACCAAAGTTTAGAGGAGCAAAACAGGAAAAAATATTCTGAACCAAATGGCTTATAATATATTTAATAAAATATAGCAGAATAATATTTCAACCAGGTAACATCAACAGTGGTATTAGGAACCATAATCACTGTCATTAACAAATGAGGAAAGGCTTTAAGGTTCAAGCACTCTTCTAATTTTCTGGAAACCCCAAAAACTCATCATCACTAATGTCAGTGATTTGTGACTTTTGCATAAATCTCATTGTACTATGACCGGACACCAACAGATCTCATTGCAAATGGTCCAGGCAGGCAGGTAAGTTTGGGGGTAGGGGGGTTTCTTTTGGGGGTTGGGGGGAACCAGGTAGGTAGGGAAGGGTGAGGGGATCTTGTAGATAAGGAAGAGTGGGGTGTTTCTTTTGGGGGTTGGGTGATCCAGGCAAGCAGGGATGCATAGGATTGCAGTACTAGGGACCAGATCCTATGCATGTCTACACAGGAGGAAACCTTCCCCCATTCCTGGAGAGGATGCCTAGCAATAAAGCTCGATGGTCCAGATCCTGTGTGTGTTTACTCAGGTGCAAACCTCCCCCCATCCCTGGAACGGATGCTTAGCCTTGTAGCCCTATGGCCCAGATCCTGTGCAGGATTACTCAGGAGGAAGCCTCCCCCACCCCGGAAAGGATGCATAGGACTGCAGCCGCAGGGACCTCTCTCTCCTGGGCTGCTTCCTCCTCTCCTCTTCCCTCCAGTGTCGCTCTTCCCTGCCTGCCTGCCTCCATGCTCTGCTATTCCTCTCAATCTGACGGGCTCCGCTCTGTTCATTTCTTTGGGGGAGGACCCTGTGTGGAAGCCTCTGTCCCTCATCCCCATCTTGCCCTTGCCTCCCTGTAAGCTTGCCCTGCCCAGGAGGGAAGAGCATAGCTGTAGAAAGTCCTCCAGGATTGACCCCTTCGCTCCATAAGACACACCGATATTTCCACCCCCTTTGGGGGCAGAAAAAGTTCATCTTATGGAGAGGAAAAATACAGTAATACTCATGATGCACTTGAAAGTGCTAAACAAATGCCAGTATTTTTTAAAGAAATATTTTGGCAGAAAAAGTAATGATTACCATTTTATAAATTACAACAGAAAGTGGTCCTATATTGTGAAAAAACATGGATGCTATACCGAAAAAGAAGACAGGTTCATCCCTCTTACCTTGTGAAAGAAGCACAACAGATTTCAACAGAAATTTAGAAAACTGAAGCACATGGCCCTCATACTCTTCATTTTTGACAGTTTGTTTGCATATTTTAAAACAAATCTAATACAGTAATCCTGTTTCCCATGAGCATGTTTTCTTGGAAAGTATTTCCTTTAATTCAGTGTACATTTTTTGTTTTCTTTTTAGGGATTCAAGGGGAAAAGTACAGCACCATGGCAAGCCTGAAAGAGAGGCCAGAAGACGAGAAGTAAGAAAAATTTATTTGGCGCATTTGAATACGGAAATGTTGTAGGCATTGGTAGTATACAAAAAAACAACCACCCAAAACAGAAAAAGAACTGAGAAATCAACAGTAAAAATGGAAAGTGAATTATTTTCCTATTCCTTTCTGCTTCACTTCCTTCCCATTCCTCTGTTCCCATCCCCTTGGCAAATTTTAGTTTGTAAATCCCTCAGAACAGAGATCTATCATCTTAAATTCTGCAAACTACCTTGTACTTTGATGGTGCTATATAAAAAATAAAAAATTATTATTAATATTAGTTATGGGCCAATTTATCCAAATTAAGTACTATGGTTCCTTGGTTTATAAGCATAATTCGTTCCAGAAGCATGCTTGTAATTCAAAGCTGATTTTCTCATATAAAATAATGGAAATTCAGACAATTGGTTTCACAGTTCAAAAATATTTATATACAAATATTTACTGTATATAAAAATGATTACAAAACACTGCAATATAATACAAAACACTGTAATAAAGAAAATACAGTACTGAACTGTACTGTACATTTGAAAATCTTCATTGCTAGTTTGCAGGAGACAAGAGAGGAGGGATTACTTTCACAATCACTAACAGTCTCTCTGCTATCCATTGGCTCAATGGGATCTTTGCCTTTTCATGCAACTTTATCATTCCCATCCTGCTCAGGGGGAGTGGCGTTGTAACTTTGACAAGGCACGCTGTCTGCACTACCACACACAGATTCCACACACACTAAAACCAGACACACATACCTTCCACACTCTGACACACAGATCCTAAATACACACCTGGCTCTGGATGCCTCCTTTCCAGATCCCCCCAAGCAGCCTCACCACCTAGCCTCTCCAAGAATCTGCACAGGAGCAGCTTGATCCCCCCAAGACCTGTTGGAAGGCTCATGGAGCAGGCAGTGCTGGTCCCTGGTGCTAGTGGGCCTTGGAGCACTGGTGCAAGGAGAGGAAGATCCTGGGTAAGAAAGGGAGGTGTGGAGGCAAATGTGGCAGGAGGCAGGGCAGTCCAGGAGAGCAAGATTCCTGGAGAAGGAGGTGATACAGGGCAAGACAATGCTCTTAAACCAAGTCAACATTTCTGAGATCCAAGACACTTGTAACCAAGGTGCTACTGTATTTTGATTTTAGTAGTACAGTTAAGCCTGTGTTTAATTTTCTTCTATTTAACTTAATGGAAATTTGACGTATTTAACAGTTCTGATCCTGTAGGATAGAATAGGTTATAAACCAAACAACATTTATAGTTTGAAATTATGACCATGACCATATTTTAATGCTTTTTTCTTATTAATTGCCTTTGATCCATCAGCACTTCAAAATTGATGACGTAGCAGCAGGAGGATTATGTCTGAAAAAACAAACAAGTGAAGACGACCAAGAAAATGTAAGGACTCTCTGCCATTATTTCCTTAGGTGAAGGTGTCCAGGTTGCCCCACTAGTTGAGTCCAACTATAAGGGCAGTGCTCAGCTTATTTTCATTACAAGGCTGAGAGCCATCTCACTCTATCATGTGGTACTTGTGGAACCACCACAGCCCTGTCATTATTTCCTCAACAGTGCAGAACTTCTGCATTATTTCTTGTGCAGAATTTCGAAACAATCTCTTTCATGAAATAAATTTCATGAATATTTTCTGTTGTTTCAGTTTCATAATGATTTAATTCTACCATTGCATCTCCTTTGCTAGGAACTGATACTGGATACCCCTCATCCTTCTGAACCAGATGCAGATTATGATTCTTCGGTAAATTATGAAGATGATTTTGAGGTAAGGGCAAGTAGACAAAATTTGAAGAGGCGATGGGGTAAATAAATACACTCACCCCAAAACAATAGGAATAGAGGAAATGTAATCAGTGATCTCACAGCCTCAAGTGAATTATGTGAATCCAGCCGATAGTCTGAGATCTTAAGGCAGAGGTTCCCAAACTGATGCCCCAGCCAGGGAAATGGCTTCTCCACTTAAGGGACAGAGTGATGGCAAAGGCAGCAATGTGATTGCCATGATTTCATCGCTACCAGTGTTTTAAAAAAAACTTACCCCTAGCATTGTTGGCCCTATGGAGGGTGAGAGGAGACTGCAAACCCATCTGCAGGGCTTCCCAAGGTTCAGAACAGTTAAAAATAAAAAGTGTGACCCATTTCCAGTTCGCAATAGCGGTCCCTAAGTGGTCCCATTGGATTGGGCTGCTAATTCATACTTTTAATGGACATTAATACTACTGTTATTTTTGAAGGATTATGAAGACGATTTTGATGATATAGATGATGAAGATGAGGAGGAGTATGAAGATAGCCAGGAGAAAGATGAGGAAGAAAAAGAAGTGGAAAGACAATTAAAAAAAGGTCCTATAGCCAAGAACTCAGAAGTAGAAGAAATCCAGAAAGCAATTAATGCTGAAAATGAAAAAATTCAGACATTGTTCCCAAAACAAAGAACAAAGGAGCGTCTCTCAAAAGACAGTGAAAAAGAACAGACAGCTGGTTCAGAACAGAAAACTGGTATGTAACTGGGCACTTGTTTGCTCAAAAATCATGGCACTGACATTTGTGCTGCATAGTTGAAAATCTTCATGCATCATTAGAATGATCTTCAGCCATTTTCAGCATCAGTAGCCCATAGGTAGGGACCTGCAAAAGGCAAGGTTATTTTGGGATAACACCCGCTTTTCAGGAAAAATAACCTCACCTTTTGCAGGTCCCTACCCATAGGTCTTATTTATTGGAAGTGTTGTGATTTTCCCAAACCACATAAAAACTCATACATTTTCTACCTTTGCTGTGGCATTCTAGTCTTCAAAGTGGGGGTCGGAATGCTACTGTGGCATCAGTCATCTTCAAAGTGGGGGTTGGGGAATCACAAAAACCTGGGTGAAGCCATCTTGGAATCTGGCACTGGGCATCTAAGGGCACTTCCAGCCATGACATCATTTCCAAGGGGTCCTGGACAGGTTGTCATTCTCAGAAGGGGGTCCTGGGCTGAAATGCTCAAGTACAACTGCATTACAAATCCTGGTGCGCAACCTACTGGGATAGCAGAATGTGGAAGCTATTGGGCAGAGCAAATGTGTGTGTGTGTGGGGGAAGAGATCGGCAGTGACGATGGCAGCCTCCCTGTGTAACAGTAGGCTCTGTTCATGTATGGGAAGAGTTGGCAAGGGGCTCAATCCAGCCCGCAGGCTGCAGTTTGGTACACCCTGTATTAGAGATGTATTTTATATTTGAAGTATTTCATGAACATGCCTTATTATCTTTCAGAGGGGCAAAGCGTACCGACTAAACATACTGCTTCTGGAAAGTTCATTGATTTCCAAACTGCCAAGCAACGGCAAAGTATCAGAAATATTGCCAGTCAGCAGAAGTATGTGCTATTTAAATAATCACTGCATATAACTGTTGCAGCATTCTTGCAAGAAGCGTTTAAGTCGCTTGTATGATGTTACAATTGCTGTACATCTAAGTGCAATAAAATATTTTTGTGAGGAATTAATGTGTACTACGTCTAAGTGGACTGAATACTATTCATCATATAGGAAATTATGCATTAGCATGATTCTAGAATTGCAATTTTGTGAGGGTACCAAGAGACACAAAGGTCCCTGTGGACATTCCCAGAATGTGCCTTAGTTGGGCAGCCCAAGAGCCTTTGCAGTTGCAACTGGTTCTGAAGGTAAGGAAGGACCTCTTTATACCAGGCACCCAAAGAAACACAATCCTAACCATGTCTACTCATAAGTAAACCCATTGTGTTCATTGGGTCTTACCCTCAGGAAAGTGTCTTTAGAATTGTATCCTTAGTGTTTTGCCACCATCCACCAGGAACACTAGTGCTTATTAACTTGATTTTAACCAGATTTTTTATAATGCACATCTAAAAGTAGAAACAGGAATGTGAAAAATAAGTCTTTACAAATACATTAGTTACAGCTCCCTTCTGAGTGTGTACTGAGTAGAAAACCCAGGTTGTTTTTTATCCAGATGACATACCTTTGTAAATATAGTAGGGTCAAATTGATCCAGAGAACTGAAACAATTGATAGAACTTTGATTTCAGTCTTCTAGATGCTGCTTATTTTCTTCAACCTTAGAAAGACCAGTTGCCCTTTAGTGCTTTGCAATTTTATTGCCCTTTAGTGCTTTGCAATTTCAAGGCCCAATTCTATCAGATTTTCCAATACTGATGCAACTGCAATGTAGCCCCAAGGCAAGTGAGCAAACATTTCCTTATCCTAAGGAGTCCTCCATGACTGTCTAGCCACAGAAGAAAACAGTATTCACCCTGTTGGCAGAACTGCATCAGCACTTGAAAGG
Source organism: Cryptoblepharus egeriae (assembly GCA_030015325.1). Classification (NCBI taxonomy): domain Eukaryota; kingdom Metazoa; phylum Chordata; class Lepidosauria; order Squamata; family Scincidae; genus Cryptoblepharus; species Cryptoblepharus egeriae. The sequence goes on from JAREYC010000004.1 coordinate 9,776,629, forward strand.
AGGTAGAATTGGGCCTTCAGTGGATACTGGGATAGTGCTGGAATAATTGGTACCCCTATTGCAATAATTAAGAAGCTGAACTGATCAGCACTACCAGAAGTTCAGTGTAATCACTAATATTGACCCCTTTGTTTTTTACTGGTCTTCTATTCCTGTGCTGCCAAAAGGAAATGCTTAATGTATTATAGGAGTTGTCTTAAGTGAATATCATGCTCAAGACAAATTGTAATTTTTATGGTTAACTTTGGGGTTTTTGACCATCCCACTGGATTAGTAAAGTTCACTTTTTATTTCTGCATGGGTAATCAAGGGTTTCACTTCATTCTCCACTGAATAAAATGGGATTGCCTACATAAAACCTAATTTCAATTGTGTCTTGATATTGATCTCCATGCATACTTCTATATAGGGCATCTATTAGTAGAATTTGTGTTTACTGGTCAATTTAAATACTTGTATTTGTGTTTTTAAGGAAACGTAGTTTTGAACTACTACGCCTGATTGACTTGGACTTTTCAGTCAGCTCCTGTCTACTGGATTTGCCGCCAGTTAATGAATATGACATGTATATCCGGAATTTTGGAAAAATAAATACCAAGCAGGTATGATGTATGGCATATTCATCCTGACTGCTTACATTTTTTGATTGAGCTGTCATTTTTTCTTCAGTTGAGTCAATTAGACAGCATGGATCAGCGATTCTGTAAATCAACTAGTAATTTATCTTAATTTATTTTTCTGTATAGAAACTAATGTACCCAAGGAATGGAAGATATTATATTTGCTATTTCCACTGCTTTTTTCAGGGAAAGAAGGTGCTGGTACTCACCACAGATTATCCCCATATGACTAATTACCATATTTACTCAAATGTAGTGCACAATCATATGTAATGCTCACCCCATTTTGAAAGGCTTGAGATTTTAAAAACCAGTTTGTTGTCAATTATAATGTGCAGCCTTTTAAAATAGGATGTGCTTTATATTAATGATGGGGTCCTTGAAGTAGGGGGGAAAGGTGCTGCCGCTGCTGCCCACTGCCCCCTGCTACTCTTCCCCCCCAACCCACCACCTGTACCCCCAGTGGGAGGAGGGCTGTCTCTGGGGCGCTCTTCCCCGACCCCTCCGGGCCACTGCTCCCTGGAGGGCTCTGCCCCTGTTCCTGCACAGCCCCCCAGCCTCACTTCTAGCCAGCCGGCAACCTCACTCCAGCCCCAATGGTGCCCTGTGGAAGCTTCCCACCTGGTGCCCTGTGGAAGCTCTGTTCACTGGGCACAGAAGCAGAGGGGTGCAGGGACCAGATGGCCCCTCACTGGGCACCCAGAGGGGTGCAGGGACCAGTGCCCTTTGCCTGGCCAGGCTCTTCCTGGCTTCCTTTGTCCCCATCCAGTCTCAGCTGCACCCTGAGTCTTCCAGAGGGATCTGCAGAAAATGGACAGGGGCACTTTAAGGGTCATGCATATATTAATATCGGAGCTGCCGGCTGGCAATAAGTCAGGCTGGGGGGGCTATACAGGTACAGGGGCAGAGCCCTTTAGGGAGCAGTGGCCCTGAAGGAGCTTGAGGAAGAGTCCCCCAGGCCAGCCCACCAGTGCAGGCAGCATCACTCCCCTGCAAGCCTGGCTGGGGGAGGAGGAGCAGCAGCAGGAGGAGGAGGGGGCAGCAGGCAGCAGCAGTGGTACCTTCACCCCCCCCCACTTCAAGGATTGCCCATTATATTCGCCTAAGTCCACAAATATAATGCACCATCAAATATAGTGCGCACCTCCTTTTCAGCCTGGAATTTGGCTGATAAAGCTGTGTATTATATTTGAGTGAATACGGTATTAGCTGCTGTTGCTGGGACAGGTGGAAAAAGGTGCCAGTACTGAGCACTGGTTAGTATCCCCTGAAAAAAACTCTTGCTATTACTAATATTATTTAATTCAAGGAGTACAGTCCTAATAATCTTTACAACAAGCGTGATACAGAAAATAGTAGATGCCAAATAAGTCTCTTTGAAATGAAATCAGTTCAATATTTGACTGTTCCCTTGATGTCAGTGCATTGGGTGCTCATGACTGCCTCTGCCATGTTTTGAAGCAATTTATAAAGTTTTACCATTTTCTACTAGAATTCTGCCTGAACACTTTCACTAACACTGATACACTAATACTGATACACAAACCTCTCTATATTGTTCCCTTATTATGACTGTCGAATCAAGAATGTTGGTAAGCTGCTGACCATTTTTGTGGGACAGAAAGCCTAATCCTAACTTGTGCTGGAACAAGTAGGTCAGCTGATCCAATGGGGTTGGCTGTGGCGCAACCTGGGGGAAATAAATTCCCCTTACCCTGGGTAAAGTGGCAGTGGCCACCCCTAACACCCCAGTTCTTTCTTCCCAGAATAACATGCTGACAGTCCACCACCCATGAACATGCTCTATTGTGGGGAAGCCAGTGTGCATCCTTGCACTGGCATCCTGACTCCTAAGTTGTCACAGCATACCTAACAGCAAGTTTGTAGTACTCCTCAGTCAGTGCAAATGATGATAAGAGCTTTTGGAATTGCGCTCAGAATTTCATTGTAGGCTAACCAATTCCATTTGACACCCTGAAGAAATGCGACAAATCAACAAAATTTCCCTTTCTCCCTCACTGTAACTCACTCACTGTGTTTCTGGAACCAAATGTATCATTTAGACAAGGTTACTCTACAATGCAGCAATGTGCAAGTTGATCAGTAATGTGTTTGAATCTCTTCAACTCTTAACAAATAAATTTAACCATAAAACTGCATCAGTGTTGAAATTGCTAATAATAGAATTCAGCACACTGAAAGTTGTGTGCAGGACAAACATTTTTAGTATAGTAGATTTCTTTCTTAATTGATACTGCAGTACAGCTGCTGTTCAACACTGCAAGAAATTTTGGCCAGTAACTTCCCCTTTCTCCTTTAGGCCTATGTTCAGTGGAATGAAGACAACCTGGACAGGGATGTTCAGACTGAGGAAATAGAGACGCAAGAAAAATGGACACAACATCCTGGTGAAACTGCCCTAGTGTCTGGAGGTGATTACTTTCCATTGCATTACATGTTGAAATGCAGCATAATTTAAAGTAACTTTAAAGCTCCAAAATGGCATGATTATGGCACCCTAATGATAGTGCAGTGACCATCATATTCTAAGCTAATTGAGCGTACGGGTAAAAAAGAAACATGAAAATCCAGGCAATACCACCCTGGCACAGTCCTGCCCTCCCAATAATGCCACCCACAGCCACAGATATGCTGACTTGCTAATCATGGAACAGTGGCCTGTTGGGGTAATGTTGTCCTGAATTCTAAAGAGCCAATTCATGCTATCCCAATACTGTCAGCCAGAAGAAAATTGGCAAGTTGGACTGGGAACTATGGTCATGAATGGAAGCATTCAGTCACCTTTCTTTGCAAGTGAAGGCAAAAAGAGACAACTTCTGATCCTGACACTTGTGCCAATAATAATTAAACTCTGATTTACCTTAATTTTGTGACTCCTATAGAACACTGAGGATCTGAGATGCATTAGGCTTGATGAGCACCTGTCGGGGATGATGTAGGAAGATTTCCTGCTGCAGGCAGGGGGTTGGTCTAGATGACCTACTAGGTCCCTTTCAACTCTATGATTCTATGATTATTCAGTTTACCTTTTAAAATGTTTCTTACATTATGATTTAACATTAGGTCTAAACTGGGCCATGGTAAGTTAAAGCTTTTGAGATATCTTATTATGGTTTCTTTATCCCTTTTTGTAACTTTAATCAGGTCCAAAATGCAATCGTGATTCATCCATCCTTACGCCAAAAATTGATTCCCAGAGATTGGCGAGTTTTCTACGATCTGCTTGTCAGGTATATTTTGGTTGTTAACAGTAAATTCAGAAATTAATGTTGGGGGGTTTTTGAATTCAGAAAAAAGTGATCATGCTAATTTAATTTTTTCCCAGTTTTATCCTGCCGTCTATTAAAACTCTAAAAGAGCTTGACAGTAATTTATTTAGTGTATGGCAAATAAATGGACTTAAATCAGAAGTTAATCATGGACTTAAATCAGAAGTTAATTTAAGAAGTTAACTTAAATCAGAAGTAAATCAGAAGTTAATGTCCAGGACAGAGTGGTCTGTATTGAAAAATCAGACACTGGGCTGGTGTAAGCTCTTGATGGACACTCAGACACAATGTGATGAATTTTACTTAACAGTAAAATACAGTATAAAAGTATAGGAGTAAATGAATCAGTTAAAAACTGAACAACCTTGGACAATTAAAACTGGACAATTAATAAAAATACAGTGGTGTCTACCGTAATAAGAGCTTCACATAAAGTATGTTCCACGTAACAACTCTAAATTTCCAAGGAATCCTGCTTCACATAACAAATCTGCTTCACATAACAAGCGAACTCCTCTGGTGCCTAATGGACACATGTGCTATACAGCCCTGACGCTCCACGTGGAGGCTGTTTAAAAGGGCTGCCAGCCAGTGCTGCTGCCTCTAACTGCTCCCAACTTGGGGGCAGTTGCCTGGAGGTACCAGAGGCAGCTGTCCCTAACTGCCCCAAAATGCTCCCACCGGCCACCTTGGACCGCCAGCAGCAGCTCAGTCAAGCCTCCCAGGAAAGTGTCTTTGATTGCAGCTTCCTAACCATGTCTACTCAGAAGTAAGCCCCATTGTGTTCAATGGTGCTTACTCCCAGTAAAGTGTCTTTAGGATTGCAGCCTAAGTAATCTTCAATTACAGTGTTTTGTCATCATTTTTACATACAGTTAATATTTTCATATAAATATTTTTTGGGTTGTGGAACCAATTGTCTGAGTTTCCATTATTTCCTATGGGAAAAATCTGCTTCATGTAAAGAATGTTTCACAGAACAACCATGTCTCCAGAACAATTTAAATTTGTTACGTGAGGCGCCACTGTACATCTAAATCAAAGTTGCTAAAATTTCAACAACACACCCTAAAATTGTTCTAAGACCAGGGGCAGAGTAGGAAAGGTGATGGGGACAGCATAACATCTCTTCTGCAGTAGTGAGTCTCACAAGTGGGATGGGAGGACACCGTCATAAGTCTCTGTCATGCATGTACACCACTTGAGATTCAGGCAAACCAAGCAAAGCATCCTTCAGGGTTCTCAGTTTCTTGAACCTTCAGGTAGGTTTATCTGAGAGAATACATTCATTAGCACAGTATATGGGGTGATTTTCCCTACTTTGGCACGAATGGGTTATAGCACAAATGTGTCATAGCACAAATGTGATCATCCAGACTCTTTTGTGTATGTGTGTGTGTGTGCTTCCAAAACATGAGTAGATTCAGTTGTGTGTCCCCCATTCCTTGTCACAGTGCAGGTGCCACACCTAGTTGCTTATTTTAAAAGTCAAGATTGTCAAAGCTGAAGGAATAAGTGTTAGAAGTTAAGAAGTATGAGCTTCAGGGAATTGCAGTACAGCCTTAGTTTATATGTTGGCCAGGATAGACCTCAAATAATGAGCAATAAGGGAGGCAATTAAATCCAATCTGTTGCACCTGCAAGAGTTGCTGAGTGTATGCAGGGGATAGCCTTCCATTCCTTTGCTCCACCCAACAGCTGCTAAAGGATTGGACAGCCAAACCCTCCAGTGCTGTATTTAAGTAAGTTCCAAGCACCTTTGCTGGGCTAGGGAACTGAGTATATGGTGAAGCACTTTGTTCCTTCGCATGGCATTTAACCAAGAGAGAATGCCGTTTAATTTTGTATGTACTGTATAATACACGTGGTGAGGAAAACGGACTTTGTTTGAGTCTGCTTCTTATCATTTCAATATTTGACACCCTAACAATAAGTGCTTTGTTTTTTATTTCATTTTTAATCATATTATTCTGAAAGGTGATTGAAGTGTTGCTTGAGGAGGATCAAGTAGCAACCCAGCCTAGACGGAACCTAAGATCACGACCATCCAGTCTGACTATTAGTGATAGATGTTTCCAGTTAAATACTGCTCTTTCATTCCTGAATGGTAAGAGATTTTTTCCTTTTCATCCAGCAGTGAAAATTTTCCATGTGGATAGTACTGCCATATAATTACTGGATTGTCTTGAATATGACTACATAACCATCAGTATACAGCCAAACATATTATGACATCTCAATCAATAATTTGAACTTCATGTTTAGAATAATGTTGAAGTCTGTTTGTGCTTTTCATTGTCGCAGGTCATAAGTTCTGTCATACGCCCATATCCTAAAGTCAAATTAAGCCTTTTGCTCCGGAGCAGTTAAGATAACTTTCCATAAGATAACACTAAACGTAACTGCGTGGACCCATAACTGCTATGGATTTTGCCCATAGTCTTATTCTATTTAATGCAATGATTCAGCTTTTCTAGTACAACTTTTTTCATTTGATATTTTACATTATATAAAAAGTCCCCCTGTATTATAATCTTCAAAAGTCTCTTAAATTTTGTTTATTCTCTTAAAACATTTCTGTTTAGTTTCTTTTAAACTCATGAGTGAATTGTGCCAGCCTAAATTTGTTAGGATTATATGCTATCCTTCAGGAGGAACTGAGGAACATATTCAGACTTCCATCAGAACTTAACTGTTGCTCAGATACTTATAGCACTATCAATACTTTTTCTTTGCATGTTTCCTTAGATCGCAAAGTATCCTGTTTGCATATCTCACAAGCCCAAAGGCAGGCCTTGCTTTCTGTTCATGGGCTCCCTGAAAAGCCAGTTGACCCACTCCTGGACCGAAAATACATTATATGTGTGTGGAATGTCTGGCAACCTTCTAATCCACAGAAAATTTTGTTTTGTGAATCACAGGTATATTTTAATGACACTACACTGCTGTTTCCTCCAGTAGCAATCATACATGTTGGCATGCTCCTCTTTGCAAATGCTCCTCTGGTGTGAACTGACCTCAGCTGCTGCTTGCTCCAGGTGGGGAAGCTGATGTGTGTCCTTGCAGCCTCCCCAACTAGGTTAAATTCCCACCCAGAATCTCTCATTCTTGTGAACATGATGTAACAGCAGAATTAATTCTTTCTAATATGTAATTATGTGTTCTTTGTTCCACCATATAGGTGACCTGTTGCTGCTTTAGTCCCAGCAAAGCAACTTTAGTGTTTGCTGGAACAATTGATGGTTCAATACTGGTTTGGGATCTCAGAGAAGACTCCAGGATGCACCAGTGCATAAAAGTCCATGAAACAGACTGGACGTTTCGATCCCCAACTTTCTCTACAGGTTAGTCAGTATGTCACAATGGACATCATCATATGCGACATAGACTGTTTGGGCACTCTCATAATACAGTAGATGAACAAACACAGCTCATACATATAAAGTTCTTCTACTTCCATGTTTGGGTTTTTTTTTAAATTCCTTGCAAAAATGTGAGATGTATATAATGACAAAGTTATCCAAAAGTATTCATCTTTGTTGTTTCAAGTTAACTGAAGAAAAGTTATCCTCATTCTTGTAATAGAAAGAAACAAGTTGTACACACTTAAAGTCAGTGGTACTGAAGGAGCTTTACTCGCTAAGTAAGTCTTTACAGCTGAGGGGCTTGGACAGGGATGCAATCCCCAGTATTGTGTCTATACTTGTTTGGAGAAGGGGGGCTATTTGAAAACATTTCAGAGGAATTGCTAGGGTCTGGGGGATATGGACAACCCACAGAGCACTTGCAGGGCTTCCTAAGGCTTGAAACTAGTGAAAGTAGCAGAACCCTGCAGAGGTGCCGTTTCCTTGGAACTCCTGGAGATTGTGCTGCTGTTTTCCTCCTCTTGTGCGTCTTAAAGTGAACAGGAGACATTAACTTGAACTGGAAGATCACAATTCCCCAGTTTGAGTAGAAGTGCTTCAAGTAATCTTGAAACATGATATTAAAGTTTATAATATACTTGTGTGCTCCTTGTGGCATCTGGTGCGCTGCTGTGAAATACAGGAAGCTGGACTAGATAGGCCTTTGATCTAATTCAGTGAAGCCTCTTCTAATGTTCTTAATAATTTATTATAGTTCTTTAATACAGAAATAAAAGGCTGCACTTAATATTTATTGATGAAAAGTTTCCCAGATTGATACCTTTGGAATTGGTACTTTCTATTAAAAAGCTGTTGCATCTATTGTATAACCCTGTGCATGTTTGTTTAAAAGCAATTTCCATTGTACTTAGTGGGATTTACTCTTAGGTAAGTGTGCATAAGATTACAGACTCAGGAGATTTTCTGTTACGATTTACAGTAATAAGAACAAAAAAATATATTGTTTAACGAAGCACACCCACTCACCCATTTATTTCTTTAGATGGTGTATTTGCCCCAGTAAATCACACTTATCCTGTATTGACAATTGAACCTGTGTCAACCACAGTCTTTAAGGAGCAAAACTGTGGACTTTCTTATCTCTCATCTCAAGAAGGTAAGTTCTATTTTTTTTATTAGCAAACATTATTAGGTAGACTAATGTGTCCTGTTGCTCTTTTGGAATTTCATGATGAAGATACTGATCTGGCAATCTCTTTCAAAGATCGGTTAAGATAGTTCCTGAAAGGTGGGGGGGCCTGCTGTTCAAATTCAGTTTCGCTGTGTAGGTTCCCCCTCAATGTTGTATGATATTTTAAATTGTTTTTCCTGTGAACTGCCTTGTGTCCATTGTTATATGGTAAGGAAACATCAAATTATTGGACAAACAGACAATATTGTTTCAATGTTTTAAAAAAATTTCTACATAAATTTTCAGGCAAGTCAGTATCTTTTGTCTGATTTGTTGTATGATCATCTTGTGTGATTATCTAAAGTTTATGCAAATATAAAATTAAACAGATGTTTTCTTTCCCCTACAGAAATGTTAGGACTTTCATTTCAGATTGCCTCAATGGATGAAAATGGAACTCTCAGTCTGTGGGTGCGTACAGATTTGTGACCCTGGATTTTTGCAATTATATTTAAGATGCTGCTGTAGAATTCTCGTGGCTGCCTATACATCAGGGGTCATCCAGGTTGGTCTCTAGGAAGCCAAGGGCTCTCAGTCAGCTTATTGGCCTATCTGATGCTGTCACTTAGAATCATAGAATCATAGAATCCTAGAGTTGAAAGGGACCTAGTAGGTCATTTAGTCCAACCCCCAGCCTGCAGCAGGAAATCCCCTAGAGCATCCCGGACAGGTGCTCGTCAAGCCTCTGCTTGAAGACCCCCAGTGAGGGAGAGTCCACCTCCTCCCTTGGCAATCTGTTCCACTGCCGAACCACCAGGAATTTTTTCCAGATATCCAACCGGAATCTCCTCTCTTGCAGTTTGTACCCATTGGTTCTAGTTCTGCTTTCAGAAGCAGCTATGAACAAATGAGCCCCTTCCTCCCTATGACAGCCCTTCAGGTATCTGAAGAGGGCAATCATGTCTCCCCTCAGCCTCCTCTTCTCCAGGCTGAACATCCCAAGTTCCCCCCAACCTTTCCTCATAGGGCTTCCCTTCCATCCCACTGATCATTCTTGTCGCTCTCCTCTGGACTTGCTCCAGTTTGGCTGCATCTTTCTTCAAGTGAGGTGCCCAGAACTGAACACAGTACTCAAGGTGAGGTCTCACCAATGCAGAGTAAAGAGGAACTTTAACTTCTCGTGACTTGGAAGCCACAGTCCTCTTAATGCAGCCTAAAATGGCATTTGCTTTTTTTTGCAGACACATCACACTGCTGACTCATGTTCAGCTTGTGATCCACGGCGACTCAAAGATCCCGCTCACATGTTGTGCTGCCAAGCCACGTATCCCCCATTTCATACCTGTGTTTTTGGTTTTTATTGCCCAAGTGCAGAACCTTGCACTTCTCCCTGTTGAAGTTCATTCTATTTGTTACAGCCCAGGATTCCAGTTTATCCAGATCCTCCTGGAGGTTTCTCCTGTCTTCTGTTGTGTTTCTGCTTTCCACTCAAGGAATGACCCAGGATTGGGTTCCTGATGGCGCCACAACAACTGCTGTGCTTTGGACACTCAGTCACATTTTATTGTATCCTAGGGGGACTATGAAGTCTCCTGGAGTGTTTTTGAGGTTCACAGCTCCCTCCACCATCCTGCATTCTGCAGCAGTGGGCTCCAATCACAGTCAGTGCCCACTTCTGGTTAGAGCTTCCAAAAACTGGAAGAGGGCTCACACTGCAAATCATCACTGCTATGGAGTGGAGGTTGTGAGTCTGAAGGACCCTTCAAGAGGCTGCATAGCCCTCACATTTAGCCTCCACTCCACAGCAGTGGGCTTTGCTCTGTTAAAATGTTCTGAGTACCTGTGGTGCTGGTACTGCTTCAGCATCATTAGAATTTCTCCACATTGCAGTACCTGCTCCTCTAAGCACGAGTGCTTCTCAGATTCCCGGATAATTTTGAGAAGCTCTGCAATACAGAGTTTAGCTGTGACAAGTGCAGTGTGGACCATGCCTTAGTCAGAAATCTTGAAAAGCTACAGTAGCAGTATTTTACAAAATATTGGTACTATATATATATTTGCATTTCTTGTTATTTGTTTAGGTAGTAGTTGAACTTCAGAAAGGGGATTTAGCTGGCTCACAGAGTGACTTAGGTAAGTACTGTAGCTCATTAGAGAATCTGCTATTTATGGGGGAGGGAGAAGTAGAAGAACAATAGAAGAGCACCAATAGAAGAAGTAGAAGAACAACAGAAGCAAGGAAGGAAAAAAATAGGACAGAAATGAAACTAGAAACACTTTGGTACAGGAGGGGCAAGTGGGAAAGTCTGTGAGTTCTTCACCTGTAAAATGTCTTTATCGATTGCATTTGACCAGGTATTTTTGACCAATTTCAGAATACTTGCTCTGTACTCAAATGAAGATACTTGTAAATGCAGATTGTCCTTGTAAATGTACTTGTAAATGCAGATTGTCCTAGCTAGGGTATGGTAGAACAGCAAGGGTAGATAGATAGTTCCATCCTGTTACCTTTCATGCTTCCTTGTGTTCCCATCTCAACCTGCAATCCGGCATCTGCTTCTGGCTGGAGAACCTCAGGAGCTCCATAAAAGTCACTCCTGAAGCCTGAAATCTGCTCACTCTAACATAAAATACTTATGTGATATATCACTTTTTGATAGTGTCCTCCACCAAACTAGTTTTGTGGATCTAACTGGAATATTGAATTCATATGTGGTTTATGATTGTTGTTTGGGAGCTTCCTGCTATCAGATTAATGCTATAATTTGATAGCATTATTGTTACAGTAAAGTTTTATTACTTGCTAACTGGGAGAAGGAAGCTTCTTAAAGTGATTTGTATTTCCAGGATAAAACAACTGTTCTTATTCACCTTAACATAGAATTATTCCCAGAGGCTACTTGCTAGTGTCTCCCATGGGTGTTTTTAGACTCTGAGCCCTTTTAGGACTGGGAGCAATCTAATTCTTTTTGCTATATAATTTGCTCTGAAAACTTTTTTGTATTGAAAGGTAATAATACAGAATAAATAATATTTATTATCTTTATTAACGCTATTTTCAGGCTTAATTCCTGGGGGAAAAATAAAATTGGTTCATAGCTCTACAGTTCAACTGAATTGCAGGTAAGTGTATTTATGTGCTTAGGATATGTTCCTTCTTGAAGTAACTTACAACCAAGCATAATCTCTCTCTCTCTCTCTTAATGGACTTGGGGTAATTCTGTTTGGTAGTTGTATACACATAATTCTCAAAAGTTTCCTTAGATCTATCAAAGACTGAAAGCTGTTGAAATTACAGGCCTGCGGTCTTAAATGCATCTGTAGATATGAATGTGGTTCTTTTCCGCCCCTGGAAAGCATAGCCAATGCTTTCTGTTGCTATTAGTGAAATAACAAAATGGGCTGGGTCAAGCATTCCAATCTAATTATACTTCTTTTTACATTTCCTCAGCTCTCCTTCGAAAGATGTGATGTGCCGGGGAGCACCCCAGACACTGAATATTAAATTTCTGCCTTCTAACCCTAATCATTTTGTAGTTGGGACAGATGTTGTGAGTAATGCTCCCCATTTACTTCCTCTACTGTTTCCTGCTACTGTAGATTTGGATTCATTAACTAATGATAACAATCTCTGAGTGTACCTTTGAGGTTCTTCTTATTGATTACTATATTTTTAAGTCAGAATAAAACCAACTGTAAAATGTTTTTCATGATTTTTCACTCAACGTGGCAAAGATAAGATGATTTAAAATGCTGTTTACTTTGCAGGCTCTAGTGAGTCATGGCACAAGGCATGAGCTGAGAATACCTCCCAAGTGGTTCAAACCTCAGCAGCCAGGAACAAGATCAACCCAAGTCAATGCAATTGATTTTTCCCCCTTTGGAAAGCCAATATTTTTGGTATGGATGCTCTTCTGCTTTCCATGGACAGAATTATCTGTGTTGAATAATATTACTGAAAATGAAATGTGTCACAACTGGTATGAAGCTGTAGATGGCTGCATAGAATGTACGTGAAAATGAAAATACATTTACATTCATTGTACAATGTACATGAAGATACATGAAAATCAACTCTGAATTAACGCACCTTCTAGGCTCCATTATCACATCACAAACCACTGCTGAAATTGTCCTCAAAGCCACATAATCCTACTTTTTGTAGGTCCTGAAGTCTTTGTATGTTTTTTCTTAAATAGTAGCTTAGGTTATCTTAGATGAATGATCTTAGGGATCTTAGAATCTTGGGGATCTTAGATGAATGAATAAATGGATGGCCTCAAATTTTAAAGATCTCTCCAAGCACCAACATATATCACAGAAATAAAGCCCATATTGTGCAATCCTATTTGAAGTCTACTTACTAGAATTACTTACTTGCTAGTAGAATTAACTCTACTTATTTAGTTCAATGGGGCTTACTCCCAGGAAAGTGTTCTTAGGATTGCAGCCATAGTCATTTGGACTACTATTTCCCTACCTCCCAAGCACCCTCTAAGGCAGTGATTTTCAACCACTGTGCTATGGTACACTGGTGTGCCATGGAAGGAGTGCAAGTGTCCCAAAGCCTTGGGGAAGGTCATTATTAGTAGGATACATGGGGGAATTCAGCCCCATTATTAGGACAAGTGGGGATTTCAGCCCCATACCAGCAGCACAGTGTGCCTTGTCAGTGGTAAAAAAACTGAAGTTGTGCCTTGACTACTTTCACATTTTGTTAGTATGCCATGAGATTAAATATGTTGAAAATCTCTGCTCTAAGGCCTTCAGAGGGCACAAAATGTTTCTCTGAATTTTTTCAAAAACTTAGAAAACTAAGGATTTTTTTTTGAAAACTAAGATTTTGAAAACTAAGGCCTTTAGAACACTCTCCAAAGCACAGGTTTGGTTTGTTTGGTCAAGTGGACCAGAAGCTTCCAGGAGACCAGAGGCTGGGCACAGGCCAGATAGAGGTTTGCCACGGGCATATTTGGTCCGAGGGCTAGGGTTTGAAGATCCCTGTCTTAGAGGTTGTAGTTAACTGTAATACACTTCCTGGCTTCTTTAGAACCCGTTTGACTTTTCAAGGAGGATCTTTTTCTGATTTTCAGGTGGGCTGTTCAGATGGGAGCATAAGATTGCATCAGATGACTTCCGAACTTCCGCTCATGCAGTGGAACAACAGCACCATGGGCCAACCAATCATTGACCTTCAGTGGGCTCTGACCAGACCAGCTGTGTTTTTTGTTTTGGATGCAATGTCTGTTGTTTACATTTGGGACCTCCTGGAGAATGACTTGTCACCTGTAGCCAAGCAACCTATCCAATCAGATAAGTATGTACAACACTCTGGCTTGATTGCAGTTATGCAAAATCAACACAGGGCAACTGCTGCTCCCTTGTTAAACAGTTGATTCTTGTAAAATTCCTTTTTTCATTAATCCATGCTAAAATTATAGTTGTGGTCTAGGTGATCACTGTGATTGGATGGGATCTGCCCCTTTTTCCGATTGACTGAAAACCTGTTGCTGGGAAATTTTGTTCATCCCATTGAATGTATGACATAGAGTACTCTTTTCAACAAGCTGATTTTAAGTACAGGCAAAGCTTGCATGATGTCCCAACTAATTCCCTCTTATAGTGTTATAAGTACTATTTCTTTCTATTTAGTAAGAATGTTAAGAATGCTTGGGCTGTGGGTGGCGCAAGCGGTGAAGGCGCTGTGCCTGTTAACCAGCAGGCCAGGGTTCAAGACCCGGGTCGGCTCCACAAGACAGGGTGAGCTCCTGTCCTTAGCCCAGCTCTGAGATGCCAGCTGGATCCAACCGTATTGGCTCTGCCTTTCCATTGGACTAATTCAGTGGTGTGGAGAGGGAGGATTTGCTGCTTGGGTAACAGCATATCCTCCATAACAATCCAACCCAGGCTTTCGTGCTTCGCATGCAGCGTATGCAGCACAGAGCACAATACCATAGTCTTTCAAGACTGATGGAGGCCTGCTTTGCTTTTAAGAATGCTTACAAGCTGGCTATAAGACAGAGCTGTGAATTCAAAAGACCCCAGTTCAGATTTGTTCTCCTCCATTATGATCTCACTAGAGCTGCAATCCTAACCTCTAGTTAGGCCAGCCTAAGCCAGCATAAGTGTGCTGACCTGGGAGTGCCAGAAAAATGCCACTTTTGCGCCACTCCTGGGGGAGGGTTAAGCCAGTGCACAGACATGCGCTTGCTTCTCCACCACTGGAAGACTGATGAGTTGTGCCAGCCTAGGTTAGGACTGCACCCTAGGAGTCCTAATTAAGCCAATCTCATCTCTGCAATCCATGCTATGATAAATGGTATCACTGACCAACTTATATTTATTGTAAAATATATTAAGATAAAATAAGTGAAGCACTTTGGACCATCTAAAGTTCTGGATGAGCGATTGGCCAATCATATTATATTGGAAAGGGGAAATGATAATGCTCTTAAATAGATGATCATAGTAAAGATACTATTATCTTTAAGATGATAGTACTTTTAGTGCTATGATTAGCGATAATGTACCAGAGTGGGATGAGATTCTCCTTCTCTTCCATGTGCAAGTGTTGACTTGGCTTGCTGCCTGAATGGTAAAGGCATGGGGTTTGGAAAGCAGGAGAAGTGGATGAGTGAGAGGGAGCTTGGAGGTGCTCTTGAAGGAGTTCACAGGGATAATTGAAACCTGTTGCACTCCTAATGACATCCTTGGAAGGCACAACAGGGTCCTACTTGTCATGAAATCAATTTATTTTATTTTCTAAGTTTGGGAAGCAAATGTGTTTTTTCTGAGCCTGAATGGATATGCTCATCATATTTTTCTCCTCTTCTCAGGGTTATTACTATGGCTGTTCTAGGTGAGCCTGAAAAACCAAATGGACTCCTGGGAATTGCACTGGCCAAAGAATCTGGAATAATAGACATTAAATATGTAAAGAAGAAATGGGCTCTACCTCAGCCAGAAGAGTCCGAGAAATTAAATTTACTTTTACAACAAGCCTTGTAAAATACAGACCAATGCCTTTATATGAATTATATAAAAATATATAAATGTAGATACATTGTTACTATGTGGGTATATCTGAGATATCTGTTGGGTTAAAAACATAATTTTCATATTTTTAAATCATTTTTGTAAATAGTATTTATATATTTTTAAAGTTATCTCCACAGTATTTGAGCTTGAGATTATTTTTATCAAACTTATAAAATAGGATACATATTTATAAAATATTAAAGGGAGATATAAATCTATTTATGTTTTATTCCAAACATGTATATTACTTCAAAATGCTAAACATTTGTAGATATTTTGGAATAAAACTGTGAGCATTCCTATGTAAGATGGGTACAGTATGCATTTTTATATTTCCAGACTGCTTTTGGTTTCATTCTGATTTTTAGGGAACCTTACTTCACCAATAGTTATTCTTCTAAATATTGGCTTATTCATTTTTCATCCTGATCCATCAGCAAAGATCTGTAACCATTTTCTACATGTTCCTTGGTGGATCAGAATCCATGCTACATTAGTATGATAGGCACACTGATTTGGTTTCTCAGCAGTTCATCCTGTAATGACTGTGTGCAGACCTAATACTTGATCAGAATTGCATGTGCCAAACAAAACAATGATAGAGTGGAGAGGGATAGCTAGATACTAATGATTTAGAGCACAATCCTAACCATGTCTACTCAAAAGTAAGCTCCATTGTGTTCAATGGGTCTTACTACCAGGAAAGTATCTTTTAGATTGCAGCCTTATGCAATCCCATCAGTTTAAGTAGAGTGAATGTAAAAGTTACTTCCCATCTCATACCCCAAGATAGATGAGTACATGCACCCTGACCTCTTGTCTGGAGCCATTATTAGGTCAGTGCAAACCTCGATGAATATTGCTACATTGGGTTGTTCAGAGATAATTTTTCTTGACCCCAGAGCTTAACAAAAAAACACATTTTTTCTTAAAAAATATTGTTCCAGCCTAAGTTGGTACAGTAACGCCTCACGTAAAGAACGCCTCACGTAAAGTAAGTTTCACGTAACAAAAAAAATTTCTCTAGGATTCTGCTTCACGTAAAGAAGGTGCTTCACGTAAAGAAAACATTCGTTGGCAGTTAGGGCAGACACGCTGGCCAGCAACCTGTTTAAAAAGTGTCAGGGCTGCCTAGCGCACCTGCCCATAGTGAAAGCAATACTTCCATGCTGTTCCTCCTGTGGCCAGACATCCGCTGGGCAGAGGGAGAGAAGAGCAGTGGAGAAGAGGGAAGCAGCTCAGGGCCAGCCAGAAGGGAGCAGAGAAAGAGAGAGAGAGGCTCAGGATGAAGAGAAGGAGAAAGTGGGGAGACACTTGGAAAGTGTCTTGGATTACAGAAGAAAATGTCTTTGATTGCAGCCTCCTACCCATGTCTACCCAGAAGTCTACCTCATTGTGTTAAATGGGTCCAACTCCCAGGAAAGTGTCTTTAGGATTGCAGCCTAAGTAGACTTCATAGGATCATGTTCAAAGGGGCTATCCGTTTGGCATACTCATCCACAGGGAAGACTCCTCCATCCGGTATTACTGCCCATTCGGCCAGAAGTGCGGCAACCTCGGCAGCGTTCGAAGGATTTGCTTCCTTGGAGGACATTTGCAAGGCAGCAACGTGGGCTAGTCCGTCCACGTTCACCAAACACTATAAAATAGATTTGTCGGCCTCAGCGGACGCTGCCTTTGGGCGGAAGGTCCTTCAAAAAGTTGTGTCAGTCTAGGGCCTTGCAATCCTCCCACCCTATTGTGCATGAGTATAGCTCTGGAATATCCCAATCAGTTATGAGCACCCTTCCTCCCTCCTACAGAGAAAACAGGAGTTCTTACCATGGGCTCCTGTTCTGGGAGGAGGGAGGAAGGGTGCTCAACCCACCTCAATGGATTGGGCCGCGGCCCTGACTGGGGTGGTCACCACCGGTGATTAGGTGTTGGGGTCAGGGTGGGGCCTTCTTGTTTTCCCTTTCCTCTGACCTGTTCCTTGTTCACTCTTTGACAAGTTACTAAGTTATTAAATGAATTGAATGCTGTTTAATACTTATGATTAGTCCTCAGTTGGCTTTTTCTCCATGTCTGAGGACGACTGCTGGAAGGTACTCCTCGGCTCGGATATAACTGGGACCAGTGGGTGCCTTTCCCCTAGAGGGAGAAAGTTTCGTCCGACCTGCTGATGTGGGGGAAGGGCAACCCAATCAGTTATGAGCACCCTTCCTCCCTCCTCCCAGAACAGGAGCCCACAGTAAGAACTCCTGTTTTTTGAATTCAATTACAGTGTTTTGTCATCATTTTTACATCCAGTTAATATTTTTATATAAATATTTTTGGAGTTGTGGAACCAATCATCTGCGTTTCTATTATTTCCTATGGGAAAATCCGCTTCACGTAAAGAAAGTTTCATGTAAAGGAACTGCCTCCGGAACGAATTAATTCTGTTACGTGAGGTACCACTGTATACTGTACCTGGCACTTTTATCTGGTCAGTGAACAGAGCATGGACGAAAATCAACGATGGATGCATGTCATAGCCTTATTTAGCTTGCAAATTTATTTTGACCAGTGACAAACATAAATAACTAATTATTTAAGATACACAAAATGTGTGCGAAACCTAATTATACTGAATTGAAAAGAAAAACACAAGAATATCAAATGTCATGGGAGGTTGGATGAAAATGGACTGAAGAGGAAAACGTGGATGCAATTTGAAAAGTGGTTATAATTGAAAGTAGATAAAAGAACAAAGTAATAAAAGTCAAGTGGATGAAAGTCAAGTGATTTTCAAGAAGAATAAAAATAAGTAAAAAATAAAAGTCTGTAATGTCCAGTTATCTGGAATTAGCGATGGGGCTCAGAAGGGTGGTTGTACTGATCCTTGCCTCAAAAGCAGGCATCCGTCAGTCTTGAGAGACTATGGTATCATGCTCAGTGCTGCATACGCTGCATGTGAAGCGCAAAGGCCTGGGTAGATTGATATGGAGGATAGGCTGTTACCCAAGCACCAAATCCCCCCTCTCTATGCCACTGAATTAGTCCAATGGAAAGGCAGAGCCAATACGACTGTATCCAGCTGCGTTGCAGAGCTGGGCTAAGGACAGGAGCTCACCCTGTCTTGCGGGGCCGATCTGGGTCTCGAACCCTGGCCTGCTGGTTAACAGGCACAGTGTCTTAGCCACTTGTGCCACCCATAGCCCATTCCTTGCACCAACATGTTGAAATAATCTATACCCATATGTGGGAAATAGTGGGATCAGTTCATCTTAGAGGACAGCACTAGAAGAATCATCAGCTGGAAGGAGATATCTTCAGTGTTGTCTTGAAGATAGGTTGCAATCCTAAAGACACTTTCCTGGGAGTAATACCCAATGAACATAATAGGGCTTACTTCTGAGTAGACATGGTTAGGCTTCTGCTCTAGAGTGACATTGGCCTTTCTTTAGTGGGTTCTTTAATGTCTTGTCCACAAGAGGGCACCAAGCCTTTATTAGTAAACAGGCTGCCTATGCAAAATAAATGCAAGGCTAAGATAAAGCTATACATATGCAACACACAGACACACACAGAGAGATTAAATTGGTTCCCCAAGTAAAGAGTTCTTCAAAAATATATTTCAGAGACAGACAGGTAAAAATATATTTTCAAAACTATTGTCATTGCCACTTTAAACTGTTCAGCTCCTGATTGAAACTATTTGGAATGAGATTAATTCATTTACATGTCTAACTTTAAAACAGTTTAATTACAAATACGCAAGAACCTGAAAATAAGATAAAATGCCAGAAGTTAGCATACATTTTGAACTTGGCTTCAGGATAAACCAAAGTAATGTGACTTTGGCTTAAGAATAAACTTCAAAGCTCGTTAGCATTCTTTATAGTTAATTTTATTTCCATTACATCAACCAAGAAGTGGAGAAACTAGGAAGAGATTAATGCAGTGTGGCTCATTAACCCTTTGACTCCCTTGCATGAGAGTTTCAAAGAAAGAAAGTTCAAGCTGTGAAGTCCCAAGCAATTTCATATACAATGGAGGACATAGTGCGTGTACATTTAACCATTGCATACAAGAGGGAATTGAGGCAGGTGCTGATTTTTAAACCCTTCTATGTTGAGTGGCGCAAGTGGTTAAGATGCTGTGCCTGTTAACCAGCAGGCCAGGGTTTGGGATCCCCAAAGGGTTTGGGTCGGCCCCACAAGACAGGATGAGCTCCTGTCCTTAGCCCAGCTCTGCAACACAGCTGGATCCAATCGTATTGGCTCTGCCTTTCCATTGGACTAATTCAGTGGTATGGAGAGGGGGAATTTGCTGCTTGGGTAACAGCTTATCCAACCCAGGCTTTCGTGCTTCGCATGCAGCATATGCAGCGCAGAGCAGATACCATAGTCTTTCAAGACTGACAGAGGCCTGCTTTATGTTGAGCTAAACCTCCCTAAATTCCCTCTTCTATGTAACAGTTAAAGATATAGGCACTCTGTTCTCCATTCTGTATGGTCCCCCTGCCCTAGATCTTCCCATCCTGGGTAGGACCAGTGGTGGGCTTCAGGGGGTTCTCACAGGTTCTATAGAACCCTTTGCTAATGAGCGCCTGGTTCGGAGAACTGTTACTAATGGGACACAGAAGCTGTTGTTAATTTATTTGAATCCCACCACTGGATAGTAGCACCATGTGCATTTCAATGCCTCAGATTTCACCACTGTTTTGTTCCTATCATCCAGAATGGCTCTGTGAAGGGCAAGGATTGCAGAGAGGTGTCCTGCAATACTTAGTGCTTTGCACCCCCTCTAGCTATGCCACAAAACAAAACAAAACTACTATTGATGTTTCCAATTGTGTATATGCGAAACATTAATATCCTGTCTTTCTACAAACTGAGCCAGTAACACTGGCTTTCCAGTAACACTGAGCCAAAGAATGGAAGTCAATAATACAAACTACTATTCAAGCAATAAGGATCAATCTTAAATAATTTCATATGCAGTTTAAACTGAATGTTCTTAATATTACCTAGCTTGGATTCAGGGTGACCATTTTCCAGGATATATCCTAGATTTTAATCTTGAGTCCTGGAAAAAGTCTGTATTGTCCTCCTTTTTCTTGTGAGGAGGCTACATGTAACCTTCTTGTAATTCATAATGCAATAAATTATGGCTGTACTTTCCTGGAAGTAAGATCCATTGAACACACTGGGGCATACTTTTGCGTACACATGGTTAGGATTGTCCTCTTTATATAATAAAATATAGTTTTAAATTTAATAATCAGTATAAAGTTTAAATTAACCACATGAAAGCAATATATATGAGCATTTTTAGCTTTTATATTGTCATATCCTACATTTTTCTTGGATGTCCGACATTTGAAGGAGGAGTTTATTCCTTTTTATATATATGTCATACACATCATTAAAAAATGAGAATTTAGAAATCAGCAGCAGGTAAGCTTCCCAAAATAGTGATATAAAATATTGCTTGCATACTTGAACACACTAGAAATCCTACCTTTAAAAAATAGTGTACAAAATGTTTTTAAAACAAATATTTAAAATTATACACCTACCTTTTACTTTTGTCTTTAAAACCTGACAACAAGTTGTCAACATCCATCACCTTTTGAAAGAATCTAAACAATATTTGTTTTTATTTATGGTATAAAAGCATCTGATCTTTCCAGGTGACATCCCCATGTGGTTCAAGTTTAATGCATCAACAGTTAATAGTGATTAGATCAACAAGGCGCTTTTAATTAAAACAAGCGGTCAACACAAGCAGGACATAAAACAAATACAGTTTCCCAATGCAGGATTGTGGACCATAAAGTTAAGGAACTGCAAGTGCTCACTATAATTTCTATATATCAGTTTGTTTTCTACAGAGCTCCAGCAAAAAAAACGATATTAACCTGTAAAGAGCTTGGCTCTGGCAGTTTGCAAGGTAGCTGCTTAACTGTCTTGCTCTGATGCTTGCAGGCATATGTAAATATAGGGAGATAAATGCATGAGAGTTTTTTCTGGCTAGTATTTCATATAAATAAATAAAACTCCTTTCTAGATCTCCTTTAAAAAAAGTCTAGTAAGCCCAGGTTGGTCTTGATAAGAGTGTTGCTTTAAAAAAACTTAATCCTAAAGAGTTTGGGAACCTAGATGTGCTGCAGCAGGGTGTGCCAGTTGTTTCAAAGCTCAGTATGGGGCAGCTGAACCATGGCTGTCCCTTCATGAATCCCATGTTGATGTTCAGAGTTGGAGCACAGGATACAACATCCTGATCAGAGGTCAGGGCTGTTGTCCCTCTTGCTGTGTTTACCTCCAAAAAATCTAGGCTGCAATCCTTTGTGCCCTTTCCCAAGTGTAAGTCTCAATGAATTCATCAGGACTTACTTTTAAGTAAACATTCACAGGAATGTGCTGCAGCTTAGTTTCATGATGGGTGATGAGAATTAAAGACAAAAGATTAAATTTTTAATATTGAAAGTTATCGACCTTGAACATAAAAATCTTCACTGCACATGTCGGCATTTAGCGTCATTCTGCCATTGGTTTGCTGCTGTCATCACAGAGGAAAATGGAAGTCAGAAAAATAACATTTTATATTTTTTATAAAATAATTGTCATAATGGAAAATGCCCAGGGCTTCTAAAACAGTTGAGTGCTTATTTAAATGTACCCAGACAAGGATATTTTTTCATGCAAATACCTCACAAACATAGCCTTAATTTTCGGAGTCGCCAAGTATGGATTGTAAATGAAAATGAATGATTTCATCTGAAAGTTTCTGACCTTTGAGCCATGTGCCAAAACAAATAAAGCCTTTGAACTGAGGCAGGAGAGGGAGAAAGGGTTCCACATTCCTCTGACATATTAAAATGACAAGTGTGTGCGAAGGGTGCTGTGACACAGCTTGAGGATTATTTGCAAATTTACATGATAAAGAATGAAGGGATGGTTGAAGATGACATGAAAAGCAGAACATGACACCTTCTTGCAACCACCACAGAGCAGCCACTTACCTCCACTAAACCAGATAATGCACACTCTTAATTAATCCATAATGCCTATACGTACAGTATTCTGGAACCTCTGAATAAGGCTGGTTCATACTTTTGGACCTAGTACACGTACACAAATACAATGTCCTTAGGGGTAGTATGGTGGGCGTAAATTGGACCAACACCCAGAGTTAAAAGTTGAATCCAGGAGCAAAAAGAAGGCGGCCTAGAAATTTCCTGGTATCTTATATTTTTTCTCTTACCAGGACCAGTGAGAAAGGGTTGCAGGGGGTACGTCATAGTTTGATGTTGGGGTCAATAAAAGGCACAGCAGCCAATTTTCTGGGATCCCAGAAAATATTTGTATATATTGTGTGAAGACCAGCATTCACATTTTGTGTAAACCTGACGTAGTTAATTCATGATTGGATAGTTCAGAAAAATAATGAAGGAAAAAAGTTGTGCTATTTGAGAATGTTTCTGAAACAAATAATGTGAGTATGAAAGAAAGGGTGAGCTCTTGGATATAGTCCGACTTGACAAATCAGAACTCCCTGACTCGACTATCTGGATCAATTTCTTGAACCCTTTGAGATACAGGAAAGTTTGGCTAAGGAGGCTAAATATGATTTACGCTGAGCCGTGTCTGTGCCCACCATAAACTTCTGCACCCAGTTGAACAGCTGCCCTCAAGGACAGAAGACAAACATATATTTACCAGTATTTGATTGATGTGATTTTCAGAGGGGCAACCTTTTGCATTCTACACATTAAAGGGGTCGATGGAAACTGCATTTGCCTAATTAATCTCTAATCACACAGTTATGCTAGCAAATCAATTTTATGAAATTATTGTGCTTTTCTGAAATTTATGAAATAACTGTCCATGGCATAATAACAAGGCAATTTACTATATGGAAACAGATATGTAAAAATGGCAATTTTATGATTACATGAGTTATAATACATTGCAATAATCAATGGGAGGCAGATAATTTCCACAGAACTATCAGATAAAATTAATAGATACCACTTTTTATAGAGTGTTTTCAGAGATAGCTATGGAATGCTAGGAATAGACATGGGTCTTTTTAAAAAATCTGTTGAAAATCAGCTGTACATTGCATCAGTGTGATCGATCGATCGATCGATCGATCGATCGATCGATCGATCGATCTATCTATCTATCTATCTATCTATCTATCTATCTATCTATCTATCTATCTATCTATCTATCTGTCTATCTGTCTATCTATCTGATTAGATAGTATCTATCTATCATATTATATTATATTATTATTTATCATTCTGTTAGCATTGTTCCTGCTCCTGACAAGTCTGCTTAGAATTGATGCAACACGGGGAAACCTGGCTGGCCTGTCACCATATACTGTATTATTATTTACAATGCTGTCTAAAACCATGGCTTTGACAAAATTATCCAAGAAGTTCCTCTTTAGTGATTCATTGCTAAGAACAGTTGATGAGCATCAGTTAAGCTGACAAAAATTTCGTGGAGTAATGATGATGCTTTTCTAGCATATACTCTTTCTGGAAAGGGCATATTTAGGGCTGTATGAAAGACTGTCTCAAGCTAAACCACAACACAGTAGCTTCAGATGTCTGGGTTTCTGTCTACAACATGGCTCTTTCTACCTTCTTGTGCCTTTCTTCTTTTTAGAAGTTTTGTCTGGACGGCTCCTTTAATGAATAGCACTTGTTCTCTTCCAGGGCCTAGCTGGTATCATAGATTTAGAGCGCAATCCAGAGCAACTTCTCCTTGCTCTGACCTAACTATGCTGCCCTAACTATGCTATATCCTAAACACAAAGTTATGTGTGAGGCAGAGAACTTAGGAGTGCCCATAACTTAGGTCTGCCCGTAACTGCTCCGGTGCAGTGATCCACATAAGTTACTCCATCGGGCATGCTCAGAAGGCAGCCTGTAAGTGCTACATGGCCTGCAGTTACACACGAGTTGACCTGCTTCCACATCACTCAGAATCACTAGCAGCTGTCCAAACTGCTGCTCTCCTGATCACATGGGGAACCAGCTGACAAGATGGGGGGAGAGTAGCTGTCAAGCTGTCAGAGTGCCTCCCCAGCATGGTGGACAGGACAGGGCTGTCAGGGGTAGAAATGGGAAACAAGCTGCCCCCCTGCACCCCTAAACACCCCTAAACCCCAGGAAAAGCCCAGGCATCAGCAGGGGCAAGATGCACAGAGGGATACATGTGTGTGTGTATTGTCAATAAAAACAACATCAACAGATAAACATGAGTGTCCTGTGGTCTTTGGCAGCAGCAGTCTGGAGAAAACATCAGCATTAAAGGTACAACATGCCAGATGCAGGGTCCATGCTCAGCATAGTTATGTGCAAAGGGGAGGAACCTAATACACGCCCCCGACACGCCCCCGAAACACCCCCTGAAAAAATAAAAAAACCCTCTGTCGACGGAGTTACGTCGACGGAGGGTTCACGTTGTTGCGCTGACGCAATGACATTTCTGTCGACGCAAGAGTCGTTGCGTCGACGGAACGATGCGCCGGTGCAATTGTGTCAACGCTACCGGTGTTTCCGTTGACGGAAACCCCGTTCCGTCGACGCAAGAGTCGTTGCGTCGACGGATTAGTTGCTCTGGATTGGGCTGCCCAGGTGGAAAGGATGACATCAGGCCTGAAAGAAGATTTTCAAGCCTGGCCATGTCTCATTAATTCCTTATAAATTACTAATGTTTTTGAGTCTACTCTACTACATAGGCTTTGGGCTCAGAAAGCACAGCCAATTCCACTGCACTTCCAAAGCTAAGACAGACAGACCCACTGGATCATCACTGGAAGATGATGAAAACTTTCAGTCAAAGCAATTCCATGTTCTCTACTTTTATTGTTCTCCTTTCTGGCTTCATTTTGGAACTTTGCAATGGTGTGTAGTACCACATCAGGTCATTTGTCATTGGATTCGTATTGAAGAGCAAAATCCAGTGCAAAAATCAGTTTTGAAATATCTCCTTCCTATCAGAAGTTATGGCCAAAAAATTAAAAAATATGCATTGAGCTCTATGGGAAAGTGAAAGTGCCCAATATCACGGCTTTACTTGTGAGTAGGCAAATGTGCCATTGTCCACTGGAAAGGCCAGGCTGAGAAGAATCCAAGATCTTCTCCCCCTTTAAGGCTTGGGCATCTGGCCACCCTGATAGTGAGAAGATTAAAAAAGGACACAACATTGGCTGATCCTTTATCAGTGGTACTGGAGCACTGAAAGATAATCAAGCTGAGATGCTCCTTCTGTAGCTTCCTGCCTGGGAAGGTAAAAAAGAGGCAGGTTGATGGTGCTAAGAAAGGAGTCTCCAATGAGCCCTCTCTTTTACCTCTCCAGACCTCCAGGAAGATAGGGGAGAAAAGTTTCTCAGCATGTTCCTCTCTGAGTGCCCCGGTGCGAACTCTCTGTATCCTGTTATGTACATTAGGGTGCAATCCACACTAATTTAGGCTGGCATAACTCACCTGTTCCCATGGTGGTTTGGGAAGGCTGGCACTTTTCTGTGCACTGGCCTAACCCCTCCAGGAGTGGTGCAGAACTGCCTTAAAGCACTTTTGTAACACCCCAGGCCACCATGGGACTTGTGCCAGATGTTATGCTGGCCTAACTAGGGTTTAGAATTGTAGCCCCAGTTATAGGGTTATCAGTTGGCTAACTCTTCTTTCAAGAGAGTCACAGGCTGAATCTCCAGGAATACCTCTGAATGGGACATCACTGATTGAAGTACTCTGTATGGAGGAGGCCATAGAGGGTTTATGAGCTGGAATGTACTAGATGGAGAGACTGAGATGAAAATGAAGATGATTCAGTCCCACTTTGTGTACTTGTCTGCACTTTTGGCAGTTTGCTGGCAATTCTGGAATGAAGGCGAGACGAATCTGGGAGAAAGGGATCCTAAACCAGTATAACTCATGTCAAAATGCTCTATTTATCTTTCCCTAATGCTCGACCTGTATATTTGTTAAGATTGCAAATATTACAAAGCTGCAGATCTCCAGCAATCTGGTGTTCAAAAAGAGCCAGAAGCTGATAAGTGCAGCCTCTGGAACTTCTCACTGTCTGGGGAAGCTGCCCCATGGTTATTCCATGCAGTTGCCTATGTTTTGAGGAGCCCTGCAAAATATAGTGCTTCCCCCCTCCCCAAACACTACTGTAGAAACTGGGGGTGCATATAACTTTAACACAGCTAGCCTGATATGCACATGTACACAGTTAACATGTATACACTATAATGGAAATCATTTAGCCAGACCTCTGTCCTGCAACTTCAAAGTAATTGAAGCTTTTGCTGGAAAGGTCAGATTTGCCATTGCGCTTTTCATTTCAATGTTAAAAAAAATTCTCTAGAGGCAAGTATCTGCTATGAAAGGTTTTTGCATTTTTCCTATTGAACATCATGCGGTCTCATTCATGCTGGTTGATTCATGATTCATGGGGTTGAAAGCAGAAGTCATAGCTTGTGCTCCTTTTAAAGTTTGCAAGTACATTGTTGAACTTTTAATGAAAAATTCCACAGAAGGCCATAGCATGTTTAGTACGTCTGTTTTCATAATAAGACCGCATTGATCTCTCCTATTTTTCACCACCATGCTGAACCAGCAATAGAATTTCCATGACCTTTCCCATACTGGAGGCATCAGTCTTGCCTTGCAGCCATTGCATATACTGTTTTTATACCTACAGAATAAATTTCTTTGCTGGTTTACTGCTTCTACTGTCCCATCCAAACATTCTTTCTCTCATCCAATGGCCACCTTTTAGCTAATGAAAATCTTCCACCTCCAGAAATTGTGTGCAAAGAAACTAGTTATCCTTCCAACGTTATCCACTAGGATTTCATTCTGGAGCCTCCCATCGATTAAAAAAAATCAGTGGATAAATGGAAAAATAAAGATCCACTTCCAGGTTTCTTGTTCCTCAATTGCTCCTAATGGAATAAAGGTTGTTTCTCAGTATATGCTGGGATTTGATTCTGGGACTCCCTGCTGATACAAAAAATGTGTTAAATAAAAGCAGTTTTAAAATGTTTTTAAAAAGTAGAAAAGATGTTTTTAAAACTGATTTGCAATGGCCGTTTGTGTTGAGTCAAATCCATGTATAAAAAATCAGTGTATAATAAGGATGGACCATGGAACTCCCTTATCAGTTTAGAAGTAATTGACATAGTGCACAATCTTAACCATGTCTACTCAAAAGTAAGCCTCATTGTGTTCAATGGGTCTGACTCCCAGAAAAGTGTCTTTAGGATTACAGCCATAATTTATTATTGTATAAACACTCCCTAGAAATGCCTCTTGTGCAGATACTAATGTAAGGCCAGTGCTGACACTGGTGTTAGGCCACATTAGTGTAGTGTGACTTGGGAACCAGTCGAACCTCACTAGTGGAAAGGCCAAAATGGGAAGGAAATTGGAAATACTGACTCTTCCTTTTCCCAATCATGTCCCTTGCTCCTCTTGCTGTGTTGCTCCCCACTGGCAGCTGTGTGAGAGGTGAGGACGCAGAAGGCCATCCCAAGGGATGCTTTCAGTCAACCTACCTACCAACTTCATCCTGCCTTATATTCCAAAGAGCTCTCAATATTTCTTGGAGAAATATTGAAACCATGGAACAACCCAGCATTAACGCAATAAAAGGAAAGCGCTTATTAGCAACCATCAACAGCATTGCCCAAATGAATTTTTATTGATTCAGTTCCCATTGGATTGTATTCAAAGACAGTCAAACCTGACATACCCTACAATCCAGAGTAACTATGGGAGCACGTAAGAGACATTACGTGCACCCATAATTACTGCACCACCTAGTAAAAACCTATGGGGAATTCATATTGCAATCCAGAGCAAATTGTTCTTACACTGGAGCAAAGACTCCCCGTAGTTACTCTGGATTGCGCCAATAGTCTCTCTGGACTGAATCGAACTTAATTTCATCATGACTTATTTGTCTCAATTATTTCAGTGGTATCTGATCAGAATTGACTGTCTTTGGCAACAACACAATGTGTTTAGTTATACATTTAATTGCTTGTTTTAATGAGGTTGATTATTGTTTAATTGCTTGCATTGAACTGTTTCTAATTTTTGTTGTGAGTGTCTTTAGTACCGTACAAAGGATGGGGTTTACTTCTCTTTATAAGCAGTGGGCTTTATAACATTAATACCCCACTTTGCCAGCATAAACGGGTTTTTGGTTGAACTCTGGATTTAGAAAACATTTTTAAAATGTCAAACAGCATTGTTGGGTAGGGTGGGGGAATATTGGGGAGGCCGTGGGGCTTACTAGACTTTTAAATAAATTTTATGCCTTAAAAAAAAATCTACTGATTTAAAAAATATTTTTAATTTTTAATATTTTTAATATTTTATTAATATTTTAATATTTATATATTTTTATATAAATATATATTATTTATATAATTTCATAGTATATAATATTAATATTTTAATATTTTTAATATCTGTTTTAATATTTTTATTTGCTGTCTTTGGGCCACTGTGGTTTTAAGTATTGTTTTATATATGCTTAATTGTGCATGTTTTAATCTGGCTGTATGTATACCTCCTTGAGGATTATACTTATTCACTGGGTAAAAGTGGTACAGAAATTATCTAGATAAATAAATACTGAATTCAGGCGCCACCTGAATTCAACAAACAGCACAATAAGGACTCACAAGTTTTCTCTTGTTGATTCTCTTTCTCAAGGTTGATTCCTTTGATTTTCATGATTTAAACTAAATTATTTCCTTTATTCCAGCAGGCTTCTGTATAATTCAATACAGAATTATAATTCTGTATAATTCCTTTTGAGTAGTGCTTCAGTATCAGCTTAGCTTAGCCTTCCAGTAATTTGGAAGGGACATCATAGAATCCTAGATTTGGAAGCAGGATGCCAAACCCAAAATTCCTGAACCCCAAGGCCAAAATTCCTACTCCCCCCCAAGCCAAAATTTCTACCTGCTTAAAAAATTGCCAAAAAATGTATTTTTTTTTGTTTTTATATTTTTGGGTTTTTGGCCATAACTTTTGGTAGGAAGGAGATATCTCAAAACTGATTTTTGCATTGGATTCTGCTCTTCAATATGAATCCAATGGCATATGACATGATGGGACTTACTTCTGAGTAGACCTGCTTAGGATGAGGCTCTGAAGCTGAAGTCCTCTCCACACTGGCCTGGAAGTAAGTCCCATTGACTTTCATGGGACTTACTTCTGAGTAGATCTGCTTAGGATGGGGCTCTGAAGCTGAAGTCCTCTCCACACTGGCCTGGAAGTAAGTCCCACTGACTTCCATGGGACTTATTTCTTAGACCTGCTTAGGATGGGGCTCTCAGTCCCAGCCACATTTTCCTGGGAGTAAGCCTTTCCTGGGAGTAAGCCATCAGGGGAAGGCAGACTCCAGGCACGCGTAGGAGTGCGCGGGTACCTCTGAGCCCTCCCGGCCAGCGAGGAAGGTGGGCTTTGGGCGCGCATAGCAGCGCGCGATTGGTTCTGAGCCCTCCTGGCCAGAATGGAAATGGCGGCCGTGGTGGCCATAAACACACGAATGACCCCCGAACCGGTTTGGCCGTTATGGCCAGCCCCCACAACAACTGGTACGTGACCGGCGGGCTGATGTTAACAACCGGATCAGCTGATCCGGTTCAAACCGGTATCAGCCCATGCCTGGTCTGAGTTAGAAAAATGGGTGTAAATCTGAACCCTTGCAAAAATAACACATCTACCCTTTAATCTTGCCATTTTTTCCTATTGCAAGATGAGCCGAACCATTTTTTTCCTAACTGCAAAATGCTGCCCCTGTGTCAATTATAGAAGCAGATCATCTCTGATTACTGGCTTTTAGGAGAGTACTTTCATTATCATTCTTCTGCATTTCCCTTCCAGTGAACAGAAGGATCTAATTACTATTTCAGACTGTCCTATTTTTCTAATGTATATTTCGTCTCCTGCCAGTTTTTTTCCCTGCACATTGAAGCTGGCCCAATGTGAAAGCACTGTGACAAAGGTTTAACGGCAATTAGGCAATAAGAAATTTTGGACCCGGTATTATTTGGTTTTTTACATTTACCGTTTCATTTTCCAGCTTTTAGATGGGAACCCTGTCACTCAATCCAATAACAGGATGTGTTTGACTGAGCACAACGCACTAAAGTTTTAGATTACAGTATTTCTTCTTTGGGGTAAAAATATACTATATGCACCATTGGTGGAAATATATCAGAGATGATACTAAAATTATGTAGGAAAGGAAGTGAGAGAAAGTAAGAGTGGTTGTACTAGGGAACTAGTTCACCTTCAGAAAACCAAATTGAAAGGGATTCCATGTTGGAAAGGACCTTTAATGCCATCTAGTCAAACCCACTGCATATCTCAGGATATTTCCTAGCATCTCCAGCAGTCAAACCTCTTCTTGAAGATCCCTGGTGAAGAATCCATTGCCTCCTTTGGCAACACACCAGACCAACTTTTGATGCCAGCCCTGAACATTTCTAACCTCTACATCATCACCATTTCTAACCACTACAGCACAACAACATCATTAAAGTTTCTCATGTTAGCACACTTGCCTAATAACTAGGAACTCACCGACAACTAGGAACCCTTAACTCTATGCACAGCTACACTGTGTGGAAGGCCACAACAGAGGGTTCCCAGGTTCTGGGATGAAAAAGGATCGGGTCCTTCTAAAATAGAAGGCTTCTTGTTTGGGCTGGAAGCCTTCTTGAACAATAGCTATGTCCTGGTTCTATGTTCTGCCCCAGGGGCAAAGCCAGGACAACTGGCACCTGGAGCCCCCAAAACTCTTAACAGTCCTAGGGATCCTATAGGATCCATGACTGATATAGGGACTGAGCCCTAGGGATCCATGAAAGATATATATAAATATGTATACATCTCCTGAGAGGCAATATAACCAGTAATCAGTCAATCAATCAATCAATCAATCAATCAATCAATCAATCAATCAATCAATCAATCAATCAATCAATCAATCAATCAAACAGTGTTGGCCAAATCACTTTCATGGTTCTTCAGGCCAGGGTTTGAGACCCGGGTTGGCCCCACAAGACAGGGTGAGCTCCTGTCCTTAGCCCAGCTCTGCAACACAAAGTGGATCCAATCCACTTGGCTCTGCCTTTCCATTGTACTAATTCAGTGGCGTGGAGATGGGGGATCTGCTGCTTGGGTTACAGCCTATCCTCCATAACAATCCAACCCAGGCTTTCGTGCTTCGCTTGCAGCGAGCACGATACCATAGTCTCTCAAGACTGACGGAGGCCTGCTTTTTAGTGCACTGTTACATAGCAGCACAGGAAGCCCACAAGAAGACTTACAAAAAAAAGACATGAGATAAGATTGAATGAAAAGAAACATAAAGTGAATGTTGAGAAGTTACACAAATGTTACTTGCCATGAAGGAAGATGTTAAGCAGCTGTGCTAAGGTCTTGAGCACATTAAATTAATACAGAACAGATTTGTACAAAACAATCATGAGTTACAATAAAACTTGTTGATTTAAATAAATATAAAGGGTGACTTTTTGGACTGCACATCTTTCAACCTATATCTGCTTCCTGGTCTCTGAACAAAAATTACGGTGCTTATTTTTTCATTTCAATAATATTCCATATTGACAATCCATTCATCTATGGAGGGTGCCTGTGCCAACTTGTCCTTGAAGGCCAGCTCTCATTAGTAAACCAATCATCAGTTTCAAACCAGCTTTTTCCAATTTCAGCAGATGAAGCAGAACACAGTCTCTCTATTCAGAGTACGGACTCTCCTTTGAACTAATTTCAAACTTGCCATTGGTTAGCATGTTCTGGGTAAGCTCTTTAAAACGAGACTGTAGACTCGTGAAGAGCAGCTGTATTTATTATTTGCTGCTGCATGGTGTTCTTTCTCAGGAATTTAATACTGTGAAGTGTTTTTATGCCCCAAAGTGAGTGCAACTTAAGGACATGTATTTGGTGGAAGCTTTGATGTGACATCTCCTCATACATTTACCAAAAACTATCTTCCCAAATCCCTGTTTCCTCCATCCTCATGATTCTGTTCTCACTTTCCAATATGGTAGATTATGGGCAAAAACCAGAGTAACTATGGGGACTCCTTGCTCCGGTGTAAGAACAACTTACTCTGGATTCCAATATGAATTTCCCATAGGTTTTCACTAGGTGGTGCAGTATCTACAGGTGCACGTAAAATGTCTTACGCGCTCCCATAGTTATTCTGGATTTTGGGGGTTCAAAACTGTTCTTTGCACATTGCTCATTTAAAACTGTTGATACGTTATTTGTACCTCCATTTTGCCTATGATTAGCCACAAGTCTCTGAGGTCAAAGGCAAAAGGTTTTCCCAGCCCCTACTTCTTTCTTACCTTTAATTAGTATTGCTAGGAAATTAATCACACATGTTATGTATGTCATAGGTGTGGTCACCTGCTGAGCCCTTAGCACACCTTTGGCAATGGCCTCTGCAGAGACATTGAGAATAAGGCTACAATCCAGAGTAACTACTGGACCTTTTACACCGACATAGTTATGGTGCCACCTATGGGAAACCTATGGGAAATGCATAGAGCAATCCAGAGTAAATGCCTCTTATGTCTTCCCAAAGTTACTCTGGATTGTAGGGTAAGGATTGCAAGAGCATTAGCTACATTCCCTTCTTATTACTTGTTACTTATAACCAGTGATGGGCCCAGCCTGCCGTAACAACTGGTTCTCCGGAAGTGGGTGGGGCCAGGCGAGGTCAGGGGCAGGGCCAGGGAGAATTTTTTTAAATTAAAAAAATTCAAAAAAATTTAAGCATGTGGCTTACCTCTGAGTAGACCTGCATAGGATGGTGCTCTGAGGGTGCTGTCCTTTCCACTCTGCCCTGGGAGTAAGCCCCATTGACTGGCATGAGGCTTACTTCTGAGTAGACCTGCATAAGATGGTGCTCTGAGGCTGTTGTCCTTTCCACTCTGCCCTGGGAGTAAGCCCCATTGACAGGCATGAGGCTTACTTCTGAGTAGACCTACATAGGATGTGCTCTGAGGCTGCTGTCCTTTCCACTCTGCCCTGGGAGTAAGCCCCATTGACTGGCATGAGGCTTACTTCTGAGTAGACCTGCATAGGATGTGCTCTGAGGCTGCTGTCCTTTCCACACCACCCTGGAAGTAAGCCCCATTGACTATCATGGGACTTACTTCTGAGGAGTCATGTTGGGCTCTGAGGCTGCTGTCCTTTCCATACCACCCTGGAAGTAAGCCCCATTGACTATCATGGGACTTATTTCTGAGTAGTCATGTTGGGCTCTCAGGCTGCAGTTCCAGCCACTTTCCTGGGAGTAAGTCCCATTGACTATCATGGGTTTCAGCAGCCTCAGAGCCCAGACTTGTGCAGGTCTACTCTGAAATAAGCCCTATTATAGCCAATGGGGCTTACTCCAAGGAAAGTGTGGATAGGTTTGCAGAAGCAGCCACGTCCTTTCCCTGGTTGCTGGGGCTTGCTGGCTGCAATTAGAGCAAATTTAAAACTGCCTGACCAGCCTCTTTAACTGCCTCCAGCTGCTGAAGGAGCATCTCTGTTCCCATCTAAGGAGCCCTTTGTAAAGCTCTCCATACCCAGAGAGGCTGCTTCATTTGCATATGAGAAACCCATCATGCTTTGCAAACTGCACAAAGAAATAACTTCTGAAAATATTGCTAGAGAACAACTGAAAAACTTGCTAGAAATAAGGTTTTTTAATCAAAATAAGATGTTTAGCATAGAGAGACTTTCTGAATAGCATCATTTAAAGGTTTGGGGTATTAAGAAGCTGCTCACCCTGACTTTAAAGAATTGAGTTTATAGTGATTCAAATACCCTCCCATCTCAGCAGTTCAATGTCTGAGTGTCTGTGGAATGACTGCAATGCCTTGTCTGAATGAGGGTAATGGGAACAGTCTATTTGCATTTTAAAATAAAAAATATCCTTAGGGAAGGGAAGGAAGGGGGGAGAGAGAGCCCCCCTCAGAAGGGGAGGAAGGAGAAGGGAGTAGAGCTTCTCCCCTGGGAAGACAGACCCAGAGGCCCTTTAAGAGAAATTCAAACACACTTGCATGCAATTCAAAGATGATGGCCCTAAGAACCGGTGAGAACCGGCTTCAGCCCACCTGTGCTAATAACTTATTACTTGTAATATTATTTATTACACCAACCATTCTGTCCCTTTTCACAAATTGTGTTCCACATATGTAGCAGGTGCACTTTGCTGGATCTGGAATGGCATGAATCAGGATCCTTGTAAAATAAAAGACATCAAATCCAGGAATGCCAGTGGTCAGTTAAAGCAAACACAGACATTTTTATGCACAGCAAAGTTCTAAACAAGACATGGCGTAATCCAACAGCTGAGCTATAAAATTAATACGTATTGTAAGGACAAGAGCAAGAGGAACACACACAAATGCACTTGTAAACACAAAAGCCCAAGATAAACTGATATGATTGCTCTCGTTGGATGTTGATCACATTTATTCCATGAAGAATGTAAGCAATTATTGACCTTTAAAAGACATCCATCTTGGTTCACCAAGTTTTTCCAAGCTTTTTTTTTTCCTTTTCACTGTTGCACATATTTGCTTCCTTTTAAGAATGGGAACAACCTTATGTAATTGAAATGAATGATCTAAAATTGAATACAGAAGATACAGAACCATGGCTCCAATCCAGCTAAGAGCAGCTGTGCCCAACTCTCACAAAGGCTGCAATCCTAAACTCTCTTCTCTGGGAGTAAACCCCATTGAATATAATAGGACTTACCTATGAGTAGGCAGGCATAGGATTGGACTCTTAGGAAACATTGATTTATATACATGTGACTTATTATTTCTATGGGCTTATTGGGACTCAAGCCTGGTTTCCACCTGTGGCAAAACGAAGTGGATATGAGAAATAGGCTATTTTTTGCTGCAGTCAGCAGATCAATGGGCAGAAATTGACCTTTCTTCCTGCCATGCTGGTTTTGTACTTGAGAGACAATTTTTAAACTAAAAATGGCATCCTGAGCCTGAGAATTGAAGCAACATGACATTTATTTCCAGTGAAATCAGAAATCTTCATTTGGGCCAATACAATGGCATGTGTTCAGGATGGTGTAGTGGTTAGGAAATTGGACTGAGACCGGGGAGATCCAGGTTTAAATCTGTCCTTGGCTATGAAGCTTTTTGGGTGATCTTGGGCCAGTCACTCATCTTCAGTCTCACATACCTCACAGGGTTGTTGTGAGAACAGGAAGGGTGGAACAAAAGCTGCGTAAGCCGCACTGAGCATTTGTGTTGGCATGGGAAAGGCAGGGTATAAATCCCTTAAATAAATAAATATTAAACAGCTGCCAAGGTAGATAAACCTTAGGAGACATTTAACACTAAGCCAAATGCTGGAAAACTCTTTTTCCATACATAGTTTCTAGCATCCATCTGATGGATGGCCCTAAGGAGAGCCAGCTATACTATAGATTAATGGGACCAGGAGCTATTTCCATAGCTCTGTTTCAAGCAGCAGTTTCTGTCCTCAATACTTCTTGAATTTGGCAGAACATACTTTGGGCTGGGATTCCTGATAAATACATAACTGATCTCTCAAGGCAAAAGCTATCTGGATTAAGGTAAGAAAAAACTAGTATAGTAAATGACTGGCTTTATAGATACCACTGCTCAGCCTATGGCAGAATTGAGGGGAAGAATTCATAATGAAATCTATAGGTTCCACTATCTGATTTATCCATATCATAGCTCCCACCATAGGATCTGAAAAGTGCTGACAGATAATTGTCGTTATTTGTGTTTAGGAAAAAAATGTAAAAAACCTCAAAATCTGAGGATGGTCCAATGGTCTTAAAGAAGCCCAAATTTCAGTTCAGCCCAGCAAATTTCTTTAAAGCCTCACCAATTTATATAGAAAAGATTTTTAGCATATATGAAATTTCCCCATTACAATCAGGAGAGTTTAAAAGTGGTTGAATTTAGCTGAATCAGAATACTGATGCAAATTAAACATTTATCTCTCCCCACTGCTGGAGTAACCTCCAACTTTTCATAAAATGGAAAAAAATTGAAATTCCTCATTTCTTTGTTTTTCCACATTAACCTCCAAATCCAGGGTAACTACTGGAGCACATAAAAGACATTTCATGCACCCGTAGATACTGTCTGCACCACCTAGTGAAAACCTATGGGAAATTCATATTGGAATCCAGCGTAAATTGTTCTTATACTGGAGCAAGGACTCCCCATGGTTACTCTGGACTTTGCCCTTACTTTCTTTTTTGAAGGGACCTAGTGGTGGATAGTTTCCAATAATTAGTGCAAAGTGTTTAGAATCCAGTTCTTAGTGGAGAGTATTGATGTATTGCTACAGTTATTCCCTGCATCACTACCTGGTGCAGCAAGTGTGGTCTGCTGGTTGAATGTGGGGGTTGCTGAAGTAGAACTAAGAAGGTAAAGACCTGGGCAACTCCTGGATGGGAGACTGTGAACTGATAACGCTGTTGTGAGTCAACAGAGACCGAAGACCAGCTTGCACCCCAGGTTAAATTGTCTACACATAAGCTGCTGGCTCTCACAAAGGATCTCCCAGGAATTGTAATTGCCATACACTAAATAATAAATTATTTTTATTATATCTCACTGCAGTGGTGTTCTGATTGGACTGATAGTTGTCCATTGATGTCATTTATGTATATATATGGGAAGTACAGTAATTCACTAATCATACGATAGGCTCTACGTTTAGTCTTTGGAATATAGTCTTTGGAATATATATGTGAACTAGACAAATTCCCAGTAATAGCTCCCTGACGTTGTTGTCTCACATTGCTGAGAAATATTTTGAATTCTTTTCCCAAAATAACTCCAGGTTTTCTTGCTCTTCAGCTTCTGTGTTGGATGTGAGTTGTGAAGAGTTTGCTGAGTTTTATTCAGATTTTCATCTCAATAAGTCAATATTTTTGCCTATTTGGATTCCAAGTTGATAGGTGGCATTTTAATATGGGCAGGAAGAAACACCCAAACAATTTCTCTTGTTCAAAAAATGGCTGTGCATTTCAAATAATGGATTAGATGCAGGAAGATAATGCCCCAGACTGTACCAAAATAAAGTGCATCCAATATAAACCAATTTGGATGCACAATTATATCAGCTTTGCATCTTCTAGAGGCCTTCTCAGACTGTATTAGGGTAAAATCCAGAGTAATTATGGGGAGTCTTTGTTCCAGAGTAAGAACAAGTTACTCTGGATTGCAATATGAATTTCCCATAGGTTTTCACTAGGTGGTGCAGTAACTATGGGTGCACATAATGTCTCTTACTTGCTCCCGTAGTTACTCTTACTACTCCCATAGTTACTCTGGATTGTGTCCCTAGTGTTATTTAGTTGGGGAACTGTAACCTCTTCTGGGTTCCTCAGTTCTTCAGGTCTTCTAACTGACTTGCACATGTCTGTCTAACTCTGTCCTGTCAATCAACTGCTGCGTGCTAGTTCAGTAGGAAAAGGGGAGAAATCCTGTTCTGAAGTTGGCACTATTTTCTAATGCCTGACAGCTCCATTGCTACAGTACGACAAGATTAGGTTTGGGTATGGGGTTCCTCACCCAGAGGTGTAGCTAGATGATGTACAAAGCAATGAATGTACCATGCAAGCAGCCCCTTTTCATCCATTTCGGGCAGTGGAAGATGGAGAGGGAAGGTCTCTTGATTCAGGCACCTGCAAAATGTGGTTTGCTGCCCCTTTATTATGCCACTGGCTAGGGACACACATTTGGAAGATTGCCTTTGCCAACATATGGTTCTAAGGGTGCAATCCTTACCTAGGCAGGCACAACTCATCCGTCTTTCTGTTTTCATAGTGATGGCAAGCACATGTCTGTGCACTGCCCTAACCTTACTCAGGAGTGGCTCAGATGTGCCTTATAGCACTTTTGTGATAACCCCAGCCCAGCACAGGACTTGTGCTGGTGCTTAGGCTGGCCTAACTGGGGCTTAGGATTGCAGCCTAAATTGTTCAGGGTTAATGACTAGTGGCAGGGAAATGGATTTGTGTTAAATATGATTCTTTTGTGTTTGTGTGTGAGAGAGACAGAGAGGGGGGAGGGAGGTTTGGAACAATCCACAATGACTACTGCTATACGTTTTATAGAATATTTTATAGATTAAAGAACAGAAACAAGCAATACAAATGCAGTCGTACAAATATGAAAACCCATTCTATTTACACACATGTACCTATACAACATCATAATTCTGTACATTGTGTACAAAAATCAAACACATTCATTTACATCATGGGTTACTGTCGTTGACAGAATAAAGAAAAGAAAACCATACAGAACATTGTAATGACAATTTTTATGCGACTGTGTTGCCCAACAGTTGACAAACTCAGTGCAAAACATACCTAGTTAAAGCCATTATGTATGAATCAATAGCATCATTATTTTTAAAAGCATTTTGCTCATTAACCATAATGTCTACTTCCAGTGAGTAAGCCAATTAATTTCTTGACCAGATAAGTTACCGGTACATTTGCTCAACTACGTATTGTGATAATCTGTGCCACTGGTATATGTGTGCCTTATCAGATTATTCAAAAGGTACTGTACTGACCGCACAGTTGTTGGCCACAGATTTCAGGTATCAATATTAGAGCAGAGAGATCTGATCTAGATAAAGGGCTCAATCCAGAGTAACTACGGGTGCATGTAAGAGACATTACGTGCACCCGTAGTTACTGCACCACCTAGTGAAAACCTATGGGAAATTCTTATTGCAATCCAGAGCAAATTGTTCTTACACCGGAGCAAGGACTCCCTGTAGTTACTCTGGATTGCACCCAAAATCTCACTCTGCACCTGTCCAATGAAACCCATAAACCTTGAATTATCTAAATGGTTTTAAATCATCACTGAATGATGTTTGCAAATGTCCAGCCACCACCAAGATCTGAGACTTCATTTACAACCCCGAGTAATTTTTAATTGTACATTAAATTCAGATAACTCAATAAAATGAATATACCTTGCAGGAGACACTGGCACTATTTATTGTTCTACCAGTAAATGGCAAAACATGCTTTATATGTTAAGTGCTTGATTTTCTTTCGGTGAAACTTAAACATTTTCTTAAATTCAGCTAAGTCCAAACTAGGTGTGAAACAGGACATATATCAATTACAACTCTCATTGTTTTTTGAACTGTAAATAGTAGTCAATGTGTGTGTAAGAGGAGGGAGAGATTCAAAATAGGTGGACACTAGGGAAGGGGGTTTAGGGTGAAATCCAGAGTAACTACGGAGAGTCTTGCTCTGACGTAAGAACAATTTATTCTGGATTGCAATATGAATTTCCCATAGGTTTTCGCTAGGTGGTGCCGTAACTACGTCGACGTAAATGTCTCTTACGTGCTCCCGTAGTTACTCTGGATTGTAGGGTATATCCTTCTCCCATTTTCTGCAATTAAAATAATTGCAGAAAATATTCTTTTTTGTCTCATGGAGAAAAACATACTGGTACAATGGCAAATAAACACCCCGTACAAAATGTTTTGAGAGGGAAATGGTGTTCAAAAATAATCATACGCAACCAAATTCATTCAGACTCCAGTCCACTTTCACGCTGGATATATTCACTTAACTCAATTACGATGCAACAGGTCCATGAAATAGCACAGGGTGATACAAAATAAATTGATACATTTATCTTTATTTTTTTTGCACTTCTTTTATTTGGAGCCTAAAATTTGAGTTGTTTTGATGCAAATCTTGGTATTCCTTAATGAAGAACACAATAGCCCTTAAAATCAACTGACTATACTGGTATAAAATTGAAGTTACCCCCAAAGGAAAGCAGGCACATAAAGTAACACCAGCTATAGTGATGTGGTTACCCAGGAGGCGGTGTACTACATAACATATTTGGGGATGAGAAACTCCTGTGCAAATGATTGCTCAACCATGAAATTCATGTGCAAGTCAAACTCCCAGAACTGTTGCGAGGTCAACGATGATGACGATGGTCAAACACATTGTAAACAGGGACAACCCTGTCTAGCGATTTGGCACTTTAAAACAGCCTCCTGGCACTTCTTGTCCTCTCTCCAAAGCTAAATTACTGTATTTGCACAGATCTAATGCACATCTTTTTCACCGAATTCCCGTCTCCAAAATTGGGGTGAGCATTCGATTCAATAGCACATTAGATTTGAGTAAAAACGGTATTCTGATTTGTCAGTATTTTGTTTAACAGTTTACTGTATTGTAATAAAAAAGTAACATAAACCTACTGTTGTATAAAGTAATGAATTTAGGAAAGAAATATCCTAAACTCACTGTCATATTATTAATGTCATTTAACCTATAGTTATATGATAATAATTAAATGTACAAATTAAATGTTGTATGACAAAAATTAAAATTACATATTTAAAATTAAATTTTGCAGCTGTGTTGCAGCTGCGCATTACAATCACCAGTAAACAGTTTTTAAACCCTAGCTTTTTGTAAATTGGGTGCGCATTAGATTTGAGTAAATATGGGTGATATTAGACATTAGGGGAAGAGGTTTTAATTTGAAATTTACTAAGAGACCTGTGAATCCTTTCTAGAATTCTGGAATCAGGACATGAACATGAGTTACTCCTATGGCGCTTTAATGGATAGGATGTGGGATGTATGTGATCTGAGTAGCATTCCAGGAAA
Source organism: Cryptoblepharus egeriae (assembly GCA_030015325.1). Lineage (NCBI taxonomy): Eukaryota > Metazoa > Chordata > Lepidosauria > Squamata > Scincidae > Cryptoblepharus > Cryptoblepharus egeriae. The sequence continues at coordinate 9,817,846 of JAREYC010000004.1, forward strand.
CTGGTGTCTTGTTGCAATAAAACTACCCAGCCTGCAGACCTAAAGCTCATGCTGTGAAACCATATGAGTGTGCTCATGTGTCATATAGCAAAGCTGGGCATGAAGACCACATGTAAGTTCTTCTGTGCCAAGTGGCCTATTTACACATAGGGTGCAATCCAGAGTAACTATGGGAAGTCCAGAGTAACTATGGGAAGTCCTTGCTCCAGTGTAAGAACAATTTGCTCTGGATTGCAAAATGAATTTCCCATAGGTTTTCACTAGGTGGTGCAGTAACTATGGGTACACGTAATGTCTCTTATGTGCACCCGTAGTTACTCTGGATTGTAGGGATAGAGCCTATGAGAACATGCTCTATTTAACAGATTTTGGGTCTCTCTCCATCCTGCCAAAGCGGAATTGCAAACCAACTTTCTGCAAACCTCCCTGCCATTTCCTGCTTGTAGTATTCTGGTAAACACTTCAATTTATGAGGTAGGAAAGTCTTGGTGGAAGAGCAGAGCTGCTCTGCATTTATAATTCATAAATGGCGTGGTCAGAGGCGACAACAGAAGTAAACACAGCCACGCGCCTTTCTTTTAAGATTGTAGGCATGGCATGCTTATATTTATAGGAAACTGTCAGCGCCATGTCCTCGTCTCTGCAATGGCTGTGTAAGGACGGAAGGTTAAAACACAACAAAAAATCCTTTCAGTTTAAACCTTTTATGGCAATTAAAATGGGATTGGGTCAGATCTTTCTTTCTGGCCTTGTTAGGAATGAATTTGCAGTCAGCACATAGATATAAACTGGAATTATGCTAAAAATGGAATTATGCTAAAAGTATTTATATATGCTATGAATATTTATAATCTGATATTCTAAATACGATGTGCCAAACAGGGCAAAGCATTATGCATATTGGGGGGAGGTATAAAAATTATGTTTTCATGGGAGAGCAGGATGACTAATTTTGCCTACAAAACAACAGCTCTGCTCAGGAAGAGCTATTTTGGGGTGCTTTGCGGTAATCAATAACCCTACTGTCAACTCATTTTACACAGTGCAAGCTAATGTGGTGGCATTTTCTCTGAAAGGGAAAAAATAGAACATATAATAAGAACAAAATTTGCTTGAAAGACTATGTAGGGGAATGGCTGATTCTGAAACATGGCACATTGAGGTAGCTCAATGAACACCATGAAGGCAAGGACACCCTTCCCTTCATTTACTCAATGAAGGGATTTATACCCTCCACTTCACCAACATAGGCAACGGAGTCTTGGCAAACTACAAACATACATCTTTGGGTGCCTATCAAAGAGAAGATATTGTATAAATTAAGTCTAAAGGAATGTTTATCTTTTAATTTATTAGGCCAATCTCATTAATGGTGAGATACCATCCCATTGAAAAATTCCGCTCATAATTAGGTTATACCGCTACTGATAAAGCATAAAAAAACAACTGTAAGGTATGGAGTATCAACCCTATATCTTTTTAATAGGGTAAAGATATGTCTATTCTGCATATGAAAAAAATCCATCAAACTCCTCAACTGAATGCATGTTTACATATGCAAACAACAAATGAATTCACTAACATACAGCCCAATCCTATCCCCTTCCAGCCCCCATCCCCTATGACAGGGGTGACCAGATGGCCTTTCTGAGTTGACATGGGATCGACTGTTAAGCATATTGGTGTTAAGCAAACTGGGATGCGCTGGGACTGTTAAGCAAAGCTGGGATGCACTGTTAAGCATATTGGTGTATTCATTCATCTTTACATTTCACCTAGCAATGGGACAAGGATGTATGCATAGAATAGAAAACCCATCCACTGTAATTTCTCCACTATCCATAAAATTTTATTAAATGTCATTTTATAGATCTATCTGGGCCTGAACTCATATCTAGGGAAGTTTTTTGCTGTTGTTAGGAAGGGGCAACCAAGACCTATATGCCAACATGGGATGATATCATGACTTGCATTAATCAGCATGACAAACAAATTTGACATTAGCAGCATGTGACATCAACTGGAAATAGTTCAGTTGCTGGATTTAAAAAAACAATATATCCAGGGGCCATCTGGAAGAATAATCCCAATTATTTGCAGATTGGAATCCACCAGTTATTTAAGGGACCACTGATTTATTATTATTATTTTGAGAGAGAAACTTCAAGGCAGATGCATTTAAAGTGCATTCCTTCATATTTCCAGGGAACTGAAAACAAGTTATAGGCTAAAACTCAAATGCCACTTCACACTGCACTAGGCCAGTCCCACATCTTAAAATGTAGACAAAAGAGAGCACAAACTTTACAATTGGAAAATATCTCACTGACTAAGATATGCACAGCACAACTTCCCCATAGTTTTTAGCAGGCACCCCACATGGCTTATATCACTACGCTTTCTGTCTGAAGAGAAAGGTGAGTTGACGAATTACGATGAATCTGGGAGATGCTTTCTGAGCCGTTTCGAGAAATAGAGGAGCTATGAAGTTTGTAATCTCGACCCACTCTTTGGTTCAAACACCAACTCCGCCATTTTCTTTTCAGTTCCCCTTGCACCTAAACACAAACAAAAGAAGCAAACCAAGATGCAGATGATCAGTGCTGTGTACACCCCAGGAAAAGTATGCGCAAAAGAGCCCATGGGCTGCATCCAACTCCCATGCATAAGTCCTCTTCCCCATGCATAGCACTTGCCATTCCATGGGGAAGACTCTTAACGCCCTGTGTTCCCTCCGTGTTTTCCCTGTCCGTGTGTCATTCCGTGTATTCCCCCGTCTTCATGCCAGGAAGACACTTTCAGGTTGTGATGCTCCAGCAGGTTTTGTGTCAGGATTTCCAGCCAGACATTTTTTTATTTCTTTACCCAGCGTGTGGTTGGTCTGTGGAACTCCCTACCACAGGATGTAGTGATGGCATCTAGCCTTAATGCCTTTAAGAAGGGCTTGTATAAATTGCTAGGGGAAAGGGCTATAAGCCATGAGGGATGTGTGTAGTGGTGGACAACCTCAAAATGCCAGATGCAGGGGAGGGCAGCTGATGCAGGTGTCATATGTGCTTCCCGAGGCATCTGGTGGGCCGCTGTGTGATAGGTGGGCCTATCTTTGGCCTGATCCAGTGGAGGCTCTTCTTATGTTCTTATGGTCAGCATGAAGTCTGGGGGCGCATGGAGGGGCATTGCAGAGGCTCCCTGGCGGTAGAGTAAGTGTCATCTGTATGGAAGAAGCTTTTTCCAGCACTTTCACATAATATTCTACATGGAATAAGGAAGCTGCCTCATACTGAATTAGATCATTGGGACATCTAGTTCATCTGCCATCTAACTTGCCTCAGCAGGGGTCTGCATGTTCAGCAATGCGCATAGGAAGGCCCAGCCTTCCTGCCAGTACTCCAGCAAGGCATTACTCAGCGCACAGCTGGAAAGCACTTTATGGATGCTTTTTGAAGCAGCCACTGCCAAAAGAACATACATTCAGCTGATGGTCGTAACTAGTTCAATTGCTAACATTGTCAGGAAATGCAACCTTGCTGGAACTAAGTAGGTCTTGTTAAATCACTTTGGGACACTTTATGCACAAGTTCCATCATGGAAGAAATTTGGGATATAAATTTAATCACTAAGGGCGCAATCCTAACCAATTTAGGTGGGCCTAACTCAGCTGGCATATCTTCTCGTATATATCTTCTTGGTCAGTAAATGCCTGTGCACTGGCTTCACCCCCCAAGTGTGGGGCAGAAGTGCCCTATGGCACTTTTGAAACACCCCCAGGCCAGCACGGGACTTAGGTCGGGGCTTATGCTGGCCTAAACAGAGGTTAGGATTGCAGCCCAAACCTGAGGCCTCCACAGAGCAGGACTGCCATGGTGCCAAAATGCCAGCTCAGGAGACGTGGACGAAAGTAAGGAAAGTACATTAGCTTTGCAATGGGGCTACTCCCAAAACCTTTTTATTAGTCTAACAAATGCTGATGTCTGTTGCAATCTATCTACGGTATTTATATACTGCTTTTCAACTAAAAAGTTCACAAAGTGTTTTACAAAGAAAATGTAAAAATTAATAGCTAATGGGTCCCTAATAATAGCTATTATTAACCATTAATAGCTAAAGGACTCACAATCTGAAATGCAAAAAGAACATCAGCAGTAGTCACTTATACAGACATTGCTGGGTGTGTAGATCCAGTTACTCTGCCCCTGCTAAATAAAAGAGCAACACCCACTTGAAAGAGTATCTCTTGCACAGTTAGCAGGGGCTACTCAATTCAGTGGCAGCCTTGAGCTGGTGCAGAATCAGACAGCTCCATGTTGGGCTGTCAAGACTGATAAGGTCAGGATCCTGTAGATTTGAGCTCCACTGGTTTCACCTCCCACCATACCTCCTCCCTCACCTCCCACAGCCATGGAATACCTCCTTCTCTGCTCCTCACATGTCCCCTTCACCTCTCCACCACCTGGCAGTCTTGGAAACCACTGAGTAGCAGACTGCAAACCTCTTATTGCTGTGGGCTCAGGGTGGGCTTGACCTGCAGTAGTGCCGGTACTGGGCCAATGCAAAGCCCCACAAGCATGCCTTACAGCTATTTGCTATAGTGCACTCCACCAGTTGGCTGGTGCACAGAGCTCAGGATTGGGCTCTAAGTAATCATCATTAGCGTCCAGCACAAGGGAATAAATATAAACTTACTTCACTGTTCAGAAAGCAATACAAGACTGCAACAACCAGGCCCTGTAAGTGAGAAATATTAATTAATTTTATCAGAAGAAGAAACAATATCAGTTTTAAAGAAACCAAACTTGGAAACGTTTCTGAATTACCTGAAAAGACCCAAGACATAATTCAAAGCTGATTTGATAGTTTTCATTAACGTGCATTGGAAAAATGGCAAACACTATGTAGTGAACCCCAAAGAGTGGAATAAGGAGCAAGGTTGACTTTGCCAGTCTCCTGAAAAAAAAAAAACAAGCCAGGAAGAGTCCAAGTTCAATAATTTTGTCATGACAGGGATTGGGCGATTGCTTTCCCCCAATCCAGGGAGTCAAGATGGGGGTGCTGTGCAGACTCACTCACTTGTACTGGGACTGGTCATTGCCTCCGATGTCAGGTGACCTCAGTTTTTGTAACAAAATCCTTACAATACTAATGAAGAGCACAAAATTTACCTGCAAAATAACAAGGATAAGCATTAACAATTCCACATTCTAATACTCTGCTCAGAGAGGATAGGAAAAGGCTGAGCAAATTAAACAAACAAACAAACAAAAAGCTTTAACCTGGTATCTAAATACAGAAGGCATATATAATACATATGTAATACAGCCCAATCCTAACCCTTGCTGGGATGGGGAAGGCAGCTGGCCTGCCCTGAATTCAATGCAGGGTGAGGAATAAAAGCAGCTCAGACAGGATCCTGTGCTATATCCTGGCCCCGCTTCTGCTCACAGACCACTGCCCCCCTATCCATCCTTCCCTTGCACCCCAGATCCCCTATGCTGGACTACTCTGGCTGGTACAGGTTTACCATGGACTGCACATCCATGCAACTACCTCCCTTCTCTCTAGATGGAGATGAATTTCTAGGTGCTGGAAATTGTCTTTGTACTGAATCATACTATTGCCAATCTAGGACTGTATTATAGATATTAACTTGAAGTAGTAATGTGTCTGTAATTTCTAATGCAAAAACAATCATCCAAAGGATCCCACTTTGTATTCAATATCAATTTGGGGGGCTTTATGTCCCACTGCATTCTCAGTCTGGATCACCAACCCCAAAGGTGCTATTCTGCCTGAAAAGTTTCCCTTGCCTCCAACAGAAGGTATTTTCAATATCTGGGAGGATTATCTGAGTTAGGAGGACCATCCTAGTCCCAATTTTAAAGGTGGGTATGGCTACTATTTGTACTAAAAAAATTCAAAAGTTGCTGGCCCTAATGGCAAGATGCACATATTGTTCAGTGTGACACTAAGAAAACAAAACCATATGCTATGACATCATCTGTGATAAGGAGACAGATGGACAGGGCCTGTGCATGTGGTTCTGGAGCAGCCTGGAGCGTTAGCAGTTCTCTTTTTGAAATTATTTACCATTTGCTACAAATTGTTTACTGTATATTCAGATGGCATTTAGATTAAAATTCACATTTTAAATGGTATCGTTTTGATGACTTTGATTGTAAATGGAAAAGCTTTGATGGCTTTATACCATTTTTAAACGGTATAGTTTTCATGGCTTTATGGTATAGAATATCATTTTTTTTTTGGAAAAAGAGTTACCTAAAAGTAAAATCAAATTTGAAACTCAATATTCTCCATTTGCACCCTGAAGTGGTATAGCCCTAGCAAGTTTGTACAACTTAGGGCACAATCCAGAGTAACTACGGGAGCATGTAAGAGACATTACGTGCACCCGTAGTTACTGCACCACCTAGTAAAAACCTATGGGAAATTAATATTGCAATCCAGAGTAATTTGTTCTTACTCCAGAGCAAGGACTCCCCGTTGTTAGTCTGGATTTCACCCTAAATCATTTATTTATTTTATTTTAAAAATTTGTATCCCGCCTTTCTCAGGCTGTCTAGCCCGACTCAAGGCGGCAGAAACAATTAAAACATAAATAATTAAATACAGTAAAAACAATTAAAAACATATAGGCTAAAAGATACAGTAAAAACAATTAAAACATTCTGAATGTTGTTTAATTTTACCAACCATGACACAGCTGTTACAAATGCTACTGATTGGCACAGTCCTACAAAATGTGAACATGTAAAGGAAGGCTTATATCTCTACATATATATCAATCTGCCTTGCACTATGTTTATTGGTGTAATAACGTATCTACCTCAGTCCTGCATAACTGGACTGCCAGAGCTCTCCAGCATCTCATGCAGAGGTTTTTCTCATTATCTACCAATGGAACCTATCCCTACAATCCAGAGTAACTACGGGTGCACGTAAGAGACATTACGTGCACCCGTAGTTACTGCACCACATAGTGAAAATCTATAGGAAATTCATATTGCAATCCAGAGTAAATTGTTCTTACACCGGAGCAAGGACTCCCCGTAGTTACTCTGGATTGCGCCCTAACTCTACTGGTAAGTAGATTAAATTGGGGATGTTCTGCTTGCTAAGCACATAGTCCACCAGACCCTCACAATAATATTTTCAATGTTTAATAAACTTACAATAATGGAAATTAAGATTGGTGATTTTATAACCCACCAAATACCGCTGTGTTCATTTGTATCCCAGCAACTAGGAGGAAAGAAAATTTTAAAAAGACATTATGAGTGAATCTACCTGGCAAGAGATGCAGTATAAATAAATGCAACAGATCTTAAAAAGCTATGCTGTAATTAATCCAAGATACAGAGTAAGGCTGCAATCCTAAACACACTTTCCTGGGAGTAAGACCCACTGAACACAGTGGGGCTGACTTTTGAGTAGACATGGATAGGATTGTGCTTTAAGGTTAAGAGGAGATGGCAAGCAATGTGGTAAGGATAAAATAAAATTTCATTTTTAGGCAGAAACAGGCCCCAAACTTTCAGTGGTGGTGTGAAGATGTCACTGTATGTGCTGTGGCTTTATGGCACTTTTGTGACACACCTGGTTCAGCATAGGACTTATGCTGGGGTTTATGCTGGCCTAACTGGAGGTTAGGATTGCAGCCGATGTGAAATAGGGAAGGGTTTTAGTATATTCAGGAAGAACAGAAAGGCATGATCTTAATAGACTTAGTACAGGGTGACCATATAGGATGGAGGACAGAGTGAATGGACCTTTAACCATTGCACAGAAGAGGGGATTTAGGCAGGTGCTGCTTTTTAAAACCTGCTTTGTTGAGCTAAGTCTGCCTAAATTTCCTCCTCTATGCAATGATTAAAGGAATCATTACCTGTTTTGACTTTGGTTCTTCAAGACCTCTAAAAGTGGCCGTCCTGACCATTGTGCTGCCTCAGGGCAAGGCTAGAAGTGCCTCCCACTGATCTAAGGCTTTTTTCTTTGGAAAAACTAGATGTTTCAAGACCCTTAGAAGGCCTTTGTGACCATTTGGGCTTTTCCAGCCAAAACATTTGAGAGAAGCTTCAACGTGGTGATCTTGAAAATCAAACCTGGGACTTTCTGTAGGCCAAGCATGTGCTCTGCCTCTCCCATGGCTACAGGATAATCTTCCTATATAGCCCGTATCAAATGTCATCTGGAGGATCAGGTCCTACTTGGTGTTTCAGATAATGCAAATATTTCAAAAGTTGGCAAATGCTTACACGGTGCAATCACAAAAGGACCTGTTATAACCCAAAAAAATAAAACATCACTGACAGATAAATTGTGCTCCTTATTTGGTACTTGCCCCGTGTCTTCAAAGTAGATCCTACATACTATCCATGCAATGATGAACACTGTAGGGATTCCTAGAAGATACAGTGAAGAAAAGAATAGATAAAAAGGAGAATATGTGTTAAATACTTTGCTTGGGAAGCACACTTGTATATAATTTATCACTCTCGGACATTCAAAGGTCTCCTGTTCCCTTAAACGCCACTATTTCTCCCTAGTGGCTCCCTCACACACCTGGAATTGCCTCCCCAAATGCCACATCTCTATAACTACACTAAAACTAAGCCTAAGTATGAATAACTGAAATTGTATTGTACATTTATCCCTAATTTATTCCTCCCTCAATTATTTTCCTTCCATCTGTTATCTCTTGTGTCGTTTTATACATTGCAAATCTCTAAAGCAATGTGAAGGAAAAGATGTATGTAGACATTGTGAAACAAGTGCACAAGCAAATGAAAAAATGAATTAAGCTAACAGACTAAAACTAGCAACCCAATCCACCATAACGTCTTGCACAGTAATGCCAATCTGATGTCTGCATCACCTTGGGGTGCATCAACCTGGGGAGTTTCAACACCCAGAGGCCTCCTTCCAGGATTAGCCCTTATGGATCAACTTGAACATAGCAAAATTACTGGTGCAAGCCTACATGAACTTGGGAAGGCAGATGGAAGCAGGAAAAGGAATTAGGTTTCGGCATGAACTGCTACCACCAAAACTACATCCTTCTTAGTTCTTATCCACAGTCTTCTTTGACCTTGTTGCTGCCTTGTTCCACCCACCCTATCTCCCTCCTCACTATCAAATCTCGCAGAGTAACTCAATTTGCTTTAGCATTCAACCCACCCCAAATCTACCAACCCAATCATTTGAAAACCTAGGCCAGCCTACGTATCTTCTTCCCCCTTCCGAAAACATAGCCCACCAGCCACAATTTAGCAGGAGATTAAGAGCACAATCCTAACCATGTCTACGCAAAAGTAAGCCCCATTGTTTTCAATGGGTCTTACCCCCAGGAAAGTGTCTTTAGGATTGAGTTCACCCCCTTGCAGGACCAGAAAAATCAGGAGACTTATTAATCCCCTTGTAGGTTGTGGCTGGTGGTCTATGTTGAACATTCGGCTTCTTGGATTCTAGAAAGTCTAACATGCAGGGACCCCGCCTAATGCAAAGAGAAGACTGTATTGATCTTCTTACCCCATCCAATAAGGAGATACACGATGAAGTGTCTGTTAGGGGAGAATGTGACTGTGAGGAGGATGTGGAGATAAAGTCCTTCAACTAAGAGCCAATAAAAGTTGGCCATTACACAGTAATGGAAAAATACCAAGCTAGCCTTGCAGCCGACCTGGAAAGTTACAAACCAAGGATGAAACATTTGCGCAAAGACATTGCTGTAACATAGTAAATGGCTTCTTTTGTTGAAAAGCTTTATTTGATAGATACAAGCTCTGACATGCGATGCTTCCCCTTCCATGAACTTTTCTGTTGGTCGCTTGAAAGGGCCTTTTTCTCTTGTTTGGATTCCATTCAAAATGTAACTTTTAAAAAGAGTGGATGCAAATAAGCGCCAAGTGCTTCCAAGTCTGGTATGAACGATGGTTTGAGTGCCTGGTATGCATGCTACCTTACCTACCAAGTACAGTCTGTATTTTTCTTTTCAGTGCAACGCATTTCAGGATAAAAGCTGGTTTATCGGAAGAAGGAAAAGTATATTCAGGACCACCAGTTACCCAGAAATAATTTGGTTTAGGGAACATCACCTTTGAAAGCGAGCTATGCCAAGAGCAAAAATAGCTCTGTGGAATGCTTAACAATGAAGAGAGACTGAAAGCTCTTCCTCATTGTTATGTAACACACAACTCAACTAAGGTCAGCATATCTCCAACTGCAGATATTACACTACCAGGACCAAACTGCAGCATACTGATTTATACTGGTTTAACTACAGTTTGGATAACCTCGGGAAAAGCAAATGCTTTCTGAAATTAGCCCTTTCTAAGTTATTCAGCCTGCAAAACAAGGAGAGACATCAGGTTCTCCACCGTCACACAACCTTTTTTTCTTGAAAGGTTCACCATCCACACAAAATAAATTTACGAAAACTCTGAAAAGCTGCATGCAGAGAAATAGCATGGCATTGCTTTCTAAGCTGGGGGTCTAAGCAGTGGTGCAGGGCTGCAACAGTTTGGTGCACCAGAGAGTTTGGTGATGTCACCCCTCTTTTTGGACTAAGCACTTTAAGCATGTGATAGTGGATAAGGTGAGGGTACCTAGGGCTCAATTCTAACTTCTTCAGCACTGGTGGCATGAGCATACCTCCTGCTCTATATGTCACAAACGTGCTATAAAGCACATTTGCATCACTTGTAGAGGAGGGAGTGTCGTCAGCATCATGTTGACAACATGGGGAGCAAGCAGTGATAAGTTTAACCTTTGGCTGCTGATGCAACCTTTCATGGTGGGCCAAAGCAGGTGGAAAGGTGGTAGGAGGACAGATGAGGTTTGAGGTCCTAATAAAACACCTGCTTTATTATGTCTTCTTGTGCTGTCTGATTTCCAGCAGAGACTGAGACCACCCAATTTTTCTCCATGGGTGATTGCCAGCTTGCTTCAACCTGAGTGGGGCTGTTTAGCATAGGATGCTCTCTTTCCATTGATGATAAGTACGCAGCCTATAACTACATTGATGCAGCCTATAACTGTATGCAGCCTATAACTAACTTCCATTGGTGATAAGTATGCAGCCCATAACTACTACTAACTAAAGTTGCCGGTTTCCTTGGCAAACTGAACAACGGAGAAATCTAAATGCCAGAAGAATGGAAAAAGCATTGGGTTTATAACTTCAATAACAAACAATAACTTCAATACCAGATTTGCAGAAGATAACATACTGTTTGCCATTTAAAACATTAGACTCTGAACAAAATATTGTTATGTAAGATCACCTACGCATTATGTAAATGTACTTATCAAGGTTCAACTTCCCCCTTCTTAATATCCTTCCCATCTCTACTACTGTATCATTTATTTTATACTTTGAATTCAAAAAGTATTGAATTCATTTTGAATTTTGAATTAAATATGTTTGTTCTGATTGCAAACATTTAATTCAAAAAGTGTTTTATTATTGTGTTGACCCTCCAGAAATGTAGGGAAGTTCATGATTATTTCCACCTTTTTCAGATGGGGACACTGACTTGTCCAAAATCACAGAATGAATACAAAGTTGCATGTTTCTCACAATTTTGAATACACGCAAATTCTAATACATGGTTGTGGTGAAACTTAACTTTAAATCAGGACTTCCAGAGTCAACTCTAAGCCTTTATTCCCATCTAGTAGACCACATTACCTTCTGGCAAGCCCCTTCCATCCCTTGATGCATTTTCCTTTATGACATTCCATTAACTGATTGCCTTGCTACTGCTACCATCATGTAGCCTAGTCTCATTATGGGACTGCCAATTTCCCTGTACCCCTGAGGTCCATCCAAATTCTTAGCTCACTTATATGTTTTGAATTCTGATTAGTTCTATTTTTGGCAGCCTCCCTTTGCTTGTTCATTCACCTGGCAGATCTTCATCGTTTGTGCAACTGCAGCAGATCCCAACCACTCCACATGCCACATCAGTCTTTATGTCCTCTGAGAATAGAATATCCCTCTAGAAACTTTAATAACAACTAGATTACTCACCCAGGATGATGGACCTTCTTGACACTGAGTTGTTTTGCTATCAGAATAGAGGACATCATCCTTGACTAAAACAGAGATTGCTCTTAGAATGAAAGACAGGAACAAATTCAGATGTATGTAGTTCCGAGTGCAATGAAGTTTCCTACGTATAGAAAGAGAGGCACTGTAGTCGCTGAAACAAAAAGTCTGCTAAAAAGACCTCTGCACAATTTCAGGTTGTTTCCAATGGAAGCTAAAATACAATATACCAAGGCTTTTGCTCTCTTCTATCATAGAATCCTACAGTTGGAAGGGACCTAGTAGGTCATCTAGTCCAACCCCCTGCCTGTAGCAGGAAATCCTCCTAGAACATCCCCGACAGGTGCTCGTCAAGCCTCTGCTTGAAGATCCCCAGGGAGGGAGAGTCCACCACATCTCTTGGCAATCTGTTCCACTGCCAAACAGCCCTCACCGATCCTATGCATCCCAGTGATGCAGAATTGGGAAAACATCATGCTCAGTCAAACCACTGGCACATCCATGCAAAAATTTTGGCCAGTATTGGTGTGACCCCCCCCCTCCACCATGCACATAACTCAGTGTGGCCTGCAGCCCTCTAGTGATACCATTGGGTCAAGATCGCTCCCAGATCTTCTCCATTAACCTGTTTTAACTTGACCTGACTGTTTAAAATTTAGGTGTCAGGGATTGGATTGGAAGCCTTCATGTGTGTCTAATGGTTTTTTTTTTCAGCAACAGGGACTTATTTGGATTGGATATGGTTGAAGAGGGTGGTGCAGTGGTGAATATTCACCATTTCCTGATTTTTCTGGCCCCAATCCAAAATTTCCTCCTCGCTGAAGCTTCAAATTATAAGTGAAGGGTTAAACCTGTGCTCTTAAGATACTTCTTCAAAACCTGCAAACTTGCCTCTCTTCTGTTCCAAATTATGAAAAGCGTATGATATGCAAACTTGCTGAATAACATACAATGAATTAATCTCTTTAATGCTGGTTTATTTTAGCATCAGATTTTAAAAATCATCAGATTTATTTATTTATACAGTAGTACCTCAGAGCAGGGCTAGATCTTTTCCTGTCAACACCTAGTTTTCTCTATGAATGATCTTTTTTTTGAATGGAGAAGCATTCAGCAATGTGAGACTTCAGGTATACCATGATGCCAAAAGTATTGCTTTTTCCTTCTGAATTATCAAGTACAACCTACATGTATCCAAAGGAAAAACACACCCAAGGGAGAAAGGCACTAAAAAGTCTCTTGGAGACACTCTACACATAATCACTTGATGCAAATACTTGGTTTTATGCATGCCTGACTCCCTCTGAATTTAGTAGGACTTACCCACAAACCCAGAGTAACTATGGGAGCACGTAAGAGACATTACGTGCACCCGTAGTTACTGCACCTCCTAGTGAAAACCTATGGGAAATTCATACTGGAATCCAGAGTAAATTGTTCTTACACCGGAGCAAGGACTCCCCATAGTTACTCTGTATTTTGCCCTTACTCCCACATAGACTTTGCAAGATTGCAGTCCCACTCCTCTCTGAAAGATATAAAAATATATATGCCTTCCCCTCCCCTTCTAGATGCACTCACCGAAAAAGACAAAGAATTAAACTTCCTGTAGTCAGAGCAATAAGAGATGCACTATGTCCAAGGGTATAAATGGCTTTCACCAGAATATAGAAAATCTACAAAGAAACCATTTAAATTTATCAGTTATATAAGTAGGCACAAATAGACATAAAAAGCATAAACTCTTAGGGAAAGTCAAGAAAGACAGTAAGGATACTTATAATAGGTATTTGGTGGGGACTAGGAAACAAACCCATGACCAAATTTTAATGAGCTCAGTGACACAGTGGCAAATTTCAAAGTGTAATTGTGCAAACTATTATTGGAATTCAGTACTCAGGGCAGCTTCAAGAGCCACTCTAAACCCTCATGACACCATTATTACTGTGGTACAGTGTTCTGGAGCGCTCCTCTTATGCGGATATGAACTATTTTTTATTTCCATGGTGGGTTGTGACCCACCAGCTATATTAGAATGATAGCTAATGCGTGCTGAGTTTACTCAGGAGTAAATTTACCCAGGTAAATTTGATGTAGCCTTGCTGTAGCTCAGTAGCCTTGATGTAAATGTCTAAAACTGTGGACATAAAAGTATCTCTGACCATCCCCCAAATCCAGAGTAACTATGGGAGCACCTAAGAGACTTTACGTGCACCCGTAGTTACTGCACCAGCTAGTGAAAACCTATGGGAAATTCATATTGGAATCCAGAGTAAGTTGTTCTTACACTGGAGCAAGGACTCCCCGTAGTTACTCTGGATTTTGCCCCATATCTCATACCTTAAGAAGACTGGAGACTATTGATTTGGATGTCCTTCTCAAAGGTGCTAAACCTCATATGACTCAAATTTATATTTATTTCAGTAGAAAACATTTTTCTACATCTAGTCATGTGGAAAACAGCCCACATAGCTTTCTGTTAATATGCTTACTGGCTATAATATGCTAAAGTTAGTTTGTTTGAGTGTTGCTTGACACGGTGTTCTTTACACTTCAGAACATATTTCTCATTTCTGTTTTAACAAGACAAAGGTTAATTTGTTGCTGAGGGGTCTTAGAAGCCTTTGGTGTCTATAAAAATTTAACATTCAACTCTTTGGTGAATACTGCACCGCCTTAACATGAACGCTTTTGATGCCGGCTGACATTAAGCCATGACTTAAAAATACAAGCTCAGACCTAACGTCCATTTTGAGTGCCATCATGCTTTCCAGAGTGGTCAACCAGCTATTGCTGGAAAGCTAATAAGCAGAGTCTGAGGGTAGTAGCATAGCCAGAGGGGGGTGCAAAGCACTAGATTTTGCAGGAAGGCTTACCACAGCAAGCAAGTAGCCCGTCCCCCTCCCTTTCAGAACACTTCCCAACCTACCAGCAGCCTCAGTTTCCCTCTTTCTAGTCTTCAACTGGAGACAATAAAAATGGCCCACAAGGATAGGGGTGCCATAATTCTCTTCCACAAAATCAGGACAGGACCCCCTGTCCCATTTTCCAGTATATGAACACAATCCCCCAAATCAGGATTGTCCCTCTTACAAGGACATATGGCAACTCTACACAAGGACAATCTACTATAAGAATATTAACAACTAATGTAGCGTAGGAGGTAGTTTGGGCTGGAGAGAGTAAAATTTTCAAAATCTGCCCCATATGAGTTTCATCTCTCACTGCAGCGGGGCATGGAATGAACTTCTGCTAAAGATTTCAATGAAGAACAGCAGATCTTGATCCAAAACAATGTAAGACTTCAAAAGGAATAACCATCACTTTAGATGGGCTTGGAAATAAAGCGGAAGGTAACTAGCAATAGAATCACATGATCTGTCCTTCATCCGAAAAGCTAAAATCTTCAGAGGCACAATGTTTTGACTTCAGGAGATGCAACTTGCTTAGCTAAAAAATCTCACTTGGGTTAAGAACAAGTCCAGGTATAAAGCAGAATTTTTAAAAATAGCTTACGGACGAAGCGCTTCAATCATGTTCACAGAGCAGTCCTGGAATCATAACATTTCATTAGTCTTATACCAGGGATGGAAATATTTATGAAAGACAGCATGTCACATTTTAATTGGACACATCTCTTCCATGAATTTCCCACCACCATTACTTTTCAGATGTTCAAGAAAAATCTTTTACAGGAGTCTCTTTCTTTTACCCTTGAGGCCCAAATCATCATTTTTCTTGGGCAGATAATAGGAATTGATTAAAAGTTCCATATACGATACATTGCTATTTATTGCGTTCATATTCTGGAATGAACCACTGTTTTATCTGGTTGGGGTCCCCACAAATTCACAGCTCGTCCTATGTGTAAATTGCTTTTGAAGAGGTGCCTTGTGTTGTCTCCGTGGAATAAAACTTGCCAAACTCAGAGGATGACATCCTGCAAATGTGTCAGATGATGCCTAATGTGTCCTAATGCTTGAACAAAAGCAAGTGGTGGCAAGAGGAAGTGTATCAGGTTATCATGTATCAGATAATCTGAGATCAGATGTCTTTGTGCTCCATCAAGAGGGGCATTCAACCCTCTGGAATGACTCCAAAGGGAGGTGAAGTGGCACCTCACACCCCCTAGTAAAGCTCCCTACAAAATGTAGTATTTCCCACCCCCTTAAGCTACATTGGATGGGAGTCCTGGAAGGTACTGCTTTATTTTCAATTAGTAAATCATCAATTTCACTTAGTAAATCATTAATCAACCAATCTCATACATGTATATTGCTTGGATCTATTGAGATTTTCCTTAGATTCAAAAAGGACACAAACCACCAGGAATTTTTCCTGCATAAGCTCCCTGAGATAAAAGGATTCTGCCATTTTTCTGAGTCCCTCTCTGCTTTTTTGTTAATACTCTCAGGCAGCAATCCTAAAGACACTTCCTGGGAGTAAGTTCCATTGAACACAATGGGGCTTACTTTTGAGTAGACATGGTTAGGATTGTGCCCAACATCCAATGTGGCAGCATCACTCCCATGAGTCTGCAAATATCATAAAATATCAAAATACAGGTATCCTACCTGCCTGAAAATTTGAGCATTCCTATGTTTCTTCATTGAGAACTTGTTTGTTTATTCTTTTTAGAATCCTTTCCTTAATAAAATACAAAGTAAGTATTTTTTAAATGGATTTTTCATGCATGTAGTTAGAAAGTAATCTTCCTTTAAAAGGAAGTAGGGAATAAAGCTTGAAACACCCATAGACAGCTGTTCTCCATATACACAAGATGCACAAGGATTACATGCTTGGCTCCATCAATTCAAATGAGAAAGACCAGAAGTGAGATAATTATAGTTGTCACAATTCACAAAAGAAAACATGGCTGTGGTCTTTGCCAAAAGGTCACTTACTAATGATATATGAAGAAAGGGGTTACAAGCGTACACACACACACACACACACACACACACACAGAGAGAGAGAGAGAGAGAGAGAGAGAGAGAGAGAGAGAGAGAGAGAGAGAGATCTGTACAGAAATCTGTACAGAATACAGAGTGAGACCTGTATCCAGCATTACCTCTAAAACACATGTATCTTTCTAGAATAAATTGTATGTGTGCCTACTTCAGCAATTAGAAATAGGGAGTCAACTTCATGGGAAATGTAATGATAATGAGGTATGTATGTTTAAGTGGTCAGTGTAAAGAAACAGACCTATGTATAGGTCTGTGTAATAAAATCCAAGGACATTTTGGATTATAAATGGCTTGTGTGTGTGTGCGTGTGCGTGTGAGAGAGAGAGAGGGGGGGGGGAGAGGGAGAGGGAGAGGGAGAGGGGGAGAGAGAGAGAGAGAGAGAAAGAAAGAAAGAAAGAAAGAAAGACACATGAGAGAATGAATGAGATTAGTATTCTAATTGCAGTATACAGAGTGCCTCTGGATTCAGCTTTATGGTAAATAGAATGGTAATGTGGTGTGTTATGTTTTAGTGTTGTATGTAAAGAACTAGACCTGTGTATACGTCTGTGTAAAGAAATCCAAAGACCACTTTGGATGTTACACATTCCTTCATCTCCCTTTGTGTATGCAAAAAGGTGCATCACGTGCAGGAAGAATGATATTATTTTCCACTAAAAGCCAAAGATAGACTTCCCACAGCTCAAATTCCCAGGTTGAAATCTCAAATTGAACAAATGTGATTTGAGTGTCTGGGTGCACACAAACCTTGTCCAGTTAGTAAGCTATTTTATATTTTCCAAGTGGATTGGCATTTAACTCTGGGACTTAGTTGATGCTAAAGCACCTAAACAGTGGTTTCAGTATCTATTGATAATGTAACCAGATGCCAAGATGGCCATTTCTTCCACATTCTATAGGGTACCAGAGCACCTACTGACACCATATTGCCTCTGGAATAAACCCAATTTGCTGGTTTTGATGCAAAAAAAGTCTAACTTAAGAGACGAATTCTTCTCTTTTGGTATATTTGGTATATTTGGCCAAGGTGATCTTCCAGAAGCAACGTTTATCTTGACTTTCAGCAACTGCGATGGAACTATTTAGGACTGGCTTGCAACACTCATGTTTAATTTGATTTTAACTGGGTCAGTATAAATAGAATGCAGGTCACCAGCTTAAACTTTAGAAAGAATGAGGAAAACCAGGAATAGAAAAATACTGTATATATACTCGATGAGTATACTCGGTGCTTACCTATGCAATAAAAACTTCATACAAGTTGTAGAAAACTTGGTTCTTTATTGTTTTTAAATGTGAACAATATAACAAGTCTTACCACTCTGTCCTCCTGTACCTCTTTATATCCACAAACAATGAAGATATCTGGGAACGTCTCTGACCAGCCATGACGCGTACAATTTTTACTGATATTTCCTAAAGACGACAACAGCAACAACAAAACTAATGTGATCTATGAACATCTGGCAATTTTTCTCCAGCAATTAATTTCATTAAAGTCTATATACCATTTGTTAAAGTCAGAGGACTCTGATTTCAAATACAGTAAACTGTGTCATAAATGCATTATAAAGTCCATCATCCATCTATCATATTGACCAAAAAGTTATTAGGTTAGAGAAGTAACAAACATATTAAAACAGCCAAAATGCTTACATCAAGTAATTGTGCACCATTTATTAACAACAGCCCAGGGCATCTGTACAATATTTAAACGTCACTAGGCTAGGACTCCATTTACTTCTTACTTTTGGGAAGACTAATTTGTTGCTATAAATATGCTTGATGGGGAAGTAATTTGAATAAAATTACTTCCATAAAACCCTCTCATTACTCAACATTATTATTTAAGGTGATGTTGTATGATCTATGTGGCAGGGTTATTAAAGTCTTCAGATCCTGGGGTGATGAATAACTAGCTATAAAGATAAATGTACTTTTGATGTACAACCATCTCCACGTTGCCTATATTGCATTTTTAGACTTCTAGTCAAGGTCTAGGTGTACGGGACACAGGATTGAAGACAAATTCTAGAATAAAAACTGAAATGGAGGACTTTTCTATTATTCTTAAAGAGTTGGGCACAGTTAATTAAATTAAAATATTTAATTTAATTAAATATATACAAACAGCCCAGTCCACAGCAGGGTGACCAGATAACCGGAAAAACCCGGATTTGTCCGGATTTTAGCCTCCTGTCTGGGTGTCCTACATTTTGGCTTCATTGTCCTATATTTTGTCTTCGATTTGAAATTTCGTGAGAGCGCACAGTGCCCCATCGTGCCATATGTCGTTGGATTCGTATTGAAGAGCAGAATCCAGTGCAGAAATCAGTTTTGAGATATCTCCTTCCTAACAAATGTTATGTTAAAAAAACTGGAAAACAAAAACAAAAAAAATACATTTTTTGGCAATTTTTTTTCAGCGGGTAGGAATTTTGGCCTGGGATTAGGAATTTTGGCCTTGGGGTTCAGGAATTTTGGGTTTGGCATCTGGTCACCCTGGTCCACGGCAACTCTTGTGAATCAATGAGGTGGTGCCAAAATGGGCTTCACATAATCGTATGATGATGTTCTGGTTTCGGGAGGCATCCTCAAGGCATGACAACATTTATTTTTTTGCCGTGTGGTCAAACCCTAAAGGCATGCTGGGTTAACCTGGCCTTGCACCAGTTCTACAAAAATTCAACATTCCATAAGTGCTGAACTTTACTAAATTCACAATAAACTCTGCATGACTAATATTATTTTCATTTCTTCTTTCTACTGTTCTCATAATTACAGATGGGCTCTTTTCCTGAAACACCAAACTTGAAGGAACTTGAAATACCTGGTTTGCTGTAAAAAAAGTGAAAAACTTTTGGACAAGGGACCGTCACTGTCTCTCCAATTTCTGCAGGATGCCAGCAAGTCAGGTTATCCCAGAGGCCAGCACATCCTGGAAAAATAAATAGAAAATATTCAGGTTAAATTCATGTTAGTTAAAACTGAGCAACAAAGGGACCCAGAGGAAGAAGGCCATATAGGGAACACTGTGACAGTTCTTGCTTAGGGGGGCTTGTGGATTGCTCCGAGATGGATTTAATATATAGAGTTGTTTTTAATAGGTTCCTTTAATGTTTTTAAATGCTTTAAATATTTGTATTATTTGTGAATTATGCATGTGTTTTAATCATATTGTTTGCTACCTTGGGTCCACTGCGGAGAAAGGGGGGATAGAAATTCCTCAAATAAACAAACAAACAAATAAATGTGGAAAGTGCAATCCTAAACTCTTAGTGCTGGTGAGATGCTGATGCTCCATGGATTGGTGGTCACCTGGATCATTGGTCAGTGGAGAGGTGAATGGGACATGGGAGGAGGTGGAGAGAATTTTGCAAACACATTTCTTTAAAAAAAAAGGAGTTTACATTGCAACTAGGGCTGCAAACCTAAGGACACTTTTCTGGGAGTAAGACCCACTGAACACAATGGGGCTTGCTTTTGAGTAGACATGGTTAGGATTGTGCTCTAAGATCCATTGTAATCCACACAATGGGGCTTACTTTTGAGTAGACATGGTTAGGATTGTGTTCTAAGAGTAAAAAAAAGAATCAACAAAATACGTTCTTAAACTGAGCATTATAATCTGCTTTTTCCCCCTTAGATCCCTGCAAAATATCCAAAAACAAGTCTCTAAGCTTGGTCATCAGTCTTTTCCCCAGAAACAAATGACACTCTTATGCCAAAGGTTGGGCAGAAAGGAATATGAGAAGGAAAAGAAGAAAGGCAGTCATAATAATATTTATACAGCACTTTCAGATTGTGAAAAAAAACAACTTTACATGCAACAACCTTGTAAGGTAAGCATGACAGGATTGTAGTGTTCGTTCATGAAATGCCGTGTAGGGGGCAGGGAAGGCTACAAGATGTCAATGGGTACTGAACTGTTCTGTTCCCTCTAATGAGAGCTGCCAGGCAATATTTTTCCCCATGACAGACTTTCTCATGCAGTCAAATCCAGGCTCATCTCCTATAGGAATTCTACATTTGCAATGCAAGTAGGAATTCAACTTTTCACATTTACACTAATTAACTGGATACTTTGTTAATCAGCTTTTCTTCTTGCCTAAGATTTCTGGTTACAAAGATAACAAGCAACATCATTGTTATACAATTACTGTTTGCCAATTTTTAAAAAATAGAATAAAAACAGCAAAATTAAATGAACAATTTTAGTCTTTGGAAACCTATTAAAAAGATCCTACTAAGAGGAAAATGTTACTAACTATGCAAGAAAGCATTTGACACATCCCTAAATACCTTTAGCATGTGTGACATGTATATAAATATTTATCATTTCTTACTGACATCACTGTTCCCACACCGTTCCTTCGAGGAGCTCAGTGTGGTGGTCTTGGTATCTTCCCTCCATTTTTTTGTCCTCACAACAACCCTGTGAGGTGGGTGAGGCTGAGAGATAGGGCATGGTTGAATCTTCATCTTCATGGCTGAATCTTCATCTTCCAACCAGTCTCTGTTCAACCCCCTGAACCACTATGCCACCCTGGCTCAGCAGATTGCATGCAGATACATATAGCAGATCACTATGGATCTATACAATTATATAGTTTTTATACTATGACTGCAATCCTAACCACACTTTCCTGGGAGTAAGTAACAGTGAACACAATGGGACTTTATTCTGAGTAGACATGCTTAGGATT
This sequence comes from Cryptoblepharus egeriae, assembly GCA_030015325.1. NCBI lineage: Eukaryota > Metazoa > Chordata > Lepidosauria > Squamata > Scincidae > Cryptoblepharus > Cryptoblepharus egeriae. Next base: position 9,839,586 of record JAREYC010000004.1, read on the forward strand.
GCACTGTATGTCCAAATATAGTTATCCAGCCTACACAGATTTTGCAAGCTTTACGCTTCAAATTTAAGCTACATGTTAGTTGGCATCAACCATGTTCTGTCTGTTTTACTTACAATGCAATCCAATGGGTGCAATCCTAACCATGTCTACTCAAAAGTAAGCCCTATTGTGTTCAATGGAACTTACTCCCAGGAAAGTGTCTTTAGGATTGCAGCCTAAGCCAAAGAATGTCCTATTGAGTTTAACAGTACTTACTCCCAGTCCCAGGAAAATGTGGTTAGGATTACAACAGTAGTTACAACATCACTTAGGAAAAAGTGAAGGCAACTTTAGAGTTATATTTCTGGAAATTAGAAAGTTGAGAAGACAAGCAACCTGTACCATGTTTCGTAAATATAATAAATTAAAATGCAGGGCTAAAGGTCAGTTTGTTGCTGTCAGCAGAGGGCATTAAAACTGATTCACATGCACAGCTAATGGTAATTGTGTGAAATCTGTTGCATTAGTTATACCCTTACTTAATAGCGATTAAGGATCAGCAGAGCAATGCTTGTTAAAAATGCAAAAGAAACATGACAGGAAAAAATAGATAATTAGAAATGCAATTATTTTCCTTGGGTCGCTGTCCCCTCTTGCAACATCCCGTTTTAATTATAATGAAAAGAAGTATTTCCAGGCCAATGGTGTTTCTTGTTAAGCATCAGTGACTTGGCATTTGGATGCAATTAACAAAATATCTCATTCAAAAGAATGATCAATTTGGGAGAATGTTTATGGCATTGGGGGGTTCGGGATCCTGCCCCTCCTAACTCCTCGATCAACCTCTTTTAGGTCCTGCATTCACATGTCATGCTGGTTGAAGGTCTAGAGTTGTCAAATGCCACCCTCCAAGGAAGCTCCTAAAAGAACAAGGAAGGCTCAAATTTCCCCCTCTGGTTATCATATCGGGTGATGGGAGGGAGGAATAATATTGCTCCTGGTCTTCTCCCTCCTGGTTTTTTGGTTACCTTTCCTCCATGTTCTCAGTCCTATGTCTTCTCTTACCTATCTCATAACTGGCACTCATAGAGCACAATCCTAACCATGTCTACTCAAAAGTAAGCCCCATTGTGTTCAGTGATGATGATGATGATGATGACGAGAAGAAGAAGAAACAACAACATATATGCTGCAGGTGAAAACTCTTGAGATGTATGGCAGCTGTCTTGCCTTAAGTGCTTTTTAGAGGTGATGTGGCTCAAGGTTTTACTGGAAGAAAGAAAAAGGAAGTTTTTTCATCCTCTTTTAGAGAGTTTTAAGGTCCATGTGAAGGAAGCAGGATATTGTTTTCTTATTACAGTGGCACCTCGCTTAACAAGTGCCTCGCTTAACAAGCAAAAATTTCCAATAAATCTTGCTTCACATAACAAGTTCCACTTCAATTAACAAGCAAGCACGCTAAGGGCACGTGTGCTATGCAGCCCTGATGCTCCACATGGAGGCTCTTTAAAAGGGCTGCCGGCCAGCATTGCTGCCTCTAATTGCCCCCAACTTGGGGGCAGTTTCCCGGAGGTGCCAGAGGCAGCTGCCCCTAACTGCCCCCAAGTGCCCCCACCGACCACCTTGAACCTCCAGCAGCAGCCCAGGTAAGCCTCCCAGAAAAGTGTCTTTGATTGCAGTCTCCTAACCATGTCTACTCAGAAGTAAGCCCCACTGTGTTAAATGGGGCTTACTCCCAGGAAAGTGTCTTTGATTGCAGCCTCTTAACCAAGTCTACCCAGAAGTAAGCCCTATCGTGTTAAATGGAAAGTGTCTTTAGGATTGCAGCCTAAGTAGACTTCATAGGATCATGCACATTGAATGCATGTTTTGAATTCAATTCCAGTGTTTTGTCATCATTTTTACATCCAGTTAATATTTTTATACGACTATTTTGGGGGTTGTGGAACCAATCGTCTGAGTTTCCATTATTTCCTATGGAAAAATCCACTTCACTTAAAGAGCATTTCACTTAAAGAGCAGGCCTCCGGAACCAATTAAGCTCTTTATGTGAGGCACCACTGTATTTACATTTCCAAGGAGTTCAGGGTTAAGTCTAAAATTATCTCGTAACTCCATTGTATCCTTACAGCAATCCTGTGAGGTAGGCTAGACAGAAAGATAGTAACTGACCTGAGATCATACAGGGAGTAAAATGTGGGTTTTCCCAGTCCTAGGCCAACACATCAAGAAACACATCAACATGTTGCTCTGTAGATGTAGTGTTGGCTCATCTGTTTTGTTTATTTTTGTAATGTGTCACAATATATTTTATATCATCTTTGCTTTTTAAGATTTTATTTCTTTTTCCTAAGAAATGAACCTTTAGGGTCACTGAACTGCTGGAGAAAAAAAATTTTCCTGGCCATTTGGCCATCTTTTCCATTAAAAGCATTATATACGATATCCTCCAACAAGATATGTTTATTGGTTACCAAGCAGGGTCAAGGCTGAGCTGCAACAAGTCAGAGGAAGGTTATCCCTACAATCCAGAGTAACTACAGGAGCACGTAAGAGACATTACGTGTACCCGTAGTTACTGCACCACCTAGTGAAAATTTATGGGAAATTCATACTGCAATCCAGAGCAAATTGTTCTTACACCGGAGCAAGGACTCCCCGTAGTTACTCTGGATTGCGCCCAAAGACTCCTTCTGCCATATCTCAGCCAAAGAAAATAACAGCCACTCATCCTTTGTCAAATGATCACCAGTTCCTTTCTCGCTATCAGAGAAGGACAAGAGAGCCTCTCCCGTTCCTGCTCACATGCAAATACAAACATTAACCCTTTCCTCCTCCCGGCTAGAACCTCCCTGCTGCTTGCATGGTCTGAACGACCATCTCACAAAGCTTTTCATGCCATGAAAATAGTACGCACGCACACCCAGACAGACTCCAGTGTACATGTGAAGGGAAACAGTGCCAAGTCTAGGGGGCTCTTGACTCAAGTATGTATTGAGTCTTCCACATATATAACTCATGAGTCCATGAGTCCGTGAAAAATGTGCATTTTCATGACTCATGTCTGAGTCAACCTACTCAAGTTCCCATTCCTATTAATAAGACAATTAACCCCTGCACCAGTTGCAAAACTTCCCATCTCCTTCTCCAGATTTCCAGATCCTGCTCTTGATTTTTTTCCCCATTATTGTTGGTGCACAGAAATTTGGTTTCTTTTCTTAAGATGGCTTTATATTATCTGTTCTGACCTGTGTATTAACTAACTGGTTTATTGGCAACCTCAAAAGGTGTGACTCAAAAGTCCTACTCACGGATCCACAAAGACTGAAATGATGGGAGCCATTTGCACAGATGAGTCATTTAAATCTACCATATCTTTTAATGATGGGACTTAATTCCAAAAGGCACATTATGGAATCCTCCAACTTCTAAGCAACTTCACAATTTGCTTTGACTAACTTTCCAATTAAAATGTCATGTGGGACCTTGTCAAATGCTTTGCTGAAGTCAAGATAAATGACATCCACAGCATTGCTTCCAAAATGAATCTCTGATGTTTAGCTGTCTCATCAATCCTGGAAGAAGTCACCTGCACCATACAGCAGGGATTCGTTGAGGACTATGGGTGCAATCCAGAGTAACTAGGAGGAGTCCTTGCTCCGGTGTAAGAACAATTTGCTCTGGATTGCAATATGAATTTCACATAGGTTTTCATTGTGTGGTGCAGTAACTAGGGGTGCATGTAAAGTCTCTTACGTGCTCCCATAGTTACTCTGGATTGTAGGGTATGATGTGGATTCAAGGCTGGAACAGGTTAAGCTAAGGATGGGGATGGGACAGCCTTGGAAGGGGCTGGCCAGGGCTCCATGAAGTAAGGCTGATGATGAAAAGTCTATGGATATGTTACGTTTTTGGTGGAAAATGGAGAAACACGATCTAAAGGAAGTTGACATTGCTCCACATCTTCCACCAGACACTTTAACCAGTAGCTTGATGTGAATACATGAGTCAGTGATAATGGTTCATCTCCATCTTTCGACAAGTTGAACTTGCTGATTTTGGCACATCACTCTGATATCACAGGCTCCAGAACACCCCAGCCTTCCACCCCTCCACATCTACTGACAATCTTTGTTCTCTGACTTCCAAGAAAAGTGTTCTGGTGGATCCAAATATAGTAGTAGAGACAAATCATTTCCACAAGTGAAGCTGAAATAGCTTTGGAACTGCTCTTGTGCTATTCATGTGGACATCTAATCATTCTTTACGTGGATAGGAAAGCATGGAGGAGTGATGCTGGAATGGAACGTACCTCTCAATAGCATAGCTAAAGGAGGTGCAAAGCACAAAGTTTTGCAGGGAACCACAGCACAGTGTGCAAGAGGACCCTTTGCCTCCATTGCTCCCCCTGCCAAGAATAGCTCCTAAGGGGAAGCTGAAGGATCACTTGCATGCTGCGGTGAGGTTCCCTACAAAAACTAGTGCTTTGCACCCCTTCTAGCTATATCACTGGTGCTTCTGCATTGTGGCCAAATTGGTTATACATTCATATCACAAATACGGTTGGAATAAAAATTGCTTGAAGTCTTGTACTCAGTTTAATTAGGGCTTGTTATATTCCAGGGAGGTGTGGATCCACCTCCCTGTATCACAATCTCTGAACATGAACTGGAGGTTGTCCATGACTTTGTGTACCTTGGCTCAACTATCTCTGACACTCTCTCCCTAGACTCTGAGCTGAATAAACGCATTGGTAAAGCGGCTACTACATTCTCCAGGCTTACAAAGAGAGTATGGCTTAATAAGAAGTTGACGGAACATACAAAGATCCAGGTCTATAGAGCTTGCGTCCTGAGCACACTCTTGTACTGCAGTGAGTCTTGGACCCTTTATGCATGGCAGGAGAGGAAGCTGAACACCTTCCATATGCGCTGTCTCCGACGTATTCTTGGAATCACCTGGCATGACAAAATCTCAAATGACACAGTATTGGAACGTGCTGGAATCTCTAGCATGTTCACACTTCTGAAACAGCGGCGTCTACGCTGGCTTGGGCATGTCGTGAGAATGGCTGATGGTCGGATTCCAAAAGATCTCTTATATGGAGAATTAGTGCAGGGAAAGCGCCCAAGAAGGAGACCACAGCTGCGATACAAGGACATCTGCAAGAGGGATCTAAAGGCCTTGGGAATGGACATCAACAGCTGGGAAACCTTGACCTCTGACCGTTCAGCGTGGAGGCAAAAGACCCAGCATGGCCTTCTCCAACTGGAAGAGACACTTGTTCGGCAGGCTGAAGCAAAGAGACAGACCCAAAGCAGCGAAACCTGGGACCTGGGCAGGGGACGGAATTTATTTGTCCTCAGTGTGGAAGGGATGGACACTCTCAAATTGGCCTCTTTAGTCACACTAGATGTTGTTTCAGGACCTCCAATCAGAGCACGATACCATAGTCTTTCGAGACTGAAGGATGCCAATAAGGGTTATATTCCTAATGGCTCCAGTTTTATTTACTATTTTATCCCAAGGGGCTTTTGAAAGTCACCCTTACAGTATCTGCAACACTATCTGTGACCTTTTGAGTAGGATCTCTGCATATTGACTTCCAGATTATTTTATGCTGCAATCCTAAAGACACTTTCCTGGGAGTAAGACCCAATAAACACAATGGGGCTTACTTTTGAGTAGATATGTTCAGAATAGTTCTCTCTGCCCAAAAGCAAATGCAGCATCGCTTTCCCTTGCTTTGAAACAGACTCCCATATAACACAAACACTTGCTTCCAGAATTTTAAATGCTAAAGTATCTCATTCACATGGTGTTTTCCTGTTCAGGAGTCCAGATTGTATGCAAGCTAATTTTTCATGTCATGTTCATTCCAGGTTACCAGAGTAGCCTCCATGGAATGCAGGTTAAAGAATGGCATGTACACATACATGTTATAAATGCGCTCTGCCTCAAATGTCACAATTTTGTGTTTATATGAATATGTTCCAATATTCATCCCATATACATTTATATAAACTAAGGTAATTTTTCCAGCTACTGGATGTTTTAACAAGGATTGAATGCAAACCCCCTGAAACTCTCTGCCATCTGGACCACAAAAAAAGGATCCTTTGGAAAGTCCCTGGATGAGATAGGCAAGTTTCAGAAATTATTTTCAGGTTCTAGGGCAGAACATTTATCAGGTGAGCCCAATGGTAGTGCCAAAGGGGCAGGATGGGTTGCACTACAAATCAGAAGCACCAATCCCTGGAGAAGAGAAAAAACGCATCCCTTTACAATTTTTTAAAACAGCTTTTCTTACTATTGTAGTCATGCAAGCAATCATTCCAATCTTCAGCTCAGTAAGAGGCAGTGGATCCTTTGCATTTCAAATTGCTACTGCCTCTCTACAACTGTAAGAAAAGCTGTTTTAAAGCAATTAAGTAAAGGGATCACTTTTTAATTATTTTTATTTAACAAATTTATTGTGTCTAGAGGTAGAATCCTGTTTCAACCACGATATGACACCTATGCGAGCGCATAACAGGCAATTCACTCCATGTACATTATTTCAGGCCAGGTTTCCTCTTCTAGTTGATTTTGGGCCAAAAGTATCATTAGCAACGTGACAGAAGAATCCAAACACACACACACCACACACATAAATAAAACCTTTTTTTAAAAAAAAGAATCTGGCAGTACAAATTATGCAGATTTTGAAAGATGAGTAAATCTTTGGCTCTAATGGATGCACAATTCTCGCCAGTGGTAAAGGACAGAAGAATAAATTACTTTTGCTCCAATGCTATTTTTTTGGGTTTGTCCCAGAGATGAAGGGCAAAGGTCCATACTTTCCTCACTTATGGAAAATTTTTGAAACACGTTGCAAAAAAGATTGTTTTTCTTCTCGCCCACATGCACAGGCACACAGGCATATTCTGTTTTAAGATGTTCTGGTATTACTGGGTTTTGCATCAACAGAGTACTTTCAAGGTGTTAATCAAGGCTTAAGAAATCCTAAATAATTTAGATCTTGCATACGTAAAACAACGGCCAATATGTGAACTGATAAGTGGTGGAATTGGTGAGGCTGTCTCCTCTGGCATCACATCATTGACAGTGGCATAGGTAGGAGGAGTTCTACTCAAGGGGACACCTTCTAGGGCCACCCTCTAACTTGTATCAGCCCCCTATCTTGATACTCCTCCAAAAGCTCTGTACACAATTGGAACTATGCTCTGGTAGTGTCTGGAGGTTGTTTTGAGGCTTCTAGAAGGCCTTAGAACTTCAATTCCAGTTTTTCAAGCAAAGGACTTGCTTGTCTTCTGAGGCCTGAGGACTCAATCTGACCCTAAGAAGGCCTGTTACGTCATTAGAACATCACTTCTGGTTTATAGGAAAAAAACTGGAAGTGATGTTCTAAGGCAGTGGTACTCAAAGTGGGGGTTGGGATACCCTGGGTGTGTCACAATCTGGGGTCAAGGGCGTTGTGAGATGGTGTGACCCACCATCTTGGAATATGACATGGCTTTCCTAGAGTAAGTTTCATTGAGCACAATTGGACTTAGGCTATAACCCTAAACACATTTTCCTAGGAATAAGACCCATTGAACACAATGGAGCTTACTTTTGAGTAGACATAGTTAAGATTGTGCTCTTACTTCCCAGTAGGCATGGTGTCACAGTGATTTCACATCCCGGTACGTTTGACAAGGGGTCCCGGACACATTTTTATGACTGAAAGGGGTCCCGGGCAGAGGTGGGCAGATACCGGTACGGGCCTACGCGCCCGTACCAGGTCTTCCATCAGGGCGGACGACAGCGCACCGGCCAGACCCGCGGCTGCAAGAGCCGCGGGAACCAGTACACCAGCGTCCGCCAGCGCCGGGTCTCCTGGGGCTCGCTCCTGAGGCTAGGCGCCAGGACGCTCAGCGCGCCTGCATCGAGCTGGACGCAGGCGCGCTAAGCGTCCTAGCGCTGAGCCCTAGGACGCTCAGTGCGCGTGCGTCCAGCTCGACGCACGCGCACTGAGCGTCCTGAGGCTAGGTGCCAGGACGCTCAGCACGCCTGCGTCCAGCTGGACGCAGGCGCACTAAGCGTCTTGGCGCCAAGGACGCTTCAGCTAGACGCAAATCTAGTGCATGCGCAGTTCGGCCTGGTTAGGACCCGCCCCGCCCCCTGACTCTGGCCCCGCCCCCTGACTCTGGCCCCGCCCCCTGACTCTGGCCCTGCCCCCTGACTTCCGGCATACCGGATCTTAAGGGAGGCTGGGCCCATCACTGGTCCCAGGCTGAAATGTCTGAGTACCATCAGAAGCTCCGTGAAGCCACACATGGCCATACCCTCTGGATGCAACTGGAATGCAGCTCCAGTTGTGTTTAAAGGAAGCAAGGATGTGGTTGTGAGCGAGGGGATGTAAGACCCTGGCTGTGTGCCACTTGGGGTCACAGCATCCCTGTGACTCCCCTCTGCTACACAACTGATCACTGGTTCATTTAGCTCATTCTTGCCCAATCTAACTGGCAAAAGCTCTCTAGTGTCTTTCCAAGTGCCACCTGGAAGTGCCACAGCTTGTACTTTGGACTTTCTGCCTGGAAAGCTAGAGTCTGTCCCTAAACCACTCCTGACTAATCCCCCATCCCAGATGAAATGCAACATCTGCATCAAGCAGCCAAAGAGCCCAGCATCCAAAACAACAGAGGCATATGGTGTGGACCTTCCTGGACTGTACCACTGCTTTGTGGAAATGTGTGCATGGGAAGTGGCACATTAGAATGGTCCTCAGTTTAAGTCCTCCTATTTTCCTAGCACTTCCAGTATCCTAAAATGCTCAGTGATTTAATTCTTCTACCCTTCTGTAAGCAGAAATGTTTTCAAGCCAATTCATGCTGCATTCTGTTTCTACTTCGGTCCTATTATTTATTGTTACTTCCTTAAGATCTGATTAATTACATTTTTAATGTAATTTTTTTTCCCCAGAGACAATCCAGATTCCACCCACCCACCTTCACATTCCAAAGCATTTCATTTTAAAGCTGTTCCTTTAGGACTTAGAGAGATATATCTGTTTAAGAGATACTAGTACATCTGCTTATAAAAGCTTTGAAATCATATTGTTAGGCTTGTATAGATGAAAATGAGAAGAGAACAGCATCTCAATTAAGGTTCTAATACCAAGAATTTCACATTGTATAACCCTACAATCCAGAGTAACTACGGGAGCACGTAAGAGACATTACATGCACCCGTAGTTACTGCACCACCTCATGAAAACCTATGGGAAATTCATATTGCAATCCAGAGCAAATTGTTCTTACACCGGAGCAAGGACTCCCCGTAGTTACTCTGGATTGTGCCCTAATCCAACAAAATCATGAATCTGGAGAAGAAACTCCAGAAATGCTTGGGTCTTACGGACTTGTCTGTCTCACTTCAGCAACCACCCAAAATGAAATGGGGGAAAAAAGAATCAAAACCAATCTTTTCTAAACCATTGTGGTTAATTAGTAATTGAACCACATGAGCTTCTTTATAAATGGAAAAGCATTCTGACTCATTTTTCTGATGAAGCATTATAGGTTGTGCCTACATATCTGTGGATTCTGTAGGTTCAGCTCACCTCAGGTCCTTAACCCATGAATTTGCCCAACCTACAATTTTTCATTTGTGTCCACACCAACTGGATTTGATTACTCATGATAATCCAGGAATGGAAACCCCATGAATGCTAAGGCACTAGTGTATATACAACAATATAGATAACCAAACTCTATCCATTGTGTAATGTAATCCAGCCAGTATTTCATTTCCTTTTTTGTTTAAAGGTATGTAGAAAATATGCACACACTGTAGAAATCCCCAAACTCCTTACCTTGGTGACCCATTGAGTCATCCATGGTAGATCGATGGCCAGGATGCTGCAGAGTAACAGCAGATGACCTGGAAATTGTTTCTGGATCATCTATAAATGACCTAGAAGTAACTTCCATGTAATCAGCAATCACACCATGTAGTGCCTGTTCTCAGTAGGTCTGCAACTTAACAGTATTGGGGTCACAACCCACATTTTGTGAATAACAAATATAGTAGATACACATGCAGTGTATCTACTTCAGGGGGTTCTCACAGGTTCCATAAAATTGTTTGCTAATGAGCGCCTGGTTCTGAGAACCGGTTACTAATGGGGCATAGAACCTGTCGTTAATTTATTTGAATCCCACCACTGTACACATGTTCTTACTATTGAGCCTCTGCCAGGAGAGAATGGGCAAGACCAGTAATGTTACTGTGGCAAGATCCACAGGCCAAGAAGGCCAAATTTTTAATGAACTGAGTAATCACTCTACAATCCTACAATCCTGAGTACATACAGGAGCACATAAGAGACATTACATGTACCCGTAGTTACTGCACTACCTGGTGAAAACCTATGGGAAATTCATATTCCAATCCAGAGCAAATTGTTCTTACACCAGAGCAAGGACTCCCCATAGTTACTCTGGATTACGCCCATAACTGATTTAATGGGACCCAAATTCAAGTGAATTCCCAGTTAGCTCTCAGCCTTCTTATTGGTTCATAGCCTGATATAATTCTTTTTAGAAAGATAATTTTCTTTTCATCTGAGGAAGGGCTCTTTTAAACCTCTACTCAACAACATCTAGCCTAATTTAATACATTGCTACCAATCTATTTTCCTTTTTGTTGACAGATGTGTACTTATTTTCTTATTTTAAACCCCTCTGTATATTTATGGCTTCGCTACTAGGATAAGATCACTAATTTACTCTATGAGCCGTTGGCCTTGGTTGAGATGCCTGCTTGTGGAAAACACCACACTTTACTTTAGGATAATCTTCCTTTTAAAGATTAAAGTTAGTGTGAAAAATTATCTTTAAAAAGCATTTGGTGCATTTGATGCTGCTGAAGAGAAGGAATATCTCAGGATCAGAGAGTGAAGAGCCACCTTCTCACTAGGTGGAAAGCTAGAGACTCAGAGCGCAATCCTATCCATGTTTATCCAGACGCGAACCCCCTTATATTCAGTGGGGCTTAGAGTACAATCCTAACCATATCTATTCAAAAGTGTTCATTGTGTTCAATGGGTCTTACTCCCAGGAAAGTGTCTTTAGGATTGCAGCCTTATTCCCAAATCAGTGAGATTAGGATTGCCTCCATCATATGTAGCTCTGACCAGCCCTGCCCTCAGCAATTCTTCAACACAACGAAACAGTATTTAGCAAATGGCTGCTTCTAAAAGCATCATCCTATGGATGGTGGTTGGAACTAGTTATATACATGTTAGATGGGTTTGTTTGTGTATGGTTATATGTATAGTGGTACCTTGGTTTATGAGCGTAATTCGTTCTGGAAGTATGCTTATAAAGCAAAACACTTCTTCGAAGTGAATAATGGAAACTCAGATAATTCATTCCACAACCCAAAAACATTCATGACTACACCATCATATAATACAAAATAACAAAATACAAAATATAAAGAAAAAATAAAACAAATTAACCTGCACTTAGGCTGCAATCATAAAGACACTTTACTGGGAGTAAGACCCATTGCACACAATGGGTCTTACTTATTGAGTAGACATGGTTAGGATTGCACCCTTTATCTTTATCTCAGGCAGCAATCTGCCCCCCTTACACAGGAGTAAGCTGCACTAATATAGTGCTTACTTTAGTGTAGATATGCAAAGCTAGGTATCTCTGGCTCCGTTTCATTGCCCCCTTACACAGGAATGTGCCCTTCTGATTATAATAGGCTTACTTCAGGGTAGATATGCATAGGCTTGTCTCTCGGGAGAGGCTGAGCAGGTGCTGGCAGAGCGCTGAAATTGGCAATATCCCAGCCAGAACTATTTTTTGCATGTATTACAAGACATCGCTTGTATTGCAAGACAAAATTTATTAGAAATGTTTACTTGTCTTGCAAAACGCTCTCAATTCAAGGTTTGTATTTGGGTTATATAAAATTACACTTTTATTTCCTTGGTGGCTGATTCCTATTCTGGGCCAAAACCAAACCAACCAGCAGCACTGAAATAGCCTCTGCTGCAGTAGTATAGGTTGAGGGGGTGCAAAGCACCACATTTTCAGGGAGTGTTCCTGTGGTGCGCAAGTATGGGTGGTTCCTGTGTACAGCACCTCTAGCAGTTTGCATTGGTGACTCCAAAACATCGAACAACGGAATAGCATTTGCACCACTGCAGCATGGCTGATGGCAGGAAATCATGAGATCTGCTTCTGCAAGCCTTTGACAGGATTGGGCCGGTACGCTTATTCCTCTAGTAATTCACTTAACCTTTTAGACTGCAGGCTCGTTGGTGGCAGAAGTATTGGCATTTGGTAAAATGGCTACAAGCCAATCTGAGCCCACAAGATGGAGCAAAATTTAAACCTATCAACTTAAAAAAGGGGAAAAATCAAGTTATTTTATTACCTTTGAAATCCACATTTTGGGCTTTCTTTAGAAGTTCCATACATCTTTGTTCCTCTTCATGTATCTCCAGATGAAGTCTACATTCTGGATGAATACCGTTTACCTGTTAAATTAATGGAAGACTCATCTTAAAAAGAAAGAAACTATCAGTTATAGAACCAAACATTTTTTATTTTTAACAATAATACCGAGCACTTGCACATTGTTTGACTGTTCAAAGTGTTTCACATACATTCCCCAATAGTTCTGCAGTGTAGATCTGGTTTATTTATTAGTCCCATATTACAGAATGGTTCAACTTCTGGCCAGGTTGTCATTCTGCTTCCCATTTTGAAAGACCCAGAGCTCCATTCTGGAAAGCCACCAAAGCTAGGCTGTTTAATGGGTATTTATATCTGCCAAACCAATGAAGAAACCTGTCAAATTTTTTCCATGATCAAACCTTTCCAGGAAGCATGATTTTCTACCTGCCACCCTCGTATTTTCTCCATAGGAATACTCATAAATTAATTATTAGATGGAAACTATATACTACTCAGTTTTTATTCCTACGAGGAACGAAAATCCCAAATTAGCAGAAGCTTCCCATTTTGGCTTTTAACAAGCAGTGCCATCTTGTGAGATATTGATTGGGACGTCATCAAGAGCTGGACCGACCTGGAAAGTTTTAGGTAAAGGTAAAGGTGTCTCCCACAGGTTATATTGCTAGCCATGACCGACTGCAGGGTGTGGTTCTCACACCCATTTCTAAGCCAAAGAGCCAACGTTGTCCAAAGATTCTTCCAGGGTCTTGTGGCTGGCATGACTAAATGCCAAAGTGCAGGGAAATGTTATCTTCCCAACAAAGTGGTACCTACCATATTTACTTGAATCTAGAGCTCACCTTCTTCAGCCAAACTTAGGGCGCAATCCAGAGTAACTATGAGGAGTCCTTGCTCCAAAATAAGAACAATTTACTCTGGATTGCAATATGAATTTCTCATAGGTTTTCACTATGAATTTCTTCATAGGTGCCATAACTATGTCGATGTAAATATCTCTTACATGCTCCTGTAGTTACTCTGGATTGTAGGGTTAGTCTTTTGAATGGCTAGCTTGGCAGGAGATGGACAATTAAGGGGACCTCATTTATGGGCAAATATCTTGCAGTATCTGGGTCTCAAGGGCCAACCTGCCAACCTTCACATCAACATGAACAGCATGATAACCACTGAGCTACTACAGCCCTGATTGAAGGTTTTAGAAGTTTTTTTTTAAATCTGTCTCAGGATCCCTTTTGTTTTCATTCTACAAGATATTCACTTGGGGCTGGTTTCACTGATATTTTCATTGTCCAACCATACGTGTTCTCACTGCATGGGCATATTCTTTCCATACGTGTTCCATACGTGTTCTCACTGCATGGGCATGTTCTTTCCCTTCCTCATGTTCTGGCCCATTTATCTGAGGAGTAGTTTATCCTACAACATCTGCCTCATCACATGAGACCAACTGGATAAGCCAGAATATAATCTGAAGCACTACAAATATGGGTATTTGTAATTTCTGAATTCTGAAATTTGGCTTATGTCACAGGATGCAATCCTAATCTCCATTTAGGCCAGCCTAAACCCCGGCCTAAAGACTTGTGCTGACCAGGGAGTGTCACAAAAGTACCGTAAGAGTGCCTTTTGGAATTATTTCAAGTGGTCTGAAAATAAGCACTACAGCTGATATTTTACATGAGAACTTGAGGCATTCTGAAATTTGGCTTATGTCACAGGATACAATCAGTGGTGGGATTCAAATAAATTAACAACAGGTTCTATGTCCTAATAACCTAAATTAACAACAAGTTCTATGTCCATAGAACAACAGGTTCTATGTCCCATTAGTAACCGGTTCTCAGAACAAGGCACTCATTAGCAAAGGGTTCTATAGAACCTGTGAGGACCCCCTGAAGCCCACCACTGGATACATTTGGATACAAAGCCAAACTCCATTTAGGCCAGCCTAAGCCCCGGCATAAGACCTGTGCTGACTGGTGACTGTTACAAAAGTGCTGTAATGCACTTCTGCCCCACTCTTGGCACACACCAGCATACACACCACACACCATTATGGAACAATAGACCATGAGAGTTAGACTGGCCTAAATTTCTTAGGACTGTGCCCACAAATAATTATTTGTGTATGGTTTTATTTTAACGGGGAATCATTCAATGAGGGACACTCTGATGTAAAAATGCAAAGCATTGTTGCCATAAGAAGCTGTTCTACACACCGCACACTCACCTTAGAATAAATCCCTTCAGAAACACCATTGCTAAATAAATTTTTAGCACATTAGTGTCTGCAAAGTGGGACTTAACATTAGTGCTTTCAATGCTCACAAGCTGTGCAGGGAACAGTTGAAATCATGTTCCTTTCAACAAAGGAAAAATGTCCTTGATTCTTGCCTGAGTGAACAATGAAATTCCAGATGACAATTACTAGGCATTCAGATATAGTTGACAATGTGGATTGGGTTGCTTTTCAACGTAACATAATGTACACCTTTTGGATGGAACACAAAATAATTATTAATCTAGGTTAAGAATACTCTTGTTATGAAGTGTGAAAATGTCCAATTGTGGAGTGGAGAAGCAAAACACTTCATGCATGAGAAGGACACAGATCTTACAGAGATAACATTTTATTCAATTGTACTTTAATCTGATGTGGATCAGCAATTTTCTTGGACTCAAAATATTTCAGCAATTATTGCTGGATTTACACTAAATTTTATGCAATGGGAAATTTATGATAATAGGAAAACTAACCCTACAATCCAGAGTAACTACAGTAAGAGATATTATGTGTACCTGTAGTTACTGCACCACTTAGTGAAAACCTATGGGAAATTCGTATTGAAATCCAGAGCAAATTGTTCTTACACCAGAGCAAGGATTCCCCGTAGTTACTCTGGATTGCGCCCTAAGCTATTTTTCCTTATTAATTTCACTTCTGTATTAGAATGCCTCATTCACCCCCAGAACGGCTCCTGTGATTAACAGCATGTTGTAACTGAGAGCACAATCCTAACCATGCCTACTCAAAGTAAGCCCCATTGTGTTACTCCCAGGAAAGTTTCTTTAGGATTGCAGCCTGACTCTTGCTCCTGGGTCTTTAACATCAGATTAAACATATATCAGCATGGGGGAAAAGCGACGAAAAAACTTCCTACTTTTCCAGCCCAATCTTATGCAGTCCAATCTTCGGCTGATGGGACAAGTCTTTTGTGAGCAGAAGACCCACTGTTTGAACTGCAGATGCAATGCCAATGCATGCAATGGGGGCCGTCAGTGCAAAAGGCTGGCCACCTCACATGCACATCACATTGGTGAAGAGGATGCATGGTGGGTGGGGAGGGGATGCAATGGTGAAGAGAAGGGCACAGATGGGGAGGAAGGGAATCAGGGTTGTTTTTGATTCTTCAATCCCAGAATCAAACCCCTGCAGATACTGAAGCACTCCCTTATTCTAGGAGGTGCAATGTAGAAGCAAGAATCCTGGAAAGTGAGGCTGCAAGCCTAAACTCCAGTTAGCCCAGCATAAACCCTGGCATAAGTCCTGTGCTGACCTGCTGTAAGGCACTTCTGCCCCACTCCTGACCAGTGCACAGGCACACACCAACCAACCTACCCACACCACCCACAGGAAGATATGCCAAATGAGTTATGCCAGCCTAAATTTCTTAGGATTGCACCCTGCCTCTTTAAACCTATTTTTCCATTTTATTTTTCTCCGCCTATTTTTAAATCCAAGGAAGTGGAACAGAACCCTAGTGGATAACAAGGGACACCAGTATACATATTATTTTCATTATCTTTATCATTATTAACAGGAGAGGTTAAAAAATGGCAATTTTACCACTATCGGTGAATCTCTTACAATGTTAATCAAAGGTTCTTCACAGTTTCAGCTTCTGAAATATTCTGGAAGTCATGCTGTTTGCTACTGATGTACATACTTCTTTCATTCATGTTAGTAAGATATTTGGTGAAAAAAATGTACAAGCGGTGCAATGACACATATAAACATTCAGGGCTTTGAGGAGGTTTTCTGGGATAATTTCCCACGGCCCCAATATGAAATGGGATCCTAAGGGCACAATCCAGAGTAACTACGGGTGCACGTAAGAGACATTACGTGCACCCGTAGTTACTGCACCACCTAGTGAAAACCTATGGGAAATTCATATTGCAATCCAGAGTAACTAGTTCTTACTCCGGAGCAAGGACTCCCCGTAGTTACTCTGGATTTTACCCTAAGTCGGATTTCCACCCAGACTTTGATGGTATTTAAGGCAGAACAACTTGTGCAGCTCCCAGTTGCCCTAAAACATGCCCAGGTTGCCAAACTGGCCAGATGAGGTGCTTCATTTGAAACGGAGGAGGATCAGGCACCAAAGGGTTCTTCTTAAAAACCTCCCCCAAAGCCCACCTAACCTCTCTGCAGCCTTTTGTCATTACAGTAACAAACACAGTACATCAGTGGTTCCAAAATTGTGGGTCTGGGACCCACCAGTGGGCTGCTACCCAATTTTTGATGGTTTGTGAGGCTGATGGAGCAAATTAGGCTATGCCCCAAATACAGAGTAACTACAGGAGCACGTAAGAGACTTTACGTGCACCCATAGTTACTGCACCACTTAGTGAAAACCTATGGAAAATTCATATTGGAATCCTGAGTAAGTTGATCTTACACTGGAGCAAGGACTCCCCATAGTTACTCTGGACTTTGCCCTATGTGCAATATAGGTCAAACCATGGGGGTGAGCACTGTTGCTCAATCACCATATGGCATTTATAAATCATTCAAACCACATGATCTATGACAGAGCTATAGCAAAATCAAAGTCCTTGCTAAGTCTTGTCCAGGATCTGAACTCAGAAATGATCACAAGCATCATATTCCTACCTAGAGGAGCATTTATTAATGTTTGTCCCTGTGATGCGGGTAGGGGGGTGTGATGTGCATGGACCCCGCGTTCTCCCCAAGGATGGCATCTTCACCAAAATAACGCCAAGGCGACACTGGAGGAATATCTAATATAACACTTTTACTTTCCTCCCCATGGGAGGCTCCATCCATAGTTACAAACAGTTATCTTTTAACACAATACAGCAAGGAGTCCTCAGTCCTCACCACCAACGAGGTAAGTATTTTCTCCTTCGATGAAATTCTTCAACGCCCAGGAAACGTCCCCAGGTAAGTAGAACAACAAGCATTCAACATTACTATCCTTCATGTCACCAGCCAACCGCCCAACAACCTGCTTTCCTGCTCTTTCCCCTTTTTATACTCAATCCAAGGTCCCTGCTCCCTTGGCAGCTTCCACCCCTCCTGTCTAGGCGGGGGTGGGACCTCGCTCCACCAGGCAGGGCCATGGTCAAGTCCAGGCCTCCAGGGCTCCCTCCTCCTGGCTCCCTGTCTGCTCGTGCTCTCCTCCCCCTCCAATAAGCAGCCACAGTCCTCTTCCTTTCCTCCTCCTCCCTCTCTTCCCGGGCTGTCATCCTCCAGATCTCTTCAGGGGTGAAAGTCTCAGCATACACTGCCTCTACTTCCCTCTCTCGCCATTCCCGTTCTTGTAGGGGGGTGTGTGGGGTCGAATGCTGAGTGGCTGCCCCACAGTGGCACTCTGGGTCTCCCTCCTCTCTGAAGAAGTCCAGCCACATCATGTCCTCTTCAAATTCTTCTTGGGGGGGTCAGCCTCCTCGCACCACAGTCCCCGACCTCACCACTTTGTATGGGCCATCCACTGGAAGTACCACTGAAAATAACTGGCAATGATATTATTGATAGTTACTGCCAGATTGGGAAGTGAGATGCAATGCAACAAACACCAATAAGAGACTTGGGATGGGTATGAGGGCTTTTTAGTGTTTGTGAAAAGACAACTGAACTGCATTTCATTGTTGTTGCATTGTGCTGCTGGTCTCACAATACAATGACTGGTTAATCCCATGTGTACCATTGGACACCACCTCAAGTACTACCAGTGGCACGAGTATCGCTGGTTGAGAAACACTGACTTAGGCTAAAATCCAGAGTAACTACGGGAGCACGTAAGAGACATTACGTGCATCCGTAGTGACTGCACCACCTAGTGAAAACCTATGGGAAATTCATATTGCAATCCAGAGTAAATTGTTCTTACACAGGAGCAAGGACTCCCCATAGTTACTCTGGATTGTGCCCTTCGACTAACAAGCCCTGTTGATGGTGCATTCCTAACCAATCTTGGCACAAATCATTAGTCTTCCCATTCCCATGGTGATGTCTGTGCACTGGCCTAACCCTCCCCAAGGAGTGGCGCAGAGTGTCTTATGGCATTTTTGAGATACTCCCAGGCCAAATTCCCAGGGGTTTGTTTTGCAAGATACCGTACATATAAACCAGATGTACAACACTCCCTTCTGGAATGTTCTTTGGATGTCATGTTATATAAGGGTGCACTTTTCCACTTGGGTGAATCAGTTTAATTCACATACGCTTGTGAGGAAATGGAAAGCCCAAAGGTGCAGCCTGAAGGCACTGAATCATTTCATGTCGCGCTAGAACTGAAGAGGATATTTAGCAGAGTGTACACGGATTAAATTTCCGAGTACTCTTCTAATAGAACCAGAGTTGGAGGGTTTCCTGGCGGTCATCTAGACCAATCACTTTGTGAACCTTTTAGTTGAAAAGCGGTGTATAAATACGATAGATCCATTCCTTACAGGTGGTCATTGGTTTCTGCTTGAAAACCTCTGGAAATGGAGTGCACAACTACACAAGGCAGGTTGTTCCAGTGTTGAATATCTCCTACCTATGAATCCTTCCTTAATATTTTAGCCACAAGGTAGACCAATCCTAAGGGTTTGAGTGCCACAGGTACAAACATACCACTGCCACTGGGTGGCACAAAGTACCCTAAAGATTGTTAACAGTACCCAGGGAGGAGATGGTGCCAGTGCTATGCATCGGCCTTGAGAGGGTGGAGGGTATGTAGCACCGCTCAGCAGTGATGTGACCTTTGGAGACAGGGAGACAGTCCTGGTTGGGTGGAGGGATGGGAGAGAAGAATGGCTTGAGAGGTGCATACAGTTCATATAGGTATCTACAGTATACAGGTATATACAGGTATATGTAGTTGGTGCAGACACGAATAGCCCTATTGTGGAACCTGGGGCTTTCCTTGTAGGAAATGAATGAAAGCTCTCCACTGGCACCAGTGTTATTTTGGTGCCATTTTGTAACTGGTAGCACCAAGATGGATAAGACAGGGCTGCACACTTTGCTGAAATCTAGGCATGCCATGGCTGTGGTGCTCCTGTAGTCCTCCAGACTAACTCCATCAAGACCATTTCAAGAAAACAGACTTACACATCATTGCACACCATGAGTTGAGCGACAGTTGTTAGGTTCAAAATGAATCAAACCACTTTTTAAGGGTACCAAACGAAACAATTTGGCCAGAACCCAACAGTTTTGATAGACACAGTTTTCTAGGTTGGTTCAATAATAGATGGGCTCTTGACAATGTGCTGAAGGGGCAGAAGATTCTCTTGTGCATTTCCACTCAATGTGTGAATTAAACATCAGTTCAATAATTCACTTTAAGTACTTTAAGGGACTAGAAGTCTTGATCTCACAGTCTGTTGAGCTGGCAAATAAACATTCAGCATCAGCTGGGTACAACTGCTGCACTCAAGTAAAACCATCATCACCTGCAATTTTGCACTCGCTTCATGCACAGGTGGCGTGCGGTGCACAAGAACAGGATTGGGTGGAGAACGGATTGGTACTGAGGATGGAATGAGATGATGCTGCTCCTTGATATGGTATTCTAAAATAATTTCAGGCATTTTTGATCCACAGGAGGCATGTTAATATGTTGTATGTTAATATAAATAACATATGTTATTACTGTATATGTTAGCACATGCTGCATAGCATCTCAACATACTGCTTCAACAGCCTGCTCTTTATCATGCTACTCTTGAATGCCACAATCATAGCTATGTAAAGTGCAAGAGTGCCTATTACAGAAATGCATTTTTTTTAAGTGTAAAAAGTGTAAAAAGTCACTTGCCTGGTCACACGTGACGTGTGACATGTAACTCTTTCAGACAAGTCAGCAAAGAAAGGTTTCTAAAATTAGGATGCCATCTTATCCACACATTCCTGGAAGTAAGCCCCACTTAACATAATGGAAATTATTTCTAGACATGCATATAATTGCACTGTCTGATTTATTTTTTTTTTAAGTCACGAACAACTAGCATACGTTATGTGTGGAAAGGATACATTGCTATCCATGTGATGACAAGCTATACATTTTGAAATTCCCTACTACAGTGGCGCCTCACGTAACAAATGTAATTCGTTCCGGAGGCATGTTCTTTACGTGAAACATTCTTTACGTGAAGCGGATTTTCCCATAGGAAATAATGGAAACTCAGATGATTGGTTCCACAACCCTCAAAATATGCATATAAAAATATTAACTGGATGTAAAAATGATGACAGAACAGTGGGATTGAATTCAAAACATGCATTCAATGTGCATGATCTTATGAAGTCTACTTAGGCTGCAGTCCTAAGGACACTTTCCTGGGAGTAAGACCCATTTAACACAATGGGGCTTACTTCTGGGTAGACATGGTTAGGAGGCTGCAATCCAAGACACCTTCCAGGTGTCTCCCCACTTTCTCCTTCTCTCCATCCTGAGCCTCTCTCTCCCCTGCTCCCTTCTGGCTAGCCCTGAGCTGCTTCCTCTTCTCCACTGCTCTTCTCTCCCTCTGCCCAGCGGACTCCCATCCACAGGAGGAACAGCGCAAAGTGTTGCTTTCACTATGGGCAGGTGCGCAAGGCAGCCCTGACGCTTTTTAAACAGGCTGCTGGCCAGCGCGTCTGCCCCAACTGCCAACGAATGTGTTCTTTACGTGAAGCATTTTCTTTACGTGAAGCAGAATCGTTGAGAAATTTTTGTTTGTTACGTGAAACATATTTTATGTGAGGCATTCTTTACGTGAGGCGCCACTGTATATAGTTGTTAAATGTCCAGTAGCTGTAAAGTGACTCAGTTTGCACACCCCTGATCTAGAGTAAGCTATTCTGCCATTAAAACATTTCTGACAGTAGGTAAGGAACTGACCCACTATTTCCTCGAATAGTCCAGTTCTATCAACTCTGATTGGCAGTGGTATTTACATTGAATGTGCAGGAGGGGACTTGAACCTGGAGTCATGTGTATACAAACTTCCATTCCTTCACTGTACCGTAACCCTTTATCCACTATTAATCCATTAAAATTGAGTGTTGAGAGAGATGGGTCAGACAAAAGAAAATATTTCTTTACTTAGCAAGTAATTATTCATCTGTGGAACTCCTTACCACAGGATGTGGTGATAGCACACCACCCTAGATACCTTTGATGACACCCCTGGCATAGATACCTTTAGAAAGGATTGGAAAAATTTCTGGAAGAAAAGTCCATCACAGCTTACAAGCCATGGTGTGCAACGTCCTGATTTTAGTAGGCATTCAGAATGCCAGATACATGGGAGTGGAAAGAGGACGTAGGTCTGTTGTCTTGTGTGTTCCCTTAGACATCTGGTAGACCTGGTGAGCCACTAGATGAGCCCCTCAGGATCAGGCCTCTCTTATATATTTTTTACCCTTGGGGAGCAAAAGCAGCCTCGCCAAATATCTCCTGTGGAAGGTTCATTTCATTCTGTGCACACCATGTAAGGAAAATCATTGTACCACCAACTGCCGTCCATCAACATAATAAATTACAATGACTCAATATTTCTAAATTTCAGCATTTTTTGACACAATAGGGACACCAAAAAACACTTTGGAATAGAAGGTGGTTTCATTTCACTAGGAAATAAAACGTGCCAAAAATACAAAGTCCAGGAAAGCAGAGCTATGCACAGCGAAGAGTCTACATTTGGACCATTTTAACACTTCGTACCACATCATCCCGAGGTTTGCCATTCCTGCTGTACACGTAGCAAGGACCTCCACCCAGTCTTTATTCCCTAGCAAGTCTGATCAACACATATTTGTATTCACAATTTACATTTTAGGATGCACAATTTAAAATCTTTGGCATACAACTCAAATCATAATGTTTTCAATGTTTTGTCTTTTGCCTTTCAAAGATAAGAGCTCACTAGAAAATAAGATATTTAAATAAGATATTTAAGAAAGTAAGGTATTTAAATAATAAGATATTTTAACCCATACAAGTGGACTCAACCTAACACCTAAGAATAAAACTTCATTTAGGATGACCAATTAAAGGAAGTTGTTAAAAAGGATTTTAAAGAAAGTAACTAGCAAGGGGAAAGCTGAAAGTAAATACAGGTTACAAGAAGGAAAGAAGAGAAAGAACATGTAGGGCAATATCCAGAGTAACTACGAGAAGTCCTTGCTCCGGTGTAAGAACAACTTACTCTGGAATCCAATATGAATTTCCCGTAGGTTTTCACTAGGTGGTGCAGTAACTACAGGTGCACGTAAAGTCCCTTATGTGGTCCCATAGTTACTCTGGATTTGGGGACCAGGCAGATAAAGATTTTCATAACAAGGAGATCAAATAATTGATTATCATTTTTAATTTGTATGTTGGTATTTGCCTTGTTATCTGTATTAAGTTACAAGCAGGATACAATGCAGGTATCTCACACTTTCTGATGGTTTGTTTTCTGACGCGCCACTTTTTCAGCACCTTTCAATTATAGCGAGAACTCATTCATTCAATGCATGTTCTGCTCTTTCAACCTTTCTCTGCTGTTCTAAACGCTAAAATTGCTCTCCCCATGTTGTAGCTCCTGGTCTTAAGGTTAACTCAATTCCTTTAATATTTGTGTGGCAGCAGGAATTTGCAAGATAAAAGGGTATTTCCAATTTCCTATCCAAAGCAATATAAATAAACTAAACCAATATCCTATTGGAAGCAATTGGATATATAAATAAACCAATTTCCTATTGGAAGCAATATAAATAAACTAAGGGTGCAATCCAGAGTAACTATAGGGAGTCCTTGCTCCGGTGTAAGAACAATTTGCTCTGGATTGCAATATGAATTTCCCATGGATTTTCACCAGGTCATGCAGTAACTACGGGTACACGTAAGGTCTCTTATGTGCTCCCGTAGTTACTCTGGATTGTAGGGTAAAAAAGATTGGGTTCCACTTTTCATCAGTCTTCACTTTTGGATGATGCTCCGGTCACTAACCTGTCCAATAAGTGGGGGCAGTGCTATTTTTCTGGAAAATAGGTGCTGGTATTCAGCACCTGTCGGTACTCACTGGTAACCACCTGTGTGTGTGTGTATTTGCGTCTATGTGTGCTGGTACTCACCCACAGAGGTGCTGGTATTCCGTATGGGAGCGTACCCCCTGAAAAAGACCCCTGAGTGGGGGATTCCTCTATCTGGTAGCTGGATGCCTTACTTGCTACAGAATATCTCTATCAAGAAAGACAGGATACAAATCGAAATGTAATGGGTGATTAAAAACATGTATCCATAGAGTGTGGGACTGTACGGGCAAAATCCAGATTAACTATGGGGAGTCCTTGCTCCAGTGTAAGAACAACTTACTCTGGATTCCAATATGAATTTCCCATAGGTTTTCACTAGGTGATGCAGTAATTACTGGTACACATAAAGTCTCTTACGTGCTCCCGTAGTTACTCTGGATTTGGGGTAAATCTGATTGGAGCAACAGCTCTGAGGACGGGGTGTTTAAATACCCCTTGCTTTATGTTGCTGTTTGCCAATTAAAGATAAAACTTGAACTACGGGAGCCCATTATGACTGGGAAGATGATCTTGGGAAAGATTTAAACACCACCATCCCCCAAGCAGCCCCAGTGTGGCTGTATTGCTCAAACCCTTCACCCTGTGGCTTCATCTCATTAAAAGATTCACAGATCTATCACATAGCCTGTTGCTTGATCCCTAAATGTGGCTGCACTTGAAAAAGGCTAAACAAATCACCCCTCCGTCCCCTTCTTCCCGTGCTCTCAGGTTTCTTTTCACCTATCTCACCAAGCAATTTTACTGGTCCTGACTGCTTCACTAGACAATCAATTTAGATTTCTTTCATACATCCTACCCAGATACTCAGGATTTGCAGTCAATGTACTCCAAGTCACTTGAGGCATGGCAGGAGATGAATCTTCATTTTTCTTGAACAGCTGCTGCTCACCCAGCATACATAAGAAGTGGGGGGGGGGGAACCACTCATGTCACACTTCAGATAACATGAACTGATCTCTGGGGTAGTAGCCGCTACAACAACTGAAGCCGCTCCAGGCAACTCCCTACTTGTAATTTTAAACTGCATACGAGGATGCACAAAAACATTTGTATTGCCCAAAATGTCAGGTCCGGCATTCACATGATGCACTAATAAGCAATTGCTGTGGGTGGCAGATTGATATCCATATATTTTATTTTTAAAAATAGTTCCATCCAAACTTAGATGAAATTCTACCTTTTTCCTTTGCGTGCACAAGTGTCTAAAGCTGGCACTGTGTGTCAACTATGAACATCTTGTCAATTTTGCAAGGTGTAGATGACCCTGACACTATTATTAAGATACAAACTAAGGGTGAAATCCAGAGTAACTATGGGGAGTCCTTGCTCTGGAGTAAGAACAAGTTACTCTGGATTGCAATATGAATTTCCCATAGGTTTTCACTAGGTGGTGTAGTAACTACGGGTGCACGTAATGTCTCTTATGTGCTCCCGTAGTTACTCTGGATTGTGCCCATAGTGTCTTTGTACAATAACATGCCTATGCGTGTTGTCAAAATACAAGTGGTAAAATGATATGGAAGTGGACTCTATGCCCTTTCCCAAGCTAATTTCATTCTCTCTTACTGATCATTCAACCTGATTTCTGAAGACTTCATGTAGCTGATGAAGCAGCCTTCCACAGTCCATAAATCATATAATGAAATTAATGCATCGGGGCTCCATCCTATCCAAGTTTCCATAATCAATGCAGCCCTGAAGTAAGGGAATAAACTTTCCCTTACCTTCAGGAGGAATCCATAACTTCTCATCCACTGCAGGATGCAGCACATGACATCCACCATTGCCAAAGCTGCATCAGTTGGATAGGATTGGGCCTTGAGTCCTTAAAAAGCTGTAAAGACCTGTCATTGCATTGGGTGCCACAGCACCTTTTTAGCATCTCTTACTCAGGCTTTCCATAAAGCCAGAATTGGCCGAATATGTCCAGCTTTTGCTTACTGGACCAGACCATCTGGTCCAATATGCAAATGTCTGGCCAAACTGGTCAAACTGGGGGTGGGTGGGAAGCAGGATGACCAGACGCCAAACCCAAAATTCCTGAACCCCAAGGCCAAAATTCCTAATGCCAGGCCAAAATTCCTACCCACTGAAAAAAATTGCCAAAAAATGTATTCTTTTTTTTTTGTTCTTTTGACCATTACTTCTGATAGGAAGGAGATATCTCCAAACTGATTTTTGCATTGGATTCTGCTCTTCAATATGAATCCAACGACATATGGCATGATGGGGTACTGTGCACTATCATGAAGTTTCAAAATGAAGCCAAAATGTAGGACACCCGGACAGGAGGCTAAAAATCCGGACAAATCCGGGATTTTCTGGTCATCTGGTTACCCTGGGGAAGGTCTTTGGGGTCTTACCGGCCCATTGGCCGCTCCTGGGATCTGGCCTCCTCTGGAGGGTGGAAGCACGAGCGGCTGCAGTGCGGTCCCTGGAGCGAATGCTCCGCCCACGCCAGTTCTCAGAGGAGGAAGCACTGCGCACACGCGCACTCTGCAGCCTCCTTTGCTGCACGTGCATGCACAGTGTAGTTCAAGTGAAGATGGCTGCCTGGTCGTCTGAAACTTGGCAGCACCGTGCAGCCCCTAAAGTAAAGTGCCCCCAAGCACCATGCATCCTCCACACAAGTGCCCAAGAAGACCAGGTAAGCCCCCTATCCATGTGCCCCTATCCATGTTTACTCAGAAGTAAGCCCATTAAGTCAATGGAGCTTACTCCTGAGTAACCAGGGTGACTAGAAGCTGGAACCAAAGGGGGACAGCGTCCCCCCAATTTTTTTAAATGACCAGATTTTCAGTGGAAAATCTGGAATTTTTGGAGACCCGTCTAACTTTTTGGGTTCCATCATCTGGTCACCCTCCTCTTACTCTAAATGCTATTCCTCATGTGCATGAGTGTGTGCACACACACTGACAACACCTCATGAAGTGAGTTACACATAATGACTCCCTATCACAGTACCACTCAGTAGTGTAGACTGTGCCACATCATACCCGAGGAAGGGGATGCATTTTTAATTAACCTCCATATTTTTTTTAATCCCTGTAATTAGAAAACTAGCAGAGCAGAGGATAGATTTTTCCTCCCTAATATTCTAGGATATTTTTTTTCCTTTTATAGGGAGTTTAGTACACAGGAAAATACTCAAAAATGGCACCTCATCTACATTTTGAAATAGAGTTCATTCTATCACAGTGGGATTCTACCACCTAATCATGCTGCATCTGTAGGTAGACCAGAATCTTATACACATCTGAATCAGTTTAATCCTGTTTTAATTAAACCTAATCTGGATGAATATCAGAGAAGGAAGCAATCACAATCTACAGTTCAGAAAAAACACAGTGGTGCCTCACATAAAGAGCTTAATTCGTTCCAGAGGCATGCTCTTTAAGTGAAACGGTTTTTAAGTGAAGCAGATTTTCCCATAGGAAATAATGGAAACTCAGACAATTGGTTCGACAACCCCCAAAATATTCATATAAAAATATTACCTGGATGTAAAAATGAAGAAAAAACACTGGAATTGAATTCAAAACATGCATTCAGTGTGCGTGATCTTATGAAGTTTACTTAGGCTGCAAACCTAGAGACAATTTCCTGGGAGTAAGCCCCATTTAACACAATGGGACTTACTTCTGAGAAGACCTGGTTAGGAGGCTGCAATCAAAGACACTTTCCTGGGAGGCTTACCTGGGATGCTGTTGGAGGTTCCACGTGGCTGGTGGGGGGCACTTGGAGGCAGTTAGGGGCAGCTTCCTCTGGCACCCCCTGGCAACTGCCCCCAAGTTGGGAGCAGTTAGAGGCAGCAGCGCTGGCCGGCAGCCCTTTTAAACAGCGTCCGCGCGGAGTGTCAGGGCTGCATAGCACATGTGCCCATAGCATGCTTGCTTGTTAAGTGAAGTGGAACTTGTCATGTGAAGCAAGATTTCTTGGAAATTTATACTTGTTATGTGAAATGCATGTTATATGAGGTGCTTGTTATGACCTCCAAGAGAAATTTTTTTAGGCGGTACAAAACCCATTTGGGGCCCCTAAGACTTGCAAAATCATTTTGAAATAAAAAATTGTGGCTAATTAATGTGCAATGAACTTCAGCAAGTGCTATTAATACTATATTAATACCATATTAATTTCTTAGTAACAAACATTCAAATGGTCCTTCTGTCATGGGTCCCTCCGTAGTTCTCTGGCCCCGGAACAATGTACCTGCTGGACCCCCCTCTCATAGGCCCTGTGTACCACAGTAATGACAAATTGTTTCTCCCTGGCATAGTCTTTGTCATAGAAGTCTTGTTAAAACTCATAAACGGCACACGTGAAAGATAACACTGTTTACACTTGCACTGGATTGAGTATAATAGTCAAACCATTAATTTAATGATGGGTACAATATGAATTTTAGGCTAGCCCAACTCACCTGGCCTATCTTTCCGTGAAGGTGTGAGGAGCTTGGCTTATGCCTGTGCATTGACCTAACCCCCCTCCCCAGGAGGGGGACAGAAGTATCTTACGGTGACACCCCAAGTCAACACAGGACTTATGCCAGGACTTAGGCTGGCAGAAGTGGAAGGTAAGATTGCAGCCAAAGTTATTTTAAAATAATAATAATAAAGTTTTTAAATAAATTATTATCGTATTAAAAGTTACTAACATGGTACAGAAAAAATTCCCACATTAACAATGAATGTGCACTGAAGGAGTTAACAGACTCTGGTGTAATTTTATACCACACACATCAGGTGAAAACAAGAGTGAAAGGTGAGGTTAGGAGGAGAAGGGGAAAAACAGAGGAGTAGGGGGAAGGATTTGCACACACTGCAAATACACAAGTCCACTGGGCTTCAATCAAAGAAGTATGAGCATCGCATAATTCAGGCTGACGGATTGTGGAAACATGTCCCATGTGTACTCAGCTGATCTTTTGCCACTCCTGGCTTTGAGAATAATAAACTTAATAAACTTTAATTATATCCCACCTTTCTCCCGGAGGGAGTCAAGAATGAAGAAGAATGAATGAAGAAGAATGAATAAGTATGTTGAGGGGATATGAAGCTGGACAGAACGATCTCAATCATGCAGCTCTTAACATTTTACTGCGGGGCAAGGAAGCCGACTTGGAGAAGGCAACCCCACTGGGAGTCCATCTGTCTGTGTCCATCTGTGACACCTCATGGATTGATAGGGCTTGTTTTCCTTCTTCAGTGCATTACAGCACAGTCCAAACATCACTGCAGGAGCCGGGGAACACCTTGCAGGAATTCTGGGTGAAGTCACACTTGAATTTTTTGGTACGCCGGTCACTTGGAAATACTGCCACTCAGGGAAATATGTCAAAATTCTTTCTGCAATGTGTCCTCTTAGCTGAGGGTCCTCTGGAGGCCAAAGTGAATGTAGCAGAGCAGCTCCCTACAATCTCTCTTTAGGGCACTGATTTTCAATCCTTTTCATCTCATGGCGCACCATCAGGTTTTTATAACTGACAAGGCATACCATGCTGTTCAAATTCCCAAGTTTTCCTTTTAATTCCCCAAATTCCAGAAGCACATCTCAGGACAATCTGTGGCACACCAGTGTGTTGAAAGTAACTGCTTTTAGGGTCTTTCCCAGCCCTGCTTGGGGAAGCCAGGGATCAGCCTGCAATCTCTTGGATGTATTCTGGTGCTAGAAGCAACAGATCCCTCCAGTGGTATAGCTAGAGGGGCAAGTCCTCCCCAAGTCCTTCAGGAAGAAGGAGGAATATAAATAAAGTACTACACTATACTACAATACCTCAGTTCAGGGTGACCACATATATTCTTTTTCCAGGACCTATCCTGGATTTAATCTTGTGTCCAGGAAGAAAACTTCAGTGTCCCCCATTTCCTTATAAATGAGCAGCATGTAGCTTTCTTATAATTAATATAGTCTATGTAATAAATTATATGTAATAATTTTAAGTTTAATAATAAAAATTAAACACATGAAAGCACAAAAAAGTTTATGAGTTTTTTAGTTTTGTGTGTGTGTGTGTGTCCTACATTTTGGGGGGCCTTGTCATCTTTTTTTGGTTATGGCTTATGGTCACCTTGCCTCACTGAGCAAGGAGGGTCCCTTTTCAATCCATTCCAAGCAGAGGAGCAAAATTGAGAGTATCCTCATAGGATCCCGAGCACATATGTTTCTGGGGCCCGACCCTGAGTCTCACAGTAGTCACTCCTCCTTCCCTTTGGAGCCTTTCCAAGTGTTGGGAGCAAAACAGAGGTGTACAACTTCATTTTGCTTCTATGACCTGAAAGGGCTTTGAAGAGGAGGGGGAGAGACCCCTTGCACTCTGCAGGAAGGCTCCTTGCAAAACTTAGTGCTTTGCACCCCTTCTAGGTACATCACTGCTCCATGTGCATTTGATTATGCTCACTCTTTTGCTTTCTAGCTGGGAGAGCACAGCCCTCCTCTGTCTGGACATGGAGATGTGAGGCATCCAGTGGAACTTGCACCCATGCAGGGAGCTTATTCTGCCTGCCCAATGAGCCGGAACCACAGTCTCCCAGTCCTGATCTGAGTTTCAGCAGGCAGTGAATGGTGTCCAGCCATCTTTTTGCATCCTGGGCTTGGGAGGTGTCCCAGGAAAAGTCTTGCATTTGCTTCCCTGAACCCACATGTTAGAGGGTCAGCCCAACACCCCTCCTGCCCCATCCAGAAAAGATGTCCAAGGTGTTGCAAATGACACATTTTCAAATCACCCTCGGAATGTGTTGGGGAGAGGGAAGGAGGGAAGTCAGTGAGGCTCATGCATTTTGTATGAGCAGGGCATGAATACATGGTCCCCTCCAAACTTTCCAGCTAGGAGGGATGGGCACCAGTTGGAACGGGGACCATAAGTCTACTCTAGGCACCTGGAAAAAGTGGCTCCTGAACGGTGGCTATCAGAATAAGAGCCCAGGTCTACCTGGTAGGTAAATCAAAATCCAGGTAGGGACCCAGGGCTACCTTCTCAACAAACCTTGCCTTCAACCAGAAGCCCAGGGAAGAATGATCAGAAAACTGCAAAAGAGGACAAGGCCCCTCAAATGTAGGACACCTAAAGAAAATGTAGGGCATGACAAAATAAATGCTGAAAACACTCAGGTACTGTATATTGTTTTCATGTGGTTAATTTAAACATCATTAAATTAAACATTATTAAATTTAACAAATTTATTGTTAAATTTTAAACTGTCACAAACAGTTTACTGCATTGTAACTTATTAATTACAAGAAGTTTATGTGCTGCCTCCTTACAAGGATAAGGAGGACATTGAAATGGGTGCAAGGCTGCAAAGCTAAAAATGTGGACTTGCCCTGGGAAAAGAGGACATATGGTCACAGCCTCCCACCCCAATAGTGGATCCTCTCCTAACTGGAAGTGGAACTGAGGACCAAGCACAGGGATGATGGCTGCAATCCTATGACTACTTTCCTGGGAGTAAACCCCCATTGAACTCAGTGGGGATGACTTCTGAGTGTACATGGGCTCATAGGTCATGACCGCAAAGAGGACAAAGTGTAGGACACCCAAGAAAAATGTGGGGCATGACAAAATAAATGCCAAAAATACTCATATATATTGGTTTCATTGAAACTCTGTGGCTGTAATCTTAAGCACACTTTTCTGGGAGTAAGACTCATTGAACACAATGGGGTTTACTTCTGAGTAGAAATGAATAGGCATGAACTCTATATTAGATATTATTTAATTTAAAACAATTACATATAATTTATTAATGACAAGAAGGCTACATGCTGCCTGCTCACAAGGGAAAGGAGGACAGTGGAGTTTGTTTTCCAGGGCACAAGGCTAAAAAAGAGGACACGTCCTGGAAAAAGAGAAAATGTGGTCACCCTATGCAATCATATCCACACTTTCCTGGGAGTAAGCCCCACTGAACTCAGTGATGCTGAGTTCTGAGTAGACATGATATGACAGGGTGATCATATGTCATAACCAAAAAGAGGAAAAAGTGTGGGACACCCCAAATAAGGCAAATGTAGGACACCCAGGAAAAATGTAGGACATGACAAAATAAAAGCTAAAAACACTCATATTTCTTGGTTTCATGTGGTTAATTTAAACAATCCTATCCACACTTACCTGGGAGTAAACTCCATTGACTATAATGGGACTTACTTCTGAGTAGACATGGATAGGATCGGGCTGCATATGACTTATTAAATTTAACACAACTGCATCTAATTTATTAAGGCTCCATGCTGCCTTCTCACCAGGAAAAGGAGGAGAGTGAAGTTTTTTTGTTTTTTTCCCAGGACACAAAAGTGTGGTCTGCCTATGCAATCCTATGCTCACTTTCCTGGGAGTAAGCTGCACTGAACTCAGTGGTGCTGAGTCCAGAGTAGACATGCTGGGCTGTCAGAGGGGGAAAAATACTTTGCACATGCTCAGAGGGCGCGCGGAGTGACTTACCAGTCCCCAGGTCCAGCAGAGGAGAAGGATGCGGAGCTTCTCCATCCCAGGGAAGGGAAGGGCTATCCAGGGAGAGGGGGATGCTCCTGCATCAGGTCTGTGCTGGGGCTGCCCCCCAAGCCAGGGGATCTTCCCAGTATCCTGCCCCCTCCCAGTGCCTTGCAGGGTCCACCACCTCCTGCCACCTCCCCTGCCAGCCCAGACTGACTCCCAGACCCTCTGCTCCTCCTGTGCTACTGGACTGCTGGGCTCCTCCTCTCTGCACCCCCCAGCTGTTGGGGGGGGGGGGGGAGAGAGAGAGAGAGAGAGAGAGAGAGAGATTGAAGCAGTCCCAGCCAGTGGCATAGCTAGGGGGGGCAGAGCACTAAGTCTTGCAGGGAGTCACATTCACATCCTCCCCTTTGGAGCTTCATTGTCCCCCTTTTCCCTGTGAGTAGCCTTCTTGTCATTAATAAATTATATGTCATCGTTTCCAATGGAATAATAAGCATTTATAATTTAAATAATATTTAATATTTAAATAAGTGTTTCAATTCACCATTTCATTTTCAGTGAAACTATTCCCATTACTCAGGGTGGCCATATGTTATCATCAAAAAAGGAGGACAAGGATTCCCAAAATGTAGGACAAGCAAGAAAAATGTAAGGAATTAATACAAAGCTAAAAACACTCATATGTCGCTTTCATGTGCTTAATTAAACACTATTATTATTAAATTTAAATCAATCACATATAATTTATTACATAAAGAACACAATTCTAAACATGTCTACTTGGAAGTAAGCCCCATTGTGTTCAATGGGTCTTATTCCCAGGAAAATGGGTTTAGGATTGCAGCCAACATTTATTAATTACAAGAAGGTTACATGCTGCCCACAAATAAGGAAAAGGAGGATACTGAAGATTTTTTTTTTCCAGGACACAGTGCTAAAATTCAGGATAAGTTCTGGAAAAACAGGACATATGGTCAACCTGCCATTGCCTTTAACCATTACATTTTCATGGAATCATAGTTGGAAAGGATCTAAATAGGTCATCTAGTCCAACCCTCTGCCTGTAGGAGGATGTCTACATTTTTTGTCTTATCGTACAATTTTTTGGGGTGTCCTACATTTTGGGGGCCTTCCCCTCTTTTGCATTTATGACATACCCTCACCCTGGATGCCAGGGGCCCCACCTCTTTGAATCTAATCTAAAATAATGTACAGTATTTGGAGTTAATCTAAACAGGTGTAGCTTATGATCTTCGAGATGAAAAGCTTTACCTGCTGAAATTTCCTCCTCTACATAACTGTTAATGTCCGGGAGCCCTAAGATGAAAGTCTGGAGACACCTGGATGATACAGGGTTCCCCTCCCCAAAAGGTAACCAAAATACTATAGTAAGCTTTTTGCTTTTGTACACAACAATTACCTATTGTACAACTATGTGTTCTGCATTGTTGTTTTTAAATTTTGTTAGCTGCCTTGGGTCTCTTTTTGTTAGGGAAGAATGGCGGGATATAAATTTAATAAATAAATAATATATGTCTTCACATATATCTTCCGTCACCTTTTTGGGGGGGGCCACCTGTATGAAGAAAATCTAGAAACTACTAGTCCCTGACTCACTGACAGACTCTTCAACAGCCAGCCAAAACCACCAGGCCTAGAAGCATGAAATTTGGGGAGCGTGTCCCTTCCATGATGGAGGCACCCACTAAGAACCAGTTTTCAGAAATTCCAACCAGAAGGGGGTAAAAAAGGGCACAACGTGTTTTCCTTCCTATACTTTGCATTGAAGAATGGGTGACTGAGGGATGCCTGCCCCAAACCCTGAACTTAGAAGTGTGAAATTTGGGGAGGGTGTTCCTTCTGTGACATGAACACACACCAAAATTTACCCTTTGAGAAATTTAACCTTTAAGGGGCTGAAAAGGGGTGCAATGTGTTTTTGTCCTATACTTAACATTGAAGACTGACTGATCAACATCCAGCCATTTAGGTGCCTGATGCACTGGGAAGGAGAGGTTGCACTGGGGAGGATGCTGCGCATGGGAGGGATGGTGCGCATGGTGGTTGGTGCGCATGGGGGATGGCACAAATGGGATTGTGCAAGGAGGGATAGTGTGCAAGGGGGGATGTTGTGGGGGGATGTTGCATGGTGGGATGTCATGCATGGACCAGATGGTGCGCATGGGGGTGTTGATGAACATGGGGGTGTTGATACGCATGGGAGGCTTGGTGTGCATGGGGGGATTGATGCATACGGGGAGAAGTTGCACATGGGCGAAAGTTGCGCATTTGGGATTGATGCACATGGGGAAGTTGCACATGCTGGTTGATGTGCATGGGGGTGTTATATGCAATGGTGTACAGGGCTCTTGGTGCACATGGGAGGCTTGGTGCGCATGGGGGAATGATGTGTATGGGGGAATGATGCTTATGGGGGAAGTTGTGCATCGGGGTTGATGTGCATGGGAGGTGTTATATATGATGGTTTACAGGAGGTATTTTACTCTCACAACACGGCACATTTCAGTAGTTAAATATATTTTATTAAATATAAAACACAGGTTCATGTGATTGCAGCTTTGATTCTGCAGTTTGCTTTCCGTGCTAGTTTTTAATCTAGACCCACAAGAAATAATAATAAGGTACAATAGTCCCCCAGGCATCTTCAGATTGCTTTTCCATCACCACTGAGAACTATTACGGTGAAGTATGTTTAAAGCATTGGGCTGTGATCAGAAACAGTGGTGACCATGATTGTGATGAAGATACAGATGTCATTCTGGGGCTTGGATCATATGCCTTGGAGCAGAATCAGCCTAATCTAAGGTGAGGATACCATTTCAATCCTCTTTCAGTACAAGGAGCCGTAGCGGGAATAGTTGTCAAGTCAGATGTCCCACACTCAAGACACAGAATAAATGAATGAACAAGCTGTCAGAGAAAGTCTCATCAGTGGGAACAACGAATGACACTCAAAGAGAAAGGTGATTTGTGCAAGGCTATGTGTCTTAGGTCTCCTCTCTTTTTTCCTTCCGGTGCTCAAGTTTACATTATTATATCAGTTAATTGAATGAAAGGCAGTGGTGGCTTCAGGGGGTTCTCACGGGTTCTATAGAACCCTTTGCTAATGAGCGCCTGGTTCTAAGAACCGGTTACTAATGGGACGTAGAACCTGTTGTTAATTTAGGTGATTAGGACATAGAACCTGTTGTTAATTTATTTGAATCCCACCACTGATGAAAGGGTTTTGAGTCAGAGGGAGTCTGGCATGGATTGTGGCTTCTTTCTCCAGTTCCTTAGTCATAGGAGATGACTCTGCTTCTTGGGACTCTTGCCAGAGAGGAGAAAAGAATACACCTTGAATGTGGAGAGATTGCCAGTTAACAGGTTAGTCGTGCGTTGAAGGTCAGAGTTTCTCTTGCTTTCCCTGCACCCCTCTCCACTCCAGGCCCTCTGCTGCAGTCAAGATCTAGTGCAGGGTCTCCAAACCCTGGCCTAGATGTGGCCCGTGGCAAGCCTCTAACTGGCCCTCAGCCAGCCTCTGGTCGCCTAAGAGCCTCCGACCCTGTTGAACAAACACAACGGTAGCTGTGATGGTTTGGTAAGGGAATAGCGGTCCTAAAATAATAATAATAATAATAATAATAATAATAATAATAATAATAATAATAATAATAATAATAATAATAATAATACAATGGTTTCTATATTATGATTTTTACAGAATTGCACTACTTTATTCAACAATGGGTTTATGTTACGTTTTTAATTAAAGTACAGTTAAACTATAATACTGATAAACTAAACACTGATCTGTACTTATAACCAAAATACCATCTTTACTCAAATCAATTGTGCCATCTAATGTGCACCCTGATTTTGGAGACTAAATTTGGCTGGAAAAGGTGAGCATTAGGTTTCAGTACTCATGCTAATTTTTATGCTAATTTTATATTTAAAATATTTAAAATACAGTGGTGCCTCACATAAAGAGCTTAATTCGTTCCGAAGGCATGCTCTTTAAGTGAAATGCTCTTTTTGTGAAGCAGATTTTTTCATACGAAATAATGGAAACTCAGACGATCGGTTCCACAACCCCCAAAATATTCATATAAAAATATTAACTGGATGTAAAAATGATGACAAAACACTGGAATTGAATTCAAAACATGCATTCAACGTGCATGATCCTATGAAGTCTACTTAGGCTGCAATCCTAAAGACACTTTCCTGGGAGTAAGCCCCATTTAACACAATGGGGCTTACTTCTGGTTAGACATAGATAGGAGACTGCAATCAAAGACACTTTCCTGGGAGGCTTACCTGGGCTGCTGCTAGAGGTTCAAGGTGGTCGGTGGGGGCACTTGGGGGGCAGTTAGGGGCAGCTGCCTCTGGCACCTCCAGGCAACTGCCCCCCAAGTTGGGGGCAGTTAGAGGCAGCAGCGCTGGCCAGCAGCCCTTTTAAAGAGCCTCCTTGCGGAGTGTCAGGGCTGCGTAGCACACGTGCCCATAGCGTGCTTGCTTGTTAAGTGAAGCGGAACTTGTTATGTGAAGCAAGATTTCTTGAAATTTTTGCTCTTTATGTGAAACGCTTGTTATGAAAGGCGCTTGTTAAGCAAGATACCACTGTATTTGAATATTTAAATATTTAATTTAAATTTATATTAAAATATAAAAGTTTTATATTTAAAATATTTCAAATATAAATCTGGCCCTCTACACTGTGCCTGATATTTGATGTGCCCCTTTGGCCAAAAACTGTGCAGACCCTTGAACTAGTGGTTTACCTCTCAGAGGGAATACCCTGAAGATGAGCAGAGGGCAAACAGGAGGGTGTACCATATTACTGACAGTGCTTTTTTTATTTGGAAGGCTTGTAATGCGTGTATATGGAAAAAACCAATTGTGTGTGGGGATGCTTTCTGGTGGCCAGATATAACAGAGCTGTAAAACAGAGCGCACTCCCACCCATCTGGCATGGCTCCAAAGGGGGTGAGGCTCCCTTCAAGACTAACTGCTCCCTCCTCACTCTTTGATGGACTGACCACCGGAGGTTGCTTAAGTGGACACCGGAAGCTGATTTTGGGTCTCCAACAAAAATTGTGAAAAACACACTAAAAACATGTGCAGGCACTGATACAGAAGAAAGCAACAAATGTAAATTATGCAGTAACTGAAGCAAAGACAAGGATCGATAAAACTGTGTTTGGGGGTCCTTGGTGAAGCAGTGCTGGTATCTAAGGTTACTTTCCATACTTTAATTAATTGAGGTTTGTGTTGCAGAGCATGGCAAGAAGGGATCCAGGCCAAGCAAATCTTCCAGAATAAATGAGATCTCAAAGAGGGCTGGAAAAAAAACCCTTGTGTACAATTTGGCAATAGCCTGGAGACCTCAAATCTGCTGACCTAGCAAGATTCGGAAGTCATAGACTTCATCTGAATTCTGGAGCGGTTAAAGCCCCATTTGAATTTAATGAGTAAGGCAAATTTGGGCTTCATGGATCATTTAGGAAGGGAAGGGTGATGACATGGTTCCATCTAGAAGTGTGGCCTTCCTGGCCTGCAGCTCTGTAGGCTTGTGCCGTCAGTCCAGCAAATAGACCCATTACTGGACTGGTCCCGAGTTCTTCTGGCAGGCACTCAGCACCACATATACGGTATGAATGTACATCTTCTGCACATCTGAAAATAAAGAGCAGTAAAATATTGATGAGGTTAACAGCACCTACAGAATTTCCTTCCTAATCAGTTTTCAGCTATCAATGTATGAAGTTGCCCCATATGGAACCAGGACATTGATCAAGACTGTTTACTCTGATTGACAACAGAAATGCAGGGTTGCTCTGCAGCACTACCTGGAGATGCTGGCAGAGAACATTACAAATAAAGAAAGGCAAAACCATAACTGGCATTGCGGTAGGCATAAGATTTGGGTGTCTGCCTTGGAAAAAGAAGAATGATAAAAACTGAATAAATAATAAATAATAATTTAGCAGCAGAATCTGAGGATGATCACTGCCTCTGAAGATGAATCCACCCTCTAGCCCACCTTCCCACAGCCCTGTTCTGTGTCCACTCTGCCTTTCCTTGCCCTATAAATGCCATCTGGTGGGAGCACTTACTGTCACTTGCTCTTTTGGAGTTGGCCTGGGTGCTAGTGCCACATCCTCAGCGCTAGCACAGAAGTGCCTTAGGGCATTTTACAACAGAAATGGTCAGGGCTGCCTGGGAATAGGGTTGGGTCTGAAACTGTCTTAAGGAACACTTAGTCCTTATGAAACTTGAACCTTGAGTTCCGTTTCAAAGACCTGCCTTCAGATCCACCTTTAACTGAGATTCATTTGGCTGGTGCCAAAAACAGGATCTTCTCTGGAAGACCCTGGAATTCTCTCTTTATGTTTTGAAATTTAGATTGAAATGCTTTTATTTCACCAGGCCCTGTAATTCTGGGGTTTTCACTAAGTTGATGTTATCTGCTTTGTTTTGATATCCCAAGGATATCAAAATTTTGATTTCCCAAAGAGAAAGGTCAGGATATGAATTTTTAAATGCTAAAATAAAAAAAATGTATTCGTAAAATGACTCAGGCAGGGAGTGAGTTAGGTAGGGTTGGGTTGCCCACTCCTTGTTTACCCATTTTACCCCAGGAGAGTTGCTGAATTATATTCCACACAGAACTTCCACATTTATAACTAAAGTTACATGGCAGAGGAGATAAACTGCTTGTTTTGTATGCTGTAGAAAGGGAATTGGAACTTAGAACCTGCCTTGGAGCTTTATACAAAGAAATCATATCAAGATAGGTCTTAAACATCTAAGGTCAGCAGCTTACACCAGGACTATAGTGTCTCCATTATCTCATTTGAGATAGAGCTTCTGTCCCTTTAAGATCTGTGGATCTAATGGAACATAAAACAGGTGCAGTCCCTCTTATCAGATGGCTCACCTTTAAAATTTCCGGTTAAGAGCTGTAAAGAAAACAAAAGACCTGTCCCAACTGAAGTATGATGACTGTGTGTAAACAATGGATTCTTCATTGCTGGGTTGGGCGCAATACTAATAGGGTTGCCATAATTCTCTTCCACAATATCAAGACAGGACCCTCTGTCCCATTTGCCAGTATGTGAACACAATCCCCCCCAAATCAGGTTTGTCCTTGTTTTTTGGAAAATATGGCAACCTTAAATCCGAAACAATTTAGGCCAGCAACACACCAGTTTCCTCATACTTGAGATGGTGGGAGATTTGCTGCTTGGGTAACAGCCTATCCTCCGTATCGATCTACCCAGGCCTTCGTGCTTCGCATGCAATGTTGAGCACAATACCATAGTCTTTCAAGACCGATGGATGCCAAGGCGGAGGGCAGTGCATGTCTATTTTTGGCCTAATCCCTCCTCGATGAGTGGCACAGAACTGCTGTATGGCACTTTTATGACAACCTCAGGACAGCACAGGACTTGTGCCTGCCTACTTGGGGTTCAGGATTGCAACCCTACTACACTACGTTGTAGGTGGGCAGAGGAGCCAGACTCTAGATCCTGCTTGTTTACACTGTCAAATTTTGTTCTCCAGTCTCAGCATCTGACCTACAGTTTTTGTAGGTCTTGGGTCTCTAAAGAGAAAGGTGGGATATGAATGAATGAATGAATAAATGAATGAATGAATGAATGAATGAATGAATGAATGAATGAATAAATAAATAAATAAATAGTACTTCTCAGTGTCCCTAAAATCAGAGTCTCAAAGCAAAGGGGCAAAACTAGGATCCACATTATTTTCTAGTTGACTTTACTCCATGTCCCGTATTGATTAGATTCCATCCTATCCTTAAACTGCACCCTATAGATAGAATGTTTCTGTCTCTGAGCTATGTTGAGTGATATTCTCTCCCACCCAATATAACGAAGGCTGCTATCCTAACCTCCAGTTAGGCCAGCCTAAGCTGTGGCATAAATCCTATACTGACAGGGTGTCACAGACACTTCTGCACCATTCCTGGGGGAGGCATATGTGCTCCCTACATCACCATAGGAATGAGAAGACCAATGAGTTGTGCCAGCCTAGGTTATGATTGCACCCTCTCAGTCCCACACACTCTCAGGATCCAGATTTCCAGAGGTCTGGCGACTCTAATCCAAGACAGGCTTTGATTTGGCATCAATAGGCTTTCGTTTTTTGGTGTTTTTTTCTTGTATGAGTACTTTTTAAATAGTCTGGAAGATGATGGACCTATTGTCTGAGTCTTCGGCTATGGGGAGCAGCTGATACACAGATAGATACAAGGAGATTTTAACTGTAAGAGAAGGACATTATCTGGAAAAGGTGCTATAAGAAAATAAATAATGGTTAATGGTTAATGTAGGTTTGAATGTCTAGCTACGTATTTGGCAGCAAAGAAACAGAGTCTAATGCTATACAGTTCTTTATAGAATAAATCAGTACATTTATTCTGGAGTACATATTACAACAATACACTTGGCTACTGATTTATTGGAAAGCTTCATTTAAATCCCTTGATTTGTGGTTCCATTAAAGAAGATGGAAAAGGAAGTCAACCCTTTTCACATGAGCAATTTGGAGAATCCTGTAACACCAACTGAAGGGTTACTTTTTGCTTTGAAGCCAAGGCAGCTGTGGGTTGATATTAACATGCTGTCTCTTTGTTTAAATATCTCCATTTGGAATGACTTCATTTTATTCTGTGTGTAAGTAGACAAAGCAATGAGATTTTGATTTGTTTAATTCTGAAATCCTCTAAAGCTGGGGCTTCCAAAGTGTTTGGCGGAAGGGCCATATCATCTCTCTGCAAATGTGCCAGGGGACAGAAGGAAATAAATTAATTTACATTTCAGATTTGAATAAATTAACATCAATGAATATATTAGAGAAAAACTTATTGAATTAAACAATTCTATAAAAGTTTTCCAATATTAAAAGAAGAAGGAAATCTCTAGACCACTTCCAAATTATGGGGAGCTCTCATACCACTCTCTCTCTCTCTAATACTCAGATTGGGGGAGGGCGTGATTTCATACCACACACTCTCTTAACACCCTGTTATGGGGGTGATCCCATACCATACCTTCTCTTAATACCCAGATATGGGGTTGATCTCATACCACACATTCTCTTATCTACAGTCTACAGTATTTATATACTGCTTTTCAACTAACAAGTTCACTAAGCGGTTTACAAAGAAAATGGAAAAATAATAATAGGTAATTAAAAGCTAATGGGTCCCTGTCCCAAAAGGGCTCACAATCTAAAATGCAAAAAAGAACACCAGCAGAAGCCACTTGAACAGACACTGTGGGGGTGTGTATGGCCAGTTACTCTCCCCCTGCTAAATAAAAGAGGAATACCCACTTGAAAGAGTGCCTCTTGCTCAGTTAGCAGGGGTTATGGGGGATCTGATATGGTGGGAATCATGACCCACTTCCATGTTTGGGATTGCAAACCAGAAGTGGGACGCAATTACTTTCTTTACTCTCTCCAAACCTGGGGTTTCCCTGGGGAGACTGGCGCTGGCTGCCCCACAAACCCATAAGGCTGCTGCAGCTCTGGTGACTGCAGACAAGCCTTAGCGCCCCTCCAGTGGTGATCATATCACTCCCTCCCCATCCTCTTCCAGCCTCTTAATTCAGCAGACTGTTGCTTCTCAGGAGTCAGGAGAAGTTGCATGGAAGGGAAAGCTAGCTATCAGGCATGGGGTAGTACAGGCTCCGGGGAGTTCTTCGCAGGCCAGATTCCATTGAAAATGGGATGCCAAGTGGGGGGCCTGATTGGAACCCTGGGGGGGGGGGCTGCATCTGGCCTCCAGGCTGGGGTTTGGAGATCCCTGCTTTAGATTAACATACAAGCAGTGACAAACTGCTTGCCTTCCTTGCCCTCCAAGTGGAGGGCCTGATTGGAACCCAGGGGAGGCCACATCTGGCCTCCTGGCCAGGGTCTGGAGAACCCTTCTCTAAAGCAAGTGGAGCCAAGTTTTATATTCTCATGGGATGATGGATCCTGGAGTGTTGTATTTTTCTGACAGTGGTCTGAATTCCAGAAATGATTTTTAGCTACAAAATTCCACCTCTTCTCCTCTAAATCGTTGAACCATCTGAGAAGGGCGTCATTATATCAAGATGCTGTGCACACTGCAAAGAGAGACCGGGGAAAAAATGTTGTGCAAAGTATTAGTTTGACCCATGATTGGGACCAATCCAAATGTCACAAAACAGCAAATAAGTGTTTGAATTCCTAGAACTCTTCTCCAGGCTATGATGCTCAGTAAGCAGCAGTAAAACACTATGACAAGAGGAAGAAGAAATAAAGTACAGGCATGATGAAGCATCATCCTCCAAATCTGCAGTGGCAGTTTTTAAAATGGACTACAAAGAGGTGGGATTATGTCATACACACATTATGCCATACACATTATGTCATATGGTGCAATATACACAAATTTCCTACAGCATTCAATAGTGCTTACTCCCAGGTAAATGTGTATAGGATTTCAGAGCAAGTACAGCCGTCCCATGAAACCACAGATGTTCCCTTCCCACCCTCTACATCTCCATGAATACAGAAACCACAGATATGGGAGATCCCATCTAAAGTTCTGAACAACATTCCCCCATGCAAAATCCTTTTGTTTTTGTGTATTAAGAGTGGGAGCACAAATTTTCTTGCTTATCTTGGGAACAGTGTCTTGATTAAATGGATTAACTGAGCAATGTGCAGGTGTGCAGGCAGCCTGCACACTAGAGGGACACCGCCAGAACTTTGACAGGAAGCCGTAAGGTCAGGAAGTGGCGACAAATGGTGGGATGGGCATATCAGGCCTTAGAGGGGGCAGGATCAGTGGTGTTCGTGCGCCCCATATCATATACACCTTCCTGGACCTGATCCCCCTTCACTGATTAATGTGGATTTGTGGTAGTGTTATTGCTGTTTTAGGTCTGAGTTGATCTGTAGTGGCTGCTGGAACTTACTCTGGGGCAAGGAGACACATGTCCCCTTAGCCCAAGGAGCCCACCAGCAGCCAAATTTTCCCCCACTGGATGCAGCATAGCCAAAAAAGAGGGCAAGGAACCCCAAAATTTAGGACAACTGATAAAAATGTAGGACATGACCAAAGAAAAACTGCTAAAACACTTGACAGACAGACAGACAGACAGACAGATAGATAGATAGATAGATAGATAGATAGATAGATAGATAGATAGATCTTTCATATACTTTATAAACACATTACTTATTAAAATGTTCTCTGTCACTAGCCCATTCTTCCTGCCAGTTCTCCTCACTTCCAAAGCAAAAGCCTTTTACCCTAGAGAAGGGGAAGAGTACATGGTAATGGGAGGAGTAGTTCACTAGAAGACAACTGGAAATGACAGTCCTTGAGACAAGAACATGCTCAGGAGCATTGTTTCTGAAGACCACAGGATTTATAGTTTTCTCTTTTTCTTGAATTGAAAGATGATGCAGAGGAAACTACAACTTTCACATTCCAATGCAAAAAAACTGACACCTGCATATGCTCAAGAACATCATTTCAAGGTAAAGAAGTCTGTCTTCCTTCCTTCCTTCCTTCCTTCCTTCCTTCCTTCCTCCCTTCTTTCTGCTGGAGAAATGGCACGAGAGGAGGTCAGATTTCATCTATTTTTTAATGCTTTTCTTGGAAATACTTGAAATAATTTTTGAGACTTCAATATTCTCAAGGAAAGTTTAAAAAAAAACACACCTTGGACCATGGGGAGTTTGCTTATTATTAGTTTCAGTTGCTCAGCAAAATATTTCACATGTTCAGTGATTGTACTCTTGTTTTTTAAAACCTCAGTTTATTCTTCATATCAATTCCAGCACCTCGAGTGATCCAGAAGCAAAGAAGTGAATTCATTCTTGCCAGGCCAGTTTTGTTAAGATGAATGCACACCCATGTTTACAGTTTCCACTGAACTTCTTTCCATAATAGTTGCTGAAATGCAAGCCCAGTTCTAAATCTTTCATTCTTCGCTATAAACAAACCGTAAACTATGTTCCATAAATAGAGGTGTTTGAAAATGATGTTATTTATTTTACTCAGAAGTAAGCCCTTTGGGTTCAGGAAGCCTTAGAGCACAATCCTAATCATGTCTACTCAAAAGTGAGCCCCACTGAGTTCAAATGACAAGGCCTGTTTAATTAGCTATAACCTATCTATGGTTTATAGGGACCACGTAATGTTCTTACCGGGTATGTGTTTCCGTTGCTACTTGAAAAGCACGCATTATCTTTAGGTTGATTTAAGTGCACCTCTCAATGCATTGCAGATCGTTCCAGTGGTATAGAACTTGGACATTCCTACTACCATCACCATCAAAAAGAAGAAATTTTTTATATGAAATTTATCTTCTTTGGCTCAATACAGATGTGAAGAAAGAAATGAAAAAGATTTTCAAAGCACAATATTATACACCAGCATTTTATCACTCTGTGTGAACCCAACCCTAGGCAGGTCAAAC
Source organism: Cryptoblepharus egeriae (assembly GCA_030015325.1). NCBI lineage: Eukaryota > Metazoa > Chordata > Lepidosauria > Squamata > Scincidae > Cryptoblepharus > Cryptoblepharus egeriae. Next base: position 9,884,277 of record JAREYC010000004.1, read on the forward strand.
GTAAGTACCATTATAGTAAATAATAATCTCCTCCTCCATCTTGCTGCTCATTCCTTGCTCTCCCAGTACCCCCGACCCTTCCCAACCTGTTTAGAGATGGGCAGGGTCAGGGAGCAGTGTTTATCAGAGCTCCTTCTTAGCATCATCAAGATGTACACAGCGCATCACATTCTGAAACTTTAGAGCCAAGACATGCAGCTGTCTGTGTTCCTAACATGTGCTAACCAGGTGGCGTCCTTTCTTCTTGTAATGCCCAAGGCCAACAAGATAATAGACATTTGGAGTGAAGAGTTGGACAAAAGTCAGCCAATGTGATTTTCTATGTTTGCTGGTTTGCAATCAAAAAGCAATGAGTTTCCATAAACAAAGAATGCAAGAAAGACCAAGGGAGAAGTTTTCTTTCTTTCTTTCTTTCTTTCTTTCTTTCTTTCTTTCTTTCTTTCTTTCTTTCTTTCTTTCTTTCTTTCTTTCTTTCTTTTCTTTCTTTCTTTCTTTCTTTCTTTCTTTCTTTCTTTCTATATCTCTCTATTTCTCTATCTCTCTATCTTTCCATCTCTCTATGTCTGGCAGCTTATTGAACCAGATTTGCTTAGTCCCATCCTTAGTATCCCACCAAATGGATTATATTTATGGGGAGAAAAGGAAAAGTATATGTGATGGATTGGCATATTGTTTAATGTGCTCTTAATAGTTGCTTTGCTTTATTTATTTACTCCAAAAAGTAGACCACTTTTTAAAATGAATTTTATCAGGACCCACATATGTTTAAAGACTTTAAAAAAAGGTCTAATGAAAAAAGAAATAATGTATATATTTATTTCTTAACAAGTAATAATAATCAGGAGAAAAATACTGTATTTACTCGGATATAATGCACCATTGAATATAATGTGCGCCATATACGTATAATCAAAATATTGTATTTACTCAGTTCTAATTAACATTGAAACTAATGCACACCTTGATTTTGGAGACTGAATTGATTTTGGAGACACTTCCTGGAAGTGTCATAAAAGTGTCATAGGACACTTCTGCGCCACTTCTGGGGAATGGTTAGGCCAGTGCACAGACATGCGCTTGCCTCCCTACTTCACCACAGGAACAGGTAGACCAATGAGTTATGCTGGCCTTGGTTAGGATTACACCCTTACTCTCAGGAAAATGTGCACAGAATTGCAGCATATGATACTAAGTTATTAAAACTGATTGACACACTAATGGATTTTTTAAAAAAACCAAAATCATTTTCTGAAGTTTGATAAAGTTAAAGCAGATGTTATGGTCTTTCAACAAAAGTTCCACGTAGTCGTAAAAAACTGGAAAAATGTAGTCCAATTCAAGTAGATAAACAACTAGATGAAGAAATCAAAATAAAAAAATAATAACACTTGGATCCAAATAATGCAATACGTTTTTGTGTTAATTTGCAAGTTGAGGATTAATGGTGGCTACATGAGGTCCAGCCCTGACATCATGTTGTAAATTACATAGATGTAGCAATTAAAAGGAACTGTATGAAAAACTGGCGATGACACAAAATTGGTTTGGATTTTAACGCAAGCTTTGATATTAGAGATTTACATGATCTTGGTAAAATGGAAATCTGGACTGTTATCAACAAGTGGATTTTATCCATGTGAGCTTTAAGAAGATCTGGAAATGGCTCTCCAAAGATGTTGGCAGTTGGTGCAGGTTGGAAAAGTAGGTGCTCTCAGAAAAATCATAGGTTTATGGATTGTTGATCCTAAGTCCAAAAGAATGCGGCTAACTGACAAAGCAGACCCACCTCTTGGATGTGAAAGTCCTACAGGCAGGAAAGTTGATCCTTATCTCCAGTGGAGTATACAGGGATGAGTGAAGCCTCTGCTAAAATGAATGTGAGCATCATAGCTAATTGCTAACAGAACATATAACAGCAACCTGGTGCTGCTCCAAGGAAACAAACAATATTACTATTAAAGCATAGACAGACTAAATACATATAAATAGTAATATCCATAGTATTTTAGTTAGTACTGGTAAAAGCTTATCTATTTATTGAATCGTTTCTGCAATACTGTGTGTGGGTGTGGCTGTGGCTGTGGGTGGCGTGAGTGGTTAAGACACTGTGCCTGTTAACAAGCAGGCCAGCGTTCGAGACCCGGGTTGGCCCCCCAAGACAGGGTGAGCTTCTGTCCTTAGCCCAGCTCTGCGACCCCAGCTGGATCCAATCGTATTGGCTCTGCCTTTCCATTGGACTAATTCAGTGGTGTGGAGAGGGGGGATTTGCTGCTTGGGTAACAGCCTATCCTCCATAACAATCCAACCCAGACTTTCGTGCTTCACATGCAGCGTATGCAGAGCACGATACCATAGTCTTTGAAGACTGATGGAGGCCTGCTTCTGCAATACTGTATAAGATAATGCTCTTCAAATACAATATATTAAAGTTCTGAATAAAGACAAAATGATGATGCTAGGGCAGTGATTTTCAACCAGCATGCCATGCATAGATATCCTCAGGTACGCTGCGGGAATTTGGGGATTGACATTAATTAATAGGAAAATTGGGGGATTTTAACAGCCTGGTGTGCCTTGTGAATGGTAAAAACAACTGATGGTGTGCCTTGACAGTTTCAGTGCCTTGTTAGTGTGCCACAAGATGAGAAAGGTTGAAAATCACTGCCCTAGCATCATCATTTTGTCTTTATTCAGAACTTTAATATATTGTATTTGAAGAGCATTATCTTCAAATGCTTGGGTTGAACCTTCTGGGTTGAACCTTTCATCCCTCCCATAGTTTATGAACCGATCCCTTCTTAGCAGTTTTCTGTCAGGCCTTAAACACATATTTTCTTTCCTTTTGCCTTTTTATTAGTTTTATGACCTTATTTTTTTCACTGGTCCCGGTTTGTCTGATTTTTGCTCCTAGCTTTTAATTAGGTTATAATTAGATTTTTTTAAAGACTGCTGACATGGTACTTTATTATTATATTGTATTTTATGTTTTAATCAACTTTTTAAAGCTGGGAGATAAAGCAGAACATAAACAAACAAACAAACAAATAAATCCTTTAGACACCATACACCTGGTGGAACATGCCCTTTTCATTCCATGGAAAAGGGAGTTTCTCAGTGTTGTGTGTTAATAGTGTTTTTGTGATTAGGGACCCATGTCTCAATCAGCAGTATGTGTTGATAGTTTTCGCAACCTTTGATTTGCTAGCATCAAATGTACACTCGAAACCAATCAAGAAGATGACAGGAGACAGACCTCTTTTATTGACAACCACTATCAACAATATGTAATATCAGGACCGTTGATTTGGAAGAGCGAGTACAAAAGTGGAAAAGTCATTAGTTTCCAAGGAGCAGGCAGACTGTTTATCAACACAGGAAAAGGGCAGAAATCATGAAACAGAGATGGCATTTACCCAGCACATAATATGTGTGTGTGTGTGTGTGTGTTTGTACGTGTGTGCGTGCGCACGTGCGCGTATGTTTTTGTGAGTGTGCACAAGCCCAAGATTAGTGTATTAAAAGTGGGCTTTGGATTTAGAAGATCTTATTCACTTAGCACTAATTTTTCTGCAATGTGAATGTTGTCTGCAAGTTTGCCACAGATCTGAAACAACAGAATTCCATACTTACTTGCACGTAGCCTTTGCAAGCAGATCTTTCAGTGGATCAGTCCTGGAAGGAGCACCTCTGTCTCCTACAGGGTGTCATTGGCCGATGATTGATGGATGGATGGATGGATGGATGGATGGATGGATGGATGGATGGATGGATGGATGGATGGATAGATAGATAGATAGATAGATAGATAGATAGATAGATAGATAGATAGATAGATAGATAGATGATGCAACTGTCACTGAAGGGCTCCATGCTCTCCAGGAACATTATCCACAACCTGAAACGCTATCAGAGTTATACTCAGTACTTCGGATTTTGCAGAATTATGGTGTGTTTTGAATACTTCTTCAAGTGTCACACACTGTGTGCAAAAACATTACATGGGATTAACATAAATGAGGTGGGCAATATAAGATTCTTACGTCAGTTGAACAAGCTGGGGTGTCAGTCATAAGGCCCATGAGCTGAATGCAGCCCCCAGGAGCAATTTCTCCAGATCCCTTTATAATGCTCTTCCAGCATGAAAATTAGGCTCTCTCGCATGTTGGAAATATGAACAAGATCATCATATTTTCTCTTCTGTAATTTGCAGTTGATGAGTTTAACGTGAGAACGACACGCTTATTTAAAGACGTTACTTTCTCTTCCAGCCCTCAACAGGAGGAATGATGCAAACTGGTCTGGTCTGTATGAAATCAGTTTTACACTCTGTCTTAAAGCAATGACAACATCTTTGCACAAAGCAGTCATCAGTGCATCTTTGTCATATGGAAATCTTTATGGGACTGCCAGTCATCAAACAATTTTAAGATTGCTTTTCAAATTCAAAAGCAGTTTTTACTCTTATACTTCTTCATAGCCTGGATCCTCTGGAGACTTGAACGTGAAAAGCCGGCACAGTGTGAGAAGGGCTGTTTTTGTGCTATTTACAGCCTAGAAGCAAAAATTATTCAAGCATACTCAAGTATACCTTTTCAACAACTGCCCATCCTACCACACTAAGCTTGCCCTACAATCCAGAGTAACTACGGGAGCACATAAGAGACATTATGTGTACCCATAGTTACTGCACTACCTAGTGAAAACCTATGGGAAACTCATATTGCAATCCAGAGCAAATTGTTCTTACACTGGTGCAAGGACTCCCCGTAGTTACTCTGGATTGCACCCTTAGAAAATTAGCATCTGTACCAAAACTTCTCAAATATTGGTTGGGTTCTTTTCGATCCCTACAATCCAGAGTAAGTACGGGATCACGTAAGAGACATTACGTGTACCCGTAGTTACTGCACCAGCTAGTAAAAACCTATGGGAAATTCATATTGCAATCCAGAGCAAATTGTTCTTACACCGGAGCAAGGACTCCCCGTAGTTACTCTGGATTGCACCCTAAGGCTATAATCCAGAGTAACTACGGGAGCACGTAAGAGACATTACGTGCACCCGTAGTTACTGCACCACCTAGTGAAAACCTATGGAAAATTCATATAGCAATCCAGAGTAACTTGTTCTTACTCCGGAGCAAGGACTCCCCGTAGTTGCTCTGGATTGCGCCCTAAGTCTCAATACTACCTTGCTTAAAAGACTGCATTTCTGCCTTTCCAACATTAACAGCCCAGTCCTATCCTTTCCATCCTACAGGATGCAGCTATTTCAAACAATAGCTACTCTGGGGGTTCAGTTACATCATATATATACCATTTCAGGCACCTGGATACTGGTATAATTGAATCCCCAGAGCAGCTATTTTTGTTTCATTTTTAAAGTCAAGGTCAAAAAATGGACAATTCCATCATAGAGTGTCAACATCATATCTAGTTTGGCTTTTACGGAGATAAGTACCCAAGAATTCTTCAACATGTATTAAGACTTCTCTGTGTTTATGGAAAGCACTTGCACTTAGAATCAGGAGGAAGAGAAATTAATCAAATAAACGAGGTTAACACCATTGTAAGCATTTTCCTCCCTTCTGTCTGCTACAGACTCTCAGAATATTGCAAAAGGTTGTCTTTATAGTTTGTCAAGAACAGAAATGGCAATTTTGCTTGACACCAGAAACTGCAAGAATCTAGACCAAGTGATGGTGTGAAAATTATAGCTTCTCTTCACAATGAAATGATCAATTATGTTTTCTTTGTAGACTTTATTAGATCAGTGGTAGGCAGCTTGGGATCTGTTAACTATAGCTTGGGGTTGTTGGGTATTACAGTCGAGCGGCAAGTATGTGTGACTCTCAGTCATTTAGCAACAAGGAAAAAAAGCATTTATTTTGTAAATTGGGCTGTTGAATGCTTACTATTAATAACAGTAGTAATCTTATATGACAGTGCGATACTGTATACAGAATGCTGCATTATGGTTTTCTGCCTCACAAAATAGAGTTACAAAATGAGCCTTTCCGTACATGCACTAAATATGCACTAAAAATAAATGGTCACACACAATTGACACAGTCCTACTTATAGAATCATAGAGTTCAAAGCAGTGGTGGGCTCCAGCAGGTTTGCACCTACTCTATAGAACCAGTTGTTAACAAGAGATAGGACATATAAAGTTTAAAAGTAGCCATTTAAAAGTGGCTGCCAGATGAGCAGAGAACCGGTTGTTAATTTCTTTGAAGCCCATCACTGGTTGGAAGGGACCTAGTAGGTCATCTAGTCCAACCCCCTGCCTGCAGCAGGAAATCCCCCTAGAGCATCCCCAACAGGATGCATACTTGCATGCTGTGCTGATGGTGCGTAGATTCCGGCACAAAGTCAGTCATATCCAAAACCTGTCCCGATAATGCTAGGCTGACCGTTCACCAGCACTGGTTCAACAAATGCCTGCCTTGGCTGGTGCAGCCCTACCAGCAACATGCCCAGCATCCCTCGGTGCTATGAGAAAATATGTTCTGAATACATTAAAAGCAATATATGCAAGTTAAGCATTATTATGACAAAAACGATATAACTCTTATGTAGGACTTATGACACAATCAGAAGCTCTTCCTGCACAACCACTTCTGCATGCAGCAAAAGTGCTTTGTTACAGTGTGTTAGAGTGCAAAACTAACCGTGTCTGCTCAAAAGTAAGCCCCACTGTGTTAAATGCATTTTACTCCTAGGAAAGTGTCTTTAGCATTTCAGGCTTAGTGGAAAGGTCTGTACCCTCCCACCTGTGTAAGCAACAGTGTATACCAGAGCAGGTAAACTCCACACTGGGCAGTGGAAGGGCAAAGGAAAGGCTGGGGGAGGACCAGGAGTGGCTATATGGGGCAGGAGTCCTGGATCAGGGCCAAGAAGGGGGCAGGGTTGGTTACACTGATATTTGCCATATCCTATCCCCTTCTCATATATCTGCTGCCATAAATACATTTGGAGTTGCATGGCTGAATTAGCAGGTACACATCTGAGCTGGCCTGTTGCTGTGGCTGTGGCTTTCCCTGAGGCAATGCTACATCCTACAATCCTACATCAACGTAGGGGAATTTCAATAGGATTTGACTGTTTATTGGTGAACTCTGTTGCATGTTAACTAGCATGTGGAAATGAAGCACAACTGCCTATTAATCAAACTCTACTTTCCATCTTGTGAAAATCATTACTGTGATTAATGAGCTGTTATTAAAAGCTTAATTTTGCAGGGATTTATTAGTGCCAATTGTGAGGTCACAACTGAATGCTGTTGTGGGAATTAAAAACAATTGCGTGTTTTTAAACGGGGCCTGACGTTTCCCGCGCTTGAATGTAATTTGATGGTAACGCAGACCTGGTGCAAGAAAAATATATAAAAATTTTCTACTCACTCTATGTCAGATGGTTGTCTACATTAAATATATGTTTTCCAGGTCAAAAGATCCGTTGCTTTAAGAAGCCACAGTTCTGCAGGCGAATAATTCAGATTGACTACTTGTCACAGAGGATTAAATGCCTAGCTAAACTAATTGAGGACAAAGGATTAACTATTCCTAGATAGCTCAGGAAATTAAATATCACACAGAGCTGTATTTGACCAGAATTAGCAACACCAGACTATGTGTGGCAATTATAAACTGTACAACTTGTTACACCCTGACATCTGGTTGGAGATTTATTCCTCCAACACAATGAGATGGATGAATGCTGGAAGTGGAACTACAGCAAATAGCCAGAAAGTATGCCACAAAGTACAGGAAAACCATCATTCCTTTCATTCCTGTCTCCCCTTTTTTAATAACTCCTGATGCAAAACTTTGGATTGAGAGTAACTTGGATTGAGTTTTGCAAGACTAGCAAACATTTCTAATACGTTTAAACTTGATATACAAGCGCTGTCTTGATAAACAAGCGCAAAACATAGTCATAGCTGGGATACGGCTGTTTTGCTGTTCCATCAGCACCTGCTCAGCCTTTCCTGAGAGCCTAGTAGATGCATGTCTACTCTGCAGTAAAGGCATAATCCAGTGTAAGGGCTGTGAGGAGAGCCCTAGCTGGGTTACCCCAACTATTCTGTATACAGAGCAGATAGTTATGCTGCATCCAGAGAGTCAGGAAGCCTGGGCTGCCCTCCCTGCTCCAGAGCACCTGGGGAGGGCTTGCTCCTGAGGAGACCCCCCTCAGATCACACTGAACAAGGAACAGCTGTGGTGCCTGCATTATAAGGAAGCCCAGAAGTTCCTGACAACCAGCGACAGCTGCAGCATGAGGATGCAGTACAGCAGTACCTCTAGGGGAGGGTGGATGCTTGGAGTGGCCTGCTGTATCCCCAGGTTAGTGGGGCTGCCGTAGTTGTGCCATATCCTAAGGTTGGGAGGCAGGGGTTGCAGCTAGGCTGGCCAAGAACTCAGATTTTTGGTCAACACTGCCATTCTTACTTGGCCTTATCAGGACCCCTATGGGTCTACTCATTACTATTCCTGCTCCTGAGGTGGTATAACTCTGAGGAGCTGGATGAGGGCATTTCTGCCCTGGAAACAGGCTCTGGATACAGAGTAACTGCTCTGCCCTAGGCAATGCTAAACATGCCCTCAACATGCCCAGCTTTGATATACAAGCATTTTGGATTATAAACATGCTTCTGGAACAAATTATGCTCATAAACCAAGGTATCACTGTAGTTGTACATTCTTCTGTCATTTTAAATCGGCTCTAAACATACCTTGGCTCCTGTGCTCTGTCAAGTCAATTGGAATCCTAAAGTGTGTCGCTACAGTACAATCCTAATCCCTGGTTAGACCCAACACAAGTCCTGTGCTGGCCTGGGGTTGTCAGAAAAGTGCTGTAAGGCATCACTCTTGGGGAGGGGGGGGTTATGCCAGTGCAGAGACATGTGCCAGCCTTCCCAAGCCACCACAGGAATAGGGAGATGGGTGAATTGTGCTGGCCTAAATTGGTAATGATTGTGCCCTTATTGTTTTAAAATTGATTGCATTGCTTTTCTATTATATGAGATACTCCCCCTACAGTGGGGAGCAAGTGAATGTTTTATATCCATCAATAAGTGTTATAACCTGTGTAAGAAAAGGGAAGCACCAAGCTCTAGTGTCCAAGGAAAACTGTGGTCTCTGACAAAGCTCGCCAAAGGTGTGAGTGAAAAAAAAACATTCAGTTTTAGATTCTATTTTCTTTATATTCCAGTTTTGTTAGCCTGCTTTTGCTCCAAATGCAACCAGAGCCTTGTTCTGGCCATGTCTGGGAAGTTTTCTAAGCCTCAGAGAACCACCTGGAAAGGAGTTTTATATATATATATATAAAACACTATATATATATATAGTGTTCTGATTTACTGGAAGTTGTCAAACAAGGCATCCTTAGCCTCAGTAGGGTTCCTTGCTGCTGTCCCTGACCTCTTTGGGACTTAGAAAACTTCCTATATGTTACCAGGACAAGGTTCTGGTCACATATTGGTGGTCTGTAGTTGGTTGATCTGGGAGTTTGAAATCCATGGTGAGGCAAATCTGCAGATTCACAGATAAACCAGCCCCACCTGTAAATCACAAAAGGATTTACTTCTCAGTAAACATGTGCAAGGTCAGGTTGCAAGAGATCAATTCACAATTCTGTTGAGCCAAAGTGCTTGGATGGATTTCATTTCCATTCAAGTCAAGAGTTCCAAATGCTAGGAATGTGCGTTAATTGAGAAGTGGTACAGGATGTAACATGGCCGTAAATCAGACAACATCACCACTATTATATATTGATGAGATGATTAAGGAAAAATAAAATTTAATCAGAGTTATAATTACCTGATTGAACTAATTAGTCATGAAATGTAAGACAGGGAAAGGCCACTTATCTGCACATTTCACTCCATGCTTTCCCTCCCACACAGACATATTCAATTGTTCATTCTTCATCCACTTTAAAACTGAATCTTCCCAAATGAAAATAACAGACTTCTGGGATGATGTCTCAGCAAGTGTAAATAACAGAACAGCTCAACATAAGATAAACACCTTTAAAAGTTGGATTTGCAGACAAACTCTACTTTGAAGACTAACAAAATTCCTCTGGAAATGGAAAAGATCTCTTTTTCCGCTGCAATTTCCAAGGGAAAACATGGTTTCGCACTTAACGTGTATAAAATTCTCTCTCTCTCTCTCTCTCGTTCAGTGTGCATGTGCAACTGTGTCCAAGTTTTGTGTGTTGTGTGTGTGGGTGCCTCATTTGACAGATTTACAGTTTTAAAAAACCCCATGAAATATTTCATGCTTTTTGTGGCTTCTATATTCCTGGAAATGTTGACTGTGTTGCTGTACTGCTGTTAAGACTTTGTAATACTTACGCTGTTCTAAGAGAAACATTGTTGAGGTGTTGAACCTCCACGTTGGAAGAAAGTAAAGTACAGTCTGCTTGTTCGTACCACCTACCTGGTCCAGTGTCATACTAACCTGACGCCGTCCTTACTGGTAAGATGGAAACCCCTAAAGCTATGTCCACCCCATTCCCAATCCCAAGAGATATCGGAAATCATCACATGGTCACCCTGACTTGAAGTCTAAAGCCCACCTGGTGACTGAATGTTTGCCTCCATGCCTCTTGACAATATGGGGAAAGGACGGGTGGATTTTTATGGTTATGACATACGGTCACTCTGAGCAGCTAGTCCATCTTCCTATAGCTGAACTGTGTCCCACCAAATGCTTCAACATATGCAAGACAAGAAGATACCTGTCTCCTGTGCTACTCTTGCATCTGGCATTCAGAGACAGACTACCTAAAACCTGTGATGAACATTTCCTCCATAAATCAATCCAATCCCCTTTAAAGACACCTAGTCCAGATGCCACCACAGTGTCCTGTGGCAAAGAAATATTTCCTTCTGTCTTCTCTGACTCTCCAGCCACTCAGTTTTAGTGACTGACCCCAGGTTGTGTTTGAGAGAAAAGAACCCCCCTTTATCCACGCTACACACCACATGCGTCATTTTATACGTCTTACAGTCCAATCTTATGGGGCTGCTGCATTGCCAGAATATTTGTTCTGGAGGTCACTGTGCTTTATGGCCACTGCAAAATGCAGATGAACAATTATTAAGCAGCCCACCCCCAATTCATTCACCACATTCCTTTTTTTCTATTTTAAATAGACAGATTGAGGCAGCATTAATCTGATTTACTTCAAAGAGATTTCAGTGGTGCATATGGGCCCAATCCTAACACACCTGGCATATCTTCCTGTGGTGGTGTGGAGAGGTCAACATATGCCTGTATACAGAACTAACCTCCCCAAGGAGTGGGGCAGAAATGTCTTACAGCACTTTTGTGATCCCCCCCCCCCAGAACAGCACAGAACTTATGCTAGGGCTTATGCTCGCCTAAATGGAGATTAGGATTGCAGCCTTAGTTGGATTGCAGCATGTACTAGCAATCCTGATGGAAAATGAGGAAGTTGCTTTAAGAGTTGTCTCTGGCCCATCTCTAAACAGAAGGCACCTGGGGGAACATTATTGTATTTCTTGCAATGATTGTCCATTAGGAGAATGCATCTTTATTAAAAAATCATTCTGTAATATAGATCTAGAATATGTTTTAATTGCTTCATCCTGCTTCATAATTCACAAAAGAGCTTATGGGTCATTACTCATTCTGTCAGGTCCCGCCTTATCAAATTCTTCCTCATGCCCAAGCCACAGTAACAAGCAAAGACATTATGTATTAACATTTAGGAGAAAGGATGTTTCTCCCACCCTCACTAATGCATATGATTCCCCCTAGAGAAATTCCCTTCTGTCTAAGAAATTGAGGCTGCAATCCTAACATGCAGTTAGGTCGGCATACGCCCTCGTACAAGTCCTTTGCTGACCTGGGGTGTCACAAAAGTGCTATAAGGCACTTCTACTACTACTTCTACCCCACTCTTGGTGGGTACAGGCATACACTGACCTCCCCACACTACCATGGGAAGATATGCCAGGTGAGTTAGGCCAGCCTAAATTGGTTAGGATTTCACCCTATGGCTAAAATCCAGAGTATCTACAGGGAGTCCTTGCTCTGGTGTAAGAACAATTTACTCTGGATTGCAATATGAATTCCCCATAGGCTTTCACTAGGAGGTGCAGTAACTACGGGTGCACGTAATGTCTCTTACGTGCTCCTGTAGCTACTCTGGATTTGGGGGTAAGTCTTATATAGGTACACACTTGTCGACACTATGAGCCCACTACTATCCAAATTCACAGCACTTCTGTGGCTGCCCCCATCTAAGGAGGAAGTGCATGCCCCATTGACACAGCCTCATCAGTGCTAGAAAGTTGCACTGGATTAGACCTAAGTTCCACTGATTATAAGTGTATAAAGGCAAAGCCAAATAAATTTGTAGCCTATTTATCACTGAAGTTTTCATCCATCTGGGTCTCCTGAACCCGCATTAAGCCAGACGTGCCTCCATCTGAGCTCTTCAGAGGGCTTTTATTGAAGCCCAAAGAGGATCTGTGTGTCTATCCGCTGCCTCTTCAAAGAGGCGAAAAACTACTTCTGGTTTTCCTAGTAAACAAGTGACTTTTTGCCTTTTAAAGTATTCTGAGGCTTCAGAATATCTTCAACATTGAAAAAAGCCAGTTTATAATGAAGATTTATTTTACTCTCCATGTTATTACAAAGCCCTCAGAGGTATGAGTTGGCCGTTCCTGGAGGGTCCAATGCTGTGCTCCAGTCCCTTTTAGAGGGATAAATGGAGGGAAGATCATGAATTTGATTATTCATGAAATTCTGTATCAGTGGGGGAAGGAGGGTCCATTCATGGATCCTTGATGGGTACTGAGACCCCAACTGTATTGTAAGACTTTGAGCACAATCCGAACCATGTCAATGCAATAGTAAGCCCCACTGTGTTCAGTGGGTCTTACTCCAAGGGAAGTGTCTTTAGGATTGCTGCCTTTAACGAAAAAGTGACTCCAAGTATCAGAGAAAAAGCAAGCCCAGCATCCTGGAAATGGAGGCTTTCATAATGGACTTCAGCATAATTCAATTCATAGGAAAATGGGCAGTAAGACATCAAATGAATGTTCTCTAAATAATAAAACAGAAATCAATTATGCTATATGCCAAGTAGTGTATGAGAGAGAGAGAGAGAGAGAGAGAGAGAGAGAGAGAGAGAGGTGATGTGATTTTGACACTCCTTACCAGGACACTTCTTCACTTACTTTTGAGAACAAAGTAAATAGTCTGCTCCATTTGGGCCTGCTCCATCTAGGACAGCAGTTTTCAACCTGTGGGTCCAAATATGTTTTACTACTTTCCCAAACCAAAAAGCTGTGAAATTTTCTAAGCCAACACCAAATTTTTATGATGTGAAATATATTAACGCTATGTCAAATATAGCCCAAATATACATAAGTAGGCAGGTTCTATTGATCCTTGCTATTATTTTCTATTCAGCCTGTATATCTCATTCTCATGAACATTTATCTGCTTCTCATGTACATCTTGATGGAATGAGGCAAACCAGAAACATCCCATGTTTCTAAGTACTCGATGTGCAAACGCCTGCCATTTGCACCAAAACACACCCTGGTGACCTTCAAAATAGTTGCTTCATGGGTTCAGTTAAGCCACTCTGACGTTTAAGTTGAAATTTTATACAGAATAGTGTTTCAACTCAATTCTTGAAACATTAAAGCCTAAGATTTAGTAAATGTGAATCAAAATTTATATGAAGAGAGTTCTGATTTTTTTTTTTTAATGGAAAGCAATATTGGCAAAAAAAAAAAATTGTGGTGAAGGACCAGCAAGTAACATGAGATTTTGGTGAGAAAGTACTGAAGGTAGGTGGTAGTGGAAAATATTGTGTTATTCCAAGTCTTGGCAACAGCCCCACATTCCCTACAATCCAGAGTAACTATGAGAGCATGTAAGAGACATTAAGTATACCCGTTGCTACTGCACCACCTAGTGAAAACCTATGGGAAATTCATATTGCAATCCAGAGCAAATTGTTCTTGCACCGGAGCAAGGACTCCCCATAGTTACTCTGGACTGTGCCCATTATCTCTCTGACACTGTGTTAGTGGCTGGAAAAAGAAATAATTAATTTACATTTCAAATTTGAATAAATTTACATAAATGAGGGTGCATACCTAACCCATTTGGGCTGTCTTAAACTCACCTGTTTCCCCTTTCCCATTGGGGTGTGGGGATGCTGGCACATGGCTGTGTACTGTTTTAACCAACCAACCCCCCATGAGTGGGACTGTCTTATGGCACTTTTTTACCCCCTCAGGGAGGCACAGGATTTATGCCGGGACTTATGCCGGTATAACTGGGGGTTAGGATGGCAGCATCGATACATTAGAGTTGGAACTTGAATGAATGAATTTTACTAAGTTTATTTATAATGCACATGAGAATTATAATACATGTTAAGCATTATAATATAACATTCTCCACTGGTAGTGGATAGTTTCACTGGTACCAATTAATCCAGTGTAATACCATCTTCCAGGTAAACAGTACTATTACCAGTTTTCAGATCCAGACCATAGTTAGCTCATAGGATTTGCTTTGACCTTCTCTGTGATGAAATTTAACTTGACCCTTAACTTTTCTTATGGACCAGGGAAAGATCATTCTTCTGGAATATGAGTCCTCAGTACACTCGTGACACACTGCTGAAAGATATCCATACCATATCAAGTTAATCCTTAAAATTCTTTTGGAAATAGAGTTGAGCATGTTTTGAAAGGTGAGCAAATGTATGAGTAGAAGTTGAGGTATTCAGTGTTGCTAAATTCCAGGAAAGCTGTTTAAAGAGTCCAGTCTAGAAGCCAAATCTCCACTTAAACTGGTTTATTGTGCCACAATATTGTACTGAAGCAATGACTCCATGTAAGCTTTCAATTAACTTTTATTACACATATGCATCCATATTTTACAAAGTGTTATCCTTTCTTAAATAATAGCCTTTTATCTCTGTCTTTCCTTTGACAGAAAAAAGTTACACTTCATAGAAAGGCTTTTATAGCCCAATCTTTCTGTGAAGGGAGGCTGGGGAGTGTGCAGGGAAAGGCGGGATGGGTTTAGGAAGGGCAAAACTGAGCAGGAAAGGGGAGGAACGGGGCAAGAATAGGGTGGATTATGATGATAATCAATAACAATAACAAACATATACTGCTTTTCAAAGAAAAGGTCACAAAGTGGTTTACCAGCAAAATCAATTATTTAATGGTTCCCTGTCCCTTAGGGCGCACTGTCTAAAAAAACTGAAAAATGGCTCATAAAAACACAAAACAACATAACATATTTAAACCTGAAATTTATTACAATAAAATATTAAACTTCAAAGACTTCTAGTCTGATCCTAGAAATACCATCATGCTTTGTCATCATGCTTGACTGCCATAAAGCAGTCAGCACCGTTGCAAGAGATGCTCTGGCAGTGTACTCCCTGCCAGGATCACTGGCAGGAAGACCAGCCTTCTTTCCCACATCATCACTCACCTGTTGACCACCAGAGCAGATAATTCAGAATTTCATCTCCATCAAGGTGGGAGGAGGTGGGAAGGGCAAATGGGGTAAGGAAGGGAAAAAACTAAATGGGGATGGGATGATTGGATCCAAGAAAGGACATGTATAGAACATAGGAAAATAAGAAGAGCTTCCACTGGATCACACCAAAGACCCATGTAGTCCAGCTTCCTGCATCACACAGTGGCCCACCAGAGGCCTCAGGGAGCACGTATGACACCTGCATCCAGGTGCCATCCAGGGATTTTGAGGTTGTCCACCTCTATACACCCCTCATGGCTTGTAGCCTGAAATGGTCCTTTCCAGTCTAGGAATTTGTCCAAGCCCTTCTTAAAGACATTAAGGCTCGATGCCATCACCACATCCTGTGGCAAGGAGTGCCACAAACCAACTATACACTAGATAATTGGTCTGTTCCACAACAGCAGCAGCAGCAGTTGAATCCTAACGTCTTTCCAGCTCCAGTTCTGCACTGTAGGTCCACACAGACCTGTGCAAGCTATTTAGGTAGTCCAGGTCCAGGAAGACTTTACCTTATGGAGACTTAGGACACAATCCAGAGCAAATTCAGCCTGCTCTGACCTAACTGCACTCTCCTAACTATTCTGTATCCAGAGCAGAAAGTTATGCTGAATCCAGAGAGTCAGGAAGCCTGGGCTGCCCTAACTGCTCCAGAGCATGCTAAGTAATTGACACAAGGGGAAGACTTGCTCTTGAGGAGACACCCCTCAGATCACACTGAACAAGGAACAGCTGTGGTGCCTACAGTGGTGACATGACTCTGCACATCACCTGGTGCGGAAGTCTGTGCATCATCCCAGGGAAGTCCCTGGGATGCGCGCCCCCCCTACCTGGACTGCGCAGTCACCAAAGTTGGCGCCTGCGCAGTTGTTTCTGATGCCAACTGGCTTCAGAAAGAGTACTGCGCAGGCACCATCTCTGACACCTGCGCAGTACTTTTCTGAAGCCTTTTGGCTTCGGGGGAGACTGTGCAGGCGTCAGAGTTGGTGCCTGTGCAGTACTCTTTCTGAAGCCATTCGGCTGCCGCTCCGCCTCCTGAGTGAGGCCGAATGGCTGTGCAGAGGCGCGGACTTTCTCTGCTCTAAGGAAGTCTCCTCTGAAGCTGTTCGGCATGCTCAGTGTGTTTCTGCGCAGTGCATCTCAGATGGCCGTTCAGGCCAGCTCCTCAGACAAGTGCCAGCTTCTGGCTGATTCTCCGCCTTGGAGCAGGGCTGAATGGGTGTTCTGACGCCCGACGCCAAAGGACAGTCAAACTCCTCCGGCACATCACCCCATACGGAGCGCATCCCCAATGCAGCCCTCACCAGCCGCACCAGTCTGGTGACGCCACTGGGTGCCTGCCTTCTAAGGAGTTCCTGATGAGATGCCAGTACATTCTGCAGTGAATGCAAGGGGCTTCTTGGAGTGGCCTGCTGTATCCTGAGGTTTGTGGGCAGCCGTAGTTTGTTCCATATCCTGAGGTTGAGAGGAAGGGGTTGCAGCTAGGCTGGCCAAGAACTCAGATTTTTGGTCAGCACTGCCATTCTTACTCGGGCCTTATCATGGACCCCTATGGGTCTACGCATTACTATACCTGCTCCTGAGGTGGTATAACTCTGAGGGCTGGAAGAGGGCATTTCTGCCTTTGAAACAGGCTCTGGATACAGAGTAACTGCTCTGCCCTAGGCAATGCTAAACATGCCCTCAACTTGCCTCTCCTGAGCTGCTTAGGCTGCCCCAGTTAGGGCAGAGCAGGTCCACCTCTCTTAGGGCACCCTATCTTGCCTTGCTCTGCCCTAAGCCTCCTTCAGAGTAACTGGGCTGGAGCATCTTGCAGTTGCTCCAACCTAGTGTTAGATAGGGCAACCTAAGGGCTCTTATGTGGACAGATTAGTTGCTCTGGATTGTCCTGATAACCAGGAAAAGGGAATAATTATTCCTCCCATGGGTGGCTTTCAGGTCAGGGGCAGGGTTAGAAAGGACCAGCAGTCACTTTGACCAGCCCTGATAGGTGAGCTTCAAAGGGTAGTATCTTCTATGGTCTGGAGGAATAAAGGGCCTGTCACAAATCCCTACCATACAAAAGTGGGTGACGACACACAGCAGGATCTCAGCTGACAAATGAAATTCATTTATTTTGCAATTACCTGGTCATGTGAGAAAGTTCCACGGATATTGACACAAAGTTTCCTGTTTGTGTGTTGGGGATTTGGGTAAGTGACCTACTGGATATACTCCAGCACTAATCTAGAGGCTTCAAAGAAGCATTTATGATTTATGACCTCGAAAACCCCAGTTGGTGTCAGTTTTAATCCAGTGCCTTTTCTCCCCAACGTGATCATTTTTTTGTTTTTGCATTTATACATGGATGCACATGTCATATGAAATGAAGTCAAATCCGGGTTATAGCGCCTTCAGTATGCCACCCACAAGCCACTCAAATGACTGGAATTCTTATTTGGAGAAAAGGTTTACCTGCTACCATCCTACAGAAAGTATACAGCATTTACAAAGAAAGTGAGACACTGGAACAGATCTGCTGTCAAACCTGTAATCTTGTCACATAGCCTGGATCTCAAATAATGCCTTTTAAGAGTATAGTCTAAAAATATTCATTAAATAATCCTAAGAAATACAAGCTAACAGCCCAGTTTGATGCATGTTTACTCAGAAGTACCCTCCACTGGGATAAATGGAACTTAATCAGGATGACATATGTAACCTTTTTCCAGGACATGTCCTGGATTTTAGCCTTGAGTCCTTGCAAAAAAAAAAAAACTTCATTGTCCATCTTTTCCTCGTTAACGGCCAGCATGCAGCTGTCTTGTAATTAATAAATTATAAGTAATAAGTTATATGTAATAGTTTTAAATTTAATAATAAGTAATAAAGAGTTTAGAACGGAATAATATAGAATTTTTAGGGCTGCAGTTGGCATAGTGCTTAAAGTTGCTGTGACTGTCAATCTGAAGATCATCTGGTTAGCGGTTCAAGACCTGAGTACTGCAAGATGGAGTGAGATCCTGTCCTTAGTCCAGCTCCTGCCAACTTAGCAATTTGAAAGCATGCAGATAAATAGATACCACCTCAGTGGGAATGTAACAGCATTCCATGCACATGTGGGCCACATGCTCATGGAGGCGTCTTCAGACAACTTGACTCTATGACTCTATAAACAGGATGAGCACCGCACCCGAGTCATGGGGGACACCTTATATATAGACACCTTCAATACAGAGTTTAAGTTAACCACATGAAAACAACATATATGAGTGTTTTCAGCTTTTACTTTGTAATGTCTGGCATTTTTCCTGGGTGACCTGCATTTTAGGGGAACTTCTCTTTTTCAGTTGTGACATATGGTCACCCTGAGCTTAATCCCAAACTGCACCACAACACCTGCACTCAGAAAAAGCAGGGTGGTGGTATCTCACAGAGTGACAGGAACTTGACATCAGCATTAGCCATACCTGTTCTCTGGCTTGAGAGGACACTTGTTAGGGAGATGGTGCTTTGCAATTTTTTATTTCTGGAGTTTTGCACACACTCTTACTCATACACACATAAACCAGATACACACATACTCATACACTCTTACTCATACACACATAAACCACTCATTCTTACTCATACACACATAAACCAGATCCCTCCTTCTGGTGCTGGGTCTAGCGTTCAAGTAGCACAGACTCATTGCCATTGCTCCCTACAACCTGGGTGCCATAAAATGCTTTATGACACATTTACAGCACCCAGCACCAGCATTAGAGCTCAGTGCTGACAATGTGGATGTTCAGGATTGCACCCTAAATACAGTTTATGGAGGTTACACCAAATACAGTTTATGGAGTACACTAGTGTACTGCATATGATATTGTAATTTATTTTGTATTATCCTGAGGTGATGTAACGAGCTTTTTCAAGGGTTATGCAAACTCCTAAGAACAATCAATAACATGCAGCAGGATGTCTTGGACTAAAGAAGCAAGTGAAGGGAAAAAACTGTTTTGTTTGAGATACAATTGCTATTCAATTCCTGTTATTCAGCATTCTAGTCCTGCACACTATAATTTCTGCTGAAAGTCTGCTTAATATCAGCATCGGCAGCTCAGAATAATGGATTCACAGAACTGATCCTGCTATTTATTTGTCAACAGAAAGATATTTTCTATTTTCTGAGTCTCTTCTAGAAAGTCAAGAAGTGGGTAAATAAAGGGAGCAGTTAAATACTGGTATCAGTAACAGGCTTAAGTGTGTACTGGATTACATCCCAGAGACTATTTTTCTGTCTCCCTTGTCACTGGCTGTCCAAATTCCCCAAATTCTCTTATACCTCTATTATATGAGCCAAGCTTCTAAAACTTCTAACTGGATTCTTACAGTGGCTTTTATGATTTGAGGCTTTTATCCTACAGAGGAAGTACTGTATTTACTTTAATATTTTGTTCCTCAAAACATTTGATGTTCATGGAGTTATCGTTAGTAAAAAAAAATTTGTAGGCATCAGATTAGTCCCTACTCAGGGACTAAAATAATAGGACAATTATCTCTCAGTTTGTTGAATGATACTGAACTGAATGATACAAAAAAAGTTTTAAAATGTCACATAATCATTAGTTATTGATGTAGCACATCTAATATATACAGTTCTTTCCAGTTCCACCAGAAGTACATACTGTATGCAAAAATCCTGTGCATGTGTAAGTTGCACCATTCAGTTCAACAGCCTTTGGGAACTCCTGGCTCTGTTAAAGTGCAGTGGAATGATGGCAGAAGGTGAGCAAATATCAAGATAAAGGTGTGTATTTTATTCCACCTTTTAACAACCTTACAAACTCACTAATGCACATATTGGAAGACATGTTGCAACTTTTAGACTTTTGTAGTTAAGATAATGTCCAGCTGTGGACTCGGACTGTGGACTGTGGCCACGGGCAGCTGCCACACTGCCAAACCTAATGGCAGTCAGGACAGGACAGGGCATTCAGAGAAGCTACTGAACTCACCCACCTTATCTCGGCCAACATGGCAACCCACATCACTGCAAACCTCTCCTCTGATCTTGTAAGGCCTCTCACAGGTCCTAGATAGAGCACGGAGATAGAACTGTAACAGGAAATCAATGAGACTCTGAGCTAGCCCAGGAAAAGTGTTCTTCTCATGAGTCTCACCACATTATCAACATGAGGGGAACTTACAGAGAAAATAAATCTGGGTACCATTTTCACACAAGGTACTCTTCATTGGAGTGTACCATGTTTTTTCCCCCCCGGAGATTCACGATGTATTTGGAAAATGTTTCTGTGCAGCTCTCCGAAGCTATCTAGCAATTTTATTCTTATTGGACTCTTATAGCACCAATAGGACTGACCGCATGCAACCTGCCATATAAAAGCTATCTACAGATACAGTTATTAAAACTATACGATAAGAAGAAGAATCCAGCTTCTAAGAAAGAAAAGTCTATCTCAGATTTTGCTCTGTATATTTGTTAGAAAAGGGGATGTGAAATATTCCAGTCTGGTTTAGGGTGAAATCCAGAGTAACTATGGGGAGTCCTTGCTCCGGAGTAAGAACAAGTTACTCTGGACTGCAATATGAATTTCCCATAGGTTTTTACTAGGTGGTGCAGTAACTATGGGTGCACATAATGTCCCTTATGTGCTCCCATAGTTACTCTGGATTGTGCCCTTAGCTTTTTAAAGTATTGACCCTTTGTGTCTCATCTTCAAAGTTTCCAGCCCACTGAAACAAAAAAGGCATTAGCTTGGAAAAAGTTCATAATAAATGTGTCAGCACTTGAAAACTATACATTTGTGGCTAAAAACTAAAACATATTGCAGAAACATACTTGTGCCTGCCAGAAACCAAGGAAAGTTTTTTTTCTCTTTTACCAGGGCACACAGAGATAAAGCTGATTATTATTTGAAATGTACATAGTATGTCAGGGAATATTGTAATAGTCACAGTTGGATTTGGAGCACAACATCCAAAAAGATTAGTAAATTGGCCTGTCTAAATAGCAATTTTACTACGGGAAGCAAATGTCATTGAATGTCTCTAGTATTCCCTAGGGGTTGTCTGCTATATCCAGTGGTTGGAGAAAAAGCAAGATAGAAGTGTAATCCTCAGCTGAAATTTTGGGTTACTGAAGGAGAAAATAACAGAGCATTAATATTGTTTGAGGCTGTTTTGTCACTGAACTGAAGATATTTAGGATCAAACTGCACATCTGTACATTAAGCCCATGATTGGCAAGGGTGTACCTGGTCTTTAGGCTTAAATAGAAGCAGGGGCAGGGGTCCTGATCAGGATTGGGCCCATGATTGGGGGAGGCCATGTGACCATATAGAACAGAGGACTCAATGTCTTTAACCATTGCATAAAAGAGGGAATTAGCTTATAATATAAGGATTTAAAAAGCAGCATCTGCTTAAATTCCCTCTTCTATGCAATAGTTAAAGGTACAGGCACTCTGTCCTCCATTCTATATGATACCCCTGCGGGGAGGGAATTGATATTTCTCTTAGAATGCAATCCTAAGCATGTGCACTCAAAAGTAAGGTCCATTATTTTCAATAGTACTTACTCCCAGGAAAGTGTGGTTAGGATTGTAGCCTAAGGCTAAAACACTTTCCTAGGAGTAAGACCCATTGAACACTTTCTTGGGAGTAAGACCCATTTCGAGTAGACATGGTTAGGATTGTGCACTAAGGTTCTCAAATTGGTACCAAACTGTTAGAATGACTCTCTGTTGGGACCCACCAGAAGTGATGCCATTAGCTTGGAATTGACACTGGAAAGCAGGAAAATTTTAACACTGCCATATAACAAAAAATAAAAAATAAAAATAACTGAATAAATAAGTAAATTAAAAGTTTACAGTAAGCATCATTTTTTAAAAAAAATTATTTAAAATAAAGAACACATTAACCACCCAAGCAGATCATAAGGAAGCTGCTGGAATCAGCATATGGTGGCTATGACATACCCCATAATTTTAATATTCATCACTCCAAAATATCTCAAATTTGTTCAAATGTCCTAGGCAATTTAAAAGGTGATGGGGAGGGCAGGCCTGTGTTATCAATTAGAAGATCACTTTGTTTTTCTTGTCAGTGAAAGCAAGAGTAGCACATCTCTTTTTTCTGAGAACAAAACTCCCACATTTATTTCAGTGGGAGGAAGAACATTTGAAAACACAGCAGTTCTCAGCCTGGATAAACAGTAGCTCTCTTTACATGGGCTACAATCCAGCACACACTTATTCTGTATTCTGAAATCCCACTGAATTTAGTGGAATTAAATGAACCTACTGGTATATAATCATGCACAGGACTGAGGCCATTGAAAATGTACTAGTGTTTGGCACACATATATATGTAGCTACATGCAGTTTTCAAGAGGTGAGCACTGGAATAACCATCAATTGTAGCAGATATTTTCAGACTGTGCCATAGGCCTTAAATTCACAATCAGACAGGAACTTTCTGTAAGAGTTAGGCTGCAATCCTAAAGACACTTTCCTGGGAGTAAGACCCACTGAACACAATGGGGCTTACTTTTGAGAAGCCATGTCTACTCAAAAGTAGGTCCCATTGTGTTCCCAGCAAAATGTCTTCAGGATTGCAGCCCCAGTTTCTCATTTTGAACATTAGACTTGGAACCAGCATTTCCTATTTGCTGAAAATTACTGATTGACTAAGGCTGCAATCCTAAAGACACTTTCCTGGGAGTAAGACCCATTGGACACAATGGGGCTTACATCTGAGTAGACATGGTTAGGATTGTGCTCTAAGAGCACAATCCTAACCATGTCTACTCAAAAGTAAGCCCCATTGTGTTCAATGGGTCTTACTCTCAGGAAAGTGTCTTTAGGATTGCAGCCTAAATCATCCAAACTCCCCAAAACTATTTTCTTTATTGCTATTTATGTAAAACTATTCATTGCAGGGAAATCATTTCATTTCACTCTACTGCATGCCTCTCCTTATTAGAGGCAGCTGGTGGGCCACAGTGAGAATCAGGAAGCTGGACTACCTGGATCTGATCCTGCAGGCTTCTTTTTAGGTCAGTGATTCCCAACTTGGGAGACTGTTCCCCAAGGGGTTCTTGCCAAGACTACATGCTGTCACAAGCCCATCTGGCACCTGGCTCCCCATCACTGCTAGCCAATTTCAGCCTGCTTCCAATTTCAGCACCCCCCCCCCACTGCCCCAATTTTTGGCATACAGGGTATGCCATCCCTCCTGAGATAGCTTGCCCTCCCACCGATCTGCAGCTGAGCATGGCTTGTGGCTTCTACTCCCAATCCCTTGCTCCATCAAGGACCTGGGCGGGGAACAGGAGAGCCATGGTGGTGCCCACTCAGACCTGAAGGGTGGGGAGCAGAGAACAAGTGCACACAGAATGTTACAACACATTACAACAGTCTCTTATAGGCCAAAGGCTTGTTGGATACTGGGGGCTCCCAGTGGGCTGAATTACAGTTCCTCAAGGGCCACAAATGGCTTGCGGGATGGGGTTTGCCCACCGCACTCTAAGTCCTGCTTAGACACAGCTGGCTCATCACAGTTGAACACAGAAAATCATGCTATGGGTGAAATCCAGAGTAACTATGGGGAGTCCTTGCTCTGGAGTAAGAACAAGTTTGGATTGCAATATGGATTGCAATATGGATTGCAATCTGGATTGCAATATGAATTTTCCATAGGTTTTCACTAGGTGGTGTAGTAACTACGGGTGCATGTAATGTCTCTTACATGCTCCCGTAGTTACTCTGGATCAACCTTTCATTTGATTCCAATAGGGACTGTGTTCAAGAAAGATGTCAAAAGACATAAAGAAGTAATGTAACATCAACAGCAGAATATTTACTAGTGTAAATAATTGCTTTTTCATTTCTTTTCTTGAAGGAAAGTAAAATTGGAGTGTTGCAAATAAAATTAAAAACCAGCTGCTATTTGTATCATGGAGTAAAATATTTAGCAACTTGTATTTAGCATCTACCATGTTACAGTTTTTAGTAAAAATAGTTCTTGAACTGCATGTGAAAAAAAAAATGCAAACTCTGATCTACATCTGCAAAAAGCAGAATTTTTGTTCATGGCACACATTACAAACCTCAACTATCAGATGGGAAAAGTAATAGGTTTGCACATTTAATCAAAGAAGGGAGCCGATTTTGAAAAGTAAATATTATAACTCAAAGAGAAAATGCCAAGGTGTCTGAGCACTAATACAGTACAATCTGATATTGTAAATTTGTCACAGGAAAATGGAGAAGAGGAGAAATAGGATGTGTGATTTGTAGTTGATGGAAGACGTCTCAAAAAGGAAATGTCTTGATTGGCTCACTGAAAGCTGAGCACTCTCTCTCTCTCTCTCTCTCTCTCTCTCTCAGATAAATTAAATCACAAATTAAAGTCACTGAGAGCACAATCCTATCCCTGTCTTCTCAGACACAAACCCCATTATAGTCAATAGGGCTTAGTCCAAAGTAAGTGAGATTAGGACTGCAGTCATAAATAAAGAAATAAAAGCAAAGTAGGGTCAGGTTGCATCACATGTGAGGATTATGTTCTGGTGTTAGAAAGTAAGGGGGAAATTGTGCATCTTAGATCTGAAAAATGCACAATATCTCTAAAATCACACTATTGGATTTATGTATGTATGTAGAAACATATGGGAACTGCAATGATGGAGAAGAGCAGAGTAATTATTCTTCTGTCTCATACTCACTCTGGGACACATACTTTGTGAGTGGGATGGTGCATAGGTTCACTCACACTAAGGGTGAAATCCAGAGTAACTACAGGGAGTCCTTGCTCCAGAGTAAGAACAAGTTACGCTGGATTGCAATATGAATTTTCCATAGGTTTTCACTAGGTGGTGCAGTAATTATGGGTGTGCATAATGTCTCTTACGTGCTCCCATAGATACTCTGGATTGTGCCCTGAGTATACTCTCTTTTTAGGCAGGGAGTTCATATGATGGAGTACTTCGCTATGGCAGAAATTTGTTTACATATAAAATACCAGCAAATACCAGAGAGAAGCTACCTTTTTCTGGTGTATCAGAGACTTTTCCATTAAGAGAGCCTGGCTTGCAGTCTAAAATGATACAGCCTTGATACAGATTTCATATCTCTGAGAACTGAATCTTCATGATTACGCATATAACACCCCAGTTCTGGTTAACATATATTTATGGATAAGAAAACTGTAAGCAGCACCAAATGGTGTGCTTCTTTGGCTTTAAATAAGAATTCTGCATTAATTAATATCCACACATCCTTACATGAAGTTCAGACCTTTATAAAAGCAAGGATGAGTAAGGTGTTTTCCATTGGAAGATTGCATTGCAGTTGGCCAGATTGGTCCAGATGATGCAAAGGAAAAAAGCCATATCCTAGATATTTTAGGCAGCAGCCTTTTAAACCCCTAAATGTCACAAAATTAAAATGGATTGCAAGTCCCATGTGTGTAGGGTAAATATAGCTCTAATTTATCTGAACTTCTGATTATCCTAATGTGCTGGAGAATCCCCCAAGCTATTCTGACAGATGAATCATACTGTGCTCTTAAGCAGGTCTTCTATCAGTGGTGCCATTCAGTCCTGATAGCCCCAGAAAATTAATGTGCATACTTGTTGATGCATGTGTGTGCGCGCATACACACACACACAAAACCCTCTGCAGCTGTGTATTTTAGAACCCCAACCATACAAAACAATGAAAGAGGAAGACTATTGTTCCGGTCTGATTGGATTTCAGTTCAGACCCATGTGCTTCTGGGCTCAATTTAATGAGTCAGAAGTCCCTGAAAAGCCTCTTTGCTAGCCAAGTCCCAGAGATTTTACACTCTGCACTTGCTCAGAGGCATTGAGATGCAAGTTGGAGCTGACTTTAGACCACTTCCTGGATCCACCCGGTCAGATTCCACGCTTGCTTCCCTAGAAGGTCCGTTGTTTGGGTTACCTTTAAGTAGTGACACAACCACAGTCTTGTAGAATAGAAGTCAAATTTATTGTAAAGTCAAATCATCACGCAAGTAAGGTAAAGCATAACACATTAAAACTCAGAATTTAAAACAACAAAAGCGTGCTCCTACTCTATTACTTGATCCCTATCTTAGCATTTATGTCAAAAGAATATAGTCCATCTTACATCAAGTTGCATCTCGGTAGCGGGCAGTCCCACAGGCTCCACTTCATTTCTCTGGAGCGCATTTCTCTCCACACAAAGGAATCCTCCCCCATGGCTTGAACCCCCAGGTATTCTTATATAAATTTCAGGACACTTAGATGTCAATCAAAAGTCTGACCAGTACAGGGTGACCAGATGCCAAACCCAAAATTCCTGAACCCCAAGGCCAAAATTCCTACCCACCAAAGCCAAAATTCCTACCCGCTTTAAAAAATGGCCAAAAGATGTAATTTTTTGTTTTTACATTTTTGTTTTTTGGCCATAATGTTTGATAGGAAGGAGATATCTCAAAACTGATTTTTGCATTGGATTCTGCTCTTCAATATGAATCCAATGACATATGACATGATGGGGTATTGCACACCATCACGAAGTTCAAAAATGAAGCCAAATTGTAGGACAATGAAGACAAAATGTAGGACACCCGGACAGGAGGCTAAAAATCTGGACGAATCCAGGTTTTTCCAGTCATATGGTCACCCTGGACCAGTAAGAAGAATTTCAAAGGTATGTTACCCTACTCCTTGGGGTCCACCCAGCTAACCCAGCTATGTGGAATCATTGAGAATCTTCCAGCCTAAGAACTGGCTTTTTCCTGCCCCTTCTGGTACAATCAGGCCAGATGAAACCAGTTGTAGCTAAAGGCCCATTGAGAGACCATCTGCATCTTTCCTCTAATGAAGTCACCACTTGGCACCTCTTTGTCACTCTTCACCCCCCCTCCAGCCAAGCTGGCGCTTTCCAGCAGCTCTGACCTTCCCCAAGACCAGGCTGCACACAGAAACCACTTCAGGCCACAGCATAATATACATACACGTGAAACAACCTTAAAAATAATTAAAACCCTTAGTGCTATAAATTACCTGACAGCGGTATAAATCATATTGAAATATTCATTATCCTATCTTAGGGGGGAAATGCCAGCAGACTGCATGCTGATCTCTCATATTTCAATGCTCTCAAGAAACGCTGTCCATTGCAAGCTTCAAGCAACTTTGGAGTAAGTGTAAAGCTTCATGTGATGACTGTTCCCTAGATAGAACTTGCTGGCAGGCAACCAGAATGACTAACTTTTCATAAACCATTTCAGTTTGTGGTTTTTGCATCCTAATTCTGCAGACAAGCAGCTACTGCATCGCTGGAAAAGCATAGGGGAAGAATTATGGTACATATATCCTTGCTCTATGCTTTTGCACTTTAAAACTCACTCCTGCACCATCACAACCACTTACACATGAAATGACAAAGTTCTGCTGTGCATGTCATTTGATGTTCAGCCCCTGGGAAATTAATGCATAGTCTTGGGAAACTACAGATATTCTTTAGCAGGGGTTTCCAAACTCCAGCTTGGGGGTAGATGTGATCCTCATCACAAACTGACTCAATATGGCCCCGGGCAAGATCCAGCTCTTGGGCAAGCCTTGTAATCCACTCCAATACATTCTTATATGTAAATTTATTCAAATTTGGAATGTAAATTAGTTTTCTAGCCTCTAGGCTGTTGTGGAAGAGGGAAAGGATTTGTTCTCAGTTGTTCCAGGGGGTAGGAGCAGGAAAAATGGGTTTACAAGAGAGATTAGGAAAAACTTCCTGAGGGATCCAGCAGTGGAACGGTCTGCCGCAGAAAGAAGATACGTGCCCATCAGTGGAGAGTTTGGATAGCTATCCAATTTAAGTAGAGTTTGGATAGCTATCTATTGGGGATGTTGTGTTGTGGACAGCCTGCATTGGAGGGTGTAGAACTCACAGCACAATATTAACCTCTGGATAGATTGGCACATGCTTCTTGCACTGTTCTGCAATGCTTTATGTTCTCCCAGTCTGTGCCCCTATCATAGAATCCTAGACTTGGAAGGGACCTAGTAGGTCATCTAGTCCAACCCCCTGCCTGCAGCAGGAAATCCCCCTAGAGCATCCCTGACAGGTGCTCGTCAAGTCTCTGCTTGAAGATCCCCAGTGAGGGAGAGTCCACCACCTCCCTTGGCATCTGTTCCACTGCTGAGCTGCCCTCACCGTCAGGAATTTTTTCCTGTTATCCAACCGCAATCTCCTCTCTTTCAGTTTGTACCCATTGGTTCTGGTTCTGCTTTCAGAAGCAGCTATGAACAAATGAGCCCCTTCCTCCCTATGACAGCCCTTCAAGTAACTGAAGAGGGCAATCATGTCTCCTCTCAGTCTCCTCTTCTCCAGGCTGAACATCCCAAGTTCCCCCAACCTTTCCTCGTAGGGTTTCCCTTCCATCCCGCTGATCATTCTTGTCGTTCTCCTCTGGACTTGCTCCAGTTTGGCTGCATCTTTCTTCAAGTGAGGTGCCCAGAACTGAACACAGTACTCAAGGTGATGTCTCACCAATGCTGAATAAAGAGGAACTAGAACTTCTCGTGACTTGGAAGCTACAGTCCTCTTAATGCAACCTAAAATGGCATTTGCCTTCTTTGCAGACACATCACACTGCTGACTCATGTTCCCGCTCACAAGTTGTGCTGCCAAGCCAAGTATCCCCCATTTTATACCTGTATTTTTGGTTTTTATTGCCCAAGTGCAGAACTTTGCACTTCTCCCTGTTGAAATTCATTCTATTTGTTACAGCCCAGGATTCTAGTTTATCCAGAACCTCCTGGCGGTTTCTCCTGTCTTCTGATGTGTTTGCTACTCCTCCCAGCTTGGTGTCATCCGCAGATTTGATCAGGCTCCCCTGTATCCCTTCCTCCAAGTCATTGATAAAAATGTTAAAGAGGACTGGGCCCAAGAAAGAGCCTTGGGGTACCCCACTTGAAACCGATCTCCAGGTTGATGCATACCCATTTACTAAAACCCTTTGAGTGCTGCCATCGAACCAGTTGCAGATCCACCTAACAATTGCCCTGCCTAGCCCATATTTTTCCAACTTCCCAATTAAGATGTCATGTGGGACTTTGTCAAATGTTTTGCTGAAGTCAAGATAAATGACATCCACAGCATTGCCATGTCCAGTAAGCTCGTAACCCGATCGGAGATCAGATTTGTCTAGCAAGATTTATTCTTGGTAAATCCATGCTGGGTTGTTTTGATCACCGAGTACTTGTCTAGATGTGCACAAATTGTGTGTTTTATGATTTGCTCTAATATCTTGCCCGGGATTGAAGTCAAACTGACTGGTCTATAATTTCCTGGGTCTTCTTTTTTCCCCTTCTTAAAAATTGGGACTACATTTGCCCTCTTCCAGTCCAGGCACTTCTCCACTCCTCAGGGATTTCTCAAAGATGATCGACAGAGGCTCTGCAAGGACATCTGCCAGTTCCTTAAGAACTCGAGGATGCAGCTCATCTGCTCCAAATGACTTGAATTCATTTAGGCCAGTTAAGTGGTTTCGAACCAGTTCTCTGTCAATCTTAATCTGCTGTTCTGCACCATCCGTGTTTTCATTACCTCTTTGGGGATGTAAGCGCATCCCCGCATCAGCCAATGATCCCGCACCCCCATTCGCAAAGTCCTCCTTCCAAGAATAGATGGACTCATAGTAGGAGTTGAGCAGCTCTGCCTTCTCCTGGTTTCCAGACACCTGTTGTCCATCTTTGTCCAGGAGCAGCCCCACCCCCTTGTCTCTCCTGTTCCTTTGGGCATATCTAAAGAAGCTCTTTTTGTTATCTTTGACTCCCCTGGCCAGCCTCAGCTCATACTGAGCTTTAGCATTCCTGACCCCCTCCCTACAAGACCGGGATATCTACCTGTACTCCTCTCTGGTGATCTTTCCAGTCTTCCACTCCCTATACTTCTCTTTCTTTAACTTCAGCTGATCCCCAAGTTGCCTGTGGAGCCAACCTGGTTTTTTCAGCATTTTCCCCCCTTTCTTTTTTATTGGAATTGTTTCTGACTGTGCTTGTAGAAGCTGCCTCTTAAGGAGCTCCCACCCATCTTGGGCCCCTTTCCCCATTAGATCATCAACCCATGGGATCCCACCTATGACTCCTCTAAGCCTGTTGAAATCAGCTTTCCTGAAATCCAACATATAAGTTTCACTCTGCACTCTTTTTATTTCCCACATTATTCTAAATTCCAGCAGCTCATGATCGCTTTCCCCTAAAGTTCCCGCCGTGTTGACCTGGTCTATCAGTTCATCACAATTAGTTAAGATCAGGTCAAGGATGGCCCCTCCCCTTGTCGTTTCCTCCACCTTTTGGACCATAAAGTTATCTTCCAGGAATCTACTGGAGCTTCCATGTTTTGCTGAGTTTGTCTCCCAGCAAATGTCTGGATAGTTAAAGTCCCCCATTACTACTACCTCATATTTCCTTGCAACGCCTGCCAGTTGCTACAAGAAGACATTGTCTACTCCTTCTCCTTGGCCTGGCGGTCTATAGTAGACGTCCACCACAATGCTTTGTTTCTTGTTTTTCCCCCTAACCTTTACCCAAACACACTCCACATAGATATCCAGACCACTCTCCTGGATTTCAGAGCAGGTATATATGTTCTTGACATACAATGCTACTCCACCTCCCCTTTTGCCACTTCTGTTCCTCCGGAACAGCTGATAGCCTTCCAATTTGTGTTCCAGTCATGGGAGTCATCCCACCAAGTTTCAGTTATTCCTATCAAATCAAATTTCCCTTCACTTGCTAAAAGCTCCAGCTTATCTTGTTTATTTCCCAGGCTCTGTGCATTTGTGTAAATGCAACTTAAGCCCTGGAGGTTGCAACTCAATGCATTTCCCTCCTCTTTTGTAAGGCCAGGCCCCTGTAAAGATTTTTGAGTTACAGCTGTGCCCTGGCAATTTCCATCCAGAGCATTTTCCTTATTCCTAGGTTCCCTCTGGACGTAACCCACCCCCTTCTTATTTAGTTTAAAGCCCTCCTGATAAGGTTGGCCATCTCCGGTCTGAAGACACTCTTCCCCCAACCCGTAAGATGTAGTCCATCTTTTGCTAGGAGTCCTTCCTCGAGGAAGTTCATCCTGTGATCCCAGAATCCAAATCCTTCTTGATGACACTATTTTCGAAGCCAGTTATTGACCTGGAAAATCTTGCCATCTCTCTGAGGACCTTTGCCGATTACTGGGAGGATGGATGAGAATACCACTTGGGTATCCCCTAGGTCCTTAATCTTCCTCCCCAAAGCTTCATAATCCCCAACTATCTTTTGGAAAGTTTCCCGAGCAGTATTGTTTGTTCCTACGTGGATGAGTAAGAAAGGGTGGCGATCAGCAGGCTTGATCATCCTCGGTAGCCCCTCCATGATGTCCCATATCCTGGCACCAGGGAGGCAGCACACCTCACGGGAAAACGGGTCTGGTCGGCATACAGCTTCCATGCCCTCTTTTGCCATGTGTGCTTTGGTGGGAAGAAACAGTTATGACTGGGTTCCAAATGCCCTCTCTATGACATGTAGTGTTGCAGTGTATATACTACATCCATAAAGGGTGACTTTTTAAAATATGCCATGTTTTAAAATGGAGCAAAGAGCTCTTTTATGTATAACTGAAAAGAATGTGGACAGAAGTAAATGGAAGAATGGGATACCTATAAACTGACTGAAAGGCACATCTATTTTTAATCTTTCAAAGTGGTTTCAGGAGCAAAAGATATGTCATTTTGAATGGTGTACCTGCATGGTTTGGGGTGTATACATAACAGCCTATTTTCATGTACTGTGCAAACTGATACAGGTGCAATGCTATCCAAATTTCCTGTGCCAATGTATAAGTGTCAATGGAGCATGCATTCCATTATGTGGTGGTGGGGCAGTCACAAAGATGTTCTCCAGACAAGGGAACATTTGTTAGCTGTGGGATGCACTATAGCTGCATCAGTGTTGGAAAATTGGATAAGATTTGATACTACATGTGCCATAGCGAGAGGAGGTGCAAACTGCTAAGTTTTGAATGGAGACTCACTGTGGCATGCAAGTGGCCCTACTCCCTCAACCTTTGGGACCATTCTGGACTGCTGAACCAAATGGGGGCAAGTCCCATCAATGGATCATAGCATGCCTTGACTTTTTCAGAAAGACAACTGATTCTTTCTAGAATATTTATATCACAAATTTTTCACCTTCTCAAATCCAGAATAACCCTTCCAAACTTTTAAAGTTATTTTTTTACATTTAATTTCTTACATTTAGTTATTTTATATATTTAAAATATAGAGGCATCTCACCGCTAAGATTGTAATTTGTACATTACATATTGGAAATGTCATCTATCAACCATATTTATATTTTTAACGTGCTTTGAGCCAAAACAAATTGTGGAAAAGCTATAATCATGATTCTCTTACTACTGTTCTGATAAGTGATTGAAAGTTCTGATTTTATTGTAACAGAAGAACTCATGAAAGAAATGTTAACCCTCCTCCATACAATATTCTCTGAAAATCCTACTTCAGCAATGCCAGTGTACTTCTCTCAGCTAAGATCTTTTTTTCTTAATCACAAATGCATTCATGAATGTGAATATCTGCATTCAGTGCAGAGATTGGAGTGGACACCTCTAAATCCGCTATTTCAAATGTTCATAAATATTTTAATTATATATTGATGATGCATCTCAGTGCTTTTATTATGCTGTTAGCCACCTTGGGTCTGCTTGTGGAGAAAGGCGGGATATAAATAAATAAATAAATAAATAAATAAATAAATAAATAAATAAATAAATAAATAAATAAATGAATGAATGAATGAATGAATGAATAAATAAATAAATAAATAAATGACACACAGACAGACAGACAGACAGACAGACAGACAGACAGACAGATAGATAGATAGATAGATAGATAGATAGATAGATAGATAGATAGATAGATAGATAGATAGATAGATAGATAGAGGAACTCAAAAAAATAGAAATGGCATAGTCAAAGTATTAATTTAATAGGGGGCTTCTGCTTATCTAGGACATAGCTCTGTATAAACAACATCACTAGAAGGATCTTGATTATGGTGAAATATATGGCTGTATCACATAGTGCTATTTTACATGCTATATGATTCGCCATTTTAATTCAGATTGCAGAAGAGCAGTGTTAAGAGGCCTGTGAAGCATCATCTTGAAGGCTGGATGATGCTCATCATCAGCCAGCCGCCAATGCTTTAAGTATTTTAAGAAGGACGTGTTTATTTTGAGCCGGTGATAG
Source organism: Cryptoblepharus egeriae (assembly GCA_030015325.1). Taxonomy (NCBI): domain Eukaryota; kingdom Metazoa; phylum Chordata; class Lepidosauria; order Squamata; family Scincidae; genus Cryptoblepharus; species Cryptoblepharus egeriae. The sequence continues at coordinate 9,918,135 of JAREYC010000004.1, forward strand.
GACATTTGCATATGTCTCGGACATGAAGCAAGTTCAAAGACTAAAGTAGGTGAGAGGGAAAGAAAGTGAAAACTCTTTCCTTGTCATCATTTCATCGTATGGTTTGGGTGAGTTCCGCCAATAAGTCTTCCATTTAATCCTCTCTTTATCTCAGGATTATCTGTAGCTTTTGACAGGTTGCAAAAAAATAAAAGAACAAAATAAAAAAGGCTTTGAGAGAAAATCTATGAAGATTCTTTTGCCCACTCAAGAAGTCGAGTCTCTTGTACTTAGTTATACTTTACCAAACTACAGTTAGCTAAAAGCTTCTTTTACACAAGGGAAATTATAGTCTCAAATCCACCTGCAAAAATAAGGGAACATTGGAGGGCGTTTCTCTGGAGGTTCTTGGATTTTGTTCTTTACAAAGAAAATATCCAGGGAACAATTAAGGTGAATGTTACTCTGTCTTCTTTGTACCCTTTTGTGCTTTCACAAGCACATCACTGTAAGACTCCTAAGTTCCTCTCTGCAAAGACATGACCTGCTGTGCTGGCCTTCTTATTATCCAGGACACCATTGTTGCTCTTCACGTAGCAGGACAAAGCAGTAATAATAGCACTTAAGGTTTTCTATGCTGCTTTCATCCAAGTGCTGAAAACACTTCAGGTTCACTTGCATTATCACAGTTAATCCTTATGACAGCTTTGTGAACTAATCAAGCATTATTATCCCAATTTTTTACCCATTGGCAAGTAGTTGCAACCAAGAGGTATGGCTTACCCAATTCTCGGAAAATTCATACTTGAGGATCAGAGAATTTTGAAGCAGAGAACTGGTGGTGGCAGTGGCGGAGGTTGTGGTTGGTTGGTTGTTGGTTGGTTGTTGCTTTTTCTTCAGTCCTGTCCAACTGGAGAGCAATTTGTCCTCTCAACCAACACACTGTTGTAGGTACTACTGGTATATATGAGTCAAGCAAGCAAGCAGTCAAACAAGCAAGCAACTGTACAGTGGTACCTCGCTTAACAAGCACCTCGCTTAACAAGCGTTTCACATAACAAGCAAAAATTTCCAAGAAATCTTGCTTCACATAACAAGTTCCGCTTCACTTAACAAGCAAGCTTGCTATGCGCATGTGTGCCATGCAGCCCTGACGCTCCGCATGGAGGCTTTTTAAAAGGGCTGCCAGCCAGCGCTGCTGCCTCTAACTGCCCCCAACTTGGGGGCATTTTTCTCAGGGTGCCAGAGGCAGCTGTCCCTAACAGCCCCAAGTGCCCCCACCGGCCACCTTGAACCTCCAGCAGCAGCCCAGGTAAGCCTCCCAGGAAAGTGTCTTTGACTGCAGTCTCCTAACTATGTCTACTCAGAAGTAAGCCCCATTGTGTTAAATGGGGCTTACTCCCAGGAAAGTATCTTTAGGATTGCAGCCTAATAGACTTCATAGGATCATGCACATGTTTTGTTTCATAGGATCATGTTTTGAATTCAATTCCAGTGTTTTGTCATCATTTTTACATCCAGTTAATGTTTTTATATGAATATTTTTTGGGTTGTGGAACCAATTGTCTGAGTTTCAATTATTTCCTATGGAAAAATCTGCCTCCATCTGCCTCCAGGGTAAAGAGCATGCCTCCAGAACGAATTAAGCTCTTTATGTGAGGCACCACTGTATTTCTATACCACTTTTCAACAAAATGTTCACAAAGCGATTTAAAGAAAAAATGAAATACCCCTATTACTCAAATATAATGCTCACCTTTTAAAGCTGAATTTACAGCCAAATCCAGAGTAACTCCAGGAGCATATAAGAGACATTACGTGCACCTGTAGTTACGGCACCACCTAGTGAAAACCTATGGAAATTCATATTGCAATCCAGAGTAAATTGTTCTTACATCGGAGCAAGGACTCCCTGTAGTTACTCTGGATTTTGCCCTCAGTCTTCAAATTCTAGGTGCGCATTAGATTTGAGTAAATACAGGTATTTTATTATAAGTATAGGCCAGTATTTAGTTTAACAGTTTACTATATTGTGATTAAAATGTAACATAAACCCATGTTGTATAAAGTAGTTGTCTATTTTGTTGTATAAAGTAGTGCAATTCGGTAAAAATTATAAATCCATTGCCAATTTATTATTCTCACATAACTCATCATTATAAGCAGTAAAATTGAATTTTGTACCTGCTTTGCAGCTGTGCATTACAATCTCCAGTAAACTTTTTTTAATCTCAAGCCTTTTAAAATAGGGATGCACATTAGATTTCATGGCGCATTATTTTCAAGTGAATACGGTAACTAATGGCTAATGAGTGACATTCATCCTCTCTTGGCAATTGCTGGCAATATTTGTAGCTTTGTTGATTGTCAGTTGCCGGCTCCTTTAGATCTTCCTCAGTGTATTTGTCACATCTTCTTTGGTGATTCTCACTGAACCCTCTCATAGCAAATTTATACTTGCCAGATGAGTTTGTGTGGCAACCAACAAATGTTTTTTTCTGCAGACCAAACTATTGCAGTCTATGTTTTTGGATTTGTTCTTTGACTGATGGTTAATGATCACATCTTATTCAAATTGTCTCAGTACAATAGTGTTCATAAAAAGAGACATCCAGGATCTGTCTGAAGCATCATGTTTGGAAGACCTCAAGCTTCTTCATGTCTGAATGGAGCAGAGACCTGATCCATATAGGAGAATTGGTAGGATCAGTGTACAGGATAAGGAAGCAAATTTGGTCTTGATGGAGATTCTTTTTAGCTTGTAGAACCTGAGGATGTGGACAGGATTCTCTGTAGTGTGAGACCATCTACTTGCCCGCTGGACCCTTGCCCAGCCTGGCTAATAAGATTGGCCTGGGATAGACTGTCTAAATGGACGGGGAGGGTGGTGAATTCCTCTCTGAGGTAGAGGGTGATGCCTTCTGCAAGCAGGCGGTGGTTCGCCCCCTCCTGAAGAAACCCTCCCTGGATCCTAATAATCTAAACTATCGGCCAGTCTTAAACATCCCATTTCTGGGCAAAGTGGTTGAGTGGGTGGTGGCATCCCAGCTTCAGAGGGTCCTGGATGAAGCTGATTATCTGGATCCCTTCCAATCTGGTTTCAGGCCGGAGTTTGGGACAGAGACTGCCTTGGTCGCCTTGGTGGATGACCTATGCCGGGGAATGGACAGGGGGAGTGCATCCCTGTTGGTCCTGCTGGACCTCTCAGCGGCCTTCAACACCATCAACCATGGTGTCCTTCTGGGTCGGTTGGCCGGGTTGGGGATTGGAGGCACCATTTTGCAGTGGTTCCTCTCCTTCCTGGCTGACAGGTCCCAGAAGGTGGTGGGGGGATGCTTGCTCAGCACCCTGGCCTCTTTGGTGTGGGGTGCTGCAAGGTTCCATTCTATCCCCCATGTTATTTAACATCTACATGAAGCCACTGGGAGAGGTCATCTGGAGGTTTGGAGTGAGGTGTCATCAGTACGCTGATGACACCCAGCTCTATTTCTCCTTTCCTCCTTAGTCCAAGGAGGCAATTGAAGTCCTGAATTCAGTTATCTGAATTCAGAAGTCCTCCAATTGTCTGGAGGCAGTGGGGGACTGGATGAGGGTGAACAAGCTGAGATTAAATCCTGATAAGACAGAGGTTCTCCTGGTCTGGAAGTCCTCGACTCAGGTATTGAAATATCATCCTGTTCTGGATGGGGTTGCACTCCCTCTGAAGGAGCAGGTCTGCAGCTTGGGGGTTCTCCTGGATTCGCAGCTGCTCCTGGAGTCCCAGGTGGCGGCTGTGGCCAGGGGAGCCTTTGCTCAGCTTCGGCTGATCCGCCAGCTGCAACCATACCTGAGTCGCTCAGATCTGGCCACGGTGACCCATGCCGTAGTGACATCGAGACTAGATTATTGTAACGCGCTCTATGTGGGGCTGCCTCTGAAGACGGTCCGGAAGCTTCAACTAGTCCAGAATGCGGCGGCCTGTGTGGTTGCTGGGGCTCGTCGGTTTGACTCTGTCGGGCCACTGCTTCAGCGACTACACTGGCTGCCCATTTGTTTCTGGGCTGAATTCAAAGGTGCTGATCCTGACCTTTAAAGCCCTAAACGGCTCAGTCCAGGGTATCTGAGGGACCACCTTCTTCTGTACAATCCGACCCGTCACCTAAGGTCATCTGAGGGGGCCCTACTGACTGTGCCGCCACTAAGAGATGTGGTGGCCAGAGATAGGGCCTTCTCAGTGGTGGCACCCCGGCTTTGGAACTCCCTCTTCTTAGAATTGAGGAAAGCTCCCTCAACACAGAGCTTCAAGCGGAGCCTTGAAACCTTTTATTTTAAAAAAGCTTTTTAAATGGGGCAGAGGTTGGGGGGCTTTAGTTTTATCGTTTTTAATCTATGTTGTTTTTTAGCTTGTATGTTTTAATTGTTTTTATCAAATTGTTCTATTTATGTTTTTAATTATGTTTTATGTCAGCCGCCTTGTTTCGGGCCAATTTGCCTGAGAAAGGGGGGATATAAATTTTTAAAATAAAATAAATATATTGACCTTGATCCCAAGACACCATTTGAATGACTTGTTTACTTGTTTACAATACACATATTGTCAATGTTTCAAATGAGATCACACATGCAGCTCTAGCTAGGGTGTCCAAATGTCCGGAAATGCCAGGACGCTTCCGGAAATGGCAGGGGGTCCGGCACGATAGGGAAACCCCCTGCCGTGTCCGGAAAGCAGCGCCCATGAGCGCCGCCATTTTAGTTTGTGTGTGCGTACCTCAGTGCGCACACTCCCCTGCGCTTCATATCGCAGGAAAATGGAGCCAGGCCAGGATGAGGTCTCTCCCCTGCCCCATGATTGGCCCTGGGCTGGAAGCCCTGCCCCCGGTCCAGCCCCTCAGCTCCTCAGCAGCCACGCGGAGCCTTCTCTGGCTGGCCGGGAGGCTCTAAGGCACCTGCGCAGCTTCACCGCGCCGCTCCAGCCTCCCCCCAACTGGCTTGGGGGGCTCTAAGGCTCCACATAGACCTGCAGACCCCCAAACAAGAAAAAGTTTTTTATTGTAGGGCAAAATGTAGGATGTCATTTTTTAAAATTTAGGACAACATCCTCCAAAACAAAAATCTCCAAAACATGCCTCCAAAACTTTTGGGGACCCTTGTCCTACCCTATGGTCTACCCTATGGTCACCCTGGCTCTAGCTCAATAGCACAGCACAGGCCTTGAATGCAGAAGGTCCCAGTTTCAGTTTCTGATAAGAGACCTAGAACACAATCCTAACCATGTCTACTCAAAAGTAAGCCCCATGGTGTTCAATGGGTCTAACTCCCTGGAAAGTGTCTTTAGGATTGCATGCTTAGAAGAGTGTAGACAGTGCAGACAGAATTGAGCTTGATGAATCAATAATCTGATTCAGTTCCAGAACAAATATGTAAGAACCCTCATGGAATTCAGTATGTCCCATGGATGTAGCATAAATTAGATATAGAACCCAGGTAAGTTTCCATAAACTGTATGTGAGTTTGGGCCACAAAGCTGTTTGGGTGACTTTGGCCCATTCAGCCTCATCTACCTCACAAGGAAGATTCACCCATCCAGTGAAACTGCAATCAAGCCTCTAAAATTATGATGTAGATTAAATATAGATACAAAAGTAGAGGTAAATTACAAAGATAAATCTCTTTGAACCACATTACTCAAGGGGTTACAAACCCAACACTCATAAAGGAACAACATCACATTTTAATTACCTAATTTCCTCTCTCAACTCTTCTCCAGTGTCTCTGGAGAAGAAAATCTAAGATCTGGTTTGCTGATTTAGAACTAAAGGTCATTTGAAAATTATTTTTCTCCTTTGATATCTTTTAATTATTGCCTTTCTAAGCCAGGATCTCACCTTAATTAGACTATTTGTATTGAACTGGTCTCCTCTGGGCAACAGGGCCAAAGAAGCAACAGTTGTATGTGATCTATCATTGGCTACTCTGCTAGTTCAGGGGAAAGGAGATGTTGTGGCAGAAGATAATTTCCTTTTAACCTCCAAGGCCCTCTAGGAGCCCTGTTTAAAGATTTAGGAATTGACTCGATAGATCCCAAGAAGATATACGAGTATGTAACTCCAACACTTTCCAACAACAACTAGCTAGTAGCAGAGCATGATAGTGATGGTCTTCTGTTGTTTGTCTTCTGTCAAGTAGAGAGCATCACCTGACCAACCATAAGTCAATGGCAGCGCCTGAAGATGGATCCAGGTTCAATTCAATCAGTGCCACCAGCTGAAAGGATCTGTTCTCTTTGCTCAGGATCTACTGCCAGTCAGAATAGACAATTGGGGTGGCAAGGAGGAGGGGAGCAGCATAGTAACTGCTATGCTTAGTAGGTGCCAGCAATTATTCAAAGCTTGCTCTCTCTCTCTCTCTCTCTCTCTCTCTCTCTCTCTCTCTCTCTCTCTCTCTCTGTCTGTGTGTGTGTGTGTGTGTGTGTGTGTGTGTGTGTGTATGTCCATCTAAGGCCAATACCTTTCCTCGTTGATTTTCAACCAATGTGATTTTCAACCAGTGATTTTCAACCAGTGCCACAAAAGGTCCAGATGCCAGGTGCACAATAGGTGTGCCAGGGGAGTATGGAGCTCAGCAGTTGAAAACAGCTGAAAATCTCTTCTATATTCTAAGAAGCCAGTAGAGAAAGAGGTACAAATTCATTAAAACGTATAACAGCCAGAGAAGGAGAGCCATAGAATCCAGAAAAATTTCCCAGAAGCTGGAAGTGATGCCACAAGAGAAGATCTCCCCCTCGAGATCAGTGTGCATTGAGATGAACCATGTTGAAATCATTGCCTTAGCACATCACATCAGCTTTAAAAAATCAATAAATGGAGCGTTTACTTGTGAATTTGCCAGGGAGGACTGGAACACACATATCCCCATGATTGGAGTATCCAGGTCAGTGATGGGATACAAAGAAATTAATAACCGGTTCTATGCCCATCTGGCAGCCACTTTTAAATAGCTATTTTTAAACTTTATATGTCCTATATCTTGTTAACAACCGGTTCTATAGAGTAGGCACGAACCTGCTGGAGCCCACCACTGATCCAGGTGCATGATAAAGTGAATGCTACCATGTTTCTGCTGTCCCTCATTTCTGATTAGTTGAAGGGTGGTGTGATAAGAGCAGCTCCGTTCTGTCAGAATCCACATTTCACCAGCAGAAGAAAGAGGAGGTCAGCAGAACATCACTTCTGTTGGGGAGTGCTGTGAAGCCACCTGTGCAATTGCTGGTGGTCTGGCACACAGAGTGACGAGACCAACATCTGCTGGTGCCAGTGAACTGGTTGGGTGGGCATGTAGTGGGTATAATGGTATGAAAAGGGGGTAAAGGGGAAGAATAGGGGAGCTTCCGGGCAGGGAGGGGAATGGAAAGGGTGCCACAATGATGAAAGGAGGAGAGGGTGGGTTTGGTGGTGCTCACATACAACCAAATTCTAATCTTCTCCTTCTCCCTTTCTGCTAGGCTTACACTACTCAGTTCCGCACCAGTAAAAAATAACTGAAACCACATCTGCATTTCATTAATGAATCAAGATGAAAAAAGATTTCTTACAGCAGATAAGCAAAGCAGATCCGAATTGTCCAAGACCCCCATAGAGGAAGAGTAGCCAACTAACTCTTCTTGAGAATTCCTCTGCCTGAAAATTTCAAAATACATTTTCAATTTCGGGCCTCAAGTTGAAATAGTTTAGCTACATTTCAGTTAATTGACCTTTTTTGTTTTATCCATACCCATATGTAGACTGATTTCAATCACAACAAATCTGAATTAAGTCCTATTGATTTTAACGAGGTCTTTATTCTCAACATAAATATGTATAGTGTTTCAATTATAATTTAACAATAGTTACTATAACAATAACAACTGTAATTAGGCCACAGCATGATAGTTGCAGAACAATGTAACCCTCTAATCTAAGCTTTCAGTCTTAGCATCTGCAGAAAAGAAATAGGCAGCAATCCTAAAGACACTTTCCTGGGAGTAAGACCCATCGAACCCAAGGAGCTTACTCTTGAGTAGACATGATATAGGCTTGTGCTCATAGTCTTTCTGATTTAGCAATAATTAATGGACAGGACTAGAAAGAAAAACCTCTGCCTAATGGCACTGTCAGAGGCATAGCTAAGAGGATTCAGGGGTAGCAACTGAACCATGCAACAAGCTTTAGGAGGACAACAAGCTGAGCTTGACATAGTGACTAAAATTGTGAAAATCTTGGGATGTAAGAATTATACCAGCATGTTATATATTACTGGAATGATAATTTAATGCTGAATGCAATAAACCAAACAGCATTGGAATATATATACTCCAAAGATTATGGACAATTAATCAGAAAATGTAACCACAACAGGGTGACAATATGGAATGGAGGACAGAGTGCCTCTATCTTTAACCATTGTATAGAAGAGAGAGTTTAGGCAGGTGCTGCTTTTTAAATTCTTCTGTGATCAGCTAAACCGGCCTCAATTCCTTATTCTATGCAATGGTTAAAGGTGGAGGCACTCTGTCCTCCATTCTATATGGTCACCTGCAACCACAACTGCACTATGGAACAAAAAGTGAATTTTTAAAACTCAAACTGACCTATGAAACTGACCACTCTGAGAGCAATAAGATGTTGTTATGATATGTCATGGAACTAATAAGGTGTTAGTATGAATCAGCTTTCATTTCTATGTGTATACAGTTACACCTGCTAAAAACTGGACACTTTTTCCTAATGGTGGATCCTTGTGTATTTAATAGGAAGAGAATAACTGTCCCTCTTCACCCCAGCACAAGGTCTTTAACCAATGAGGAGTATTCATTTCATTTACTTTCTTAATTAAATTTAATATTTGATAAATTAAGTTGATATTGATTTGATATTTTGAATGTCAGGTAACAAATGCCTTCGCTTAGCCACAGAGTAGGTGGCTACGTGCTGGGGGGAGAAGGTGGGGTTTCTCCCAGTTTTCACTTATCCTAGGCATGGTGTCACTTCCAGTTGTGGCATCGCTTCCAGGGCATCATTTTGTCTGCTGCACTGGGCTACATGATCAGTGATGGGCTTCAAAGAAATTAAGAACCGGTTCTCTGTCCATCTGGCAGCCACTTTTAAATGGCTATTTTTAAACTTTATATGTACTATCTCTTGTTAAGAACCGGTTCTATAGAGTAGGTGCGAACCTGCTGGTGCCCACCACTGTACATGATCATTAGCTACATGACTGAGAACTGCAAAATAACAATACTAAGAACGAACAACCAAAGAAAAGCCATACAACTGACCTTAAAACTGTACAGAGAATAGCACATTGTGTAATTTTTAATGTTCAAGAGGAGTGCATAGAAAGTTTGCCACCTTCGGGAATAAGAAAACCAATTGAAAAGACAGCCACTTTTTCAGAAGAATATCAAATGGGTGCTCTTAAGCTTCCTGCTTCTTAAGATTTTTTGCTAGCTTTAAAGAAACAGTAATTAGGACAGATATGTTTGTGAAGAGCTGGCTGAGACCAGGTAGTACCCAGGGAGACAGCTGAAGACAAGGAAATAAAAAATAAAAAAATAAAGAAAGTTTCTGCAGGAAACATATCCTCTCAAAAGCAGCCGACATCAATGATAAGCTGATAATTCTCACAGGAGTGTTATCTACAAGCCAACGCATGTGCTCCAGAGATGCTTCTTAATAGTTGGGCCTCCTGATAACCTTCCTGAAACCATCTGAAGGTTACACTACCCAGAACTATATATTAGAAAAACTGGAAAATTTCTGCTCAAGAATGGCAGGAGGTGAAAGATGAATTCTGAAGTCCTAGACAGAGGTTTTTGGTATCCTCTAATATTCTGTCTTTCTCCTTCTCTTGTTCCTTTCTAGTGTTCTAAAATAAGCTGCAAAGGAAGAGTTGTGAGTTTTTGGTGCCACAATAAAGGAAGAAAGATGAGGAACGAGCATGCGGAGAAGGGCAGAGAGCTATGGATATGGGATCCACAGATGTGGAAGGCACATTTGTACTATCAGTAAAACTATATCTTCCTCTCACAACCACAGGACGGCAGGAAATGGCATCCTTAAACTACAAACTACCACACTGAATAAACCACCTATGATTGTAAAGCACTGATGTGGATGCAGATTGCAGACCAACATCTGATCTGCACATGTGATTCCAAACCAAGCTAGGAAATTGGTGCACAGAAGACCAGCTTCTCTCCATGGCACCAGCTGATTGGTGACATGGGGCAGCTTTTCCCCCACATCTCTGATATTTCTTTACCCAAACTGAATTTAGGCTGACAGAGATTTAGGGCGCAATCCAGAGTAACTACATGGAGTCTTTGCTCCGGTGTAAGAACAATTTGCTCTGGATTGCAATATGAATTTCCCATAGGTTTTCACTAGGTAGTGCAGTAGCTACGGGTACACGTAATGTTTCTTACGTGCTCCCGTAGTTACTCTGGATTGTAGGGTTAGGCTGACAGACAGGTTGGAATTGAAGCAATCACCAATCCTGCAAGCTATCTGAAAAGTACAAAAACTGCACAAGTCAGTGATCATATACTGTATACATTTATACGCTGCTAACTAGGGGTATAACGAGGGGTCTATCTAACCCCTGCTAACTAGGTAAGACTAAGAGGCAGCTTTCCAGTGGGTGCTCCTTTTTTATAGCAGAGGGAGAATAACTGGCCCTCCCCATCAGTGTACTTTCTGGTGCATCTTTTTTTGCATTTTTTTTAAGATTGTGAGACTGTTGGGATAGGGAGCCTTTAGTTATTTGATTTTTGACCTGTAACTACCTTGTAAACTTTTAGTTTATATCCTTAAACTTTTTGGGGTATATAAATACTACTACTACTACTACTACTACTACTACTACTACTACTACTACGACTACCACCACCACTACTGCTGCTGCTGCTAATGTACAAAACAGTATAAGGTTGCAATCCTAACTACACTTTCCTGGGAGTAAATACTATTGTACACAACAGGGCTTACTTCTGAGTAGACATGCTTAGGATTGCTCTGTAAGATACTGTTGTTTTAAATATAAGAGCTGGGGATCCAATTGTTAAAGAATTAGAAGTCAGAAGGGTGTGTTTTGGCCTTCAGTTTGGTCACAAATGTTAATAATTCATAATAATACTTGTGGTGTGCTTTGGAGTTTTGCTATTTTGTTCCATTAGGTTTCTGTGCCATTCTAGGAACTACGTGCTACTCGTAGCATATTAGCCACATTTCTTGGCTTAAGAGAATTATTGCTCAACTGGTTAATCCTGGACAAACGTTGTCTTTTGGAGAATAAAGTGCCCATCAGTAAGTGTAGGCTACTGGTACCAATTATCATAACCTTTAAATGCCAGATCTCCAGGGCCAAAATCAAGTGAACGCTACAGCACAACACTGCAAATGCCTAGCAAAGAAGCATTGAAACAGAGTGAGTCACATCCAGACAATTAATCCTCAAGTTTAAAGGCAATAAATACATTTCACTTACTGGTTATTTGTCTGAATGTTGTCTACAAAGGTTACTTTTTGGTACACATGTCCATTTGATTTCCAAGCAATCAGGTGCCCCCATCCTATGAATCTGAGAGGCTGTCAGACCAGAAACCCATTTTGCGAAAACAACCTTTAAAGTCAGTATCATCATCATCATCATCATCATCATCAGGAGAACATCCTTTACTCCAGCCAAAATTTCTTGTTGACCCTAAGTTCTAGTATTGTGAGATAGAGAGAAACAGAAGAATTTATCTCTATCCACTTGCAAAAGGTAAAAAGGCTCCAAACCATGCCCAATCTTATAGTCTCAGTCATGCCTCTTCTTAATTTTTCCCCCCAAAGATTAAACAGCCACAGACAGTGTGTCCGTAAGACACACAAAACACAGTAAATTAGTTTTCATTCTCTCTTGCTGCCATATCAATGTATGCTCATCCACCTATGTGGTTCCAGGTACATGCAAAATGAACATGTATCTGGACTAGGCTCATGTTGTTTTTGAGCAGACTGGTGCCAAGGGAGCATCAAGCCCTTAAGTCACTAGTAAAAACTAAACTTGGGTCCTATTTTGCAAAATCCTCCCTACACTGCCTGGATAATCTGCTAGTTAGATTTCATGAGACAAACAATTTTGCCTTGCTGTCCTATCCCATCTTGTAAGACAACTCTGGCTTCAGGAACATTTAGGTTACTAAATATTATCTCTCTTGTCTTCCCTTCCTTATCTTCATTGATAACACAATCAAAAGACTGATGCTAACTGAGATACAAGTCTCATGAAGAAAGAACACCTAGTTGCACCTTCCCAATATGTGGCACAGGACACAGCTAATATTAGAACTCTTATTGGTGATCCTCCTAGGCCAGCGCAAGTAATTTGCACCAACCCAGGTACAATCAGGATTGTGCCTTAAGAAGTGTTTTAATATGTGTGGTTTTCTTTCTCTCAGAACTGATTGGCTTTTAAAAGATAAAAAGGTAAAGGTGTCCCCCGCATGCTGCCCTGCTAGTCATAGGGTGAGGTGCTCATCCCATTTCTAGGGCCATAGAACCAGCATTGCTGAAGACACCTCCATGAATATGTGGCCCACATGCGCACAAAACACTGTTACCTACCAAGGTGGTCCCTATTTATCTTCTTGCATTTACATGCATTCAAACTGCTAGGATGGCAGGAGCTGGGCTAAGGATAGGAGCTCACCCAATCTTGCAGGACTCAGATTTTGAACTATGCCTTTAACCACTAAGTGAACAAAACGACATTATGAAAGACATTCAAGCCTCCTTGAAGGAAAATGAATGTTAGTGGTTTAAAGGGAATGTGACTCATCGTAATATTTGAAATGCTGTGCTTTGTGTGCATTACATAAAAAAATTCAATTTCCTGGAAAATATTTTAAAAGTCCATAATGTGAAGGTTAAATTTAGCCTTGGCCTTTATAATATCCTAAAGTGGAATTAACCCCCTTGCTCTGGAGCAGTAAAGATGATTTTCCATAAGATAACACTAGAGGGTGACGTAACTGTGTGGACCCATAACTGCTATGGATTTAGCCCATATTCAAATTAAATGTCTGCATAGAAAACACAGTTTACTGGACCATGAAGCAAATGTTGACTAAAATTTCTTTTCTAACTCTAGTGGTGGTGTTGAATTTGGAAAACGAGTTTAAAACATTGGATTAGGACTATGCTATGTGTTAATAGGAGAGAACTGTGATGGAACTTCCCAGCTAACTTTTATTTCTTTCTATTTGAAGCTACTATACTATAGCAAGCAGAGGGAACATTACAAGGGAAGAAATGTTCCCATGAGGACAACATCATGACTCAAAACTCCCCATGCCACATTGGTGCAACTGCATCAGTGCTGAAACAGTTGCACCAGATTGGGCTGTAATTCACAGATTTGCTCCAGACTGGAGCACAGAATCAGCAGGTGTGCTTTGGCAACACCTTTTGGATACTTTCCCATTTCTACCAGCTGTGGACATGGGTGCAAAGAGGTGAGGATGAGTCTGTAATGATAGCTTTTCCCCATTCCCTGCTGACCCTATCCACTGTTAAGATGTTAACAAGTGTTATAAAATGTTATGCCTGGGTCCCCTGTTGTATTCCATATTCATTTTGAATTCCATATTAATACATAGGAAAGGGCTTTAGTTCTTTCTTTTGAGGCAGCCATTTGACCTGCAGAGCTGTAGATTATTTTAGTCACCTAGTATAGTAAGTTTAAGTGGTTAGTCATTCAATACAGTGTTGTCTGCTCTGCCTCCGGTCTTTGACGATATTGCTTTTATGATTAAGTAGAGTCTTATACTAATTATGTTCTCAGCATATTCTTAAAGAGTTCTCAAATGCTGAAAAATAAATACATACATAAATAAAATAGTGGCGCATAAATAAAAAAATGGCACATAAATACATAAATGTGTGTGTGCATGTATGTGTGAGAGTAAGTGGGTGAGAGAGGGAGTGAAGTTGTGAACCATTCCAACAATTACTGACTCTGTGCCTGCATGCATGCCAAAAAACAAGTAACTTTATTTCATTTTAACAAGGGGGTGACCGATAACATCACTATAATTCTTCCTATGTGCCTAACAGCTGAACACAATGCTCTGAAAAGATTCTGATTTGCTTGTTCGTCACTGAATCTTGAATCGATGTAGTGGATCTTTCAGCTTTTCCAAAAGACTTTCTTGGTTGACATCTCTTTGACCCTCTCCTCTCAAATCTGAAATGGCAGCCTGGAAAGGAACACTCCCCAAAAAGAACGTTGCATTATTTATGGGTTTCAAAGAATGTGGCTTGGTCAATTCACATTAGGCAGTCATAAAAGCAGATCATCTACTTCTTAGGCTTGATGGAAACATGGCTCTAAAGAAACCCAGACCTGAAATGTCCTTCTCATCTTTTATTGCCATCCTCTCAAGCAGCAGCTGCACAACACAAAAAAACTGTAGATTGCACAAATTTTTTTGGGTTCAAGAACCCTGATTTCCAGCAGCTTTATTGTCAAAGAGCCAGTCATTCAACACATAGACTTAAGATGTACCCGAATTATGGCCCTCACATTTTTACATTCAGCACCTGAGAACTTCCAAATCTATCTGCATCATTGATTAACCGTACTTTAAGATGTGCAATGTTTGCCTACTTATTTCTTTAGCTTAAATGTTTATACCATGGCTTGTGATAATAAAAATAGCATACAATAAAACAATAAAATCATATTAAAACAACATATAAAACAAACCATAAAAAGCCAGCTGTGATGCAGTGATACGTATAAAAACCCCATATAATAAAACCAGAGTATACAAAATACACATGACCAGAGGCTCTATCCTTTGCCCACTTAGAGATAAGTGTATACTGGAGGCAAAAGCAACACGTTTATCAGCATGTATCAATTATAAATCATGCCATGTGCATGCATTTTGTATCCCTTAACAATTCAAGGAAATAACAATTCCTTGTATCCCTTTTTATAACAATTTTTATAACAAAAATAATTTTGTATCCCTTAACAATTCAAGGAAATAATAAGGAATCTGGCAAGCCAATCCAGGCATATGGAAGCTTTAGGCAAGTGGTACCCACCCTTTACTTTATGTAAAGGCCCCCCCCCCCAGTCCCAGTAAGGGTAAGGGGGCAATAAAAGGGGTGCTTTCACTTAAATTTCACTTATGGAGGCTGCTAGCGGGCTCCAGGAGGTGTTAGTTCTCTGAACATTAAAACATTCATAAATGTGTTCCAAAACATTTCCATTTCCCAGGATCATGGCACACTCTGGATTTGTGGAGGAAGTCTATCAGGCACAAGCCTCAGACTTAGTCGCTTATACCTCTATTTGTAGCATAAAATCTGGTAGAACATTATTATTATTATTATTATTATTATTATTATTATTATTATTATTATTATTATTATTATTATTATTATTCATTTCTGTGCTCCTGAGAAAGGCAATTTTTGTGCTCCAAAACACATTGGGCTTATACAGAGCAAAATTGTTTGTAATAAATGTCAGACTGTTTGCATACTTTTGGATTCATCCTGTTAAATAGACCTAACCCTCTGCTAGGAGTGGCGTAGAAGTGCCTTACTCCACTTTTTTTGACACTCCAAGGTCAGCATGGGACGTGTTGGGGCTTATGCCAGCATAACTGGGGTTTAGGGTAGCAGCCAGTGTCAGTTAAGTAGGCAAATAACATCAAGGATGTGGACCAGAAGTAATTGTATCACTGTTGTTGTGTACTCAGCACAAGTAGTACAAAATGCTCGTGTAAAAATAATCTTCAGTGGGTAATCTTTTAATTAGAGTGGACCAAACAACCAATAAGATATGATGTGTACATTTTTGGTTCTTTATATGTGCGTGTGATGAAAGGAGTGGGTGGTCTGGGCTTTTTAGCTTGGAGCTGGGCCTAGAATACTGCCTGCTGGCTCTTTGCCCAGAATTAGTAAAATTCAAGGAGTAAGGGGAGGATTTGAATATGGCTGCAAAGCCTACCACCATCTCTGCCCTCTCCCAGGCTTGCTTCCCCCCTCCCGCACCATCCCCTGCCCAGTTATGCCCTTATGCCTGAAAAGGCTTGCCCACCTTGACATACTTCAAGTGCCATGGCCCTGTGCCAACTACTGCTGTTCCCAGCACTAATGGTGCACCAGTACCACTGGTGTGAAAGTGCCTTATGGCACTTTTCATGGTAGTTGGGCCAGTTGCACTAGCAGAGCCGCACCATGATGATGCATAAGATTGGTCCCTAGGACCCTTGGCCAGCACCCAACATGGCTGACCCCTGATACCACTCCTAACTACTTAAGTAGTAAAACAAATTCATACTATTTCATTACAATTGGTAAACTGCCTCCCAAGTCCAATCCTTTCCCATACCGCCAGTGCAGCTACACAAAAAATGTGTGCGTGATATCCAGTGCGGGTAGTGGTGGTAGTGGACCAGGAGGCTTCAGAAGGAAAAGGGGAATTTTTAATCCTCTTGCTTGGCAATGAGTCTCCTCAGACCTGTGCCAGCTCCATAGTTGGTGCAGGTCTGAGGAAAAGAAAGGAGCAGGGAGGCTAAGATTGGGGATAGGATCTGGCAAGCACCATCGCTGCTACACTCTTTACTGCCACCTCCCTTTCTCCATTTCTCCCCTCTGGCTTCTTCCCACCCAGTTTTGCTCACTCCCTTATGCCTGCACTCCCTTATGACTCCCCGTCCCTGCACTCTTGTCTAGTGGGCAACCTATTGTGGCAGCGCTCCCAAAATAGCCACTGACAGAATGCTGTGTGCTTTGGTGGCAGCCATTTTGTGACAACTGAAGCCTCTTATGCTAACATAAGTTTGGATTGGGTAGTGAGTTTTAGAGACATACCCTACAATCCAGAGTAACTACGGGAGCACATAAGAAACATTATGTGCACCCGTAGTTATGGCATCACCTAGTTTAAACCTATGGGAAATTGATATTGCAATCCCGAGTAAATTGTTCTTACACCGGAGCAAGGACTCCCCATAGTTACTCTGGATTGTGCCCATAGAGCACAATCCTAACCATCCATGTCTACTCAAAAGAAAGCCCCATTATGTTCAATGGGCCTAAGAATATCTCCCAATTGAACTTCATTGGGCCTACAGGCTAACAGGGCCTTAATCTCAGGAAAGTGTCTTTAGGATTGCAGCCATACCCTACAATCCAGAGTAACTACGGGAGCACATAAGACCCTTAGTTACCCTTAGTTACTGCACTACCTAGTGAAAACCTATGGGAAATTCATAATGCAATCCAGAGCAAATTGTTCTTACACCGGAGCAAGGACTCCATGTAGTTATTCTGGATTGCGCCCTTAGGCTGCCATCCTAAGCCCCAGTTAGCCTAACCTCCAGTACAAGTCCTGTGTTGGCCTTACAGTGACAAAAATGCTGTAAGGCACTTCTGCGCCACTCCTGAGGGAAGGTTTGGCCAGTCCACAGACATGCGCTTGCCTCACTACATCACCACTGGAATGGGAAACCAATGAGTTGTGCCGGCCTAGTTTAGGATTGCACCCTTACACGTTCTTTAAACTCTCTGTATTATGAGGGGGAAAAATGGACTACAAAGGCAGTGGCAGTGATGATGATCTATTTCTAAACATATTTACATCCAGAGGGTCCAATCTTAACAAAATAAAACTCACAGCCCCTGGAATAAAGTATTTAAAAAACAAAATATTTGTCAAATTGTGAACATTATACATAATACACATTCTTGCACTTTTCCCTGCTTAAAATTATCCACAAAAAGGCACTTACGGCCTACATTGTTTGCCAAGAAAAAGAAGAAAAATTAAGTGACTAGAATTTGTTGCACTTGTTTCTGCATGAGAAAGAGCTGCATTTACTTTTCCAGAAGTTTGCACGCTAGAAAAATAATCAGACAACTCAACTTTGCAGAATTTTTTTCTGTCAGGAGCTGGATTTATAAAAAACAAAACACCCAGCTGATGCACGACAAGGATGAAGCTCAAATGAAAACTATGCTGTAGATCAAAAACCAAATCAGAAAGCAGCAGCCATTGTATATCAAACACATCTTAAGGCAGCTTATGTCAAGAAGAACTTGATATGATAAGCTATGGGAAGCCCTTTTTCCCCATGAATCAACATTCCTAGCTCAAATGTTCAAGTGACATCAGTTCATTAGAAAGAAAGAAAGAAAGAAAGAAAGAAAGAAAGAAAGAAAGAAAGAAAGAAAGAAAGAAAGAAAGAAAGAAAGAAAGAAAGAAAGAAAATACATTTATTTAAAAATATTTCTGTCTTGTGTTTGAGTGTCTCATGGCAATGGACAAGGAGTGGGAGGGATTGGGGAGTTTCTGGGTTGGGAGCAGTGGTGGGCTCCAGCGGGTTCGCACCTACTCTATAGAACCAGTTGTTAACAAGATAGGACATATAAAGTTTAAAAATAGCTATTTAAAAGTGGCTGCCAGATGGGCATAGGAGGCCTCCATCAGTCTTGGAAGACTATGGTATCGTGCTCGGCACTGCATACGCTGCATGCGAAGCACAAAAGCCTGGGTTGGATTGTTATGGAGGATAGGCTGTTACCCAAGCAGCAAATCCCCCCTCTCCACGCCACTGAATTAGTCCAATGGAAAGGCAGAGCCAATACGATTGGATCCAGCTGGCATTGCAGAGCTGGGCTAAGGACAGGAGCTCACCCTGCCTTGTGGGGCCGACTTGGGTCTCGAACCCTGGCCTGCTGGTTAACAGGCGCAGCGCCTTAACCACTTGCGCCACCCACAGGTTGTTAATTTCTTTGAATCCCATCACTAGTTGGGAGGTAGATGGGCAGAATGAATTGCTTGTTCTTTCAGCCACAGCATTCTTCACAACATGTCTGGCATGACCGTGACTCCTCTTTCTTCACAGGCAGGTGCTTTTGAAAGGCAGGTGCTGCAATCTTTGAAAGCCACGTGCTGCAGCAGGAAGCACAACATGTGAGGCTCTTGGCATCTTGCCCAGCTTGTCGTTTTTTTTCCTTCCAAGATAGAGTCAGTTATTCTGCTCCGATTTATTTAGTTGCTAGTTAAAACTCAGTTGGAAAAGTGCACTTTAATTACACCACCTTTAATCATGCCACCTTTCAATCAAATGGTCCACAAGACAGTTTACAACTGATTGCAATAATACAGCGCACACAGCCGACACACACACAGTCCTTATTGCTTATTCCCTTCTAGCAAAAATTCAGGTATTCTTTCATCACTTCTGCAGTTCCTGGGAATATTTCAGCCTACGTGTGAGGCATATTTCATGTGCTTAAATGGCAAATAGCATGGGAGGCAAAATGGGATAATACTCCTTGGTGCACCAAAGTTCTCATCTGGATTTGTGGCTATGTGCCCTCTTCTGGTAAAAAAGAGAGATGTTTGGCTGCAATTCTGAGCTCCATTTAGGCAAGCACATGCTTAAGTCCTGTGCTGAGCTGGGGGTCACAAAAATGTCACAAAATGCTGATCTGGGGGGTCACAAAAATGATCACAAAAATGTCATAAGGCACTTCTGCCCCTCTCCAGCAGGATTAGGCCAGTTCACAGGCATACGCCGACATGCCCACACCATTACGGGAAGATACGCCAGGTGAATTCGGCTGGCCTAAATCGGTTTGGATTGCGTCCTTTAAGACCTCACTACATACCCCACCCAAAGCAAATGCCCAAGGTGGCTTAAAAATTGTTATAAACCGCCTTGTGATCCCAAGGTAGAAAGGCAGGGTATAAATCAAAATAAGACACTGTAGTTCCTCTCCTCATGCCATCCTCACAACAACCCTGTGAGGTAGGGGAGGCTGAGAGTGATTGACTGGCCCAAGGTCACTCAGAAAGCTTCATAGCCAAGAAGTGATTTGGACCTAAGTCCAACTCACTACTCACTACACCATCCCAGCTCAATGAATCTTATGAGTCATGATGAGTCTTATGATGACAGGCAGCAGAATCCAGAGCAACTAATCTGTCCACATAAAAGCCCTTGGGTTGCCCTATCTATCACTAGGGTGGAGCAACTGCAAGATGCTCCAGCCCAGTTACTCTGGAAGAGGCTTAGGGCAGAGCAAGGCAAGATAGGGTGCCCTAAGAGAGGTGGACCTGCTCTGCCCTAACTGGGGCAGCCTAAGCAGCTCAGGAGAGGCAAGTTGAGGGCAAGTTTAGCATTGCCTAGGGCAGAGCAGTTACTCTGCATCCAAAGCCTTTTTCAAGGCAGAAATGCCCTCTTCCAGTTCCTCAGAGATATACCACCTCAGGAGCGGGTATAGTAATGAGTAGACCCATAGGGGTCCTAATAAGGCCAAGTAAGAATGGCAGTGTTGACCAAAAATCTGAGTTCTTGGCCAGCCTAGCTGCAATCCCCGCCTCTCAACCTCAGGATATGGCACAACTATGGCAGCCCACTAACCTCAGGATACAGCAGGCCACTCCAAGCATCCATCTTGCACTAGAAGAACTGCAGCTGGTTGTCAGGAACTGCTGGGCTTCCTTATAATGTATGCACCACAGCTGTTCCTTCTTCAGTGTGATCTGAGGGGGGTCTACTCAGGAGCAAGCCCTCCCCAGCTGTCACTGACTTAGCATGCTCTGGAGCAGTTAGGGCAGCCCAGGCTTCCTGACTCTCTGGATGCAGCATAACTTTCTGCTCTGGATACAGAATAGTTAGGAGAGAGCAGTTAGGGCAGAGCAGGCTGAACTTGCTCTGGATTGTGCCCTTATTCTGTATAACTTTGATTTGGTCCAGGCAGTGCAATCCTACCTAAATTATCTAATGGAATGCGCATTACACCAGCAGAGCTGGCAGAATCCAGATGAAAAAGCCTGGATCCTGCATAAAGTAAAGTGTGGGCTCTGGCACCGTTGACCAGCATGGTGAGTCTACCTGCACAGTCACTGCTGTGCAAGAGTGACAGGCAGCCAGACTACTATTTGCTGCCAAAAGTTAAGGTGGCAGAATGAGTTGGGAGAAGGTGGAATAAGAGAGATTCTGGGTGGAATGATGGAGCGAGATGGCAAGTACAGCAGCATGAGAGTGTAGCCAAAACCTCTCCATTTCCTTCTTCCTTACCCCAAGATGTCTCCAACTGGAAACCCCCCCCCCATGCATTGTGCACATACTTGTTGCACCTACATTGGCAAGAGATTCAGGTCAGAAGGAACCATCAGAAACATCATCTAGCCAGCCAAATTATGAAATAGCTCAGAGTTTTTGTAGTAGTTAGGAAAGAAAAGTTTGTTCTCAACTATGTTTCTTCATGTGAGATGCCACTGCAAGCAAAGTAATGTCCACATGCTTTACGTGTTCACCAAAAGTATTAGCAACGACAAATCAAACATAAGGAGCAATTACAAGCCTGTTAGTCATGCAAGTGGTGAAACACTGATTACAGTGATTTACAGGGGAGCCAGGGAAATATTCCTTCTCTCTAAACATGGCTCTTCTCCCTCAATACCCTGACAGATAAAAAAATGTGTTCGTGCACTGAGGAGAGGAACTAGGGTAAAGTGAGCCGGTGCTGCAATGTGCACCAGCTTCATTCTGCAACAATTTCCATCCTGAGCCCTTTATAAGCAGTTCACAATTATTTCAAATTGCACTAAAAATGGCAACCTCATCCCCCCGCTTCCTCTTAATTTTAATTTAAGAGTTTTAGACTGCCCTTCCTCAACATTTCCATGGTGATTTACAGAGCAGAACATTTAAAATTCAGCCTAGTCCTGAGGGACTTATATCAATTTTATACAATTCATCTTCTGAACTTCTCAGTCAGCCCACCCTCAACCTGTTTGTTATCCACATGTGGCTCAGAAGTTTCTGCATAATACTTTTTAAATGGCCAAATGAGCCTTGTCATATTCTCCCTGTGAGATTAAGGAAAAGAAAAGCGCATGAAATTCCGCAGACGCCTTTCCATTTAGGCTGGTATACTACCCAGTTAAGTTACAAAGGAATGTATTATGATTCTCCGTGTTATTCATGGTAACACAACATAAATTAAAATAAGACAGTTAACATAAAGTGTTACCATATTTGTAATTTCTAAAAATGCCATGAAACATTTTCCAGTAAACAAGAACCGAGGAAAAAATGATAACAGAGAACTTTTTAGATGCTTCACTTGAGAATGTGGAATATTCTATAAGAAACAGATTTGTACCCACATATGCATTGGCATCCTTCAGAATCATACTCTGAGTGTCCTATGGTATCTCATAGACTATGGTATCGTACTGTGAGCGTCCTCTCCAGAGCATGATGGCCTGGGTAGATTAATATGGAGGATAGACTGTTAATCAAGCGGCAAATCCCCCTCTCCACATCACTGAAATAGTCCAATGGAGCTGCAGAGCCAATACGATTGGTTCCAGCTACATTGCAGGAGTTACCAGAACATGATTCTACACAGTCACAAACTGCTTCTGGGACTCCGGCTCCGGATTTTGCCTTGAGGGCATACCTAGATGGGTATAGCCACAAGGCAGTGGAGGTTTGAGGTAGGAGTTTTCCTTCTCCAGACAACCCACGTTTAGTGGGCCTTTGGACAGGTTTAATCTGGCTCCTCAACAAAGGCCTGTCTGGCATGGGAGTCTCTGACAATAGCTACACTACCGCCAGCATAGCCCTTTGTATCACTGGAGCACACAATCCCACCACCACGAAAAGGAACTGTCCATCGGTGGGACCCACATACACCCTCTGAAGTTAGCTAAATTGTCCAGACAACTAAAAAAAGTCTATACAACATGAAGGTTAGATATGCTGGGAATACACTGGCAATAAGCTGTATGGTATATTGAACTATGGATAACATAGGGCACAATCCTATTTAGGCCAGCCAAACTCACTTGGCATATCTTTCCATGGAGATGTGGGGTGGTTGGCGTGTGCCTGTGCAGTGGCCTAATCCCCCTCTCCCATGAGTGGGGCAGAAGTGCTTTATGGCACTTTTGTGACACCCCCAGGTCAGCACAGGACTTGTACCCCAGTTTATGCCAGCCTAACTGGAGGTTAGGATTGCAGCCATATATTCCCAATTCTGAGCACCAACTTCTATTTAACTTTCAAAAAAAAAAAAAAACAATTTATTTCACTGATGCTAAATCTTTTTGTCCTCATATTTAAAGTATATACAGTGCATACATACATAAAGTATATCCAGACATACATTTGTCCTTCTACTGATGTTGAGGAGGAATCAGAAGTAGGTAGACAAGGTAGGGGCCACTGGCTCATGCACATCTGTGGGCTCATGTGGCCAGACTATTCCCTGATCCTTTAGTACTGGTGGAAGTGGGACCAAGCTCAAGAGTAGATGAGGTAGGGCCATCATGGGTGCCACATCAAGAGTGGATGAGATGGTACCATGGAAGCCCAGTTCAGGACTTTGTTCCAAGGCCCTGGCAACTTGAAGGAGGATTATCTTTTTTACATGATTCCAATATGAAGAGAATGGACATTTCGTGAGAATGGCCAATGATTGGATTCCAAAAGACCTCCTGTATGGAGAATTTGCGCAGGGAAAGCGCCCTAGAGGGAGACCACAGCTACGATACAAGGACGTCTGCAAGAGGGATCTAAAGGCCCTGGGAATGGACATCAACAGCTGGGAAACCCTGACCTCTGATCGTTCAGCATGGAGGCAAAAGACGTAGCATGGCCTTCTTCAATTCAAAGAGTCACTCATTCAGCAGACTGAGACAAAGAGGCAGTTCCGGAAACAGCGAAACCAGGGGGCTGGGCAGGGGACTGACTGTATCTGCCCTCAGTGTGGAAGGGATTGCCACTCTCGAATTGGCCTATTTAGTCATAAAAGATACTGTTTTAGGACCTCCACTTCTGAGCACGATACCATAGTCTTTCGAGACTGAAGGATGCCAATGATGAATATGAAGAGATATTCTTCTTTATAAATTTATTGTCCATTGCTTGGACAAGGCACTTCAGTCGTCTTCACATGGGCCTTTTCACAAGGAGCACATGGATGGGGAGCAGCATCATATCTTTGGTCTCCACATCTTAGAATATTCATAGAATCATAGAGTTGGAAGGGACCCAGTGGATCATCTAGTCCAACCCCCTGCCTGCAGCAGGAGATCCTCATCATGTGGGGACCCGGATCTTGAACCCTGGACTGTTGGTTAACAGGCACAGTGTCTTATCCACTTGCACCACCAGAGGACTTTATTCTTCATGGTCCTCCATGCATTCATCTATTCTGTATACACAAAGCCTTTATGTGTAGATCTGTCAACCTGATAGGGGAGTCAGCTCATTGAATGCATACGGATTATATGTATGTATCCAGAACAAATGGCTTTATTTATGGGGGTGGATGGCAGAGACAGCAAATACAGTCTCGCACTTTCTCAGAACAGTTGTATATGATTTCAAACTTTGGAAATGTTGTCACTGTCAGTCAAATGGAAGGGTGTCCCCTTGGGAACTGTAATACAGAGGCAGAATACATATAAAATGGATTAACTGCCTAGAAGACAGTTTTATTCTTACTGATTGAGACAGGAAGCACAGATGGTTGAGATGGCTTCCCACAAAGTCCTACAAGGTAATCTCACATCCTTGCTTGTAACAGAATCCATGGGTTCAGTGAGTAAGAAACCTGAGCACTTCTCCTTGTTGGCACCATTCATCCTCTCTGCTGTTCAGTCCAGATTGTTTATTCTTTTGTTTAGGTTCATCAAGATACCTTCATCATAAAGGTGAATACTGGGGTGTAGTTTTTGGAGTGTATATGGAATGATACACAACAAAGAGGAATGTTTAAATGCTTTTTAATCTTTGGAGGTAAATTATACTTTAACTGGGAACGAACTGAGTTTTCAAAATAACTTTTGCATTTGAAAATACCCTTTTTTAAGTCTCAGAGGGCCCTATTAGATCTCAGACTCAAAATTAGTTTCCTTCTTAATCCAATCAAGAAGTATAATTTGAGCCATATGTCACTTAAGATCAAATGTTGTTTTGCTCTCTTGTACCATGGTTAGTCATACCCTGACTCTGATACTGTAAAACACACAGGTGAGCTTCGCACATGTATGAAGAAACATGTGAAGATAATCAGCTGAACTCTGACATTTAATTAGATTAATCAACTAAAAACTATTTGATCAGCTAGAAGAATGAAAAATTCACACATGTAACATATATTTTTATAAAACACAATTTTGAAATACAGTGAGTTAGGAAAACTGCAGAGCAGACTATCTTTTTAAAGGGCAAACAACCCAACAGCGTAGGATGACAGGGTTTAAGTTGGTGTACCTGATTTGTGCACAGAAGGATCCAGAGTTGATCTTTGTCTCTCCAGGTAGGTCTGTTAAGATTCCTGTCTGACAGCCTTCAGACAACCCTGAAAATTATGTCACAGCTCCCAGTTTGGGACCCACCGGCGTAGACAGGTCTGACCTAGATGCATCAATGGCCTGTTCCTGACAGAAGCAGCTTCTTAGACTGCAATCCTAAAGACACTTTCCTGGGAGTAAGACCCATTGAACACAATAGGGCTTACTTTTGAGTAGACATGGTTTGGATTGTGCACGTTAGTTTGCATTGCAAGAGGGAATTAAGTTCATGCTCATGTGCGAGGATGTCTCATACTCCCATTATTACAACTAGTCCATTTGTCCCAAAACTTCCATCAAAAGCAATAACATCTTGCTGCCAAGATATGCCTGAAGTATCTTAGCAGGATATTTATCTTAAATGGGACACTCACCATTTTGCTGGCATTCACTTTTATGTCGCAGATGTTTCTAGGTGGAAACACACCTGGTCTTTGTATATAAAGGATGTGAGGCAATTGAGTTAAACACTCTTTTGGGAACTTTTGATTTCCTTGGGAAATTCCATCTCAATGCCATGATCTTTTTGGTTCCCAGAGATGAAAATACACTGCAGTTTGCATGCATCTAATATAATAGCACAACAATCCTCCAAAGTTCACTATACTGCCTTTAAATATATGTTCTGTGAGGCAGGAAAGCATCCTTAGCATTTATATACATTGGCATCCATCCGTCTTGAAAGACTATGGTATCTTGCTTGATGCTGCATGTGAAGCATGAAGGCCTGGGTAGATTAATATGGAGGATAGGCTGTTACCCAAGCAGCAGATTCCCCCCTCTCCACACCACTGAAATAGTCCAATGGAACGGCAGAGCCAATACAATTGGTTCCAGCTGTGTGGCAGAGCTGGCCTAATGACAGGAGCTCACCCTGCCTTGTGGGCACCCGGGTCTTGAGCATTTAAGAGTCAGGAAAAAGTAATCAGAGAAAACATTCAGGAAGCAATTGGAGCATATGTGCCATTTTAGCAGCTGGTCAGGTGAAATCAAGTGGTCGGCTGCCAAGCAAGTCTTGTGGACTTCTCCTAACTGGAAAGCAATTGAAGTGCATGCGCCCTCAATAAAAGCTGGTTGGGCAAAATCACCTGGATGACCTCTGAGTGGGGAAGCAGTTGAAAGCCATATGCACTGTGTCATGGCATTGGTGCCAAAATCCCTGGGTACACCTCTGACTCCACAGGGAAATTCTGGCTGCTGGAGGTCTCCTTGGGGTAAGGGAACATTTATCCCCATGTACTAGGATAAACTGGTGCAAGTCCACATTGGTCTGTGTCAGTGATATTGCAGGATATTGCATGATCAGGATATTGCAGTGGCATAGCTAAGGGGATGCTGTGGGTAGTACTTGCACTGGGCAGCAAGCATTGGTCAAGAAATTGCACTTGACACTAGTGGCTAAAATTCTGAAAAATTGAGTGTGTATTATGAATACTATCATCATGTCATAAATCACTGGAAAGGTAATTTAATGAAGTGAACCAGACTGCACTGGAATGTCTATATTCTAGCCAACATTATGGCTGATTAACCAAAATATGAAAACATGAACTGCCTATGGAACAAAAAGTAGATTTTTTTAAACTCAAAACTGATCCATGGGACTGATTTATCTGAGAGCCGGTGATGCTATGTAATTATGATACAGTATGGAAATTAAAATGTGTTAATATGATTCAGCTTCCATTTCCATATTATCATAATACAGTTACCCATTCTAACTGGTAAAGAGGCACTTCTAAATGATGCTAGTCCTGGCACTGTTCTGGATATTATGGATATTTTGGCTGGCACCATGGTAGTCCTGGCGCAGCAGACAGCTTAGGAGTGAGCTGTCAGTTGTCAAAGCATCTATATGTAATGTAAAGTCTCGTATCTTGTTTTGGGAATATTATCCTCAATTTTGTGCTTGCAAAGGGTTTTCTTTTTTCATAGTATAAAAAACTGACATTGATTCAGCTTCAGAGGTGTTTAACATTCCCTGCTGGATCTTTTGCTTTATGTATCCATGTATTGCCTCCAGGAGCAGAACGCCTTCTGAAAGCTCTTCCTCAGAATAGAGTGTGATAGAGTTGCTTATACTAGATCTGAAAAACAGCCCCTCTCTTTCCCCTTGGTCTCAGTATTTCCATTGTGACAGATGATCTGTCATCTGGCTTTCAAATAGTACACACCACCAATGCTCTCATAGGATGAATGCAGACAATTTTCAAAGAAGAGAATCCCAAAAACATATAAGGTTGTATCCCAGGATGCATATATTGAAATAAGATGGCATTGGTTCCTTATGCCATTGTGTAAGCACATGCAGAAATAGAAAAAAACTTGGCATCCATCAGTCTTGAAAGACTATGGTATTGGGCTCGACACTGTATACGGAGCACAGTGGCCTGGGTTAGATTGTTATGGAGGATAGGCTGTTACCCAAGCAGCAGATCCCCCCTCTCCATGCCACTGAAATAGTCCAATGGAATGGCAGAGCTGATACGATTGGTTCCAGTTGTGTCGCAGAGCTGGGCTAAGGACAGAAGCTCACTCTGTCTTGTGGGGACCCAGGTCCGAACCCTGGCCTACTGGTTAACAGGCACAATGTCTTAACCACTTGCAGCACCCACAAACCTTTAGGACGGAGAGCAACAAGAAAAATGGTACCATACTTTATTTGCAACATCTTAGGTGATGAGTTGAGCAGGTGCAGTCAAGTCAAGATTCAATTTGGGTTTTTTTAAGGATTTATATCCCACCTTTCACATGCCAAAGTAAATGAACAAGATGGCTTAGTTTGTCCCCACAACAACCCTGTGAGGTAGGTAATTGTTCTACGGATAGATTGTAGAACTGTTCTTTTCTAGATTGATTCCTTCCTGGCATGAGCATCACATCTAATATCAGAGTATGCCTTCCAAGCTTCTAATATCAGAGTATGCCCCCACCCTTCTATGATGAACTAAACCTGCCTAAATTCCATTTTCTACGCAATGGTTAAAGGTAGAGGCACTCTGTCCTCCATTCTACCAGTATATGGTCACCCTGATACTTGATGGTAATGAAACCCAATACACCTTACTAGAAAGGAAGAATGTTTGTATATTGTCTATAAATGTATAAGTCTGTAAACAACAAGCTGTATATAGCCTATATTTGTGATTATTCCTTGGTCACTCTTCTTTCTGAATTGGAAGACACTTGGCCTAAGGGAGCATCTCCTGTTAAGGGGTTCAAGTTTTGGGACAACAACAAAAAGCTAAGAATATTTTTCTTTGTAACTGAAGAACTGGTTAGTTGCTGTATGATCTTCTTACAAGACATATCAGAGTTGCTGGAGTGTTGAACTGAGCAACTTGAGCTAAAGCTTCCAGTCTCTGAAGTGGCAGTTCCAATCCATAATTTTGATTGACTGAAATAGCAAATGGATGGACCATCCATTCCTTGTTGAAATCACTATTGGGAAATGAAGATTCCAAGCTACCTTAGGAACTGGGATCTTAACACACAATTTTTATTGTTTGGAACAGTAAGTGGATGGACCATCCCTATGGCTGAAGCCACAAAAACCTGAAGAGTGACCAGGGACTGATGGACACCACCTGTTGGACTTGCATCATATTAGAAGGCATTCAATTTTGTCAGAAAAGTTATGGAAACCTCCTTGCAGCTTTTATTATGTGACTAAATATGCACAGGAGTAAAAACCTGTACTTACAGGTTTCTCATAACCGGTGAGAAAGACCCCAAAAAGCCAGATAGCGAAGAACTGAGCTGGATTTATGGGATAACTTTGAGGTTTTGCTTATGTCCCCATTCTGATGGTTAACTTTAAATTAATCTTGTTGTGTGACGCTATCTCAAGGCCATAACAACCTTTTTTGAGATGGGATGACTACAGCTATAAAAATACTCCAAATGTACCTGCATGATAGATACAAGGCATTTTACTAGCACCTTTCAATCACTTTCCTCATAATTTTCAACACTAAATTTGCCTTTATTTTACTTCTGTAACAATATGGAGTTCTGCCTGTATTTTACTTCTTGCTACAATATGGAATTGTTGTTTTAAATGAGTTAACCATAAAGTTAACTAAGGGCGCAATCCAGAGTAACTATGGGGAGTCCTTGCTCCGGTGTAAGAACAATTTACTCTGGATTGCAATATGAATTTCCCATAGGTTTTCACTAGGTGGTGCAGTAACTATGGGTGCACGTAATGTCTTTTACGTGCTCCCGTAGTTATTCTGGATTGTATGGTAAGTTAACACCAAAGATGTTTTTTCTTGAGTTTAGATCCCATCAGTAAAGCCCTCCTTTGCAATACCATCAAAGAAGGGAAACAATGTTTGATGGTTAAGAAAATGTCTAGATCTGTACTTACAGTGCCATCTTTTGATACAAGGTGGTAAAACATGTTGAAGCCAAGTAAAAACTTGCCAGAAGCAGGCAACCCAATCCTAAAGAAATCTCTCTATGCAGTAATGCAGCAGTCCTGGTGTAGGCTATGTTGTAACCCACAGAGGAGTTTCAGTTTTTGCAGGGCTTTGCCCCACAGTATACCCCAACAGCAGTTAAAGGTCAGCTGGGACTTACATAAGGCAATATCACTGGTGCAAATCTAAGTTGATCTGTGCAGGTGGATCCAGACCAGGAAGGAGGTCTGAATTTGGCACCGCTGCAGCAAAAACTACCCATCTTCCAAGCATCATATGCCCTGACCCACATTTCCCCATTCTGTCCTTTCCATGCTGTGGGCACCTGGATGCAAGTGTCATATGTGCTCCCTGAGGCATCTGGTGGGCCACTGTGTGATACAGAAAGCCAGACTTGATGGGCCTTTGGCCTGATCCAATGGAACCTTTTCTTATATTCTTATCTGCTTACACAGGACCTGTTTGCCATTCCCCCCCCCCTCCCAAAAGAACATTTCGTCCCTGTCTCCTTCTTCCAAGTCCTCCAAAATCCATGTGACATAGACCAAGGGGCATTTTTATAACAAATTATATTCATTAAACAGTACTTTGTATAATGAATATAATATTGTATTGCAACTTATATACAATATTGTGATTGTATACTTGCAACATTTACTTGCTGAACCATTTCATTACATTTTCTTGCTTAATTTCCCCCAATCCTTTGATTGCAAATGTATCTCCCCATAAATAATACTGTGTCTGCACCTATTTCTGACTCATCTTTTAGGAATACTAACTTCCAGTGTAGTACAAGCCAACCTTACCCTAGCTTGACTACACTGAATGCCAGATCCTGGTTCTCAGCTTGCCCTTACCACACCATATGCTTGCCCTGAAGTCTGTCCACAGACCAGTTGCCCCATACTCTTTGTCTCAGACCTTGCTGAGTTCTCACCATCATGTTCTTCCATACCTCCACACCTCCTTTCTCTATAGTGCCAACACCATCATTTTAACATTTCCATGAAGAGCAATAAAGGATATTCATGACTGCTGAAGAAAGTTGTGCAGTAAATGCTATGATGAATAACAGGGACCAGAAGCATGTCAGCCCATGGATTTATATGCAGCTTAAATTACTAAGGTGGGAACTCTGGGGTAAGGTCATTATTCCAGATGGAATCAATAAATCTTTTCTAGCATGTGTTCAGAAACATGTTTATGGTGTGCATGTGTGCATGTGTAATTTATACAGCACCATCCATGTACATAGTTCTTTACAACCTAATTTCTGAACTTGATTAGGCAATTCAGAAATGTGGGTTTTTATTTCAAAAGGAAATGAATAGGGGCTTGAAAAGTTAGCATACATTTAAAGCCCTCTCAAAATGTAGGACACTCAAGAAAAATGTAGGACATTAAATATAAAATGTAACTTTTCCATATGTGTCCAACCTGTTGGGGATAGACTGATGATGGCTATGTCATTCTCTGGAGGCTACTTCATCTCATAATCGCAAACCTTTTCAGACTGGGAGGAGCACCTCTTACTCCAAACTTGCGACATGCACAGAATGACCATCATAACCGCAAAAGAAGACAAGCGAAAAATAGTTCCAGCTTGAATATGGCTGGTTTCAGCATTCTTCTAGCACTTCCTCAACCTCTCCAAGAGACCAGGCTATGCGTGTCTACTTTGAAGTAAGTCTGTTACAATCAGTGGGGATCACTCCTATGTCAGGGGGGCAATAGAAAAGAGCCTGAGAGACCTAGGGTGCATTCCCAACCAATTTAGGGCAGCACAACTCACCCATTTCCCCATTACCACTGTAGTGTGGGGAGGCCAGCACATGTCTGCTCACTGGCCTCATCTCCCCCCAAGTGAATGAGAAGTGCCTTATGGCACTTTTGCGACACCCCCTCAAGTCAGCACAGCACTTGTGCTGGAGCTTAGGCTAGCCTAATTGGCCTAAATAGGCCAACCCTATCCATACTTTCAACCTCAGGTTACAGCACAACTACACCAGCCCATCTCAGGATATGGCACAGTGAGCATGCTGCCCTTGTGCAGCTGCCTCTTCAGCAGCAATTGGGCCAGCCAGAGGCCTTCTAGCCCTGTGGATTTAGCCAGTCAGCCTACTTAGGCCAGCTTAGCTGGGCCATTTTTCTGGCCTAAACAATCCCACAGTTTGGCTGCCTTGCTCCAGACTGTTGGAGAATTCCCATCTTCCCCAAGTACTGAAGATATACTGCAGAATGAGGCAACAAGTATCCCAGTTACTAACATACGGAAAATGTAAGTAAGATGGGGCACACCTGTGCTTCCCAACAGCAGTTAGTGGGTACCCTGTGGGTTCGAACCCTCAAACAGGAAAAACATAGATTTGACTACTGATAGCAGCATCCAGCAATCTGAGAATCCCAGTTCTCATTTGAAGCAGAGGAAGGAATTTTATGATTGAGAAAATAGGCTTGAAAATGTGTTGGCCATGCCTAGCGAAATTTTAGAAGGCAGCTGTATATTATTTATGTATGACATTTACATCCTGCCTTTCTTCCACATGATTCAAGGCTGAGTACATAGGGTTCCCAGGCAATGCGGCTGTGTCATTTGTCTTCAGATCATGCCCACAGAATAAAAATTTCACTAGCCAGGGCATCAAATTTCACCTCTCTTTCTTATGATTAGCAAACAGACCAGAATTACACAAAACTATAAAATATATGCAAGTTTTTGCTTTGTTTTGTGTAGTACATAAATTACAGAAAAGATGGGCAAAATCCAGAGTAACTACGGGAAGTCCTTGCTCTGATGTAAGAACAACATACTCTGGATTCCAATATGAATTTCCCATAGGTTTTCACTAGGTGGTACAGTTACTACGGATGCACGTAAAGTCTCTTACGTGCTCCAGTAGTTACTCTGGATTTGGAGGTAAGTTGCTGAATTTAGCTCTACCAAGTACCAAAAATTCATGAAGAATGTTAAGTATTTAGCTTCTATTATATACAACCCTTCCTTCTGCATCTTCCAACCCCACAACCCATTCATTTCCATTCAGATCCCTAAGTTATTTCTAATGGGAAGTCTGATCCTACACAGGGGCAAAGGAGCCACGGCGTGTTGTGGCACTTGAAGTACTTACTTCCACACCCCCTGTAGCTATGCCACTGGTAGTTGTTAAGAATTCCAAATGAGGGGAAACGCTCAACATTATTATCCTGTTTTAGAAAAGGAGAAACTTGCCCAAAATACATACAGAACATAACAGACACATCTGAGATCCATGTACCAAAGGGATCTCCAAACTTGGCCTCATTGTGAATGATGTCAATTCCTTATCTTTTATCACAAACTGGCTTTGAAATTGGTCAGAGCTTCAGAAGGAGTATGTGAAGTTGCATAAGGGTAGCCCAGCTGAGGAATAAATCCTGCTGTTCATTCATAACTAGCCCTATGCATTTCTGAGACATGCCCAAACATTGTAAAATGAGAAGAAACTTAATATCCCATGAATTGATGGATCTGAATACAGGAGGTCTTGATATATGAGTATCCGTGCAGCACTCACTTTGCCCCAGAGGCCCTACAATTTCAGAGATTAATGGGACAAAGTCTGGCATATCTCCAAGTCCACCAACTTCTGACTGGTTTACATCATGCTCTGTTCATAAGCACAGCATGATCCCATGGTACTAAGTCAGCCATGAAGTAGGTTAATCAGTAAAGGAATAGAGATCTCAACCAGGATTTTATGTTAACCTTACAAAATGGAATTTGGTCTTAAAGAGTCTCTCTGCTGGGAACCTATTTGAAAATAACTGTGCAAATTAGGCGTGAGTTCCTTGGTAATAACAATAGTAAACAACGGCAAAATAACAGTAAAAGGGATTTTCCTTCTAGGAGACGTGAATTGCCACTTGAGGCAAACTGCTGAATAGCAAGTACAGTAAATGATACAATTTGTTGAAAGTGAGGTAAAGGGATTTACTTGAATGAATGCAACACTTTCTTTATAGATGAATATATTCAATAAGAGAATGTGAGAGAGTGAGATGTTTCATATAGTCTCATCCTGTTTGCTTAAAGAAACTTCAATGGTGGGGGCTAAACCTCTGAGCAGGAACAGGGCAGGAACTTACAACACAAATCTGCATTGCAAGGAGATGGGACAAACTTGTCCCCTTTACACATAAAGCCCTTTTTTTGGACCTACTTGCAGGGTTGGGAATTAAATTCATTCCTATCACACCTGTCAGCCCAGTCCTATCTCCTGCCATCCTATAGCATGCTGTGCCACCTTACCTGCCTCAGCAGGGCACCTAGGATTCACCTGTGTATCCAACAGTAGTTTATGTTGGTGACTCCAAAATAGTAAATTCTGAATTGACAGTTTTGCTTTCTCAAAAGATGGTAGCATGTTCCATGGTTGCAATTCTAGAATGCACTAGAATGGTGCAATTGCTATTTAATCCTGAAATGACTATTTTGAATTGATAAAAATTGCAAGATATACTCACAGAAAATAAGCAAGAAGCCAAAGGAACTTTTAGGAAAGGCCCCATCGAAGTGAAATCCTCCTAGGCCATGTATGGTGGCTTGCCAAAGTCTTGGCCAATTTATTTTGTTGGCTGCAAGGAATTCTAGATCACGCCTAGCAAGATACAGTAGGTTTTTTTGTGGAAGATGCATTGATTTTGATGGGTCACATTGTGCAAGCCGAAGTATATGATCCAGTGGTTAACTTCATAACAAAACCAAGACTGTTGTCAAGACAAGTATCAAAACATATCATAACTTCAGAGGTTGCAATAACATGAATGCAAATATTTGTGCAGTTTTAACATTGACTATTGAATGTATAACCATGTCAACTTCATTTTCGTGAACATATTTTAAAGTTGAAAAGGATTATTTAAAAGTTAAAAATGCATGGCTAATTGCTTAGATTAGAAAGTGTGTACGCAGTTTTCAGAGTGAGTTTCATAGGAACTTCTTTGAGCATCAAGATCTGTGGAATTTATATATAATCTGGACATGATGGCTGCAGCAAGAGTTGAGCATATTCACAAACGAGTCCACACAGATTTCTGTACTCACTAAACAAGATTTTGGTACAATTTAAAGGAAATGGGCAAGGGTAAAACAAGACATGGATGGTCCTTCAAAAAGAGCAATAAAGGGGGCTGTTGCAGCAAATGTACCAAAAGGCAAGAGAATAAATCAAACCCTGATGCATCTTGTTGGCTGCAATTCCTACTATATGCTTTTCCCAAGTCCTGTGAACCTCCTGTGAATCAGATGCTTCCAACATCAAACCTGGGCAAATATGCCATGTGGAGTGTGAGACCCACTTAATATAGTCTGTGATTTTTAAACCCTGCTATGACTGTGCATTGGATACGGGGGGGGGGGGGGATCTGAGCCAAGTGAATTTCCTCTTTCCAGGAGTCAGGAGGCTGCAGTGAGGGCTCAAAGCCAGGTCTTTTGCTTAATAGTCAGTTGTGGACATGCTTAAACAATAACCACTACTACTCTAGGGCAAACCTGGTTATTGTGGTCAAGTGACTCAGCATCCCGTTTAAGATGCTGAAGCCACAGAGGCAAGGTATAAGGCAAATGACAGTAAGGTACAAAGCAAGTAAAAAATAGGGGAAAAGAAGATATTTTAAACTAGTTATTCATACAAATAGCATTCCAGTACTCTTGCTTATTTTTAATACCCCTCTGTTGATCTTGTACTAAAGTCTATCATTGATTTTCATCCATGTCATGGCACATTTGTGCGTTGCAAGACTTTGGAAAGGGTCATGTGAGCATCCTGTTAGCAAAGGGTTGCCAGAATTCTCTTCCATAAAATCAGGATAGGACCCTCTGTCCCATTTACCAGGATGTGAACAAAATCCCCCAAAATCAGGATTGTCCCTGTTTTTCAGGATATATGGCAACCCTATGTGAGCAGCACAGTATACCCTTTCAATTGTTGGGGAAAAAAACTAATGGTGTGACTTATCAGTGTGCCATGAGATAGAAAAGGTTGAAGGTCCTGGTCTAGAACAGTATTTCTTAATTAGTGGTATGGGTACCATCAGTGGTACTTGAGGTGGTATCTGGTGGTACTCACTGGTTCCTTGGACATCTACCACCCAGCAGTGAGAGTAGGAATGCAACACAGCTAGCAGAGGTAGGAGGCTCAGCTCAGTGATCAGAGCTCCAAAGCATGCTTTTCCATGCTCAAAAAAAAATTCTCTTGTCCACCCTGATCCTCTTATTGGTGTTTACTGTATAACATTTGGCCTCCCAACTCAGAACCAGTGATGCATCAGCTAGTCATTGCCATCGTCTGCTGTACCACTTCGCATGGTCTACCTATTAGAAATACCACCAGGAGTAACTGCTGATGCCATTATCGCCAGTTACTTCTGGTGGTACTTCAAATAGGTGGACCATGTGAAGTGGTACCACAGAGGACAAATCTTGAGAAATACTGGTCTAAAAGACTGCAAGCCTCTTGGGACTGGGATTTGTCTCTTCATTCTGCTGTGTCGTGCAAATTGACGGGGTGACTGCAAAAAACAACAACAAATATTTCAACCAAACTGTAAGCCGCTTTACAACTCGGTTAAAAACCCCTAATAGGCACAATATCTTTAAGATGTACAGAATGTTTATAGTACTCTCCAAAGGCACTTGGTAGCTCATGTCATAGTTCAGGTTTCAGGCTTTCTTACTAAAGCAGGGGGCTCCAAACCCAACCTTAGGGGCAAGATGTGGCCCTTGGCGAGCCTCAGTGTGGCTCTGACAAGACCCCTCTATCTGGCCCTTTGGCAAGCCTTGAAATCCACCCCAATACTTTCTTATATGTAAATATATTCAAATTAGTTTTCCAGCCCCCCCCCCCACAGTTTCAGAGAAAGGATGTGGCCCTCCTGACAAAAAACTTTAAAGGCCCATTCTATAGAAAGAGCAAAAGGAGCTTCAAATGGACTCAGAGGTAGTAAAAGTGTCAACCTATAAAAGTTAGCCCTTGCAACTTATATTTTAATGTGCTGTCCTTTAAATTATAAAAATAATGCTTATAAAACATTTAATGTATTAAGTAAGGTTGGTAGGGAAACCTTTACGAGTTCAGTGGTTGGGGCTACACCAATTTCCAAATGTTTGATACATATTTAAAGCTACTTCTCATGTTGCATTTCCCTGCTCATGTTTTATAAATGGTCATTGCAAATGTGCGTTGGCAATGTGAAAACATCAGATGCAGTTAAGATACATGCAGATTCAGAAGATGTTCATGAGGTTTGCCAGATGTGAATCTCACGTCCAATATGAAGTAGACAGCAATTGGTGCATCTTTCCCAGTCCATAGAAAAAGAATATTAAGCTCCAACATGTCGTTTGTATCGTGACACTCAGATATCCTGAAATGCATTAATGTATAATTGCTTTAGACTGCAACACTGAAGTTCACTTGGGCTAGCCTATCTATCATTGGGCTGGCCCAGTTCCAAGATGGGCCAGCCCAGTTACACTAGAAATACTTGGGCTGGTGTAAGTCAATATAGGCTGGCCCAAAACAGACAGGCTGCAATCCTAAACGCACCTTCCTGGGAATAAGACCCATTGATAATGGGGCTTACTTCTGAGTAGACATGATTAGTGGCTTATCTGAGTAGACATGATTAGGGGCTGAGTAAGATAATGGGGCTTACCTCTGAGTAGACATGATTAGGATTGTGCTCTCTATAACATATTTATATTGTGCTCTCTATAACATATGATTATTGCTAATAAGGAGAATAAGATTCTGGGATTAGACATCAAGCCATACATTATACTATTCCTTTGGGCCCAATGGAATGTAATATCCCTACATAAATTCATGATACATACTAGATAACACTGTGAGAAACATTGAGCGCAATCTTAACCATGTCTACTCAAAAGTAAGCCCCTTTGTGTTGAATGGGTCTTACTCCCAGGAAAGTGTCTTTAGGATCGCAGCCATTGTTGCAAGTACTGAATAAGGAAGTGCTTGTCTTTTTTAATATTTCCCTAGAATTGGATGGGCAAAAGAAAATCTATAAACACATTTAAACAAATTTAATTTAATTTAAGCACAATTAAGTAAATACACATATTTTTGAAAAAGTACCTTGAATTATGGCGAGCAAAGGTATCATTCTGACTTAAAAAAAAATTTCCACCAAGTGCATAGGGGCTTTAGCCCTACAGACCACTTTTGTCTTTTTCCGAGAACTTGAGATCAAGCTTGGAAACTGCCAATATATTACTTCCTAAGTTTTCCTTTCTCCAGAGTAAGGTTGTTTTGAGCATCATGGGAAGGAATCAATAAACTGTAATTTATTGTCTGTTAAAAAAAAATGTTTGATAGCATTTCAGTGCACTCCAGTGTTTGGACTGCAGTGTTTAATTGGTTAATCCAGTGATTCTGAACTGAAGGGTGTCAGAGCTTCATAGAATTATCCTCTGGGATCAATCTCTGGAATCTCCAGGTAAGGCAAAAAGAGAGATCCCGTTTGAAATAGCAGAAATAAACTGCAATGAAGTAAAGGCAATACTGAGCTAAATGGACCAAGTGTTAGTTTTCAAACCATTCTTAAAGTGGAAACTGTAATGTGGGGTGTATGTTAAGATATACATTTTGGCGGGGGGGTTATTATGGAAGATCAAGATGATCAGGCAGGAGATGTGGTGTTGACAGTGCTTCCCATTTTGACAGGAGATGTGGTGTTGACAGTAGTTCCCCTATTTTGACAGGAGATGTGGTGTTGACAGTGTTTCCCCTGTTTTGACAACTATTTGACAGTTCTGGGGAGATCAGGGTTGATGGAGTTTGACAGCTGAGGGTAGTGTTACACCTGAACATCATTAGGACTGATGGACTTTAGACACTGCAGGAAAGTGTGGTGCACACCTGAACCACATTGGGACTAACGAGAGTTTCATGAATAAAAGCCGTTCCAGAAGGAACCTGCACTACTGGTGCCAAATCGCTGCTGGATCAGACTCTACTTGGACTATGAAGGACCCTGGAGAAGCTATGGTGTTTGTGCTGTGGACTTTCATGATGGAGATAAGTAGAAGTAGAGTTCTTGGGAAAGGGCATTGCTTAGGAATTTTTTAGCAGTTAAAACATGCCTGATTAATCAAGGTAGTATTTAAAAATACTTGTAAAAATTACAGATGGCAACTACCATCTTAAAAAGAGATATTCTTTTTCACATGTAGGAAACAATGCCTCCTCTGATGAGGTATATGATAGGTACAATATTGCCATTAATGTTATCTTTGGAAAAGTCTTATAGCCATGAAGTGAGTTCATTTCACAAGGCTATTTCACATTATTATCTGAGTTAAACAGAGTTACAGAGTTCAAAGCAACTAGGACATGAAGGGAGTTGTTGAATATCTGGAATAATAATGGATAACTTATTGCATCATTTTAATTCTTCTGTAATTAAGAACAGGTTTCTAAATACCTAATGGTGATTTTCAATCCTGTTCATTCTACACTGCATGGCTGACAAAAAAAATATACAAAGCTGTAAGTACTTCAAACATTCAACTACACGTGTTATAGTATTAGGCTGCAATCCTAACCTCCACTTAGGCTGGCCTAAACCCTGGCATAAGTCTTATGCTGACCTGAAGGTGTCACAAAAGTGCAGTAACACACACATATATACACACACAGTTTGTGTGGGTATATAAATCATGTCGGCACACAGAATAACACTGCAACATAGGTTTGGCTGAAAGGTTGCTGACCCCTGGTATATAACGTAGAATTATTCATTCTTGTTTTATAACAAAATTGCAGTATAAGACTGTTCCCACAGTCAGAAGCTCCAGTTCTGGAGCATGTGCAGAGTTGGGGTCATCATAACCAGAAAAGAGGACAATGCCCTGTTAAATGCAGGGTATCCAAGAAAACTGTAGGACATGAGAAAATAAAAACTAACAACACTTATTTATATTGTTTCCATGTTGTTAAACCCTATATCAGTGGCATAGCATAGCTAATGAACATGTAGCCTGGTGCAAAGCTCAAAATGTTGCCCCAGAATTGATATCTTCCCTGATTGTTATTTTTTAAAGAAAATTGGGGAAAAACTTGCTTCCTCCTCAGAAGTTCACCACCCATTTGTTCTGCTAGTGGCATAGCTACTCATGTGCTCTGCTAGTGAGCAGATAGCTAAAGTACTTATCTGCTATCTGGTGTTGAAGATTTTATTGTCCCCCCTTCCAACGACAATAAAAACGAAGTAAAAAATGAAAATTGTGTCTTTTATTACTGGGGTAAAGAGTAGTGGTTATTCTTTCCCTGATAGACATAAGAGAAGCACCACTTACACCCAGTTAGTGTGGGTAACATTATGATATAATGTATGTATATGGAAATGAGAGCTCCTTCATATTAACACCCTATTAAAAAAAAAGCAGGCCTCCATCAGTCTTGAGAGACTATGGTATCGTGCTCTGCACTGCATACGCTGCATGCAAAGCAGGAAAGCCTGGGTTGGATTGTTATGGAGGATAGGCTGTTAGCCAAGCAGCAAATCCCCCCTCTCCACGCCACTGAATTAGTCCAATGGAAAGGCAGAGCCGATACGATTGGATCCAGCTGCTGTCGCAGAGCTGGGCTCAGGACAGGAGCTCATCCTGTCTTGTGGGGCCGACCTGGGTCTTGAACCCTGGCCTGCTGGTTAACAGGCACAGAATCTTAGCCACTTGTGCCACCCACAGCCATGCCGCTAGCTATGCCACTGCACTATATTACATATTATAAATATTAAGTAAGTTTATTATTAAATTATTACTTATTAAGTTTAGAACTATTACATATAATTTATTAATTGCAAAAAGGATATGTGCTGTCCTGCTCATAAGGAAATTGAGGACAACAAAGATTTTTTTGCAGGATACAAGGTTTAAAGAAGAGGACATGTCCTGGAAAAAGAGGACATAATGGAAAGTGCCACTTGGAAGAATACCCAGATTAGGAGAGCAGCCAGCAGCAACTCCAGCAGACACCACTAGAGTTCTCCTTCTCCCAAGGATGCAGCAGCTTCATCCTTAAACCCTGTTTACCCCAGAAAGCTAGAAGTGTGGACAGACAGGATTGGAGAGAGCAAATTCAGACACAATAAAACTCCTAGGAGGAGGAGGGGGGAGAGAAAATATGTAGGAGGAAGAAGAGGGGAGCCTGGGCCTGGGGAAGAAGAAGGCATTGAAAAGTTTAGGCTGGCTTAACTTCTCCTCTGCAGCAACAGAAAGAGCAGCAGCCAAGCAGAGCACAAGGTGAGACTCTCCAGCCTGGGGAGGAGTGTGCGTGTTGTGTGTCTCTAAGGGGGGTTGTGGTAGAGAAGCCACTTTGCATTTCCAACCCTGGAAGATTGTGGATGTCTCTTTCTGCTTGATTTTGGGTGAGGGGATCCTTTTGGGGATTGGGGGTGGAGATCCTTCCCTCTCTCTCTTTCTCTATTTAATATGATGGAGGATTATAAACATGGCGTCTTAAAAAAAAGAAACCTAGTACAAAATCATGTACACATTGGAGCCACAAGAGGAGGAGGAGTGGAGGATAGTGCTGGAGATATGGATGGGGGGGGAAGGAGGAAAGAGGCATATGTTGCATGCATATCTTTTGCAAGGATTGTGAAATAAAGAACAAGGCTGCTAATAATAGCAGTAATAATTAATAGCAATGATAAAGTGATTATGATCATCAGCAGGTTGTGTGCTGAGTGGGTTGGAGCACTGGGGTGCCTTTTTCCTCCCCCTTTCTTGCAAATGGGGGAAGTAAGGGAATTGGAGCCCAATCCTCTGCATGTCTACTCAGAAGTAAGCCTCATTCTAGTCAATGAGGTTGTCTCCTAGGTACATGTGGGTAGAATTTCAACCTTGGGGTCCATCCCTAGGGATGTCTATTCTGAACCAATCCCCATTCTAGTCAGTGGGGCTTACTCTGGTGTAAGTGTGGATAGAATTGCAGCTTTATGAGCCCAGCCCCTAGGAATGTCTACTCAGAAAAAAACCCCATTCTAGGCAATGGGGCTTACTCTTGAGTAAGTGTGGATGGGCTTGCAGGCTTTGAGCACAGCCCTAGGCGTGTCTACTCTGAAGAAAGCCCATCATAGTCAATGGGGCTTGATCCTGGGATAGGATTTTGGCCTTGGGCCCCCAGCTCTAGTCATGTCTACTCAGAAATAAGCCCTTTGTAGTCAATAGGGCTTACTCTTGTGTAAGTGTGGATGGAATTGCAGCTTTATGAGCCCAGCCCCTAGGCATGTCTACTCAGAAACAACCCCCATTCTAGGCATTGGGGCTTACTCTTGAGTAAGTGTGGATGGGCTTGCAGGCTTTGAGCACAGCCCTAGGCGTGTCTACTCTGAAGAAAGCCCATCATAGTCAATGGGGCTTGATCCTGGGATAGGATTTTGGCCTTAGACCCCCATCTCTATGCATGTCTGTTCAGAAGCAAGCCCCATTGTAGTCAATGGGGCTTACCCTTGTGTAAGTGTGGATGGGATTACAGCCTTAGAACCCAGCATTAGGCGTGTCTACTCAGAATCAAGCCCCATTCTAGTCAATGGGGCTTACTCTTGGGTAGGTGTAGGTAGAATTTTGGCCTAAGGCCCCCAGACGTAGGCGTGTCTACTCAGAAGTAAGGCCATTATAGTCAACGGGGCTGACTCTTGTGTAAATGTGGATGGAATTGAAGCAATAGAGCCGAGTCTACTCGGAAGTAAGCACCATGATAGCCACTTATGGGGGGGTTAATGTGAGAGGGACTCACAGTGAGGGTGTGTATGTGGGTCTCCACTGGTGTCTGAGGTGAGGGAGGGTTTTTTTTTTGAAGGATCACTTTTCCCCCATTGCGGCCTACACGGACGTTTGAAGCCGGGGACTTGCGTGAATGGCGAGGCCGAGCAGGGCGCACCCCTTCCCCGCCCACTCCCTCCCGCCACCCCGCTTGGGCCTCCCAGATGGAAGACTCCTAGTGCTGCCGCTGCTGGCGTCCCTCCCTCCCCCCTCCTCTCCTCGCTCTGGCGCGGACTCGTCTAGAGGCAGGTTTGGAGCCAGTGTAATGGCAGGAGACCCCTCGGGGAGGGCAAAGGGAGGCATAAGGGGGCACCAGGCACTCAGCCGCCCTCCTGCCCCACTGAAGACGGGCAGGGCAGGCTCCTTGGTGGATGGATTCCCCCAAAGGGGTGGGGGGAAGGGGTGACATGGTGGTAGAGTTGCAGCCTCAGAACCCAATCCTGTACTGGTCTACTCAGAAGTATGTCCCACTGTCTTTAATGGGACTTACTCGCAGGTAAGTGTGGTAGGGTTGCAGCCTCAGAACTCAATCCTGTACTGGTCTACTCAGAAGTATGTCCCATTGTCTTTAATGGGGCTTACTGTCAGGTATGTGTGGTAGGGTTGCAGCCTCAGAACCCAATCCTGTACTGGTCTACTCAGAAGTATGTCCCACTTTCTTCAATGGGACTTGCTCTCAGGTAAGTGTGGTAGGGTTGCAGCCTCAGAACCTAATCCTATACTGGTCTACTCAGAACTAAGTCCCACTGTCTTCAATGGGGCTTACTCTCTGGTAAGTGTGGTAGGATTGCAGCCTCAGAACCCAATTTTATTTGTATAGTAGCGAAAAGCGTACCTGCTTTGCAGGAGTAAAATTCCCCCGATGTGCAACTTCCCCCTTCACATCAACCCCCATGCGCAACTTCCCACTGCACATCTTCCCCCCATGCGCACCAACCCCCCATGCGCAGCATCCTCCACAGTGCAACCTCTTCCTCCTAGCAACATCCCCCAGTGCACCAGGGTCTGAGCACCCAATTGGCTGGATGTGGTTCAGTCTCCCATGTTAAGTATAGGAGAGAAACACGTTGCCCCCTTTTCAGCCCCTGAAGGGTTAAATGTCTCCAGATGGTTCCTGGTGGGAGTTCAGGTGACAGAAGGAACTCCCAGAATTCCATGCTTCAGGCCCAGCAGTTGGGGCAGAATGTTGCTGAGTCAGCAATTCTCAATGCAAAGTATAGGGAGGAAAACGCATTGCGCCCCTTTTCACTCTCTTCCCGTTGGAATTTCCAAAAACTGATTCTTAGTGCACCCCTCAGTCACGGAAGGAACACCCACTCCAAATTTCATGCTTCTTGGCAGGGTGTTGATCGGTCAGTCAGTCAGTGACGTTTCTCTTTTATATATATAGACTCAGAAGTATGTCCCACTGTCTTCAATGGGGCTTGCTCTCAGGTAAGTGTGGAAGGATTGCAGCCTCAGAACCCAATCCTATACTAGTCTACTCAGAAGTAAGTTTCACTGTCTTCAGGGGGGCTTATTCACAGGTAAGCGGTAGGATTGCAGCCTCGGAACCAAATCCTATATTAGTGTACTCAGAAGTCACACTGTCTTTAGTGGGGCTTACTCCTAGGTTAGTGTTGTAGGATTGCATCCTTAGAACCCAATTCTATACAGTGCTACCTTGGTTTACAGGCGTAATCCGTTCTGGAAACATGCTTGTTATTCAAAGTGCTTGCATATCAAAGCAAGTTTCCCCATAAGAAATAATGGAAACTCAATTTTTTGGGCAATTCTTCAGCATGGCCTGAAGCGTTGCGGAGTGAATTGTCTGAGACAACCTGGCATTCCAGGACTGGAATGCTGTAGCATCATCCCAGTCCTGGAATGGCTATCTGGATAAGCATGAGTGCTCTTCCAGACTGGGATGCTGCTACGTTGCCTCTGTATCCTCGCACT
The DNA here is from genome assembly GCA_030015325.1 of Cryptoblepharus egeriae. Lineage (NCBI taxonomy): Eukaryota > Metazoa > Chordata > Lepidosauria > Squamata > Scincidae > Cryptoblepharus > Cryptoblepharus egeriae. The sequence goes on from JAREYC010000004.1 coordinate 9,962,718, forward strand.
TGCAATCCATGTTACTCATTAACTGAGGTACTACTGTACTTGTCTACTCAGAGTTAAGTTCTACTGTCTTAAAGGGAGCTTGTTTTCATGTAAGTGTGGGTTGGAACCCAATTCTGTGTCTACTCAGAAGTCCCACTGTCTTCAGTGGGGCTTATTACTACATAAATGTTGCTAGCATTGCAGCCAAACAGCCCAGTCTTAATGCATGTCTACTCAGATGTCCCATTCTAGTCAATGGGGCTTCCTCCCAAATGCATGTGGATTGGATTGGGTGGAGTGGGTTTTTACTCCCTGTGCTTTGGGTTTATGGCCACATAGCTCATTCTGAGCTGTCTACTTAGAAATAAGCTTCACTGGTATTCAGCTGGGCTTACAGGTAAGTGTGGCTAGAATTGCAGCCTTAGAACCCAATCCAATGCTTATCTACTCAGAAGTAAGTCGCACTAGCTTCAACGGGGCTTACTCCAAGATATGTGTGGCTAGAACTGCAGCCACACAGCCCAAACCTATGGGAGCTTATCTACTCCCATTGACTTCAGTGGGGTTTACTCCCATATAAGTGTGGATAGGATTGTAGCCTAAGAGCCTGATCTGATGCTTGTCTACTCAAAAAGTCCCATTGTTTTCACTGGTCCTTACTCTCAAGTAAGTGTGGATAGGATTGCAGCCTCAAACAGAGGTTTTAACCGTCACATCTTTCTCCTTTTCTGAAAGATATGTTATCATTGGGTATGGACAGGTTACCAACCTGCAGGCCAGCAATGGGTGCGGCATTAGTTGGTCAGTCCTCTGTATTTAAATGATTAAATAAAGAGTGGAGCAATGCCTTACCTTGCCCTGTGGAGTTGGGGAGGGGGTTGACTTTAGGCTGCTTGCAAAAAAGGCTGCTTGCCTCATTGGATTTCCTTTTTTTAAGAAAGAAAGGCGGGAGATTAATAAAAATAAATATATTGAAAAGAAGGGGTTTGGGTTGTGATGCAATTTTTTCCCTCCCAGAATATTCAAAAGCGTTTTTTTAAAGTTTCTTCCTCCCAAATGTACAAAAAAGTTAAAGGGAACAGATTCTGGAGTACTTAAATCTTGAAAGTACAAGGTGGATTTACTAAAATTCATATGGAATCTTATGGTTTTTTATACAGAAGTCTCCCCCCAACCCACCATAAAACCACAGGGATTATATCCTATTTCACTGGTGGCACCACAGAGATAATGGATCTGGTGCTTTGGGGTCTGCCAGAGTATACAAATATGGATCCAGTGATATGTTGCTCTTTTTGAGTTGCAATCATACAAAAACATGAATATAAAATACAAATCTTCCTGATTTTAGCACAGAATCCCCAAAATTCACAGTTATATTACAAGCTCACACTAGGGTCCACAGATGTTGCTGTGAAAAGTGCAATACAGGTAATGTTTCCTTGCATTGGGATGGTGCTAGAAGTACCAAATCTGATATTTTTCTGATGCCTTCTGTGGACTGGGATGTGATTTGTGATTCGATGGTGGATTTGGAGCAAGGTTGTGTAAAATTAATGAGGACCCGAGGATCAATTTATATTTAACCTGATCTAATTCTTACGCCGTCTGCTTAATTTAAATTAGCTAATGTTTTTCACTATGTTGGTATCTTCAATTAGGGTGGAGGTGGGTGGGCTTAAAGGGTGAAAAGAAGCTGAAAGCCAAAAGTGAATTTTTTCACCTTCTTAATCCTGTTCAATGGCTGGAGAATTGATTTTAATCTGTTATAAATTATTAACGAGTGTTATTCTTTGTTAGTTAACATGGTGTTAAGATTGCAGGGGTATGTACTATTGACAGGGTCTCATTGAACTCAGGAGGATTTTTAATTGTTGTTATCTTACCCTCACTTGCTTAAGATGAATTTACCATTGCACAAAATTTAAGCAAGCATAGGCTTAAGTTGTACGGTTGTTCTTTTGTGGGATGCTTTAAGGCTTAGGTTGTACTGTCAAGTCTCTGTCTGTTATACAGATTGATGACATTGAATGTTTTTGTGTTATGTTACGAAAAGCAGCATGCATAAAGATCCTAAATGGTTTCCAATTTGTGCACTTAACAGAACCAGCAAGGCTGCATATATGATAAAATATGGTCATATATGATCAAGGCTGCATATATGATCATATATGTGCTTTCAGTCCGCGAGTGCTCTGGTGCTGACTGCAACAACTAACTTTACTGAATCACTTTTGTAGTTGTGCAAAACATATAATGAAGTAAAACACTTGAAGTGGCAATCCTAAACCCCAGTTGGGCTGGCGTAAGACGTGGGGGTGTCATAAAAGTGCCACAAGGCACCTGCCCTACTCCTGGGGTTTAGGCATACACTGATCTTTCCACACTACTACAGGAAGGTAAGCCAGATGAGTTTTATCAGCCTAAATTGGTAAGCATTGCGCCCTCAGAGTACAAGCCCTGATGGATCCTTGTAGTGTAAATGTTTTAAAAGCGCCCAGTAACCCTAACTTACAGATTCTTCTATTATACAGTACTGGCATTTCCAAAATAATGAATTGGGTATGTTCTGGTGTCACAATAGTATAAGAGTGTGGATCAGGATATTGTTTCTGTTTGTTAAAATCCTAATTATTTTCACCCTTACGTTTAAAGTGCCTAGATCCTCCTAACATTGTTCCTTTAAGCTTTCCAACAATCAGACAGGATGAAGTTTGAAACAAATAATGTAGTTTCTATTCTATAGTATTGCCATATCAAAACTTCAGTAATTTAGAGTGCTTCATATTTAATGAAGTTCCAAGACAGGAAGTTTCATGACATTCTATGATCTTGTGACCATAATGGGGGGACCTGAACACACAGCCCTTATTGTTAACTTTTATGGTGTCTGGATTAGTTCTAAAGAACTTAAATTATACTCCATAACGTGGCAGAATTCCTAGATCTGTAACATAAATTCAAATAAGTTTTAATGGTTTTCCAATGGAGGATTCAGCTTTTAGTTAGGAACATGTTTTAGAGAGAGAATCTGAGAATTTTTTTTCAACAATTTCTCATGCATTATGTACTTAGAAAAACGGATTATTGAGCACCTACAAGATCTGATCTTTCTATTTACTTGCACACCACCCTCCAGAAACAGATTATTCCTTCTGCTCTGTGAGGAATACCATATACCATCCCATTATTTTATATCTTCTTGTGCCATATCGTTATCGGACATAGGTGATCATGTTGGCGAACCTATTTTAATAGCGACCCTGCCCCATTTAAGGGGCGTACTTGGCGCCATTGTTAGCTTTTGCTACCCTTAACCTGATTTTCCTGGGAAAGAAATAGTATAGTAGTCTTCCCTTTGCTTTCTACACAGCTGTGCACATGCTATTCTAGTAGCTACCACCGCACTGTGTGCTGTTGGTGGCTACCACCACCACCGTGTCCAACCAGTGGTCTCCACCTTCAGTCACGGGAGATATTTGGGTTTTTTGGATAGGCTTAGTCTGGATCCTCAACAAAGGACTAACTGGCATGGGAGTCCCTGCCAGTAGCCATGCTACCGCCAGCATTGCCCTTTGTATCACTAGAGCATAGAATCCCAACAGCACGAAAAGGTACTGTCCATGTTGTCGGTGTTGTCTCTAAGTAGCTCCCTCTGTCCTCCACCTGAGCCACACCCCCAGCAACATTTATTAAGATCAGACACAACATCTCTATAGTGCATTGTCAGCAGAGATTGAGTTTTGGGAGAGTTAGAACTGACAAAAGAAAATATTTATTTACCAAAGGGCACAATCCAGAAGTGCACTTGAGTTACCCTATCTTATTGGGCTGACCCAACTGCAAGACGGACCACCCTAGTTATTCTGGAAAAGGCTTGGGGAAGCCTAAGGCAACATAGGCTGCCCCAAGATAGGTGAACCTGGGCTGCGCTAGCTGGGACAGCCGAGGCACATGCTAGGGCATGCCTAGGGCAGAGCAGTTACTCTGTATCCAGAGCCTGTTTCCAGGGCAGAAATGCCCTCATCCAGCTCCTCAGAGTTATACCACCTCAGGAGCAGGTATAGTAATGAGTAGACCCATAGGGGTCCATGATAAGGCAGAGTAAGAATGGCAGTGTTGACCAAAAATCTGAGTTCTTAGCCAGCCTAGCTGCAACCCCTGCCTCTCATCTTCAGGATATTGCACAACTATGGCAGCCCCACTAACCTGGGGATACAGTAGGCCACTCCAAGAAGCCCCTTGTATTGACTGTTCTGGCATCTCATCAGGGACTCTTTCTAAGGCAGGCACCACAGCTGTTTCTTGTTCAATGTGATCTGAGGGGGGTCTCCTCAGGAGCAAGCCCTCCCCAGATGTCACTGACTTGGTGCCTCCTGAGCATGATCTGGAGCAGGTAGGCAGCTCAGGCTTCCTGACTCTCTGGATACAGCCTAACTTTCTGCTCTGGATTCAGAATAATTGGAGCAGCCCAGCTAGGGCTCTCCTCACTGCCCTCACTCTGGATTATGCCCTAAAAGGAACAAGGTCTCTGGCTAGTAGGTTTCTGTCAACAAAAATACAGAGGAGAGCCAGCAGTCTTGCACAGAGAGAGGTGCTGGAGGAGTGGGGAGTGTGTATTTGGAAAGATAAGGACCCTGTCTGAGAAGCTGGTGGGATAATATAGAGCAGCTAGTTTATCAAGGTTTGTTCTCCACTGTACCACTACACATTGTCCAAGTATTAAAAATGCCACTGGATGTAAACGGTACTAATATCACTAGTTACTTCTGTGGTAGGAGGACTGATGCAAGCCACAAAGACTAGCAAGAGGCTCAGAGTAGATGAGAGGACTTTTTTAAGAAAAGAAAAGCATACTTTGGAGCTCTACCCACAGAATCAAGTTTCCTACTACTGTTTGTTGTGTCATGTTACTGGTCTTTCTTCTGGGTGCCAGGTGTTGATGTCCCTTGTATAGAACCAGACACCACTTCGTATGCTGCTTCTGCTGGTGGTACCTATACCATTGATTGAGAAACACTGATACAGAGAGCTCAAGTGGTATGAGAGGTGAGAGAACAAGACTATAGCCAAGTTGGGGAGGGTATACATAGTTTGAACATGGAAGGTTCCAGGTTCAATCCCTGTCATTTCCAACTAGAACTTGAAAAAAACTGTTAGTACAGTTGATTAGGATTATGGCCATTGTGTCTACATTTATTCATGGTTGTACTGAATTGTGTACTCAAATGTAAGAAGTTTGTCTGAAATCTCTCAAATTCTAATTCTTGGAAAGGTTTTCAAAGTTTTGTAGCATATCTTTAGTGGGTGGTAATGTGTATGGTTTATTCACATTATCGCTTTAATATTTTAAGTAGTAACTGTTTTATTGTGTTCAGGCTTGGGATTTAGGAGACAGATTTATAGCAGATGATTATAGTAAAACAGAATTTTACAAAGAGTTGTGTGCACAAGCCAGTATTTGTCCAAATAATACACCAGAACAGATTGATCCAGATTAATTTTTTCAAGTGGATGATGGTCGAAAGGACGAAAATAAATAAATATATGAAGTGAAATGGAAAATGGGTTATGCATAATGTACTAAAGAAATGATCAGTACTGTAGTGTGATCTTATTTTTAAGGGTGGTATGTCATTGTATTTTCTGGCACTGTACACACAGCGGCACATTAGGACCATGAGAATTTTCTGTTCCTGTGAGTAGAGCAGTATTGCATGATTGTATGTGAGTCTTTCAATAAATTATTTAATTTGTAGAAATGGAAAAATAACTATCAATCAAGAAGCACCAATTAAAGAAATTGCTTTGAAACTGCTAGAAACTATCAGAATACTCAATATTGGGTGTTTTATGTTATAGAGCAAGTCTTTGTTCAGCATCCTCAAGTATTACCTTTGCAGATCTGAGAGTGTTCAGTGTTGAAAAATAAAAATATTGAAGTTCATTTGGAAAGGAAGAGGAAGGAAAGAAAGCAAGTTTTCATTGTAAAGATGTTCCTGCAGAACTTAGAGGTGGTACTTATCTCCATTTCCAAGGCCAAAGAGTGGACTGTAAGTGCCTGTTATGTGCCAGCATGACTTTACACTTAAAGGTACAGAACACTATGTTTATTTCACAGTACCTATTTACCTACTTAAATTTGCATGCTTTTGAACTGCTAGGTCGGTAAGAGCTGGAACAAGTCATGGGAGCTTACTCTGCTATGTGGCACTCAGGTATCAAACTCTTAAGCAATCTACATGGTATTCATAGTGTCTTAACCACTGAGTCACCACATTTCATTGCAAGAGGTCTTTATTTAATGTTTTGTCATTTAGTAGAATGATGGAAACTGTCTGCTTAAGATGGTGAAACAGGTGGGACAGTTTGCAAAAGCAAACTGGTTCACATTTCATAAATCCTAGTATTGTTTTTTGAATTGTGTGAACTAATTTTGTGATTGGCTATTTAAAGCATGTTTTTGATCGTTTTAAGCCCAGCAATTCAAGCATTTAACTGATTCTTCAGTATGAGAAGTGAAATTATAGTTATCTTTTTCAGAGGCTTGTATTAAATAATAGAACTGAGATACTTGTTCATTTGCCCAGTTAGGTGTATGGAAAATCTGATGACCTGGCTACAATCGTAACCGCCAGATAGGCCACCATAAGTCCTGGTATAAGTCATGTGTTTAGCTGAGGATGTCATAGAAATGTCCGGGGGGTGGGGAGTTAGGTCACTGCACAGGCATACACCGACCTTCCCACACCACCATGGAAAGATATGCCATCATGTGAGTTTGGCCAGCCTAAATTTGTTAGGATTGCACCCTAAGGGCTGTTAGGCCATAAGTGTAAGAAGGTTAAAAAGCTAAAAAGCACAAAGATGAGAAAGCAGTTTAAAAAAACCTAAAAAGCACAAAGCAAGAGGAAAAAACTATTTTTTGAGCTCAAGTACTTTGAAATTTAAGTAGGATTAAATGTTTTGACACAAAGGAAAATATATTTTGCTGTACACATAACAGCAAGGGCAATGTCACAAAGACAACATTCAGGAAATTGTGCCAGACAAATCTGATCTCCTTTTTTGATTGGGTTACGAGCTTATTGGACAGTAGCAATACTGTGGATATCATTTATCTTGACGTCAGCAAAGCATTCGACAAGTTCCCACATGACATCTTAATTGGGAAGTTGGAAAAATATGGGCTAGATGAGGCTATTGTTAGGTGGATCTGCAATTGGGTCAACGGCCACACTCAAAGGGTTTTAGTAAATGGTTCTGCATCAGCCTGGAGGTCAGTTTCAAGTGGGGTGCCCCAGGGCTCTGTCTTGGGCCTGGTTCTCTTTAACATTTTCATCAATGACTTGGAGGAAGGAATACGGGGGAGCCTGATCAAATTTGTGGATGACACCAAGCTGGGAGGAGTAGCAAACACAACAGAAGACAGGAGAAACCTCAAGGAGGATCTGGATAAACTGATATACTGGGCGGTAATAAATAGAATGAATTTCAACAGGGAGAAGTACAAGGTTCTGCACTTAGGTAATAAAAACCAAAAACACAAGTATAAAGTTGGGGATACTTGGTTTGGCAGCAGAACATGTGAGTGGGACCTTGGAGTCGCTGTGGATCACAAGCTGAACATGAGTCAGCAGTGTGATGTGTCTGCAAAGAAGGCAAATGCCATTTTAGGCTGCATTAAGAGGACTGTAGCTTCCAAGTCACGAGAAGTTCTAGTTCCTCTTTATTCAGCATTGATCAGACCTCACCTTGAGTACTGTGTTCAGTTCTGGGCACCTCACTTGAAGAAAGATGCAGCCAAACTGGAGCAAGTCCAGAGGAGAGCGACAAGAATAATCAGTAGGATGGAAGGGAAACCCTATGAGGAAAGGTTGGGTGAACTTGGGATGTTCAGCCAGGAGAAGAAAAGGCTGAGAGGAGACATGATTGCCCTCTTCAGATACCTGGAGGGCTGTCGCATGGAGGAAGGGGCTCATTTATTCATAGCTGCTTCTGAAAGCAGAACTAGAACCAATGGGTACAAACTGAAAGAAAGGAGATTCCAGTTGGATATTCGGAAAAAATTCCTGATGGTGAGGGCGGTTCAGCAGTGGAGCAGATTGCCAAGGGAGGTGGTGGATTCTTCCTCACTGGGGATCTTCAAGGAGAGGCTCGACAAGCACCTGTCGGGGATGCTCTAGGATAGGGGTCAGGGAACTTTTTTACCTTTTACCCCAAAATATATTTAGATAGGCCAACGTTACCCCCTTGATTTCAAAGGAAGGAAATCATATGTTATTAATATAGTGTACTCTGTCAGGTCCTTGTACACTACAGTACTGTAACACACACAGCCAGGCATGAATATAGAATCTATATGCAATGATATGAAATTCCTGGAGGTAATGGACAGTTGTGCTTCCGAGACACAGATGGGCAGGTATACAAATCTATATGCATGCCTGGCTGTGTCTCGGCAGCACAACTGTCCATTGTACCCAGGAATTTCAGTTTTACCCCATTTGGGGTAATTTACCCCTGTTCCCTGACCACTGCTATAGGAGGATTTCCTGCTGGAGGCAGGGGTTGGACTAGATGACATACAAGGTCCCTTCCAACTCTGATTCTATGATTCTAATCAAAGGCCAACTAGGCAAAATAGATTCTCACCTTTGGTGTTATCTCACTTCCAAAACTGTTCAAGGAGTCCAGTCGCTTTGCACAGGTGAGCTGTCTGGATCTGATCCTCCTTTAGTTTCAGAGTTGCACAAAAAAGGGCATATATTGTAGTAAGGCTTGCAATGTTTTCATTGGCTTTGAATGGCGTTCCACCAGAATTAACAGCCTATGGCTGCAATCCTAAAGAGTAAGACCCATTCAACACAATGGGGCTCACTTTTGAGTAGACATGGTTAGGATTGTGCTCTAAGCCACAGTCAGCTCAGATTCTGAGGAATTTGTGATAGGTTCCCAGAATGCTATTTTTATTATTTTAAATGACACTTTTATTTTGCACAAACAAAGCTAAATGCTAAGGAACGAAGAGTATCATGATTGTTATTAATTCGGTTGATCCAAGTTGAGTCTGATGTGATATTTTAAGTTTTTTTAAAAAATTGCTTTAAAGTGTTATTTGATAAACTTGAAATAACTATACTTATGCATTTGCCTCTAATAACGGTTGCTTTCATTTCAAAATTTAGGTGAAATCAGTCTGACAGTAAGGATCATTATTTGTCTTAAATCCTATCTTGTAATTTGTCTTAAGATTGTTTTGTAATGTATATCTTTTTAATATAATTAATAGCCAGGATTTTATATTAAATTGTTTTGGTTGGCATGAGCATTTAAAGCCAGCAAAAACATATTTTAGGGACCAGCCTGGTGTTGTGCTGAGCCAAGAAATATTATAAATTCCAAGGAGCCACCTTCAAACTTTTTGATGCCTGGATTACCAAGTAGCTTGAACTGTTTCCAAGTCCTCTTGATGGAAATCAAGTTAAGGACCTTTTCGACCTATGCATTGAAGTTGTACCTTTGACTAGCAGATTCCTTATAGAGTCATTATTTTGATATTACGAGTAGAGGAGTTGCAAGTAGTATCAGTTTCAAGAAAGAACTGATTTAAGTTTCAGAATGTCAAAAGACATTCATATATCTTAACATTTTTGGCAGTATTTGACTGTGAAATAGCAGTAGTGTTAAATCTTCTTTAAAAACCTTACAAATAATCTGCTCATATGTATAGAATTACTTTTTTATTGTTACTTTTTATTAAAATATTTGAAGGGTTCATGACCTACTTTAGGAAACTAACTAATGCACATGATTTCTTGTCTAACAGCATTGTGGGTTTTCTTCCTGAAGTCCTCCAAGATATAAACTGGCCCTATAATCCAGAGTAACTACAGGAGCATGTAAGAGACATTACGTGTACCTGTAGTTACTGTACCACTTAGGATGCAATCCTAACCATGTCTACTCAAATGTAAGCTCCATTATGTTCAATGGGTCTTACTCCCAGGAGACTGTCTTTAGGATTGCAGCCTTAGTGAAAACCTATGGAAAATTCATATTGCAATCCAGAGCAAATTGTTCTTACACTGGAGCAGGACTCCCTGTAGTTACTCTGGATTGCGCCCCTATTCTGTGTTCCCCTACAGTGGTTGTATAGTTTTGCCAAATTTGTATTTGCTTAGCACTTGTGAATCACGGCTCAATCCTTGTGATACAGTGGCAGATTTCACAATCCTCCATCATAATGCATGTGTTACCTTTGTTGATTGCTGAGATGGGGTCAAGTTGGGTTGGGGCAGACCTTGGCAATGACAGCGCCTGCCGGCTTACAGAGTCCTCATCCCAGGGTTGACTTGGTCCCTTTTGGATGTGACAGATTAATAGTTGGAGTAGATATAAGTAGAGACCAGAAAACATAAGAGGTGGTAAGTCAATTTTTTTTTTGCCTGGCCTACTACTGGCTCATAGTGTACAGTGTATGCCTTGTAGGCGATGATAACTGTGAGTTGGCCTTGAATAGGATTGCAATGTTAATTCATTTGGTGGACTGTACAACTTCAGGCAGAAACGCCATTTTAAGGCTCGTTTCTATAAAAATCTGAAAGTAAAGATGTGTACAAGGGGAGAAAGTTTTTAACCAAATCCACTTTTTTAATGTGATAGATTTCTTGAAAGGATTTTTTAAATAGAGTGCAAAAAGAAAGGAAAAAAGAGCCCCACTGGCTATCTGAGCAGGCATACTTTGTTCTGTTAACTGTTAGTTCTTATCTCTTTCTGTTTCCAGCTGTAAAGATGAATTTAGAGATGGGATACTTTTTCGCTGACTCAAGTTTAATATGGTCAGAGACTGAAAGTGCAATCCTAAGTGTGTAATGGGCTCGTGCAGATCCATTGTGCTGTCCTAGGGGTATCTCCAATGAGGCATAAAGCATGTTTGTGACTTCTCCTTAGCCAGCCCCCAGATACTGAATTTTGACCTGTGATCTGGACTTGGAGTGGCATAGGTTTGTGCTGGCTATGGCAGCCTGGCTTGGATGATGGTACAAGATGGTGGGAGGGCAGACTGGAGACAAGGAAAGGGTAAAATGAGACAAGTATAGGATGGACTCTGAGGCGGATAGGTTTGAGTGGGATTCATCACTGCAGTGCAGGCCAAATACTAATCCCCACTCCAGGCCCTTGAGCCTTACACAAGCTGCATCAGCTAAATCACTGGTGCAGATATGAGTAGCCCCATAGGGGTAGCCTGGGCATAACGGGAGATAAGGGGAGAAATACCCCTTTTGCTGAGTTGCCAGCTAGCCAGCAAATACCTTGTGCTGGATACAGCAAAAACCACTCAGCCTGCCTGTTCTAGTGCAAGGTAGGATTGGCTGTGAACTTGTTATAATATTCTGGCCCTTCATTCCCATTGTCACCTTATCCACTGATTACATAAAACATGTATATATCTGGCCTTTATCTCCTTGTTCACACTTTGATAGTGTACCATTTTTTACTACATCAGCCTCCACCTTGATAATCTTCAGTTGGCTCACATTAGATCAACACTGCTGCTAAGGTCATTTGTCTTGCACAGATCTTATCATTTCTCTAATTCCTCCACTAATATCCTATCTGCTCTTGGGTCCAGCACAAGTTTCTTGTCCCTGCATTCAAAGCTCTCCAGGAACTTGCCTTCCCTACCTTTCTTTTCCTTCTACAGTCCTCACCGTGACCGTCACTTTTTCAGTTCCACCACTTTCAACTGTCCAAAGTGCTCTTGTAACCTTGAGTGATTCCACCTTTTGTCATTGCTGCTATTTTTTTTTACTATGGTTGTCTCCCTGATCAAGATGTCAGCTCCCTGGACAGGATGCTCCCTCATTGATAACTTTCAAATTCCAAAAACTAGAACAATTGTGCTTGCTTTACCTATTTATTCCTGTCTCCATCTTACTACTTCCATTATCTCTTATGTTAATTTCAAGATTGCAAACCACTTGAGCAAAGATTTGTCTTTTTTTAACTTTATGTAAACAGCCAAGGTACATTGATTAGACATTGTAACTAATACATTAATTTTATCCCAGCACTGTGTTCTGGGATACAAGTTAGAATCAATTAATTTCTATAAGGTTTAAGATGAATTCAAATTAGTAACGTTCAAGGAATGAAAACATTTCTGTTGTATAGAATTATGCTGCAAAATAAGGTAGCATTAACAAAAACAGTCTTCATGGGGAGAAAAATTGTGTCCTGGCATTTTATTATCAGGTGTTAAAAATATATATTGAAACTGTCACTGAATAAATATTCCACTGAACAAAAATCCTTAATATTAATCCATCTCACACATCTCATGTTCTTTCTCCATTTATCCATGTATTACCTCCCAACTCAGCCTTGCTTTTGTCGACTTACGATGTGCATAATTTCATGTGAAATTAAGAAGAACAAATTCCTCTGAGATGGTAAAAATCCATTTTCTTTTCTCTTAAAGCACAGTCTTTCCAGCCTGCAGAAATATTACTATTAATTTTTTTCCATTCAAATACACTATATAAATTATTTGACAAATAGTATTTGGAGATCATTTTCCTAAAGGATACCATACATGGGGATGTGACTACAGAGATTGCAGGAATTTTAGACACATTTGCTAGAAGGAGCTCTGGATGGTAGTGAAGGAGGAAACTTGTAAAGCTATAGTTTAATATTCTAGAGTTTAATATACAGTTTAATATTTGCTTGGACATATTAAAATTGAGAGATGGCATTTACTTATATTTTCTATTAAAAATTTGTTTATTAAACATATCCTGTCTTTAAAAGCAGGTATTAAAACTGAATTCTGAAGGTATGTATAAATAAATTTACATATAACTGTCTACTAGAGACATTACATTACAGAGGGGTCTTGCTGAGGTCCACATTGAGGCTTGCCAAAGGCCGCATTCAGCCCCAGGGCTGGAGTTTGGACACTCCTGATGTAGGGTGAAATCTGTGCTATTTACCATCTTGATGAGAGGATGTAAATTGGAAGTGAATCTAGGAACTGCACCCTACTCTCAGCAGCAACATTAATACACAAGTTTTTTCCAACTCCTCAACATAAAGGAAGAGCATATCAAGGGATAGAAAGATGTGTCTGTTCTCATTAAAGCAGGTTGAATTCTTCTTGAGGTTGGCTATTCAAGCAATTAATATTCACAATAAGGAGAAAAGCCCTGCTCATATCTACCACCTAGAGAAACATCCATATATATGTAGAATTAATGTATGACTTATTGTGTGAAGATAGTATTACCTTCACGCACATGACAGATTCTGCTTCTTACTCCACAGCATGAATTCCCCTTAATGCTAGTATAAGCAGGCCTCCGTCAGTCTTGGAAGACTATGGTATCGTGCTCTGTGCTGCATACGCTGCATGCGAAGCACGAAAGCCTGGGTTGGATTGTTATGGAGGATAGGCTGTTACCCAAGCAGCAAATCCCCCCTCTCCATGCCACTGAATTAGTCCAATGGAAAGGCAGAGCCAATACGATTGGATCCAGCTGGCATCGCAGAGCTGGGCTAAGGACAGGAGCTCGCCCTGTCTTGTGGGGCCGACCTGGGTCTCAAACCCTGGCCTGCTGGTTAACAAGCACAGTGTCTTAGCCACTTGCACCAACCATATGGAGTTGAGGAATTACATATAGCTGATCACTCATGGGCTTGTAGGCTTGATATTACTGCCTATGGCTAGGAAACATTCCCCATATATCTGGAATCCCATCCCTTTTTCATTGCTTTGAAATGTGAATAATAGTTAAAATGATTCGTTTAATTATATCCATGTGGCATATGTAGCCATTTCAGAAGAGTTCACAAATAATTTCCTTTTGATTTTTCCTTTGTTTTTATATTGAATGTGGTCAGGATTAATCTTAAAATTACCAAAACATTAGCCAAAAGAGTTGCTGTTTCCAAGAGCCCGAGAAAGTTATCAGTGTCTTTGGAGAATGAATGAATGAGCAGATGACTGTTTTGCCACACATGTGCACCTGAAGAAAAATTTTTCCTTCAATTTGTTAGCATGATACATGTGGACAGGCCATCACCAGGTATGATGTAGCACCAGGATGAATAAGGTGATCGCCAAAGTAGTTTGGTTTCCTGTGTGGTCTTGGGAGGGAAAGAACATAGTAAAAATTTGCAGCGTGTTGCACAGTTCCACATGAAAAAGCTCAAGCGGCATTTTCAGAAATATACACTGAGATTTCCTGTTGGCAAAATAGCATTAATTCCACACATGAGGGGTATCTTTTTCTGGTTAGATTAATATACAGTGGCACCTCACGTAAAGTATGTTTCACGTAAGAAACAAAAATTTCTCTGGGATTCTGCTTCACGTAACAAACTGTGCTTCATGTAAAGAACACATTTGTTGGCAGTTGGGACAGACGCGCTGGCCGGCAGCCTGTTTAAAAAGCTTCAGGGCTGCCTAGTGCACTTGCCCATAGTGAAAGCAACACTTCCATGCTGTTCCTCCTGTGGCCGGAGGGAGAGAAGAGCAGTGGAGAAGAGGGAAGCAGCTCAGCGCTAGCCAGAAGGGAGCAGGGGAGAGAGAGGTTCAGGATGGAGAGAAGGAGAAAGTGGGGAGACACTTTGAAGGTGTTTTGGATTAGGTGTTTTGGACTCCTAACCATGTCTATGCAGAAGTAAGCCCCATTGTGTTAAATGGGTCTTACTCCCAGGAAAGTGTCTTTAGGACTGCATCCTAAGTAGACTTCATAAGATCATGCACTTTGAATGCATGTTTTGAATTCAATCCCAGTGTTCTGTCATCATTTTTACATCCAGTTAATATTTTTATATGCATATTTTGGGGGTTGTGGAACCAATATCTGAGTTTTCATTATTTCCTATGGGAAAATCCGTTTCATGTAAAGAACGTTTCATGTAACAAACATGTCTCCGGAACGAATTAAATTTGTTACGTGAGGCATCACTGCACTTTCATTTAATGAAATATTAATAAAAAAAGATTCTTCCAAAACACATCAGAAAATGTGGAGATTGGAAGGGAGTTCATTACAATGGTAGGTACCTATTTTTTCCTTAAGTAGCATTAGCATCCCTTTGCAAAATTATTTTAGAGATAACTGCATTTGTTTACTGATCTGCATTAACATGTGCTTCTTGTCCTTTTGAGACGGGAAGAACAAGGCTGGCTGGTGCCCTTGGCAGAACTGATTCTTGAGATACTGGACACGGGTGGGCAGAAGGATGTCAGGAATGAAATACAAAAAACAAAGATGTCAAAAAGCAGCAACGTAGAAGGAATGGAAGAGCAGGTGATTAGTGTAACAAAACATCTGAGAAAACAGACTGAACAGAAAGAAAAGTGCTTTGACTTTATGAAGTGCATTGACTTTATTATTCTTTATGAAGAGTAATATACTGGTTTGAGATAATAGCCAAATATTGGCTGCACTTGAATTCCAAGCCAAATAAGATTGTTCCATTGCCAAACTGAAGTCATTTGGGAACATTAAACAGCATTAATGAAAACACAAGTTCAGTAGCATAGCTGGAGCATTGCTCCTGTTTTGCTCTAGAAACCTGGAAGACTTTCAGCCAGCAATAAGGTCTCACTGCTGCAAATTTTAACCCATTGCACTGTAAATTTAAATACTATGCTTTTTATCTTTTTGAGGCTACTTTGGTTGTGTTAATGTCACTGTGACAGGAAAAGAAAAGCAGAAGAAAATACCAGTAATCTTTTTTTCATTTAAACTGTTTCATTTATACTTTTGTCAGTACATCATCAATACGCCAGTTGGGGTTTGGGATGGTAGAAATTTACATAAATATACACCTGAATGAAAAAGATGTGGTTAAGTTTGAAGCACTAAATAATTCTTTTGGTATCTATCTGGTAATCTGCTTTTAAATGTTGACATAGCAAATGCACTCAGACAAATCTATACCATGTATTGAGCCGGTGGTGATGAAGCCTCTGGTGCTGATTCACTGTCATGGTACAGTCTCACTAAAGTCAAGTAAACTTCAGTTTATTGCCATATTGTCCAAGTGCATCTGACACACTTGGCATATAGGTATGTTTTCACTAGTGATAAAGCTGGTGCTGTAAATTTGTAAAGATGCTGAAAGCAATCAGGAGAGTTAGGAGTTCTGGTATACTGCAGAGATCAGTGAAGGACTGTAAGAATCTGAGAGCATCTATATAGTTCCATATCATCTGCTATGATAGGCAGCAACTTCACAAAAGTTTCAAGCAATGGTCCTTCTCAGCCTTGCCACCTGGCATCTAGAGATGTATTCAGTTGCTTCAGGTGTTGCTATTTTCTCTGAGACCTCCAGACAAGGAAGATTAAAATAAAGGAATAAATATTGTCATTTCCGAACATCTAGCAAAAGTTGCCACTATTAATAATGAAAACATTTTGGGAAAGTAAGTGTTAGGATTTTTGATTGAAAAGGTGATAAATAGTATTGGTGGTTTTGTTGATGTGCAATAATCCTAGATCCTATGTTCAGTTTTTGCAGTTTATGGTTTTGAATAATTGTTTTCAGCAATTCATGAGGATAGAAGTTCAAACAGGTGTTTGTATGCAGAGGAGTTGCTACTGGACTAAATTAGGTCCAGTGTGTAATAGTGGTATTTTGAGCACAATCCTAACCATGTCTACTCAAAAGTAAGCCGCATTGTGTTCAATGGTCGTACTCCTAGGGAAGTGTTTTTAGGATTGCAGCTTTTTCTGTCGTAACACTGCTTCTTGGGAAGAACTTTTTATTTATTGACAATTAGGAAGGAAAGGGGATTCCTTTGTGCCTTGTCTGTTTTTCACTGATAAATTGTGTGTCTAGGGGAAGGTAATATTGAAAACAAGGAGATGTGGTGGGCTTGTTAGATTTGGGTAAGTTTCTTTCTATCGAGTTGACTTTCATGAATGCAGCCTTCCTGTTTTAAAGGATAGTCTGGCACAGCAATTTTTCAACCTTTTTCATCACCTAGTACACTGAGAAGGCATTAAAACTGCCAAGGGTTTTTGAAAGTTGATATGGGGTGCCACACTGCTGGCTGGTGCTCACACTCCAATGCTCCTACTTATGTACACTCCAAACTCCCTTCCTCAAACTGCCATGGTACATCTGCAGACCATTCATGATGTAGCAGTATATCACGGCACACTGGTTGAAAGTAGCAGTTATAGCAGTTGCCCAGATATGACGTGAATCTTTTAAAAAAAATTAATTCAGGTATAACTCGATTGATTTTCATCAGTAGAAAAAAGGAATTGAAATCTCATACGGTGTGTAGTTAGTTGGAAATACATTTTTATGGCCCAAGTTGATGTTTTTAAGCTTGGAGCTAGCAGACTGTAGGTTAACAGTATGTTGCTATGGTTTAAATGTCTGTCTGTCTCTCAATCCAGTGAAATGCAGTCTATTCTGTATTAGAGGGATTTTTTTTTCAAAAATGGTGTTTCTACCTTCTTTGTACTTTGATTTACATCTTTGTATAAGCAACTTCCAAATTATGGGGGAGGGGAACCTTTTCTTTAAAAGGATGGGTTTGTCTCCCACCTTTCTCATGTACTTGAATAATGGCTCCGGTTCATGAATTTGTGCTAGTATTCATAGTATGAAATACAAATCATGAGAATGGTGCTGTTGTGCAGATGTACTAGCAGCTATTTCTAAATTCTCTTTTGAATGTTCACTCATATTCTGATTTAATTACTTAAAGCATTTCAACTAATCACTGTGCTTTCAGAGATCTAACTAGAAGAGAAATGTCAGCCATGGTGATCTGGCTATATTCCAGGCAGAGTGATTACATTCTGCCATATTGAATTCCTCCTATAGCTTCAATGGGATGTTATGATGTTTACACAGAAAAACATATGAACATTGTTGGCCAGTTGCATTGCAGTACCTCTTGCTGCACAAAACAATAAAATCCCAGTCTCCAAATTTTGTGCATGGAGCAGACAAGTATGGTACATGGTACATTGTTGAACATGTGTCAATAAACAGGTGTGTTTTGAAGGATTCTAATGGGAAGACATTAATGGCTGATTAAAAATATGTGATTGAAAAATGCAAAAAAGGGTTTTTTTTTTAGCTATATAGAAAATACTATAATAGCGTCCTATTTGAGAGCTGTGAAGGCACAAGTGGTTAAGACACTGTGCCTGTTAACCAGCAGACCAGGGTTTGAGACACGGGTCCGACAAGACTGGGTGAGCTCCCATCTCAGCACAGCTCCTGCCAACTTAACAGTTCGAAAGCATGCAAATGCAAGTATAGAAATGGGTACCACTTCGGTGGGAAGGTAACAGCCTTCTGTGCGCATGCGGGCCACTTGTCGGACAATGCTTACTCTATGGCTCTAGAAACAGGGATGAGCACCACATCCTATGGTTGGTCACGACTAGTGGTATAACCTGGGGAGGACACCTTTACCTTTTATACAGATTTGGCTTAAGTTCTTGTTTGAACAATGCTCCTAGTCCTGAGACTCACTTGGTCTCTCCATGGCCTTAAGCAGAGGTCTTCTCCAGTCCTGCTCCCTAAAATGTCAGGGAATAACCTTAAACTATTGTCATGATTCTTCACTACAAAATTGATACTCTCCCAAGTCTTACAGTTTAACTACATGGCTGCTGTCTAGGTACCTGTCAAATACAAGGGGTACTAAATGAAAGCAAAAGGTTTTCTTAAAAAAATCTATAAACTTGACATTGAGAGAGTTCCAAGAGGATTGAAAATTCAAAGGCTATTTAGAAGGCAATCTGGTAGTATTTTGTTCTCTTCCTTAAAAACATTTCTTTGAAATTAAGCTGTGCAGTTGTCTGTGTATATTGGCTTTTTGCCCAGGTTACAGATTTCTTTAATGATAGTTTTTGGATCCAGAGCAGTAGAGTATGAGGGTGGATACATTCTCTGCACGTGCTTCGGCAAGATGAAATGTCTAATTAAATGGGTGTTTCATGCATGTGAATGGGATTTAAGCAGTCCCAGATCTGTACATGGCAATCATCTGCTGGCAAAGGACCACCCTTTCTCTTTACACACAAAGACAGATTGCATGATCTACTTTGGAATTCACTTTTATCAGGATCCTTATTTGAACGGTTCCTATTACTGTGTATGTTCCCATAACCTTAAATCTATGAATCCAACCCCCAGTAAAAGATGAAGGGGTTTTTCATCCATAAAAACTAAATATTATGTATGCATTGTTCTGAAATGGCAGAAATTTGGAAGTGAATGAATTTATTGTCAGGATTGCACACTGGGGGAAGATGGGGCTTCTTTTAATGTCCCTTACTTGCTGCCAAGGGTCTGAGGGATACATAGAGTCACACAGAGCTCTTAGCAGGGCTCTCCACAGCTTGTAGAACGTTAAAAAAGTGATCATAACCCAAATCCAGACTGCAATTGCAAAACTGAAAATGGGTCATAATTTTTTAAAACTTTCTTCAAGCTGCAAGGAGCCTGCAGAGGGCTCTGTGGGGCTTCCCACATCTCACCTCAGACCCCTGCAGCAGGTAAGGAACATTAAAAGAAAAACCCTCTTGCCCATAATGGCTTAATCCTGAGGATCACTTTGCTGGCTTCCGTTTTCCTTTACCATTTACCGGTAAATGGAAATAGGTGGACGTTCTCAGGCTGGTGGATTTCGAGTCACCAGTTAGAGAACCATTACTGTAGAGAACTTGCTATGGACTGTATCCTCTTGGATTTTGTTTAATTTCTGAATAACATTCTAAAGACTGTTACACTCTTGAATGTGATCTTTATTAAGAGCAAACTTCTATAAGCAGTCTGAATGATGGTTACATTGGATTTCTCTATAACAGTGATTTTCAACCGTTTTCATTTCACAGCACACTTGACAAGGCACTGAAATTGTCAAGGCACACCATCAATTGTTTTTACCATTGACAAGGCACACCAGATTGTTCAAATCCCACAATTTTCCTATTAATGAATGTCAATCTCCAGATTCCCACGGCACATTTGAGGACTATCCACGGCACACCAGTGTGCCATGACTGATGTCAGCCGCCTTGTGCTCCCCCTTGCAGGGGAGGAAAGGCGGGATATAAATTAATTAAATAATAATAATAATGACACACTGGTTGAAAATCACTGCCCTATAACCTTTTGAAAATCCTCTCCACTTCTCAAATGGTTTCAGATGTTACTTTTCACTTGTTCCCAACTTAAAAACAAATAAGGGTCCTTTTTTGAGAATTCAGACAATGCTTCAGATTAAACATTTATACCAGTTACAACAAATATTCTTCCTCCATCCTTAAACCTTCAGTGCCTAAAAGCTTATGATCAGGATTTCATGGAATTAATTATAGTCCTTCCTGTTCCTCGTATTTGTTGCAAATTCTCCATTTTCTTGGAGTCTTTCAAAGATTGATTGGGAACTTTCTGAAAATTATGTGGTTCATTAGTGTTTGCTTACATTCCAGTGTGGGAATAGTTTACTCTGTTTATGAGACATCCTGGTGAAGAGTCCACACACTTTATTCTTAAAAAGTACATTTCTTTCAATCTTTAAAGAGTACAGAATAGTGTACAATAGCTCAAACTAGACAATTAGCACAAAACTTTCAATATGTTCTCAAATACAAAATGTCCAAAATGAAAACTAATAATAAAATCAAGAAGCTTGTTAGATAGAACTTGTACATAATATTTTTCAAAAAATATTTTCGTATAAAGCTGTTAGAACCATACAAAGAAAGAACTATGCAAGTGCGCAAAATTAGAAGTCCTGTATCTGCAAACAGCGTCCCACAAAATATACCCTATAATAAGAAGGAGAGATGCTGGAGAATTCCAGGACCGCAGCCATCCCCCTCGTGCAAGAATTGATGTAGAGAAATAAGCTATCTCTGTAGACTCCAATGCTGTTCCCTTACAAGTAGCAGCAAGGTGTGTGTACAAGGATGTTCTCTATGAAATGAATGGTTACTGTTCACCATAATCTTTGACAACTAGGGAGAAAGGATCAAATTCTCCATTATCTAAAAAGGTGATCAGAGCAATCGTACCTGGCAATGCAAACTAGTCCACTAGAGCACAGGTCCTGGATATAGCCTTCCTCCACTAACGCTTCTACATATGCTGGACAGTTTGGGTGCTTTTCTTCCAGATCTCTGGTAGGATTAGAACAGGAATCAAATTGCAAAAGCAGCAGTAAAACTTAAGTAGGAAACCAGGCATGTTCTCAGTTGACATGCCTGCATCCAAGGCCAAGAGCCAGCTAATTCTCCTGTAAGTTAGCAAGGAGCAAGCTAAGACGCTGTGTTTTGTTGCCTAGGTTTAAAAGTGTCACCTTTGGTCTTAAAAAGTGCTGTTCTTGGGAAAGGTTAATGCTTATTTGGTTTCTTAAATATATACAGTGGTACCTTGTAAGACAAATACTTTGAAAGATGAACTAAAATTTCTATGTGACTGCCTTGCAAGATGAAAGTTCTTTGTAAAATGAATGCCCTTTGGCTGGGCTCCCTCTCCTCCTTCCTGCACTACCCGCACTCGGCCAGCAAAGGGACTTGGGTAGCAGTGTTGTCCTGGCCTGCAGCCAGCAAGACATCATCAGATAGGAGGGAAACCCCCCTCAATGGAAAACTCTCCCCCCCCCCAAGGAAACCCACTCCTTGTCTGGACCCCACTCCACCTACTTTTGCCTCTAGGCAGAAGCCTTTGCTGCTCCTGCTACAAACTTGGAAAGAGTCAGGCTAGCATCCTATAAACCTTCGTGTGAGTAAGCCCCAGTGTATACAGTGGGACTTGATTCTGAGTAGAGAGCATAGGATTTTGCTCCTTTTGCATCAAGGCAGAAGCTTTATTGCTGCTCCTGCTGCAAACTGCCTATCTGGTTTGCATAGATAGATCTCACTCACAGAGAGATGGGTTCCTTGTTAAAGTTGCTCAAAAAGACACCAGTGACTCTTAGTAAAATTAGTCCTCTTTGGCCATAAAGGTTTTTCTTTTCTGTTTTACTATACAGTATATTACTGTGTTCTATAACAGTAATTGTGTTACCGGGTTTTGTCATCATTTTTACATACAATTATTTTTATATGAATATTTTTGGGTTGTAGGTTGTGGAACCAGTCGTCTGAATTTCCATTATCTCCTATGGGAAAATCTCCTTTGTAAGAACACTTTGTAATACAAACATGCTTCCGTAATGAATTAAGTTTGTCTTACAAGGCACCACTATATTTATATGAGCAAAATGTACCCACTTTGCAGGAGCAAAATACCCCCTAATGCAATCCCCCATTCCGCAGCACCCCCATTACATAAACCCCCAGATCTTGTGCACCATCTCCCCATGCGCAACTCCTCCATGCACACCGTCCCCCCAGTGCACCCTCCCTCCCCCGTGCATCAGGGACCAGGCACCTAATTGGCTGGATATTGTTCAGCCAGTCTTCAATGTGAAGTATAAGACAAAAATACATTGCAACTCCATTTCAACCCCCTAAGGGTTAAATTTCTCAACATTGGTACTTGGTGGGTGTAGATGTCGCATAAGGAACACCCTCCCCAAATTTCATGCTTCTAGGTCCCAGGGGTCACCAATTCTTCAATGCAAAGTACAGGGAGGAAACAGTGTTCTGCCTCATTTCAACCCCTTCCGGTTGAATTTCCAAAAAACTGGTTCTTAGTGCACTCCCCGGGCATGGAAGGAACAGTCACCCCAAATTTCACGCTACTAGGCCCAGCGATTTTGGCTGAGCGCTGATGAGTCAGTCAGTGAGTAAATTTGTCAACGAGTCAGTGACTTTTCAGTTTTATATATATCGGTATACAGATGGCCGCCTTGAATTTTCTTTTTAACGAAGAAAGGCAGGATATGAATCAAATACTTACGAACTGTTACTGGCACTGATTGGCACATCCAGAACTGCATCAAAGGAAGATGGTAGTATCTTATTTGTGAATATATGTGACTGCATTCCTACCACACTTACCCCCAGTAAGGCCCATTGAATATATTATTACTAATGTCTGAGTAGACATGCATAGGACTGGGCTCTAATGGTGGTGTCTTTTTTCCTGAAAAATAAACATGAGTATAGCAGATCATAGCTATGCCAAAATTTAAGTATTATACTTTCCTACCCTAACACAAGTATACTTTTTCTAAATCCCCTCTAGTAGATCCAATTATATTTTCCTCTTCTTTGCACACAAACAGTGAAAGCTTAAGAAAGTCTACTCAGAAGTAACTTCCATTGTGTTCAGTAGTATTTATTCCCAGAAAAGTGGTTAGGATTGCAGTGTTTGTTAAGTGGCAGTCCAGGATTCAAGACTCGGGCCCTACAAGACAAATCTCCCTTTGGAGACTTTAAATCTTGTTTGAAACACCACCCTTTTTACTGATCCATTTCTATTCCCTTTTGATGGATTGTTTTCTTTGTGACTAACCTACAGTATAGCAGGATTTATTTCCCAGTCTGTTGCCAATCCATTAAGTTTTGTGTTAGTTTCTAACTTTTTGTTACTATGAAAAACTAGTAAGACAGAGTTTTCAGCATAAGCTGTGAAAATGTAATTATTTTCCTCAAAGGCTTAGGCTGCAATCCTAAAGACACCTTTCTGGGAGTAAGATCCATTGAACACAATGCGGCTTACTTTTGAGTAGATACGGTTAGGATTGTGCTCTTAGTATCAGTGGGATTGATAAAGTACAGGAGAGCATAAGATCCACTGGGTGGGAGGGTTGGGGCAGAGTGACAGTTGTGCCAGTAGCTAAACCAGAATAGCAGCAATAGCCATTTGCTTACATGGCCAAAAATAGGGATTACGGTAGATAAATTTCCAAAGTGTGCCCTTGACGCAAATCTCCAAGTCCCAGATGTTGTGGAATAATGTTTTCCTTCCCAGTTATGAGCTCCTACCTGTGAGCCTACACAGGCATGTGGGTGGCCCAATCAAAAAGTAATGTAGATAGAAAACCAAGAACATGAACATGAATCTTTTCTGAGTATCAGAATAATTTTCACATAGACCTAGCTAATATATAACAGAAATCAAGCATCTGCTAGGAAGCTGGTCAGTTGTTCCATAACTTACAAAGCAATACATGGGCAAGAAGTCATTATTTTGCTCTTAAGTCCCCAATGTGATTTGGATGTGATAGTTGCATTCAGCAGGACGGGCTCAGCTCTCCATAATGCTAGGAACCAGTGCGTCTCTTAGCCCAATATTTAAAGGAATTTTGGGTTTCCGCCTGTCCATCAAAGTTAGTATCCAATCAGAGCCAATGCTCAATTTTGGGGGCCCAAGTTGCTGGGCAAGATTTTCCCACCTTTGCTCTGCCGCAAGGAATTTGCCATTCTGACTGTTCCATTTGCAGGTGCAAATTGTAGCACTAAATGGCCCATTGCCCAGTTCCTGGTATTCCGGAGATACCAACTTCGGCCTTGATCTTTTGGAATGCTAGCAGCCCCCAAGAATCTGCATGCTTATACTTTTCCAGATACTCCTTTGCTTTTCTCACAGACTTCTTTTCGCCAATTATTCTGCTATTCCAGCATTTATGGGTCAGGGCACTCTTGAGTGCAAAATGGCTATAGGTTGGTTCTTTACCAGGCCAAGTTTTGCCTGCCCACAACATCTGCACATGCCAGAAAATGGAAGGTGATGGGGTTGGTATTGACCATTGGTCAACATTTGTGACCTGGCACATAATCTACTCTGGTCTGATGTTTTTAGAAAGCTCTCTTGTTGAACTCTGTGTCTTTTGCGTCTGAGTCATTGCTTGATATCCTGCAAGTCTGGGGTATACACTCTGTAAGGTTATATTAGACTGGTTCCAAAAGGCAGCATAGATAAATACTTTTGAGTAGTAGTTACTATGGACATGTTTCAAGGGTGTCCCACATGTCCATGCTTTGCTTGTGAGCCTCCAGAAGCATCAGGATAGCACAACTGAAAAACTGCCATAGATTGAAGGAAGCAATCATGTCAGAACTATAACAACCCCGCTGATTGTAGGATTAGTTTGTTTGCATTCTAAACTCACATAGCTGTAATCTGATGCCATTTTTTACTCTTCTTGTTCCTGTCTAGTATCACAGAATCTGAAGCCTACATAAATCATTGACCTTCGTCATCCTAAGCCACTGACAATCTCTGAAGTAGGTGTATCTGCTTTTGTTGTGGTTGTGTTATTGTCATTTGTCTTTGAATTAGGATTAAATAATCACATGTACATAAAGACAACTTTTAGCCTTTATCTTATAATCATGAAATATTTCTATTATAGCACATAGTATTTTTTTTTATGGGTATACACCAGTTGGAAGCTCAGCATGACCCAGAATCTAAGGTGGTCTATTAGGTTCCAGGAGGAGCTGGTTATTCTGACAATTGAAGTCCAGGCCAGGCAGCAAATATCACATTTTCCTCTTCACTTAGTTTTTGTCCCTCCCAACATTAGTGGTGCAGACCAGATTCTGTGGGAGACAAAATGTGACAAAGGTGCTGCTTTAAGTTGTATGACGCTGATGCGTCATACAAATAGTTGAATCTTATCAGTAGGTTAGGTGGTTTGGAAATCTGGAAAAAGTGTTTATCGTTATATTGATGTCATCCTGTGGATCTCATCAGGCTACTGCTGACACCTAGATATGTATTTCGGCTAAGCAATCGGCAACAGGTGATCTCAGTGCAAAACCAGTGTCTGTAAACTATGGACAGATAGGTGAGATTTAACAAACTGAAGCTGAATCTGGAAAAGATAAGAAATTGTGTTGTGTAGAAATATTAGGTACTCTGGACGAGGCATATACTGATAGCTTGTTATTGGCCTCTCAGAGCAGTTTTGAAGCATAGGTGTGCTCTTGAGTACATCTAAAAACAAAGGCTATGAGCACAATCCTAACCATGTCTACTCAAAAGGAAAATTTCTTTAGGATTGCAGCCTATGTCTGTGGTTGTATCCTTTTTTAGGGAAGAAAAATTCAGCTAATCTTATGTATATCTTTGCAATAGTGTGTTAAATGTTCTCTTCTGTCTTCCGATATTTGGTATATTGATGGTGAAATAATGTTCCTAAAAAGCATTTATTGAACAGAAACCTACTTACAAAAGTTCAATTTACACATATTCAATTTACAAATATTCACACATATTTACAAATATTTACACATATTCAATTTACAAATTGGAGCACTTTGAGCTCCAACTTCTGGTTTGCAGCTGATACTTCTAAGTACGGAGGCTTCTCCGGAGCATTCCCAACAGCAGCACAGGAAAGCCAACAACTTTTCAAATGAAACTGACAGCGTCCCTAATGATACTGACAACTGATGTGAAACTAGTAACACTGTCAGGATCGAACCTCACAACACTAACAGCTTCCCCAGTGAAAATAGACAGTGCCTCCAGTGAAACTGATGGCCGCAGCAACAAAGGCGGGCATTACTATACTTACAAACAAAATGGCTTACTGAAAGACCCCCTGGAATTTAATTTGTTCATCAAAGGGGGTAGCTTGTGTCAGTTGAATAACGGTGGAAGAATTTGAATACAATCTTTGCCATATATAACAAGACACTGCGAGTTTGTGCATGCCTTCTCAGAAATAAGTCCCACTGTGTTCATTGGGTCTTACTCCCAGGAAAATGCTTATAGTATTTCAGCTAGAGTAGCAATTTGTTATATGTTATATGTTGAGTTCTGCACACATAGCAGAGCTTTCCTGAAATTTTCTCCCCTTATCACATCAGCCTCCTGTTATACAATTTGCCCCTTCTCTTTTAACATCTCTCCTTTGAAAAAAGAGTGCTTTTTCAAGTTTGTAGCTCAGCCTAAGCAGTAGCAGAGATGGAAAAGAAAGGGCCCTGGAGAGCTTTTAAAGTGGAAGCCATCAATTTTAATGCTTCCAGGGGCTGAGTTCTTTCTCAAGTATGCTGCTTTCTAATAACTCTAGTTTATAGTAAATGCAAAAACGAATTTGCTGCTATGAATAATAGACTCCATGTATTTTTTTGTGGTCTATGTATTTAAAACAATCAAGGATATTTGGGGACTGTGATGTATCTCTACTGATTTAGGTCTGGTAGGTGGATATTTCTGCCTCCACTGAACCGTTTGGCATGGGTGAACCTCTAGAGGGCTTCGGAATTTGCCCAGCTTCATGATTTAATGTCTCTGCCTTGAAATGCATTGGAGGAGGGAAAAAAAACACACTTTTTAAAAAGCCTACTACTTTATAATCTTCCCTTCTTCCAGCAAACGCAGGGTGTTAAATTTCCTTCAGAACAACAGTCCTGTAAGGTAGCAAGATGGGCTGAGAATCAGTGTCTTCAACCTATGAAGCTGCATTATACTGAGTCAGAGCTATTATTTTATTTCAAATTGATTACATGTCAGAGCAGCCAGTTTTGTAGCTGGACTTGCTGTCAATCAGTGATGTTTACTGAGCCAAGCCGGGTAGCCTTTTGAATCTGCCCAATGGTGATCCTGTGAATGCTGAGCTGTTTTAGGTGGAATTCAAGCTCTTTTGGCTCTGCACCCAAAGCACCAATCACCACAGTGACAACCACTGCTGGTTTATGCCATAGTCTTTAAACTTCAGTCCTCAAATCCTGATATTCATTGATAATCATCTGCTCTTTTTCATCAATCCGACTGTCACCAGATACTGCCACATCAATGATGGTTACGTTATTTTACTCTATGACTGTGTCCGTTGTGTTGTGTGCCAAGACTTTATCCGTTCGGAAACCAAAGTCCCACAAGATCTTCACTGTGTCGTTTTCCATCACTTTCACTGGTTTATGCTCCCACTAGTTTTTTTTAACTTTTGATGTTATAATTTCCACATAAATTCCAATGGAGCATTTGGGCCACTGTATTATGCCTGCACTTATAGTCAGCCTGTGCAATCTTCTTGCAGAAACTCAGCATGTGGTCTATTGTTTTTTCAGCTTCTTTGCACAACCTGCATTTTGCAACATTAGAAGATTTATCAATTCTGGCCTTTATTGCATTTGTTCAAATAGCCTGCTCTTGGGCTGCTAATATTAAGGATTCTGTTTCCTTTTTTAAAGTTCCAGATGTTAACCAAAGTCAAGTTTTTTTAATTGTCAATTGACATTGACATTAGCAGCTTAATTTCTGGCTATTTAAATGAAATGAATATGGCCTCAATATAATTTACATACAACTTTCATATTTCCCAAGTTTTATGCCCAAAGGATATTATATGATTTCTCAAAGAGGAGAACCTTCTGCTTTTCTGCTGAGGACCCAGATCAAAGCTCATTTCTTGTTGGCTTTATGGAGCTTTGTACATAGTCCCATCTGAAATCTACTCTTAGTGCATGGTTCATTTGCAGGCATTTGGCCAGCATGCAAAATAGAATTGTTGTTAGAACTTCAAGTCAGAACTTCAAGAATCCAGATTTCATCTTGGCAGAGCAGACATCTCCAGTGCGTTCTGGTGTACCATGTCCCTGTCTTCTTTGCATTATATTCATATACCTAAATCAAGACTTTCCTTTCTTTGGGGGAATGTTTTTTGGTTAATTTCCTTAGTGCCATCCTTTCTGGTCATTGTTGCAATCAAGGGAAGGGTACCAAGCTGATATTCTTTTTATACAGCAGGACATTTCCAATCAATTTCCAACAAGGAGTGGCTCCCCCCCAAAAATACAACAACAAAACTTGGCTACTTCTTAAGATCTGAAAGGAGATCACCAATGGCCATTGAGATTGTTGGTCTGAAGACTTTTTGGACTGTCGAGTTAGTCTGTTTGGAAATGGGACCTATGGCTTATCTTCACTATTCTCCAGCAAAAAGGTCCAATTAAAAAAAGGTTTCACTGACATATTCAGATGCTGGAGTGAGAAGAATGAGGCTTACGAAGTTAACTGACCAGCCTGTGCTAATCCATCAGCTTTCAGAGTACTTGGGAGATAAAAGGGAGACTGTGAGCACAGTCCTAACCATGTCTACTCAGAAGTATGTGTTTGTGTTCAATGGGTCTTACTCCCAGGAAAGTGTCTTTAGGATTGCAGCATAAAAGGGAAAGGGGTTGGTTTTAAGAATACCAGCTTCAGCTGGCACAGTGGTTCTTTGGTGGAGACTGGAGTGGGGGTGACTTGATACAACACACACCAGCAGGATAGCACATGGGAAAACATCATGCACAAAACTCTAGTGTTCAGAGTTTTATAAGTTTATGTCCCATAGTATCCTATAGGTGGTGGGGTGGACCACTGTTGCCAAACAAGTACCCCTGCAAGGTTCTGCCTTTGTTTTCACACCCAGTTGAGGTTGCAATAGCTAACTGGAGAGTTTCTTCCTAAAAGCTGGTTCTCAGTCATGAGGTCAATGAGAAAGTAAATTTAAGAAGTATACAAGTCTCTATTCTCTGTTTAGATTTGTAGTCTTAGGTCAGTGGGTCAACTACAGAGGGTGGGGTAACTACCAATTTCCTGTAATTTTTTACATTTTTAGTGTGCAGTTTGAAGCTGTTTATATGGATTGGGAACTGCTCAGTAATGGCTTTATCATCTCGCTATGGAGCACCAAGAGGGTAGCTGCACAGGGCTTCAATTTACAGGGAATGACCACATGGTTCAGTGAAAAATGTGGCCCTCCCACCCTTTGGATCTGCAGCCAGTAAATATCTGTTACTGGATTAGCCCTTTGCTTTTCTGGCAAGAGTTTAGCACCACATACATTTGGTTCAGACATGTGTTTTCTACAATTATAGAATTAAAGAAAATACAAAAATAAAATATCAATCATGTAACAGTGTTCTTGAGCATGTAACTGTATGTAGAACAAGTATATCCTGGGGTGCTTCTCAGCATTCTGCCTAAAACAATTGCCTGTATCCATGATGACAATTTTCTATACAATTTCTGTCATTGAGGAATGAGAGGCAGGCAATGTGGAAATTAGTAGAGACCAGGGTGACCATATATAATGGATGACAGAGTGCATCTACCTTTAACCATTGCATAGAAAAAGGAAAGGTACTGCTTTTTAAAGCCTTCTATGATAAGCTAACCCTGCCTGAATTGCCTCTTCTATGCAATGGTTAGAGTCACTCTGTCCTCCATTGTATCTGGTCACCCTGATAGAGCCACCATTTGGATGTATAAAGCTACTTTATGCTGATCAGATTATTTTGCAATCAGTGTCTACTTTGACTGGCAGGATTCCACAAGGTCTTGAGTACAGACCTATACAGACTGGTGCCAGAGGTTTTGCCAAAGATCTCCTGCATTCAAAACCATGCGCTTTGCCTTTTAGTGCCATTATACTTTCTACAAGTATAGAAAGTCTACTTGTATACTTTTCTTTTTAATGTTTCTGTATTGCAACACAGCAACATTTGGGCGGCTTGCTCATTCTGTCAATCATCTACAGTCTTTTAAAGATGCCACTTCTATTGGATGTTTTGGCTTCAGCAATGTCCTCTGTTTGCTGGTGCAAGCTGTGATCTTGACTCTTGGTTTCTTGTTTATTTCTCTTTCTATTTTACGGTAGTTAAGTATGTTGTTACTGATAAGGCCAAATTGATCGAACTCTTACAAATATAGAGAGGTGGCCCTTTTGGCTTGCTAAGCACACAAATCTAATTGTTAAGATTCTTCTCTATTCTTCTTTCACATTTTGTTTTGTTCCTTGCTGTTAAACTGCCTTCTGTGTAGTCCCAGGAGGGTCTGCATAATTCACGCCAAATAGAGCTGTCTACAAAAGAAATAGGAAGATGAGATTATGACTGTTGCAGTACTTTTCCAAACAGCAAGGAGCCAGTCCATGAACAACATGAATTCATGGTTAGAGGAATTATTTTTACACTGTAAAAATGTCTCCTTTTACCTTAAACTTGTTTTATTGTAGATATTCTTCTATAAAGTGCCAATAAAACATTGCACACTGCAGATGCAAGCAGTTTCACTTTGGCTGTTGGCCAGATATTAACAACAGATGAATAAATGTTTCCAGTTTGGAGCTGTGAGCTGTTTTAGTTACTGCTGTTTTTTTAAATGAAAAGCTCAGTTTATTGTTTGTCTTCTAATTTAAATTATAATTGAAAACAATGGAAAAACAATAAAGTTAAGAATTTGCTTGTCATTTGGACATGCATGTGTTTTCAGGTTATTCAGTGTGAGGGAATTATTCAAACAGCTCCAGATTCAGAGTATACATACAAAATTGTGAATATTGCATATTTCTAGAAGAGACTCGCAACCAAAAGCTTAATAGGGCTGGTGCAGCAAAGCTTGCATATCCTGAATTTTATCCAGAGCTTGTTAGAAGCTAGCTGGAGGTTTCATGGGGCAAAAGGGATATTTTTGCCCTTACCCCCCAAAAATGCCCAGCCTGCATTATGTGGCTGCTAATGTACCAGGTATTTCAAGCTGCTGCTAGATCTGCCTATCAGTTATTTAGCTGGCAGAAGTCCAGGTGGCTCCGTACCTCACCCAGAAAGGGAGTTAGGATACAGTGAACCTGCCCTCTTCTGGATCCAGTCTGGCCATCCCTGTCCCATCACCTTTGTATTCTGCCTTCCTCTGCCACCTAGTTTCTTCCCTTTCTGCCACTATTCCACCCCCTAGCTCCCCTCTCATCTTACCTGGATCAGCAGGTAGCTCCGGCCTTTCCACCAGCATCCCTGGAGGTGTGCTGAGTACTGCACTGCTGGAGAACTTTTAAAACTGTGATTGAGTACACCAGCCAGTGCCGGCAGAAGAGGAGTGCTACCATATGCTAGAGAAGGTAGGATTGGCCTGTCAGAGAATTATACCTGGTTTGTACACTTGTATTTTAATAGAGAAATAAGGCTTCCAGCAGCTGTCAGGATTACATGCTTCCAAAGCAACTGTAAAAATCTATCCTGAAGATCCACTTTCAACTTGAGTCTTCAACTTGCCTGTATTTTGGCTAAGGAGGAAACAAACCACAGTTCTTGTACCATAGTGCTAATGCATTGTTCTGCTGTGTGTGTTCTTTCCCCACCCCGTGCTTTCCTTGTTCCTTGCAAAGCAATGGCTAGTGCTTTACAGCTAGGAGAATATGACTCACTTTTTGACTCAGAAGACAAGGAGAGGGTTAGAGAGGTGATCTCACAAATAAGGTAGTAAGCCTGTGTCTGAATCACAGGTGGGCTGAGACCGAATCGCCCTGGATCGCCAGAACCGTTGTTCCAATTTCCCAGCTGGTGGTGATCCGGCGATAACTGGGAACCGGTTCGTTCAGCAACTGGAGGCAGTTAAAGAGGCTGGCCAGGCGCTTTTAAATTTAAATTTAAATAAGCGGCAGCCCTGCAAGCCCCAGCAGCCAGGGAAAGGACGGTGGCTGCTGCAGCAATCCTATCCACACTTTCCTGGGGGTAAGCCCCATTGGCTATAATAGGGCTTACTTCTGAGTAGACCTGCACAGGTCTGGGCTATGAGGATGCTGAAACTCTGTCCACACTTTCCTGGGGGTAAGCCCCATTAACTATAATAGGGCTTACTTCTGAGTAGACCTGCACAGGTCTGGGCTCTGAGGATGCTGCAACCCTATCCCAGGAAAGTGGCTGGAACTGCAGCCTGAGAGCCCACCCTGGCTACTCAGAAGTAAGTCCCATGATAGTCAATGAGACTTACTCCCAAGAAAGTGCCTGGAATTGCAGCCTGAGAGCCCAACCTGACTACTCAGAGGTAAGTCCCATGATAGTCAATGGGACTTACTCCCAGGAAAGTGGCTGGAACTGCAGCTTGAGAGCCCTACTGACTACTCAGAGGTAAGTCTCATGACAGTCAATTTTAATTTTTTTAAATTTTTTAAATTTTAAATTTTGAAAAAAAATTTAAATTTAATTTTTTCCCCAGTCTCTCCCCCTGACCCGGCCCCTTCCCCTGACCCAGCCTGGCCCTGCCAACTTCCAGGGAACCAGTTGTTGGGCCAGGCTGGGCCCATCACTTGTCTGAATGTGTCTGAATGTTCTGTTTCAGACCTTTGGAGGCTTATAAGATGGAATAGTAAAACATCTCTAAGGTAAAGGTGTCCCTTGCAGGATACCAACACATGACCAGCTGTAAGGGTGATGCTCATCCTCATTACAAGGCTAAAGAGCCAGCATTGTCTGAAGATGTTACTGTGGTCATGTGGCTAGCATGACTAAGGGTGAAATCCTAAACTATTCCAGCGCAACTCATCAGTCTTACCATTCCCATGTTGATGTTGGAAGGCCAAGTGCGTGTCTGTACACTGGGTTTGTGGCACTTATATGATAACCCCATGTCAGCATAAGACTTGTGCTGGGGCTTAGGCCAACCTAACTGCAGGTTAGGATTAAGGCCTAAATGCCAAAGGCACACAGAATGCTATTACCTTCCCATCAAAGTGGTACCTATTTATCTACTTGCATTTGCTTGCTTTCGAACTGCTAGGTGGGCAGGAGCTGGGCAAGTAATGGGCGCTCACTCTGTTGTGCGGTGCATGGGTCTTAACTGCTGACCTGCCAACCTTCAGGTTGATAAGCACAGCATCTTTAACTGCTGAGCCACTGGAACCCATAAAACATCCTACATGTAGAAAATTTGCATTGCAAATAGATAATTAGGCTAGAACATAACTGAATGTACTTTATGTACAAGGTAGCTTTTTTAAAAAGGAAAAATTATTTGTGTCTCCATCTGTAAGCTGAAGTGGTTCAAGCCTATGCCATAGCCTTGGGATAGAGGAACGTAAGAGAATCGAAGTGGTGTTTCAATGACTTTTTTATAATTAGAAGTATTGAAGAACCGGTAGATGTTCTGGTGTGGTGTATGTGTGTTTTTAAAGTCAGGCTTGCTTTTTTTTATCTTCCTCTCTCACACACATACCCTTATGCACACACATACCACTATTAGGCTGCAATCCTAAAGACACTTTCCTGGGAGTAAGACCCTTTGAACACAATGGGGCTTACTTCTGAGTTGACATGGTTAGGATTGTGCTCTTAGTCCTGGACTGGGAGAGGATAAGATGGGCCATGGAGAACTCTATGCACAATGCTACGCATGTCTAAGCTGCTTTCTATTTGGTGGGATCTACTCCAAGGGTCTCCAAACATTTTGGCAGGAGGACCACATCATCTCAGTGACACAGTGTCAGGGGCCCAAAAAACTAATTTACATTTCAAATTTGCATAAATGTACATATAAGAATGTATTGGTGTGGATTACAGGCCTTGCCCAGAGGCTGGATAAGAGGGATCTTGAGGTTTTTGAGGGCCGCATCTGTCCCCAGGGCTGGGATTTGGAGACCTCTGATCTACTCCCAGGAAAATGAATATTTAAATCTGAATCAAGATTGTGCTGCAACACAAGGATCTTATGTGGTGAAGCTCCAACTGTTTTTGGAGAAAAGCCATGTGTGTAATGTGTAATGCTGAGTTGCATCTCTCCAAAGTGGGCTTCTTCAACAAGACTGTGAGGAAGCCGTAGCTGAGATCCCTGGCATTCTGCTGCAAGATACACTTCTGCCCTTCCACACATGATTATCTAGATGCCAGAAAATGCACCTCAGTATAATACATTGAAATGTAGATGTGTTACAGATTGCATTTCTAGTGTGTCACAAAGTTTCCCACAGAACTCAGAAACTTTCGACTGCCTTTGCAGACCTATAAAATCAGAAGCCATCAACTTTACATTTAAATTTGACCTCTAAATGATCATTTCAGTGGCCAAAGCTTCCAATACTGTGCAACACTGCTGTATACTTATAGATCAGTGCTGAAATATATAGATCAAGCATTTTGGAGTGGCTGTTCGGTGGGAAGAGATAATTCTTGTAAGTCCTCTACTGAGCTGTTTATTTTCAGGAAATTGCCAGTGCAATCCTAAGCATGTCTACTTAGAAGTCCCATTATGTTCAATAGTACTTACTCCCAGGAAAGTATGGTTAGGATTGCAACCTCCATCTGTAATTATCTACGTGTTGTCTTTCTTTCAGCACTTATTTTTAAAAGTTAAAATAAGAAAAGCAAATCCATTCATCCGAAAATATACTCACTCTAGCGCCTATACTTTGCCATTATTTGAGAAATGAAACACAATACATGAAAATGCCGAGTGACAGCACCCAATGCACTGCTGTAATAAAACGGAACAGAACATAACTTTTATGAAGCAGCTTGTGCCATTTAGGGTTCTTCCAGGCCAGTATACTGATTGCAATCATTTGAAGTCCTCTTCAAATGATTCTGTGTGGCTGCTGTTTTCTGTTCCTATAGTCAGTGTGTTGACTGGATTGAGTTCTAGTGTAGCTATCTGAATATTCTTCTGCTTTATTAGAAAAAACAAAAAACCAAACCTCCAGACCTCAGAAATAAAACCAGCTTCAACCTGTTCCAAGCTGACAAGTGAACAAGTTTGCCATAAGTTCCTTCCACCTGTGGCTGTCTGCTCTTGAAAGCCTGTCCATGCAGAATTCAGGCAACAGGTGGTAAAAAAGGCTGGATGTTGTTATAAGTGGTCAGTAATTCTCCACTGGTGAGGACCTTTTATTAGGGTACAGAAACATAGGGCAAAATCCAGACTAACTATAGGGAGTCCTTTCTCCAGTGTAAGAACAATTAGCAGGTCTCCATCAGTCTTGAGAGACAATGGTATCGTGCTTGGCGCTGCATACGCTGCATGCAAAGCACGAAAGCCTGGGTTGGATTGTTATGGAGGATAGGCTGTTACCCAAGCAGCAAATCCCCCCTCTCCACGCCACTGAATTAGTCCAATGGAAAGGCAGAGTCAATACGATTGGATCCAGTTGGTGTCGCAGAGCTGGGCTAAGGACAGGAGCTCACCCTGTCTTGTGGGGCCGACCCAGGTCTTGAACCCTGGCCTGCTGGTTAACAGGCTCAGCGTCTCATCGCTTACTTACTCTGGATTCCAATATGAATTTCCTATAGGTTTTCACTAGGTGGTGCAGTAACTATGGGTGGACGTAAAGTCTCCTACATGCTCCTGTAGTTACTCTGGATTTGGGGGATATCGTAGGATACGTAGGATATAGCCAGAAACATACATAGGATATGTACAGAAACATGTTATTTAAGAAGAATCATTCATTTCATGTTTGCCATTTTGCTTATTCCCCCCCCAACACACATGTTCATGAGTGCGCACGCACACAAATCCTGAGAAAACCTAGGGCACAATCCTAACCATGTCTACTCAGATGTAAGCCCCATTATGTGCAGTGGGTCTTACTCCCAGGAAAGTGTCTTTAGGATTGCAACCATTGTGTGCCAAGCACAGTAACGCTCCCAGTGGACTTTATAAAGATGATGGTAGTGCAAAACTTGTCATGGGGGTTAATTGCCCTCAAGGAGTTGTGACATGTCAGTCTTTGACAGCGAGAATTGAACTTAAAAACTGGAGGTTTTGCTGTTTTAGTAAGCCTGAAGAGCAACAACAAAAAGTTACTACATCTGGAAGCTTGTACTGTGCATGTTCTTGGAAAGATAGCAGCTGGCTGAGGACATGCGGGAAACAAAACCTTAACTTTTGCTCTTTTTCATGAGGTAAATTTTTTGTGTTGTCCGTACTGTTTGCAAATCAGTGAACACTGAGGCTTGAGTGTGGGCCATGGGGCATTAGTGTTCCCAGGGAGGGGGCAGAACGTATTTTGTAGATGCCACAGCATTGCTACATAAGCAGCCTCTCCCATGGCTATCAGGGCAGCAGTGGCAGCTAACCTCATAAAATGTTTCACATTTCAATCATCTCACAGATGACAAGCTGCACCTGCTGAAATTTCCTCCACACAGTTGTTGAAGGTCCAGCCAGGAACCCTAAAGTTGAAAGGTTGGCCTGCTCTGTGCTATGGACTGAACATGAGGATTTCCATGTGTACAACTTTCTGCTCCGCCACAGAGCTGCTGCTCCAGACGTTCATGGCAAACACGTCAGCTGTATGGATATCATTTTGGATTTCTGTAAGGGATGTGGGCTGGGGGTGGTGCAAGTGGCTAAGACACTGTGCTTGTTAACCAGCAGGCCAGGGTTCGAGACCCAGGTCAGCCCCACAAGACAGGGTGAGCTCCTGTCCTTAGCCCAGCTCTGTGACGCCAGCTGGATCCAATCGTATCGGCTCTGCCTTTCCATTGGACTTATTCAGTGGCGTGGAGAGGGGGGATTTGCTGCTTGAGTAACAGCCTATCCTCCATATCAGTCTAACCCAGGCTTTCGTGCTTTGCATGCAGCGTATGCAGCACCGAGCACAATACCATAGGCTGCAATCCTAAAGACACTTTCCTGGGAGTAAGTCCCATTGAACACAATGGAGCTTACTTTTGAGTAGACATGGTTAGGATTGTGCTCATAGTCTTCCAAGACTGACGGAGGCCTGCTTTAAGGGATGTAGGGAAGAGATTTCTGTAGTGTGTGTGTGGGATTCATGGCAAACTTCAAAACAAAAATGTGGAACACAGTTATCCTCTGTTTTCTGACAGATTGTTTCCTGAGGATTCACTCTTTCAGCACCTTTAAATTATACCCAGAACTCATTCAATTCCATGTATGTTCCACTCTTCCAACCTGTTCTAAAGGCCAAAATTGCCCTCTCCCATGTTGTAGCTCCCGGTTTAATCACATTAACAAAGGAGTTAATGAGAATCCATTTGCAGAAATCTTTGTACGCAGCAGGAATTTGCATGTTAAGAGGGCATTTGCAATTTGCTAGCTAAAAAGCATTGGAAGCAACAAACTTAAAAAAAAATGGATTCCACTTTTCAACGGTTTTCATTTTTGGACAGTGCTCCAGTCCCTGACCCAGGGGTCAGGGAACCCCAAAATATATTTTGATATGCCAGCGTTACCCCCTTGATTTGAAAGGACTTGGAGGCAGAGAAGCATGCTATACACAAGGGCCTGACACTTTCCTGGGAGTAAGACACCTAGGAGTAAGCCCCATTGAACACAATTGGGCTTACTTTAGAGTAGACATGGTTAGGTTTGGGTTGTGTATTACATTTTGGAAAGACTGGATGCTGGAAAGGGGGAGGCTGTGTGGTGGTTGGAGACAGATCTTGTCCCTGCCTACACTTTCCTGGGGGTAAGTCCCACTGAACACAGTGGCACTTACTTCTGAGTAGACTTGGTTAGGATTAGTACCTGGTGGCAGAAGTGTCGCTGGGGCAGCAGCTGCTGGAGGAGTGTGGAGTGCTGGAGGAGCTCACCCTGCTGCTTCTCCTCCAGCCGCTTTCCTTGCCTGGCTGTGAGGAGGGGGGAGGAGGTCCCTCCAGGGCCCCCTTTGTGTCTTCCCGCCAGGACTCTGTCCTCCCCCTCTTTCTGCACCCACGTGGCACACTCCTTCTGCCAGTGCCTGGGGGTAATGGACGGTCGCGCTTTACTGTGCATTACAAAGTCGACCTTCCATTACCCCCAGGATTTTCATTTTTACCCCATGTGGTGTATTTTACCCCTGTTCCCTGACCACTGCCCTAACCCATCCAATAAGTGGCAGATGCCTTTATATGGAATATGGAATCCCACCCGCCTAAGCAATGCATTTCAGGAGCAAACCTGTGATGATTTCTTGCATCTCATCATAATTCTAGCTGGGCCATACTTATAGGAAAGTGCAGTGGTACTTGGGTTTATGAGCATAATCCATTCTGGAAACATGCTCATAATCCAAAATGCTTGCATGTCAAAGTGTGTTTTCCCATAAGAAAAAATGGAAACTCAGATGATCCATTCAGCAGCATTTCAGTGTGCACTCACAGAGGCAACAAGAGCATCCCAGTCATGGAAAGGAAGTCTGGATGTGCCTGGGCATTCACCCAGACAGCTGTTCCAGGACTGGGATTCTGCCTCAACCCAGGATCTCCCCTGCTAACTGGACAAGAGGCACTTTTTCAAGTGGGTGTTCCTTTTATTTAGTACGGGGGAGTAACTGGCCCTACACACCCCAGCAATATCTGTTCTAGTGGCTTCTGCTGGTGTGTTGTTGTTTTTTTTGCATTTTAGATTGTGAGCCCTTTTGGGACAGGGACCCATCAGCTATTAATTTTTTCATTTTCTCTGTAAACTGCTTTGAGAACATTTTAGTTGAAAAGTGGTATATAAATACTGTAGATAGATAGATCTGGATGAGAGGTGCAGATCTGTATCAGTGCTAATGCAGATCAGCACCCCTGGGTTGGGGGTGCTGGTCTGCATCAGTACCAGCGTGGATACAGACCCACACCCTGGAAGTCTTGCTCATTTTGCAAGACATTACTTATAAACCAAACAAATATTTCTTAGAATTTTCTTCTGAAACAATTGCAATCCAAGGTACTACATAAACCAAGCTACTACTATAATACTTTCATGATTCTTTAGGATTGTATGGCCTGCCAAAGCAATTTGGAGCTTAGCACTT
This sequence comes from Cryptoblepharus egeriae, assembly GCA_030015325.1. Classification (NCBI taxonomy): domain Eukaryota; kingdom Metazoa; phylum Chordata; class Lepidosauria; order Squamata; family Scincidae; genus Cryptoblepharus; species Cryptoblepharus egeriae. The sequence continues at coordinate 10,002,103 of JAREYC010000004.1, forward strand.
TTTCATGCTTCCATTTTCTTCTCAACTTCAACTGGTGAAAGATCTGCAGGAGTTGTGAGGAGGCCAATTGGAGAGCAGGAACAGTGGGAAAAGAGTGAATCCCCTTTGATAAATCAGAAGCCTCCTGATATTTTCCTTGCTGGATTCAACATGCGCCTTTTTGGTGTGGTTGCATTGGCTGGTTTGGCTTGTCAAACATGTCCAAACTGTTTTCCAAGTTCAAAAAGCATTGTAATTTTTCATTATAAGAAGGTATCCTTAAAATGCACTCTTTCCTGCTTTGCAAAATCCTCCTGAGGTATGGTGACTTCAGCTATTTGCAGTTTTCAAATATGCTTGCACCATCAAATTGTGTAGGGGCAAATTGTGCCTTTTAATTGGGAAACTAGTGAGAAAGTCTAAAAGAATTCATAAAATGATACACATCAGTTCTTGGTAGCATATTGCAGTGACACTGGGACATATTAAGGCAGACTTTTTATTGTTTTGGAAAGTGACTGGATTGTCTTGATCACTTTTAATATGTTTGTTACTTCAGCAAACAGCTCAAGAAATCATTGCCTTTTTCCGTTGCTTGACAGTACATTTGTATAGACTTTTATTGCTTATTGTGGTCACATCATAAATTATATAGGATTAATTCTGTTGCATATTTATGCACCCATCCAGTTCATCATCCAGTGAGGTGAGTACTATTCATTTCGTATACACATCACTGTGGTTTTCCTTCTATTTCCTTTTCAGCAATAACTAGTAATAAACCACAAAACCACTTTTAAAATTCCTTTGAGTCTAAAAGTTTGGGGGTTTGGCAGAAGAGTAGCTTCAGAGAAAAGAAATCTGAAATTCTGGGAATACATAGGAATTTGGCTGTGAGCACCCACAAATTTATGACTTTTGCAAGTGTAAAGAAAGTATTCTTTTTATTGCAGAAGTTCTCTTGTGCATTTCACCTGAATATGTAGAACCACATTCCTACAAATGTCAGGTTATTCAGAATAAGGTCTTGACAGCCGATAAATAAACATTCCATCTTAATTTTTTTCCTGCAAAAGACTGCTATTTACTTAGAGTACTATCCTAACCATGTCTACTCAAAAGTAAGCCCCATTGTATTACAATGAGTCTTACTCCCAGGAAAGTGCCTTTGGGATTGCAGCCTTACCCTACAATCCAGAGTAACTATAGGAAGATGTAAGAGGCACTTACTCTGGATTGCTCCATGCATTTCCCTTAGGTTTCTCATATTTGGCATCGTAACTACGTCGGTGTAAAAGGTCCTGCAGTTAATCTGGATTGTTGCCTTAGTTGAATACTTATTGTACTCCCCAAACCTGTTGTTGCTTAATTGTACTTAAGAGTCCTCTTGTCAAACAACCCCCACAGACCTTTCTTGGTTAGTTCTGTGTGTCCATCGCTTTCAAACCAGTAAAACCTGGGGGCACTACCAGAAGCAGAAAGTCAACTGGCAGGTTTGGACAATGTTCAGGGGCCCTTTGCAGGTAGGATTAGCCAACAAAACAGAACACAAATATAGCAACATAGAGTTAATATTTTACAAGAGTTCATGACAGCAGCTGGCAAGTACCTTCTATAGTTCATAGCAGCTCTCCCAGAGGGACAGCCATGTGAGTCTGATGGTGCTGAAACAAGTCTTGTGGCACCTGTAAGACTAATAGTTGTAGCTCTTCTTAGGCTACAATCCAGAGTAACTATAGGACCTTTTATTTATTTTATTTAAAAAATTTACGGTACATCCCGCCTTTCTCTGGCCATTAGCCCAACTCAAGGTGGCTGACATAAAACATAATTACCGTATTTCCTGGTTTATTACACGCACTGGACCATGAGATGCACCAAAGTTTAGAAGAGCAAAACAAGAAAAAAAATATTCTGAACCAAATGGTGTACTAATATATTTAATAAAATATAGCAGAATAATATTGCAACCATGTAAAGATAACAGTGGTATTAAGAACCATTGTCACTGACATTAACAAATGAGGAAAGACTTTAAGCTTCAAGCACTCTTCTAATTTCCTGGAAACCCCGAAACCCATCATCTCTAGTGTCAGTGATTTGTGACTTTTGCACAAATCTCATTGCAAATGATCAGACACCAACAGTTTGCACAAATATCATTGCAAATGGCCCAGAAAGGCAGGTAAGTTGAGGGGTAGGTAGGGAAAGGTGAGGGGATCTAGATAGATAGGGAAGAGTGAGGGAGGCACAGGCATGGAGCAGCAGGGACCAAGTCTTGTGCATGTCTACTTTGGAGCAAGTCTCCAAGCCAGGGAAGGCTGCTTAGGATTGCAACTATGCCAGGGTGACCAAATGCCAAACCCAAAATTCCTGATCCCAAGGCCAAAATTCCTACCCGCTTAAAAAATTGCCAAAAAATGTATTTTTTGTTTTCATATTTTTGATTTTTTTACTTTTTTGGCCATAACTTTCGATAGGAAGGAGATATCTCAAAACTGATTGTTGCATTGGATTCTGCTCTTCAATACGAATCCAACGATATATGACATGATGGGGTAAGGTGCTCCAGGATTGGCCCTATCACTCTATCAGACGCACAGATATTCCCCCCCCCCCTTTAGGGAGAAAAAAGCGCGTCTAATAAGCCGGGAAATACGGTAAAAACATAAATAGAACAATTCAATAAAAACAATTAAAACATACAAGCTAAAAACATATATACTAAAAACAGTAACGTACACTGACGTAGTTATGGTGCCACCTATGGGAAATGCATAGAGCAATCCAGAGTAAGTGCCTCTTACGTCCTCCCGTAGTTACTCTGGAGTGTACTCTGGATTGTTACTCTGGGTTAGTGTCAAGTTTGTAAAGTCTGTTTTAAACTTTTTAGCGCACAAGTTTACTTTGTGAAACTAGTGTTAAAATTTGGGGAGTCTTGGATGAAAGAAATCCAACATCTTCCAACCAGGAATGCTTCCTCTCACCTTGGGACGGGTGGACCAGTAGCATAGATGAGGGGGCAGGTACCCAGACACCAGGTGACACAGTTACACACTCAACATTGTGTCACCCCTCCAAGCCTGTGCAGCCATATGTAACCTTGGCCCCAGGAATGGTTTGTACCAGAACTCATTTTCATTGTTTGCCATGCACCTCTGTGAAGCTGTGCTGTCATCTCTTGTGACAGTGGAAAACCACCACTCCAGTGGCATAGCTAGGGGGGTGCAGGGGATGCAGTTGCAGGTCTTATCCTTGCCATCAAAAGCCATCTAACATCTGCATTTCCAGTAGAACTGCTCCACTCAGTATTACATCAGATGAATTTTGAAATTGGACAGAGTGTACACAACCAGATTGGCAGCCTGGTAGTGTCTTGCAGTTACGTAATTGAGGCTCTCAACCACAAACCAGCTACTCTGCATTACTAAGATGTTAGCAAGCTAAATTGTATTTTCATATCGTTCCTGTTGGTTTCACTTAGTCTCTAAGCTCCATCCCACTCAGATTCATTTATTCAAGCACAATTAGTCAGTTCAAGAAACAACTTACACTCATTTTTTTCAGTCACACATTTGACATAAATTACCTTTGCACGATCAGCACTCTTGCTTTGTCACTGTGTGCATGTGCATGTAGGTTTGCGTTGCTCAAGAGTAATCACACTGGCATTTCTTAAATTGGAACAAATTTTGTGAGGTAGTTGTTTGAATACATAGCCCACTCTGTGCTATAAGATCATGGTTTGTGCTTTATCAGGTAGCATTCTGTGGGTGTTGTATAAACCAGTTTGCCAAAAATAATACTGGGGTGTGTTTTTTCTCATCTCTTGCTACTCTACTAGCTTGAACGTTCCTGAATATATTCCATACTTCCTGAATTTCAGATCTTATTATTCCCTTCTTTGTATTACTTCTTATCATTCCCAACACTCATTCTGCCTTTTGGCATAAAAACCTGATTGTGAGGGATGAACCTCTTTTCACCTAAGCTGGACAAAAAAAAAAAAAAAAAAAAAAACAAAACACCACAACTGCCTTATGTAACAAAAATAGTTTTTTATATTAATATAGTTTTTTAAAATTAAAATCTTACCAATTTAACCGATATATAGTTTTTTAAAATTATAGTTTTTAAAATTTTTTTTTAAATATAGTTTTTAAAAATTAAAATCTTACCAATTTAACTGATTGTTCTGCTTGTGCAATGGAATACTTACAGTACAATCCTAAGCATGTCTACTCAGAGGTATGTCCTATTGTATTCAGTGGAGCCTACTCTCAGGAAAGTGCAATCCTAACGATACTTTCCTGGGAGTAAGATCCATTGAACACAATGGAGCTTACTTTGAATAGACATGGTTAGGATTGTGCTCTTAGTAATACAAGTGAAAACTCTGCTGCACATAAAAAAAACTTGTCAGGCATTCAAGTGGGATTAACATTCAATATGGGGCCACTGGCATCAATCCTGCCCATATGAGGTCTGATCCACCTTCCCACTTTGTTATCTCCCCTCCTCAGCTTCTTTGCTGTCTGGGGGATGCTTACCTGCTACATTAGGTGTTCCTAAATCTGGCACTAGCCAGATGGTGTATTCCTTCCCATGCACATGAATGGTGAGAAACAATGCATGTTATTGGTTTGCTGATGGAGCTAAGGCCATGTGATTGAATGATGTGAAATGACATTTTCACATCAGCCATTTCAGGTATATGAGTGACGTCTGAATTTAGTTCTTTAAAAAGGCTTTGTACCATCTCTAAGATCAAATCCTTCCCAGTGCTGGTGCATTGATGCCAATGGAGAATATGTTGTATCCTTTATTTATCGAGTCCAGAGTTTTCTGGTAGTAAAAGAGTTTAGCCACAGCTATAGTTTTCGGTATTGCCCGGGTTACACCCGATTGTTGGAAATGTTTTTTTCCATAGTAGTCTATTGAGGCTCCTTCCACGTACCCCTTTTTTTCTTCTCATAACAATGCTGTGAGGTAGGTAATTATTTGACCAGCAGCTCGTCAAAGAAGAGAACTCTTTCCTGGTGGAATCCTTCACGGCATGGTTATCACATCTGGTATCAGGAAATGCTAACTATCTCTGTCTAATTGACCTACCTACCTACTTACAGAATTTATATACCGCATTTCAACTTAAAAGTTCACAAAGCGGTTTACAAATAAAGTGAAAAAATTCATAGCTAATAGGTCCCTGTCCCAAAAGGGCTTATAATCTAAAATGCAAAAGAACACCAGCAGAAGACATTGCTGGGGTGAGTAGGGCCAAGCTTCCAGCAGAGGGAGGCAGTCATGGAGGCATCCTCCAGGTAAGGAAATATTTGTTCCCTTTCCTTAGGGCTACACCAGTGCTTAAAATTTGGATATGATCAGGCTCTTAGCAATTCCTCTGAGTTTATAATAAGACTGTAGAAAAACAGCCAATTAAAAGCAGCAATTAACTGCTTAAAGGGGACCCTCGGTATATGAACACAGTTCCCCCAAATCGGGACTGTCCATGTTTTCCGGGAGATATAATATGGTGACCGTATATATCTATTAAAATTCAAACACTTAACTTGGTTTGAAAAGAATCAAAAGGACTGAGAAATTTAAAAAACAAAGTTCTTTACCGGGCACTGAGAGCGCAGAAGTTCATATTTGAATAGAATATACACAGAATTGGGCTGCAAGGTCAGCTTCTGAAGGCAGGCTCTTTAGTGTGTCTTAAGCCTCTTGTGACAAATCAGAAGATGGCTCCAGAAGCAGTTTCACTGCCAGGTCTTAATTTATTTTCAATGAAAAAGCCCTCCATCTCTAACACTTTATGTGACCCTTATAAGAAGCTTTGCCAGTACTTACAAACTGTAGACTGAATAATAGGGAATGTTGACCAACTTTCTATAGAGCTGTCACTATCCAGCCGACATCTGGCATTCTACATTCAGACATTTCACAGTGTAGTCCGGTTGGTTTCAAACAGTATTATTTTGTGAATTTTGAAACACAAACCAAATAAATAATTTGGGCCAGATGTACTCAAATACTGTATATATTTTTTGCTTCATGGAGAGGCAAAAAATAAAATGAAAGAATAAGAGGGCACTCCAGCTCACAGTGATATTTTCACATCCAAAATGTGTACAAGGATATGAGAGTAATGATTGAAAAGTCTCATATCAAACTTTGTTACTCAAGGTACAACTTCCAGGGCGTTCAAACTGATAATATCAAGTGGTCTAGTTTGGGCCAGTACCAATTCTGGATGTTGCAGCAGGCTGGCATGCAATTGGCATTCAGCAAGCTGTAGGATAACTTTGGGCGGTAGCCTAGGTTTGTATGATAAAGGTTTTTCTTTTAAATATTCCTCTTCCTATTACATCAGTGTCCTAAAAATGAACCTCTCTGTTGTCAGAATAAATTGCATATAGATTAGTGTTAGCAATTGATCAACTCTTTCTTACTCTGAAAACAGCACAGCTAGAGCAGACTCGTGTAGTGGTCAAAATGCATCATTAATCTTTTAAAAGGGGGATTCCAACCTCTAACAGCATTGTGGGTGATTTACTTCTTATCCATACCTAGTGCCTGCAGCTTCTAGTCAATTTCATGATACAACAAGCTGTTTTGTTTCATTATTGCTCCCAGTTTGTTGGATGGGCAGAGGTCTCAGTAGTGGTAAAGAAGGACTACTTGTCTGAAAAACTGACACTCAAGTTTTTCCATGCAATTTCTGTCCTTAGTGTTCCATAATCAGTTATTAAAGTGAGTCTGCAGTGTACATTTAGCATTGCAATACTGTTGTCAGTGAGTTCATTGTCTCATCTCTATACAGCGAGTGGAAGGAACAGCTTTAAAAGTATGTTGCGGTGCCTGCAATATTTTCCACACTACCCCCTGTGGCTACTCTTCTGCATCACAGCAAAACTCCCTATTGGAAGTATGGCTGAGTTGTGATTTCAAATGCAGACTTTCCTTTTTTCTAAGGATACAAATGGACAGAAAGTTACCTTGTCTCCAAAGCCTGCCAACTTGTCGTCTCTGCCAACTATTTAGAACAGTGGCCCCTAAACTGGAGACAGCTGTGTGCCAAAAATGGCTTGCCATTTTTGATCATCTTGAACATCTTGATCTTCCATCTTGATCTCCCCCAAACTTTGCACCTACCAGCCACATTTCTTGATACCCTGGACATGTTGCCTGCTGGGGCAACACTATAGGGAAGTAGCTGGCTAGGGCATGATTTGGGGGAGATTGAATAGTGATTCAATAGTGATTGAATCACACTAGTTCCCAACTATTCTATCGGGAAGAATATCTCACGTTTTGGTGTTTAATGTTAGCAGGCTCATCTAAGAAAACGAAGGCAATTGGTAACCAAGTATAAGCTCCTACAGGGCACTCTGGATAGTTTGGGCCAGAATGGGAGTATTGACCTTGTCAGTCACTATAAATAGATGAGCTTCATTGTCTGATGCTTATCAGTTCTCATAAATGACAAGTTTTATCCTTTAGGTTTCCTGTTTCTCAGTATGTTGCTTCCAGAGCATATTATTCTCCCAAAGAACAACACTGATTCCCTAATATTAATTACAGAATAGTTTTGTGGCTCCCATTCATAAAGAAAGCAGTTATTTCTTCATTTTCCATGGCACTTTGTAATAAACCTGAGGAACACTGATGTCATCTACTGCAGTGGTTCCCAAACTGTGGGTCATCGTCTAATTTTTGGTGGGTTTGATGGAAAGATCAGATAAATACTGGTATTTGCCTTAACCCCTGAGACTGTCAGATACTGTAGGTGCTAACTTACCCACAAGGAGTTGAACTCCTGCAGTTTGCAAGCATGTGTAAATACAGTATAGTGCGATAAATCATCAAAAGAAATGTACATTCTTAGGTTTAAGGCCACATTCATCAGTTCTAGAATCCTCAGGTGTACCACGGGAATTTGGGGAGGGTCATTTTATTAATAGAACTAGCAAAAAGCGTACCCATGTTGCGGGAGTAAGATTTTCCTATACAGCATCCCCCCATGGCACATCAACACTCCCATGCACAATTTCCCCCATGTGCAATTTCCCTCCATGTGCATGAGGGAGGGAAATTTTGGCAGGGCGGTGATGAGTCAGTCAGTCAGTGAGTCAGTCAGTCAGTGACTTTTCTCTTTTATATATATAGATTTTAACACCATGGTCAAAAAATGGATGGTGTGCCTTGATAATTTCAGCACCTTATTAGTGGGCCATCAGATGAAAAAGGCTGAAAATCACTGGTCTAAACAAACAGTATTATTTCTAGATCTCCTTTTTAAAACGGTGTAGTAAAGCGCTTAAACGTTTGTTGGGTCCCAGCGTTTAAAAGTTTGGAAACCGCTAATTCCTGCTCTAGTTGTTATTGTAATAACTTTATCTCCACTGATTTGTTTCTTGTTCATTTGATTACTTTGCGCTTGAAATTAATATGTTGAGGAAAGTTTGATTAAATAAAAAAAAGAATTTGCAGCCATAGTATCTTGCTCTTGAAGCAATTTTTCTGGTTCCTTGTGTCCTGTTGATGTGGTTACAATGTTTCCCACATTTTCATTCATTGTGAAATAAAAGATACTTTCAAGTTATAAGTAGCTGGTACCCTACACTTTAAATATCCACATCTCTCTTTTGGTTGTTGTATACCACATGAAAATGCGCATATTTCTGTGTCATGCTATGCCTGAGCTCCATAACTCTGTAATCCTTAAGATGACACCACCTTTATTATGGAGTATGATTGTGAGTCAAAACACCCGTCCAGTATCCTGACTGCTGTTTGGAGCATGAAATTGTCCTTGAAAATACAGAAGCTGGCCATCCTTTACTAGCATATCAAAGCACACAGCTGTTGTTTGATAGAGTCTTTTAAAAAACCAGCGTACAAGTCACATTACTGTAGTTAACATAATTTGTACCATAATCTTATTTGTAGCAGGTGCAAGATAATATCATGTAATCTATTTGATAATGTATTATTATTTTTTCCTCCTGCAGCTAAACAAGTAAAGGGGTCATGGCACGCCTAACAAAACGACGGCAAGCAGATACAAAAGCTATCCAGCATCTATGGGCAGCTATAGAAATCATCCGAAACCAGAAGCAAATTGCTAACATTGACCGCATTACAAAGTAAGTGTTTTCAAAATATTAATAATACTTGATGGGAAAAATAAAATGCCAGTCATGGCAAAGAAGTTTTGGGGTTTTTTGCCTTCCCTAAAAGAATTGTCCTTTTTATATAAGGGCCCATTCTTATTGTTCTGCGGCATCAGTGGGGTATTGCAAATGTGCCATCTGCACACCTTACCTCTAGGTCTCCACCTGAACAGACACAGAACCTCTTGAGTGTGTACTTTACCACTTCTAAAGCACACGTGCAAACTGTCTAGATTTGAATACTTATTTGCTGTCTTACCTTTCCACATTTAGCTCCTCCCCACTCTGCTCTGTTGTATCGTATGATGGACCCATCTTGCCATCTTGCCCATGGGCAAAACCTGCATTTTCTACCTCCAACAGCCATCTCTGTTAATGTTTTGCAACCTGCTGGTGGTGGGGGTGGAATTTCAGCTCTCTCGTGGCCTCCAGATAAGAAGCATCTAGCAACTTCTTTCCACAGTGGGAGGTGAAGGCTGCCCTTCTTGCAAATGCATTGTCAGCAAATATTTGGACCTGTCTCATTGATCAAGACAGTGACGAGCAAAGAAATGAGTCTTGTGCTTTGAAAAATTCTTACACATAGGCTAATTCCTGTGTCTTCTATGTGAGCAGCATTTCACAACAACATTATTTTTACTATCTTGTGGTAAGATGGTAAGTGGGCTAGTAATTATTTTGTGGACAAATTTACCTCTTGATTTATCTACAAGTCTGGATTAAATTATAAGGTGAGCTAAGGAAAGATTAGGGACTACAGGTTAAATTGTAAACAGCACTCAGGTGTTCTACATGCAACAGGGAAAAGTTGGATAAACTGTTAAGGTTGCAACTCAAAGAAGAACATGGCCCATCAACACACAATTTTCAACAACTACTTGAACTATATTTCACAAAGTTCTGCCTTTTTTAGCCCCATGTTCTTTGCCCTTGATATCCTCTGGTGATCCCCTTTCTCCTTCTTTCTTTACAAATTTTGTTACTTTTTATGTTGCAAAATAAACCTAGAAATCACCATACTAGGCCAAGATGAGGTTGATGTTATCTCCATTGCCTTATCACAGTGGTTCTTGTTCATAAGTGAATTTTTAGAAGCCTCTTACCTTCTGGTTTGGATGACCTTGAATGAATGCAGATGCCTATAGCATACTTCATGTCACAACATATTACTAATACATCTACAAAAATAGCAAGGCATTGTCATAATTAAGGAAAGAGTACTCTTGAAATTATCATCTCCCTAGTGTTCAGCTGCATTTCTGCAGACCTTGAAATGGAAGAAAGAAAGCTTTATGCAGAATTTTACCAGCTTTGTATTCCCCCCAGAAATGTTCATATTCTTTTTGTCTTTTAATTGTTTCTCTTTATGTAGACTCTTTAAATATCATATTCATTTGAATCCAATGTGCCAGCGCACCCCTATTTTAAAAGGCTTGAGATAAAAAATTGTTTACTGGCAATTGTAATACACAGTTGCAAACCAGGCACAAAATTTAATTTCACTGCATTAAACAATGAGTTATATGTAAGGACCTGCAAAAGTCAAGGTTATTTGTCCTGACAAATAGGAGTTATCCTTTGTCAGGAAAAATAGCCTTGCCTTTTGCAGGTCCCTAGTTATATGACAACTAGTGAAATTTACCCACATTGTGGGAATAAAATACCCCCTGTATGCTCTCTCTACTAACCCCATTGCATATAACACCCCATGCGCACCAACCTTGCCCCATCCACACTGTACCTCCTTGCACACCCCCATGTGTACCATCCCCCCAGTGCAGCCTTCACATGCATAAGGCACCAGGCATCAAATTGGCTAGATGTTGATCAGTCAGTCTTCAATGTTAAGTATAGGACAAAAACACATTGCACCTCCTTTTTACTCCCTTAAGGGTTAAATCTCCCAACATCGGTTCTTGGTGGGTGTTGATGTCACATAAAGAACACCTTCCCCAAATTTCATGCTTCTAGGACCAGGGGTTGGGGCAGAGCATTCATCAGTCACCAATTCCTCGATGCAAAGTATAGGGAGGAATGCATTGGACCCCATTTCACCCCCTTTCAGTTGGAATTCCAAAAACCGGTTCTTAGTGGGTGCCTCTGTCACTGAAGGAATACCCTCCCCAAATTTCATGCTTCTATTCCCCGCGGTTTTGGCTGGCTGTTGAGTCAGTCAGTGAGTCAGTAAATGACTTTTCAGTTTTATATATATAAATAATATGACAATGGTTTGTGTTATGATTTTTATTTGATTGCACTATTTTATACAACAGTGGGTTTATACATTTTTATTACAATGTAATAAAAATGTATTTTTTTATTATGACCTGTGCTTATAATTAAAATACTCAATTTACTTGAATTTACTGTGCCGTTATATTTAACGTGCACCCCAATTTTGGAGGCTAAATTTGGCTGAAAAAGGTGAGTGTTAGATTCGAGTAAAAAAGGGTAACGTTTTCAGTGAGGTTTCCTATAACTTGGAGGACAAAACAGAAGGACTGTGGTGTTATTTTACCTCTGGATACTATTATTAGCTTTGGAGAGAAACCAGCAGGAAATTCCCTTGTGTGTAGATGCGCAAGGCCCAGGCAGTTCAGTAGAGTTCAAGGAGGAAATTGTCCTGGAGGATCCTGCCTCTTTACTATCAACTTTGTTTTCAGGACTCTACAGTTATTTCCATTTTAATTAAATTCCGTTAATCTCTTTGTGTGAAGAGATTACATCTGGACATCAGGATAAGTGTCCACATGTGTTTCCATTATTTACAGCAGGCGTAAAAAAACACTTTGGTAGCATTCATTGCAGGAGTGCCAGCTATTTGCAAGGTGGGACGAGTTTGGGAAGACCAGAAGGTAGCAGCAGTACAGAATGGTAAAAGGTTGGCGTGGGTATGGGTAGGAGGCAGGTTCAGCAGCAGCAGCAACGATGGCCTCAAAAACCTAGCCCCCTTCCCAGACCAAATCATGGCAAAGATCTATGAGGACCTGTACCAGCAAATTCAGTTGTGCAGGTCTTAATATGCTCCTCCATATTGTGTAGGCTTACTCACAGGTAAGGGAATATTTATTCCTTTACCCAGAGGAAACCACTACAGCCATTTTGGTGTCCCTGCATTGGCAGAGTAGGGAGACTACAATTGGGCAGTGAGCCATCATGAATTTGTGTTTAAAAAAATTGTGACTGAAAAAGGCACTTGATCAATGTAGAAAATTATAGCAAGGAAGCAAGGAAGGAGTAGTACGTTCATGCTCTGTTACGAATGTACTGTTATGAAAATCCAGTGTTCATACCATTTCTTGATTTTGTGCAATTGAACAATGTGTGATTTGTGCTGGTAATGATAACAAGAATATTATTGCCCCAAGAGGCTATCGTAGCTTTTTTAGTGTGCAGAATACATTCCATTTTCATTGATCAGTTATATTTGGGGCAAATGTAACACAAGGTGTAAGCCACCCCAACCACAAAATGCATTTTTTCCCCTTTAACCATTTTTCCCTTGGTTAAAGGAACAATCCCTGATCCTAGGGATTTTGATCCTTGAACCATCAAGGGCTGTTGGCATGTAGAGAGACAAATAAGAGAAGCTCTCTTTTCCTCTAGCTTTGTTTAAACAATCTCCTATTCATACAGTTCATTTCCTCCCCACTAAGGTGAACTATATGAAGTTGATATGATTGTGGTTGCCTTTTTGGCACAGGAAACAGTTACTTCTCTGTTCTCCTAACACAGCTTTTTTAATTGCTAATTAAAACCTATTACAGCTGTAATCCTAAAGACACTTTCCTGGGAGAAAGACCCATTGAATACAATGGGGCTTACTTTTGAGTAGACATGGTTAGGATTGTGCTCAGTGTCAGTAAGGTATAGTTTGTTTTGTTTTTATTTTTTTGTATATCTGGACAAACTTGTCTTCAAATATTGAATTTTGACATATTCTGACAAAAAGTCACTTCCGTTTCGTTGGATGCAAATAGTTGGAGAATTACACCATATATGGGCAAAATCCAGAATAACTACGGGGAGTCCTTGCTCCGGTGTAAGAACAACTTACTCTGGATTCCAATGTAAATTTCCCATTGGTTTTTACTAGGTGGTGCAGTTACTACGGGTGCACGTAAAGTCTCTTACGTGCTCCCGTAGTTACTCTGGATTTGGCGGTATGTCCAGTTCACAAGCAGTTTCACCCAAAGATAGGGTTGCCATAATTTTCTTCCACAAAACAAGGACAGGACCCCCTGTCAAATTTGCCAGTTTGTGAATGCAATCCCCGAAAACCAGCACTGCCCTAGTTTTCCAAGAAATATGGCAATCCTGCCAAAAGATCATATATTTCTTCTCGATCGTGCACCAGTTTTGTACATTTAGGTCCATAATTATGTGCAAGAGTGCATACATTGTGTGAGGGTTTGACCATGTGCCTGTCTTTTTGTCCTTAATGTGGAAAGCAATTCTCATTGTGTTGCTTGTCATCAGCGACTCTAAGGCTCTACCTATCTGCTACCCGTTCTGCTGGGTGATAAAACAGCTAACACTCGCCAAGATCTGAAGAAAGAAAGCCACGGAGGAGTTGTGTGACTTTAGTGCTTGGTTCTTTGCTTTTGTGGCTTGCAAAGGGGAGATAGTCAGTCTAAAAAGCCCGAGCTGTAAGTTAAAGATAGTTTTGAGTGGGAATGTACAGTGAATTTAATCACTGGAACAAGCATCCTTTATCTGCATTAAAATTATTACTTCTGACAGAACTGACCAGATAATGAGCATTATAGGAGGCTGCATGTTGCCTGGGGTATTTAGGGCATGAAGCATGAACAAACAGGATCACCTCTTAGGTCTGTCAACAGCTCCTGCAGCAGTGTCTGGCTGATTTTCTTCCAGTTCCATCTGCTGTGTTTCTCTGTGCCTAAGTCCACACAGCAACTCCCATATTTTCTTTAAATAGAGTACTCTTTGCGGTGATTGCATGCATTGTAATAGGAATTGAGCCAGTCACATTTGTTTAAAAATACTACAGGGGACTGCACTGGACTCCTGATTCTCAATGGAGAGATACCAGTGGTGCATTTTAGTGGACTGATTAATTGCTTTTTATTTCACCAATGAAACTTTGGTGAACTTTCCAGGACATGTGCAGTGTGATGTACTCTGTATTCTGTGGTGGACGGGTAGTCATGGAGGCTTCCTCGAGGTAAGGGACCTCTTGTTTGCTTACTTTGGGGCTGCATTGCAGCTGCATCAGTGCTGGAAAATTGGATAGGCTTGGGCACTAATACATGAAAGGGCACGAATACAGGAAATATTTGGGCACTAATACATGAAAATACACTTGGGCACTAATACTTGGGAACTAATAAATGAAAGTACATAATTTCCTTTCCAAGTTGGTATCTTGATATGATAGGACAGTCTTGGGGGGACTTCAGGCACTTGTCATCTGCAGTTGTCAGTTTGCTAGAGGTGTTGGCAATCTGGAGTTAAGATTCCAACTCCATCATGAGATTATCTTGATGCTCTTACATGACAGGTCCATCTACGTATTGGAAAGAAGTGGCTTTGTATTTAAAGGGCTCTGAAAGCAGATAGATAGGTAAGGTTAGTAGATTAGGAAAGAAGGAAAGAAAAAGAATGTGCTAGTTAATATTTACGGTAGATAGGCAGATAGGATTGCTTACCTATAGCATAACTGTAAGGGTGTACTTTTTCTGCTTTATGACCTTGCTATCTATATATACTAGATTACAGAGCCTGAAAACCTTATTTTTTCTTTCCCCCTCCCACCTGTGTCTTTGTATGCAGACAGCTTCTTCTGGCCAAGGAATTTAACATGCAGATTATCAGGGTTCTCTTTAATTCAGATTCTCTTTAATTCTAATAAAGCAGGTCTTTATTTTAGCTAAGGGAGATTAGCATTGGCTTCCCCTGACTTGGAGAATTGTCACTGCAGAAGGGTTATTTCAACCACCTGGCTGATTATAGACAGGTTTGGTGTCTTGCGGGAATTAACTTTGTCTCTCTGCCACATTCTTATAAATTTGCAAGCATATTTGCTTTGCTTCTCCTGCCTGAATGACAGTCAGCCTAAAGAGTATAATATGCTTCCCAATCTGTTGACCAAAGGCTGAACACAATCATAACACTAATAAGTTACTATTTCTCCCATCCACTAAGACCGTGATTTTCAACCATTGTGTTGTGGCACACTGGTGTGCCGCAGATAGTCCTCAGGTGTGTCATAGGAATTTGGGGAAGGACAACTTGGGGATTTGAACAGCATGGTGTGCCTTGTCAATGGTAAAAACAACCATTGAACAAAAACAACAACAAACAAAAAAGGTGTGCCATAAGATGAAAATCACTGCACTAAGGTAAGGCTAATCAGATCTAGAGAACACCAACTTTATTCTAATATGTTTATTCTAACAAGATTTCTTTATTCTAACATGTTACTTACACTATCATTTTTGTCCCCTCCTGTCCTTGATGTTAAGATGATACCCCATTAGCACCAGATGCCAACTCCCTGTATGTTAATAAGTTGTATGGGAGTTTTCTTCTGCCTATGAATGAGTTCATATAGCTAAAATTTCCACTAGTGTGACTCAAAGACTGCTCCCTGTTCTCCGCCATGGTTTCTGTGCAATCATAAATTGGGAAGGGAAAGAAAGGTGAAGGGCACAAATGCAAGCCCCAGGACAGAAAGTTCTAGCACTTTGATGCAAGCCGAGAACATTTGCACTCCGTCACCCCAGCTGAGAGCTCTCTATTGCTTATAGGACAGGGGTGTGGCCACCACCTCTACTTTGTTCTTACTTGCCTGTTACAGAACACATAACAACACCGAGGGTTCTCGTTACACCAGCTCCTCAGAGTGGCTCTTCAGGTATACTTTCCTTTAATTATTTTTAGATTGTTGTCTTCAGTAGGTATCACACCTTCATTTTGTTTATTTTGGGCTTCCTCTTGAGAATTAATCATTTCTCATTCTCCATGGACATTCTCTGGTGAAAAATTCAGAAGAATTGTTATATCTGTTTGATGTAAAAATATGGCTGTAATCCTAAAGACACTTTCCTGGGAGTAAGACCCATTGGACACAGTGGGGCTTACTTTTGAGTAGACATGGTTAGGATTGTGCTCCATGTTGTCCTATTATTGTTAAGAGGAAACCAGGATTAGATTGTGCTCCATGTTGTCCCATTATTGTTAAGAGGAAACCAGATCTTTTTGGATGGTTGACAATATGACAAAAAAAGCAAAGTACATCTCTGGGAAGGAAGAAATGGGAATCTGAGCTAAAAGTTTGAGTTTGGAAAGCCATGCTTCTTTAGATTTTAGTTTGTACATTGTTGTGGGTAAGCAAACTGGAAAATAATAGTTTTTGTTCCATTTTGTTCTGTTCCTACATTTATCGGTTCCAAATATCTGTATGATAAAGATCTTATGCCATCATTGTTAAAAATTTAATATACAGAATTGTTATTTTCAATTAGAGAAAAACTTCATTGTTGTAAGACTTGCTATCTTCAAACATCTTCTATTCTAAAATTATCTCTTATAAGGCCTTCCATCTTCTGTGCTTTGCATTGCTGAACAGAGCACAATCCTAACCATATCTACTCAAAAGTAAGCTCCATTATGTTCAATGGGTTTAACTCCCAAGAAAGTGTGTTTAGGATTGCAGCCTTAGTGATGTCTCCCTTGCTGTAATTTTAAACTGTTTATCCTGGTTCTTCCTTCTGGTGCAACAAAGAACTAATCCACTTCCATTTTCACATGACAACCACTCAGACATTTGTAAATAGTTATCAGGTCAACACTTAACCATCATTTCTGCAAACTATACATGCCAACAATCCCCATAAGGTATGGTCTCCAGTCCTCAACATCGTAGTTGCCCTACTCTGGATTCACTCCTTTTGAATGTTCCTTCTAAACTGGCTTTTCACAGTATATCAGATGGGATTTGACTAAAGCAGAATACAGAATTTCCACCTTGTCAAGATCCTGTTTCTAGCCTCTAGGTATTAGCTTTTTCTCCCAGTTTGGTATATCTGCAAATGTGATGAGTATACTTTCATCCTACTTAAGGATGTCGAACAACACCAGGTCCAAGACAACACTGAGGTATGCATTTCTTAGCTTCCCTGGAGGAAATGAAAAGCCATTAACAAAACTCTGATTCCAGTCTGTTAGCCAGCCATGAATTCTCTGCACAGTTGCAGCATCCAGTCAAATTGTTTTCAACCTTTTTTCATGCCACTACCCCAGTAAATAAAGTGTGAGACTGGAATCCATCATCAATCCCATAAACAGAACACATCAAGATTTTCTTGGGCTTCTCCTTTTTATTGGATTATATATCTCAACAGATGTCCAGGTGGTTGATTACTACCTGGTCTCTGATTACTACCACATCTCTCTTCATCAAAAATGTGGCCATTTGCTCCAGGAAGGCATCATCCGTGTATTCCTTCTAACTAATGGCCAGTAATAAATGCTCAGGACTATCCCACTATCACTTCTTTTGTTTTTTCTTTTTACTGAAATTCTCTCGTCTGGTCTTTCTTGCACATTTTGGATAATTTTCTTAACGTACAAAACTTATTATTCTATCCTTTCCTTCATGAATAAGGTATATCATTTGATAACTACATTCCACTCATGCTTATCAGCCCACCAGGTTTCAATGAGTCCTACTAGATCATACTTTCTAACGGCAACTGTTCTAACTCATTTGTCCCCCGTGCTTTGCTAATTGTTGTAGAGTAAACAAGTGTTTCTCAAGGGTTTTCCTCTGCCATGCCACATCGCGAGCTCAAAAGTATTCACAAGTACCACCAGAAGCAAGTGGCGATGACATTATCTCCAGTCAATTCTAGGTTGGGAGGCCGGATGCTACATAGAAACACCATCAGTTCAGGATGGATGAGAGGGCTTTTTTAATTGAAAAAAATGCAGTTGCACTTCCCACTACACTGAGCCTCCTACCGCTGTTCGCTATCCTACAATCCAGAGTAACTACTGGAAGATGTAAACAGCACTTACTCTGGATTGCTCTATGCATTTCCCATAGGTGGCACCATAACTATGTTGGTGTAAAAGGTTCCACAATTACTCTGGATTGTAGCCTTAGTCACAGTCCTGATCACAATGGATGGAAGGGGTCCTGTTTATGTGTTACTTGTGTGTTATGTGGTTTGACTCCAATTAGGAATTGTGAAAATGGTGAAACACATGCTTCTCTTAACAATCCCCCCTCCCAAAATGCATTGAATAATTGAATAGTTTTCACATGGGACTTCTGTAATTGGCTACCAACCCCATGCTCATTTTCCACAGACAGTTTGTGCAATATGCAAAATATGCAGTTTTCATGAACATTTAGCAAATATGATATGTATGATATTAATGAGTTGAAGGTATTGCAGGGTTTACTTGTTTCACTGACAGTTTGCATCATGGTATATTAAAGGGACCTCATGGGAACTGGCTCTCAGGTAACATATCTATAGTACCTTAAATGAAATATGCTAATTTAGAAAATTTATAGTTCTTATTCTCTGCATATGTTTTTCTGGTTCTCAAAGTATGGGAGTGAGTGAGCTAAGCCCGTAAGTCACTCCTATCTCTGATTGGCATTGACTAAATAGGAAAGGCTTTGATCTGACCAAGCTCTAACCCAAAGGATGAGAGCATGAAAAGTCAGGCCATGCTCCTTTACCCTGTGAGCTGCTCTGGTGGCTCAAGGAGAATGCCACCTGCACCCTATTCTTGACTCCCAGGTGAGGATATTTGGGTACCTTTCAGTTCATTTTCTGCCCACATTAATGAGCAATTTTTTCCCTTCCTTCTGAAACAAGGCTTACCTCTTCAAGGGAAGAGAACCTTCAACTCAGAAGCTACAGATTAATTGAGACATTGTGACCATATGTCATAATCAAAAAAAGAGGACAAGTTCCCCCCAAAATTTAGGACACCCAAGAAAGTTGTAGAACATGTCAATATAAAAGTTAAAATAAACAACACTCAGATATATTGCTTTCATGTAGTTAATTTAAACTCCGTATTGCATATTATTAAATTAAAAACTATTACATAGAATTTATTACATATAACCTATGAATTACAAGAATGGTTCATGTTGGTTGCTCACAAGGAAAAGGGGGACATAGAAGGTTTCTTTCTCCAGAACAGAAGGCTAAAATTCAGCATCCTGGAAATATTGTCACCCTGAATTGAGAAGCCCCATCATTGCAATCCTAAGTATGTCTACTCAGAAGTAAGTCCTATTGTGCTCAATAGTACTTACTCCCAGGAATGTGTGCTTAGGATTGCAGCCTAAATAATGGAAACTAAAAAGGCATGTTCAGAAGTATGGCAGTTTTACAATGCCTGGTTTAGAATGCTTATGATTTTTTTTGTATTGGATGAAATATAAAGAGTAAATAAATTAGGAGAGTGGGAAGTTTATATCTTTGCCACCATATATATATCCAAATTTTAGACTGTCTGTAAGAACTTATTTTGGAATTTTTTTCAGATATATGTCTCGAGTTCATGGTATGCATCCCAAAGAGACCACCCGTCAGCTTAGTTTAGCAGTGAAGGATGGCCTTGTTGTTGAAACCTTGACAGTGGGATGTAAGGGATCGAAAGCTGGTATTGAACAAGAAGGATACTGGCTGCCTGGAGATGAGATTGTGAGTATATTTTCTACAAGAATTTACACCGCCTTTCCTGGTGTGTTGACTTGCAGTCTGCTATTTGTTGATACTACTGGCAGGTAATGCACAGTACCTGTGCATTAAAATAGTTTAATGTATAGTTTACTTTTTGAATCTCACAGTGGATAGAAAATTATTTCCTCAATTGATTGCATAGTTAGTAGAAATGTAGTTTTCATGGGCAAATTGTTTTAGATCCCAAATTATTAGTTGAATGAGAGCCTCAGAGGTAAACAAAGCAAGTAAAAAAATCAATGAGCAGAAGTTGTGTATACACCTACATTTTAATCCAAAACTTAATTTTGAGGCAAGGATCCAAAGAGCTATTTTCAGTGCACCCTTACAATTCCCTATGAATTTTTGATGACTTTTGAAAAGCAAATCCCCGTTCCCAAATTACAGACTTTCTTTGAAGAAATTATTCTCTGTTTCAAAGGGGATTTTCCATTTGGCATGGAGAGCCATTTGAGAAGTGGAACTCCACAGCTCTCTTTGGCACATAGAAATAGTTATACATTTTTTAAAAAAATATTCAAACCATATGATGTCTCAAAACATGGCCAGAAAGAGCTGCAGGAAGGGTGAGAGAAAAATATTGTAACCGGTGGTGTGAACCTGGGATTACTGTTTTACTCCATAATATCCCTGTTAAGTAAACTTCAAAGCACCTAGAACTGGTTGCTGTTTGAATGGCATGACCAAGAATGGCTGTTTTTAGTTCTTTTGCAGAAGGGCCCTCAATGAATGGCATCAGAGGAGCTCCAGACAAGAGTTAGGAAGCTCACTAGGTGTAGGGGTAGAATGGTGTAGTTAGGATTGTCCTTAAAAGGTCTGAGCAGTAGGAGGACCAAGGATGTCGGGCTGGGTGAGTAGCATCCGGTTGGTTTGGAAAGAGCCATAAAGGCTGGCCTTGATGTTTTCCTGCCATCAGATTGAAGGCACAATTACTTGGTGAAAAATTATTAAGAAGGTGGTTCAAGTGATTCAGATATGTGTATTTACCTGTATATGTGTATATATGGTTCAAGATATGTGTATTTACCTAGATTTAGATTAGATTTACTCAGATCTAATGCACCATCAAAGCTAATGCGCACCCCTATTTTAGAAGGCTCAATATTTAAAAAATGTGTACTGGTGATCGTAATGTACAGCTGCAAAGCATGTACAAAATTTAATTTTACCACATACAGTACAACAATGAGTTATAGGACAACAATAATATGATACTGGATTTATATTAAGATTTTTACCTAATTGCAGTACTTTATAAAACAATAGGTTTGTGTTATATTTTTATTACAGTATAGTAAACTGTTAAATCAAATACTGACCTACTCAAATACAGTATTTACTCAAATCTAATGTGCCATCAAGTCGTAATTTTGGAGACTGAATTTCAATGGAAAAGGTGTGCATTAGATTCGAGTAAATATGGTATTCCCTAGTAGTATTGTTTTCCTGTTCTTTAATTTTTGCCTTAATGTAACCCAAGTTAGGGTAAATGCTGCTGCTCTCTGTTTCAGGTGTTGTTTTTCTAAAGCAGAAGTCTGAAAGCTTGAATTGAGAACTCCACACCCAGTACATGTTCTGGGAAACATATACTGTGCCAACTTGATGGTGTTGGAATGAACTGTTCAGAGTGGATAGCTATAATGACTTTGATATTTCCATCCAGTGTAATGTACATAACTGGGATTATGTGCATGGAAAAAAATAAGATATTTTGGTGCCAACATAAAACTTCTTCATGCAGAAAAACTGGTTTATGTATCAAGCAAATATCACCATATGATCTTAGTTTGCATAATTATTATGCTCTGGCTAGTCAAGAAAGGATAATTTGCTTGACGTAGCACTGGAACTCCATTCTCTCAGCAGTTAAATCCCTGCTCAGTTCTCATCCTATGCTTTGCCCATAAACATTAATGCCTATGTGCTGAGGACCAGACTAGATGACACCTTCTTTGTGTGACTGAGGCTGTGTGTATGTTTTGCTAAATGTTAATAGTTAGCGTTCAGAGTCTTAATCCTGATCAAATTTGCAATGAGGGGCAGCTTTTAATTTCCCCCATTGCAGTTCCAGTTTAGATCACACTACACCCACCTTGAGATCCTATTTTCTTGGGATGGAAAGCTTTCAATAGTACCAGTGTCAACTTATTTATTGTGGTTGTTTTTAATAATTTGTTGAATTTCGTATTTTAAATTTTTTTATTGAATGCGTAAAGCCAGATATAACTACTTTAAATAAATTAAATAACACCCTTTCTTCCCTGGGCAAATAGCAACAGCAGGGAGGCTGAAAAGTTAAAGTCACTCTCTGCACTGCAGTCCCAGTCTGGATTGGAGCTCTGCACAGTGGCCATTTACATTATTTTTAAGGATAAATTCCTTTGCACAATAACTTACAGCAATAGTTTGTCTGCCACAAAGGTTTGAAAACTTAGGATGCTGAATTCTGCATATGGTACCAGTTTTTTCTAGGCTTTCATAGAATCACAGATATACTCAGCCCTGGTCATAGTTCACAGCCCTCTATGCACCTTTAAGAAAGAACAATGCATAGATGCACGAGATTCTTTCCTTTCTGCATAGGTGACAACAGAAACATCTGCTATGCCTGTGAACCACATCTAAAGGATTGTGTCCATTACAGGTAGAACAGTAATCATCTGTTTCATGCATTGCCCAGATGAAACAAACATTAATTAAATCCTTTTTGAATCCTGAGATGAAAGGAATTGTTATATAAATGCGAACTGTGCATATCTTCTGTATTTAATGAGACTTGCTTTTGTTTGTTTAGCAAACACTTTTGACATTCATTTGGAAGACTTAACGTGGGTGGCATCTCTGCTTCAGTAGCGGCTACCACATTACGCCACATTACCAAGTTTAGTCTAATTCTTGACAGAACAGAGTTAATGCAGATTCTTGATTATAATTATTGGCACCATTGGCTTGTGGATTTTTGTGTCTATTTCCTGGTCTCTCACCTTTTGTATTCAATAATGATGCCTGGGGCTCATATAATATGAGCAATTCTAAATGTTAAGCTATTTACTTGCATTCTGATCCTATGAACAAGTAAGCTCTTTCATTTTGAAATTTTGGAAAGAAGGAAAAATAAAGAGCACTCCTGTAGTTGGCAAACTGTCTTGAGCTTAAGTTATTCAACTACAGGTCTGCACATCATGTGATCCACCAGGCCATATGCAGCCTGTCAATTAGAATTGCAGCCATGTACAATTACACAGTACAATTTACAGGCTATGGGTGGCGGAAGTGTTAAGACACTGTGCCTCTTAACCAGCAGGCCAGGGTTTGATTCCCAGGTTGGCCCCACAAGATAGGGTGAGCTCCTGTCCTTAGCCCAGCTCTGCAACGCCAGCTGGATCCAATCGTATTGGCTCTGCCTTTCCATTGGACTAATTCAGTGGCATGGAGAGGGGGGATTTGCTGCTTGGGTAACAGCCTATCCTCTATAAAAATCCAACCCAGGCTTTCGTGCTTCACATGCAGCGTATGCAGCGCTGAGCACGATACTATAGTCTCAAGACTGACGGAGGCCTGCTGTACAGCCATGAACACAAGGGGGGTCAATTAAAAAAAACCTGATTTTCTGCTCCATTTAGAAGGCTGCAAGTTGATAGCAAAGTTGGAAATGTATATCCAGCATAATATCTGAAATAAATGTCCAGCTTTGATAATATGAGGATGACCATGTTATTCTCTGACTTTTTCTTTCTACCTTAGAAAGAGGTTTCTTTCTAGCTCTGTGCTTCAGTTAAAGCTGGAAATGAGAGAATAGATTTGTGGGGGGGTTTTGTTTTCTAATTTTTGCCCCGAAAGCCTTCTATCACTCAGTAAATGATTCGGCACAACTCCTCCAGTACTTTGAGTCTTATACATTGTGGAATTGTACAACAACTCTTATACATTATGCCATAATGTGCACCTTCTTCCATTGCCCCTTCTTGTTTTTGCTTTGTTTCACGCCTAACTTGATGAAAAATTCTTGATAGCTTGTCACACAGGATTTTTTTAATCATTCCTTGATCCTGTGTTGTATTGGGCATTTGAATTTTTTCTCTGGACCAAAATCACTATGATTTTAGTGAAAGCAGCAAGATGGTTAAGTAGCCAGCAGCCAGCAGGAAGCATTTGGCTTGGAGAGTCCCAATTTGGTTTGACCTCTCTGCTGTGAATGAAACACCACAATGCCACAACTGCTAAGGAGTACTGATACAAAAAGTTCAGCATTGTGCCCAATACTTTACAACTACAATTGTGCATACATAGGTCCATAGTAATAGCCTCAGACCCATCTGAGCATGTGTGTGTATACAATGTACAGGCAGCTATTTCATTCCATTTCCAGTTTGCTCTGTCTTTGCATTGCTAAAACAGTTTGTGTCTGAACATAGATGGTATTTGAACATGGGTGGTGGCCCATGACATTGACCTCATGGGCCTCTACTTATTCATGTAAGGAAGAAACCTTTATTGATCTGTTCTATATTTTCCAGTTTATATGATATCCTTATATATTATCCTTTTCCTCCCTCTGCTTTCATTTTCAAGTATACCTATCCGTTTTTAATTCATCAATTGTGGCAACATAAGCTGATAATGGCTAAAACACATACACACACACAAATACCCATGCACACACAAACACACAAAGAGTGAGAGTTTCCAAAGAGTAGACACCTTTGCAGTACATGATGTGATACAAGCATGTTTCCTCCCGGGGGTTGTTTGGTGAGCCCGCGATTCCCTCTGCTGTTTTCGACAGTGCCAGTGATGGAACCCTGTTGTCCCTTTTCCCTTCAAGTGTGTGTGTGTTTTCTTAATCAATTTAACAGCTTGGAAAGCTTTTCAGCAGCACAGAGGGAGAAAATGATTAGATAAAGCAATCCGTAGAGCGTGTTCGGGAAATGTATGCAGTCGGGATGCTGTCTGTAATAGTATGCTTTCCCCATCTCCACGTTTTAATTCATTTTAGCTCTGTGTGCCTCAGATGGGTTCCAGTACAGAGACCATATATTTTTTGTTTTTGTTTTCTTTATTTTGAAAGGCCTACAGTATGCAGCCTTTCTCCCGGACAACAGCAAATATCAAGGTGAACAACTTTTGCACTATGCAGTCTTGAATTTCCTGTTATATTTACATTTTCTGTTGTATATTAGGATAGAGTGTTGCTTTTTCAGTTATTGCGTTAATCATGCTTATCGTCCATGTTCCCTGAAGTTTGGAAACAGGCCCACACTATATTGGATTGTTGATTTAAATAATTTTTTTTTCTTCTTCCTGGGGAGCTGGAAGTGGTTACTCACATGTTTTGCCACAAGATGTGAACTTGCAATGGTTTCCCTTTCATCGGTTATTTTGGGAGTAGCTGATGACATCTGGCGGCAGACTTTGCAAGTGCAAATAAGGCCATGTTTTTGACGTCCCCAGATTTTGGAAGCTTTGTGTCTGCCGATAGGAGTAAGCTGGCAGCCAGATGTTTAAAAAGTTATATAAATAAATCCTGCCTCATGCAAAGAAATCATGTAGCAGATATCTACGTACAGTCTTCAAATGATCCAACACCATTTACGATTGTAGGTAAACCTCCTTTATTTGAGGGGAAATCTTAATTTTTGAAAGTAGGTTTGGACTTGGAAACTGTTGAACCATTTTCAAAACCACGATGCACTTGATATTGCCATAAGACATTTGTCATAAATTTACTCTGTTGCTATGAGCATTACATTTAAAGTGCAATCCTATTCATGTCAACTCAGAAGTAATTTCCATTGAGTTCAATGGAGCTTACTCCAAGGAAAGCGCTCTTAGGATTGCAGCCTAGCCCCCAAATCCGGAGCAACTACAGGAGCACGTAAGATCTTACGTGCAACCTAGTGAAAACCTATGGGAAATTCATATTGGAATCCAGATTAAGTTGTTCTTAACACTGGAGGAGCAAGAACTCCCCATAGTTACTCTGGATTTTGTCCATAGGCTGCAATCCTAAGAACACGTTCCTAAAGACCTACTGAGCACAATGAGGCTCACCTCTGAGTAAACATGGTTAGGACTGCACCCTTAGCCTTGTAATTTTACTACCGAAATTTACTCTTTTAGAAAATATATGTACACAGAAGGGTGCAAAAGAAGGTTTACAGTTTTTATTACGGTATGTAAAAAACAGCTTCACAATAAGGATGACATACAAATTGCAATCAAGTACAATCTCTTAAGTGCTCGAATTGCCGGCTTTCAGCCTTACACATTCTTAATTCTTATAACTGTATACCTACTTTTGCACCTCCCTGTATATATATAAAGCATCATTCTTTATTTTTTAATTTGGAATTGTACACATTTTAGTGCATAATTTCTTGGAGTTTTCTTTGTGGGATGGTAGTTACCCATTTAATAATTATAGATGTCCCTTGTTATCCATTAGAGGTCTGTTCCAGAACCTCCTGTGGATGAAAAGCCATGGATTTTTTAAAAATAAAAACTGTAAAAATAGATTTAAAGACCCACTTTTAGGTATCTTCTCCTCTGTTACTCCTAGTGGAATGAGGTTAGGCCTCAATATTTCCAGGGGTTTGATTCAGGGACTCCCTGCTGATAAAAAAGGGTTAAATAAAAGTAGTTTAAAAATTATAAAGTGTGTTATTTACAGTTGTTTAAAAACAGCTTTTCTTCTGTTGTAGAGAGTCAGTCATCAATTAGAATTTCAAAGGACCTTGAGCCTTTGCCTCACTCAGCTGAAGAATGGAATGATTGCTTGCATAGCTGCCTATGTGTAACAGTAGAAAAATAGTTTTTAAAACTGTGGTTTGCAGTGGCCATTCATGTTGTGTCAAATCCATGTTTAAAAAATCTGTGTATAACGAGATTGGTCCTGTACAGTCACAATACAATTGTTCTACCTGTCTTCTTGGAAGTAATTCCCCCTATATGCAAAAGTTACTCTCAGGTAAGTGTGTATAAGAGTTCAGCTTAGAAAAGGGCCGAACACCTAGGACTACTATTGTATAAGCGCCAGTGAAATGAATGGGAATAGAAATAAGAAAGAGACATTTCAGTAATTCACTATTCAGTGGGAGCTGTGCACAAAGGCTGAAAAGATTTATTTTTTACATGGGTCTCTTCTATTAAGGATCACTTAGCACATTTATGCAAAGAAGAGAAGAAGAGTTCAGCGTACAGAAATTAATTCAGGTTTGCCTTGTGTTAGCTTTTGGCAAACAATATATTAAATAAGATATGTGTTTGGTTTCTTTCTTAACTATTTTGATCTTGAATTTTAATAGAGATCCAATATAAAACACTAGGCTGATATCCAATAAACAATAAACTAATATACTAAAGTAAAGTACACTAAATGTAAAGTACAGTGGAAGACTGTACTATATGGCATATTTTTTTTAAATTTCTACGAGTTGTGACTTCTGTTGAGGTAGAAATTTGAGTTAGAATGAGTTAGTACAGAATTAGTTAGAAATTTTTTTAAGACTGCTATCCTAAGATCTTGGGAGTAAGCTCCATTGAAAGCTACCACTTTCTTGGGAGTAAGCTCCAATGGAACTTACTTTTGAGTAGACACGAGTAGACACTCTGTTAGGAAGAGTAAGCTGCTCCTTGTTAAATTACTTCCACTCATTTCCCGACAAATTTGCCCGCTGGTGGCTCCAGGGCTGAGGTTTTGCAAAGGTAATGTGTGACAGTTGGTGCTTCCCTGTGAAAACTGTTTGTGTAAATGCCATTGACTGTGTTATCATAATTGCAGTTTTTAAAAAATTGTCTAGAATTTTGTAAATCTCAGCAGCCAAGAATGCAGCAGTGATTGTTCACTCACACACAAGCTGTACGTTCATGGGAAGATACTGCCCCAGTGGTGCTCACAATGAGAGCAGACATTAGATCAATAAATCTTTAATTGTCCTGTTACCACTGAAGACTACAAATGGCCATTGAAATACTTTTCCAGTTCTCAAATGTTGGCATTGCCTAAGACTTTTGCTTCTATTCCTCTTTTTTTAAATAACAGTCTTCAGATGGAAGTAAAGACAGGCATCCCCCCTGCAAGAACCCCTATTAGATATACTCCATGTGCAGGACAGCTATCTGGAATGTGGTAGTTTATAGACTCTGCTTAAAGCAATGATAGGACTTACATTGCATCAGTTTAAATAGGCAGTGCTAGTGACATTTTCTTTGCCATTTTAATTTTTTAATGCATTTTTAATGCATAAGATGTCTGGTGATCCATCTGGACTAGGTTTTGTTGCTCATGTGATTGAAATCAATGTCTGCTTCAATGGCTGCTGGAATATAGTTATGCATCTACAAAATTAATTAATAAACATGTTAGTAATCTAATTGTGAAATTTTAAAAAAGAATGAGTGATCTCAGAAAATATTTATAACAGTGTCATTCATAGTTTATGATGTTTATGATTTGACCAACATATATACAGTATGGTTGAAACTTTTTTAAAAAAAAAACCAGAATGAATCCCAAACAGTACACTGCACCCCAATCTGAGGGGTGTACCCTAAAGGTTGGGGTGCAGAACTGCTTTATTGGCACCACTAAAATGTTTCTGCAGCATTGGAACAGGCTGTTAGGGATACAGTTGAGAAACACCGTGAGAACATAGTATTTCTATATTTTTGCTCTCATCCTGACTTTGGCTAATCCATGACAATTAGAGAACATAGTATTTCTGTACTATTTCTCTCATCCTGACCTTTGCTAATTCATGTCAGAGTTCATTGTGTGTAAACCCATTTATTTCAATGGGACTTCAGTGTATGTTACTAAAAGTTAAATTTAGCTTCAATTTTTTCCACACAGTTTAAATTTTCGGGTAACCAGAATGCACACAGGTATAAATATTTGAAGGCCTTGTGAACCCATTTTACCTACTGTTTGTTTTCCTTTTTCCTATTGAAATCAATGAGATTTAGAGGGTGTTTGATTTGCCTGATTGTGCCCAAAAACATAACTGTCTACACCCCACATGCAAATGTGATCAAAACTTAAACGTATGAACATCTATGAACGTCCTGGATGAAATTGGATGGAAAAAGTAAGGGCACAAAACGTGGTTATAATTGAGAACAGTGGAAAAAGCAAAGCAGCGGATGAAAGTCATGGTACTCTTGTGCAGTTGTCTGGCCTATTGTTCTTGAAAAGGAATCAAGAAGAAAGATCTGCTGGAATTTTTGACCCCAATGCAGCCAGTTCTCTTGTAAAAAATCCCTTTTATAAGCATCAGTGTCTCATTTGAGATCAGATATAGCTGCAGAAAAGAATAAATCAGTACTTTCAAGCACAACCCACAACTCCTTTTTTGGTCTCGAAGAGCACAACTCCAGAAACGTTCCTAAACAATGTTTGAGTCCTTCATTCCTCAGAATTCCAGACTATTGAAGAAGGGCTTCTATCCACACTTTTGACAAGGGGTGTTAACTCACACTAGGAACACAATCCATACCAAGTCTACTCAAAAGTCTGCCCCATTGTTTTCAATGGGTCTTATTCCCAGGAAAGTATCTTTAAGATTGTATCTTGGAATTTTGCTAGAATAGTTGATGATTGAGTACTGCAGTGGTTGGAGTTTTCCTATCAACTATCAGCCTAATAAAGGTTTATTAGGTTTATGCTATGCTATCAACTACATTCAGGAAAGAAATTGGAATTCTCTACTTATAGTGTTTGTGTTGCTAACCAGACACTCATATAAGAAGAATTAAAGCACAAGATTTATTAAGAATTAAATCTGTCATGTGTTCCATTATCAAAACTCTTAAAACTCTGGAAAAAAAATTGGAGTGTTTTTTAAAAAGTGAATAATCCACCAAGGAGGTACAATAATCTTTAAAGATTGATAATGCTTAATTGTTGCTAGACTTCAAGAAATTTACATTGTTATTGGCTGTTGCAGATATTGACAGAATGTTCTATCAAATTATTTTGTATTTTTTGTAGGACTGGGAGACAGAAACTCATGACTGGTATTGTTTTGAATGCCATTTGCCTGGAGAGGTGTTGATATGTGACCTGTGTTTTCGTGTGTATCATTCCAAGTGTTTATCTGATGAGTTCAGGCTTAGAGACAGCAGTAGTCACTGGCAATGCCCAGTTTGCAGGGTGAGTACCTCTGAGCTTTCATGTGCTGAATAGAGGCTTGGTATTTGTTCTTAATAGTTGTGAGCAGATGTTTCTGGCCAGGAGAACTATCAAATTTTGCTTGATGCAACAACAATCTGTATGTTAAAGTGCATATCCAGAAACATCATTGGATCTGGACGTGCCTGGGCAAAATCTAGAAAAGTCTGCTGTACTTGAACATCAAAAAACTAACCAGACTGTTGTATTGCTGGACTGGCCTAGAGCGATCCAGATGTGCCTAAGTAGGCAAATCCCCAAATCAGTCTTGATGCTTGCCCCAAACAGGCAATCAATCCCAAGAAATGGAGCTCCAGAGTATGCATGACACGATCCCATTTATTTCCATACAGTAACTCTCCCAACCACCCACCCCCGCCACCCACCCATTTGATTCTGAGCACATGCCTTTTATGGCTATAGATCAGATTCCTAAATAGTATACCCTTGCATGCCACCATAATGCATACATAATTTTGAATCAGAGCCATTTCCTCTTTTGCATTCCCTAGATATTTGAATCCAGATATATCTGATATTTGGGATTCTCCCACAATGCAGACTTAGACTGAGTATAAAAAGAGTTGTAAATATTGCCTGCATATTTGCTTAAGTACTCCAGAAGGTTTACATTATACTAGAATAAATTTTTTCTCTGATCCTTGTTTGATGTTTTTAAATGCTGCATAATATTGTGGATTTTGAAATTCACTTTTGAAATATGGATAATAAGAGTCCATTGGGGTATTTTTTTAGCCCTCAAAATAAGACACAGGTTGGGCTGGGGGGTAATTTATGGGGGGAGAAACTGAATTGCAAAAATTGAACAACAAACTAATTTTCTCATTTAACTTTTTCATATATATATATATATATATGCTTAGTATAGTGTGATGGAGTATGTGTTGAAAAGTATGGGGTGTGTAAGTGAATGATCTTATGCTGTAGGAAGCTTATGCTGTAGGAAGCAACACAACTGAAAACAATAGTAAATAATGAAAACAATAGTATTGACAAATAATAGATGGAAAACAATATTAAATAATAGCGTTCATTTAATGTATTTTTGTAGATCATGGCGATATTTTTGCAGCTTAAAAAACATGTTTGTACAATGTTTTTGTATTTTTCCCCTTGCTTTTCTATCAGCAGTAATCAAAATATGGTACTGAATATTAGTAAGCACTAGAATTGTGAGTGTGTATCAGGAGGCAGAAGCCAATGTAGCCGATTTAGTAGTCACCTCCTACCTCACCATAAACTGGCCAGCTTCATCTCCTAATGTTGGCATTCCAGTATACTCTCCAGCAGTGAATCAACAGGCATATTATTTAATGCTTTGTTTAATGGTGACAAATACCAGTCGCTACTCAGCAGAGGAACAGCTGACATAGGCAGATTTGAACACCACTGATTTATTGGTCCTGAAACTTGCAGGTGTGGCTCTCGAGTTACAAAGAAGTTGCATCTTGGAATGTGCATGCTGAATAAGCTTGTTTAAATTTAGGGGTGAGCGCATATATTCTTCCAGATTTCTTTGTCAGCAGGCCACACCTCCGTTCTCTTTGCCACAACCAGCCCTTGACCTTCAAGAATAGTTTCTTACTGCCCTGATAGAGGCTGTGGCAAGAGGGTAGGCTTGGAATTGCAGCACCTAAATGAATTTTCTGCCTTTCCCCCTATCACTTCATGCAGAATTTTACCGTTTTTATGTTGGTCTCCAATTGATAGCATAGGTAGATGTCAAGTTTTGCTACAGTTATGACCTGAATTGGGAATTACAGTGGTGCCTCACATAAAGAGCTTAATTCGTTCTGGAGGCATGCTCTTTAAGTGAAACGCTCTTTAAGTGAAGCGGATTTTCCCATAGGAAATAATGGAAACTCAAGCGATTGGTTCCACAACCCCAAATATTCATATAAAAATATTAACTGGATGTAAAAATGATGACAAAACACTGGAATTGAATTCAAAACATGCATTTAGTGTGCATGATCCTATGAAGTCTACTTAGCCTGCAATCCTAAAGACACTTTCTTGGGAGTAAGTCCCATTTAACACAGTGAGGCTTACTTCTGAGTAGACATAGTTAGAAGACTGCAATCAAAGACACTTTCTTAGGAGACTTACCTGGGCTGCTGCTGGAGGTTCAAGGTGGTCAGTGGGGGCAGTTAGGGGCAGCTGCCTCAAATTCAAGGCAACTGGAGTTGGGGGCCAAGTTGGGGGCAGTTAGAGGCAGCAGTGCTGGCCGGCAGCCCTTAAAGAGCCTCCATGTGGAGCGTCAAGGCTGCATAGCATGCGTGCCTATAGCGCACTTGCTTGTTAAGTGAAGCTGAACTTGTTATGTGAAGCAAGATTTCTTGGAAATTTTTGCTTGTTATGTGAAACGCTTGTTAAGCGAGGTACCACTGTAATAACATAAGGAAAATATCTGTAATCTAGAAGCAGTGGGAAAGAAGTCTTTGGGTATTGAGAATTAAAGGGAAGTGAATTAGTAGGTTATCCACTTATGAATCTGCTCACCCTGCTACAGATGTGGTGATTACCATTGCCCCACTCCACTTGTTTTTTTCACTTTAACCTTTGATAGAATAGAGATATTTATTTCACTGTATTTTGCATAAAATTACACATCAAATGATATATATTATTTTTCAAAAATACCAAGATTTGAAAATTTTTAGTCAGTAGTGGTGTCATATCCCTTGTGCACATTACGTGGTTTGACTGCATCCCCTCACAGCGCCATTGTCACCATGGTTCTGACCCCAATCATCCCCCTTTGCAGGGGAAAAATGCTAATGCTGTATTAAAAATATTATTTTAAATTGCACAGGAGTTGCTGTTCATTGCTATAAATGGGGATGTTCTAAAATAAAAATACATTAAAAATAATGCAGATGTGTTTTATCATTATTTTTAAATTGCACATACACAGCGGTGAACTCTTTTTAAAGGGTAAACTTTTTTAAGGATAAAAGTATCAAAATGTTATTCATCTATCTCAAGTAGAAATTATTTTTATTACTATGCATGTTATGCAAGTCAGTTTAGAACTCCTGATAAAAAGTGGGCTTTTTACCAAGTATTCATGAGTGCCACTTGTAGTTGTTTTGTGCATTTGCAATTCAAGGCAAGAAGAGTTCATCTATTACTTATGTGATGTGATTGCATATATACTTGATATTTTCACTTTTCTCTTAAGAGGAAATTTTGGGAATTGCAGCTGATTCATTTTGTATCTAGGATTATTTTATTCCTGCCAGTCTGTCAGGCCCTGATCCCAGTAGTAAGTAGGCCTGTTGCCAATAATAAAAGCTACAAAAATGTGATTACTCCCATGCCATTCTCTGAAACACTTGAAGGAAATGGATCACATGAGTTGGGCAACACTGACACGGAAAGCAACCACATTGTCTTCCTCAACAGTGCGATTCAGTTCCTCAGGTGTCGGCAATTTGCAGCCTTGGGTCCAATTATGGCCCCCCACCCAAGGTCATCTGGTTTGCAAATCTGGACAGATGAATATGCTGTCCATTGCACAGTAAATTTGGCTTTTACTTTTGCTTCCATTTTTCCTCTGGCCTATCATGAGCCCCTGTGGGTCTACTCAGATTTATGCATGCTCCTGAGGTGGCCTAACTCAGAGGAGCTGTGAGGGGGCATATCTGCCCTGGAAACATGCTCTAGATGTGTTCAACATGCCCTCAAAATGCCTCTGCTGAGCTGCCTAGGCCAGCATTTCTAGGCAGGCCAGGTCCATCTGTCTTGGGTCAGCCTAAGTGGACCTATGCCAGCCCAAGCCTTTTTTTGGTGTAGCTAGGCTGGCCTATCTTGGTATTAGGCCACTCCAGAGCTAGATAGGTTAGCCTAAGTGCACTTCAGGATTGAAACCTTTGTGAGTACCACTAAATGATGACTTAGGGCACAATCCAGAGTAACTATGGGGAGTCCTTGCTCCGGTGTAAGAACAGTTTGCTGTGGATTGCAGTATGAATTTCCCATAGGTTTTCATTAGATGGTGCAGTAACTACGGGTACACCTAATGTCTCTTATGTGCTCCCGTAGTTACTCTGGATTGTAGGGTCAGTGATGCTAGAGAGAACATAGATGCTCCTATGAGCTCATTCTGTACCTTTCTGCCCACATTCTGGAATATGGATCAAATCACCAGACCATTGGTCCTCCACCTCTCTTACATTCTTTTCAGATTAGTGGACTTAACTAAAAATTGTAAAAACCGAACCATGGAATTAGAATGGGATTTTCAGCAAATGGGAATGAAATAGGAAAGTATTCTAACAGGCTTAGGATCTACCACATGAGTAATTATGACCATGATTAATGGCTTTCTCTTTTAATTTTCTTTTTATAAACACCTATGCACTAATATTTTTTGAGACTGTCGATACTGTTGGATCTCAACCACATTCCCAGGCGGTGTGGACTAGCCTCCAGCTACTTGCATCTGTTGCCGCTGTGTTGTCTTCAGAATCAGTGCAGAACCAAGTAGATGCATTGGGACTGCTTCCACTTTACCCAGAGTAAGGGGAAAACTTTCCCCTTGTACCACAGTAGTATGGCAGCAGACCCGAAAGGGCACTAACAGGCCAACTGGCCCTCCTGATTGAGCGCAATTTAGGATTGTGCTAACCAGGGAATAAGTATATTTCCCCTCCTCATAAATCTTGAGGAACTTCTGTTCCTCAAGTTTTTAAATTCTTTTAAAGTTATTTATTTCCACATGTTCAAAGGAATAAACATGTAGTGT
Source organism: Cryptoblepharus egeriae (assembly GCA_030015325.1). Lineage (NCBI taxonomy): Eukaryota > Metazoa > Chordata > Lepidosauria > Squamata > Scincidae > Cryptoblepharus > Cryptoblepharus egeriae. The sequence goes on from JAREYC010000004.1 coordinate 10,036,939, forward strand.
CTTAGTAATTCTTGTGCACACACCCACAAACTCTGTGTGCCCCTAAGAGAAGTGGCAGTATAAAATGAAGGGATAACCTGGGGGGTGGAGAACAGGGATTTATTTTATGCATGCATTCCCGTCTGCATGCATAAAAAAATCAACCACCAGCATTCCAATATTATTTCTTCTTGCCAGATGATCAGCGGAGCGGAATTCATTGAATCACTGGGAGAATCCAATCACATCTAGTTAAAAATTGGCCACATTGACTGCTGGAAAATTGTTCAGGATTCAAAATAGTTTGCTTTTATAAGGTTTATAAGATGGGTCTAAACAGGCAATTTTATGTTGCTTCTTCCAGTCTGATGCAAAGGTAGTACATAGTTAAAGGACCAAATTGCTTTATTGCCAGTCTTAGCAGCACACTTAATCTGATTTATCCCATTTCACATTGATTTTAGTGGCACAGTTCAGGAATAGCGGTTTAAGGATTGCAGCCAGTGGACCAAACAGCTTGCATGCATTAGAAACCAAAGTCGGAAACAGTGGTTGGCAAAGCTGCACCAGGCATTTACAACAAAGCTGTTTTGGGTTAGGAACACTATTCTGGCGTAGTGTTTTTTTCTATTCCCCTGGTGTGATACTATGAGATATATTCCTCCATATATTACTTATCATATTTACACAAAAATAAAGTGCTATCAAATCTAATGTGCACCCCATACTTAAAATAAAAAATGTATTTACTCTAATCTAATTAACCATCTAATCTATTGCACACACTGTTTTTGGAGACTAAATTTGGCTGAAAATATGAGCGTTAGATTCGAGTAAATACAGTAATATTTGAATGGCAGCTAATCACTATTTTAAAAGAAAGCAGAGTTTTTTGGGGTTTTGAAGTCTGGGATCCAAGGCAGTTGCACCACAAAAAATATTATAAATTTGTCAAAACAATAACGCTTGCAGATTTATATTCGAAAAGTTATTTTAATTCACTGTGCACAATAAAGAACACAAAGTAAGTGTATGTATAAGTGGCATCACTATGATGCCAGAGTTCCTTCATTTCTACATGGACTTAAATCCCATTATGTTCAATGAGACTCGCTCCCAGGAAAAGTAAGGAGTGCAGCCTGAGCATCCCATTTCAAGATGATGGTATCTAGTGCCAGATTCCAATATAAGTGGTACCCCACTTTTTGTGATCCCACCTGAAATGAAATCACAGCCCTCAAGGGGGTCCCAACACCTACTGCTTTAGGTTGTCTTCAGTTTTTAAAGTTGAAAAGTTTTAACTTTGTATGTGAGAGAGAAAAGGGTTTGTGTGAATGAATAGCATTACTCCAGCATTACTCCAGCCAGATTCTTCAGCAATCAGCAGTTGATTACTCTGACCTAATTAATTTGCTGATTAAACTTTTTAGGTACCAGACCTTCACAGTAAATAAGAAAATGGTTTTTATAGATTATTTAGGTTAACTTATTGCTAAATGTTTGTTCATGTGATTTTTAACATCTTTGTATTTAAACACTTTAAAAAATTATTTGATTAATAAGAGTCAGAATTCTAAAATAAAGCTGCTCTTCTTTATCAGAGCATTAAGAAGAAAAACACAAACAAGGAGATGAGCACATACTTGCGCTTCATTGTCTCGCGTATGAAGGAACGAGTGAGTATTGGAATGAAAAATAGAATGTACATCTCTTAACGATGGGGAGATGTTCTGCCGACCCCATCATTAGGTGCTTTCATTTTATATCTGAACAACATAGAATGGTAGCCAAGTAGTACTGCAGAATGCAGCCAGGTACCACTCCAGAATGCTTTGCAGTGCCAAGAAGGCACAAAGACTGCCAGCTCTAGACTGCATTTGGAAGAATATATTTATTTCATAATGTTAAATTTATGGAGAACATTGTGGTTTGGCCATTCCTGATGACCACTTGACAGGTGGAAAGATAGCCTTTTATACAACAGCTGAGGAACTGTTCAAATAGTCTCTCTAATCTAACCAGTTGCTATGGTTGGAATCTAAAGCCCTCTGTCCGTAACACCCCCCTTCCCCAAGAAACTGGATTTTCTGTGTCCTTTCTGATTCAGTAGCATCCCTCCATGCTGATCTTTTTAAAAAAAATAAAAGAAAACTTATAATTTATGATTTGGATGAATTTCAGATTATGTGCCTGATGCAATAACGTTATACTGCTCAATACGCCAAATTCCATTTTGGAATAATTAGTATTTCATGCACTACTTAGTATATAGATTTTCCAAAATCATTATTAAACATAAATAAATGTTTAATACTTTTAAAATAGTCTCTAAATCTATGGCATCCACAACTTGGAATATTGGAAAAAGAATTAGAGGAGGACAATATAAATTTAATTTTTTTCTGTAAATCCAAGCTTGTAGATTTGACAGAATTTGTGAATACAGAATAGAAAAGTTTGCTTTCAGATGGAAGAATCAATGCTTTAAAATCCTGGATTTAAAGAACCATGAGATGACTTTTCACACTTGGTTATATTCATATTTTAATTGGATCAGTCTCTGAGAACCACCTATATTTTCATTGCAATCAGATTGTTTATTATTAGAAATATAACCAAACCCTCATTTATGGTCTTGCAATTGTACCCTGTCAGTTGGACATCCCTCACCTGAAAATTTTGAATTTTCACCTGAAAATTTTCACCTGAAAATTGAATCCCTCACCTGAAACTTTACCATTATAAAGCATCTTTCTTATGTGAAATTGAACAGTCTCTGAGCTAATGTTTTGTGATGACATTTTAGGCTATTGATCTAAACAAGAAAGGCAAGGACAACAAGCATCCTATGTATCGTAGATTGGTGCATACAGCTGTGGATGTCCCAGCTATACAAGAGGTACTGTATGTTCCCTTTCATTCTGGGAATTGTTGGGTTTTGCTTTTTCAAAAGATTGATAATTAAAAGGCTAGGTAGAGTAGGTGGAGCAGAATATAATTTCAATTTTTTTCTTTTCATGGCACACTGGCACATTCTATTGCTCTTGTAACTCTGTAGTAACAAGTTGTCTGTTCTTCTGCCAACAGAGGAGGAGATATGGACAGTTTATTGCTACAGACAGTTGCCCTAATAACAGAGCTGCAGGAACATAAAGGGTTTTCAGCAATTTTCAACTGCTGTGCTCCACCACACACCTGTGGACCTTTCTTGGAACACCAGTGTGATGCCGCACACCAGTTGAAAATCACTGACTTGAAGAGGTATGTTGATGTGAATGTTTGCAAGTCTTCACACCTTTTATAGCCATGTAGTCTAATTCCTAAAGCTCATGTTAGAAAACTCTATACCAGAGGTCTCCAAATCTTTTAGCCAGAGGGCCACATCAAATTTCTGACATGGTGTCATGGGCCTAAAAATACTGATTTTTAAATATGAAATTTAAATAAATATGTTAGAATCAGATGAATGAAGAGAGGGAGTGAGCGACGGACGGACAGATAAACTCTAAGACCCAGGATTTCTCCAAGCACCACATACTACAGAGATAAAGCACACACTCAAATGGTCTCCTATTCTCCTACCCCACAACCAACTTACTTACATGGCAGGAGTGACGTGTACATGTCTGAGGCCTCCCTGACCCCTGGAAAGCCTTCTAAGACCTTCAGAGGGCCCAAAAACAGCACTCCCTGCTTGTTTAGAAAAAAAAGAGATGTTTTAAGGTGTTCTGAGGATTGGGGAGGATGTGCATAGTCTGGGGCTCTCAGAACCACCACCCCCAGTTGCATTTAGGCCATAGTCCCAAATCAGACTTTCCACAGATTGAGCAGAGGCTTGCTGTGGCCATATCTAGTCTCAGTGCTGGGGTTTGGCTACTCCGCTCTATACCAAAAGCCCTTGAGTTCATTGGTCAGGAACCTTTCCTAAATGTTATATCAGGTATATTTTTTTAATTTCATCAATCTCAAGCCAGTTCTCTGCCATTGTGCTGTATATAGTTCTGTATTCTAGGCTTCCTTGACAAAAAAAAATGTAGAAAATATGGATATGTGTGTCAACTTGTGAGTTATTGGAAACTCTGCTTATTCTTATGACAGCATTTTTATTTGGTTTAGAAAGTTAACGAAGGGAAGTACAGGAGTTATGAGGAGTTCAAAGCAGATGCTCAGCTGCTTCTACACAACACAGTGATATTTTATGGAGGTAAGTGGGGGCAGATTGTTATTAATATCAATAAACATCTTTTAGCTGCCCATACTTTTTTTAATTTCTTGAGGGGAGCATGAGTTACAAAGGAGTCTGAGATGAATATGTCCATATAGTTTCATTTTCATTTCTGCCCATTTTCAGCCAGCCCTTTAAAAATACAAATCAGGGCTGTAGTATCTCCAAATAGACTCCAATTGAGGCTTGCTGGAAGCTAGGCTAAGTCAGGCTTTGAAGAGCTGGCAAGCACATGAATTAGCCCAGCCACAGGAATTTGGCTTAGGGAAGTTCTCTAGCCTCAAGCCTGAGTGAGCTGAAAGACCAAAAGCATCAGCATGTGGATGTTCCTTGACCCAAATGAACTGAAAATCAGCTGGTCTCCCTTGATGTACAGTACCTTTGCAAGCCTTCCTCCAATTGCCCATGGATGTTCACAGGTCTTCTGACTTCACAGTCAATTCAGCTGAAGCCACAGTTCTTCTCCAGACATGTTGGTTTAGGACTTTCATCAAAGCATCACAGATTCAAGGCTGGGAAATGGTTTCCTTCAAAACAACCTCAGAAACACATTTAGGTTGCTAGTCTTTTGATGCCTTTAGTGTGGCTTGCCTGCTTTTCAATAAAAAGTAATACCTTTGCTGGAACAGTGATATTCACCCTGAAAATAAGAAGCTGAGCTCTAGTTGTAAGCTTTGAAAGTTCTGCTTTTCATTTTTAGCTGTGTCTCTTCCGTGTTTCCTTTGTGCAGTAGTAGGGCCTGTGTGGGAAGGGAGAATTGTAAAGAGAGCAATAAAATATAGGCTCAGACAAGATCAAAATAGAAGAAAGCCCACGCTGACTGGACCAACTATTTGCCTCCTCAGTCCAAATTTCAGGGCATCACAAATCAAAAGAGCAAGTGTTGTGCAGACAGGTGTTTCCAGAGCTAATATTTGTAGATGTTGGTAGTGTTATAACATACTGGGAACAAGAAACATCCTTTCCTTACCACAGCTTAATGGGCAGTTTAGGAAACACTGAACCTTCCATGCAATCAGGGTGACCATATGTCATCTTTTTTCCAGGACATGTCCTCTTTTTTTGGCTTGTGTGTGGAAAAAGTCTTCGTTGTCCTTGTAGATTTCTTGTAGTTAAGCATGTAGTTTTCTTGTAATTAATCAAATTTATGTGCTACACCAAATTTTTGTGTTTTTTTAATTTACAGTGGACAGTGAACAAGCTGATATAGCCAGGATGCTTTATAAAGACACCTGCCATGAGGTAAGGGACTTTAGGCAAGATAGGGTGCAATCCTAACCTAGGCCAGAACAGTTCATTGGTCTTTCTGTTCTAGTGGTGATGTAGGGAGGCAAGCACATTTTTTGTAAATTGGCCTAAATCTTCCCCATGAGTGGCGCTTCCAGTGCACAAGACTTATGCCAAGATTTAGGCTGGCCTAACTGAAGGTTAGGATTACAGCCTAGGTTAATGGGCAATGCCATTTTCTATATTTATTGTTTTCACAATGGGGCTTACTTCTGGGTAGACATGGTTAGGAGGCTGCAATCAAAGACACTTTCCTGGGAGGCTTACCTGGGCTGCTGCTGGAGGTTCCAGGTGGCCGGTGGGGCCAGTTAGAGGCAGCAGCGCTGGCCAGCAGCCCCTTTAAAGCCTTAAAACCTTTTATTTTAAAAAAGCGTTTTAAATGGGGCATAGGTTGGGGGGGGGCAGTTTTACTGTTTTTTTTGCTGTTTTTAACAAATGTTTTGGTCTGTTTTAATTGTTCTTAGTTTTTAATCTAATTGTATTTTAATTATGTTTTAATCGATATTTATAATTCAATTTTAATGGTGTTTTATTTTACTGTCTGATGTTAGCCACCTTAAGCTCCCTCTTGCAGGTGAGAAAAGGCGGGATAAAAATTAAATAAAATAAATAAAGTGCCTCTGCGCAGAGCGTCAAGCCTGCATAGCACGCGTGCCCATAGTGTGCTTGCTTGTTAAGTGAAGCAGAACTTGTTATGTGAAACAAGATTTCTTGGAAATTATACTTGTTAGGCGCTATTATGAGAGGTACCACTGTACGTGGAAATAAGAAAAACTCATGCGGTGTTAATATAGTAGAGGATGAATTGCTTTTCTTTGTTCTGTAAATATTACTCTATTTTATGTTTTGGTATTATGCCTCATCAAACCCATCTGCACTTCTAACTTCCCATATAATTGTGGATCACACTAACCCAGGCAGAACAAGAAATTTGACATTTATATTCAGGCACTTTTATAATTGCATGTGTGAGAGGTAGCCGATTAGTTAGTTCAAAGAATAAATTAGAAGAGAGATTTTAGATCCATTTGGTATGTTTTAACTGTCATCCAAGAGAAATTTGTTCTTATTTGATTGATGCAAATCTGAGACCCCATTCTTGCTTGAACTGAAGCATCAAGACAGCTAAATTGTGATAATGTAATGATTTATGCTTCTTATTTTGGCTCTTGGAAATACTTGTTCATTTATTCAAAACTAGCAAAAAGCGTACCCGCGTTGTGGGAGTAAAATTCCCCTGTACGCCATCCCCTCACGCACATCAATCCCTCATGTGCAACATCCACCCATGCACCAAATCCCCCAATGCGCATCAACCCACATGTACACCATTTCCCCATGCGCATCAAACCCCCATGCACAACATCTCCATACGCAACATCCCCCATGTTCACCCTCCCATGCGCATCAGTCCCCCATGCGCAACAACCCCTGTGCTCATCAGTCCCCCATGCGTATCATCCCCCCATGCACATCAGCCCCCCTTTTGTAACTTCCACCATGCGCAGCTTCCACCATGCGCAACTACCCTCCACGTCCATCAACCCCCACTCGCAACACCCCCCATGTGCATCAACCCCCCATGTGCATAATTCCCCATGTTCATCCCCCATGCGCATCAGTCCCCCATGCGCAACTACTCCATCTGCATCAACCCCCATGCGCAACATCCCCTTATGCACATCAAATCCCATGCACAACATCCCCCATGCGCAACAACCCCCATGCACATCAACCCCCCATGTGCAACTACCACCATGCGCATCAACCCCCCATGCACATCAACCCCCATGCACATCAACCCCCCATGCGCATCATCTCCCCTTGCACATCAACACCCCCCACCCCGCACAGCTCCCCTCCAAACAACATCCCCCCGCAGTGCACCGGGCAGCGAGTATCAGATTGGCTGGATGTTGATCAGTCTTCCATGTTAAGTATAGGTCAAAAACATGTTGCACCCCTTTTCAGCCCCTTAAGGGTTAAATTTCTCTTTGGTGGGTGTTCATGTGACAGAAGGAACACCCACCCCAAATTTCATGCTTCTCAGTCCAGCGGTTGGGGCGGAATGTTGATGTGTCATCAATTCTCCAATGCAAAGTATAGGGAGGAAAATGCGTTGCACCCCATTTCACCCCCTTCCGGTTGGAATTTCCAAAAACTGGTTCTTAGTGCACCCCTTGGTCACGGAAGGAACACCCACCCCAAATTTCACGCTTCCAGGCCCAGTGGTTTTGGCAGGGCATTGATGAGTCAGGGGTTTTGGCAGAGTCATTGATGAAATTTTTGTTTGTTACGTGAAACATACTTTACGTGAGGTGTCACTGTATATAAGAGAAAGAAGAAGATAGGAGCCTGTCACATCATTCTTGAAATTTTTTTTAAAAATTTATTCTATATATATAAAAGAGAAAAGTCACTGACTGACTGACTCACTGATTCATCACCACCCTACCAAAACCACTGGGCCTAGAAGCATGAAATTTGGGGTAGGCATTCCTTCCGTGACGGAGGGGTGCACTAAGAACTGGTTTTCGGAAATTCCAACTGGAAGAGGGTGAAAAGGGACGCAACGCGTTTTCCTTCCTATACTTTTTGGAGAATTGCTGACTCATCAACATTCCGCCCCAACTGCTGGGCCTGGAAGCATGGAATTCTGGGAGGGATCCTTCTGTCACCTGACCACCCACCAAGAACCCCTGTGGAGAAATTTAACCCTTCAGGGGCTGAAAAGGGGGCAACGTGTCTTTGTCCTATACTTAACATGGGAGACTGACCAACATTCAGCCAATTTGGTGCTTAGACCCTGGTGCACTGGGGGATGTTGTTTGGAAGAAGAGGTTGCACTGGCGAGGATGCTGCGCACGGGGGGAAGTTGCGCACGGAGGGAAGTTGCGCTTGGGAGGAAGAGGTGCATGGGGAAAGTTGCGTATGGAGGAACATTGCGCATGGAGTAAAGTTGCACATGGGGAATTTGCGCATGGGGGAAGTTGCGCGTGGGGGGTTGATGCACATGGGGGAAGTTGCGCATGAGGAGAAGTTGCGCCTGGGGGTTGATGCACATGGGGGAAGTTGCGCATGGGGGGGTTGATGTGCATGGAGGGAAGTTGTGCATGGGGATTGATGCGCTTGGGGGGTTGATGCGCATGGGGAAAGTTGCGCATGGGGGAAGTTGCACATGGGGGAGGTTTTACATGGGAAGTTGATGCGCATGGGGGGTTGATGCACATGGGGCTTGATGTGCATGGGGGAAGTTGCACATGGGGAAGTTGCGCATGGGGGGTTGATGCTTATGGGGGAATGGCATACAGGGGAATTTTACTCCCGCAACGCGGGTACGCTTTTTGCTAGGTTATTATAAGGCCAATTGTTTGCTTTCTTCAGTGCCTACTATGGTTCTGAATGCATAGAAGATAACATGCATATTGTGACTTTAAAGCTGATTGAACTATGGTTATCAGCCTGACAGCCTTATTAGTAGGTCTACTTATTAGTAGGTCTACTTATTAGTAGACAGCCTAAGCAGGTCTACTCCAAAGTAAGACCCATTATAATTATTAATTTTTTCATTTTCTTTGTAAACCACTTTGTGAATTTTTAATTGAAAAGTGGTATATAAATACTGTAGACAGACAGACACACAGACAAATAGATGTTTAATGGGGCTTGTTTCTAGGAAAATGTGCTCAGGATTTCAGCCATAAACAATTATTTAAGCAGTTTATATTCCACTTTCACCTCTGATGTGTTTCTTTTCTCAGCTGGATGAACTTCAACTTTGCAAGAACTGTTTTTATTTATCAAACGCCCGCCCGGACAATTGGTTCTGCTACCCTTGTGTAAGTTTACTTCATTACATTTCCAGAACACAATCTCAAGAATTTACTGCCCCAAATTGGGGTAATGGATATTAGCTTAGGCAGTACAGATTTAACGCAATTAAGCATTCAAATGCATCCAGTCCAAGCCTTTTTCACCAACATGGCACCAAACTGGCAGCTCTGATGAACCTTCAAATGCTCATAAATGCACAAAGAGTATTTCCATGTACAGGGATACCTTAAGACAGTGTTTTTTGAAATGTGCTCATAGGAGCTCTGGGGCTCCCCGTGACTCCTTAAAAAGCTCCAAAACCATTAACTTAATGTTGTGCCACTCTGTCAACTCTATGCAGTGGTGGGACAGCACTTGTGGCCTGTGCACTGCCCTGGCAACAGCCATCATAAATGTGCCTGTAAGTTGTTGCTGGGCCACCTTATCAGCAAGAGTTGTGCAGTGGTAAGTTCTCCATTGGATGGCAGAGAGATGTATCTGGGTTGGAGAATTGTGGGGAAGGGGTCTAAAGTGGACAGGTAGAGAGTGGGCCAGGGCAGTTTAGACCCAGGAGAGGACACTGCTGCCAGATATGCCCTATGCTCCTTCCTGGGCGTATGAGCCCAACACAGGTCGTCTCAGTTCTGCACCAGCTAAATAAACAGCTCCCCAAAACTCCATTTAGGAGTGTAAACAGATCCCAAGACTGAAATGTTTGAAAACTACTGACTTACGGTGTTAAATTCCATATGCACTTCAGATCTCCTGCTGAGCTTCAGAGCATGTTTAACAAAATTAACAGAACTTTTATATTTAAGCTAGCAATCTGAGTGTCAGACTTACTCTATGAACCAGAGTAACTACAGGAAGATATAAGAGGCACTTCAGATTACTCTAATCATTTCCCACAGGTGAAACCTTAACTGTCAGTGTAAAAGGTCCTGTAGTTATTCTGGACTGTAGCCTTACTGTTGCAGCACAAAACTGATGGGCATCGTCAGTACTTGCTACTTTAGCATCCAAAAATACAGGAGTGACTTTGAAGTTTGGCAAAGTATTTAGGATCAGAGGTTGGATTCAGTAGACATCCATTTTTAGCATTTTGTAAATATGACATAAACAATGTTATTGATAAGTTTTATTTTGATTATATAACTGGCTGTTTGGACCACAACATCAAAAAAGTACTGAAATAATTGGAAAAATGCTGCTTTAATTTCCAGATGCCAAATCATGAGCTGGTTTGGGCTAAAATGAAAGGTTTTGGATTCTGGCCTGCCAAAGTCATGCAGAAAGAAGACAATCAAGTTGACGTTCGCTTTTTTGGCCATCACCACCAAAGGTATTTTCAGCTTTTAATGAGCACATCTCTTTTCATAGAGCACAGCTAAAAAAATCACACACTTTGTCAAGCATGGTTTCCCCTCACACAATTTTAGAAAGTGGAGACAGCACAAGAGCTTGCACTTTCAGAAATGTCACAAGTATGCTCTCTAATGTCTTTTAGATAAAAGTAGAAGATTTAAGAATTGTACTAGTGAACCTCACTCCTTCTTCCAAACAGCAATCCTACTAAAACAACTTTCTTGTACTAATTGGAGGTGTCTGAAGCATGCGCAAACTCAAGTGCCTTAAGAGCTTGAAGCTGCAAACATAGAAATATGTCCTCCTGTACTCATGCTATATGAATAAGGCTGCAGTCCTTACTTTCCTGGGAGTAAGTACTATTGTGCACAGTGAGACATACTTCTGAGTTGGCATGCTTAGGATTGCATTGCAGAGCAAACCCAAATTATTGGGTGCAAGGAAAGATGGAGAGGTTGCATTGACGTATTGCTTAGAAGACAAAACACTTTGGGCAACACTTCTTATGTACACGACGTATCTTACAAGACATACAGTGCAATCCTCAGCATGTCTACTCAAAAGTTAGTCCCATTGTATTCAATCAGACTTACATACAGGGACGTATACTTAGGATTGCAGCCATATTGAACTACTATTTAATAAAAAAGCAGGCCTCCATCAGTCTTGAAAGACTATGGTATCGTGCTCGGTGCTGCATACGCTGCATGCGAAGCACGAAAGCCTGGGTTAGATTGTTATGGAGGATAGGCTGTTACCCAAGCAGCAGATCCCCCCTCTCCACGCCACTGAATTAGTCCAATGGAAAGGCAGAGCCAATATGATTGGATCCAGCTGGCATCGCAGAGCTGGGTTAAGGACAGGAGCTCACCCTGTCTTGTGGGGCCGACCCGGGTCTCAAACCCTGGCTTGCTGGTTAACAGACACATTTAATAATCTATTAAAAAAACTAATGTAAGTCTATGTTTGGTGCCAAAGTTATGTAAGGAATATTTAAAAACAATTCATGGTGTAGCAATGAAATGGGGCATGACAGTAAGCATACTTGCCCTATATATAAGGCTGCCCTATTCTTAATCAGGCTATTGGTCTTTTTTTACTGCTTACCTGTACTTCCTCTATTATTGATTACACGTTGAGATCCTCCACATGGTAGTGTTCAAAATAGTGTGCAGAATTTTCCCTGAACACTGCAATCTTTTACAAACATTGCCTGCATATTTTGAAGCCCGATGCTAAAACAATTTGGCCTACTAATTTGATTTTAAATGTAAATGAAGTTTGAGTTTGAGTGTATATGACCAGCTTTGCTTTACTGATGTCATACATGGGTCTGAACTTCCGCACCTTCTAGATGTTGTGGTTAGTGGTATTTATATACCACTTTTCAATTAAAAAAAAGTTTCCAAAGCTGTTTACAGAGAAAATCAAATTACATGTCAAAAGCATTTCTTTGAAAACTGCAAAGTTTCAAGGTTAACATAGGACACGTGCTTGACCCTTTCTCAGTATGATTTTCAATTCACATTGTGCAGGGCTTGGATCCCTTCAGAAAACATTCAGGACATCACAGTTAATATACATCGGCTGCACGTGAAGCGCAGCATGGGCTGGAAGAAAGCTTGTGATGAGCTAGAACTTCACCAGCGTTTCCTTCGAGATGGCAGATTCTGGAAATCCAAGAATGAAGATAAAGGTGAGGAGGAAGCAGAGTCCAGCATCTCCTCCACCAGCAATGAGCAGGTGAGTATTATGAAAAGCCACTTATCCCTGCAGATGCAACTGATGTGACAGATTGATACCAGTTAAGCTATTAATATTCTTCTGCTTCCTGGGCACACAATCCTCAGTCTTACAGAAATCAATGCTACATTTTGAGTCAAGGTGCTTAGGATTTCAGCCCTAGGGCCAAAGAAAACTCAAAATCTGCACCACGTTCTGTCTCATGGAAATACCAAAATGTGTTTACTCGAATCTAAAATGCACCTGTCTGTCTGTCTGTCTGTCTATCTATCGCATTTATATACCGCTTTTCAACTAAAAAGTTCACAAAGTGGTTTACAAGATACAAAAAGTACAACAAGATACAAAAAGTACAACAAGTGGTTTAATAGCTAATGGGCCCCTGTCCCAAAAGGGCTCATAATCTAAAATGCAAAAAGGACACCTACCTCAGTTTAGTCTCCAAAATCAGGATGCATATCCTCAAAATTAGATTTGGTGATGCATTAGATTTGAGTAAATATGGTATTTTGATTATAAGTATAGGTCAGTATTTAGTTTAACAGTTTACTAGATTGTAGTAAAAATGTAACATAAACCTATTGTATAAAGTGGTGCAATTATGTAAAAATCATAACATAAACCCATTGTTATATAATTGTTATATAAGACATTGTACGCAGGAAAGTTAAATTTTACACCTGTTTTGCAGCTGCCCATTACAATCACCAGTAAACATTTTTTTAATCTCAAGCCTTTTGAAATAGGGGTGCATATTCGATTTGATGGTGCATTAGACTTGAGTAAATACAGGTATATCTGTTTAATATATCAGAATAGATTACTGACTGACTGTGAACATTCTGGATAGATTACTGACTGACTGTGAAATAACCCACTACCTTTGGACCAGCCAAAAGTATTATTATATATTCCTCTGTTTTTTTACTTTGTAAGAATGTTCAGAATCCCAGATCTGGGAACTTGAAAAGAGAAAACTGAACAGAGTTGGACACTCAGTTCAGAAGTAGAACCAGAACCGAACTATTAAACAGAGACAGAATACAAAGAGTGGTTGTTCCACCTGTTAAATTTCCACCTCGTGCCACATGTATCTTCTGAGATTTCACCAGTCTCATGATTTCAGACTTTTATCCACTGATACAAGGACTAGAAACTTGATTTTCTTTCTTAAAAAAAGGGAAAGAGGCAGAAAACTCCATTCTCTTGTTGGGAAATTTTGCACAAGATAACCAGATCAAATACGTGAAATAAAAACCCTACTATGAATGTATGGTACATTAATGGATAATGGACATTAATGGATAGTAGTTGATGACCAGCACTTCTGAACTAATGTGTTATTGCATTTGAATTAATACATTCTTCAAAAATGTTCCAGCTGAAGGTTACTCAGGAACCAAGAGCAAAGAAAGGAAGACGTAATCAAAGCGTGGAACCCAAAAAGGAAGTAAGGATCAGCACGGGATTTGGTACTTAAAGCTGTGGATAAGGAAAATTAAATTACAAGTGGCATTCTTTCTTTTTTTATATTTTCAAATTGAATTTCTGCCCCATTATTGTTCAGTGTACAGATGACAGCAGGATGATTGTCAGCTGTGAACAACTGAGTAGTTTTACAGGATTTTTAAAAATACTTTTAAATTTGTGTGTGTGTGTGTAAGTTGACAAAAAACAACATTTCATAATAGTCTGGGTCTGTTGCAGATGTAACAGTGTCAGAGTCATGAGTCATGTGCTGGATAAAAAAGGTACTCTTGTGTGTTTTTTCTTTAGTCTCCTTTGCATCAGGAATCCTGCTCTAGTGAGTTTTAAAACTCTTAAGAAATGTGGTTTACCAGTGACAGGGACTGTTGCGTTTATTGTTCTCAATCATTGGCTGAGGAAGTCTGTTTATGACTCAACATAAACCTTTTTTGTCACAACTAATTCCTGTCGAGCCAAAGTGCAAGATTGTTATGCTTTATAACAATATGGCATACTATTTCACTTGTGTGCCACCTGGGATTTCTTCCTGTCCCAGTTAGTTAGATATCACTTGGTATTAACTGTTACATGTTGTAGTACTGTATAGCTATATAAAAATACCCTTTTATCTTCAGAAGACTCTGCAAGGGCATGTTTATACATAATGTTCACATCACTCCATTGTATTGTAGTCCTTATCTCCAAACCACCCAGGCATCATTATTTGTTCATTAAGATGAGTTATTTTGTGGTTCCTTCCTAGGAGCCAGAGCCTGAAACTGAAGCTGTAAGTTCAAGCCAGGAAATTCCCACCATGCCTCAGCCTATTGAAAAAGTTTCAGTCTCAACCCAGACCAAGAAGCTAAGTGCCTCTTCTCCAAAAATGCTGCATCGGAGCACCCAGACCAACAATGACGGAGTGTGTCAAAATATGTGCCACGATAAGTACACCAAAATATTCAACGATTTCAAAGAAAGGTTCAAGGCTGATCACAAGAGAGAGACTGAGAGGGTTGTGAGAGAAGCTCTAGAGAAGGTAATTTTGACTTCAGGATTTGTCCTTTAATTCTGACAGCATGTCATCATTCACTTAGATAAGAGCCTTCACTGGATCAGGCCAAAGGCCCATCTAATCCATCTTCCTGTATCACACAGTGGCCCACCAGATGTCTTAAAAAAAAGCAGGCCTCCGTCTGTCTTGAAAGACTATGGTATCATGCTCAGTGCTGCATACGCTGCATGCGAAGCACAAAAGTCTGGATTGGATTGTTATGGAGGATAGGCTGTTACCCAAGCAGCAAATCCCCCCGCTCCACGCCACTGAATTAGTCCAATGGAAAGGCAGAGCCAATATGATTGGATCCAGCTGGCGTCGCGGAGCTGGACTAAGGACAGGAGCTCACCCTGTCTTGTGGGGCCGACCCAGGTCTCGAACCCTGGCCTGCTGGTTAACAGGCACAGTGTCTTAACCGCTTGTGCCACCCACAGCCCAGATGTCTTAGGGAGTATATAAGACACCAGCATCCAGGTGCCCACCCCTGCATCTTGCATTTTGAGGTTGTCCACATCTACATATACCTCTCTCTCATGGCTTTTACCCTGTGTTGGTCCTTTCCTCCAGGGATTTTTCCAATCTCCATCTTAAAGGCATTGAGGCTACATGCCTTCATAATATCTTTAACCTACCCTGCATGGTGGCTATGAGAATAAAATGGGTGAGGAGAGAATAGTGGGCACCAACACCTATTTGCTTGAGAATATGGTAACCGTTTCACATATTATTGACAAACATTGACTATTATCTTGACAAGAAAACTGTTAATGCAGACACAAGAAGTGAGGTCTGTACCTTCTAAAGGGAATTTGGCCTTGTTGGCAGAATGCTGGAGAGAAAAGACAATAATGCAGAGAGCAGTTGTTGTTGATGCATAATGTCTCCAAATCGGTCCCTTGCAGGGTCCCCAGGGAGGGCTGGAGAAGCACCAATGCCTGAGACCGTGAGCCATGCCTCTGTAGATAATGCTGAACTAGGTGGTCTGACCCACTAGTCTGACCTCTGAAGGAGATCATTTCATATTTAAAGAGAACAAAGCACCAAATACAAGGAGAATTCAAGCACTTGCGCTATTAGCCAAGAAGTTGTACTCTGTTTCTCACTCTCTTTTTTTTTTTGAGTCATGAAGTCACTAAAGTCCCAGTCTTTTTTAACTTTCCAGCACTGATTTTAGCTGATTGTAGACTCAAGTTAAGGGAACAAAGAAACATTCCCTTATCTTGAGGCTTCCATGGTTCCCCCTTCCTCCAAAAGATGCAGAGCATGACCCATTGGTATGGCAGCATCATCATTGGAAAGCTGCATATAATTGGTTCTTAGTAACTGTAGGATAATCCTAACCTCGCCAAACTCCAAAGGTATGGAAATGATAATGGTCTTTTTTGATGTCCTGTTGTATCTACTGATTCAATGGTCCATAGACTACATAACATCATGTACAGCATGATCCTGTTGTATGTATTTTAAATTGCTTTTCTAAATTCTGAATACTGTTGTTGTTATTGTCCCACTCTTAAAAGAACATTTACTGATAAGTGACTTTGAGCGCATAGAGTTGGAATGGACCTAGTAGGTCATCTAGTCCAACCCCCTGCCTGCAGCAGGAAATCCCCCTAGAGCATCCCCGACAGGAATTGGCCAGGAATTCAAGCAAATAGTGAGTCGGAGGGAAAGGGGTCAGTTTTGGATCAGAAAGCATCTGGTAACATAAAGGTTACTGTTCAGAACAGCTAATATGTTTCATGGTTCGGACATTTGGCGGAAGAGGAGTCGGAGCAAAGAGGGCTGTTTCATTCATGCATCTGCTTCTTTTCTCCCAGCTGCGCACAGATATGGAGGAGGAAAAAAGGCAGGCTGTGAACAAAGCGGTGGCCAACATGCAAACCGAGTGTGATCGGAAGACGAAGCAGGTCAAAGAGAAGTGCAAAGAGGAGTTTTTAGAAGAAGTGAAGAAGATAGCCAGTCAGCACAAGCAGCTGATTTCCCAGACCAAGAAGAAGCAGTGGGTAAGTGCTAATTCCACATCACTGGCCCTTGTATCTGATGCATAATAGGGACTGAAGAATATATGATGTCATGAGCCCCTGTGGCAGAGGCCTGCTTTTGCAGGTGCAGCAGGAGCATGAGAAAGTCTGTGTTTTCTTCCTTTTCTGACCATAGCAATGTAAGCCTTTAGTCATCAGCTTTCTCACCTTTGTGAATATTGTCTTCCAGTGTTTGGCATGGCTGCCTTTTTCGAATCAGCTGTTTTCTTTTTTCTGCTGAGTCCTGGCTCTCCACTGAGCCATGATTATGAGCACATGCCAGTTGATATTATCCCTTCACTGCTATTAAGAAGACATGACAGGATAACTAATGTAGGAAGAAGCCCTTCCATTCTGCTTCTGGCAGTGGACGGCCATGGGAAATGCAGGAGCAGAACATTGGGAATAGCTTCTTTTCCCTTGAAAAAGGGAACACTTGGATCAATGTAAGACTTTTAAACTGAGAAAGACGAGGGCACCGATCACAAATGCACATTGCCACTTGTTTCTTGTATGTATGAACGAACCACCATAGATCAGATCATACAGTCAAAACTTCCAAGTACCCCAATGGCAAAATCAAACAAGTCAGAAACACTTGCGCTTGAGGATAGGGTGTTGGAGAGGCTGCTGCAGGACCAAAACTAAGAAGGCGGGCCAAATAGTGTCAAATGGTAACTCCACATTTTGATCTCCTTTCCTCCCTATAGTGCTACAACTGTGAAGAGGAGGCCATGTACCACTGCTGCTGGAATACTTCTTACTGCTCCATCAAGTGTCAGCAGGAACACTGGCATGCTGAGCATAAGCGCACCTGCCGCCGGAAGAGATGAAAGTGTTCTTGACTCACAAAGGAATTGCTCCCATGTATTGCTGTCCTCTGATTCAGCAGGTTGCTTTAGTTTTTTGTTTCCAGGGGTGGGGGGGTCAGAATTGTTTAGAATTCGCTCCCCCTTTTTTTGCACCGGCCTTTGAAACACCTTTTTCGTAAAGAACTTTTTGCACAGTTGAAATTTTCAGTCTTGTGTTTTAATGCTTCTCTCAATCAGTTTCCACCCCCTCTTTCTTTGGTGAGACAATTTGAATAATCAACTGGAGCACATTATTTTTGGTTGAATCTTAACCTAGGAGATTTATTGCATTTTCAGCAAATATAGAAAAAAGGTAGGGGGGAGAGAGAGAAAGAGTGAGAGAGAAGTTTTTAGGTTACCTAGGGACAAAGAATTATAATGACAAAAACATTTTAAAGGGATCTGAATGTAAGAAGTATAAAACTGTCTAGAAGCGGTTGAAAAATCATACTACTACCTTGATGTAACTTTTACCTGTTAATCGCACGAGCTGGTTTTGTTCAGCTTAATTCACTGTTTTAAAGGCATTATCTATTGGTTTGTGCCAGTGGGTATATGATTGAATCTTGGGAACAGGGTTGACACCGCAGGTGCTAAAGTCCTGCAGATTTGTTCTTAAATGTTTTGTCCCCAATTGTGTTTGTTTCATTTTTAAAATTTCCAATATATAGCTTTTATAACAAAATATTAGCTTTGATTTTATAGCTTAAATAAGACACAATGATGGGATTGGGGTAACCATTTGCTGAGCTGGATCTTAGAAAAAAAAAATTTACTATTTAAATTCTAATATTTGCACATTTCATTCTCCTCTTAACAGGAACGCATGTAAAAAGAAAGCCAAAAAAATGTTTTTAAGGCAAAATGAAAATAACCAGTTTTACTCTTAGTCATATGTGGACCTATAAGGAAGAAGTATAAAAAGAAAACTGGCCTAAATTTGTCCCCTCCGAGCCCACCTCCCCACAACATGAAATGTTACAAGTGCCCATTAATCCACATTATGTATTCCACAGTAAATTAAATAAAAATTGGGTAGGTGAAAGGAGAAGCACTTATATTATACAGAAGCAGTTATGTTTGTAATAATTGGTCATTGCCATCTCTATACTTAGAATGAAGAATAATGCATGTTAATTTTCCTGTATTAAAGATGCTGTGATTTGTAAAAAGTCTGTCTATTGCAGAATGTCTGGATAAAGAAGCGTTACCAATAGGAATGGATCAATAGTTGAAAACTGATTTTCCCCCCTTTCTTTTTCTTTATTTTATGTATAGTTTTATAAATATATATATAAATTGCATCCATGTTCAGAGACAACTTTTTAATAGGTGTAAAGTTTATTTAACCAGCTCTTTTCTTTTAAAGCATCTCAATATTTAGGGTTCTTTCAAAAAGGTGGTCTTAGACTCAACTAATGCCCGTTAATCATCTAGCAATTACTTTTTTTTTTAGAGAAAAAATTTGTAAATATTTATTTAGACCTTGGGTATTTATTGAAAGCGATGACACAATGGAACATTGGGAAAGGAAGAATGGAAAAGCTTTTGGAAAGGAACGTTTCTCTGGGTTTTGGTCAGGTTGATATAATGATTAAGCTCTTACTAAGTCTTCTGTGATCTGTCACTAAAATCTAAATAAAAAACTTACATAAATAGACAGGCACCGCCCAAACATTTCCAAAAGGATGTTAGCAGTGCGTGATCTGAATTTAAACAGACACCATAGCATGGTGTTAATGTTAACTTCTAATCCTGTGTTCTTTGTGCACATAAAATGTGCACATGGAACTCTTGCATACTGATGCTGCCCAGTTCATTCAAGGGGACAAAGCACATTCACAAGTGCAAAGAGAAGTGCTTCCCCCTTTGAAAGAATATGGAAGCTTTTGAAGGGAAAGGAATTCCATATAAGTACTGAGATTCCTGTGCCCAGGATACTAAATTGATGTGAATGCCTATTATCTGCTTCCTTATCTAGTGACCGACGTCCTTGATAAATAAGTGATTAACTTTTGTTGCTCTGTGTTCAGACTGTAAAATAATTATCACCGTAACTTCAAGAACAAGGGAAACACCTTGGATTATTTTACAATTTCCCCAAAAAACTTCGGTCCAACCCTATAAAAACAATTTTTGTGGAAACTTTTTGGGTATAAAATCATTCCAGGATATGTAATATTTAACTGGTAGCTGCATGAAAGTAAGATTTGTGTTCTTTTGGCTTTTTTTCCTTTTGGTCTCTGTTGACACGGTTGCACATTTTCAAGTTACTACAGCGTGAAAACTGTGTGTTCCTTTTTTAAAAATCAACAAAAGAACAAAAAAAATTTGTGGCCTGGTTTTGTATAAGTTTTAGGGAGAAAAAAAAATCACTTTAGGAATCCTGATTTTAAAAAAAATTCCTGCAAATCATAAAGCTATATTAAAGTGTTGAGCTTGGCCACTATGCACATTGTAATTTACTCATTGTGGCTGTCCAGTTCTATGATGCATTTTGGCATTTTGTAAGCTGCTCTGACTAGCAATATATAGAGTCATTAAATGTGTTAACATTGGTTAATAATAAATGTATTTGAAAGGCAGTAAAACTTTGTGGTTTTTTCCATGCTGTGTTCCTCTTGGTCTCTTGCCTACTAACACTGTTAACACTGACACTATTTAATAGATCTTGATCACACCTAAGTAGTGCCTGTTCTGCACTGAACAAACATACTACTCACATGATGATTGCAGTTATCATAGATTAGCCTGCTCTTTTCAAGCTTTTGATCTCATTGTGTTTCTCTGGGCACAATCCAGAGTAACTATGGGGAGTCCTTGCTCCTGTGTAAGAACAGTTTGCTCTGGATTGCAATATGAATTTCCCATAGGTTTTCACTAGATGGTGCAGTAACTACGGGTGCACATAATGTCTCTTGCGTGCTTCTGTAGTTACTCTGGATTGTAGGGTATGTCTTTTTAAAATGTCTTTGCCACAGAAGACATCCAAGGGCCATTATGGATGGGGCTTACAGCTGAGCAGTAAAGCACATTCTTGATTTATATAATATTCAAGATTCAATCCATACCACTTATGTAGGATTTCAAGCATCAATACTGGGAAACCCCTTTGAAGAGCTACTGCTGAAGTCACAATCCAATACAAAATTAAACACACTTGACTTTGTGTTGGATTGTTGTCAGAGCTTACAGTATTGGGCTAAGTGATTGGTATAATGCAGCTCCTTACGTTGTCACAGGAAGAAGGCTGATGAGAGTCTACCTGAGATAGGAATGTAAAGTGATAGTGGATACTGTCTCCCACATCTCAAGAGAAACATTTATTATACCAGGATGTGTGTCTTTGACCCTCTCCTATGGATTGCATTACCCAACTAATACACTATTATGGGCAAAAGTTCACACTAGTTGGCAATACAGTGAGCTGAGTGTGCCAATGTGCTGCTTCTGAATACAATACTGTTGTTTGTACATTTTTTTGTACATGCTCAAATTGTACTCACAAGGCAGAGATGGAATATTCTGACTTTAGAAAATTTTAATCCTTATTAAAACTGTCATGTCTACTATCTCCTCAGTTTTTAAATAAAGTGGCGCCTCACATAACAAATGCCTCACTTAACGTATGTTTCACGTAACAAACAAAAATTTCTCTAGGATTCTGCTTCACATAACAAACTCTGCTTCATGTAAAGAACACACTCGTTGGCAGTTGGGGCAGATGCGCTGGCCGTCAGCCCTTTTAAAAAGCATCAGGGCTGCCTAGCATGCCTGCCCATTGCGAAAGCAACATTTCCATGCTGTTCCTCCTGTGGCTGGGTGTCCGCTGGGCAGAGGGAGAGAAGAGCAGTGGAGAAGAGGGAAGCAGCTCAGGGCTAGCCAGAAGGGAGCAGGGGAGAGGGAGGCTCAGGATGAAGAGAAGGAGAAAGTGGGGAGACACTTTGAAGGTGTCTTGGATTGCAGCCTCCTAACCATGTCTACCCAGAAGTAAGCCCCATTGTGTTAAATGGGTCTTACTCCCAGGAAAGTGTCTTTAGGATTGTAGACTTCAATCCTAAGTCTACAGCCTAAGTAGACTTCATAGGATCATGCACATTGAATGCATGTTTTGAATTCAATTCCAGTGTTTTGTCATCATTTTTACATCCAGTGAATATTTTATATGAATGTTTTTTGGGTTGTGGAACCAATCGTCTGAGTTTCCATTATTTCCTATCAGAAAATCCACTTCATGTAAAGAATGTTTCACGTAACAAACATGCCTCCGAAACGAATTAAATTCTTTACGTGAGGCGCTACTGTAATGAAAGGACAAATGTTGCTTTGCTTTTCAGATGAAAGATGCTTTCTAAATCATGATCACAATATGAGACTGATATGGTGCAACTGCTTACTCTCACCATTTCCTTACTTCTCACTCTTTCAGATGTAGTGCCCAGTGGTTCCCTTGGAGGGAGATACATTTTATGTATCATCCATCTTGAAAGTGCAAGTCTGAATGGTTTGAAAGTCATCATGGGGACTAGACCCCCTCAAAAATGTCAAGTACAGGTCAGATATAGCACCAAATAAGCTTTCAATTAATATGTGAATAAGAGTGCACACAGGCAGATAGATCAACAGTCATGCGTACATTGTACACAGGTAGTGTTTTGGAGTATAAAGTGTGGATAGGGCTTATGACGTCCCTATTTTCTACCTAAGAAAGAGGTATGATAAGAGAAAAATTTTCCTCTGAAGATATTCCACTTGGACCCTGATTTCTGCTATAACCAGGCACAGTTAGCCTGGGGCTGCAATCCTAAAGACACTTTCCTGGGAGAAAGACCCACTGAACACAATGGAGCTTACTTTTGACACGTTAGGATTGTTCTCTGGGATTCATGATAAATTCCTCCTCTTGTGGGGTTCTCTCTTACCCTACAATCCAGAGTAACTACGGGAGCACGTAAGAGACGTTACATGTACCCGTAGTTACTGCACCACCTAGTGAAAACCTATGAGAAACTCATTGCAATCCAGAGCAAATTGTTCTTACACCGGTTCTTACACTCCCTGTAGTTACTCTGGATTGCGCCCTAAGTTGACTATTCCTGATAGCTAGAGGAGACACTTCCCCAAAAGACTGATCTAAACACCACTGAGAACAAGGAGTTACTGGTAAACTGCCTTTTTTTCTTACTTGGAACTGGCATATGACTCTTAAAGGCATAATTGCACTTGCTATTATTCCTGCTGCAGTTTACCTGTATAGTGGCAGAAACTGAAGCAAGTCTCACTTCCATTAGATGGTGCACCACTCCCATCTTTTGACTTCTCTTCTTAGCCCCACAGGGATTGTATCGTTCCAATACGTTTGGGATTTGCTTACAGTAGTTTTGGATTCTGTTGCCAATTTTTGATCTGTTGAATGAATTCACATATGCAATCCCAATATAGACACATCTGCTTTCCAACTGTATTAGTAAAATCCATTCTGGAGTACATTTTTATTTTTTTAAGGAAAATAAACTATCTACAGCAGACATGAGTTGAGCATCCTGACACTAAGAAAAATCCCACAGTTTGTGAGAAGATGTAATGGATGTGAGGATTTTCTTCTGAAGTTCAGAACTTTAAATAGAAGCTTAGATTAAAAGTGGCATGAAAAGGATCATTCTGTGTTTTTAAATAAGCTGCAAGACTTTTTTCACTAATCAAATCCATTTTCTTAGGGCTATAGCATAAGGTGCACTTGTTTCAATCATTTGCAGGATCTTGTCCTTTTTTTTATTATAGTCACCCTGAACCCCACATTTCTTCAATATGCAGTGACCATATGTCATAACCACAAAAAGAGGACAAGCCCCCCAAAATATAAGACAGCCAAGAAAAATGGAGGACATTTTTAAAAGCTAAAAACCCTTAAAACTCAAACACCATATTAGGTATTAGTACTGTATGTTTAAAACTATTACATATTACATATAATTTATGAATTCCAAGAAAGTTACATGCTGCCTGCTCACAAGGAAAAAGAGGACAATGAAGATTTTTTTCCAGGACACAAGGCTAAAACAGGAAATGTCCTGGGAAAACAGACCATATGGTCATCCTGTCCAGTCCAACACTATTTTATCACCTACTTCAAACTTTTCTTCCAGCTCCCCAGAAGCCACATATTGGAATTCAAAAAATTAAATTATATTTTTTCCTTCCTTTCAAATCAAGGGGGTAACATCCACATACCTAACTATATTGTGGGGTAAGAGATTAAAAAGTTCCCCGATCCCTGCTCTAGGGGGATTTCCTGCTGCAGGCAGGGAGTTGGACTAGATGACCTATTAGGTCCCTTCCGACTCTATGATTCTACATGATGTACAAAGTGTGAGTTGGATGCTCAGAAAAAGTAAAAATAAAAATTTCAGAAACATTTGTCTGCTCTTCTCGTATGCATAGAGGAAACTTTTGAATGTCTTTGAGCACATAAAATACATGTTTAGTGTTTTAAAGGTGTTTTTAATTTTAGTGTTTTAATTTTCATCCATTATGCTCCAAACTCCCATGGTACATCAGTTGAAAATTACTGGCACTGAACCTTTCCTGGTGACTGTAGTCTTTCAATTGGAAACAAAACAGAGACTAAGGGTGAAATCCAGAGTAACTACGGGGAGTCCTTGCTCCGGTGTAAGAACAATTTACTCTGGATTGCAGTATGAAATTCCCATAGGTTTTCACTAGGTGGTGCAATAACTATGGATGCATGTAATGTCTCTTATGTGCTCACATAGTTACTCTGGATTTGGCTGTAGGTCATGAAGATATGGGCACTCATGTGGGCAGTTGAGTGCATACGTCGTGGTGCATTTTAGGAGTTTGCTTGTTGTTCCTCAGAAATTTACTCAATTCTGCCACTGTAAGTATAAATTACACATAGGGTCCATGTGCTAAAAGGCACCTAGGAGTTGAAGAAATAAAAGTTAACTTTGAACAAGTAAAGATGTTTGCACTCTTACTAAACTAATGCAACCCAGTTTCTGCTCTCACACCAAGAGATTGGGAATTGTTGCAGTTCAGCAGGAAACTGTTGAAATTAAACACAGCCGGGCTTATGGAATATGTCCCACAGATGTGCCCTATAAATAGCTGCAAATTCCAGAGGCAGAAGATGCCACTGTGAGATGATATATCTGTGTGGTTCTGAACAGAGAACCGTCACACTGATCCATAAACCTGTAATGCTGGAGTACTTAAAATGAAGTCTATTTCTGCTGCCACTTGAATCAAGGTGATGTACCCTCCCTTTGGCTGAACTATTTATGGAGCACAATCAAAAATATGCCAGAACTTGCCATTGACTGATGGGAAAGACCCATATGAAAGGCACATGTTATGCAGGGTGACCAGATCCTAAAGTCAAAATGTAGGACATGGTCACCCAAAAGTCCGGATTTTCAAACTTTTAATAAAAACCCAATGTAGGACAAAATGTAGGATGTTCTACATTTTGTCCTACATTTTAAAAAATCAGGAGTAAGCTCCACTGACTTAATGGGCTTACTTCTGAGTAGACATGGGAAGGGGGTGCTTACCATGGCTAGGGAGAATAATCCCTAATGGGGTTTGGCCTTCTGTGAGGTGGGGAGGGTGCTTGGGGTCTTCTTCAATGGCCAAAAGCCAGACTTGTCCGGCCAATTCCGGCTTTCTGGGAGCCCTGATGTTATGCGACATGGCACTGCAGACTCTCCACCTAGACCAGTGATGGAAATGTGTGAACCGAACCCCACTGGAGATGTGGCACCTGCTTGCGCTTGCTGGAAGATCTCTGCTTTCAGGTAACTATTCAAAATATCAATCTTGTGATTTTCGGAAAAAAACAGTTTTTGGCAGTGCACATTGAAAATAAAATCTCTTGCAGAAACCCCATAATAAGATTGTAGGCAGAATTGGCAGATGCTGTCATGAAACTAATCAGGCATGAAAGAGATATTTTTAAAGTATTTTTGGTGTTTGTGAAAACACAAAAACTGCCAACTCTTGATGAATTATCATCACAACTGCTTTGGATAAAAAGGTCAATCTTCCACAGAGTCAATATTTGCTGTCGGAGAATACATTACTAGTAATAGTAGCAGCTAAAAAGCAGTTTAAAAACATGTACAGCCGTTGATTGAGGTCAAGGTGTCTCACTCCTGAAAACAATCCAGCTTAATGGCATGTAGAGCATAAGTTGGTTTGCTAGTGGTGGCCAAACTCATGATCACCGTGGACTTAAGATGTCGTCCCTGTTCAGGCCACTGCTTCCTGTTCCAACCCCACACAGCTTTTGGGTCCAGAGCTGATGAGTCACACATGGCCAGAACAATGTTCCACTTAAGGAGTGGAAGAAATTTCCCCTACCCTGGATGTAGCTCTCCATACTATGCACTAGGCTATGACATTGCCCTACACTGAATGCTGCAGCCCATTCTCCCATTCTTCATCTACACACCAATGGTTTTTTCATTCTCATGACACGCTGATCTCTATAGTCTTCATCTGTTGCATTATCAATTCCGATTTCCAAGCTTCTCTGAACCTTTGGCCACCACTTCAGTCCCAGTTTCTTGACCTCCCAAGTAAGGCTGCAATCCTAAAGACACTTTCCTGGGACTAAGACCCATAGAACACAATGGGGCTTACTTCTGAGTAGACATGGTTAGGATTGTGCCATGATACACACAGAGCCTAGTCTTTAAAGCATAGGACTGGGATGGGAGAAACTAGTATACCACTAAAAGGTCTCAGATGTGGTGGAACTTCATTCAACTTCAGAGTCATATTTTTGCCATTAACTACAGACCATCCTTTCTTCTGTGGTCAGACTAGAAATAGACCAAAAGCAAAAAGTCACAAGGCCTTTGTACTAATTTAACTGTCAAGTAGTCAAATAGTACACTGTAATTGTACGGGGGAAATCAGACCCTGCTCTTCTACCATGACGTCTTGGCCCGTGACGTCTTTCCTAAATCATCAAGACAAACAATTATTGTTTTGCAAGCTCAAGGTGACTATTTAGGGCCGCAGTAAGGGTTGAAGAGAAGAGTCATCACTCTTTTGGAGTGCAACATTAATCTTCCCATCAAGAGCAAGTCATTCCCCCACCCCAAAGCCATTCCCAAGCTTCAGTCTGACGGCAAGTTTAAGAAAACAAGATTTTTTTTCTTTTAGATCTGATGTTTTCCAACAATTTTCTTTTCATGGTACGCGAACTTTTGGCTTCCAAGAGAATTTTCCGGTTCCTGTGGCTCTGTTTCTAGGGCAAATGTCTGGAATAAAGCATCATCAATTCTCTTCTTCCACTGACTCACTACAGACAGTTGCCCTAAAAACTGAGCTGCAGAACCCAGAAGAGTTTTTCAGCAATTTTCAAATACTGTGCTACCTACCCTCCCTCCCCCCCCCCCCTTTGGCAGCATATCTATGTGACATGGCACACTGGTTGAAAATGGGTGGTTTATAGGGTTCACTCTTGACTCATCACAAGCCATCTTCTTCCTTAGCAGTGATCAAGGTTGGTCAGAAGCATCCACACTTTCAGACAAGAAGCATTTTGGCCCTTCGATGGGAAGGAAGTGGGAGCATAAACTTCATTTATTCACTCAGTCAATTAGATTTATATTCTGCCTTTCTCCATCAAAGCAGACTCACTGCACTTGTGCTTTCAAGGAGAAAAGTGATGGACTTCATGAGTTGGAAGACCATCCATCACTGGGCCTGTTAAAGATGGGCAAGCTCTCCTGGATCTGCTCCGATCAACTCATCAATGATTCAAGAGCTTTTCAAAACACTTTCAAGGGCTTGTATCAGATCAAACCCATCTGAGACTGGAAAAAAATTTGCATCTTCCCCAGTTCAGGGCAATAGCACAAAAATCAGTCACTTAATAAAAGTTATACTGAACTTGGACAAAAAGCAGGTGCTGCAGGAGCAAAACTGAGAGTGAGGCAGGAACAGCTACCCTCCCCTTTCATGCGTAGGACTCACAAACCCTATTCCCTGCCCCGCAGCACATGATTGGGCTCCAGTTCACTGTAACAGTCGTGGTGCTGCCTGTCTCAAATAGGGGGCAAGAGTGGCAAGCTATTTGTCACTGCTTGTATGTTAATCTAAAGCAGGGGTCTCCAAATCCCAGCCCGGAGGCCAGATGCACTCCCCCGGTTCTAACTTGGCATCCCATTTTCAATGGAATCAGGCCTGCTAAGGACTCCCCAGAGCCCACACTATCCCATGCCCGATAGCTAGCTTTCCCTTCCATGCAACTTCTTCTGACTCCTGAGATGCTGACTCTAGAGGTTGGAAGGGGATGTGGAGGGAGCAATACGATCACCATTGGAGGGCCACAAAGACTTGTCTGCAGTCACCAGAACTGCAGCAACCTCACAGCTCTGCCCAATCCCCATTTCAGATCCCCCATATCTGGGTGTTAAGAGAGTGTGCGGAATGAGATCACCCCCCCCCCCAAAAAAAATATCTGGGTGTCAGTCTGGGTATTAGTCCCCCCATATCAGATCCCCATATCTGGGTTTTAAGAGAGTGTGTGATATGAGATCATCCCCCCACATCTGAGTAATTGGAGAAAATGAGTGGTGTGAGATCTGCCCATAGTCTGGAAATGGTCTAGAGGTTTTTCCCTCTCCTTTGAATTTTGGAAAAATTTTTTTATTAAAGTTGTTTAAAATAAATTTGTCACTAATATATTCATTTATGTTATAGTACATTTATTCAAATCCGAAATGTAAATTGATTAATCTTTTCCGGCCCCCGGCATATTTGCAGAGAGATGATATGGCTCTTCTGCCAAACACTTTGGAGGCCCCTGATCTAAAGCAACACAGAAAGGTTTAATGGGTGTAGAAATCAAATCCATTTTTCAACAAAACGCACTAATACATCAATTTCATCTTCACAACCCAAAACAGTCTTAAAATCATTATTTGAATGACTTTCCAGGTCAATAGGAGTTGATGTCATCAATGCATGGTTGCTACCCACCTGTTGCATGTATCTTGGTATATTCCAGATTGCAGTGCTGTTGCAGGAACAGGGTATTTTGCTGTTGTTTGTGACAGCGTGTTTAGTGTGTCCCACGTTCAAAAGACGGGTGAGCCAAGAAACTCACAGGATGTCCAAGCATTCCCAGCCAACCAACCTCGTAAGATGTTAGACTATCCACTGGCACCCCTCCCAATATCCACCACATTCACTTTTTAAAGCAATTCTGAAACACTGCTTTTTGCTTTCCGCCCTTTTATTAAATACCAACAGCAAACACGAATCCTAAAAAATGTAAGCACAGATCCTTTTTTGCTTTAACCACCATGGTCAACTCCGATCTTATTGCCAAACCCTTAAAGTGTGCACAAAATGTGCAGTTAACTCCTGTGGCCACTGGAGAGCACTCGGTACTTAGTAAACTGGCCATCACATGGTCTTTGGCCTAATACTATGGTTTTTATCCATAATAGTACGTGCTCTCTTAATAGTACGTGCGCTATGGCTGCATAATTTTAAAATGATGTGCATTAGCAGAGGCTGCATAAAACACCCACCTGTGGTTGCAGCTGCACCTCCTGCACCTTTCCGATAATGGAGGAGTGCCTTAGATCTAGCAAATGTCTACATGTGTTGTTGTCTTTGAACTGTGAGGTTCCTTGCTGGCATGTCCATACCCAACTGAACTTGGAGGTGGAACATTTAATAGCAAACAGCTTATTCATTGAATAAAGTCCTATCAAAGGAAAGCAGTAAGGCCAAGTGTCTCTGACAGGATGTCCAGATGCCAAATCCAAAATGCCCCCTCGTCCCCCAAAATTCCTATCCCTCAAGCCAAAATTCCTTCCAGGTTAAAAAAATGCAGGGCACCCCCAAAATGTAGGACATGTGTAGAACATGTTAAAATACAATAAAAATACTTGTATTGTATTTCCTGTACTTAATTTCAACACTTTGAAAATTGAAAACCTTTTAATATGCCTGATTCTGACCCAGATATCTAAGATGCCCTCAAAGCTGTTTGCAGCATCAGAAGCCATGCAGATGGGTGGGTAGGTAAGGGGAAAGGTAAGTGGCTGCGTGGGGGAGGGGAAAGGGAGGGGATTGGCAAAGGCTCTGGAGGGGGTGCAGTGGCCGAGCAGCAGACATTGGAGCCCACTGGCTGGCCAGGAGAGGATCTTGATGGAGCACAGTGGCTGAGCGATGGCCATTGGAAGTCCTGGCCAGCCAGGAGAAGTCGCATGGCTGCTGCAGGAGCTTCCAGAGAGCCCCATGAAGCAGGGGAGGGACCTCCTCTTGGTCCCACCTCACACTGGTTTCCCGCTCTGGGAAGCCCCAGACCCATGTGCAGCTGCATGCGCAAGAGTAATTTATGGCCAGGGAAATGCCCAAATTCTGGAGAGGGTTTTTTCCCCCTTCTGGTTAGTCTCCCCTTTTCCTGGGGGGTCCAGGCATTTCCGGTCATCTGGTCACCCTGGTCTCTGCTCATGCGCCAGGGTTCAGCTGGGTGCAGCCAGCCTTTTATACCAATTTGAATGCACCAGGGATGTGGGAAAAGCATTCTGGCAATGGTCTCCTGATGGCCATACCCAAATCCCCCTGGCACACCTGTGGACCACATTTGCAGCACACAAGTGTGTCCCAGCAAGCTGGTTGAAAATCACTGCTCTATAGCCTGATAGCAGACACACAAACGGCCATCAAATTTCCTCCTTTCAGGGAATGCTCTCCACACTGATGGAGCTGCTGTCATTGCAACTGTCAAATACTATAGACTTTTACACTGGCAAATATCAAATATTGTCATTTGTTCAAGAGGTACACATAATTATCCAGAGTAATGTTCAAGTGGGACACATTATCCAGCTGGCTAATACTGGCACTCAGTTGGGACCAAATCATTAGTAAATTCAGAACTTTGAAATTTTTTTTAAAATGTGGCCATTTTAATATTTTTTTTGTTTTGTTTCTACTTGGTTATGTAATGATTGTTTTTCTTTTCTCTGTCAATAAGCTCCCTCAAAAATTACTTTTGATGGGTTAGGAGTAAAAAATATAAGAGATAACTGCATTTATTCGAATCTAATGTGCACCTTTTCAGCTGAATTTACAGCACAATCCTAGCCACGTCTACTCAAAAGTAAGCCCCATTGGGTTCAATGGGTCTTACTCCCAGGAAAGTGTCTTTAAGACTGAAGCCTTAGGGTGCAATCCAGAGTAACTTCGGGGAGTTCTTGTTCTGGTATAAAAACAATTTACTCTGGGTTGCAATATGAATTTCCCATAGGTTTTCACTAGTTGGTGCCGTAACTACAGGTGCACATGTCTCTTATGTGCTCCTGTAGTTACTCTGGATTGTAGGGCTAGTCTCCAAAATAAGGGTGTGCATTAGATTTGATGGCATATTAAATTCAAGTCAATATGGTGAGGGGAGGTCAGTGTATGCCTGTGCCCCCAGGAATGGAGCAGAATGCAATTATGACACCCTTATGGCAATTTTGTGACACCCTCAGGTCAGCAGTGGACATATGCTGGGGCTTAGGCCAGCAATCTTTATAAATATAGGTCAGTATTGTAAGTAAAAATGTCACATATAACCCTTGTTGTATAAAGTAGTGCAATTAGGTAAAAAAATCATAATATACACCCATTGTCATATCATTATCATCATATAACTTGTTGTATGCGGTAAAATTAAATTTTACACCTGCTTTGCAGCTGCATTTTACAACCACCAGTAAATATTTTTTAAGTCTCAAACATTTTAAAATCAGGGTGCACATTAGATTCAATGGTGCATTATATTAGCATGGGAAATAAGAAACAAGGGCCACTCATACTTTACAAACAAGGTGTGCATTTAAGAACCCCACACATGGTTTGTGAAATCTGGGCATTTCTCAGCTCTCTTTTGAGTGTTGCGTGCTTGAGCAAACCTGTTTTGTTCAGAGCAATATGTGCACTGGCCTCAAACTCTACCTATTTCCATTCCATTTGGTGGTGGATTCTGAAAAAATCTTGAAAAGAGGATTTTAAAAAATCCCAATCCCAAAAGCGGGGCAAGGGAAGCCCTTAGCTAATTAAGAAATGGATATTTTCAGAGCAACAAAAATAAAAGCTTTTATTTGTTCATTTGAATATAAAACAGGCGTTATCACAGATGTACAAAGCGTACTGGTGGTTTAACATACAAGAAGGTTGCTATTCTTTTGCACATAAAAATTTTTGTTTGAAACTGTGATTGGCTGAGTTACATGAACTTCTCTAACCAGTCACCACACTCTATGAAATAACGCTGCTAACATTCAACTGATAAAAGGGACCGTCTTCCCTTGGGTAAAGTGTCAAGCAGGATTAAATATATATAATAAACAAGCACCATGAGGAATCTGCTCCTGTTTGATTAGTTTTGTGTTTCAATGTTCACTGTGTACCCTTTTTCTTTCTTTCTTTTTCTTCTTTTTAGTGTGCATGTGCATCAAGGTTGATTACATGGTTTTGTCTGACTTCAAAAGCACAAGGTCACAAGACAAACATTTTTATACATTCTCATGAATGGTTTATCTACAGTACAGTTTCTAATACAGAACAATCCTTCTTTATTGCTGAATCTGATGGTATGTGTGTTTTATTTCCGATCTCGACTTGCACGATAAACCTCGGAATTCAGTTCATCGTTTACCAGAATTTACCAGAGTTCAGAATTTACAACAACCATAAATGACAGGTTGCAGAAGAGATCAGTTATTAACTGTGTCGTACGACTGCATTGCAGTCCTTCGTCCCCTCCCCAGGAGTGGAAAGTTGACTTCGTGAAGGTTAAAAGTGATGCTTTAACAAAATGACAGCTAAATTTGTGTTTTGCAGCACTGAGATCAGCAATAGCAAGGACATCACAAGTTAGTTCATACATTGTAATTATGCTCATAATCAACGGCTTGTCCGAACCTTACAGCAACTTGACATTTTAAAAAGAAAGAAAAAAAAGAGAGATTTCAGGGGACCAAAAACACGTTTTGTCAGAATGCTTTAGGATTGGTCTTGTTTGGAGCACAAGAAGAAATATTCACAAGACAAAATCAACTCTTGAAAAGGGAGTCATTGAAAATTGAAACGATACGTTTGCAATGGTGAAATGCTCTGTACTGTACATGCAGACTAAAAAAAACCATCCCTCATCTCTAAGACTGAAAATAATAATAACCTGAAAAAACCCCAGATTTTGGATCTTCAAAGCCAAATTAAATCTGCAAGGGTAGACAAATATTTTCCTAATTCACGTTCTAAAAAAGAGCTTGTAGCTTTTGTCCTGCAACGCCTTCGGCATGCATAATCGGTCACGAACATCAGCGAGTGAACAATACTTGGAACCACTTTTTAATAGAAATCCTTCTGCGTCTGCTGCTGTTCAGCTTCGTCCTCAATCAGACACAGGTTGACCAGGTTAACTGGAATAAATAAAATTCTGAAAAGGAAGGAAGAAAGAAAGCAACCAAAGGCAGACAATGAAGGAACTAGGAATAGAAGGTTCAGTTTACCCACAGGCGGTAAAACATTTTTCAAAGGCAGCGGTGATTCATGTATTTCTGTTCTTCCCCAATTGGCGGATTCCCTTTGAAACAGAGGGACATGATTCTTTGCAACACCCATATCAGTTCCTTTGTTTGGTGTTGGGACTTGTTAGCAGATGCACCAGGTAATGCCAGTTTAGAGTGTTTTTTAATGTTATTCTCCAATATAAGAGAGAGATTATTAAAAAACAATAACAAACTTTGTAGGAAGTGTGATATAGATCAGTCCCTCTCCCCCCACAAATTTCCCCAAACACAGGCCAGCAAATAGACAAATGGTAATTCTTATGCAAAATGTCCAAAGGGCTGGGGGAAGAGAACTTTTCCTTACCACAAGAAAATAAGAAGTTAACCCAAAAAAACTTTTAAAAAATTGATGAAAAACATATTGTGCAACAACATTATGCAGCTAAGAAAAACAGTGCTATTCTTCAACCTGCCTTTTCTAAAGTCTAAGAAGTGTATGAAATACATGCCAGCACAAATATTTGTCACCTCCACGGCAAAAAAAAATCCTTCGTAGCGCACCGTTAAAAGTCTTTGGCCGCAAGCAAATCCTACTCCGTGACTTGCAAAGAGAACAGGATGTGGAGTGGCTTCCGTGGAATCCAATGGAGCTTCTTCTCTCCACCTCGTCTCTGGGTTGCCCTCATGATGGGGGAATCGCTGCTCTCCTGGGCACAATGGCTCAGGCCATTCAACTGCAGCAGGGGCTGTTCCATGCCTCCCCCTCCAGCACTGCTGCTACTGCTGTTCTCCAGGCCCCCAAGCACAAAGGCATCAGCAGAAGGAGAGCCACAAGCCCAGGGTCTGGAGAAGAGCAGGGATCTGAATGCTGGAGACTAAGAGCAACAGTGTCGTGTACTGGACGCGGGTGGAGAGCAGAAAGCATTCAACAGGAAGTGTTTCGAACCCGGGGTTCTGTGCAGACAGGGAACAGGATTGCGACCATTAAAATTCACTCACTGCCTCACAGAGAGCAGCAAAACCATTTCCTTTGCTAGTTTCCAGAAGATTCTTTTTAGACAGGAATACTTTACAATTCAGGACTGCTTTTTCCTTGACGTTTGTGAATAATGTTTGATTATCTACAGTGGGAGAAGAGACACCATGCAAGTGATGAGTACTGCATCCTTTTAAAACTTTAAAATCTTTTTTTTGTCATTAGTGAATTTATAATTCATATATATATATTTGATGTGATACTATCCATTCAAGATAATACAACCCTTTTTTGTTTTTATATTAGCAAACATTACAAGAGTTTAATATTCTTGAATGTTTCTCTTTTATACTTCTAAAGAGATCAAAATAAATTAAAGGTTTGTACATAATTACAGAAGTAGTTAACTTATTTTATCTTTTTAGTTTAGTACAAAGATATCTGCAAGTTCATTGCCGAAATACACCTTATTTATAAATTTCTTTGCATCCTAACACTAATAATCAAAGGCGCCGTTCACCTCTCTTCTTTCAGCATTCCCAAGGGAGGAAGCTGTTAAAACTCTTCAATTGGAGAAGGTGCTGTTTTGGATATTTCCACGTACCTTAATGAAATTTCCTAAGACAATGGGATAGAAAATGGCTTAAAATTAGTAATGAATCCATTTTGGGCAAGATTTTTATGGACATCTAAAAACAAGCAAAACAAAACAATTCAGTCATATTGTGAACTGTTTAAAAATATCGACTTGGAGGGCAGATTAAAAAAAATTAGCTACTTCGGTTTAACGTAAAATACAAAGCCATATTACTCAGAAAGCAGTATCATCCCAATAAGCAAAAAATAATTCTTTTAAAAAAGTCTAATAATGGGCTTTCCAACAAACTGAAGGCAGTACCCCAAAGTCCTTCTGTGCTAAAGTGTAGTGGTAAAAGCAACACATTTCACATTTTTATGTCCCGCCAATGACGAACGCTTCAAAAAGTCCTAAGAGAAACAGTTCCATTCTGAAGAGCGTCACTTTCTTACCAGCACATTGTTTAGTGGACGTCAAAAAAAAATTTATACATCTAGAGTAAAGTCCCTGGAAGCCTTTAAGATACAAGACTACATGTTGTAGGCCACGTAGATGGGATCTAGTTGGTCTGCCAAAAATCCGTCTCGTAGGTGCATACGCTGTTTCTCTCCACGGGAGTTGATAGGGATTACACCAACGTCCACCACCACCACCACCCCAACGATCAGATAATGTTCCTCCAGGACCACGTTGGTGACCAAAGGAACCAGGTCTAAGGCTTCTTGCTCTGATCCATCCAGCTCAACGACGACAACCAACAAATTTGTCCAGGTAAATACAGCGCTGAAATGCAAAGAAGATACATTATTCTTAAGCATGGAATTTGCCATTCTCAGTGCTTGAGACATTGGAGAATTGCTATTTGTCACAGATATGCCCAGTGATAGTACTGGGAGGGATACCTTTAATTTTTTTTTTAAAAGAAATAACCAAGACTCTGATTTGTGCACTTATCATGTAACTCATCCAAGGAATGACAATGTATAGTCTACACAAGACTATTGAACTAGAATCATGTGCAGACACACCATGTGCAAACATACCACAAAAGCTACTTCTTTCCCACGTACCTTCCAAGTGTACCTTTGTAAATCAGAATAAAACCTGGTATGAACTGTCCTGCAATTATTTAAGATCTTTTAGAATTTTGCTAAGATCACAGAACAAGTCCACTGCAACCCAATGACAGTGTAATCCTAACCCATGGTTTTGCCAGCACAAGTCTCGTACTGGCCTGGGAGTGTTGCAAAAGTATCATAAGGTAGTTCTGCGCCACTCCTGGGGGTTGGACCAGTGCATGGACATGTGCCAGCCTTCCCACTCCACCACATGGGTGAGTTG
Organism: Cryptoblepharus egeriae; assembly: GCA_030015325.1. Classification (NCBI taxonomy): domain Eukaryota; kingdom Metazoa; phylum Chordata; class Lepidosauria; order Squamata; family Scincidae; genus Cryptoblepharus; species Cryptoblepharus egeriae. The sequence goes on from JAREYC010000004.1 coordinate 10,073,195, forward strand.
AGCCAGTCTAAATTGCTTAGGATTGCATCCTGAGTGAACATGTACAGATGTAAAAAAGAAGCCAAAGACCCAACTCACCATTCTGTAATGCTTTTGTGAGCTCTAATAACAGATGTCTCAATATCAATGGGGTGATACCTCATTCCTCGCAATTCCATGGCTTCATCGAGTGCACCTACCACATAAAGTGCATCATGTCGCTCTGTTGACAAAAGAAGGAAAGAAAACAATAAATAATTTAAATAATGTTCAGCATTAAATACATTTAGACAAGGCAAGAAAATCAGAAACCCCAAAACATTTGGTTTTGCTTAAAAGAGCAGGCACTTGTTAAAAGACAAATTACATTTATGTCTTCCCTTAATATGTATCGTTTCAAGGAGGCTAACAATTCAAAATATGCAAATACAGAAAAAGAAATAAGATGACGATGAATTTAATCCCAAGCAAATCAAGTTAAAGCAGAGTTCGCATAAAAATAAAACATGTTCAAAAAGCATATACTAAGAAAGCCATTTATGCTATCATTTCTTAGTTGCATCAAGGCTAGACCCCCCAAAAATGCAAAAGTAAAAATAATAAGATTTTTAAATGCCACAGTACATAACCGCAGGTAACAATATAGCACGGTTGACTCAATCAATTCCAGCTCAAAGGGTGCAATCCTAACGTAGGCCAGCCTAACGTTTTGGTGTTCCAGTTCCCATATCAATATAGGGCCTAACCCTCCACCAGGAGTTGTGCAGAAGTTTTGGATGGCACTTTTGTGACACCCCAACGTTAGCACAGGACTTATGCCAGACTTTACGTCAGCCTAACTGGAGCTTAGGATTGCAATATGAGTCAGCTGATGTGTGTCACTGCCAAAAAGCCCCTTAAGGGCAAGATAAGCATAAAAATAATAAACATGAATATGACTGAAAAACACTGTATCAATGAAGCATGCATATATACATTTTTGGAAATGCAGCAAGAAAACATACCCCCATTTGCATCTGTAAGTTCTGTTCTTCTGAGGAAACCCAAATAGCCCGTCCGTGCCCAAATAGTTTGTGTGTCTCCAAAACTAAGTCTTGAATTAAAATGATCCGATTGCAAGGACTCATCACCGTAGATAGTAAAGTAACCACTGGCATTGTGAGCGCTATGAACCCATATCTACGTTTAAGGGGGAAAAGTTATGTTTAGCTTATCAGTAGACAATGAAGCAACTGGTATTCACTGTTATACTGTCTATGGAAAGAGAGGTTGAATATAGCAGGCATGGGCAATAAGCATGGACAGATCTCTCCCTCTATGTATCTAAACTAGTGGTGCTAAAATTTTTAAACTGGCAGCTATTTTGACCTACTGGGGCCCTGGCCATGGCTCCCCATAGGATGACAAACCTATATAATGTATAGGGCAGCAGGTTTTTTGCAAACAATTTCTCACAGTTTGGGAAAGACCAGTCTAAATCCATAGATATTTATGCCAGGGTAGAGTTGCCATAATTCCTTTCCACAAAATTGGGACAGGACCTTCTGTCCCATTTGCCAATATGTGAGGACAATCCCCCAAAATTGGGTTTGTCCGTGTTTTGGGGGACATATGGCAACCCTATGCCCAGGGCCACTGCCAACCTTATGGCAGTAAATGTGATGCATAAGTGATCAAATGCAGTGATCAAATGCACTTTGATACTTCTGCTCTTCTGAAATGAACTGTGAAGAACCCTGTGAAACTAACATTCGATAACATCAGTTTAAAAAGGAAACATTATTCTGTAACTCTGTGTCCAAAATAAAAAGCTGGTTGAATAGGGAAAAAAACACCCCAATTTTAAAAGCAGCCTTTAAAAAAACAGCTAGATAAAGGTAATCACTGGTCTCATGTGTAACTAAAGAGTTTGTAACTTGCCTGCTATTAATTTTGCACATTTACATCAAACGTCGTGAGGCATACCTGCTATAGCAGGCTGTTTGTTTGTTACGCACTTATTAAGGAAAGCAGTTAGAGGAAGAAAGGTAGCTTTTAATCAAGTCAAGCAATTCTGTTCCAAAGGAGACACAGCTTGAGACTCACCTCTCCAAGATGAGAATCTCCCAGGGGACCCTTTGTTTCTGGATTAGCAATAATGATACGAACTCCAGGGAGGATCTATTGAAAGACAAAATGAATCATATTTGATAAGCAGCCAAACGACATACCTATTTGTTCAGCGGTTGCACAAAACATATGTTTTGTTGTCGTCCCCCCCAAGCCTTTTAGAAAAATCATATTTATGCCTACTCAGAAGTAAGTCCCAATGTGTTCAGGGAGGTTTACTTCCAGAAAAAAATGTGTAAAGGTGAAAGGATAATGTTGTTTCCTTGGATGAAAAGGACACGGGTTACTAAGCCTCTTGAACTTATAACATCCAACTGAAATAAGTTGCATAATCATAAGTTGTCATTTGTGCTTAAGATTAAAAAGTCTCTCTTTAAGTCCCTGGCTGCTTCCAGGCTTTCTGCACAGATGCTTCGTGACTTCAGTTACGTTGAAATACTGCAGAGTATTAATTCACACTGATTTGGTCCCAACGGTCTTAATTTAAAGCCCCACCAATATTCCTGTCCAAACCCTTATTTCCAAAAATAGGCAGGTGATCATTGCATGTAGCATGCCGAAGTCTGGAGAAAGACAAGAGCTGAATCAGAATTTTTTTTTAAATGTATGATTGAGGTACTGTTGTTCTTAAAATGTATATACATGTGTTTGTCCCCATCCTCCATTGTTGCCTGTGTCCAAACATGTTTTTGAAACACTACAAAATTCTGCCAACCAGAAATGAGACTGGGATTCGTCAGGCAAAGATATCATTCTTGCTTCAATGTCAACTTTCTTGGATGGGGGAGAAAACCCAATCCAAAATTAAATCTAGTTCCAGATCAGGAACGTGTGCATAATTGACTAATATAGAGTTGGGTTACTGGGTCCAATATGAACTAATGTATTGATATTAATATGCTATTATTACACAGGAAAAACTATGTTTATGCTACTTTCAAAGGAGTGACTGTTAATCTTGAAGTTCCAACAGAACTTTTGTATTTGCTTGCACAAGACCAACACATTTAGAGAACCAGACTCCCTTTCAACAGATTCCTTGCATGTTATCCTCATTTGGAAGATAGTATAGGGGGGAAAAGTTGTAAAATACTAGGGCCAAATGGCAATGAAACACACATACCTTAAACATATATAAGATACACCCAATGATAATTTACAACAGCAGTAGTTGCTGTTCTACTAAATAACTTTTTCACATGCTGTCAAAGATGCTATCAAAGATGGACTAGTAGCCCAACAAAATAGTCTGTGATGTGGTAGTATTTGTCTGTCTTTAATATGAGTGAGGACCTGCAAAAGGTGAGGTTATTTTTCTTGGCAAAGGATAACACCCCTTTGTAAGGAAAATAATCTCGCCATTTACAGGTCCTCAGGTATGAGAAGTGTCTAAAAAAAAACATTTTACCTTTCCTGATTCCATGAGAGGCAAACTGTGAGGGGATCCTCTTTCTACTAAACGCACTCTGAAAAACAAAGAGGGCAACTGTGATAGACAAGGACTGTAGAAGCAATACATTTGCCCAATACGTTGTGGCATAATCCACATGCACAAGATCTGCTTCAGCTGTAACTACTGCAATACAGGCTGCAATACAGTACTACATATGTACGAGTGTACCAGTATTACAGTCTGCATTGCAATACTCAAGGTCTGTATTGCAAGCATCCTGGAAGAAACATGGTTTGGATTAAAGCTTTCACTCAGTTTAATGGTTCTCAATTTAACAACTTTGGCAACAACGGACATTTTCTACTTCATAAAAAAGTCATATGTTTTTTTCACATGCGTAACATCCCTGTTGCTTTCAATGTAGATTTTCAGCATTAACTCACACCCCTTCCCCCACTTGTCTGTTAAATCCAAGGCTTAGGCTGCAATCAAAAAGACACTTTCCTGGGAGTCAGACCCACTGAACATAATAAGGCTTATGTTTGAGTAGACATGGTTAGGATTGTGCTGTTACTGTAATTTGAACTCAGGATGAGATTTTGAATGAGCTCAAAAGAATTTCAGCAGCACTTCTAATTTTAATGAACATTGGCAGCTTTAAATTATCTTTATATGTTTAACTTATTACGATTTACAATCATTATGTACAATAATTTCTAATATAATGACAATGATGAAAGCCAGGAAGTGGCTTATGGACTAAGATTAGTATAATGTTATGCTTCCATCTTGTAGTTGCCTCTTTATTTTTATGTGGGTGGCACAAGTGGTTAAGATGCTGTGCCTGTTAACCAGCAGGCCAGCGTTCGAGACCCAGGTCGGCCCCACAAGACAGGGTGAGCTCCTGTCCTTAGCCCAGCTCTGCAACGCCAACTGGATCCAATTGTATTGGCTCTGCCTTTCCATTGGACTAATTCAGTGGTGTGGAGAGGGGGGATTTGCCACTTGGGTAACAGCCTATCCTCCATAACAATCCAACCCAGGCCTTCATGCTTCGCATGCAGCGCCGAGCATGATACCATAGTCTGTCAAGACTGACGGAGGCCTGCTGCATGCTTCCTCCAATGAGCTAAGAGCTGCGTAGATGGAGCATCTTCATAACAACCTTGAGAAGTAGGCTTGGCTGGGACAAAGTGAGTGAAGATCTGAACTCAGATCCACCATCAACAGAGTCCACCAATATACACAGTAGACCATACCGGCCTCATCCAATGTTAGTTCAAGAGGACTGCACAATGGATGAACAGGAGGAGGTTGATGACCACCAAGGTTCAGATGTTCACTCAGCCTCAAAGGTTACTGATTGGACCTTGGCAGTAACATTGTTCCAACCCAACCTACTTCTCAAGTTTTTGTAAAGGTTCCCATCTATGCATTCTTAGTTCTTTGACAGAAGCACGGGATATAAACTATAAAAATAAAGAAGCACCTACAGTAAAGTTTGATTAAGAACTGTAGCCTTATTTGGTTTCAAAGAAGTGCTCCTATTTCCACAAAGGGTCTAACAGAGCACAGAACAAAGAGCTAAATCATGTCATCAAACCTTGTTCATAAAGGCAAGACACCAAGAAAAGGTGTTTTTATTGGGTCTCTTAAACAACTCCTCCCTCTGGCCTTATAGGAAAACCAAATCACTCAGAACCTGGCACTTCTGTTTTACGTACTGCCCTCAACAAAAACAGACATTCATCCAAGTTATAAATCTCCTTTTTACAGCATCAGCAGCACTAATAAAACTGCACTTATCAGAAAGGGAGTGAAAAGAGGACATCCAAAAATAAGGGACCCATTTCCACATCCTCAAGGGTGGGCGAGCATTCCTTGTTTACACAGAAATAATGTGTTTGCAAATTACAGTATCACCCCATAAAAAGAGTATGAATTTTCAGGACCTGAACCACCAGGCACATAAAGGATGATAAAGGAACAGAATGGATGGAAGGAATGATCCAAGAACTACAGCCCTCACAAACCACCCATGGAGGAAGTTCCCCCCCCCCCAACCTTACCCTCTGCACTGAAGCCCATTGAAAATGAAAATTTACTCGCAAGTAGGCAGATGCTTTGGCTGTTGTGGAAGGTCACTACATAGAGTGCAAGGCTTCCAGAATGGCCCTGATCCCAGGAACCTGGACCTGAAATGTGCTCCAAAAGGCAGACCCCAACACTGGCTCAGCAGGTAATGGGAATTAAATAATAATTATTTGTAAAGCTGGGTGATAGTCCTAACTTCTCTTCCCCTCCAGCCAAATCCTCTGTTCTTGTCCTCCTCCCTTTTGGGGTTTAAAGGCTGTTTTTATTTTTTAAATTAATATCCTCTTTTTCCAGGACATTTCTTCTTTTTTAGCCTTGTGTCCTGAAAAAAAAAAATCTTCATTTTCCTCCTTTTTCTTGTGAGCAGGCACCATGTAGTGCGCTAGTAATTCATAAATTATAAATTATAGCTAATAAATTGTATTTAATATTTTATAATTTACCAATAATCAATATAGTGTTTAAATTAACCTACTGGAAGCTGTATGTATGTATGTATGTATGTATGTATGTATGTATGTATGTATGTATGCATGCATAAGTGTTTTTAACTCATATGTGAACCCTTGTGACACCCCTGGTACCAGCCTGCTTGGAATTCATAAATTATATGTATTAAATTATACTAAACATTTTTAAATGTAATATTCAGTAATTTAGACTGCAATCCTAACCACATAATCCTGGGAGTAAATACTATTGAACTCAATGGAACTTACTTTTGAGTAGACATGCTTAGGATTGCATTGTTAGTCTTTAAGCGCATGGAAGCAAAATGCATGAGGATTTTGAGCTTTTATTTTATTTTTTGTTTTGCTGTGATTTGCTATCCAGAAAGGTCTTTTATCACAACCAGAAAACCTTTAAGACTTTACTGAGGAGGTAAATGATACCAGACCTGGAAACAGCCACCTAGAACAAGAAGATTTCTAAACTGGACTGGGCCCAGGTCATTTGGGATTGCTGGTCAAAAGCCTGCCAAGTGCCTTATACTTGTTATTGTCTTTCAAGTTACTATTTCCTTATTCCACTGTTCTATTTTCATCCTGTGCTATTTTTACACACAGATTTCCTTGGCTGATGTGCCTTGTTCCTGAGCATTTGCTGAGTCTGAGTCGACACCCACACGCTTTTTATAATGCCATGGGCATACCAAATAATGCAGATTGGGAAGAGAGCAGGCATGTCTGAAGTGTGACTCATGCATCTCTTGCTGTAAAGGTCACGTAGATCATATCTGGTAATTGCAAAGAAGAAAAGGTCCAGGAAGAGCCTGCACCAACTCCCAAGCCCACTGCTTCAACCCCAGATTTTCTGTCAATATAAGGATTAAAAAGATGCTTCAGTTGTAGCTATATTTTTAAGAGCCCGAGCAGTAGCGTAGCCTGAAGTGGGGCATAATTAAGTGCAGCAGAAGCCACAATGTGCTGTGTAAGCTGCTCCACTTGCATTGGAGCCATTATGGCTAAAATCCAGAGTAAATACAGGAGCACGTAAGAGACATTACGTGCACCCGTAGTTACTGCACCACCTAGTGAAAACCTATGGGAAATTCATATTGCAATCCAGAGTAACGTGTTCTTACTCTGGAGCAAGGACTCCCCATAGTTACTCTGGATTGTGCCCTTAGGCAGTGAAATCTGTGCGGGAAATGCTACTTGTTATGACAAGCATCTGTGTATTGCCACTGCTGCTTGAATGGTAAATGGAAAGAACAACCAACACAGCATATGCAATACTTGCGCACTGCCATTCCTGGCTAATGCAGAAATGTTTGCATTCCTGGCTATATGTTTGACCCAGACAGATTTTAATTTCTGGACTTAATCACTCCTGGTGACTAAATGCGAGTCACTGCTGAAGCTGCTATGCCTGCATGAATGTACTCTGTGGCATAGCTAGATGTGTGTGGGATGCACCTAGTGATGCTCATTGGGGAATGACACCACTAGCCAAAATTTTTAAAATAAAAAAGAACGCATAGTTTCATGCAGAACGCAATGAAACAAACCACACTGAAATCTCTTTTCCAGTGATTTAAAACCAGATGTGCCATGGGAATTTGGGAAACAGCCATTGGGGAATATGAACCCCTAACAGAAATTATATGGACTATATGACAGCAATTAGGTGTGCCTTGTCAATTGGCAAAAACTGATTATGTGCCTTGACCATTTTAGTGCCTTCTCAGAGTGAAAAAGATTGAAAATCACTGCTCTATTCTATCAAAAGAAGAGGTGTCCACCACAGGTTGCCCTCCTAGTTGTGACCAATTCTAAGGTGTGGTGCTCACCCCCATTTTAGAGCCATAGAGTCAGCATTGTCTTTCCCACTGAAGTCGTACCTATTTATCTACTTGCATTTTGCACCACACTAGGTGTGGTGCTCACCCCCCATTTTAGAACCATAGAGGTGTCCACCACAGGTTGCCCTCTTGGTTCTGACCAATTCTAAGGTGTGGTGCTCACCCCCCATTTTAGAGCCATAGAGTCAGCTTTGTCTTTCCCACTGAAGTTGTACCTATTTATCTACTTGCATTTTACATGCTTTCAAGCTGCTAGGTTGGCAGGAGCTGGGCTAAGGACAGGACCTCACCTGGCTTGCAGTACTTGGGACCTGAACCACTGACCTGCTGATCTTCAGACAGGCAGGCACACTAAGCCACTGAATTGCCCATCTATCAAAAGTTATAGTCAAAAAACCAGAGAAAGGCAGGGCAATGCTACATCACCACACCCACTGCCGAAGACACTGCCCTGCCCACCACAGGAGAGGAGATTCATCATAGGTCCTCCCAGAGTGGGTGATGCCACTGGATGTACGACAGTGGTTGAATCAGCTTTTCACTGGCTGTTTTTGTACAGTAACTATCCACTGGCATTAAATTACAGAGAGATACTACAGTAACCAGACAATAGGGTGTCTTTTTTATTTTGTTTTTTTGCATTTTTGCTTCGATTTTTTATGGCCAAACGTTACATATTGGGGGTGGGAAGGTGAGGGGCATGCCCATATTTTGAGTTTCAGACCCTGTTTTAGAAAAATCCTGAACCACTTTCTAAAACTACTGCGAAAGCAAGAGGGTCCCACTGCCATTCTTTTGCAATCCAAGCAAGGGCAGAGTCTAAAGGCACACGACACTGAACGAAACAGGCCCACAGTGCACCAGGTGCACTGTCAGTACCTGGAAGCCTGTTGCACACCAGATGAAGTGCAGCTATCTACAAGGGTTGTGTACACTCATGCTCTGTGGCATGTATCAGCAGAGGAGGTATGTCAGTCCTGAACATCAGTTCCTATCAGAGCTCCCTGAGTAATTTTTTGTTCTTTTCTTGTAATTTTTACTTACTTATTCACAGTGCCAGCTGGCAGCAACCATAGCAGTGCTGTTTCTGAGTTGGCCATCAGGAGGACCACCATAGCTGCTGCCAATTTCACAGGAGCGGAGAACAAAAAGGAACTGGCAGAAAAAGGAAGTTGCTTCGGTGCCCAATGCAAATTTTGTTCCTGCTCCACTTTAGGTCAGGGAAATTGTTTGAACATCATACCATTTGTATTCTCCACCGATAACAAACGGATCTTCACATGCACAGTGAATGAAATCTGACATTCTGGATTCTTTCCTGGCACTCATATTTTCAAGACTGCAGCCTCTTTTCATGTACCGCCATTCTACACTCCCTCAGCGTCATGGGACTTGGGGTGAGGGGGGAGGATCGACACGGCACTGCTGCCCAACTAACCTACTGAACCATTCACTGCATTCCAGGCCACAGCACTAAGTAGCTTGTTGCATATTTAATACTCTCCAGCATTGCCTAATGCATTTTGCTGAATTCAGCACATGCAGGCGCATAATTTAAGATCCAATAAAAGCAAACCGGGCAGACATTCTGGAGAAGGATGGAGAAGGGCGGACGTATACAGAACACGCCATACAGCAAGTTATAGAGTGCCCTCTGCCTGAACAAGATTTGAAGAGAGAGATTAGTCCTGGAAAGGCTCTGAAGGGGAAACCTTTGTGACAGCAAGCAGGCATCTGGAGGAATTGGGTTAGCAACAGGGCACTTTTAAGTGACACACCTCTTGGATTTAACAGAAGGAAAACAAATGGACCCTCTTTGTCCCAGCATAACGTTTTTTCTAACATCTCTTTTATTATGTTTCTTCTCCATCTTTTTAGATTCTGAGCCATTGCAGAACAGGAAACTATTTTTTTAAATGCAACAAAAGCATAATAAAATTATTTTTTCTATCACAGCAATTTCTTCTTCAAAATGCAGGCACTATACATTTTTGTTTTGCCCATGTGCACTTTCAAAAATATCCTTTTTAAAAATACATTATTTATTTATTTATATATAACTACATAAAACCACGCAATATTCTTAATTTAGGTAAGAGTTCTCAAACAACATCAAGTTACAGGTACGTCCAAAAAAAGGCTTTGCAGTACAACTTGGTAAATGGAAAGTTAATTCTGCGTTATTTTAATATCAGTCAGAATTATATCAGTCAGATATGGGATAAGTATGATTTAACAATTTCCCCTCTGCTTATTACTGTATGCATTTTCTAGCTTACGTATTGCAAAGATTTAAAAAAATCATACCTGTCATGCCTTAAGGCCCTCATGTCAACATACACAGTAGTTGGATCCGGCCCGGATGTCCCCTGTAAAAGAAATCCTTTTAGTTAGGTCTTTGTAAATGAAAAAATGCATTTTACTTACCATGAAATTGAAAAAGAAAACTCATATTAAATCTCTGATTAAAGAACTGAATCATTGAATACATTAATATCAGTGAGGGGAAAAAGTAATCATATTTTTCCTGGGAATACTCAATCTTTTGCTTGTGCATAAGATTGCTAATGAGACAAGTTTGCATACAAATCTCTAATTGAATGCATTACTGAAAATTAGTATCAACTAAAGCTTAAGGGTGGTGAGAGGCCAATATTGTGCAAATGCCTCTAATACAGATGCATTATAAACTTGGTGAGATATAAAGGAAGGCACGAGCATGATTTGGTAATGGCAAAAGCAAGTGGTCCATTATAAAGCTTGAATTTGCCGACTCACACATGCAAAGGGCTTATTCAAAGCTTATGACGTTAAAAAGAACATGCGATATCGACAGATCTTATGACTAAGGAATCTTGAGTAGTTGTTCCATTGCATTGTTAATGTCCTGCTTAATAAGCATTTAATTCTCTTTTTCAAGTAAAACTCTTCTAAACATAAATCCTCGCTGAATACAAAACACTTATACTGCTTACCTGGTAGTGGTCTCTACCTGTTGTGTCCTTCACCATCCACCACACCACAAATAGTTTCCCCCTCCCACCCAAGTGACACTAATAAGAAGTTTTCTTATGTACTTTAATAATGCTCCATGACCTACTTGACTTCTGCCAGGCAGAAAACTACATGACTAAATTACGACATGCTATAGTTCAGGCATGGGCTGTGGGTGGTGCAAGTGGTAAGGCACTGCGCCTGTTAACCAGCAGGCCAGGGTTTGAGACCCGGGTTGGCCCCACAAGACAGGGTGAGCTCCTGTCCTTAGCCCAGCTCTGCGACGCCAACTGGATCCAATTGTATTGGCTCTGCCTTTCCATTGGACTAATTCAGTGGCGTGGAGAGGGGGGATTTGCTGCTTGGGTAACAGCCTATCCTCCATAACAATATAACCCAGGCTTTCAGGCTTCGCATGCAGCGTATGCAGTGCCAAGCATGATACCATAGTCTTTCAAGACTGACGGAGGCCTGCTTTTAGAGTTCAGACCCATTTTCATTGGGAATCTATTTACATTGGGAATTTCAAATTTTATTTGTTTCTTACTCAGCTTCAGGAACTTTGATTCAACAGCAGCTCTGCAAGTTTGCCACTTTGGCCAACGCACAGGCACAAGTTTCAGGTGCAGATTGTACATCTCAGAATGACAATCTATCTACACACACTTGCACGTGTTACGCAAAGTGCGTATTTACATACCTACACTCATCAGGGAGCCACGGATGTGTGTGTGAAGCCTTAGGTACACTTGGGGCACAATCCAGAGTAACTGCAGGGAGTCCTTGCTCCAACATAAGAGCAATTTACTCTGGATTGCAATATGAATTTGCATATTGGTTTTCACTAGGTGGTGCCATAACTATCAACTTAAGTGTTTCTTACGTGCTTCCATAGTTACTCTGGATTGTAAGGACCATGTCCCCCTGAGTGAGGACCTTTGTAATGTGCAAAAGGGTTCAGTACTCTTTCAGCAAGACGTACCACCTGCTGTGCCAGCGCAAAGCAGGATCTTTTGATGGTATTAAGGAGGGGCGGATGGTGGTTAACAGGTACACAGTGAAAGATAAGAGAATGAACATAGCACTCCTTTTCTTTGGTTGGCAATATACTATTTTTGTCCTCTGTGCTCATTTTGTTTGTACTGGTAAAATTTTATATCCAAAAGTATAAGAGATACATCTCAATAAGGAACACTGATTAAAGACACCGACCAGCAACCCACCACCAAGACGGCAAGAGAGACTTACAGGAGAGACAGCATGCACATGAGCCACTCCAGATTGTTATAAAGCCACACAAGACACAAAGTCCTATCTAGATATTTACAGGGTATGGTTTTCAATGCGCTCATTGACTCAGCAGTGTTACAGACTAGTGCTGAGTGGAGAAGTTCATTTCAAGCAACAGTAATGGAATGGGACAAAGGAGAAGAATCCATTTATAAATGATGCCATGGGAAATGTTCTCATTGTTGGCCAGGATCAGTTTATAAAATTGAGACAGTTTGAACATGATGTCTAAACCTGGACATTTTCTGTCGTTAACAAACTGACATGCTTTGGATTAAGACTGACCCTGATCAAAACTACAGGCTTTGATTCCCTACCAAAATGCAATTGCTGAAGGATTTGGAAAGCTGAACCCTCCACAGAAGACTCTCTGGACTTCATCTAGTCTGTCCCACTGTTAGGAGTAGATAGAGGGGTTGGGTATTTTAGGGAACATGAAAATCCCCTACCTGCTCGGCCAGTTTCCCCAGCCTGTGTGGCTACAGCAGCAGGAATAGGAGGGATATGGAGAGAAAGAAGACAAGTAACATGAAAAAATAAAAATGGGAATGGAGGGTGGGAGGGAAAGAAAGAGGATAATGCCAAAAGCAGGGGTAAAATAAAAAGAAAGAAATTATGTCAAATATGGGAATCTTATAAATTAATCCATTATACAACTAATGTTAGGGAAATAAATGGTGAGGTGTTGACAGTTTTAATAGTGCAAACAGAAAAGACACCAACAAACTTGCTATCTCTGAATAAATGAATAGACTTAAACAATTAAGACAGCATTGACAACCTTGTTAGTGGACAGAGAATTCATTCAATCTTTCAGATGAACTGAGAGGAATTACTGCAACGTCACTCAGTGTTTCCTGAGTTCCAGAAACTTATTTTTAATGAACTGTATGCATGAACTGAAGATGTCTTATACACAGCCCCAGCCTTTGATCCACGGAGGTCAGGATTGGGTCCACTGCTTGGCAGCAGCTCTGCAGAGTTTCTGGCCAGTGGATTTTCCAACAGATGGCAAAGATGAAACCTGAAAGTTTCTGCGTGCAGTGGAGGTGTGGGTACTACTGAGCCACAATCTCACCCTTTAATGGCACGACATACTCTTACGGCACTGTGCAAGAGCAAGGTTGCAAGGATTACTTCCTCTCGGAGTAATCCACACTTGGAATTTCTGAATGAGTCACTGTTTCAGGCAGATGTCTTCTGAAGATACTTTTGCTGTGTTCCTCTGCAGTAGCGGCAACATATCCAGTCACACCCCACTCAGGATCAGCTGCTCCCTTTCAGTAAAGAGTTGATTGGAACAAAGGCCAGGACAGGAGGTTTGCCAAGTCTTTAATTAGTGGTACTACTAGTTTAATTAGTCCTGCCATTCAGAGCAGCTACTTCTGGGGTCCGTTTCTCACCAAGGTGTAAGCCTCTTTGGGATGTACCACTTCAGACTGTGAGTGTGGAACTGGGCCTAACAGGTTGATCATCCCTTCTGAATAAACTAGATGGCAGAGAAAATGAATTTTTGCCAAATCTTCCTGACATGATAAAGTGCTTTAAAAAATATATATATATATATATATATATTTATACATATAACTGGAAAAAAAACTTGGGAGAGCATATCATCATGCAACACTCTCCTACCACCACTTGCTTGTTGAAGTGGTACAGTCAGTTGTGGTTTTTTTACGAAAGAAAGGTGCTGTACCCACCATAGTGGTTTAGCTAGATTATTCCCATATGACTAATTGATAATTAGCTGCTGGAAGGAGAGGAAGGAGAAAAAAGGTGCCAGTACTGAGTACCAGTGAGTACTCCCAGAAAAAGACCCTGGGAACAGTCCTGCCGCTGGGTTATTACCTTGGTGAGAACTAGGTTATGAAGCAGAGAACTCCTTTCCCTAAGCCAAAACACACTAGTACTAAGCTATTTACAAGCTATTTCCACTGTATTTGTAGTTATCACACAAACTAAGCAGAGCAAAGATTTTGTTGCTGTCAAAGTCCTTCACTAAATAGCATAAAACAAGGAGTACTGTTTTAGTATATTACTAGCGAAATGTGCCCACGTTGGAGTAAAATATCCCCCTGTGCACCATCCACCCTGTGTCCCATCCCCCATTGCACATCAACCCCAAATGTGCAACACCCCCGTATGCATCAACACTGAATGCACAACATTCCTCTATGTGCAACATCCCCATTGTGCAAAATCTCCCCATGCGCATCCACCCTCCATGCCCATCCACCACCATGTGCATTATGCTCCCATGCGCACCATCCCCCAATGAACACCATTCCCCATGAGCACCATCCCTCCCATGCACATCAAACCCCATAAGCACCATCCCCCCATATCCATCAAAACCCATGAGTACCATCCCCGTATGTGCACCAACCCCCCATATGCAATGACCCTCCCATGCACATATAACCCCATGTATATGGCTCTGCCGTGCGCAACACCCCCATGCACAACACCCTCCCATGCGTACCACCCTCCCATGTGCATCATCCCCCCATGCACATCACCCCCCATGTGCAACATTCCCCCTGGTGCACCCTCACTCCCCATGCATCAGGCACCAGACACCAAATTGGCTGGATGTTGATTAGTTGTTCTTCAATGTTAAGTATAGGACAGAAACACGTTGCACCCCTTTTCACCCCCTTAAGGGTTAAATTTCTCAACATTGGTTCTTGGTATGTGTTGATTTGAAATGTAAAATTTGAAATGTAAATTTTTTTTTGGCCCCTGATGCAGTGTCAGAGAGATGATGTGGCCCGAATGCGCAGAAGGTTTGGAGACCACTGTATTATAGCATAAAACATTAAGACTGCAATCCTAAAGATGCTTTCCTGGGAGCAAGACCCATTGAAGGCAATGGGGCTAACTTTTGAGTAGACATGGTTAGGACTGTGCTCTATTATAGCATAAAAGAAGGAGTATCGTCTGAACCAGCATACCTTGCTTAATGTTGTAATTGGACATGTTTTTTTTTACTTGTTTAGATAGTTATGGGTTTAATGTTCAGGTCCAAACATATTTCTAATGGCTAATTCCTCAGGATCATATAGCACAATGGGCTGTGGGTGGCGCAAGTGACTAAGACACTGTGCCTGTTAACCAGCAGGCCAGGGTTTGATTCCCAGGTCGGCCCCACAAGACAGGGTGAGCTCAGGTCCTTAGCCCAGCTCTGCGACGCAGCTGGATCCAATCGTATTGGCTCTGCCTTTCCATTGGAGTGGTGTGGAGAGGGGGGATTTGCTGCTTGGGTAACAGCCTATCCTCCATAACTATCCAACCCCAGGCTTTCGTGCTTCGCATGCAGCATATGCAGCGCCAAGCACGATACCAAAGTCTTCCAAGACTGACGGAGGCCTGCAATTCCTCAGGACTATATTCTTTGAAATTCAACAAAAGGCAGGAGGCAGCTCTCCTCCCTTCACATCTTTGAAGAAAGGGGATGTTTAAAAAAAATCTTCTCCCCAATATCTTAAGATTACTGTTGGTTCACTAGGTTTGCAATTCAGCAATGGCTTTGCATCCTTGATAAAGGCCTTCACCTTTCAGTCTTACCTGGCTAGTCAGCTATGAATGAGGCACATGATGGTTTTGGAAAATACAAGCAGTGATTGTTCATCCTTTAACATAGTGACAAATATAGAAGAAGGTGGACCTTAATTACACCAGTTATATTCACAAACAGAACACAAAAACCAGTTTCCTTCCAAACTAGATCATGAAGAGGAGGCAAGGGATTGCCTTGAGAAATATATTTTGGGTACCATAAGAGAGGGAATTCAAGACCAAAACAAGAAGGCACGTTCCACTGGGACAAAACGCAAGATACTAAAGTAAACCCACAAAGTTTTAAGTAATCACACTGTCCCCGTTAGTATTTGCAGTGACAAAAATCACATTAATTTCTTCCCTCTCCTCTATAAAAGTGCAGTAAAATAGCAACATTTTACATGATCTCGACCATACCAAATCATCTGATCCAGTTCTGCCACTCTCTCTTTCCTAGGGTAGAGGTCCTTCAGCCTATGAAGTGTCACCCAAACTAGGAAGCCATGGCTCCCCAGGAAGCTGTGGAAATCAGCCAGGGAAGCTATGGAAACCTTGTGAAAATCCTGCTGTCCTATAGTATGTATAGGATTGAAGTTGTAATGTCCAATGGATTTGGTACATGGGGCTTAGTATTGTTGATTCTGACAGGTGGTGGTACAACACAGTCTCAAAGGTACCATATTTACTCAGATCTAATGTGTCTTTAAATCTGTGTACCCTATACTTATAATCAAAATACCGTATTTACTCAAATCTAATTAACCATCGAATCTAATGCACACCCAGATTTTGGAGACTAAATTTGGATGGAAAAGGTGTTAGATTCAAGAAAATACAGTATTTCCTAGCCCTGTTACCAGAGATCTTACACCTGAAAATACCATGGAGAAAACCCAAGACTTTCTTCATATGAAGTTGTATGTCTGCTATTGTCTGTATTTCAGACAATAGCAACTTTTCTATATAAAAACTGTTACTGTCTACAACATAATAATGTTTGTTATCTATGAGTGTAATCAATAAGTATCAATCGGGACTGGTGCCATAGTGAAGGAGCTAAAATACACAGAGCGAAGCCACTTGGCACACATTTACTTTGACCCCAACCGTGCATGCACACTAAGTTTTAATGTCCTAGCTCACTACCCTTTCAATCCTAACCATGTCTACTCAAAAGTAATCTCCATTGTGTCCAATGGGTCTTACTCCCAGGAAGGTGTCTTTAAGATTTCAGCCTTCCTCTCTTTACAGCAGTGCTTGGAAGGAATGTGTGTAGCATGTGGTTGTTGCATGACAGAAAAAGCTGAGCAGAGAATCTGCATCAAATTTTGCCAAAAGCTTGGCGAGACCAGCGCAGAGACCTACACAAAGTTGCAGAAAGTGTGCGGAGAGGAGTTTGAGATTACAGAAGTGCATGAGTGATTCAGACATTTCCAAGATGGCCGACAAAATGTCGACAGTGACAAACATTCTGGGAAATCCACAACCAGCAGAACTTAGAAAAACATCACAGATGTGAGGGGAAATTGTCGAATCACCAACCGTGAATTATTGGAGGATGTGCAGAATAGTTATGGTTCAGTTCAGTCCATTCTCACTGAAGATTTGAGTATGAGATGCATGTCTGCCAAGTTTGTGCCAAAACTGCTTTCAGCTGCCCAAAAAGAAACCTGGATTTCAGTTGTGCAAGATCTCCTTGATTACAATGAAAACTTTTTGAAAACTGTCATAATAGGTGATGAATTGTGGTTCTATGGCTATGACCCCGAAACTAAGGCTCAGTCTTTGCAGTGGAAGACGCCAACCTCTCTGAGACCAAAGAAAGCACAAAGGAGTCGAAGCAATGTTGACTGTTTTCTTCAACTACAAGGGGACTGGTCATCATGAGTATGCTCCACATGGTTGGACAGTAAACAAGGAATACTACTGTGATGTGTTGAGGCATTTGGGGGATGCTATTTGTCAGAAAAGACGAGAACTGCATGTGTCTGGTGAGTGGCAATTGCATCATGACAACACACCTGCCCATTCAGAGCATCTTGTACAGCAGTTTTTGGCCAAGCACAACATCCCCCACAACTGTATTTCCCAGATCTCGCCCCTTACAACTTTTTCTTCTTTCCAAAAATCAAATCCCACTTGAAAGAACAAAGATTTCAGGACATCGAGGAAATTTAAGTGAATGCGATGAGGCAGTTGCTGATTATCCCAGAAAACAAATTCCAGGAATGCTTCCATCATTGGAAACAGCACTGGATTAAGTGTGTGGCTTCCAAAGGGGTCTACTTTGAAGGAGATTAAATGTGAAATTGTTATGTGTTGTAGTTTTCTTTTTATAGCACCAGTCCAGATACTTATTGATCACACCTCATATACTTATTGATCACACCCCAAAGAAGGGTGTCCCAAAAAAATGTACTTACACTTTAACTGGCTATTACACATATGTTTAACTTTGATTAAAGTGTTTACTGACATATTTACGTCTAATAGGATAAATTAACAAAAGGTAATGACATTATGGTGTAGATTAGTCTTTTCCACAAGTTGTTTACATATTCACATGTTCACAAATATTCAAATATTCACACATATGCATGTTCACAAATGTTCAAATTGATTTCCACCATTTTCCAAACAAAGGAGTGAGTACATTTTGGGGGGACACCTTGTATAGCAAGTAGTGAGTAATCTATCAACACTGTTGAAAGTGACGTGGAACCATTATAACTATACACCCCCACCAAAATAACATTAAGAAGTTCTCTGGGATGCTTAGGGCAGTTTGCTGCAAGCATGCTGTCACTTTCTCCTACAATTCATGATTTCCATAAAGAACCATGATGCACAATACCGTTTGCTGTAACGATACCGCTGGGGATAATAATTGCAGTATTATTTCTATGGTGAAAACTCTGCACCATCAAGAGATGTGTCAACAGCTAATTTGCTAATAATGCCAATCCATCCCATTTGTCATTGCCCAGAAGGGCTTCTCCTTCCTTGCAGAGAAATAAATTGTACCAACTGTGGCATTTAAATACATCTTGTATATCCAGAAATATCTGTTTCTGTGGGTGTCTAACTGATGACAGTTATAGCAATTCCTTTCTCTCTACCAAATGGAAGCTGGGCATGGTACTTCCAGAAAGCAGACGCCAACATTAATTGGACAGATTCATTCAACAATGCAAATATGGTATTTGTACACAAAATACAAAATGCAAGAAACAATAGGGCTGTGGTGTGTTGTATTGTTTAGCTCTGAATATTGGAATTTTTCAATGATGACTGTGAACTTTTCATATTTAGATCAGATTCAAATGATCGACAGAGCATAAGCAGCAAAATTCATGTCTTTGGAAACCTTTGTCACCCCCTCCCCAATATTAACTCACAAAGGATTTCTGGATGCATTCATTTGATCCACTCACTGTCTATGCTGGATCCTAGCAAATAGTGGGAAGGAAGGGGTGGAAATAGAATATATCCACTTTAAACTCTTTTTATTCTAGAAACATTTGATGAACAGTCCCATCCTACGCTATGCTACAGCAGAAGGAAAAAGAGAGAGCTGAGCTTTAAGGACTATAACAATCTCATCAAAAGTAAATGAAGGGCAAATGAACTCTTAATCAGGAATAACCACTGACGTCAGGAAGGTTTTCAAAATCAGAAACTTCATGAGGTCAAATTCAAGCATGCAGTCTGAAGCGGTACCTATGCATGTGCATTCTGAAGTGGTACAGTCAATGGTAAGAGACGAAGCACGCAATCCTAACCAATTTAGGCCAGTGCAACACACCCATCTTCCCATTCCCATAGTGGTATGTGAAGGCCGGTGCATGCTGTGTACTGGCCTTACCCCTTCTCCCAGGAGTGGTGCAGAAGTGCCTTATGACACTTTTGTGACGTCCCCAGGCCAACACAGGACTTGTGCTGGCCTAACTGGGGTTAAGCATTGCAGCCTGACAGTGCAAATCTTACTGGGCAATCCAGGCAGCCTACAAAGATACAAGCTTAAAAATGTTTTTGTTTATGTTGCCTGGGTTTCCTATTTTCCCCTACAATAGGATGAAGTGCATGCTCTAGCGATGGAAGAGAACAGGATGGGGGCAAAACTGATTTTAAGCAAGGAGTGCTATACTACAACATGCACAAGACAGACATATTTTAAACAATTTCAGTCACAGAAGGAAACTGATTTTGAGATACTTTTCATAAAGAAACAGTGGTCTTTCATTGAAACTGATTAGTGGGGGATTCAGGACAGAAGGGGGACTTCTTCATAAAGCATGGAATTAATTTATGGAACTGGATGCTACTTGACTGGGTGAATTTAAAAGCAGACTGAACCAATTCATGAAAGGCAGATCTATCAAGGGCCACTAGTTGTGATGACTATATTCTCTCTCTCTCTCTCAAATATTTATATACCACTTTTCAACCAAAAATTTCACAAAGCAGTTTACAAAGAAAATGAAAAAATTAATGGCTAATGGCTAAAATTAATTGCTAATGAATCCTTTGGGTTCAGTAGCAACCCCTGAAAGTTACCTCTGAAAGGACTAAAGGCCCAGTCTTGTCCTCCTACCACAGACCGGAGGCCGCACACATGCTGCTATGCATGTCTTGTAAGTCCTACCACTGGTTCTCTGCCAGAGAGGCACAGCGCAGAGAGGACCTGTACTTCCACCAGTACAGCATCCACTCTCTGTCAGGCTGCAGAGGGGGAAAGGCATGACAGCAGTGGGAGGAAGGCACGACGGAGGAAGGGTTGAGTTGTTCCAGACAGGGGCAGGGTAAGGAGAGGGGCAGCCAGGCTGGAGTCAGGCTGGGGGAAAGGAGGGAGTCAGGTCCAAAAGAACTCTGTTCCTCTGGATCCAAATCTTCTATGAAGGGCATTTCACCATTATACGAATCTACTTTCCTGCCTTTCCTGCTTGAGAGCCAGTGCAGGAAAGAGTAATCTCATTCTGGGGCTGGGCTTTTACATGGGGAACTGAATTATGTTGCAATCCTAAACATACTTTCCTGGGAGTAAGTCCTATAGAACAGAATGGCACTTAGTGCTGAGTAGTAAGGTAGTAAAGTAGTAAGACATGCTTAGGATTGTGCCCTTAAGTGTTCTCTTCCCCAGATTAAACATAAGGCAGCCACTGAAGCTGCCTGTGAAGGTCATTCTGGTGGTGTGAGAGCCCTGCTGCCATGGGAAGCATAGGATTGAGCTGTGAATACCAGTTGCAGGAAAACATTGGTGGAAGAGAAATGTATCTCATTCCTTCTTGTGGACTAGTAGGTCACTGCAGAAAACAGGATGATGAAAAGGACTGAGATGATGGACAAGATGGGCCTTTGATCTGATTTAGTAGGGTTTTTTATTCCTAAGAAAGGACATCTTCACTAACATTAATAAGATCAATTTTTACAAGTTACAAGTGTAGGATCATACAGAATTCTACTAAGTTGCTTTAGAATCTGGAGCAGAAGAAATGCCGTGAATGATGTATGAAAAATGCTCATTAATTATAAAGAAGCACACAAGATGCATTATTAGCAACAAGTACTGCATGCACTGGCTAAACAAGGGGACTTATGCAAAAACAGAGCCATTTTCATGTCCAAAGTACTGTTTTTAAGGTGAGTCTTACCTGCAAACATATAGCCAGGTTAACTCGGCAGCCGAATGACGTGCTGACGGCTCTGGGGTGTAAGCCAAGATCTTTAAAAAGCTTTGAAAAAGACTGTGTCAGAGCTATTCGGGGCCGTTCTTCTGCCACAACCACACACGTCCGCACTCTCGAGAGGTCCAGTCCCCTTGCCTGGAATAAGAGACATTAATTAAGTTATCCAAGTGTGGTACCAGCATTTATTTCAACATTTCAAAAACCGGCAGCTTCATGTTCTGCTACAATTTGTTCAAATGGAAAACTGAAAGCAAATTAATTATACTTGGGACCTCCTAGTGATACAGTTATTCCATCAGAGACCTGGGGATCATTTAAAAAAAGATAACCCCTACAGAAACCCTTAAAAAGGCATTTGAATCCATCACCAAGGAAGGATGCTCATGGTCTGCCCGACCCTCAGAAAGGCATCCTCCACGCATGGCACATGGAGCAACTGACCCCCCCACTCCCTTATCTATGCCGCTGGGTCTTCCCTATTGATAACTGCCTTCCTTGACAGCCATCCATTGCCACATTGGTGCATCAGAGAAAGATGAGGGAGGCTTTTTCAACTGGCTTTGGATTGCTAGGACCAATCAATATTAGACTCCTCTTCCCATTTGTAGAGGGTTAAAGAGAAAAGAAAATCTAAAATGTATGTATGTTAGCTGATATCTGGAAGGTGATGGGGTGCACAATTGTGTATATATGTGGGTGTATATGTGTATATTGTGACTGTAGTTTTATTTTCTTAAATAAAAAGTCACCTCCTTCCCCAGAATTGTCTTATATTGTGGCTGTTCTATCTTGCCATTATATCATAATAAAAAGAGCTGGTACCTGTATTTCCCATCCCCCTCTTTATTCCAGTTCCTCTTTCTTTTTTATTTTTTTCTTAGGCAGCAAGACATTATTTTAAACTACAAGCCACCAGAAGTTCTTTGGTAGCTTATAGTTTTAGAAAAATAAATAATAAGTATATCAAATGCATAAACCTGCACGGAGCATAGCACTGGATACCTGCAAGATAAAAACTCTTATCTGGGACAGTTTCGGTCGGCAATCAACAAGTGCTGACTAACTGAATAAGGAAGCAAAGCAGTCTTTTCCCGAGCATGCAGAGGCATTTCAAATCTATAATATATTAAAAACTTATACTTCAGTTTTCCTGTAAGGAGCTCTGAGGGACTTGCATGTGGTTCCCAGGTTTACACTGTGGTTTGCAAGTGGTTCCCAGGTTTGCATGTGGTTCCCAGGTTTGCATGTGGTTCCCAGATTCATCAAGGTTCATTATAGGAACAGATCTAGTTAGCTACAGCAGAACAAACGCATCATTTTTTTCACACATTATCTTTTTGACTCATAACTCTTTAAGGTTCCCTCCAAGCCTAGTATTTTGCCTAAATTTTACCATTTCTCTTGTGGGGCCACTCTCTTTCATGCACAGTTGTCTGTGGAAAGAAACTGTCTTTTTATAGTATTGTATGTTTTTGTTCTTGGGACGTCCCTAACTTTGATTCCCCCCATAACCAGGTTTAAAGTATGCTGCTAATAGATCTGAAAAGGGTGCTAGTGGAGGAATAAGACTTCTGCAAACATTTCTTTATAAATGCTGCTGGGGTTAAAAAATACCACCAGGTATTTTTAAACTCTCCCATTCTGCAAAACACAACCTTGGTAGCGTAGTACATATCGCAGCAGGTTCCCAATGCTGCGTCACGCCTGATGCAAGAAATAATTGAGAACAGGTTCTTGCTGGGATACAGCGAGATACAGCAGGTTCTTGCTTGGCCTTTTTTAGAGCACCATCATTAATGCATCTTCCATTCTTCAGATGACACTTCCTCTCCCTGATATAGTAGTCTGAAGTAAACATGTAACTGTCCTATATCATTGGTTAGCCCTCTTTACATTGATCAACATAGGTAACAGAGTCTTTCTCCAGCCCCACCATGTGATGCTACAGATGGAAGACCGTCTACCTGTGCAACAGGTTCTATGGCACCTTGAAGGTTTGCATAACCTAGAGCAGGCTGTACATAATACATAATAGAAACAAGCATCGAAAAATTTCTGCACAAGCAGATCTACTCTGAACAGATATACCAACATAGCTAAGCACTGTACAATCCTGTGCTGAGAAGGTAGAGGTGAGAAGCTTACTACAAAGAGTAACACTATGGGTTTTGTTACTGATTCCTCTCGCTTCTTGATTAATTTCTTCTCACTAAATTTACTCCGGCTCATATAGGTAATGACAACACACGGGGTGGGAAAGAAAGAGATGGAACAAATTGAATTCCTCACCTTCAGAGATTCTGTTTGAGAACCAAGCCCCTTGGTACAAAGCTCCATAACGGAGTAAGAGCAAAAAGTGTCTCTCACTTTGTACTGACTCACAGCCAGAAGCCACAGAGCAGGCGTGGTCTCCAATTCTGAGGGAGGAATCAAAATAGACTGGTGTCCTGAATAAACGCTGCAAAGATATAAGATTTGTTAACACACAACTAGAAACTTGCTTTGAGAGACCAGACAATTGCAAATGGAAAAGGAAATTATAATTTGTTGTTTCTTCAGCCTCATCGGGCAGGAGATGAGGCACAACCAAGCAAGCACATGGGGTTGGTTAAATCTCCTTATGTAAAAGTCAGCCTATGCAAAAGGCTCTATTTCTATTGTAGGAAGAATTATGTCCAAGAAAGTCACCAAAAGAACTAGAATCTCCTCAACCTCTAGGTTTGGAACTGTGGAATACCTTTCAGAGGTATTTGCACCTGACTTCATCACTTCTGATAGTGAAAGCAGGATAAAGCCTGTGTGTTTTTGAACATTCAGGGCTTGCTCTTTCCTTTCTTTTGCCAGCTACATATTATTATTATTATTATTATTATTATTATTATTATTATTATTATTATTATTATTATTATTATTATTATTATTAAAACTAGAGTTCATTGTATACCAAATCAGTGGGAAAATAAATTTAAAGACCCACTTTCAGGTTTCTTGCCCATCTACTGTCAGGGAGACAAAAAAAAAAAAGCAGGCCTCCGTCAGTCTTGAAAGACTATGGTATCGTGCTTGGTGCTGCATACGCTGCATGCGAAGCACGAAAGCCTGGGTTGGATTGTTATGGAGGATAGGCTGTTACCCAAGCAGCAAATTCCCTTCTTCACACCACTGAATTAGTCCAATGGAAAGGCAGACCTGATACGATTGGATCCAGCTGGCGTCGCAAAGCTGGGCTAAGGACAGGAGCTCACCCTGTCTTGTGGGGCTGACCCGGGTCTCGAACCCTGGCCTGCGTCTTAACCGCTTGCGCCACCCACAGCTGTAGTCAGGGAGACAATGGAGGAGTAAAAACCTAGAAGTGGATCTTTAAAACTTATCTTTAACCCTGAGAAGATATCAACCATTGAAATCTGACAACCTGAAGGTAGAAAATTGAATTTAGGTTCTTTTTTCCCTGTTACAAAGTGTTTACAGGTGGACCCTGTGAGTCAATGGTGAATCAAGTGGAAGCTAAATCTGTGGAAATTGAGGTCCCACCTGTATATATTTGGTAAATAAAAATGCACTTCTTGAACACAGTTGCTGGAAAGACAAATTTTGAATCTTGCCTCTCTCATGTTCAGCATGCAAGTTTATAAATAGGAATATAGTATTTCTAGATGTCAATAGCTGCGCAATTTAGAAGGCTCAAAAGAGAGTGAATGAGCTGAAGTAATTACAGTACTATTAGAGCTGCAAATAAAATATTGAAGAAAGGGAGGAGGTAATGAATTCCATAATTACCTAGTTGAAAGAAAAAAATATCTAGAGTCTCATGTTGACCTTATGAGTTTTGCCATGTCCAGAATGCACATGACTAAGATCCCTAGGAAATCCTGCTGGATCTTTGACAAAGATCCCTAGGAAATCCTGCTGGAGCAGGTGGCCAATTGATAGGAATATGTAGTTTCTTTTTTTAAATGTACAGGTATCCCCCTCATATCCACGGGAGATAGGGTGCTGCCCCCCACAGAAGTTGAAACAACAGAATCCTATACTTAATGTGGTGCCAAGTATTCATGACATTTTTGCAGCCTGTCACAGAATACTAGAGGAGGAACATGACTGCAGTCAGCAGTGCAGTGCAGGAAGACTTAGAACACAATCCTAGCTATGTCTACTCAAAAGTAAGCCCCGTTGTGTTCAATGGGTCTTACTCCCAGGAAAGTGTCTTTAGGATTGCAACCTAAGTCTCCCACCTATAGATGTCCAGCTGATTGTGCCTTTCTTTCCTCCTCTAGCATTCTGTAGCAGGCTACAAAGGTAGAGGAATATGTGTTTGGTGCTGCAGTAAAAGAATATAGATAAACAGGTGCAAGGGAGGGATGGACAACCATGGCTATGTGAATCTGCATGTTCAGGACCTGTGGATATGAGGGGATGCCTGTATGTAGAGATCTATTGCTCTGCTTTGCAAGGTTTCTTTTCATTATTATTTTATACCCTCCAGGACATAAAATAAAAACAAACACAAAACTTTGCAAAACCATGCAATATACTTGAGACTTACCAAAGGACTGGCTCCATGCTCCAAGTAGGCTTTCCTTAGTGGTGTGGAAGTCTCAGAATGTTGCATTCTGGGACATCACAGTGGAGCAGGCCAGCCCAACTTCATAGCATCTACAACAGGGATAAGCAGTTAGTGTGTTTGTTGCTTGTGTCCAGATTGCAATCCCATAGATGGTTGCAATGCTGCAATGGCAATGATACCAAACTTGTGTATGAGATAACTTGATTTTACCATAATGCAAGATTTCTTTGAGGGCTGCAATAACCCACTGGTTAAAGACATTATGCTTGTGAACTTAAAGGTGGGCAGGTCAGCTGTTCAAGACCCGAATATATATCTCCTATCCATCTTGGTCCCCTGGCCCTATTTGTTCTATGGCAAAGGAATCAATACTCAGCCCCTGGATTTGACTGTGTATCCAAGAAAAGATAACTGTTGCACTATTAGTGATAAACAAAATGCTGTGATTCACTAGAAATATTATCAGGTGTGATGAGAAACAGGGCTTGGAAGCGACCTACATTTCCTGCCTCCCTCCCTGCCTCTTTCAGAAACGTTTCTAGTGAATGCCATCAATCCAATGTTCAACTTACTCCCAAATCCAGAGTAACTACGGGAGCACATAAGAGACTTTACGTGCACCTGTAGTTACTGCACCACCTAGTGAAAACCTATGGGAAATTCATATTGGATTCCAGAGTAAGTTGTTCTTACACAGGAGCAAGGACTCCCCATAGTTACTCTGGATTTTGCCCTAAATGTGAGATTTCGTCACACCAAAGGGAAAGGATATGTGGGAGCACACAACCTCTTGGTTTCTTTCTTATTTCATCCAAGTGGAAATTATTTCCAATAGATGATTTTGGCAAAGGGTTTCCATTTCAGGAATTAACATTAGGGAGAAGATGGCTTTAATTTAAAAATATATTCAATGCAAATCATATGTCCTATGATTTCCACCCTGCCATTTAATTGCTAGCACTACTGATCATTTTCTGGAGATTGTTGGATTGTTAAGTCTCTCTCATATATACACACACACACTTTATTATGCAACATTTTGTTTGGTGATGCTTCATAAACAGAAACTTACCTACAGAGGCACCAAAGGACAAACCCAAGTCCACAGTAAGGGTCCAGACAGATAGCAACTTCTCTAGAAGGATAAAGCTCGCACTGCAGCTTAATAGAACGACAGAAGGCACTAGTGGCTGCGTGAGACATCTGGAAGGAAGCAGGACCATCATTAAGATGATGAACTGCATCATTCTGTAGGTTCATTCTTGAACTCTTGCCAGACTTTAATTCAGTCAGAGGATGGATAAAAATAAGTATCGGCTTTAACTCCCTCCACGAAAACACACATACGCCATCATTTATACATTATGAAAATTAATAGATGCTCCAAGGAGCACATTCAATAGACTGTGAAAAGCAAAACAAAAGAAAGTGACTCATCACTGCCTTTGATTTCCAAGTTATCACCAGGAATTGGGACAAATTGTATGCAGCACAGAAGGCTATATTTTTTAAAGCAGAAAGGGAGTTCCAGAAGGAGACAGTTTGTGATAAAGTGTTCACTTTGCCTGCAGATGTCCCAAGGCCAACCCCATAGCGTATCCAGTGCAAAGATGCCAAGTAACAGCTTGGAAAACCACTGTCTGAACATTCAGAAAGCCCCTCACAGTGGGGACAGACTCTAGTAGTCCAAAAGTTTAAAGGGGCGCCTAATAATACACGGAAAAGTTATAAGAGAAAGGGATGCACTCAATATTGAGTTAAGAACGGCATAGACACACACGACAGACACACTACTTCTCCCGTTTCATTTTAGTTACACTCCGAAAATTCCATACAAGGTGCAGTGGGGTGACACTCCCCTTATCTACCTCCACAGGCTCTGCCTCCATAGGTTTCAGCAGGGGTCTTTTTGAGGGGATATATACCCAAAAGGAGTCCCGCACCTCTGTGTGAGTATTGGCACCTCTGTGGGTGAGTACTGGCACACACAAACACACACACAGGTGAGTACATGTATTTTTCCAGAAAAATAGCACTGGGGTTCAGTATCTGTGGATGCCAAACCCACAGTCAAGAGGGCTAAGAACAAATCCTGAATGCAACCAGACATCACTTCAGTTTGTACTGGTGACTTCTGATCATGTCTGGAGGTGTACTGAGGCACACAGAAACGACATATGGCACACCCATAGAAGGTCTTCTAAGGCCATTGAGATGTAGATTTAATTATCTGCATCACTTGATATCCACGGGAGATCCTGGAACAGATCCCTCAAAGGCACCATTCACATACTTGGCCCATCCACATATGAAGTTTGTTAGAGTGTGGTGTGGGTTATTCTTAATTAAGAATTTAATACAGTGATGCCTCACGTAAAGAATTCCTCACGTAAAGTAAGTTTCACGTAACAAAAATTTTTTTTTCTAGGATTCTGTTTCACGTAAAGAAAGTGCTTTACGTAAAGAACTGCCAACATTTGTTGGCAGTTAGGGCAGACGCGCTGGCCAGCAACCTGTTTAAAAAGTGTCAGGGCTGCCTAGCGCACCTGCCCATAGTGAAAGCAACACTTCCACGCTGTTCCTCCTGTGGCCAGACATCCGCTGGGCAGGGGGAGAGAAGAGCAGTGGAGAAGAGGGAAGCAGCTCAGGGCCAGCCAGAAGGGAGCAGAGAGAGAGAGAGAGAGGCTCAGGATGAAGAGAAGGAGAAAGTGGGGAGACACTTGGAAAGTGTCTTGGATTACAGAAGAAAGTGTCTTTGATTGCAGCCTCCTACCCATGTCTACCCAGAAGTAAGCCCCATTGTGTTAAATGGGTCCTACTCCCAGGAAAGTGTCTTTAGGATTGCAGCCTAAGTAGACTTCATAGGATCATGCCCATTGAATGCATGTTTTGAATTCAATTACAGTGTTTTGTCATCATTTTTACATCCAGTTAATATTTTTATATAAATATTTTTGGGGTTGTGGAACCAATCATCTGTGTTTCCATTATTTCCTATGGGAAAATCTGCTTCACGTAAAGAAAGTTTCACGTAAAGGAACTGCCTCCGGAACGAATTAATTCTGTTACGTGAGGTACCACTGTATACCTCTTTTCAAAAAAAAAAATAGTTCACAAGGCAAGTTACCTGAAATGAAGCACAGGAAGGAAAGTTTCTCCCATCCACCCCATACTTCACATAAAATCTAACACCTACCTTCACCCCTGCAAGCATTCCAGTTGTGGATACACTGAAATCGAGATAAGCCAGCATGTCAGGGTTTGAAGGTTTGTAGATCTGAGGCGGCCGCTTCTTTGGCAAATCGTCTGGGGAGAAAATAGACACATTCTAGTGTGCCTGCAAGATGGATTCATATTTAAAATAGATGGTGTTTGTATTTACAGAGAAAAGCACATACCTGTGTCTAATATAGGGGGCCACGTTCTAACATCCACTGCTGCTGCGGCTTCTCGTGACCGCAACAATTTACATATTAATTGTGTTGTCATTAAACAGGCAGAGCGACTCACCTGGGAATTTCAGCAAAGAAAATGGGAAAAAAGATAGAAATTGCCCACCATTAAAACAACATCAGCACAGCTTTAAAGTATCTCTTTTTCATTACACAAGAGTAGCTATTCAAAGTTTACTCCTGACTTGCTTTAAAATATTTCTTCAGTTCGGAAGTCAAAACAAACTCGCACAAGGAATTAAAAGCTTTCTGCAAGGTCAATAATAACATTTATTTACAGTTTTTTTTCCCCAAAATGTTGGTATTTTATTTTAATCTGTGTAACCTGCCAAATCTAAGGGAATCATTAAATTAATTACATGAGTTTTTTATTATGTTTTTACTCCACTCTCCCTCAAGAAGTACAAAGCAGTGTACATTAAAGACACTTCCCCAACCCCTCTTTATTGCTATTACCAGCTTTCAAAACTGAATTGAGTTTCAAGAGTAACTTGCAATATGGCAAGGAGGGAATATGTGTCTATCTGCTGTTCAACATGTGTACATGTGCCAGCAGTGCCACTGAATACACCCAAGCCCTAGCTCTATAACTCACTGCCAATCAATGTATGAATTTTCAGATGAAGAATTGTTACTAGCAGGCTGACCTCCACAATCATCTTCACTGTGGGCAACGTGGTGGCAATGTTCTGAGGATGTGGAGGTCGGACTGTTATTGGCACACAGCCTGCGTACAAGCACCCGTAAAATGCAGCAATCAGATCTATCCCTGCATAAGGAACATAAGAGAGGACAAAAGGTTATAATTTAGAAAAAGTTCTTTTTATTTTGCACAGCTGATAATCAAGATAGCTTATAAATCAATATCAGTTCAGAACAGATAAAACTGACTGATGGGATCTCTCCAGGGTCTCAAGTCCTTCCTGAAGACTGAATCTGAGATCTTCTACCACTCTTGTTGGCTACAATCAAGAGTAACTATGGGACCTTTTACACCGATGTAATTATGTTGCTACCTATGGGAAATACATAGAGCAATCCAGAGTAAGTGCCTCTTATGTCTTCCCGTAGTTACTCTGGATTGTAGGGCTACTCTACTTGGGTAGGTTTCTTACCACTCTGTAAGAAACCTACCCAAAGTTAAGTTCAATTTAAAAAAAAAAAGAGTTGTAGTTATAACTTAAACCTTATAAATTAAATTGGCACTATCCTAACTCTGTTGCTCAGCTGAAGATGAGATAGTTACCCCCAATTCTTTTGACTCACCACTGAAAACATGTTTTATGTTTTTACCTGGTGGGTAGACCAAAGCAACGTGGTCACCATCTTGCAAGTGACCCCTTTCCATCAACATAACTGCTATCTTTTCAGCTCGTTTATGTAGCTGAACACACGTTAGAGAATTTGCTATTGTTCCCTGTATTGGGAAAGAAGCAAGAAAGACATAAGGCATAAGAATATAATATAAGAATATATATATATAACTTTTAGTCACAAGTTGAGTTATTAGCTTCCCAAACTGCATCAATGAGGCAAATGTCACAACATTTCCATACATTTTTTTTGCCAGAAAAATAGCACATTCCCTTTCATTAAGGAAAATGGCAATAGAGAATTATCAGTTTAGTGTAACAGCCGAGACTGAAATAAAAAGGGACAAGGGAAAATGAATTTAGATTTGTCTTCCCACAAGCCATTTTGATTTGGTCTCAGATTCCTTCTAAGTTAAATGCTATCCTGAGCAACCTTGGGAGCACTGATGGTGGAGAGTGTGAGACTTCCATTAAATCCAGATGCTGCCATATATGCTCCAGAAACTATGAGAAAACATAGACCAAAACACATGGTCTTGGAGGCTACAGAAGCAAGGTTCCATAGGAACTACCTATCTTGGTGGACCCAGCTGGTACCTCATGTGTGGCCTCTAGGGCCTAAAAGATAACTAACAGACAGTTTTCTCAATTCCATACATGTCCTGTGAAAGGAAATTCCTATAGGAAAGGACCATCATGGGTCACAAGCCATGAGAAGTGTGTAGAGTTGGACAACCTCAAAATGCCAGATGCAGGGGGGCACCTGGATGCAGGTATCAAAAGTGCTTCCTGAAGAGTGCTTCCTGCTGTGAGATATAGGAAGCTGGACTAGATGGGCCTTTGGCCTGATCCAGTGGAAGCTCTTATGTTCTAAGAAGGGAGTTTGGGCCCCTTTTTGGTTCTCACTGCCATCTTCATAGTTAATCTGAATCTAAAAATGCCATTGAGTTTATTTTGAACTATTTATTTTGAAAACAGAGTAATTTTGACCCAGCTGATGAAGCTTTCCCATCACTTATCAGAATTAGTATTTCATCATCACCAATATAGCACCAATTTATTTTACTGAATTTCCCCAGTGCTTCAGTGTCTGCATATTAAAATAGGCATCTTGAAAAATAAAAGTCTGCCAAAAGAGGGGTGTTCCAGGAAGTTTCTCTTCATCAGCTTGCGCACTGGAACTAAGCCAGCTGGCAAAGAAATGGATGAAACACTGACTGGCGTAGGACAAAAGATGAGCTTGCATTGAAAATCCTTGACTTAATCAGTCTCACTAGAGGAGAATTGAGATTGTACCGTGTATTGAGTGCTGTGGGAGAATTGCTGGTATATTTTGTTTAAGAGAAAATAAATTAGACTCCTGTGAGCTCAAAAGCAGAGACTACCCATTGCACCCCTGCATGATATACATCTCTGGTCTACCTTGCAGTTAATGGGGCATTCTGATGTGTCTTGGGACCAGGAAGACTCAGGCTTCAATCCTAAGCTTCAGTTAGGCCAGCATAAGTCCTGTACTGATCTGGGGGAGTCACAAAAGTGCTTTAAGGAACTTCTATGGGGGTTAAGCCAGTACACATACACTGACCTCCACACACCACCATGGGAAGATATGCTAAGTGAGTTAAGCCACCCTAAATTGGTTAGGACTGTGCTCTCAAGCCTACAATCTTTTCTGGGCAGAGACAGCAGAATGACTTTCACTCTGAGAATGCATATCTGAAATAGATTCACACAAAGGTTGAGATAAACATATGTGACTTTTTTGAGAACAGGTCTTGCACAAACCAATTTGGGGTGAAAGTTGTCTCCAGTTTCAGTTTAGAATAAAGTTTGGGACATGCTGCTTTAGCAAAAGTGTGGCTGTAAGCTTCACAGTATCCAACACCACAAAGGGAAATTTCCAAACATGTGCTACTCTGTCTGCACATCACAGCCTTTTGAACTGTGCTTAGTGTGGACTGCATTGTTCCAAAGTGTCTCTGCAGCTCATTGTGTGATGACTCAGGTATTTGCCTGTTCTAAGAAAGGAATGGAATAAAGTGGTTCTATCCATTGCTAAAGATGACTTCAGCAATTCTTTACAAATAAGAAACCTCCATCCAAATAACTACCAATCTTGCAGCATGATCAGAGTAGGGACGTGCAGTGAATGGGGAAGAGAGTGAGGCACTGCCTCCCTGCTGGAGCCCTTCAAAAAGCACTGCGGACATGTGAGGTGTGCAAGCACTCACAATCCATGCGCTGGTACAAAACAGTACCAATGCAAACTCTTTCCTCACTCTGATCTATCTGTATTAAACTTATTATGGGGGAACCAAGTTTTTCAGCCTCCATCTTTAACGGAAACTTTTCTATAAGCACTAAAAACTATAAGAATTTAAAAATGCAGCATGCCTTTTTAGGAAAGTAGCGAAAAATTAGCTGAGGAAGTGTTATGCATTTTGAAGCATCAGAGGTTGTTTATTGTCACAACGGCAACTGAAAACACTCCTCACTGATTGCAAAGAAACTAAGGGTGCAATCCAGAGTAACTACGGGGAGTCTTTGCTCTGGTGTAAGAACAATTTACTTTGGATTGCAATATGAATTTCCCATAAATTTTCACTAGGTGGTGCAGTAATTATGGGTGCAAGTAATGTCTCTTATGTGTTCCCGTAGTTACTCTGGATTGTAGGGTAATTCTTATTCACCATGCTCTTCGTTTGCACACCAAACTCTCAAATTTATTTATCTCTCTGCCCTATAAAGTGAAGGATTTGCCGCAGAGCAGAACAGGGACACATTCCATTATCATGCATGGGCTGCTTTTATGAACTGAATGGCTCAATCATATATTCTTGGTGGGTTAGTTTGGAAACTGCTGACTGAAGTTAAACTGCAAAATAAGGATTTGGCATTCTTCAAATAGGTCTTCATTAAAGCTGACAAGATGGCAGTTGCATATTGACAACACTAACAAGATATTGTGGGGAGCTTATTGTTAAAAAAACAACAATCTGGGGTTCAGTCTGAACAAGATCCCAAACTATTTTTGGTTCATGGCATTCTTGACGCAGAACAAATCTGGGAGGTTGCTTGTAACCTTTGCTTTTGCTTAATCACATAAGATATAAACACCAGCAGAAGGAAGCTGGTTCTCCTGCAGGGTAGGCTGGAACTTCCCACAACTTGGAACATATCATATGACTAAAGGAATAATGAATAAGAGGAATTGCACCCATTTATATTTTGAACGGCTCCCTCCCTACACAAAGAACAGACAAATAAAAAAGGCTGATTTAAAACAAATTGTTTTACAACCCAAGCACCAACAAAAGGACCCTAAACAACAAAAATACACATTCCCAAGATGCTTACCCTACAGTTTAGTAATGTGTAAAGCACATGGTCAGGAGTTGTTTGCGCCCTCCATTGTAAGACTTCTGAGAGAAACAGGAACTGGAGAAGGAGGAGAGGGAAAAAATGGACAGAAAAAAGTTTAAAGATACCTTTAAACTTCTTTTGACATTTTTAGGATAAATGCTCCTTTCCAGTTTAAAACCAGTTTTAGACATTCACAGTTTAGGAAAAAGCTTAGCCACCCTGGGAGCAAAAAGTGGCAAGTGATGATATAACTATCTTTAATTCAATCACATAACATTAACTGCCATCCTACACTTCACTCTATCACTAGAGCACTGCACTTTTTTCCTACACGGCTTAAACTGTTAGGAAGACTGAAATGAGCTTGCATTTTGTTGATATGAAAAACAAAAACAAATGGTTCATAAATTTTTCAGATAATATCTTTAATAGGAATCGTCAGGTTGATTGTAAAAACTTGCTACAAAATATAATGTCAGCTATGTTTAATGTTTCTCTTAACAGCTGCTACTACAACTCTGAAGGTCAAGAGCTTCCCCCTTTTTTGGTATCACTTTTAAAGTGCATTAAGATACCAACAACATTAGCAATGTGCAGTTCCCGTAATCAGCAGAATACAGGCCTGGCTCATATGACCACTGGGAGCACAGTCATAATGGGAAAGATGCTTGTAATTCTACACTGTGCCAACTCCTGGTCTCTGGACAACAAACATGCTTTTTAGTACCATGTGCAGGACATTTCCATTCTGCAAAGTTGTATTCCTGGCCATGGTAATGCATACAGATTGTCAGCTGTTGATCAGAACAGGCAGAAGGATTGTTGCATCAGTGGCAAACTGAAAGTTAGGGCTATTAAGCCATTGAGAAAATCTTAATATTGCTTGTGTGACATATCACAACTTCTAATCTATTTATACTCTGCTTTTTCAACATTTGTTCAAAGCAAATCACAACTCAGATTAGGAAAAAATAAAATCAATTTCAGTACATATCACAAGCAATGATGCTGGAAACTATGCCTTTTAGAAGCTTACATGGAAGGTTTTCCACTCTACCTTTCTGGCTTGATCGTTGTCTTCTATTTGCCCCAGATCTCTGCCACTTGCCTGAGCAATTCTTTTTCCAGAGACCAGATTCCCCACCATCACAGAGGCAGGGCCAATTTCTAAAGTACAAAAATAGTACAATCAATGATAATGCATGAAAATTTGTAAACTTCTTTATATTAAACCTTACTGCTATTTTAGACCAGGGTTCTCTTACTGGTTTTGGAGCCAGCCTAAGCCTCTCTCATATGAACGGTACTTACCGTTCCACAGGGGAGTCTCTGCAAAGCCCGTCCCATGATCCCCCAGACTTTGATCCGGCCAGCCATTTCCACACAATAGCTTTGTGCCCATATTTCCAGACAGAAGATTGGGGGTACATGCTTTGTGGATGCTCCCTTGCAGAACTATAACCTCCATCTACTCTGAGGAAGCCTTGTGCAGCACTTTCTAATTTGGAGATTGCTACTTTAGGTGAAGTATGCAAATAGGAAAGCTCAATTTTGTAGAATCAATGGACCAATTCGCTGTGATACTGCAACCACATTATTACCTATGGTAGGCAGTGTATACACTCTTGGTCAAGGTAAATATAAGGTAGTCCTACTTTCAGCTAGGAAATGATGAAACCCAATTTCTCCTAGGCACATGGATAAATTATTCTGGAGTCAGAGGTGACCTCTGAGAAAAGGCAGGTCAGAGAAAACCTTAAGAGAAAACTAAGGGCGCAATCCTGAGTAACTACGGGGAGTCCTTGCTCCGGTGTAAGAACAATTTGCTCTGGATTGCAATATGAATTTCCCATAGGTTTTCATTGGGTGGTGCAGTAACTACGGGTGCACGTAAAGTCTCTTACGTGCTCCCGTAGTTACTCTGGATTGTAGGGTTAATGAGCATGTAGTCAACTAAATGAGCATGTAGATTAAAAACATGAAAGATTAAAAACCTGGTTATAGGTGCCCTCATTTTGTGAGAAAAAAATCCATCCTCTGAGTCTAGAAAATTCTAAAGACACAGAAAAACAGGAAAAGCTTGCCTTGGGAAGTCATACTGACAGAGGAGGTGACACCACTGGATGCTATGACTTTATCTTTAGTTATTGTGCTTATCAGCTTAGAAGCTGAAGAGCACAGGAGATTACCAAAGCACAATAACTGCAGGGGAAAAGGCCAGGGCTAGCAGCGTCTCCTTCCTTCTCATCAAGGTGATCTCATCTGGATTTCCTTGACTTCCACAAACAAGCTCTACTTGTTCTCATTAGGCTCACTGACCAGGGTGACCATATGACTGGATTTTTCTGGATTTGTACTCTTTTTTAGCCTTCTGTCTGCGTGTCCTCCAAAAGGGCTTCATTGTCCTCCATTTTGGAACTTTGCAATGGGATGCAGTACCCCGTCATGTCATATGTTGTTGGATTTGTATTGAAGAGCAGAATCCAAGGCAAAAATTTGTTTTGAAATATCCTTCCTATCAAAAGTTATGGCCAAAAAGGTATGCATTGAGCTCTATGGGAAAGTGAAAGTGCCCAATATCGCAGCTTTACTCATGAGTAGGCAAATGTGCCATTGACTGCCAGAAAGGCCAGACTGAGAGGAATCCAAGACCTTGTCCTCTTTTTTAGGTTCAGGCATCTGGTCACCCTGTCACTGACTAGAACCTCAAGTTGGGATCCTCACTAACCCTTCTGTAGAAAGGAACACTCTATACAGCACAGCAACATACCTAAGGAATACCTTTATTCCAGTGCTTTTACAGGTTACAAACATATCACGTGCGTATGCATGGCACAAGCAAAGAACATGCTGTACATGTCTATTAAGCTTACCTGGTTGTTTCTGTCTTGGTTTAGGCAGATTTGTTACACAGGTGTGTGGACACATCAACACATTACAGGGATGCAGTGCTCCTTCAAGGAAAAGCTGCTTGGTTTCTGATAAGTGGATACCACCCAAGGGTGTCTTTGGAAGTGTGTTTGCTGGCACCAGTGCTAGACAATATACCCCCACTTGATGAATACTATCAATTGCCTAGAAAGAGTTAAATAGTAGAAATTAATGCATTGTCCTAGGAGGAGGGAGAGCAGCTTACCTTTACATGTCAAATAGTTTCTGAAGATACATTGACATATTTAGTAATTCCTTGATCTATTTTTTTTAAAAAGGTGCTTTACATTTAGATGCCTAATGTGGCAAGTGGGCTCATATGCTACATTTCATGCCCTGTGTCTGCAGTGCAAATAAACTGGAGTGGGGGAGAGAAGAAGCTGTTTGTAAGTAAGTGGTTTATGGACTGCAGTGAACCAACGAACTGGCATCTTCACTGTGAAGAAGTGCCCTTGTGAAAGCAATGCAGAGTGGATAACTTAGCACAAAGGCAATCCTGGACCTGGAACTCTCCTGTATAGTCCCTCTCCTGAGCGCACTCTCTGCTTTGAGCTTCTTTAAAGTTTCTGTTGTTTTTAATGCCATTGCAGTTATCAAACGATAGGCAAATATCAGTCATTTATTTTGTGGTGCAGAAATTCTGGCAATTTGTCCACATTTCCCATCATCTTCCCCCCAAAAGACAATTCTCTGTATTGCAGAAGCTATAGAGAGGACAATTCTAACCATGTCTACTCAGAAGTAAGCCCCATTGAACACAATGCTCCCACAATACTCCCAGGAAAGCGTGTTTAGGATTGCAGCTGAAGTAGGACAAAAAGTGCGAGTTTGAGCAGCTATATGTTTTATAATGGTATCTCTCACTTTTGCACGCAACATCAGCAGATGGCAAGATATGGTTTATGTATCTGGAAAGTGGTGAAATAAGAATATACCACATCTGGCCAGCAGGACTTTAATGTGACCTTGCAAAATGCAGCCTGGGCAATCATACCTGTAGCACTCTGCTCATCCACTGAAAGCTATCTTCCTCCGTGGAATCCGGCCTTTGCTCAGCAACGATAACTATCCTCTCGTCATGAAGGACGCTGACCGAGAACACTGCTATCCTGTGGAATGTGCGAAACAGGAAAGTCAGCTGTGTTAGAATACAACACACAGTGAAATCTGAATTTCAATATCTTTGGTGAGGCACTACTCATTAAGTTATGCAAGGGAAAGACTATGGATCTAGTTCCTATTCCTTCTAGAAAAAAAAACAGCTGCACTGAACACCTAAGTAAGTTTAAAACAGATGACTGCTGGAATAACTATTATAAAAGCAAGCTATGTTATAAGAGCAATATGCACCTGTTGGAGAAGAAGTCTTGCCCTACAATCCAGAGTAACTACGGGAGCACATAAGACACGTTACGTGCACCCGTAGTTACTGCACCACCTAGTGAAAACCTATGGAAAATTCATACTGCAATCTGGAGCAAATTGTTCTTACACCGGAGCAAGGACTCCCCGTAGTTACTCTGGATTGTGCCCTTAGAGTACAATCCTAAACATATCAACTCAGAAGTGAGCCCCACTATGTTCAAAGGGTCTTACTGCCAGGAAAGTGTGCTTAGGACTGCAGCATTTGTTCTATACTTGCAAAGCTTTATGGAAAGGTGCAAGAAAACAAACCAAGCTTTAACAGCAAGAAGCCACTGCTGTCCACATGGAACAAAGGAATACACAAAGCTGTTTGTCTGCATTTGGCTGGGGCTATAGCTTCTGACACCTAAATTATAACTGAAATAAATTGTGGATAACAATGGTCTGAGTTTATCCTTTAAAAAGAAATTATTAAAAACTTCTCTGTGCTGCTAATGGTCACCAGAGTTTTCATAACTTGTGCTTTTCAGAATATAAGCACCTTTGCCAATAATACAATTAAGAGTTAAAATACAATAACGAAACAAACCTTCCCCTGTAGACAAACTTCATTGGTTCCACTGCCAATGCTGTGGCGACGATGTCATCTGCATTGTGCCTTCGCCCACTGACAACCATCAGACCATCCATTTTGCCAACCACAAAAACAAGACCACCTGGACCAATAAACCCAAGGAGTCCAGTTCTTATAAAAGGATATTCGCTGATTGGTGCACCTGAACTGGTCATTGGAAACACCTGCGAGACAAGCAAACAAGTGCTGGACTTTGTTTTTTTTAATTATGTATGGTGATCACAGCAAGCGTTTCTGGAGCACATACCACAAAATATATACAAAAATTCTGAGTACAGAAGCATATCCCCAAATCCAGAGCAACTACGAGAGCACGTAAGAGACTTTACATGCACCCATAGTTACTGCACCACCTACTGAAAACCTATGGGATATTCATATTGGAATCCAGAGTAAGTTGTTCTTACTCCGGAGCAAGGACTCCCTGTAGTTACTCTGGATTTTGCCCTTATAAAAGTTTCAGGCTGTCATAGCTTTCAGGGAAATAGAGAGGAACTTTCCAGAATCAGCAGCCTATGAACCTAAAAATTAGATCTCCAATCTGCATTCAGTTGCATGCAGAAGACATGCGACTGAAGATAACTAAGAGGAAAAGCAGAATTTTTGAATGTAGACCTTGATTTGCATGAAGTAACTCCAGTTAACAGCTTTTAAGTGGCTTTGATTGACCAAGATGAATCCACTGCAACCTAGGATTGATAGTACTAAACTAGATCCCTTTTAAAAATTAATAAAATAGAATTTTTAAAAAGGATGGAGTTAAGGAAAGGTTCACTTTGGATCATGCTCACTTGCGTGTAAATCCAAAAATAAAGTCTGTTGCTTTTCCTCTTTAACCCTTAAATGCCCATCTAAAAATAGCCTAAATAATAGCTAAAATTATTTATTTATTTTAAAAATTTATATCCCGCCTTTCTCGGGCCATTAGCCCGACTCAAAGCGGCTTACAATAAAACATAATTAAAACATTAAATAGAAACATACAATTAAAAACAATTAAAACACAGAAGCTAAAAACACTAAAAGCCTTATTATTGCATAAATTATAAATGCGGGCCCAATGGACCTAGTTGGTCATATAAGAGTTAAACCTTAACCTACCCCAAATCTTTAGGGTTAAACCTTAACCTACCCCAATCATAAAAATGGATTTAAGATTGTAAGTCTTTGCCTTTCAGATCCTTGCTATTAATAAACATGTCCCTCTGTATCATGTTAATAAGAAAAAAGGAATTCCATTGTGATACAGATTGGTCATACATCAAAAGACAGCAATCTAGCTTTTGAAATCAACAATGTTAGATCTCAGTTTAAAGGCGTGTTAAAGGATATTCTCAAGGAACTATAAAATACTGATAACGATAGAGGGGCCCATTTACTAACTGGTGTTCACCCAGACTTATTTGTATTTATTTTTTAATCACATATATGTGGTGCCCTTTTTCTGAGACAGTCAGAGCAGCTCATTGATTATGGGCACAATCCTAACCATGTCTACTCAAAAGTAAGCCCCATTGTGTTCAATGGGTCTTACTCCCAGGAAAGTGTCTTTAGGATTGCAGCCTATATCTATGAAGACTACCATCAGAGCAGCTTGTGGGACTCTGCTTGCTTCACCAAAGGGATAAAACAGCATCCTATCTTCCTTCAGGCCATTTTCTGGGTCAATTTGTCAAGATGTACAGAGAGACAGATTTGTGCCCTTGTTAATATTATAAAA
This sequence comes from Cryptoblepharus egeriae, assembly GCA_030015325.1. Taxonomy (NCBI): domain Eukaryota; kingdom Metazoa; phylum Chordata; class Lepidosauria; order Squamata; family Scincidae; genus Cryptoblepharus; species Cryptoblepharus egeriae. The sequence goes on from JAREYC010000004.1 coordinate 10,113,952, forward strand.
GCACACATTGAAATGCATAGAGAGAAAAGCTTAAGCTACAGTGAGCCTTTCTCTCTGCCTTGTAATAAATTATTTCCACTCTAGGATACTTAGGGCACAATCCAAACAGGCACTTAAGTCAATAGACGTTGCTTGTGTCAGCAGAGTACCATTGCAAATGTATCATAAGGAGTTGGAGAAGTTGGCATAAGGAGTTGCACTGGCTTCCTTGAGATGGATACAGACCTGGTGGGCTAATTTTGCATTGGCTAAGCTTGGTGAACACACAGTCAGGGGAGGCATTGAGAGGATGGGGAGGAAGGTGATTCTAGGGAGAGACAGGAAGCAGTTATTTCCAGTAGCAAGAGGGTGGGGAGAGGTTGATGGAGCCAGGACCTGGCAGTTATGCTAGATCCTACCCTGTTCCCAGGCAAAGTGTAGTGGCTCCAGTAATGGAGCAGATCCAAGCAGACCTATTGGGGACGCTGCAGCTTTCCCTGGGGTAAAGAGAAAAGTTTTTCCCTTGCATAGGGCTCTACAAAACCTGCTTTGGATACAGCTCAGGCATGTCTGCCTGCCTGTTCCAGCACAAGTTAAGATTGCACTGCCCAAGATTTGAGCATTATATGAGCATTAATATAAAATATATTGCTTTGCTCCTAATGGAGTGTTTACTCTTAATAGGGTGCTTGCCATAATGAGATACTTGTTTCAACTCCAATCTTAGCAAAATAAAACAAAGGCTAAATGCTAATAGAATCGTTAGTATCAGTAATTATATCAATCCTAAAAAAGCACTTTCAGAAACTGAAAAGCTGCGAACACTCTTTTTTAATCACAACTCACCTCAAATGTGTTTTTGGTCATTCCAGAGAGTCCATAATAGGATGTACCCGTTGCAATAGCGCACACACAAAGTTCACCGACTTCATCTGTTCGACAGAGCTGAGGAACTCCATCTGGCTTCACTGCACACATTATGGCTTTAGGGAAAGAAAAGAAAAAGAGAGCTTTTAAAGAAGGTGACTTGTAAGTCTAACTAAATAAATGTAGATAACAAATCCAAAAATGCATTCAAGTCAATTGTATGTTTATCTGAGTGGTTTGCAATAAGCCATTTACAGTCTAGCTTTGCACAATGAAGTTGAACAGTTGATAGCTTGTGCAATCCTGTAGTTGTCGAGTCTGAAATTGCTGATGCTTTGGGTTAGCAACAGTTAAATGTCTGTTCTGCAATCAAAAGACTTGTCAAACTAATATCAGATAACCATTTTGGTCAACATCCCTTCTCCCAAGGATGCAGGTTTTCCTGAGGGGCATCAATGGAGCAGAAGTTGCAATGGAAATGGCAAACAAAGGCCTAATCCAGTGATTTCCACCCTTTTTTCATCTCATGGCACACTTAACAAGACACTGAAATTGTCAAAGCACACCATCAATTGTTTTTACCAATGACAAGGCACACCCGACTGCTCAAATCCCCCAATCTTCCTATTAATGAATGTCTCTCTCCAAATTCCTGTGGCACACCTGAGGACAATCTATGGCACACCAGTGAGCCATGGCACACTAGCTGAAAATCATTGGCCTAATCCTATCAACATTCCAGGGCTGATACAGCTATGCTGTTGATCATGTGCTGAATCTAAGGTAAGGAAATGGTTGCTCCCTTATTTAGGGCTGCATTGCGTAAGTGCTGGAAGGTTTGGTAGGACTGGGCCAAAAATCACATTAATTTCAAGGTAAGAAAGACATTTCATTGGTGTCACCCAGATGCTAAAGGGAAAGGCAACAGAAAGACAAAATCCCTAATAACAGTTATTGAATTTATGAAGAAGAAAAGAAATTGCACCGTCAAAAGGGTATTCCCAAACTGGCATGTACTCTGACTTGGTAAATTTCACCCTGCCAAAATCCCTCTTAGGACTTCTGCTGTTTCCAGTCTTAGCCATAAAAGGAAGGCCATAGATGAGTCTTGATGGATTGCTACTGCTGTAAATCCTGTGACAAGCATATGTTTAGCAATGGGAAAGGGGCCAACATAACAGAAGGGAGAAAGGAAGCAGAGCACAATGCCTTTATAAGTGCAACGAGAACTAGCTTTGCACTCATTTCCATCCCCTGTGAAAGATATACATAAAGTCAGAACAGGACCCTACTTTATATTAGGTTGGACTAAAGAGTCTTTGATGCATAGCCTCATGTTTTTCTTTTTAAGGAACACTGTTAACCATTCAAATGTTGCCCTGGACTTAGTACATTTTTAAAATTCACAAGACCTTAAAGAAGACAGGAAGATTCATTTTATGTATGATTTATTAGAAACGCTTTCATGGAAAAACTTGGCCTTGCATAAAAGGAATTAAACTTTATGTCACTTTTAGAAGTTCAGACACGGGATATCAGTCTGAAAGTTATCAGAACCTGCCTAAGAGAACATAATTTTTCGTAAGTGTATACATATGTTCAATTGTGGGAGTCAGAAGGGGGCTGAATTCAGCACAGGGGGGCTCAGAGGAAAGAAAAGAGGTGAAAGATTTGAAACTGGCACTACTTGGGTAATTGTGTGTTTATGAATCATGGACAACGGGCAAAGGCTCCTGTGTACCCATTTGTCACCAAAATGAATAGGAGCTTGTCCCATTGTCTCATGTAGACAATGTCCATTCCAATGAAGTTATGGTAAGAGACATTTCCAGTGGGATGCATTTGAATTCTAGACACAGGATTCATACTCCAGGCATTTTCATTTATTGGTCTGCACCTTAAATTTTCTCAAAGTAGCTCAGACAAGTGTTTTGTACCCAGAACAGTGATGTGGAGATGGGTTAGGCCTCCACAAGACCATCCAATATATGTTCAATATACGAGTATAAAAGGCCATGTACAACACAAATAAGGCCATGTATAAAAGGCCACGTACAACACAAATAAGACTTTACCAGAACAAAATGAAAGCAAACTATCATGTCTGTAACATTCCTACAAACCTTCTTGGCATGCAGTAAATTGCAACATCAAGGAGACAGCTAGGCTATGCTTTTTTAATCTTCCTAATGGACTTGCTTCCCCAAGTTAGGGAGCTTTTGCTGTGGGCAAACATGTGATCCCTTCACAAGCATGCCAGGGTGGTATAGCCCAGGGAAGGCTCTGCAATGTGATTTACTGAATATGTGGATTGGATTCAGAAAGTCACAAGCTGAAGATGAGTAAGTAAGAATTAGTCACAGTGAAGCCAGACAATCTGGTGCAATGAAGGCTTAGTTGATGCGGGCTCTTCTATGGGGTATTTGCAGCAATCATTTAATGAACAAAATAAAACAAGGTGGCAGTCAGACCTCATTTCCAAACAAAATCAATAAATTTATGGCCATATAGGAAAGAAGCATATCGCTTTTTCTCAATCAGAAATATCTGAATGCATTCTTAAACATATGTGTGTCTCACACACACACACACACACACACACACACACACACACACACCCCAAGTAATCTGAAGGCAGTTTTTTAGGGTGAATAAAAATCTGTTTGAGAATCTCAACTTCCTTACCAAATTACAATTCTATTATGAATTCAGGAGGAAATTCGGAGACCAGTAAGAGCCATTTATCTTTGCAACACAGATCTATCCCATTTTTATAACAATAAGTAATCTTTTAATAAGAAGACTTTGTATTTTATAATGGAAGTTTTAAGAAATTCTTACCTCCAGGCATTACCAAGCCAACATCTTGCACCGTTAGGACAGAAAGCTTTTCTTCAGAATCCACTCTAATTACTCCATAAGTAAGGCCATGCATTGAAAGAACTCCTCTACCTGGTGGTTGATTGCTATCATCCGTTGGCCTGCAAGGATAGTTATATTTGAATAGACTACCTGTGTTACTAGAATCTAATGTGCCGTTGAATCTAATGCACACCCTATACTTATAATCAAAACACTGCAGTTACTCAAATCAAATCCATCTAATCTAACGCACAGCTTGATTTTGGAGACTGAATTCGGCTGAAAAAGGTGAACATTACATTCATGTAAATATAGTACAGTGGTACCTTGAATAAAGAGAGTCTTGAATAAAGAGCGTTTTGTATAAAGAGCAAAATTTTCTCAGAAATTTTGACTTGCTTAAAGAGCACTGTCTTGACTAAAGAGCACCTCTGAGGAAGTTTGGAACAGGCTCCCATGGCAAGGGAACTCACAGGCGGGACGAGGAGAATAGCTTGAGCTACAGTGGGGCCCTGGGCAAAGTTTGGAATAGGCTTACATTGCCAGGGAACTCATGGGACTTCTGGGGGAAGCAGCCTGAGTCAGGTCTGTATGTGGGATCTGTGTGTGGCAGCGTGGAAGGTGTGCCTTAGCAATGATCTAGTCCTGCTCCCCATCAGCAGCTTGGGAATGTTAAAGTTGCACAAAAAGACAATAGATTCCATTGAGCCAATGGATAGCAGTGACTCCATTAGTGATTGTGAAAGAGCACAATCCTAACCATATCTACTCAGATGTGTCCAATGGGTCTTACTCCCAGAAAAGTGTGTTTATGATTGCAGCCAAAGTCATCCCCTCTCTGTAACTCTCACACCAGCCATGAAGGTTTTCAAAGGTACAGTACAGTATTTTCTTTATTGCAGTGTTGTGCATTACTGTATATTACAGTGCTTTGTACAGTGTTCTATTGCAGTGTTTTGTAATCCTTTTTATAAACAGTTAATATTTTTATATGAATATTTTTTTGTGTTGTGGGACCAATTGTCTGAGTTTCCATTATTTCCTATGGGAAAATCTGCTTCACCTAAAGAACGTTTCACTTAAAGAGCATGCCTCCGAAACGAATTAAGCTCTTTAAGTGAGGTGCCACTATATATTTAAAAACCTTAAAAACCAGTTCCCAACATTCTGTTACACATTCTAGCGTAATGCCTATGAAGCAGACTGAGAGTATGACAATATTTTAGCAACTATAATTAGGTTTTATAGGTGAAACAGATGTTGGCAAGAATGAAATAAAAGCTATGGAGTGGAGAACAATCTGTAAGGCTTGAAGGCAGGCTTTAGGTTGGATGAAGAGCCTAGAACTCTCCATCCCCCAAACTCTTAAGAACATAAGAAGAACCCTGCTGGATCAGGTCAAACACCCATAAGAAGAACCCTGCTGGATCAGGTCAAAGTAGCCCAGGTTCCTGTATCTCACAGGGGTCTCCCAGATGTTTTGGGGAGCACACAAGACAATAAGAAACCTGCATCCTGTTGACCACCTAACATCAAAGACTGATAACCTCTCTCAAAGTTGACAGATCTTTAGCTGGTGTTTTAACAAAAAGTGCTCACATTTCTGATATTTTTGTCATGATACACAAACATACTAAAGTAGCAGTCCTAATCTCCACATAGGCATAAGCCCCAGCACAAGTTCCATGCTGGCCTGGGAATGTCACAAAAGTGCTGTAAGGTACTTCTGTGCCACTCCTGGGGAAGGATTAGGCCAGTACACAGACATGTGTTCCTTGCCTCCCTATATCATCATGGGAACAGGTAGAACACTGAGTTGTGCTGGCTTAGGTTAGAATTGTACCCAGTGGTGAGCATCAGGGGGTTCTTACAGGTTCTATAGAACCTTTGCTAATGAGCGCCTGGTTCTGAGAACCGGTTACTAATGGGACGTACAACCTGTTGTTAATTTAGGTTATTAGGACCTAGATAGAACCTGTTGTTAATTTATTTGAATCCCACCACTGATTGTACCTCAAGTCAATTTGTTATTAATTGCATCTTGAATACATCCATGCACGGCTATGTGTACATTAGTCTTTAATTTGACACTGAAGGTGAAACATATCAATGAGTTGTTTTAATGGAATGATTCTTTGATAGGTGCTGCTGTTGATTACATCTGATGTTCTCATATCTTGCAGAAAGACATCCAAACATGTCTCAGACCAGAGATGCTTGCATGGATCTTGACCTTTTGCACTCCATGATACTAAACGTCTGAAATCTTGAAAGATGCTCCCACTGATCTACCTTATCACTCACCCAACTCTAAACTCTTCCCTCATTTATTACCCTGTTCTTAAGATCATCTTGTAAACAGGACTGATCCCAGTGTTTTTATTTTAGTGTCCTTTTATCATATAATTGATATAAACAAACTGCAGGAGTCCTTTAGAAGTTAACTTAATAAGAGAAATGTAGCTTAGATCCCAATGCCCTCCCTTAGTGTGCATAGATTGACTTGGGCTGCAATCCTAAAGACACTTTCCGGGGAGTAAGAGCCACTGAACACAATGGGGCTTACTTTTGAGTAGACATGGTCAGGACTGTGTTGTTATTAACATACTTGCAGGGGGTATTGCTGACTGTATTATAGCTAAGCACATATACAAGTGTGCATAAATTTTTTTTGCTACAGTAAGGAGCCCACATATTTCAAATGGCCAAAAAAGCCCCATGATTATTCTATTTCCTAATTGTTGGAAATCACATGAAGAATTCTTATGGAGAATAATTTTCTGTCTTCTGAACACAAAATATTTATAAATGATTGGAAGCCAGAAACAAGAAATACAATACCAAATTAAATAACATGTAATATATGATGATGTTTTGTTGAAATCACTAAATAATCTACCAAAAAAATCAAAAAGTTTTTAGGATAATGGAATCTTATGCTGCAGCCTATATCCATCTTTCAAATTGAAGTTTAAAAATTTCCCAAAGGAAAAATAATCAGGGGTACAGAAAGATAAATTTGATGTTAATTTCTTCAAAAATTAACACTTACCCCCAAATCCAGAGTGACTACTGGAGCATGGAAAAGACTTTATGTGCACTCATAGTTACTGCACCACCTATTGAAAACCTATGGGAAATTCATATTGGAATCCAGAGTAACTTGTTCTTACACCAGAGCAAGGACTCCCCATAGTTACTCTGGATTTTGCCCTTAGACTTAATTTCCATTACATTTAGACAGAATGTACTAAAACAAAGTACCAGAATTTTTTTAAAGGAAGGAAAGAACTGGAACAAAGGGCCTTCCAATTCCTTCAATTAAAAAGTGCAAGCTTAAATCCTGTACCTTCTAATAGCCACAGTGAGGGCTTCTGGTGAACTAGCACAAGGACAGATGACTTCTTGTCTTAGGCCTTTGCTTTGGAAGACATTGAGAAATGCATCACAAGAAGAAATAGACCCTGGAGTTAAAAAGAAAAAAACATTATAAAGTTGGAGCATTCCTGTAGGAGAGTCATACAAAACAAGCAACATTTCTAGTACAAATATAGAATATGTCGAAACAGGCAGTTTTATAGGAATCTACAATCTATAGATCAGCACTACTTCTTCATCTCCAAAAGAGATTCAGGTTTGGCCTTCTAAAAAAGCAATTCATTTCTTGTTAACCATAATGATACAGGAGTTACAAAGAGGGTTTGGGAAACCTGCTATTCCAGCAGTCTCCAAACCATGGGCCAGATTACTGTCTTGATGTGGTGAGGAAGAAGCTTTTCGTTCCACACTGCAGCCTCCTTGCTACTGATCTTGGCAGAAGCTCACACCAGGCAGCCATTTCTGTTGCTCATCTCCCCAGCAGATTATGCACCCCAATTTCTGGGAAGTATCCCAGTTTCTCCCTACAGTTGCCCTGCCCTAGGAGGACTCCACACACAACAAACACCCAACTTGAATTACATTGTGGCTTCCAACAGACAACGGTCAATAACAAAAAGAAGCTGGATTGCTCCTTTAGACTGTTATTCTACAGTCCTCACTTACATGGATTGGCACCATCAGCTACTATTAACATACGGAGCGAAGAAAGGTTGATATCCCGTTGATCTCGATGTGCTACTAATGCCCAGTGCATATCCCTGGATTTTACACACGCAACTTTTGCTGGGGAAAGAGAAGAAAGAGAAGAAGAGATAATTGATCTTTGCCATGTAAGCTTTAGAATGCCATCTTGCAATAAAAAGGGGGAAACACACAACATTCACTTCTATAATATAAGAGGGATTGGCCACTGGCAAAGTGGGGTCTGAATTTGAGTTACTATGGTTTACTGCTAAATTAAAAAAAACTCCTCTCACAAGCGGAGAAAAGTGATGGTTTCTGAAAATCACTATTACTGTTACGACATTTTACACCATCATGAAATATAGCACCAAGTACCCTTAACTCAAAGCATATTCAAGACACCATGTTTACATCGAACTGAGATTACAAAAGTTAATTTTTTATGTGTCCCTGATTGTTTTTAGAAAAAAAATATTTAAACACAAGAACTATGAACTTGTCATTAGAGGAATGTGGAGGATGCAGGACACACTGTGGTTTTCTGGTCCTCAGAACATGGGGATGATACAACTATTGGCCAAAAATTTTTAAAGCTAAGTATTTTTGAATAATCTTGGCATCCAACAGTCTTGAAAGACTATGGTATTGTGCTTGACGCTGCATGCGAAGCACAAAGGCCTGGGTAGATTGATATGGAGGAAAGACTGGTACCCAAGCAGCAAATCCCCCCTCTCCACGCCACTGAATTAGTCCAATGGAAAGGCAGAGCCAATACGATTGGTTCCAGCTGCGTTGCAGAGCTGGCCTAAGGCAGGAGCTCACTCTGTCTTATGGGGACCCAGGTCTTGAACCCTGGCCTTCTGGTTAACAGGCACAGTGTCTTAACCACTTGCACCACCCAATACCATCATACTCTATACCATCTATATATACTATATACTATCATACTATATATACCATCTGATGTAGAATGCAATTTTAAAAAACCACATTGAAATATACATATTCTATCAAAGATAATAGCCAAAAAACCAGTGAGATAGGCAGTGTGCTGGACCCCACACTATGTGACACAAATTCTAGGGGTGCCACTGATGGCAAGTACCATTTTTCTATAGTCCTATTATCTGAGGTAGGAGGTAATACCTCCACAAAGATGGTGATGCTTACACATGTTGTTATCACGTCTAGATGCTAGAGTGGATGTGCAGGAATTTAAATATGAAAGAAGTATGCTTCTTGCTTCAGAACTCTTGTTTTTATCCATATGCAAATATTATTGACTCATCACTTAAAAATAGTCTCTTGCTCATACAATCAATCAACTACTACATTTGAAAGAGTGACAGCCCTACTTTGAAAGCTTACCTTTGTACTGACAAACCTTCTGTATCCATGAAAGTGGGTTGACTTTCATTAAGGAATATGGAATGCTGATGACATGCATCATGTTCATAACACTCTGAAATTAAACCACAGGGGTATGAGTTGCACCAGTCACGAATCAAACAAACAGTCTTTGACAAACAAAACAGGCAACTCTTCAGCAACGAAGAACCCATCTAGATCTGAAAAAGGGAGCCCTGAATAATGGTTAAGTGGTAGCCACTATTCTGACTCTCGCACAATGGCTGTTATTTTAGGTCACCGTTTCTCAAAGTGGGGGTCGAGACCCCTTTGGCGGTCGCCTAGAGCTTTCCTGGGTGTCGCCTAAAGACTCCTGGTTCAGGGGGCCAGGTCAGGCTTGCCAGACCTCCGGCAGTAGCTGCGCACGCACTGGGGCTGACTGACAGCCTCAGGGCCCAATCCTATGCATGCCTACTCTGAAATACATCCCATTGTGTTCAGTGTGTGCATAGAACACACATTTCATTTGTAACAATGAAAATACAGCCTGCATATCAGATATTTACCTTACAATCCAGAGTAACTACGTGAGCACGTAAGAGACTTTACGTGTACCCGTAGTTACTGCACCACCTAGTGAAAACCTATGGGAAATTCATTTTGCAATCCAGAGCAAATTGTTCTTACACCGGAGCAAGGACTCCCCGTAGTTACTCAGGATTGCGCCCTTACATTACAATTCATAACAGTAGCAAAATTACAGTTGTAAAGTAGTAATGAAAATAAGTTTATGTTTGGGGGTCCCCATAACATGAGGAACTTATAAAGGGGTCACAGCATTAGGAAGATTGAGAACCACTGTTTTAGGTTATTTTTAGTAAGTTCTCTTGTATACCAAGAGAACACAAAGTTAACAATAAAACACCACATTACATGAAAATAGAATAAAGTAGAATGAATTAATGCCACAGCTGAAAAGTTACTGCTGAATAACCTTTCAACCACTGTTGAACATCATGCCACCAAAAAGAAACCTAGTTGGAAAACAAAAGGTCTTAGAATACAAAATGAGTATATTTTTCACGTTTTTCATATTATGAGCACAATCCTAACCATGTCTACTCAAAAGTAAGCCCCACTGTGCCTAATGGGAAAGTGACTTAAGGGTTGCAGCATACATTTCATATTATATAATTTTCATATTATATTTTTCATTTTTTCACATTTTCACCTCCAAGGAGTTCAAGGTAGCGTTCCTCATCTCCTCTTGACCTAACAATAATTCTGTGATGTAGGTGAGGCTAAAAGTTAGTGACAAGCCCAGGGTCGCCTAGGAAGCTTAGAGCACTATCCAAACCATGTCTATTGAAAAGTAAGCCCCATTGTGTTCAATTAGTCTTACTACCAGGAAAGTGTCTTTAGAATTGTAGCACTAATGGCTGAGAGGAGATTTGAATCTGGACCTTCCAAGTTCCAACACTAAAACTACTAAACCATCCTGGTTGTCCAGGGCCCAAATGTGCCTCTATGAAAAACTGTTTTGCCACAGTTGAACTTTCTGAAGGCTCTTCATAGGTAGCACATGCATCGCTCCTTACAGCGGCCCCAACTGAGGCCAAAACATGGATAAATTGAGAACTAGGTGAGAACTCTAGGTGAGAACTCTCTGGGAAAAGCTGCAGCTAGTAAATTTGCCAAAAATAATAAAAGTTGCTTTTCATCACCAAGGCCACCTAGTCCTCCAAGACTAGACAAAGGAGGAACTCCAAAACTATTCTTAGGCAGAAGCACAAATCTATCAAGGGCAGTGAAAATAATCTCCTAGATCAATGGAACACCTGGCTAATAGCACAACCATCTTATCTAGATTCAGTTTCAGCTTGTCCTCCCTCCATCTGGTTTCACCACTGCCTCCCCAGGAATAGATAGAAAAGCAAGATAGATGTGGATTGTCATCAGAATACCAATGACTCAACAGCCCAAATCTCCAGATGACTTCATTGCTTGACACATAGGTCAAGATGGAACCTGCAAATACTCCTAAAGCAGTGCTTCTCAATTAGTGCTGCAGGTACCACCAGGTGGTACTCCTGGACCACTATCACCCACCCGCAAGACCTGGAATGTGACACAGTGGTAGGAGAGTAGGCTCAGTGGGCAGAGCTCCAAAACATGCTTGAAAAAAAACTCTGAGTCTCTAACTGGTGTTTATCATGCTGCATTTGATCTCCCGATCCAATTACCCTGACCATTGCCAATTTCTTCCAATGGTATTTCAAACTGATATATCAGGTAAAGTGGAGGACAAACCTTAAGAAACACTGCCATAAAGCAGAGTATATGGGAATAGAGTCAATGTCCCTGACAATACCATTTGAATCCTGAGTGAAGCAACCTATGTATACTGTAGTGTCACCCATGCATAGGCAGTCCAGAAAGATACCATAGCAGGTGGTACAATAAACCCATGAATGGCCACAAGAATAAGTAGGACAGCACTTTCCCTATCTCCAGCATAAATCTTCTACCTAGGACCAAGTTTCTGTCCTGAAATCCAACAATGGTTCCAGATAATCATCCACAACTAGGAAAATCAGCTGCTTTAGGTATCCTTCCTTTCGGAAGAAAGGTGGGATGTAAATCAAATAAATAAAATCTTAGTACAAACCAACAGTTGGTTCATGTGTGGATGTCCATCACTTGATGATTGACATGTCATATCAAAGTGTCACATGCATGCATCATCACCACCCATTAAAAATTATCAAAAGCTAGAAATTGTATGAAATGTGGGACATAAATTGAATAAATCAATAAAATAAATAATTTCACATTTCTAACACACTATGGCTGCAATACTAAAGACACTTTCCTGGGAGTAAGATCCATTGAATTCAGTGGATCTTACTTGTGAGTAGAAGTGGTTAGGATTGTGCTCTTAGGCTGCAATCCTAAAGTCACTTTCCTGGGAGTAAGACCCACTGAACACAATGGTTCTTACTTGTGAGTAGACATGGTTAGGATTACCTCTTATGATTCTGAATTGAATCTGTTCACATGTCATTGCAAGCCAAATGCTGTGTAACAGGAGGCACATGTGTGACCCAGCCATCAATTAAATAATATGCAATAACGTATGCAATATCAGCTAGACAGAAAGACCAGGAAATCCAGAGGCTAAATTGACCAGGTAATTCAAAGCAAGTTAATCCAAAAGAAGGCAGGTCATCATTTACAAGCAAGGAAAGCAATATAGATTAATGCACACACCATCCAAAGGTCATCTTCAGAGGATCACAGTAAATGCAAGGAAGAACTAACAAAAAAGCTAACAGGTGCAGTTTAAGGGAAGAAAGTGTCCTGTTACATGCCGAACCTGGAAATCAGCCAGTGCAAAAGTGACTCAATACTCGAGCAGGCTAAAAATATTAATACTCTATACTGAATTTGAAAATGAATGAAAACTGGAAATGGAAAAAAATCTATGTTAAAAAACTCTTCACAGCAGATTTGGCACCCAGCTCGGGCTGGGATCTGGGGCCTCCATTTCTTGGGTTGCCAGGAAGGGGATGCATTGGGGGCATTTTTGCCTGCCTTGTTAGAGTTCCCTGGATGGAACCCACCTCCACAGGTACTCCTGGTTCATTTGGGAGAGACTGATCTCACTCAGAGGGCCTCTGTGTCCTTGAGAGTGCAGATCACTGAGGAGTTCTCCCTAGTCAGGGTCTGTTGCCCAGGAGTGTGCATTGTCTGGTCTGCGATGCTGCCCAGACATGTGTGGTCGGGCGCTAGAAGCGTCTGGAGGGTGGGCGTGTCGCGTAAGCGAATTAATGCTTACATGGCTCGTTTCCTCCTTAGTGTGGGTGGTGCGGTTATCCAGTACCCCCAAATTGAATGGAGGCGGCCAGAGTTATACAGAGCCGATGGAGTGCATTTGTCTCCTATCGCTGCTGCTGTTTTCTTGTTTAACTTGCAATGGGGACTGCTCCAGTGTTTGTAGTGGGGCGGTGGTGCCAAGCGCTAGGCTGGCTCACCGGGTGGCAAGAGTCATGCAGAGTAGGCAGGATAGGCCATCGGTGTGCAGCCTTAGGTAGCGAGGGTTTGGGGGTGAGGAAGCTCCCTGTGATGCTTTTCTGTGTCTGGGGGTAAGTCTGACGAACCCCCTTACCAGGATGGGAAACCTAGGCGCGGTGTCTGGCCGGACAGCCGGCGGCTGCGCATCCAGCTACCTTGACCTTCGGGTTGGCAAAGACGGGCATCCTTGAACTCTGTTCAAGGAATGCCCTGAGCCAGGCTGGGAAAGCCCTTTACCAACTTTAACATTTGCATGGGGAACTATACGGAGAGCCGCATCCCCTTAGACTGCACGGTTATTCTAGAGCAGTCCCTGTTTAATTTTAATATGTTAAATAGTTAATAAAAGTGGCCCTCAATCCAGCACTTTTGTCCGGCTCTTTATTTGCGTCTGTCTGGGGTAATGTAAAAAAACTACATTGCCTTTTCATTATTTTGGTCACATAAGCTCCCCATCTTTCTCACACTGCTAAAATATAGCACTGCTTCCACTAGTTTTGCTCCTCTGTCTAGACTCTAAATTTCAAAAAAGCCCATTTATTTGTAGCCAAGGCATGTAAAGTTGTTGACATTCAAAGTTGTTGACATTCATTCAAACATATTTAATCACAGACTGAAAGATGCTTTACAAGCTTTTAAAAAAATCTATTAAGGAAATATCACATCAATATTAAATTTCATATTTTGTATTACCAACATTATTACTAACACTTTACTTGCATGAGTGGTTTATTCTATAACTAAGTTCTGCAATGACCTTGTAAAAAAGCACCTGCTTGAAAACTTGTCCCTCACTTAATCAACAAGAAATCTTAATAACTCTTTTTAAACAAATAACAAGCCTTATTCATCTATATCATATAAACATATGGTGCAATACAAAGTAACTATGGGGAGTACTTGCTCCGGAGTAAGAACAATTTGGTCTGGATTGCAATATGAATTTCCCATAGTTTTTTACTAGGTGGTGCAGTAGTTACGGCTGCACGTAATGTCTCTTACGTTCTCCCGTAGTTACTCTGGATTCTAGGCTTTTCCCCAAATCCAGAGTAACTACGGGAGCACATAAGAGACATTATGTGCACCCGTAGTTACTGCACCTCCCAGTGAAAACCTATGGGAAATTCATATTGGAATTCAGAGTGAATTGATCTTACACAGGAGCAAGCACTCCCTGTAGTTACTCTGGATTTTGCCCATAGTCTTGTAGAATTCTAGAAGCTGTGAAAATGCTATGTTGCAATAGAACTGATGTTTCTAGAGGTGACAACAAATAGCCATCCACTGTTTTCCCTTTTCTGGAACTACAGGGACTCCTTGGAAATAAGAATTATATTTCAAAATCACCACGGAGCTATATTCTTTGGGAGATCTCTGAGAACAAGTCATAAGACTTTAAGTGACAAGAAGTTGTGGGTCTATTGTTGGGATTGTTTTACATGCCTCTTTTTCTACCAGAAATGAGCAAACATTTTGGCAGGAGGGCCACATCATTTGTGTGACACTGTGCCAAGGGCTGGGAGAAAAATTAATTTATGTTTCAAATTCGAATAAGTTTACAGACATTCACATAAATAAATACGTTAGTGGTTAGAGCTTATTTACAATACATGTGAGATTTATAATATAGTCATGTAGAACCACATGAGAACTATGAACTGTTTGCCACACACCTCCTGCACAACGAAAACATACAGACCAAACTAGAAACACAGAGACATAAGTTGCTCAGAGGTGGTTGTGGACCATATGTAGGGTGGTCATGGGGGAGAGTGGGCTCCAATTGTTTCCAACAAGCCAGAGGCTCATTGGAAACTGTGGGCACCCTATGGGACAAATCAGTAGTCCCTATGGGATCCTAGGGGGACATGAGCTGTGGTGGCACAAGAGGTTAAGACACTGTGCCTCTTAAACCAGCAGGGTTCGAGACCCAGGTCCTACAAGACTGGGTGAGCTCCCATCCTTAGCACAGCTCCTGCCAGTTCAAAAGCCTCTAAATGCAAGTAGATAAACAGGTACAACTATGTGGGAAGGTAACAACGTTCTGTGCGCATGCGAGCCACATGTTGGACTATGCTGGCTCTATGGCTCTAGAAACGGGGATGAGCAGCACACCCTACAGTCACCCTACTACAGGCAGTATAACTTGCAGAGGACACCTTTCAGGCCAGGGTTTTCCCACCTCTGCTTTATGTGATTAGCTACAGTTTTTTTTAAACCACTCTTGACTTACAGATGCTGTGACAAAGATTTAGAGCACAATCCTAACCATGTCTACTCAGAAGTAAGCCGCATTGTGTAAATGGGTCTTACTCCCAGGAAAGTGCCTTTAGGATTGCAGCCCTAGGCAGTTATTGATGGTATATAAAACAAAGCTGCCTTGGGTTTCCTTTTTTAAGGAAGAAAGGAGGGATATAAATTAAATAAATAAATAATAAATCATAAAACAAATAGGTTTTCCCCCACCCCAAATTGCAAAAGTAGCTTTTAATAATGGTACTGAAATGGGAGTAATGGGACTGGAAAAACCAATCTCAGGTGTATTGATATGAAGGCAAGAATCATATTTCTCTGAGTATTCAGTTGTACATTTGTCAGTTCTTTCACATGAGCATTTCCCAATCATGTGGAGGAGTCAATGCATCTGTCACTATATGCCCACAGAAACTGAATTCTCAGCTTCACTACAACACATGATGACTGGAATGAGGTGTACTAGCGCACGATCAATGTGGGGGGCACAATCCTGTACCTTCCTGGGCATGGAAAGTATGTGGAGCATTCATTAGAAATGCGTGCGTTTCTTACAAAAACAGGACTAAAGTCTCCGTGATCAGGACTAAAAATAATCTTGCTTATTCCCTTTTAGAACCTCCACATACCAAGGCAGGTTACCTTGATTTAAAAAAAGCTGAAGGAGCCTTTATTGGCACTATAACATAAAAGATACATAAAGTACCCAATTAAAGCATCATTTTTTTTCATTAGCCTGAATCTCATATGCTGTTTTTCTCTCCACTACATCAATCACGTCTGTGAAAAGAACAAATCAGGCCTTTTCCTGGTCTGACTAACCTTTCATGTTGGCCCAGAAACTTCATATGTGTCTCCTTCATATGTGTTTTCCAGGTCTCTGATTTAAGTTCAGGTGGGCAATATAAACATACAAATCCATTTAAAAATTATTTAAAGAATGAACCACTAACTTACCGTGAGAATCCCATGCCATAAACCTACATCTTTCTTGAAATCTAATACGTTCACAATTGTTTCTGCTGTAAAACAAAAAATGAGGTTTTTTACTGATAGTATAAAGCAAGTTGAAAAAATCCCATTTAAACACAGAGTCACCCCAGACCATACAAGTTGGGAGAAGTTGAGATTCTCCCAATTTGAGATAAGTCATTGACTGATTTTTTGTGCCAATTGGACCTTTGCATCTTTAATCATTCGTGCTTTCAAGTGACATGTCCTAAAAAGTTGTGCATATGAAAATAGATTGCTAGGTCCAAAAAACCCCTTTCCTCCCACTTGCCACCAATGCTACAATAGGACCAAGACAAATTTGTGGGAGAAGACCTCACGTATACCTAGATCTATGCAGATAGAGGAAGTATCAGGCACAAACAACCTCTAGGTTACTACAAAGGATAGTGTGATGTTGGGAGTGTGGCTGGCAGGGTGAGACTGGAGATCAAGAATAAGGAAAGCTACTATTTCCTGGTTTGGTGGAAAATAGATTGCCCTTTTCCAAGCCAAGCCAATTCAAGTCTGAGAGTGCTCCCCAATTCCTGGACAATGCCCAGTGCCAGATTACTGGAAAACATACTGTATAGTTTTTAAACGCTTGTCAGAAACCTTAACGAGTACTGAAATACCTTCTGTGTAGCCACAGGCCTGCGTCAGAGCTTGACAGTGAGTTAGCAGTGCAATTCTTGTCACAGTAACCCCAAGAACACTTCCATCTTTACAAGTTTTGTACTGCAAAAGTAAAACAGATAAGAACAATCCATAAAAGTGTGGAACATTTCATTCCATATAGGTATGGATTATATCAGGGTTTATTTAGAATCATAGAGTTGGAAGGTACCCAATAGGTCATCTAGTCCAACCCCCTGCCAGGTGCTCGTCAAGCCTTTGCTTGAAGATCCCCATTGAGGGAGAGTCCACCACCTCCCTTAGCAATCTGTTCCACTGCCGAACCGCCCTCACCGTCAGGAATTTTTTCCAGATATCCAACCGGAATCTCCTCTCTTGCAGTTTGTACCCATTGGTTCTAGTTCTGCTTTCAGAAGCAGCTATGAACAAATGAGCCCCTTCCTCCCTATGACAGCCCTTCAGGTACCTGAAGAGGGCAATCATGTCTCCTCTCAACCTCCTCTTCTCCAGGCTGAACATCCCAAGTTCCCCCAACCTTTCCTCATAGGGCTTCCCTTCCGTCCCACTGATCATTCTTGTCACTCTCCTCTGGACTTGCTCCAGTTTGGCTGCATCTTTCTTCAAGTGAGGTGCCCAGAACTGAACACAGTACTCAAGGTGAGGTCTGACCAATGCTGAATAAAGAGGAACTATAACTTCTCGTGACTTGGAAGCTACAGTCCTCTTAATGCAACCTAAAATGGCATTTGCCTTCTTTGCAGACACATCACACTGCTGACTCATGTTCTGCTTGTGATCCACGGCGACTCCAAGATCCCGCTCACATGTTGTGCTGCCAAGCCAAGTATCCCCCATTTTATACCTGTTCTTTTGGTTTTTATTGCCTAAGTGCAGAACTTTGCACCTGCTGAAATTCTTTCTATTTGTTACAGCCCAGTATTCCAGTTTGTCCAGATCCTCCTGGAGGTTTCTCCTGTCTTCTGTTGTGTTTGCGACTCCTCTCAGCTTGGTGTCATCCACAAATTTGCTCAGGCTCTCCCGTGTCCCTTCCTCCAAGTCATTGATGAAGATATTAAAGAGAACTGGGCCCAAGACAGAGCCTTGGGGTACCCCACTCAAAACCAACCTCAAGGTTGACACAGAACCATTTACTAAAACCCTGTGAGTGTGGCTGTCGAGCCAATTGCAGATCCACCTAACAATTGCCTTGTCTAGACCATATTCCTCCAACTTCCCCACTAAGATGTCATGTGGGACTTTGTCAAATGCTTTGCTGAAGTCAAGATAAATGACATCCACAGCATTGCCACTGTCCAGTAAGCTCATAACCCAATCAAAAAAGATCAGATTTGTCTAGGAAGATTTATTCTTGGTAAATCCATGCTGGGTTGTTTTGATCACCGAGTACTTGTCTGGATGAGCACACATTGTGTGTTTTATGATTTGTTCTGATATCTTGCCCAGGATTGAAGTCAAACTGACTGGTCCATAATTTCCCAGGTCTTCTTTTTTCCCCTTCTTTAGGATTGGGACTACATTTGCCCTCTTCCAGTCCAGTGGCACTTCTCCACTCCTCAAGGATTTCTAAAAGATGATCAACAGAGGCTCTGCAAGGACATCTGCCAGTTCCTTAAGAACTCTAAGATGCAGCCCATCCGGTCCAAATGACTTGAATTCATTTAGGCCAGTTAAGTTTATTTGGTTCATTTTTTTGTTTGTTATTAGTTTTGTACTCCGCTTTCTCCCTGAGATTGTTAGCAAAATCGGCGACCAATCAATAAAACAAAGTAAAATACAATTAAAACAGTAAAATGCAATTAAAACAATATAATATAATTAAAACAGTATAAAATATCATGCAGTTAGAAATAGAAATACCAAGAAAAAGATAGTTTAGAAAATAGCCTTTATGAGACCTCAAAGACTCTTTTGAATAAAAATGTCTCCCAAAGAACCCACTGCATATGAGTCCTGAGCTGGCCCCTCCTGCCTGTCCTTGCCTCTGGATGGCTCCAAATCAGAGCAATTCCAAAAGCATATCCTTCTCAATGAACAGATGCCTGCTATTTAAGTCACAGTGTTTGTATTCTGCTTACTTAAAATTAACCTTCAAATCAAGGAGAAACACTATCTAATGAAACATAAGAACAAGTGCCTGGATGCTCAATAACCCCCAAATCCAGAGTAACTACGGGAGCACGTAAGAGACTTTACATGCACCCGTAGTTACTGCACCACTTAGTGAAAACCTATGGGAAATTCATATTGCAATCCAGAGTAAGTTGTTCTTGTTCTTCCACCGGAGCAAGGACTCCCCGTAGTTACTCTGGATTTTGCCCTAAGTCTGTATTTTAGTAGTTTTTAAATTCCTCTATCTCTATCAAGTCCCTGACACTGATTTAACAAAATGCTGAATTACTTATATTTATGTTAAGGTAAGTATGGAACTGCTGACAAGGCTTTAAGTGCAAGAAAGGTGAAACTGGAAGAAATGGGGAGAGACCATCTATACAGGTTTCAGGTTACACTAAAATGATAGCACAAGTGCACTGCAGAGACTTCAATAACAGCAAGTAAAAATGATATACTTCAAGTAGGTAACATCTCATCAAACAGGAAACTGTGTCAGATATAATGGACAGGGAAGAGGGGGAAGAAAGGGAGGAGAGTGGTGAACTTACCTCAATGTATGCTGTGTCATTGTTTGCATCTTTGATATGTGGGAACCAGTCTCGAGGAGGTTTTGAAAGGTGTTTTGATTCTGTGACAAACCAAAGCAGCTTTGGCCAACCTGAGGAAGAGTCGGGTACACCATGAGAATTTTAGACATTGAAAAGTGTACACAATATAAAATCAATGAAGGCAACATAATATTTGGGAACAATTCACTTTAAATGAACAAAGGCTACAGCGACTCAGTGGTTAAGACACTGTGCTTGCCAACCTAAAGATTGGCAGATAAGTAGTTCGAGACCCAGGTTCTGCAAGATGGAGTGAGCTGCCGTCCCTTGCCCAGTTCGCAAGCATGGAAATGCAAACAGATAAATAGGTACCACTTTGGTGGGAAGGTAACAGTGTTCTGTTTGCCTCGGTTAAAAGTCATGCCAGTGACATGATCATGGAGATGTCTTCAGACGGTGCTAGTTCTTCAGCCTTCTAACTGGCTGGGCACCACACTCTAGAGTCGGTCACAGCTAGCAAGCAAGGCAACCTGCAGGGTACTACCTTTACCTTCACTTTAAATAAACAATCTTTTAAAGCTATTACTGACTATAAAAACTGAATTCAAGATCAGGATTTGGCAATTACTTATATATAGGTATCCCCCCACTTACAGGACAGGTTACGGCCCAGAGCATTGTCCAAAAGTGAAAACTGTTGAAAAGTGGAACCCAATTTTTTTTTAGTTTATAAATGTTGCTTCCAATGCCTTTTTTGCTAGCAAATTGCAAAGAGGCCCTTTTATCTTGAAAATTTCTGCTGCTACACAAAGATTTATGCAAATAAATTCTCATTAACACTTTTGAGAACAGGATTAGACCAGGAGCTACAACATGAAGGAAGGCAATTTTGGCCTTTAGAAAAGCAGAGAGGTTGAAAAAGCAGAACATGCACTGAATGAATGAGTTCTGGGTATAATTAAAAGGTGCAGACCAGATCATCTTCCCTTGTATAATGGGCAGACTTTCTGCCCTTTACAGGTATTCCCCACTTTCTTATGGTTTGTTTTCTGATGATCCACTCTGACTACAGCGTGTATACTGGATCAGTAGACAGAGTGGATCATCAGAAAACGAACCATTAGAAAGTGGGGAATACCTGTAACGGCAGAAAGTCTGCCCATTATTCAAGGGAAGATGGTCTGGTCTATAGGGCAGAGCTATCATTAAGGTCAAAAATAAGAACTGAAGGTTGCCAGTTCAAAAGAAACCAGAAGCTGTGCTTGCGAGACCTAGAAACTGCAACGTTGAGCTGTGTGGGAAGATAAGAAGCCTGCTGCAGCTGCGTCTGTGTTGAAGCAAGTGTGAGTGACCAAGAGAGTAAAAAGGATCCATCTCATCTATCAGATGTTCTTGAAAGACAGAACCTCTTTATTGTAAAACCCCCTGGGGTTATAGTAGGAAGCCCATGTAAACTGTTTTGAATAAAAACTGAAATCCATTGGTCAGAAATTATTAAGGAATAAGCTTTCAACCTCAAACAATCACAATATTAGGAAATTAGTATGAACGATGCTTATTTTTAAATATCTTTTTTTGAAAAGCATCTAATGTGGTATCATATTGATTATCTGCAATTTATAATCAACATGCCCTTACCTGCCTGAGGATTAAAGGTAAGAGTATTTTAGAATTTCTAGCTGCTTAAAATTCTCTGCAATTCTTGTCTGCTATATATCGGGCATGAGGATCAATATTCATAGTTGGGCATTAATGAAGCCTACCTTTAAATTGTGGTATTTCCCCTGTAGGGCTCTTAGGCAGTCCTTTATGGCACGCATCACTAGTCAAGGCCACAGTGACACCACAGCTTCCAAGCAAGAAGCCTATCTGCTGGCTCCCTGCATCCTGGGTGGAGAGAAAGTAAGAGGAAAAAAATTATGGAAGTAAATCACTGCATGAGCACAAAGAAAAAGTCTACTTTCAATACATCTAGGCAAGACATTTCTATTGCTATGGTCTGACCAGGCTTTACAGCATTCCATGCCTCAGTTTTGTTTATTTTGCAATACAGCCAAGAACGACACATATTAAGAATTGCATCTTACTTTAAAAAACACTCAGAAACAACCCCTGAAGATTCCTTATTTTTTACTCTTCTTTTTACTCCAGCTTGAATATCTGAAAGTGGGCTGTTTCTATGAACATCTCAGAAATATGGCGAGAATTCTGGTGACTGGAGTATACAATTTTCTTATACAATCCAGCATACCCAACCTCAATTTTCCCTGTTTTTCTTTCTTGTCATAAGAGGGGAGAAGAGGCAGGGAATGACACCCAGGTTCAGGAAGCTGAATCATTCATAGATACAAACAAATTTCATTCATAGATAAACAAATTTTATTTACAGAGCTGATAAGAGATTTTTCTCCCTCTCATATATACTAGAACTCGGTATCACCAAATTAAATCCTTCGGTAATAGAATAAAAATACTGTATATTATGTATGTAGATAATACTGTATTATCACAAAGCACTTTGACTAGTTGTGGAATTCATTGTCAGTGGTGATGGTCACTACTGGCCAAGATGACTCCAAAAATGAAAAGGAGTTAGGCAGATTTATAAAATAGAGATTTGCAACAGTCTATGGTCTATCAACGGCAACTAGCTATGATAAGTGGAATCTATATCCAGTAGTAGAATGACACAGATTTCTAGTCAATGAGGGGCAATAATGAGGGAGAGATGATGTCTAGTGGACTTCTAGAATGTATCTGGCCAGACATAGTAACTGTGAAACATATGAAGTCATGACCTTATCCAACAGGAGAGCCAGGATAATGTAGTGGTCATGGACTTAAATCCAGAAGATCAAGGTTCAAATCCCTTTTTCCGCCATGAAGCATCTTGGTGACAACTAGGCTAGTCACTGTCTTTCAGCCTAACCTTTCTCATAGGATTGTTTTGAGGACTAAGGGAGGGAAGGAACCATGTACATCACCCTGAGCTCCTTGAAGGAAAGTATCAAAATATACTGAAAAATAAATAAAAATAAACTGTGTTGACCTTCCCAATGACAGAATGTGGATCTCCCATGTTGTTGGTTGGTGGGCAAAGTAATGTAACAATGTTTAATTTTTTAAAAAAATTTACCTTTACCTACTTCATACTTTACCTTCCCCCCCTCTCCTTTGCACAATCTTAGGAAAAATCTGTCTTCTTTAGAAAGGCACTGATGCTGCCTTACTAACATTAACCTAGCCTACATATTTTCATGTGCACAGTCAGGTGACATAATAAAAACAGTCCTAATATACCATGAAGTCTCTGGATGCATTGCTGAAGTACCAGCAAACACTAAACATCACATATAGAGTTTAAAACCAAAAGCTCTCTACCCAAAAGAGGATTTTTTAAAATACAGAATTTCACAACAACCATGGAATATTAATACAAATGGGAGAAATTAAGTATTGAAGAACTGAGACAAACAAGAAGAGGGAAAAATGTGACTAGGGAAAGTCAGAAATTCAGGAGTGAAGCTTGAGACACAGACATCCGCCACACCTCCAATTCAAGTGTCTCATTAAATCGTTAAACTGCACTTGTTAAAAAAGTTATCAAGTGTAGGTAAAAGACATGAATCACTCTCCAGTTCTTAGTACAAGCTTTTCTTAACATCCAAATTTGAAAAAAGTATTTTGTTAGGCTACGTTTTGTGTATGCTGAAACTTAGTGACATGATGGGATGAGAAACTAATTTACCATAGACTGGTAAATTAGACATAGACTAATTTACGATTTAGATATCTAACAAGTTGTCAATTTTTGGTTTTATTATAAATCATTATTAGAGATTTAAATTCCAGCTTGGCAAAGTTAAAGACATACTTTTGCAAGAAAAGTCTTCAGAAATGAGCTCTCATTTGGATTTGCTTCTATGAAAATCCAGACAGAAGGAGGAGTCCCCTTTTTAAGATAAATAGAAAGAGACAAGAGGATGAAATCATGCCATTTTGGGGAAAAATTATCTGCATGCTGTGCTGTCAGTAGCCCAAGGACTGCTTGTACTAGCCAGGCCCTGGCAAATTTACAAAGCTGAAAGGCAATAATTGCATGAAATCAAAGTGATCCAATAACAAGGTTATTTCCTCCACCCCTTCAGTTTTCTCCCCTCCCACTTTTATTAGACCTAACAATTCATGTCACGTTTTATAGGCCACATCAATGATTTCTTAGTTTCAATTATTTATTAGTACCATTTCAAGTTCAACACATTATTTTTATTTATTTAATGCATTTATTGCCATGAACTGAGTCTTTGTGCATATTTCTCTCTCACTTTATCTCAAGGCAAATTAGAAATAGTTTTATCTTCACAGCAGTTTTCCCAAAGTCAGTCTCATCAGTGATTTGAGCCTCTCTCTTATAGGAACAGACTTGCTTAACATAGCTACCCAGGAAGCTTAATGTACTACCCTGGGAGGAAACTCAGAGTGGCATAGACTAATTTAGACATCTAATAAGTTGTGGCCTTGACATCGAACTTTGTGGCCAGTGAAGGCAGCACATAATGAGAAAACATACCCCAAAAGCCAAATGAGTTGAATCTTGGATGTATTTTGTATTAGGCGCATAATATCCTATCATGGCAGCCCTACACACATGGGCTCTGCAAAGGCACTACAAAGGAAGGCACTATACACTCTGCAAAGGAAGATATATTGTAGATCTTCCAAACTAAGACACTTTGGAACAGCGTCGACCTCATATGGTTACATGGTATTGCCTGCATGTAAAAACTTGCAACAGAATGATTCATCAAATAAGTGTCCAAGTCTGGCCAAACTACAGAAAAGTCAAGCAACCTTCCCTATAGATACACCTTCATTCATCCCTTTGGCAAATGCAGTTCTCTACTTTAGGGGACACCTGAGGCACATAGGAATGCATACAGCTACACCATGATTCTTTGACTTCCCTGAAGGTCAACCACACTGTATGGCAGGTATGGCAAAATGCATGGGAAAGCAAAAGAAAGAAGAATAACCTGACTACATACAAATTAGCAAGATTTGTGTTGCCAAAATATGATTGTACTAGAGAAAACACCTGTGTTGCGGGAGTAAAATTCCCCTCATACGTCATCCCCCACTGTGCATTGTCCCCCACTGCACACCGTCCCCCCATGCACATCAACCCCCCCTGCGAAATACCCTGTACAATACCCTCCCATATGCAACACCCCCTATGTGCCTCATCCCCCATGCGCAACACCCCAAGCACAATACCCCCATACAACATCCCCCACGCACACCGTCCCCCAGGAACACTGTCCTCCATGCACACCGTTCCCCCATGCGCACTGTACCCCCATGTGCATTATCCCTCCATGCGCAACAACCCCATACAATATTTCCCCATGTACACCATCTCCCCATGTGCATCATTCCCCCATGTGCATCATCCTCCCATGCGCACCATCACCCCCTGTGCACCCTCCCACCCAGTGCATCTGATGGATTTTGATCAGTCATTCTTCAATGTTAAGTATAGGACAAAAACACGTTGCACCCCTTTCCAGTCTCTTAAGGGTTAAATTTCTCAACATCCATTCTTTATGGGTGTTGATGTCACAGAAGGAACACCCTTCCCGGATTTCATGCTTCTAGCTCCGGGGCTGGGAGAGGGCAGCGATCAGACAGGGATTCTTGATGGAAAGTATAGGGAGGAAAACACATTGCACCCCTTTTCACCCCTTCCGGTTAGAATTTCTGAAAACCAGTTCTTAGTGGGAGCCTCCACCATGGAAGGAACACCCTCCCCAAATTTCTAGGCTTGGCGGTTTTGGCTGGCCATTGATGAATGAATGAGTCAGTGAATGAGTCAGTGAGTGACTTTTCCATTTTATATACCTTATTTACTTATTTACTCAAATATAACGCTCACCTTTTTCAGCTGAATTCAGCTGCCAAAATCAGGGTGTACAATAGATTCAATGTTAATTAGAATTGAATAAATGCGGCATTTTGATTATACGTATAGAGTGCACATTATATTTGGTGGTGCAAGTAAATACGGTATATAGATTCACTTTTGGAAACTGTCAAGCCCTTCCACAAAATTACAGAAGTGGCTTTTTTTGTGAGTAAAACTCACATACCATACCAAAACTCAACCATATTCCTATATATTCCCTCCCCAGATTCTCCAGGAGAAAACATGTCCAAGTTAGACTTTTCATGACAAACAAAAGCGAGGGCTATTCCAACGCCAGTTTCAATGAAGTTCCACAATGAACAGTCACAGGATTACTGGATAGACTTACAGTACAGTAAATCCTTTTGGTGCATCAATATACCAGTTTTACATCACAATCTTTACAAATCAGCCAAATTAAAAAGATGGAGAATAAGTTGAATAAACAAGGTCCTTAGTTTAAATCATTACAAAGCCCAGCAGGACAACAGAAGTGGGATTTATTATAGAGTACACTAGAACAGAAACCCTATTATGCCAAGTAAAGAGGCAGAAAATTTATTTAAAAATCTTGATGGCACAGGATTAAGAAGCTGATCTTCCCATAAGAGTAGAAAGTTCGTAGAGAAGAATGAAAAAACAACTGCAAGGTACCCGAGAGGGGGGAAGCAGGGAATACAGCTGAAGAATATAGGACGCAGAGACCCAGGAAAAACAACTGGTACAGATAGTAGGAAATATGGAAGTTGTAACAAGCTAGTTCACTGAGCTGTAGTGTGTATCTGACACATTTCCATGTACCTACCCTCTATGGTGAAAGGGGACTTCACTAGTATATAGATAATTATTCTGGGAAGGGAACATAAAGATGACACTAAACTGTTCAATGAAAACATGGAAAATCTCAGAATCCCTACAGCAGCAGTTTCCAAAATATGGGTTGGGACCAACTGGTGGGCCATGAGCTGATTTTTGGTGGGTCGCCAAAGGGTGATGGAAAGATCAGATAACTAATTACCAGGTAACTAATTACTTTAAAGTCCTGGGCAACTCAATATCAGATACTGTATCTGCTAATTAACCTGCAAAGAGCTAAGCTCCTGTAAGTTTTCAACCATGTGTAAATATAGCTTGAGGGTCTTTTTAATTATTACTACATAAATAAAATATTTATTTCTAGATTTTTTTAAAGTAAACTTAGGTGGTCATGATAGTGTCATTTTAAAAAATAGATCCTGGTGCTCAAAAAGTTTGGGAACCACTGCACTACAGGCATTGGTCCATTCAAGTCAAACCCACAAATGATTTCCCATATACTTCATACCCCCATCTGAAAAGATACTTTTCAGATAACTTATTGCTACACCCACTGAACTGGTGCAAAATTTACAATCTGACCAAACACCAATATTTATAACTATATCCTTCATAAAATGTGCAAACCGCAAAATGCAAAAGCCAATTAACCAAAGGATGTGACAAAGAAATCCAACTAGAAGGCAACTAGAATAGAAGAGGGCAGTCTTAAGTCCTTATTACGAGAAAACATTAGAAACAAACCTCTAGTCAACATCAGATGAAATTATGGCACTTTTGTGACACCATTTGAGCTGGAACTTGTGCCAGCCTACCTGGCAGTTAGGATTGCTGCCTTAATTATGTACAGCAGGTGTGTAAACGATATCTACAGTTGCAAACACTCCTGAAACTACACACTTTTATATTGCTGGTAATTGTGCTTTTCCTATGTCACAATTACATTATCACTTCAAGTTTCCCTTTAGTTACTTTTGCAACAGTGTGATATTCACTTCTAAAAACTATCTTTGACAAGATTCAAGCCAACCGTCCAAAACCTTCAAAATTATTCTTGCAAAATGTCAAGAAGTCAAGCCAAACTATGGCACAGAATTATTTCAGCATGTTTTGTTCTGATGTCTTTTTGTTTCTGTATTTTGTATTTGGTAACAATTTTAGGGATCTGTTCTCAAATGACAGAGCATTTGCGGCACTCATATGCGCAAAAGAGAACATTTCTGTCAAATACATTTCCAAAACACTTCCATTTTATTGTTAACATTTTTGTAGAAGTTTTCAATTCTATACAATACTATGTAGTCCAAGGCACAAAGCCCACATTTAATGTATAAACTGTATACATTGTATACATTCTAATCAGTCAACGTTATTTAGAAATGTTTACAACTGTACCACACCTGCTTGAGCCATCATAGGATGTCTCTTCCACCAGCAATCAATCCTGACTGCTCTTTGATTTTCCTAGGATTTACCAGGAGACCATACAATAAGCAGGTTCTGCATTAATTTGCATGTCAATGCATGGAAAAACAGAAATTCATTTAAAAATAAGGGTGCCAGCATTTTATTTTCTGACTACCCCAGCAGAGTTCTCAAATCAGCATTGGTCAGTACAATTAAAACAAAAGAATGACAAAGAAAATACCCTTTGTCTAAAACATTACATTATATGAATGTTTTGATTCATATAATCCAAAATATGTATAAAAACATTACATTATATGAATGTTTTGATTCATATAATCCAAAATATGTTCAGAGTCTATGATTCATAATGTCCAAAACATGTTCTGCAAGAACAGCTTTCAAATCCTCCAGCTTCCTTCCCAAATGTTTTGAAAACAAGGAAATCAAAATTTAATCTTGAAAATGCAATGTCAGCTTTCGGCATTTTGAAATAAAGTCAGAATAATACAAGATAATTTCATTTTTACTGTACCAGAAATATCTGAATGCTATTTTGTACAATCCATACATGCAATTTGCAATTTCTCTCCATAGGTGCAAACTCTTGAGAACATTTTTTTAAAGAATGCATCATCCATACAGCTTTTTCAAAGCCAACTAAGCTTTTCAATTTCTAGCAGAGGAAACATCAAATGCCTTTAGCTACAGCAGACCAGACACTGCTATTGTAATTCTCTTTGAAATGTGTCAAGTCCCTACTCATCTTAAGTGCTCCTTAAGAACCAGCAGGGTTTCGATGATTACTTTGCTTTGTCCAAGATCCCAACTATCTTTATTTCTTTAAAAAAAAAAAAACAGCCAAGTGGAGCTTGTATCAGTTACCCAGACAGCAATTTTCAATGTCTAACTCCACAGCAGGAGGGGTAGCTAAGGAATTCTCAGCCCAAGTTATATTTTAATTTGAAACTTGTCGCTCTAAACAAGTCATTCTATTTAGAACTTTCTGCTCCTCCCAAGTGTAGTTTTAAGTTAGACATAGAGCCCAATCCTAAGCATGTCTATTCAGAAGTAAATCCCATTATAGTCAATGGCACTTACTGCCCTATTACTGTGGACAGGATTGCAGCCATACCCCCAAATCCAGAGTAACTATGGGAGCATGTAAGAGACTACATGCACAAAATATCCTATAGGATAGAAGCAACTGAGACAATGCACAGATCTTATGAGCTTCTGTGACATCTCACTCTTTAGATAATCCAGTTCTGACATATGATGTGGAACCTGAGGCCAGTGAGAACTGAGGATACAGTCGTATCCACACTTTCCAGGGAGTAAGTTCCATTTACTATAATGGAAATTACTTCTGGGTAGACACACTTTGGGATCTGAAATGGTCCTTAACATTTAATTCATAAGCAAGCTACCTGTTTTGAGTACAGCTTACAGCAAGCTCAAGTACAAATCAGTCCAGAAAATATCTAGGGAAACTAAAAGGAGCAACAAAATCATGTACATAAGGCTGATTTGCTTTTTTAAAAGGGGGACGGAAGACAAAATATTTGGCAAGTTGGTTCTTCTTTGGTCCTCTTATGGTCATGGCCTGTGGTAATCTGGTCTGACAGCAATTTCAAAGGAATTTCAAAGGAAACAGCAAGAAAAGGAAGATTTCTTTTACCTTTCTGGTAAGTGGCACTTCAATAGGAACAGGGACAACTTCGGCAAGTAGGCAGCCATAAAACGCTACCATAAAAGCCGCAGGATCATTGTTGGGAAATACCAGCGCTACCTGTGAAAAGGAAAGAATAATTAAAGAGTCTCCAACATCTTTTTTCCTCTCTCTAGCCAACACATAAACCTATGTTTCAGATGTTTTTAAAAGTGCTCAAATTATAACCAATTATAGCTGGATTCTCAGAAGACAAGAGATAGTCAAGAAAATTATCTGGACAATCTACTCACTTATTTCTTGCAAGCCATTAGATAGAATTTTCAATGCAACAGCATATGAGAAAAAGAAGGAACACCTAGCAATTTAAGGCAAAGCAAGTACATATGGGATATGCAAGTGGGATGTACAGAAAAACAGACCGGCCAGGAAAAAATGTCTGGTTATTCTGTCATCTTCATTGCTCTCCTTTGACTTATTTGCTCTGTAAGCTGCTTCAGTCCACGATGACTAAAACACTGCCATAAATCAAGATGAAAGTTTCTGTAGACTCCACAGTTCTGAAGTTTTTGTAGTTTTGGTTAAATGCCAAAGTAGACCATGATTTAAGTTCAACATCTGCCTTCAAGTCCCTGTAGTTTAATTTTTCACAATTACTTATAAAAGCAAAAATGCAGGAAATAATTTTCATTTGTGTGGGAGTCAACCTGACACCCCCCATTTTGCCTGGGAAACACCTGAAATTGAGCAGCTGAAGAGACCAGAAGAAAACCCCCTCCCCAATGGCAAATGCACTCAAAGTCAGGGTAAAAGAAACTCTGGGGGGAAGGGGTGAACCAGAGTGTACCAGGGACTTTCTGCAGAACTTAATTTAAACTTTCAGAAATTCTTTTGGAGGGCTGGGTTCATACAAGCCAACATCCATCATCAACGAACTCGCCAGTGCTACTGCATGTGCCAGGATTGTTGAATGAAGCCATTTAGAAAAGCAGTTTCGGTTTATGCCTCATCAGATCTAGCTTCTGTTAATTTGGGGGAAGGGGGTGACAACTTGGTAGAAATTTAGCATATTGTTTATAGTCCCATTTTTCAATTCTTTTGCCCCAAATAAAAAAGGAGCATAAAAAAATTAAACACATTTTCCAACTGAGGGTACAATCTTCTTCTGCAAAAGAAATTTCTATGCACAATAATGAGTATACTTATGCAAATTCAAACAATAGCAGCAGCTGTATGGAGTCTTAAACTTTGTACAAAATGGGAGTAAGATTTGATGGGTTCCATCTGCCACTAGGCACCATGTCACCAGTTCACTGCTAGCTTCAGTAATCAAGTAGAGAGACAGCATTACAACCATGGACAAGATCCAATGGATAAAGAGCTTCTTAGAAGTGCTATGTTGACTTTATATTTCTTGCCATTTTACCCCCTAACATATAGTAGAACAATACAAAATACAGGAAGGGAAAAGTTTCTGATGACTAAGAGCACAATCCTAACCATGTCTACTTAAAAGTAAACTCCACTGTATTCAATGGGTTTTACTCCCAGGAAAGTGTCTTTAGGATTGTAACCTAATACAATTTAAAGTTAAGTCAACCATTGAAACACAGAAGACTCCATGTGTGGAAATAGAAAGAAATGTGTGCTTAGGAGAAATGGGACAAAAGTAAATTAAGTGATGTTATATGGGGAAATGAACTACAGAAATTAGATGGTGGGGATGTCAGGGACTGGGAATTGGGGACTGAGGTTAGTGAAGACAATGAAGGTGGAATAAAGATGTGACACCACCATGCAATATTCCCCATAGTGACAGGCTCAACACTGAATGTTGGGTAATATCTACAAAAGGCGACATCATCTATAAAAGGTGATGTCACACAATAAGGTGACATCTGAAAAACACAAAACTAGATATAGGGCTTTTTACTCAGTGGCAATGCTCTCTGGAGAAGATCCATCCAATGGCCAATTTCACCAGTGTTAGTTTTTAAAAGTTGCTTCTTTGACTATTCTGAGTTGTATAATGCTCATTTTTGATCAACACAGTTTTACCTTGACTGTGGTAATCCTTTTTAAGGATTTCTGCATATTTGAGTTTTAATTGATTTGGTACACCTTATTTTATTTGGACTTGTCTGTTTCATGTATATGCCTTAACAGCTGTTGTGAGATTTTGATAAGAAATGTGATCTAATTCTAAGACTTATTTTATGTGTTGTCACAAGTTGATAATAAAAGGTGGAAAAACAGCTCTGTTAAGGATGAAGGAGATGAGAGTCAAATGCTCAGTTGCGGAAAGCTCTAGAAACTCTAGAAGTTTCTGTGGCTGACATGTGCATCTGCAGTTCTCACTGTAGGACAGACCACAAAGATTCATAAAGTCCCAAAGTTACATAACCCAAAAACTACCTCGGTTCAAACACATCTCATCCTATTCCTCTCCTCTCCAAAAAAAGTCTGTATATTTTTCAGCTGACTCCCAATAAGTTTAAGCAGGAATGTTGTTAATAATTTGTGTTCAGCATCTTCTAAATTAGCTGGCAACATTCCTTGGTTCAAGCCTGGACTCCTGACAAGGACCCAATTGTTTCTGTGGTCTCCAACATACAGTCTCGTTACTAAAATTGATTTCATCCACATGACAACAACATGCTCTAATGCTCCTTATACAAGGCAGGCTTTGTATCACAAACTAATCTTTTTGAAAGACAGAAGCAATTTAAAAAAAAACATAAATAGGCTGTTTTAGTGAAGTCTCTGGAGACTCCCTACTATTTTTACTGCTAGTATCAGACGTGATTATTAAAGCATGCAGGGACACAGAAATACCACACAGGGCACAATCCTAACCAATTTTTCAGCTTAGAGGTAAGGGAATAAACATTCCCTTACTTTGAAGAGGACTCCGTGACTACTTTCCAACTACAGGATAGAGCAGATGCCCCACTGGCCCAGCTATGTCAGTGTTGGAAAGTTGATTAAGATTTGGACCACAATCTGCTAACAACTCATATATGGGAGAATTCACTGTATATTCCAACCCAAATATATGAGTGACATCCAGGTGTATTAAGAATATAAAAGTCAGGTATATTTAAAAAATGCAATTAAAACGCAAGGCACTTACTCTGTCTCCTGGTCGCACCATGGGTTCTTGCTTAGTGCCTAATTTATGCAGTATGTTGTAAGCAACTTTCATACTTCGAGTCCAAAGTTTTCCTAGTCACAAAACAATTTGCAAAGTTATTTTTAAAATAGATTATGTAATCTTATTCAAAAAGTATACATTTCACCAAACACACACACACAAAGTGAGAGAGAGAGAGAGAATTTTAAATAATAAGATGAAATTGATGCCAAATATGTTACACAATTGCCTCTTACTATACAGGGGATCCGGATGGAAATTATACCATAGTGGTTCTAACCAAGACTATTTTATCAGTCTGCAATCCTCCCAAAATAAAGGTATCAAAGAAGAAAGTGGGGGGAACAGTTCAACAAACAGCATATCTGCAAAACAGTCCTTTAGCTGAATGGCTGTCAAGGGCTCTGCAGGCCGTATGGTTGAAAAGTCACATGTCTTAAGGGGCTGGTATAATATAGGGTGGGGTTCCATAACAGACACGCTAAAACATGTCATTTAATGTTCTACTACTTTCAAGTGAATCTGTTTCCAGGAATGTATGCTTAAGAAAAGCAGTAGCAGGCACCTGTAATGAAGATGTCATGGTACAGTATGTTTAAACTACATATTGCCATACTTCACAAGATGATGCTCCAGCTGCTGTTCATATGGAACTATGTGCCAGCACATCAAAACCTCTCACTATGCTCCAAATCATAAATTTTGGTTTTGAAATGAACATACAGAAACCACTTTCTAAAGTTTATCCAAAATGCAGTTTTCCGTCTGCTTTGAGAAAACCTTATTTGATTTCACAGGCAGATAAAGAATCAATTCTGGTAACCAATAAGGCCATTAATTTGAGTTGTCGTTTTTTTTAAAGCACCAATTCTACAGACTGTTCTGGTTATTATTTTGGAATTCCTGGTGGGAGAAGAATGTTACTTGTTCCTTGTCAGCACAAGCAAGTTTGGCCAGTTTTAATATGCCTAGCAAGCCTCCTTGTTTTGTTCAATGCTATTCTCAGTATTGTGGCAATTTAAGGAAGGCACAATTATCTGGGAATTTTCCATATGCAACCCATGTTCTTGCACAACGTCCAGTAGAGCTTGCTCAGGAAGAGTTCCCAGGTGACTGCACCCAGGCAAGTTTAAGTGATAACTCCAAGCATGATATGATCCAAGCATGTCTCTAACTGATGTATTACCCTACAACCCAGAGTAACTACGGGAGCATGTAAGAGACATTACGTGCACCCATAGTGACTGCACCACCTAGAGAAAACCTATGGGAAATTCATATTGCAATCCATAGCAAATTGGTCTTACACTGGTGCAAGGACTCCCTGTAGTTACTCTGGATTGCACCCGTTGAGCACAATCCTAACCATGTCTACTCAAAAGTAAGCTCCATTGTATTCAGTGAGTCTTACTCCCAGGAAAGTGATTTAGGATTGCAGCTTTCATCACCTTCAGTAGAGATCAACAAAAGGAAACCTATGGAAAGTGTTCATAAAGGCAATGCATTGTTTTCCTTTAAAATCCAAACCCTTTTTCCTCCGACTGTTTCTCTTTCTTCCAAATTGTAGATTTCAAGACAAACCTTTCAATTATTCACATTTGCAACACATTTTCTAAAAAACACCACTTTCAAATTAAAGCACAGGCTGGCATAATTTAAAGGATGAAATAAAAGATGTCAACCATTTTGAATCCTTATTAATAATTTAATATAGAGTTCAATATGTAGCATGAGCAGAGGACAGTTCATACAAAACAGTTTTGAGAGAAATAAGAAAACTAAGGGATGCCACTTGAAAATGGGGAGGTGGTGGGGGATAAAAGATCTACATATCTGCCTATGAAAACATCGGGGAGATTTTGATGCTAAGCCTTACAATGTTTTACTGGGAGTAGGTAAACTGAACATAAAGAGATTTATTTCTAAGAAGACAAGCTTAGGATTGCCCTGTTTGTTGGGCAAGCAAATTGGCCAACTTCTCCTACTTGGATTCTAGATTATATGCTTTTCCAAGTAGCTCTTTGCAAGTACAGTTAATTTTCAATAGAATTTACATTCATTTAAGCACTGCAGAATAAGCAGAAATTACACATATTCTTATGCATATCATGTAAACTTGCCATGTTTTTAGCTCACATCCAGAAAAATGGAAACCTAAAAAGCTAACTCCAACACTTCCTCTCTCTCTTCTGATAAAATTAAAATCTAGTTTCAAAGTAAAAACGGACATATAATATTCAAGTCTGTATCCTTGAACCCAAATTACATGAATATAAGTTACTTTCAAACAAGGAGAAAGTCCCAATCTCAAAATTAAGAATACCCTTGGTTGGCAAGTGTGTTAGTGTCTTTAAAGAGGGTTGACCAAAAAAATAGTATTTTTCAAAATAAAACGTAGCATGAAAACTTCTGGAGAGGTCACACCACCACCACTGTCTCTCATCATAAATACGTTAAATGTAAAGGCTGTCTGCGTAAAGGCTTTTCTGCCAGCATTTAGGTATGCTGGAAGAAAGGCAAACTTAGAAAATCAAGTATCATAGTATGTACAGTAGATCTGTCATCACCGCACAGCACCAACTTAGTCACAGCAAGCCAGAAGAGTCTTACCAAAGCTCCAATACAGAAGATCAGACCTTGCCAAAAGACAGCTGCAAATAATGTCATCATTTTTTCAGTATCAAAAAATGGTAGAACTATATATCTATTGGGACAGTTCTAAAGTATGCTACTTCTTCCTTATGAGTAATATCAGCAACTACCAAAGGATAGCTGACATGTCATGTGTCCCCCACAGATTGTTCTGATAGCTGTGAGGAACAGTGCTCAT
Organism: Cryptoblepharus egeriae; assembly: GCA_030015325.1. Lineage (NCBI taxonomy): Eukaryota > Metazoa > Chordata > Lepidosauria > Squamata > Scincidae > Cryptoblepharus > Cryptoblepharus egeriae. The sequence goes on from JAREYC010000004.1 coordinate 10,149,547, forward strand.
CCCTGTTATAAGGCCAAAGAAACAGCACTGTCTGAAGATGCCTCCATGGCCCTGTGGCCAGCATGATTAAATGCCAAACCACATGGAACATTGTTATCCTCCCACCAAAGTTGTACTTATTTGTCCACTTGCATTTACTTGTTTTCAAACTGCTAGGATGGCAGTAGCTGGGCAAGTCATGGGAGCTCACTACGTCTTGTAGTACTCAGGTCTCAAACTTCAACAAGCACAGCATCTTGAACCTGTGAGCCACCACAGCCATGCCATGACTTTACATGCCAAGTGATAGCTAAAAGTATGATACAAGGAGGACCTAAGTATTTCTGGAGAAGAGTTTTAAAGAAACTTTTTTCAGATGGTGCAAGCACCAAGCCCCAGAACAGCTAGTGATTGATTTGGTCTGTGTCAGCAGTGGGGGCTACAGACACCTACAAGTTTAGATTTCAAATATTTATCTAACAAAATTATTATTTAAAGGCAAATGGGCTTAATTATAGGGCAGTGTGCTCTGCACTCACTGTTGAGAATCCAGATTTTTAAAAAATCCATATTTCAAAAAAATATTAATATAGTAAGAAATGTCTCTAAAATATTGTTTCATTCCTTTGCATATCTGTGGCATGAAACATTTCAACTTATAATCTGTTTTTTTTAGTTCAGTTTCATTGGGTGACATTGTTTTCCATGCACATAAGACATGTGCTTGGGTCTTCAGCTGTGTTTGTGTGTGTGTGTGTGTGTGTGTGTGTGTGTGTGTGTGTGTGTAGTCAGCATTAAATACAGCAAGGCACTATCTCATACAAATTAGTATATAGTCCTTTTAAGAAAAGACCTTCCTCTTCTCTGCAAAGTGGATCGGGGAAGAAGAGCATGAAACTGGCACTTATTCTTATCAGATGTGCAACTACTGACACATATTTTTAACCAAAAATTCAAAGAAAAAAATAAATATGGTAATAATCATAAAGGGACAAAGATTTTTTTCCCTATTTTTCTCCATTAAACAAAAGTGTAAAGAAATGCCAGATATTTGCTCACCGTAAGTGAGGATATATAGTGGTTTTCCATTGGTGTCCATAGTGGTTAGGCAAGGAGCTTTCGGGGAAATTGTTCCCCATCGTTGCAACGCTGCTTCTAGAGATGGAGGCCAATTCGTGACCACGCCCAGTTGTTCCCCACGCATAGCCAACATCTGAGCTCCCTCCGGCTTTGGTTGGTTTGGGTCTGGCTGTTGAACTTAAGAGACCATTAGCATAAGACTACATAGTATAAAAACAGATAATTAAATATTTGAATTAAATATAATTAAATAATTGAAGACAGGTTGACCATATGACCAGATTTTTCTGGATTTGTCCTCCTTTTTAACCTTCTGTCCAAGTGTCCTCTAAAAGGGCTTCATTGCCTCTATTTTGGCTTCATTTTGGAATTTTGCAAGGGTGTGCAATACCCCATCATGTCATATGTCACTGGATTTATATTGAAGAATGGAATCCAATGCAAAAATTGGTTTTGAAATATCTCCTTCCTACCAAAAGTGATGGCCAAAAAATAAAAAATATAAAATATGCATTGAGCTCTATGGGAAGTGAACATGCCCAATATCGCGGCTTTACTTGTGAGTAGGCAAACATGCCATTGTCTGCTGGAAAGGACAGGCTGAGAGGAATTCAAGACCTTGTCCTCATTTTGAGGTTTGGGCATCTGGTCACCCTGATTAAAGATTATATGAGAACAAAAGCAACCTTGAGAATGCAATAGAAAACCTGGATGGGCAGGACTTTCCCAGTTCTAAACCTTCTACCAAAAGCAGGCTCTGAGACAAGATGAATGAAAAAGAAAGTTTGTAAAACTTTTAACAAGTCAATGTAATTGAAAACTGAGTTTAGAACTTTCTGGAACAAGGAATGAGCATCATTCCTTACAGGCAATACAACAACTTTCTAGAATAGGAAGTCACCAAACTATTTTACCTTCTAATAATTCTTCAAAGTCATCTACAAAGAATTCTCGTAAAGGTGGCCGCTTGGGTCGTTTGAGGGTGTTGACCAGCTGTTGAATTTTGGCTGATACTCTGCTGCTTACTGGAACTCCTATAGAAGGGGGATCAAGAGAGGTTTTTAGCTGCAGGCTCCTAAATCTTGCGTGCAGAGAAAACAGATACATCAATATAAAGGCAAATTCAGAACTAAGGCTGCAATCCTAAACATGCTTTCCTGTGAGTAAGCCCCATTGAACACAGTGGGGCTTACTTCTGAGTGGACATGGTTGGATTGTGCCCTGCATTAGACAGTTGTGCACTTGTAACCTCATGTACCGATACTGTGCTGCAATAAGAAGTCTCAGCTTTACCTCATTTCCTAGACTAGGGGTGTCCAAACTTTTTGTCAGGAAGGCCATATTATTTCTCTGACTCTGTGTCGGGGCCAGAAAACTTATTTACATTTCAAATTTGAATAATTTTACATAAATTTACATATAAGAGTGTATTAAATAGATACTTCCCCTTTTCAGGCTCATACATTCCTTTAGCACTTTCTAAAACATACCATCGCCAGTTTCCATAAGTTCAGCATTCCCGTATTTTGGCGCGACCCTTGCTGTGGAACCTTGTGGTCTTTCTACTTGTATTGAGTGTTCTGAGGTGTAAGTGGTAACATCTGGAGGCGCGGAATGATTTTCTGCAAAAAATAAGATCAAACCGTCATTTTTGAGTCATAGTTTTTTTAAATTTCAAAAAATTATGCTCTGTTTGCAAATACCATATTTATTTGACTCTAACACACATTTGTAGCTGAATTTAATCTTCAAAACCGGGGTGTGCATTAGAACCAATGCCACATTAGATTCAAGTAAATACATATTATGTATACTATATGTCAATATTTTGTTTAAGTTTACTATAATTTTAAAAATGTGAAAAACCCATTATTGTATAAACTAGCGCGATGAGGTATAAAATTCATAACATAAACCAATTGTCATATTACTGTTGTTATATAACTCACTGTTGTATGCAGTAAAATTAAATTTTGCAGCAGCTTTATAGCTGTGCATTACAATTGCCAGTGAACATTTTATTAATCCCGAGCTTTTCAAAATTGGGGTGCACATTAGATTCGACTGTATATTATATTCTAGAAAATTTGGATAATGTCTCTCTTAATGCACTTTTCTGCTTCATGCAGGTTGTTTAAAAAAGTCTTGAGAACTTCAGGCTTCTTTATTTTTTTAATGTTGAGGTTTTATAGCTCCTCTCCAGAAAAAGCAAGTCTCACTTCAAATCCCACTGAATTGCTGGTTAGTTTCAATGAGACTTTAGCAAACCTAAACATTCTCAGGATGTACAGTCCCACTGGCTGTACTTTTTCATAAGAAGCAGCCATGAAAGTTATTAAGCAAAATGTATGCAGATTACATGCCAATTCTATGATGCTACTTCTGATGTGACTTCAGTAATGAACAAGCTATGCGCTCAAGCTGAATAAGATATGCACTCAAGGCAAGTTTGTCAGTATGAAAAACAAAAGCAGTATTGTATTTTCCACCCTTGCATTAAGACCAGTTCCGGGTACCAATACTTGGAGATATAGGCATGCCTCCATATCCATGGGGGATCCTGGCAGCCTAAATGCTTGAAGTTAATGGTTTCTTGTTAATCTCAATCTAGTCTTTTAAAGCATTTTGCCTGCCAGGCAGCAGCCTGTGTGTCCTTGTTGGCTTGTATGCTTTTAGTGACCCTGTAAAGGAAGAATATTTTTGTGGGGGTAAACATTTAAACAACCCCAATGTGGTGGTGGGAGGGGAAATCTGCAGATAATTATATTTGCAAAGTATGTCATTGTCTATCCACCTGCACCTCCTCAACTATATCTGCATTTAGAATCAGAACAGATGGGTCCTTAAGACCCAAGGCAAGAGTCTTAATAGTGCAATTCTAACCCTTTCCTGGGAGTAAGACCCATTGAACGCAGTGGGGCTTACTTCTGAGTAGACATGGTTAGGAGTGTGCTCCTAGTATGTCTCCTGGTGAAACTTCTATTTCACATCTTTGTAGAAGTTTCAAAGGCAGCACATAGGAGTTCCTGCTGTTTCTGTCACTGTTCCTGCTGTGAGAGAAGTCCTGGATCTGTACTTCTTCCATCTTTTCTTAAGTACACCCTTCTCTGCCTGCTGCTGTTTGTATGACAGTCTTACAGCTTAATGATTTCATTTCAATTAAAACTAAACATTAAGATCACTATCTTAACCATATCTACTCAAATGTAAACCCATTGTATTCAATGGGTCTAACTCTCAGGAAAGTAGGAGTAAGCCTAAAACTGAAATCCTTCAGTAAGGCTGGCATAAGCCCTAGTATAAGTTCTGTGCTGACCTGGGGGTGTCTCAAAAGTACCATAAGACACTTCTGCCCCACTCCTGGTGAGGAGGGTGGTAGGCCAGTGCACAAGCATACAGACCTCCCCACTCCACCACGGGAAGATAGGCTAGGCGACTTAGACCAGCCTGAAGTTGTTAGAATTGTACCCTAAATTTAGTCCTTTTCAAGGTCTGTCCTACACTACTTCTTCCTTGTACTACTTCACACAGTCCACCTGTTTGAAATACCACTGGAGGTAATTGGAGATAATATCAACACCAGTATCTTCTGCATTTGCCGGTGAGATACAAGGCAACAAACACCACTAAGAGTACAATCCTAACCTAGCTGGCACAACTCTTCGGTCTTCCATTCCCATGGTAATGTAGGGAGGCAAGTGCATGTCTGTTCATTGTCCTAGTCCTCCAGGAGTGGAGCAAAAGTGTCTTATGGTACTTTGGTGACAACTCTAGATCAGCACAGAGGCATAGGCCAGTCTAACTGGGCTAAGATTGCAGCCTAAGAGGCTCATGGTGGCCAGCACAGAAAAGCAGGCTTTGCAGTTATCCCCAGTTAGCCTTGCCTCCTCCTGCTGTTTGTTGCATTGTGTTTGTTGCACTGTGTTTGTGTGCAGGTATCTAGGAGTTCCACAAGTACCATCACACTCTACCTCTCAACACTGGTTGAGAAACTCTAGGCCAATACAAAAATAAACTTTTCGAATAAACTTGTGGGTATGTGGAAGATTCTCAGAAAAAATAAGTTTCCTTAACAATTTGATAAGACCCTCAGAAATACTCATATGTTTGCATTTTGCTATTTTTAGTGGCAGCAACTCAATTCTGTGCCATAGCATGGACCGTGCTTTCAGAAGCAAGCGTGATTTGGTGACCTGCCCTGGGATGCTGCTCAAGTAATTGCAAGCTCATCCTCTCCTTTCACAGCTCAGTAACTGCCTTGCTCTCCAATTTAATTTTTGTTCCCGGTTGCTTTTCTCCTGGTATTCCTGCAGAGCTTTTCTGAATCATGTAGTGGCAGGAAGGAGGCAGGAAGCAACACCATCTAAGGCTTAAACAAGTTCTCTATTCAGAAGCCAAAGTGATCAAAAGCACTATCCACACAGAGGGGTTGGTGCAATGCCCTTCAGCCAAACTGAAACCAGGAGGAATAATTACCAGACAGACCTTTCTAAGAGGTCTGCATCATTCAACGTCAGCCCTCTGAGCAGCTGAATCATCTTATGAAAACCATGCCTGGGGCAGCCTCATCACACCAGCTCTATTCCACCAGCACTGATAGTGCCACAGCAGATAATCAACTGACAGCAGGAAGGCAGGGGAGAAAGAGAGCAATGTAAAACTAGTGATCATGTTTTCCCACCCCACATGCCATTTTTATTCACCTGCTTTTTATTGTTGGTTTCTTGCTGAAGTTCCTTCATGCTGTGTGGATTCTGTGTACCTTCTTGAGCACATAAACAAAATAATACGATATACGATTCAAAAGGAGATTAGCGGCCATAAAGACTAAAAACTATGGCTACGCATATGCTGGAATTAATCCAAGAGTATCTCAATGCAAATTCCATATTTACTCCAATCTAATGCTCATCTTTTTCAGCCGAATTTAGCCTCCAAAATCAGGTTGTACAATAGATTTGATGGCGCATTAGATTGGAGTAAATACAGTGTTTTGATTATAAGTATAGGTATTGTAAGAAACAATGTACATAAACCCATTGCTGTTTTAAGTAGTGCAATTAGGTAAAAAGAATTACATGAACCCATTATCATATTATTATTATTATCATCGTATAACTCTTTGTATGCAGTGAAATTAAATTTCGCACCTGCTTTGCAGCAGCACATAACAACTGTGAGTAAACATCTTTAATCTCAAGCCTTTTAAAAAGGGGGTGGGCTTTAGATTCAATAGCACATTAAATTTGAGGAAATATGGGTATTTTGTGTTGTGCCACGCTGGAGCCCAGTGGAAAGTTAAAAATAAGTAACAGAAGTAACATCATTTCCAGATGTAACGAATGGTCCCAAAGATTGCCCTTTCCCGGCTCTTTTGATGGGTCATACTTCGGGGCAGAGGATGAGTGGAGAGTGGGAGGGATGAGAATGGGAGGTGAGGTGAAGTTTAGATCTGACAGAGGTGGCCTAAGTTGAATATACCCACAGAGGCTGCTACTGCCTTCCTGTGGGGAGGGAGATGGAGAAGGAGGCAGGGCCTCTCCTTCTCTACAGTAGCCATTGTAAAGCTAGTGTTGGATACAGCGCAGGCATGCCTGTTCCAGTGCAAGTTACAGTTGTGTTGCCTATTTATAAAACTTAGGGCAAAATCCATAGCAGTTATGGGTCCACCCAGTTACGTCACCCTCTAGTGTTATCTTATGGAAAGTCATCTTAACTGCTCCAGAGCAAGGGGCTTAATTTCACTTTAGGATATAGGCCTTACAGCACAATCCAGAGCAACTCATCTGTCCACATAAGAGCCTTGGGTTGCCCTATCTATCACTAGGCTGGAGCAACTGCAAGATGCTCCAGCCCAGTTACTCTGGAAAAGGCTTAGGGCAGAGCAAGGCAAATAGGGTGCCCTAAGAGAGGTGGACCTGCTCTGCCCTAACTGCTCTGCCCTAGACAGTTCAAGAGAGGCATGTTGAGGGCATGTTTAGCATTGCTTAGGGCAGAGCAGTTATTCTGTATCCAAAGCCTGTTTCCAAGGCAGAAATGCCCTCTTCCAGCTCGTCAGAGATATACCACCTCAGGAGCAGGTATAGTAATGAGTAGACCCATAGAGGTCCATGATAAGGCCCAAGTAAGAATGGCAGTGTTGACCAAAAATCTGAGTTCTTGGCCAGCCTAGCTGCAACCCCTGCCTCCCAACCTTAGGATATGGAACAAACTACGGCTGCCCACAAACCTCAGGATACAACAGGCCACTCCAGCAAGCCCCTTGTATTCACTGTAGAATGCAGAAGGCAGGCACCCAGTGGTGTTACCAGACTGGTGCAGCTGGTGTGGGCTGCATTGAGTGATGTGCTCTGTATGGGGTGATGGGCCAGAGGAGTTTGACTGTCCTTTGGCAGGCCCCAGGCATCAGCGCGCCCATTCAGGCCTGCTCCAAGGCGGAGCAGCAGCCAGAAGCTGCCACTTGTCCACAGAGCTGGCCCAAATGGCCAGCTGAGTTGCACTGCACAGAGACATATTGAGCATGCCGAACAGCTTCAGAGGAGACTTCCTTAGAGCAGAGGAAGTCCGCGCCGCGCCGAGGAAGTCCGAGCGGAGGAAGTCAGGAGGCAGAGCGGCAGCCGAATGGCTTCAGAAAGAGTACTGCACAGGTACCAACTCTGATGCCTGCACAGTCTCCTCTGAAGCCGAAAGGCTTCAGAGTTGGCTTCAGAAACAACTGCGCATGCAGCAACTTTGGTGACTGCGCAGTCCAGGTAGGGGGATGCGCACATCCCAGGGGTGACGCACAGACTTCCACACCTGGTGATGTGCAGAGTCATGTCACCACTGTAGGCACCACAGCTGTTCCTTGTTCAGTGTGATCTGAGGGGTGTCTCCTCAGGAGCAAGTCCTCCCTATGTGTCAATTACTTAGCATGCTATGGAGTAGTTAGGGCAGCCCAGGCTTCCTGACTCTCTGGATGCAGCATAACTTTCTGCTCTGGATACAGAATAGTTAGGAGAGAGCAGTTAGGGTAGAACAGGCTGAACCTGCTCTGGATTGTGCCCTAAGTTAAATTTGTATTTAGGTTAAATTTATATTTACCTAGCAGTTTGAAAGCATGCAAATGCAAGCAGATTAATAGATACCACTTCAGTGGGACATCCTGGCAACAGGCCCCTGCAACAGGTTTGCCAGGTTTCTCCATGTCGCGACCATCATTGATGGAAACTCTAATCCACAACAAGCAGACACTGTAAACACATGGTAAAAACGCTGAAGAAGTTGCCTTTTCGTTTAATTTATATATTTAGGTTATAAACGGCTAGTTTATTCCAAAAATGTGTGGACCACTTAATCATACATACTTGGAATTATTATACAAAAACACCAAGACATTTGCTGTGGGTTTTTTTTTTACAATTACAACTCATAACTTATTCAGCTGAACAGATCTTTATGCTCAACAGAAGATTAATGAAGAATTGTTCTTTATGTTTGGAATCTAAATATGCTCTGAAAGGATAATAAACTATGCAAAATCATCCTGCGCTTTTCTAAACTGCTATAAGATGTCTGTAAATAATTCCTGAACTTTAACATGCAGACTTTTTTTTAAATAAAAGAACATCCTATTGGTACAGAAACCAATAAAAAGTTTGGAGGAAGTGATGAATTATAATGTGGGCTTGGCTGTGATGTGGCAGGCAGTAGAATAATGAATGATTCAGTATGAGTCATCACAACAGGTCTGCTTTCTTTTACATGGCAGTAGAAATATGGAAATCGAAGCTTCCGACTACACCTGTTCACCACAATTCCTGGACTTTGAAGAATTGTATGTGTGTGGGTGACTGCCTTTCTCATGGTGCATCTGTCACTTGAATGCGTATATTTCATGCTTTGCATTTGGAAAGCAAGATCCTCCCCACATCCTCTATACTCCTATAGGCGCATCCACCACTTAAATGGATTTCAGTTGACATGGCAGACCCAAAATTTTAAAAAGTCATTTAGAGAAAGTACTTGTCAAGATATGCTGAGGATGCATCCTCTGCTGTAAGAGCTCAGCGGTCCCATTAAACAAAATTAAGTTGTTTCAGAAGAAAAACGAGTCTGATCAACATATGTTGATGGTAAATATAGGAACACTGACAGCTGTAGGACTTCAAAGAGCCACCTCCCCCACAAGCATATTCATTTGCATTGCCCCATATTCCTGCCGCTTTCAATAAATTCACACTGGAAGCTCACAAGTTCAACAGCTGCTCTCAGACAAGAACTACATACATTTTTGTCACTGGACCATACTGACTACATCACTTAAAAGGGTCACAAGTTATAGTCTTTGGGACCACAGTTGGGAATATAAATCCTTTAAACATAAATATGTCCCTGGTTCATACCAAAACTGTCATTGCTGTTGCCAAGATCCATTCTGTCCTGGCCTCAATCCCCATCTCGATCACCACAATCAACTCAGTGGCAGGTCTGCACAGTGCCAACGCCTGAGGGTGGCCTTCCAGTGTTTGCACTGAGAGCAGCACTCCACAAACCAACAAAGAGGCTGCCATGATGGCACATCATGTGGTATACTGAGGGACCTGCAGTTCTAGTGGACTGTGTGGATAGAACTGCGTGGTTAACTGAATGTGTGATGTCCCCGCATATTTCGGGGAAGTGTAAGGGTCTTGCTCCATGGTCCTCCCCGGGAAGAACTCACAACGCAAAGATCAGTAACTGGTTTCTTTACTTTCTTCTCAACAGAGAGGTTCCAACATTTACAGTTCAACTCTGCAACAGTAACAGGTAAGTATGTACAATTCCAAGTAAGACTCTTAGCAGGAGGGTAGATTGGCTGGGGCTAGGCTGGCTATGCCCTCAGCCATGCGGTGTGCTCGAGGCTTATGGATGGGGACAGGGCACTGATGCCCCTGCTCTCTTCGTGCACCTACTACTACTTTTCCAGCCTCCTCCTCTCCCTCCCTCTGGGTACTTCCAAGGGAGGTGGAGAGAAGATGTGTCCTTCTGCAGCTGTCTGGGTCTGGCCCATAAGTCATTCCTCTGGTGGGACGCTCCCTTACAGAGTTGGGAGCTTGATCCTCTGAGCATCTCTTGATAGCCAAGCCTGGTCCACCCCAGCACCCCTTTTATCTCTTCCTCATTGCTCATCTCATCTCATTCTCCCAGCAGGCTCAAAGGCACCCAAACCACACTCCCCCTTCGCCTTCCTCCTCAGACAAGGTAAGATGCAAAAGGTCTATCTGGATCTCCTCTAGGGAGACCAGTTCCTCTTCCTGACAGAGTGGAATAGTATATTTCCTGTTTGTAAATATTCACTATGTCCAGTTACCATTGAGAAAATGTAGTCTTAGCAGCTCTCTTTATACCAGTTCACTTTTCTTTGTTTTCCCATAGCATAAGTACAGACAGACAGTATCCTTTCCGAAAGAAAAGAAAGGTACACTTGAAATTGCACAGCACAGTATAGGACAATCCAACAGTTTAGAAACCCAAGTTCAAAAAAGGTCTTCATGAGTTTTTTATTTCAATGTAGTTGTATAATTCATACATTTTGTCACTTTTAATTTTAGTTCAGCCAGCTTCTCCGTATTGCCCAAAAGGTGCTCTGGTGCCCTGCCAACTTGACAATTCCATAAGAATACTAGACTGAATGCAAACAACGAATACATGATATTAGGAGACTATCAGACACCCATTTCTACAACCCCCAATGCCAAAAGTCTGGTAATCCATTAAATCTAAATGCACTGAAACCAACAGAGAAGTTTCTGCAAGATGACTAGTTTTTAATGAAGCAGAAAACAGCTGTTGTTTCTGAAGTCTCTAAAACCAAGGTCCATTAAATCAAGGGTTCACTGTATAGTCAACCATGGTTCTGGCCTGGGAATTCCCCTTTTAATCCTGTTTGCTTAAAAAAAGGAATTAGACATAATCTCTGTTTGGCTACTTTAAATAACAGGTTCAAAAGTGTAAATGTACAGCCTTAGTTCAGGTATTAAGTACTTCCCTGCGCAATGACACTTTCAGTGCTTTGCCTATGGCCACTTTTGTCTGAAGTCATTACGGCTGCAACCCTAACCTCCACTTAGGCCAGCCCAAGCCCTGTGCTGACCTGGGGGTGTCACAAAAGTGCAGACACTTCTGTGCTTCTCGTCTGGGGAGAGGGGGTTAGGCCACTGCACAGGCATACACCAACCTCCCAACACCATCATGGAAACATAGGCCAGGTGAGTTAGGCCAGCCTAAGTTTCTTAGGATTGCGCCTACATCTACATTCTGATAAACCCTGCTAACTGGGCAAGAGGCACTCTTTCAAGTGGATGTTCCTCATTTATTTAGTAGGGGAGAGTAAGTAATGTTTGTTCAAGTGGCTTCTGCTGGTGTTCTTTTTTGCATTTTAGATTCTGAGCCCTTTTGGGACAGGGACCCATAAGCTATTAACTAGCTATTAATTTTTTTCATTTTCTTTGTAAACCGCTTTGTGCACTTTTTAGTTGAAAAGCAGTTTATAAATACTGTAAATAGATAATGTAAATAAAAACTAAAGATAGTTGCAGTTAACCTTCAGGATCTCACACTGTTTTACAGACACAGTTCAAATTCACCCCCAAAGTGTATTTCAATATGTAAAATAATAGATGACTCATAGATGACTGAACTATATTTTACATTTTGTCATGAACTAGACGTAAGAACTTCTAGGTAGCAAGTGGGATCATCGACACTGGAGCGTGTGGTAGTGTGTGGGATCATAGACATTGGAGATAAAGCTTGACAAAGTGAAGTACTTCTCACAAGGTTTCCTAAAGTAGCAGACGGACAGTGTCATAATGCTCATGGGACAGTATAGGTTTGGGTTGCCATAATTCTCTTCCACAAAATCAGGACAGGCCCCTCTGTCTCATTTGCCTTGAGACAGAGAATCCCCCCAAATCAGGATTGTCCCTATTTTCAAAACATATGGCAACTCTATTATAGGTGGAGACTGTTTTTCAGTATATTTTACACCACACGTCTGGCACAACACAGGACCACTGGATGAATGGAACAAATCTTTGCTACAAATCTTACAAATACAAACTTTATAAGTTTGTATTTGTAAATATTTATAATTTGTAAATTATAGGCAATTATAAGCCCACACTCCAGGGGGCTTAAGTGTCCCCCCAACTCCTATGATAAGAATTTGGTGTGTTAATATTAGGAAATCCCTGGCATCCTCCCTGTATATCCAATTCTATACTATTAGTATGTTTGGAAATTGGGCTTTCAAGTCTGTTCTGACAGAATTAGCCGCTAATTGTTTAGTTTTATGAAACATTATGCATCTGTCTCAGCGGATTTATTAAAGGTTAACATGCAAATGGAAATTCATTACCAACAACTGTTGCTGAATTAATCCCTCTGTACTACACGAAGGACTTAATAATGGCCAAATAGGACTAGCTCTTGCAATTAACTAGAAGCGGCTTTCCCAATATAAAGATAGTGATTGGACGTATCAGAATATACCACCAGAAAATGAACATTCAGGGTCTGAATCTTGTGGGACTTTCTTATATGAGCCTCACTGAAGTGAAGGGCTAAATTATACACATGTGTAATCTCATTACCCAACATGATGACAATTTGGATTGCCTTCCCCCCCCCAAAAAAAAAAATTAAGGGGAACTACAAACCCACAATGGGAAGAGGTGCTTCAGTTATTTGTGACCCTTGTAGTTTTATCTCCCCTTCCATGTTGGATGTGGGGAAAAAAGGACCCTGAGCAGCTCATTTGGCCACACTACACAGGGCGGCCATGTGTCATAACCACAAAGGCCCTCAAGGACACCCAAGAAAAATGTAGGACATGACAAAACAAAAGCTGAAAATACTAAGATATCTTGGTTTACAAGCATAATTCATTCCAGAAGCATGCTTGTAATCAAAAACGCTTGTATATCAAAATGAATTTTCTCATAAGAAATAATGGAATCTCAGACAATTCATTCCTTAACCCAAAAATATTCATATAGAAATGATTTCAATACTGTAATATAATACAAAAGATAAAGAAAATACAAAATAGAAAGATAAAACAAATTAACCTGCACTCTGTATCTCAGGTCTCTCAGGCTGCAATCTGCCCCCCTTACAAAGATGTGACCCCCACTGATTATAATAGGGCTTACTGTAGAGTAGACATGCTAGGTTTCTCAGGCTCCTTTCCATTGCTCCCATATACAAGAGTGAGCCTCACTGATTATAACAGGACTAACTTTGGAGTAGACCTGCAAGGCTAGGTCTCTCAGGCTCCTTTCCATTGCCTCCCTTACACAGGAGTGGGCCCCACTGACCAAAATAGACTTACTTCAGTGTAGACATGCATAGGCTGGTCTTGCCAGAGGCTGAACAAGTGCTGGTGGAGTGCCAAAACCAACTAGGACTATTCCTGAAGGTACTATTTTTTTTCCTTGTATTGCAAGACAAAAATTATTAGAAATGTTTGATTGTCTTGCAAAATGTCCCGAGGTCATTTGTCAATAAAGTGGGATTAAATGTTTAAAAGAAAAAGACAGTTGCAACATGTAGCAAAAGGTACAGTATATGTGTCTAAGAGAGAGGAAGACTTGTCTAAAGAGACCCCCATCCCAAAGCTTAAAGCACTAGTCCAAGCTAAAATTGTACAAAAGGCAACTTCTTCAGTGTTTGCACTGTGTGGTGACGGTATCCACTTGTTTCATCCAATCAATGATGGATGCAACATAAGGAAATCTGGCTGGCCTATCACAGCAGCCGGTTGCTAGGATGTTGCTTTTCCCACCAAAGTGTACCTATTTATCTATAGTACTTGCATTTACATGCTTTTGAACTGCTAGGTTGGCAGGAGCTAAGGATGGGAGCTAAAGCTAAGGATGGACTAAGGATGAGAGCTAAAGCAAAGGATGGGCTAAGGATGGGAGATAAAATTTCACATCTGCCACAAACTCATGAAGAAACCTCACACCACAATCCTATGCATGGCTACTCTGAAGTACTTCTCTCTGTGTTCAGTGGGGCTTAGGTTACAATCCTAATCTCCTGTTAGGCTGGCCTAAACCCCAGCATGAGTCCTGTGCTGATCTGGAGTGTCGCCAAAGTGCTCTAAGACACTTCTGCACTACTCCTGAGGGATGGTTAGGCCAGTGCACAGATATGTGCTTGCCTCCCTAAATCACCATGGGAATGGGAAGACCAATGTGCTGGCCTGGGTTTGGATTGCACCATAACTCCCAGGAAAGTGTACATAGAAATGTAGCTTAGGCAGCAACCTCAGTCCCAGTTTTTAATAAGAAGTGTAAGTGAAATGCTATCAAATACATGCAGTTCACTAGACAGCACTAGACTCAGATCAGAGGAGGATCAAGGTTGAATTCCCCATTAGACACTGCAGTAGATTGCGTGACCTTGGGTTAGTTACCAGACCAGGGATGCCAGGAGGGAAGAGAACATGAATACCATCCCAATCTCCTTAATGGAAAGGCAACATTTTAGGCCAAATACAAGACCTCTCCTCTGTATCTTTGGCCAGCACAGATCACTAAAGAAGCATGATTTAAAACAAAAAGAACTGCATGAAGATACAAAGAACTGTATGCAAGATTATTATATTATTTGATTTTATATTTCATGTTATGCTTTCCTTCCTCCAAGCACTCCCCCTTGGAGTTGATATAGCAACTGAATGGGGTGGGGGGATTGTACATTGGGCTTGAAGGTCAGATTCACACTGAGTTGAGAATTCAAATTTTTCTGTTTTGCACAGCCAGAGGTGTTGAGCGCTGCCCTTTAAAAATGCATATTGATCACAATTAGCATTTTCAGAAAATGCAGCTGTTTGTCATACTGTAAGAGCCTCCCACAGATAAAGCGGTCTACAGAGGGAGCTCCCCAAATGCAGACATGGGAATTTGTATTTCTTTAACATCCAAAGCGTACTGTTATTTCTGAGTAATGGTAATTTCCAGACTGTTTTATTTAAAATTCGACTTTGTGGGCAGGAAGAGTTTGCATGAATTACTCCTCTTCCTTACAAGGACAGAGAAATACCACTGAACTATTAAAAGCAGCTCTGTTTTTTTTTCTTCAAAAGGTAGACTTGGGCAATTTCTTTGCTCCAGTACAGAAACTTGAAACCAGTTCACTCGCAATCCCTACCTGCTAACAAGCACTTAAGATGACTGCCTCACATTCCCACCATGCTGAGAGAGAGGTCACTTCTGAGCACCTGTCTACCATCTAATTACGAAGCTGAAATAACTTAGCATATGTCAGAGCTGCAGTCATTCCAGGGTCCAATCTGTTCCTCGGATTCCTTACACAGCCTGGATTTTTAAGAGCAACTGGTAACTCAACTTCTTCGCATAAGACAGTACAAGGGCCAACCAGTGATGAGATTCAAAGAAATTAACAACCACTTCTATGCCCATCTGGCAGCCACTTTTGAATGGCTATTTTTAAACTTTATATGTCCTATCTCTCATTAACAACTGATTCTATAGAGTAGGTGCAAACCTGCTAGAGCCCACTACTGGGGCCAACCTACATATTCTGCCAACTGAAATGAGTGCCAAGGGGCTCATCACTCTCTGTGCATGTTGTGCACCCCAAACCATGATTGAGAACTCCTGAAAGCAGTGAGGTGGAGGAAATACAATGTGATTTATCAATAACGTGTGATTTATCAATATTAGCCTACAATATTGTAGGCTAAAGAAGTCTCTACAGAAAAGACAAAAACCTTCCACTAGGTGGGAACATATGGGAACAAGATGGGCATAAATTGTTATGATGGTTAGGATCTGCTGACCACATCCCCATCTTCACACATCGATTACTGGCAGAGTAGGCACATCCAGAACTGGCTGAGTTTGCCAGGCTCTGAAAGGTATATCTTGTAGCCACTCCTTTAAAAATTGTTTTCTAGCTAAGAATCCTTAGCAAAGCTCCCAGCAGGTCCGGAAATGCAAAATCAAGGGGTCACAACTTGACTTAGCAAACTTGCAAGGACTTTTGCCAAACACTTTGAAATATTTCAGATCTTGCCCAAACTTGTTTGATCTGATTCTCCTCCTTCACATGTATCAGCATCCATTTGGCTGGTATAAGCCAGACAATCCCAGAACTTTCCATTTTTCTTGGATTCTGGCAAGATTTTGCAAAACATTCAAAGGGAGACTTTCCTAGGGATGCTGTGATTGACAGCCCTGCCTACCAAAAACCACAACAAAAGCTCTCTTTTTCACAGAAGGTGCTTGACCATAAACATTGGTCACATGACTTGAATCATTATTTAATGTATATTTTAAGACTGATTTTTTCAACATTTCAGCCAGTCTCAAAAATACCAGTTTGAATCAAAAGAAGTACTGTAGTCTATTTCCATCATGATTGGTTCAGACAGTCCTCTAGCAAGCAGACCTGAAATGTTGTTGGAAATTAGGTTCACATTCACTCAAATCACACATATGCTTATTTGCATCAAATTAACTTGCTAACATACTGTATGTACCTCACCTCCACTACTCATCTACAGCTGCAAGTAAAGCAATATGCATTAAAACTCCGACCATAACTTAGATTCAGAGTGTGAAAAAGTACAACACTTGATCCAGTGCCCCATATTATGGAGGACCTACTCTTTGGGTGACTATGAAAAAAGAGTCAGTAATACGATATATGCATGTACAACACCCACAAAACATATAGGATTAACATGTTCAGAATTATTGTGTCATAATTACAAAAAATATGGTGTTTCAAAGATATATTTAGACAATGTACAATCTCTGACTAATGTAACCTTTCAGAATTTGGATAAATTTAATTCTTCAAGTCATAATTTCCTCCTCTATTCCAAGAGGAAGCCATGGAGATGTTGCAAATACTGAGATTAACCTGCTGAAGCTTCCTAAAACAGCTTTGAGTGCGTAAGTGGAGATATTTTTATCTATTAACTCAATTTTTAGGCCACTTCTCCAAGAGATCCAAGCAGTTTACACACACAAAATTGGAGGCAAACATAACATACGCACACAAACACATAATCAGACATGGTGAAATCTAAAAATACTGTTGTTTTTAAGGCTGTCATTTCAAACAATTACAGAGTCAGAAAAAACTGCCAAATAAAAGTGCTTTTAGCTTCTTCTAAAAATCACGTGTGAAAGCTGTTTGGGTCTCTCTAGGTAGTGAGTTGTACTATTCTGGGGTTTCCACCAAAAAGGGTTCCACTTGCAACCAGATCTTTGTGAATGGTAAAGCAAAGAACATGGCCTCCAATGCATATCTGGGGAGGAGCAGCCAGGTATGCAATTATAAAATGTAATTCATTAGACAACTTGACCTCACACTGTCAAGATCAACATTTTTAACTGGATCCTGTTAACTAGTGTAGATGGCACAGAATAAGGTTGCAATCCTAAAGACACTTTCCTGGGAGTAAGACCCATGGAACACAAAAAGGCTTACTTTTGAGTATACAGGGTTAGGATTGTGCTCTTAGGGCACAATCCAGAGTAACTATGGGGAGTCCTTGCTCCGGTGTAAGAGCAATTTACTCTGGATTGCAATATGAATTTTCCATAGGTTTTCACTAGCTGGTGCAGTAACTACAGGTGCACATAATGTCTCTTACGTGCTCCCGTAGTTACTCTGGATTGTAGGGTATGTCCCTTACAATTTGCCCCTTCCAATTCGCTGGCACTCATAGTCTTTCGACTATGGAAAGACACTGCCTAGTACAGGTTTTCTATGGTTTCAACAATTCCAGAAGAAACACAGCTATTGCTTCTCTGTTCCATCAGGGCTCTCTGTAATTTAAAATCATAGCACAAGGCAAGCCTCTCCATTAATTAAAGCTACAATGCTATTATCACTTACTTAGGAGTAAGCCCTTCTCTTTTTATTCAACCACAGAAGTGTGTTAACAACAAATGCAGAATACTTCAAATGTTCTCCCAACCATACAGAAGCAGACCTAGCCATTTCAGATCCCAAGGAACAAACCGTATTAAAGAAAATATAGCTTTCTGCATGCACTTGCTATCTGAACCTTTCAGGAAAGACAAGAGTGTCAAGTTGCAATCCTAAACACTTACATTCATCAGTATCAATCTATTTTGCCTTAAAGTAAATAGATATAGGGCAAAATCCAGAGTAACTACGGGGAGTCCTTGCTCTGGTGTAAGAACAACTTACTCTGGATTCCAACATGAATTTCCCATAGGTTTTCACTAGTTGGTGCAGTAACTATGGGTGCATGTAAAGTCTCTTACGTGCTCCCGTAGTAACTCTGGATTTGGGGGATAGAGCACAATCCTAACCATGTCTACTCAAAAGTGTTCAATGGGTCTTACTCCCAAGTCTTAAGGATTGCAGCAATAGTAAATAAATAGTTCTAGAGACTGCCCACAAGTATGGTGAGTTCATTTTGTTCACATGAGGAGGGCAGAATGGTAGCAGCCCGAAATCTTTGCATATTTAATTGGTTCTATCAACAGACACAATGCCTGGAGACAATATCCCATATGACAACATCTCCCACATGCAAGAGTAGAGCCTAGATGTATACAGTCCACATAACTTATTATAAGTGGGATGGCAACACAACCTGCTTCTGTATAAGTGGGATGGCAACACAACCAATCTCACTCTCCCATCCACCCTGTTCATTTATTGTATATATTTAGTTGTTTGATTCTGGGCTCCTAGAATTCAAGAAGCTAAAACTTCCCACTGACTCAACCAAGGGTTCATCTAGTCCAGCATCTGGTTTCAAATATTATTCAGTATAGTCAAGACTAATGCAGCGGTCCACATAGAAACACTTAAATACCATGCTCTCAGTCCAAAACATCTCCCCCCCCCTACTTTTGTCTCTGGACATCCAGCCTAAGAAAGAGTCCTGAGTAATTCAATGGAGTTGCATGCTGCATAATGAACCTTGTTTGGTTCCAAGAAAACTTTATCTTATTCATCCTAAGTATCTTAGAACAATGAGAACCAATTAAAACTACCAGAGGAAAATTAAAAACGAAAGAGAGAACTCCCTAGAACGCCCTGGAGAAAAGATACAAACTGTGGCCTGAATATTCAAAATGTTTCGATCCAATGAAACAGAACCTTTCAAGAAGGTCTGCTTAAAAAGAATACAAGTAGCATAAAATGGAAAATGAATGAGCAGTTATAACAAGTAGCATACATACCTATATGTGTTTGTGCCATTACATCAGCTAGCCTATGTGCAGCACCGCTGCCTCCGCTTTGCGTTGAAGATGAAGAAGTTGTAGATGTGGTCGAGCCATGGATTGCTTGGCTGATCCAGTGTTCCATATTTATGCTTCCTTGGCTTGAGGTTGGAGTTCCCTGTGAATCACCCTGCATGGAGCCTTCATCTTCGGAGCCAGATGAGGTATCTAAACAGGGGAAAATATCAGAAGCTTTCAAGTTTCACTGATAAGATGCTAATATCTGGGTAAAGGACATTAGTTCTGAGCATCCTGGCTCCAAATGTAGGCCTCCGTCAGTCTTGAGAGAATATGGTATCATGCTCAGCGCTGCATATGCTGCATGCAAAGCACGAAAGCGGTTAAATTGTTATGGAATATAGGCTGTTACCCAAGCAGCAAATCCCCCCTCTCCACGCCACTGAATTAGTCCAATGGAAAGGCAGAGCCGATACAATTGGATCCAGCTGGTGTCGCAGAGCTGGGCTAAGGACTGTCTTCCTGTCTTGTGGGGCCGACCCAGGTCTTGAACCCTGGCCTGCTGGTTAACAGGCACAGTGTCTTAACCACTTGAGCCACCCACAGCCCACTGACTCAAGCAGCCTTGCCAATTTGCTGACTGATGCATGCCTGTGAATTGAGCACCATCAGCTACGCTGGCAACATGTTCAGTGGTGCTCATACTTTATTATAAGAATGAGAATACTGCTGCATTTACAGATGGACACAACACATGTGAAAGCTTTCTCAATTTTTCAGGGTGCAAAAAATACCTAGGGGCATTTGTGGGGGCATGGCTAAGAAAGAACAAAGGAACATATCTCCCCAAAGCAAACCAGGCCAATGCTTCCTAATCCCAAATTAATTCTAGTTGCATGAAATTATAGATAATTAGTTGTGTCACAATACAGGTACGACTAATAAAAAAGAGCTGAGATTCTGTAATTTTTGGACATATGGTTCCCATCACAACTAGGCCACTGACTATGGCTCCACATTAGGGCTAGAATCCTATCGATTGTACAGTATAGCAGGTTTTTTTGTGAAGATCCCGTAGCTCTCCTGACCTGGCTCTTCAGAGGTCACAGCTCAGTTTAGGAACCACTGTACCAATTACTCATGATTGCTGTATGCCTCTCAATACTGGTTGTATAGGAACAGTGGCTATTCCTGCTTGTAAGCTTCCCAGAGAAAACTAGTTAGCCAATGGGTTTTGAGCCTGATCCAGTAAGATTCCTCTTTTGGAATATTCATTCACATGCGCATCCTAAAAGCAATGTCATTCGTATCTGCATTATCATCTACATTCCAAGACTGCCTGTCTTGTTTCATATATTAACTTACAATTAATACAGTCCCAATGAGTAATTGCTTTTTAAAAGCTTTTAATATTCTCTGAAAAAAACATATATTAGCTTCTCACCTGGAGGTGTGTAGGCATCCATTGATGTTTGTACCACCAACGAACGTCGCTTGGATGGCATAGGCACTGCCATCTTCCTTTCTTTGTGTTTCGCAAGAGCTGCCTGGACTGCTTCTGTATGAACGTCTAAAATTTAAATTTAAATATTAGTTTGGAAACAAAGAGGCCATAAATACAGACAGCTTTTATGGAGAGCTGACCTTGCGCATTCCATAATCAGAAGCATATTTAGGTACCATTCAGTTTCTATGCAGGAGTCCAGTACTGTACATTCTCACAGTGAATACATGCTGCAGTAAAGCATGTACTGAAGTTCTTGAAAAACCTGATAACAGCAGTAAAGCTGCAATTCTAAACAAGTTTAGGAAAGTATTAGACACTAATAGCAGAAGTCCATTATGGACAATTGTGTTGATGTAGAGTGGAAATGCGATATACCTTTTAAAAAATTGCATATAGCATTTTGCTTTATCCCTTCTGACATTCCTCAGGCTAAGCCCATGTTTTATTATGACATTAATAGCTTTTTATCCATTTGATTAGATTTTTTTTACCTTTTTCCCTTATTACAAGGCATTTAAAGATGGATTTTGGTATTATAGGTCAGTCAGATAAGTGGTCATTTTGGTCACACCAATATCTATCTACAGGATTTATCTACAGTATTTATATACCACTTTTCAACTAAAAATTTCAACAAAAATATTTTATTGGTATAAATACAAAAATATATCTCCATCACTACTGTCGAACAGTCATATATAAAACATGAGAATTTCAGACCTCATTTAGCAATGCAAAACATAAATCAACTAACCCTACAATCCAGAGTAACTACGGGAGCACATAAGAGACATTGGCTGCAATCCTAAAAACAGTTTCCTGGGAGTAAGAACCATTGTTCACAATGAGGTTTACTTTTGAGAAGACAGGGTTAGGATTGTGCTCATTACGTGCACCCGTAGTTATTGCACCACCTAGTGAAAACCTATGGGAAATTCATATTGCAATCCAGAGTAAATTGTTCTTACACCGGAGCAAGGACTCCCCATAGTTACTCTGGATTGTGCCCTTCTCTTTATTAAAATGTCTTAGTGAAACCTAAGCTACATAACATTGGGCTTATCAGTGACTGTTGACAACATTCTCACAGGGATATATTTTGACCGAAGTCAAGATTCAACATTGAAAAAACAGATTCCCTTTATGCTAAAAACTAGCGAAAAGCATACCCACGTTGCGGGAGTAACATTTTCCCATATGCCATCTCCCCCCATGCGCATCAACATCCCCCCATGTGCATCAGTCCCCCATGCGCAACTTTCCCCATGCACAACTTTCTCCATGCGCATCAACACCCCATGCGCATCAGTCCCTCATGCACATCTCCCCACCATGCGCAACATCTCCCCATGTGCAACATCTCCCCATGCACAACTTCCCCCTATGAGCAACATCCCCCATGAGCAATATCCTCCATGCACATCCACACCCCATGCACATCAGTCCCCCAGGCGCAACTTTCCCCACAGTCGCAACTTTCCCCCCATGCGCGTCAGTCCCCCTTGCGCAGCATCCTCACCAGTGCAACCTCTTCCTCTGAACAACATCCCCCAGTGCACCAGGCACTGAGCACCCAATTGGCTGGATGTTGGTCAGTCTCCCATTTTAAGTATAGGACAGAAACACGTTGCCCCCTTTTCAGCCCCTGAAGGGTTAATTTCTCCAGATGGTTCTTGGTGGGAGTTCAGGTGACAGAAGGAACTCCCAGAATTCCATGCTTCAGGCCCAGCAGTTGGGGCGGAATGTTGATGAGTCAGCAATCCTCAATGCATAGGGAGGAAAACGCGTTGCGCCCCTTTTCACCCCCTTCCGGTTGGAATTTCCAAAAACCGGTTCTTAGTGCACCCCTCCGTCACGGAAGGAACACCCACCCCAAACTTCACGCTTCTAGGCCCAGCAGTTTTGGCAGGGCGGTGATGAGTCAGTCAGTCAGTCAGTCAGTGACTTTTCTCTTTTATATATATAGATTCCTAATTTGAACAACACTTTTAGGTTTATTTGGATTTTTTTCTCTGCTTTTGTCTTGAGTGTGTTGTAATTGGCTCTGAAACATTTTTTATACTAAATAGGATAAAAATCTATATTTATAAAATTGAAAAGTCACTCATGCACTCACCAATGCCTTGCCTAAACCGCTGGGCCTAGAAGCATGAAATTTGGGGAGGGTGTTCCTTTCATGACAGAGGCACCCACTAAGAACCGGTCTTTTGAAATTCCAACCAGAGGGGGGTGAAAAGAGGTGTAACGTGTTTTCCTCCCTATACTTTACATTAAAGAGTTGGTGACTGATGGATGCTCTGCCCCAACCCCTGGACCGAGAAACATGAAATTTGGGGAGGGTGTTCATTCTGTGACATCAACACCCATCAAGAACTGATGTTGAGAAATTTTACCCTTAAGGAGCTGAAAAGGGTATGCAACATGCTTTTGTCCTATACTTAACATTGAAGGTTGATTAACATCCAGCAATTTGGTGCCTGGTGCCTGATGCACTGGGAAGGAGGGTGCTCTGGGGGGATGGTATACATGGGGGGATGTTGCACATGGGGGGAAGTTGTGCATGGTGGGTTGATGTGCATGTCAGGAGGTTGCGCATGGGGGGGACGTTGCACATGGGAGATTGATGTGCATGGGTGCTGATGCGCATAGGAGGTTAGATGTGCATGGAGTGTTTGATGCGCACAGGGATTAGATGCGCATGGGGTGTTTGGTGCGCATGGAGAGTGTTGGGCATAGGGGACTGATGCACATGGGAGGGTTGATGCACAAGGTGGGATGATGCACATGGCAGGTTGTTGCGCAGTAGGGGGATGGTGCACAAGGGGGGACGTTGCACATGGGGGACTCTTTTCCAGTTATAACACATGGTAACCCTATCCTATACATATCTACTCAGAAATAAGTCCCATAGTTTTAATAGGGATTTCTAGGATGGCAGCCTAAATGATTCAATTTTAAAGCCTGCTGAATCTTACAGTCAGAACTCTTCCATACTTATGCTATATTTAGCTAATAAAGGCTCAAAAATTATACCACAATAAGTAACATGTATTGTGAAATGGCATTTTTCATTACTGTCTGGTTTCAGACAAACAGCCTCCCTCTCAAGACATTTTACTTTCATTGGGAGACAGCCAGTGGGCATGGAAGGGAACAGAAGAATATATTTTTAAAGCAGTATAAGGAAACAGACACAAACTTAAGTTTTCTTGGCAAATAAATATAGATTAAGGAAAGTTCTTGTTTCTTACAGACAGTTTTTGAACCATCTTCAATAACTGGATTAAGGAAGGCATGTTTTAAAAGCTAATGAGGCAACAAAAAATCTTTCTGGGATATACATAAAGAAGATTTATTCCTTATTAATACTTCAAAATAAATGAATCTTTACCAATAGGCTACTTTCTTATGCCCTTCCTTAATTATATAAGGAAGGGGATATTGTTTCCTTAATATAAGGAAGGGACCATGCTCAGCCTTCCTGAACAGGTGGTTGGAATAGTGGTTGGCAACCACCGATGGGTGGTTGGTTTACTTTTAAAACTGTGAAAGCAAAAAGAAAGGCTTTACCTTTTCCAAGTTAAGTTGTAGCTCAGAGCCTCACCCCATATGATTGTTTACTTTAGAAGGAAACCTCACAACTCCTAAATAAGTCTGCAAAGGATTGTAACACTTAGAATAACTTCTTTTATAAAGATAAAAATATGTATTTGCTTTAGTATAACAAGCTCTGGTTACAGAAGTCCCCGGCCAGCACAGCCGGCCAGCACAGCCCCTCCATTTCCACAGTGGAGTGGGTTGGCAAAGGGAGGCCAGTGCACACCTGTCTGGCCTAGCCCCCTCTGCAGTGGCACAGAAGTGACTTATGGCACTTTGCAACACTTTGGGGCTGGCACAAGAACACCCTAGGATTGTACTTGGTCTCACATATCAATCCTGTATATCTATAATTACACAGAAGTTATGTTCTGTCGAAATCAATGAGATTTATTATGAAGACTAGCGAAATGTGCCTGTGGAAGTAACATATCTGTGTCCCATCAACCCTGTGTCCCATCCCGCATTGCCCCATGTGCCATGCGCATCATCTCCCATGCGCAAAATCCCCCCATGCGCACCCACCCCGATGCGCTCCGATCCCCCATGTGCTCCCATCCCCCTCTCTCCCAGAGCATTAGGCAGCAGGTACCATATTGGCTGGATGTTGATCAGTCAGTATTCAATGTTAAGTATAGGACAAAAACACATTGCACCCCATTTCAGCCCCTTAAGGGATAAATTTCTCAACATCAGTTCTTGGTGGGTGTTGATGTCACAGAAGGAACACCTCAAATTTCACGCTATTAAGTCTGGGTGTTGGGGCAGGGCTTGGATTAGCCAGGGACTCTTCAATGTAAAGTATAGGGAGGAAAACGTGTTGTGCCCATTTTCACCCCCTTCTGGTTGGAATTTTCAAAAACCGGTTCTTAGTGGACGCCTACAGCATGGAACACACACCACAAATTTCATGCTTCTAGGTCCAGCGGTTTTGGTGGGGTGTTGATGAGTGTGTGAGTGAGTGAGTGAGTGAGTGAGTCAGTGACTTTTCAATTATATATATATATATATATATATATATATATATATATATATATATATGCAAAGGATTGTAATCCTATGTGCGCTTCCCCATAAGCCTTTTACAATAGGGGTGCACCTTAGATTTAAGTAGATATGGTACTTTAAATAAATGTTTCCTGTTTTTATCTATGTAAAAAAATTGTGGGAAACTTTTTCAGCATTACACACACATTACATGCAAAAAATTTTTTTTAATGTTATGATTATTTCATTGTTAGATAGAAACATCCTAGTTTGTTCTTATCTCCAATTCAAGATTGTTGCCATCACTTTTCTTGACACAAATCTGTGTCTTTAAAAGCTACGAAACGGGAATATTATAAAAAGCAGAGGAACCTTTAAAAAATTTCACTGCCAAAAATCGTGATGCTGGGAACTTTGGGTCAGGTTCCAAGGGGAAAAAAAAAAGAGCGTAGAAAAATTGAAAGGTGTCTGATAATGGTGGGTTGGCAACCCCACGACATATTTGCTTCAAATGGGGATTTCTTAATGTAGTGACAGGAGTAATGATGAGGAAAAGGGAAGCTGAATATTCATGACCTTGTGCTCACCTCCTTTTAAAAAATGGAATAATTGACTCCATAATGGCATGGTAATTTGGGTGGCATTCTCAGTGTGCTCCAAGTCCCTGGGGAAGTGAATGCAAGCTGAGACAGTACTGCAGGGTGTAGCCCTTTCTTCCCTTGTGCTTAACCTAAGGTGAGACAGTTTACAACCCTGAATCCAGCTTTTATTACTCCTGGATGAGTCTCCAAGTCTGCAGTATTCTCAGTTCCAACACCCTTGAATTAGGCTTGTTTAGCAAAAAGATAACTGAGGTAATAATGGAAGCTGGCATAGAACAGTGACTTGGTGACTAAGGGAATCATTAGTGGCGCAAGTGGCTGACACTGTTCCTGTTAACCAGCAGGCCAGGGTTCGAGACCCGGGTCGGCCCCACAAAACAGGGTGAGCTCCTGTCCTTAGCCCAGCTCTGCGACGCCAGCTGGATCCAATCATATTGGCTCTGCCTTTCCATTGGGCTAATTCAGTGGCATGGAGAGGGGGGATTTGCTGATTGGGTAACAGCCTATCCTCCATAACAATCCAACCCAGGCTTTCGTGCTTCGCATGCAGCATATGCAGCACTGAGCACGATACCATAGTCTTCCAAGACTGACGGAGGCCTGCCTATGCAGTTCTACTCTGAGGTACACCTTACAGTGCAAGCCTAAGCAAGTCTACTCAGAAATAAATCCCATTGTGTACAATAGTACTTACTCCCTGGAGGGGTTCACCTGCCTTTAGGTGAACCTTCCTTTAGGGCAGTGATTTTCAACCCGTATGCCACGGCACACTGATGTGCTGTGAATGGTCTGCAGGTGTGCTGTGGAAATTTTTAGGAACTATCATTTTTCAGTAGGTCCAATGGGGATGTGCCTCAGGGTGACCCTATCCCATAACCAAAAAAGCAGGACATTCTGTTATCCTTGGATTCCTCTCAGCCTGTCCTTTATGGCAGACTATCCCTACAATCCAGAGTAACTACGTAAGAGACATTATGTACACCCATAGTTACTGCGCCACCTAGTGAAAACCTATGGGAAATTCATATTGCAATCCAGAGTAAATTGCTCTTACACCGGAGCAAGGATTCCCCATAGTTACTCTGGATTGTGCCCTATGGCACGTTCTCATGAGTAAAGCCATGATATGGGGTACTGCTGCTTTCCCATAGTGCTCAATGGGATATTTTTATCCCATTTTTATTTATTCTTTTTTATTTTTATTTTATTTTTATATTTTTATTCTTCAGTTTTTTAGCCATTACTTTTGATAGGAAGGAGATATTTTAAAACCACTTTTTGCATTGGATTCTGCTCTTCAGTACAAATCCTATGACATGATGGGGTACTGTGCACCATCGCGAAGTTCCGAAATGAAGCCCTTTTGGAGAACATCCGGACAGGAGGCTAAAAAGAGGACAAATATGGAAATTTCCGGGCATATGGTCACACTGGCGCCCATTAGAAGCATGGTGTACCTTTCGATTGTCAAAAAATAAATGTTGTACCTTGATAATTTTAGATCCTTTTTAATATGCCATAAGATGAAAAAGGCTGAAGATCGCTGGCTTTAGGACAACCCTGTACCAATGAGTAGGAGGAACTTTTGGTGAATCACTTATTAAAAGTCCAGTTAGGGGAAGAAGGAAAGCCTGACTGAGGACTAGATAACATATAATGTTCTTTATTTCACAGGCTTGCTATAATCCCCTTATAACTGCAATGAATGCCCTGATTGTCTCTTCCTCTGGGAGGCTTCCATTAACACACGCCTGGCACCCCTGAACAATGATCTACCTCTGTGGAAAGAGGTGGAGGGAGCAGGGCCCGTCACATGAAACAAGAGCACTTTTCACACCATTCTTCACAAGTGTTTTGGATAAACAGTGAAAGTACCATCATTAGCAGCAAGCACTGCCTCCAATTTTCCAGTGTTCACTGTATGAGCTGAAAAGTCCTCGTCAGCCTGAGAACTACTGACTCTTTGAGGAGCAGGAGGAAAGCAGCACTGAGATCCTCAGGATCATGCCACTGCAGGGGAGTACTCCGTAAGCTGTTTTATTTTTTCCCCACTAATTTTTTCCCCCAAATCATTTACAGGTGTCCCTTGTTATCTCTGTTCAGGAGCTTCCCATGGAGAACAGAATCAGTGGATTAAAAAACAGTGGAAAGATTAAAATAAAAAGATTAAAATAAAAAGTCTTAAAATAAGACCCATTTCCATATTTCTTGCTTCTCTACACCTCCTAATGAAATAAGGTTGTGCCTCAATATCTGGAGGAGTTTGATTCTGAGACTAAAAATGCTGATACCAAAAAACGTATTAAATAAAAGCAGTATTATAAAGTGCCTATAAACAATTTGACTCAACACAAATAGCCACTGCAATCACAGTTTTAAAAACAGCTTTTCTTAATGTTGTAGACAGGCAGTCAGTAATTAGAAGTACAAAGAAATCTTTGCCTTTGCCTGGCTCAGCTGAAGAATGGAATGACTGCCAACAGTAGAAAACCAGTTTTCAAAACTAGCATTGGCTGTTCATGTTGAATCAAATCTGTGTATCAAAAATACGTGTATATCAAGGTTGGACCTGTATGAGAGGATTCGACCTAAGTTCAATATTCATCAAAATGTGCAGAGAGGAAATCATTACTAGTAGAACACTATTTGTAAATGGATACCTACAATATCCCAAGCATGCTAATATCAAGCTGCCTAGAGTTCGCTCTTGGGGAAAAAAGGTGGGATACATCAAATAAATTAAATAAAATAATAATCTGTATTTGAACTACAGTTGACATTTACAATATTGTGTATGATGTACTACAATATACAGTCTTGATAATAAACTAAGGGCAAAATCCAGAGTAAATATGGAGAGTCCTTGCTCTGTTGTAAGAACAATTTACTCTGCATACCGATATGAATTTCCCATATGTTTTCACTGGGTAGTGCAGTAACTATGGGTACATGTAATGTCTCTTACGTGCTCCCGTAATTACTCTGGATTTGGGGGTTAGTTTGACTGTAGATTTGCAGGCCAAGCTGTGCAGCCTGAATGACCCACTGAAGAAGGCGCACCTTCTGGGGAGAGAGAGAATCTGAACTATTTCTCTCTCTTGCTCTCTTCCCAAGAAAACCACTACATAAAAGCATGAAATGCAGAAGAAAACACCCTCAGTCTGCGGCATACTAGCAGACATTAACCTTGTGTTTCCTTTCTTTTTTCTTCTTCTTCTAAATTGGCTGCCCTGCACACCGGATTCAATTTGTGCATCTTGCTATTCTTGGAGAATCAATATAAATGGTGCAAAATGAAGTGACAAGATTAGGAAGGCTAATTGCTTGACTTCTGCCCAAGCCGTCTGTACAAGCTTCATTTCTTAACCTGCCAGGTGTTCCCATAATGCGGCCTGACAATAAAGAGGAAAGTTTCAGAATGAGCTAGACATGATGGCAGCGAAGAAGTATTTATTCTTACTATGTTCTCCACCCTTTCTCCAGGGAGCGTAGTGTGGCATAAAGTGGTGTCCATCCATTCCTTACTTTGGCTGCAATCCTAACTTCCAGTTAGGCCAACCTAAGTCCTGACCTGGAGATGTCACAAAAGTGCCAAAATGACACTTCTGCACCACTCCTCGGCGAGGGTTAGGTCAGGGCACTTGTTTCCCTACATAAGGGGCCTCCAAGGTTTTTGGCAGGAGGGTCACTGACCCCCCAAATCCAGAGTAACTATGGGAGCACGTAAGAGACCCTATCCCATAACCAAAAAAGCAGGACATTCTGTTATGCTTGGATTCCTCCAGCCTGTCCTTTATGGCAGACTATCCCTACAATCCAGAGTAACTACGGGAGCACGTAAGAGACATTATGTACATCCATAGTTACTGCGCCACCTAGTGAAAACCTATGGGAAATTCATATTGGAATCCAGAGTAAGCTGTTCTTACACTGGAGCAAGGACTCCCCGTAATTACTCTGGATTTTGCCCATAATCTCTCTGATAATGTGTTGGGGCCAGGAAAACTAATTTTCATTTTAAATTTGAATATATTTACATAAATTTCCATGTAAGAATGCATTGGAGTGGATTACAAGGCTTGCCCAAGGGCCGGATAGAGGGGTCTTGCTGGGGACCACATTGAGGTTTGCCGAGGGCCATATCTAGCCCCCAGGTCAGGATTTGGAGACCCCTGCCCTATATCACCATGAGAATGGGAAGACCAATGAGTTGTTCCAGCATCAGTTAGGATTGCACCCTTAATTTTTTTAACAACTCTACATCAGGGGCCAGGATATCAATTGGCTAGACTAGATGGTCCTCTGGCCTGATCCAGCAAGGCTTTTTCTTATGAATAGGGACTTGACTCCAAATCTCCCCCCATCAAAGATAAGAGAATTACTATGTTACATAGAAATTGGGTCAGGTATTAAGACGGAATGTGATTGTTGAGAACTGAGGGTGCAATCCTAGCTAATTTAGGCTGGTACAACTCACCTGCTCTCTGTTCCCATGGTGTTGTGGGGAGGCTTGCACATGTCTGTGCACTAGCCTAGCCCCCTACGGAGCAGTACCTTTTGCAACACTCCCAGGTCAGCACAAGATTAGTGCTAGGACTGATGCGAGCTAAACTGAGAATTAGGATTGCATCCTGAATCTTCCCAGTTTGCATAACTTTCTACCCTGCAGTCCCTAACACAACTTTCTTGGGAACTGTTATGGGGGAAAGCAGAATTTGGACTTTAGGACAGAGAGGGTTCAATTCCCTAAACCTAGGCATTGTGTATAGGGAATTAAATATATCAGTAACATAGGCACCGGAGACACCACAATGTGTCATGCACTGGGACTCTCCCATTCATAATTCAAATCATTTGGGGCAGTGAACATTGCCATAGTTGCCCCAAATAACATTGATGGTGAACAGGAGGGCTCGGTGACATGGCACATTGCCGTGCCTGCAGTATTTACTGTGTGCTCCAGTAGCTGCACTACCGACTGATAGCTTATTTTATCACCTCTGAGCCTCTCCTACCCAACTAAGAAACCTGCTCTGCCGTAAGTGTTGCTATTGGGATGGATTCACACACTTATTTGTGCTTCAAAACTGTTTTGTGAGATTACCATGGGACCAGGGGCATACCAATGGCATTGTGCACCCATGTCATCACATCATGATGCCATCATCACATCAGAGGGAGAAACCCTCTGGCCAGCTGTGAAGAGCGAATGCCACACTAGAGCCACGCACATGCTGTTTTGAGCCAGCCGGGGAACTCCAGAAGGTACATACATGGCTCAGCTGGAACCACATACATTACCTTCTGAGCCAGAGGGTGTGTTCCCCTGTTGGCTTAGAAGGGTACAGGGGAGGGGGAAGTGCTAGGTCGGTGGGTGCACTTGCACCCACCAGCACATATGCACCCATGGCAAGTCACCTAGTGCTATATAAACGATACACCACTGCGTGGGACTGGTGGTAAATAAATATTTGTGGTGATCAGACATTTAGGAACAGAGAGGATGGAGCTGTGCAGGGAAGGGGGGAACTGTCTGCATGTGTCCTTCTAAATGGAAATCCTACCTAACTGCCTCTTATAGAATATTTTCAACAGCATGGACTAACCAGGTATTTCTCACTTAAGTTGCTCCCTCTTGTACTGGATCAGTTTGGACACCTGCCTACAAATCTCCCACTGCAGTGGAAGATAAGAGAGATTACCTCCCACCCACTCCTTCCCAGTTCAGTCCTCTGCCTCACCACACCCGCAATGGTAAGTGAGATTCTGGCAACGCTACAAAAACAAGGCTGCACCTGGAAAGCTTGGCTGGCTGCATAATTTATATCATCCCACACAAGTCTGCAGCTTCCTAGAGGGACTGAACTTGCCCTTGTAGAGTGGAATTATTCTTCCTTGTCCTTGCCGCTGTCCCAAAAAATACTAAAATTCGTACCAAAAAATATACTGTACAAAAATATACTAAAATCTGTTGAAAAGGCAGGCACACGGACTTTCATTATTTTGATTTTAGCAGCATACTGTAGTTCTTAAGATAGAAAAAGGCTGAATGTGCTGGAGTCTGTAGGTGATTTATAACTTCCACCTTGGCTCCCAGCACCGCATGCCTTTCTCAGTACAATCAAGAGTTACCTAATAAATATTTAAAGTTTCCATGTTAGTAGGCCAAGATTCTTTCAACCTCCCAATGCCATGTGACCACTGGGGAAAGAGCCCATTTGCAACTGCAGTCATTCACGGCTTTACCTAAGGATGTAAAAATTCATACCAATGCAGCCATAAATGGGTTAGTGGACAATGATGGGCTTCGACTTGGGAAATCAAGATTCAAATCCCTCCTCAGTCATGGAGCTCACAGGGCAAAATCCAGAGTAACTACAGGGAGTCCTTGCTCCGGTGTAAGAACAACTTACTCTGGATTCCAATATGAATTTCCCATAGGTTTTCACTAGGTGGTGCAGTAACTATGGGTGCATGTAAAGTCTCTTACATGCTCCCTTAGTTACTCTGGATTTGGGGGGTAAGTTGCTGAGGGTACATGCGAAGGAAATCACCTCCTGGTCCATTTTCACAAGTTGGGAACTGTGATTGCAGGCCTAGAGCGGAAAGGAGGAGCTGCTATGATCCTAAGAGGCTGGGTGTACACACTGGAAAGATCTCTACAATTTCCAACATGCCAAACCAGCTGGTATTGAAGAAGCAGCCAGTCAAGCAAGAGGGAGGAATGACAACCCTGGTTTGGGCTTGGGTGCTCTCTCGTTCCACATCAGGGTGACCATATGACTGGAAATTTCCAGATTTGTCCTCTTTTTTAGCCTTCTGTCCAGGTGTCCTCCAAAAGGACTTCACTGTCCCCCATTTTGGCTTCATTTTGTAACTTTGCAATGCTGTGCAGTACCTCATCATGTCATATGTCACTGGATTCACATTGAAGAGCAGAATCCAATGCAAAAATCAGTTTTGAAATACCTCCTTCCTGTCAAAAAATAAAAATAAAAATATATGCATTGAGCTCTACGGGAAAGTTAAAGTGCCCAATATCACGGCTTTACTTGTGAAAAGGCAAACATGCCATTGTCCGCTGGAAAGGACAGGCTAAGAAGAATCCAAGTCCTTGTCCTTCTTTTGAAGTTCAGGCATCTGGTCACCCTGTTACACATACCCTCTGCACATAGACAGGACAGCACAAAAAAACTGCACTTTAAAGAACTGATTAAAGTCTGCAGTCCTATTTCTATCCCCTTACATTTCTTTCATGCTAGCCTATCTCACAATGTGTCATGGGATTTTAGGGTTCTGATTGCCAGGAAGGTAAGTAATGTTTGGGTGCCTACACTGTGGTAACAGGAATAGAGCTTGATTTTCCATGGAGAACTATAACGTTTCACTCCAAAATAAATTATTTGGAAATGTCATCATGGTAAAAAACCAAGTACATCATGCCCAATTTTGTGTTCCACTTAAAAAATAGATCCTTTAACACATCAAGCAGCAATACTCCGGACCATTTAACAAAGGACTTTTAATGCTTGGGATTAACCTTCTAGATTTGTTCCAGGGGTTTCAATGAAGAATCCTTCTAAGAAACAAATCTAGGAGGCAATCTGGAAATGATAAAAGCATTCAGATGTAATAATGTTAAAAAAGCATTCAGAGATATATTTAAACAAAATTGTATATTGTGTGTTAATTGGATGATGATGAATGGGAGGTATGCTGTCCTCTAAATATAAGTATGAATAAGACATGTGTACAATGTGATTGGAAACTTGCACAATCCCATGATTTTTACTGGCCCTCTGCCATTGCTGGCAAGATAAATGGTGGCAGCACTTGGTGAGAATTGCTGAAAATGCTCAAATTTTAGGTATTATTATGACTACATAATTAACTTTGGTGCCAAGTGACTATTAGCAACAGGATAAGGACATGTGCTAATTGATAG
Source organism: Cryptoblepharus egeriae (assembly GCA_030015325.1). Classification (NCBI taxonomy): domain Eukaryota; kingdom Metazoa; phylum Chordata; class Lepidosauria; order Squamata; family Scincidae; genus Cryptoblepharus; species Cryptoblepharus egeriae. Next base: position 10,183,474 of record JAREYC010000004.1, read on the forward strand.
TGACAGGTGATAAAGCAGTTATCAAGGCAGCCAAACTACAGGATGTGTAGACTCTTGTGCCTTTAGTGTCATTAGCCTGCTGTTATCGAATATCAATGTGGTTGATGATGCCATGGAAGTTCATATACAAATACCATTAATGATCAGTCTCTGTGAAAAGGAGCACACCTAGAGCATAAGAATTTGTTTTGGATGTGGTTGTTTTTTGTCTTCCTTTCTGGATAAAAAGGATCAAAGCACACAATCAAAATCTGTGAAATAAATTTATCAGCCAGGTTGCCAGTTTTTGTATTGTCCCCCTGATTTGGCACCATTAGCTACAGCTTGATCTGCAGACATTATCAGGTAATAATGCTTATCTCCACTCTGACTTCCTGATTTCTGCAGAATAAGCAGCTGTTAAGGGCACAAGAGCAGCCTGCAGTTTCTTGTAATCAGTTGGCACCAGTATTTTCTGCTACATTATCTTAATTTTGTCACAAAAGGTTGTACGTTTTGCAGTCGGTGGGATTCAAGGTTCCTGGTGAATCTGCAAAATCAGCAAAGGACAGAAAATGGGATTCTGAAACCAGAATCTCTAGAAAGCATGCAAATCAGCATAGCTCAAGGAAAGATACAGATTTCAAGTTGTATATTCAGTGCTTCCATTTGTAAGATACCCAACTACTGTATATAGGACAGGGAAAGAAGGAGCTTCTCCACTGAGAACAGAGTAGGGTTTTCTCAACTTCTAACAGCAGAGGCAAAATTTTGAAAAATGAAATTCCCATAGATTTTTATGCCACTCTATCTATAAGCAGGGTGTCCAAACAACTGGAAATGCCTGGACACATCCAGAAAAGGCAGGCCCAGGGGGGAAATAGGAAAAAGGGCTTGCCTGTCCAGGATTCTAGAAGTTCCTGCTGGCCCTTTAAATGTTCACCAGCTTGCTGACCGGCCCTTTAAAACTTTTTTGCACGCAGCCATAGCTATGCGCGCACCTCAGGCTTTCCCCCTTCCACATCATTGCCACTGTGGTGCTCCTCACGGCACTTCCACCAGGGGTTCTGCTGTCGCTGCAGCAGCTACGGAAGGTCTTCTGCCGCCCCCAGGGTTCTCCCACCGCCCCCAGGGATTCCCCCGTTGCTGCAGAGCCCAGATCTGGTGACGGGAAAGCTTCGGCAGACATTGTGGCGCAACTTGGAAGCCAGGAAACCAACTGGAAGCCTCAGAGGCAAGGTTAGTATGTGTGTGTATGTGTGTGTATGAATGTGTGCTTTTGTTTGTCTGTGTGTGTGTGCTTATGTATGTGAGTGTGTGTATATGAGTGTGTTACTGGCTTGTGTCATGCTATACAAAGTGTCTCTTAATGACTTGTGTTATGTTACCAGAAAGTCTCTTTTTAAAAGTATTGAAATTAAGTGCAGAAAAGCAATATGAGTATTTTTGCTTTATTTTAAAATGTCCTGCATGTGTCCTACAATTTTTTTTAAGTTCCTAGGAATTTTGGCTTGGGGTGTAGGAAAACTGGCCTTGGGGTTCAGGAATTTTGCGTCTGGCTTCTGGTCACCCTGTCCATAAGGAATGAATGATCTCATTGGGTCTCAGAAGAGACCAATTAGAAAGGAGGCAAGACTAAAACCATAAATATACAGAGATGCAGAGGAAAAGTGGAACATATGAAATGTGGTGGCATCTATCCCTTCCTGTGGGTCACGAGGGCTGGGGCATCCATGCAGTGATGACAAGTGGCTACACTGGCAGCAGACTGTGAGAGATCCAAGGGGTGGAGAACACGTGATGCCTTTGACCCCATGTCTGCTGCCACCACCCTCCCTGAATCCAACAATCATTTGCTTCACTCTGGAGTGGGAACCAATCAAATTATGCTTTACACTCACTTGAACATGTTGCAAATCATTCCCTTATTTGCCATGCTCCTAGTGCATTGCCTTGAAACCCAGAAATTGGGCACATGTGAGGCACATGGTAAGATGTGGGTGTTTTGTTTCTCAACACAGGGGTGGCAGATGCAAGTGGGCATGAGGCCACCACTCCTGGAGATAGGAAGACTTGTGAGACCCATATCCAAGTTAAGTTTTCTTCAAGGTTACTCAGAAGTCAATCCCACTGAATTCAGTGATAATTACTCCTAAATAAATCTGGACAGGACAGTGTGCTCAGAGCTTTCCATTTACAGCTGTTTAACAGATGCTAGTGTTGACTGTTTGCTTGATTATGTAATTGTGTTTTTTATTTGTGAACTGACATGCGATTTATGACACATCAAGTCTAATGCAAATCACTATCCTAAATTAGGGTACTGTCAGAAATCATTGTTCATTGTGGCTTCAAGCATACATCTTCAAACATGGTAGCTAGAAAATTAAAGCAGGGTAATTTCAGGATTCTAGATAGAATCTGTAAGGCCTGAAAGAACAACAATAGGAGTTTTTGGAGCAAGAAAGGCATCTTCTGCACCACCCACAAGTTAGTGCTCCAAAATCTTTCTTACCAATTCATGGGAAAGGCTAAATGTAGCAGCTTCCACTTTTGTATCCAGAACTCTTCTGGACCATATATAGATAATGCTAACGTTGAAATTTCCAAGATAATTGAATTCCAAAAAATGCTGGCATGATCACAAAATTCACACTGGGACTGAATCTGTGAAGCATCAGTTCACCCAATTAGTTAATTAATTAAAACATGTATTAGCTGCCTTTCCAGAGCTCCAGGAACCTTACAATAAAAAAGTACATTCAAGCCACCAAAATAAACAAACAACAGAATACCAACAGCTAAAGCCACCAAGCCTGTTAGAAACCCAAAGGTTTTATTGGGAGGTTGAAAGAGGTTAGAAACCCAAAGAACAGAAATATTTTGTACCCCTATTCACTTTTTATTTCTATTTTCCACTCCCACCTTCTGAACAGTAGGGTAGCAACAGTAAAAAAAAAAAACAAGTGAAAATAGCTTTTATTCCTACAAGGGGATGTAGGGCGCAATACAGAGTAACGACAGGGAGCCCTTGCTCTGGTGCAAAAACAATTTACTCTGGATTACAATATAAATTTCCCATAGGTTTTCACTAGGTGGTGCAATAACTATGGGTGCACATAAAGTCTCTTATGTGCTCCCGTAGTTACTCTGGATTGTAGGGAAAGTGTGGAAAAAAAAGGAAATCTGAAACATATCAGGCTTAGGGGAATTTAAATGGGAGCAGAACTTAAAATGAGGGGCAGAACACACAGATGGACAGATGGATGAACAGAAGGGGGCACAACAGGAACCTGGACCAAGCCCAGAGGTAAGGAGAACTAGACACTGGCCTACACAGATGGGTTGGTAATTCTTTTGCTTCCAAGCAATGCAGAAATGGTTTTCCTTCCCATTTTCCCCTATGAATTCTTCTTTCGGGATCGGTTGCAAATAAACTCAGAATGTTATCAATCTTCTTTTCAGCTCAGGTTAAAAGAAGGATGGATTTGCTTTTCCATTCAAATACTTAGTCAAGAAGATTTTCCCTCAGTCAAAATTTTTTCTTTTCTAACATACCTGACCGATAGCGCTCATCACGCGACCCTGAGGACCTGCGGCGGTGGTATCGAGAGGAGGAGGAGGGGGTAACAGGAGTTCGGCGTTCTTGTGGCAATGCTTGATCCACCCCTGCATTCGTGAGAAGGAAGAGGGAGAAAAATCAGACTTTCAGTCTACAGTCTACTCAGAAATCCTATTGTAGTCAATGGGGATGCTTCCAGGAAAGTGTGGTTAGGATTGCAGCCTTTTTTTGTATTCATCCATTGGCTGAATTATGCCAGTTTTACAAACTCATTTATCTCAACAGCCTGCTTCACCTCAGGGACAAGAATAATTTGCAGACTAAATACCGAGATATTAATTTTTTCCCTTCCATTTCAAAATACTGCTGTCATTTGTGTCATCTCCAAATCCTAGATCTTAAATGGATGGATATATTACAAGTGATCAAGCCTGACACTTTAATGACCTACACTGAGGTGTCTGAACCAACACACACTGTGATGCTAAGACCCTACACTGCGGAGCTCACACGTCATCTGATGAACAGGCATCCACCACTTTCTGACAGTTCATTTTCTGATGGTTTGAAAGAATGGCTCTTTCAACACCATTCAATTATACCAAAGACTCATTCATTCAACATACATGCTCCACTCTTTCAACCTCTGTCTCCTTGGCTATGTGTTAATAAATATGTGTTCTTTCGGCATTTGCAAGTGATATTTATGTGTTTTTTTAGTGACCAATTTGCATTAGCAAGTTGAAAAAGACTATGGGTGCAATCCAGAGTAACTACGGGGAGTCCTTGCTCCGGTGTAAGAACAATTTGCTCTGGATTGCAGTATGAATTTCCCATAGATTTTCACTAGGTGGTGCAGTAACTATGGGTACACGTAATATCTCTTACGTGCTTCCGTAGTTACTCAGGATTGCTTCCGTAGTTACTCAAGTTCCACTTTTCAACAGTTTTCACTTTTGGATCATGCTCTGGTTCTTAACCCCATCCAATAAGTGGAGGATGCCTGTAAGCCCAATAAAAAATTTTGAACCCAATGCTGCCATACACAAATTAAAACACTGAGAAGATGGCAACTTGGACAAACAGAATGGATCACAGCATTGAATTATTATTGAAAGAAACTGATTTTAAGGTATAGGAAAAAACACATTGCAAGGAGCCATTAAATATTTGCTTGAGTAAATACAAAGTGTAGCTCAGTTTTGCTTTCCATAGGATCCAATAAATTTATCAGCTTGAAGGGAGGAGATTTCCTTTTAGTTTTTTTATTGGGGGGGGGGGACAATTCTGGTTGTGTTGCAGACCTCTTGGCCTGCCCTTTCCAATGGACAATGAGTCCCTTTCCAATGGACAATGAGTAAACACACAACATGGCTCAGCACTTGAGATGAACCACAGATGCTCTGCAGCCACTTTAATTGGTCCACAGTGGTGTTATTTTGTTAACGTCAGGATTTTGCATTTGTCATTTATAAATCCAAATTCACATGTTATGGTGGCATTATTTCACAAAAATACCATTTTAGACTGCTCCTAACTACAGGCATTTCTGTTTACACACGGAAAAAAATCCAGTCATTCAGCCTTTCTGCAGTAAAACTTGCTTCACTGCTTAATGAAATCCGCCTATCTTCAGATGTTACTATCTGTGATTCCTCTGGAGAAAGAAAAGGAAAGACTGATCCTGGTAAACGACTGAAGGAGAGAAATGTTCATGTTAAGAATCTATTTGATGCACATGTCCTATTCCAGAAGCAACGAAATTTCAGAGCACCCATTGTACAAAGCTAGGAAAACAGGCTGTGAAATAAGTGAACTGCACTGCGATGGATGATGCGTTTAAACGTTTAAAAATAAATGCAGTCTAATTGAAATAATCAGTTCAGCAGCTCTTTCCAAATAGCATCATGTGGTTGTGCTAGAAGCAGGCGACAGCTCTATTTTAGGTCTACAAATTAGATACTATGGTGATATGAACCACAGGGGACAGGAAAAAAAGCATCGCCAGTGATTGAAACGTAGGTAGTCTATCGCCACCAGCCTTTCACAAGTAAAAGATGGGGATGCTTCCGTAATTCTAGTCTCACATCACTAAGCACCAGTCTCAACCCCTGTTATACCATGTTGGGATCATTTATACCTGCTGTATGATGTTTTGATTTGCAGTGGCCTGGCCTGATTTATAAGCAAGGACAGAATGTGTTCTTCTGAGTAGAAAACCTAACAGTCCACTGATACAAGGACAAACAGGACATTGACTGGTAAGTTATGATCCAACTGGGATGCAACTGACAAGAAACTGTTTCACTGTTTCACACAGCAATCCTAACCTAACCCAATTGCTGGTTAGGCTGGCACAAGTCCTGGAACAAATCCTGACCTGGGCATGTTGCAAAAGTCTTGTAAGGCACTTCCATGTTACTTCGGGGAGGGGGGTGTTAGGCCAATGCACAGACATGCGCTGTCCTCCCTGTGTCACCCCAAGAATTCACCACATGGGTGTGTTGTGCTGGCCTAAATTGGTTGGAATTGCACTACGAATACCTCTTCTCCTATTTAGACATGCTCTTTTTAAACATCTGTGCATTTTAGATGCATACCTATAAGGCAGGAGGCTCAAAAGGTGGTGGTCTGGAAGGAGGAAAATTTGAAATATTTGCTGTATTTGTAAGTACTGCAGACACTGTTGTGTAAGCAACTCTTCCCTCTTGCTGTGAGAGCCATTCAGGGAAGAAACAACAACATGTAGGGCTCTTTGACAATGGATTGTAAAACATTTTAGTTTGAGCTGTACTGCGGAAAACGATGAATACTACATACTTCAATTTCATTTTTGCAAAAGCAAAGGGAACAAAAAGTAATGCATATAGTCTGGGGAAGGGTGGTTTAGAATTAGCTTAAACAAAAAAAAAGCAGGCCTCCATCAGTCTTGAAAGACTATGGTATCGTGCTTGGTGCTGCATATGCTGCATGCAAAGCATGAAAGCCTGGGTTGGATTGTTATGGAGGATAGGCTGTTACCCAAGCAGCAAATCCCCCCTCTCCACGCCACTGAATTAGTCCGATGGAAAGGCAGAGCCAATACGATTGGATCCAGCTGGCGTCGCAGAGCTGGGCTAAGGACAGGAGCTCATCTTGTCTTGTGGGGCTGACCTGGGTCTCGAACCCTGTCTTAACCACTCGCGCCACCCACAGCCCATAGCTTAAACAAATGGAACACTAAAAGCACAATCCTGAATGTGTCTACTCAAAAGTAAGCTTCATTGTGTTCAATGGGTCTTACTCCCAGGAAAGTGTTTTTAGGATTGCAGTATGTATTCCTTTATTCTTAACAGTATTTATATACCACTTTTCAACGATATATTCCTTAGATCTGAAGTTACAGGTTTTGTTGTCTTTGACAACTTGCAAACAAATGCAAAATAGCCAGCGCCTTCCGTGGGCTGTAATGACACATTCATCCAAGCCTGAAAGGAAGTGAGCTGGGAATCAAAACATTCGGGAAAAATTACCAGCATAAGTGTAAGTAAAATTATTTCCATGAATCCTTTGGCAGGACCCTCAGGCCTTTCTATTACACAGCAACTATGCCCAAATACATGCACATGAACTGGCCACATTTTCTTCCCCAATTACCCTGGCATCACCTCTCTCCTTCTCTGCTGTGTCTATTTTTAGATTGTGAGAGATGTGCCCTTTTTGCTGTAACGTCCAACACAAATTTATACTGCTATAATAATTGTTAATCAGTGGTATCTCTAGGGTATGCATCACCTGGTGCAGGAAGCCAGAGCCTCCCACCCTTGATAGTAGGCATGGTGATACATCATCACCATCCCCATTAGATTTTGGGGGGGAAGAGGATAACTTTTGATAACGCATCATAAGATATATCACATGGTGCTGTTATTCTAAAATATCAAGATTTTAAAAATTTTGGCCAATAGTGGTGTCACTCCATGCCCATCATTGCTTGATTATGTACTTGTGTTTTCTATTTGTGAACAGACATGCGATTTATGACACATCAAGTCTAATGTCACTCCATGCGCATCATTTCAGTGCTACCCATACCCCCTAGAAATGTGACTGTTATTGTTATTAGGAGAGAAAACAGTTTGAATTTATTAGACAGCCAAATAATAGAAAAGCATGTTTTAAAGGATTCATTGTATTGATATCTGTGACTGTGTTGCACATAGGTAGCCAATTTCAGTTAATCTGATGGGTAAGAAAAATGGGGCAGTGATGGGAAGGGAAGTAGGGCCCACCACAGGAGGGAGAAGGAGGTGGGATCCTGATCTCTTTTCTGGTCCTACCTTCCCGGATCAATATGAGCTTTTACCAGACATCAGGTCTTGGCACAAGACTCCTGGGGCTTACCCCAAGGAGACCTCAAGCAGTCAAAAATCTACTACTGAATACAAACATAACCACACCAGCACTGCTGCAGGGATTTGGGTAGGACGGGGCTGGTAGATTTGCAGGCAAGGTAAATGTGCTATTTTCCCAGCTACTGTTTGATTTCATCACTGAAGCTTAAACCTTTTTCTTGCTTAAAGAGGGCATAAAATCATAATGTGCACATCTGAAGTGTTGTGCATGTGGATGTGCACTGACAACATCAGCCACAAAATTTAAAAGGATGGAGTTGCTAATGAGGAGATGAGGTATGGTCCTCACTCTTATATATCTTGTAGTACAGAACATTTTCCTCCACAATCAGCTTCCCCCCACTATGCAATAAGGAGGCTTGAAAATAATCCTCCCATTTGATATGCTAGTCTCGATTCCTTTGTTTCTCAGGTTCTGATAGCGGAATGGTCCTCAATGTAGCGGAAGTGACCCCACAACCTTGCTTTCACTTAGTGTTTGCAAACACATTCTCAGCCACACAGAAAATCTAGCCACCTCTGCAGAGCTGCAGCAGGCTCAATCTTCCCCAAATCCCAACATACTACACTTCAAAAGCAGTCTTTACATAACATATTTGAAAATTTGCATTTGTAAATTGAGATGGTTCGCACCTGTGTGTGTGTTTTCAATATGTCATGCAAATCTGATGTCAAACAGTGTAATTTTCATCATACCACCAAGCAGGAATGGAAGTTTTCAGCAAACATGCAAAAAAAGCTACGCAGTTCTGAGGTTTCCCAGGTGGCAACATGTTATGTCAAAGCAGATGAAAGTCAGTCTTGGAGGGAGGCGTGCTTGGGGTCCCTCAACTTCAGAGCCATTCTGGGTGGGGGGTAGCTCAATGGAGCCGTAACGGCTCTGTTTTTCTCCCCTTGCTTAGAATGACTCCAAATGGGGAGGCCATGCACACCTCCCACCAAGACTGACTGCATTGTTCCCTCTAGCTATGCCACCACGTTATGTAACCTCTCCATCAGCCATGTTTTGATAGCCAGATGATCCTTATTAAAAAAGATGCATTAAAAATACGTGTATTTAGATAGGTTGTGCTCACCAAAACGAAAGTAAAAGAGAGGCCGGTTTGCTGCTGCTGTGCTGTGCGGTGCTGTACGTTCTCTAGCTGCTGCTTCCCGGATGTCACAGACCCCAATGTTGCTAGTGCGGAGCGTCCTTCTTGCGGCTCCTTCACTGTGCTGCAGTCTACACCGTACCGCGGCAGCTCCATTCGCCGCTGTAACAAGTTAAAAAAACTAATTAAATCACGTTTAGTTTTTTTACATTTGTTACAGCAACGGATGGAGCTTCCGCCCCCATGCAGTGGAGCGCATGCACACAGGTGCATGGGCCCACAAGCGTGCACACGCACGCACACAAAGACACACAAACACTACAGTACGGAGCCACATCATCAATTTCCCACTCTGCCAACATTGGTGTTTGTAATGTCAGCAAAGCAGCAGCAAGAGGATTGAATGCTGGAACAGTGGGGAACTGCCTGGGGCTTCACTGTCAGCCTGGAGGGCACTTTTGCACAACAGGTAAAGACATCATCCCAAAATCCCCATAATTAGTTACATATATTTTAAATACATCCCCCATTAATTGTGAGACCAGATGCCAAACTTGATCAATGCTTGGATTTCTCAAACAGGACCAATTTGGCAAATGAATGAATGATTAAAATCTGTTATTCTGAAGCTGAAGTTGCAGATGGCGGTATCAATCATTGTGCAACTTTGGAGACAATTTATCTTCCCCAAATGGGGAAACAGCAATCCTCCTTCCATATGAATAAGGGGTAATATAACTCCCGTCATATGAAAACACCAATTTTGTATGGAAAGTACTGAAGACATATATAGGAAAACAAACAATATTACAAATACAATCAACTTTTCTTCATTGTATGAAGGAGCATTTTTTTGCTGAGCATCTCTTTGTTTTGCAACATGCTAAAATAACATGACTTTTGTCCATTATAACATTTCTACCAAGAAAATCCATGATTTCTCAATTTGTTTACAAAAGAACACACATCTCCAGCCCTTGTTATCGCAAATAGGTTTTTGAAATTGTGTCAAGAGAAGCCAAAAGGTGACAGAACAAGATACAGTATCCCGAATCGCCATAGGTTCTTTTTGAATAACAAATCCAAAACAATTATGAAAGCATATTGAAAAAGTTACTTAAAAAAAAACTCCTTTCCAAAAAGTTTAATTTACATTATTATAACAGGTTGTGTTACTGGACTTTTCTTGACACAGAATTTGGATTGTCTTGGATCCTATTGCTCTTATTGTAAAATGCACAGCTCTGACTGAATGTCTCTCTGTGCACACATGTGCATGTGTCTAAATAATAGCATGATATTTCCCACCTATCATCAACAGTGAGAATGAGGGAAGTATCTATTATTTTCCTTTCTCTGTTAAAATCTCTTGCTAGCCTCTGAAATAATTACACTGGGATGGCAAACATAAAGGCCCACAGGCCGAATGGGGTCCCGAGAAGCAATTTACCCAGACCCCCTTATAATTGGGCTTTGCCAGCATGATAATTGGACTCTTTCATATCTAGGAAATATGAACTAGATTTGCACGCTTTCTGTCACTTGCAGTTAATGAGTTTCCTTGGGAGAACAAAGTGCTGATTCCAGATCCTCATCTGATTAACGACATAACTTCTTCCTTAATGTCACTTATAGCCCTCAGTAGACACCATGAATGCTAACTTCTGCCCTCTGAATGAAATGGGTTTTGCACCCTGTACACATAAAGGTGTAGTGGTCTTTGATTTTAAAAGATGCAAATTTTCTGATCTGATCATATTTCTGGAAACTTTTTTTCTGAATACATCATTGCTAAGCTTTTGAGTGTGATCCAGAGATTTTTATATCTTTATTCACATGAGCATTTATGCTCTCCTAGTTTATGACCTTCTGCCTAATCCTGTGATTTTTCAGTAAGGAACTTCTCAGCCCCTGCCAGTGAATTAGGATCATCTGTTTAAAGCTCTCAGGTTACAAAACCACATCTCACTCAAGTGGTAAGCTTGTGCCTGGACTCTGCCATTACAGATTGCAGGCAGGCATTCAGAGCCCAATCCTATCCAAACTTTCCTTGGAGTAAGTCCTACTATTATCATAGGACTTACTTCAGAGTTAAAAAACATAGGATTCTGCTTTGAGTGTTCTGCACCAAAAAAACCAACAAACTTCTCATATAGAAAACCCGGTATTATAGGTAAGGCTTCTGGCCAAACCTAAACTAGTTTTCCATATGGAGGAAAATGTGTTGTTTTCTATGAAAATTTCCTTCTTCCAAGCTTCCATCTGCAACCTGAAGAGGAACAGCCTTGACCATGGCTCTCACCACCATAGTGATGGCCTCACCACAGCCTGACACTTGTGCTCTGAGTCTGTTATCAATTTAGGGCACAATCCTATACAGATTACCTAGAAGAAAGTCCCAGAGTGGGTTTGCTTCCAGGAAAGTGTGCATAGGATTGCAGTCATGGGGTGAAATCCAGAGTAACTACGGGGAGTCCTTGCTCCGGAGTAAGAACAAGTTACTCTGGATTGCAATATGAATTTCCCATAGGTTTTCACTAGGTGGTGCAGTAAAAACCGGTGCATGTAATGTCTCTTATGTGCTCCCGTAGTTACTCTGGATTGTGCCCATAGTTACTTCAGCAAAAAAACATGCTATTTATCACCTTGTGGGTTAAAAGCCTGATTGACATGAGACGCCCTGCAGATCCACAGTCAATATAAATACCATGGATGGAATCTGCACTTCATCTAACTTACTATTCTTTCTCTAACAGAGGCTGACCCTTCCCCAAGGGACCTTACAAATCAACTAAGAAAGCAGCAGCCATCACCTGTTTGCACCTGTTTGACTCCGCCTCAGAGGAGTCCAGTCCCTGTCAATCTCCTTGGCTAATATAATACTCAGGTGCAAGCTCAGCAGGAAGTATAAGTGTTGAGCACCATAACAGGAGAAGCTATGGCTTCATATACAATATATGCTTTCCATGAAAATGGACAGGCCCTAATAGCTAGAGGAGGGACAGAGGAAAACTCATTTGATAGGAGACTGATGTATATAACTAGCCATTTGGATTAAAACTGATTACATTTTCCATGCAATCCGTAACTCTGGACATTTTTTTTAAAAGTACATACATCTGTCATGCAGTTATATGAAAAGACAAATATCTGTGCACAACAAATTGGAGTGCCCAATTTGGAGTGTGGATCATTTACATAAATACACAATGGTAACAGGTTTTTTTTTTCCTGTGCTAGGTAATTTATCCACACTACATATATATTCTGACCCAATGATCATACACACAAATATTGCATGCATTGTTTGGAGATCTCTACGCACCTGGAGGTTGTGGCAAGTAGGCCCCAATTAATTTTGATCTCTTCTTTTCATAGCCCTTCTGTGTGATGTCACCTGGCAAAGAAATAAAACAAAAATCAGTAAGATTTGGATGAAGATACAATCTGGCCATTCCAGTGAAATAGAATACACTTTACCACTATAGTTCCATCTGTCTGTCTTGACAAGTGCAATGAATGAACATTTGAAAGTCCATTACATTCTTTCTGCCTAGAAAATTTAATTTACAGTGAAGCAATTTTTGGCCAATAATTGCCCAGTACAGTTATATCAATAGCAATACCAACAGCAGAGAGTCCAAGACTGCATTGTCATTCAGATATTCTTTCACACAAAACAACATCAGCCTCCATTAAGTCAATCAACAGTGGATTATATAGAATGCTTGGACTTGTAATGGTTGGCAAAAGACATTACCAATTAGCATTTTCTCCACTATTAATGGGATCCTTTAATCAAGCATGAAGGCTGCACAAAACATTTGGAACTGTCGGTGCACCATTTAAACAATAATATAAACATTTGGCTGAGCTTTTCAGCACAGCTTCAAGGCAATAATGTGAGTATCAATGCATTGCGCTTCCCACGATCAAACTATGAACAGATACAGTGGCTGCCACTTCAGCATCACAGACAGGATGAGGGAAATATGGCAATCCAAAGCATCCAACTACCTGGCTCTCCTATTTATGGGATTTTAAATTCCAAGGCGCTGAATTGTACAAAAACCAAATAAAAGTCCAAATCATTCATTGCTGCTATTGTTAATTGGTTAAAATGTTTTCATATGGATTTATGAAGCCAGCATTTAATTTTATTTCAGCATTTTGTGAAAGCAATTTTAGGTCCTTGGCAGCACAGTAGAGGAAAAACTCAGCTTGTCTCATCCAAGCTCTGTGGATATATTGCCCCAACCCAGGGTTTCTGAGACCTGTGCCACGGCAAACCACAAGCTTGTAGCTTGTACCACCTGTTCATGATCCACTACTTCTCTTTGGGCCATTCTGTATGAACTCAACCAGAGGTCCCATGGTGACTGACTCAGATTTGACTGAAAATAATGGGGTTGGTACTTCTACATATATAATGGCCACATGCCAAATATTAGGTGAAAAATCCAAAGTGTTTGTGTGCTATGGCCCTCCAAAACAAGAGTGTCATACCCATCTTTGACGCTTGCGAATTGCATATTTTTCTGTATACCTATCTTTGGAGGCTAATATCTCAGAAGTAAATGAAGTTTTCTGGACAAAGTTTGAGATACAGTATATATATATATAGAAATTTGGGCTCAGGCTTTCTGAATCTGTCATCAGAAAAGGCCTCTCCTAGTTTTGGATTTAATGGCATATCAAGGGGAAGAGAGGGAGAGCAAGATGGGACAACATAGAGTGATGGAATCTCTACTGCCACTCCTGCTCAGACTACCAGGACCATGTGGAGACCACTAGTTGGCCCACAGAAAATGCCACATCACTGAGGAGAGGGAAAGTTGGCCTCCATGGTGAGAGAGGGTGGACACAAGAAGATCTGAAGGAATCTTCAAATGGATGGTTGCAGATGGATGGAAGCAGAGAGATAGAATGAGAGATGGAGAAGGAAGTGGAGTGACACTAAGAAAGATGGAGATGAAAAGAGCTGATGGTTGCCATAATTCCCTTCCCAAAACCGGGACAGGACCTCCCTGATAAACTTGTCAATATGTGAATGCAATCCCTGAAAAATGGGGCAGTCCCAGTTTTCTGGGACATATGGCAGCCCTAGCTGATGGCGGATGTGGGAGCAAGGATGATTCTGTTGGAGGGCAAGGGCGGAAGGAGAAAATAATGGCAAGAAGGCAAGAAGAAAGAAAAATGGCAAGAAGAAAGGGCAAGCAGAAGGCCAGGGTGCTGTAACCACCAGGGAGAGCAAGAGCAACTATAGCAAGAGAGAACCTGCTTGTGCTGGGCTAGAGTTGGTCCTTGAGCCAGGATATTTCCTGATAGCACCCACTTGGACCAAGAAATGCAGGAGATCCCTCTGAGGAAAGGGACCTTAAGTAGTGGGGTTCAAGGCAGAAGGAAAGGGAAAAACATGTAGCAACCCCCTCAACCAGGGACTCAGGGATCACCTGTCCCTAATGCCCCTAAGAAGCCAAATCAAGACTGTGGCCATTTGCACAGGGATTTTGAGCCCTTCCTTGGTGTAAGAAGATCCCAGCCTCCAAAGCAGAACAGCAGAACTGATACTCCAGCAAATGACTTGGGGTCTCTGATGCACATGGGGGAATGATGTGCATGTGGGGGTTGTTGTGCATGGGGGGTTGATGCACATGGCGGTTTGACTTGGGGTACCCCAGGAGACCTTATCCATGATATTGATAATAAAAGCATTACAAGAGGAGAGCCCCAACATAAACACCCCAAAGTTGCTTAAGAGCTGAGGTCAAAATAGGAGTGAGTGAACCTGGGGCAATGGACCAACTTTACCCTGTCACTGTTTTGTCTCCTCAGTGGAATAAATGAACAACAGCACTGCATCAACTGTGGCCAGCCTGATCGAATAAATACGGTAATACTGCAAGGAAGCTTTCTAAGCTCCTGTGGTCTTTCTCCATGGGAGGAGGAGGTGGAGATGACAAGGAGGTATGGATACTTCCCCCCGCCAGCTATTCCATCCTCAAAATATTCAATTGTTTGATGGTTTGTTCATTGCCAATGACTCAGATTTGCTGTCAGCATTTTGGCAAGAGGGATTCAAATGAAACAAAGCTCCTCATAAGCGAGGGCTGTGACTCACTGATTTCTCCCACTGGTGATGCAAACAGCCTACCCTTCCAAAAATACACAGAGACAAGGGATTCAGCCTGGAAGAAGTCAGTTATGTTAGTGTAAGGAAAATATCCACTCAATGGAAACTGGACACATTTCACAACTTAACATATGCTCAGATCGGAAGCTAAAGAACTGAGCATCTAAGGCTCCAAACCCTGTACTCACTTACCTAGGAGTAAGTCCCACTGAGTTCAACGAGACTTATGTCTGAACAGATATGCACAGGATAGTTCTTTAACATATTTAGGGAGGGGGGAGTGGGGAGTCTTGCTATTTAAAACAAAAATCTCACTGGCCCTACAATCCAGAGCAACTACGGGAGCACGTAAGAGACATTATGTGTGCCCATAGTTACTGTACCACCTAATGAAAACCTATGGGAAATTCATATTGCAATCCAGAGCAAATTGTTCTTACACCGGAGCAAGGACTCCCCGTAGTTGCTCTGGATTGTGCCCTTAGTATATGAAAAGCCTTTGGATTCCAGACTGAGTACTAGAACTGTGTAATCTAATACCACAGCTCCGGTTTCCAATATTATCTAATATCATTTCAGTTTAGCAAACCTAATCCCTTCTGTATTCAGAAGAAAAATGCTGACCTCAACTGTTTAAGATAAATTAATAGGATTTGCACAGTGCCATTCCAGACAATATAACATATCCCAAGTTATCTCAACATCTATGGTAGCTCCAAACATTCTACTTTAAAGAAAGTAAAAGCCAGTTTTCCTCCCTGAGTACATCCTTTATCTTTGTTATAGGCTAGTTAGAAAATGGCTGTATTTCAGTATTAAGCACACAAGTCAATCACATTTTCAGATTTTAAAAAGTATGCATGGATTTTCCTAGTTGTACTAAAAGGACTTTTTTTTTTCTTTTTGTTGCGGTGACCTGTTAATAAAAACCAAATGACACTCCAACATACACTGAAGTATTTCTATTTATTTAACCTGATTAATGCATCCTCAGTTGATAAATATCCTGGTCTTTTGTACAAGCTTACTGTGCACATCTGATGTCACGTACTGGATTAGGGTTGCAATATGTTCCGAAAAACAGGGACGATTGTGTTTACATACTGGCAAATGGGACAGAGGGTCCACAATCGATTTTGTGGAAGAGAATTATGGCAACCCTATACCACATGCATAATTTTGTTTAAGAAACTCTACAAAGAAATAGTACAAGCAGAAGCGGCTGACTTAGTTTACACATTTTTTTCTCCCCTTGCTACATCCTAACTCCTCTTTTCTAACTTTGAGCTCACTCCTAACCATGTTTACTCAAAAGTAAGCCCCACTGTGTTCAATTATGTCTTACTCTCAGGAAACTGTCTTTAGGATTGCAGCCTTTGATTAGTTTATCTACTTACCTTTGCAATCTCAATTACTTCAAAATATTCTGAACTCCCAACGCACTTCCACCTCTCAGAAACACTTCTCAATGTACGTCAAAGGCTATTACATGAAGGGGTTAGAACACCCCAGATATAATTCTTGAACCAAATTTTCTTGTATTTGGACAACCAAAGGGCAGGAAGAAATTGCCTCGATCCTGGTTGAAAACCACAACTACAGAACGAAGGCTCAGAAGGTAAATATTCCATATGGGGTGCTCCCCGTTCTGTGTGGTCCTTATGACAGCTTCTCCAAGAATGGAGCATTTGTATGGTACTGCTTTTTTACAGCCCTGGATTACTGCAATGTAAACAGGGACTAGTTTAACAGGGAAGCTTTCCACTCTCGGAGAGTATTTCGTTATTTGAAGCTGTAACAGACACATTATGTAATGAAAGCCAACCATTTCCATTTTTGGAATTTTATGGCGATTAGGTTTGCTTTTAAAGTTGTTTTCTTTCCCTTATTGCTTTATAAAGCTGGAGGGGTTATCTTTGAAGCACAGATCTTTTTAGCAGCTGCTGGAAAGACATCTTTCTTCTCTACACTCGCTGCTTAAAACATTGATTGGTAATCAGAAGCAGCAACAGCTAGATATTGATAAAGAGCATTTTCATATATCAGTCCTGGGGTGGGCTTGGAATATATTTAGGTATGATTGTGGGAAGGTAAGAGATCAGCCTGGTGAAAGCCTATGCCATTTCCAGGTTCTTAATTTGAAACAGGGAGCAAAAAGTACAGGGCTTGTCAGTGGCCAAGAGGTTGCACATTTGGTGTAGTGGATTCAAGTTGTGCAGGTCTGAGTAGGAACAGGGTTTGAACCCAAAGAGACAGCTCCATATTCACATATCCCTCTGTCCTATTTTGCAAAAAGTAACCTTCTGAATCTGATTGGGATGCATGAAAGGCTGAGAAGATAAAACCAGGAAGAGAGCCAAGACAAGTGGGCTTAAGCCACATGTAGGGAAAGAAGACATCAGTTTCATGAGCTACCTGTCAATAGGCTGTGGATACAGGCTGTTGCAGCAACATCAGCAACAACAGACATCTATCTTCCTACCCACACCTTCCATTCCACCCTATTTTACACAACAAATGCTGCTACAAGAAGGCATCAGGGAAAATATTATATTTACTGAAATCTAACAGGCACCTTTTTTTCAGCCAAATTTTGTCTCCAAAACTGGGGTGTGAATTAGATTCAAGTAAATATGGTATTTTGATTATAAGTATAGCTTAGTACTAAGTTTAACAATTTACTATATTGTAATAAAAATGTAACACAAACCCATTGTCGTAAAAAGTAGTGCAATTAGGAAAAATCAGAACATAAACCAATTGATATATTGTGAGTAAAATAAAATTTTCCACCTGCTTTGCAGCTGTGAATTACAGTCACCAGTAAACCTTTTATAAAATATCAGCTTTTAAAATAGACATGGGCATTAGATTCGATGGTACATTAGATTCAAGTAAATATAGGTAGTTTTCCCAGGTTGCTTTAAAAATAAATGAAATATAAATTTTCCTGCTTCCCTAAGCAGCGACTGCATCAATGTTTCAAAGATGGTCCATGTACAATGGAAGAGCGGAGAGCAGTCAGTTACCCTCATGTCACAACCTCTGGCCTTGGTGACTCCAAGTTCAATCCCAAGGAGACAGGCAAGGCAAGGTAGAATATGTATGATGGGCGGAAAAATGCAAGTTGTCAGGCCAAGTGGCTGCTCCTTGAAGATCCTCTCATAGCAGGACGGCAGAGTCCAGGAAGGATAGATTGTGGAAGGAATACTAAGGCCTCTGGCCCTTCTGGGAGCAACAAGTTCCCTTGGAGTTGTGCTGGGTCCTGTAACCCTCGGGGAAATAGTCTAGTCGAGGGGTCTCCAAACTTTTCAGGCAGAGGGCCACATCAAGTATCAAGGACCAGATAAATAAATAAATCAAGATGGCACTTAGATCCCTTTCTTTCATTCATTCACGGGCCACAGCTGGACCTCCTGGACCAGGGTTTGGAGATTCCAAACAGACCAAAAAATAGTTTTTATCCTTGTGCGATGTTGAGATTAAATGCAGCGTTATGCTGATGCGTCGCATATGATGTTTTTTTTTTTTTTTGGTAGTGTACTGGGTATTGTAATGTTGTTTTTACCATGCAAAAGCACTTAATTTCATTGTACATGCGCAAATGTGTACAGTGACAATAAATTTCTATTCTATTCCTAGTTGGAAGATTCCTGGTATCATCCTTTGTGGGCCATTGCCATAATCCTGTGCATCATCAGGAGCAAACTGAGCTTTGACTCTGAGCTACCTTGCACGGAGTAGTGGAAATGAGCTTAGTTTGCAAAGTTCCTTTCAAAATCAAGCCAGATTGAGGTGGGTTTCAACCATTACTAGATTTAATGGTTTGTGGTTTTGCCTCGTGGTAGAGAATTGCAAGAGATCAATTCTGAATATTTTTGGAAGTGCCATGATATTAAAACTGTACGTCATGTTTTATTTTAATGGCTTATTTCCATATGCGCTGTAATCAGTGCAATGCCTTTGTGACAGTCTACAAATCCAAGCACATAAACAAAGAAACAAACAAGGGCTGAAAGCTTTAATTGATTAACTGGTGCAGCTGATTGAATAAGGTTTTAATCTCAGATTAACATTTGCACCGTGATTAACTGGGTGGGAATGAAAGCAAGCATGTACCCTGGAACCTGGGACTTTAAAAGGACCACAGCCATAAAAAATGTGGTTACTAAACCTATACTAAAATTGATTCAAAGGAGCTTCAAGATGGTTGTTTTTTGGTGGGGCCATATTGCATCCTATGTTGGTTAGGAGCAGCTGGATATCTTGGAGTAAAGGAACTTATAATTTATTCCTTTAACTAGGCGAAGTCCTAGCATTCCTAGTTGGACTATTTGAATCTGCACCAGCAAAATTGTTGCTATAAGTCCAAGAAACCCTGTATTGGGGGAAAGGCTGAGTAGGGGGAATAGGATATGGCAGAGGCCCCCAGAATTGCAGATCCTGTGTACAATGGTACCTCGCTTAACAAGTGCCTCGCTTAACAAGTGATCCACATAACAGGCAAAAATTTCTCTAAGATTCTGCCTCACATAACAAGTGTTGCTTCACTTAACAAGCACACTCGTTGGCAGTTGGGGAAGATGTGCTGGCTAGCAGCCCCTTTAAAAAGCATCAGGGCTGCCTAGTGCGCCTGCCAATAGCGAAAGCAACACTTCTGCGCTGTTCCTCCTGTGGCTGGGCATTCGCTGGGCAGAGGGAGAGAACAGCAGTGGAGAAGAGGGAAGCAGCTCAGGGCTAGCCAGAAAGGAGCAGGGGATTGAAGAGAAGGAGAAAGTGGGGAGACACTTTGAAAGTGTCTTGGATTGCAGCTTCCTAACTATGTCTACCCAGAAGTAAGTCCCAATGTGTTAAATGGGTCTTACTCCCAGGAAAGTGTCTTTGATTGCAGCCGCCTAACTATGTCTACTCAGAAGTAAGCTCCATTGTGTTCAATGGGGCTTACTCCCAGGAAAGGGACTTTAGGATTGCAACCTAAGTAGAATTCATAGGATCATGCACACTGAATGCATGTTTTGAATTCAATTCCAGTGTTTTGTCATCATTTTTACATCCAGTTAATATTTTTATATGAATTTTTTTGGGTTGTGGAACCAGTCGTCTGAGTTTCCATCATTTCCTATGGGAAAATCCACTTCACATAAAGAGCGTTTCACATAACAAGCATGCTTCCAGAATGAATTAAACTTGTTATGTGAGGCACCGCTATATTCACTTACTGGCAGATGGGGTCTTCGTTCCCATCATGCACCCCCATGAGTTGTCTGAGCCCACGACAGGCCACACATGTTCGGTCCTCAGGGGCTCCTGGGTCTCATAATGCCTTTTATGACACTAAAAATACCACTTCCAGTTTTTTGTGTGTGTTTTTTTCTTTTGTTTTTTTAAAAAGTAACTGGTTTTTTTACCTCTAAGAGGACACAGACGGAAATGCCTGACCTATGCTGGGCTCAGAGGATCTGCCAGAAACGAAAGGATCAGAGTTCCTCTTGCCTCCAGAGGGTTGAGGCTATTTTTACCTGGCTCCAAGGTTTCACTATAGTGGAACCCCTGAAAATATGGGGGCATGCCTCTCTGTATATGGACACCAGGGCCAAGGAAGAGCAGAAGCAGGGGCCTTTGCTCCCAGATAGATAGGCAACTGGAGCGTTAAACTACCTTATTTCCATGGCTGACTGTTCTGGCAACCCTGAGCAAAGAGTTATAAATTTTTTACAAATAATAAACAAAGAGTTTAGGGTTGGAGAAAAGGAAAAATGCAGCTTAATGCAAAAATTCAAAATTAGAACAGACCCATTACTCCTTGCTTAATAAAACTACTAACCCCCAAATCCAGAGTAACTGCGGGAGCACGTAAGAGACTTTACATGCACCCGTAGTTACTGCACCACCTAGTGAAAACCTAAGGGAAATTCATGTTGGAATCCAGAGTAAGTTGTTCTTACACCGGAGCAAAGACTCCCCATAGTTACTCTGGATTTTGCCCTATGTTATCACTAAAATATCACAACGAACTATAGTTTTGTGATTGGCCGCACAGATAATTTCCTCCTTGAGCGACAGCGCTGGCTTTGAAATGGCTTGTTCTCCACACTCACAACACTGTGCTTAAAATACAATTTCATTTCTCTCTGAAATCTGAAGACACAGGAACTGCCGTTTGGAAAATCTCTTCCTCTCATATCCAGAGGAACCTTCCTATTATGCAATCAGATCTAAGCTGTTTTCCCCAATAAATCACATTATAGCATTGCAAGGCTGTGTTTTCCCAATGGCTACATTTTGTTCCCTAACCTACTTAGTTCTACGACAATTGTTGAAATTCCTGTTTTCAGAATGGTGCCAACGCTTCGGAGACAATAGCAGGAAGAGTCCCTCTACTTATTATTGATTTTTTCCCCTCGTAACAGCCGTTTTGCCTTCATGCCTCATTCAATATTAAAGACTGTGTGGAATATTTCAATAACTGAGAGAATTCCTGAAGTGGTAGGCTGTGAAATGGCATTTCCACACCTGTTACACATTCTTGAAAGGTAATTAAAGGGCCCAAATGACAAGTAAGGTGCAGGAAACCAGGAAGATGATTCAAGGCTTTCAACATCCAATAATGTTCAAAGGGATGGTATACTTTATTTGAGTCTTTACTATAGAAACAATAGTATATTGTTGAAAACAAAATGCACTGGTTTTTGCCAGGAGGGGGTATTCTTTAACCAAGGCTGCCATCCTAACCTCCAGTTAGGCCAGCCTAAGCCCCAGCAAGTCCTGTGCTGACCTCGGGGTGTCACCAAAGTTCTGCAGGACACTCGTGCGCCATTCTTGGGTAAGGAAAAGGCCAGTGCACAGACATGTGCTTGCCTCCCTATATCACCACAGAAACAGGAAGACCAATGATTTGTGTCGGCCTAAGTTAGGGATTGCACCCTGAGTGTCTCACTTCTTGTACATTGGCACATTAGTTACAGTGTCACCTGTGATGTTTGACCGCACCTCAGTGATTCCAGGGTGCCTTCAAGGCAGAAGACCAACTTGCTTGACCACCCAATCAGCAGACTCCAAGGGCGAGCCCCACTTATTAAGCCCCACTTTCAGAGTTTGTTCCTCAGTCTCAACAAGACATGCTTACAAACAAAGGTGTGGAGCTCCATTTGAGGAACCTTGGCTGCCACAGCAGATCACAGAAAGCCTAGGCTAATCTTGACCCAGTGTAATTGACACAATCCAGTCATACTTAAGTGCCTTGCGGTTCCTCTGATTATGCGCGCTCAACAAATGCGCTTGCGCACCTTCTGCTCCAAGAATGCTTAAAAGATAACGATGTCCCCCACAGGTTATACTACTAGTCCTCACCAACTGTAGGGTGAGGTGCTTATCCCCATTTCTATAGCCATAGAGCAAGCATTGTCCAACTTGTGGCTCGCATGCACACGGAACGCTATTACATTCCCACCAAAGTGGTGCCTATTTATCTACTTGCATTTGCATGCTTTCAAACTGCTAGGTTGGCAGGAGCTGGGCTATGGACAGGAGCTCACCCCATCTTGTAGGACCAGGTTCTTGAACCCTGGCCTGCTGGTTAACAGGCACAGTGTCTTAACCTACTGCCCTAAGAGTGCTTACTGAGAAGCAATTCATAGTTTTTGATAGAATTCATAAGCAAGACAGATTATATTTGAATAAGATGTTATTTCTACAGCCTGAAAGTTTGAGATAGATGCTATTTTATCTTCCAAACTGCAAAATCAAATACATTTTGCAGACTCACAGAAAAATACTGTAAGTAGGCTGCATGTCCACAACACATTAAAAATGTAATTATTTAAAAGCAACAATATCATTCAGGCAGCATACATGCTGTGTTTCCTACCTATGAGTTACATATTTGTGCTTCCTTTATACGAGGCTATGATCTTGACATCATAGAGCCCTAATCTGACAGAAAAGGTTTCAAAAGGATGCCATGACTGGTGCGACAGGTAATGAGATTTTTTTTCCCCTCCTGATATTGTGTTTCATGTCACAATATCACTCAATTATTTAGAGAATATTTAAAATAAAACCAAAGTATTGCAAAATGCTAAGCTGTGGATGACCTACTTATTGTGTTCACTAATTTGGAAAAAAATAAAAGGATATAGATATATCCTACCTGAATGCCTTCAAGATCCAATGCTATTATTTCAGCCACAAAATAAGATTTAGAAGGACAAGATATAGCCCCATGTAGCATTTCATAGTTCCCCAAGGGAACTGCATGACTTTTTTATCATCAGAGCTCTCGATAGCAATCTTGCAAGGATGGTTTGGGTGAAAAGAATATTCTATTACAAACTAGAGCCAATTTGTACTCTGAATCAGCAATAAATAATGCAGACTGCATAGAAATTGTGGAAATTCCTTCTAAAGTAACTAGTTTATGGTTAGTATCCTCCTTAAGTGTAACCATGCTCACTAAAGTATGGTAGGTAAAATGGCTTAAAGAACACTGTAATTTGTGGATCTGGATTTGTATCTTTTGGAGCTCATCCCATGCATGTCTTCTCATAAGTACGGTAAGTACAATTAGAGTCATTTGGGGTGCAATCCTAACCAACTTAGGCCGGCACAACTCACCCATCACCCTGTTCCTACAATGGTGTGGGAGACTGACATATGTCTGTGCACTGGCCTAAAACCCCAAGGAATGTTGCAGAAGTTCCTAATGACACTTTTGCAACACACCCAGGCCAGCACGGGATTTGTGCTGGCCTATTCAGGGTTCAGATTGTGCTGTGGGGCTTACTCCCAGGAAAGTGTGGATAGGATTGGGCTATTGATCATACACTGTATTATATTTGAAATTAAAGTTCTAAGTGAATTTCTTTTTTGGCAGACCCCAAACCAGAAATGTATAGGTAATTTGTCAGGGCCAAATTTAAATACAAGGGAGCTTAATGTTGAGAGATCATGATTTTCATCTCAAAAAAGTGCCACAATTTTCGTCAAGACCACAATGTGGGTGGAAGGAGACTGTTCCAGGCATGGCCCTCTCAATATCACAACTGGCGCTCAGATGCGCCACAACATTCCTTACCAATAATAAGTTTTCTTCATCATATGGTTTTCAGAAACATTACATTGTGCTGGTTGTATGTAGTTAAATCACTGGCTGAGAAAAAACTAGAATTTTGCCTAGAAAACCACTGAACTTACAGGTTGATACTGGTAAAATTTATGAGGTCTTAATAAGAAAAGATGCTTTTCAAGTGTTGAACTTTAATTGAATAATAATTTGGTCCACACAGATGTGTATATTTCTTGCTGAAGAGCATCCTAATCAATCAAGATTAGCTTGCTCTAATTCATAATCATTGTTCCCTGAGTTAATCATTTCCAGAAAGTTCGTACATAAATTTTAATATGTAACATAATATACATATACACAAAATTTTAATATGCATGTAATTCGCATGCAGCGTATGCAGCGCCGAGCACAATACCATAGTCTCTCAAGACTGACGGAGGCCTGCTTTTTAATAAGTAACCTGAAAGCTGATTCATGTTTTCCAAACCATAATATAAACTTGTAATATATAAGAGCGCTTAAATCACAAGCTCTTTTCCAGACCAGAGACTCTTGATTCTCAGCAAGAGTGAACATTCGCTTCGGCAAAGCTTCTCTCCCATGAAGCCCTCCAACGGAAAGGAAAACAAATTATCTTGCAATAAAATAACATAAAGAGAACATGTGTAGAATCATTTGTCAATGTCGCATCTTAATCCCCCACGCTCCCATTCTCATTATGCTTTCTGTTGCTGGAATGGTGACCTTGACACCTTTTATGTGCTCTCATCTGCAGTTTAGCATGCTTGGCTACCACCTAGGTCAATTATTCAAATGACAAACTACCCAGAATCCAAGACACATGCTCATGTATTACTATTTCCCATGTTACTGACACCAGTACGAGCTCAAGACTGTCTTGTATAAAATTCCCCTGCGTATCCAAAATCTGTAGATAGACAGTATACACTTGGGAAAAAGAATCTTTCTTTTTTGGCTCTTCAAGTTTCTGTCTTTGCCTGGTGGGTCAAAATATATGTTCGCCACGTATTCTCCGAGGAGACCTATCTTGTCAAAACGTTCTCTCTGAAATAATGAAATATATGATATCATCGAACAGGAAGGTAAATCCTAAGGGTCCAAAGAGATAAGATGTTAAGCTCATTGCTTTCCTTTGTGTGTGTTTTTTTTCCTTTTAAGAAAGCAGCCCCAGGAGGCCTAGTATAGACTAGGACAGCAGTGCAGATCCTATGCCATGTTCTTGCCAAATCCTGCCCCTTGTCCCCCCCCCCCCCCCCCGAAAGTCATCTGTTATAGTGGCACTTCTCTGGGCAAAAACCACATCAGGCTTTTTGTTTTGCTTTCATCAGGAAAACAAGAATTAAAGTCCTCCCATTGCCCAAACACAGCCCTGACCTGGACAACAGCCTTTAAAAAAACCTTAGGATGGTATATCATATATACATATTTACTCCTAATTGGTGCAGTCCTGTATAGATGGGCATAATAAGATGACAGGCAGATGAAGGGCAAAGATCGACATTACGCAGAATCCCCAGCCTAGACCTCAATCAGACAGTAGCTTATGCAGAGGACAAAAGAAGGCTTCATGCTTCCAGTGCCCTCTGTTATATTGTCGGGATATCTTTGATATTTATAAGAAGCTTCATCAGGCAAATCACTCATGGCATAATTGCTGTGGGTAGCATTGCAGGATCAATTTCCAAGGGACTGAAACTCTTGACAACTTAATTCAAACCTAAAGAGGAATTCTTGACACGATCCTTCAATTCCAGGTCCTGCTTATATTTTGTTCCATGTTACTATTTTAGTGTCTTCAAGCAAACAATGCATGGAGCAGGCAAAGAGCCAGTGATAAGACATGTGCTATGCGCTGATTGTGCCAAAGCAAACACCATTTGGAGTTGCAAACAGATCTGCTCTTCGTGATGTTTTTTCTCTCTCTGGAAACTACAGCTACTTGCATCCCAGCTCCATATTCTTCCATTAACTTATGATCGATTTCTTTTTTTTAATTTGCTCCTTCAGCCATGAAGGAAGGATTTTTCATCAAGCGCAGTCGTAGCTGAACAGATGTGATGTGAAATTCTCTGAAATTTCATGATGACAAAAGAATGTGAAATGCTTTTAAAAGCAGAATAAACCTCACTCACACTTATTTTTTTGGAGTTTGCATAAGAGTTTGCAGCCTACTTTTGTGGGGTGCAGGTAGTCTCTCTAATGCAGGTAGCTCTCAAGTTACACAGGATCACGTTCCCAGAAAACAGCGCTTATATCAAAAATCATGTTAATGTAAAAACTGTACTCTTCCATTATTAACGTATCTGATCAACTTTGTCTACACTTAAGCAAGATAAAGGTTTTTTTTGTGCCAGGCCATTCTGCAATTCACCTTTAGTTAAAGTAGGAATTTTCAACCATTTATGTGGAACACTAACAACATGCTAAAATTCACATCAGTCTTCTGACAATTAATTTACAAGGAACACTATGATGCTGGCGGGGGGTTTAGATTCTCCAATGGCCTTACTAATATGATGCGGTTGTCCCTGAGGCATCTGGTGGGCTGCGGTGTGATACAGGAAGCTGGACTAGATGGGCCTTTGGCCTGATCCAGTGGAAGCGCTTCTTATGTTCTTATGTAAATGACCTTTCCCCAAATTCCCATGGCACAAATGAGAACCATTTGTGGCACACCAGTGTATCATGGCACAGTGGTTGAAAATTGCTGGGTCAAATGCTAAAATGTAAAGTTTACTCTTCATTCCAGGTATATTTCCAACAAAATATATGTTTCCACACAATATATGTTTTGTATGCATAAATTTCCTTTCTATAGCTTAAAGTTCCTTTGAAACTGTCGCTTTGCAATGGGGGGCACCAGGATTCAAGTCTCATGTAGTCTTATGTGCTCCTTGAGGCATTTGGAGGCCACAGAGAGATATAGGAAGCTGGATTAGATTGGCCAAATTCCATACAACATAGATAATACATCCTTGAGAAAAGTTTGACCTAAGAAATGTATTTCTTGATATATTGAAAAGTTTGAGAAAAGTTTGACTTAAGAAATGTATTTCTTTATATATTGAAACATTTGAAATACAGGTATGCTGTTCAAAAATTCAAAACTAGCTAGCCCTCCATAACCAAATCAGCAGTTAGTTTGTATTTTTATAGTGATCATTTCATTCACTTGTTTTAACCTACGCAATTATCAATTTATCATCCTGTGAGCATATGTAACTATGCATAATGCCTCAGGAAATAAAACTGGGGGAGGAAGTTATCTGTGCAACAAGGTATTACAGAAAAGCATTTAAAATGCGTGCAACATCTGTTTTAAAATATTCAGTTTGAGGGAATTTGAATTATAAACAAAGTCTGCAGAGATGCAAAAATATGCTGATAGACTCACTGCATGATTTACCTTCAAAAAAACTCCAATAACCCCAAACTTGAACAAACAAAAGGTGTTATGTGGGCTACAAAAAGGGCTTTCTTTCTATTATTGCTGTATTCATATAGCTGTCAACCTAATAAGTAAAAAAAACACTCGTTCCTATGTATATTTACCTACAACAAAGTGAATACCACCTTTGTTTTTCCTGTCATTTTTTGCTGTCATAACTGAAAAGATCAAGCGTAGGTCATGATTTTCACCATTAAAATTAGATGCATAAATTGGAGCTTTAAAAGTATGAGTCTAACTATCAGATTCCAAGCAAATGAAAAGGTGAAGGAAAAAACGCTACAAGCATCTCCTCTACTCAAGTGTTCCAACAAATACAATGAAGTAAAGTGATGTTTTGTTCTGCACAGAGAATGAGGGAAATGCCAAACAAACATCAATACAAAAAATAACTCTTGGGACCTACTAACACAGTGTTGATGGGAAATTAATGGCCCACACATAGACCTCTAATAAGGCAAAAAAGACTCAGTCCAGCAGGAGCCTCAGATCATGTTGTAGGTTGTAGCATCAAGCAGCAGTTGTTGCTCACTTGTTGGCCAAGGTCCAGAGGGCCTCCTTCATGGAGATGTTTTCCTTCCCACCGAGGGTGACCATATAAAATGGAGAACAGAGAGCCTCTACTTTAATCACTGTATGGAAGAGGGAATTTAGGCAGGTGCTGCTTTTTAAATTCTTCTATGTTGAGTCATACCTGCTTAAATCCCCTCCTCTATACAATAGTTAAAGGAAGAGGCACTCTGTCCTCCATTCTATATGGTCACCCTATTCCCACCTGGCAGGATCACTGTAATTCTGACCAGGGTTTGACTGACTGACAACTCAACAAAGAGCCCTCTTAGGTCAGACAGTCTTATGTTAGACATTGTTTTGGTTATACAAATATACTGAATATCCCAACTAACTGAACTTCCCAATCCTAGCTAACTCCTGGTGCAGCAACACAGAAGAGTCCATGTGGCTCCACTGTATCCCGCAGAGAAATTTCAGTCTCTAGTCCAGAGACTTTCAACCAGTGTGCCGTGGCGTCTTGACAATTTCAGTGCCTTTTTAGTGTGCCATGAAATGAAAAAGGTTGAAAATTACTGCACTGTACTCAAACTGGGAGGTTGCAATGATCCCCATTCCCTTTAAGGGACAGGGTCAGAGGAATGCAGCAATGCAATTCTCAGGATCACGCCTCTATGAGGAAAGATGAGCTATCGTTAGACTATGGTTGGAATCCTAAAGACACTTTCCTGGGAGTAAGACCCATTGAACACAAAAGGGCTTACTTTTGAGTAGACATGGTTAGGGTTTGTGCTCTAAGGATTGTGCTCTAAATGTAGGTGATGCTGGGATCTCTACATGCATAAGGAGCTCCGTGAAATGCTTTCAGGACTGCAAGATGCTTCAATAGTGAAAGTTGCGATTACAACAAAAACGTGACTGAACTCTGTTTCCACTAAGAAACCAGAGGTTTTGTGGGTTTTTTTTAACTTTTAAGGCTTAATATGAGCATGGCAGAGGGCATGGTGTGTGATGGAGGGTTCTGCAGAGCCAAGCTGCAGATAAGTGAATCTGCAGGGATGGGATCCACAGATATGGGAGCCTCCCTGTACTCTCTATTTTTTAAGTTGCAGTTTTGTTCCTCATATTGTTTTTCTCATTAATGACCAACAGAAAATGATTAATTGCACTTAGTGTCACCATATGGAAAATCTCTTCCTAAAGCATACCACAAAATATCATTTATCCTAGCGCAGTTAAACCCAGTGAGTAATCAGAAAGGATAAAAAGAAGGCTATTTAAGAAGCAATATATTAATAAAAAATACATGGAGGAAGCACTCTGATCATAAGGGATTCAGAATATGTAAGGTTTGGAGGAAGGGATCATTGCAGTTCAAAGCAATTCTACCCATAGTGGTGATCCGTGGACCTCTGCCAGTCCACTACCTAGCAGCTACTAGTGATTGCAAATTTCCACAACAATTTTCCAGGAAAGAAACAATAGTAAAAATATGGCACATGTAGTACTAGTCCCTGGCATACTGGGAAAAACTACCAGTCTACCATATCAGATAGTTTGAGATGCAGTGGTCTATGCAGGATTTGTATTTGCCATTAATTAAAATGATCTACGGAAGATCCTGTAGTTTAAACCACTGCTTGGCAAATCTTAAGTATAGGGGATTATTATCATGTGGCAAGAATCATCATGTGCCACTTGGAAATGTACTTAGCAGCATGGAGGGCTGGGAGAACGTGTTAGTGTCTTGCTTTAATGACAGGTACTTATAATATCTTTACAGCATATAGCTGAAAAAGATGGGGAAAAGGGGAATTCTAATCTCCTCCATTATCCTGGCTGTCTGGTAGTAAAATCCTACTGACTTCCCTGACTCTACTGTGGTGTGAATGAAAGAAAAAACTGGTCTGACCTGAAAGAGCTTTTAGTCCGTTAAGAGGCTAAGCACTGAAGGGGGAAAAGAGTTTTAAAATATGACAGCTAAAAGCCTTTGACACTTGGAGGAGGGAAAATGGCTTTGTACGGTTTCACTCGGGCGCAACTGGCAGGCAAAAAGGCTGGAGCACATCTCGAGCGGAAAATCGTCTCTGGTGTAGCACTATGTTTTGCAGGGAGACACACCACAACACGCAAGAGGCCCCCCTTCTCTTCGGCACCTTTGCGGGCAAGGGGAGCAAAGTAAAGGTGAATGATCTTGGACTCAAGTGGGCTCATCATATATGACATTTCTTGTTAGCAAATATTCGAAAAGGCACAGGCTTTACACTGTAGTCTTGCCCTACAATCCAGAGTAACTACAGGAGCACGTAAGAGACATTATGTGTACCTGTAGTTACTGTACCACCTAGTGAAAACCTATGGGAAATTCATATTGCAATCCAGAGCAAATTGTTCTTACACCAGAGCAAGGACTCCCTGTAGTTACTGTGTATTGCCCCCTTTGACATGAACCAGAATTCCACCACTTCATTCTACCATGATGTTCTGTGTAAAATTCTATGGAAGAACCATGTACCACCACCCCATACTGGAATGGTTTTAAAGTCATGCCTCCCTCCAAGACTGACTGCTCTGACCCCCTCTAGCTATGCCACTGTGAGGAGTCCCAATCCTATCCAACTTTCCAGCACCAATGCAAATGCAATGCAGCCTTACCTGAAGCCTCTTGACTTGCAGCCCCCTTACCATAGGATGCAGCTTACACCCCAATGGCACAGCTGCATTGGTACTTGGAGGTTAGACCGAAGCTGTTCCTGAATGTACTATACATACCATATATTTTCTCAAAGAAAAGCCTTTAAAAATTTCCACAGCAGAACCTTAGCCTCATTAAAGCACATTAGCACTGAAGTGTTGCAAATAAAACACAAGCACCTTATGTTACAAATATAGCATCTTGAGGCTCCTGCGTGGTAGGAAAATCTATCATCTTAATTGGCCGACCGATTCTATCTTCTCCAAAGAAATAGTGGCACAAATAATCTTTGATGTTTAAGAAAAGCAGGCCTCCGTCAGTCTTGAAAGACTATGGTATCGTGCTCAGCGCTGCATACACTGCATGCGAAGCACGAAAGCCTGGGTTGGATTGTTATGGAAGATTGGCTGTTACCCAAGCAGCAAATCCCCCCTCTCCACGCCACTGAATTAGTCCAATGGAAAGGCAGAGCTGATACTATTGGATCCAGCTGGCGTCGCAGAGCTGGGCTAAGGACAGGAGCTCACCCTGTCTTGTGGGGCCAACCCATGTCTCGAACCCTGGCCTGCTGGTTTTAACAGGCACAGCATCTTTGCATGCGTATTTGTAAGACAGTGGCATCAAAAATGTGGAGGCTGAGTGCTAGCTTTCAATGTATCACCATAGTCAATGTTTTGCTATACTCTAATGAAAGATTTTTTTCCTCGTCTGTATAGCCTTTCCCCATCCCTATGCTGTGGACCTAAATATGATGCCAATCTCTCATACGTTTTCTCATACAGAAAGATGGAAGGAAAACTCAACAGGAAAACTCATTTCAGGGTGATCTCAAAACTTTTGCAAGATCAAATCAAGAATAAACCCAGAGTCTGTCTCCATACTGTTGCCATAGCTAGAAGGGGAGCAAAATACTGAGTTTTGCAGGGAGCCTCGCCATGGATTGCAAACGACCCCTCTATGAATGCCCAGTATGACATCTACATCAGGCCTATATATATATATGTTCTGCCAAGGATGGATCCCCACAGATGGGATCCATTGCATATATTGCTTAAGATGAAAAATCTGTGATATATGAGATATTTGAGATGAAAGTTGCTGCAAAGTAGAAATATCTACTGGCTGCAAAGTTGTTGCATTCTGCTACTCTGCTTCTGAAACATCCAAGAGCCTGCTTGTGCATTATATTTGGGGAGCAAAAGGGGGAAGGTACCAGTGCAGAAATGACGGAAAGGAAGGATCTCAACAGTGCACTAAAATATTTTATTTGTGTTTCGTATTCTATGAAGCAAAACAATTCTGAATTAGTGGTGCTTTTGTTTCATGATTGTCCTGGAGAAAGATCCTTTTCTGGAAACATGCAGGGAGTAATAGATTGTGTATTTCCGCTCATCACACAGGACGCACCTCCTGTTGTTTCTGCATCATGTGTGAGAACAGCCCCAGCACATGAGAACACTCCCTTGGTTGGAAAAAAAATTTCCTGAACCAACAAGCAGAGAAATATGGGGAAGATACAATGTGCATGAGCTGTTGGACTCTAGTTCTGGAGTCCCATGTTATTTATATTGTTTCTTTGTCTGTTTGTGGACCATCCCAGAGGCCACTGTGAGAAGCAGGATGCTGGACTAGATGGGCCTTTGGTCCAATCCAGCAAGATTCTTCCCAGTGGCACAGCTACAGGGTGGTGATGCAATAAGTACTGCAGGTGCCACATCGCACCATGTAAGCATCCCTGCAACATGCAGACATTTCTGTCAATGCCCAGGACTGGTTCAAATGGTGATTGAGAGGGATCACTCACATGGCATTTTGTGACACCTGCAGTACTTACCTGCCACCACTCCCTGAGCTATGGGTGCAATCCAGAGTAACTATGGGGAGTCTTTGCTCCGACGTAAGAATAATTTACTCTGGATTGCAATATGAATTTTCCATAGGCTTTCACTAGGTGGTGCCATAATCAAGTTGATGTAAATGTCTCTTAGATGCTCCCATAGTTACTCTGGATTGTAGGGTATGTCACTGTTTCTTCCTATGTTTTCCTGAAATAAAACATGTCCAAATAAGGTAGGATATGTTGGGAAGATGCCCCTTTTACTCCCAAAGTCTGGTTACAAGGCATTTGCCAGAAACAAGAGATTAACCTGTTTGTTGTGACCATAAATCTAACTCTGAATAAGAATTTAGATGCAAAATCATAAAGAGACTCTCATATCTTCTCTGAAACTACTCTCTGCACCATTTTCTGCAGTAAGGCAGCTTTTTGCGGTACTCATTTGAGTTCCAGCTACATAAAGTCAAAGACAAAGCATGGTAATTAACATGGATAAAAATTATCTAGAACACTACTAAATTATAGTTCCTGGAGTTCAAAGGGTTTATTGTTAGCTTTATGACTAAGCTACAAGCTGATTTTAAGACCTTGAAGGAAAATGCAGTAGATTTTAAGGCAAGTGGCTATTTCCAAAATTGAAGATAACTAAATTCCCATGTAAAAACGGCAGAGACAATGTCCTAAAACTGGCCCATCAAGGACCATGGAGCATCATTGATTTATCATGTTATCATTATTATTTTTTTAAATATCATGCTCAACCAAGGTGGATATATCACTTTACCCCATCAGAGTCTGATTCTTGCCTACACCTGTCCAGTGCTACAGCTTATGGCTCCAATCCTAAAGACACCTTCCTGGGAGTAAAACCCACTGAACACGAGACATACTTTTAAGTAGTCATGGTTAGGATTGTGTGCTATATCTACCAGATATTTGCACCTTACCTACACTACTCCAACCTGGCTGATCTTGTCCTTTTCTTCAATACCAGGACCTGGGTAGGAACATGGAAGGTCATACATTCATTTAGGCTTGGAGGACATAGCACAGCACGTAATACTTCTGACAAGGCAAGTGCAAGAGGCCAAACAAGAGGCCAAAGAGGCCTACCTGCTTCTTTCTGCACTGGGTGACAGATCTGAGGCTTGAGCATATTTCTGAGAAGTTACTGTTGTACAAGAGGCACTTGCAGCTTTGTGATCATGTGTGTGTCATGGGAGGATCTCAGGAGGCTTCACAATGTTGAGGGAGATAGTTGGGACAGATATATGGGAAACCACTCCAGAAAAACAGACTTCAGTATTATCATGCCTATTTTCTCCCTTTAGGCCTTTCTTTCAGCCTGGTTTTCTTGGATGCCAGAACATTATTTTTTGAGTTGAATGTCCTACTGCTAAATATCAGGTCAGTAAAATCTGGAAAGTCATCCAGATCTCATTCTGGGTGAGTCAGCTTAGCTTTGCTTGTATCTGGCCAACCTAGCATATATCACGGAATCCTGGATATAACAAGTTTGAGGTTCTAACCCCTCCTAGCTTAGTCCCTTAGTACCCAACTACAGGTTTGGAGACGAAGAGTCATGGTGGTCAGTCATGATTCCTTCCTCCTATCCAGATGCCCTATTTGGCAGCTGCAGAGTTCTGAGAGTTTAAGCCTGATGCAGACACATCCCCTTTTCTACCAATCATCCAGGTTGCTGCACAACCATTTGCCTGTTTGAGCTACTGGTGAGTTCTCAGATTGGTGGTTTCCACTCTGCTGGATATCTTGGGGGACTGTACTGTCTATACTTCAGCAGAAGTTGAGGATATCATGCCCACCAGGACAACCATGAGTCTTTCCCAATGAATATTGTGGTCCATGCATCTCTGAGTTTGGTTTCTGTTCAACTGATCATTGGTTCAGATAATTCATGGTTACTGCTTGACATGGCCAGATCAATAAACGATGTGGTTTAAGCTTGAGTTGACTTCTCCGCAAAGATGGACCAGTTAGTATGAAGTTAGTTTCACTGATGGTGCTGTCCATCATGTCAGCTTCCCTCAGGATCCTGTCAGTTTCACTAGTCAGTTTTCCTGAGTCATGAGTTAGTCATCAGCTGCAAAGCAGACATTGGAGCTGGTTTGCATGCTAAGCTGGTTAATAAATGTTCAGGATCAAGTGCCAAATTTTGCAATATTTACTTGATAATAATATTCTCATGTTGAAAGTCATCCATGTAGTAAATAACATGTTATTTTCACATAAAATAGCACACATATGTATTATGTGAAATGTATGCACGGTGACATACATGTGAGGATCTATTTCTGGGAAATTTTCTCCAAGGTCTCTATCCATCCTAATCAAAGACATCTGTGGCTTTTATCCTTTTCATACCAATAGATGTAACAAAATAGTTTCCTTATTATCTAATATTGAAGGATAAAACGGTAACCCCAAAATGATACAACGAAATACAATAAATCTATTGTTAAAGGACCTTCCAAGCATGGTGACTGACTAATGTTTACATTTCCAAATGCCAAAATTTTCAAACCATGCCAGGGGCTCACTCTGCATGATAACTACTATGAGCTGAGGCTTAATATATCTTGTGGGCAAACTGATAACATGTATCAAGACATCACAACAAATGCTCTGCAACTGACTGCTGTGGATGACATTCTGCTGCCCTGCATTTTGTCCCTTTGCCTGATTAGATAGGAAGTGTCAGCAGGGCTGAAGGTGTTAGCAGCTACTCAGATAGTAAGCAGCAGCTCAGCCCTGGTCTATCTTGTAGTTTTAGTGTCTCGTGCCGCCCTATCTCACATGGGACAACTTTAGCTGCAAGGCTTCACAGGGCTAGGTGATAAAGCAGAATCCCGAAAGCATGAGGAAAAGTGGGCTCCCTCCCTTCCCACTGTGTACTGAAAAGCCTAAAAGGATGGTATACTGTCAAAGATACACATAACAGTAAACAACCCCACAGACCTGCATAAGGAATTGTCACTAGAACTTGTCCATTCTGTTTCCTTCAGCGAGTTATGCAGCTGTGGACCACCACCCAATGTCCCGTTTGATAGCACCATCATGATGCACATGGAAAGATGTGCCATATCACCACCCCTGACTGTTAATAATATTGGTGCGATGGCTGGAGGGGAGTGCCATCGCTCACACAAAGAGGGATCTGTTGTGACCAGTGTGCCGGACACAGTACTGTCTCAAGACAAACCTATAAAGTGTTATTTTCAGTGCATTCCTATCTATGTCTACTCAGAAGTAAACCCTTTAGTGTTCAATGGATCTTACTCCCAGTAAAGTGTTCTTAGGATTGCAGCCTTATTGCAACAGCTTTCAGGACAAATGATGATGCTCTTAAAATGATCCTGTCTCCTTTGAAATGTTACGCCTACTTACATTCTACAAATGACTGGTGTTTTCTAAGCACATATATAAGTGATTTTCAATAGATCTCCTTTTGTCTTCAGAAGAACCCTGCGGAATAGGCCATTATTGCTGCCACATTAGAGATAAAGGAGAGAGGACAAGAGTGGCCTGTCCAAGGTCACCCAGTGAGCCTCAAATTGCTTATGAGAGAAGATTATAAAAAGGGAGCTGTGGAAATGAAAAGGGTTTTTTTCCTTAATGAGTCCGTGGGACAATGTTGCTTCCTTTTTTAACTTGCACCTCCACACATGTAATAGTAGCAAATGAAAGTGCAACGTTCAGGGTGGTGGCCTGGAATATCACTGGGAGGAGAGGTCCCCAGAGGTAACTATGTGGCTGTTTCCAGAATGAGCATAAAGGCTGTAAAGGCTGTGACATAAAGGCGGAAATCCTAACCTCCAGTTAGTCTGGCCGAAGCCCCAGCATAAATCCTGTGCTTACCTGGGAGTGTCACAAAAGTGCCATAAAACACTTCTGCACCACTCCTTGGGGAGGGTTAGGCCAGTGCACAGACATACACTTGCCTCCCTACATCACTACAGAAGTGGGAAGATCAGTGCTGAATACAGAAGCTGAACATGAGTGAGCAGTGTGATGTGTCTGCAAAGAAGGCAAATGCCATTTTAGGCTGCATTAAGAGGACTGTGGCTTCCAAGTCACGAGAAGTTAAAGTTCCTCTTTACTCTGCATTGGTGAGACCTCACCTTGAGTACTGTGTTCAGTTCTGGGCACCTCACTTGAAGAAAGATGCAGCCAAACTGGAGCAAGTCCAGAGGAGAGCAACAAGAATGATCAGTGGGATGGAAGGGAAGCCCTACCAGGAAAGATTGGGGGAACTTGGGATGTTCAGCCTGGAGAAGAGGAGGCTGAGGGGAGACATGATTGCCCTCTTCAGATACCTGAAGGGCTGTCATAGGGAGGAAGGGGCTCATTTGTTCATAGCTGCTTCTGAAAGCAGAACTAGAACCAATGGGTACAAATTGCAAGAAAGGAGATTCCGGTTGGATATCCGGAAAAAATTCCTGACGGTTTGGGCGGTTCGGCAGTGGAACAGATGCCAAGGGAGGTGGTGGACTCTCCCTCACTGGGGATCTTCAAGCAGAGGCTCAACGAGCACCTGCCAGGGATGCTCTAGGGGGATTTCCTGCTGCAGGCAGGGGTTTGGACTAGAAGACCTACCAGGTCCCCTCCAGCTCTATGATTCTATAATTCTATGATTCTAATGAATTGTGCCAGCCTAGGTTAGGATTGCACCCTAAGTAATATTTTAGCTAGAGTCATAATAATGTCTAGCACTTTTAACGGTAACTTTGACTTCACACTTTTCACCGCATTCATCAGTGATGTTCCACAAGGTTTGTTAAGAGAGAGACTGAGAGACTGTAACTTGCACAAGGCCATACTTTGAGATCAAACTTGACTGACTTGATTTCCAAATTCAGGCTTTCTAGGTCTATGTATAATACTTACAATTAGTGATACCCAAACTTGCCCTCTTCAGAGAGGTGCAGTGCAAGAGGGACACAGCTTCCAAGACTCCTCTGAGATGATCTGAAATTTCATGAACTCTTGCAAGATCATGTGTGATTTCAAGACATCTTGGTCAACCAAGATGGCAGCATCCAGGAGAGCTGGTGGCCCATGAGTTTGTACTCCAGGGTGTCACAGCACACTGTTTGGGAACCGCTGGTTTTAAAGAAGAATGTATTTTGCAGAGTATACTGTTATGATATTTCTCAGGCAAACTTACTGCACGCCTCATCTGAACATTGTGGGTAGGGGAAAGAAGGAGGTGGGGAGATACTGTATGTAGCACCACAGAAATTTCATGAAGGGTTGTATTCCCTCAAACCAGTTTTTCTCTAAAATATTAATTCATGCTACTATTGCTACAGCAAACTAATACAAACTACAAAGTCTTCCAGAGTTTCTGCTTCAGTCACAGAAATCTAACTTCATAAGATACACATGACTTTCCTTTGGTAGAACACCATATATACAATCCATAGTAACTATGGGAGCAAGTAAGAGACATTTACGTCGATGTAGTTACAGCACCACCTAATGAAAACCTATGGAAAATTCACATTGCATTCCAGAGTAAATTGTTCTTACGTCGGAGCAAGGACTCCCTGAAGTTACTCTGGATTGCGCCCATAAGATCCTACTACTCTTGCATGCTAAAACGAGGCTTTGGTGAGTTGTATGAGCATAGTGTTGGATATCAGCCTCTTGAGAGTCTTATGGAAAGGAAAACTTTTGGAAAGGAAAAGAAGTACCAGGAATCCTACTAGAAACCTTCTTAATATCAGGTTGCAAAGGATGTTAGTATTATTTATTTAAATATGGTATTGCTTGCTTTTCTTTATAAAATTAAATACCACTATTTCAAAAAGCATAAACAGAACTAAAGGTAATTGAGAACAAATTAATTACTCAATGGTCAAAACCCACAAAAACTACAGGATCGGGAAAAACAGCGTTCAACCACCCCAATAGTCTTCCAAATGAACCGGCTTTTCACCCGACCACAGGGATGTTCATAAATAGGCACAGACAACAAGTGGAAAGGGGAGCAGCCAATCATGTCAACATCTGCACATCTTCTACCCTTGTTTCCACATCCCTTCACCAAGCAGAATATCGGCAAGGGGGATTTACACACACACTGCTATATAACACACACACTGCTATACACACAGAAATTTTCCACAACGAGAGAATCTCTCTGCAATTCTTGCCGACAACCTTCTCAATATGGAGGCTTTAAGGGGCAGGACTTCCAGTTACTCCACAGTGTACCCCTACAAAGATCTGTACAAGCATCCCTAAGAAAATGACACAGTGATGGGCACCACACGACCTTCCCTACCTTCCACAAAACCACAATGCCACAATTTTGCCACCTGATTTTTCAGGTTAGGTGACACTTCCTTATATAGGATGCAATCCTAACCAAGGCCTGCACAACTCATCGGTCTTCCCAATCAAGTGGTGATATATGGAGGCAAACACATGTCTTTGCACTGGTCAGGAGTGGCACACAAGTGTCTGACGGCATTTTAGTGACACCCCCAGGTCTGGGACTTAACCTGGCCTAACTGGAGGTAGGATTGCAGCTTTAGAAGGACATGTTTTATGATTTGGCTTCTGGAGAATTCAGTGACTCAACTCCTGCCTATATAATTCCCATTATCTTTTTTGTCTTTCAAACCCCTCGCCTTGTTTCTCCTCACTATAGTTGCCATAATTCTCTTCCACAAAATCAAGACAGGACCCTCTCTCACACGTGCCAGTATGTGAACACAATTCCCAGACATCAGGAATATCCCTGGTTTGGGGGGACATAGGGCAACCCTATTCCTCACCCACCAATACAATGCCTGCAAAAAATAGTTACAGGAACTGAATTCTAAGCAAAAAGTGATTTGGTAAAATGCAATACAGTATTAAGTGTTTGATTCAACCAGAAAAAGAGAATTTTTTTGGACAAGTTATTATGGCATTCATGGTTCTCAAATCTGTTGGAAAGAAAAGCAGTATGTAATTCATGTATCTTTTATAATCTGGTTTGGGACGCTGACCTTCAAGAAAACCTGCTTAACCAGTTCTGGATCTCGTTCCTTTTTCCTGTGTATGAGTGAGCACATTTTAAATCTCCAGAAACCAGCATGAGTCAATTTGCTCATGGAAAGGAGAAGCAGCTGACCTCGTACATCCAGCCAGAACAAGGGTCAGGCAGCAACACAATAAATAATTTTTCCATTTGCATGGATATTTAAAATGCATGCTGCAAGAAGCATTTATTAAAGGTCATCAGCAATAGTACAAGGAAGCTTTCCAACTTCTTACTTCCTATTGGTGTTGTCGGGATCTAATTAAAATAACTGGATAAGAAACTGAGGCTGCAATCCTATCCATACTTCCCTGGGAATAAGCTTAAATGATGGAATGGGACTTACATCTCAGTAGACATATATAGGATTGGGCTCTGATTCTGTGGTCTGCTCCAGCATGGAAGAATGTACCAGTTATAGGATTTTCCATCCAGGCTGGGACTTTTCTGACCCAGAGGGGAAAGGCCACATAAAACAGAGTTGTATCGCATAAAGGGCAACTATGGACACAATCCAGAGTAACTGGATTACAGAGTAATCCTTGCTCCAGTGCAAGAACAATTTGCTCTGGATTGCAATATGAATTTCCCATAGGTTTTCACTAGATGGTGCAGTAACTACAGGTACACGTAATGTCTCTTATGTGCTTCCGTAGTTACTCTGGATTGTAGGGTATGACGATTGAGGAAGGAGACCCAACTTACTAGCAACAGAACTAGTTTGCATCCACAAATATAGTGGTCCTCACCATCCACAAGGGTTCCATTCCTGTTCCTTTATTAAGGCCTAAGCTGTAATTTTTTGTTTTCCCTTGAAAATCAAAAGTGATCTTTTAAGGCCATCTGAGACACGGAGATAGTGCCTCAGTACATCCTCCAGAAGAGACTAGAGCCCAGTCTAGTTGCATTCAGGGGTCTGGTGTGACTTGGAGGCTCCAGATGGGCCCAACCTCTCAGGTCAGGACCTGTAGAAAATTAAATCCCGATAAAGAGGTCTGATTTAATTGTAGTCTAGGCTTTCCATTTTCAAGGCAAGAGGGGTGCAGATGAAATACAGCCTCTTGCTGAAAAACAAGATTGGACAGGACTATCCATACAGTTTCAATAGACTGTATCCAAAGCAGGTGAATTCTGACTAAGAATGCAATCCTAAAAGATTTAGGCTGGCTTAACTCTCCTATCTTTCTGTGATGGTGTGGGGAGGTTCGTGTATGCCTGGGCATTGGCCTAAACCCTCCAGGAGTGGGACAGAGGTGGCTTATAGCACTTTTGTGGCACCCCCAGGTTGGCACAGGACTTATGGTGGGGCTTAGGCCAGCCTAAGGAGAGTTTAGGATTGCAGACATTGTCCTATTAATTTCAATGGTGTTTCTTCACGGTTTACTTTATTTGGTTGCAATCCAAACAGCCTACACAATACCAAGACATCAAGAATTTCTCTTCCACCCACACATTCCTTGGGGCTATAATATAATTATTGATTTTCATTTAATACCCTTTAGTGTACAAAGTAATTCACAGTTCTAATATTGCCCATCATGGGTTCCAGCAACAATCCTGAAAGGTATATTAGTCAGGAAGATGAATTGATGAAAATGGGCAGGATGCAGCGCATATTTAAGACTTTAACTGTCTGTTCCCATGAATGCTTACACGGTAAGAAGTCCCACTGAGTTCAGAGACACTTACTCCAAAGGAGCTGTTAATTGGATTGCAGCCAAAGTTTCATTGATTTTAACGGGCAAATTCAGTGCATATACTTAACTTCTTTCCCAGTGAAATCAATAGAAATTGAAAAGTGGTTAACTTTGGCTGGTTCACACCCAATATTAGAGATGAATTAGTGAAC
This sequence comes from Cryptoblepharus egeriae, assembly GCA_030015325.1. Lineage (NCBI taxonomy): Eukaryota > Metazoa > Chordata > Lepidosauria > Squamata > Scincidae > Cryptoblepharus > Cryptoblepharus egeriae. The sequence continues at coordinate 10,225,108 of JAREYC010000004.1, forward strand.
ATGCACTCCTGTCATCATTCTCTACAAATCCAAACAGACAAAAATAATCATGCACAGTGCTTTGGGTCTTCATCCTTTCTTTAAATGGAAAGAAAAAAGGGCAAACCTAAGTCATTCTTGTCATGCCGAGTGGAAAACCACAACTGCTGTGTTTTTGGTTACTTAAGTACATATAACTGCTTTAGCAAACAAAAAGAAGCCAGCTGGGGATTCATTTGACACCAACAGTCTGTACAAATTTTGTAACCCCAATTTATAGCACAGCAAATTCAAGTACTTAAATTCAAACAGGCCAATTTACAAGGGTTATGGATTGAAGCCTGACTGAGTGGCAGGGAATCTGAGCGGCAAAGATTGGCCATAATCCTGTCCCTAGTGATGTGGCAGGGAACACATAACATTTTAATAAGTATACATACATACAATGAGGAAATCCTACGCATGCTTAGGATGGCCACCCGAGTGTCTGGAAAGCAAGAAGCCTGCATCCACCCAATACAATTATGCACAAGAGTTTATAGGAACCACCATAGGGTAATCATGAAAGAACTAGCGGTTCAAGCCACTCTCATATGATTACCAAAGAAAGGAAGCTAAACTATAATCATAGGATCATAGCATTCTAAGTTACCCACAAGGTCATCTAGTCCAACTTGCTGCCTATAGCAAGAAGCGCTACTACAGCATCTAAACACATCTCAAGCTTCTGCTTGAATATATCCAGCAAGGAAGAATCTACCACCTACCTTGGCAATCTGTTCCACTGCAGAACCACCCTCACAAATTTTTTCCCGATGTCTAGTAAGAATCTCTTCTTTTGCATTTTGTATCCATCGGATATAGTTCTCTTCTTAGAGGCTGTTCCACATGAATTTGAAGAGTGCTACCATATCCCCTTCTCAACCTCTTCTCCACACTAAACAAATGCCAAATTCTCCCAACCTTTCCTCGCCTGACTTGTCCTCCAGCCCTCTGATCATCTTTTTCCGCTCTTCTCTGAACCTGCCCTGCTTCTAATTATATTTACATGAAAGCAATCACGCCCCACTGAGCATAGTGAGACTTACTTGCAAGTAGACACGCACAGGATCGTGGTAATGCAGTAATTTGGCAGTCTGTAATTACTGCACCAGCCAGTCCAGTTTTTCAATGTACCAGTCCATGGACGTCTAATATTTTGGTTCCCACGCTGGAAATATGATGTAACTATGACCTCATAATGAAATGAAAAGCCAAGATAAGCCATTAACTATTTGCACATGTGCATCAAATACAAAAGGCGAGAGTACATCTGCTATTTGGTTCAGGTAGGTGTCAAAAATCTGACCTGTGTGTAATATCATTAAAGCAAGCTGGCTACTTGAACATGGTGCTCCATTCCTGGGGCAATGGGCAGGAGCTGAAACCCCATTAAACACCTTCCTTGCTTGATGGGGACTTGAGGAATGATAAGGGACAAAGGGCAAAATCCAGAGTAACTATGGGAAGTCCTTGCTCCGGTGTAAGAACACCTTACTCTGAATTCCAATATGAATTACCCATAGGTTTTCACTAGGTGGTGCAGTAACTACGGGTGCACGTAAAGTCTCTTACGTGCTCCCATAGTTACTCTGGATTTGGGGGTGAAGAAGAGAAACTTCCTGCTGCACGTTTAGGGAGCAAGAGAATCTGGTCTTTATATTAATAACCTTCTTCTCCTGTCCCTCTTGAACAGTATATTAGGAAATGAAATACAACTCTAGGGACAGACATTCCCCACTTATTGAATCCCCCACTGCAGCAACATCTAAAAATGTAAACTGTTGAAATGTGGATTTTTTTCAGATTGCAAACACAAAATGGACACAACGAAAATAATAAAAAACTCACAAAAACCTAAATAACACATATTTATTAACACATAACAAAATACATAACAAATTACAATGAACAAATGCATGTGTGGGCAATGAAAAAAAAAGCAGGCCTCCTTCAGTCTTGAAAGACTATGGTATTGTGCTGGGCGCTGCATACGCTGCATGCAAAGCATGAAAGCCTGGGTTAGATTGTTATGGAGGATATGCTGTTACCCAAGCAGCAAATCCCAATGGAAAGGCAGAGCCAATACAATTGGATCCAGCTGCGTCGGATCCAGCTGCGTTGCAGAGCTGGGCTAAGGACAGGAGCTCACCCTGTCTTGTGGGGCCGACCCGGGTCTCGAACCCTGGCCTGCTGGTTAACAGGCACAGTGTCTTAGCCACTTGCACCACCCACAGCCCATATGAATATCTTATGTGGGCAATGAATATCTTATGTATTTGAATGATGGTTATTTACTGAAGAAGTCATAAGGAAATGGCAAAAACTGATCACCATGGTACATGCAAATCAGCAAAGTAAAGATAGACAATTTTAGCCTTTAGACTAGCAGAGAAAGGTTGAAAGAGTGGAGCATGTGTTGAACAAATGAGTCCAGAGTATAATTAAAGGTGTTGAAAGAGTGGAACCATCAGAAAGTGGAGGAAGCCTGTACTCCCCTTTCTAGTCATGCCACTGGCCATCCTCTCAAGCGGATATGCTGAAGATGTAATGGAAACAGGCCCTACAATCCAGAGTAACTACGGGAGCACTTAAGAGACATTATGTGTACCCATAGTTACTGCACCACCTAGTGAAAACCTATGGGAAATTCATATTGCAATCCAGAGCAAATTGTTCTTACACTGGAGCAAGGACTCCCCGTAGTTACTTTGGATTGCACCCATAGCCTCTGAGCATCATTTGAATAAAAATATGGTTTGCAAATCTCAGGCGTTGTAGCTGACCAAACACATTCTCTGCTTTTCATTTCCTTCTTTGGTTTTTCAGGCAAATGAGATGGACAGACTTTCAGCGCAAGGCTGCATAAATAGAAGGGTGACTTTTCAAGTCCAATCGAAGCCCAGATATGCAGATCACACTTTCTGTGCGCACTGCAGATCTAAATATCAAAACCTGCCAAACTAGCATTACCATGGAGACAAAACTAATGTGCTGTGACCACATTTCCTACTTAAAGCCATCTGGATCAAGCAAACATTTCGGCTCTGCCAGCCTCTCCTTCACATTTTATGTACCAATCCGTTTTTCGTAAACACGGGTTACGCCCCCTAATATAACCAGATCGTGTTTTTGTTTACTGCAGGCGCTTCCAGCCTGTTCTAGCAAGCTACTAGCCAAGTGTCAATGTACAATATCCAGGGTTATCTCACCAAGTGTGCAAAATTGAGCACTTGCAAAACTGCAAGTAGACATGCACAGGATCGTGGTAATGCAGTAATGCAAACTGCCCATTGCTCTCTCCATCTTTCTGCTCCTTTAACCCTGGAGAACAGTAGGATAACAAGGAGGCCACTGTGATCCGGCACACATTAAGAAGCATCACCCTTTTCAATTTCAGTGGAATCCACTTTCTTGTAATCATTTTGTGTCAATGCAGCCTAAGAATCACACAAGGGAATCAATTATCCTGGTTCACATCAAAGTAAGCAACTGCACATCAATGTGGCATTCCAGAGACTGAAATGAATAAATTCTCATGATGGAGGAGGTCCTGCTCCCATGGAGCTCTTTCCTGGAGCTCAGATGGTCCTTGAAGGAGGAAGAATTTAGAATTGGAGGTAAAGTCAAGTGGAAAAAAACTGTGAGCACAATCCTATGCTCTCAGGCCTCCGTCAGTCTTGAAAGACTATGGTATTGTGCTCAGCGCTGCATACGCTGCATGCAAAGCACGAAAGCCTGGGTTGGATTGTTATGGAGGATAGTCCGGTCCCCAAGCAGCAAACCCCCCTCTCCACGCCACTGAATTAGTCCAATGGAAAGGCAGACCCAATACGATTGGATCCAGCTGCGTCACAGAGCTGGGCTAAGGACAGGAGCTCACCCTGTCTTGTGGGGCCGACCCACGTCTCGAACCCTGGCCTGCTGGTTAACAGGCGCAGCGTCTTAACCGCTTGCGCCATCCACAGCCCAATAGTCCTATGCATGACTACTCAAAAGTAAATCCCAATGTGTTCAGTGAGATTTACTCCTAAGAAAGCGTATTTAGGATTGCCACCTGTATCAGCTTTTGTAATACTAATGCAAGCTAACAAAACAAAATGCATGCACCCACTCTCATGCAGGACCACCAAGCCAGTAAGATGGAGAGGAAGATAATTATTACTCCAGCAAGCTCTGGGGAGCCATGGAAGTATATGTCACAAAGAAGAGTCTCAGGCTGCAATCTTAAGCTCCACTTAGGCCAGCCTAAGCCCTGGCATAAATCCTGTGCTGACCTGTGGTTGTCACAAATGTGTCATAAGGCAGTTCTGTCCCAGTCCTGTGGGGTATATGCCGACCTTCCCACACCATCACTGAAAGATATGCCAAGTGGGTTAGTCCAGCCTAAATTGGTTAGGATTGGACCCTTAATGGCTAGCAAACTACCATTTGGTACGTTATTGTGGTGCAGAGCACACAGTTGGGCTGGGACCCAGACAACCTCTTGCACAGAGTTACTGTACACTCCTTGGAGGAAGGATGTACAGTGTAATTCTAGTCTATTAAAAAGTATCCCACTTTGTCCAGAATGACATTCAGACCTTTTGTATTTTTTTAGATTGTGAGTTCTTTAGGGACAGGGAATCATTAGTCATTACTTATTTTATTTTCTCTGTAAACCGCTTTGCGAACTTTTTAGTTGAAAAGTGGTATATAAATACTATAGATAGATAGATAATCAAGATATGCACACAACCACACACTTTTCTATTTCCTGGCCCAAATCAAAATACGCAGGAGTTTGGAGATAGTCAGAATCGTCCTCCTACCTCCCCTCCCAGCCAATCCATTCTGCCTGCTTTGACTCTGAGAATCCTGCGCATTGTGCATGAACCTGTGGGATGCGTTTCACGAAGGGGCTGATCGAAGCTAAGTGGCTTTTCTGTCTACAGACATTTTTGAAACATCTCAGATTAGACGCAATATCTTTCCTTGCCTGAGTATCACCACCAGCAGAAAGCACTTTACACCACTTATGTTCCACCAGGAATTAAGACCATCTCAATAAGCACAGCCCTCCCAGGCACACGTGCAGGTCAGATCCGTGCTGCTTCCTTCTCTTGATTGCAGCAAATGTGAAAAGCATCTTTCGGATAATTTGTCAGCTCCGCTAGGAGTTGATATTGATAGCAAAAGACAGAGAACCTTCAGACTGTTTATTACTTTGAGGTGTTTTCAGTCAGAACACTCCTCTGGATTAGAAGACATGTCAGAAAAATACACTTACTACCTTGATTAGATTTTTTTTTCTTTTAAGATTATTTTCCTCCCCCAGCTCCTGATAATACACTTTATACTAGAAACAAATGAATATTTGTTGGTAGTGTTCTATGAAGCGGAAAAAAATAGGAAATTATTTTATGTAAGATATATATTCCATTTTGCACTTTCTCCTTTTTGAAGGACAATGGCTGCAATCCTAAAGATACTTTCCTGGGAGCAAGATACGTTGAACAAAATGGGGCTTACTTTTGAGTAGACGTGGTTAGGATTGTGCTCAATATTGTATTTTAAGTGAAGTGCTTTTGAAAATAATATATAAAAATATATGTATGTATTGCCAATAGATACAAGGAACTTTCTTTTTCAGAAGCACTTCACTTCTTACTTTTTCCTGCCTTCCAAAAAACTGCCATAAACAATATACTATAAAATATTATATATACTATGTATACTATTTTCCTGGGAATAAGCCCCGTTGAACACAATGGGGCTTACTTTTGAGTAGACATGATTAGGATTGTGCTCATACTCTGTCCTTGAATGTCTGGGTGGACCGGACATTTGATTTATCACAAGTCCATGTATTTGCCATATGCCAAATAAATAAATACAATATACTAAAACTATAAACTGAATGAACAAACTGAGACAAAGGCTGCAATCCTAACTATGTCTACTCAGAAGTAAGCCCCATTGTGCTCAATAGGTCTTACTCCCATGAAAGTGTGTTTAGGTTTGCAGCCAAAATCTTCAACAGCAGTGTATAAAAGTCCAAAAACCTCTCTAAAGAGAAAGGTTTTCATCTGTCCCTTAAAAGTAGGCAGAGCCCTTTGTAGTAAGAAGAGCTATAATGAACACATATATTTCAGTTTAATTTGGATTATTCCCCATATTGCAAATTGGGTCCCACTCAGAGAGTCCTGAAGTGGAAGGGAGTTCCACAGGAGAGGTGACATTCCTGAAAAGGCACTGCAACGCTCAATGTTAAAATCATCCAGGGTGCTATATAATGACATATTGTACTCAGATGCCAATTTGAATTATCTCCATTCAAATGTGGCTCATTAAATGCAATGTTATTATCCCGTTCTGAAGAGAGAATGTCAAGCCAATTTTTTTTCTTTACTTCACTGCAGAAGCCAAAGGGTGTTTTGCATTCAGCCAATGGGAAGTTTCTTTCCCCCAACGCATCGTTGCACGCAAACAAACCAGCATCTGGTCACTATACTCAATAAGGTGCTTGATCATATGATTCCAATGCCAATTGATTCTAATGGAACTATGGGCAAAATCCATAGCAGTTACGGGTCCACACAGTTACATCACCCTCTAGTATTATTTTATGGAAAGTCATCTTAACTGCTCCGGAGCATGGGGCTTAATTTCACATTAGGCTATAGGCCTATATCTCAGTGTAACATAAGACAAAGAAATACACGGCAATGCACACTGCACACACTATGGGGAAGTGATTGAAGATAGTAAGTTACAGTGAAATGGTCTGCTACCCAGTATCACTGGAAAGAGACAACTGACTCTTTTGTGCTGCCATTGGAAAATGAAATCTCACTGGGGATCATCAAGCAGAGGCTTGAGAAGCACCTGTCGGAGATGCTCTAGAAAGATTCCTGCTAAAGGCAGAGGTTGGGCTAGATCAGGGGAATTCAAACCCCAGCCCTGGGCCAGATCCATCCCACAGCAAGCCTCAATGTGGCTTGTGGCAAGACTTTCCATCCATCCCTTGGATAAGACTTCCTCCAGATCTGTCTCTTTATATAAATTTATGTGAATCTATTCAAATTCACAATGTTTTTTCAGCCCCTGACACAGTGTCAGAGAGATGATGTGGCCCTCCTGCCAAAACATTCGGACACCCCTGGACTAGATGACCTTTGAGGTCCCTTCCAACTATATGATCCTATTCTATGAATCAGAAATCTGGCTCTTGATCAACAGCTGCTTTTGGAGTAATAAGAGCTGCCATTAGCACATATATATTACCCATTAGGGCTGCAATCCAAAAGGCACTTTCCCAGATATAAGACTCACTAAACACAATGGGGCTTGCTTTTGAGTAGACATGGTTAGGATTGGAATAATAGCCTTCAATGCATTTCAAATATTTATTTCAGCATCAAGACAACACACCTGCAAACATAAGCTGGTATTATTATTCCCCATGATGTAAATTGGACAAAAAAGTTATGAAAGGTCACTTTCTTAAAACATGTCAGAGCCAAGCTATGAACCAGAAATTCCTTATTTACAGCTTAGTTTCTTCAAGTATACTCCTAAGCATGCTTACGCATGAGTAAGTACCAAATTAGCCATAGCTTTAATAATAATTGACCTTACTATAGTGGTTTTCTGTGCACCTAAAATTTCGCTGTATACTTGTCAATGCTCAATGTCAATGTATACAAGGACAATAAAAGAATTATTATTTTCTCCCCGGTAAACAGTATGCATGACGTGTCAATTCAGATCAGAATTATGGGGAATAGATCAGAATTAGGCTTTAATCCTAGCCCTGCTCTGGTTCCAACCCAGATTCTCCGTATGTGCTATATGCCCTGTAAAAAAATCTCTCATTCAAACCAGCTCTTCAGAGCTGAATCTGTGATTAACATAATTCAGTCCTGAATCCCCCTGGCTTTATCAGACTTATAGTCTAGTATCCGTGTTTAGGACTGCTGTCTTAGGGCCTAATCCTATCCAGTTTTCCAGCGTTGGTGCAATTGTACCACTAGGATGTGGTACACTGCATCTCTAAGGCTGCAATCCTAAGCTCCAGTTAGGACGGCCTAAGCCCTGGCATACGTTTTCTGCTAACCTGGGAGTGTCACAAAAGTTCCGTAAGACACATCTATGCCACTCCTGGAGAAGAGTTAGGCCAGTTTACAAACATGTGCTTGTCTCCCTACAACACCACGGGAATGGGAAGACCAAAGAGTTGTATGGCCTAAATTAGGATTGCACCCTAAGCTTATTATTAGACCAGAGTCTAATTTCTGACAAGATTTCTGCCTCCAAGCTTGTCAGTTACGTGAAAACACTCAACAGGTGCATTTACCATCTTCAAACGATAGCAAAGGTCCCTAGAAAAACTGATTTTCCAACATCGTTGAGACAGACAACCCATCCAGTGCGCATTAATATGCCACATGCAAAATTCAGAGCACCTACTGTAAGGCCTATGGGCTGTGGGTGGCACAAGCGGTTAAGGCGCTGTGCCTGTTAACCAGCAGGCCAGGATTCGATTCCCAGGTCGGCCCCACAAGACAGGGTGAGCTCCTGTCCTTGGCCTAGCTCTGCAACACCAGCTGGATCCAATCGTATTGGCTCTCCCTTTCCATTGGACTAATTCAGTGGTGTGGAGAGGGGGGATTTGCTGCTTGGGTAACAGCCTATCCTCCATAACAATCCAACCCAGGCTTTCGTGCTTCGCATGCAGCGTATGCAGCGCCGAGCACGATACCATAGTCTTCCAAGACTGACGGAGTCCTGCTGCTTTTAACTGTAAGGTCTATTTTTCCTCCTGCTTCAGTATTCACAAGGAACAAAGAGAGGGAATACTGAAGTCTGTAGGAGCCTTTGCCCAGATTTTCAAAAATGCCACGGTTTGGAACAGGACAAGACAAATGCCCAAGTGTGCTGAGAAGGTTCCTCCATCTGCCAAGTCCCGACTACACAGCGGAAGCTACTAGGTCAGGTTGACAACAGGCAACTTGGATAAGATCCTGACAGAAAATGAAGGCAATCTGGCATTCCTTCAAGAGCTTATACTGCTGCTTCATGGTGAGAAAGATTTTTTTTTTGCTTCGTCTTGGCCTTTGCCATGAATTCTCAAGATATGGCCTTAGGAAAGTTGTATTCTCAAAGCATTAGAGGGGGTGTAAAGCACAACGTTTTGCACAGCAACTCACCACCTCCTTTCGGAGCCACTCCAGGCCACCAGAACAAAATACAGACATCTCTAATATACAGAGTATGTTGAAATAGCAAACATTTTCTATCACTGTAGGTCTTGGCAGGCTTCCCAGATATAGTAATCAGCCTTATTACAATTATTGGATCAGAATTGATTCTCGTTCAGAAATTTAGCCTTCAAATTTCTATACAGTGTGTCTGATTTAAGCATCAGTCACTGGAGCCAATTAGCCAGGATAACTCCCTGTCACATGATGCTTTCTTTTGCCCATCTGCAGGGTAAGCACAACTGTATGCATTTGGGTTGCATACATTAAGCCTTTTTTGAATAAGGCAGGATATACCGTATTTCCCGGCTTATTACACGCACCGGACCATGAGAAGCACCAACATTTAGAGGAGCAAAACAAGAAAAAAAAATATTCTGAACCAAATGGTGTACTAATATATTTAATAAAATATAGCAGAATAATATTTCAACCATGTAAAGTCAACAGGGGTATTAAGAACCATTATCACTGTCATTAACAAATGAAGAAAGACTTTAAGCTTCAAGCACTCTTTTAATTTTCTGGTAACACCAAAAACTCACCATCTCTAGTGTCAGTGATTTGTGACTTTTGCACAAATCTCATTGCAAATGATCAGACAACAACATTTTGCACAAATCTCATTGCAAATAGTCCAGGAAGGCAGGTAAGTTGGGGGGTTCTTTTGGGGGAAGGTAGGGAAAGGTGAGGGGATCTAGATACATAGGGAAGAGTGAGGGAGGCACAGGCATGGAGCAGGAGGGATCAGGTCTTGTCCATGTCTACTTTAGAGCAAGTCTCCAAGCCAGGGAAGGCTGCTTAGGATTGCAACTGTGCCAGGGTGACCAGATGCCAAACCCAAACTTCCTGAACCCCAAGGCCAAAATTCCTAACCCCTAGGGCAAAATTCCTTCCCACTTAAAAAATTGCCAAAAAATGTATTTTTTGTTTTTATATTTTTGATTTTTACTTTTTGGGCCATAACTTTTGACAGGAAGGAGATATCTCAAAACTGATTGTTGCATTGGATTCTGCTCTTCAATACGAATCCAACGACATATGACATGATGGGGTACGGTGCTCCAGGATTGGCCCTAACACTCTATCAGACGCACAGATATTCCCCCCCCTTTGGGAAGAAAAAAAAGTGCGTCTTATAAACCGGGAAATACGGTAAATAAAGTGAAGAAGAAGAGGATGAGGAGGAGGAGAAAAAGAGGAAGAAGATATCCCATAGAACATAAAGTGGAGAAAGTTGTCAAAATGAAAAGGTTAATATCTTGTGGGACTTTCAAATATAGACCAATTGACATCCAGAATACAATACACTAGATATAACAGTTGTAGAAAATGGAAGTGTGCAATTCATCCATGTCATAGTACCAGGAGATGCCAGAGTTGGAAGATAAAAATTGGAAAAACTTACAAAAAAACAGGAACTCACCATTGAAATCATGCAGTTATGGATGAAACATGTCATGGTGGTACCCAGTGTCATTGGGGCACCTGGCACAATGTCCAAAAACTTCACAAAACATATCAAGAAATTGCAGCTGCCTGCAGTAACACCAGCAGAACTGCTCTACTTGCAACATATATTTTAAGAAGTTACCTGGTTGATAATGGCAGCATCCCTATCAACCCTTGGCGCCAGTCAATGATTTAATTTTTGTGGTTGTTAATGTACGAGTGACTGTGTTTCATGCCTTATGAATAAAATCAAATATATCCCATAAACACAAAACAAGCTCAAGGGATTCTTCTAAGTTGTCCACCAGATGGGGAAATATACATTCTAGTACTTTCCTTGGAATACCATCTAACAGGCAAACAATAAAGACTTAAAAGGTGGCTTCTCCATAAGGATATGCGGACAATTCCACAACTCCATACCCTACAGGTCCCTGAGATAGAACACAGACTGTAGCATCTCAGGCAGCAGGTGGGAGATCAGTGACATGTTTACAGGAGGCCTCCGTCAGCCTTGAAAAGCTATGGTATCATGCTCGGCGCTGCATATGCTGCATGCAAAGCACGAAGGCCTGGGTTAGATTGATATGGAAGATAGGCCTTTACCCAAGCAGCAAATCCCTCCTCTCCACACCACTGAATTAGTCCAATGGAAAGACAGAGCCGATATGATTGGATCCAGCTGGCGTCGCAGAGCTGGGCTAAGGACAGGAGCTCACCCTGTCTTGTGGGGCCGACCTGGGTCTCGAACCCTGACCTGCTGGTTAACAGGCACAGTGTCTTAACCAGACCCATTTGCATTCTCCTTATATATTTGGCAGGGAGAGGGGAATACTTGCATGGAAAAAAATAGCACACTAGAGACAAGTCGTTCAGCTCAATGCATTCCTTGCTGGGCTCATTTTTGAGAGAACTCACGGATTTGCAGAGTTTCCATGTCTGTTGAAGCAAACACCGAAAATACCCAGAGAGGAACATTTTTAGTATGAGCAAACACAGGAAGCTGGAGAAATGAGACTCCACATTTTAAAAATGTACCTTGGAACTTAATCTTTGTCAACATTGCTGAAGATACCTAATAAGAAGATTTGCTTAAAATATTAGAAAAGCTTTTAAAAAGGTGCAATCTCCAACATTCAGTTGCGTGGGTATCTCCAAGGAAACACTGATCATTGCAATCTCTCTGCGTGTGCGCGCAAGCACATGTGTGCGCATATTTAAATGCAGCTTTGCTCTTGACTGCATTTGCATAAAGGATATACTAACTAAGCAATTCCACTACATCTCCTTCTCCAATCCCACCCCCATCTATTTATTTGAGCGACACCATTAAAGACCACCACTGACTCCCCACGGACAACTTTCTGACATTCCTAATTAAAACTTTTGCCACAAGGCTGAGTTTAATATCTGGAATGGCAAGAATAATTAAAAAAAAAAAACTGTATCCACATCACTAAAGAAGACCACACACATATACATGCTGAACACAAGGAAGCGTTCCAAATATTTAATTCAAGACTATTTAAATATGAAAAAGTTGATTTATGGAAAGAGTGCACTGGAACAAGCTTTTTCTAAGATGACTCATTAGGCCTCATATGCTTTCAGACAAGTCAGCTGCAAGTATGTGTGCATGGACACCATAGGCCTATCCTATAGGTGGGCTATGGTAGCAGCATGCACTATTGCAAACATGTCATAAACGCTTTGTGACAGTGCTTATAGCACACCGATGCTCATAGCACATCTGCAGGCACCAATGGTTTTAGTGATGCCTAAAATATCATGAAGGGGAGGGGGAATTTAACAACGTGATCCCCAGGATCGTGCCACTCTCTGGAGCATCAGGGGCTTTCTTTTACTCACACAACAAAGCAAAAAGCCTGCCAGGAACATATAGATCATTGTTTGATTTGATTTTGTAAACTGCTTTATGAACAACTCTGAACGGAAAGCAGAATACAGTTGTCCACCACTTTCTGACAGTTTGTTTTCTGGCAGTTCCACTCTTTCAACACATTTCAATTATACCTAGAACTTATTCATTCAACACATGTTCCATTCTATTAACCTCTCTCTGCTAATTGAAAGGCTAAAATTTTCTTCCCTGAAGATGATTTGCATGTGACATGCTGATCAAACTGCTTTTGGCATTTCCTTATGACTTTCTTCAGTAACCAACCATCATTCAAATACATAAGATATTCATTGCCCTCACATTCCTTTATTCATTTTACTGTAATTTGTTGTGTATGTTGGCTATGTATTAATAAATGTGTTAGGCTGCAACCCTAAAGAAACTATCCTGGGAGTAAGACCCATTGATTACAAACCAGTTTACTTTTGAGTAGACATGGTTAGGATTGTGTTCTTAGACTTTTGCGAGTCTAAATATGTGTTTTTTTAAGTGGCCATTTTGAATTTGCAAGCTGAAAAAGCCTGGGTTTCACTTTTCAACGGTTTTCACTTTTGGACAGTGCTCCAGTCCCTAACCTGTCCAGTAAGTGGAAGATACCCGTATGACAATGCCATTTCCAATCTTGAACAGCCTTCCATCTTTTACTCACCCTGCATCTTGAAAGCTGCTATTTCTTGCAGTATCGGGTGATTTTTGGCAAGAAAATCCCTTAGGAAATGGTGTATTTTTAGGGGATTTATCCTACAATCCAGAGTAACTATGGGAGCACGTAAGAGACATTACATGCACCTGTAGTTACTGCACCACCTAGTGAAAACCTATAGGAAATTTGTATTGCAATCCAGAGTAAATTGTTCTTACACCGGAGCAAGGACTCCCTGCAGTTACTCTGGATTGTGCCCTTAGCCTTATTCGGCAGAACAGGCATTGAGTGGTTAAGATAAAATTTGTAAAGGGTGTTATGGTGTGACAGTACTTTGTGTTAAGATTTCTTTTCTCTATTGTGCTGTTCTTACCGCAAGCGGTAAGACCCACATGAAAAGGATAGAATAAAAATTAGTAAGCAAACAAACAGAATTCTCAATAGAAAAGAGGGCTGTGGGCGGCAGGAGTCTCTCGCTCTATTGTTGCTTTGGGAAGCTACCAACCTTTAATCATCAGGCACACCAGAGAAGCAAAGGCCATGATGTTCTCAAATATATGCCCCTACCACGGACAGTGTGACTGATGATTGTTTCCACATAGAAAGCATGACAGTGCAACTTCCAAGAATTCTGTGTGTTTATTTTATTTGCTGTCTGTGATGCATACAAAGAACCTGTTTCAGACCAAGGCGACAAGCCATGAAACTGCAGACTGCATCTCATCTTTATAAACTCAATCAAAAAGGAACAACCATGGGTTGGATCCTGACAAGGTTGGTGAGGACTAAGGGAGCAATGCAGAGTTAGGGCAGTGAGGAGAGCCCTAGCTGGGCTGCCCCAACTATTCTGAATTCAGAGCAGATGGTTATGCTGCATCCAGAGAGTCAGGAAGCCTGGGCTGCCTTAACTGCTCCAGAGCATGCTGAGTAGGCACCAAGTCAGTGACACCTGGGGACAACTTGCTCCCGAGAAGAACCCCCCTTAGATCACACTGAACAAGGAACAGCTGTGGTGCCTGCATTATAAGGAAGCCCAGTAGTTCCTGACAACCAGCAACAGCTGCAGCATGAGAATGCAGTATTGCAGTACCTCTAGGAGTGGGTGGATGCTCAGAGTGGCCTGCTGGGTTAGTGGCTGCCATAGTTGTGCCATATCCTGAGGTTGGGAGGCTGGGGTTCCAGCTAGGCTAGGCAAGCACTGATTTTTGTCAACATTGCCATTCTTACTCTGCCTTTTCATGGACCCCTATGGGTTTACTCATTACTAAACCTGCTCCTGAGGTGGTATAACTCTAAGGAGCTGGTAAAGGGCATTTCTGCCTGTGAAACAGACTCTGGATCTGGCATAAATGCTCTGCTCCTGGCAGTGCTAAACATGCTCTCAACATGCCTCTCCTGAATGGCCTAGGCTGGCGCAAGTAGAGCAGCCCAGCTCCATCTGTCCTGATACAGTCTATGTTGACTTTGGCTGCCCCAATCCTTTTCTGGTATAAGTGGGCTGCCCCATCTTGGACTTGGGCCACCCCAGTGATAGATAGGACAGCCCAAGTGCACTTCTGGATTGCAGCCCAAGTCCCTATGAAAGGTACAGGTTCTATGTTAGTTACAAATAAATTCTTTCCTTTATTTAAATGGTGCTTAGTCATTCCTGGCTGTGTCTGGATACATCCAAAGGTGATCATCAAGAGGTACACAACCATGCAACTTTTAGTAATGATGAACAAACCAAGGACTTATTTACAAGGTCAAACACATTAGAGGCCATCACATCTGAGCTGATTTTTCTGAATTATTTCTTTTAATAATCAGAACATGACTTGGATCAGTGGTCCATCTAGCGCAATGATTCTCAAACTTCTCAGGAGTTTTACTCCTGAAATAAGCCTTTGCAGGTGGCAGAGGAAGGAAGCGATGCAATCACAAGGATTGCACCGCTGCAGGGGAAGGGGGAGCTACGTATAAACTTACATGGTGCAAGGTCAGGGTGGGGGGTGTCAGAAGCCCTTCAGGGCGTTCTGCAGGGCCCCCTGAAGCTTCTAAACAGTGAAAAGTTGCAATTGTAATTATAGGTCCAAACTTATATATGGAATTTTAATACATGGATTTGACTCAACATGCACAGCCACTGTAAATCACAATTTAAAAAGCAGTTTTTCTATTGAGGTAGAGAGGCAGTCATGCAAGCATCTGTTCCATTTTTTAGCTCAGCCAAACAAAGGTAGGAAGTCCTCTGCATTTCTATGAGTAATTGTCTCTCTACAACAGTAAGAAAATCTGTTTTTAAATAATTGTAAAGAGTCACAATGTTATTTTTATATTGCTCTTAAAAGCAATTTTTGTTCTCTTTTTGTTATAAGCAGGGAGTTTTAAAATGAAACCCCTTTAAAATGAGACACAACCTTATTCCATAAGGGCAATGAAACCCTTATGGAGAAGAAAGGAACCTGAAAGAGGGTCTTTAAATCTATTTTGCACATTTTTATCCACTGATTTTTTTTACCCATGGGCAGTTCCGGAATGGAACGCTAGTGGATAACAAGGGACACCTGTATAACAGAAATGTAACTCCTCCCTTCCATAGGAAAGAGATCCCTCATCTGACTGTTCCTATTGACTGTCTCTCCTATTCCTCCTCTAATGTTCTATAGTAACGTGCAAAGGAAGAGTCATAAAATCCCCTTTTATCAATAGTCTTAGTATCTATTGGGATCACAGGAACAGATATGGGGAGAGGGAGAAAATCTGTGTAGTGTAAAATATGACTGACATAATAAAACTGCTTTTTGGAAATGGAGCGCGTTAACAAAATGAATGCTACATTTTTAGGAACAAAAGAGACTGATAATTATTTACTCACATTCTAATGATTGTGTGACGCCAGGATAGGAAGCCCACAAATTGACTATATATTTCTGGAAATGGCAGCGAAATAATAATCTCTTACACATTTGAGAAATCTGCCCATCTGGCTCATCTAGAACATTAGACACTGCCAGCTTTCAAAAACAGTAATTACCAGCTATCCAATGGGCGAAATATTCCCTGCTTGGAATCTGCTGTTCATCACTGCAAATCAATGCAAGACCTATGGGTCTCTCAATACCCGAACGTGTCAGCTCTGCAGAAAGAGTGGAAAGGGGCATCCACAGATTTCACAGCAAGAAACGTGCAGGATGCTTGGATGGGTGGCCGCCCAGTTACAGAAAGACCAGTCTAATTTGCCCGCTGTTTGCACTTTGATGAATTCACATGTACTGTGTAACTGTGGGCTTGAGACAGATCAAGTCAAACATAGGAGTCAAGACCTATGGAAATCAAGGGGGCTGAAATGTCCATACTGTGGCTGAACTGAGTTCCAGACAACAGTGAATGCCGGTTTGTTCATCAAGTTCATAAATGCATTTTTTCTGGTCTACAATAATATTCTGCCATTGCTATTCAATGGATTGTATGGATGCAGAAGACTTTCTGTGTTAGTGGGTTAACACAAATGCAGTGATGTGGACTTTTGATACTCAAGGCACTGAAACCCCCTCTCTATGGGCCTGCCCTCAGGACTCATTTAAGAAGTAGTATAGCTGCACAAGATGGTGCACTAAGTTTTCAGGCACCATAGTGCTCCATGTAAGCAGCCCCTTCCACTCACCATCAGAGCCATTTAGCATTTTTGTTGCTGCTGTGATTTTTTTTTTTGGGGGGGGGGGGGCCTTGCATTTTTGCTGCTGTTCTACAGGGAGTGGGATGGGACGCTTACACAGTACACTATGATGCCTGCAATACTGTGTGTGCTGCCCCTGCTGATATGCAGCAACACTACATAAAGACAAATGATTGTGCCTCAACTGGTCCCTGAACTTCCATGGTATGCATGGAATCTTGTAGTAAAGATGGTTATGTATCTTGTAGCACCCCCTGTTGCTTCTAGATCTCTGATCCGCTGCAATATCAGTGGTCAAATCTGACAGAATGATACAAGGAACGTCAACTTATCAAATGATTCCTAACCACATCCAACTTTATTAAATCCCTGCAGAGATGAGGCAACTTGGATAGTTCCTTCACTGCTCAGTACCTGCTAGTACTGAAGTTATTTGATTCTGCCTCATTGTAGCATTCATAGGGGCTCTTCCATCTCAAATTAAATACTAGGCAAGGGACAAGCTCCCTTACTTTAGACTAGAGCATGAGAAGAGTAAAACTTCAGGCTTATCAAGCTAATGCCTGGCATTATTTGAAAAACAGAGGACAACCCATTTTGGGAATAGTTCTCAACTTTTCCCATTAACTTAAGTCAGATGCAAACATATTATGTAGGAAAGGTGAATGTATCCTTCCCCCGAAATGCCAACCTGGAATTAAAATGAGGATGCTAAGATATGGGAGTGTTGCTATGGGCACTTGTTTAATTACAGGCCTTGCAGATGCTTTGCATACATAATCATTAACTGTTCTTTGGCTATGTAGGTTGTTTGCGGGTCTGGATGTCTATGGCTGGGTGGGTACGGTATGCCAAAAAGAACAAAGGTCAACCCGACTCATATCTGGCCAGAAGCTGCAACTGAAAGTATTTATGGTGAAAGTATCTATGGAAGTATCTATAGAAAGTACCTACATATCTATGGAATTGGATGAATGCATAGACTGCTTTCTCATCGATCCTGAAAACTGTTTCTTTAAAAATCTCACAAAGGGTGCAACACATAGAAATCAGTCATCTCAGTACAATCTGCCAAATCTCTTCAAATACCTTTTGCTGGTACAGTGGTGCCTCACATACAGAGCTCAATTCGTTCCGGAGACATGCTCTTTAGGTGAAACGCTCTTTAAGTAAAGCGGATTTTTCCATAGGAATGAATGGAAACTCAAACGATTGGTTCCACAACCCTCAAAATAGTCATATAAAAATATTAACTGGATGTGAAAATGATGAGAAAATACTGGAAGTGAATTCAAAACATGCATTTAATGTGCATGATCCTATGAAGTCTACTTAGGCTGCAATCCTAAAGACACTTTCCTGGGAGTAAGCCCCATTTAATACAATGGGGCTTACTTCTCAGTAGACATGGTTAGAAGGCTGCAATCAAAGACACTTTCCTGGGAGGTTTACCTGGGCTGCTGCTGGAGGTTCAAGGTGGTCAGTGGGGGCACTTGGGGACAATTAGGGACAGCTGTCACTGGCACCTCCAGGCAACTGCAACTTGGGGGCTGTTAGAGGCAGCAGCGCTGGCTGGCAGCCCTTTTAAAGAGCCTCCATGTGGAGCATCAGAGCTGCATAGCACGTGTGCCCATAGTGCACTTGCTTGTTAAGCGAAATTTGTTATGTGAAGCAAGATTTCTTGAAAATTTTTGCTGGTTATGTGAAACGCTTGTTAAGCGAGGCGCTTGTTACGCAAGGTACCACTGTACTTTAATACTTGGTTGTTGTTGTTTTTAATTTATTATGTTGTTTTTAATTTATTAAGGCCTTTTAAAGCTACGTTATCAATTTTTGTTGACATTTTTAGCTTTCTACTATGCATTGGTTTTATCATTGCATTGGTTTTATGTTGTGTGAATAAAAAAGACTGGATAGATTTTTGTATTGTCCCTTAAACTATGTACACAGATTTGGGCAATTTTATTATATAAACATTATGCAAATTAAAAAAAATTTAAAATGGAGTCAGTAGGCAACTGTCCACTGGAAGTCAGAAGCTGCCAAGAATGAGAGAAAACCAAAGGCCAAGCCAAGGCTTAGAGCTGAGATTCACAACTGGAGGAATACCATAAGGAGCCAAGACTATAATTACTTAGGCAAAGTTTCAATCGCAGTGATGTTGTAGCCCTTTGATGGTGGGCCGTTGCATAGCCAGGGGTGGCATAGTCAGTACAAATCACACTGTGTAAGCTTCTGCTAGTGGGGAAGACCAAGACCAATGAGCAGGTGAGGTGGAAAGAGTCACACTCGTATCTGAGAACCCTCTACTGCATATGAATACGTGAAGCATCTTTCACATGAATCTGAACATGAATCCATCTAAATCAGCACCAACTCTTGAAGGTTTCAGACAGAGGACATTTCTAAGCCAGATGTGGAAATGAAAGAGAAGGAACCTGGTAGTTTCTCCAGGAAAGCAGGTACTGTACAGGATCTCCCAGTGAAAATGTTCCAATCTGTGGTCCTGGTGGCTCATCATCCAGGTCTAGGCTGAAGGTTCCCAGGGTTTTTGGGCTGAGGCTGACACCAGGACAGGAAATATAATTAGCAGGTTATCTCCTTAACTGGCATGTCTCCAAAATACAGATCAAAGTCTGTTGTTCTTTCTTGCCCTGTATGCACCTTTTCGTTTCCTAAAATTACTTTCCCTTCCAGTAGAGATTCTGTTTTGTTGGGTCCCAGAAGGCAGAGGCTTGTTTGTTTTGCTGTTTCAATTATCACATATCTAGGAACATTTGCCACTTCGGGAAAAAATAGGAAAGAATTTGTCCCTAGCAGGCGATAAGCGCATCTCTGATGAATTGCTTCTTCTTCCTCTGTTGCACTCTGCTGGGCTCACCTGGGTTTCTGATACTTTCCTACAGCTGCCTTTAACACGTATGGGTGCCTCTAAGCCTGGAAAGCAATAATTTTCATCACAGCACCCTTTGATAGGTTGGGAAAGGGCTAGTATCATTTTAGAGCAAGGAATGATGGCAAAGGGAGATCGAACCGCTTGCACAAGTCGCAAGAGCAAGCATGATGAGTATCAACAGCCAAAACAGAAGCATATCAATAAGCCAAAAGGTGAGTACAAATACATGCATTTTTGTCTCATTAAACTAAAATAGTTTGCTTTAGGTTTTACGATACAGACTACACCTCTTCTTTTTGGAACAGAAGCTCAAGGTTGATTCCTTCTTTACAACAGCTCGCAGTAGTTAGTATGTCCAGTGTATGCAGGTATCCCAAGGACACAGCAGCAGGTATATTCAGGCATCCCCCACTTATTGGACTGGTTAGGGATTGGAGCATCGCCCAAATAGGGGACTGTACAGTGCATACCTATACCTCCTACAGTTGGTGGTCACTCATGATTAGGCCCTTATATGGCTAAAATATTGTCCTTTGCAGGACCCCTTTAGCGCATGCTCTCTCTCTTTCTCTGAGAGAGAAGAAAACAATTTCTCACTCTGATGAGTTTCTTGTGTACATCTAACACTCATTTATTTCAGTGCAAGCTATTGTTTGGGGGCTCTCGCAAGATCCCTTGAGTTCATGAGATGGCAATTTTTGCAGGAGTTTGGTTTTGTCCAGGAAGTACTGCAACCTTATGGCAGTTCTGTAATATCTGCTCATCTACAAACATGCAGCTTGAGCATGGAACATCAGCTCCTACAAATGCAGACAGTAGCATGACTGTGTTACCCAAAAGATCCTTATTTCCAGCCAGTAACAAAAACCAGCATTTTATCTCCTTCCGGTTCCTTTGTTGGCTATATTCAATATTCCAAAACCGTTTCTCTCCAGTTCCACCTAAATTGGTATTCAGCAAAGGGTAGATATCAGTCAACAAAGGTTGCAAACCTAAGAACACTTTCTTGGGACTCAGTGGAACTTACTTCTGAGTAGACACAAATAGGATTGTACTGAAAGTCATGGAAAAACATCACCACCTCAAGCCAAAAGATGATTGTGTGTCTCCCTCTAATAGCATTTTTGTTTATGAGCACAATCCAGAGTAACTACGGGGAGTCCTTGCTCCGACGTAAGAACAATTTTGCAATATGAATTTCCCATAGGTTTTCACTAGGTGGTGCTGTAACTACATTGACGTAAATGTCTCTTATGTGCTCCCGTAGTTACTCTGGATTGTAGGGTAAGAAAAACAACTTCTTTCTAAAAAATCTTGCAAGCACTGAATGGCTGTAGGTTATCAGTACCATACTTAAGTATAAAAAGACAAGTATGAGTGGAAGTGTTCACAGAATGGGATCCAAAAGACCACATCTTTAAAAACATTCCCACTGGATTCAGTTTCATCTGCTGAGAAGTTCCTGCAACGCATATTGCTGGTGAGACATCTAATAATTGCAGTGAAATTGTGTCTGTGTCTTTGTGTGAGAATAAAGAGGAGTTCAGATGTGCCCCAAGCTAATGATTTTATGCTGTGCAGTTGCTAAAAGCCACATAAGTTGTGATTGGGAAAAACCACATTAAACCAGGAAATATTTGTTATTTATTTATAATAAGTTCCATTTCATATTTTAAAATATTTAGTTGGTCTGTGTGCCTGGTGGTCCTTTGGGTGAACAGAGCAATCTGTCAGTACTATGGATTTTCTTTGGGAAAAGTCAGAGTTATAAAGAAGTTTGCAATATTTCTCACATATTTTTTAGAGGATGCTTCTCTAGAGATGGAAGAAAAACCCAGCAGATGTAATGAACTAGAAAATGCTGCAAGATGGAAAGTCAGCGAAGTCTGAACAGAATTTTCCTCTGCATTCTCCAGTACTAGAGAAGCTTCTGTCTCCACCAAATGAATTTAAAAATTCTAGCCCTATTAATGTACTTTCAGAAGCTTAGAGCACAATCCTAACACTGTCTACTCAAAAGTAAGCCCCATTGTAGTCAATGGGTCTTTCTCCCAGGAAGGTATCTTTAGGTTTGTAGGCGAACCCTACAATCCTGAGTAACTACGGGAGAACGTAAGAGACATTACGTGCACACGTAGTTACTGCACCACCTAATGAAAACCTATGGGAAATTCATATTGCAATCCGGAGTAACTTGTTCTTACTCCGGAGCAAGGACTCCCCGTATACTCTGGATTGCGCCCTTACTCAGATATTAAATATCAAAACAAATAAAAAATATAAAGAGAAAACAAAAATCTATTCTGACGTAATTCCACCAAGGTTTTCCCAAAGGTGAAACCAGCTGTTTGTCTCAATAGGCCATGTTCCTTTTCAAAACCCTTCCACAGCTTACCTCACTGTGAGTAGAAAGTAACTAGTGAACCAGAATATTTTGCATCTATTTGAATGTAGGATCATCGTGACTTTGTGAGATGAAAGTCACTTGAAAGAGCAAGCCATCTATATTTTTATAAAAACATGAGAACAGGTTGTCAGAAGGACAGCATCTGAAGTGTTGATGCATTTCCAGGATCTTGCAATTTCACAAGTCTCATGCTTGATTCATACAGAAAGGGCTCCTGGGAACACTTTAGTGTCCAGAAATGTAAATGTATAAAATAACTATCACATGTCCAAAGCAAAGACAGGCAGCACAATCCAGAGCAACTAATCTGTCCACATAAGAGCCTTGGGGTGCCCTATCTATCACTAGGGTGGAGCAACTGCAAGATGCTCCAGCCCAGTTACTCTGGAAGAGGCTTAGGGCAGAGCAAGGCAAGATAGGGTGCCCTAAGAGAGGTGGACCTGCTCTGCCCTAACTGGGGAAGCCTAAGCAGCTCAGGAGAGGCAAGTTGAGGGCATGTTTAGCATTGCCTAGGGCAGAGCAGTTACTCTGTATTCAGAGTCTGTTTCCAAGGCAGAAATGCCCTCTTCCAGCGCCTCAGAGACATACCACCTCCGGAGCAGGTAAAGTAATGAGTAGACCCATAGGAGTCCATGATAAGGCCTGAGTAAGAATGGCAGTGTTGACCAAAAATCTGAGTTCTTGGCCAGCCTAGCTGCAACCCCTGCCTCTCAACCTCAGGATATGGAACAAACTACGGCTGCCCACAAACCTCAGGATACAGCAGGCCACTCCAAGAAGCCCCTTGTATTCACTGTAGAATGTACTGGCATCTCATCAGGGACTCCTTATAAGGCAGGCACCCAGTGGCATCACCAGACTGGTGCAGCTGGTGTGGGCTGCTTTGGGTGATGCGCTCTGTATGGGGTGATGCGCCGGAGGAGTTTGACTGTCCTTTGGCAGGCCCCAGGCATCAGCACACCCATTCAGGCCTGCTCCAAGGCCGAGCAGCAGCCAGAAGCTGCCACTTGTCCACGGAGCTGGCCCAAACGGCCAACTGAGGTGCACTGCGCAGAAACACACTGAGCATGCCGAACAGCTTCAGAGGAGACTTCCTTAGAGCGGAGGAAATCCGCACCTCTGCACAGCCATTCGGCCTCACTCAGGAGGTGGAGCGGCAGCCAAATGGCTTCAGAAAGAGCACTGCACAGGCACCAACTCTGACGCCTGAACAGTCTCCTCTGAAGCCGAAAGACTTCAGAAAAGAACTGCATGGACGTCAGAGATGGTGCCTGCGCAGTACTCTTTCTGAAGCCAGTCGGCTTCAGAAACAACTGCGCAGGCGCCAACTTTGGTGACTGCGCAGTCCAGGTAGGGGGTTCACACATCTCAGGGGTGACGCACAGACTTCCACACTGGGTGATGCGCAGTCGTGTCACCACTGTAGGCACCACGGCTGTTCCTTGTTCAGTGTGATCTGAGGGGTGTCTCCTCAGGAGCAAGTCCTCCCCATGTGTCAATTACTTAGCATGCTCTGGAGCAGTTAGGGCAGCCCAGGCTTCCTGATTCTCTGGATGCAGCATAAATTTCTGCTCTGGATACTGAATGGTTAGGAGAGAGCAGTTAGGGCAGAGCAGGCTGAACTTGCTCTGGACTGTGCCCATTATAGCATTGCTATATAATCTTTTGTGGAGTTCAGCCAACTTCATCAGAGGCATCTAACAAAGAACATTAGTCCACAGACACTTTTGCTAGAAAATGTTTATTAGTCTTTAAGGTTATATAAGACTGAGAGCACAATCCAAACCATATCTACTCAAAAGTAAGCCCCACTGTGTTAAATGGGTCTTGCTCCCAGGAAAGTGTCTTTAGGATTGCTGTGAAACACTAGACCATCTTTTCACATTGGCATCTGCTAAAGTAAAACACATAACATAAGATCTTCAGTTCTCAAAGTTTTCTTTGGGCAATTTACTTTGTTGGCTGTGACAGCCCCATAACACCCCAAAATGTGTGGCAGCTTCCTAGTTGTGCCTCAAAGTGCCTTGAGGCTTACAGGTTGTGTCTGCCCATGAGCCAGATTTCACAGGCATACCAGGGCACAATGCAGCCAACAAAGTTACTCACATCTTGTGCCATTATTGGTTCCATTGGTCTGATTCTGCTCCAAGGAATGTACTCAACTAAGGCAAAGTAACCTTTAGGAGGAAAGGATTCTATGAGCAGTGAAGGAAAGGTCACCTGTCAGCACCTATGAAGTTGCCCACACTAAAGGTCTCCATGCTGCCAAGTGAAGGGGGGGGGGGCACCACCAGCAATAGAAGCAGGAAGAGTGTCAATAGTAACTGCACCTTCCTAGGAGCCACATCATACCCCAGAAAGCCTTGTGGCTTTTGGGTAGCATCCCATACAGCAAGAGGCCAGAAATCCACCCAAAAGTGGGTCACGACCCACTTGTGGTTCACTGTATTGAAGGAAGAGTACTGGATTAGATGGCCCCATAATCTGCTCCAGTTCCACAATTCGTGCACTTGGATTGTCTTGTGAGATTCTTGTCCTGACCTCCACCAAAGATTCACGATGTGTTTAACTGGGGTGGAATGAAACAAAGCAAACACCCCAACAGAGCCACGCTGAATGTTAAAATATGTTAAAGCAGCCCCTTCTCCATTTTATGCCAAAATCTTTAGCCAGCCATCACAATTTCTGACATTTGGGATCTGATATCTCAGGGATTCAACACATACAAGGAAGGACGGACAAAGCCTGCCCTCCCCTTTCTGCAACAATCCATATTATTCTCCAGACAGGCTGTCACTGTTGTCTCTTCCGATCAGTTTGCAAAATGGATTTGGATCTACATCTTCTGCCCCTCCTTCTGCTTTTCTGACAGCTATCAACATGCTTCTTTGCTGATGGCTGAACAGGCACGCAGGCATTGGCTTCCTACCTTCCTGGAGAGCCCTGACACTTGGTGGCTGGCCGAACACCGTCTGTTCCAAACGCACTGCGCTCTTCATGCTGCCATCACAGGCTATGATTCAATTAACTCCCACCATGTTGAAATGTGAAGTCTCGCAAGTATGCAGCAATACACAAACTGCAAAGCCAGAAGTGCATCACGTATGCAGCAACACCTTCCGTGACCTTCATAAAAATGCACCGTACTTGCAGGGAACGGATACAAGAACTAGCCAGTCTGTGTACAGTAGTTGGATAAAAACCTCTGTGGTTTTAACTCCCTGCAGTTTTAATCTCTTCTTTTATTCTTCTGGGCGTGCATATTAATTATTCAGAATGTATTTTAATTATATACATGTGCCCAATGGGTCTTTGGGAATTAGATGTATTTTTTCAAATTGTGATCTTTTCAGGATAAGGAATGTCTCTTTTTTCACAGCTGCTTAAAATACCATTAACTGCTTGAATGGAAAATTGCAAATGAAAAATACATAAATGAACACAACACAATAATATCATAAAACACAGTAAATATAGTAATGATATTAAGCGGTGGGAGAACAAACACAGGCCTGTAATTCCACAATCCAGATTAAACTAAACATTCAGAGCAAACGGCTACAACATTTTCCTAGGAAATAACATTATTTGTTTTATATTTTGTGTTGCATCCACTTGCCGTAAAGTGAAGTTATAAAAGCCAGGCACAGTGATTTTCCTATATAACAAAAGAAATTCACTGAAAAGTAGGCAAGGACGTTTTAGAACAATAGGGAATAAATCAACCGGAGGGAATCAACTCTGAGCCCCTACCTCTTTGGCAGGAAACCCCCATCCCTCTTGTCAGGTTTCTAACTGGTACCTTCTGTGATGGAGCATGCTTAAATTTCCCCAGGTAATTTGATCCATATTCTGGTCACTGCCATTAATAAGTGCCTTCTACTCTTCATCTGCAATTTATGCAGCTGCAAATTAAACACATTACTTTCCTATCCTTCCCTGAGGGTGGATAAGAACAGTTGCCTCAAATCTTCTTTATGGAAGCCTCTTGGAGAGCACATCCATTGGTACCATGCATTTTAAATTTTCACCTTAAATTTTTAACCTCAGCAGAGAACATATTGCCAATCTCGGACTCCCTGTGGTTAGTCCGACTCCTAATACCAGTCTTGGATTCCCTGGTCCTACTCCTGACCAGACTGGCTCTACTCATGCTTAAATTTCTACCCAACATTTTTAACCTCAGCAGAGGACCCACTGCCAATCTCGGACTCCCTGGCCCTACTCCTGGTTGGTCCAACTCCTAATACCAATCTTGGACTCCCTGGCCCTATTCATGGTTAAATTTTCACCCTACATTTTTAACCTCAGTAGAGGACCCACTGCCAACCTCAGACTCCCCTGCCCTACTCCTGGTTGGTCCTACTCCTAATACCAATCTTGGACTCCCTGGCCCTACTCCTGGTCAGATTCCTATTGGCCCTACTTCTGGTTAAATTTTCATCCTACATTTTTTTAACCTCAGCAAAGGCCCCACTGCCAAACTTGGATTCCCTGTTCCTGCTCCTGGTTGTCCTACTCCTTGAGCCCACTATTGGTACTCCTACTCCTACTACCCCTTGTGCGCAAAGAGCAACCAGAGTCAGGAGAAGGAGCTGCTCTACTCACCTAAACTTCAAGTGCAGTCCTGCAAGTGGGGTGCAAAGAAAGAGGGCTAATTAAAAAAGCCAACAGATATGGCAGGTCTGCAGTGACAGCAGCCAGGAGGTGGACACTAAAGATCTTTTGCCAAAGGGCCCTAAAACCTGGAGCTGGCACTGCAGTTAACTGTGCCAGGAAACAATTTCTGTAAATTGACCTGTGATCTAATATGGAAATATTGTGAATGTAACGAATGCATGAAGTCAAGTCCACACCTGATGAAATGGAATTTGAATATGAGAGAAGCATGAGAATGCAGCTTCATTAGCATATTTATACAAAACTTTTAAATTTTCTCAAGCCATCAGGGAATTGATATAATTATATGTGATTCATTTAATCCTGACATCGTTTCAAATAAAAAGAGCAAAGTTTGATTCACGCGTACAGGTCCATCCAGCAGTTACAGGCCTCTCAAAGACTAGCAGGTGAACATCTGAACTGCCCATGCTAAAGCACTCTCTTTGAAATGTCAATTTTAATATAAATGGCTCAGTCCCAGATGCTTTAACTCTGATGGTCCTTTTAAACACACAGCATCATCAGAAGGGTAGTAGCTCGGTGGTAGAGCAGCTACCCTGCATAGTCAGTCCCATGTTCAATTCCTGGAATCCCATAATGAAACACAAAACCAGCAGCGTTCAGCATGGACGCAGCCCATAAAATCGAAACCACATGGAAGAAAATACCCAGATAAAAAAAACCATAAACTCAGAAAGCATAACATTTTCTTATCCAGTCTTATCATCTTAATATATGCAGTCCCACTGGATAGCGTGGAAGGAAGATGCAGTTTAATTGAGAGGGAGTTCCATAAGGTTGGTGCCACTACTGAGAAGACCCTGTTACTTGCCATCATTCCTCCCATCTCCAGAGGTTAAGCTGTAAAAAAAGCCTTCTTCTACAAGCCAGATTGCACAGGGGAAATGGTCTCCAAATATCCTGGCCCCAAACCAGATAGGACTTTAAATGTCAAATACAGCACTGAACAAATTGGCAGCCAGAGCAGCGCCAGGGCAGATCATGCACCAGTCCAAATTCCAATCACCTGCTAACCAATGTGCCTTTATGGAAACCTCCAATTCAGTTGATGGGACTTTTACTTATAGGACTAATGGAATGTTTCCTACATCCTACTGACTTAACTTCTGGAAGATATGAAGCAATCTATGTTTTCCAAGCATTTCTATGTGTGTATACAAGTTGGTCCAACTGACTTGTAGCAAGCCTTTTGCACATGCTTCAGTCTGAAAAAATATAAACATAAATATAATAAACATATATATATAGAGAGAGAGAGTACCTGGTAACATATATTTATATGGTACCAGGCACAGTGTGTAGAAGGAAAACCATGCAAGAGGGTGCTGAGAACAGGACCCTGAGACAGAGAAGGAAAGCACAGGAAGAGTTGCCCCTTTCGGAAACTCTGAAATTGTGATTGGAAAACTTGGAAGAGAATCATAAACACCTGAGGCATAAAAGGAGCCAGAGAGAGAGAGAGAGAGAGAGAGAGCAATCAACTGTGCAAATGCTGCAGAGATGTCAAGGAGGAGGAGGACAAAGCAAACCTTATGATGTGGAAGCAGAAAGAGCTTTTATGATTTTGGTGGGAGCTGTTTCAGAAGCAGGAGTCTGTCTGGAGGGGATCCAGAAGGGAATTTGAGGAGAGGAAGTCAGGGTGGCATTAACATCCCAATCTTGCCTGCGCAGCTGTGCCAAAAATGGACAAGCCGAACCCATGAGGGGAGGAATCAAGACACTTCGGAGTCAAAAGGGGAATTAAATCCCTTTACACCTCCATAAGCCTCCTGCTCTTCAGTGGGTCACCTTGGACCTGTGTGAGTTATTTATCTAGTTAAAAGAAGATCAGGGAGCCTATAAAAATGGGGATAGGATCTGGCATGGGTCTTTCCCACCATTCCTTTCCGATGTCCAGTTTTGCCCTACTCACCACAGTTTTATTCATCCCTCTCTCACACACACACGCCATGTTCCCATTTCCATAGGCAGCTTGAGTCCACCAATGCTCCAGCGTTTCTGACCAAACTCCGGCAGTGTGGTGCTTAACACACAACCATAGCACACGTTTTGGCCCCTTAGGAATTGGAACCAACAAAATGCCCACTCTATAGGCAGCAAGATCCAATCTGATTGGGCTGTAAGGAATACCCTCCAGGAATTTGGGGGCAAAGGATAAATGCAGGCAGGGAATGGGTCAAGGGAAGGATTCTCGAGAATCCTTGAGGATACAGTGCTGTAAAAAAAGGAGCCCTAAGACAGATGCAGGTTAATAACGTGGTGCAGAGAAGGGGCATAGGAGATGGAAACCAGATGTAAGAGAGGGATTGGGTCAAGGAAGGGTTTGAGGAGGTCAGCAAGGAAACCAACTCATCAAGAGAATTGGGGAAGGAGGATAAAATCAAGAACGGTGATGGAGGAGAGAAAGCCAGAGAAAAAGGGAATAATTCCTAGAGTTGGTTTGGATCACGCCATTACATTCTTGCTATTTACAGGATTCAGATGAAAAGGAGAAGATGATTCTGTAACGCACTTTGTAATCTGCAGCCAGTTCAAAGTGAAAAATGCTGCTCTGCACTCAAAATGTCACTTCTTGTTTGTTCCTTTTCTTTGTGCTGCTGAAATACGAAATACAACAGTGACCTAAAAGGAAGCCCCACAATTATCCTAAGCAGTCGGAGAGCACCTATGAACGAAATGGGATTTCATCTCATGTAAATTTGTTTATGACAGTGACAATAATGTTGTTACCCTAGACTAGAGCAGAGAAAAAAGAGGATAGCAAATAAGAGTTGACATGAACTCCAAAGAGGACAGTGTTCAGGTTCACAATTCAGATGTGATTATTTAGCCAAGTAAACCATGCTTAAAGACTCAAAAATACTACAACTGTATTTACTCAAATCTAACGCTCATCTTTTTCAGCCGAATTCAGTCTCCAAAATCAGGGCACCCATTAGATTTGATGATTAATAAGATTTGAGTAAATATGGTATTTTGATTATAAGTATAGGGTGCACATTAAAATCGATGATGCATTAGATTCGAGTAAAAACGGTAATGTTTTATCTATCATCCATAATGCTGTTCTGTGCCAGATTTTCTGATCGCTCAGAGGTCCAGCCGACTTGAAACAAGCCTTTCACACATACTTCAGTCTGAAATGGCACAGGAATCAAAAGAGGAAAGTGGAAAACAGGGGAACAGGGATCCCCACCATGATTCTGATTGCTGTTTTAGGGCCCTACCTTTTCCAGCTTTCCAGCATCAGTGCAGCTCCCAGGTAATGGCAGAAATTATCTTATACCTTGAGGAGGCCTCTGAGACTACCCAGATGGTGGGCCCAGATACAAATCATTGGAAAAATTGGTTCAGATAGAGTCATCTACCTGTCTGTCTGCCGATCTACCTACAAGATTTATACCCCTTTTTCTTTTCCAAGGGAAATACTTTAGGCAGGTTAGAAAACATGCATGTTTTGTACACTGCGTGTTCCATTCCATACCGTATTTTATAGAGCTTTTTGCTAAATGAATATGAAAATATACAATAGAAAAATATTGACTCTAAATAAAATCATTAATAACAACAGCAATAAATAAAACCATTGGGAGGACTATTATAGCATTACTATTATTATAGCATTACTACACACAGAAGGTAGACAGATGAAACAAAAATGTTTTGAGTCCTTCCTCTAACTCCATAATGTTGCTACAGTTGTGCCCTATATCTACAGCGGCTCTTGCAGCGACCCTGCTTATTCTGGTGAATCTGATCTGTTAGTAATCAGTTAAACTGCCATTCTTTGCTATCCCAGCATTAACAATGGGAGTATTATAGCAAATTATACATTTTAAGATGAGGAAAAAGCTTCCAAAAGGAATGTTCTCTGAATCAGGAGATCCAGATCAGGAGAGCCTTAGAAAAGGCTGGGGCCACCATGTCAATATAAATGCTCTGAAGATTTGAAAAAACAATTATTGCTGTAAGTAAACTAAAAGATTGAAATTGGCATTTCTGAGCCAGGCTGTAGAGGCTGTGCATTAAATGTCACTTGTGCTGCTGGCAAGCAGCATGAGAGGGGGTGGAAGAGTTCCTCACCCAATTGCTAAACCTGCTTTAAATATTACTGCCATGGCCGGAAGAAAAGCGCCCGTTTTGATCCTCTTAAAACTGATGACCTGATGCTACGACGGACAAGCAGACTGTTGTTCTCATCTATGGAACTCCACTGACTGTCAGGTGTTGTTAATTTTAGCATCAGGCCTGAATTAGAAGACATTCTTTGAGAGTCAACCTCCTCCGGAGATCTACAGAGATGAAAGGATGCTTGGGATTTTCTACATGATCCACAGGCATTATTCTATATAGGCAGCTGGAAGAGAAAAGGATAATCCCTAATTGGGTTGAAATTTGTGTTCGCGGAAGAATTACGCTCAGGGTGGGAGTTCTCAGAGTGGGAGTAGGGATCCCCTTGGGGGGGGTTTCAGAAGAAGCTGGGCACCGTCATCTTGGAATCTGGCACAACGTGCCACCATCTTGGAATGGGGCACTCAGGCTGCAATCCATAGTATCCTGGGAGTAAGTCTTATTGAACACAATGAGACTTACTTTTGAATAGGCATGGAATAATTCTTGCATCACAAATATGACATTACCTGTTTAATGTCACTTCCAGCCATGATATCAATATCAGGGGGGTTCTGGACAGATTATCATTCTTACAAGGGGGTCCCAGGCTGAAAGCTTGCTGACCCCAATATAAATTACACAAACTTGATTCTTTTTGTAGTATGATGGTTTGATGCCATTCTTCCCTTCCAGTTAGGGAAAACCCTAGAAGTTATTCAACCATTCAATTTGTACTGGCACATCTACCCAAACTTGGGGGACAGTGAGGTCCTGAAAAGTAGGGGCCCCCAATAATTGCATCCTTTTTTCCATGCTTGTTCATGTACAGCAGATGTACGCTTGCTGCAGGTACCCCAGTGAGTAGTTGTTTCCAAGCAGGCCTGAAGGATGCAGAGCTGAACTAAATAGAAATGCATAGTTGCCCAAACTAATCTATAGAGTAAAAAAATCTGCCACTAAAGAACTAAAGCATATTTTCTTTATTAGCACCATTAATTATATTAACTAGAATCTGAAAACAAATGCTTGCAAACCTTTCTATAGTCAGCACCAGTTTTATTTATTTTATTTATATCCTGCTTTTTATCCTAAAATAAGGATATCCAGGGCAGCTAACATCATTTAATATACAGTGAAAAAAGATAAAATGGTAAAAACCAAACAGTAAAATCAATTAAAACTATATAAAAATATTCTTCTCTCTCAATGAAAACTGTATCTCACCCTGCAAAACAGAAAGGTTCACAAAGCAATTCTAGGACACCTTTCCTACGGTTACGTAGGTGCACGGATGGTGCAGAGGGAGACCTGGGGTGGGCTTTCCAGGTCTGCATTGCTAAGGGAGATCCCTATAGTCACTGATTTTGGCTCCGTTATTCTTTAAGGCTGCTTGTCTTCCACTTTGTTCTTATGCCAAGAACACGGCACGTTCTGTTCCATACCTCCTTTATTAAGGATGGATATTTTATAGAGCTTCTTGCTAAATGAGTGTCAGTGAAAACTCAGAGAGAGGAAGGTTGCAATCAGAGGAGTGTTTCCAGGAATAATTGTCTGTTCCCAGCACTCATTTTTTCCCATAGGGTTTTCCACATTTTTTTATCAAGAGGTCTCCTGCTGCATTAATTATAGGAGACAACTCACATCAACAACTCACATCGACAAAGCATGGAGTCTTGTGAAAGTAGGGGATAAGTTAAATCTAACAGAAGTGATGAAAACACTGCAAAAACAATTCAGTTAAACTAATCATCTCAGGCACAAGCAACCTGATATGCAAAGAAAGCGATCAAATCCTACAATTCTGTTCACCTGGAAAGCTCTTCCACTAGACTTGGGCCTGGCCAGACAGAATTTTGAGAATCTGGTTTCAGGTTTCATTCACACCATATATCCAGGTGAAATAGTGGGGAAATAAAGGCACTGGAGAAATATAGATCTCTGTACCCAAGATCTACTGAAACCCAGATGCAGTGGCATAGCTAGAGGGAGTGGAGCAGTCAGTTTTTTAGAGGGAGGTGTGCAAACCCTTTGGCGGCACTGCAGGCAGAGGGACCAAAACAGAGCCGCTTGCATGCTGCGGTGAGGCTTCCTGCAAAACGTACTGCTTTTTTTTTGCACTTTCTCTAGCTATGCCACTGCATGAAGCTGCTGGTGAAAGGAATTGTAGTCATGAAATGCTTGGACTATCAGGCATCTGTTAGTCTTTTGCACAGGACTCTGTTGTATTGATGGGAGGTGATGTGACCTGTGAAACTTTAAGCTTTGATAAATAAATTCAAGGAGGATGCTTTCTTCTTTTTCCAGACAATCAAAGGCGCTTAACGTTTGACAAGATAGAATGCATGTGGTCTCAGCTTGCTTTGTAACATAAAAGGAAGACAAAAAAAACAATACAAATTCATTCAAAGGGTCTCAAAACATGTACCGGGATCACTAGCACTTTGGAAAGGAGTTGCCAAGCCTGCAGAATAAGATCCAAGCAGTCCCTGCAATCTCCAAGCAAAGGTGGAGAAGATCTTTGTATCAACAGAAAAAGGCACAGTCATTAAGTGTAGGCGATACTGAGCTAAATAGATTAATGGTCTTACTGTAGAGATTCTCAAAATTGTTTATTGCAATATGAGGGGATCACATATATTGCTATACATGGATCTGCCTGCATCTGCAGGGAATAGGTCCCTATTGCTACTGCAACTACTGCTTAAAGGACTGAAAATAAAGTTATGCTTATTGCTATGTGTTAAGTTTTTTTTAATTTTAACCCTCCAAACTTCTTCCAGTTAGCTCTTCCTGCTTTCTAGTAGTGTTTGCAGGGAGCACACAGGCAAAGGAGAAAGCAACAGGAGGGCCACAGGCAAAGATTTGCCAGGTGGCATTGCACAGGTGGATAAACCTGTGCAAAGAGGACCCACAGATACAGGGGATACCTTTTTGTTTTTCAGGGTTTCACAGTTTAACTTAAAAACGCCTCCATTAAATGATATGCAGACTTCATCCAGGATAGTGTAAGGGTTAAAGAGTTGGCCTTGGACCAGGAAGCCTGGTTCAATTTCCTATCCAGTCACATAAAGCTAGCAGGGTGATCTTGAGCCAATCACCACCTCATCTTAATATATGCCACAAGGTTGTTGTGCCGATTACAAGAGGGGGGAATCCATATATACAGTCCCGAGTTTCTAAGAGGAAAGGCAGTGTGTAAATATTTAGAATTTGATAATTTAATTTACACCAAAATACATTTCCAAATTAAAACTACTTGTTTTAAAAAAATGCCTCCAGCTGGGTACAACACTACTTCCACACTGCAAGAGGATTGAATATCTTTTTAAAACTCCACTTAGAAAAACATATTTTGCTGCCTGAGACGTTTGCGGCTTTTTGTTACTTGTGCCAATGTGACTCAATGCAATCATCAAACATCACTGGCACTATGTGAATGTTTATAGACAGCCAACAAACTTCCAGATCTCCGGACTCTGTGCCCAAGGGGATCTCAGAAGGTAATTTTAAGCAAAGGAAGCTGACAGGAGAACAGAGGTATCAGTGATAAGATCACACATTTTGGTGTATTTGTTGTGTGTACAACATGATGATCCCAACTTCGTTTGCAACAGGATTTTGGTTCTTTTTTTCCAATTGCAAAAGAGTTAAAAAGGAAAAGTTGAGGGTAAAAAAGAAATTTTTTGTTTTCTGGGTTTTCTTGGCATAGGAGTTCTTAATTTGTTGAAAACACCATGATCACTAACAGGATCCGGTCTTGGCAGGTGGGATCCTTATCAGCAGAGAGAAAAACAAATTGCTGATAATTCACTAGGCAGTTGCCGGAATGTGCTATACCTACAATCATAAAGCTTTAGGGAGATACAACTATATGAATTCACAAAATTCATATCCAATAGTTTTAACTTGAACTTAGATATCTGAAAGTAAAAATAGACCAAAGAAAAGATGCCCGGAGACAATGTAACCTTTGTGTTATATGACAGGATAACTGTATTTCATGAACAAAGCCTTTATATTATAGGAAAATGAGTCCATATGAATAAGAAGGGAAGGAAAGGTAGGAGTATTTCCAGCTGGAAGTCAGCACCGGAGCCACAGACCTATGGAGCAATACTGCTGCAGCAAGCAGGGCACCCTTTTAACAGTATGACCCCACACTCCCTCAAATCAGTGCTCAAAATGCAATTTCCAAGTTAGTTTTCCTCTGCTGGTTAGCATTACCAAAATTCCACATAGGCATGAATGGAAAGTTCGAGCTTCCAAGAAGGTGTCCTGCTGCCTAGTAAGTTTATATGGGAACAACCCACATGGGAATTAAATGTTTATCATGCTTTACACTTCTGCTCTGGCTGTCATTCATCTCTGTGGCTACCTATCAGGCTGGACTTTGCAGCACACATGCTGGATGCTCATAAAAGTTCCTCAGAGATCTTCCATAACTTCAGTCTGTGGTTTGGTATCTGATACATCAGTAATTCCCATCTGAAATTTTTAAACTGAGCTCCCCTGGCAACCTCCACCCACACAGGAGTAATAGGACAGGCTTTGAAATATATTGTTTTAATATATTTCAAAGTTTTACTCCCAGACCGTTTATTCTCTTAACTTAAGAAATGGGCTGGGAGTAGTGACACCACTACTCACCAATTTTTAAAAAAATCTTGATATTTTCAAATAATGTCATTGTATGTCAATTGATGTACAATTTCCTGCAGAATGCAATGGAACAAACCATGTTGAAATATCAGTATTCCATCAAAGGTTATAGCCAAAGAAACCAGTGAATGGGGTAACGGTACATGATGGGAGAAGGTCCATCATTGGCGTGATGTCCTAGCCTCGCATGCCTGGCCCTTGACATCCTAGTCATGGCCATGCTAATCTTTTTTGCCACTTTTCCATTTTAGCTGATGTGTCTGTTTCTGAAGCAAGTGGGTACCATGGCTTCCTTTACATAATGTACCTCTGTAGGACACCATGGTGTCTAGATTCCTCCAATCTTTTTGTATCATGGTTCACTGAGATGCACAAAATGTGCACCACTCAGACATAATTAGCAGGACTGCTGAAACACCAACATCTGAAGATGATAGCAAGAAAGAATCATACTCCTGGCATGTACAAGTACTGAACATTCCCCTGTAGATTAATTACAGTATTTCCCATAAATACCTCTTTGTTTATCTCTTTGCACAAGCTTCCTTTCCTATAACACAGGAGTGAGGTATAGCACTTCTTTCAGTAATGTGTTTATAAAAAGTTTGTACTTAATCATTTCTCTTGCAAGCCTTTATATTTAATCTGTAGATTAGAAAGGTGACGTTTGATAAAATACCTTTTAAAGACTTATTAAATGCTTATTAAACTGTATTTTACATCTATTTTACGCTTGTAGTATTGCTACAACTATGACTACTTGATGGAATTGCTGTCCTGTTGCTATATGATTTCCAGCTTCAAGGTCACTCACTTAATGAAAAAAATCCTCAAGAAGAGAAGTCCAAAAAAGATACAACTTTTAAAATAACTGGTATCTTTCATTTCATAAATGCAAGCATCTGTTCCATGAAAGGTGATGCATTTCAAAGAATATAGCTGTAGGAGGTAGAAGGGATTCAGTTACCCATTATAGGTCACGGATTCAAATTCAGCCCCAAATTTGCCAGCAACCAAAAAGCCAATACCTTCTTCAGCAATCTACAGGAAGTGAACTTGCTCAATCCTCTGGGAACTGAAATGCCTGGGCAGTTTGCCAGATAACTGAAACTCTAGAATGTGCCTGTAACAAAAATGAAAACTGCACAATTGTTGTCGGTATTGCGTGTTCATTTGTTGATTACTTATATTGTAAATTACAGTCATAAACTGTAGCTGATGGACAATCAGATGGCTTGGAAGTATAGCTTGAAGTCAGTCTGCATCACTAAGGTGCAGCAAGCTCTCTTAAATAAGAAATGTACAAGGGCTATCATTCTGGTTCTGGAGGTTGTGTAATGATAAGAAGCAAGAACCCTGTGAAGCTGAAGATTAGAAAAGGTGGAAGACTAAAGCAACTGAAAACCACTTTTTTGCCTGTCGTATGGTGCTCAAACCATGGTTTGAGTCCCAAACTCTAATTGCTAAAACAATGGTATCCTGTAAAATGTGACTTTTTTAAGGAAAAGTACTGAGTAGCAAGTACCAGTAACTGAACAGTTTTAGTAATTTAACTAGTAATTTAGAAATCAGTAGCAAACTTTGAAAAGCATTGATGAAAGACAATAATTATTGTTTTTTATATTTTACTTTTTATATTTTTTATTTCACATCACACTTAAGATAGTGTGAGCTCTCTTAGGCTGCAATCCTATCCACACTTTTCTGGGAGTAAGCCCCATTTTTGCAATGGAACTTACCGTACTTCTGAGTTGACATGGATAGGATTGTGCTGTTAGTCTGTATCAGGGCTTGGTCCAACAGGACACAAGTGCAGTTGGGTAACTGAAATCTGATCTTTTCCAACTGCAGATGCCTACATGTAGTTAAAAATAAAACACGACTCCCTCCATAATGTTCAATGTTTTGATTATGAGCTGGAACACAGATGCATCCCCTTCAGAGGCCCTGACTGTAGTTGTTTAAGTATGTGTTATGGAAAAAAAGCAACACCCATTTGCATTTCCCTGCATGTCTTGTCAAAAAAGAACTCAATTGTTTCCTTACAAAGAATTTTATAAAGAATAATCACTCATGAAGTACTTCATCTTTTAAAATTCTGGTGGAAAAAAGAGTTCATTTTCTGACCTTTAAATCAATGGTTCGCTTTTAATAGAAGAGACAGGATCCATTCTACTCAAATAGATTTTGAAAGATGTAACCCTTCTCCTTCTCCTCCTCCTCCTCCTCCTCCTTCCAAAACTCTCTCCTAATTATAATTTTACCACAATAAGGCAGAAGAAACTTCTCTTTTGTCCTGACCATGATGCAAGGCAAAGTCAGCATAGACTGAGGCAGATGGACTAGATCCACAGAGAAAAACCATCTGCGTTCTCCTGGTATAATCAACGGGAGCTGCGTAAGACCACTATACAAGGGCCACAAGGGCTCTTGTATACTATATTAACTTGAATATAATGCACAATCGAATCTAATGCGCATCTGATACTTATAATCAAAATACCATATTTACTCAAATCAAATTAACCATTGAATCTAATGCGCACCTTGATTTTGGAGACTGAATTAGGCTGAAAAAGGTGACCGTTAGATTTGCATAAATACAGTATTTCTGTTTCAGTCTGGTGGATTTTCACCAGCAGATTTGCACCAGTTACTGCCTTTGTTTTTTTAGACTCAGGCAACTCATCTCACATGTCCCTATAATGTCTCAAGTAGGGGCTTTAAAGAGTTGTTTTTAGACTAGAAAGCTGATCCAGATGCTTTTATTAAATTTTGAATTGTAGGAGTTTTAGCCTCAAAAACACAGTAACAAAAAATGTAAATACTAACAATGTAGTTTTATTTATTTTGTTGATCTTACTGTTAGAGACTTGAGTGCCTTCTGGAGAAGAATAGCAGACATTTTTAAAAAATAAATAAAATTAAAAATACAAACCCTGAAATTCTATAAAATTTGACTAGTCAGCATAGGAAAATAGTATATGGGTGCAATCCAGAGTAACTGCGGGGAGTCCTTGCTCTGGTGTAAGAACAATTTACTCTGGATTGCAATATGAATTTCCCATAGGTTTTCACTAGGTGGTGCAGAAACTACGGGTGCATGTAATGTATCTTACATGCTCCCGCAGTTACTCTGGATTGTAGGGTATATCAGTGTCCTAACTGCTTAATGTAACTTCTCCTGGAAATGAAGTGTAGGTGCACACTCTAGAAAATATTTAGTGAACCTTTAGAGAAGGATGATTTGGACTGCACAGGATCTGGTCTGCAGAGATGACTCAGAAGAAATGAAAATCCATTAGTGCATCATCACAGAGCAAAAAGATCACACAGTAGGACTGGTTGTTTTCTACAGTTCTGCTGGCAGCGTAGCTATTTTTAGACTGACTTTTTAAAATGAGTCACAGCTCAAAAAAGGTAAATCTTTTATTTTTAATTCCTCTTACACTGGAGAGTTAATGGTGAATATCACATACATGCACATATGATTTACATGTCAATGCTACCAGTTACAGGCATGATTTGTTTGATTTTAGAATGTTCTGTGTAGTACAGGCAGGCCAAATTTACCTATTAAAACTGTTCATTGTTGACCTAGAAGTGGACAATACATAACGGAAGTGAAACTGGGAGAGGAGATCAAAAAAGTCTTTTATGGTCATAAGAGGAACCCAACCAGATTAGGTCCAGCTTTTTGTATCTCACAGTGCGCAATACTATCCAATTTAGGCCAGCACAACTCAATCATCTCCAGTTTCAGCAATGGTGTGGGAAGGCTGGTGCATATCTGGGCTTTGGCTTAATTCCCAAAGAGTAGTGCGGAAGTGCCTTACACCACATGTGCAACACCCCCCCAGGCCAGCTCAGGATATGTGCCACCTATACAGGGGTTAGGTTTATGCTGACAGTTGCCCACCAGATGTCTCAGGGAGCACAAAGATATTTGTGTCTAGCTTGTGCCACTTCCCTGCATCTTGCATTTTATTTATCCTCACATCCCTTAATGAAGACACTACAGTAATAAATTTTTCATACCTTCCCTTCCTTTCTAGTATGGGATAGGCAAAAAATGCTGCCATCCATGGCCAATTTAGTAGATAAAAATAATTCCTGTCCCTTATGATGAGAGACCATCTAAGACTGTACTGATCGTTGCTTGTAACCTGTGATGGAGTTTTCTTCCAGAATAAAACTGCAAAACTATATATCTGAAATATGCATTTAAGAAAGGTTGGATTGGGAATCTAGTGTGCCACTGAATCTAATGTGCACAGCTATTTTAAAAGGCTTGAAATTAAAGAAAATATTTATTAGAGATTGTAATATGCAACTACAAAATTTAATTTTACTGCACAATGATAATAATATAATACGTTTATGCTTTTTACCTAATTGTACTACTTAATATAGCAATGGGTTTATGTTACATTTTTATTACAATATAGTCAACTGTTAAACTAAATATTAATCTAGACTTATAATCAAAATACCATATTTAC
Source organism: Cryptoblepharus egeriae (assembly GCA_030015325.1). Taxonomy (NCBI): domain Eukaryota; kingdom Metazoa; phylum Chordata; class Lepidosauria; order Squamata; family Scincidae; genus Cryptoblepharus; species Cryptoblepharus egeriae. The sequence continues at coordinate 10,265,302 of JAREYC010000004.1, forward strand.
TCGAATCGAATGTGCATCCTGATTTTGGAGATGGAATACAATCCTGATTAAAAAAAAGCAGGCCTCCCTCAGTCTTGGAAGACTATGGTATCGTGCTTGGCGCTGCATACGCTGCATGCAAAGCACGAAAGCCTGGATTAGATTGTTATGGAGGATAGGCTGTTACCCAAGCAGCAGATCCCCCCTCTCCACGCCACTGAATTAGTCCAATGGAAAGGCAGAGCCAATACGATTGGATCCAGCTGTTGTCGCAGAGCTGGGCTAAGGACAGGAGCTCACCCTGTCTTGTGGGGCCGATCCGGGTCTCGAACCCTGACCTGCTTGTTAACAGGCACAGTGTCTTATTAGGCCAGAAAAAAGGTATGTCGTCCCCCCACAGGTTAACTGCCAGTTGTGTCTGACTCTAGAGTACGGTGCTCATCCCTATTTCTAAGCCTTTAGAGCCAGAGTTGTCCAAAGAAACTTCCGTAGTCATGGGGCCAGCATGACTATATGCTGAGGCGCACAGAACGCTGTTACCTTCCCATCCAGGTGGTACCTATTTATCTACTTGCATTTACATGCTTTTGAACTGCTGGGTTGGCAGGAGCTGGGTTAAGGACAGGAGCTCACACCGTCTTGTGGGGACCTGGTTCTCAAACCCTGGCCTGCTGGTTAACAGACACAGTGGCTTAACCACTTGTGCCACCACAGTCCTCGGACCAGGAAAAATGGCCCAGCTAAGCTGGCCTAGGGAGGCCATAACCTGAGCTGAGAGTTAGGCCAAATCCACAGGGCTGAAGGCCTCTGGCTGGCCCAACAGCTGCTGAATATGCAGCAGCACAAGGGCAGCAGGTTCACTTGGCTGGTGTAGTTGTGCTGTCTCCTGAGGAGAGCTGGTGTAGTAGTACACTGGTGTAGAGTGTACACAATGCACTATGTGTATTAAGAATTTCTAATTCTATTAAAAAGCAGGTAGTGGGCTGAACTATCGTGGTGTAGGGGTCACTTTACGCATTTCAGTTCCCTCACAAATGCTAGATTATTAAATAATGTGGCAGCTACTATCATGTGCATAAGCCACTTTTGCAGTGCAACACACAAAACAGGACTCTGGCATTAATTAGTGGTAAGATCCATGAGCCCCTGAAGGACTCATCTATCTGGAGCTCATCAATCTCAGAAAGTCACGTGCATGAATCTCTCCTTTGGAATCTCTCTCTCCTATGGAAATTTAGGAGCAGAATCACTGTTATAATGAAAGCTTAGCTTTGAGGGTTAGATCTTGCGGAGGGTCAGACAGCACTGTGGAGTTGGGACCACCTTTGCCTTTATCCAAAAATTGCTTCCAACTGACTCCATGTTTTTGATTTTACAGCCATGCTCTGCGGAAATCTGAGTTGGGAATGAGGTGGAACTGGAGGCAAAGTAGGTAATGACTCCACAGCCCTAGTCAGGTTAGGCAATATTGGAAAAAGAAAATACATTTGTCTGTTTGCAGATAGAAGGGTCCAGACATTTTCCATATGGCAGATGTATTCCATATTATTGGATTAATTTAGATCTATGTTCATAGATTCCCTTGACTGCACCTTTTCTGAATGTGATAGGATATCTCCTATCTGAAAATGTGGGACCATAAAAGTGGAGGCTAACTAGACAAACCACTCTGGTACATGCTTACTTCAGCACAGTCCCGAGTATGTTTATGCAGAAGTCCCTTGTCCCCCTTGTCCCAATGCACTTACTACTAGAATTGCATAGGATTCCAGCCTCAGATACACACACAAACACACAACAAGCTACCAACAATCAAGGATGGATCAGGGAGCATAGGTGAGTAGTCCCCACAACTATCGTACACAGTAGGAAGGGCATCAACCAGGATTGGGAGCAGCTCATGGATATCAGGGACCATGTGTCTATCCAGCAGGTAGATTTCGGATTCATGTCTGCATAGGATTCCTGATCTATCCACCCAACAAAATTCATTTGGGAACCCAGGTCTACCTGCATGGTTGACCTGGGCTCTGGAGTTAAGGTGTGCTCATGACCTTCACCCCTCTCAAACCTCTCGAGTTTGACCCTTTATTCTCCCCTGCTATCAAAGGACAGGTACAACAGGTAAAAGAGCAGGTGAAAAGTTTTGTCTTTTTTAAAAAGTCTTTTTAAAACCACTTTAAATGAATAGCTATGATTGTTGCAAGACTGCAACATGCCTTGCATACAAGCACGATACCATAGTCTTTCGAGACTGATGGATGCCAATGGATGGATGCAAGATTGAACATGCTACAGAGAAGAAAGGTTTAAATGTCCATTTCCTCACCCCAGCAGCCAACTTTTAGTGTTTCTCAAAACTGCAACATGGAATTGCTTTTTGTTTCCCTGAAGTACTGGGCTTGACAGGAGGAACAACAGTTGCTAAGGTTGCACCATTACCCCAGACACCACTGATATCAGCCACGGGTTCATTACTTGTGTCACTGGTATGTACAGCTTTCCAATTTCCTTTGGATGATTGTAGTAGAAAAATAGGCGGCTTTTGCTAACATATACTATGGCTGAATGATAATTTAGGCAACACATGATTTTATTGGTGTGTGACTTGCAGACAAAAGAGGTTTAAAACCTGCCATTTAACATGCAACATTTTGCACTTAGACGCACTACTAACTTTATACTGTCCTGAGAACTGCAACTTTTTGTTAATCAGGTCATGAAATCTTGGTTTATTATGTTTTTAAGTGGAATAACAATACTTTTGCTGGAAATAAAATATTTTATTTAGTTGTAACTAGCATAATACTATATTTAGTTTTAAATTTTTGTGTGTGTTTGTTAATGGAATATCTGCATGGTGCCAGACCATCTTCATAGATTGTATCTCCCCATAGGAAATTAGTGAATAGAATTTAAATAGCTCTGAAGTCTGCAGGTTGACCTTTTGGCAAATGTGTTGATATTTCCAACCAAACAATAGCCTACACTTCTTGGCACTGATTCAAAGCACTAGGAGTTCAAATTTCAAATAACTTTAACAGTGAAGAGGTTTGGCAATTTACAGGACCAGGTGAACGTAATTTATATCTATGCCTTCATGATGATGCCACAGAGAAAAAAGTGTGCATCAGTCACATTGTGAACATCAAAAGACAGCATTTAGTCAGAATTCTTTTGCAACGGTTACTGAATCTGGGCCAAACCACATGTATATAGGATTACCTTCATAAACTATGTTTTTAAACCTTTGTAGGGGGAAGTATAGCCATTTGACAGTTAATCAGTGCATGAAACATTCAGAAACAGCAAGGTTTGTATTAACTGAAAATGTGTCACAAAATAAAAGGCCATCCCAAGAATACAATATTAATTTGTGCAAACGAAAAATTATTACCTGCACATGAAAGAACCAAAACAACCCAAAACACTTCAGCTGCAATCCAATACATACTTTCTGGGAGTAAATTTCAATGTACACAAAGGGGTTCACTTCTGAATACACATGCTTAGGGGATTGTGCTGTTCATCTAGTACAAATCACAATTTTAGCTTTTTGGTGTATGTGGTGTTGCACATACACGCCCAGTCGAGCATCACTCCCTCCAGTGCACATCGCTTGATGCAAGCTAGACCCTCCGCATCCCCACTAGCAATGCCACTGTGTTCCATGACACATTCAGCCCCAGTGATGTCAACCAGTTCTGGCTAAAAAGGGGAGGATCACTGCAAGGAAGCCTCTTCCCAACTACTTCCCACACCAGGCCCAAGTGTATCTCCTGATTCCAAGTCAAGAGTGAGCCAACAAGGAGATACAGGTATCCCCCACTTTTTGACGGTTCATTTTCAACCTCTCTGCTGTTCTAAAGGCCAAAATTGCCCTCCCCGATTTTGTAGTTTCTGGTCTACTCTCATTCCCTAAGGAGTTTACTGAGAATCAGTTTGCAGAAATCTTTGTACGGCAGAAGGAATTTGCAAGATATAGGAAGAATTTGCAGTTTGCTAGATAAAAAAGCATTGGAAGCAACGTATATAAAGTAAAAAAGATCGGGTTCCACTTTTCAACGGTTTTCACTTTTGGATGGTACTACGGTGGGGGATGAATGTACTGGGTTTACTGTGTGTTGCGCTGACTGCAGAGCAGCTTGGCAGGGGCAGCGGTGCCAGGTGGCAATAGCGTGGGATGAGAGAAAGCATGACTAAAGTTTGACGGAAAGTGAATGAAGCAAAAATCATCCCAAGCCCCACAGGGCTCAGTGACAACCTCTGCCAGGCAAAACAAATTACTCCTTTCATAGCACCAGTGGCTATAAAACCCATGCATGATTCTGATGAGTCACCATAATAACAAAATCAGTATGATAGCTCTATAAAGATGTAGGACAGAGGCCCAAACAACTTTATTTTAAATGAAGGCACATTTACAAGCAAATGGGATAGGAAAGTAATTTTGCAGAGAACGGCTCAAATCTCGCAAAGAACAATTGAAAATGGGAGCGTATTTGCTAACTTTGAGACTGACTCATCGACAGCGAAGCAATTTCACAGGCAGGCTCTCTTATCTGCTCTACACGGAAACTATGGCTGCACACTTAACAAATAGTGTAATCACAAAAACAACCGATGGAAAGAGCCTATGTTAATGGAAACAATATCCATTCCTATTCTCGGGTTCATTTTTAAACAGTCATCCCTCTTAAAATCACTTACATTATGGAGCTATTTCATATAGCTGCAAAAATCAGGCATCAGCATTATGAAGTATTGCTTTATGAACAGAGGAATGCACAGGTTTTGTGGTTTTAAAGGGGAAAAAACCTGAAAAGATTTCAAATGGGTCAAGTTAAACATTAGGCGAGAGTCTCACCAATTGGAATTCCCCATTATTTTTTTTTGTTACTCCAAAAGAAACTACGGGGTGGGGGGAGATCCGGATCAGGGCTGCAGAAGGAAATATCCAACTTCCTGCCCCCACCAAGACTAATCCCCTGTCTTCAACTGCTCCCCCCCCCAACACAACAGACATCAATGAGATTCAATTTCAACTTCATATTCAATCTTGTTCTGAACCACTAATGAGAGTGGAAAACTGCCCCCTTCTTTCCTGTGAGCCCAAAGCTCACCACTATAATAATGATTTTACTAATTAGGATGAAACATGATTTTGTGTAACATCTGAATGAAACCATTGTTTTTAATGTTTTGGCTTATATCGGGATTTGGCAAAGAGCACATTGCACACTCCCTCACACACACACAGACATATAAGTGCTGATCACACCTCCATGCGGTCTGTTTCTTCACTATACTATCCAGCATCTGTCTCTTTCAGCATAGAAGCTTTCCTCCCCACCCCACCCCACACCACAAATGCTCACTTTTGGGTAGCAATTGCATCTTGCTCTCTTGGTTATTAACCCAAGAAAACTTACAATACCTTTGGCAGCCAACAAACCCATGGTTTATTTTGAGGAAGATTCCACAGCTGTGGCATCTTTCATGTGCTGTGGCAAATCCTGAGATCTTTTAATCAATAAATATGCTACCAAGGAAAGAAGCAATGGGGTTAATTTTGCAGTACAAGGAGGGTCTTCCATTTCCATGGATAGATCTGGTTCAACGTGGATCCTCAGAGCCTTACAAGACAACCTGACATCCAAGAAGCACAGCAGGCACGCACCTACCACCTCTGTGAGCTTCAAGAAGCCCTCTGGAAGTGACTGGAGATCAGCTCTGGTCAGGTGGGGTTCAGGAGGGGGCAAACAGCAGGTTTATTTCAATGCAAAATTCAGTATCCATAGGAAGTCCAAGAACAGATCTCCTGTGGATACCGATTTCTCCTGATATCTCCTGTGGATACCGATATGGATTCAGATTTCCTGTGGGTGCAACCAGTGATGGGATTCAAAGAAATTAACAACTGGTTCTATGCCCATTTGGCAGCCACTTTTAAATGGCTATTTTAAAACTTGATATGCCCTATCTCTCATTAACAACCGGTTCTATAGAGTAGGTGCGAACCTGCTGGAGCCCACCACTGGATGCAACATATATTGTCCACTGCATTACAGATACAGACCAGAATGAACATGGGAACCAAACCCTGAACAGCTGCATAAATGTTGGCAACAACCCCATTTTTTGCCAGGCAATGTCTTCTCCATCCAGAGCAACCACTGCACACCAGATCTCATTGACTCCCCTTCTTCCAGCCTCTCCACTAAGACAGGTAAGCAGCTTTGGCAGGCCTATACCTAAGCTCTATATTTATTCCAAACTGGATACAGAGATGGAAGAGGCAAAGATAACTCTGGGGAATGAAACCTAGTTGTGCTGACCTACAAAACAGCCCAGACAGTGTTTGAAATCCAGAAATCAGATTTGAGCTGGAACTGAGTAGCGGATAGCAGGCAGACCTTAAATTAGGCAGGTCTACGAGAAGTTTTACTCTGTTGTAGAATCTGCCTTACGGGCACAGCCATGTTATTGTGAAAGCACTTCTGGTCGATGGCTAATCTATAAATGCACTTCTCCAGACAGAAGAAATTAAGGGACACTCCCTGAACCAGTCAGTCCTTGAAAGCCTGGAGATAGGCAGTCATACCATGAGGTTCTGGGCATGCCTCAGTTAGACTCTTGACATCTGCCTTGGTTTTGTTTTAAGTCATCAAAGTTTACATTATTTATTTATTGTATAATCTATTCTTATCCTCATTTGGTTGGGAAATTTTCAATTTCTCAAATTTCCTTGTGCCATGCTAAGAGATGGATCAGTAGAGGTTGATATCAAGAGACAACACAACAGCAAAATTTTAAAGCTATTTGAGGATTCTGCACTGAGTCACTATTACAGGATGGGGATATACAATGAGTAGGAGGCAGAGCCTCCTCACCGGAGTCCTTTGAAAAACACTATCGCCATGTGAGGTGCTCAAACTCATGTGCTCTACCCACCTGCTCCTCTGCCCTCCCTGCTGTGCACATGGGTTGAGTGCTCGAATACCTTACATGGCAATGGCACTTTTCAAAGGACTCCAGTGGAGAGGTTCTGCTTTGCCTGGCTCCCTACCCACTGCATGTCCTTTGGTACAGAGAAGTCGCATGTGCTCAGAATATTCATGCACAATAATAATCAGCCACCTTTGGATAGGCACACCAGAAGGTGGTAAGGCTACAACCAAATAATATTACAGGCATCCCTCACTTATTGATCAAGTGAGGGACCAGAGCACCATCTAAAAGTGAGAACCATTGAAAAGAGGAACACAAATCTTTTTCAGTTTATAAATGTTGCTTTCATTGCTTTTTTGGCAAACAAATTGTAAATTTGCTTTTATCTTGCAAATTCCTGCTGCCATACAAAGATTTCTGCAAACTGATTCTCATTAACTCCTTTGGGAATGTGTTTAGATCAAGCGTTCCAACATGGGAGAGGGCAATTTTGGCCTTTAGAACAGCACAGAGAGGTTGAAAAAGCAGAACATGTACTGAATGAATGAGTTCTGGGTATGACTGAAAGGTTTTGAAAGTGTGGCTCGTCAGAAAAAAACCTGTCAGAAAATGGGGGACACCTGTACTGTAATCCGGTTGGATGTGGCAAGCCACCCAAGCTCTCATGCCAATTGCTTTGAGAGCTCCAGCTCCTCCTGGCCTTGTGGTCTTTGTTGGCACGGTGCCTCCCTGCCTATGATCAACACTGCAGAGAGTTTAATAACTGCATCCTGGAATGTAGCTTGAGTTCCAGATAAAACTGAACTGGATCTAAACACTAGATGAGAAGTCCTTTGAGATTCCTTGGGTTCCACGCTGGCAGCCCAAGCCACGAGGCTCTGGCTCAGTGCGCTTTACTCTGTTCCCAAATACAGCTGCTCCAGGGCAGCTGCCTCACCCTTCCTGCAACTGATCACTTCAGCTGGCCACTCATTCCGCAGTGGGAGAAGGCCCAGTTTTCCAGTTTATAAAGTACACGTACATCATTCAGTAATGTCTGGTCGCTTATTCTTGCACGTTTTAACTGCAAAAGATGGGGGTCAAATTCCTCAAAGAGCATAACCCCTACCTCTGTATACCTGAAAGTGCAAGCTGATAGATAGAATTGGGATTCTAATTCATGTTATCAACTACGGCTACAGAACCACAAGGTAGCAGTTATTCCACAGCAGTAACATGTAATTTTGATAATTTGGTATTGACAGTGCTTGATCTTTTACTGTCATTAGCTTAAATAATAGTCATTAGACAAGGTAGCCCCTTCCACTCTTTGACCTTGTTGGGGTAAAGTCCTGCTTCTAAATTCTTTGTAGCTAAAGAAAATGATTCTGATTTATAGTGCTATTTTTTTAAGTTGCAGAGTGAGAAGAACATTCATTAAGTCAATTCTTCAAAAACAAAAACATTATTTTCCGCAGGGAAAAGATGCACTTCATGTTCACAGAGGCGAACTGCAACATCGTAACAACAGAACAAAATAGGACACCTTTAGAGGCTCTTACTTCTCTATTTCAGAATAGTTTTGCAACCTATCCATTTAAAACCTGGCCAAGGATGTTTGGGAACCTCAGGACTACCTGAAAACCATCAGTGCGGCATAATATGTTGCAAACTGGTCACCAAGGGTGTTATTATGGCCACTAAAGCAACGAAGCATACCAGCCAAATCACAAGACCACTGTGAGCACTGCAAAGCTGTGTGCGCTAACTTGTACCATACAATGAGGCTGTCCTGTGACTACTGCTTGTACATCAGCTTACTGCATCCTACTGTGAATGATACTCTTCAAGTGGTGGACAGAGTGGCAATTTGCCCACAGTTCTGCACATGAAAATTGGGACATTCAAACACATCTATGGCTGAGTACAAGCACAGCACTGCTATGCCTGCGTTACTGGTTTCACTTGGCTATAAGAAAGGAGAACAAAGCAAATCCTTTTCGTTGATTTCTTCACAGTGCAAAAAAATGTGCGCTGTCTAGTTTCACCACATCACCACCACTGTCACCTTTGCAACACCTAGTGATAGGTGCAAATCTAGGTTTCCCAATTTTTGCATCTTACCACCTACCTCCCAACAAGCACATTACAAAACAAAGAGGAAAAAGCACCAATTAACTGTGAACATTACAATACGATCTTGTAGCCTAGAAAGGAGAACTATCAGCAAACGGCATAACTGAGAGTAACAGCACAATCCAGAGCAACTAATCTGTCCACATAAGAGCCTTGGGGTGCCCTATCTATCACTAGGCTGGAGCAACTGCAAGATGCTTCAGCCCAGTTACTCTGGAAGAGGCTTAGGGCAGAGCAAGGCAAGATAGGGTGCCCTAAGAGAGGTGGACCTGCTCTGCCCTAACTGCTCTGCCCTAAGCAGCTCAGGAGAGGCAAGTTGAGGGTATGTTGAGCATTGCCTAGGGCAGAGCAGTTACTCTGTATCCAGAGCCTGTTTTCAAGGCAGAAATGCCCTCTTCCAGCGCCTCAGAGACATACCACCTCAGGAGCAGGTATAGTAATGAGTAGATCCATAGGGGTCCATGATAAGGCCTGAGTAAGAATGGCAGTGCTGACCAAAAATCTGAGTTCTTGGCCAGCCTAGCTGCAACCCCTGCCTCTCAACCTCAGGATATGGAACAACTACGGCAACCCACTAACCTGGGGATACAGCAGACCACTCCAAACATCCACCCTCCACTAGAGGAACTGCAGCTGTAACTGGTTGTCAGGAACTTCTGGGCTTTCTTATAAGGCAGACACCACAGCTGTTCCTTGTTCAGTGTGATCTGAGGGGGGTCTCCTCAGGAGCAAGTCCTCCCCATGGGTCAATTACTTAGCATGCTCTGGAGCAGTTAGGGTAGCCCAGGCTTCCTGACTCTCTGGATGCAGCATAACTTTATGTTCTGGATACAGAATAGTTAGGAGAGAGCAGTTAGGACAGAGCAGGCTGAAGTTGCTCTGGATTGCACCCTAAGGCTAGTGTAGTGGTTGTGGACTGAGACCTGGAAGATCCAGGTTCAAATCCCACTTTGACCTTAAAGCTTCTTGGGCGACCTTGAGCCAGCCACACTCAACCTCACCTACCTCACAGGGAGTTGTGAGGACAGCAGGAGAAGAGGAACGAAAGCTTTGTAAGCCGCTTAGGCATTTGTGTTGGCAGGGGAAAGGCGGGCATAAATGAATAAATAAACATATAAATAAACTTTTGAAGCAACTAGAGGCGAACGTACAGTAAGTCTTACTTGTACTATCATCTAGTCGTATCCACTGAAAAACTATTTATTGACCTGCTCTATTTGAATTTTCTACAACAATTGAAAATGCTATTATCCTTTTAGTGCACAGCATCATATGTAGTCTTGTAATGACACATTCCTTAGATAAAGGGTAAGTGTTGTGCCCTTTCAATGCACCAGAAATAGAGAGTTAAAGCAAGTCAATACAGTAATTAAGGAGCAACCACTTCTTTTAAAGATTATCTATTATCCCCAATATTAAAAACTTTATATCTCTACCGTGAGCTCAGGTAAGGTCAAGCTACCGAACCAACCTTTGCAAGATCTTTCGATAATAGCAAGGTTTGTTGGATGCAATAACTTGTTTTCTTAATTCGATGCTAAATGTTCACTTTTAAAAAGTACATCTGACCAGAATGGGATAAAACCAAGCAAGCAATTTCCTCTCCTTTCATCTGCCCACATCTCAAAGGAGGCTCTGTGTTTTGTGGTTCCCCAGAGAGGAACAGAAACATCACACGTCACAAGGAAGACACAATATATGTGCCTCCCAACCCAAAGCAGTCAATGTAAGGTCTTGAGGCATGCCATCCAGCCCACTTAATCTTGCAATGCTAAAACAGCACAAATAAAACCAGCAATCACTTGCTCTATTTAATTTCTACAAAAAAAAAAATCAGGGCAGCTGGCTGGCTCAGTGGTGCAGCCTGTTCCACATGAGACGCTCATGCAGAAAAGAGTACTTAAGGAAGAAAAGGAAAACACACTTCATGGGATTAAAAAAATTAAACAACAAATTTAGATCTGTTGCCAATTTAGATATACTGTACTCCCATACATGTCTTGTATTGCTGAACTCCTTTTGTTTCTTTTCCATCCGTCTTCTTATAATTATTCATCCCTAATCCTATTCTTTACTTTCCTCATCCTCTCTCATTAGTATTAAGGTTATAATGCTCCAATTTTCAGCGCTGAGAAAGATACATTGATGTCACCATTAGTTCAAGATTGCTTTAATTGCAGTATTTTTAAAAAATATGTTTACAAAACCAAGATGTATAACTTACTCCTTAATGACAATTCAGAACACCTCTTACAAAGCTCCCTAAGTGAAGTCCCATTAATTCAAATATTTCTTTCCCCTAAGTGGCACATGTACAACGGCAGCTGCAGGACATGGTACATGAAACTTTAAAAATGGGATGTCCTTCTAAAGTAACCTTGCCTTGACACCAGCACCAGCAGTGGAAAATTAGACAGGACTGGATCCTAACATACACATAATAATAAAAGACTCCTTACAGAAATAAGCCATAACTAACATGACCTCTGTGACAGTAGGCACTGATATGGATGCCTCGGAGACCTGCCCAAGATAGCAATGGGGTGGATTTACATTTGTAAGAGCCATGTCAGATAGATACTGTATTTACTCGAATAACACTCACCTTTTTCAGCAGCATTTATGCTACAATCCTAAGCTCCAGTTAGGCCTGCCTAAACTCCAGCATAAATCCTGAGATTACACCAGGCGTGTCACAAAAGTGCCGTAAAGCACTTTTGCCCCACTCCTGATGGGGTTAGGCAGGCATACGTCAACATCCCCACACCAACATGGCTGAGTTAGGCTGACCTAAATTGGTTAGGATTGTGCCCTGTATCTCCTAAATCAGGGTGTTCATTAGACTTGATGGTTAATTAGATTAGAGTAAATGTGGTATTTTGATTATAAGTATAGGGTGCACATTAGATTCGATGGCACATTAGATTTGAGTAAATGCTGTATTTTTCCCAAGAAAAAGACAATGAAAAGACAATACAATGCATTGTCCCTTCATCTTTCATACAGGTGTTAACTAACCAATTTATTTATTTTTTGACAATATTTATATCCCATCTTCCTCTTACAGACCCAAGGGGGATTAAATCTAGGATTCACATGAATATGATATCTTGTTTACATGATTACGTGGTAGAGCAGTTACATGCCTGCTTCTTTCCATGTGGTTAGATTAACTAAAACTGAACAGAAAAGCTGGTTTTGGGAAAAACTATCGCATAATAGTTCAAACAATAATCTTTTCTTTCAAAAAATCAATATGACACAGATCAGGATGGATGCAAGATGTTCTCAAGCAACTGCCATTATCAATATGAAACTGCAGCATCATTTAGCATGCTTCACGCAATCACTTCCAATAATTTGTACCATCTTTGGCCATTCTAATTCAATGTAATCAGATTACACAAAACTAACATAAAGAGATATTAAATTAATACAACCTTGAACGTCACAAACTGATGTAACGATTCTATTATCCAATGAAGTTTCAGAAGAGTCAGCACATAGCAAAAGTTATATATGTGGGATATGTACACAGAAATAACCTTCTTAGAGTCATATAAAATTGTTTCATTACTTGGAATGACACTCTGCTATGATGACCATGTTACATTTCAAATGAAAAAGTATTTTGCTTTAATTGTTTACAAGAGGTAAGCTCCAGCAAACACAATGGTTAGCAAGCAACAGAACTGACCCAAGCCTAAGTTGATTTGTGGCGGCAGATCAGGCTTGAGAAGCGGGTCAGCATGCCAGTCCAGGCCACCTTCTCAAACATGGTATAACGTGGTAACCGCCAGCATAGAATTTAGTTAGGATTGGGTAGTTTATGAACTAACCAGACCTGCACACAGAAAATTTTGTGGGTGAGTTCTAAGAAGTAAGGAGATAGTTTTATTACAGCTCCAGGGAGCACAAATTGTGTCCTCCATCAATACCCTGAAAACTAAACTCAAACCCACCCATCCCCCCAAACATGAATTCAGTCTTGTAGGCACTATAAGAGTCTAACTGAACTTCAGAGGCTGCAATCCTAATTTCTAGTTAACCCAGCATAAATCCTGTGCTGATCTGGGGGTTTCACAAAAGTACCATAAGACATTTCTGTACCACCCCTGGGGGAGGGTTAGGCCAGTGAACAGACATGCACTTGCCTCCCTACATTACCACAGGAACAGGAAGACTGATGAGTTATGTTGGTCTAAGTTAGGATTGCACACCAAGTCACTGAAAGGTATCCCGTGCTTATAGCATCAGGAACCATATACCCAGCAGAGGCTGACACTCAAATCTTTAACTTTCTCAGCAACTTCATGGACATAGTGTGAACTGAGCTTTAAGAAAGTCATAAAAAGATAGACTCTTTCCTTCACTTGCCTAAGCCACCGACCACCGGTTCCAATGACCTTTTACGTGTGCAATATGAGCAATATTCACAAAACAGATGCACTATTTTAACAATAATCAGTCTTGTCCTATAAATATTTTTATCTAAAACACTGAAAGGCAGGACACATCACTCATTGCCATGGTCGGCAATAGGGAAACACAACTTCAGCAAGAATTCCTAAAGGGGAAAATATGAAACCAGCTATAATTCACAGCCTTAATCCTAAACAATCTTAAAAACAGCGGTTTGATTGAGAAAGTGACAACTGAGTAAATTCTGTTATTACAAAAAATATGACACCTTTATAATACATTAATTTCAATGTATTGCAATAGTGACAGAATAAAGTGGGTCTTTCCTTGGGGCATACAACATCCAGGGTGGAGACACTGTCTACTCCAGTGGTCTTCAAAGTGGGTGTCGCAAAGGCTGAGTCGCAAAGTGGGTGTCACAAAGGGTGTCGCAAAGGGTGTCGCAAATTTTGCCAACTTGGTCCTGAAGGCCCCCAAAAATCAGCCGTGATGGTGTGCACCACCCCATCATCTCATATGTCATTGGATTTGTCTTGAAGAGCTGAATCCAACGCAACAATCTGTCAAGGGTTTTGAGCTTTTATTTTGTTATGTTCAACACTTTTCCTGGGTGGCCTACATTTTGAGGGGAGGACCTGCTCTCAGAAAGAAGGGAGCAGCAAGGCTTAGGAGGGGAGAGAATGCATTAAAATTGAGCACCAGGAGCTCTCAAGCCAACCTGCCCATTGTTCCCCAAGGACTTCTGACTGCAGGTGCCACCTGAGCCCTGACAAGTGCCTTCTAAGCCCACATTCTCCCAGGATCATGGGATATATGTGTATGTGTGAGTGCATGGGGTGGGTATGTGCGTATGTGTGTTGTGGGTGTGTATGTGCACACGCGTGCATGAGTTATGTGTGCATATGCGTATGCATGTGTGTGCCCATGGGTTGTGTGCAGATGGGTATGTGCGTTGTGGGTGTGTAATGAAAGGATGAAAGGTGTTTCAGAGCACATGTGGAGATTGGGGCAGTGGGATGGGAGAATTTGGGGACTTGGGGGAAGTTGGGGGTAAAAGAGGACCTATGGGATAGGGGACAGTGGGGTGGGAAGAGCATGGGGACTTGGGACCAAAGTGACCAAATGTCCACTTTTCCCAGGACAGGTCCTATTTTTTAGCCTTGTGTCCTGAATTGGGGGTAGCAAGTTTGACTGGGGGGGGGGTTTCCCGGGCAGATCCCAAAGATTGAAAGGGGATCCTGGGTGGAAATGGCCAAAGACCAGTGGTCTACTTGGTGGAAAAAGTAGAAAATTACAGTCAACACCTCTATTGCAATTAGAGTGAAATGCATCAACACTGTTACATAAATTAATTTTATAAATTAAGAGCACAATCCTGACCAGTGTTAGGATTGTGTTCAATGGGTCATACTCCTAGGAAAGTGTCTTTAGGAATGCAGCATAATTTTAGATTAATTAATTTCATAGTATCTCCAAAAATGCAACGATAAAATGCCAAGGTGCCTCAAATCAACAGAGGACAGTACAATATCAGATTATTGCTGCCATTAAGATGGGAGGTAAAGCAATTTTCTTCTAATTGAATAGGGGGAGGAAGGGAGATGGCAATTCAGCTTGATTACAATACAGACAATGATTAATGGAGAATTAATTGAATTTATGGGATCTCAATTTTTCTCAGACAAGAAGTTTAATTGATCTTTGAACGTGGAAAGCATCTAGCTGGTTTGCAGATTTTATTTCTCATCCTTTAAAAATACCAGTTGTAACTTGAAAACAAGGAATTGACTTGAGGCAATTTGCAAACCACAGTATGGGAACTTTGTGGGGAGGAACACTGAATAACAATTTTGCATTTGAAAAGAATTTGAGACCTTGAGCCACACCATAAAGTAGACAAGCTTCAATTATGCAGAGACTGGCAAGCGCTTATCTTGACATATGTGAACGGCCATTTTGCATTGAGTTCTGCTAACGATGCATGAAGCATTATTTTTTTTCAGGGCACTGTTGCGGTGCTCGTTCCTCACAAAGGAAGTCGTAAAGTATACTGCGATGATCTCTTTTATGGGGCCAACTTGGTGCTGTCAGTAAAACAATAAGTTGACAAGCTGGCTTTGGGGTACATATTACTCTTCAGACTTTTTCCAGCTTTTTCAAGACCCTCTGAAAAGAATAAAAGGAGCATCAGCTGTGCTCTGCTGAGCATTGAGTTCATTCGCAATGCAAACATCCAGGCTAATTTAGCTAGTGAGGCTAATATTTCAAATAAGGCTCATTGGCCATGATTTAAAGGCATTAAATGATGATATTATCAGAAACAAGCGCAAATGATGAATGCAGGAAGGTGAACGCTTTCAATTTGCTCCCATCAATGAGAATAGCTTCTAAGGAGAGAAGGAAGACTGCATGAACATTGTGATGTGACTCCCTACAAAACCTAGTGCTTTGCATCCCTTCTAGCTATGCTACTGTTTCCAAGTCAATTCATTGTTCCTTTATTATGCGCCATCAAATCCTGATCATGAAAGGAGTTTCAGAAAGTCTTGGAAAATCTTCAGCATTCACTTATTAATTTTGCCTCTTAAGGCCGACTGCATCTTACCCAAGAGCCCTAAAAGTAACTAGAAGGTAACTGTGGCTGCAATCTTTTGATTGGGGCTGACTTTTGAGTAGACATGGTTAGGATTGTGCTCTGAGACAGCATGAACTCAGACTGAGAACTTCGCTAGGGCCAGATCAAAAGGGTTTGGACCTTGTAGTCATTTGACTAAAGACTTTTGTGGCCTGGAACTGCACCCAAATGCATCCGCGTACCATAGATCTCAGTCTGCAAGGCTTGCCAAAGATGAGAGAAGGCTGGTGCCACAGTCCAGAGCCTGACTATATGTGGAGCTCCAGGTCAACTCATGCATACTCAGCATTTTACAATGATCAACACAAGCACTTCTGACCAGGTGGGCTGGTTAAAATTTATGCCTGCTTGTTACTTTGGTTGTTATGCCTGCTTGTTACAAGGCTGGGGCACAGTCTCTGTTGCATTTCTTGCCAAGCCTCTTGACCAGTGATTTTCAGTCACTGTGTCGTGGCACACTGGTTTGCCATGGATGATCTGTAGGTGTGCCATGAGACTTTGGGGTTTTGAGGGGGGATTTTGGAGGATTGAACCCTGGATGCGACAGGATGTGACACCTGTGGTACAGGAACGTCACACCAAAGTTGCAGGAGGGTGAAAATACAGCATGGTGTGCCTTGTCAATGGTCAAAAAACTGATGGTGTGCTTTGAAAATTTTAGCACCCTGTCAGTGTGCTGTGAGTTCAAAAAGGTTGAAAATCGCTGCACTTGACAGTGACGGTTGAATTAGGTCTTCATTTATGGAAACAGCCAACATAATTTCTACAATAAATATTGTATATGCATTTATGTAATGCCGTAACCTCCTGTTAACTGAGCAAAAAGGTACATTTTTAATTGGTAGCTACAGCAGGTTTCTCTTCTGCACATCCTTTTTAGACTATTAGCCCTGTTAATTTTATGTAAACTGTAATGCTTTCACTGAAAAACACTACAGATATATAAATGTTCTTCACAACAATATCAGTACATAGATGTAATCAGAAAGATTAGCATGTCAACAATAGTGACTTTGGCACTTTTGACTTCCAGTGACCAATTTCTGGCAGCTGATTCTAGTGTTGCTTGCTTGTATCACCACATCTACCTAGTGTTAGCATACTGAATACTGGTCATAAGTTGGTGCATGATGGTCTCAGTCTTTAACCTCAAACCGAGAAAAAAAAAATCTTTTTTACTTATTTAGAATATTTCTATCCTGCCATCGTTTCCTTGCTAGGGGAACACTGGAAATTAACCAGATTAAAACAGAAATTAACAAAATCATCTCACCTTATTTTACTACCACTGTCAGTCATGATGCTATTCTAGAATTGACATGGTTTTCTTTTTAATCACAATAAAAGACTGGAATTAAACTGAGTGCAGCTGTTAATGTGGATGACAACCAAAACCACACATTTGCAATCATTTTTATAATGCCCGTTACCATTTTCCATGAACTTTTACAAAAGCAATGTGCTAAATAAAAATGGAATTCATCTGCTGAAGGAAAAAAACACAACACAATACATTCTGAAATTTATTCCTATGAAACAATCTGTACCAAACCCCATGGGTCTATCTGGTTCAGTGCAGTACTTAAGGATTTAAGAGCTTTAATGGAAAACAAAGTAACCGCCTGATCTTGAGAAGTTGCTGTGCTAGCACATCTGTACATCAGGACACCAATACAAAACAGGATGCGACACCTGTGGTACAGGAATGTCACACCAGAGTTGCAAGAGGATGAAAACACACATGTTTATGGCATGACACTGCATTTTTTTCTTCTTCACAAGCACCCAGTAAGAACTGCAAGAGATATAGATAATATAAAACAATACAATAATTATAAGAGATATAAAAAATACAAATTACAACCTCTTTTTCTAGCTCACAGGTCTCAAACTTTTTTGTCCAAAGGACTACATCAAATACCTAAGCACAGTGTCAAGGGCCAGAAAAAGTATTTTAAATATAAAATTTAAATCAACAGATTAGAGATGGAACTTAGATTACCCCTGCTAACTGAGCAAGAGGCACTCTTTCAAGTGGGTGCTCCTCTTTTATTTAGCAGGGGGAGAGTAACTGGCCCTGCACACCCCAGCAATGTCTGTTCTAGTGGCTTCTGCTGGTGTTCTTTTTTGCATTTTAGATTGTGAGCCCTTTTGGGACAGGGACCCATTAGCTTTTAATTAGCTATTATTATTTTTCCATTTTCTTTGTAAACCGCTTTGTGAACTTTTTAGTTGAAAAGTGGTATAGAAATACTGTAGGTAGGTAGGTAGGTAGGTAGGTAGGTAGGTAGGTAGGTAGAGAGAGAGAGAGAGAGAGAGAGAGAGAGAGAGAGAGAGAGAGAGATAGATAGATAGATAGATAGATAGATAGATAGATAGATAGATAGATAGATAGATAGATAGATAGATAGATAGATAGATAGATAAGCTCAAATTTCCAGGATTCCTGCAAGCACTACATACAGTACAAAAATAAAACACACATTTAAATGGATCCAGCTCTAGTTTAAATGGATTTTAAATTTAAATGGATCCAGCTCTAGTTGGGGTTGGTCATCTGAATCAGGATCTTAGGGACAAATGGTTGGCTGTGGGATGGCTAGAGGCTCACCATGGGACACATCTGGCTGTTGTGCCAGGTACTGGAAACTCCTGTTATAACATGTTGGCTGCATTTGCCCTTCACCAGTCAATATTTGACCAAAAAAAAAACTTCTCAAGAACTCCTGCAAGCCTGGTTTCCATCTGACAAAATGGATTATTAGGCAGGCACACGGATGAAAATAACATAGAGACCTTAATATTTCATGTTGATGCAACAATTCGTGCTGCTGAAGCTCACACAAAAACCAAATACATTCCATCCTTCAAAGCCAGGAAAAACCACCTTCAGCTTCAGAAAACTGAAGAAATCTGAAAAAACACCAATTCTCAGCTTGCTAGTTCCCTAAATCAAGGAAACCTCAGTTGCAATCTGCCTGCTGATTACGACAATCAAGTATATCAAGAACTTTTTTAAGGTTTTGTTTTGATCCTGACTCAGAGCATAGAGGAAGGAGCCGTACTTGGTCATTTGCAATGAAAAGTGGATCTTGGCCATAAATTCCTATCTGACTTTCCTCTTGGGGTTTGAGATGATAAGCATGTATCTGGGAGCCATTGCAGAGAAGAAGGAACCTTATATAACTGTTTTTAACCCGGTTCTATATTGAAAATCAGGTGTCAGAGAGTACTCTAAGCCTAGCTGTGTCCTTGACATGTTGGTTTTCAATGTGAAGTGCATGTTTCTGTACAAAACAGCACTTGATTATATGAGTCCCCAAATACAGTCAGAGGTGGCACAGCAAATCATGATAGGAAGAGGCGATCCCTTCCCATTTTGTTCCTCCACCACGTGAAAGCTCCTTGATTTTTCCCCAGATCCCAAACCTCTGGATTGTGTAGAGAAAACAAAACCAGACTCTTTTAGCTTTTGTAAAGCGCAGAAGTAATATTCAGGCTGAAAAACTCCACACACCTATTTTAGAGGAATTAATACTGAAAGCAAAGAAGTTTAATAATATTTTGGCTGTAGGAAGAAATGTAATTCACTGTTATTACCAGAGACAGAGTTTTGAACTCTCAGAGGTTCTGTGTTTAAATGGTCAGGGAAGTTGTTTAAAGTCAAACAATAATATATTAGAAAAGCCAAAACCCATATTTTTGTTCTTAAAAAAAGCAAGCCTCCGTCAGTCTTGAAAGACTATGGTATCGTGTTCGGCGCTGCATATGCTGCGTGCGAAGCACAAAAGCCTGGGTTGGATTGTTATGGATGATAGGCTGTTACCCAAGCAGCAAATCCCCCCTTTCCACACCACTGAAGTAGTCCAATGGAACGGCAGTGCCAATACGATTGGATCCACCTGGCGTCGCAGAGCTGGGCTAAGGACAGGATCTCACCCTGTCTTGTGGGGCTGAGCCGGGAATCGAACCCTGGCCTGCTGGTTAACAGGCACAGCGTCTTTACCACTTGCGCCACCCACAGCCCACTTTTGTTCTTAACAGTTGCCAAATTCCAGTTGGATATGGCCAAATTGGCATATTTTGCAAATCAATTGCTAATTATGCAGATCAAGTGGACTGCTGGAGCTGATCAACACAGTGCTGTAATTCCATCTCAAAATCCCCTTTTTCAGTAAGGAAACAGACCCCT
This sequence comes from Cryptoblepharus egeriae, assembly GCA_030015325.1. NCBI lineage: Eukaryota > Metazoa > Chordata > Lepidosauria > Squamata > Scincidae > Cryptoblepharus > Cryptoblepharus egeriae. The sequence goes on from JAREYC010000004.1 coordinate 10,285,596, forward strand.
ACTTAAAATCCAGAGGTCTGTACTTAAGTCAGAACAGCCAAACATTCCGTTCTTACCAGCCCATCACACCTGAACCGAAATATCAACGTAGCCATCCATAACTCTGGCACCTATAACCGAGACAGCCAGTGTACATGGTATAGCACATCCAAAAAGTCTTTTGCTTTAAAATGGCTTGAGGTTAAAGAAAGAATAGTTCGATAGCCCAATCCTATGTATCTTACTCAGACTTCAGTGAGTTCAACAAAACCCACTATCAAATAAATGTGCATAGGATTGCAATCTAGGTCTAGCAAATTAACCTTAAATTCACTGCATAGCCCATTGTATCATAGACTGACCTCTTCTTAATTGCAGCAAATTGGGGTATTTTTTTTAATACTCCTATGCTTAAGTTTAGAAGCAGTTTGCAAACTTCACCTTTGTATAAAGATCTCCGAGCAGTTTATCTACCAAGCAACAGGGTGTCCTCCACTGATTTAAAACCCAAGGTCAATTATTCTTTCAGTTAGGAAAAATACTAGAAAAGCATCACAGTTCTATATATAATGTGTTATCAACAATTTAAAACATGCCATAACAGCAGCTGCAGTATGTGGGACAGCAGGATATGCTCCGCATGGTGTCTTGCACTTTATTCGACTACATACAACCTCATGAACACCACACAGCATGCATTCATTCCTCATGCAGGTTGCCATCCAGTGCACCATTATGAGTCAATAAGCAAGTCAATTCCACTGAGAGCCCAATCCTATGCATATCTACTCTGGATAAGTCCCATTATATCAGTCCATTATTCCTGATGATCTGGTTGTTCACCCATACATAAAATCTCATAATATTTTTTAAAATGACATTAAATAATTGTTCCAATCTATATTTAGGCTACGGGAAAACACTTCCCCCCTTTCTGTTCCCTTTCAGAACAATAAATAAAGAAATTGCTGACTGACTTGGAAGATTATAATAATGGATTCTATAATTATAGAGCATGAACTATACAAGTTCAGAAAGAAATGTGCAACTTGGGTGGAGGGTTTTTTTTTATTATGATGATCAGATCATGTCAGGTAACAACTGCACTCTGTTGTGCATTATTCTACTGAATTCAGCAACATAAAGCACCTTGCAGGATTGTATTCTACTGACTGAGCTGAAATAAACTTTTTTTTAACAGGTTGGAGGAGAGATCCCGGACCAATTCATACACCATTTTACATTCTTAGGGCTTTTTGGTTTCCATTTGTTGATTGGAGATCTATGGATCAGGGGTGGGAGACCATCCTATACTCCTTATAGCTCCTTGTTTCCTTCAGATAGTATATGATTTCGGTCAAAGTTTTATTCCTTTTACAGTAGGCAAACTCTTCTGGTAAGATCCAGTATGATGCAGTGGATGTTGTGTAGGAACAAGAGTCTAATCCTAAAAATATGCATGGGGCTGTAGAGGTGGCTAAGTGTTGCAAATGTGCCATGAAGCATGCGTACGGGTCCCCCTGCGTTTTGGCCCTTACACAGAGAGATAGAGCACAATCCTAACCATGTCTACTCAAAAGTAAGTCCCATTGTGTTCAATGGGTCTTATTCCCAGGAAAGTGTCTTTAGGGTTGCAGCCTTATTTTCTGCAGCAGCTGAAGAGGAAGAAAGGTAGGATTAAATTACAATAAGTAAATCAATAAAATAAACTACTTCTGAAATGGGCCAAAGATACAGGCACAAGTGGAATAATGGAACTCTGGCCTGCGCACTAAAGTCACCGCATTAATGTAAATCTCTCTATCTGGGCACCATTTTCAGCACAGGTGACTCAAGGATTATCCCCGTTCCCAGCTGCATAGAATCCACAGGTGAGATCTGCAGTTATGCGCAGATTATCTGGGATGAAGAGAGTCGGCACACATGAGTCCTTAGTATAATAGCTTGTTGCATTTTTGCCACGGCAGCTGGAGCTTCACATTATGCTAACAGAAAGGAGGAAATTCTCAGAAGAGCATTAAAAATGCATAGACAGTTGTTTCTAGCACGATTAGCTCCTCTCATCAGCTCTCTGCCCTGGTGATCTACTCCCTGACTCATGTGTATATTTAATGGAAAAGCGGATTAGTGTTTCTGTGATATTTTGCAGGCAAGTCGAAGAATTGCACACATTCTAAGAGGAGTGCTTCACTAAAAACCCATTTTTTAAATTACAATGGGTGTATGCATTTTTTCATTCTTCAATTTATCAAGGAATTGTGCATGGGTTCGAGACCCAGGTCAGCCCCACAAGACAGAGTGAGCGCCTGTACTTAGCCCAGCTCTGCGACGCAGCTGGATCCAATCGTATTGGCCTTGCCTTTCCATTGGACTAATTCAGTGGCGTGGAGAGGGGGGATTTGCTGCTTGGGTAACAGCCTATCCTCCATAACAATCCAACCCAGACTTTCGTGCTTCGCATGCAGCGTATGCAGCGCCAAGCACGATACCATAGTCTTTCAAGACTGACGGAGGCCTGCTTGTGCATGGGAGGAGGAACTGGGTTTTGTGACAGGGGGGTAAATTTACAAAAACTGCTGAAAATGCAAAATTTGTAAATCAATTGCATTCATACCCTACAATCCAGATTAACTACTAGAGGACGTAAGAGAAATTACATGCACCCGTAGTTACTGCACCACCTAGTGAAAACCTATGGGAAATTCATATCGCAATCCAGAGCAAATTGGTCTTACACCGGAGCAAGGACTCCCCATACTTACTCTGGATTGCGCTCATAATCAAATCAACATAATGCAGAAGATTTCAAGGAGGATGCTAACTTGAACTCTGTACTCCAAGGAGGACAGCCTTTTCTATCAGGGGTCACTTACAGACCATGGCTGCAATCCTAAACATACTTTCCTGGGAGTAAACACCATTGAATACAGTAGGACTTACTTCTGCATAGACATGCTTAGGATTGCACTGCATGCGTTGTACCTGTGGCAGTGATGGGAAAAATTCAGTGGCATCTGACTCGGGTAGAGTCACCCTCTTGCAACTAGATACTAACCTGCAACACTGCCCTGAGCCCTTTAAAAAGCCCACTGGGGCTCTGCAGAAAAAGTAGGACTGTGGCTAGGCAGTTTGTATGTATGTATACATGTGTGTGATTTTTTTTAATCTATTGAGAATTCCAGAACATGACCCACTGTCAACCTTAGTTATCATCATCATCATCAACTATATATGTACATTATGAAGTTTCAACACAATCTCCACTTTTCATCTTTCCACTAATGGGGAAGAAAATAAGCACAAGCATACAACAAATGGCAAGATAAATTGTTCTAAAGATCAACAAAGCACCCGTGCTTTGCTAGTGCAATATGGCAAAATTAAAAAAGGAATGACATTAAAAGCACGCCAACTGTATTAGCATACTCTGCTATTTGTTAAAAACACAAACTATACCTCTGCAGATGTGTGTAGGCTGAAAACAAGAAAAAGATCTATATAACCAGCATTCCCCCATCTCTGTGTCCTTCCCTTCCACACCCTCTTGTGAGAACAGAATCAATGAAAAACAGGCACATGTGGCAATTCTTGCTCACAGTATGCATTAAGTATAATCTGAGTAGAGAAATCAAGTCTTCAAACCACCACTAAAAAACTAATGGTATGTTTCGAGGAAAACAGAAATGTTGTCTCTGCAGTTGCATTCATCAAGTACAACACTGCAGACAAAAAACAATATTAATTTCATTGGTAAAAGCAAATGATTAAGCATATTTATCTTAAATAACAGAACTGCATCTCAGCAGATATGACACTTTTTTATTGCTGTCCAGCTTTTAGGCCAGGGTGACCACATACCCTCTTTTTCCAGGGCATGTCCTCTTTTTCAACCTTATGTCCCAGTAAAACTTCACTGTCTTCCTTTTCCAGCATGTAACCTTCTTGTAAATAATAAATTACATGAAATAAATCATATCTACATTTAATAATAAGTAAAATAGCGTTTAAATTTAGCAAATGAAAGCAATATGAGGGTTTTCAGCTTTTATTTTTGCAAGTCCTACATTTTTCTTGGATGTCCTACATTTTTGGAGGTCCTTGTCCTCTTTTGTGGTTATGCCATATGTTCACCCTGCTTTAGGCTTAGGGCACAGAGGACCAGGGCAGCCTAACCCTTTTCACTGCCTACTGCCTAATCTCAGAGATCCATTTTTTTCCGATAAATAATAATCCACCAACAGCAAATTGTTAAGCAGAAAATGGCAGTTACTGCTGCCCACGAGGTTTGAAAGGGGAGATTGTTCCACATTGGAGAACCATTATGTACTGATCCTGCTTCTTTCAGCAATGAGCCTAATTTCCCTAGAAATCACTGCTTTGAAGACTTCAACAGGAGCATGAAAAGTTGTCTCCTATGGAGTCAGACCACGGATCCTTCTAAGAATGGCCTATTCTAGGGGTATCAAACAAAAGACGCATGAACTGGATATAGCCCATGGAAGATCTATATCAGGGTTTCTCAACCCCAAGACTGCCAGTCTGCCTGACTGGTCCTCAAGAAGACTCCTCTAAGCGCATCTTCCCCTCCTCACAGCAGGAGGGCTGTCGGACACCTGCAGCCTCAGAGACCAATCCTATGCATGTCTACTCAGTAGTAAGTCCCATTGTAGTCAGTGGAGCTTACTCCCAGGAAAGTCTGAACAGGATTGTAGTCTCCAATCCAATCCAATGCCTGTCTACTCAGAAATAAGTCCCATTATAGTCAATGAGGCTTATTCTCCAATAAGAGTGACTAGCTCCCAAATCCAGAGTAACTACAAGAGCACGTAAGTGACTTGACGTGCACCCGTAGTTACTGCACCACCTGGTGAAAACCTATGAGAAATTCATATTGGAATCCAGAGTAAGTTGTTCTTACACCGGAGCAAGGACTCCACATAGTTATTCTGGATTTTGCCCTAGGATGGCTTTGTAGATTTTCAATGCATCCTGCATTGGAAAAGGTTGAAAATCCCTGCTCTGAGTAGACATGCATCTCACATTGGGCTCTAACCTGCAATCCTATCCGCAGTAACTGAGCAGTAGCTCTATTTATTATAATGGGATTTACACCTGGAGGCAGCTGTGCTCTAGATGTGGAAACCCTCCCTCCAGGTCCCCAGAGGCAAAACTCTCCCCCTACCCCTGGGCTGGTCCCTGGAAAATTTCTTTCCCACAAAACCAGTCCCTGGGGCTAAAAAGGTTGAGGACCACTGATCAATACCCAACCCACAATAGGGATCTTCCAGCGTCATTCTTTTAAGAGAGAAGCTTCTGCAGATGATGGAAGGAGGCAATGGAAAGAGACTTCAGAAAGCAAGGATTATGGAAATCAATCAACTGTATTTATATACCGCTTTTCAACAAAAAAAGTCACAAAGTGTCATAAAGTTCACAAGGCTTGTGCAGTTTTGTGTAGGTCTCGCACAAGCACTGTGAGAAATAAGGTCCTGTGCATGGAACTGGTTTTTCAAACGAAACTCAATTTTAAGTGCAATATTTCTTTTTCCACCTGCTCAGAAGATCCTGGGACCTTGGCAAAATCTGGGATGCTTTTAATTCTGCTTAAAATAACAAAACAAAAATTAAAGCAGCCAAACGGGTTTAAGAGTGGGCTCACATATCCTTGAAAATCACCTGTGTAAAATAATAGGCTGTGTGTTTTACAATGATAGGAACTATAATTTACTGTGGCATTGTTGGAAATGGGCTGCTAAGGACTTCCATTATGCACCTGAAATGCTCACAGAGAACAATGGTGGAAAGAACACCTGAAAACCCCTTGCAGAATTGGACCAAAAAAGGACGCTCACTTTTTCTGACGGCGTAGAAGGGCTCTTTGTAACAGTGTACATTCTGGGATGGGAGACTAATTTTTCAAGGCAGATTAGACACACAAGAACTAACATTAATTACTACGGTGGATTCTGGGCAACGATCCACAAAAGCAGGTGCAGAAAATTTAAGTTTATTGCTGCTTTGGAAACAGTGTAACTGTTAGCCGGCATCATAGCTACACTCCTTCCAAGTGCAAATGAGGCCTTCACGTTCGGAACAATTGGATTGTAGCAACACACCCTGGGAGCACATCAGAAATTGCTGCTGCTCAGAATTATATTGTGCCAGACACACAGCTGGTTCCATTTTTCAAAATTCCTTATATTAATTGCATGTAATTCACTGCATCATTAAATGTGACACACACACACACACACACACACACACAATCCATGCAGCTCAAATACATGCGCCAATCAATTTAGCAGTTTCTTTAAGAAATCAGATTTCTTTTAATCCATTTTATACAACTAATACTGTAGCAACAAAAAGCAACCCCTTTAATTAATTTATTTCAAAGCTTTACTCTTAAAGCAAGGTTGAAAGCAATTTTTAACATGTATAGAGTACTCAGTTCTTCCTTAGGATAACATAACAACAGAAGTACCGGTAATCTAAATATCTGGCCGTCAGATAAAATTAACAATTTCAAGACGCTAAAAGAGAATCAAATCACAACCAGTAAAAAGCTGGTTTAATTGAAAAAGTTCTAAGAGCTCAGGCAGTTCTTCTTTGTAAGGGAATTCCACAATCAAGGTGACAAGTTTTTTAAAAAAATCACACCCTGATGGATTCTACTTAGCAGAACAGTACTGTATTAATCATTAAAAAGTCATCATATAGAAAAAAATTTGTTGTCTCTTTCAAACAGAGCTTGATAAAGTAAGCTTGTAAATAACTACTATGGGCAAAATCCAGAGCAACTATGGGGAGACCTTGCTCCGGTGTAAGAACAATTTACTGTGGATTGCAATATGAATTTACCATAGGTTTTCACTAGGTGTTGCGATAACTAAGAGTGCACGTAATGTCTCTTATGTGCTCACGTAGTTACTCTGGATTTGGCTGTTAACTGGCTGTCTGGGTTGAGGCCATAGGAGTTGAAGCCAGATCAACCCTTAATATTTTTTCCCTCTTATGAAAGACGTAAAAAGTCATTTTTACATATATTTGTATCTAGTGTCTCTTCCTCAAAAACTGGTCCAAAAGAGTCTCAGGTGGTCTTCCATGCAGGCACTTCCAGTTTCAGACCCCCTTAGGTGCATCATGGTTGCATCAAGGTTGTTGCATCATGCGCCTTCAGGTCATATCCTGTTTCGCATGTTCAAGGAATTTCTACCTAATATATAATTCAGGTTCTTTCAGATTCTGAAATGCTGGCACACCCAAGATATCTCTAGCTTTACTTCTAGAAAACCAGGCTTCTACTTTGTCTTAGAGGCTTTTAGACAGGAAAAGCAACAAGAAGAACCTTCCCCATCATTGCATCTCAGTGCTGGGATTAAAAACTCCACCTGTTGAATTTTTGCCCTTCTCACAGTTGGAAAGGCCACAGAACCACTGGTGATTGGCAGGGGATGGAGGGGAAGCGGCAGCAACCTAACCTTCACATGTGCCAGAAACATTCTATCTCACATTGTCCAAGGCCAGGCCACCCACCGCACCAAATTGCAGAACACTTAACAGTGGTGATTTTGTGAAGTAAGATAATTCCTACTGGAAACATCTAAAATGGCCTTGATCCAGGGAGTATATAGTCCAACTCATAAGGTCCGCGAGGTCTCCTATGCAATGCCAGTTTCTTTTGGTTTTTTTAAGCGGTTAAATATTTTCCAATGTAACCAATTAGCTGAAATTTAATTCACTGCTAATTTAAAAACAAAGGAAGACAAGATGCAAAACTACAAAATTGCTGTCACATTATTCAGTTATTGTGTTTCATATCATGAACATATTGCATAGGCTGGGACGATACCATCCTCTTAAATAAACATGCATAATGCTGCAAAATGGTCTGGCACCAATGAAAAACACAAGCTAAGAGGATAAGAAAGATAAACCACCAAACCCTCTCAAAAAAAAAATCAATGGACATTTTGGAGGTTGGCCTCACTGCCCTAATGTGCTTTAAACATCAATATCTAATCATAGCTCATTAAGAAGCAAGCACAGTTGCCTTCTTAAAGCCAATAAAAAGATTTAAATTAAATTAACAGAATATGCCCTGTAACAAAATCTTTACCATAAGAGACCAGTTCAAGAAAGAGAAGAAATATTTTGTAAAGGCAAAATAACCACTTCTGTTCCATTCGTGTTAATTTGTAGGGAAGGAAACAAGGCAAGTCCAAAAGAACAAAAGTCTCACAGTTGTGAAACGTACACTTGCACAAGTGCAGCTTTCCACCTCCAGTATACTGAACATCTGTATGCACCAAGACTTGCCCAGGCCTTTCGTTTGGAAGTAGCTGGGTTGTATAAGGACATAGATAGATGTACCTGAGGTCTACTAAATGTAAAAAATTTTCAACACAGAGTAAGATTACTACAGCACAAAGAGTAAGATTACTTACAAAAAGTAAGATATGTTCCTGCAGTGCACCATGTGTAGTTGAACGCAACAGTACGGCATATCCACAAGCCCTGGAATGTGGTTAATGAAGAAACAGAGATTGTCCCTACAATCCAGAGTAACTACGGGAGCACGTAAGAGACATTACCGCCTAGTGAAAACCTATGGGAAATTTATATTGCAATCCAGAGTAAATTGTTCTTACTCCGGAGCAAGAACTCCCCGTAGTTACTATGGATTGTGCCCAAAATGTGGCAGGATCCAAAGTTGTTGTTTTTTTAATCTGTCTATTTGGATTCATGATTTTACAACACCAGCCCAAAACAACTACATCACAAATGGTTTTTCAACATCTCACTTTAAAGTGACAAAAATCACAAACCCAAAATCTTCAATGAGTATTAGAAACATTTGAGTTATTTGGAGTGTAGCCTAGATGACACACCAGACATAAAAGCGAACTTCACTTAGCAAAATTTTGATCAGTGACGGATCACATATATGGATCCTGGAGCACTTCTCCAAGCCTCAGAATGCTTTGTAACGTATAAGCAGTTGTGACTTTTTATGCCTTATAAGTTATAAGGCATAAAAAGTCAAGTCTGCTTTTCCTCTGGAAACCAGAAGCAGCTTTTTTGCTGAACCAGCCATTCCAAGTCCCACAGACACTGCAGGAGGACACACATGGCCTCTGCAGGACTCATGAAAGTCCCAGGAAAGAAGTACAGCTCCCTTTGCTCTGGAGTCTTTAAAGGGGTGACATAGGTGAACAATGCTTAGCTTAATGACTCCATCAGTTAAGGTCAGGGATTGGGAAACACACACACCCCCCCCCACCGGCATCAAGCAATGTCCTCTTCCTTCAGAGCTCTCTCACCTTTTATTCTACTCCACGTGTTTAGAGGCAGTTGGATTTTCAGCCACAAAAAAATCAGTTTATCTGAAAGCCCTGTGTATGATTTTGAAATTAAGTTCTATTTATGCAATGTGTATTTTTTTGAAAGATTATGCAACCATTTCTTACTGGTGGCATCATTCACATGATGTGTTTCTTAATTTCTGTGGTGCCATAAGAAATATTAGTGAAAATGGAAGGGAGAAATGGGCTTGACATATTTTAAGTATTTCTTTAAAGAAATTACTGTAAAACCTTGGATTGAAATTTACTTGAATTGAGAGCCGTTTGCAATATAAGCAAACATTTCCAATACATTTTGACTTGCAATACAAGTGATGTCTTGCAACACAAGCCAAAAAAATTGTCCTGGCCGGGATATAGTCGGAGCTCCACCAGCCTATGCATGTCTACTCAGATGTAAGCGTATTCCAGACAATAGCCCTACAATCCAGAGTAACTATGGGAGCACATAAGAGACTTTACATGCACCCATAGTTACTGCACCACCTAGTGAAAACCTATGGGAAATTCATATTGCAATCCAGAGTAAATTGTTCTTACACTGGAGCAAGGACTCCCCATAGTTACTCTGGATTGTATCCTTGGGCTCACTCTTATGCAAGGGGGGCAATGGAAAAGAGCCTGAGAGACCACAAATGTCTGGTTTTCTGTATACATGTGCAAACTGAACTAAGAACACAATCCTAAACATGTCTACTCAAAAGCAAGCCCCATTGTGTGCAATGGGCCTTACTTCCAGGAAAGTGTCTTTAGGATTGCAGCCTAAGCCAATAATAGCTCCTCCATCCACTTCTAGATTCCAGATATTCATTAAAGTTGGATCAATAAAGCTGATTAATGAGACAGAAGAGACAGACAGACCAAGCTGCTCTGACAGCCTGTTGCAAGGAGCTACTAGTTAGTATTCTGGATCCACATGTCAGATCTGAAGCTCACCTCCCCTACAATCCAGAGTAATTACAGGAGCACGTAAGAGGCATTTATGTCAATCTAGTTCCAGCACCACCTTGTGAAAACCTATGGGAAATTCATATTGCAATCCAGAATAAATTGTTCTTACGCCGGAGCAAGGACTCCCCATAGTTACTCAGGATTTTGCCCTATGCTGTTGTGCTGTGCTTTGGTAATGGAGTACTATTGTTAATGGAGTGCCAGATAATCCAAGCTGGAACAATTCTCACCCCAGAAAGTGCCGCCATTGCACACCTTTTCTTGTAGATTGGAATAGGCACATGCAAGCATAAGTCTAAAAAAAAATCATAACATGATTTATACCTATGTCCTATCCACTTTAGCGCAACTGGTAAACACAACCATTTCAAAAAATGTCAGTGGCATCTATTGGCAGTGCTAGGTTTCTGAACCAAACTAACTGACACTCTCTTAAAAAAAGCGATTACTATTTTGAAACAAGTGGGAGTCATGCTTCTTTTCATGCATACTGTGGTGAACAGAAGGTATTACTAGAAAGGTGCTCTCAAGTCACCTAAAGACTACCTCCCACTTGACAACTGGTACTTAATATGGTACTGGGGCACAAAATGCTTGCATTATGAGATGGTAGAAGAAGATAAAACTGTACACAGGAGAGGCAGACCATGGATTCTGCTTATCCGTGGTGCAGCCTGAAACTGTTGGGTGGGATCAGATTCTTCCAACATGGCCAGTGTATATACATATTTATCTGCTATCCTTCCTTCCAAAAGGGTGGAAATAGCAATGCAATGATATGAAAAGCCTCATCCATATTTTGCTCAATAGTATTATAAGAGGGAGGAATTGCTGATACATACCAACTAAATCCTATCCTGCTAATATAAATGTCAAAGCGACACATTTTAAAATGTCAATTGCCAAATCAAGGATAAAACCCTTAAGAGGCTGTTGCTACTGATCGTTTAGTATAAAGGATGGATCTTCCAGTATGAAAACAGTAGAGTAATAATATGTTCAGCTGTATAAGTACAGAACAAATAGCTTTCACAGTCAAAATTGAAGAATGAAGTGTCATAAAGGATCCCCCCAACACACATATTTTATGTAAAACAAATTTACACAGTGAAGCTCCGGAAATGCACCAGTGCAGAGGAAATAACTTCCAAGTGTTTAATAAACATTTATCAACCGAATGGCTTCTCTATGAGAAGGAAAAAAATAATATACCCAAGAATAGCAACACATGCACTGGATGCCTTATGTGTAAATAGAAAGAGGTATAGCAGCCATTCTGTTTCATGGCCTTTCCTGCACTGGGGTTTTCTTGAAAAGGCTGAACGGCCATCACAGAACTATCCTTTTGACTTCACCCAGCAAGCACTTCCATTCTGGGGGAGACAGAATGCCCTGTACAATGTATAGGATTGTAGCCTGATGGTCAAGCAAGCTGTCAGTTGAAAAGGTTGCAGAACCAACCACTGGTGTACATAGTTGCCTCCCCAACTGCTTTATTCATTGCTATTAATGATTTTAATGATTTAATATATTGTATCATATTGCATATTTTAGCATAGATTGTGTAAGCTATCTTGGGATAGGAAAGGCAGGGTATAAAACTTTTAAATTATTAAAATCAGGAAACATACGTTTCACGGCATATTGACAATCCTTGCTACTATCATGCATTCAAGTTACCAGTAAGTGTAGATTAGGATGATGAACGTAATATGCAGACAGTATATGAGGCCTCACCACACGAAGATGAAAACCAAAGAACCATAGCAAACTACTTTTCTGCAAGCATGATCAAGAATGAAAATAAATTTTATTTATTTATTATTTACTATATTTCTATCCCACCTTAATTCATACAGCGGTGCTGTGCTTCTAGCCAATGGAAACTGCATACACTGTATTCTGGTTACTGCTGACCCAGTGAATGTGGTATATTCTGGTTAGCACAGGCTTCCTTCCAGAAAACATACTTCCGGATAGGAAACAGTGGGCAAGACAGTCTGTACTAGATGCTTTCTTAAAGTTGAATCTTTCTGCGGTTCCCACAAATGAGTCACAGCCTGGATTATCCTCTTGAGATGAGCTCCTGCCTCATCTTCCACCATGGAGGAGGAATGAAGGCAGCCGTGATCAGTTACATACCAGGCTCTAACTTAATACACATTAATATCTACATTAGAACAGTGTTATTACATACTACAACACCATTTCACAGAAGACTTTATTTCCTACAAATCTATCCACAATGTTACTAGAGGTAACACTGTATGTATATATAAATTAATCGTATTGTGAATTTCCTTTCACATATGCTCTGTGTATACGCTCTGTATATATACGCTCTGTGTATATTTGCAGATATAGGGAGGATGTATGTGGGTGGGTATATATGTGTTGTATCTTCTCTGTCCACCAAATCCAGAGTAACTACGGGAGCACACAAGAGGCATTACGTGCACCCGTAGTTACTGCACCTCCTGGTGAAAACCTATGGGAAATTCATATTGGAATCCAGAGTAAATTGTTCTTACAATGGAGCAAGGACTCCCCATAGTTACTCTGGATTTTGCCTTAACTCACATTGAATTTTCAGTATTACTGTTAGCTTGTTTTCCAAGGTTTCTCATCACATTCATGTTACAGTAATAATCATTTATTTTTTCCACTACTTCCATGCCTCTTTCAAATTTAGGATGCATATACATTTGGGTTTGGCACAAGAGGGAACATAATTTTCTCCCTGGACAAACAAAATCAAATCCATTAATTCAAGTAAGGAGAGAAAGCTTGTGAGCATCCCATCATAGCCCAATGAACTTACAAGCAAGCACTTTATTTATAGATAGCCATTAATTACACTATAAATCTCTCCATAATTTACTGTCATCAGGAACAGCAAAGTAAAAATGATTAAAATATTAGGACTATGATGGGGAAGAGCTGGGGGGCTCGCTCTGCAGGAATAAAAGTTTATGTCATTAAATGAAATTGATTGGCAATCAATTTAAAAGAAAGATCTTCATCACTCAACATCTAATTTGCTCATGGAACTCAGTGCCACAAGACAAACATAGGCTTTTTATTTTTTATTTTACTCAATTTATACCCCTCCTTTCCTCCCCCATAAGAGGGAGCCCAAGGCGGCTAACAATGAAGAATAAAACATCAATAAAATTGCTAACAAATACAAATTAAAACATCATTAAAATACAATTAAAATCAATTAGAATAATAAAGACTAAGAACAATTAAAAACAAGCTAAAAACATTTGTTAAAACAATAAAATAGGCTTAAATAGCTTTTCAAGAGTAAGGGCAAAATCCAGAGTAACTACGGGGAGTCCTTGCTCCAGTGTAAGAACAACTTACTCTGGATTCCAATATGAATTTCCCATAGGTTTCACTAGGTGGTGCAGTAACTATGGGTGCACGTAAAGTCTCTTATGTGCTCCTGTAGTTACTTTGGATTTGGGAGCATGACAGATTCATGGCAAAAAGGTCTATCCAGCCATGATGATGAAAATTATATTAGTATATATTAGCCATGATAGCAAAATGGAACTTCTATATTTAGAGATGGTTTACCACTGAATGACACTTGTTAGGGAGTAAAGACCAGGACAGGATTGCTGCCTGCATGCTCTACTTATAGGTTCCCTGGAGAGTTCTGGTTGGCCACAACCCACAACAGACCCCATTCCCACTAATTCCCACTTACAGCTCAATTCTGATAACACTTGAGGGATAAAACAGGAAGTTTTATACACCTAAAAAAAGCAGGCCTCCGTCAGTCTTGAAAGACTATGGTATCGTGCTTGGCGCTGCATATGCTGCATGCGAAGCACAAAAGCCTGGGTTGGATTGTTATGGAGGATAGGCTGTTACCCAAGCAGCAAATCCCCCCTCTCCACCCCACTGAATTAGTCCAATGAAAAGGCAGAGCCAATACGATTGGATCCAGCTGGCGTCGCAGAGCTGGGCTAAGGACAGGAGCTCACCCTGTCTTGTGGGGCCGACCCAGGTCTCAAATCCTGGCCTGCTGGTTAACAGGCACAGCGTTAACCGGTTGTAGCCACCCACAGCTAATCGTAACAAAAAGAGTATTATTTTTTCACAATCAAATTTGCCTTGGGAACGTAATCTCTCCCCTTCATACTTGCATGTTTCTGTGATTTTTAGATAATCTCAAAAATGATGGCATCCAGTTGCAATTTGGTAGAGTGGATTTCTGTCTGCCTAGTGTCATGCCATACAGACTCTCTGGAGTCAATATTTTAAAAATCTATAATGAATTATGCAGTGAGAAGCTGTTGCATAAAACATTGCACTTTCACAGAGAACACCAGCACTGGCATGCATGGATCTTGAAGCAGAAACTGTTTAATCAGGCACAGTCACTGCTGAAGTGGTGTTACTATTAACATACACTGTTTCTTAATGATCTTACAAAAAAAACCCACAAAAAACTGAGACATAACTAAAGTGTCACTAAGGGGTGAAGTAGCCAAATGCTAATTTGAATCTTTCTTCTGTGGGTTAAAAATTGTAAATTACAAAACTTAGATGGTCAGTATACTCATCGTTCTCCTTGAAATTGCATAATGAAGCTTCTCCACTTTGCAATAAAGTGTAATTAAATTATAAGCTTATCTCCCTTAACAGGAGAAATCACAATCCAGACACAGGAAGTTACACAGATGACACTACACGAAAGGTGCCAGGTTATGACCTACCTCACCAGCACTGGTCAACTATGAACAGGATCCGTACCCAACACGGTGTCAGCCTGGACTCAGATTAAGTGGGGTCTTTCATCAACTGGATGGACTGGACATTAACATCTGATTTACCATATTTGCCATATACCAAATAAATAAACAATCCAGTAAGAGCCAAGGAGGAGTGTGTATGCCCTACACCCCCTCAAGATGGGGAGAAAATATCATTAGTGTATCCTGTATACAAACTCACTGAGTGCCTTTCAGTTGTAGAGAAAGAAACTGGGTGTTTTATGGAAATGATTCCTAACTCTGATTGCCTGTTTATTCAGCTGGTTTTGGGTTTTCCATCACTACTGCTGGGGATAGATTGTTTATTAAGTTATTTTATGGTTCATTGTTTTATCATTGAATTGTAAGCCATTCTACGGTCCTGTAGGGATGGAAAGAGTAGAGAAAATATGTTATAAATAAAATCTCCATTTATTTGAGCACGTGGGCCCAGCTGATGTTATGACCAACTCCACCAAGAATGGGGAGGAACAAGAGGTGTCTGTTCTTGCTTACCGGATGCAGAAAAGAGAACACGGCCCACATATTAACATTCCTTTATTATGATATTCATTTATCACCATTCTTGATAGACTGAAATCTATTTTTAAATAGGATTGTTGCAAATGTTATTTCGTGAAACATCTCAAAAGCACAATACTAACAATGTCTACTCAGAAGAAAGTCCCATTTTGTTCAATGGGTCTTACTTCCAGGAAAGTGTTTAGGATTGCAGCCTAAGGCTGCAATGAAGCTTACTTTTGAGTAGACATGGTTAGGATTGTGCTCTTAGAAACCTTAATTTTTCAGCTCGTATCTCAGCTCATATCTTAATTTTTCAAATCGTAGCTCATCCAACCTCCTCACACTATTATGAAAAGATAGGCCAGGTGAGTTAGGCTGGTCTAAATTTCTTCAGATTGCACCCCTGATCTTTCTTGAATCTAGTTTTCTACAAACCAGATTTACTCCCAAATCCAGAGTAACTACGGGAGCACATAAGAGCCTTTACATGCACCCGTAGTTACTGCACCACCTACTGAAAACCCATGGGAAATTCATATTGGAATCCAGAGTAAGTTCTTCTTACACCAGAGCAAGGATTCCCCATAGATACTCTGGATTTTGCCCTTATTGAAGGAAAAGGCGCTAAGGAACTGGCTGGCACTTCCTAAATTATTTCCAGGCATTTGCAATCTACTAGCCGCATAACTTTTACTCAAAACTTCCTTTAGTTGCCCTTATAAACTGCCTCCCGCTCATTCCAACTCATCTATATATATAAAAAAGAAAAGTCACTCACTGACTCACTCACTCACTCATCAACGCCCTGCCAAAACCGCCAGCCCTCTGTCAGTCTTGAAAGACTATGGTATCGTGCTCTGCGCTACATACACTGCACGCAAAGCACGAAAGCCTGGGGTGAATTGTTATGGAGGATAGGCTGTTACCCAAGCAGCAAATCCCCCCTCTCCACGCCACTGAGTTAGTCCAATGGAAAGGCAGAGCCAATACGATTGGATCCAGCTGGCGTCGCAGAGCTAGGCTAAGGACAGGAGCTCACCCTGTCTTGTGGGGCTGACCCGGGAATCGAACCCTGGCCTGCTGGTTAACAGGCACAGTGTCTTAGCCACTTGCGCCACCCACAGCCTGACCGCCAGCCCTAGAAGTGTGAAATTTGGGGTGGGTGTTCCTTCCGTGATGGAGGGGTGCACTAAGAACCGGTTTTCCGAAATTCCAACCGGAAGGGGGTGAAAAAGAGCACAACGCGTTTTCCTCCCTATACTTTGCATTGAAAATTGATAACTCATCAACATTCCGCCCCAACCTCCAGACCTAGAAGCATGAAATTCAGGGACGGAGTTTCTTCTGTCACATGAACACACACCAAGAACTGATGTGGAGAAATTTAACCCTTAAGGGGCCGAAAGGGGGTGCAATGTGTTTTTGTCCTATACTTAACATGGAAGACTGACCAAAATCCAGCCAATTTGGAGGCTGGTGCACTGGAGGGATGTTGTTCAGAGGAAGAGGTTGCACTGGTGAGGAGGCTGTGCATGGGAGATGTTGTGCATGGGGGTTGATGCGCATGGGGAGATGTTGCGCATGGGGAGATGTTGCGCAGGGGGAGATGTTGCGCAGGGGGAGATGTTGCGCAGGGGGACTGATGCGCATGGGGGACTGATGCACATGGGGGGATGTTGCTCCATGCGGGGATGGCGAATGGGGAAATATTACTCCCTCAACGCGGGTACGCTTTTTGCTAGTTCTTTAGATGGTGATGCATAACTTGATCATTATGAAGACTTTAAAATAAAAACTTTATCTTTCATTCATGCCCTATAGCGATTAGATCAGCTTGAAAATTTCATGACTTTAATGTGAAAGGCAAGAAGCAAATAGGAAACAGCTGAAGTAATACGAGTTGCAAAGTAATGTAACTTGGAGCGAATTCAAGGCTGGTTTGACTGATTTTGCATTCTTGAGAAGAGGCACTTGATTTAAAAACACACACAACCAACCTAGCTTGCACTTTTAATAACTTCCCTACTATTTGTGGCCCACAAGAATTTCTACAATGTCAAGCAGCAAGTAAGCAACTGCAGGCAGTGAAGTCACCATAAGGGAGGGCATTTTGTGGAAATGATTCCTAGAAATGGTCCCAATTCAGCTCTCATCACCTGGTTGCAATTCAGCAACTAGGGC
The DNA here is from genome assembly GCA_030015325.1 of Cryptoblepharus egeriae. Lineage (NCBI taxonomy): Eukaryota > Metazoa > Chordata > Lepidosauria > Squamata > Scincidae > Cryptoblepharus > Cryptoblepharus egeriae. The sequence goes on from JAREYC010000004.1 coordinate 10,303,366, forward strand.
TGCAATCCTAATCTCCAGTTAGACCAGCCTAAGCCCTTGTGCAAGTCCTGTGCTGAACTGGGGGTGTTACAAAAGCGCCACAAGACACTTCTGTGCCACGCCTGGGGAAGGGTTAGGCCAGTGCAAAGACATGCACTCCCCCCCCCCCAAATCACTACAGGAAGACCCATGAGTTGTGCCGGCCTAGGTTAGAATTGCACCCCTGATCTGCAACATTGAATGATGTCCTGTATTGGGACACATATTCAAATCCACAATGAATCCCAGAGGAGTAGCACAACAGGGATATGCATTAAAGTATGCACCCACATCAACCTCTCATGCTGATGGGCTTCATTTCATTTGCTTCATTTGCTGATGGGTCTCTTAAGTGATGCTCGTCCTTTGCTGAATGATGATGGCAACTGTCTGACTTGACCCAGATTTCAATCGGGCATACAGTCTTTCTTTAGAATAGTAACATCTGCATGGGTAATTTTTAGGGAATTTTTGTACATGGAACACATTTCTGAACCACAATGTTTACATGGTACTTCTGTAAAGAACACACTGGCTCCTTTCCTGTCTGAGTAGCAAAACCAATAGTTCTCGTAAGATACTCGTAATGAACAATATTTAAATGCCTCTCTCCCAGACGAGGTACAATCCAGTCTTTGGATTGTATACAGGTAGTATGGATACAGGCAGAACTCTAGCACTGGGGGATAGTCAATACTTTTTTATTTTATACTTCAAAGCATTACGAAGATGGTACTTTTTAGCTGAACATAGGTATAGTAGGCGACTGGAGAAAAGGAGTTGGTGACTGGACTGAGCATCATAATGAATGAGAAAGATTGGGCTGTACGGGAGACCTGATGCTCAACATACTTGGCTCCAAATCGTAATTTGTTGTATAGCAAAATTTGTTTCCCTGTCGCCTACTTGGCATATGTAAATAGTTTCAGAAGGGTAACTTGCATCTTCCAAGCAGTTCAGGATTCTTGCCAAACTAATAAATAGGAGTTGCCAAAGACAGGCAAACCTAGACATCTTGGATTTATTTTTTGTAAGAAACTGTTAATCACCAACACCAACGATACACACAAACTGGCTGACTTGCCTCTGTTTGCTGACTTTTATGTGCCAGAGGAGAACATCTGAATGAAAGCAATAGTGATTGTCACTTGTGTTCGAGAGACCATATAGGGTGCAATCCTAACCTAAGTTGGTGCAACTCACTGGTTTTCCTATTCCCGTGATGATGGAGGGAGGCAAGCACATATCTGTGCACAGGCCCAACCTGTATCCCAGGAGTGGCACAGAAGTGTCTTAAGGCACTTTTGTGGAATCCCAAGGTAAGAACAGCCTAACTGGGAAGTAGGATTGCACTTAGAAGCCAATTTCTTTTGATTTGACCCTCAGATAACAGCTTCATGTAAGTGAGTAAAAGACCAGACCACATAAATAGCAAGGCAGATAACAAGAACATAATACTACTTACTAAGGTTAGTAGAAGTGGGTTTTTCAGTAATAATGAAATGAAAACACATAACACCACTTTTCCACTTTTAACTTTGGAAAAAAACCAAAATACAAAAAAAATCCATTTTTTCCCACTTGTATAGATTTGTTGTCAAGAGCTGCACTGGTTCTATTGTATAGGCACAATGCACCATTTGGTGCAGCTTTCATGCAGGTGCATTTACATCACAATTATAGAAGCTTGGAACTGAATTGATATTATTTTGGTGTAAGAACTTTGTGTAACAGCCACATATTGGGTCCTGATTATCTGGAAGAGGTTGTTTACACAACCCCTGAGAACACAGAAATCTACAGATAATAGAATCCTGCATTCAACCTGTGAAGACAGAAGTTAGCGCAGAATGAAGGATGTAAGCAGCTTGGGGCACAGTGCCAAGGGTTCACACGGAGACTTCTGCCCTCTGGTCTCCAAGTGTCTTTAGAAGTCCTCCCTAATGTGACCAGAAGTGTCTTCCAGCCACATCAAGGGAGGATATTTGAGGCCAGGAAATGCTCACTCCATGGGCCATCCCCGGAACAGTGCCTGGATGAGACTAAAAACGTGTCCTAGTCATGTTCAGGAGATCCTCTGAACCACAGGATTGGCATCTATGGATGCCACATATTAGAGCACTCTTAGAGCAGCCACTCTTAGAGCAGCGTTTCTCAAAGTGGAGGTCGGGACCCCTTTGGGGGTCGCCTAGAGCTTTCCCGGGGGTCGCCTAAGGACCCCTGGTGCAGGGGGCCAGGTCAGGCTTGCCAGACCTCCGGCTGTAGCTGCATGCGCACTGGGGCTAACTGACAGCCTCAGGGCCCAATCCTATGCATGCCTATTCTGAAAAAATCCCATTATAGTCAGGGGGCCTTTACTCCCATGTAAATGTGGATAGGACTGCAGCCTCAGGGCCCAATCCTATGCATGCCTACTCTGAAATAAATCCCATTGTGTTCAATGTGTGCATAGAACACACATTTCATTTATAACAATGAAAATACATCCTGCATATCGGATATTTCCATTACGATTCATAACAGTAGGAAAATTACAGTTATAAAGTAGCAACGAAAATAATTTTGTGCTTGGGGGTCCCCACAACATGAGGAACTTATAAAGGGGTCATGGCGTTAGGAAGATTGTCTTAGAGGTATTGAGGAAAAAAATGAAAAGCGGAGTCAAATGGCCATGGAATCCATATTTTGAAACAGTTCTGTGTAAAACTTACAAGAAAATGAGGAATGGAAACACCAAAATTATGACTTTCCTTGAGGCTATTCAAGAAAGTCATCCAATTATTGAGAATTTTTTGAAGTTCCATACCCCAAACGCAGCTCTAGCCCTCAATTTGCTGTATCACCATTGCTGTCACACTGATCTTTTCAAAATCTGGAGAATACTTAACAGCAAATAAACCCAGAGTTTCTATTTTTGAGTTACCCAGTTTTAATTCCATCATTTATGACTATCATGAGTCACCCAAAGTTCCGCTGCTCACATAATAACAGCAGCAGTGAATCATCCTGAAAGAATATTAATAAATGAATCTCTTAGAATTAAGATACTGAAATATTTTGCCGTGAGTAAATAAGTAGTGTTGACTCAGTAAAAAAAATGCAGAGTTCAGGACTTATAATGAAGGATAAGGACCACACACCTCTATGTTCATTACTGAGACGTTCTCGATTCTCATCCTGCCTCTTTGGTTGTCAGTGGTCTTCTATTTGCTTAGACTAATAGACAGTCCCGATATATTGACTCCAAATAGACAGTCCCGATATATTCGTCAAAAAGAATTAGTGTCATCAATAGTAGGGTTTATAACCCCGACACATATTCCCACCTTCATCTTAAGGCAAAGGTGATATATTACTGATTATATCAAAGCTTCAACATGAAAGTAAGGACATTTCTGACAATTACAAAATTATGTCAATTAAATTAGCCAGACATCTCTTTAGTTATCTTAACTCTAATCAGAAGCTGAATTTCAAGCTAATTTAATCTGCAATCAAGCATTTATATCCTCCATGAGCACTCAAGAAGGATTTCAATTAATTTGTATGTATTGTTTGTGAAAGCAATTATGCCAGGTCTACAGAGAGACAGACAATGGCTATATTACCACTAAACAGTTTGTTGTGTTTTTTCAATTGGGGGGACACAACACATCAGCAACTGAACCTTCCTCCACAAGGCCCTTTTAAAGTCAGTTGTGTGGACCACAACAGTAATACAAACGTATCAAAGGCAGTTTTAAAAATACCATCTGTCTCACAATGCAAAAAAAAAAAAACCCCAGAAAAAGTGTCACTAGGGCTGTGGGTGGCGCAAGTGGCTAAGACACTGTGCCTGTTAACCAGCAGGCCAGGGTTCAAGACCCAGGTCGGCCCCACAAAACAGGGTGAGCTCCTGTCCTTAGCCCAGCTTTGCAACGCCAGCTGGATCCAACTGTATTGGCTCTGCCTTTCCACTGGACTAATTCAGTGGTGTGGAGAGGGCGGATTTGCTGCCTGGGTAACAGCATATCCTCCATAACAATCTAACCCAGGCTTTCGTGCTTCGTATGCAGCGTATGCAGCGCTGAGCACAATACCATAGTCTTCCAAGACTGATGGAGGCTTGCTTTAGTTTTTAATGGCACTGGATTGAACTCTGAAAGAACTTTGATTGCAGAAATGGGGTCAATATTGTTAATTCAGGGTATAAGCACTATTTAAAGATTGCATTCATAGTGTGCACAACTTTTGTAGAATGTACACGTGGCTGTTGATGTGTCTGAGCATGCAAACCCTTCACAATTCATTTTTACTGTATGTAGAGAAGTATATGTGATAGACATGTTGGTATATGAAGGATACACTTCCAGTTAAAAAATTTAACAGATGGACAGTCGTACACCTAAAAACATGCACGAGCAACAGAAGACTGAGCTAGAAGTGCACATCCTGTTTTCAGACAAAGGGGCAAATGACATTCCCCACTAAACTGAAAAACAGTGTTCATCCAACTGTGGGACAGGAACTGTGGGACTACGTGACTACAAGGCAATTTCTGTGGGTCCCCATTCATTTCAATGTGCATTTCATCTATATATATAAAACTGAAAAGTGACTGACTGACTTGACGAATAAACGCCCAGCCAAAACTGCTGGGCCTAGAAGTGTGAAATTTGGGGAGGGTGTTCCTTCCATGATGGAGGCACCCACTAAGAACTGGTTTTTGGAAATTCCAACTGGAACAGGTTGAGAAGGGGTGCAATGCATTTTCTTCCCTATACACTGAAGAATCCCTGACTGAGGGACACTCTGCCCCAACCCCTGGACCGACAAGCATGAAACTTGGGGAGGGTGTTCCTTATGCGACAGGAACACCTACCAAGAAATGATGTTGAAATATTTAACCAATAAGGGGCTAAAAGGGGGTGCTACACATTTTTGGCCTATACTTAACATTGAAGACTGATCAACACCCAGCCCTATAATCCACCTACGGTTGTAGAGGGTGTTCTGAGGCAGAGGTGTTGCGCAATGGGGGAATAGGACACAGAATGGATGGGGCATGGGGAGGTATTCTACTTCCACAACACGGATACATTTCACTAGTTTTTAATAAATTAGACTGTGTACTTTCAATGAATGTGACTGCATTTGGGGAAACATTACAGATCTGTACATTAACAGGCTAGTAGGCATATGCTTTCAACAATGATAGTCAATGGGACTTACTTCCAGCAATGTGTGAATTGGACAGCAGCCTTTGGGATTTTGGGGGAATTTTAAAAAAAGATCATTCGCTGCTTGGGAGGATTTAAAGAGTTCCTTATTTTAAATAATTTTTACACTTTTACTTTCTGTAAATTTTTACTTAATTTGATTTGATTTTGAAAATTGTCCTCCTTGATTATGTTACTTCCAGTCCTTTACACACACTCACATGGAAATGAGCCTGGTGGCAGAGATGGAAAGCAGCAACAGGTGTATGTGAGAAGTGCTGGAATTAGGAAACAACTCCAAAGATTCAAGCTGATCTTCAGTATGTATCAATCACATGGGATTTCAGAACAGAGTTATGCAAGTTGGATTTCCAGAATGAGTTATGCAAGAAGCAGAAGCAATTCAGGTGCAAGTTAATTTACCAGTAATGCAAAATGTGTGCGTATGTGTTTGGTGAATCATGTGTTAAAAGAAGGATACTGTAAAATGATTCAATGCTATTTGGGAATTTAGGCACTTTAGTTTTTCTCTTCACTACATTTTTTTAAAAAACCCACTATTAATTCTCTTTTGTTGACACAAAACCGTCTGAAAGCACTAAAAAACTACTTATCCCCTACAATCAGAGCCAATCAAATATTTCTGCCTCTCCTGGTGTCTCTTATGTAATCACACAGAAGAAAAGAAAGCTGTAAAAATGTAAAGAGTTGCACAAACATTGCACAGGCTGCACTGGAAGATCTTACACACCCTGCATTGGAAATTACAGAAATCCATAAAAGAAGCTGCCAAGACACTGGGGGGCAAATACAGCGCATTCTTCTTCTGAATGCCAGAGAAAAAGAAAACCTATTGTTGGAGGGAATTAAAAGCGACAAAAGAAGCCATTACAGAAGTTGGGGACAATGAAGACTAGCAGAGAGTTAAAAGGGTGGCTAAAAGTTCAGATCTGTTGGCTCTTCAGGATGATTAATGGCTTCATCAACTGAATGGTGTTGTGAAATATGTCTAGACAGATGTGTTTTTTATTAATATTAAAGCGGGGGGGGGATTTCCAGGAAACAAGCATCATTTATTGCTGGGTGACATTAATTTCAGGCTGAAAGTGAGATTGGTTTAACTGATGGATTTACATTGCATTCCTAGGCATGCCTCCCCAAGACTAACACCCAAGCCTATATTAACTATGCAGCAGAGCCAGTGCAAGAGATGCTGCATCCAGGGAAGGGGAGGGAAGTGGCTGGAGGGCACCTCAAGGTAAACTCCAGCAGCTGCAACAGGTGTACTTGGACCAGCACAAGTCCATGTTTATCCATGCAGGTGGTAAAGACTCAGGAAGGGGTTTGGATACTAAGCATGCTGGAACCACGCATGGTAGCACCGCATATCCCCTACTTCCAGGCCAAATCCACTAACCCTGCTCCATTGGTGGTGCCCTGGACCCGTTCCCTGTTATCTCCCCATTCAATGGAATGCAAATTCCCCTGTTGCATTCTCTCCATAGGACTGGACTATAAGCCTTACTGAGTTCAAAGGGACTTACTGCCAGGTAAGCATGGAGAGGATTACACTTACCTGGCAGTCAGTTCCAGTGAATTCAGTAGGATTTAGTTTTAAGCAGAAGTGCTTAATTCAAATTTAGCTTTAGTTGTTTATTGGTGAAGACTAATTAGATAATACTGCAAGTTAAGGGTATATATGTTATTTTTGGAAGATTATTTGGTTCTGGTGCGTTATGGAAATCAAGAATAAAAAAAAACTGAGTGTGAGCTTTCTTTCTTTAAAAAGTGCGTTAATAAGGCTGAAAATTATTTCACAATGTATTCCACAAGATATGTCCATATGGAGGTTAAAGTAATATGCAAATTGATTTAAATTTAATCAGTTGGTTAAAAGATACAAATTAATTTCAATACATATATAGTTGCCTCTAGGAAAATTTGTGTTAATTTCCAAAAGGGACCTTTGCCCTTCTGAAACCAATTTGAGACCCTAGAGTTGATAATGAAATTCAACAGTTAAGGAAGTTCATCTTGAAACATTCATCCCAATAACATGGAATATTATTTTATTATTATTTATTAATTTAAGAGATTTATATCATGCCTTTCCCATACCAAACCAGATGCCCAATGTTTTTTTGTCCTTAATTAGGAGTGTTTTAATAATAATTTCCTACACACTGATCCAGGAAGTAAATTAGTGTTTTCAACAGTGCATCAACAAGGATATCACAACATATTCCAGTGATAGGTGTGTAAGTACTTCCATCTTGCATATCTGTGTTTTGTGCATATGTAACAACATTCACAACAGTGTTAAGCCAGAGCTATTGTAAAGCTTCAACGTGCCGGATTAATCTATGAGTAGCCTTTGAATTAAGGTCTGGCAAGCTCTTTCATGCAAGCAGATGGCACATTTACCACCCATCTTAGATGAAGGATGAACTATATGGCCTGTTAATTGGACTTTTATCACAGAGAGTATAATCTACTTCCAGCCCCGGCCTGACCACAGTTCTTAGATGCACCAAGTGCAACCACGGCTCAGCCATAACATTTCAAATACAGTACTGTTGAACGAAACATCTGCTAGCCCTTGGCAGTCCCCCTCCCTCCCCACAAATGATTTTAAACGTTCAACTGTCCAACCATGTGTAATATGGCCTGTAGGCTCCAAAACAATTGACAACCTCCAAGTCCTATGAGTGAGCAGTATTGAAAGGAGCGTTCTAATGGCTACCATGCACTAAAGAGAGGCTCTCTCCCCCCTTAACTTCATTATTCAGCCGCATAAAACATTCAAGTCAGCCACATGCTTGTGAGAATGAAAGGGACTTTTTCATTTCAACCAAATGAAACGGTACACTGTGCAGCTCCATATTTGAGTAGCACATTTTTTACCAGAAACAATATTTATATACCACTCTTAGCATTAATCGGTAACACCAGATAACCTACCAAAACCTGTCAATTTGTAGGCAGGGTAACCATATTTCCCTTTTCTGGATTTTAGTCTTAGGACCTGGAAAATAATCTTCACTGTCTTCCTTTCCCTTGTGAGCAGGCAGCACGTAGCCTTCTTGTCATTAATAAATTATATGCAATAAATTTAGGCTACAATCCTAATCAAACTTTCCTGGGAGTAAGTACTATTGAACACAATGGCAGTTACTTCTGAGCAGACATGCGTGGACTGTACTGTTTAAATCCAAGGCTGCAATCCTAAAGACACTTTCCTGGGAGTAAAACCCATTGAAAGCAATGTGACTTACTTTTGAGTAGACATAGGGCAAAATCTATAGCAGTTACAGGTCCATGCAGTTACGTCACCCTGTAGTGTGTTATCTTATGGAAAGTCATCTTAACTGCTCCGGAGCAAGGGGCTTAATTTCTCTTTAGAATATAGGCCATAGTTAGGATTGTGCTCTAACAGTTTTAAATGTCATAATAAGTAATATAATGTGTTAATGTGCTGTGGGTGGCGCCAGTGGTTAAGACGCTGTGCCTGTTAACCAGCAGGCCAGGGTTCGAGACCCGGGTCGGCCCCACAAGACAGGGTGAGCTCCTGTCCTTAGCCCAGCTCTGCGACGCAGCTGGATCCAGTCATATTGGCTCTTCCTTTCCATTGGACTAATTCAGTGGGGTGGAGAGGGGGGATTTGCTGCTTGGGTAACAGCCTATCCTCCATAACAATCTAACCCAGGCTTTTGTGCTTCACGTGCAGCGTATGCATAGTCTTTCAAGACTGACAGAGGCCTGCTTTTTTAATGTGTTAATGAAGCACGTACACGCTATAAATATGAGTGTTTTTAGCTTTTATGCTGTTATGTCCTCCATTTTTCATGGATGCCCTACATTTTGAGAGGCTCTGTCCTCTTTTGTGGTTCTTTTATTAGGATGGGATTGTTAGTGTATTGCTGAATCATATGCATGAGCACAGCTATAGAGGTTTGAAATTTCTATCGTAGCTGGTGGTGTTACAAGAATTGCTCCCTTATTATATTATACATTTTATTAATTTAACATTCGAAATGTGTTGGCAAAGTCCCACTTCCCTTCCCCCTCTTTCACTCCTAAACACACCTTTGGAGCTTACAAGCAAGTAATTCTTTAACTACTCTGCCACTGTCATTTATATGCTAATGTGAAGCATGGTCTTCTATTGTTCTTGCCAGCCACATGGTCACTTCCCCATTCTTTCTCTTTTCAAACCTTGACCACACTTAGCTGGTTCTTCTTTATTTTCGGATTGGGTGATAGTCTCAGATGGCGTCTGCCAGCCTTCCCCTTCCTGTAAGGTAAACAGCCTTCCTGGACCTAGGTTATAAGAAGCCATGCATCCTATTGTTCCCTCTCTTTTTCTGTTTGGACTCTCTTGCTGCTTGGACCCTCTTCCTCCTGAATCCTGGCATGGTTTGAAGAAGGTAGCTATGGTTTTTTTCCCCTCTTCCCCTTCCCTTGTCTCCCCCTTCTCCTTGGTACACACTAGGCATTGAACAAGTACATCTCATTTTAGGCTAATATTGGTTCATGCTTTATGACAATAAAATCTGCATCTTTGTGACAAGTTTTCCTTAATGGTTCACTTCCTAACAAGGGGTATCTTCTCTGCATGACGCTGTTTTCGAGTCCTGCCTAGATCCTGTAGTAACCAAAGAGAAGCACAAGCTAATTTCCCCATTTTTACTGCTCTCTTGGTAACAGTGGTGCGGCTGAAGAGACAAGCCAGCTTTGAACTGAAAAACAACTTCACTGTTCCGTTTCGTGAGTTAATATAGCTGTATGTTTGGCTGTGCCTGATGGACTTCAATGGCCTTGGAGAACTGCAGTCTAAAATTCAGACTGGTATCCTCAGAGTTACTCTCTTGTTACTCCTCAGTTAACTATCTAACCTGACTGACGTTTCATTACTTTGCCATGTCTCACAATGACACCTGCTACAAAGGACAGGCCAGCAGCTGCTTCTCTTTGGAGCCACTTACAGATCCTAAAGCATTTGTTGAGATCAAGTGCACACAAAAAGGTATTCTTATCCATTAACAACAGTCTGTGAACCAGCATATCAGTGTGGTTTCTTGGGATTAACGTCTCAAGAATTAAATTTTTGAGTCTCTGACCCTCACCCCTCACCGACAGCTGCCTTTCCTGTTGACCCCACAGAATCAGTACCTAGAGTTATGCTTCCAATAGCTTCTACATGCAGTTCTCAGTCACAGGCTTTGTTTTATCATTTCCTCCCCGAAGGTCAGAGAAATCTAATTTCCTTTTCAATTACGGTTCCACTTTCCTGCATGCCTAGATTTGCTTCAAGAGACTTCCCCACCGCTAATGCGTTCTTTATTCTCAACTCTTTCTCTCCCTCTTCACTCAAAATATGTTTACTCCTAAAGAAATTAAAGGCCAAAAATGTTTAAGCTACACTGGAATTAGTACCTCACTGTGATGATAAAAGTTTAGTTATGAGCAAAATCCAGAGTAACTACAGGGAATCCTTGCTCTGCTGTAAGAACAACTTACTCTGGATTCCAGTATGAATATGATACCCCTGCTAACCAAGCAAGAGGCACTCTTTCAAGTGGGTGCTCCTCTTTTTTTTAGCAGGGGGAGAGTAACTGGCCCTGCACACCCCAGCAATGTCTGCTCTAGTGGCTTCTGCTGGTGTTCTTTTTTTGCATTTTAGATTGTGAGCCCTTATGAGACAGGGACCCATTAGCTATTTATTAGCTATTATTATTTTTCCATTTTTTTGTAAACCGCTTTGTGAATTTGTTAGTTGAAAAGTGGTACATAAATACTGTAGATAGATAGATAGACAGAATTTCCCATAGGTTTTCACTAGGTGGTGCAATAACGATGGGTGCATGTAAAGTCTCTTACTTGCTCCTGTAGTTACTCTGGATTTGGGAGTATGTGTATGTAGCTGTGTATTCATGTGTATGTAAATTAACTGGTCATTACACACCTATTCATGGGTATAGAAGTGGGAACTGAAAAGCACCATATCTGTGAAAAGTAACAGTATTTCTGGGACGCCTTCTGCTGCTGGATGTAGCCTTGCCAGTTTTCTGGGTTTCCTTCCCAAGTCTCAGGAAAGGCATTATTTCTCAGAAAGAGGGAGTAGAGAACAGCCAAACTTTGCCATTCTCTTGTGCTCCTTTTGCTTTGGAAGAAGACACAAAAAATGTGCCTATTCTGTGATGGGCAAAATAGGAAGCAGATCAAATCGATGCAAATGTGCTGGGTGAAGCCATTCAATTTAAAACTGAAAAGACAGTTCCAAGATAGCTTCATAAGTAATAAAGCCTTTTCCATTGTGTTTGGACATGCCATTACCATTTTTTTTCTCCATAAACCTCTCCCTACATCTTGTGGGGAAGGTGTATTCTAGAATCTAGGGCTAGATCACAGTCACCAAATTCCGCACACCACATTCCACAATTTGGCAACTGTGATCAAACCCTACATTGCAACCTGAAACTAGCACAAACTCATCAGAGAGATTTCAACACTTTTCTAAGAGTCAAAAATTCTGAGAAGGGGAGAGATTCCCACGTATATCTGTCCAGGCCGCTACTGGGAAAATGATGATAAAATAAAGGAATAACTGTTCATACTCAGGAGTTCAAACTTGTATCCACACTAAGGATAAAAAAGATTGAAAAAAAGAAGATTGGGAAGAAAAGAAAAAAATACGCGGTGGAGGGGGGAAAATGGAACACTATGATTGTAAAACAGTCCGACGACACAGGTGGGTAGTAACCTTGCAGTAAACAAAGAAGGCGAATGAGCTTCCACAAACATAAGTAAGCAAAAGGGAAGAAAACAAAAAGGTACAGTGCCCATTCATAATTTATTTTTTGCTGTACTTTCCCTCTCAGGTATTTAGGTTACTCTCAAAAAAGGTGCAGCACATGAGTTAAGAATTGGGACCCAACAACTGGAGGATCACAGAAGCTCTAAAAAAACCCATGAATCACAAAAAAACTTCTGCTGCTCATATCCTGAAGATCATACAGTTGAGAACATGCGTGATGGGAGAAATACATATCAACCAGGTCACAATTAGGGAGAAAGAGTTAGGGAAAGATTTCAGTTTAAAGAGACTAGCAGATTGATATGGGTGGAACAGAGTAACAATGTTCTAGTTACAGGCTGGACCAGACATGATGGTGGTCTGATGATGGTCTTTCATCATGATGATGAAAGTTTTTAAAAACAAAATAACATTTTAAAGAAAAACCAATTATTGGCAGCGCAATTCTGAAGAGTTGGCAAATATATAAGAATTATTCTGTATCTGGACAAAGACTGCCAGATACCCATTATTACAAGTGCAAATGAGTCCAACAGATACATTTTCACACTGTCATATAATATATTGAAGATCCAGTCGGTCTGTAAGAAATAGCTTCTTATTTGTGTGTCCAGCTGTTGCAGCGAAGCTAGAAGGAGGTTACTTCTCTGTTTGATTCTGTCTCATTGTTTTTGCCAGCATCACTCCTGTTCATCTTCAGAAGGAAGAACGAAAATTATGGAATTGTAGCACAGGACAGTCAAGGACACACTAATGTGTAAGATGTGGCTGTGTTGACAGCAGGTTCTGGGAACAGCAAGTTCTTGTGTTATGTCTGTGCAATGCGCTTAGAGGAAACAACGCCCTGGGGTATGCAACTCAAAGTTTTAAGATGAGAAAGAAAATACACACACACAATGAATAGTGAAATCCAGAAGGAAGTGATATATGAAAGAGTTCCCAAAAGGAAGTATGGAAATGTCAAAGATAAACATCTGCTCTTATGTATGCCTGTAGAAGTCTGAGAGTCAGCTTAGAGCACAATCCTAACCATGTCTACTCAAAAGTAAGCCCCATTGTGTTCAATGGGTCCTCCTACACCCAGGAAAGTATCTTTGGGATTGCAGTCTTTCCCTACAATCCAGAGTAACAACAGGAGCACATAAGAGACGTTATGTGTACCCGTAGTTACTGCACCACCTAGTAAAATTCATACTGGAATCCAGAGCAAATTGTTCTTACACCAGAGCAAGGACTCCCCATAGTTACTCTGGATTGCACCCTTAGTCTAAGTAAGACATTGAATAAAATGGTTTAAGGTTCAATCCTAGCCACATTTTCATGGGAGTAAGCCCCACTGACTATAATGGGCCTTACTTCAGAGTAGATATGCATATGATTGGGCTCTACGGTGGACAAAGAAAGCCTTTCTGGTTCCCTCTATACCATGACATAAAGCAGGCCTCCGTCAGTCTTGGAAGACTATGGTATCGTGCTCGGCACTGCATACGCTGCATGCGAAGCACGAAAGCCTGGGTTGGATTGTTATGGAGGATAGACTGTTACCCAAGCAGCAAATCCCCCCTCTCCACGCCACTGAATTAATCCAATGGAAAGGCAGAGCCAATACAGTTGGATCCAGCTGGCGTTGCAGAGCTGGGCTAAGGACAGGAGCTCACCCTGTCTTGTGGGGCCGACCAGGGTCTCGAACCCTGGCCTGCTGGTTAACAGGCACAGCGTCTTAACTGCTTGCACCACACACAGCCCATACCATGACATAAGGAGACAACAAAAAGAATAAATTTTTGCCTATCACAGTAATGGCACTTGTGCAGCAGGGAACAGACCCGCAATCTCATCCTCTGAGAAGCTCCTGTGATGGCAGAAATGTTAAGGTCCGTGGGCATCCTGAAGCATCCATGCAAGATCCTAAGAATGGCATCATGGAATGGCATTAATGCCAATGAATTAATCCACTGAAGCCTGTGACTGCTCCTGTGGTGTTCAGCCTCCCAGTCCTAAGGGACAAGAGTCAAAATGTCAAATAAACATGTCAAAGATGACATACGGTCAAGCCATTACATTCAGGAAAGCAGCATCTCATGTCTGCGCTTGGCAAATCATGGTCTTCTGCCTGAAGCTTTTGACTTTATAGCCAGTATTACATCTGAACTATTATTTCAAATAAACAATCAGACACCCACATGAAAATTGCTAATTAAAACAGGTTTCCTCCCACCTCTGTCACTGGAAACATCTGGAGCCTTTCCACTTCAGAAGAATACATTGCTTTTCCCTCCCCCATAGAGGAAGCAAATGGGCAGAATATTCATAGGTTGGCAGATTTTAAAGATATATACAAGATACACGTTCTTTTGCTGAAGTTTTTCAGAGGGAAGACATAAAGGAAACTCTCTTACAGACAAGAATTGCATACATTCTTGTAAGGAAGGAAATATGGACTGAACATGAAAAGAACCAAAACAGGGATAATGTTATCCCAACTCAATATGGGCTGTGGGCGGCGCAAGCGGTTAAGATGCTGTGCCTGTTAACTAGCAGGCCAGGGTTCAAGACCTGGGTTGGCCCCACAAGACAGGGTGAGCTCCTGTCCTTAGCCCAGCTCTGCGACGCCAGCTGGATCCAATCGTATTGGCTCTGCCTTTCCATTGGACTAATTCAGTGGCGTGGAGAGGGGGGATTTGCTGCTTGGGTAACAGCCTATCCTCCATAACAATCCAACCCAGGTTTTCGTGCTTCGCATGCAGTGTATGCAGCACAGAGCACGATACCATAGTCTCTCAAAACTGATGGAGGCCTGCTGTTTTAGGGTGAAATGTTAAACTTAGGGCAAAATCCAGAGTAACTACAGGGAGTTCTTGTCATCAGGAACAACAAAGTAAAAATGATTAAAATATTAGGACTATGAAAGGGAAGCACTGGGTGTCTCGCTCTGCAGGAATAAAAGTTTGTCATTAAATGAAATTGATTGGCAATCAATTTAAAAGGAAGATCTTCATCACTCAACATATAATTTGCTTATGGAACTCAGTGCCACAAGACAAACATAGGCTTAAATAGTAAGGGCAAAATCCAGAGTAACTACGGGGAGTCTTTGCTCCAGTGTAAGAACAACTTACTCTGGATTCCAATATGAATTTCACATAGGTTTTCACTAAGTGGTGAAAGTCTCTTATGTGCTGCTGGAGTTCCTCTGGATTTGGGAGTTAAAGGCAGGATCAAACACATATTGATATGTGTTCAAGTGTGTAAGTCCGAATGGTATTCATATAAATAAATACTAATCTTCCTCTGGCTGCATCTCACTCCATCTCAAATATTGGACTGACATGCTCCTCAAAGAGTATCGCTTTATACCACTGTCTAGTACAAGATAGCCATGCTTATAAGAAATGTAGCTCACCAATTAAAATTTATTTGGAAAAATATCCAATGAATTCCGAGGGGCTTGCACCCAGATAATGTTGCTAGTCTTTGGATTGCAACCTCTAACACAAACAACACTTGGCCTGTTAATTGCAAGCAAGACCTTGTTAAAATCTGAGCTTTTGTACCCAAGATTTCATAAGTACACAGATGAGCTTGTATACAAGGGAAGCCCATCTCAAAGGCTAAACTAATTGCAGGCAAATAATCAGAAATTTGCTCCCATTCCTCTTTCAAATCTCTTACTTTCCACAACCTTCTTAAAGATCCATGATTAACATAACTTGTCACTTTCAATCAGAATTAAATCTCGCCTGCTGACTTATACAAATTAATTTTATCATATATGAATAAAATATTTAACGTTTTCTGGGGCCAAAGGCAGAAGCGTAACAGCTCACTAGAGTCAGAATTTCATCCCTCTGTCAAGAGGGATTTCTTTGCGTGCTCACACTAGCTAACCAAATAATAGAATATACATATTCTGTAATTCTACTTTCCCAACCTTCCTACCCCCATTAAATAAATTTTTTTCTCAAGTAAAAGTCAACCCAAATTATTAATCATACTGAACAGTGTATGATGATTTCGGGCACAAAGGGTGTTATTTACATTACATATAAAGATGAAAAAGTGTAATATTCCTGGACTCCAGAATTTTCAGCCCAGAAATAGAGCAAGAGGTGATGAGCTCACTGTTGGGACTTGAACTATATCAGACCTTGAACTAGTACCTGGTACCCTATATACCTGGTACCCTAGTAACTGGTAAACAAACGCTATGGTACTCAGGTATTTCAGGGTGGTTTAAAACTTTACTGATAAAAGTGTCACGTTCACAGATTGAGAAATGATTGCCATATCATTTAATAATAATAATTATTATCATAATAATTCTATAGACAAAACACAAGGTATTTACATGGAATTAATCTGCTGATCCTTCATCGCATTGATCTAACTCAGGAACCAAATTAATGAGTATCAGTGTAATCCTAAGCATGTCTACTCAAAAGCAAGTCCCATTGTGTTCAATATTACTTACTCCCAGGAAAATCTGTTTAGGATTGCAACCTAAGAGTCATTCATTACATTGACCAAACAAAAAAATTAACAAAAAAAATTAATACTCTGAGTGTTGTTCTCACTTTAGCAGCGCCTTATTTCAGAAAACTGAAACCATAATGTCTGAACTCCACCATCTACAGACAACAGCAATCTTCCTAACGTAAAAAGTCAACACAATGGAATAAGCAAGATATAAGGAATAAACTATAGGTCTTACTTTCTGAGGAGTTCATTCAGTAGGAAAATGAATTCCAAGAGATCAAATTGTTAAAAGCCACCACTTGTAAAATAAAATATGGAGCACAGGGAAGGGTTAACCCTAAACCTAACCCTGTAAAGGCCATAAAAGACATACAGAATTGGGGGGGGGGGTAAAGCATGGGTGCAATTCTGCAGACTTATCCTCAAAAGTAATGCAATTTAACATGCATCAGGACATCTTTTAACCATACAGTTCTTGGAAGGAGTTCAAGAGCTTAATTTTATAATAATACAAAGATTTGCATAGGATTATGTCCCATGGAAATTAGAAGGCCTTACTTGTAAGTCAACTTATTTAGGATCACAGTACACAATTTATTCAAATTTCTATTTGATACTGCCCAACAAAGAGGTTTTAGGGTACAATCTTATCCATGACTACTCGAAAGTAAGTCCCATTGTGTTCAATGGGTCTTTCTCCCAGGAAAGTGTCTTTAGGATTGCAGCCTTAGGGTTCGATCCTAAGAGCACTTTTCTGGGAGTAAGCCCCATTGAACTCAATGAGGCTACGGCTGCAATCCTAAAGACACTTTCCTGGGAGTAAGACCCACTGAACACAATGGGACTTACTTTTGAGTAGACGCGGTTAGGATTGTGCTCTAAAGCTGCAATCCTAAAGACAGTTTCCTGGGAGTAAGACCCACTGAACACAATGGGGTTTACGTTTGAATAGACATTGTTGGGATTGCACCTTCACTTTTGATTAAACACTAATAGGATTGCACACGGTTGCAGTTCCCCTGTATGAAGTGCAAAGGTAATGCCTGCACTACTTAAATTTACATGCTTTTCATCATTCTATCCCATGCCTTTTATATGTATACAACTTTCCAGTTCTAGTAACAATGAAATTTTTGTTTTGGAGGTTATTTGAAGTAATAGTTGTTGGTTTTGGGTGTGTGTGTTTTGTTTTGTTTTGTTTTTTTGCACTAAACCACATCTTGGGAATTACAACAGGTACAAGTAAGCATGCTATTGGAATTAGGAAGCATATTTTGAAAAGCCTCTAGTAATTAGCTGCAGAAATAGAGATTTAGTTGAGAATTACAGTATACCAGATTGAAGATTTGCATGGCTTGCTAGCAGTGTTTATTTAAATCCAACGGCTTTTAGGTTTCTGATGTGTGGTAAGATGCTTTCAGCAGTGCCTTTTTAATGAGCACTGAGGGAGGGTAGTGGGCAAAGCAAGGAGGAGGACATGATCTTGAGAACAACAAAATCAAGAATAAAAATTGGGGCTAGTAAAAGGTTGCAAAAGGTTGATTCAGGGTAACAGCTGTTGTTGGAGATCAATAGTGATCTTGAAAGATAAAAAGAACTTGCGGACATCAAAACATATTGTACAAGAACAAACAACTTTCTGTATTTGCAGCCAGCATGGATCTATTGTAGGCAACATATCATACAAACATCTGGGATCACCATCTAACACACCCAAATAGGTGCTTCCAATTACAAGTAGACCGTGTTGTCCAATGTGTTTTTCCTTGCACCAATATACTGGAGAACCCTCTTTTTCATGTATGGATCACGAGGCACACGTTACTTTACATATCAATAATGGCTGACAAAATGCACTGAATGAAACAAATGTTCAAACACTGTGACGAACATCTGTCTCTTTGTTTATAGAAATACAACACTTTACATACCTCAATTAAACTGACATTAATTTTGATTGAACAACTCTGCAGTCCTAACGGTGCTATTTTAATGTGCCTCTTTGCCAATAATACTGTCATGTAGAATGCGGTGAAAATTATAAATAATAACTTATTATTTATGTCGTGTCAGGATGCTTTGTGGCAAAATGGAGGAAATGCTGAAAGAGAAGGGACAAGAGTCGCATGTGGTGAATGCAATCAAATACTGTGGCTGCCACTGAAGGAAAATTTTTAAAAACTAATCAGCTAATATTGGCTGCAATTCTCAACTAATGTATTTATTTAAAATATTTGTGTCTCTCCTAGTGTTCCCTTGCATTCAAGGCTGTTTGCAGTGTATAAAACAGCAGTTGAAAATGCAGAAACTAAATGAGGCAGATATTAATTTCATTTACCCTACAATCCAGAGTAATTACAGGAGCACGTAAAAGACATTACGTGCACCCGTAGTTACTGCATCACTTAGGGCACAATCCAGAGCAACCACGGGGAGTCCTTGCTCTGGTGTAAGAACAATTTACTCTGGATTGCAATATGAATTTCCCATAGGTTTTCACTAGGTGGTGCAGTAACTACGGGTGCACATAAACCCTACAATCCAGAGTAACTATGGGAGCACGTAAGAGACTATGGATGCAATCCTAACCCTGTCTACTCAGAAATAAGTCCTGTTATTTTCAATGAGGCTTACTCCTGGGAAAGTGTGTTTAGGATTGCAACCATTATGTGTACCCATAGTTACTGCACCACCTAGTGAAAACCTATGGGAAATTCATATTGCAATCCAGAGTAAGTTGTTCTTACACCGGAGCAACAACTCCCCGTAGTTATTCTGGATTGCACCCATAGTCTCTTACATGCTCCCATAGTTACTCTGGATTGTAGGATTAGTGAAAACCTAAGGGAAATTCATATTGCAATCCAGAGCAAATTGTTCTTACTCCGGAGCAAGGACTCCCCGTAGTTACTCTGGATTGCGCCCTAGTCAATACTGACATCTGAATGCCACAAGAATTGTCCACTGGGCTCTTTAAAATAACAGACACTGTACCACCAGCAAACTTTCTGAAGTCACTTTTATGACCTCAGCATACATTCTGCTTTCTTTTTTCTTTTATAAATAACCTTCATTAAGAAAGTAAGGTTGCAGCTGGCCCCTTGGAGATGCTAATTTAAGCAAGGAATGCGCTGCAAAATGTCTGCATGTGATTTCATTCCATCCCACGCCTCAAATATGTATATCTTGATGATGACATAAGTGGATAGAGAAATCAACACTTAATATTATGTGATGTATTATATTAACTTTATTACACAACTGTAAATACAAGTTTCATAAGAAAAAATAAAAAAAACTAATCTGCCCGTTATGCTCTTAACCGCACAATCCAGAGTAACTATGGGAGCTCTTGCATTGACGCAAGAAAAATTTATTCTGGATTGCTCTATGAATTCCCCATAGGTTTATCATAGGTTTACATAAATTTAGCAGGTTTACCCCTGCTAACTGAGCAAGAGGCACTCTTTCAAGTGGGTGCTTCTCTTTTATTTAGCGGTGGAGAGTAACTGGCCCGGCACACCCCAGCAATGTCTGTTCAGTGCTGGGTGTTCTTTTTTGCATTTTAGATTGTGAGCCCTTTGGGGACAGGGACCCATTAGCTTTTAATTAGCTATTATTATTTTTCTATTTTCTTTGTAAACCGCTTTGTGAACTTTTTAGTTGAAAAGTGGTATATAAATACTGTAGATAGATAAATGTCTCTTACATCGATGCAAGAGCTCCCGTAGATACTCTGGATTGTGCTGCAAGTCTCCTTGGCTAGAGAGAAAGACTTTGTGAAAAATATCACAACTTTTATAATTTTATGCAACAAAATAAAGTATCTCAAACTGCTTTGCCAGCAAACAAAATTTGAGCATGTGGTGTACCAAGAACTAGATGTAATACCAATGGAGTTTTGAATACCAATACTATGGTCTTCAAAACCACAGCTACTTTCCATGGATATTGCCTGATTTCTCATATACATATATATTCGAGACACGGGGGTGATCAGTGTACAAGGCAACTGATATTCTGAAGTTTGTCAAATTTTTTGTTAACCGCTGGGAGTCCCAGAATCAAACTCCTGCATGAACTTAGGTTGCAATCCTGAACACACTTTTCTGAGAGTAAGGGTACAATCCAGAGTAACTACGGGAGCACGTAAGAGACATTATGTGCACCCATAGTTACTGCACCACCTAATGAAAACCTATGAGAAATTCATATTGCAATCCAGAGTAAATTGTTCTTACTCCAGAGCAAGGACTACCCGTAGTTATTCTGGATTGTGCCCTAAGGCTCACTGAAGACAATGGGGCTTACTTCTAAGTAGACATGGTTAGGATTGTAGTCCTTTAGAAGCAATGGAGGAACAAGAAACCTGAAAATGGGTCTTTAAATTTATTTTTCCACTACTTTTTATTCATTGATTTTTTCTAATCCATGGAGGGGTTCTGGAATAAAACCCTGGTGGATAACAAGGACAGCTTGTATAGTACCTTCTATTTATACAAAATGAATCTCTACACTACGGGCTTTCAGTCTACATAAAACACAGAAGAAAAACCCACATACTTTAGGTAGGGGAGAGATAAATACACAACTGATTGATACACACTCCTCAACTGCATTGAATTAAGGGATCGTCTGAATCCTCAGTTTAGTTCTCCTGGTCCAACACCCAACATTAGCTAATGAACAATACATATTAAACACATTCAAGAACAACATGCTTGCAGAAAGGATGCAATCTAAAGAAAGCTAGATAAATATAACCCTTTTTGGTATGTATTTAGATGGAATCTCAATGTTTTCAATGAGAGATTATGCCAGTCACTCTTTGAACTGTATCCATTTACTATGACCCAAAGGACTAGATTAGTAGAACATGTGCCTTTCTGTTCTACTTTCTACTTCTCACATCCACCTAGCAGGTAATTAGCACCAATCTCCTGTTCTTCTGAATAGCTAATTTCAGCTTTTTAGATACAGAACAAAAATCTTGCAGAAATTAAAATGAAACCATTTAAAACACCTGTGAATTATTTCCGACTGAATTATTTTTATTAAGGCAGTGAGAATTAATTTTCCAACCAGGTAATTCAACTGTAGCTTCCAGGGCTTGTAAGCACCTCCTTACAAAAGCCGAGTTCTCTAATCAATTAAAGAAACCATAATGTGCAGTTCTATGGAACATTGCTCAGAATTAGGACATGTTGTGTTCGGCTCACGTAAGGTTCACATTAGTAGTCTCTTAGTAAGTTATTTGTTCATAAGTACAGTCATCTTTCTTCATTTGGGTCTGTACAGCTCCATTTTGCTCCCCTGCCTGGAATGGCTACGAAGGAGGGGGCTCCTTGCACTCCATGGTGCGGCTCCCTCCAAGACTAACTTTTCTGCCCACCCTCAAGCAGGTACAAAGCCTCTGGTGTGAGTAAGCAGCCTGCATGCTAGAGATAGGAGACAAACCCTACAGTCCAGAGTAACTACGGGAGCATGCAAGAGACGTTATGAGCACCTGTAGTTATGGCACCACCTAGTGAAAACCTATGGGAAATTCATATTGCAATCCAAAGTAAATTGTTCTTACACCGGAGCAAAGACTCCCCAGTTACTCTGGATTGCGCCCTACAGTAAGCAAAGATTAACAGGAAGCCGGTTGACATTCTGGTTGGTATGCAGGCTGCTTGTCTGCACATTGCATGCTTGGCCTGCACATCAATTAAGGAACAAACTGGATGCTTTTACAGCTAGTAAAGAAAAATGGAAATAATGGTCGCAGGAGGCACCGGGGCCCTCAGAGAACTGTGGAAAAGTGAAACTGTGGATACTGGATATCTGTTCACTGGATAAGGGGGGCGGCTTTCTGTTCATATATTTACAAAACACACAGGCAAGGGCTTAGTGACAACCTTTCTCTGCAGCATTAATTTTTAAATTGTGGTGTTGTTTCTTACCCATTAAGTTCAACTCTTCATGACACCAGGAACTGCAACACGCCAGGCCCCCTTTCTGTAGCTCCCAAAGTTTGTCCAAATACGTTCATTGCCACAGTGACACTATCCAACCACCTCATCCTCTACCATCCCCTTCCCCTTTTGCCTTCCATTTTTCCCAGCATCTGGGTCTTTTCGAAGGAGTCCTCCCTTCTCATGATGTGGTCAAAATATTTGAGCTTCAGTATCAGTCCTTCTAGTGAAAAGTTGGGGTTGCTTTTCTGGATGATGGACTGATTTGATCTCCAAGGGTCTTCTCCAGCACCATAATTCATAGAATCATAGAAGGCATCTCAAAGGCATCTATTCTTAATTGCTCTGCCTTCCTCATGGTCCAGCTTTCATAGCCATAACTTACTACTGGGAAAACCATAGCTTTAACGATAAAGATCTTATAAAACTTATGTATGTATAGATTCACCTTCCAAATCAAAATTATTTCCAATGCACCCACAATAACAGGAAACTGTCCTGGAGCCCTTATTGTTCTGGTTGATGAGACTTCACTTCTCTAGTCCCTGGGCAATGGGAAAAGAGTTCATTTCAGGCAGAGAGGGGGAGAAGACCTCCTTCCAGCTGCTCTATTCTCTGACTGATGGCAGAGGGTCAGGCAGATCTTTCTTTTGTGATGGTGTTTATCCAGAGAGGCAGGGGGTCCAAGCTCCAGAAGTCCCTGAGACCCCTGGCCAATGATAAGAGATCATGAAATGTCTGATCGTTGCCTTCTCCTGTCCCTGGAGCAACTGGTTCTCATAGAAAAGTTCTTTTTAGATCTATGCTCTTCAATATACACCGTATTATAAGTCTTAAATATTAATTCAGTTCTTCTTCAAATACATGAACTGGTGTGACTATATACCCATGGGCTGACAAACAACACAGGAAAATAAACCAAGTTAACAAGACAAAAACTAAATATAACGGGAGCAAAAAAAGACTCTCACACTCCAATACCTACAACACTGGACACATATACATTTACTGGACCATGAAAGCAAATAAAGAGCAACTATAGTTGAACCAGATGGGAGATAATTTGTAACACAAGAATTTTGAGGGCTTTTGGGAAATAGCTAAATTAGCCAGATTTTCACGCAATCATAGCAATGTGTCAATATATTAAAAATATATTGTGAAAATCGTAATACAATAATCTATGGCAAAATCCAGAGTAACTACAGACAGTCCGGTGTAAGAACAACTTACTCTGGATTCCAATATGAATTTCCCATAGGTTTTCACTAGGGGGTGCAGTAACTACAGGTGCATGTAAAGTCTCTTAAGTGCTCCCGTAGTTACTCTGGATTTGGGGGGGGGGTATATCAATGATCTGACAATTCTGTATCTCTCGCAGCTGTGCCGTTTTGAAACAATTGTTCTTCAGAAGTCACATCCTTTGGCTTCTGTATTCATAAACCTTGCTGGCCATGGCAGAGACTTAACCTGACCTGTAACCTGTAGGTCACAGGAATCTTGCTTCAGGAATTTGCAACAACGCACAATCTCCGAAGGATCTATTTTCCACAGACCACATCCAAACCTTCGGAAAAGTTATTTTCAGAACTGATGCCAAATCTCTGTTGGCCTCCCCAAACCTGAACCTAAACCAACCCATTAAAATGGCAACTTTAATGTTCAAAATAAAGATTTCAGAAATCAGGCGCTCAGCTTTTCAATTACATATTAATTTTTTATATTTCAGTTGAATATATTTTGTTTGCAAAACACTGTTATTTTAAAAACTTTTTAAAAATTAGTACATATTTTTTCTCACACTATTACATCATATTTGCATTCAGTAGAACTATAGAGATCCACAGCCAGCAAGCATTTGATATCATCCTGCATGACATGCATCTAAACTGGTTCCAAACTGATTTGAAGTGTCTCAACTGATTATCAAATCACTTTTTTAAAATTAACATCTGAACAGATAGTGACTCAGACTGTGAATAAATACTGATGAATGTATTGATGAATGTACTGATGGTTTGACTGCCTGCTGTTTACACCCCACTGTTGGGAGTGGGAGACTCTTATTATTTCAAACAATGGGGTGTGGGTGGCGCAAGTGGCTAAGACGCTGTGCCTGTTAACCAGCAGGCCAGGGTTTGAGACCTGGGTCGGCCCCACAAGACAGGGTGAGCTCCTGTCCTTAGCCCAGCTCTGAGACGCAGCTGGATCCAATCGTATTGGTTCTGCCTTTCCATTGGACTAATTCAGTGGGGTGGAGAGGGGGGATTTGCTGCTTGGGTAACAGCGTATCCTCCATTAACAATCCAACCCAGGCTTTCGTGCTTCGCATGCAGCGTATGCAGCACTGAGCACAATACCATAGTCTTCCAAGACTGACGGAGGCCTGCTGCTGTTCAGCATCAAGTGATGCACACATGGTCTAGCCCCCGGGGAGAATTTTTCATTACTTTTTTAATCATACTCCACTTTTTAAATCATCCTCCAGCGCAGAAAAATGAAGTCAAAGGAAGCATCCACATTATCCAGACAAAGTATCCAGACAATACTTTTCAAAAGTCCTACCAAATTCATTGAAACTTCTACCCAACTAGGTACCAAATACTTAGACTACAACTTCCGGTTCGAAAGAGAGCTATCTATAAAGCAACCTATATAGTTCACCATCCTTGCAAGAGCAGTGAAGAAACTTACTTTGCTTGGAGCAGAATCACTAAATGAACAACACTGATTGGAAATAGGAAATCCAGGCTTTCCGTTCTAAGCCATCAACAGGAAACAGATGAAGATATTCAGTAGGAGGAAACCTGACAGGAGCAGAGAATTGCAAGGATTTGCAAGTGGATGGAAGAGTCATTACTGTTTAGCACTTCTGTTCAATCATTCCATCAGCTTTCATTGAAAGATGCTTCAGTTTTGGCAAATCTTTTTCCCCACAAGAAAGAAACTGAATGCACTGAGGTTTGGAGAACCACCAGCCATCAATCTTCATTTGATACATGCAACATATTGCTCTGCTTGGACGACAACTTTAAATGGCAATACATAGTTCTGTATTGCCTTGGCGGAGGGTGGAGGGTGCATCTGTGGAGGGTGCATCTGATTGCTAAACCATGCAATGGCCACCTTTGCACTGGCCACTAACTGCTGCTTAGTATCAGAAACAAAAAAAACCATTGCGAAGTTCACACATCCCAGTAATGTTGCATTTTTAACTGATTTTGGTTAATTCTGAATATTCCATTCTAGTTCCACTTCCAGCCATACCAGAGAAATTCATTTAAACGGTCCTCTCAACATGAGCTTCTATTTATGAAGTTCACTTGAAATCAGCATACAGGTGTCCCCCACTTTCTGATCATTCTGCATCTTTAAATTATACCCAGGACTCATTCACTCAACACTGCTCCACTCATTCAACCTCTCTCTGCTGGTCTAAAGAATATAATTGTCTTTTCTGATGTTGATTTGTATGTGACGTGGTAATCAAACACTTTTTGGCATTTCCTTATGACTGTCTTCAGTAAATAACCATCATTCATGTACGTAAGACCCACACATGCCTTCGTTCATTTTACTGTAATTTGTTACGTATTTTGGCTATGTGTTAATAAATATGAGTTATTTTGACTTTTGCAAGTGATATTTATGTCATTTTAGTGGTCATTTTGCATTTGAAAGCTGGAAAAGATTGGGATCCACTTCTGAACAGTTTTCCCTTTTGTACAGTCCTCCAGTCCCTAACCCATCCCATATTTGGGGAGTTTCTGTATATAGTCTGCTATATAACCTCATCACAGGGTAGAGAAAAATGGAATGCAAATGCATGGGAAAACTCTATTTCAGCCATCATCAGGAATATCTGGAACTGGTATAGAAACAAGAGGACTCGGCTTGTGTATGCTCTCTGCAAAAGATTAGTATCATACAGTGCAATTCATCTCTGACTATGCATTCCTAACCAATTTTCAGCTCTAGGCTCAGGGCAATAAGGTAAAGGAATAAATATTACCTTAATGTAGCTCTCATCCCCCACTCCCAAACTATAGGATAACACATGCCCTCTTGACACAGCCACATCAGTGCCGGAAAGTTAGGATTGCACCCTCAGTCCATCTACTCATGTTCATCCTCACCGACTTAACATGAACTTGTCACTTGCCAAAGAGACAACCAACATTCTCAACTGAGCAGAGACTTGCCTTTTCTGCAGGACAATGTCCTGTTTAAAAAAAGCTGCAAGGAAAGTGTGTGTGTCTGTGTGTGTGTGTGTAAATATATAAACACATAAATTTATATACAACATATAGCACATATACTGTATTTATTTGAATCGAATGCTCACCTTTTTCAGCTGAATTCAGTCTCCAAAATCAGGGTGCACATTAGATTTGATGGCTAAATTCTCTCCATGCAAGTGTGACCCATCTTTGAAGCCTGACAATACTTCTCTTTGAATTTCATATTCCAAAAAACCAGTATTAATGGCCCTCCTGGAAAGTTTGTAACAAACATCAAAGCCCAAAAAATTTTATTTGAGAGAGAGAGAGAGAGCTACAGCTCTACGGCAGGAGTCGAAATGGGTCAGTTAAGATAAAAGTCAACTCTGCTTAAGCTGGAAGGAAGCTGGTAGTTGTAATCTTAAATGGAATCAGCCCTGCTGCCGTGTGTGTGTTCTCCCTTAGTAGTTCATTTTCTCACAGTGATGGTGGAGCTCTGAAGTTCGAAGAAGAATCTACCTGACAGCTAAACTGTAGGGTCTCCTCCTAAGCACACTGCAGACTGAAATAAGAAGGATGAGGAAAAGAAAACTTCCATGCCCAGATTCACTCAGGGATTATCTTTGATAATTTCATAATGCACATTATTTTATCTGCTTAGTGTCAACGTTATAAAAGTCCTGATCTTCTAATTATGATCTGAGTTATAATTGACAGGAAGTACCTATTAGATTTTCCTGCTAGTTTCTAGTTAATGAGAGGCACAAACTCTCCAGAACAGGGAGTTTCACCTGTTAAACTGATGTGACACTTGAACTGTGGTTAACTTTTCTACCATTTTTATTAGTGCCTGTCCTCCTTGCCTAAGTAGATTACCAAAGATTAGGCACCAATAATTAAGTGGCCGTGCCTAGCCCAAGACTGCGATACAATTTGGCACGGCAGCTCCAGTCAGAAAAAAGTTCACTTCTAATAGGACAGAAAAAAATTAAACTAAAATAAGAACAGAACAGCACTGTACGAGAAAGCAGACAGGAAAAGTCATTCATCAATTTATAGGATGAGAACAGAGGGCAGTCAAGTGGGGTACTCGCCAAGGCCATTGCTGGGCCAGGAGTAAAAAAAAATACAGCAGCAGCTGAAAATTGCTCAAATTCATTGTCAACACCATCAAGGAAAGTCATCCAGAAATCCCTGTGGGTGCTTACTAGTGGCCTACTAGCACTACAGTACTTCTATAGCACTACTCTGCTGCTTTGCACAAATGCCCACCCTTGTTTTCTCTATTATGCAATATATAGAGTGTCACAACAGGGTTGTTATGGCTGCAATCCTAAACACACTTTCCTGGGAGTAATACCCATTAAACGCAATGGGGCTTACTTTTGAGTTGACATGATTAGAATTGTGCTCTATGTTTCTAAGTAAACGAAGATGGTGGAATCCAACCCAGCAATCCACCTAATCGCTACAGAGGAAAGACCCAACAACACTTAATCGAGTGTCCCCGTTGTTCCAGCCTCAGCACTAACCTATTTTCAATCAAGAAGCAACGATACTGAATTTAGCGTAAGGACTGGTGCAAGGTATGGGAAAGCACTGATTATACAACAGCCATAAGAAATGCATCATAATATCAGCTGAGTTGCCATCATACAGAGCATAGAAATCTTCGCTGGAATATCAAATATTACTTCACTACGATTTCTCCCAGCAATCAGGACATGAAATTTACTTTTTTAAAAAGACAAATTCTTAGTCTGTAACATTCTCTCCTGATTTCAGGTGAGAATGAAATTCTATGGGGATTTCATGCTTATATGGCTATATCCTCACAGCATCATGGAACACAGTTGAGAATTATATTTCATGCTGAAATTTCACCCCATCTGACAACCATTGAAGTTCTGTTCTCAGTAACTAGGTAGGAAAGAGTCCATCAACAGAATATACCCATATCTAGCTCTACATTTCAGAATACTCTAAAAGGGGGAAAAAGCACTGATTCACAATGATAAAAGAAAGTAAAAATGAACAAAGAAATTCCTTCCCATAAGGCACTCAGACCCGCAATGCTGCGTGTCTTTCTAACCCCCAAATCCAGAGTAACTATGGGAGCACGTAAAAGACTTTACATGCACCCGTAGTTACTGCACCACCTAGTGAAAACCTATGGGAAATTCATATTGGAATCCAGAGTAAGTTGTTCTTACACCGGAGCAAGGACTTCCCATAGTTACTCTGGATTTTGCCCTACATTCAGAACACTGTGAGATACTTTGCCAATGAGTAGAAAAAGGCGTGCCAATGGGGTTACACACTCTGTATAGCATTTAAACTATTTAACAATGGCATTAAATGAATGCGTGGTTTTTTAAAAAAAAACCCAGAATAGATTATCATGGTTATCCTGTAATGAAGAGACAAGCAAGAGACGTCTCCAGATCACATCCCACAAAGCAAAATCCTCATATGTATCTGCTTCAGTGACTTCGAATAGGAGATTTGTTTTGTTTGTTGATTGATTAAGTTGTTCAGTCAGGAAAGTTTTTGTCTTCCGCTGGAGAGCTCGAGTATTATCTGCCTTTTCCAAGATTTCACGGAATGACTTCCAGTATTTGCTTCTAGCATATTGCACAAAACTATGGCTTGCAGAAACAGTGTTCAGGTAGGAGAAAAATTGGCGGCATTTGCTAGACAAAGCATTCTTGATTCAACACATGACCAGCGAACATGGAGGCAGATGGACTTCTCTGCCAGAACTGTCATTAGATGTCACAAATTTTGTTTTTCGATGCCACATTAACGTCATTGCCTTGGTATGACAATCATTAGGATTCCTTAACTCATGCAAGTTCAAGTGACGGTCAAATGTGAGTTCAGTATATTGCCTCCTGATGTTAAAACTTCTTCTGATCACACTGCTGAATCCAAAAATGTTGGTATCAGAAGCAAGGAGAAAATTGCCACCCACCTTGCCCCCTTACCTGGCAGCAGGAACCCTCTTGACCCAACCAGGAGATGGATGATGGGTTATTCCTCCCTTCCAGGCTACATTTCAAAAAGTGGAAGAGAAGGAAGAAAGGGCTCCAGCAGCTTCTCCTTTCACCTCATTTCACACCATCTCATTTCGCATCAGTACAAATTTCACACAGTGTGGTGTGAAAATCACAACACATCACAACAGTAGTAGTGATGCGGCAGGCAAGCAGGTTGCCTGAATAGCCTGCCAACCATCCACATCCATAACTCAACCACATGGAAAGGAAATATTTAGGAAAGGCTGCCACTGGAGCCATTTACATTGAAATTTGGCCTCTTGCCATAATGGTCATAATGGAAATTTGGCTGTTGCCATAATGGTTAAGAGACTGAATTGCAAACCTAGACTTCAGTTCAGCTTTCTGTATGGCATGGAGGGAAGGAAGTTTTCAGTGAGAGGGAATAAATTGTTAATATGGCAGGGAGTGGGATGGAGAAGAGAAATGTGCAGCCTGAGGCTGCAGTCCTACCCACCCTTACTGGAGAGTAAACCCCATTGGCTATAATGGGGCTTACTTCTGAGAAGACCTGCCTGAGATTGGGCTTATGCATGGACCCCCCCCCCCCGCTTTGCACTGCAGGCTTTAGCTTTGCAAGTGCTGTGTTGGTGGGCAGTGCAGGGGGCTTTGCTTTGGGATGCTGCAGGAGGAAGGAAAGGGGCTCTCACCCCCTTTTTCCAGCAGCCAGTTCTCCATGGCTGGCCCAGGCTCCTTCCCTCTCTGCTTCCCTCGTACCCTGCTTGCCTCCTGGGTGCCACTCTCAGCCACCAAGAAGCTCCCTCCTGCTGGGAACTCCTCTGGGCTTCTGCTGCCCCATCAGCTTTCCAGGTCGGCCCAGGGCCAGGCTGCAACCCAGTCCTCACTGACTTGGGAGTGAGCCCATTGGCAATAGGGGACTTGCATCTGAGTAGATCTGCCTGGTGTTGGGCTCTCCCCTATCAGCAGCAGCTGCTGCTTCTCGCACCCTTTGAGCCTGAGGCAGCTGCTCCTTCCATGTGCAACTCTGCAGGTTCTCTCCAGCCCGTGACACACCTGTGACTCCTTCACGGCACACCGGTGTGCCACAACACACTTGATGAAAACCACTGCTCCAGCCTCAGCAGCAACACAGCAACAATATTTGAAACACAGGAGAATTACATTAAAAATAACACAAGGGAAGCACTTTGTACACACGAAGAAAAAAATTTACAAAGGCTAACTATTAAGGACAGAGGAGGGAAGACAGATACACACCCAAAAATGCACTTCCTTTTAAAAAAAGAAAAGGTTTTAGAGAACTCAGAATTAATTATAGTACTAAGAGCACAACCCTAACCATGTCTACTCAAAAGTAAGTCCCATAGTGTTCAACTACAAGTCCAACTATAAGGAAGGTGTCTTTAGAATTGCAGACCTAAAGTCAGTATTGCATAACATTTTCTAAACCAGCGTTTCTCAAAGTGGGGGTCGGGACCCCTTTGGGGGTCGCCTAGAGCTTTCCTGGGGGTCGCCTAAAGACCCCTGGTGCAGGGGGCCAGGTCATGCTTGCCAGACCTCTGGCTGTAGCTGCGCGTGCACTGGGGCTGACTGACAGCCTCAGGGCCCAATCCTATGCAAGTCTACTCTGAAATAAATCCCATTATAGTCAGGATGGCCTTTACTCCCATGTAATTGTGGATAGGATTGCAGCCTCAGGGCCCAATCCTAGGCATGCCTTCTCTGAAATAAATCCCATTGTGTTCAATGTGTGCATAGAACACACATTTCATTTGTAAAAATGAAAATACATCCTGCATATCAGATATTTACATTATGATTCATAACAGTAGCAAAATTACAGTTACAAAGTAGCAACAAAAATAATTTTATGGTTGGGGGTCCCCACAACATAAGGAACTTATAAAGGGGTCACGGCGTTAGGAAGATTGAGAACCACTGTTCTAAACCTATTGATGAACACTAGGCCTTCTCTTAGGGAAGATTTCATGGCATAGATATCCTACCTAATTTCTGTTACGAGTACAAATTTTCAAGTGCTTAAAGCCTTTTTTAATTACCTTTTTATCCCAAGTCTCGAAAGCCAGAGAAGCTCATGAATCTGCATGCATCTTTCCTTTTGTTAAAATACACATTTGAAAGGGTGCGTACACATCAATACAAGTTTGTTGATGAAAATGAAATGGAGAAAAAAATCCTACAGGACAATCCTGCCATTCCATTTCTTTTTTAAAGATCCCATCTTTCGCATACAGGATTAGATATAGATTCCACTGAAAGAAAAAGAGAAAGCAGAGGTGGGAAGGCTGCTTACTTGAAGACTCAACTATCTGCTGCTTTTTATAGTTTCCAGAAATGATGAAGAGCCTTTTTGTTTATTTGACTCGATAGACTTTCGTGCCATCTGAAATCTGTTTTGCACTTCGCACAGCCTAATCTAATTAAGGCCACCTAGTAACTTCTCTACACTGTGCCTGTACACAGACTCCAAGAGGCTACAGACTTTTCTCCATTCATCCCAACATTCTCCCCTTGTGTTTCCCTTAACACCCAATGGGAAAAAGAACCCTAAAAACTGAAAACTTGTTCTTATATTTTTGTTCATCCTAATAAACAGTCCTGTCCTATCACCAGGCCGATTGCGATTCAGGCAAAGGATTCGGGCAAAGGATTTTTGAAATCCTGGAACATTTACAAGGCATTGCAAGAGAATATTGGGTTGAACAAGCATAGAAAATAGAAAGGCTACATGTGTGCCCAGTTTGACAATATACAGACCGCTCTAAGCAGCACAACGGACCATTTCATATACAATACAGAAGATGTCATTGTCCGCTGCATATTATACATGTAGTAGGAGAATTCTTCCTCAAATATAATTGCCTTAGCAACAAAACTGCAGGTTTTGTATGGAGGCTGTACATCTTCCCCATGTGCTTCAATGCCTTTAACTGGTTTGCGCTTCCACAAGTGACAACTGGGAATAGAAAAGCCTCAGGAGATCAATTTGTACATTTACCCATTAAATGAAAGCCATTACTAAGTCATAGCTAAAGATACCACCACTTAAAGTACACGTTTCCCTACCAAGCGCCATTGAATCGTTGGATCTACCTTTGAAAAAACCATGCATAGGTATTTATGAAACATGCATTCATATTTATGAATGCAGAAAAGAGAGAGAAGCAAGCAACAACTTTGACAAGTACCGGTCAGTTGACCACCTGGTACTAGACTGTGGTCAGACCTGTGCCTAATACTCATGAAGTCATGATGCTGGTAATGCTCAACCAACTTGGCCTGCTGCCTACTTGACACAACCAATTCCATTTTTATATTTTTGTCTTATTGCTTATATTTAAAAAAAGAAATTAAAGATTTAATTTCTTTAACTTTAAAAGAGTTAAAGATTTCTTTGTTGCTGCCTTGTCACCTTAGCGGTTCCAGTAGACATGCCAAGAGCAGGGCCAGTTCAATGAATCACATTTATGTGGATTATGTGCCCACCATGGTAAACCAACACTGTATCGGCTCCAGACAGCATAGCATAAAGGGGAGTTCTCCCATGGTTTGGCCTCCTGTTGAATGAGTCTCAAGTGCCAAATCTGGATCTGAATATCAATGAAATATTTCCTAAGCACAATTAATACAGCCTATGAGGTAGCTTGAATTAGAAATTAGATACATTTATATATGCTATTACAGCATTATATGTAGAAAGAGAGCAGTCACTATTTTTATCGCTGCCATTGGCATATTAGCTTCTTACCATTAAAGGAATGTATACACCATCAGATATAAACTGAAGAGGGACAGGGAATGAACACAGGCACTGAGACTCTGTGCCAATATCACATTTTATGTCTTTACTACAAAGAAACTATCTGAACAGTATGAATTTTAGATGGAATAAAGGCAACTGCATCAATGCACTGTAACAAATTCATTGGCTGAAACTGTGGCCTGTGGAACACTGAGGACACCCAAAACTGATTTGTGGTTCCTTAATGGAATTAAAAATTAACATCTCCACCACTACAGACCTTCTCTGGCAATGATCGGACCACCAGGGAAACAAGGTTGCAAGTTGTTCCCATCTTTAGACATCAATTTCCTGAACAGCAGTCCACTATTTTGCTAGGCAAACCGCTATATTTACTCGAATCTAACACAAATCTAACACAATCTAACACTTTGGCTGAATTTAGTCTCCAAAATGTGGGTGCACGTTAGATTCGATGGTGCATTTTATTTTAGTAAATGCAGTATTTTGATTATAAATGTAGGTCAGTATTTAGTTTAATAGTTTGCCTATATTGTAAAAAAAGTAACGTAAATCCATTGTTATATAAAGTACTGTAATTGGATAAAATAATAACATGAACCCATTGTCATATTAGCATTGTCATATAACTTGTTGTATGCAGTAAAATTAAATTTTACATCTACTTTGCATCTCTGCATTACAATCCCCGGCAAACACTTTTTTAAGCTCAAGCATTTCAAAATAGATGTGTGCATTAGATTAGCTGGTGCATTAGATTTGAGTAAATATGGTGCATTTTTCAAACAGATGTACACTGTTTACATACAGTGGTACCTCGCGTAACAAGTGTTACACATAACAAGAAAAAATGTCCAAGAAATCTTGCTTCACATAACAAGTTCCACTTCACTTAACAAGCAAGCATGCTATGGGTGCGTGCTATGCAGCCCTGACACTCCACTTGGAGGCTCTTTAAAAGGGCTGCCACACAGTGCTGCTGCCTCTAACTGCACCCAACTTGGGGGCAGTTGCTTGGGGGTGCCAGAGGCAGCTGCCCCTAACTGCACCCAAGTGCCCCCACCAACCACTTTGAACCTCCAGCAGCAGCCCAGGTAAGCCTCCTAGGAAAGTTTCTTTGATTGCAGTCTCCTAACTATGTCTACTCAGAAGTAAGCCCCATTGTGTTCGATGGGGCTTACTCCCAGGAAAGTGTCTTTAGGATTGCAGCCTAAGGAGACTTCATAGGACCATGCACATTGAATGCATGTTTGAATTCAATTACAGTGTTTTGTCATCATTTTTACACCCAGTTAATATTTTTATATGAATATTTTGGGGGTTCTGAAACCAATTGTCTGAGTTTCCATTATTTCCTAGATGGAATATCTGCTTCACTTAAAGAGCATTTCACTTAAAGAGCAGGCCTCCGGAACGAATTAAGCTCTTTATGTGAGTCATTTGTTTTCTGAACAACAAGTTGAACTAAAACTGCACTGTCTCTTTTCAATATCTTCATACGTTAAAATCTGGCAAGTAACTTCTTGGTGGTCCAAGTATTACAAAGGCACCCCTTCCCCAGGACACATGGTCAATGATTTGAAAACTGATCTTTTTAAAATATATAAATCTACCCTATTAAAATGATGTTTTGAACCATCTGGAATGCCTCTGCTCCATTCTATATGCTGAGTTTTGCATAGGATTTTAAGCGCTGGTCCCTGCTTTTCACAAACAAATCAGACAAATGGGAAGGACCATATTCCAGCTGCAAAGAACATGGTTTTCATGCCAAAAGAGCCCATACGTGGCATCTCCAAGTAGGCCTGGAGAAGCATTGCTCTTGGAGCGTTACTGTCAGACAACATAGATAGACAGACTGAAAGGACGCTGCCTTGTACTGAGTCAGACTATGCGCATAATAAGCAGGGGGAGGAAGTAATTGGCCACACATGCAGCAGACACATGCTCCGTCTCTGGGAAACTGTTCATCACACCAAACCACTTCTAATGGATTAATATTTCCAAAGAAAGCATAGAAACTCTGACGGAAGCAAATCTTAATGAGCTTTGAAGAGAGCAGAAGACAGAAAAAAATGGATCCAGTGTGAAAAGGTTCTCCCGTTTGCATCCTGCTTTCCAACACCTTTTTTGGAAAATGCCTTCACCGCCAAGCAAGAAAAATGAACCTAAGAATTTTTTTCAGCAAATTCCTTCTTCCTGCTTCATTCTGCAAGTGCTTACAAAATGGTCACTACAACTGTAAATAAGTATAGGGAGAGTTGCCAATGTTTCTACCACGGGCTCTTATCAATACAATTTGGCTTCACGCTGGTTTTTCTATTAAAAATGTGTTTACATTTTATCTTCTTGAAACGTCTCAAGCTTTGATCAGAAATTGAAAGCACCCTGGCTCAAAACAGACTGGTTTTAGTGTAAATGATGCAACCTAGAGCAAGAATTTTGAAACTGTCAAGGAGCCCAACAATGACATCAGCACATGGAAAAACATAGTCAAGCCAAAGCACTGTATAAACATCTAGTACACTGAATTAAAAAATCTGTCCAGTCCGCAGAACGGTTCCCTAACAAAAGTGACTCTTGAAAGTAGGAGTTTTCTGTATAAATTTTTTTGTACATACAAACACAATCCCATCTCATTCTCTATTCCTAGATCTAACCCAAATCTCAGCTGGCATCCTCTCAAACAGAGAATCACACCAGTGGTACGCACATATAATAACACCTTCGTGACTTAGATCACATTTGTTGTGCAAGGAAACAACTCCAGCTGCCACTTTGTTTTTTTAAAAAAGAGATACTGAGCATATTTTGAGAAAGAAAAGCCTTATTCATTGGGTGCTAGACAAGAGTGAGAAACAGATGTTCCTTCCCATAGTCGTACTCTTATGTAACGAAATTTGACTTGAATAATACTAATACTTCACATTTATATGGGGCTGTCTGAATGAGTAAAGAATTTGAAGTTGCCTTTAAAACAACCCTGCAAGGCAGCTATCCCCATATCACAACTGGGGTGAGAGGGGGCAGTTTCCCCAGCAAAGATGCAGCACAGGTAGGAGTTCAACCCGGAAAGTTCTTGGTCTCTTGACTGCTCCACTACACCAGCTAACACACACATTTTAATTAGGATTGCTCCTCCAAAGGTATTTTCCAAGCAGTTCTAATTTAGGAAAGATGCAAATTTATTTATATTTAACTGATTAATCAACTTATAATTTAAAAGCAAGAAGTTAAACAGAAATTATTCATTAGAACACAGATGTAATGCAAACAGCATTTACTGAGCCACCTTTTCTTATAGTACAGAAGGGGTGTAGCCCTTTGGACTGTGGCACCCTGTTGATATTAGTTTTACAAGTGGCCCTCCCATATGTCACTGTTACCAACAATAAAACGGTAAAGGGAGTTTCAACTTCATGCTACCATTTATAAGCAATGGATCATTGCTGGTAGTAACCATGTTCCACCTCTTTTCCACACAATGCTTATTCTTGCTCAGTTTAAAAAACAACTGTCATTGATACTTCTCAAACACAATAAAGATGATTCTGGGTGCAATCCAGAGTAACTATGGGAAGTCCTTGCTCCGGTGTAAGAACAATTTGCTCTGGATTGCAAAATGAATTTCCCATAGGTTTTCACTAGGTGGTGCAATAACTACGTGTACACGTAATGTCTCTTACGTGCACCCGTAGTTACTCTGGAT
Source organism: Cryptoblepharus egeriae (assembly GCA_030015325.1). Taxonomy (NCBI): domain Eukaryota; kingdom Metazoa; phylum Chordata; class Lepidosauria; order Squamata; family Scincidae; genus Cryptoblepharus; species Cryptoblepharus egeriae. The sequence continues at coordinate 10,340,565 of JAREYC010000004.1, forward strand.
TGTTGGGTCTGTCTCATACTGACTCAAGCCACTATTGCATATAGCACAATATGATATATACTGAAGCAATAGCTCTACTAAGTTGCAGGAAGAGGTCTTTGTCAACCCTATCAGCAGATGCTGGAAATTAATCTTTAGCATGCAAAGAAGGGACTCTACTTCTGATCTGAGCAGATCCTGGTTTAATAGCCTAGTTTTGAACCACCCTAGTTTTGGCGATTGAACACAGAACAGTTTCTCAAGTCCAGATGCAACAGCAAACTATGGTTTATTACAAACCATAAACAGAAACTTTTAGGGTGCAATCCAGAGTAACTACAGGGAGTCCTTGCTCCGGTGTAAGAACAATTTACTCTGGATTGCAATATGAATTTCCCATAGGTTTTCACTATGTGGTGCAGTAACTATGGGTGCACGTAATGTCTCTTATGTGCTCCTGTAGTTATTCTGGATTGTAGGGTGAGTCTTCCTTCTTTGTGCAGAAAAGAGAGTGCAATGGCCACGACTTGCAATGACACTGTCATTATCGTAAACCATGTTGCTTGAACAGGACCATAGTATCACTTACTCCATGTCAGACAACTCAGGGCTGTACATTTCTCTCTTTATAAACACATCACTAGCTGATGGATGTGGGAACAGGGAAAATGCACACTTTTGTGACATCACAATATGGGACAAGCAGTGCTACCCTTTTGTAAATTATTATGAAATCCTATTGTGGAAAACATCCCCACAATTCAAATTTAAGTACTGTATACACAATTTTAGTTAAATGGTTCTCCAGCTACAAAATCTTTTTACTAAGAGAAAAAACCTAGAGTTTAAGAATGTCAAGTAAGGCCTATATCCTAAAGTGAAATTAAGCCCCTTGCTCCAGAACAATTAAGATAACACTAGAGGGTGATGTAACTGCGTGGACCCGTAACTGCTATGGATTTTGCCCTAAGCCTTTTAAACCACAACAATGACAATTATTTGGACCTTGTTTCATGTGATCACAGCAATAATTTTAGGTATGGCTAATCAGAGGGGAAAGGAACCCATATATACAATTCTGAAGGCTGTAAAGGAATCCATGACTCACACAACGTAGATACTTATAGCTGCCTATCCCTGAAAGAGTTGCTTCTTCAGATACCATTCCTTTAAGAAGGAAATCTGATCTGTTCAAAGAATTATTGTTTTCATGCTCTTTTCAGACAGCAAATATACATGCACCACCACAAATGAAAGATTACTCTCAAGTCTCTAAAGAGCCACATGACAAAAGGCAGAGTATTTCTGTTCAGAGCTACCGCATTTCCAGTATTAAGCTGTTTTGACCATAGCAGCACATGACTTCTCGTATGTGCTGTGCCCAACAAAGCTATTGATTGAACAAAGTAGGCGGACCACATATAGAAGGTCTTTATGGTCCTGGCTGTCAAATTATTCAGAACAGCTAACCCCCAAATCCAGAGTAACTACGGAAGCACATAAGAGACTTTACATGCACCTGTAGTTACTGCACCGCCTAGTGAAAACCTATGGAAAATTCATATTGGAATCCAGAGTATGTTGTTCTTACACCAGAGCAAGGACTCCCCGTAGTTACTCTGGATTTTGTCCTAAGTTCCACAGCACAGACATTTCCACAGTATTTTTTTCAATGGCTCAAAATTCAGAAGGCCACAAGATAACCTCTTTAGATGCCACAACAAAAATCATGTCATTTTTCATTAATTAAATATCTGTCATGTAGCTATTAACCCCTGCTAAGAGGGCAAGGACACTCTTTCAAGTGGGTGTTCCTCTTTTATTTAGCCAGGGAAGAGTAACTGGCCCTCCACACCCCAGCAATGTCTGCTCTAGAGGCTTCTGCTGGTGTTCTTATTGCATTTTAGATTGTGAGCCCTTTGGGGACAGGGACCCATTAGCTTTTAATTAGCTATTAATTTTTTTTCATTTTCTTGTAAACCACTTTGTGAACTTTTCAGTTGAAAAGCGGTATATAAATATTGTAGATAGATAAATAGATAGATAGATACTAGAGACACAAGGGTCACACTAAAGCAGGGTCTCCAAACCCAGACTTGGAGGCCATATGGTCAACCTCTATCTGACCTTTTAGTCCCCTGCAAGCTTCTTGACCAAACACAAATATGCTGTGGTTATATTTGGAGGGCGTTCTGATGGCCTAAAAATCATTTTCTGGTTTTCCCCAAAAATACAGAAGTAACTTTCTGTGCCATCTGAAGTCTTTAGAAGGTGCTTGGAAGACAGGGAAGTGGGGATCCATTTGAGGATGTGCTTTATTTCTGTGGTGTGTGTTGATGCTTGGAAAAATCCTATCTAATTTGAACCCTTTTATTCTCTTTTATTTGTTCATCTAGGTTCCTGTTCTAATTTATTTATCTAAATTTAATTTTTTTTCCTGACCCTTGACACTGTACCAGATATTTAATGTGACTCTCTGGCTGAAATATTTAGGGACTCTGCACTAAAGGGAAAAAGGAGAGAACAAATGTGGGGAGGGGGGCTGTTAAAGGAAGAATGGGTAGAGAATTCCTTTTCAAGCATGCCAAATGAAAATGCTACACAAGCAGATTTGAACATAGCCTCTTCATTTGTAACTTGCAATGGATGTGAACAACCTTAGTGTGTCCGCACAACCGGACTTTCTTCAATCTATTTAATATGATCCTGTTGGGGCCTACTCTCTCTTCTTTGTAAAATGATAAGCATGCTGAAATCACAAATAAAACTGTAAAAGTAAAAGTAAAAAATAAAAAGTAAATAACACTGGTTTGCACAGAGCTCTGACATATTAAAATAGAAGACCACTAAAACAGATAGTGAGCAATTATGTATTCAGATCTTAAGACGGATTGCAATAATACAAATGATATGCAAATTCTGTTTAATCACAAGCGGCTAAGCTGTATAAGCACATCGCTCAGTCACAGCCGAATACTTGCTCCACTTCTCCAGCATAAATTACTCACCGCATGATTACGAGGATTCCTGCAACTTGTTTGCTTGAATTAGGACCACGGTTTTATACATCCTGTACTTTTAAGGTAACATCATATACTCCCACAGCCTCTCTGAAGTTTCAGGAACAGTATGAGTATGGGAAAGACCAAAGCCTTGTGCACTGCTATCTTAATAAAGGAATCTGGCAACCAAAGAGAGTTCAAACTGAAAGCAGAACATGCAGCTGAGCGCTCAATAAACGATACTTCTGTGCCACTCCTGGGGGAGGGTTAGGCCGGCGCACAGACGTGCGCTACATCACTACAGGAATGGGAAGACCAATGAGTTGTGCCAGCCTAGGTTAGGACTGCATCATAAATAATCCAGACATGTACAGAATAGACTGACTCAGCCCTCGGAAGGCTATTTCCATGAGACAGGTTCAGTCTACATCTGCAAGTCAGAAGTTCTTGACCTCTTCATCTGGGACAATTTGCACACAACCAGTGGTTATTTTTAAGCATGATGGGCTTACGTGGGCTTAAGTGAAATAAAACAGTGACACTGGTCCTGTCGTACAGAAGAAACTTAAGAAATAAGTCCTGTTATTTTGGGTGGTACTTACTCACAAGTAAATATGAACAGGCCTGCAGCTTTCATTGAGGTATATGGTTGCACTTTGTTTCACTTGCAAACAAGAATCAACTGCTTGCAAAGAAAGAAATGCTTAGAACACAATCCTAACCATGTCTACTCAAAAGTAAGCCCCAGTGTGTTCAATGGGTCTTACTCCCAGGAAAGTGTCTTTAGGATTGCAGCCTTACTTTATTGACAAGTTTTCCTTTATTGCTTTAAAAGGCCAACTTTTCAACTTTGGGGTTCCTGAACCTTTAAGAGGGAATTTCAGTAGCTGCAGCTTCTCACCTCACAGAAGTACTAATGCAAGGCACTGTCCACACCAGGGCCACTTGAATCTCGGCCAGAAGGCTGGATCCAGGCAAATCCAGTGATGCACACCTAGGCACTTTGCAAAGTTCTCATTCAGAGGATGGAGATGTCCTATCATGCAGCCTCTGGAACACCAGGCAGTAGTTGTCACTGCCTACAGTGTCCCTGTCCTCTGAACAAGGAGGATTTAATGCGTCACCTCGGCATAACTCTTGGATGCGGTCCAGGGATCTCATTCCGAGAAGACAGTGGTCGCAACCTTGACCACCACTGGTCTACTAGAGGAGCAGGAGCCCTAAGGTTGAAAGGTTTGCCACGCCCTGAATAAGTGGGACATGCCTCCATTTCCTGCTTGCGGGCTACAGAGGTAACCAATGGGCCACTATAGAAGGACATGATGCTGGGTTAAATGGGGCTTTAACCAGATCCAGTAGGGCTTATTTGGGCCGTGCCATAAAATCACAAGAAGAGCCCTATAGAATGAGAGCAAAGGACATGTGTAGCCCAGCATCCTCCAGCAAGCAACATGCCTGCAGGAAACCCACAAGCAGGGCTTAAAAGTGATAGTTTCCCACCAACTGGTCTCGTGCCTAAGAAGCTTTCATAAACCCATCATAACCAATGACTGTTGACAGACCTCCTCTGAGGATACATTTAATTTAAACATGACCTAAACCAGTGACCAACACAGCTCATAGAAGTGTACTGCGCATTGTATAATGTGCATTGTATGATGAAGCACTTCTGGCAGCTCTGACTCCCTAACATCTATCCATTGCGTTGACTGGGTACAAATTTGAGCATTATGAGAAAGCAGGGAAAAACCTACGCTCGGTGCAATGCTGGATGGAAAGTTTGCCTCACCATGTAACACCAAGGAGCCCTATATTGCTGGGAGGATCTGTCACATTGTATTTTTTTTTAATATCAGAAGCAACTTAATATTCTGGAACTGCTTTGTAACACTGCAATATTATGCAAAATAAGGCTTATCCAAATCTTAACTCAATGCCCTGTGCTGTAATTCAATTGCAGGCAATCACATGAATGTAGAGCTAGTAAAAACTAATGGTATCTTTCTTCAGTATTAGGCCATTATGCAAATGAGGCACTGCTCTGGATTTAAAATACTTAAATAGACGAATGATCCAACTCCCCTCCCGTCCCCTTTCACCTTGATAAACTGCAACACAGGACAGCCAAATATTTCTCCCCACTTACATAACAGCTTCTTTTATGAATATGCAAGAGGTGGTTGGAAGATCGAGTCCATTATCTGGGCTTTATGCTTGAACAATGCAAACAGCTGTCATCAGGCTGAAAGTAGTCAGATGCTATTCTTCAGCGCTTCATGTTTAGGATTACATCCTATGCAAGTTGCATTTATATAGGAGGAAGAGGTTTTAATACACAGTTAACAGAGACCCCCTCTTAACCATGGTTTCTGTATCAACGATTTCACGATCAGATCCAGAACAGAGCCCCTATGGATACAGGGCATGTCTACTTAAGTTGTGAGGACTAAAATGAGTTTAAAATGCCAAAAATATTGAATATGGACCATGAAGATGTTGGGATCAAATTGTCAAGTGGGCTACAAGTTTTGTTGGGTGATACTGAAGAAGTTCTTACCTTTTGACCTTAAACACCTCACAGCACTGTACATGCTTTGCATTCCTGTCCAGGTCTACTTAATGGACTGTTGATTATTGTGACCCCCCTTGAGTCCTTTGGGTAAAAGAAGGGATATAAATAAAGTAATTTATTCTAAGAAAAATCCTACTGAAACTTGGGCAGCCATTGCACCTTGCTGGATGCTCTAACTACTCTCTTTTCCTGTTTGTGGTACAAAAAATTGGATTCTTTCTAGTCAACACAAGTACAGGGGAAAGGGCAAGTTGAGCAAAGGTAAGAAATATAAGGATCTGTACTAAGATCTCTACACAGGACTGATACTCCTTGTGGCAGCCATCATAAGCCTTTGTGATCTGCACAAAGAAATTTCTCCAAAAGCCTGGATGGTACCATATTTACCTGAACCTAATGCAACATCGCCTAGTGCTTATAATCAAAATAACTAATTCACTCAAATCTAATTAACTCTGATTTTTGAGACTAAGAGCACAATCCTAACCATGTCTACTCAAAAGTAAGCCCCACGGTGTTGAATGGGTTTAACTCCCAGGAAAGTGTCTTTAGGATTGCAGCCTAAGGCTACAATCCTAAAGAGACTTTCCTGGGAGTGAGACCCATTGGACACAATGGGGCTTACATCTGAGTAGACATGGTTAGGATTGTGCTCATAATCTGGCTGGAAAAGGTGAGCATTAGATTTGAGTATATACAGTATATGGTCCTTTCCTAGACAAACATATCTCAAAGATCACAATCTATACAAAAAACTAGAAAGTTTTTACTATTGTCCTCCCAGCATGTGAAGTTTGCTTTAAGAAAAGCCTAGAAACAGAAAAGGGGCAGGGAGAGAAGCTGGACTCTACTGATGCTTCCCACTGGATATATGGCAGAATCATTAAAATACAACAGACTTCATACTTTATTTTTAACATGATGGGCTATGTTGAGAAAGCAGCTCTTTGGGGGACAATCAAATTCTTGCTTAAACTGTAATTTAGGCAATAGATCAGGAGCTTTGTCATCTAATTTAACGTTATTTTTTCACTGATAGCCTGGGGAACGCCAATGCCCCAAGCCCCAAGTCCTGGCCCCAACATTTAAAAAGAAACTGCATGCACATCTACAGAGTGATTACTGGCACAACAGGCCAAGGTTTGCGCTAGCGGGGTTTGAATAACACAATTATTTTTTGGCAGAACTCTCTCTAGCCTCTAGTTACAAGCAGAAGTACTGCAAAGCCAAAACACACTCAAGTGGATCTCTGCACAACACAGCACATGAAGAATCAAAACAAATGATCACATAGTCAGTATCCACGTCCAGGCCGTAAGGGAGATCCTAAACCTTGTTACCAAGAAAAAACATTCACAAAATGTGGTTTCTCTCATCGTTACAGCTGGAGAAATTCTCCTTCTCTAGAAGTCCTCAAAGGGCCAAGTGGTTCTCAAACGTTTTGGACCAGAACCCACTTTTTGAATAACACTGTCAGGCCCTCCCTTGTTTACTAGACTTTTAAAAAGGAAATGTAGAAAGAAATATTAGATAGAAGTAATAATAGCCAGGAGAAAGACCCCGAAACATTCATTTCCCTATATCACCAGTGGATAGTTGCAAACTGCAGGAGCGCAACTCTTTGTAGGGCAGTAAGCAACTAGTTCTTGATCTCTGAATAGCTTTGTGATCTTTGTTCCTGATCTGGATAGTTACTAATATTTGAATAGCTGAATAGTTTCTTGATCTGTATATAGTTCCTAATCGATGAATATCTTTGGGGCTTGAAGCAATGAGTTATCTGATCTTTCCATCACCTTTTGGCGACGCACCAGTGGATCCTGACTCACAATTTGGGAATCGCTGATCTAGAAGATCTTTCTTGGGAGCTGACCCTTCTAACCCTACCCTATGAGACTGTACATTGTTAATTTAACAGGTAAAGCTTTTCCCAGGCTTCGGGCGGAATAATGGGACTAGTTTAACCAGCCAGACAGCATTTCTGTGACTCAGACAGTTGCTGGATGCACCAAAGCCATGCCAGGAAATAATATTTGTAACTCTAGATATAATATACAGTTTACAAACTAAGGTTGATGATGGACCAGAAAAAGGGCCTGGCTTGTTCCTATGACTCTGAGAGCAGCTTGCTGCAGAAATCAGCAAGTGAAGTCTTTCATAGCATGGAAGAAATATTATTACCTTATCCAAATAATAGCTATGGTAGCTTTTTATGTTTTCAAAGACCATTCATTGCTTGTTTCCACTGGAGAAATTTTAGTGCTGGCTTGTACTGTACCTAGTATGGTCTTGAAGTCCACATAATATTTCTCTCCACTCCATCTTAGAAGTATACGTTTGGTTTTTATTTATGTGCTTTTCAGATTTTTATACCACCCTTCTTCCAAGGAGCTCAGGGTTAGTGGTGTGCATAGATTCCCTTCTTTTGTCCTCACAACAACGCTGTAAGTGAGATACAGGCGTCTCCCACTTATTAGACACGGACTGGAGCACTGCTCAAAAGTGAAAACCATTGAAAAGTGAAACCCAATCTAGTTTATAAATGTTACTTCCAATGCCTTTTTTAGCTAGCAAATTGCAAATGCCCTCTATATCTCGCAAATTCCCTATATCTTGCAAATGGCTCCTATATCCTGCGGCTACACAAAGATTTCTGCAAATTGGTCCTCATTAACTCCTTTGGGAATGGGATTAGAGGAGAAGCTACAAGATGGAGGGAGGGCAATTTTGGCCTTTAGAACAGCAGAGAGAGAGCTTGAAATAGCAATGCATGTGTTGAATGAATGAGTTTTGGGTATAATTTCTGAATCATCAGAAAATGAACAGTCAGAAAATTGGGGATATCTGCAGTGACTGGTCCAAGGTCATGCAGAAAGCTTCATAGTTGAACTGGGATTTGAACCCGGATCTTGTAGATCGAAGACCAACTCCTGAACCACTACACCATCCTGGCTTTTTCAACCAGCTCAGACATACATTCTTTTGTGTATGTATAGCATAGCAGGCCTCCGTCAGTCTTTAAAGACTATGGTATCGTGCTCGACGCTGCATATGCTGCATGCGAAGCACAAAAGCCTGGGTTGGATTGTTATGGAGGATAGGCTGTTACCCAAGCAGCAAATCCCCCCTCTCCACACCACTGAATTAGTCCAATGGAAAGGCAGAGCCAATACAATTGGATCCAGCTGGTGTCACAAAGCTGGGCTAATGACAGGAGCTCACCCTGTCATGTGGGGCCGGCCCGGGTCTCAAACCCTGGTCTGCTGGTTAACAGGCACAGCATCTTAACTGCTTGTGCCACCCACAGCCCACTATGTATGTAACCCTCTATCTATGTAACTCTCCCTCCTTGTTTGTTCAACACCCAGACTGAAGAAGCAAGTGATCTGAGCTAGCATGCTTGATGTTTTGTAACCCATTAGTTGGTCTTTATATAGGTGCAATCCTACTGTTGACCTACTGCTTGTTCATTGCTGCTTTTAAAGATACAGGAACAGGGCATGATTAAATTCATGTATAAGCAGGAGAGAATTCCTAGGCAGGAGGGGAACTGGTTAATTCCCAGCACAAGTGCCTGATACAAGGGAGGCCAGCACAGCTGAGAAACCTAATTGACAACCAGCCTGAGCTGGGCCTCCGCCAGGTGCAAATAAAGGAAATGGGGAAGCTCCAAAGAGGAGATTTGGGGGAAGGAGAAACAACAGCATCCTGACTCCTCTCTCAGCAGGGTATCAATGGAGCTTATTGTCAGGTAAAGGCTGTAGTAGGAAGGTCCATATGGCAAAATCTGGAGTCAAAGGAAAAAATGCCTCAATGCAGAAAATATGCTATAAGATTTATTTAAAACTGAATTGTTAGATTGAGCTATAAGGGGGAAGAGAGTTTTGTTCCAAGAACACAAGATCTATTAGGAGCCAAAGATCTATTAGGAGTAAGCCCTGCTGATTATAATGAGACTTATGTCTGAGTGGACAAGCATTGGATACTTCAGCTATGGAGTGCTAAGAGATGCTTAATGTCTAAACTGAAAAGGAGGGTGCAATCACAACTCACCTATCTCCCCATTCCTGCAATGGTGTGGAGAGACTGGCACATGCCTGTGCACTGGCCTAACCCCCGAGGAGTGGTGCAGAAGTGCACTTACAGCACTTTTGCAACACTGCAGGCCAACACGGGACTTATGCTGGCCTAACTGGAGATTAGGATTGCAGCCCCTGTCCTATACGCTTGCACCTGTTGACCTCTTAACTGAACCCACTTTAGTATTCCTATACAAGGATTGGCTGTACTGTGTTGTACCTTATTGGGCTGACTAGACTGTATACAAGGTGGATTGCAAGGAAGATGCTCTTAAATAGTAGTGTTCAACATTTTTGGTGCCACAATCTAAATGATGTCTGAGACTGGAGACCCCAACTTTGATCCAATCCACCCCTTCCCAATATATCCTGTTTGTGCACCTCCACAGTGGCGCAAGTGGTAAAGACGCTGTGCCTGTTAACCAGCAGGCCAGGGTTCGATTCCCGGGTCGGCCCCACAAGACTGGGTGAGCTCCTGTCATTAGCCCAGCTCTGCGATGCCAGCTGGATGCAATCGTATTGGTTCTGCCTTTCCATTGGACTAATTCAGTGGTGTGGAGAGGGGGGATTTGCTGCTTGGGTAACAGCCTATCCTCCATAACAATCCAACCCAGGCTTTCGTGCTTCGCATGCAGTGTATGCAGCACCAAGCACGATACCATAGTCTTTCAAGACTGACAGAGGCACCTCCACAATGTCTGCCCACAAGTGTTCACCATGACTAGATAGTCACAGTAAAAAGTTCTAGCACTATTGAAAGCCATTTCAGCACAATTTGCTAAAAGCCTGAGCTGACGGGTACCACAATCTGCTGGTACGTGAAGTGAGGGGTACAACATCAGACACTTCTGCGTCACTCCTAGGCAAGGGTTAGGCCAGTGCACAGACATGCTCTTGCCTCCCTACATTACCATGAAAATGGGAAGACCAATGACTTGTGCTGGCCTAAGTTAGAACTTACTAGGCTACAATCCTAAAGATGCTTTCCTTGGAGTGAGACCCATTAAACACAATGGGGCTTACTTTTGAGTAGACATGGTTAGGATTGTGTTTTTTAAACACTTTTAACTAAAAAAAAAAATGGGAACTTAATATAGAGAAAATAAAGATGAGATGGTCAAGGTTCTTTTCATGGGTAAGAGAGGGGAATGCAAATGAGAATAGTTTTGTAAGAGTTTAGAAAATTTGTTCTTGGTTACGCATATAATGTTAAGGTATATAGGAACTGATGAAAGGAGGTCATAAAAAAGATTTTGATGTGTTCTCAGGTGATTAATAGTTTCTTTCTTGTATTGAGTCGCTCATAAAGGAGGGAGGGGGAGGGAAATTTGGAGAAGAGGATGTAAGCAGAAATAGAATTATACATAGAGTATGCGATGTAACTGTGGAATATGCATAGGATCTATGGGTAAAGATATGTGTATATATTGGTATATATTTATTTCCTCTATTAAAAAAATTTTAAAAGGGACTAACTTAAACACACTTTCCTGGGAGTAAGTACTCCTGGACACAGTGGGACTTACTTCTGAGTATACATGCTTAGGATTTCCAACTTGGGTCGCCCGGGAGAAAGGCGGGGTACAAATAAATTATTATTATTATTATTATTATTATTGAAAATCAAACATAAATACACAGCAAACAATTTTGTGCTGGTTTCATTCAAATCACCAGTTGGACCCTTCTCAATAGTCTAGGACTGTGTGATGTAGCAGCATATAATTCTTGCTGAATTATCATCATCATCATCATTATTATCATTATTATCATTTTTATTATCATCATTATCATTGTTATCATTATAAAATCAAACAAATACCCAGCGAACTATTATTATTATTATTATTATTATTATTATTATTATTATTATTATTATTATTATTATATTTCACTGTTAATCTCAGATCATTTGATAGTTCTCAGTCAACTATACAAACTGCCTCATTGAAAGTACCGTACTTAGGTGCAATATAACAGCACAGAACTCTAATAGCCAATCCGTAATAATTACCGCATGTTCAAGTTATAACTTATTATATCACGTTGCTAAGTGATGAACACGTCTGCATGCATTGCTGAACAGTCACATGATCTAATTGAGAAAGAAGATCAAATTGTGAGTGGGAGCAAACAAGTGCTGAGAAATATATATTACAGAAGCTGTAGGTAGCGCAAGTGGCTAAGACACTATGCCTGTTGACCGGCAGGCCGGGGTTTGAGACCCGAGTCGGCCCCACAAGACAGGGTGAGCTCCTGTCCTTAGCCCAGCTCTGCGACGCCAACTGGATCCAATCGTACTGGCTCTGCCTTTCCATTGGACTAATTCAGTGGCGTGGAGAGGGGGGATTTGCTGCTTGGGTAACAGCCTATCCTCCATAACAATCCAACCCAGGCTTTCGTGCTTCGCATGCAGCATATGCAGCGCCGAGCACGATACCATAGTCTTCCAAGACTGACAGAGGCCTGCTTATATTTTATACTGCAGTTTTCAGACTGTGGGTCTGGGACCCACCACTGAGTCATGGCTATTTTTCCAGAGCCATGAAACTCACAGATTGAGAACGGCAGATGAAGCAGATTAATCAAGGTTATCAAGGGTTCTGCATCAAGGGTTACTCAAACTACCAGTAATATTAATAATTAACAATTAATACATTTATTAATTTTATTGATTTGTTTTTAATCCATGTTGTTAGCTGCTCTGATTTCTGCAGCTGTTTCCAGGGCAAGTATCAGTAGTTAACTAAGGCTGCAATCCTAAAGACACTTTCCTGGAAGTAAAACCCACTGAACACAATGGGGCTTACTTCTGAGTAGACATGGTTAGGATTGTGCTCTAATTGTCTGTCCCTCTTCCTCCATCAGCAGCCAATTTGTTCCTAAAGACAGTAGCCCTACAAACAAGAGTTGCAAAACTTGGAAGAGGGGAAGGCATAAAGGTAAGAAAAACACTGAAAATCACTGCTGGAATATACCGAAGCAGAAAGAGTTTTTGGACAATAAAGAATATTTAAAAATCTAAAATGCATTTAATTACCAGATTATCTAAAAGTTAACAGGTCTCCAGCACAGTGTTAACTTATTAAAGCATAAGAGAAAGATGTGAAGAAGAATACAATGCATACGCATAAAAGAATAAAGGTATCTATACTGTAATCTGATGGGTAGTCTGCTAGAGAATTTTTTTATTTAAAAAATTTCTGTCCTGAGATGTTCAAGTCTACATAAATGTTCACAGCAGAAAAATGCACTAAATGTATTAATCTAAAATAATCAGTGTGCTTTTTTCTGTGCATTACGGCAGTGGTTCTCAATGCCCTAGCCTCAGATCCCTGCCGTCTGCCCCTTTATAGTCTAGGAAGGATGGAATGCAACCCCCAGGGTTGCATTGCTTTCAAGGGGAGCAATGTCTTTCTTCCGCTCACAACTATCTGCAACAGGCTGCAGGGAGCCCTGCACAAGCCTCTGCAAGGCTCCCCAAAGCTCACACACAGCAAAAATATCTATCATGACCCACTTCCAGTTTAGTGATCACAAATGGGATGGAATAATTATTTTGACAGTTTCCTCACTTTGGGGAGCACTACAGAGGCTTGCCCCGGGCTTCCCACACCCATGGGAGCCTCCTGCAGTTTGTAGTAATATTAAACAGAAAAGAATGTGTTCTGCTCCATAAATGTGCCAACTGTAGTTTTATTTTTTTACCAGCTCAGAAGTATCACACCTTAAAGATACTCATAAGTGTGTGGTGCTACAAAAATTTTGAGAGATCTACAGATGCTCGTTTTTAGAAATAGTTATCTTCTTATAGCATCACCTGCACCTTGATGGTTTGCACTACGACAAAAATATTGTGGTTGTGCATCAACCAGTTAGTTTTTTAAAGTCTCTTTTCTTAAGGGAACATTTAGTGACATCTCCCTTGACTGATTATCTGTGTTTGATGAATTATTTCCATTAAAATTGATTTAATTCACAGATTTGAACTCATGACTCCAGCAAGACAAAATAATCTTAAATCAAAGAGTACTTACAACTGGGCTCTCTAGGTTATGACACTGAATACAAATCTACTTTTCTCTAAGCTGTAACCAAACAAGCTTGATATTCTGTAAAGGTTAAGGGGCTACAAATATGAAAAAGTAATGGAGAAAGATGCACATAAAGTGGTTTTTGTTTGTTGAAAATTCGCTCTACAATCTTTAACGAACTACACCTGAACAAGCACAGATTTGATACATAGCACAAATAAAAGTACCGTAATTCTAGGTTGTTTTGGGGTTGAGACACTAAGAGCACAATCCTAACCATTTCTACTCAAAAGTAAGCTCCATTGTCTTCAATAGGTCTTACTCCCAGGAAAGTGTCTTTAGGATTGCAGCCTAATTCAGATTTTTATAGCTGATATAACAAATGGTTCATTAGGTCTCAATGAATGTTGATGAGTCAATAGGAAGCTTCTAAGCTAAGTTTTAACCTAAAGCATATTTCAGCATACCCAAATTTCTAGGGTTTCTGAAATGCAACCATGTAGAGGTATTTCCTTGTGGTACCCTCTGCTTCCTCTACGGATTATTTCTTTTCAACCATAATGTCAGAACTTTGCCAGATTGGCACTGATATGGCTGTTAAACAGCTTTGCAACCTAAGCTACCTCGACTTGCTTTGACTTCAGCTAGAGCAGTGTTTCTCAAAGTGGGGGTCGGGACCCCTTTTGGGATCACCTAGAGCTTTCCTGGGGGTCGCCTAAAGACCCCTGGTGCAGGGGACCAGGTCAGGCTTGCCAGGCCTCCGGCTGGAGCTGTGTGCACACTGGGGCTGACTGACAGCCTCAGGGCCCAATCCTGTGCATGCCTACTCTGAAATAAATCCCATTGTGTTCAACGTGTGCATAGAACACACATTTCATTTGTAACAATGAAAATACATCCTGCCTATCGGATATTTACATTACGATTCATAACAGTAGCAAACCTACAGTTATAAAGTAGCAACGAAAATAATTTTATGGTTGGGGGTCCCCACAACATGAGGAACTTATAAAGGGGTCACGGCGTTAGTAAGATTAAGAACCACTGAGCTAGAGGCATAGCAAGAGGGGTGGAAAGTGCTTAGTTTTGCAGGGTGCTTCAGTACAGTGGGCAAGTGGCTACCCGTCAGAGCCATGCCAGGTGGTGGGAGCTAAACAGACATAGAGCACAATCCTAACCATGTCTACTCAATAGTGTGTTCAATGGGTTTTACTCCCAGGAAAGTGTGTTTAGGATTGCAGCCATACACTTCCATTTTGCTTGCCCTGTCTGCAATGGCTCTAAATGGGAGGGAGAAGGGCCATTTGCATGCAGCAGTGAAGACACCCTGCAAAATATAGTGCTTTGTACCTCCTCTAGCTATGCCACTGATTTCAGCCATACCATGAAATTTCTCCAAAACAGTACAAGTTTCCAAAAGCTGACATTCCCTCCAAATGGCAGTCCTGAATCTGAAATCCTTTGATATCTGGATAAGGAATTCTAGTAAGGGCACAATCCAGAGTAACTACGGGGAGTCCTTGATCCGGTGTAAGAACAATTTGCTGTGGATTGCAGTATGAATTTCCCATAAGTTTTCGTTAGATGGTGCAGTAACTACAGGTACACGTAATGTCTCTTACGTGCTCCCGTAGTTACTCTGGATTGTAGGATCTGAAAGCATCTTGGCACCTTAAGCAGCCAAGTGGTGCTACTCCCATCCTGGTTTTAAAAAAGTGTGCTTAACATTGTCATATATGGCAGCCACACCACTCAGTTGTCCCAAGCTTAAGACCTCTGACAAATATGTTGAGTAGTACCTCAGCCATCTCTGCTCTGTTGGTTAGGATCTCTAGCATACCAGAGTGATGCCTCGGGTCTACTTCATGTATTATTTCTTAGCTCCTTACCTACGTATGAAATACTCCACACAATGTACTCTATGAAATGTACACAGGTGTATAAGGCCACAGCTCTTGCCCCAGGAGAGGCAGATAAGCCCAGCTTTCATGACCTTTGGCCTTGAGGGTTGCCATTCCCACCAATGTGCGATGTTCAGGTGTACTTTGTACCCGAGACAAAGAAGGAAACACACAGAAAAGAAACCTTGAGGGCAGCTTCTTCAAGTTGCAATATTCGTTCTCAAAATACATTAAAACCTTATTTCATACTGTGTGCAAATGTGACCCACGTGTGCATTCAGGTTATGAATAAAGGGGCTGGAAAAAATGTTTAGGAATCCATAGTTAAACGAGACCTAGGAAATCTAGGGCCTGATCATATCCAATTTCCCAGTGCTGGTTCAGTTGTGCCAGTGGTGTGTACATGGCATCATGTAGTAAAAGGGCATGAGTGGGACCTTCTTAAGGTAAGGGTACATGTGTTCCCTGATCATGGGGTTGCACCATGGCTACACCAGCACTTGAAAGTTAGATAGGATGGGGCCCATATTCTGTAGACAAAGAGCTGAAGCTGCAATTTTATCCACACTTACCTGGAAGTAAACCACACTGATTATAATGGGACTTATTCTGAGTAGACATGCGGAGGATTGGGGATAGGAATGGTAACAGTTACCATTCTTTAAGAAGAAAATAGGCTCTGCAGAGACGGCAGGAATCCTATTGCCTGCATCCAGAATATCACAGGAAGAGACAGCAAAGATTCTGGGGGGAAAATCCTGGAAGATCATCGTGTACTCACAAGCTCAGAAAGAAATAAGCTTATATCCCAAGATCACAGGGTTGTGGAAAGTTGGATGACAATTCATTCATTCTTTTGACCCTTCAAACAGCCCTTTGGTACAGATTCAGTTGGCGGGTCTCATCACAGGGCGCTAACCGAGGTCCACTGACTTTAACTAGTCAGCATATCTAGACAAGCAGATTTGGCCTCTCTGCTGTGTGTACAAGGAAGCCGGCCAGCCAAGTTATCTTTGCTAAAGTACATCTGGTTTTGCTGACTGCATTTCTTTGGAGTGCATGGACACCTCCTTTTCCTTTGGAGGATGAAACACTGTATTTTGACACACAACAAACCAAAGAAGGGAAAAAGTAGTACAAGGGCCAAAAACCAACCTGCGTAAGAAATCAGATCCCAAAAATCCAGAAGGATTTAATCTCCCCAGATAGGCCAAGAAATGTAATTCAAATGCTGTGGGATGCATGAAGAACAGACTCCTTATGCCCCTGCAGATGTTCGGTCTATAATCATGTATCTCCAAGGGCAATGTGCGAACATACAAGTATAAATCAGTTGGGTTTAAACACGCAGATGAGATACACAAGGGATCTTAATTCTCTTGGTCAATGCACAGACGAATGTGCTGCAAACTATTTAAGCATATTTACTCAGATCTACAGCCCAACTTAAACATGATGCAGAATGAGTAAGGATTTTTTCTGCTCGATGCAGCTAACATGTCACTTAAGTCTTCAGTCACTGTAATATGCCACTGCTCTGTGATGACTCGATTTCCATGGGATGTAGGCATGTGCAATACTACTCAGATAAGTTCTTTCTCACCTAATGTGACATTTAAATCAAGCCTAAATACATACTGAACTCAGCAGTTTATATCCCAAGTAAATTTCAGACTGTTCTCTATTATTTATATAAATCCCATATAATGGGATTTGGCAAACAAATTCCTAAGGTTGTGTGTTTTTCACAGAAAAGCATTTTGGGATGGGAAATGAAACAAACACAAAGAGCGATGTTTGTGTTATGGGGCTGCAGCAAAGCTGTATAATACCAACAAAGACATCCAAGTTATAAATATCCAACAAGCATTTGATATGAAGAAGACTGGACCTAATCTATGCTCCTTTCTAGTATCTCCATTGCCTGCCGTGTTACAAAATAACCTACTGATGTACTAAAGATAGACCACTGCATGAAAGGGGTCCCAAGATCAATCACTGACATCTACAGGTAGAGCTAGCAATGAAGAATGCCTGAGATGTAACCAAAAACAGTTTCCATCTTCATAGACAAGTGTCTCTAACCCCCAAATCCAGAGTAATTACGAGACTTTAGTAAGAGACTTTACGTACACCCATAGTTACTGCACCACGTAGTGAAATCCTATGAGAAATTCATCTTGGAATCCAGAGTAAGTTGTTCTTACACCGGAGCAAGGACTCTCCATAGTTACTCTGGATTTTGCCCAAATTTACTCCATAGTTACTCTGGATTTTGCCCAAAGTTACTCATAGTTACCCAAGTCAAAGACTTGGGTATTCCCACCTGCCTCCATTTCCATGTTATGTACAAACTCAGGAATTCTGGATTATTTCATGCCAGTCAGAAGAAACCAGTATTAAACCATGGTTTCAGTTCTCTGTTGTTTAACTGTGGTTTGAAGTAAGTCAGCATTCTCAAGTTTCTAACTTGGACCTCTTATTATTTTCAAATGAAAAGTAAATGTTTTCCATTGCTTCCTCATCACATGCCAAGGAGCAGAAAAGAGAAGCACAAGTCAATACAATGCAGAAGTTTATTCATTGAACAGGAAAACATAATTTTCTATTAACCTGAACTGGACCAAAGGGAGTTACTTTCAAGGCAACATACATAAATCAGGCTACTTGAGTTTTTGAAACTATTAAGCAAAACCCTCTCAGTAGCAGTTCTGTCAAATGCTTCAAATTTCAGAGTTTTGATACTTTCTGTAAACACCTCTGCAAAATATTACATCAATCTTTCATATTATTATCTCCAAACAATCCTGGAAAACAAGATGATAAATCCAGTAAAATGTTACCTTGAGGCTAACAATCCAATGAGAAAAGTTAAATCTCTTGCATCAAACCACAGGAATTATCCCTGCAAGCATACCAGTTTAGTCGACAGAGACAGTAGGGGGCTTTTTAAGGATCTACTGAAGGAATCTAGTGGGTTTCCATTTTGCAGACACTTGAACTTGTTTTAAAAGAGAAATATGGTCAATGGGCTATATGCAATATCTACCCAAAGTGGAATCAGTTTATAGCCTTAGGGCACAATCCAGAGTAACTACGGGTTCACGTATGGACATTACATGCACCCGTAGTTACTGCACCACCTAGTGAAATCCTATGGGAAATTCATATTGCAATCCAGAGTAACTTGTTCTTACTCCGGAGCAAGGACTCCCCATAGTTACTCTGGATTTCATCAATTTTCAGTTCCTCTTGTTATATTAACAAATCTTGAAAACCGGGCAGAACCATGTCTGTTTCACTCTGGAGAGAATAAAATGTCCCCATCTGAGAAGGGATGTCCAGAATGTGCATAATGAAGATATGCTCATTAATTTGACCCTATGCTGGACTCTTCATTTAACCAATTATAAAAACAAACCACAAAGAAATACAGCTTTGGAGCAAAGGAAATAAAAGGCACTTCCCTGCCTGATATCTGACCAATTTATTAGCCAATTGTTATACACAATTGTATATAATTTTTTACACAACTGACCAATTTTTGTTCATAATTCTAGTGGCATCCATCTCTGATTTGAAAATGTCAGGTAAAGTATATTTCTCACATATAATGCATAAACTATATCTTCCCCTCCCATTCCAGTGGCTCATTCCCAACCATTTTAAATAACAGTAAGCAGGAGTATGAAAGCAATAAGTTCTACTGAAATCAATGGGACCTGTTACCATATAATGTGATTACAGGATCACACTTTCCTAGAAGTTCACGCCGTTGCTGCACTTTATACAATGCCTTTACACATGTTTCTGTTCCCAAAATACTATACAGTAGAAACACCTTCAAGGAAGCTTACAGCAGCATCATAAAATTAAGCCCAGTGCTTATCTTGGAAAAAAATTGGGGTTAAGATACCAGTGTTCTCCTCTCTCAAGAGTTGAAAACCTGGGCCTTTGAGCTGAAGTATTATGGACTGATTGAGACATTTCTACTTGCTCTTCATTTTGAAAGCTCTCCAATCCTGTGCAATATACTATGTGTCCCAACCAGGTTTGCAGCATAAAGTGGCTTCGGATTGCTGTGTTTATTAGAATATAATGCACCATCAAATATAATGTGCACCCTATAAAAGCAGGCCTCCGTCAGTCTTGAAAGATTATGGTATCGTGCTCAGCGCTGCATACGCTGTACGCGAAGCATAAAAGCCTGGGTTGGATTGTTATGGAGGATAGGCTGTTACCCAAGCAGCAAATCCCCCCTCTCAACACCACTGAATTAGTCCAATGGAAAGGCAGAGCCAATACGATTGGATCCAGCTGCGTCACGGAGCTGGGCTAAGGACAGGAGCTCACCCTGTCTTGTGGGGCCGACCCGGGTCTTGAACCCTGGCCTGCTGGTTAACAGGCACCAGTAGGAGAATGGATAAAACTGTAGTGTTAGGATGTAATGTCTCATGTGCCTATAACATAGTGCATCTTTTCAGGACCACATGTGCCCAGCACTCAAGTGGCATCTGAAGTCTACCCATGTTCAACCTAAAGGAGCTGCTCAGTCTTGAAAAATCATCCGTCAGCTGTGTTTGAACACCCTAGAATGCAAATAGTCCACCCAAAGCACTTCTAAACATCCTGAATTCCAGTCCACAGAAAAAGCCTGACTCACAGCCCAAACCTAACCCAGCTTTCTTCTGCTGATGCAACCACAATGTAGCCTCAATGTAAGGGAACAAATGTTGCCTGCATCAGTGCTGAAAACTTGTTTAGGACTAGGCTTTTAGCCACTTCCCAATATTCCTTACTTCCAGAGTACACCAACTTCCCCAAGCAACCTAGAATGCACTTGGTCTCAAGTGTGTGGTCTTTAGGTCTTGCACCTAAAGTGTGCATGTAATGTATGTTATATATGTTTTGTAGTAAACCTTATTTTTCAACTTTCTTGGATGTATAGTAGACAATACTTAAGCCAGTTAAACTCAATCATGTGTAAGTTTTTAAGTGATTGGATTCAAGTAACTTCAAGAGGGTTAAACTGACTCCAGTACAAAATATTGTATTTAATCTAACACTGACCTTTTCCAGCCAAATTCAGTCTCCAAAATCAGGGGGAGTATTAGATTTTATGGTTAATTACATTTGAGTAAATGATTATAAGTCTAGGGTGTGCATTAGATTCAATGGCGCATTACAGTTGAGTAAATATGGGTACCTTGTGTATAGTCCTGGATTTATTTACTACTGAATTATTGCTACATAAGCAAAATCAAATAATGCAACAAATTACTACATGTTACACTGTCGTCACAGGAGTTCTCAATTCATGAAAATTCTTGCAGTTATTGCAATAAAACATATGCTTAAGTCTGCTTAAGTAAATTGATAGCATGACTGATATTCAGCACATTTACTCAAAAGCAAGTTCCATTAGGATTTTCTCCCTAATGTGTTTAGGATGTCAGGATTTCTATTTTTCCTGAAATGGCATATTAGGGTGCAATCTTAACCGATTTAGGGCATCATAACTTACCCACCATACCTTCCTGTGGAGATGTAGGGAGGTTGGCATATTCCTGTGCACTGGCCTAGGAGTGGGGTAGACACTCCTAGCTCTTTTGTGATACCCCCAGGTCAGCATAAGACTAATGCTGGGGTTATGGCCTAACTGAAGTTTAGGATTGCAGCCAATATTGTGAAAGAGAAACTTAAACCAATATAATTAACAGGATACTCTACAATGCAGTGGCATGGCTAGAGAGGGTGCAGGCATGTATGTTCTGCAGGCTGTTGGCAGTGGTGGGATTCCAATAAATTAACAACAGGTTCTATGTCCCATTAGTAACTGGTTCTCAGAACCAGGAGCTCATTAGCAAAGGGTTCTATAGAACCTGTGATAACCCCCTGAAGCCCACCACTGGGTGTTGGTATCTTGATTTCTAAGGAGCACTATGGTTTCCAGATGCTCCACTGGTCTTTAAAAGGCAATTGATATTTTGGATACATGTGAGGAATCAAGTAAACATACTCCTTTGGAGATATCCATATACACCAATATTTTTCCTAATATCCCAGGGTGAACACATTACTACAGGTCCCATCAAGAAGGCATGATGGGTTAATCTCAAAGACTACAAGTATCTTCTGCACATTCAAGAAGAATTGAATTAGATTTTGTTAAAATGCATAAAAGTTCTAAGAATATCAGAAAGCTTATATAAAAGGCCTCCAGGAAAAACAGCTTCCAAAATGATTTAGAGATGGTACCACATGTGGGAGTAGATATGACAGATAGACAGGGAAATAAATGCTCCAGTGGAAGCACCTGCACAATCGTAGTAGTAGTAGTTTTGTTCCCTTGCACCTCTTAAGTGTCTTGTCCTGCATCAGCAGCATACTTGGTCCACTGTATGCATGTATGTAAGAGAAGTATGCCTCTGTTTCCCCACAACCCCCATCAGAATGGCTCTGAAGGGGCCACTTGCACAGTGTGGCGACACTCCCTGAAAAACTTAGTGCTTTGCACCCTCTCTAGCTATGGCACTGCTACAGTGGATCAAGTGTGCTGCTGATACAGGCTATGACCTGCAGTAACGTGTCAATCCAGAGATGTTTGTATATGTGGGTGTCTCCAAGAAGTTACTTGATTTCTCAAGTACTCGATTTCTCACAGGTACCCAAAATGTTCACTGTCTTTAAAGACCAGTGTAGTGTCCAGAAACTATAGAGTGCCTCTTGGAAATCAAGATGGATCTGCACATGTTTATTCTGAAGAAGGTTCCACTGGATTCAATGAACCTACCCAAGATAAGCAAGCAGCCTGGTCCTATACATGTTTACTCAGGAGTGAACATTTAAAGCTATTTCAAATCTAGCCACACTGTTGATCGATCTAGCACGGTGCTATAGAAAGCGGCTCTCAAGGGTTTCAAGGAGAGGTTCCAGCCCTACCTGGAGACGTCAGAAATTGAAACCAGGACCTTCTGCATTCAAAATCCACCACTGAGCTTCACCATCTCTGAATTGTGGCCTACTGACTTGCTTCCACAATAGAACTTGCTTTCACATTCCATCAACCAAGAGGCCTTACTTACTTCTGAGTAAACAGTTAAAATTATGTCATGATTCTGTAACTCTGAATTGGATGGGATTTTACTATAAGGGGCAGAAAAATTCTTGACAACAATTACAGCTTCTTAAATTTGTTTCTCTGTCTGATCCAAAACTAATGTGTTTTGATATAAAATCACTTCAAATGGATTGGGGAGCAGGGAATTATCTGGGAGCTGGATAGAGCATCACCTTCTATGAAATATATATGCTTAGTTATTGAACTTGATCAATATGCTCGATGAAATATGCTTATTCACACTGAACTAGATCCACTGATGTATCCAAATCACTAAGTACATCCCTCTTCCTCAAAATCTAGTCGATCAATACATTAGCTATCTGTGACATGCTGCGACTTTATTAGTTTGGACATTTTTCAATGCTGGACCTACAAGTCCGATGGGTTAAGTGTGGTGCTGACATTTTATTCTTGTGTGCATATTTAAACATGCATCTCCATACATGCACTCCTCTGTGGATATATCAGCATCCTGGAGCAATCTTCGTTGCCTCTCCATGTTAGCCCAGAAAAGGCCAAATCAATGTGCACAAAGCTTGAATAAGTCAATATTGCTTTAACCCTCACGACAGGAGAAAATTCTGCAGTGCTGACAACAGCGTGGTCTATAAAGGCATGTGCTGAGCATGGAACCATTTCAACGGTTTGATCCTTCCGTCCCCCTACCCCCATCCCCCAATAAAGTGTTAAAAGAAAAATACAATGTCAACAGTAGCTCCTCCCCGCCAATGGAAGAGGCCTGAGTGCATCTTACTTTCTGGCTGGAAGCCCTTATAAACCGTTAGGAAAAAAAATTATTGAGAAGGGTGGGATTGAAAAGGCAGGCTATGCATCAAACTATTCCAAGCCCCAGTTTGGAAGATGCAGGGCTATTTTTGCCTCCTTGTTTTTCAAATCTTCTAAAGTATCCAAAAGGAAATGCTACATCCAGTCTTAATTTTTTTTTTAAAAATGATACATCTATTAAGAGTTACCAGCATTTTTTTCTTCCGCACTTGCAAAATAGCAAAGAAATAGTCAGACCATTAAGCCGGAGAAATACGGATAGGAAATGGAAACACGTCAAACCTTCTTGCAAATGCATGACATCTGAATTCAAGTCAGCAACAAACCAGAGGCTCTAAAATACACATATAAAATGCACCAGCGCACCACCAGGGTTGCACAGGCTCCACTTCTGCTTTCTTCCGTTTATTCTCACATTTAAAAAAATAATCATAAGAAAATAGTACAACACCCTTTGCAAAGAGAGAACATCCTCAAGCATCCAAATAGGCCACACGCAAAATAATGACACCACCGGCAATAAAAATAAGGAAATGAAATGTCTTTTCTTTTTCCAAATTCTCTTTTCCAGAAATCAAGCAATCGAAACAGAAATAGAAAACTGACATTGATTATTCGTTTGATTAAATAGCAAATCTCATGCATGGGTTTTGTGTTATGTCACCGTATTCAAATCCTGTTTGTACTAAAATATTAGGGGGAAAATGTCCTTATAGGATCTGATATTGTTTTGCTTTTTTAAAAAAAATAAAAAGCAAAAAACTGTATTTTCTTGGCAGGAGGAGAGCTCTTGCAAGCCCAGCCCTGGAGATTTTTCCATCTTCCCTAATAAAGCATGCAACCCTGGAGCAGCAGGTCTCTTGCCAGATCCCCCTTCCTCCATCTCCAGCAGAAGAGAGGGAGGAAGGAAGGAAGGAAAGAAAGAAAGAAGGAAGGAGGAGACTGAATTTGTCACCATCTATATATTTCTCCCCAGCCATCCAGATGGCAGTGGGGAAGGAGACAACAGGCGCCATCAAGAATCAATGAGCAGTGGTGGCATAGCTGGAGGGGGGTTGGAAGGAGCATGTAAGGGAGCTTGGAATGGCTGATGCTGCGCCCCCCTCTAGCTACGCCACCCATGATCAGCACTCCAGTTTCCTAAGAAACTGAACAGCAGGAGGGAGGGAAATGCATGCAGCAAAATATTTGGGGGGAGGGCATGAGTTTCAAGGAGAGAAGTGGGGTTGACCCCTCCCTTTGCACAGCATCACACACACTGACATGCACAGGAAAGCAATGCAACCTGCCACATCCCCACATAGGGGTGGGCTAGGTGGCATAGCTAGAGGGGGGCGCAGCAGTGAGTGAGGCTCCCTCCAATCTAACTGCTGCGCCTCCCTCTAGCTACGCCACCAGCCAGCATATTTTTTTTTTTGGAGGGGGATTGCAAAGGGGTGATCCCCCCATTGCACCCCAAGGGATGGAGTGTGGGGGAGGCTTACCTTCAGACAGCTCCAGCTCCAGCTCAGCCAGCCGGGCTCGCACCTCCAGGGGCAGCGAGAGGCTCTCCAGGCTGCGATCCGCCATAGCGGGGCTGGCTGCTTCTTTGTTCGCAGTGGGGAGAGGGCAGGAGGGAGGCGCCCCCCAAGCCTGGCTGTGCACGCTCAGCAGCAGCACCAGCAGCAGCACAGCCTAGCCTAGCCCAGCCCAGCCCAGCCTAGGGATGGGGGCGAGGGAATGCGGAGCTGCTGCTGCTTCTCCTCCTCCTCCTCTCCTCCTCCTCCTCCTTCAATGCAGCCCCGCCATGGCTAGGGCTGCTCCTCCTCTTGCATGGCCCTCTGCAAGCCAGGCGCGCACAAGGCGCAGCTGCGGATGCAGGCACTGCACAAGCACAGCACTACTGATGCTGCCTTCTGTCTGTCTGTCTGTCCCTCCCTGCAAGCCTGACTGCCTGTCTGTCTGTCTGTCCCCGCAGCACGTGACCCTCCCGGGCGCAGCTGGCCCCTAGAGGGTGCGCTGGAGCGCAGCCTTGCGCGCACCCATGGAACGTTCCCCGGGCAAGGATGGAACGTTGACCGCACAGCGCGCGCACTGGGATGGAACGTTCCCCGGGAAGGATGGAACGTTCCCCGGACAGGACAGGACAGGACAGGGCTGGTGCTCTGGGATGCTCCCCTCCTGCATGCAGGGCACCCTTGCAAGGCACAGCATGCACAGCCAGGGAGACTCACTCATTGACTCCAGGACCTGTCCTCTTTTTCCATGTCCTCTTTTTCCATGTCCTCTTTTTTAAGCCTTGTGTCCTAGAAAAAAATCTTTCTTGCCCTCCTTTTCCATCATCATGCAGCATGGAGCCTTCCTGGAATCAATCAGTTAGATGTCATACAGCACAATCCTATGTCTACTCAAAGGTAAGCCCCATTGTATTCCATGGGTCTTACTCCTAGGAAAGTGTCTTTAGGATCGCAGATATAGTTTTAAATTTAATAATAATAGCACAGTCCTAACCATGCCTACTCAAAAGAAAGCCCCATTGTGTTCAATGGGTCTCACTCACAAGAAAGTGTCCTTAGGATTGCAGCCATAGTTTTAAATTTAATAATATTAGCACAATTGTTATGTGGGCTGTGGGTGGTGCAAGTGGCTAAGACACTGTGCCTGTTAAGCAGCAGGCCAGGGTTCGAGACCTGGTTTGGCCCCACAAGACAATCATATCGACTCTGCCTTTCCATTGGACTAATTCAGTGGCGTGGAGAGGGGGAGATTTACTCCTTTGGTAACAGCCTGTCCTCCATAACAATCTAACCCAGGCTTTTGTGCTTCGCCAAGCACGATACCATAGTCTCTCAAGACTGACGGAGGCCTGCTTTTTTAATAGCACAATCCTAACCATGTCTACTCAAAAGAAAGCCCCATTGTATTCATTGGGTCTTACTCCCAGGACAGTGTGTTTAAGATTGCAGCCATAGTTTTAAATTTAATAATAATAGCACAATCCTAACCATGTCTACTCAAAAGAAAGCCCCATTGTATTCAAAGGGTCTTACTCCCAGGACATACAATACATTGAATTGTATTCAATGGGTCCTACTCCTGGGACTCCCAATGGGTCTTACTCCCATTGTATTCAATGGGTCTTACTCGCATTTAAAGCCATAGTTTTAAATTTAACAATTATATCATATACACTTTCTGACAGTTCTGCTCTTCCAACACCTTTCAATTATACCCAGGACTCATGCATTCAACATATGCTCCACTCTTTCAACCTCTCTCTGGTGGTCTAAAGCAGGGGTCTCCAAAGTTTTTGGCAGGAGGGCCACATCATCTCTCTGACACTGGGGGGGGGTGTGCAGAAAACTATGGCTGCAATCCCAAATACACTTTCCTGGGAGTAAGTCCCATTGAATATAATGGGACTTGCTTCTGAGTAGACAGGGTTAGGATTGTACCCTAATTTACATTTCAATTTTGAATACTTTTACATAAATGTATATACAGTATAAGAATGTATAGGAGTGGATTACATGGCTTGCCCAAGGGCCAGACAGTAGGGGACAGTGGGGTTTGATCACCCCTGCTCTAATGGCTGACATTGTCTTCCCTGATGTTGATTTATGGGTTGTGGGTGGCACAAATGGCTAAGACACTGTGCTTGTTAACAAGCAGGCCAGGGTTTGAGACCCGGGTCGGCCCCACAAGACAGGGTGAGCTCCTGTCCTTAGCCCAGCTCTGCGACCCAGTCTTTCTTCAGTCATTAACCATCATTCAAATACATAAGATATTCCTTTGTTCTTTTTACTGTAATTTGCTATGTATTTTGGCTTGGTGTTAGTACATACATGTTGTTTAGGCTTTTGCAAGTGACATTGATGCCTTTTTTGGTGGCCATTTTGCATTTGCAACCTGAAAAAAAGTTCCACTTTTCAACGGTTTTCACTTTTGGACAATACTCCGGTTCCTAACCTACCCAGTGCCTGTAGTGTTTAAATTAAGCACATGAAAGCAAAATATATTAGTGTTTTTAGCTTTTATTTTATCATGTCCTACATTTTTCTTGGGTGGCCTGCATTTCGTGAGTCCTTGTCCTATTTTCTGGTTATGACATAGGCTGCAGCCCAAAGGGCAATATCCTGAGATTAAGCCCCACTGAACTCAATGGAACTTACTTCTGAGTAAACTAAAATAGGACTGCACTGTCAGTCATCCTGATGGTGTGGATTGGCTTGGGTTGGGGTGAGACCAAGGGTGAGTATCCTGATGCTTTCTAAATCACCTGACTGTTGGTGTGTTGGCAGGATGGTGTAGTGGTTAGGGAGTTGGACTGAGACCTGAGAGATCGAAGTTCAAATCCCTCCTCAGCCATGAAGCTTTCCTGGTGACTTTGGGCCAGCCATTCACTCCCAGTCTACCTCACTGGGTTGTTGTAAGGATAGCAGAAGGGGAGCAAATAAAGCTTTGTAGGCCATTATTGTATGGAAAGACAGGGTGTGTGTATATATTTCCCTTAAATAAATTAAGGGGGTTCGTGAAAAGCTTGCTTCTAGTACTGGGCATCACCATCTTAGAACGGGGCACTCAGGCTACAATCCTGCAATCCTAAAGACACTTTTCTGGGAGTAAGACCCATTGAACACAATCGGTCTTCCTTTTGAGTAGACATGGTTAGGATTGTGCTCTTAGGGATTTAAACTGCATGGTGTGCCTTGTGCCTTGTCAAAGGGAAAAATAACTGATGGTGTGCAATGAGATGAAAAAGATTGAAAATCACTGCTCTAGAGTCACAAAATTTTGGAAACTCTAAAACATTTGAGTTGGAACCCCCCTGACTTGAATCTTCCCCAACTTGAGTCACCAAGTTTCCTGTGTTTGGATGAGGCTCCTTGCTTGCTTGCTTGGGGGACATGAGTTGAGTGTAGAGCTGAGTCAACTCACATTGACACAAGTACTTTTAACTCAAAAACCCCTGATGCAGGGACTCATGGTGTCACCCCAAAATCACTCATCTTGAGTTGCAAGGGTCCAGTGACGCTAGACTTAACTTGAGTCTGCACTCCCATAATTTTTCCAATCACTGGCACCTATCTACTGGTGATCTACTTTCCAGTCACTGGCATCTACTGGTGATCTAAGGGATGTGGATGGCGCAAGTGGCTAAGACACTGTGCTTGTTAACCAGCAGGCCAGGGTTCGAGACCTGGGTCGGGCCCACAAGACAGGGTGAGCTCCTGTCCTTAGCCCAGCTCTGCGACCCCAGCTGGATCCAATCGTATTGGCTCTGCCTTTCCATTGGACTAATTCAGTGGCGTGGAGAGGGGGGATTTGCTGCTTGGGTAACAGCCTATCCTCCATAACAATCTAACCCAAGCTTTCGTGCTTTGCATGCAGTGTATCAGCCCCGAGCACGATACCATAGTCTCTCAAGACTGACGGAGGCCTGCTATTTACTGGTGATCCACTTTCCAATCACTGGCATCTACATACAAGTGACCTTTTGCTCAACCTATATTCATTTTCCCAGGATGATATTTTGTGCCAGGAAAAATGCACTCCTTTCCTCAGCCTGTCCATTACCGCTGTGGTTGTTTTGCAGAATGTTGCATTAATGTCATGCTTGTTTGGGATACTATTATTCATGAGGGACCTAAGTCTCCCACTCTTCTCAGGCTTTTTAATGCAGTTGATATGCAGGGGCTGTGTGTTCTCTTGCCATGCAATGCCATTGTCAGAGCACTCATTCAGCCCTATTTTGGTTCATGTTACAAAGAACAGCAATCCTTGTCCACCACTCCCTATGACTCACACATGCTGCCCTACAATTTTGCAGGCAAGTCGGGTGTTTTAATGCGCTCCTTTCCTATGTGTGCTCCTGTACTGTGCAAATCATCTCGGTGTCTCCTTAAATTTGTAAAAGCAAGAAGGTTACCACTGTCACTTTCACCATCCATTATGCTTGCACTATTTGTACTCATGCTAACATTCACCTAGATAGGTGAAAAATAAAGTATATATCTACATACCTACCTAGATAGGTTTGACAGGTTTCTGTGCTGCTTTAAAAACCTTCCAAACCTTCTCGACCAGAGGTAACAGTGGAACAAAAGAAACAAAAACCCTTTTCAAGTGACTCTGCATCCCAAGATACACTGATAGGTGATTTGAGAAGCCTAATGTTCCCTAATGTACAATCCATGTGGTATGTAATAAACCCAAACTGAAATCTAGAGAAGGAAAAGTATTGTTAAGTCATAGGAATGCTGGCTCTGGGAACCCATTTTAAATGGGGTGCACTCCCCTTGGATCAGGTTTACAGTCTGGGAGTGCTCCTCATTTGGCCTAGGAAAATGTGGGTTTGCAAAGTGTGACTAAGGCTGCAATCCTAAAGACACTTTCCTGGGAGTAAGACCCATTGAACATAATGGGGCTTACTCTTGAGTAGACATGGTTAGGATTGTGCTCTAAGAGTGGTTTTAGCTCTGCTTTGGATTATGTGCTCCAATCTGCCACCGTAATCCATGCCTCATTTTGTCTACTCTTAACACACTCTACATGTTCCTGCTCTGGAAGACTATCTGGAAACTATATGGATCCTGATCCTTCCTTCCTTTCTCCAACAGCTTTGTCAAAACAGAGGTGCAGAAGTGTAACTAGGTTAAGAGTCTGAAAGGCACCCGTCCCAGGTGCTATGTGGGGTGTGAGTGGGGAGAACATGTAAAGCAGTCACGTCTAGGTTCTCCTTGAGGAGGAGGAACTGGGAGGCTTAGGACGAACAAGAGAAATATTTTTTTACCCAATGTGTAGTTGGTCTATGGAACTCCCTGACACAGGATGTGGTGATGGCATCTAGCCTCAGTGCCTTTAAGAAGGGATTGGACAAATTCCTAGAGGGAAGGACCATCACAGGTTGTATGCCATGAGGAGTTTGTAGAGGTGGGCAACCTCAAAATGCCAGATGCAGGGCGGGCACCTGGATGCAGCTGTCATATGTGCTCCCCGTCCCTGAGGCATCTAGTGGGCCACTGTGTGATACAGGAAGCTGGACTAGATGGGTCGTTGGCCTGATCCAATGGAAGCTCTTATGTTTTTGAGTGCCATGAGACATCATGATGTCTGTGTGCAATTCCATCTGTGTTCATTCCATCTGTGTGCAAGGGGGATGCTTGAGCAGAAGAGGACCATAGCAAATAGTGGAGTAAGTGATCTTATTCTGACCACCAAAGAAGACAGGTTGGAGCATGATTGCAAGGGTTCCAACACCTCCGGAGTGGCATGAATGATTCCAGCACCAACAGATTCCAACAACAGATTCCACAAAGTGGCAAGAGCACTGGAGAAGTTGGGGAGCTGTTCTCCCCCCAATTCTCTTTTCTCAAAGCATAGGATTTGGGGCCATCATCCTGATCCCCCCTAAGAGATAACTCTGTCCTTCACCATTTCCCCCTCCTTTTTACTTGTTTTCCCTTTTCCCCTTTTAAACATCAAAACTTCTTTATAATGCACGCCTTCACCCCACTAATGCATAGAGATTTGTTCAATGTATCTAGTTAATCTAGTTTCAAGTGTCCAAATTGTATCAATATAGTTTTGTTCATTCTATTCTTTCCTAATGTACTGTTACGTAGGCCCATTGCTTTTAATAGCACAGCAGCAATGCTGCATATAAGGTTGTACACCTTAGAGAGTGACTTTGCTCTTATCCAGTAATATATAAGGAATGTTGTAGGAGTGCAACATGTCACAGTGTTCCTTGAAGAGGAGTCATCATTCAGGAGCAGAGCGCATGCTTTGCCTCCACGTGAAAGGTTGAAGCACTTGTTTCAAGCAGCAGCAAACAAAGCAAACAGTGAACTCTGCCCTGTGGCTTGAAGGAGGAGTTGCGCACACCTTATCCAGATCTTTTCCCCCATCTCTGGTGCCAAGAATCAGGACCATGGAGCAGAAGGAAAAGGTAGCATTGGCCTGATGGGTCTCTTGAACCAAGAAAAAGAAGCCCATTGATGGATCCCAAACAAGCTCATATAGGAGGAATCTGTGGTAGTGCCAATGGAAGAGTAGGTAAAGAAGGGAGTATGATGAGGGGCATGCAATACAGATTTTGCATCTTTATCCCATAGATTTCCATTCTGAAACACACAGAGGATTAAAAAAATCAGTAGATAAAAATCAATAGATCAGAAAAAATCAATAGGTCATAAAAATAAAAAATCAATACTAAATCAATAGACAAAGGCTGCAGTTCTAACCTACACTTCAGTCAGCACAAAGCCGTGGCATAAGTTGTGTGCTGACCTGGGGGGGTGTCAAAAAAAGTGCCAAAGGGCACTTCTGTCCCACTCCTGGGAGGGGAGCTTAGGCCAGTGCACAGGCATACACTGACATCCCCATACCATCATGAGAAGATATGGAAAGTGAGTTAGGCTGGCCTAAATTGGTTAGGCTTGCACCAAAATAGCTTTAAAGACCTACAGTATTTCAGGTTTCTTGCTCTTCCATTGTTTCTCCAGAATGCATTAATTTGGAAGCTATACAGCCTTCAATCATTAGATAGAGTGAATAATGGAATCTGATGGAATGAAATTCTAATTATTTAACAGTGTAAAGGCAGGAAGTTGAATTTGGAAGTGTTTCCCCATTTGTTACAAGGCATTTAAAGGTAGATCTCGATAGCAGTGGGGAGTCAAAACAGTGGATACCAAATTAATGGTTACCAAATCAGTGGATACCAAGTTTCCACCTGTAATAGCCACATTAGTAGTAGGCACATGGAGAGAGAGAGAGAGGTACTGGGCTGCTTCAAGCAATGGCCTTTCAGCCATGCCTGCAAGGAGGAGGAAATCCTGCAAAACCAACCTGCAGAATCACAGCAGGCTGGATAGACCTAGACTCTAAGAAGCCAACTTCATACATAATATTTTAATCAAAGAATATTCCCCAAAAAGGAGGAAAGGCTGTAAAAGGTAAAAGACTGTGGATCATGTATGACCCTGTCCACAACACTGATCTCCAGCAGTGACATGGCATTGCTGCAATCATTCAGCCCAATCCAGTGCAACTAATCTGTCCACATAAGAGCCCTTAGGTTGCCCTATCTAACACTAGGTTGGAGCAACTGCAAGATGCTCCAGCCCAGTTACTCTGAAGGAGGCTTAGGGCAGAGCAAGGCAAGATAGGGTGCCCTAAGAGAGGTGGACCTGCTCTGCCCTAACTGGGGCAGCCTAAGCAGCTCAGGAGAGGCAAGTTGAGGGCATGTTTAGCATTGCCTAGGGCAGAGCAGTTACTCTGAATCCAGAGCCTGTTTCCAAGGCAGAAATGCCCTCTTCCAGCCCTCAGAGATATACCACCTCAGGAGCAGGTATAGTAATGAGTAGACCCATAGGGGTCCATGATAAGGCCCGAGTAAGAATGGCAGTGCTGACCAAAAATCTGAGTTCTTGGCCAGCCTAGCTGAAACCCCTGCCTCTCAACCTCAGGATATGGAACAAACTACGGCTGCCCACAAACCTCAGGATACAGCAGGCCACTCCAAGAAGCCCCTTGTATTCACTGTAGAATGTACTGGCATCTCATCAGGGACTCCTTATAAGGCAGGCACCCAGTGGTGTCACCAGACTGGTGCAGCTGGTGTGGGCTGCACTGGGGATGCGCTCCGTATGGGGTGATGTGCCGGAGGAGTTTGACTGTCCTTTGGCAGGCCCCGGGCGTCAGCACCCCCATTCAGGCCTGCTCCAAGGCGGAGAATCAGCCAGAAGCTGACACTTGTCTGAGGAGCTGGCCTGAACGGCCATCTGAGGTGCACTGCGCAGAAACACACTGAGCATGCCGAACAGCTTCAGAGGAGACTTCCTTAGAGCAGAGAAAGTCCATGCCTCTGCACAGCCATTCGGCCTCACTCAGGAGGCGGAGCGGCAGCCGAACGGCTTCAGAAAGAGTACTGCACAGGCACCAACTCTGACGCTTGCACAGTCTCCCCCGAAGCCAAAAGGCTTCAGAAAAGTACTGTGCAGGTGTCAGAGATGGTGCCTGCCCAGTACTCTTTCTGAAGCCAGTTGGCTTCAGAAACAACTGTGCAGGCGCCAACTTTGGTGACTGTGCAGTCCAGGTGGGGGGGGGGGCGCATCCCAGGGATGACGCACAGACTTCCGCACCAGGTAATGTGCAGAGTCATGTCACCACTGTAGGCACCACAGCTGTTCCTTATTCAGTGTGATCTGAGGGGTGTCTCCTCAGGAGCAAGTCTTCCCCTTGTGTCAATTACTTAGCATGCTCTGGAGCAGTTAGGGCAGCCCAGGCTTCCTGACTCTCTGAATTCAGCATAACTTTCTGCTCTGGATACAGAATAGTTAGGAGAGTGCAGTTAGGTCAGAGCAGGCTGAATGTGCTCTGGATTGCAGCCATTGACAAGATGAGAAAAGCTTACCTCCAGTGGTACAGCCATGTTCTGTGTGCCAAAGACAACACAACAGCAGAGTTAGGCCTGCAGTTGGAAGTTAGCGGCAAACAACTGAAGGGTTGACCGAAACAGCACTGGCATGACACATGGTAACATGAGAACCACCCACCTACACCCAGACAAAGCCCACAACTGGGAGAAATGATGACAGCAGTAAAGAATAGCAGACCCCGCCACCATAGTGGACTGATGAAGAAGATGATGAAGAAGGAGGAGAATATACGGTTAAAGAAGAAGACAATTCCTGAAAGAGGAATAAACTGGGGAGAGAACCACCCCATTATTTGTGGGTGGAAATAAAATATTTGTTGTCCAGAGGATCCCTTTTGGCATGGACAAGAGTTTGGAATAGTCCATCAAAATGCAGCTCTCCATATACCCCTCAGCAAGCCAGAGGAATTTCCCACAGTCACTTCTCCTCTGTTCAGGAAGGGGGAAGAGCAAAACGTCCACAGCATGTGCTGGGCCAAGCTTTCTAGATCGCGTCCCAAACTCGTAACAGTATCTGGTATGTTTCGGAGTTTCCTTCTCCCCTAGAGCCATCAACTCCAGAGGGGTGCTTCATAATGTGAAACAAGTGGATGATCCTTGCGGAGGACTTATGAAATTTTATTCCCTGTCAAAACACAGTGGGGTTCATGAAGCTACAGTGGGTTATGGCCACGCTTGGCCCAAAGAATGAGTGATCTTTTCTTTTTCTTGGGCTAGGCATTCATTTCCCACAGCAGACCATCTAATGGGCCAGAAGGCATCCCTGTCCCACAGAGTCCCCTGCTGGAGATGATCACCCACACCAGTTGCAGCTGCTTTGAAAATAAAGCTCCTTTATTTGACTTTTTATTCCCAAATATTTGTCTTTTTATTCCCAAATATTTGATAATAGTGTCAGATGCAGAGGGAGAGGAGAGGATATTTGAGAATATTTCTCTCTTTTCAAACACTGTCCTAGATCGGAATAGATTCTTGCCAGCATCCTTGTCAAAGTATAATTCTCAGGATGCTGGACTTCGGGGAAGACAATGAGAATTAAACTGGTACCTTCCAAGGCCATTTAGGTTTCTTGCCGAATGAAAACGTACGTACATGCAGACATGTAGAACTACAGAAGCGTGATTGCAGTGGTGGCATAGCTACAGGGGGGTGCAAAGCATAGTTTTGCAGGTGGCTGAACGCACCATGCAAGCAGCCCATTATTTTTGGAGACATTCTGAACAGTGGGAGCAAAATGGAAGTGAATGGGATTTGTTTTAGCACAAGGACCTACATTTTAATATTTATTTATATCCCACCTTTCTTCCTATAGGAAGGATATCCAAGGTGGCTTGGTATTCTATCAGGACTCACCTAGATTTATAAGAGTTTAAAAGTTCTAGAAAGAAATAAAATTTTTATTTACATGCAAAAATAACCAGGAAAAAGACATTTTATTTTCCTACATTTATATTTATATATACTGTATATTTAAAACTGAAAAGTCACTCACTGACTGACCCATCAATGCCCAACCAAAACTGCTGGGCCTAGAAGCGTGAAATTTGGGGTGGGTGTTCCTTCCATGATGGAGGGGTGCACTAAGAACCAGTTTTCGGAAATTCCAGCCAGAAGAGGGTGAGATGAGACACAACATGTTTTCCTCCCTATACTTTCCATTGAAGAATCCCTGACTGAGGGACGCTCTGCCCCAACCCTTGGACCTACAAGCATGAAATTTGGGGAGAGTGTTCTTTCTGTGACATCAACACCCACCAAGAACCAATGTGGAGAAATTTAATCCTTAAGGGGCTGAAAAGGGGTGCAATGTGTTTTTGTCCTAAGACTGACCAATATCCAGCCAATTTGGTGCTCAGAGCCTGGTGCACTGGGTGGGATGCTGTTCAGAGGGAAGGGTTGCACTGGGGAAGATGCTGCGCATGGGGGATGTTGCACATGGGGGAATGATGTGTGTGGGGTGTAGATGCACATGGAGAGGTTTGTTGTGCATGTAGGGGGATTGCATGTGGGGGGATTTTACTCCTGCAATGCTGGTACGTTTTTGCTAGTTTCCTTCATTTATGCACACTTGCAAACTGCAGGAACTGAGTTCCTTGCAGAATTGCAGAACTCTTTACAGGGCAATTAGCAGCTGACACTTGAATAGTTATTCATCCATCATCAGTGTTTTCATTGGAGGCTTTCGGAGCTACCAAAAACAGGGTTGCGACCCACCAGGGAACCATTGGTTTTAAGGCTAGCTAGTTGCAACCAGTGTGTGTGGCACATTGGTGTGCTGTGAATGATCTGCTAGTTTGCTACGGACATTTGGATATGGGTCAGTAGGGCTATTGGGAGATACAAGCCCCCCACCAGCAGAGAGGTGTGCCTTGTCAATTGTCAAAAAACTAATGATGTACCTTGACAGTCGCTGTAAAACAAAAAAGTTTAAAAACGGCAGTAGACAAAGATGTAATATGTGATCTTGATTGACCACTTCATTTATGCTGTCACCTTACTAACCACTTTCAGCTTGTTTCAAGCTGTCATCACTGTACTTCTGCACTTTTATCGATTGTTTTATTTTTGTACATCACTTTGAGGGTATTCTTAACATAAGAGCAGAAGGTGCATTTGCAATACACTATACAATCACATCAATAAATACCAATTTATTAATAATCTGCATCAATTTAAATGCAATGCAATGCAACGTAAAAATAATCTGCATCACTTTTAGTGCAATCCGAAGCATGGATACTCAGAAGTCCCACTGTGTTCAGGAGTACTTACTCCCTGGAAAGTGCAGTTATAGGACTGGAGCCTTTGATGCTATTTGGTGCTGCCTTGCCTCCTCCTGTTGGTGAGGGTTGAATTGTTACCCCAGAATTGCAGCTGGGCCAATTGGGCAAAGTTCCCTCTGATAATTCAACCAGTACTTTAGACATGCAGCGATTTATGGTATCATCATTTGGGCCGTTTAAAGAGAACGGAAATGTATCAGAGGGGCAATTAATTATTAATTGACATGTCCCCATCCTTGTGCTTTGAACTCACTTGGTAATCCTCCAGAAAATTTTTTTGGGTCTCGGTTCCTTGGTTTGCTTTGCAATTGACCTATTCAATGACCTTAACAACTGTCTGCTGAAAACCAGGGAAACCTTGGAAGGTTTCTTAAGAACTGCTGAGTTATTAAATATTTCTTGTATGATTTCCATTGCTGGAGGATGCATTTCCTATCTAGATGAAATTTACAGCGGCAACCATTGTCAATTTGTTCCAGCATCTCTCTGTGCTTTGTGCTGTTGATTGTACAACAAAATGCCTGCTATTATGAATCTCTGCTTGCACATGCATGTGTCTGTGACTGGCAGCGTCACACCTCCTCAGGTAGGAATGGTGCAATATGGGATCACCAGCCATTGAAGCTGCTCATGACACAGACACTGCAATTGCACCCTCTGCAATGCAGATAGCATGGCACACATGATGCACCTCTGGCCTGGGAAGAGGTTTTTACTGATGTACGAAATGGAACTCGTGTGTGCAATAGTGCATCAGGAGGAACGCATGAAGAGGCCAAGAATTAAATAAAAAGGCATTTACTGAACACTAAAGGAATATGAAGACATTGGCATCAAAGGCACTGAAAGGGCACTGGGCAATGTGGGACCCCAGCTGAAAAATGTACATGCAGGGGAATCTGTAGGTTCATTTATTTAACTGAGGTTGCAATCCTAATCTCCATTTAAGCCAGCCTAATCCCTGACATAAATTCTGTCCTCACCTGGTGATGTCATAAAAGTGCCATAAGACATTTCTGAGCCGCTCCTGGATGAGGGTTAGGCCAGTGCACATACATGTGCTTGCCTCCCTACATCAACCTGGGAATGGGGAGATTGATAAGCAGCCTAGGTTAGGATTGCACCATTATAAACATTTTTGCCATAACACCAGAACCTCATAGAAGATTCTGTCCTATATGTGTGATCTAACCTTTGCCAGGTGTTGGGGTATAATGGTGAATTTCAAACCATTTATCATGACACTCTCCATAGCTATGCCCTGCAACCATATCCCACTAAGATCACAATCCAGAGTAACTATGGGGAGTCCTTGCTCCGGTGTAAGAACAATTTGCTCTGGATTGCAATATGAATTTCCCATAGGTTTTCACTAGGTGGTGCAGTAACTACGGGTACACATAATGTCTCTTACGTGCTCCTGTAGTTACTCTGGATTGTAGGGTATGGCCAAAACAACAACAAAAAACCTTAAATTTCTTCATTAGTTTTCATGCCACTTATTTCAATCTTGAAATTCATTACACTTCATTTAGTTAGTTAAGTCCTGAGATGGTAGCCAGTGGGGATGGTTCTCTTCTCAGCCACTATGCTGCTATAGGTGCTGGTGGATTTTGTGACTCACTACCAATTTATTTCTGACTCACTACCAATTTATTTTATAATTTTGATTGGCCTGTTTAATTTTGGGCGCAATCCAGAGTAACTGCAGGGAGTCCTTGCTCCGGTGTAAGTACAACTTACTCTGGATTGCAATATGAATTTCCCATAGGTTTTCACTAGATGGTGCAGTAACTACAAGTGCACGTAATGTCTCTTACATGCTCCCGTAGTTACTCTGGATTGTAGGGTTAGTCTTTATGTCATCCATGACTTGTTTCACCCAAGTTTTTTTTTTGGTGTGGCATGTTGGACTTTCCAATCAGTTGGTTGCTCTCACCATACAAACCCGTATGGTATTCTGCTGGTGTCCATTCAGCAAACTACTCTACTGTGGATTACATAGGTAGAAGCCAGTTTATTTTCCTGCACTACTGAACCAAGATATTTAAATTCTTGGATCTGCTGTATTAAGGTCCATCCAGTTGGACACAAGCTTGGGACCCATCAGTTCTCATCACTTTGGTCTTTTTGGTGTTGAAGGCCATAAGACTTGGCAATTTGGGCAATATGGTTGGAGGCATTGGTTGCCTACATATCTGTATTTGTAAATATGGTGCTGTCATTGGCAGACATCAAGTCATGAGGAAGTTCTTCACGCCATACTGCACTTAGTGTTGGTTTTCAACAGCTTTTGACATTATGGCATCACTTGCAATACTGAAGAGCAAGGGGGAGGTTACATCACCTGGCAAACTCCACTTTGAATTGTGAACTCTGAGGACAGTTTATTCCTGATCCACACCTTGTTTGTTATTCCACTGTATAAGTTTTTTTTGAAAAGTCAAATAATTTTCAGTGGTATGTGCTCTTTTTTAAGGTCCTCCGGAGAGCTGGTTAATGAATGCTATCAAAAGCAGACTTGAAGTTAATGAATACAATGCTGGTTCTTTTCTGCACTGAAGACATGGGAGAAAACCAAAATCCAAGATCCATTTTAAGATGAGAAACCACAGCAAAAACAAGTATCACCAAAAAGCCATGGAGAATCAAACTCCACTAAGCAGTTGAAAGATCAAACTCTGCACTAAGAAAACATGCCTGGAGATAGCTTTTAAAAAATAGGGCACTACCACATAAGAGGCCCTTAAGGTCACCATCTTTCCAGATGGTGGGTGCACAAGAAGAAAGTTCTTAAAGAACAATCTTGGTTGGTTGTTCATTATTGGGTGATGGTGATCCAATGATGGTGATGGTTGGTTGTTCATTATTGGGGTATTATTGTTCATTATTGGTTCATTGGCAGGAGGTCTGATCTAGAGGGTAGAGCCTCCGTTTGCCTGAAGATAAGAACTGAAGGTCGCTGGATCAAGACAGCCGGAAGTCAGATCCGAAGGAAGACCTTGAAAAGCGGCTGCTGTAGCTGAGATTTTCCATCTGCTTTTCAGTGGGAGTGAAGAAGCTCTCTCAGCTGCCCTTTGTGTAAAAGCTGAAGGAGAAGTTTGTCAGCCGGCATCTCAGACATTGGGGGCCAGTATTGTTAACCAGACTGTGAATGTAACATCTTGAACGTAGCTGGTTCTTGAAACATAGAACCACTCTGTGTTTGTAAAAATCTCTTCTGGGATTTAGCTTTGCCTGCCTATGTAAACCACTTTGAACAAAGTCTGAGCTACAATCCAAAATGACCAGAAAAGCGGTATATAAATGCCTATTATTATTATTATTATTATTATTATTATTATTATTATTATTATTATTATTATTATTATTATTATTATTATTATTATTATTGGGTGATGGTGATCCAGTTTCAGCCAGTTTGATGCATGATAGGTTAAAACCAGCAAACCTAGAAGCAAACGCAATACATTCAGACCAGCAAATCCCAGTTCAGAATTCAGCTGCTGCACATAAATCTGTTTGGAGGTGCAGAAGATCCATCTCTTTCAAATTTCCACCTAATAGCAAGCAAACAATTATATAATGAACTTTATCAGTTCACTGGTATTATATCCATGGGAGAGGAAGGCACGCAGATTTCAGACGCCAGGAGAGATTGACATGGAACAACATGTCCGCAATACGCTCCTGGAGTTTTGGTGGCATTCTGTGAGGAAGTGTGGTGTTAATTTCTTCTGTAGACCTTGATTGGATCTGAAATGTAATTTACTCCTTGTTATTAGGATTAATTGACTCACTCTTTTCCTTCAAGTCTATAAAAACTAAGGACAGACCTGGAGATTGAAGCCTTTCTTTAGTATTGGTATCTGTGCCAACGCTCTCAGGTTCAATTACCTATTCTGCTCTCGTCACACTATTACACTGCCTTTTTTAAAACTGGAAATCCCATCTTCAACATAGTATTGGGGGTGATTATCAAATATATTTACATTTATAAACCCATCATCACACACAGAAGCCAGAGAAGTTGATGCTGTATAATAAATTGTCATTTTTTAAAATATTGTGGCTCTCTGACATATCTTTTAAGGCTCTTAAAAAACTGAAGTTTATCATAGGTGGCAAGTTTATCATAGGTGGCAAGTTGGTCACCCTTGATATATGTCTTCAGGTACAGGGACACAATGCAGCCTTTGCAAAGATACATTGTCTTCACCCATTGATCCTAAAGGACAGGCACGTCAGTACTGTGAATAGTAATACCTCTGAGCATATACACAAAGAGATTTTCTTCCCCTGTAAAGGCCACTTTGTACATTTCTTGTATGCTCAGTAGTGCATAAAAGCATCAAGGGAGACTGGAGGAGGATCAGACATGTACCTATAAAAGAACTGTTTACTACTCCATCTAAGTTCAAAATGTGTGCATACAGAACAAACTATTGTATTTACTTAAATATAATGCACATTCTATACTTTTAACAAAAATACCACATTTATGTGAATCTATTTAACCATCGATTCTAATGTGCACCCTAATTTTGGAGACTTTGGGTGAAATCCAGAGTAACGACGGGGAGTCCTTGCTCTGGCGTAAGAACAAGTTACTCTGGATTGCAATATGAATTTTCCATAGGTTTTCACTAGGTGGTGCAGTAACTACGGGTGCACAAATGTCTCTTATGTGCTCCCATAGTTACTCTGGATTGTGCCCTAAATTTCACTGGAAAAGGTGAGTGAGAAAATCTATATATAAAAAACTGAAAAGTCACTCACTGACTGATTCACTCATCAATGCCCAGCCAAAACCGCCGGGCTTAGAAGCATGAAATTTGGGGAGGGTGTTCCTCCCGTGATGGAGTACCAGTTTTCTGAAATTCCAACTGGAAGGGAGTGAAAAGAGACAGAACGCATTTTCCTCCCTATACATTACATTGAAGAATCCCTGACTGAGGGATGCTCTGCCCCAACCCACAAATCTAGAAGCATAAAATTTGGGGAGGGTGTTCCTTCTGTGACAGGAACACCCAGCATGAACCGATTTCTAGAAATTTAACCCCTAAGGGTCTGAAAAGAGGTGCAACACATTTTTGGCCTACACTTAACATTGAAGACTGACTGATCAACATCCAGCTGATACACTGGGAGGGATGGTGCAAGGAGGATGATAGTGCATATGGGAGGCTTGCGCACGGGGTGTTTGTGCGCATGGGGGTTTGGTGCGCATGGGGGATGATACACAGTGGGGGTGCGCATGGGGATATTGTGCATGGGGATGATTCACAGTGGGAGAGTGTGGATGCGCATGGGGTGTTGATGCGCATGGGGTGTTGATGCGCAGAAGGTTGATGTGCAGTGAGGGAATGGAATATAGGGGGAATTTTGCTCCTGCAACATGGGTACATTTTCGCTAGTACAGTATCTTATCAATGGAAGATTATAGCAATTC
Organism: Cryptoblepharus egeriae; assembly: GCA_030015325.1. Classification (NCBI taxonomy): domain Eukaryota; kingdom Metazoa; phylum Chordata; class Lepidosauria; order Squamata; family Scincidae; genus Cryptoblepharus; species Cryptoblepharus egeriae. The sequence goes on from JAREYC010000004.1 coordinate 10,382,699, forward strand.
ACTGGATCCAAACGGTTCTTATTCTTGACATTGTGCAGGATATTCTCAAACACTCATCTACAGAGAAGCAGAGATCACAATGTTGCAACTGAAGTATTGGAAAGACATCTGAATTCATCCAGGTGTCAAAGCGATAATTGAATATTACAGGTATGTTTTATGAATTGTTCCTGCCAAATTTAAATACAATTTCCACAAATGGAGCTTAAATTCTGGTGGTGTTGTTTCTTTTAACAGTATATCACACCATTGGGGTTTTTAAGAAGTAGAATTAATAAAACTCTTAAGAACTTAATTATATTGCAATTAGCAAGTTAATTAAGAGGAGGATTTTAAAGGGTAATCAAGAACAGAGCCTAGCTTCGAAAAGTTAATCCATACCATTGTCGCTACTTCAGTTTCATTGTCTCCTATTTTGAGGAAGACAAAGAACCTCTGCAGTTCTTGGGATTCCCCCAAAGGAACCTTCAGACTGTAATAGGATGTTCATTATCTCGGCCTCAGTTCCTAGAAACTTTGCCAGGATTGGCAGATACCTTTAAGAAATGAAGACGGTTGGCTGTGGCTGCAATCATACACTTTTCTGGGAGTATGACCCATTGAACACAATGGGGCTTCCTTTTGAGTAGACATGGTTGGGATTGTGCTCTACATTGCAGAACTGAGCAGGGATTTGGTGCAGCTCATAATTCACAACTAGGTTGTTGGATAGAAGAGAATGGATAGAGAAATGGATGGATGGATAGAAGAGAAAGATGCACGGAGATGATTGGATCTGGAAAAGGTTTTATTTCGGCTACATGGAGTCAATAGTTCCATATGGCTATACCTGGAAGAGTACAAATCTAGTACATTTAACTGAACATATCCATCTCTTTTCCCCATGAGATTTTCAGGTGCAACATACACAACACCTACGAAGAGGACATTCTTTTTTACTCCAGTGTGTAAACTGGCCTTGCTTGCACATTCCAAATCAAACCCTTTGGAATCTGAATGTCCAACCCTATCCAACTTTCCATGGCCAGTGCTACTTGAGAAGACCTCAATGACTGCCTCTTTACCACAAAATATAATGCACGCCCCTTTAGTATCCTGCACCGCCATGGAAAATTGGATGTGGCTGGGTCTTGAGTTTCACTTAAAGTGTTTTTGGAACTAACTTTACAATCCAGAGTAACTACGGGATGACGTAAAATGCACTTGATGTTGTGTTAAAGGTTTTTAGGCTCAAGTCTAAGAGCTGAAAGCAACTTCTTGATAACACTGTTTTCTTTCATCCTGTACTCCAGAGACAGAACTACCATCTTTACTTGAATCTAATGCACCATCAAATCTAATGCACACTCTATACTTATAATCAAAACACCACACTTACTCAAATCTAATTAACCATCAAATCTAGTGCACACCCTGATTTTGGAGACTAAATTCAGCTGGAAAGGATGAGTGTTAGATTCAAGTAAATACAGTATTTTGCATTTTAAAATGATTTAATTCACATGCATACTTCACCTGCAAGAGAACTGATCATGTATGCACCTGAGTGATTATGGCATGTCCTCTTAAATCTGTTGAGTCACTCTCCAGTAATAATTTTAACATCTAGAGGAAAAGCATCTAGTTTTAACAGTCTAGAGGAAAAGCTTCTACAGTACCTGTAACAAAATACATACATGACCAGACAGTGGCATAGCTAAAGGGGGTGCAAAGCACTAAATTTTTCTGAGACCATCAGCACAGAGTGCAAGCAACCCATGCCCTTCGGATCCATTCCTGGCTGTGAGAGCAAGACATTGCTTTTGGCACAGGGCGCAATCCAGAGTAACTATGGGGAGTCCTTGCTCTGGTGTAAGAACTATTTGCTCTGGATTGCAATATGAATTTCCCATATGTTTTCACTAGGTGGTGCAGTAACTACGGGTACACATAATGTCTCTTACGTGCTCCTATAGTTACTCTGGATTGTGCCCCCCTCTTAAATTGCTATGCTTAATTTGTCTTTATAGGTAAGTGCTCAGTGACCACCCATTGATGTGGTAATAGTTCATAAAAGGTGCCATTGCAGGCGAGCTCACCTGCGGCTACTGCTTGGAAAAACTCAAGACTATATCCCTTTCCGTGGCCAGAAGGAACCTACTGTCTTGGGAGAAAGAAAACATTACATGATTTCATGTTTTGTACAGTTCTGTTGTTTTGAGGCACCTTGAAGGCTTGGAAAAGCAGGATAAAAAAACTCCAGAATAAATCAGGATGACAATATAAAGCTGTTTTTTTTAAAGATGTTTAAAGCATCAGCATTGCTCATTCATCACAATACTCTGCCCAAGGATACAGAGTATCTTTTCCTTCGCTTTGCCCCAGAGCTAGTATTTTAGAACAGCTATTCCACTTTGTTGTCAAGAATCTCCAAAAGAGATTGACTCCATACCTCCCTGGTCCTTTAAGTAATAACCTAAGAGTCACTAAGAGGGAATAACAAACTTATACAGAACTGCATGCGGTCAAAGAGCTTCCCAATAGCATACAAAATGAATTTCAATTATTGTTCTCGACCTGCAGATGAAGTTGGCTAATTAAAGCAGCGCATATATATATATATACATATATATATACACACACACATATATATATATATATATATATATATATATATATATATATATATATATATATACACACATATATATATATACACACACACACACACACATATATATATATATATATATATATATATATATATACATACATATACATACATATACACATACATATATATATATACACACACACACACATATACATATATATACACATACATACATACTGGGAGCCTATCGTCTGATTGTGTTTTGAAGACTTACCATAAAATGAACTATGACTGTTCATTTTATAGTAAGTCTTTAAAATGCATTATGCGCCACATATGCGCAATGCATTATGTGCCACAAGTTTGGTAGTTCACGTATATGAAAATTACCAACTCTTTGAATACCTTAAGATGGAAGATAAACTGTTGCAGTTCTTAGATCTGCATAAGTCCCCTAAACTCATATATCTCCACTGCATTTAATTTCACTCCAAAACAGATAGGAGAAGCTGACCATTGTCACTTCTTAGAAGTGGATACTTCTCAGTTAATAGATGCATCTGTAATTTGAATTTTAAAACCTGTATAGTTGTGAAACTGACAAACTGCAGAAGACAAGGAAAATATAGAGCCATACAGAAACAGCGGCATGTGCATTTACTCACTGAGTAGGCAACCATGTCTCATCCTTTATCAAAAGACAGGTGAAGGGGACGTTGAGACCACCCAAATGGTTCTGATCCAACAAATGTAGAGGCTCAAATGTTCTAGAAGATGCCTCACCATATTATGGAGGATCAAAACAAGCTTGAGCAGCTCAGTGAAACTTTTTTGAAGTCCTGCAAACCCAGGTTGGTGCCCATAGTATGTTTTAATAAATGGATACTAAAAGATTGCTAAAAGGATTTGCTAAAAGGTTTGAAAACCACTGGTATACAGAAGGCACTTAAAGACTGAATGGGGTAGGATATGTTGGACTACAGTTAGGGTTGCTGTAATTCTCTTACATAAAAACTGGAACAGGACATCCTTGCCAGTATGCGAATGCAATCAGTGAAACCGGCTATCCTGGTTTTGGGGGGACATATGGCAATCCTGATTGCAGTAAATAAGGTGGGTAGCAATTTACTATACAGTTCCAAACTTTTGAGAAATCCTTGAAAGGAGAAGTGCCACTGGCCTGGAAGAGGGCAAATGTAGTCCCAATCTTTAAGAAGGGGAAAAAATAAGACCCGGGAAATTATAGACCAGTCAGTTTGACTTCAATCCCAGGCAAGATATTAGAACAAATCATAAAACACACAATTTGTGCACATCTAAACAAATACTCGGTGATCAAAGGAACCCAGCATGGATTTACCAAGAATAAATCTTGCCAGACAAATCTGATCTCCTTTTTTTGATCGAGTTACGAGCTCACTGGACAGTGGCAATGCTGTGGATGTCATTTATCTTGACTTCAGCAAAGCATTTGACAAGGTCCCACATGACATCTTAATTGGGAAGTTGAAAAATATGGGCTAGACAAGGCAATCGTTAGGTGGATCTGCAACTGGTTTGATGGCCGCACTCAAAGGGTTTTAGTAAATGGTTCTGTGTCAACCTGGAGGTTGGTTTCAAGTGGTGTACCCCAGGGCTCAGTCTTGGGCCCAGTTCTCTTTAACACTTTCATCAATGACTTGGAGGAAGGAATACGGGGGTGCCTGATCAAATTTGCGGATGACACCAAGCTGGGAGGAGTAGCAAACACAACAGAAGACAGGAGAAACCTCCAGGAGGATCTGGATAAACTGGAATCCTGGGCTGTAACAAACAGAATGAATTTCAACAGGGAGAAGTGCAAGGTTCTGCACTTAGGCAATAAAAACCAAAAACATAGGTATAAAATGGGGGATACTTGGCTCGGCAGCACAACATGCGAGCGGGATCTTGGAGTAGCCGTGGATCACAAGCTGAACATGAGTCAGCAGTGTGATGCGTCTGCAAAGAAGGCAAATGCCACTTTAGGCTGCGTTAAGAGGACTGTAGCTTCCAAGATGCAAGTTCTTGTTCCTCTTTATTCAGCATTGGTCAGACCTCACCTTGAGTCCTGTGTTCAGTTCTGGGCACCTCACTTGAAGAAAGATGCAGCCAAACTGGAGCAAGTCCAGAGGAGAGCAACAAGAATGATCAGTGGGATGGAAGGGAAATCCTACAAGGAAAGGTTGGGGGAACTTGGGATGTTCAGCCTGGAGAAGAGAAGGCTGAGAGGAGACATGATTGCCCTCTTCAGATATCTGACGGGCTGTCATAGGGAGGAAGGGGCTCATTTGTTCATAGGTACTTCTGAAAGCAGAACTAGAACCAATGGGTACAAATTGCAAGAAGGGAGATTCCAGTTGGATATCAGAAAAAAATTCCTGACGGTGAGGGCGGTTCAGCAGTGCCAAGGGAGGTGGTGGATTCTCTCTCATTGGTGATCTTCAAGCAGATGCTTGACAAGCATCTGTTGGAGATGATCTAGGAGAATTTCCTGCTACAGGAAGGGGGTTGGACTAGATGACCGACTGAGTCCCTTCCAGCACTAGGATTCTACAGCTATGGCCAGGCCAGGATTAAGGCTGTCAAAAAGCCCACGGTTCTCAAGAAGGAATCTCTAAGCAGCCTATAGGGCAGAAAATGGCTTTGCAAAGCGTCACTTGGCAAGATTTTACTTCCTAATGAATAGTGGTTTACTGAGGTGTACTACAGCACCTGTAGTGTTAGTATAAACTGTAATTTAACCACAATATGATAATCTAAATCAAAAGTCTGCAAAGTGGAAACTGCTGCGTGGCTGCAAAGGCTTCCTTAGTGCAGATAACACATATTGTTCCATGGGAGAGCCTTGACAAAATCCCTCATTTGCCCCCAAGTGTCACTGTGACTAGTTGGTTCTGGCTTCCAATGCCCTAATAGGCTTTGGGCCCGGATGTCTGGGCAGAAACGGCTTAGCTAGCAACCATGCTTGGGATGTAGAGGCATTTTTTCAAGGCACCTCCATAGAACCGCAGGTATCAGTTGCATGGGGGAGGGCTACAAAAAGGATTTGGCCTGAGGGATGTGTTCTGGAGGACTCTGAACAAAATGAAGAATGTTGAGTAAAATCCATACCTTCACAACCTTGCTTTCTTTGAAGTAGTAAGAATAAAAAACTACCCACAAGAAAAGCACCAAACATGAGAACTGGATAGAAATAAAATTTCTATTTCTGATGAAAGGACTGGGTAGAAATAAAATTTAAACTCATAGCAGGTTTCAATCAAAAATTCATATACAAGATTTTATTGAAAGCAAAGAATCTTACTCTCACATTCTGCCTGAGAATTCACAGTATTTTGTTTTAAGGTTTACTCACAGGAGGACAAACTGCCTATCAGACATCAAACACCTTGTAGGTGGGCAAAATATTCAGTTCTGATGCAGCACTTATGGCTCTTAAAGTGCGTCAACTCTCCAAAAGGAATAGCCAGAGCAACAACTATTGCGGTGTGCCTTTGAGGCAATAAAACTACACACAAGTGGGCGCAAAAACAAAAGAAAGAATACTGTTGTAAGAAATTTAATTTAAAAAAAGGAGAAATTCAACAGTGCCTAAATCTTTATTTTTCATAACCTACATTTTAGACAGTTGTACATTTATGACACAAAAGGAAACTTAAATTACCAATAGTTTACATGTAAGCTTGATTCCAGTTTAAATGGAAGAAGAACAAAACAAAAACCCTCAGAAAAAGGCCTCTGTGTTACACCTTCTATCTTATGACTCGGCAGCGGTTAGCTCACGGGTGTCTTCGATTGTCTGCTGCTACCAGTATAGGTTACACAACTTGCAAGAACTGCAGCAAGCGGAAAAAGGATACAGAGACTGGCGTGGACGCTTACAGTGAGTGGTTGTTCAGACACACTGCATCACACTCCAAAACAAGGGAATCTCTGTATCAACCAGTTGTGTCTTTAAATGAGAGGCAACAAAAAAGGTTAGAAAAATTTAAGAACTGAGCCTGAGAGTTTATGGGCTTTTCCGTGACAAGTGGTAAAATCAAGGTAGGGAAGGGAGGCCAACGCAAAAGTAAAATGTACACGTTAAGGACTCAGAAGCAAATTGTTCTTTTAAATACATTCCTTGAAAAAAGAGCCTAAAAAAACAACCACCTGCATTATATTTCCATAGAAAGGGCATCAAAGCCATCCCTACAAGTTAAAAATAACCAATGGTAATTGGTTCCGACTGTCCTAACCTATAGCCCAGACTTAGGGGGAGAAGGCAGTTTGATTTTTTTAATAATTCAAGATTTACAAGAATCTGTTTGTAAACAAGCCTGGAGAACATCTTTTCCAGAAGCCCCATACTGTCTGAGTGGGAAAACTATTAAAGTGATTGGAGAGGTTATTTGGCATGTCACTTTTACTTCAACAACAACAAAAAAGCTATTGGTTTTAAATTCTTTACATTTGGGTGAGAAGTAATTACAGTGTATTAACCTAGTATAAGTGGCTGCAGAATGTGTTGCATCAGTACAACCCACCTGCTGGCCTGCATTCATGAACTTGAATGTATCAGTTAGCTGTACACTTTGCCGTGGCCGCTTCCCAAGTCGTTTGCAGTTGTATACATTTTTCAACAGGCAAACAAAGATCTCCTAGCTGGCCTATACCCTATGCCAATCTAGCTGCCATTTTCACTGCTCACCAGGTAAAAAGATAACACGTTAAAAGCCCACAAGAGCACCAGTTTGGTGATTTCTGATTCAGAAGTCTCCACCCTACAGCTTCTCGGCAGAATTTGCAATTTTGTGCCACTTTCAAGAAGTAACAAACAGATCCCAGCTTGCTCATTTTATGTTCTGCAGTGCAAAAAACAGGCTGGTTTGTGTGTGTGTGAACACTTAAAATAGCAGCAACCTATGCAAGAAATCAATTGCCCTAGGTATTTTGATAGCTGCGTGGAAACTTAATGCAACTTGCTAGTATTTTGGCCTAAAGACAGCAGCGGTTGAGACAAATTTGAGGCTAGGTGGCAATGTTCTTCCTTTCCAATTCAGGTTTTTAATTAGAAAAAAAAATCAATTCATTGATGTTTAAAAGATGGAATTGAAAGTTACATTGCACAACTGTATTTTTGCACTGGTTGAAATACACGCTTGAAGTTTAAAAGCAGGGCTTTAAAGACAGACTTGCTCCGATTCCCTTTTGCAGTGAAGAGGCAGACTCAGCACATCAGAAAAAAGGAAAATAAACAAGGAAATAAAAACAACAAATTAAAGTAATATTCAAAACCACAACATTAAGTTTTATCTACATCCAGCTCAACAGCAACATTTATAATATATCAATAATTTTTATCAGTTTTTTAAGGGTACCTTTTTATATGTTCTGATTATTTACAACTGTACAAGCAAAGCACACACTTCCAAGTGCACATATTTAATACAGTATTGACTATTTCCATTTACAGATTGTTTTTTCAACATTTTGAAAAAAAGATCAACTGCTTAAGATCTTTTAAGGTATATTACAAAAAAACTGCCGCTATTTCCTGTACTACAGTATGTTTACCCAGTAAGACCAGTGACAATACATACATACTGTTAACTGAGTAGTTCTGTCTACGCCCCCACACTAACCCTTGAGGGGGTCAGACTTCCATAACTCTAAGCTGTCTTGTACAAAAGTTAAGGCAAAGTCATTTTCAAGTTTAAATAAAATTCAAGTCTTTTAAATATTGGATGGAAATAATTCTTTTAAAAAATCAGTTGTTTAAATAAACCTTTTCTGTGGAATAAACTGTACTCAGCAGGAAAACAATTTTCATCTGAACCTTCTGCTGCTCAAACACTCAAAAGAAAAAAACTTTTAGGCATTTTTAACACAAAAATAATTTATCAACTTTATTAGAAACTTGCTAATCTAGTGCATCCTTGTCCTTCAGAAAAGCATGTCACTTCTAAAGTGTGACAAACCTCACCCCAGTTGGAAAAGGGGGGTCTCTTCCTTCACCACACACACACACACTCACACACTCAAAGAACTCCATTATCTTGCAGACTGAAAAAAATTTAAATCCATGTGCCAATGTTTGTAGGTACAGAAAGGTGTCAGCACTCAGGCTGATTAAGATATAAACTCTTCCAAAGAGCACTTTGAGCATAGTTAAAAAACCTACACAGAGCACAGGAGTAAACCGGAAAGAACAGTGGTGACTCAAAATTAATTTCCTCTGGCTAGAGAGAAAAAAATTCAGATCCATGTCACAAGAGTGCTATTGTGCTATCTTGTGAGCAACAGCCATTAGCTGGCGTCTGCCATTTACAAGGGCTTTTATATGTACTTAATTTTTTTTAATTAACAATGTGCTTTGTTTTCCTTCTCCTGAAATTTAAGGAACCATTTTATTCTGGATTGAGAAGCTGGTTACTTGCTTGCAGTCCACCAAAACAAATCATTTTAGAAAAGCCTCACAGGTGAGCTTTATGAGGCTCAGCTTTGGCCAAAAATCAAAAATGACTGAATTTTAAAACATTAGACTCAAATATTTTTAAACCTAAAAAATATAGTTTCTATGCTGAAGTGCTACAGCAGCCAGAATTTTAAAATAAAGAAATCGAACTTCTTGTATGATCTTATAAAATACCTGTTTTTCCTTGCACTCTAAATATTAGCTGCTGTGATTAGTCTTTATTTAAGAAGATATGTACTTACAGATCAGTTATTTAAAAACTACCGCAGCACAACTCTGCTTAGTAGATTAGGAAAAGAACTCATTAGATAGAGCTTGTATTCACATAGCCACATGGAGGCTTAATAAAAAAATTGATTTTCTCAGACAAATGCATTTTTCATTTAGAAAAAAAAAAACCAAAAGGGATTTTAGGCATCATTTCCAGTTCAGCACCAATCTAAGTTTAAGGTGTAGATTAATTAAACCCTAACAGAATAGACCATTTGCTCTAGGGAAATTTGGTGAGGGGAGCAAAGAGAATTGGAGGAACAAAGGAAAATAACCAAACTTGCAGGCATTTCATATTCCTAATATCCACTGCAAGCTCCTAACCAGCAACTCATTGGTAATCGAGTGGCAACATGGGTTTACTTCATTGTGAGAACTCTCTGAATATCCTCCCAAGCACTCGTTTCACTGAGGCGATTTGGGAGGGGTGCTCTGTTCTTTAGACAGACGTTTCCCAACAGGTGGAGGTGGAGATCTGCGTCCCAACTGCCTCCTCTGGTCTTTGGGCTGCCCTGGATTCATCTTCACAGATGGGGGTTCTTTGCTTCTCTCTAGTGTTTCTGTGGGCTTCTTTTCATCCTTCCCACAGCTGACAGTGTTTGGCTTCTGTTCTTTTGGGAGCTGAGTTGGAAGAGGAGGTGGGTCTCTAGTCCTCTGGCAGATCTCTGCATAACTAGGTTTTCGTAATTCCTGTGCAACCAAAAGCATAAGACAGATACAGTAAAACACTGGATTGAGAGTAACTTGGATTGATAGTATTTTGCAAGACAAGCAAAAAAATTAGTCCTGGTTCGAATACGGCCAGTTTTAGCACTCTGCCATCACCTGCTCAGCCTCTTCTGAGAGAGCAATCTATGCATGTCAACTCTGAAGTAAGCCTATTACAATCAATAGGGCTCACTCCTATGTTAAGAGGGGGCAATGAAATGGAGCCTGAGAGACCTAGAGCACAATCCTAACCATGTCTACTCAAAGTAAACCACACTGTACTCAATGAGTCTTACTCCCAGGAAAGTGCCTTTAGGATTGCAGCCCTTGTCTTGCATATCTACTCTGAAGTAAGCCCTATAATAATTACTTGGGCTCACTCCTGTGTAACGGGGGCAGATTGAAGCCTGAAAGATCTGAGAGATTAAGTGCAGGTTAATTTGTTTTAATTATATTTTGTATTTTCTTTATTATTTTGTATTATATGATAGTACTAGCAAAAACGTACCCGCGTTGCATGGTCAAGTCCCCCTTGCGCATCAACCCCCCATGTACAGCATCCTCCCCAATGCAACCCATTCCTCTGAACAATTTTACCCCCAGTGCACCAGGCACCAAACTGGCTGGATGTTGGTCAGTCTGTAGGACAAAAACACACTGCATCCTTTCAGCCCCTTAAGGGTTAAATTTCTCCACATAGGTTCTTGGTGGGAGCTCATGTCACATAAGGAACACCCTCCCAGAATTTCATGCTTCTAGGTCTGGGGGTTGGGGCGGAATGTTGATGAGTCATCAATTCTCCAATGCAAAGTATAGGGAGGAAAATGTGTTGTGCCCCATTTCACCCCCTTCCGGTTGGTATTTCTGAAAACTAGTTCTTAGTGCACCCCTCGGTCACGGAAGGAACACCCACCCCAAATTTCATGCTACTAGGCCCAGCGGTTTTGGCAGGACATTGATGAGTCAGTCAGTGACTTTGTTCTTTTACATATATATAGATTGTCATCATTTTTATGTTAAATATTTTTGGGTTGTGGAAAAAAATTGTCTGAATTTCCATTATTTCTTATGGTAAAATTTGCTTTGATATACAAACATTTCAGATTACAAGCAGCTTCCAGAACAAATAATGCTCGTAAGCCAAAGTACCACTGTGTAGCACAGAGCAGCAGTGTTTTGTTACAAATAGCAAAGATGGGCATTAATAAGAACAAAAATCAAGAATAACTGTGGTAATTATGACCCTTGATGAAATCTGCAGGAAAATGTGCAAATATGGAAATGTTTAGGTTTTAGATTTTCCACAAAGACAACTACTACGGAAGTGTTTAGATATAGAATTCTCCACCCTCCCCCCCTTCCCCCCAAAAAAGGAAAGAAAAGGAAGTTCTTACATGAACAGGGCAAGACTACTGATTTGCCATTTCAATCTTGAACAGCTGACAATGTCCACATAGTGCAAAACATAAGGCAAGATGCAGAAATGGTCTTTGGTTAGCTGCTGTTTGGTAGGCTGCTACTGTCATAAGACAAGTGTAAAAGTCAAATTCTTCAGCGTTTGTCCCATGTGGTGATGGGATTTGCTTGTTGTGGATTGGAGTCATCCAATCCATGATGGACACGACATGGGGAAACCTGTCATCAGGATGTTGCCTTTTCCACCAAGGTGGTACCTATTTATCTACAGTACTTGCATTTAAATACTTTTGAACTGCTAGGTTGACAGGAACTGGGCTAAGGACTGGAGATTACCTTGTCTTGTAGTACTCTGGTCTCGAACTACTAACTTGCTGATTGGAATTAGCATTCTAACCATTGAGGCACTCAAGCCCCCTTGTAATAAGACAAATGTAAGATTGCAAATTCAAGCAGTCCTACTCCTCTTCCCCTCACTAATCAAACTGCACAGGAGAATCCAGTGTTGGGTTTTATTGCATTTTTTCCCAGAAGAAAACAACTTATCAAAAGAATAGAATGGAAAATACAAATTACAGAAAGAATTATGTATTAGAGTAAAAATGCACTTACTATTACAGCAGCTCCATTGACTTGTACTGATTTACAAGCGGTTGTAAGCGTGGAAGAAAGTCTTTCTGTGTTTTGTGTCTCTCTCTGCTGCTTGTCCATAGCTTTGGAGTCACTGCTAGCAAAACAAAGAAACAAGTGAATGCAAAGAAACACCCAGCTGTTGTTTCCAACATGCTAAAGTCAACATGCAGAAAGTTTACTCCTACTCCAGATGAGAACCAAGCTTACTGCTATCACAGCTATCTGAGGCAGCCAGCTCTCTGCTCCAAAATCTGTGTTTTCTCTTTTTTTCCAAACATTAAGACCAAATTTAAGGTTAGTGTTTGCACATTTTAGACTACTGAATTCACAAAGATCACAAGTTATGCACTAATCTTTTGACGATGGAAAATGCACACCTTTAACTTGGAGCAATGAATAATTAAATTCTTACTCAGACTGGGATGGAGAAGGAGACCTGTCAAAGGTTCCTGGCAGAGGAGAAGAAACTGGCAATACAGGCTCTCGTGGAATTCCAGATGGGATAGTGTTTGTACTTGCATCCACACCGAGGTTCTGAAGAAAACAAAGCTTAAATCATTTCAAAATATAATTAAAATAATTTGCAGCCAATTCACACTGCTGTGGAAACATATACATATGGGGTCTGTATTTGCAGGAGATCTGTTACTGGAAACAAAAAAATGCTGATAATGAAAAATGATTTTGGCCCCTTTAAGACCTTTAGAGATGACTGAAGCAGGGCTCTGGTTGCCTCCAGAGAGCTTTCTGAAGTCCCTGGATACAGTGGATGGATACACTTGGGCTTCAGAAAGCCCCCTGAAGGCAACCAGAGCCCAGATTTAGGGTGCAATCCAGAGGAGTCCTTGCTCTGGAGTAAGAACAAGTTACTCTGTATTGCAATATAAATTTTCCATAATTTTTCACTAGGAGGTGCAGTAACTACGTGTGCACATAATGTCTCTTACGTGCTCCCGTAGTTACTCTGGATTGTGCCCTTAGTGTATCAAATCCAGTAATTCTTTAAATATGGAACTGATCTTTTGTCCATTTAAGGTACTTCCACTAGGGATCTGATCTGTTGCTTGTGTTGAATGCACTTACAAAATGCAAAGAGGCTGCAAATTTCCTTATGTCTTCAGTGCAAAATACTGTATTTACTCAAATCTAACATATACTTTTTCAGCCAAATTTAGTCTCCAAAATTGGGTTGTGAATTAGATTTGAGTAAATACAGTATTTTGATTATAAATATAGGTTTGTATTTAATGATTTACTATACTGTAGTAAAAACGTAATATAAACCCATTGTTGTAAAAAGTAGTGCAATTAGGTAAAAATCATAACATAATCTCATTGTAATATTATCATATAGCTTGTATGCAGTAAAATTAAAAGTTGAACCTGTTTTTCAGCTGTGCATTATAAACATTTTTTCCTCAAACCTTTAAAAATTGGGGTGTGCATGAGATTTGATGGCGCATTAAGATTCAAATAAATACAGGTATATGGGGGGAGCACCCCTGAATTCCAAAACCAGTGACTTATGAGAACACAAGGGGACAGGTGGAAAAGTCCTACTAAATCCACATATGGGTAATCCTGTTTTGTTCCAGTGAACCAATATATTACAGAACTGGAGATTTGCTATAGTTTGGTGAGCAAGGAACCATATGTTAAAAAGTTCAAAGTTCATCTGATGACACCTCCAGGGCTTAAACAATAAGAGGGATCTCAGAAAGCTGTTGTCAGTATGGGCTAGCAATACTAAAGACAGCAGACTGCTGCTTTAATGGAAGCACAGGCAGCACCTTATAGCTATTATAAATTGAGCTTTAAGCTGTTTGATAAATGCACAGATCAGAACACTAAATATCCCAGCTGCAGTTTTTTCTGTCTAGTATCTTCAAATATCAGTATGTTTCATGGTCACCTGAACACTAACATGCATTTCCCCGAGCCAATTACGTGAGGTTTACTTAGCAAGTAAATTAGCTATGTAAGCTCCTGAAAATCAAAACGAAGAAGTTAATCACTGCAACAAGTCATAACCTGTAGTGAAAGCCTCTCCATACAGAATTTGCACCAATATTGTCTGCCACCCCATTAACATAAACTCACCCTTTCTTTTGAGGTTCCTACTATCACATTTGACAATCGGTTTTCAAACAAGTCTTCTGTCTTCAGGTTGCCAGCAGCTCCAGGAAGTGGAGGAAAACTGGACAGCCCCAACTCAAAACTTGGTGATGGAGGCTTTGGAGGAGGTGGAGACTGTGTTTGACCCCTCTACATGAGAAACAGAACATAGGAAAAAGTTGTAGTATCAAGACTATGAATCTTTTAAATATTTCCTAATAGGCATCTGCAGGTAAGCCTACTACCACATGCTTTAGACATTTATACCCCAACATCCTACACAGATGTTCCAATGACTGATGTATGGATAGGTGTGCAATAATTCAGGCCATAATCTAGAAGAATGCTGCTCAAGCAGTTGAGAAGTACAGGAGACATTAAGCTATGCAAATCAGAATATATCGTAAAATGTTGGATTGATAACTTTTTTTCTTTCTATTTTGTATTTGCTTTATTATTTTGTATTATATTACAGTATTGTCATTATTTTTATATGGATATTTTTGGTTTGTGGAAAGAATTATCTGAGTTTCCATAATTTCTTACAGGAAAATTCGCTTTGATTACAAGCATGCTTCCGGAATGAATTATGCTTGTAAACCAAGGTACCACAGCAGAAGTCAACTGTACTGCTAGCGTTTACCAAATTATACTTAGAAGGCAACTGTATCTTGGTTATTTAGACCAGCAGTTTCTCATTTTGTATCTGAAAAGTGATGTTAGTATTCCAATCAATATTCCTGTATTTTCCATGAAACAAGAACAATTACACATACACATACACACACACACTAACCGTGAACTTGTCTTCCCTCTTCTTCCGATAACCATATGAGTTTTTTCTGGAGGAAGAAATAATCATCTGATTACTTGGTCTATATATAAACTGTAAGTAATACATTAGGCTTACACTGACATAACCAAATCAGAATTCAATAATATATAGAAAGATAGGATTACCCTCAAAGTATTCATTTTCCATTTGTTATGGTTTATCACCTGTTTGCTTGTTGCACAACATGCAGAAGGAATTTCTAAGATTAGAAAATATTCCCAATAGGGTTGCCTTCTTTCCAGGATTCACTGGGAATGTTAACAATTGTTACGTTAGCACTTCTCAAAATGTGCTACTGGAAGCCCTAGAGTCCTGAAGGGGTTTCACCAGCATACCGTGTGCTTCACACTCCTCATATTTCAGACATATGTGCTACAAATTCAACCTTTTTAACTGTTTGGACTGTCACACAATCTCACTCTCATGATCCAGTCACAGTTGACCTTATGAATATGCAACACTACTTTATTTTGAATCAGCAAATGCTTGTATCAGAATTGAGTTCTTTGTTCTCTGCACTGACTGGCAGATGTCTCTTCAGATGCTCAAAAGTGACATGTGGAAGAAAACATGGGCTCCATCACTGAGCCTGTCCCTGCGTTGCAATCTATAATACCTGCAGGGTTGTCATAGGGAGGAAGGGGCTCATTTGTTCATAGCTGCCTCTGAAAGCAGAAGTAATGGGTACAAACTGCAAAAAAGGAGATTCCGGTTGGATATGCGGAAAAAATTCCTGAGGGTGAGGGCGGTTCAGCAGTGGAACAGAGAACACCTGTCGGAGATGCTCTGGGAGGATTTCCTGCCATAGGCAGGAGGTTGGACTAGGTGACCAACTAGTTCCTTACTAGGATTCTATGATTCTTTTAAACTATATAGCAACTATAAATTCTACTCCAGTTAAGGCACAGAAGAGTAAGTCTATACACAATTACGGTTAATTCCTTGATAGTTACTGGGTAACCAGCTCTTCATAATGTTTTATTCTACACATTATGCTATTGCCTCCCCAACAACAATGTTTCAGAACGTTACAGATTCACCTGGGAGAAGGTCATAGTAACCAGGAGCCTTTTTGAGGGGGAATCCACAGGTACTGAATACCGGCACCATTGTGGCGAGTGCCGGCACCTCTATCATCCCCATGCCCCCAGTAGACATGCCTATGATCTACAAATAACACCCTCATGTGAATACCCCCACCTTTATTTCTAGAAAAAAGTACTGATAGTAACAGAGTGATGTGCTGCAATCCTAAAGACACTTTCCTGTGAATAAGACCCACTGAACACAATGGGACTTATTTTTGAGTAGACACCGTTAGGATTGTGCTCTTAGACCAGTAAGGAGTTGGAAGGCCAAAACCAACACTTTGAATTGGGCTTGAAAGTGTATCGGCAGGCACTGAAGACGTCACAGAATAAGTGAGATACGCATTATGCAGCTGCTTCAGATAGCAACCTGACCGCCACAATCTGAATCAACAGAAGTTTCTGAAGATTCTTCAGACATAGCATCATGCTATATTAATTCAATCTGGATGCAACTAATGCATGGATAACTAAAGCCAGATCTAGCAATCATGACAGATAACTAGCTGACATTTGTAAAGATATTCCTTGCCATGGTCATCACTTTGCCAACCAGAGACAATTCTATGTATGAAAGCACAGTACATGCATGACACTTTAAAAGAACTCAATACCATCCAGGGTCTACTAGACACCACTACCTAAAACAGCTGCATTTTGTAATGACAGAACTTGCACCCCAATATTGTTCCAGGACCTTTCACCGCCTCCTCACCTATCTCCAAATGCCAGTTAAGGATTTCCACTGACTCCCTAAGGCTTGGATGATGGAACCTGAAGTAAGTTTGAGCATCATCTACATAGTGAACTCCCACTCACTTCTTCAGATGACCCAGCTAGTGGTTTCAGGTAAATGCTAAAAAGCATGGGGACAAGCTGTTTACTGAGAGGAACATGGTGGTGATGGACAACCAATTCAAAAACATCAAGCAGTAAAGTACTGCATGTTCTAGATCATTAAAATCTACAGTTACACTATGTACATCATTGTGTAATATTTGCTGTATATGTGCAATTATTAAAAGACTATAGGTACAATTCAGAGTAACTATTGGGAGTCCTTTCTCCGGTGTAAGAACAATTTGCTCTGGATTGCAATATGAATTTTCCATAGGTTTTCACTAGGTGGTGCAGGAACTACGGGTACATATGTCTCTTACGTGCTCCCGTAGTTACTCTGGATTGTAGGGTATGTCTAGGCAAGTTACCTCTGAAAAAACATATAAGGAACACAATTCCTATCAAATGACAGAATGTGAAATTAAGAAGCTACAGCCCAACAACACAGTTAATTTAATAAAGTGTCTAATATACAATAAAGTCACACAGCAAGATCCTTACAGTTAACTTAAGGGAACAGATTCAAACGCTACAAACATCAAGGAAAACCAAAACAGAACTGCTTCAGATCAGCAGATGGTGCCACTGGTGGTGGAGAAAGGCTTTGCTCAAAATGCAGCATTTGAGATTGAACAGTTCCATCTGCAGACAGAGCACAGAACTAGCCACCAATGCAATACAAGGAGTCAAAACCTCAGTCTTAAAAGCAATTAAAAGATTAGGCAGCCTTTTAAAAATAGCCTCTTTACCATGGTAGGCAATCAATGGTATTGTTTTAGCTGGAAGGCAGACCCCTCTCTTCCCCCGGAGCTAAGCAAAAGTGTTGAAAGTGATGATCCCAATTTCTTCGCATTCTGATGTGCCACTCCAAACAGAAAGGTCTGTGTCCTAGCTGAAACAAACTTTCCTAAATCTCTGAGAAGGAGGTTGATTTATTGCCTGCTTGCCTACTATATAATAAAAATCCACTGATAATATGGTTATACAGTACCTGTACTCTTTAATCGTCAAAACATTACAACCTATTTCATGGAGCATGGAGGCAGCTAGTGCCAACTACACACATTCTTAACCCAATGGATGTGACAACATACATTTCCTATCTTGGTCATTCTCAAACTTTTAGGGAGATTTATTCCCCAGGCAAGTTTTTAACACTCTCTTTAAGGAATTGGGGGACTTTTATACAAACACTGGAGTCATAACCCCCCAGATTGAGTACCACTGTCCTATGTGGAGGTTAGCTATCAAAAACTAACAACCCAGTCTTATCTTCTCCCTGCACCAGTAGTAAGATGGATTCCACTGCATCCTGTAGGTTGAGGGGGCACTCACAGATATCTCCTATAGGTAAGGAAACATTTATTCCCTTGCCTAATGGTAAGTCACTATGGAGCTGACAAGTCTACTTAGACCTGAGCCAGCAAAATCACTCATGTAGGTCTTTGTGGATCTGTGCCACAGGATCGTGTCTGGGCAAAGGGTTTGGATTTGGCACAACCTGATCTTCACTTCTCCTGTCCCAACCTGCTTTCCCTGCCACGCAGCAGCATACAAACACTATATATTGGGAGGTAAATAAAAATGCCAATCAAAATTAAGCAAGCATGATGCTGAGAATAATTCTACAATTGAATGCACTTTACACCCCCCTTCCTGCAAATATATAAAAGCTTAACTCATGAGCTTAACTCATTCTGAAATAATCACTAGAATCCTCTAACAGGGGGAACATTACCATTAATGCTATCTTTTAAACCCAGTTAAATTTAAACCCACTTCTTTAAGGGAAAAAAGTCTCAATTCTGCATATACTTTTTTTGGTTCTACAATTTTAGCTTTAAGTTCTTCCCGAGTGACTCCCGTTTCTGAAAGATGTTACTCCTGCATACCACCTAAAGCACTCAAAGGTATTCCACACTGATTTTTAAAAAACTGAGGTACAGTACTAGAAATCTTTCACTCTTTTCAGGTTTGCCAATTCTAATCTTGTTATTGCACATCTGTTCTTGGTTCTTTTGTGGCCTACTGAAGTCCCTGTCCCAAGGTTTTTAATTCTTCCCACCTTTCAACAAGCTATTTAAACATGCTACTTAAACATATACATTCTCATATGTTTTGCTCCTGGTCTATTGTTTTCTTCCACTCAGGGTGACCATATAGAATGAAGGACAGAATACCTCTATTTTTAACCATTCCATAAAAGAGGGAATTGAGGCAGGTTTTTCTCTTCATAGAAGGGTTTAAAATGCCAAAATTCCTTCTTCTATGCAATGGTTAAAGGTAGAGGCACTGTCCTCCATTCTATATGGTCAACCTGCTTCCACCAATTACCCCAAGGTTAGGGCCTCATTTTCTAGTTTTTCCTAAGCCCTTCCCATGCAGTGGAAGCACACAACTTATTTAACCTTAGGCACATATCACCATTTCAACACTCACCTGCCTCTAGCTAAACTTGGGGATGAGTCAGAAGCAGCAGGTTCTACTCGTCCGCTTCCCACATCGCGCTTGGTATAACTTGAAGTACTTTGCATACGTGTCCTGTTTTGCCCTGGCTGCCTTGTTTGGGGGTTCCTGACACCATTGATTAAGCGATCAGCAGAAAAATTGAATATTGTTGGGCTCTCTAGAAGACCAGGCCCTCTGTCTGCACTGGGTATTGTATGCCGTAGGTGTGATTTGCTGGGATTCCTATAAGGAGAAATCAAATAATTTTACCACAATTTAGCTTTCACCCATACACTAACATTTCAAAGGACATAAAAATATTTATTTTTAATACAATAATTCCCCAAAGAAAATGGGCTTTGCTTGGGCAACACACAGCATTGTTCTTCTTGGTTAATACTTGAGAATGCTCAGCCTCTAATTGAATTAAGAACAACTGTGTGGGTGGCGCAAGTGGCTAAGACACTGTGCCTGTTAACCAGCAGGCCAGGGTTCGAGACCCGGGTTGGCCCCACAAGACAGGGTGTGCTCCTGTCCTTAGCCCAGCTCTGCGATGCCAGCTGGATCCAATCATATTGGTTCTTCCTTTCCATTAGACTAATTCAGCGGCGTGGAGAGGGGAGTTTGCTGCTTGGGTAACAGCCTATCCTCCATAACAATCCAACCCAGGCTTTCATGCTTCACATGCAGTGTATGCAGCGCCAAGCACGATACCACAGTCTTCCAAGACTGATGGAGGCCTGCTTTAAGAGGCCGTAAGTGTCTACACCAGCAGAATGCTCAACCCACCCACATAAAAAACCAATAGCTGTAAGTAAATTTGGTTCACAATGCTGAGCAAAGAAATAAGTGTTCTTCCAAAAATAATGTTGACAGACTTAATGTTAACACCCCACAACATGAACCCACAACTTGCCTGTTTCTGGGAGTATAGTGTCTGAGTGAAGTTAGTGGAGAGGCAGTAGGCTTGAAAGTAGGAGATGTAAAACCATTGATGAATCCTGTATTTGGAAACGGTGTTACCTATTGGACAGAAACACAACAAATGGTATGTATACATCCAACCTTGTTACACTGGTTTTTTAATACATGATTTGACAAATTGCCTCAGCAAATCAAAGTTTTCTCTGACTTTTCTTAAGAAACCGCCTTTCTTACTCTTGTACAGAGGCAGTTATTCCATTGTTCAGATAAGCCAGGCAAAGGAAGGGGCTCCTTTGCATTTCTAATTGCTGACTGCCTTTCTACAATGGTAAGAAAAGGGGTTTGTAAAACAATTGTAACAGGACACTTTTATTTTTTAAACTGCTTTTATTAAACACATTTTTTTGTAATCAGCAGGGAGTCCCAGAATCAAACTGCTGAAGGGACTGATGCACAAACTTACTCCAATAAGAGCAATGGAATAAAAACCTTGTGGAAACCTTGAAAACTTGTGGATAACGAGGGACACCTATACTTTTGCAACTCTCAAATCCCAAACTGACTAGATTGGTCTTTCATAAAACTTCCTCTTTTCAGTTCCTGTTCTAAAGGCACAATCCTAACCATGTCTACTCAAAAGTAAGCTCCACTGCGTTCAATGGGTATTACTCCCAGGAAAGTGTCTTTAGGATTGCAGCCTAAGTCTCCAATCTGCTCATGGCACTTACTGTTTGGATATTCCATAGTTATTAAGTATCTCTTAGTAAGTATTGTTGCTTACTCTAGAGTAAGCAACAATGTTCTGCTACAGTGTAACAGTCTTGGTGCCTATGCAATTAACAAAATTATTCCAAGTTAAATCAAGTTCTTGGAAGAAACAAGGGTTTTTCTCTCCAGTTTTATAAAATACCCACTTTTTTATGGATACGGAAGAGTTCAACCAGTGGCCCTGGAGAGAAAGTAGAGATAATATTTCAGTGTCCCGACATATTCTGTTACATTGTCCTAAACTGGAACAGGATTGTATTAAATGCTCTTTCATACAGAAACACTGTATGTTTATGCACTGTTTATGTTTATACAGTGTTTCTGTGTGAAAGAGCAATAAATAATCCTGTTCCAACTGAGGACAATGTAACAAGTGTACTAACTAAAAGGTATACTAACTCAGAGCTGTTGCACATAATACAAAATGAAGCCAAGAGACTGGTGGCAGAACACCACATTTTACCATCTGATTGCAGAGGAGAGGAGTCTATTTTAATTAATTTTCTCCATATAAAAATGCCCTGGATGTAATAGACTATGGGTGCAATGCCAAGAAATTCAAGATAGCCTAACTCACCTGGCCTATCTTTCTGTAATGGTATGGGGAGGTCAGCATATGCCTTTGCATTGGCCTAACCCTCCTGAGAGTGGTATTGAAGTCTCTTATGGCACTTTTGTGACACCCCCAGGTCAGCACAGGACTTTTGCTGGGGCTTAGGCCAGTCTAAGTGGAGCTTAGGATTGCAGCCTACATCTGAAAGTTTATCTTTCCTCTAGTGTGGCAGCTTAGTATCTGTGGCAAACTTGTTAGGGGTACAACGGACAAATTTTGTCTATGATATATTTGGTCATGTTACAGATTCTACTGAAGGGTGTGCATGTGAGCATGTACGTCTGGGGAGACAACAGCAGAATCAATAATTTAGTTTAACATAATTTAGTTTAATTTAAACATAATTTAAGATAATTTAGTTTAACAGTCCCAACTAGTAAAATACATTTCAAAGCAGTAATATAACCAATCACTTGGTCTGTAGCTCTTTATCAATTTCTATATAGACTGAAGGAATTAAACAGGACTGAAAAAATACTGTTCTATGGCCTTAATTCTCAAATTTGTAGCTGGGTGAGGAACATAAGAAAATGGTAAACAAGTACAGAGTGTGGAATTTCACCATAAGATGATAAACTTTATCCAAGACACCCCTATGATACACAAGGTCATGGAGCAGCACGAGCATTTAACAAACAAGTGCTTAATAAAGGCTTAACAAAGGCTTACCAGCGATGGGTCAAGGTAACTGTGTGCAGTTGACCAGGTCTGTGGGGCAATTAAGCTGTACAGAGGAAACTGTTGTTGGGGGCTGTATACTGGAGGTAAGTAAAAAGATGTTGTATAACGCTGCTGTGTGTAGATATTCATATCCAGGGGTCTGTATCCATTCTTTGGCAAAAATGTATTTATAGCTATCGCCTTTGCTTTTATTCTTGCCTATAAAACACAATGTTATGCTCTTAGTGTTAAGCAACACATTATAACAATCAAAATACAAAACAAAATAACACACACTTACCTTAACTGGCTTTCCTTGGAAAATTTTCACTTCTTCTCTAAGGTATTTGTAAGCCTTTTGAAGATCAAATATATTTGTTTTAGAAGTGAGGGTAATAGTAACATGCCACTATACAAGTGTGAGTCATACTGGTGTGTGATGAGTTCAAGCATTCTAGCCAGTTCTCAAAAAGTTTACTTTTGAACCCAGTTTTTCTACAGTCATATACAATACTCTAGTTCAGCTATAGTTTTGAAATGGGTCTTTAGAATAATCCAAACAAGTCAGACATGAATGAGTCCTACCAAAATCAAACAGGAGAGGAGTACAGTAAAAACTTGGATTGAGAATCTTTTGCAAGGCAACCAAGCATTACTAATAAATTTTGTCTTGAATACAAGCAAATAAAATTATCGCAGCCAGGATATGGCCCATTTCAACGCTCCACCAGCACCTGCTCAGCCTCTGAGAGACCAGCCTATGCATGTCTTTTCTAAAGTAAGCATATTACGGTCAATGGGGCTCACTCCTATGTAACGGGAAAATGGAAAGGAGCTTGTGAGACACAGCTTGAGAGACATAGCCTACTCTAAAACAAACTGTATTATAATCAGTGTGGCTCACTCATTAGTAAAGGGGGGGTAGATTGTAGCCTGAGACTAAGGGCAAAATGCGGAGCAGTTACGGGTCCACGCAGTTACGTCATCCTGTAGTGTTATCTTATGGAAAGTCATCTTAACTGCTCCGGAGCAAAGGGCTTAATTTGACTTTAGGATATGGGCCTAAGTGCAGGTTAATTTGTTTTCTTATATTTTGTATTTTCTTTATTATTTTGAATTATATGGCAGCATTGTAATATTACATGAATATTTTTGGGTTGTGGAACAAAATCATCTGAATTTCCCTTATTTTTAATGGAAAACTTTGTTTTGATATACAAGCATTTTGGATGAAAAGCATGCTTCTGGAACGAACAACGCTCGTAAACCAAGGTACCACTGTACTCGATCAATTTCAGTGGAATTTAATGGCCTCTAAAAATTGTACTCTTAAGTTTACACAGATGGTAAACATGGCTATGGAGGATTGAGTCTCAAATTAATTTTGTCCCAAAGATCACAGTTCCAAACAATACAGTGCTATATTTGCATTCCACACATAAGGCTTCTCAAATAAAGTATTTATGACAAGCTATCTTCAAACAACTCTGCTCAAGCCAAGATTACCCTTAAATTGACGCAATCCATATACATCAGAGAGAGCTTACCTGCTGTGCATCTGCTTCAGACTCAAACGTAATATACCAGCTGCCATTGTGGGCAAACTCACAGTTTATGAACTTAGGCAAGTTATCTCCCTTGAAGAGTGCTTCAACCTCCTAAGGAAATAGAATGGAAAAGAGAAGTGTTAACCAAACACTGGGAAGAATACAGCTTTGTTAACTAAGGCTGCAATCCTAAAGACACTTTCCTGGGAGTAAGACCAGTTGAACACAATGGGGCTTACTTTTGAGTAGACATGGATAGGATTGTGCTATTAGGAACCAGACAGTAACATATCAGTAACTGTGCTAATTTCAGTGCAAATTAACTCTGAAGCAAAACTCCGAGACACTCCTTGAATTCCAGGCTTGCAGCCTACATAAATACTTTTCAGTCTTGTATTGGCTACCCTAGCAAGGCAATACCACTGCCTAACAACTTTTTTAAAAAAATCTTGATGAAAGAAAAAGATTTTTCTTAGGGTTAACAACCAACAAGTGATGTTGTGTGTGAAGAGGACCTTTATGCCATCAAATAAGACTAGCAGCATTCCAACAGGAAGCAAGCCTATCAGGGAGACCTGGCATTGCATTTAGGGCATTACCTACAAAATCTGTCCCTTGTGCAGATAGACTATGCTAAGTACCATGGGCCAAATTCTGGCCATTTGATGCAAAATACAACCTATGCCATCAAATAAGACTAGCAGCATTCCAACAGGAAGCAAGCCTATCAGGGAGACCTGGCATTGCATTTAGGGCATTACCTACAAAATCTGTCCCTTGTGCAGATAGACTATGCTAAGTACCATGGGCCAAATTCTAGCCATTTGATGCAAAATACAACCTTCTCAAGTAACATCCTCACAAAGACAGATCTAGTGATTTTCTCCCTCTTCAGCTGACATTTCATCAGCCCATACACAATTTGTGAATCTTTCAAAAATATTCTTATGACACTTCCATTTCCCTCTTCTTAAAGCTTAAACAAATTATTACACAATCCTGATATGAGTTTTTGGTTCCCTTAATATCCTACACAATCCTTGTAAACATCTACTAACGTCTGGAAATTTATTTTTACTGAAACATTGCCCACCATCAACTTATTTATTGATTTGTTAAAAGTCTCTTTATTCTTATAGAATACACACCTAACCAAACACACCTAACCCTGACTCAGTTGTGTATTTGATGGGCATAATTTGCAGCAACATAAGCTAAAACTAAATTTGAAAATGTTATTCCAAAGTTACTGTTAAGAATGTTGAACTATTAAGAACTACATGTCTTTTGCTGTACGTGCAGATATGACACAGATATGTTTCAGAATCTACACCATTTTAGACCTCTCCATGAAAATCATATGTGCTCTGTTCCAGGAACAGCATGTACAAGCAGGAAGCACTACGTGCAAGCTCTGGAAATGAAATTCTGCAAAGGTGCGAAAGCCTTCATTTCGAGGCAACTCATTTTCTTTGAACTCAGTATTTAGTGATCAGGAATTTTTGTGAGACACTTTATACTCTTTGGCAATGCATTTTTAAAATGCACACTATAAACTCTAATTCTTGCTAATGGTTGATTCATACTACCACTGATTGTGTTGATCTACACAAGAAATTTGTTCTGCTGACTTAGTACTTACTTCAATGGGAGTAGATTCGGGTACTTCACGTAA
Source organism: Cryptoblepharus egeriae (assembly GCA_030015325.1). Classification (NCBI taxonomy): domain Eukaryota; kingdom Metazoa; phylum Chordata; class Lepidosauria; order Squamata; family Scincidae; genus Cryptoblepharus; species Cryptoblepharus egeriae. The sequence continues at coordinate 10,408,310 of JAREYC010000004.1, forward strand.
AATCACAATGCAGCGATTCTGGTTTGGCCTGACCTTTTCACCCTTCTCATCCACTTGGACTAAAGGCAATGCTGAAAGAAGTTAAAGAACACTTTTACTTGGACAGCAACAAATTAAATGGTTTTGCTTTATACTAGTCTCTCTTAACTTGCAACTTTTATCCTTAATCGAAACTACTATTGTTACTTGTTCTAGACCAGTGGTAGGAAACATTTTGGAAGAGGGTCACATCATCTCTGATACTGGGTCATGAAAAAAGAATTTACATTTCAAATCTGAATAAATTTACATAAATTACATTAGAGACAGAATTGCGGGGTTCCCCCTGAGGGCTGCAAATGCCCCCCATGTGGGGGTTTGCCATGTGGGGGGTTTGTCTACTCGTGTTCTAGAAGAGTAGATCTGTAAAAGTCTGATCTGAATGCTACCTAGCAAGGTCCAAAGCAATGAAGCATCAATGAAATGCCATCAAAAATCTCATAAACATGATTTCTAATACCCAATGAGACTTTTCTAGTCTCCAATGCTCGGCCCACATGCTTGGCCCCTAAAGTGTGTGTCACAACTTTCCTGTTGTATCAAATATCCCATGTTCTTCAGCTGCATTATTTTATAGATTGGAAAAAATTGGTACTCTTCCTTAGCACTGCACTATGGGGTCAATTAACACTATGGGTCAATTAAAAGAAGTTAAGCATTACATTAGTCACACAACCGCATGCCTCTCTTTGTAGCTATTTTGTTTAAGTGAGATTCGGGACTTTATGATAATAACTTTAGGTTAAAAAAACAGATAATGTTCTAGGTGATATATGCTAGGTAAACACTCAAGTTCTGTCATTTGTCTTATCTGGAATATTGCACAGGGACTTTTTCCCCCCTTCAAAAAGAAAAATGCCTGATAAAGAAGCATTGTTGACAAATAATTTCTTTTAAACAGAAGATTCTCTGTGGGCGCATCCCCACAGCTAAGTTTCAGAACTGACTGATTTGAAATGTACTTACTGTATTTACTTGAATATAATGTGTCACTGAATATAATGCGCACCCTATACTTATAATCAAAATTATGTATTTACTCAATTCTAATTAACACTGAATATAATGTGCACCCTGATTTTGGAGACTGAATTCAGCTGAAAAAGGTGAGCTTTATTTGAGTAAATACAGTATTAACATTACATGGTCTTTAGAAAGAAAATCTAAATTAAAAATTTGCTAGCGTTTTTCAGTGCCCCATTACTTGGGCTCAGATTGGGAGCTTATCCACAGTTTACAAACAAGTCAGAGTTACAACCTTTATTCTTCATAATACACCCCAATACTTACATCGCAGCACTTCAACAATCAAATCCATATCAGTACTGAGTTTCTTGACGTGATCGAGATTAGCTACTGTCATTATTGGCACATACTGATCACTGTCCATCTGAGATATAAGGTACATGTCACTGGCAAGATTCTCTCTGGCAAAAAGATGAGAGTCTGGAGTGAACAATTTACTTTTCATTTCAATATAAAACTCAAATTTGCTCTCAGGATGAAATTCAAGAAATAGAAATCTATTTCTAAAATGCATTCACACTGATAAGGACCATCAAACGTTACAAGACATGAGGTGTATGTCCACAGACAGATGTAGAGGGGTGTGTGTGCATAGATGTAGATATGGACAACCTCAAAATGCCAGATGCAGGGGAAGGCACCTAGATATAGGTTCTGTGTGCTCCTTGAGGTACCTGGTGAGCTTCTGTGTGATACAGAAAGCTGGACTAGATGGACCTTTGGCATGATCCAATGGAAGCTATTCTTATGTTCTTATGATTCTCTTGACTGTTTGTAGCTAGCCACTTCTCCAAGGCCAGTTCTGAGTTAGAGGGAGGTCTTCAAAACTGGAGCATAATGAGGTGTTTCACTAAGTCCTACATAATTTGGATATAGTCCCAAAAGGGGAAATTTATTGAGCATAGTTAGGCTGCCATGCAATTATCGATAAAATGCAAGAAGCCCACCTTTGCCGGTGCGGTCATGTTACGTGGATCAACGAGACCCCAGTTGTAAGAATGGCACTAAGCCTTAATCAAGAGGTACAAAGACTATGTGGACAGCCTAAGAAATGATGACTAGATTGGCTCAGAGAGGACATGAAACTCACCAATGATACTGCCATGGATGCTGTAGATCGAAATAAGTGGAGAGTGGCATGCCGAAAAGTGGTCCCTGCTTCTATGCGTGTGCTAGGAAATTAGGCTGCCATGTCTGGCTGGTGGGATGTAGTCAGATTGGTGGGTCACCAGTTTTTAATCACATTTTTATACCATTGTTGTAAGCTGTCCTAACAACCCATCAGTTGGAAAAGCAAAGAAGCATATAGGTATTTAAAACAAGCAAGCAAATTGTGTAGGCTAGGTATGACCCATGGTATGACCCGTTTCATTAAAAGAGACAACAAAAGAGGTACAGGAAAGAATTTGAAAGTTATAACATAACACCATACATAACACCATACAGGTAAGTGAGCAGCACTGGGGTATTCCCCTCTGGTACAGATGACAGATTACAAATATTTGAAACTGCCTTAAGCCAAGCCTACTCAGGTCAGTATTATCTGTAAATATGTTTAGCATATATATCCATTTATCAATGGCACAGTAGTGTGCCAGATTTCAGTTATTTGGATTAGAGGAATAAAGTAGGAAAGCAAATTAAACATTTAAATTAATGGCATGAGATTTGCTTGAAATCATTACATGAATTTTCCACACGGTTCTCACATTTGAGAACCACATGTAGTGGTTCTCAGAGTCAAAAAAATTTTTTGGTGGGTTATAAAACTGACAAGACAGATTAGGATATGTACATCAAGGCTTAAAAGGCTGCTACTGGTGTGAGTATTGCTGCCCAATCACTTCCACACCCCATGGCATTTATAAATTAGGAAGCAGCTTCTAAGAACCACTTTGAGAATCACCGCTTTATCATATTTTCATTTTTAACCTCTTATCTACTTTCCAATCTATAGATATAAACCTTTCATATTTTCTCCCCACCAAACATAAATTTCTATGAAACTCAAATGCCACAGCAGAGTTTTAGAACTAAACACTTGCATAATGAAATACTTTGTGTACCACTGGCCTAAAAGCAGCTAGAGAATTGTCTTGACTAGGCAATCCTTTTAATGCTTACCTAGATAAACAGAATTCCAGTGTTTTTTTAAGCAATTCTCGCAAATCTTCCTGACCTTCTGGTTGCAGTTGTTCTTTACCTGCTGGAAACAAAAAAACATAAACTTAAGGCAAAGTCAATTCTTAATAAGAATAACTTCCCTTCCTGTGTCAAGATCACTTATTCACATTGACCTAGGACTCAGAATTTTTTTGCCATCACTTCCAATTTTACTATGAACCCCTATGGATCTACTCAGATTTATTCATGCTCCTTGGGTGGACTAACTTTGAGGAGCTGTGAGGCAGCATGTCTGCCCCGGATATAGGTTCTGGACATAATCTAACTGCACTGTTCTAGGCCATGCTGAACTGGTATCTATCCTCCAAATACAGCTGAAAATTATTACAGCTAGTGACTTACATCACATGAGTGCAGTATTTGGCATTGGTACAGAATATCACATCCTAACAATATTCTTCAAACTGGAAAGTTTCTGGTTCTTAGTATTTTTGTAGACAAGTGCCAGTACGTAAGTGTGCTGGAATAGTAAGCCAATGGTTAGAGACAGGGTTTCAGTGCTTTGCAAAGCATTGCATCTATGACTGGTAGCAAATCAAGACAGCAAATTTGCATTTTCTATTTAGGTCATGGAATTCATGATTTGTTCTTGGCCAGAACTTTTACTTAACGGTCTTTTTTAAACTTTTATTCAACTTTTATTTAACAGTCCTATTTAACATCTTTAAAATTATGAATTACAGACACTTCAGTATTGTACTGATCTCCATTCTGTAACAAACTATGCCACTATAACTGACTTAGGGCACAATCCAGAATAACAACGGGGAGTCCTTGCTCTGGTGTAAGAACAATTTGCTCTGGATTGCAATATAAATTTCCTATAGGTTTTCACTAGGTGGTGCAGTAATTATGGGTGCATGTAATATCTCTTGTGTGCTCTCGTAGTTACTCTGGATTGTAGGGTTAGGCACTGAACTAATCTGGTAAAGATATTCATTTCCCTGGACAGAAAAAAATCCTAAGTCCTCCCCATCATCTTCTGGAAGAGTTTCTTTAAAAATAGCTTTACAGCCAGGCATATGCTAAATCAGTAGTAGTCAAAATTGTGAGCCATGGAAACCAATCAGGGGAGCCATCGAATCCGTGCAAAAAACCCACTATTTCATACCATGTATAGAATTTTAGCTTTAATGGGGAACTGTAGCCAATGTAGATCAAAAAATCTGCCAGTCAAAAGAATTTTGGAACCAAAGCACTATTTATTGTTACACATTGGAAATCATGGCGATCAGGTGGGTCAACTGTAAATCAAAGATGTGACACTGGTCAAGTATTGATTAAACTGTCATTGTATGAAGGTCATAAGATAATTGGAATATTGCTATCTGTACTTCTTGCACTTAAGTGCTTTTACACAGTGCACATACAAGCAAAACTACTCTAAACTTAGTCACATGCCCAGGGCAAGCAATAATTTCTTCTTAATGAGCCATACCTATCCATGCACACAGGTACACTTATTTATCCAGGTAAAGTGTTGTGGTTTGCTAAGATTATTAACCAGCACTTTCTATCTAAGCCTATAGAGCGGCAATATCTGTAATTCTATGTTGCTTAGAGACAAATAAATAGCTTGTAATTTTATCAGTTATCTGGCTTGGCACATAGCTGTTTAACACACCCATTTAACTTTTTTTAGAAGCTAAAAATGCAAACTTTATACCACATTTCAACAATCTTCCCTGAAAACTACTTCTTACCCGTCTGAGTATTTTCATGCATAGATTCATACTCTGAATTATCTAGAGCCAGGGGGTTCATATCGGTTTGGTCCGATACCGGAGCTGTTAGTGATGATTCTTGCAGTTCTGTTAAAGATTCATTCTCGTGCTTTTTGTCTCCATCGCCATTTGCCTCCAAACCTACAGAAAAGGAAGTGTAGAGTTAGTGTAGACTAACTTTATTTACCTGCTTCAACAGCTAATTACACCAGCAAGACTTTGAGAAATGGTCAAAAAGGAAAAGCCATGTTTGATTTCTTGCTGCCACAGCCAGAATATCTTGCAGCCTCTTAAATAAATATGTTAAATCTTTAAAGTGACACTAGGTTCATATATTCTGATCAGAAACTGAAGCATCATTGATTGAAGGCATGCAACTTATTGATCCTTCTTATGACAGCTTTTGGAGGAGGAGTCAAATGCCAAATTTAACTGACTCTTCCTTATAAAACGTCTATTATAGTCCTGTAAAGCTGGATCCAGCAGATGAGATTTCTATACGTTTTTTAACAGGACACATTGTGGTTCTTGTGTACTCACACCTGACTTAAGTCCAATGGTTGCATTTTAGTTCAGGAACAGTCGCCAAGAAACTACATGATTTCTATCACAGATTTAAGATGACTGGAAGAACAAAAAGATCTTGGGCCAACACATCATGATGAAGGCAGCCCTCTCAAAAAACCATGATCATGACTTGTGCAAGCAAAAAGACGCTCACAAAAGGAGAATATCTCCTCATTCCAACTAGAATCCTATCCATTTGTCCTCAAGTCACAACTGGGAGAGAGGACCCTCTGGAACAACACAAGACGTTAACAGGGGCTGCAATAGGAAGGCTTGCACAAGTGAACTGTCCTCCACTTGAATACAAAAAGTGAAGAACTCAATCTGTTATTTACAAAACTGAATTAAGTGCTTAAATACATTTCTAAACAAAAGCTTTTTTAAAAAAAACTCAACTCATACCTTCTTTGCAGGAATCTGGTGGATGATCTGGTATTTCCTCCCAGGTTTTGCTCACACTACCATCAGTGGCACCACTTGCTTCCAAGTGTAACATATGAGTCCCCCATACTTTTGCATTAGGATTTAATTCAGAAACCTTGGCCGACTCCTACAAAACAACACTTGGATTATACATTATGGAGTAGTGGGATTATACAACATGGTGTAAACGTTTGAAGTAGAACAATTTCAGGTGACCTGCCTCCAGTTCATTAAGGACTGACCCTGCTATGGAGTAACTACTGGAGAAAAGAATTTTTATGAAGCTTACTGCAAATTTCACTGGCCATTGAAGAGTGAGAGGATCCTGTGCACTTTGCCATGCCACAGAAGAAAATCAAAAGTGGGTCAAGACTGTTCCCACATATTCAGGTCTTGTGTCTGATTCCACATTTCCCAGCCCCCTCCATCCTCTTGCATTCCTCTTGCATTGACCAAAGCTGTAAGGCCAAGAGCACTACCAACAGCCCATTTTATCTTGTTAGGACCAAAAAACCCAGGCCCAATTCCCCTCTGGCCCCCATAGCAAGGCCAGCCACTCTAAGCCAGAAAAACAGAAGGCCAGAAACAAAACATCCAGGCCGAAATGATAAAGGAGGAATGTAGCAAAAATATGTGTTTTATGCAACTAATAGCCACAAGCAGCCCTGACAATGCACAGTCTCAAAAGAGTTGAGGACATGTTGCAAGTTTGCCTTTCAGCCTGCCCATCCATTGTTTGTTGTCATCCCCTCAATCCCACCCTTGTGCAAAAATCTAGCAAACCAGGGTCCAAGCTTTGCCCTCAGTCATTTGTACCCTCCTCTACTAAAAATGCCCTATAAAAATGTTTGCACAGCCTTTGTTCTCTGTTCACCTTTCCTAGTGGTGGTGGAACCCATGTGTACACATGTAATAAAGCTAGCTTTGCATCGTGGTCCTTTGTAGTTTTCTGCCATGTTGGTTGCCCCTCCAAAGAACCTGGGTAGTCCCACTGCATTCGGGTACAAGACCATGCTTAGTAGCTGTTCTGAGATTCAGTGAGGCCTGCAGAGGAGTCTGCAAGCTCCCTGAATCCTCTAGTACAGGGGTGTCCAACCTTTCAACTTCAGGGCTCTTGGACCTTTAACAATTGTGTAAAGGAGGGAATTTCAGCAGGAGCAGCTTCTGATCTACTCTAAACAATTTCCTACTCTATAAAATTGTTAAAGGTCCTAGAGCCCTGAAGTTGAAAGGTTGGACACCCCAGATCTAGAACAAGTAGGTTTAAAATCTTTTCCATAGCCCGGTTGTGGGAAAGCCACATGAGGACACCACATCCCTCTCTGAATCAGGTGTATCCAACACTCTAGTTTGAGAACTGAGGAAATAGCCCATTCATCTTTTCAATGGTCCTGCAAATTAAGCTCCAAACTGTTTTTCCCACATTGTAAGTTACTTCCATATTACAAGTAGACTCTGAAGCTGAACAAAAGCTTCACTTCATAAAAAAAGTGAACGGCTAAGGGAAAAAGGGGGCATGTGGCCCCCAGGCCTTGTGTTTGACACCCCTGCTCTAGAGGGATTTCCTGCTGCAGGCAGGGGGTTGGATTACATGACCTACTAGGTCCCTTCCAACTCTGTGATTCTATGAAAAAATTAATGTAGTTGGAGCTAAGAAATTCTGAAAGTTAGAACTATGAATTTTTGAGCTCCAACTACATCTATGTTTGCTAAGTAAACTATTTGAAATTGGGCTCCAAAGACATTAGGGCTGCAATCCTAAATACACTTTCTTGGGAGTAAAACCCACTGAACACAGTGGCGCTTACTTTTGAGTAGACATGGTTAGGATTGTGCACTAGGACTTTGTTTTCAATTTCCTCTGACATAAAGCAAAACTGCTTTATTGATCTCAATGAACTGCAAAAATTTAAACCCACCTGTTAAATCTTATTCCATTCATACTGGTTATACATCAATCAATACTGGTTATCCATCAATTTGGAATTACTTTCTCCAAAAATCCATGTATGTTTTCTAGATCTACCTTTATCTGCAAATGAACACCTCTGTTCCACTAGGTTTTGGGAACTCTGCTTGAGATTTTATGCAGAATGAAATTTAAGCAGCATGTAATTGTTGCAACTCAATTTTTTATTTGATTATTTTGTTTTATTGATTTATTTGTTTTAAAGTTGTCACATGAACATTATTGCTGAACATAGGACTACAAAAATGACTATGATGGGGACACGTTCATAAGAGAGCAGGCACAAGAGACTGGAAAGTAGACATAGATGGATTTGAGCATACACGAATGGGAGTAATTCCAGAATTCATGAATTTGGAGGCAGAGCTAAGTTTTATGCATTTATTTAATCGTGTATGATGGATCTGCCAAATCAACATTTTGTGGTTTAGTTTAGACCTGTTAAAATCTTGTTTAAGGAAGCATACATTTCCCCAATTGTTTATAAGATTTGTATGCACACTTTAGCTAGCCATTGTAAGTGTGTAAAACATTTGCACGTTATGAGGGGCCATGAGCATCACTCAGTCTTGTTATTGGGATGTGCCAGAGCAGGTCAAATATACGCATAGTCAGCATAATTCAGAATTTTAACAATAGGAGAAAAATATTCACAAAATACTGTATCCATCATGCACATTCTTCCTCTGGTGGATGAAGTATCTGTTAGACTGGGTCACTTTCAGTGATAGACAAGCAGAGGAAGAATGTGCCAGTCTAGCAGGTACTTCATTCAGCAGAGGAAGAATGTGCCCGCTTACTGGGCAAGAGACACTCTTTCAAGTGAGTGTTTCTCTTCTATTTAGCAGGGGGAGAGTAACTGGGCCCTACACACCCCAGCAATGTCTGTTCTAGTGGCTTCTGCTGGTGTTCTTTTGCATTTTAGATTTGTGAGCCCTTTGGGGCCAGGGACCCATTAGCTATTAATTTTTTCATTTTCTTATAAACCGCTTTGTGAACTTTTCAGTTGAAAAGCGGTATATAAATAGATAGTGCAGGTAATAATGTCAAAGGGCCAATTAAAGTGTATGGGCCAATGTGACCGGCAACCTATAGTTTCAAAACTCTAGCATTACTATACTAATAAATGTGTGTGTACACACAATACTTGCCATAAAGACATGACCTATTGCTGGTGTATTAATGGGGAAAACGTGGCTTGGAATAGAGATTTCCATCAAGTACTTTCTCTGTCACCTAGGCTCTTGCCTGCATTTCTAAATAAAGGTGACAGCATGTATAACAAGATAAATCTGATCTACCATGTGGTGATGAGAATCAGCCTAGCAGCAACAATTGATCCACACAGCTCAGTCTCTCAAAATGTCTGTTTTTAAACAAAGATTGGGGAGTTAATTTTTATTTAAAAACAGATCTAAAACCTTCAGTTTAGTTACAACAACCACAGATGTCACCAAGAGTGGAGGTTTAGACCATACTGGGTGACACCCCAGAAAGGGAGGACACCAAAATTATTATGTTTTGTTACTGAGTTTAAACAATTTTTTAAAGTAGAGTAAATAATTTGCATTTTCAATTTTGCAAATGCCTGCTGTCACAAAGATTTCTGCAAACAGCCTCTCCTTAATGCATTCAGGAATAGGAATAGACCCAGAGTTCAAATAGGTGCGTGCACTCATACACACTAGAACAGTTTGAATCATGTCAGATGCAAATTAATATGGGGGAGGGCAAATTTAGCCTTTAGAACAGAAAAGAAAGAGCAGCCATTAAATGAACAATTTATGGCTATAATTGAAATGTGTTAAAAGTGTTGATGGTTAAAAAAGAGACTGTTAGAGGGCAGAGGGTTTCACTGTAAATACATGCATGCAGAGCTATTCTGTTTCCTGACAGACCATTTTTATTATCCTATCTTCCAACACATTTAAACTACACCCATAGGTTATGTGTGCAATGCATACGCCACGCTTTCAATCCCTCTCTTCTGTTCTAAGGCGTTATATAAAAAATGGCCTTTTTATCCTTTTTTCAGAAAGCACACTCTCAATCTTCTCATACTTTTTTGGAAAGCAGGGGAGAGGAAAACAAGAATGAATCAGTAAATGCCCACCAGAACTGCTGTGTGTGGCTGCAGTGGCTTTGTGGTTAAAGGAGCTGTGCCTGCCATTCTGAAGATTGGCAGGTCAGCGGTTTGAGACCTGAGTACTGCAAGACCCATCCTTAGCCCAACTCCTGCCAACCTAGCAGTTTGAAAGCATGAACATCCAAAGTAGATGAATAGGTACCATGTCCTTGGGAAGATAACAGTGTTCCATGTGCATGCAGACCACATTTCCATGGAGGCAACATTGGACAACAATGACCCTATGGCTTAAGATATGGGGATGAGCACTGCTCTCTAGAGTCGGTCACAACTAGCAGGGCAACCTCTGGGTGACACCTTTACCTTTACCACAACTTAGGTATTAAGATGTCTAAATCTTGGGTTTAGCAACCTAGAATAGCTTCACATTTGAGAAGTTACTGGATTTATTTCAGTCATCCATGTGCCACATTAAAACCTTCAAGTGAAAAAAACCTTCAAGTGTTTTGAGCTTTATTTGAAAAGATGCTCTATGAATCAAAGAATGGCCAATACTTACACATTCTTCATCGCCGTCTTGCCACCCCCAAATATGGCTGTTTTGCTGCACTAGCAATTGATAAGGATATTCTTCAACACCATGAAGAGGGGTGGTCAGGTCTCCAAACTGGTTTTGTAATGTTTCACTAGCAGTGCACATACTGTCTGTTTTGTTAAGAGATGAATTAACCCACAAGCATCCCATCATATATTCCTGATCATTAGAAAAGTTTGTTCTTGAAAACTGACATAATGAAGCAGATTGAAAAAATGGGTTCAGTGTTTTTATTTCACTCATACCATCTTGGGAATCTCTTGTATCCATTGTAGATGTACTATAAGATTCTTTTAATATATCCTCCATGAAATCTAATACATGCTTTGAACTGCCTAGTTCAGATTCTCTGTCACTAGCAGAGATGTATGGTATTTCATAAGATGGTGTAGCAGCATATCTATCCACTTGTCTGGAATCAATGCAAACCCCATTTAAGCCTGTAGAAGTGTCCATACTACAAGTCCGTAAGTACTTACAATCTATCTTACAAGCAAGTTCTTCCTTCACCTGCAGTTTATCCAGTCCACTTTGGCAAGCAGAGTTCTTTATATCTTCCTTAAATTTATCTTCATAGTGACTTATTTCAGACTGCAACAGTCTCACAGGGCACATAGCTTCCATCACATTTTGCTCAGGTGTTGTGGAATGAGAGCCATTCTTATGGAGTTCTGAACTGTTTTCACTTTTTCCAGTGGGTATCTTCCTGTCACCTCCCATTTCCATCTTTACATCTCTAACATGGTTCTTAACTGGTGCAGGAAACCAATCCATTTCATAATGGCTGTTGGCTTCATCAGCCTCCAAGGTACACTCCTCTACAACAATAGGCCTCTGCACATCAGATATCGGACTGTGCATTTGTAATGGATCGTTATTGCCAATTAGAGTACAAGTTTCACAAGCCATGAAATCTTCAGGATCTGGGTTAGCTTCCATTTTACAATGAATTTTCTCTTTGTTCTGCATTTCAGGCTCTTCTACATTCTTCATTAGGCTGCAAGATTTTGTCTCTGAACTTAATTGATCTAGTCTATGGAATGTATATTTGTCCCATAGCTTGCACTGTTTATCATCAACATCCATTTCATCCACTACAGTATGAGTCAGACACACAGAGCAGCTGTTATCCTTGTTAAGTGAAGTGGAATATTCATGCATTTTACCATTATTATTGGAGTGTTCAGGAGAAATTTTAACTTGCAAGCAATTGTCCTTTGGGATTTGTTTGTGCCCATTTACATCAAGTAGCTCTGAAGAAATTAATGAATCTTCACTTTCCCAGGCAATCTCTCTGAAACTACCTGTCTCTGAAGATATGTTATCTATTTGAAATAAATGGTTTTGTTCAGCGGCCCTTATACAGCTACTGTTTGCATTACTGCTCGTTTCCAAAATTTGCGACACTTCTGCTTCACACTGAAAATTATGCAATCTTGAAAGAACCTTAATCATAGTTTCACTCTTATTTCCAGGGCTGCTCAATGTTTCCAGAGTAGAAACATCTTCATATTTCAAGAATTGCCCTGGATTGAATTTTTCAGAAGAGTTAGGAGGTTCCCAATCACCACATGAAGACACTCTCCAAAATTCAGTGGCAGTTGCTGCAAAATCTTTCCTTTTTGACTCTTTTCTACTGCTTTGATGTTGGTTTTCTGGTTCATCTTGATTTATAAAAAGAAAATCACGGCTCACTTTGTCAGATTCTGTTGACAACTTTGCATTTCCCAATGACTGTTTGGAGTTTCCTGCTTGTTCAGTATTTTCATTTAAATCATGCTTTAGAGTTTTAGGATCATGGTTGCTTCCATTATAAGAACTCTCCATGTTGGCCAGACCTTTTAATTGCGCAGAATATTGCATGTCTTGCACTAGCTGCTCAACTACAGGAGAGGTATTGTTTTCACCAACAGATTCATTCACATACATACCACTATCTAGTATATCCATTTCTTGAGTTCTATTTTGAGGCAGCTCTTCAGCAGATGCTTGTGCCCTTAAGACATTTACTGATATACCATCTGTATTTAACCTATAGCCCTCACTCACTAAGCCAAAAGACGTTATTGCCACATCATTTCTGGGAACCAAACTTTCATCACAAGATGCATCTTCTGATGCAGTGAGGTCAAGTGATATTTGCAATAGTTTCTGAATTTGACAATTTTCCCCATTTCCTACAGACATTTCCATTCTGCACACTTCCTGAAGAGTTGGATTTTTTACATTTGAAGCAGTCTCTCCATGCACAGTGCCTTGTCTTAAGTTGATAAGTTCATCAAGATCATCATCATCAACCTCATCATCAACAATACAAATACTGTAAAACTTGTCTGTGGTGCTCTTCTGGTCCCTGTCTATATCAAGATATGCAAAGGCTGAGTCAGCCATTTCTCTATCTGCTCTGCTTGAAACAAATGCACTACCTTTGGTAGCTGCTATTTCATTCTGAAGCTGCAAGCACTTGCCCATAACTGGGCTGTCTCTTACACTGTATTTACTTAAATCAACTTCTTTCTGAAAATCCTGCACTGGCATGCATGCAGAAGGAATATTTCCAGATACATATGATGGCTTTCTAGCTAAACTAGACTCATTTACACCATTGCCACTAATATGGCAGCATTGCATATTATGCCTATAATCAGCATAATTATCTCCCATCAGCCTTTTAATAACTGCATCTTCCATTTGTTCACACTGTTGTAATCTGTCATACCCGTTCAAGATCCTTTTCATGCTGGTAGGTGACTGAAGAAGAAACGGTTTGTTGTAGATACTTTTGGCATGATCACTTTCAACAACCTGTACACACAGTGGTGAAGGATATTTAACTGACTCTGTGCAATTGTTATGAACAGCAGCTGCCTCACAAACTGTCTTTTGGACCACATGCAGATCCTCGCTTTCCACCGCTTCCAAAATTGAAATTAAAGTATTACTTATCCCACTTTCAGACACTTCCTCTTCTACGGATTTTGGCAACAGGTTCGTTTTCTCATTCTTGCCGTTTAATTCTTTACTGAAACAGCAGCCCATTGTTAAATGATATTTTGTAAATCCAGCAACTGCCAGCTCCTTTCTGAATATACCCACTTCACTTTAAGGCTGCTGGGGAGACAGGCCAACACCCAGATGCCAAAAATAGTGCTGTTTAAACAGTGCAAGGGGCTCACATGCTATTGCCACTCAAAATCGCAAAGCCACGCAAAGCCTTAGTACGCGGTCATCTGTATAGTATTACATTAAACTATGAGCCAGAAAATACAATTAGAACTACAGTATGAATTGTATATTGTATATACAACTGCCCTGTATATGAATTGTATATTGTATATACAACTGTCAATTGTATATGAATTGTATATTTCCAGTGAAACAGGGTAAATGTGTTCTATCCTCTTGTATACTCCAGCTTGCTTTGACAGAATGGGCAAATCTATTCCATCCACCATTATTCACCACTATAAGATTTTAATATTATCAGTGTTATCATTTCAAGCAAGTTATTAAGATAAAGGCTATGCAAATATATAGAATATTGATCACATACAACCATGCATCAATAACTAACTTAACTCATTAAAACTGAATTTCATTATTAACTGCTGATTTGATGAAACTGTATTTCATCAAATACAAATCAAATAAATCAAATCAAATAAATGATTGTATTTTCATCAAATGTATTTCAGTCATGATTGGATTTCATGACTAGAACATGAGCAATGTTCAGGCGGGGGTTTGGGACACAGACTGCCTTGGTGGCCTTGGTGGATGACCTATGCCGGGAAATGGACAGGGGGAGTGCAATCCTGTTGGTCCTGCTGGACCTCTTAGCGGCCTTTGACACCATCGACCATGGTGTCCTTCTGGGTCGGTTGGCTGGATTGGGGACTGGAGGCACTGTTTTGCAGTGGTTCCGCTCCTTCCTGGCTGACCAGTCCCAGAAGGTGATGCTGGGGGATGCTTGCTTGTTACCCTGGCCTCTTCAGTGCGGGGTGCCGCAAGGTTCCATTCTATCCCCCATGCTATTTAACATCTACATGAAGCCGCTGGGAGAGGTCATCCGGAGGTTTGGAGTGAGGTGTCATCAGTACGCTGATGACACCCAGCTCTAACTCTCCTTTCCTTCTGATTCCAAGGAGGCAGTTGAAGTCCTGAATCATTGTCTGGAGGCAGTGGGGGACTGGATGAGGGTGAACAAGCTGAGATTAAATCCTGATAAGACAGAGGTTCTCCTGGTCCAGAAGTCCTCGACTCGGGTATTGGAATATCATCCCATTCTGGATGGGGTTGCACAACCTCTGAAGGAGCAGGTTCGCAGCTTGGGGGTTTTCCTGGATTCACAGCTGCTCCTGGAGTCCCAGGTGGCGGCTGTGGCCAGGGGAGCCTTTGCTCAGCTTCGGCTGATCCGCCAGCTGCAACCATACCCGAGTCATTCAGATCTGGCCACGGTAACCCATGCCCTAGTGACATCGAGACTAGATTATTGTAACATGCTCTACATGGGGCTGCCTCTGAAGACGGTCCGGAAACTTCAACTAGTCCAGAATGCGGCGGCCCGTGTGGTTGCTGGGGCTCGTCGGTTCGACTCTGTTGGGCCACTGCTTCAGCAACTACACTGGCTGCCCATTTGTTTCCGGGCTGAATTCAAAGTGCTGGTCCTGACCTTTAAAGCCCTAAACGGCTCGGGCCCAGGGTATCTGAGGGACCGCCTTCTTCTTTACAATCCGACCCGTCACCTAAGGTCACCTGAAGGGGCCCTACTGACTGTGCCACCACTAAAAGATGTGAGAGGTGTGGCGGCCAGAGATAGGGCCTTTTCAGTGGTGGCACCCCAGCTTTGGAACTCCCTCTCCTTAGAACTGAGGAGAGCTCCCTCTATACAGAGCTTCAGGCAGAGTCTTAAGACCTTTTATTTTAAAAAAGCATTTTAAATGGGACATAGATTGGGGCAGTTTTATTGTTTTATTTCTACTGTTTTTAACTATGTTTTTAGTCTGTTTTAATTGTTCTGAGCTTTTTAAATTTAATTGTATTTTAATTATTTTTTAATTATGTTTTAATCTATATTTATAATTCAATTTTAATGGTGTTTTATCCTGTTTGTTAGCCGCCTTGGGCTCCCTCTTGTAGGAGAGGAAAGGCGGGATATAAATAAAATAAATAAATAAAATAAAATGTGCAAGTGCTTTCCTTACGGATGTGTAAACAAAGGAGGAGCTGGAGTTTGGTTTCAGGAGATAAGAATGGAGGAGGAGGAGGAAGCAAAAGTTGGTAAAGAATATATGGTCTATAATTTATACTAAGTGCTAAAAAGGCAGTTTGCCACATGCTCAAGAATATTCTACATTGCTCAAGAGTAATTCCTAACCTTGTGATTTTCAACCAGTGTGCCATGGCACATTGGTGTGCTGCGGGAGTTTGGGGAAATTTATTTATTAGTAGGAAAAATTAGGGGATTTGAACAGCCTGGTGTCCCTTGTCAATAATAAAAACAACTGATGGTGTGCCTTGAAAATTTCAGTGCCTTGTTAGTGTGCAATGAGATGAAAAACGTTGAAAATCAATGCTCTAATCTGACAGAAATAGAAAACATCTGGTGGACAATTACAGGTTAATTGTCAATTAAAGGACAATTACAGGCATAAGCCTCAAGGGTTCGGACTGAAGAACATATATCAGCAAAGACTCGTACATTATAGAAGGGATCAGCAACCTTCTTGCAGTGTCCTTCTGAACTGTTATGTTATTCCACATGCCAGCATGACTCTGAAGATACTGAAGTTATATATGTGCACGTAGGGACCACGTCCTGGGGCTTTTCTGTCCTCCAGTCAGGACGTAGCTTCCTCTGCCGCTACCCCCTCAAGCTTCTCCATCCTGCACTGTTGTCAGAGCTGGAGATGCTAGCTAATCAGCCAGATCCTATCCTTGGCTGGCCTTACAAAGGGGCTTGCTTCCAAGTAGAGAGGTGTTGGATTGGGCTCTATGGATGCACTCTTCTCCACCCCTTCCTGGGAATATGTTCCACTGTCTGCAAAAAGGCTTATTTTTGAGTAGAAAGGCACAGGAAAGGGGGGCAGAGCAATGAGGCACTCCACTGGCCCAGGGCTCGGAGCAGCTGGAGCACAAGGAGGGCTCCACACTGCCCCTTCGGCCTCCTTGGTGCTCTGCCAATATTGCCCGCCTGCCTGGCCTTGGTGCCTCTAGGACTTCTACTTCTTAGCTGGCCCTGGAAGGGCTGCTGAGAGTCACCACAGGGACTGGACACTGTTCCCTCAGCCTGGCTGCAACCAAGCTGGATGCCTGCTCTCTTGCAGACTGCTCCAGGGGGTGCCACAGGGCCTTCTAATGGTGGCAGGGTGGGGTGAGAGGAGGACATGCTGCCATATGCAACAGTACTCCTGGCTGTGTCTGTTGATGCGCCTTGGCATGGGAAGCACCGTTCCACATGCTGAGATCAGCACCCGTGTCAGGGGTCGCCCACCCCTACATTATAGCAACGTTCTTCAATCTGTGAGTTGTAACACCTTATTTGGGGTTGGCACAGTCATCTTAAATTCTGTGCAAGAGGATGGCTTGTGTACAATTCAACAGGTATTGGCGTATCAAACGAAGTTCTTGGTATAAAACTGCGGAACCTCTTCTTGCTATCTTGCCCTGCACCTTTTAAGGCTGACTGCTTAAGCAGTTACCTTAGAATTGTTCTGAAAACAAAAGAAGTAGGCAGCATGGGATGATGGAGAGGGCATTAAGGGATGGGTTTCTTGACTCAGGAAGGGTCATGTGTGGCAGATGAATCTCCTTCTCATACTTTATTTCAAAATTGTGAGCCCTTTTGGGATAGGGACTCATTAACTATTAATTTTTTTCATTTTCTTTGTAAACCGCTTTGTGAACTCTTTAGTTGAAAAGCAGTATTTTAAATACTGTAGATAGATTTGTTGGTGTCATGACATTAAAAAAACTGAAACCCACTGGGCTACAGAAGACGGGGAAACATCAATAGAACAGGATCTGAGGCAGAGGATGCATCACCAGATCACCAGCGTCAACTATCAAGCTACCTACTCAACTGGTCACATAACTGAGGGAGAATGAATGATCAGAAAACTGATATTCTTTGAATTATATTGGTACAAATACTGAAAACAAGAACATGTTTTGAGTGAAAAATCATTCTTGAATCACATCTCTCTAATTAGACTCTGATGGGTAAAGCCTGATCACCCAACTTGAAGACATTTTATTTAACACCACTACTGATTCTTGATCCTTTGCCTTACTGGAGGGAAAAAAGGTTCTTCTGCTTACCACCTATCAATATAGCATCCTGTTTGGAAACACTAATCTTCTCCACTCCCCAGTTTAAATCTGCATTCAAAATGATGGGGTGGAACATATTCACTTTTGTCCACAAAATGTATCAATTTCAGAACAAAAGCAAAAGGAGAGTCCATCTCTTGAGTTATTCTCTATAGTAATATGTAGCCAGTAGAGTGAAATAGTTCAACATCCACAAATGTTCTATTTTGAACTACACACAGCTCAATGTGTGTATGGGATCAGATTTTACCTTTATCAGCCCTTCTCTGGTTATAATTAGAATGACAATGGGATAGACCCCTTTTCAACTTTTAAACCATGTCTGAATCAAATATGGGCAATGTTTAAGGTGGTGTTATCACAGCACTTGGAATATTTCTAAAGATATAGTTGGAAATGCTTGCCGGTACTATCTTGCTGGTGTACAGAGGATAAGTTCAGCTGGTTCTCGATATGGGTGCTTTCAGAATGTCCTCACAGTAAAGAGGCTGAACACTAGGAAAACACATCTGTGACCCTGGTGGAAGAGTCCATGAATCCTATTTCCCAAGCTCCAGATCCAGACTTCTCAAACTTACTGTGCTTCTTTTGGTCATCTGAAGGACACAATAAGGCAACACATATTTTTCAAAAGCAAGGGAATTGTACTGCCTCCTTTACGACAATCCACTAGCATAAATGAACTATCTTCTGACCTACTGCCTACCAAATCATATCGTTAACTTCTTTGTCATACCAAAGTCTCCTAATTGTCATTATCCATCAGGAGTGCTTTCATGTTTGAATGAACTGTAAAGCAAAGCAATAAAGAAACAGCAGTTCCTTCCTGCTCTAGCTTGCAAAATAACATGCTTTTCATATTTGCTGAAGAGAGTCTGCCCATATAAACCACATCTATGGAGAACTTCTGTTGCACATGAATGAAAATGAACAGTGGCCATCAATTCAAAATCCTACCATCCCCAATGTAATATCACACCTGGAGAACAGACAGGAAAATTAATGTTTCCATTTGATAACAACTGAAGTGGAGAGGGTAAAAGATGGTTCTTCCCAACAGTAATTTAACATGTTGGCTTTACATATTTATCTTTACATTCACTTATCTTAAACATAGTGCCAATAAGCTATTTCCACATAAGTCAAAGCATTTATTATTTAAAAATTTTTTATCCTGCCTTCCTCTATGCAGAAGCAAATGCCCAAGGCAGCTTACAAATGCCACATTAAAAAGTACAATATATAAAACAGTAACAGCCATAACGGTAAAGCAGCGTTTCTCAAAGTAGGGGTCGGGACCCCTTTGGGGGTTGCCTAGAGATTTCCTGGGGGTCACCTAAAAACCCCTGGTGCAGGGGGCCAGGTCAGGCTTGCCAGACCTCCAGCTGTAGCTGCAGTCGCACTGGGGCTGACTGACACCCTCAGGGCCCAATCCTATGCATGCCTACTCTGAAATAAATCCCATTATAGTCAGGGGGGCCTTTACTCCCATGTAAATCTGGATAGGATTGCAGCCTCAGGGCCCAATTCTATGCATGCCTACTCTGAAATAAATCCCATTGTGTTCAGTGTGGGCACAGAACACACATTTCATTTGTAACAATGAAAATACATCCTGCATATTCGATATTTACATTACGATTCATAAAGTAGCAATGGAAATAATTTTATGGTTGGGGGTCCCCACAACATGAGGAACTTAAAGGGGTCACGGTGTTAGGAAGATTGAGAACCACTGCGGTAAAGCCATGGGAGACTATATAGACCATAGCATTATTACAGACACAAAGCACTCAAATGCCAAACTAAGCAACATCTTCAAGGAAAGTGGAATTCCTTGCACCTACTGCTTAACCACAATAAAGACTTTTAAAACCTTTTATTTGATGGAGATAAGATCTGTTGCAGATATAGTTGGCGATGTGGTCTTCTAAAATATTTTCCAGTACACTTTGTGAATTCTGGTTAATAAAAATATCCCACTGCTATATTATTTACTTCCATAGCTCTTCTGAGAAGGGGAAGTGGCTTTTAAATCTCTTCCATTTTTTTCTTATAATTTGTTTTGGTGAATGAAATGTGGCTGCTTCCATTGCTATTGAGGAATAAATGCCATGTATAGAGAGGACTGTCCTGCTTTGCAAGTTGGTAGTAGAAGCTTTTGGGGCAGGAAAGAAACCAGTCCAAGAAGGGGATGAGACGATCAAAGGCCTTCTCCACAAGATCCTCTCTTCTGTGTCAGGCAGAAAAGCCCATTACGGAAATTCTCAAGTCTCAAATATCCTGTGCAGATTTGAGAAGCCCACTGTGGGGCCTGGGACCTTACTTGGGTAAGAGGACAAACATTCCCTTCCATTGAGGAGAATTCTGGTGGTTTTCCAACACCTGCATGATACAGCAAGTTGCCATTCTGATGCTTCTAGTCCTCTAGGCACTGGGAAGCTTGGGATTGGCAGCTCCAAGTAAAGCAGCAGAAAATACAAACAGCTAAGATAAGGGAAGCTTGACTATTACTATTCACACCTTCTTTTTTGGAGCACCAAATAAAAAAAGAAACTGAAGGTTTGCTCCCATTTATGCATGTCACCGTAAACACACATAGTCCATGAAGACATCTGTCATTGCTGTGTCATCAAATATATGCATCAGAGTAGAGAACACTGACCAGAAAGATGAATTTGGTTACATGAAAGTACTTACCAGATGAGAACTGTCTTTGACTTCTTGTACTTGCTGCACCTGCGGTTCAGCCACAACTTTAGTGTCCTGATCAGAAGTCATGAGCTGCCTGCTTTCTGGCTTCTCAGAGAGAACTGTATTGATCACTTTCTAAGCTGCAGAAAAAAGGTAGTGAGTCACAAATATGTATAGCTCATTTTGTACGCAACTAGCAGTGGTAAACAGAAAGCAGTGTCAACTGACAGATAGTAGGATACACTGAGAAACCACAGGTTTGTACTCATCACCCATGAAAAGCTCTGATTGGGTGGTTTTCTGACTACACACAACACTGTTTTCAAGAAGACTTCAATGTATGATTTATGTTGGAAGCCTCCCTACTGTAGTTCTATTTTTTCCCTCAGTTTGGTTGGGCTTACTACCTTAATATTACTCCAAACAACCCAGAGCATTTTTGAGCTAACAAATCAGGCAATGGACACCTGACAGACACATCAGTCACTCTTGCCAAACTGCTTTGTTTGTTTAGTACGTAACGTAATGTCAACTCCATTACACACAGCTAGGGCTGAACAAGATGAGTCCACTGAAACTGGCTTGAAAATTTAAAAGAGCAGAGACGTCTGTGACAGCTTTGACTAGTAAAACAACATATTTTTCTACACACAGGCACCTTCACTTCTTTAAAGAAATACATTTGTGTCAAATTCAAGTAAGGCAGCAGTCACAGTAAAGGAATAAGGAATTCAGGATGCAATCCCATCCACACTTAAATGGGAA
Organism: Cryptoblepharus egeriae; assembly: GCA_030015325.1. Lineage (NCBI taxonomy): Eukaryota > Metazoa > Chordata > Lepidosauria > Squamata > Scincidae > Cryptoblepharus > Cryptoblepharus egeriae. The sequence goes on from JAREYC010000004.1 coordinate 10,429,714, forward strand.
TTGGGTTCAATTTACTATAACAAAATTTGTGAATTTAGATAGTGGTGAGTCAAATAAGTGGATACCAAAACTGGTGGTTCAGAGGTCTACTACTATTACCACTGCAGCAGCCTTCGCAAAAACCTACAATTCCTCTGTTTCCTTTCTCAGTAATTGCCTCAGAACTACTGATAAGTCCTTTTCAAAAAATTAATGTAGTTTTAATTTATCCATTTTTTGTTTAAAACTTGCCCTTGACTTATCTATGATACTTAAGTCTTATTCACAAGTATATAGAATACTACTGAATACAACTCTATATACAAAGCACTGAACACATGCAACTATTATTTTACGTAAGTTGGAACACTATTATCCCCACCCTTTCATACAGAAATAGTTCCTCAACCTTTGCAACTCCTGAAGGGGTTCTGCAACTCCTATAACATTCTGTTCTGCAACATCTATAACATTCTCCAAAGATGGCTATCCAGTTTCTTCTTGCAGTTCTCCAATGATGGAGAATTGCAAGGTTCTCCAAGGTACCACCTTCCAAGTTGTACCACTGCTGAAAAAGTTTGACATGAGGAAGTTCTTCCAGTGTTAATTGAAATCACTGTCACAATACAAACACTTGTCTGGGCCTACCCTTCCAAGCAACTGGAAATGAAACTGTTCCATCTTCATTTGCTTCACAACAGCCCTTCAAATATTTGTCCAGTTTATCAATTTCTCAAACTGTAGTACCCAGAATTGGACACAACATTCTGAGTAGGATCCAATCAAAGCAAAATGTAGCAGTAACAATACTTCTTTGCAACTGAGATTATACTTTTGTTGATGAATCAAGTGCAATTCTAAGCAGTATATTCATGTTTCACTTCTTGTCAATTAAATGCCTAGATCTTTTCCCTACAACTACTCAAATACTTTTCATTTTTGTGCTTCTCATTTTTTCAACCTAAAAAAGACTGTCCCAGCCAAAATTCATTTTGCTCACATAGTTAATCTTTTAAAATGCAAGATTCTTCTGGCCAGCTATAATCATCTGCTGTTGGTTTCTGGGTTTTTTGGCCAATAGCTACTAAATCCAGAAACCAATATGCAGAAGATTCCATTGTTTCAATGTCTGCTTTGCTCATTGGTGGATACTTCTCCTGTTCTGCCCCTCATATTTGTGAGTGACATCATTCCAGTTGTCCCTATATCATCAGTGATCTCCTTTCAATCCTCCAGCATTGGGTTGATTGAGTTATTAAATTAAATGAAGCTTGCAAGCTTTCTACAAAAATATGTTTGTCAGCTGCCATCAGGTGCAGGCAGATGTTCATTTGAAAAAAACTGGATCTTCCTAAGACAGTGGTACCTTGCTTAACAAGTGTTTCACATAACATGCAAAATTTCCAAGAAAACTTGCTTCACATAACAAGTTCTGCTTAACTTAACAAGCAAGCGCGCTATGGGCATGCGTGCTATGCAGCCCTGACGCTCTGTGCAGAGGCTCTTTATAAGGGCTGCTGTCTCTAACTGCCTCCAACTTGGGGGCAGTTGCCTGGAGATGCCAGAGGCAGCTGCCCCTAAATGCCCCCAAGTGCCCCCACCGACCACCTTGAACCTCCAGAGCAGCCCAGGTGAGCTTCTTTGATTGTAGCCTCCTAATCATGTCTACCCAGAAGTAAGCCCATTGTGTTAAATGGGGCTTACTCCCAGGAAAGCGTCTTTAGAATTGCAGCCTAAGTAGACTTCAAAGGATCATGCACACTGAATGCATGTTTTGAATTCAATTCCAGTGAATTGTCATCATTTTTACATCCAGTTAATATTTTTATATGATTATTTTTTGGGTTGTGGAACCAATCATCTGAATTTCCATTATTTCCTATGGAAAAAATCTGCTTCACTTAAAGAGCATGCCTCCGGAACGAATTAAGCTCTGGAACGAATTAACCACTGAAGTATTAACTGTGTAACCATTCATTCACTTCTGGCAGGCTTTTGTCACCTCATGCCATAACCCACTAATGGAAATAGCAATGAAACCACATAAAGTGTACCAAACTTTCACCTCCTTTCCAAAATCCTCATTGTCCTCTATAATTTATACATAGATGTGCTTGACAATTTTTGTTCTTGTATGAATTCAGCAAGAAAAAGTGGTTGTTTTGGGAATCAGTGAACCTTGGCAGCTTCTGTCCCTCTTTGGAGGGAGTCTCCAACCAGCACTCCTTTTTCTCTTTGTAGAGGTAGCTGCATTTTTCTATTACAAGCGTTTCAGCACCCTCCACTCTTCCCTGGAGGTTGTCTTCTTTTCAATGCCCCTTCCTTTCAATCCCTCCCCACGGAAAATCCATCGCAATTGGAAGATGTACCCTTCAACAACGACCATTGTGACCCCCCACACTACAATTCATGTTGGTCCAGAGCACTCCCTGATCATTAGGAACAGCTTTTCAGAAACATGGACTGAAAGAGAAAAGCTCTGTTTGGTGGGCAGGAGTCCACTCATAGAAGTTAAAATTCCAGTCTCAGTTCATTCACTATTTTAAAAAAAATTTTAATGACTGCATACCAATCATACTTTTCTGGAGGGAACCATCCCCAATAGAGTAATACGTCTTCATTACAGAATTAGGAATTTAGCCAGAAAACTTTACACTTTAGAGTAGAATTTGGGGAAAAGGCTGCTTGATTCTTTTGTAGTTAATCATAACTGTGATTCCTCATCCCCACTTAAGATGTTCTACTTCACAACCATAGTTGCTATACAGAGGTAAACATCCTGCCAGCTAAATCCTTTATAGGTTAATAAGCTAGTGAAGAAATGCCAACAACTCTTTCCTTTTGTGGAGCAGAGCTTGTCACCCTTACCTGCCTAGGGATAAAATGCCTCTCTGAACAGGAAATGGCACCACGACACTTCTTATGCTCTCTTTTGATCTTTGCAGTTTGTTTATTATTAACATACCTCATTACACCTCGCTTGGCTAGCAGGCATCTGTTTCCAGTTGCTGCACTATAGGCAAAAAGTGCTGCCTTGGAAAGCAGAGATTATCTGTCAGGTATTTCTCTGATTTCTCCGTCAGTCTTGACAGACTATGGTATCATGCTCGGCGCTGCATACGCTGCATGCGAAGCACGAAAGCCTGGGTTATATTGTTATGGAGGATAGGCTGTTACCCAAGCAGCAAATCCCCCCTCTCCACGCCACTGAATTAGTCCAATGGAAAGGCAGACCTGATACGATTGGATCCAGCTGGCGTCGCAGAGCTGGGCTAAGGACAGGAGCTCACCCTGTCTTGTGGGGCCAACCCGGGTCTTGAACCCTGGCCTGCTGGTTAACAGGCACAGTGTCTTAACTGCTTGCGCCACCCACAGCCACTCCCACTGATTTCTAACACAATATAGTAAAGAGACATCCCCATTAATGTCAAGTCACTTTTCTCTTTTAATAGATGCTTGTGCATGAAGAGAACTGCAACCAGTGTTCTGCCTAGTTATCTTAAATGCTGCTCCTCCCTTTGCAAGTCTTGATTTTACATACCCTCCCACCCTGGCCATTTTGACTTCCCATCATCCTCTGGACAAGGACAAACCTTTTGGCAGGAGGGCCACAGGATTTCTCTGACATGAAAGGGGTTTGCCAAGGGCTGCATGAAAGCTCATTGGGGGCCACATTTGGGCCCTAGGGCTGGGGTTTGGACACCTCTGCAGAGTGGACAATTCCCTTTTCCAACCTGCAACTCTCATTTCCTATGGCTATAATCCTTACCTGGGAGTATATAACCTATAATCCTTACCATCCAACTTTTAAAAAAATCAGTGGATAAAAACAATGGAAAAAATAGATTTAAAGGCCCACTTCCAGGTTTCTTGCTTCTTAAAACAGTTGTTTTACAGTTACAGAAGCAGCCAGCAATTAGATATGCAAAGAGAGCCCCTGCCTTTGTCTGGCTCAGATGAGAAACATAATGATTGGTTACATGACTGTGTCTTTACAACAGTAGAAAAGCCGTTTTAAATCTGATTTGCTGTGCCTATTCGTGTTCAGACAAGGTTGAGGCCAACCATAATGAAGTCTGAGTAGGAAGATCTTGAAGAATACAAACAACCAGCGATGCATTTATGCTCTTGACACTACCAGAAGTCTTAATTGTCTAAACCACTTAGAACAACTTCAAGCAAGATATCACTTCATGATAAGCATTATATTGTTGTTAGAAAAATACTACACATTATTAATGCACAACTATAATTCACTAGAGCATTATCTAGGTAGGAAATTAATCATTTCTGAAACTATTATCACCAGTTAAGCTAAGTATTTATCAGTTAACACATTACATATTAAGAAATTTCAAGCATACAGGAACACCCAATCATTCAACACTGAACAGAGCTTCAATAGGACCCACCTAAGTACTTATGTTGTCATTGCTCTAATATCAGAAACATACACTGACCTAACCATACTATGGCCTGAAAATACCAGCATCTTGTGTTCACAAATATCTAGGGAGTGTATTCACTTGCTAGAGTTTTTATTGGTGGAAATGTGTTCTATGCACCTCATGCCCTGGAGTCAATGCCTTGACAAGTGGAAAACTAGAAGCCCACATTATTCATGCCACGGCAGGCTTTATTTCTTCTAACATCTGGATCAGCATTCAGAAGCAGATACCACAACAACACAGACAATGATGTCCTTCCTTTTTCTGATTTAAAAAAGTTTTTCCACTGTGAAAGTTTGGGTGAAAGACTAGGGATGAGGGAGTGCTTACTTGTTTCTCTGATGTCTATTTTACGATTTTCTCAATGAAAATTAGCATTAATCGCGAGTTTGTTCATCAGATGTAGATTCCAGGACTATTTCAAATATTATGTTCTAACTACCATATTTCTTAATAGAATTCTTACACTATACTGTAGGTTGTACTCCTGTGCACCTGCAAATAAACAGATTAACAACCCAATCCTATGCTACCTGCGGAACCAGGACTACCATGGTACTGAAATGACTGCTGCTGTGTCCTGAGCTCTCTAGACTACTTGACCCTTAAGTTGCCATAGAATCAAGCGTCTCCATTTATTGCACAATCCAAAGTAACTACTGGAGCTCTTATGTCAACGTAAGAAAAATTTACTCCGGATTATGAATTTCCCATAGGTTTCCACTAGTTGGCGCTGTAACTACGTCAATATAAATGTCTCTTAAGCGCTCCCGTAGTTACTCTGGATTGTGTACCATGTGCCAGAATGCCTTGCATGGAGGCTCTGGATCCAGAGGAACTTAGCTCTGTCTGTCCTGCTGCCCCTTCCCCACCATGCCTAAACCCGCATCCCTGCCTCCTCCTACACCCCAATTAAGGTCTGTTGTCTGTCAGTCCAGGCAACTGCCAAATGGCATAGCACTTGTGCAAGTGTAGCACTGGGTGCACGTTTGCAATACTCAGTGCCAGTGATACGAGTTTAGGATTGGACTGTAAATGGGAAACCAGCATTTGTCCATTCTTTACAGTCATAAAATTGAAGCAGACATCTGAAGCAATCTAGCTATTGGGACATTATATTCCTAGCCTAACTACTGTAACATTATATTTACCATTATAATTATATTATATTTTAAGTCCAATCCTAAAATGAAAGCCAAAATGATATGCCATTTCCAGCATCATACAAGATGGTTTAATGTTTGCCAATTTATCAAATGACTACTGTATTAATATGTCATCCATTCTTTGCATAAATTGCAACAATGGAAAACAAGAGAAGCAAGACAAAATGTCTCCATGCCATAGAGAATTTGTAACAATCTTGATGCTCCAAGCTCTATATGTTTTAAGCATGCCAACATGAATATTTAATAGTCACTGGCTAGAATCCAGAAACAATCCTTCCAGTTATGTGATGCTTATTTCACAGAATCTGCATTAATATTGTGTAGCCTCTTTTAACTGGGGGGAGTGGGGAGGTGGCCATCATGATAAGAGTGTCAAAAATGATACTGCGCAAGATCCAAATAGCTAGGATGCCCTGTGTGGCAACCATAGGATCCTTCATAGGGAGGACTTTTCGGTATTATTAAATCTGATAATGTCACAATACTATCTAGCAGAACAAGCATTATGTGCATCTTAGATTGCCGAGATCACTTAAGGAATGAAAAGCAGTGGCTCCAAAGTAAAAGGGGCAAACTATCACATAAAAGGTAAGTATTTTGAGGGGGGATGTTGAGCCTCTCCAAATCCTAACCCTTTAGGAAATAAACAAAACAAAATAGTCACCTTAGCATCATACTATTTGCAGCAAAACAAGACCAGAATTCCAGAAGGGGTATGTAAGCCTTTGTAGATTGTGGTTGGGATCCAACTGCTAGAACTGTAGCTTGATGTAGCATTTCCCCAGATGTCCAGGGTCAGAGAAATATTTTTCCTAATTAAAACTTACTAGCAAACTCCTAAAGCTTCCTTTTAGAGCAGAAGAACCACTCAATTTCCCGTCAGCTACTATTCTTTCTGGTCCACCTCCACTGAAGGCCAGGTGTTCTATAGCAGAACAGCTGAATGATTTGGATGCATGCAAAGTTACTGTCCCCAATGAAAACCTGAAGACAAGAGTAGGGTAATGAATACAGACTGACAAGATCCTCTCCTTAGAAGGTGGGTACTTTAATGCTTGCACATTCAGAGTGCACACTTTAATTTTTCATGGCACACTATTGTACTCTCAAACAAGCAATTCTTAAACTGTGTGTACTTCAGAAAGACTAACACTGATAATTCAGCCTGTCTCAAGTAAGGATCAGACACTGGCTACAAAAGGCAGCTTTTGAAATCTGACTGTAGTGCAGTTGGTGGAAGTCAGTATTTGTTAAGCCAGCAATCTAGCACTAGCTATTCCATGCACAATTTTGGCAAGAACATCAGCTGCTTCTGATGATCTGGCTGCGCACCCAGTTTGCATTCATCCTTGGCCTTTAGTTGAGAGAAAATAAGGAAAGTCTCATTTGACTATTCAAAGGCTCTTTCAGGAAGGGAGAGATTACTGAAGAATCAGCTAGCATTGCTACCATCAGAACTATGCTTCAGAAGTTATTATACACAGTTCAACTTACTTTATAGATCAAGCATACCTATAAAAAAGCTGATGGATGTGGTACTGCTATAGTTGTAATTTTAATTACATATACAACAGCTTTTAAGGGCAGTCCTTATTCACAAGTGAATTTAATTAATTACATTTAATGTAAGTCAGCTGAAGGGATTAGCCCAAATACTATATTTATTCAAATCTAATGTGCCATCAAATCTAATGCACACCCCATTTTAAAAGGCTTGAGATTTAAAAAGTTTACTGGTTATTGTAAGGCACAGTATCATCCCAAGTCTTTAAAAATGGGGAGTGCCTTGACTTTGCTGCATACCTCCCCAGTTGCCCTGCAGACTGCCTACCTGCCTGGAGAGCCAGAAGCTTCCCCCTTTCCCTCTCCAGTGAGCCACAGGGCATCCTGCTGACTGCAGCAGGGATGATCTGGAGGCAGAGATCTGCTGATGGTAGGCTAAGATCGTAAGACTTCTCCCTGCTGGCAGGGCAAAGGGGGAGGAAGCTAGGCATCTGTACCTTCCCTCCCTGGGCTTTCCCAGACAGTCCAAGAATGTTTTGTGAAGTCTTCAGGTGCTGCAGAGGACAGTGAAGGAGGGCTTGCCCAGCTGCACCCCCTCCAGCTATCTCCAGGCAGGGAGCCCTCCTGTTGCCCAGGAAGAAAGGATAACCTGCCCCTGAGCCTGGCATGATGCCCCAGCCCCTTACTTTCCTGGACTCAGCTAGTCAGAGTTTGAGCGGGACACAGGTGGAGGAAGCTTCCACCCAAGGAAGGTACCTGGCCCAGCCATGCACACAGGTCAGCCTGGGTGGGGGTTCGCGCTAGTCCTTCACTTCTCCTGGCTTGGGAGCAGGGGACTCCTCTGCATTTCTGGCAGGGAAAAGGGTTGGGTTGCCATCTCCACACTTTGGACTCCTTTTGACAGGGGAAGTTACAGTCTCCTCTAACATGTTAGCCTTCTCTAACATCCCCAGACTGCCAGCTATGGCTGCCCTGTTTCCTCTGCCTCCGCTGCTCTGGATGGGGGAAGCCCTGGGACCTCCACCCAACACAGAAAGACCTCTGCACACCCACCACTTCAGCAACCCTGCCACGGTCAACATGATGCTTTGTGGCTCACACTCCTCAGGGGAGAAGCTCACTGGCTTCCTTTTTCTTCCTACCTGCGGCTTCTTCTGTACCTCTCCCTTCCCTACCAATGCTGCTCTCGCTACAAGCCCAGGGCACTACATTTGGCAGGATGACGAAGGCAGTCAGATGTAATGTATTTACACAATATTTTGCATGCAAATCTAAAACAAAGCTCTATTTCCCATTGTTAAATTTGGCTGGAAAAGGTGTCCATTAGATTCAAGTAAATACAGTAACTTTAGACAATATACATAGAAATGTTTGAAAAACACTTTAGTCCATTTTTATTTCCTTATGTACATGTTTCACTCTTATTCGAGCACTAATAGAGTTCTGAGACAACACAGCTAGTCACAACCAGGTCCTGACAATCAAATAGCTGTTTACAGTACTGCCAACACCTCCCTGCATTCTAGGAGCATAGCAACAATTGCAGTCACATGTCTTTGCCCTACTGGGCTGTACTAGCCAAACACTTAGCCCTTAGAACACCGGGATTTTTTTTTCCACGCTGACGACGGCACGGGTCAATTTGACCCATACAACCCCGTACTATAGTTAGGTACATATAATGCACATATGTTGTACATATATTATACATATAATGAATAAATGTTGTGTCAAGTTTTAGTATAATTATTTTATTGTGAAAGAATGATTTTTTAGTACAATTTTTAACACCTAAGAGACGGCACACGTCAATTTTGACCTGTGCGACCCTGTACTATAGTTAGGTACATACAATGTACATATAATGAATAAATGTTGTGTCAAGTTTTAGTATAATTATGATTATAATTAGTATGATGATTTTTATTACAATTTTAGCTAGCAAAATATTGAATAACCAATAAAAGGCAACATGGGTCAATATGACCCACATGGTATAATATGTAAAAAACGGATTTTACAGAAAAACTGTAAATTCAAAATCTTCATGTTTTTGGATTTGTAACTGTAAAACTAGCTGTAAAAAACTCAGAAAGTCTTGTCAAGTAATAATAATAAATTCCAGTAAAAAACACAACACAAACTTCCAATTGGGTCATATTGACCTAGTTGGTATTCTAAGGGTTTTTAAGAGGCACATTCAGAAATGTGTTTTTTTAAAGCACATTTTCACATTTGCTCATTGACTGTACAACAAAGATTTGTGTTCTTTCAACCAACGGAAAGTTTTTTCCAGTAATTAAAATTTTTTTGACTTTTTTGAGCTTCTGTAATTATTTTTTTGAGCTTCTGAAATTAAAGTTTCATTTTAGATAATATGATTAGCTGCTCTTAAATTCAATAGCAAAAATTAAGATACTACACAAGGGTTATGCTCCTGTGTGTGTGTGTGTGTGTGTGTGTGTGTGTGTGTGTGTGTGTGTGTGTGTGTGTGTGTGTGTGTGTGTGTGTGTGTGTGTGTGTGTGGCTGCTCTGGGCAACAGGAATAAACCTTGAATAAATCTGCATAAAGATTGGAAACATTAAGGAAATATTCTGTAAGAGGAAATGTACTACAATAGAAATTTGTAATGACTGTAGGCATGGTATTTCCTCAATGTCTATTCATCTCTCTTATCAAGTGACAATCATGCAAATCAGTATAATCCTAAACACTTTAGGGTCCTCAGGAAAGCAAAGTTAAGTGCGCAGGGAAAGGGCTAAGGCAACAAAGTGATCTCCAGAACAATGCTGGTAGGTGGATATTTATTGCAAAACTAAAAGTGCCTTGTTTTTTTCTATTTTTAAAAATTTTGAGGCATGGGTTGCCCTACAGAGGACTACTTGGAGCCCTACTCCGATAGTGGTATTGGCTCCTTTTAAATAAAAACTCTGGCTCACAGCATCTGCACAATCCAGGGTTCTGAATCCTGCTGCCTTGTCTCTGCCCTGAAAGCAGGGGTCTTCAAACCCAGGCCTGGGGGCCATATGCAACCCTCAGCAAACCTCTATACTGAAGCCTATTCCAGTAATAATTCCTATACCATAGACTGCAGTCAGCCTCTGGACCCTTGCAAGCTTCTGGTCCTCTTGACTGAACACAACTGGAGCCGTGCTCTGGTTAGCACTGGAGGGTATTTTGAGAACCAACAAATCACTTCCTAATTTTCCCCAAAACCAGAAGTAACTTATGTCTTCTGAGGGCCTCAGAAAGTGCTTGGACGTTGGGGAAAATTTGCTTTATTTCTGTGATGTGAGTTGGTGCTTGGAGAAATTCCTAGACAATTTTGCCCATTTGTTATCCATTCGTTATTTTTTTCATCTACATTCTATCTCCAATGCATTTAAATTTTATATTTATTTTTTTGTCCTTGACGCTGCACCAGGTATTTGGTGTGGCCCTCTGGCTGAAAACCTTAGCGATCTCCGCCCTAAAGGGTTATGGGCAGGGTTTCCCTGGCTGGGGTGCTGCAGTGCCCCATGTTTAGGAGGTCCAGGTTTAGGATACTAGTCCTACACCATGTGATTCAGCATGCTTAACCAGAGATGTAGGGAATAAATAACAGTGCAGAATACATACAATGCAGTGTACATACAGTGCAGACCAATAGGGGTGGTACACAGAGGTGCACTGTACCCGTATTTCCTCTCCCAGGATCTCTTCCACCTGGCCACTGCTGGACTGCCATCAAGAAGCATAAGCAAATGGGAGAGTGGTAGGAAGAATGTGGAGGACGTGCCTGATGTAAGGCACTTAACTAGTTTTGTTTAGGTTACACTTGTGTTTAATTACCCATAGTTTAATTATATTTATATTTAATTATACTCTTATTTAGTTTATCAGTTTGATTTTATACATGGAAAACTATTAGGGAGTCTCTGAACCTCTCCGCACAATCTCTCTCCACTCAAACATCACATGTTTAAAGTACTTGAACAAGAACTTCAGCCAAGGATTGAGAACTGCTTCCAGAAATCTCAATGAAAAACAGAACTTAATACCTATTGCAAAAGCCATATTATGCAAGTTTCAGCACTGCCATTAATGCAGGATATAGGAACTAACTGCATGGTATTATGATATTTGAGCTCACTTGAAGTACAGCTAAGTTGCTGAAAGCTGTTTCAAAAAACATCACCGTACAAACTCACTTAACAAGTTTTCTTAAAACGGAATTCAGGAGGTATATTTTCCCTTTGTATTATGAAAAAATGAATCTTTCAGCAAACTACCAGGCTATGAAAAAACTACAGTATATAAAGAAGAAATGTCAGAAGAATTTGTAGCTTTCCAACAGTTCTTCTCTAACACAAGAATCTTAGAGCTGAGTCTTTTCCTTCAGCAACCAAAAGTGAAAGCAGAAATCCCAGATCCATCCATGCATTGACTTAAAAGCCAAAAACAACATTGACAGTGGTCACTTTTAAAAAGGACTCTCCCCTAGTATGAGTATTTATTTTATGATGATAAAGTGCACACACCACCTACTTTTAATGCTTATTTCTGGGGGTTATGTCATCATTTGGTCACAAGCCACCAGAACCTTATTAAAAAGAGACAGCATTTCAGGGGCTTGTTTTAAGGTTTGGCCCAACAGCTATTTAGCCTTGCACTTTTCAGCTCACTCTCAAAAATGGGATAATTTTAAATTATGAATTTGATTGTGGATCGATTTAAGCATAAAAACCACAATGCCTTGGTACAAAAATTCTTTTGGGAGGCACTAACCTGGTGACTCATCAAGTTTTGCTGAGCCTTTTCTTTTCAAATCAGGGGGTAACGTTGGCATATCTAAATATATTTTGGGGTAAAAGGTAAAAATTTCAATTTCAAAAACCTTTAATGGCATTGATAAAAGGTAAAAATGTTCTGATCTCTGGGCTGGATTAACACCAAAGGTTACTACACATGAAAAGAAACCTTTTGCTACATTCACAAAATACTAGTAATACTGGTTCTCCAGGACAGAAACAGCCAAACAGAACTTTGCTTAATCACACATCTAACTGGAACCAAATCTTCTACCTAAAAAAAAAACTAAGCTTGTTCTAAAATTACCTTCACTTTGATGTTGCTTCCTCATGAAACTAATATAACTGCAATATGGTGTGGCAATACTATTGACCTAAAACTGATACAGTGAATTTGGAGAATAGAGGAAATTTTGGTGTGAGTCACATCAGCTCTGAACTAGTATTTTCTTGAATGTTACATTTTTCACAAGTGAGAATAAGCAAGATTTGTGGGGAAAACTGCAGCTTTGTGGGGAAAACAGGCACATGACAGGCTGTAATTGACAAGAAATAGAATATTTTATTCTTAAAAAATAAATTCTATTTTTTAACTTTGACCCAAAATATGCATAAAACGAAGTAACTTCTGTTACGAAAAGTATGAGTGCACTGTCAGCCTGAGGGCTGATCCTATACACTGCAGTCAAAGAGCAATGATGGCGTGACTGCAGTCTTGCCCCCATTAGATAAACAGTTCTTTCACTTACACTCTCTTCATAATTCAGACATGTTTTTCATTTTTGTATAAGCTGAAATTTCCAAACACTTTTAAGGACAGCCCCAAATAACAGGACTTGCAGTAATCTAATCCTGATGTAACCAAAGCATGCATCACAACCATCAAACCTGTTTAAAATGCTAGAGATCATGGAAATGTAGATAAATTCTGAAGACTGACAATAACTCTAGTAACTCATACAAAATTTTAATAAGACATCCTACCGAAAGCAAGAGGAACCATGGATTAACACATTGATTTTTCTTTCCAAATCTCATAATTTCTATTTCCAATCTCCATGTTTTAAAGGAAGCCTAGCTAGCTCCAAATGCAAGATGCAGGGGAATCGTGACAGGATTCAGGTTGTCTTGACTGCTCCTTAAGGCATCTGGTGGGCCACTACAGGATAAAAGATGCTGGGCTAGGGTTTTTGGGATGCTCTCATGGTCAAGGTCCATTTGATACTGCAAGGATGCAAAGAGTACAGTATATCTGAACTGCATATACTCATTACTCTCACAAACATAAGCAAACACACATGCCATCATTGAATAAAAGCTCACTTCTGCATCAAGGGACTATGCAGCAAAAATGAGGCAAGTCACAACTCTACCATATTGGAAAGATACAGTTTAGAAAATATAGACCCTCAGTCTTTCAGGTTTTCAAGGAGTCACCTGCAGATCACTAACAAACTGGGCATGCTCCACATGAAGTACACCATAAAATCACACATGGTGCTGTTAAGGCACAAAACTATGAATCCAAATCATAGCTCCAAAATTGTGATTTTTACATTATTCTTCACCTTCATTACATTTTACATTATTCTTCAGAAGGTGTTCTGAGGCTTATTTTTCAAATATACACTTCATCCCATTCACCAGGAAATGGCAAAACAAATTTATGTCTATAAACACAAGAAAGAGTCATTGTCAATACTGCATGCAAATATAGAACCAAATCTCAGATCCTCATCCATTTTTAAATAAATTTCCTCAATCCCACCATCACATAACATAGCACACCTACAGACTATATTATAACCATTTATTATATTTATATCCCAGTTTCTCTTTATGTAAATGGGTTTCCCTATCTCCATTTTATCCTTCCAGTGGCAATGGAAGATGGATTAGGTTGAGATACAGCGACTAATCCACGGTTACTGTGTCCATTTCACAATAATGGGATCTGAACCAGCTTTCCCTCAGACAGTTCAACACTCTAGCCACTATAACGCACTGGGTTCTGTGTAAAAATCAAGGGGCGTTAACTTGCCAAAACCAAGGCTTCAAAACTGGAAGTTGTACCATATTCCCTCCTATTCCACTTACCATGTAATTTTTCTTCTATGGCTCATACTGACTTTCCAGACCATTATATTTCAGTCTGGAAATACAATGTCTGGAGTTGGAGCAATCAAAGAAAGAGGAATGCTTTAGTCTACAACCCTGAATACAATAATACAACTGCTTTTAAATGACACCACAATGCAAGTTTGCCTTTTTTTAAAAAATTATGCGGGCTGCATACTTTGCTGCAACATAAATTGTTCAAGGTTGGGGGGCTAGGCATTGCTTTCTTACAGCTGATGTCTTGCTCTTTATTGCATTATCAATACAATCACTCTGGTATCTCCAGAAGTAAAATTTACCCAAATGAAGTTTACCCACCGTGCAGGAGTAAAATTTCAAGAATATTTGTGGATCACCACCATAACCCCCCCCCTCAGTGTCACCAGACTGGGGGGGTTCTTAGTGGGTGCTTATATCACAGAAGGAACACACATCACAGAATTTCATGCTTCTAGGTCCAGGGGTTGGGGTTAAATCCTTCTGTGACATGAACACCCACCAAGAACCCCTGTGGAAAAATTTAACCCTTAATGGGCTGAAAAGGGGTGCAACGTGTTTTTGTCCTGTGCTTAACATGGAAGACTGAAAGTTGCGCCTGGGGGCATGAGGCGCCCTGGGGGGCATGTTACTCTCGCAACGCGGGTACGCTTTTCTCTAGTTTTTAATAAATTTTGATGAGAAAATAGTCCTGCCCGGGATAAAGCCAGTTTCAGTGGTCTTCAAGCACCTCCTCAATCTCTGAGAGGCCAACCTATGCATGTCTACTCTGAAATAAGGCTATTACAGTCAGCAGGATTCACTCCTATGTAAGGGGTCAATGGAAAAGAGCTTGAGAGACCTAGCCTTGCAGAAAGTAAGCCTTATTATAATCAGAGGGGCTCATTCCTGTGTGGAATGGCAATGGAAAGGAACCTGAGAGACCTAGCCTTGCAAATCTACTCTAAAGAAGGCCATATTATAATCAGAGGAGCTCACTTCTGTGTAAGGGGGGCAATTGGTTCTTAGTGGGTGCCTCTATCAAGGAAGGAACCCCCTTCGCAAATTTATTACTTCTACATCCAACAGTTTTGGCTGGGCTTTGATGAGTCAGTGACTTTTCAGTTTTATATATACAATGGTACCTCTCATAACAAGCAGCTCACACAACGTGCGTTTCACATAACAAGTCTAAATTTCCAAGAAATCTTGCTTCACATAACAAGTTCCACTTCATTGAACAAGCAAGCACGCTATGGGCACGCATGCTATGCAGCCCTGATGCTCCATGCGGAATCACTTTAAAAGGGCTTCTAGCCAGTGCTGCTGCCTCTAACTGCCCCCAACTTGGGGGCAGTTGCCGGGGAGTGCCGGGGCAGTTGGCCCTAACTGCCTCCAAGTACCCCCACCAACCACCTTGAGCCTCCAGCAGCAGCCCAGGTAAGCCTCCCAGGAAGGTGTCTTTGATTGCAGCCTCCTAACCATGTCTACCCAGAAGGAAGCCCCATTGTGTTAAATGGGTCTTACTCCCCAGGAAGTGTCTTTAGGACTGCAGCCTAAGCAGACTTCATAGGACCATGCACACTGAATGCATGTTTTGAATTCAGTTACAGTGGTTTGTCATCATTTTTACATAGTTAATATTTTTATATGAATACTAGCGAAAAGCATACCTGCACTGTGGGAGTAAAATTCCCTCGTACATCATCCCCCACTGTGCATCAATCCCCCACATACAGCAACACCCCATGCGCATCCACTCCCATGTTCATCAAGCCCATGCGCATCATCCCCCCTATGCGTATCAACTGCACATGTGCAACATCCCCCTTGCGCAACACCCCAACCATGCGCAATACCCACCCATGCGCAGCATCCTCCCCAGTGCAATTTCTTCCTCTGAACAACATCCTCCCAGTGCACCAGGCATGGAGCACCAAATTGGCTGGATGTTGGTCAGTCTTCCATGTTAAATATATGGCAAAAACATGTTGAACCCCCTTTCAGCCCCTTAAGGGTTAAATTTCTCCACATCAGTTCTTGGTGGGTGTTCACGTCACAGAAGGAACTCCCTTCCCAAATTTCATGCTTCTAAGTCTGGGGGTTGGGGCAGAACATCCTTCAGTCACCGATTCCTCAATGTAAAGTATAAGGAGGAAAATGCTTTGCGCCCCATTTCACGCCCTTCCAGTTGGAATTTCCGAAAACCGGTTCTTACCCCCTCAGTCATGGAAGAACACACACCTCAAATTTTGGCAGAATGTTGATGGGTGAGTGAGTTTTCTCTTTTATATATATAGATTCTTGGGGTTGTGGAACCAATTGTCTGAGTTTCCATTATTTCCTATGGGACAATCTGTTTCACTTAAAGAGCAGGCCTCCGGAACGAATTAAGCTCTTTATATGAAGTATCACTGTATAGATTTTTGAGTTGTAGAACGAATCATGTGAGTTTCCTTTATTTCTTATGGGAAATTTGCTTTGATATACAAGCTTTTTGGATTAAAAGCAGGCTACCAGGACAAATTATCCTCATAAACCAAGGTACCACTGTACTGCTGCCCTCTTTTGCACAGATGTGGTAACTACCGAGCCTTAACTTCCCCACCCTTATAAAAACCATACACAGTCATTTACATTTCTTTTAAACACATCTCACAGCATCTATTAATTTCATAAAGATGTCAAAAGAACATACTAAAACCTGAATTTACCACCAAGCTTTCGTACAAACATCCTTTCGATAACACATCCTGTAAAAGTCAATGAAATACCACATCCCATTCTACAGAGATCTGAATTTATGGATATACTACAGCAGAGTAAACTGTCTACTAGTGTATTCTGAGCTATCACCACTGTACTGAAATAAAGGCTATTTGCAGGTGTATCTTCCCAAAAGCACAATTTAAATGCTCCACATAGTAGATGCCCTAAAGCAGGATTGTCAAAGGCCCAGAGGCTGGATGTGAAGCCAGTTATAAATCTGGCTCTCCAAGAGCCACCCTTTCAGCATCATCACTTCTGCAACGGGTTTGGAAGGAAGTGATGGAAGAAGACCTCAGACAGAAAGGAATGGTATAGCGGAAAGGGACAGACCAACAGAGGTGTGAGAGGGAGATGCTGCTGAGGCACTAGGAGAACTCAATAATCTTTGAGGCTGCCTATTCAACAGTACCAGTACTACTGAGGCATCACCTCACAGCCCACCTTTTAGCTGCTATGCTACAAAATGATGCCTAAAAAGAAGCAGTGCTGCAGAAAAGGTGGCCCCTCTCCATTTTTTGACAATATAGTCAAGAGTTGCATTTTTTCTTTACTGTAATTTGGAGCCGATGAGAAAAAGTGCTTACTCCTGATCATCATCTGCTTAAGTGTAGTATTCATGTTTACAACGTCACTTCAGGCCCTCAGCAGGCACCATGGAACTCTATTTGGCCAGTTATACAAAACACATAGGACACATGCTTGAAGGAACTTTTCCTGTGAAACTGTGAGCAACTAACCTCACTCTCAATCATCTGTGTCACCTATTGCCACTGCTGTGTGCATGTATCCTTGATAACTCCCACCCAGAACCCAAATCTTCAAAGAAGGCAAAAAGCCAAGTCATTGGAGAAGGTATACAATCAAAGACATACAAATCAGTGCAGCAATTGTGTTCTTTTCCCGATATGTTTTTTACAAGTTACACACAGAAACAGGACTTCACAATTCATTGCCTCACTTTAGGAATCTAGCCTATGATAAAATGTCTGCACATGCCATTACGATAGGGTGACCAGATGCCAAACCCAAAATTCCTGAACCCCAAGTCCAAATTCCTAATCCCAGGCCAAAATTCCTACCCGCTGAAAAAAATTGCCAAAAAAGTATTTTTTTTTATTTTACAGTTTTTTGACCGTACCTTTTGATAGGAAGGAGATATCTCAAAACTGATATTTGCATTGGATTCTGCTCTTCAATACGAATCCAAAGACACATGGCATGATGGGGTACTGTACACTATCACGAAGTTTCAAAATGAAGCCAAAACGTAGGACAATGAAGCCAAAATGTAGGACACCCGGACAGGAGGCTAAAAATCAGGACAAATCCGGGTTTTTCGGTCATCTGGTTACCCTACATTAGCAGAAATAATAAAGGTAAACGTGTCCCCCACATGCCCTGCTACTCATGACAGATTTCAAGGGTGGTGCTCATCACCAATGCAAGGCCAAAGAACCAGCATTGTCCAAATAAATCTCTATGATAATGTGGCCAGCACCTGTTTGGTACCTATTTATCTACTTGCATTTACATGCTTTTGAACTGCTAGGATGACAGGAAACAAATAGTACAAAACAAATTTTAAGATACAACCTTGCTGCTGCTTCAGGCATCATAATCTTTCACAGCCACATTGGAGGGGTTTTATATTTGAATGAACAGCATATGATCAATTTGGCTTAAAATGAACCTGTTTAGGATGTACTGTGTAGATACAGCCCATCAATCTTCCTTTCACAAATTTCAAATGCATGGCTTGGCCAATGCACTTCAATTGGCTGCCTAGGATCATGTCTGATGCCATTCCCCTTGCTCATGTACTTGATATGACATGCAAGTGCAAAAAATCTTTTATTTAAAAAAACCTACTTATCCAGGACCATCAAACTCATGCCCATTGTAACAGTTTGGACAGCAACATAAAGAGGTTTAATCCAGCTCTCCAAAGAAGTCCATAAAAGATACACAAGCCTACAAAAAGTTTCAGTAACTGCCATAAATCAAAGTCGCTTTTTAAAAAGCCCCATTACATGGGGAACCCAACAGTTTTAGAATTACAAACGCTGAAAAATACAATAGCCCAAAGAGGAAAAATTTGGGAATTTATTTTTATTTTGCTATACATAAAGGAATTCAGTAATATAGAAAACCATGGCCAAAGGTGCACAGAAACATGTTTCTGGCTTCACTTTCAGATTCTAATAAAACCAATAAGTATTTTTGATGAAACAAAACACATTGCAGGAATATGGAGAGATTCCATATCCAAACCATCAGTCTCTCTCCTCTGCTCCACCCAGTCCACTTTTATTTGAACCTAGGTGTGCTGGACGCAGCACAGAAATAGCTTTTATTGCCAGAAAACACCTGAAATAATTACTGGCAACTAGGTACCTGTTAAAAGGCATTTTACTCACCTAGTAACCATAAGCAACCTTAAATAGCCTTCAAATCAACTCTACACAAGAAAGCCCAGGTTGTTCACTGTTTTAAACTACTAATTAGAGCTCACTTCACACTTTTCCCTGAGTCAGCCTCAGGGCAAGGGAAACATAAATAGAAGGAAATGAGAGTTCCTGTTAGAAGAAGTTACTCCAACTACAGAGTACAACCTATCAGATTGCCGACCTTTCTGTTTTTTGCAGAGTAGTCCCAATGAACCCATTTCACAAAATTTTAAGTTGATAATTTTTACTGTCATAATTTTTACAGCACACAACCATTACTACTGCTGCACTGCCATACTACTTCCATCTGTAATTTCATCAGTTTAAAATTTGTTATCAGCCACTTCGTGAAGCTCTTTGCTGAAGTAATGAACTATAAAACTTTAAAAATAAACAAGAGTAAGCCATTACATTAATTTACAAGATCTTGATAAGCAAAAATGTGAAGAATCCAGCTCTTTGAGACTCAGTGTGGAAGACTCCTTGCACATGTTTTGCTAGCACTGAATTAAGCATGTTCAGTGACTTACACTATTTAAAGACAATGCATTGCAAAACTGAGCCACCACTGCCACCTGGTCAAATAGATGCAACCGTCAACTTGTGACATGAGAGTAAATGTGACATGTGAGTAAATGAGACAGTTGTCCACAATACACACTATGTTCTGTGCATGATCTCAAAGCTCATGGTGAGCTTAAAAATGGAACTTAAAGAGATCCAAAAGAATCAGTATGAATACAGGAAGAGTGTTAGTCCCCTCCAGCGGGTATTTAACACAAGTGCAGAAAATGAACTCCTTTTTGTTTCCTGGATTGTGGTGTGATGGGGGGAAATAGGGCAATCTGGCTTTTATTTTATTTATTTTTTTATTAACAGACATGATGTTCTATGTCTTTAGGAAGTCTGGCTCCCCCCCCCCCCCCCCAAAGTGGATGGTTTTATAGCCTCCCCAATCCTGATAGTTCCTGGTTTAGGCAGGGGTAGATTAAACGGGGGATTATTTTCATTGTTATCTACAAATTTATTTGTTGCAATTGAAACTCTGTCTTCATTTGATTGTTATATTTTGGTGCTGAAACTCAATCCACAGCCAAATGTAATATAGTACCCCGTATCCCCTATCCCCTTCCTAAATTTACCATATTTATCTTGCAAGACAAGATTCTGACAGGCAGTAGGATCTATTTATCTGTCTGCTTATTTGATTTATTATTCATTTATTGTTTATTAATCTATATGCCAATAAAGGTTTTGGAGAATCGAATACAGGACTTTGTTAAAGCAAGAATATTTTGTTCCTCTTTACTGTATGTTTTTAAAAAGCTGATTTTGGCATGGTTAAGTCATTACTTCTTCATTTCCTCTCCATCTCTGAATGTCTTTTCAACCTATTCAGAAAATTTTACAATATTTCAAAAGGAGTCAAAGTTAGAGCACATCTAGGGCACCAAGCACCTGGTTGTGGTACGCTGGACCATTTCCCCCATCTCCCTAAAAATTACATTGTTTTTCATGAACAGCTTTCCATTTCTGCGTTCTCCTCTCAATTTTTTTTGATTTACATGTGCATCTCCTCCATTTTTATACCGATCTAATCCATTTCCCCATTCATCCTATCAGTATTTGGCTAGAGTGTGATGGGTGGAAGAGATTGTGCACACATAACAGTGGGCAGATACAACTTGACCAACTGGAAAGCCCCAAAGCAAGCCCAAATATCTTTGAGATTACATGTGTACATCTTTGCTGATGTTGTTTAGCGCTATGGAGGCACAAGAAACCAAATTCTCAGCTTTATTAGCAAATATCACTGGTAGGTAAGTGCCAATCAAGAAGGTCAGAAAATAAAAATGGTTTATTCATTAAAGGTGTTTTATGCCCCAGCTGTGGTGTTTTATGTCCATTAAAGGGCTGTGGTGGTGCAAGTAACACTGCCTGTTAACCAGCAGACCAGGATTCCAAGACCCAGGTATTGCAAGATAGAGTGAGCTCCCATCCATAGCCCAGCTCCTGCCAACCTAGCAAATCAAAAGCATCCAAATGCAAAGGGAAAGGTTTGCATTAGATAAAAAGGGAAGGGTTCTGTGCACATGAGCCACCTGTTGGACAACACTGACTCTATGGCTCTAGAAACAGGGATGTGCACCGCACCCTACTGTTGGTCACAACTAGCAGTATAACCTGCAGGGGACATCTTTACCTTTTATGCCTCTGCTAAAGGATTATAAACAGATAGCGATACTCAATATCAGGAAAGAGGAAATGTTCTCCTCTGCCCAAGAATGTGATGTGCTAGAGTTGCTCGTCTAGAGTCTAGACCTAATGGGTCCTTTCCTTGGTTAATATAGGAAAAGAAAAGATAGAAAGAGGTTGCATTGTTTAGTTGCCTCTGTCACAACATGGTGCATGGAAGAGTTTCAGGTGGAATCTTCAGTTGGGCAATGTGCACTGATACTCCGTTTCCCAACTGGGATACTAAAGCTTATTAAAGGCACTAATCATTTTTTGGGTGGAGGGCTACAAAATGTCCAGTTTGTCCATAAGTGTTTATATTTGTCTCTAAATTATCCATACTTGTTTAGATTTTACATAAAATGCATACCCATATTAAGATGGGTTGCATAGGAAATGGGGAGTCAGAAATTAAAGCCTGATAACTAAAAAAATCTGTCCGGTCCCAAAAGGATTGGTGGGTTCTTAAAGCAAAAGCAAAATTGTCAAAGCCTCATAAAGGCCTTCTTTTATTAAAAATGTATAATAAAATGAGCAAGTTCCCAACGTTAAACTAGTTTGCATTCTAAGACTTGGTTAAAGACTTAACTACGAGGGAGGTCTTCCCTTTATACAACAAAGTTTAAAAGCTTGTGTTTGAGGGAGCTTGAAGAGAGTAGCACTTCATTTCTGAAGGCATTTCAACAGAGGAAGAAGAGACATGAAAGAACTTTCTAGGTTTCCAAACTTATTTAATTTTGAAAGAGGAATATGGTGTTAGTCCTGCCCTACATTCAAACAACACATTTTATTTCTGTTAACATTTTCTGAAAAAGTCATATTCAGTTAAAGAAACTGGATCAGTCAACTACAGTGGTACCATGAGTTAAGAGCAACTTGAATTAAGAGCGTTTTATATTAAGTGCAAAATTTTCTCAGAAAATTTTGACTTAATTTAAGGGCACTGTCTTGAAAGAACACTTCTGAGGACATTTGGAACAGGCTTTCATGGCTCGGGAACTCACGGGGAGGCCTGGAGGGAGCAGCCTGAGCCAGGTGTGTATGAGGGATCTGTGTGTGGCACTGTTTCATCATTGTGGAACACTGATGTGCCTTATCAACGTTCCAGTGCTACTCCCCATTAGCAACATGAGAATATTAAAGATGCATGAGAAGACAAAGATTCAACTAAGCCAATGAATATCAGTGACTCCATTAATGATAGTGAAAGTCATCCTCTCTCTTGACTCCCTCACACCAGCCACGAAGTTTTTCAAAGTTACACTACAGTTCAATGCAGTATAATATTTGCTTTATTTCACTTTTTATAATCATTTTTATATAAATTAATATTTCTGGTTGTGGAACAAATCATCTGAGTTTCCATTATTTTCTATGGAAAAATCCACTTTATATTACAAGCATTTTGAATTACAAGCATGCTTCCAGAGCAAGTTATGCTCGTAAATCAAGGTATCACTGTATGCAACTGCACCTATAATGACGTTTCCACAACATGACACAATGTGTCTGACTGGCTGTCCAGTAGACTGTTTCCCAAGGACACAAAGCTAGGTGTTACATCTGTTGCTAGAATATCTAAATCACGCTGCTATGATTTTACTAAAAATAATACCTATTTTAATGGAAAAATTGGGGCTTGTCAGGTTTATTTTAAATAAACTCTAACAGCTTCTAGTAGAAAATTATTTCTAGAAGAGAAATCAAATTTGGATTCACTTTCCAAGAAAATCTGTTTCTCCACTAAAAAACTATTTGCATTGAACAAACACTGTAATGTAACCCTTGTAACATTCGTAAACCTTTTCTTCCAATGTGTAGAATATCAGTAGTCTTACAGAAAGTTTGTGAGATTTGTTAAGCTGATGAGGAAGCCGAGAAAAGTCCAAGCTGACTTTGTTGCACAGAGCTGTTGCATGAAGGAAGAAGTGGTGGCCAAGGACCACTCATATCTGCAGTCCAAAGAAGACAGATCTCCTACAGATATCAGCTGCTGCCAGCCATTTTCCTGAACTCCCATTTCTATCAGGGGTGTCCAAACCCCAGCCCAGGGATCAGGTGTGCCATCTTGTCTGCAGACAAGCCTTGTAATGTATCTGATACATCCTAATATTCAAATCTATGTAAATTTATTCCAATTTGAAATGTAACTCATTTTTTCTGCCAGACACAAAGAGTTGATATGGCCGTCCTGCCAAAATGTTTGGACCCCCTGATTTACATAAAGCTTGCCTCTGAACCTAAAGGCCACTGAAGACCTGTGCTGGGGCTAGAACTATTGCAATTTCAACTGCCCCCCAGCCCTTGCTGGCACCCAGAATTTATTTAGAGCAGTGTTTTCCAAATTTTAGCACAAGGACCTCCTTTTAAAGAAGATATTCAATCAGGAATGTCCCATTGAGGTTTACCTGACTAAAGAGATCTAAAAATTTTATTTATAAATAACCAATAAAAAACCCTCGAATAATTTGTCCCCTATATTTACACACGTTTGCAGAGTGTACAAGTCATTCTCTTCATAGCATAATTAGTAGTTACAGTACCTGATCTTTACCAAAACTCAGGTTGCAACCCAAAGTTTGGGAATCAATGACTTGCAGTATCTCTCCTTGACGGGACCAAAAGATGGCTTACAACAAATGAAGATATTCTGTTGGGAAAGTCAAGTTAACTTTCAGATAAGGCTGAAGACCGTCCGTTTTGGTGTTTTTAATGGGCAAATATATTTTCATTTATTGTATTTCAATTGTATTTAAAGCTGCCTTGGGCATCTTATTTCTTAAGAGCAAAAGCAGGATATAAACCTTTTAAGTATATAAATGTAAATAAAACCAAAGTTGGTTTTATTATCATCTCAATATGGTTTCCAGATGCCAAGCACATAATTTGCAAGCTGCTGTTGACAGGAAGGTCTTATCTATAAGCTGCAAGTGTTCATAGCTAGCCTTGCTTAACTCTTCCAGTACCAGTAGGCTGTATAGCTCCTGGCTGAAGCAGCACCTGGTCAAGTCCTGAGATCTGTGTTTTATCACTAATGAAAACCCTATGCTTATACTTCTAAATTTAACCAATGGTGAATGGGGCACAAAGGAAGCAACAACAGTTTAGGAAGCAACTCATCTTTTGCATTGCACCTTAGCTTGTCATTAAGGATCTGGAGGGACAGGCTCTGCAATTCCTAGAACCTCTTATTTCAATTAATACTGGGGGGGGAAAAGGTGATTCATGACAGTATTTCCCCAGTGATCTCCTGTAGGCGTTTATGACAAAGTGATAAACTCACCACACAGCAATCAGCATTAGATTTTAAACAGTACTGTTTTGCTAACAAGGAAATTGCTGCTCTTTTTTTATACTTCATACAGGTACCGATCACTGGAAGTCATTCTGTGCCACCTGAAAATCCATGTTCCTCAATTTGAAAGGAAAACAAAACAAAAAGGAAGCCAGAGAAAAGTAGGATTACACTACAGCAAAGACAATGTCCATCTATAACAGATTTATACAGACAGAATTATTTCAAAGGCATTGGATTAGATTTATACAGTACAATATTCTACTAGTACACTGAAGCTAACTCTCAGGTGACAATTTAAGACCAATACCATGTTCCTCCACCAGACTGTACACCTTCTCTGAACATATCATTTAATATGCCATAAACCTTAGAGACAATCAAGGCAGTGCCAAATTTTTGAAAACAACTTTTTTCCAAACAGATCAGCATGAGTGTTAATTTGTTCAGGATGTTTTCAAGGGGTAATACTTTTGCCAGCTTTACTCTATTTAAAAAAGTGCTATTTAAAAAGCACTATATGTTATACCAAGACTCACTTTCAGGGGGAAAAAAAATTGTCAACCTTGATTTTTCTAGTTTTTTTATAAATTCAAATGAAAGTCCTGAACTTGACTGAATAAAAAAAGGCAGACCTCCACCAGCCTTGAAAGACTATGGTATCGTGCTCAGCACTGCATACGCTGCATGCGAAGCACAAAAGCCTGGGTTGGATGGTTATGGAGGATAGGCTGTTACCCAAGCAGCAAATCCCCCCTTTCCACATCACTGAATTAGTCCAACAGAAAGGCAGAGCCAATACGATTTGATCCAGCTGACACTGCAGAGCTGGGCTAAGGACAGGAGCTCACCCTGTCTTGTGGGGCCGACCCGGGTCTCGAACCCTGGCCTGCTGGTTAACAGGCACAGCGTCTTAACCGCTTGCTCCACCCACAGCCCACTTGACTGAATATATAAAACAATATTAAGTTCACACTGCTGTGCATACACAGGAAGACAAAATTCCTAGCCTGCAATAACTTGCCAAGAATACTGGAAGGAAGAGCTGGAAGAATAAACAATAACTTAGCATGAAAGTTATAACAACTGGATATTGGCAGGATGACTCCCTCCAGAAAACTTCAGTTTAAAAAAACACTATTCCCATGTGTCACTCATTTGACTAATACATTTTGTCAAGAGCTAAACAAAGTTTGAATTGGGGCAACACCTAGATTGTCTCATTTACACATACCTTGGAAGCCTGATGATGTCAGCTTCCTCCATGAAGTATATGTGGCTGTTAGCTTACTAGCTTTAATGATTTTTCTTGATGCATGATGCTTATACTGCTTGTTTGCCTGTCTCCATATACTAAAGCAGTATGTCAGCATGCTTCCTTGGCCAACACTCTTTGACTGCCGTTTTAGGGATGCAACTGCCTTTATAATACATCTGTCATTCAAAAACAGGATAGCACCAAGTTGCCTCATGCTGCTATTCCTAATCTTTTGTTTTGTGTTTCTGAATTTCATTTTGGTGTGCAAAAACAACAGCAGGAGTCAATAGCTTGAGCACTGCACATAGCAAAGGGTTTTGTCCTCAATAAAGTAATGTATCAAGAAGCCAAAGAACATCAAAGTTAATTCCATAAAGTCAGAGTAGCATTGCTTTTTTTTCTCAAATAGCTTGTATGAATTTTGAAATTGCCCTTAATTTTAAAATTTCATTTCTAAAAATTTCATTCTCATTATTGTTATTTTTTAAAAAACACCAGTACTCTGTTCTATCACATGAAAGTTAAACTAGTTGGTCAAAGAGAAAGATCTGAAATCCATTATCATCCATATGATCCCAATTTTTTTATTTTTAGATCCCTGATATTTTAAAATAATTTAATAGTACTTATGAAGTCCAAGTGTTGACATAATATTCATGTATTTTGTCAAGCCTTTAAAAAAGCAAATATACATACTGCCAGATTGTCCTACAGGCCTTTTTGTAAATCCAACTTGTTTGCTCTAACATGGCACTAGCTTCTCTTTATTTCATTTGTTTACCTCTGCATTTGGGCTTTTTTATGGAGCCTGAGACAAACAATACCCCTACTGCATTAGTCAGCAAGTTTCCTGAACTGCTAGAATTGTTATTCAAGGTCAACTTTAAGGTAGCTATGGCAGCAGTCCTAACCACACTTTCCTGGAAGTAGGTCCTATTGAACACTATAGAATTTTTGAGTACATGTGCTTAGGATTCCACTGTATACAGAAGAAACTTCACACTAAACACCATCCCTTTAAGGAAGAAAAAAATATTTCTGGCAATCTTATTTGTCTTCCAATAACAAGAAACCTTGCGTGGAAAGAGGGATACCATCTCAGTTATCACTTTATTCCATTTAAAATCAGCTAATACTGCTGAATCAGGAATTATTCAACAAGATACTTCTATATCCTGCAAGGCAGGAGTGTCCAAACACCAGCCCTGGGGCTGAATGCGGCCCTCAGCAAGCCTCGGTATAGCACTCTGCAAGACCCCTCTATCAGGCCAAGGGGCAAGCCTTGTAATTTATCTAATCCAATCTTATACGTAAATTTATTCAACTTTGAAATATAATTAATTTTTCCAGCCCCTTACACAGTGTCAGAGTGTCAGTGTCAGCCCTCCTGCCAAAAGATTTGGACACCCCTGCTCTACGGCATGGGGCGCCAAATGTTTTGGCCAAAGGGCCATATCAGGTATCTTAGCAGTGTTAAAGGCTGAAAATTTTTAAATATAAAATTTCAATAAATATTTTAGAGATGAATTTAAATTAATGAATAAATGGGATCAAATTTCCAGGATTTCTGCAAGCACCAACACACTGAATAAAAATAAAGCACACATTAAAATTTCACCATTCCACCATCACAGCTCCAGTTGAGTTTGGTAAACTAGATTAGGCAGCAGGCCAGTTAGAGGATTTTTTTGGGACAGGGTTAGGAGAGCCTTCATATAAGGAGTCTGAGCCATTTTTAGAAGAACTGTGCTTTAGTGTGCAAGTTTAAGGAACACTGTTTACCTGGGTGGCTTATAGTTGCCCTGAATTTATTTAATTTATTTATATCCCGCCTTTCTCAGTCAAAGGCTGACTCAAGGCAGCTGACAAGAGAAAAGATACAGATAGAAACATAATGAAAAAGATAGTTTAAAACATAAAAAGTTCATAAGTTAAAAATATTGTTTGAAATTTAAACACTGAAAGCTAAAAATACCCACAAAGTTAAAAATGTCCACATTCAAACTAAAAAAAAACTGCATTATGAAGTCCTTAAACATTTAAGGCTTAAATCCACACTGAAATATTAATTTTAACATTTATTTATTTAGCATACGTCGAATCAGTGTACAGTCCATCCAGCCACTCAAGGACAGAGTGATCTATTGTATATGCGGAATTAATTATTAATTGTAATAATTAAAATTTCAGTATTATTAATGCCAAAGAAGTTAAAATGACAATTCAGCCACTCCCATCAGCTCTAGATGGATACTAAGAATTTCATTGGACATTTCAAAAATTCCTCTAATAGGCGAGTATTTGAAATTATTACACAAGAACACAGATATGGATGAAGTAATTGAACTGTTGTAACCTTAAATGAACCTACTCAAACTCTCCATTAAAATCAGTTAGATTTGTATGTAAGCAAACAATTTAGGACTAGGTGAGAGACTCTAAAGGACAGTATATGAATCTCAGTTTAAGGTAAAAATTATTATGTGGTCTGCAGACACCACATAAGCGAAAAGACAAATTAAAGTGGAAACTTCCATGTAGCAGTTTTGACTACATAACCGTTTAAAACGTTTTGCTGGACGCATATCAAAATTGGAAGGGAATGAACCAAGCAGTGAGTAACTTCACTATAATTGTTATATACTAAAAAGCACTACTCAAAAATGGTACAACTTTAGTTTAGAACATAGTGTTCCTAAAAACATGGGCTTGCATATAATTCAGTTTTCAGCTGATGATTAAACAGTATTAGTGGGCCCCTTTTGTTTCAAAAGTAAGATGTTGCCAGATGAAAGCATGTAGTGGTAAAAGTTGAACTGATATTGGTGGCTCAGTAGTATCACAATACCACAAAAGTTATAACTACAACATGAAACAAAGGAAAATTCAGACTAGCACAAAACACAGGTCACATTTATAGTGTTCACTGCAAAGAAATACAAGTCTATAGCGAATTGTTATGTTATAGAAAAGTTCAAAAGGCCCCACAAGACAGGTGAGCTCCTGTCCTTAGCCAGCTGGATCTCCAATCGTATTGGCTCTGCCTTTCCATTGGACTGCTTGGGTAACAGCCTATCCTCCATAACAATCTAACCCAGGCTTTCGTGCTTCGCATGCAGCGCAGAGCACGATACCATAGTCTTCCAAGACTGACTGAGGCCTGCTTTTTTTACATTAGAAAGGAATTTTTAGTTACAAAACATTTAATTTTGCCTGAAAGGTGACTCAGCAAGGTACTCAGTTCTCTTTTTTTAAGAGTAACAAAAAAAAGAAAATAAAGTTCCAAAATGAATCTCCCCCCTTAAAACCTTTCTGTAGAATTTTGACATATGATGGATAGCAAAACCTCACCAAAAAAAAAAACATACTTATAACTATATCTGGGGTTTGGTTTTTTTGCCGCTAAAGCTTTGGACCTAAATCAGTCTGAGCTTCATGACCAAGTATAAGGAAGATGCCTTTCAGTCTCTTGAACCACCCCCCAAATTTTGCCTTCCCTGCCCACGCTATCTCCTTTTCCATAAAAGGAGAAGGGTGAAGCAAATGCCCCTTGGTGGAGAGAGGTTCCCTACCACTTCTGTTCCAAAAGAGGGGAAGTGCCTGCTAGATTCCCAGGATGCTCTGCTGAAACAGAAGCTGCAGGGAAGGAAGGGGAATGCCCAGCTCCTAGTAAGTAAAGGATGGGAGATTCCAGTTCATGTCTCCCTGTCCAACTGGTGCTTCTTGAGGCCTGGGTAACAGAGAGAAGCAAAGCTGCCAGAGTTCCAGAATTTGTTCATTCTCCATCTAAGGGAAAAGGTACCACTGTCATGATCCTCTTCTGTTTTGCTGTCAGCAAACTGGAAGTGAATTGGCACATGGACTACAGTGACTGGCGAGAGGCCATGGACTCATCAGTTTGCTACCCCTCCAACTTTGCCACTGCACACAACAGTATTTCTGGAAAGACTTGCACTCCTTGTGATGAGGTGAACTATTGACTTCCAGAACAGACAAAAACCAGTTCACTGTCAGTTCAGCTCACTGCCTGGAAAAAGTTTACAAGTATGAGAATTTACACATGAATCCTGAAACACAGATTGTGCATTAATGTGTGTTGAAGATCTTGTGTTTTAGGTGTAAACATGCTCACTGCAGCCTCTTCTGACTGAATTACTGGTGTACCAATACTCAGGTTTACCTGTTGTATGGAAGTATTTCTGTAGTTTATTCCACCAGACGGCCAAGCATTATTTTTTAGAATGCAAGTGTGCCATATCTTCCCTCAGTGTACTGAACAAAATATGAAAAATAAGGGTTTTTTTTTTTTTTGCTTGACACCTCTATACTGTGATGTCCTGACCGCTACAATAGGCTCCCACATATTGACACAAGGAAAGACCACCAGTAACGTTTACCTGGGCCAATAATCAACTCACTGCACAGAAGCCAGGGGCAAATCTAATACTGTTTGAGTAACACAACCATACTGATCAATACACTCTTTATGGACATTATTCAAAACACTGGTAACATTCACACCTTCAGGCCACATTACGATTGAAACTGACTGAAACGTACATGTTTAATATACTTTATTGGCACACACATGTGTTACCCAGCTCACAACATTCTCAAACAACCTGTTGATCGAGTACTCATCTGTATGGTGACAGAACCCTTCACTTCATGTAGAACAGAAAACATACCATATAAAGCAATAAATAAGTAAATATGGCAGAGATTTTCACAGCAAGATTTGGGACAAAGCATTCTGAAGCTACAAAGTGAGACACAGTAAAGTTAGAAAAAACTGAACACAACCGAGACTGATAGAAGGAACCGTTTAACAAAAAAGGAATACTGAAAGCAGCTATTCCATTCTTAAATTTTATAGTTATATAAATTTTATACACAAATTAAACCAGCAGTGACAAAGGTGTTAAAGGCTTGCACAAACAGCAGTGAATGAGCAAGAACAGAATAAGGTGAAAGGGCCATCAGAATATGGAGTTTCTAGAAAATATTTTTATTCAAATCAGAACAAAATATTATCAAACATGGAAGTTTGTGCCAAAAACATGTGGACAACAAACGCCCTATATTTCAACTCATCTCTATTGTGTAAGTATCGTGCCTCCTTTATTCACCTGCTTTCAGTTGTTCAGAAGTTCACTGGAAAAGACTCTAAGGCTGCAATCCTAAAGACACTTTCCTGGGAGTAAGATCCATTGGACACAATGGGGCTTACACCTGAGTAGACATGGTTAGGATTGTGCTCTAAGATAGTGTCCTCATGAGTACAAGTCCTCAATAAACGGACTAATAGCCACATCAAATTTGTGCCTAGTAGTCCATATCAATTTTCTCATATACATCCAAGAACATCTACACATATTCAAACTCCCCCCCAATATGAAAAAACTCCCCCCCCTTAGATGCCCATCTAAAAATAGCCCAATTTGCATAAATTTGCATTTCCGGACTCTGGATCCGGATGGACATCTAAGGGTTACAATGACCTGTGACCGGTCCTATCCTCTTACAGTTCTACAAAGGTCCTGACACCACAATTCTACTCAACCTACTCTACACAGTTCTACTTTTTTCTACTCAACGATCCCATTGAGTTCAGAGGGGGTTATGTCCCAGGACAAAGAATTTATAAATACTCAAATGTTCCCCTCTCCCATGTTAAAATGATCCATAACATGTCCTATCCACCTATAGATCCTTACACACAATCCTATGTGTGCCTACCCAGCCTTCTTGTTGAGTTCGGTGGGATGGGTTACTCCCCAAGACACTGGAAAGACACACCTCTGGGTTTACAGATACAGGTTCACCCATGTTCTGAAACAACTTGTAAGAGCCCCAGTTCACCTACAGTGCTATAAACCCTCTAACAGCACAATCCTATATGGGGTAATTCTCATGGAGCCCAGTGAGGCTCGAGTCTGGAGGGCACCACTGGGGCTGGAGTCCAGGGAAGCCCATTGGGGCTGGAATCCAGAGGCTCCAATGGGGATGAGGTCCAGGAAGGCACACTGAAGTTGGAGTCCTCCAGGACAGAACCCAGGAGGGCTGAGTGGGCTGGAGCCCAGGAGGACTATCTGGATAGGCTGGAGTCTAGTGGAGCAAGAATCTAGAAGAGCCCATTGGAACTGGAGTCTGTGGGGAGGACTTCAGGAGGTTAAACAGGACAGAGATGCAGGGAGCCCAATGAGGCTGAGAGCCCAGGAGGACTAGAGGAACCATTTGGGGAGTTGTCGGGGGTGGGGGGGCAAGAATCTAGAGGAGCCCATTGGGGCTGGAGAATCCCTGAAGTTTGGGAGGGAGAATCCAGGGGGGCCTGGTGGGGCTGAGATCCAGAGGGGGATTTTGGGGCTTGAGTCCTCCAGGGCCTGAGCCCAGTGGGGCTGGAGTCCAGGGGAAAGGAAATCTGGAGCATCCCTCTAGGGTTGGAGTTGAGTGTGGGGGGAGCAAAGTCCACAAAGCCTGGTGGGGCTGGGGAAGGAGCCCAGGGAGGCCCAGTGGGCTGGAATCAGATGGGGGGGCTGGAATGTAGAGGGATGGTTGGTGCTGGAGTCATCTGAGGTCAGAGCCCAGGGGTGCTGAGTGGGGTTGGAGTCCAGTAGGGGGCTGCAATCTAGGGGAGCCATTGGGGCTGGAGTCTGGGAGGGAAGAGTCCAGAGGGCCCAATGGGGCAGAGACTGGGGAGGCACTGGGGGCCTGTGGGTTAGGGAGTCCAGGAAGGCCTTGGGAAGCCAGAGCCTGGGGGCCCAGTGGGGCTGGGATCCAGAAGGGGGCTGGAATCCAGTGAGGCCCACTGTGGCTGGAGGGTCAGAGCCTGGGGCCTGGTGTGGGTGGGGCTGCAGTGCAGGGGCCCAGAGGGGGCCTTGAGGTCAGGGGTGCAGGGCCGGGGCGTCTCAGTGGGGAGGCCCAAGGAAGGCGGCCTTGCAGCGTGTGGGGCTGGGAGGCCCCCTGAGGTGGTGTGTGGCCGAGGCCTTGGTGGGCCTCCTTCCGGGCCCTCTCCGCCCAGCCCCGCCCATCCCCCTGCGGCCCGTGGAGGGAAGATGGCGGCGGCTGCGCCGGGGAGAGGGGAGGGAGGCGCGGCTCACCTGTCAGCCAGGCGGGGGCCGCAGCGTTGCCTGGAAGGGAGGAGGCCTGCGGGAAGCGGCGCTGCTCCTCCGCCGCCGCTGCTGCTGCCGGTGTGGAGTGCGAGGAGGAGGCGAGGCGCTGGGGGAGGCGAGCGCGGCCTGGGCGGGGGCGGCGGAGGGCGGCGAGGCGGCCCGGGAGGTGCGGGGTGCGAGGGCGGCGCAGCAGCAGCAGCCTCAGTCCGCCCGCCTCTGAGAGGGAGAGAGAGTGGAAGAGAGACAGAGCGCCAGGGAAACCCTCCAGCCCCGCTTCCGGCTCCGGCCGGAAGACCCGCCTCCGTCGGCGGAAGATATTGGAGGGTTGAGCGAGCCCCCTCCCTCCCCAACTCTCGCGCGCCCCGCCCACCTCCCTGGGGGGCCGAGGGGCCCGTTACCTACGCCCGCCTCTGATTGGACCGCCGCCTCGCCAGGCGCGCGCAATGACGTCAGCCCACAGGCACGTGGGCGCGGCGCGGGTGACGTCACCGCCTTTCACGCGCCTGCACGAGGGGGAGGGTTCGGGAAAGGCCTTGGCAGCGGTTGCCGCGGAGCTTTCGCTTGGGCTCGCGGCCGCTCAGGCTCCGGCCAGGAGGCCTTTTTCTCCTCGAGGCTTCCGTAGGCCGGGTGGCTGGACAGGGGCCTACTGGTGGCTGCCTAGGCCTCAGTTGCATCCCTCGACATCCAGCCCCATCCTCCGCCCCACAGTTACACTGACGCGCAGCTGCACCCTATAGACGCTAGGACAACATATGCATGTATATGCACACAGGCATACAAATATGTATATATATATATATATATGCACACACCTATATATACACCCACATATATGTGGCTGTGCATATATGGTGTATGCATGCGAGTATGTATATAATGTGGATATACAACTGTGTGTGTGTATAAACCTAGCTCTATATATATGTATATATATATACACACACACACATATATACAGGTATACACACGTGTACACACAGGTGTATATATATATATACACACACACAGAGACAAACACATATATATACTGGCACATGTATGTTGCGTGTATATTTATGTTTGTGTGTTTATATACTGTATAATGTGTATATACAAATATATACATTTGTGTGGGTACATACGTAGACCCAGCTATATCTGTAATTATCTGTGTGTGTACATATACTGGTATATACACACATTCAGGCACATGTATGTTGCGTGTATTTAATGTGTATATACAAATATATACATCTCTTGTGTGTGTGTGTATGTATATATACACACACACATATACATACATATATATATATATCTGTGTGTACATATATTAGTATACACACACACACACATATATACACACACACAGAGGCACATGTATGTTGTGTGTATAAGTATGTGTGTGTACATATATAAAATGTGTATATGCAGATCTGTGTGTGTATAAATACATCTGTGTGTGTATATAGACTTAGCTCTCTCTCTCTCTCTATATATATATGTGTGTGTGTGTGTGTGTGTGCATATATTTACAGATATGTTAATATATGTGTATACATATACATACAGATTCTATATACACCTGTATGCATACATATGCGTGTATATGAATAACACATACATAAATGTGTATATGTATGCATGCAGATTTATACATCTGTGTACACATACAAACCTTGGACAAACTTGGGAAGCTAGTGGAGCATTGAGTGGCCTGGCATGTTGTCAGGAAGAGTCAGACATGACTTTATGACTAAACAACAGATATACAAGCATATACTTGTATGCACATATATCTTATGTCAATATATGAGTGTGTGTGCATACATAAGAACATAAGGAGCCTATACACACAAACACATCTATATGTGTATATGGCCTATATCCTAAAATGAAATTAAGCCCCTTGCTCCAGAGCAATTAAGATGACTTTCTGTAAGCTAACACTAGAGGGTGACGTAACTGCATGGACCCATAACTGCTATGGATCTTGCCCTATGTTTTTATACACATGCATGCAAATATACATAAGAGGAGCCTCCACTGGATCAGGCCAAAGGACCATCTAGTCCAGTTTCCTGTATCACACGGTGGCCCACCAGATGCTTCAGGGAGCACATATGACACCTGCATCCAGGTGCCCCCCCCCCCGCATCTGGCATTTTGAAGTTGCCCACATCGACATCTATCTATGCATAATCATAATGCATACATACCCATCATAGCATGTAACCGGTGATTAGGATTGCCATAATTCTCTTCCACAAAACCTGGACAGGACCCCCTGTCTAACTTGCCAGTATGTGTGGCAAGCCAGTCCTGCCTTCCAGGACAGATGGCAACCCTACCTGTGGTTGGGTTTGTCCAATCCCTTCTTTAAGGCACTGAGGCTAGATGTCATCACCACATCCTATGGCAATTCCACCGTTGTTATTTCAGATACATATGTATCTGTAAATATATATACTATGTATAAAATAATGGGGTTCATGGCACATTCCATTGAATAGCAAAAGGACTTGACAACTGGTGAAAACAAGCGTTTAGGACCCCAGGACCCCATTCTGAGAATGGCTGTCCAGGATCCCCCCCCCCCCCCCGAGAAATGATGTCATGGCTGGAAGGTGCGCAGTGCCAGATTCCAAGATGGCTGCATCCAGCTTTTTGCGACCCCCCTGAAATGATGACCTCCCAAGGGGGTCCCGACCCCCACTTTGATATCCACTGCTCTATTCTAATATTCAGGCAAGAGTAATATAGCACAAAGAGGGTTGTTTCCTTCGTAAATCCTCTTCTACCTAATCTAGTTTATTTCTATGAAATAGTTATTATTAACTTTGTATTGGAAACTTTTATAAGAATAATAAACTTTGGAAACTAAATAAAACACCTGGAAAACATGCCTGCAAAAATTAATACTAGGACCAACATACTAAGGTTGCAATCTAAGGGTATTGCAAGTGGTGGCGCAAGTGGCTAAGACACTGTGCCTGTTAACCAGCAGGCCAGGGTTCGAGACCCGGGTCGGCCCCACAAGACAGGGTGAGCTCCTGTCCTTAGCCCAGCTCTGCGACGCCAGCTGGATCCAATTGTATTGGCTCTGCCTTTCCATTGGACTAATTCAGTGGCATTGAGAGGGGGGATTTGCTGCTTGGGTAACAGCCTATCCTCCATAACAATCCAACCCAGGCTTTCGTGCTTTGCATGCAGCGTATGCAGCGCTGAGCACGATACCATAGTCTTCCAAGACTGACGGAGGCCTGCTTTTTTTTTAATCTAAGGGTGAAACTAAGGGTGCAATCGTAAGGTTGTCTACTCAGAAGTAAGTCCCATTATAGTCAATGGGGTTTACTCCCAGGAACGTGTGTTTAGGATTGCAGTCTTAGGGCACAATCCTAAGCAATTTAGGCCAGCCTAAGTTACCTCACATATCTTCCCATGGTGGTGTGGGGAGGTTGCATATGCCTCTGTACTTGCTTAACCTCAGGAGAAATGCATTACAGCACTTTTGTGACACCCCCAGATCAGCACAGGACATGTGCCAGTACTTAGGCCGGCCTAACTGGAGATTAGGATTGCAACCTAAGAGGATCAAGATGAGGATATATCTTCTTCTATATATATAAAAGTGAAAAGTCACTGACTCACTGACTCATCAATGCCCAGCCAAAACCAGTGGGCCTAGAAGCGTGAAATTTGGGGTGGGTGTTCCTTCCATGACTGACGGGTGCACTAAGGACAGGTTTTTGGAAATTCCAACCAGAAGGGGGTGAAAAGGGGTGCAACATGTTTTCCTCCTTATACTTTGCATTGAAGTATCGGTGACTGAGGGATGCTCTGCCCCAACACCCGGACCTAGAAGTTTGGGCAGGGACCAGGGTGTTCCTTCTGTCATGTGAACACCCACCAAGAACCAATGGGGAGAAATTTAACTCTTAAGGCAGTGGTGGACACTAACCGGTTCGGGCAATCCAGCCCGAACCGGTTGTTTGTTCTGGCCCTCCACTACTGACCCAGTAGCTATTGGGGGGACCAGAAAACCGGCCACACCAGTTCGGCAGCCGGCCCACCACTGCACTGCGCATGCACCAACCAAAGACAGTTGACACATATGCAGTGCGTCTCCTCAGCTGGTCGACCAGCTGGAGGAGACGCACTGCGCGTGTGCCAATCTTAGCACACATGCACTGGGGTGGGTGGGGTGGGTGGCGTG
Source organism: Cryptoblepharus egeriae (assembly GCA_030015325.1). NCBI lineage: Eukaryota > Metazoa > Chordata > Lepidosauria > Squamata > Scincidae > Cryptoblepharus > Cryptoblepharus egeriae. The sequence continues at coordinate 10,467,006 of JAREYC010000004.1, forward strand.
CCCTCCCCGCCCCCGTCCCTAACTCGCCCTGCCCCTTGATCCCAGCCTGGCCTGCCCACTTCCGGCGAGCCAGTTGTTGGGCCAGGCCGGGCCCACCACTGTCTTAAGGGGCAGAAAAGGGGTGCAACATGTTTTTTGTCCTATACTTAACATGGAAGACTGACCAACCTGCAGCCAATTTGGTACTCAGTGCCCGGGGGGGGGGGGGTTGTTCGGAGGGAAGTGTTACAATGGGGAGGATGCTGTGCATGGAAGGTTGCACGTGGGGGGTGTTGCGCATGGGGAGATGATGCACATGGAGAGATGATGTGCATGGGGGTTGATGCACATTGGGGGGGTTGATGCTCATGGGGGACTGATGCCCATGGGGGACTGATGCACATGGGGGAATGAACATGGGGAATGATGTGCATGGGGGGTTGATGTACAGGGGGATGATGCGCATGGGGGAATGATGTGCATGGGGAATGATGCGCTTGGTGGATGCTGCACATGGGGGGATGTTGCGCATGGGGGGTTGATGTGTGGGGGGGATTGATGCGCCATGGGGGGATGGCATATGGGGGAATTTTATTCTTGCAACGCGGGTATGCTTTCCACTGATATCTAATATATTCATTTATGTAAATTTATGTATATTCTTTTTTTTATCAGCTCCCAACACAGTGTCTTCAATCCCTCCTTCTCAACCCCTTCTGTAGATGCGACCTTCAATGAGCCTCAATATGGCCCTATCCAGCCCTTGGGTAAGTCTTGTAATCCACTCCAATACATTCCTATATGTAAATTTATTCACATTTGAAATGTAAATTAGTTTTCTGGACTCCGACCCAGTGTCAGAGAGATGATGTGGTCTTCCTGCAAAAAAGTTTGGAGACCCCTGGTCTAGAGCAGCAGTTTTCATTCTTTTTCATCTCACGGCACATGATAAGTTGCTAAAATAAATGGCCTTACCCAAACTCTCATGGCTCACCTGTCAAATATCCATGGCACATCAATGTGCCATGGCACTAGGGTTGCCATAATTCTCTTCCACAAAACCAGGACAGGATCCTATATCAAACTTTCCAGTATGTGTGAATGCAATCCCCCAAAACCAGGACAGTCCCTGGTTTTGGGGACATATGACAGCCCTACATGGCACACTGTTTTAAAATGGCTGCTATTAGAGATCAACCACCTATTTAAAAAACGGTTTTCACATCCAGATTTCCTATTTTGTCCTACCACTGATGGAAACAGGGAATAGGGAGTGGTCAATCCCTATAAAAGTCAACCCGAGAGAACCTGCGTGGCCAGAGAGGCAGTTTCTCCTAACAGAAGCAGGATAAACTGCAATGTTTGGAAATGATTTTTAAAAGATGAGTAGTGAATAAACAGTAATGGGCTGACTAAAAAAAAACATCTCAAATGGAAGCGTCGTTTATTACCATATTTAATTACCATCTTAAGTTATAGTCCTATTGGGGAGTAGCTGTAGCTAAGCATAGTAGCACATGTTTCATGTGATGGATCCCTGACATTTCCATGTGTCTGGGGTACATGCCTGCCAATAGCATTGGGGAGCTTCAGTCAGTAGACGATACTGAACTGGAAAGACCAAGCATCTAATACAGGCTGTAATCCTAAGTACATTTTCCTGGGAGTAAGCCCCATTGAACTCAGTGGAACTTACTTCTGAGTGGACACTGTTAGGATTGCACTGTTAGAATCATGTGATGAACTTATCAGATTGGATTTTGTTCTGTTACGTTTATTTTGCTCATTTATGCAACATAGTTAACCTTCTCTAATTCACATTTTGCCACTTATTTTTAATGTGAATTTCCCTCTCTGAAAATGCTTACTGAAACTTGGTACATAAATTATGCTTATAACATAATTGCTATGCTATAATTGCTATTGCTATAATTGCATAATTGCTATTAAAAATGCTATGGGTGGAAGAAGTTGTGTTCATGCTCAGTAAGCTCAAGAGGGCCACCTAGTTGTGATCCAACAACACAACTGGGTGGCTGCTGTTGGAAGCACAACTAGATGTCTCCCCTGAGCTGATCAAGCATGAATACAAACCACTTTGATTATGTCATTAAGACACTGTGCCTGTTAAGCAGCAGACCAGGGTTCGAGACCCAGGTCCCCACAAGACAGGGTGAGCTCCTGTCCTTAGACCAGCTCTGCAACGCAGCTGGAACCGATCATATTGGCTCTGCCGTTCCATTGGACTATTTCAGTGGCATGGAGAGGGGGGATTTGCTGCTAGGGTTACAGCCTATCCTCCATATCAATCTTCCCAGGCCTTCATGCTTCGCATGCAGCGTTGAGCATAATACCATAGTCTTTCAAGCATGTTCCTGCACAATTTTGAGTGCAAGCAATTTTGAGTTGAAAGCTGGAGGATTTTATATGAAGAATATGGTTTCCAAGAAAGTGCCCCAGAAAAGTCCATAAAAACATTAGAAGAGCCTCCACTGGATCAGGTCAAAGGCCCATCTAGTCCAGCTTCCTGTATCACACAGTGGCCCACCAGATGCTTCAGGGAGCACACGTGAAACCTGCATCACCATCAGTGACCAGTCTCCTCGAGCCGTCTCTTCCTCATGATCTTCCTCATGATCTCGTCTCTCCAATGATCTTCCTCACTGCCATTTCTGCTCTGGGAAGTATTGGCTGATTTTCTTGGGAAGTGATGGGTAGCAGGAGTGTCAGGGGATGTCAGTGATGGGTCACAGGTAGCTGTCAGCTTGGATGGGGCACAACTCTAGAGGAAGATGCATTCAGTGGAAGGAAGTCCATAAAATGTGTCTTAAAATGTCTCCAAAACCTGGATAAATCACCATTCTTGGGGTGATATCTGAACTGGAGAAGTACCGTAAACCACTATTTCCCAGATAGGATGTTCTTGTGAACTGATTCAATAAACCAGGAATTTTTTTCATTCACCCAGGCATACAGGGAGGAGGAAGTGCCAGATTTAGCAACTCATTTTTGACCTACTTTAACCAAACAAGTAAAAGCATGTTAATATGATACATTAACCATTTAACTAATCTGTTAAAAGCAGATTGAACAGGTGTAAATTGCTTGACAAGACTAGAATTTATATGTAGTGAAGGATATTTCATGTAGTGTCCTTGGAAGCCTTTTCTAATTACAAAATTGGATGTTGTGATGCAAAATTCAGTTTCTAATCCTTTTGGTCACAGTCTAACAAACAGAAATGTTTAATTCAAAGGGCCTGTTCATTCAAATGGCTTAAGAGCATCTCTGAGCGGGTTGTGGGTGGCTGTTGTTCCACATTAAACAATGATGATTTTAAATAGGAAGGAAAAAAAAACATTAATCTCCTGTATCGCATGTAATCTCCTGTAAAGACTGTGACCAGGGTAACAAATTCTTCTTTACACATGTATTTAATCTATGGAACTCCTTGCCACAGGATGTGGTGAAGGCATCTCTTCTAGATGCATTTAAAAGGAGATTGGGCAGATTCCTGGAGGAAAAGCCCACCACAGGTTACAAGCCATGATGGATACTTGTAGCCTCCTAGTTTTTGAAGTAGACTAAGGCTGTAATCCTAAAGACACTTTCCTGAGAGTAAGTCCCATTGAACACAACGGAGCTTACTTTTGAGTAGACATGGTTAGAATTGTGCTCAAACGGAGCAATCCAGAGTAACGGCAGGGAGTCCTTGCTCTGGTGTAAGAACAACTTACTCTGGATTCCAATATGAATTTGTCATAGGTTTTCAATAGGTGGTACAGTTACTACGAGTGCACATAATGTCTCTTATGTGCTCCTGTAGTTACTCTGGATTGTAGGGTAAGAGCACAATCCTAAACTTGTCTTCTCAAAAGTAAGCCCATTGTGTTCAATGGTTCTTACTCCCAAGAAACTGTCTTTAGGATTGCAGCCAAAGAAGATGCCAGGTTTAAGAGAACAGCCACTCAAAGATCCAGCAGTCTTTTTTTGTAGTCTTAAAAGTTTCGAGTTCTTAACAAACACAGCACACTCCTGTTGCAACAGCCACCTCTGGTAAGAGGCTCTAATGAACTCTGCAGGTGTTTAAATCCGTTTAATAGAATTCTTAGCCCTTCCTATTAGTCTTCGAATACTTGAACTGAGCACGAGCTGCATTAATGGACTTTTTAGTAGAAAGCCATGCCTAGACTGCTCTTCTTTTTTCCACCTCCCATCAACAAATAAAAAGAAGGGTTTGTTTTGCTCCATTGGAGCAAAAACTCAGTACAATAGAAGAGCATTCAGCAGCATAAATTGTGGCTGCCCTGTGACTTTTTAAAAAAAGAGATATCCATGGTGAGGGTCACAGAGTTTTAATTACTGGATTGCATGACAGTAGAATGGAATGTGTGTGGTGGGATGGGAATGAATGCAAGGAAGCCTGGTTGCCTAAAGTATTGCCTTCGGTGCCCACCACTGCACTGGTACCCTCTGGTGCCTCTCAGTGCCCAGTGCCCACTGGTGCCTGTCACCCAGTGCCAGTGACCAGCAGTGCCTGGCAGTGGCCACCTAGCCATGCCCAGGGTCCACAAATATTCTATACCTCCTGCAACAACAGGTAAATTCTGCTAGTTTATTTTTAAGTTTGCAGGTGTGTTAAAATTAGGACACTTGAGAGTTATCTTTATCTTTAAGTCCTCTTTATTTTGAATTCTCTTTAACACCACCTCTTTTTTTTTGCTGCTGTTTTTCCTTGCCTTTTTTTCCTTACCAACCGCACTATGCAAGGACATATGGAGAGGGTCATCCTTTTCCATATGACCTTGCATTGAGAACTGATTGTGTCCCTCATTGATTGTACTTCTTACTGAAGACCATCATCCGGTCTCTGACATATATACTGGAACATCACGAGCTGCTTCTGTACCTTCCCTTTGAACTCCGGTCTTCTGCTTGCCACCAGACATCTGATACAATGGAAAATAATTTCTAAAACACCATTTCCCCTTCCTTGATTCACTCTAGCAATTTAATGAGTTTTCATTGTTAATTTAAACTTCAAACCATTTTAGAGATATTTTCATACTCTCCTTTGGGATTATGATCTTATACTACATGAAAGAGTTCTTCTTTGACTGGGGGGATTTTTGAAGCAGGCCATGTTTCTGTGCTGGCCATGTTTCCATGGAATGGGGCTGCATGGATTTTTTTTTTTTGCCAAATATCTGTCCTGTTCCAGTTGTACCAGTGTGCTAAATAATGTCTGAAAGGGTTCGGCTAAAAGGGGACCTGCAGATATCAGCTTATATATGAGTTTTGCAGGATCTAGGAAAATTCTTGGGCAAGGCAGAAGTTTCAGTTGTGGTCTAAAACAGTGGTCAAATATTTAAGTAAATTTAGGGTGAAATCCAGAGTAACTACGGGAAGTCCTTGCTCCGAAGTAAGAACAAGTTACTCCGGATTGCAGTATGAATTTCCCATAGGTTTTCACTAGGTGGTGCAGTAACTACAGGTGCACGTAATGTCTCTTACATGCTCCCGTAGTTACTCCGCATTGTGCCCTAAGTAAGTTAAGTAAGTGCGCAATCCTAACCAGCTTAACCTGGTCTAATTCATCTGGCATATCTTCCAGTGGTAGTGTGGGGAGGCCTGCACATGCCTATAAGCTGACCTAATCCCCACTCCCAACAGTGGGGCAGAAGTGCCTTACAAAGTGCCTTAGTGCCTTTGTAACACACACACACCCCAAAAGCACTTATGCTGGAGCTTATGTTGGGCTAACAAAGTTTGGTTTGCATGCTTAATAAGTGAGAGTCCAATCCTATGCATGCCTACTCAGTAGAAATTTCCCGTTAGATTCAATGGGACTTACTCCCAGGAAAGTGTGCACAGGATTGTAGTCTAACAGCACAATCCTAACCATGTCTTCTCAAAAGTAAGCCCCATTGTGTTCAATGGGTCTTACTCCCAGGAAAGTGACTTTAGGATTGCAGCCTAAGTATGGACTTATTTCTGAGTAGACATGCTTAGTATTGCACTGTAAGTAAGAAAGTCACATACATACAAGAGCCTGGGAGCCCTCCAGCATCTTTGCTCCTCTCCTGGAACCTGATCCACCCACCCCATTTCCACCAATTTCTTGTGTCTTAACAACCCTATAAGGTAGAAGCCTAAGAAGGACCAGGCATAGTAGCTGTGGGGCAAGTCACTAGAAGAGGCTATATAGGATTTATTGAGAACTCAGTTTTGATCAGGCAGTGCCATGATTGGATTGGATCCAATCCCTCTTTTGCATAGGTTTGAAAGGTTGCCATCTCATCCTGTTGAATTTTCACAACAGTCCCATTGGGATCACAACACAAAGTGCTTTTACAAGTAGACACATGTAGCATGTGCATTACATGTGCAAGGACTGGGTGATGTGGCAAATGGAACAACAGTGAAATACAACAAGAGGAGAGAGATGAAGATACGTTTGCAACAATTAAACAACTTTTATTGTGGGGATATTGATACAACACAAAGCTGGAATCAATAAGAAAATATAATGTTCTATAATATATGCAGCAATCATTTGTACAACTAAATGTTTTACTAGGTTGAAAGGAGAAGAAATCCTTTCAAGGAAATGTGAGGATGGCTAGGCTTCTATTAACTAGCCAGCTGGGGCAGGGATAGATTTATGTGTGTAGGGGTCTTCAATGGGCTTGTGAGTCCTTTACCATCAGTCCCATTTAAGCAACACAAGTCCCATTTAAGCCTCGTGTGTGCTGCATGCATCATAAATATGCATGGTAAGAAAAGGTGGCATACAACAGCACCTCTGGCTCCTCAAGAGACCAAAGAGAATGCTCAAGGGCTGTGGCATAGCTGTGGGGGCAGTAGCGCAGTAAGGACTGCAGGTGCCATAACACCATGTAAGTGAACCCTCCTATGTGCTGTCAGAGCTATTCTGGACAATGATGGCAATGTGTAGACCTGTTTACTCAGTGCACTGTGGTGCCTGCAATACTGTACATACTCAGGGTGACCATATGTTATAACTGAAAAAGTACAAGACCTGCATAAATTCAGGATATGCAAGAAAAATTTAAGACATAAAAGAATAAAAGTTAAAGACACTCATCTATATTGCTTTCAATTTAAACACTATATTACTTATACTTAAATTTAAAACTATTACATATAATTTATTGCATATAATTTATTAATTACAAGGTTACTTACTGCCTGCTCACAAGGAAAAGGAGGACAATACAGCTAAAAAAGAGGAAATGTCCTGGAAAAAGAGGATATAAGATCAGCCTGTATATACAGTGATGCTCCCTCTATAGCTATGCCCCTGGTCCAGGTCAAGAGGAGCAAGCAGACCATTTGATAAGACTGTGCTCCATAGCAAACATTTTACAGGATTGTTAGATGTTCTCTGTGCTGGTAGAAAGTGAGTAATTTTTGCAGCTCCTCAAGGGATTATTATTAATATTTTTAACAAAAAATCTCATTTACATAATGCAATGGCGCATAAAAGGTCATCCTCAATCTGTCAAGGGAATAATGAGCTAATTGCTTGAGATGCCATCCTCATGCCTTTTAAAGTATGTTTGTATGCTGAAAAGTGCAGATTTAAATGATTGTACTTTAATTATTGGATCAATCTCTTTTATTCTTCCAGCATGTGAATGCTTTGCTGGCACTTGTAATGCTCAGTGTACTTCTCATGTGGCAGCAAAAGTTGTCAAACAGTAGGGCGTCAATGAAGGGTGTCAATGAAGATGGAGACTTTTGGCCTTATTTTAAGATTTTCTAAACACTTTCTTCGAACTCCTGATGGGGCTGTGATGGTGCAGTGGTTAAAGGCACTGCATTTGTTGATCTGAAGGTCAGCAAGTCAGTGGTTTGAGACCCAAGTGCCACATGACCAAGTGAGAGTACAATCCTAACCATGTCTACTCAAAAGTAAGCCCCATTATATTCAATGGGTCTTACTCCCAGGAAGGTGTCTTTAGGATTGCAGCCTGAGTTCCTATTGCTTGTCTCAGCTCCTGCAAACCAGCAGTTTGAAAACATGCAAATGCAAGTAAATAAATAGGCACAACTTCAGAAAGAAGGTATCCATGGGGTTTCCATTCTAGTACCCCAGTGGATTAAAAAAATCAATGGAAAAATAGCTTTAAAGACCCACTTCCAGGCTACTTGCTCCTCCAGATTTGCCCCCAGAATGCATTGTATAGATGCTGTACTGCATTCAACCATGAGTTGGAAAGAATAATGGAATTAAATAATTATTTACCACAGCAAAGGTAGGAAATTTTTCCCCCTTCTTACAAGGCATTTAAAGGTGGACTGTGTTATCAGAGGTGAGTCAAATCAGTGGTTACCAAACCAGCTGATACCAAAGTCACACCTGTGTATACTGCAAATGTGATTATACGTATCCCTGCTATAGGTTATATACCTATAATCCAGTGATGGGATTCAAAGAAATTAACAACTGGTTCTCTGCCCATCTGGCAGCCACTTTCAAATGGCTATTTTTAAACTTTATATGTCCTATCTCCCGTTAACAACCAGTTCTATAGAGTAGGTGCGAACCCGCTGGAGCCCACTACTGCTGAAATCCCTTATAATTGAGCAAAGAAGAATCTTTTAAAATAGTATCATATTTAGCAGAGGGAGAGCAATTGCCCTTTATCCCAGTGGTTTGAGTTCTCTCTCTCTCTCTCTCTCTCTCTCTCTCTCTCTCTCTCTCTCTATTACAAGCTCTTTTGGGGACAGGGAAGTTTTACTTGATTTATTTTATTGTGTGACTCATTTTGTGAACTTCTCTTGTTGAAAAGTGGCAAATAAATATTCCTGATAACAAAAACACCAGTCGCTTGCAATGGATGCCAACATCGATTTCCAAGATGTCATGTATCATTATGATGATCAAATGATGCTCAACATACAAAAGCATGACTGAGGCTACAATCCTAAATACACTTTCCTAAATACACAGTGAGTAATACCCATCGAACACAATGAGGCTTATGGCAAAATCCAGAGTAAATATAGGGAGTCCTTGCTCTGGTGTAAGACCAACTTACTCTGGAGTCCAATATGAATTTCCTATAGGTTTTCACTAGGTGGTGCAGTAACTACGCATGCACATAAAGTCTTTTACATGCTCCCATGTTACTCTGGAATTGGGGGTTACTTTTGAGTAGACATGGTTTGGATTGTGCTCTGAATGGTAACATGGTGAACTGAAATGAGGCTTGTCTCCGTTGACTTAGGGCAAAATCCACAGTAACTACGGGGAGTCCTTGCTCTGGTGTAAGAACAACTTACTCTGGATTCCAATATGAATTTTCCATAGGTTTTTACTAGGTGGTGCAGTAACTACGGGTGCATGTAAAGTCTCTTACATGCTCCCGTAGTTACTCTGGATTTGGGGGTTTGGCTGCAATCCTAAACACACTTTTATGGGAGTAAGGCCTATGAACACAATGGGGCTTATTTCTGAATAGACATGAATAGGTTTGTGCTTTCAGTTTCCTAGAACCTTGATCCACTCAGGAGTGGGAAGAGACTGCTAATTGCCAACAGCTTGTATCCCAAACAATTGGTTTAGATATAATATGGTAAATTTGTCTAACTTTGATCCAGTTTCTGTTTTTCTTAAGCATTTTATCAACCATCTCCTGAAGCCCAGTTACTTTATTGAGACCAACTTTCTGTGACTCACTCTGTATATTCTGATTTCGCTGGACCAGATTTGTCTTCTTTTGTATCTTAGATATCATTCCACCCTGGATCCAATTTTACCCTTTTCTTTTAGCACATCCTGTCTTATGGCCATAATTTCTCTCTGCAACGACAGCCCTTTTGACATGTAGCAAAGTCCTGTTTCCATCTTGCCTGTCTCTCTGAAAACAAGCAATCTGTTTTCCCAACACTTCTAGCTGGAGCCAGAGACAAATATTGAAAGATAGTGACAGTGTTTAATTTATTGCATTGTTGGAGATTGATTTCCTCCCTTGGCCTCCACCAGTATTGGCTTCCTTCCCAGAAATGTTTCTTTATTTATCTTTAAGGTGTTGCCATCAGACCAAAAGAGTCAAAATATAAAGCTATTCAGATGCACTCTGAATATTTTACATGTAATGATCACAATCCTAACCATGTCTACTCGACTTTAAATCCTGTTATGTTTAATGGGTCTTACTCACAGGAAAGTGTCTTTAGGACTGCAGCTGAAGACTTAAGCCTGGTTCTGAACATGGTTGGTTGACAATGATTAAAAAGGTGGTATTACTCCATCAACTAAGAAACTGCATCAAACCGGATGGAGTGAAGACCCGAGAAAGGATATTAATTCTAAGCTCCTCTTGACCCTTGATTTCTTTGACCATAGTCCTCTTTGACACAACAGCACGAAGGAGAGACTATAAAAGTTGCAAAAAGGAATGCACACTCAGCCTTTTTGCAACATTATGGAAACAATCTGAGTTTGACAGCTATCAGGGGAATCCCCTAATGGCCATTCTCATCACTTGGTAGTCGTAAAAGAGGAGGAGGAAGATGCTGATTCTATCTTTTTGTGGACCTCCTTGCTCCTTGATTGATCAGCATTGATGCTCCATTTCAGCCTGCTATCTTGCGCTCCCTAAAGAAAAGGAACACTCTCAGAAGTGTTCAAGGTGACATTCCAAAGCCCTGAAGCACCTGCTGGTGTGGCAGGCAAAACACACCCATCTTAATTAGTATTTGACATACATGTTATTGAGTTTGACCTGCTCTGATCAGAGCTGTCAGAGTTGGCTTGTAGTAGTGGAGATTTATTGCGTTATCTTAAATACATATACTTCTGAGCATGTTTTGTGGCTAGCTATCAGGGTTTCCAAATGGCCCAAATCAGCCTCCTTCCAGGCAGATCTAGGGTCAGTTTCATTACCTCTATATTCACCCAAAGAAGCAGCTTCTGTTTGATCTGAGGAAGGAAATAGAGAAAATTCACTAATGAAAATAAGGATAGATCCTACAAAATAGGCAAGCTTGCCTGTTGTGGTGATGGATTTGGAGCTCGCATACAAGGGTTCACACTGCAATAGACTCAGAGGCCTTTTTCAGGGGTAAGCACCCATAAGGAGTAACAGCATCTCTGTGTGAGTACTGGCACTACTACTGGTGAGTACTTGCACATATACACATAGACACAAGTACACACAGACAGGATTGTACCTGTGAGTACGGGCAGGTGAGTACTGGCACCTATTTTCCAGAAAAATAGCACTGCTTAGGCTGCAGTCCTGAAGTGCACTTGAGCTAGCCTATCTATCACTGGGCTGGCCCAATTCCAAGAAAGTCCAGCCCAGATACACCAGAAAGGCTTGGGCCGGCGTCAACATAGGTCAACTAGCTGTGCCAGTCTAGGCAGTCCAGAAGAGGCATGTTGAGGGCATGTTCAGCATGGCCTAGAGCAGTGCAGTTAGGCTGTATCCAGAGTGTTTCCAGGGCAAAAATGCCCTTAAATGCCTTAGGGCAAAAATGCCCTTAAATGCCTTTAAGGGCAAAAATGCCCTTAGTAGCCCTCCTCAGGGTTAGGCTACTGCAGGATCAGGAATAAATCTGAGTAGACCCATAGGAGTCCATAGTTAAACTGGAAGTGATGGCAAAAAAAAAATTTGAGTTCTAGGCCAACCCCCGCCTCTCAACCCCAGGATACATCACAACCACAGCAGCCCAGTGAGCAAGCTGCACTTGTGCTGCTGGCTCTTCAGCAGCAATTGGGCCAGTCAGAGGCTTTGTAGTCCTGTGGATTTGGCCAAACTTGTCAGCTCAAGACATGGCCTACAAAGGCCTGCTTAACTGGGTCATTTTTCTGGCCTAAATTCAGGATTGCATTGCCAGTCCTTGGGCTACAAAAGTTGTTTTCCATGAAACTACAGAGCAAATACTGTACACTGCTTTTCTTTATGTATCTGACTTTTGTAACATAACAAAGTATATAGTATATCATTCTCAAATAGTCTCCCATCCAGAAATTCACTCAAATTTGACCTGCTCAGCTTTCTTTTGCCTCATCACATTGTGCATGTGTGAGCCTGTGTAGTGAATTTGAGTGGCTCAATCCTACCTTCCAGAGTCCCTACCTTAGAGCCCAATCCTTTCCTGGACCATCACCATTAGAGCCACACCACCAGAAAGGTTTGTGCTGAATTGAGGTTTCCCATCAACCTCCATAAGCCTCCTGCTTATCAATGGTGCAGTCCAGGGTTGAGTTGTGGCATTGTTGCATGTGCAGTATGGCTGCCATAGAGCATGACAAGCCGCCCAATCCTACTATTGGGCAGTGAGTCCTTGAAGGAGACATTTGGTTGACTGGTCAGCCCGTTTCTCCCCATACACACGTCAAAGGAAAGATTGTTCATTCATTATCTGTTTGGCTTGCTTTAAATAGCTATATTTGGATGATACGGATGTGGGAGAGGATTTTATGTGATATCAAACCTTGACCAACTTTTTCCATTTATGTGAAAATTGTTGCAGGAAAGAAGGAAGTGAGTAATATGCCTGCTGCTACAAGTGCCACAAAGACTCCTCTAATCTCCTGAAAAGCCTCAATGTTTGGCACAATTACAAACTGAAAAACAGAAAACAACACACAACAATCTTCTATTACATTCATCCAACTAGACCTATTGTTGATAAAATAGGTCTATAGTGAGTATGGGATGGTGAACAGTGCTTGTTATTTATCATTTAATTGCATTTTAAAAATCCAACAGGGATACATATTGATGCGTTAATCCGCACCTGTCAGGCATGCCTTGGTCCTTTATTGATCCTCTCCTATGTTTCGAGGATTTATACTTGCATCTCACCAAAATGTCAAGGACTTAGTAGCTGAATTTATGCACATTTGCAAATCTCAGGAGCGCTGAGAGTACAGCTGATTATACCATTCATTGCCCATAAAACAACATTGGTTTGATAAGAGTTCTGCAGGAATCTGAGGCTGTGTTGTGTTTTCATTATGTGATGTCCCTGTCTTCAACGACAGGTGTGAGACCACCCTGTCTTATAACACTGATAAAACTAAACATGTAGGAGATCAAGGCTTGCTTACAGAAATTGCAGGATGGGGTGGAACTGAGGTGGGAAGAACAAACTAGTACTTAAGGGTGAAGATGGTAGATGGATGTTGGTAAAAACTAATCCTTCATTGCTGCAGGAAGAAAATTATAGCAGACTCCAACACACAATTCTCATCTAGGCTAGGCAGGATTCAGGCATTTCTCTGGTAGGGTGTCACAACTGGACACCAAAAATGTGCTTCTTCTTTTTCCAGTTACAGTGCAATGCTCCAGTCCTGCCACCTAGTAAGGAAGTCAAAAGCTCTATATATGTATCTGTATATATGTGTCTGTCTCTCTCTCTCTCTCTATATATATATAGAGAGAGAGAGACAGACAGACACATATATATGCATCTATATACACAAGGCTCATTGTTTTTTATATACACAAGACTCAATGGTAAATTACATGTGCAGGTAGTATGGCGAGTGGCACAGGAGCAAAGTACATTTTGGAAGGAGGTCTTTGTCACATGAAGGAGAAATAAAAAATAATGTTGTATTTTGTGTTCAGGCTTCTAAACATAATGAACCCCTATTTATACATATGTGTCTAACCAATCCAGGGTAACTACGGGAAAACATGAGAGGCACTTACTTTGGATTGCTCTATGTATTACCCATAGGGTTCCCATAGGTGGCACCGTAAGTTCATCAGTGTAAAAGGTCCTGTAGTTACTCTGAATTGTAGCCTATGGCTGCAATCCTAAAGACACTTTCCTGGGAGTAAGACCCATTGAACACAATGGAGCTTACTTTTGAGTAGACATGGTTAGGATTGTGCTCTATGTCTGTTTATATGCATACACACATCCTCTCTCTATAGAAAAATAATAAAGCACTCTTAAGTCTTATGTCAAAATTTCACTTTAAATTACAAAATTTAAAGCAATGTGGCACTCCCTCTGCAAGCGTGGCTGGAATAGACCACTATCTGAAACTGCGGAAAAATATATATCCCTATACAATATTATTATGTTTAATTCGGGTATCATATTTTGCAACAGGAAACAGCCCATGACTCAAAAGCACCACCTGCTGATTTTTGACTATATAACAGATCTCCATAACAACCTATGCCAGCTGCAATTCTTAGAAAGATGGTTACTACTACTAGAAGGTTCTAGTTTGTGTGTATTGATCTTGTTAAACAGAACATTTTTCTGTTTCCTTTTAAAAGAAATTATAATTCTATCTTGTAAAGACCATTGATGATTACACTGCCCAACACGTGTTTTGGTGCCAAGGTTTTTTGAGCTGATTCTATGCTGTGGTGGCACAAGCGGTTAAGATGCTGTGCCTGTTAATCAGTAGGCCAGTGTTCGAGACCCAAGTCAGCCCCACAAGACAGGGTGAGCTCCTGTCCTTAGCCCAGCTCTGCGACGCCAGTTAGATCCAATCGTATTTGCTCTGCCTTTCCATTGAACTAATTCAGTGACATGGAGAGGGGGGATTTGCTGCTTGGGTAAAAGCCTATCCTCCATAACAATCCAACCCAGGCTTTCGTGCTTCGCATGCAGCATATGCAGTGCCGAGCACGATACCATAATCTCTAAAGACTGACAGAGGCCTGCTTTATGTATATTTGGTGTGCTGATTTCAAATATAACAGTAATTTTTGCCTATCAGCTCTCGTTTTTGAGATATAACAATAGTCTGATTTGTGTTACCCTATGTGATATTAGGCCTATGATTGACATAATAAAACACAAAACGTTAAAAAACATAGTCTAATTCTATTCTCTAGAAAATTTTAGTGACATGAATAAAACATAGTAACACAATAATGACTCAAATAATCATTTTTCTTCAAAATAATAAAATGAAACCATAAATGAAAGGAAAATTAGTTTAGGAATCTTCTTTTGTAGGACATTCTTGAATGGACTTTGTTTGAACAGTCTCTTTCTAAGTTCCAGCAGTAATCAGCCATCATATGTATATCCTATCTTCCCGGGTAGCGATCTTCCATTGTTTGAATATCCTGGTGAAATTGTTCACCTTGCTCTTTGCTCATATCACCCAAATTTTCTGGGAAACGGTCCATGTGGCTGTGTAAGAGCACAATCCTAACCATGTCTACTCAAAAGTAAGCCCTATTGTGTTCAATGGGTATTACTCCCAGGAAAGTGTCTTTAGGATTGCAGCCTAAGTAATGAACTTTTATGTTCATATTACATCCAAGGTACATATTACATACATCCATATTACATCAGCATAGTTTTGAGCTTTGTGGTTGCCCAGAAAGTTTCAGACAACCAGGACGAATGACATCCACACACTTCGCTCACCCTCACTCATGGAATCAACAAAGAAAGGATAGTTTATGTGCTGTCTTATTTGAGGGCCATCAAAAACTCCAGGTTTCAGTTTTTTTGTATTTAGCCCAGGCATTTTTCATCCTATGTACACAAAGCATGGACCATCCTGATCAAGAGCCTTCACAAACTGTAACATCAGGCTGTTCTACCATACCATCAGCTGATAGATGTACAAAGATGTACAGAGATGTACATCAGCTGATAGATGTACAAAGATGTACAAAGATAACTTTCACTTAACATGTTTACTGAACAGGAAAAAAGTGTGCCTTGTCACCCACATGCTACGAATAAATAACTGTCCCTTAGCAACGCTAAGTTCAGACTAACAGTGGCTACGATGGCGATGTGGGAGGTGATCTGCCATGCCCTTGGCATGTGCATGGCGTCCACAAGGGCATGGCACATCACCTCCCACATCTATACCTTGATAGGTAGAAACATTCGAACAGCTTCACTTCCCCCGGGTGAAGCTAGAAATAGGAAGGAGGGCCTACTCTTACTTAATTTATTAATTAAAATACTCATAGGGTTTATAATTTAGTAGCACTGTATCTCAAAAAGTAGAATTGATAGAGAAAAACTGTTTGGGTATTTGGAATCAGCACGCCCAATATACCCAAAACAGTTGTAACATTCCAGGCACCAAAAAAATTTTTTTTTTGTTGGCCTGTGTTATATAAATAATAATTTTAAAACTTCTGCAAATTTATAATTTAGAAGATACGTCTAATTCTGTCTTGTAAAGACCATTGATGATGTTGATGACGACAATGATGGTGATATAAATAATAAAACTTCTCCAAATGTAAACTTCTCAGTTTTGGAATGCAATCTTTTGCTATTTTTATAGCAAATGCTATTTTTATTTTGCATTATTGTGCATTGTGCAGTTGTTATTGTGCATCTCTGTACTGTGAATTATAGTGCTGATTCTGAAGACGAATCACTCTTTCACCGCCCTCTTCTCACCCTGGAACACCCCTCCTGCCTCCTTCCAAACCTTCCCACGTAAGGATAATTATGACCCCTTACACTGAGTAATACTCAGCAGTCCCAAGGACTACTTGGATATGACCAGTGTGGTGCAGTTCCAAGCAGCCAGGTGTGAGGTGGGGCTGCTGGGGAGGGGTTAGGATCTGGCTTAAAACCCTGAGGCTAGTGCCATTTCCCTCTCAGGCCGGTCCCATGCCCTCCCATCAGTCCACCCATCACCCACCATCACTTCACCACCAATCTCTTTCAGGTCAGCACATCTAGGGGTGATGTAAGTGTCAAGCGACTCCCTGGCACACATAGTTGGATTGCTCTGCTCAGAGCCCTTAATATGCTGGCTTGTGAGCCAGATCTGGTAACCAGCTGGATCCATCCTCCAGATGAACAGGAATTACCATTTCACCAAGAAGCTGCAATGCCAGTCTCCCAAAGACTGCACCCCTGCCAGGCATTTCCAGGTTCTATCAGCCCAGCAGTCATTATGCCAAGATTTCCAGGTAGGTATGCCTGGCTGGGATGCAGTTTCATGGGGGTTGGCATCTTGTAAAACCCTAATCCTGTTGGAAACTTTTCCTGGCATGCAGCTGTCTCCAGTTTGGAGTCTGTACTGGAGAAAGATTTCCCTGCTACTAACACAAGTTTGGACTACATGGCTTCCAACTCCTTAAGTTCCCTATCAAAAGCATTATCCTAGATAGCTGCCTAGGCTTGTCCTGGGGTGTTCAAACTTCTAACTTCAAGGTTCCTGGATCTTTAACAAGTGTCTAAAGGAGGAAATTTCAGCAGGTGCAACTTCTCATCTCACTGATCACAAGCTGCTTAATTGTTCTTTTTACACAATTGTTAAACATCCAGGAGCCCTAAAGGTGAAAATCTGAACACCCCTGCTCTATAGTAAGGGCATCTATGAAATCAGCATTGTCTGATTTGATAATTGACAAAGTGCTAAGCTGTTTTTGGAGAAGCAAAACCATTAGTGACATGCATTATGCCTTCATTACTGAAAGTGGTCAGTCTGCTGTGACTGAAATTCTAATGCATTGTAATCCATTGAATTTCACTCTAAGGTTCATTAAAATAGATGCCTTTTCCAGTGATAATTGCAAATGAGAGAACCTAATTATTAATAACTTAGGAACCATAATTCCATATGTACTGATGCAGGCACACAGTAGATATGATTGCAGAAGGATTGTCCTATAGAGAGAGTGGATTCTACATTAAAAGAACACCATCTACTTACCATAGATTGCAAAATCTTTTTGCATGATGTACATACTTCTATGGAACTTCCTGTTGATAAAAAAGTCAGTGTATAAAGAGAACAATGGAAAAATAATTTAAATACCCATTTCCAAGTTTCTTGCTCCTCTATTGTGCCTAAATGAATAAAGTGCCTCAATATCTGCAGAGGTTTGGTTCTGGGACTGAAAAATGGAACAATTGCTTGCATGACTACCTCTACAACAGTAGAAAAGCAGTTTTTTAAAAACTGTGATTTGCAGTGACCATTTGTATTGAGTCACATCCAGTGATGGGCCCACCGAGCCCCAAGATCCTGTTCGCCGGAAGTTGGGGGGTGGGCCCGGGGTCAGGGCTGGGGTCAGGGGGTGGGGCAAGGGGCGGCCCCTCACTGTGCATGCGCATCGAGCTGGACGCACGCGCACTGAGCCGCCTCGAGGAGCGGCTCAGCGTGCCTGCGTTGAGCTGGATGCACGCGTACTGAGCC
The DNA here is from genome assembly GCA_030015325.1 of Cryptoblepharus egeriae. NCBI lineage: Eukaryota > Metazoa > Chordata > Lepidosauria > Squamata > Scincidae > Cryptoblepharus > Cryptoblepharus egeriae. Next base: position 10,485,133 of record JAREYC010000004.1, read on the forward strand.
GCCCCGAGGAGCGGCTCAGCGCACTTGTGTCGAGCTGAACGCTGGCGCACTGAGCTGCCCCGAGGAGAGTCAGTTCAGTTCAGGAGAGTCATGTTGAGGGCATGTTGAGCATTGCCTAGGGCAGAGCAGTTATTTTATATCCACAGCCTGTTTCCTGGGCAGAAATGCCCTCTTCCCTTTTGGTCTGATTTTTATCATTATTCTGGGGATCCTGAGTTAAAGGATAATCATGCCAACTCCTATTGAAATCAATGAGCAATACAATTCAAATCCCATTGATTTGAATAGCAATGTCTTATAGGACCTACAACAAAGTCCAATCTAAATCATCCTACTTAGATAAATCATCCTACTGGTGGTGGACAGCTACCATAGGGGAATTTTTGCTACTGGCGGTCTTCTCGGAGTAGAATATGCTCTGGGATAAGTAGCTGATATGGATTAACTTATGCCAACCATAACACTGGCACAACCAATCCCACCTTGCTCCAGAGACTGATTTACACACCCTAATCTACCAGTGCCAGGCCCAGAACACTACTGGGCTATTAGGGGCACAATCCAGAAGTACACTTGGGTTACCCTATCTATCACTGGGCTGACCTAACTGCAAGATGGGCCACCCTAGTTATACTGGAAAAGGCTTGGGGCAGCGTGGAAAAGGCTTGGGGCAGAGTTATACCACCTTAGGAGCAGGTATGAGTAGACCCATAGGGGTCCATGATAAGGCCGAGTAAGAATGGCAGTGTTGACCAAAAATCTGAGTTCTTGGCCAGCCTAGGTGCAACCCCTGCCTCTCAACCTCAGGATATGGAACAACTACGGCTGCCCACAAACCTCAGGATACAGCAGGTCACTCCAAGAAGCCCCTTGTATTCACTGTAGACTGTATTGGCATCTTATCAGGGACTCCTTCTAAGGCAGGCACCTCAGCTGTTCCTTGTTCAGTGTGAACTGCGGGGGGGGGGGGTCTCCTCAGGAGCAAGCCCTCCCCAGGTGTCACTGACTTGATACCTACTGAGCATGCTCTGGAGCAGTTAGGGCAGCCCAGGCTTCCTGACTCTCTGGATGCATCAATAACCATCTGCTCTAGTTTCAGAATAGTTGGGGCAGCCCAGCTAGGGCTCTGCTCACTGCCCTTACTCTGGATTGTGCCCCTATTTACACATCTGTATCCTGAAACATCCTAATTCTATAGGATTGTGCTGAGCGCAATCCATTCTCTTTAAATATTTGGTTTTATTTTGAGAATAATGATTTTTCACTTGTTTTTTCAACCATGACTTTCACTGTAGAAGCTTCAAGGGTGCCACAGAGAAGGAGGTTAACCAGAGGGTAAGATGGAAAAAAAAACCATGTGAAGAATTAAGAAGGTGCTGGAGAGTCTCAGCAAAAAAACAGTCCCCAGCAGCAGCTCTTTCTTTTTTGGAAAAAGCGGTGGAGAAAGTTAAGAAGAAACTGACTGTGGTCATGAAGCTGGTTGACCTCAATCAGCATAAGAGGCAGAGGCTCTACTTGGAGGATCAAAAATATTCAAGAGGAAAAGATGATGCTCCCCTCTTCAGAAAAAGAAGTGTCAGACTAACATATCCGACAATCAGTGGTGGCAGGGGTGGGCTGACCCTCTCCCAACAACCGGTTTGCTGGACGTGGGAGGGGTCAGACCGGGTTAGGGGGCGGGGCCGGGGTCAGGGGTGGGGCGAGGCGCAGCCCCAACCCTGGCACACCCAAGTTTGACGCAAGCGCATTTGCGTCCTGAAGATCTTGCATCAGTCACTTGCGTCAATCTTGATGCAGGCACAGTGGTGGGCCCCTCGGGGGGCGAACCAGTTCGCCCACGTTTTGGCCCACTGCTAGCAACCGGATCGCTAGCGGTGGGCCAAAATTAACTACTGGTTCTATAGAACCGGTTCGAACTGGCCTGGGCCCACCAGTGAGTGGTGGGCTCCAGCAGGTTCGCACCTACTCTATAGAACCGGTTGTTAACGAGAGGTAGGACATATAAAGTTTAAAAATAGCCATTTAAAAGTGGCTGCCAGATGGGCAGAGAACCGGTTGTTAATTTCTTTGAAGCCCATTGCAACTGCACTGGTGTGCAGGTAAACTTCAAAGAGGTGTGTTCAAACCAGGGGATTGCCCAAACTGGGTGCTGCTTTTGCCCCCCTGCTACCAATCCAGTAGCAACGGGGGGGAGGGAGAAAACTGGGCGTACTGGTTCGGTGGGTGGGACAAGGTGCACTGGGGTTGGGGCCCAACCCCTCACCCTGCCCACCGGCACCCACAGTGCGCTGGGGTGGGTGGCGTGCCCTCCCTGGCCCCACCCCTGACCCTCCCTGTCTCCTGACCCTGGCTGGCTTGCGCACTTCTGGCGATCCTTTCGTTGGTCCAGGCCGGGGCCACCACTGGTTCAAACCCTATCCTGGGAGACATTTCCAGTAGGATTCCCATAAGTGGCACCGTAACTATGTCGGTGTAAAAGGTGCTGTGGTTACTCAGCGTTGTAGCCGTACTGAAATTAGGCAGGTGGCCTTTTTCCTGGTTTGCAGAGAAAAGTGATGGGAGGAGTTTCACCTGCAGTTAAACGGAATGAATGAATGTATTTATTTGACTTCTGTTTCTGTTGATTCCATTTCTCCGTGACTCAGTTAAGCAGCGACACTTTAGCCTGAGACTTAAGCAGAAGCAGCTGCTGATCTCTGGTGACGCAGCATAATTTTCCCCCCAGTGCAAAGCCGTGCAATGGATCCAGTGCCGGAGCCTGTCCCGGTCAGAGGAAGTCTGGTGTGCGGCACGTGGCCAGCGCTGAGGTCAGAGTCATCCTCAAATGCACCTCCCTAAATAAGGCAGCTCTTAATCACCATGTCTACTCAGAAGTAAGCCCCGTTGTGTTCAATAGGCCTTACTCCCAGGAAAGTGTCCAGGTCATAAGAGGGCCTACTCAGAAGTAAGCCCCGTTGTGTTCAATAGGCCTTACTCCCAGGAAAGTGTCCAGGTCATAAGAGGGCCTACTCAGAAGTAAGCCCCCTTGTGTTCAATAGGCCTTACTCCCAGGAAAGTGTCCAGGTCATAAGAGGGCCTACTCAGAAGCAAGCCCCCTTGTGTTCAATAGGCCTTACTCCCAGGAAAGTGTCTATTGAACACAACGGGGCTTACTTCTGCGTAGACAGGATTCCCAGCTCCTGCTCAGTGACATCACTTCCTCTTTCAGCTTGCCACTCGGCATCACTTCCTGTCTAATGACGTCACTTCCTGCTTGCTGTCACTCATACCACCACTCCTTGTGCGATGACGTCGCTGTACGTGCGTTCCTTGGAGGCGGACTCTCTGGCCACAGCGGGGCGGCCTTGCAGAGGCTTGCGACCAACGAGAGTTCAGGGATAGAGCGTCCCCACCGGAAGTGCGGTGCCTGAGTTTCCGACTCCAGCGCCTCCCCCTCCCTCCCGGCAAATAGGGATGGTCTCGTCAGGCCCTCCGTTCTCGCGAGACCTGAAGCGACCGGAAGTCCCTCCCTGGAGTTCCTTCCTTCCTTTCCGGCTTGGGCTGTGAGCGTGAGGGGCGCGTGCGGCGATGGCGCTGTACAACTTCAAGAAGATCACGGTGGTGCCTTCCGCCAAGGTGGGACCGGCAGGCCTTTCAGGAGGGTTCTGGGTGCGGCCCGGCCTGCTCTGAGGCCTCTCCCTTCAGCCTCTGCTGCTCCTGGAGGTGGGGTCGGTCCTGGCTTAGAGGGGTGCCCTGTGGAACTCCCTGCCACTCCCCTCCCCTCACACACCACAGAGCCAGAGAGCAGCCCCGCACAGTGCTTGTTGGGAGAGGCAAGGCAGACCAAAGGAGAAGTTCTCCACTGGAACTCCCTCCCGCTTGACGGGCAGAAATTCCCTTCCCTCACAGCTTCTCAGCTTCAGTGTAGAGACAAAAGGAAATGTTCACCAGTGGAAGCTTTCGGGAGGAGTGGTGCTCTCCTCTCACACGATACAGAACCAGAGAAAAGCCCCTTTAGTTGAGTGTTGGGAGAGACAGGACAGACAAAAAGAAAGGTTCACTGGTGGAACTCCCTGCCACTTGATATGGTGGAAGAACATAGGGTGCAGGAGTGGTGTGCCTCTCCAGCCACAATGCCACTCTGAGTGTTGGGAGAGACAGGGCAGACAAAAGGAAATATTCACCTGTGGAACTCCGTACCCCTTGATATGGGGAAGATATTGTTTGGAAGGTGTGTACAGGGATGTTCTTTTCCCTCTCGCACAACACCAGAGCTGGGAGACAGCCACTCGGATTGGGTGTTGGGAGAGTCATCAAAAACCAAAGAAAATATGAGTCGGTGGAACTCCTTGCCACTTGATACGGGAAAGACTTTATGGAGAGAAGAGTGTTGCAACCAGGCTTGACATAACTGCTGTCAGTTTAACTCCTGGCTGTGGTAGTTATTGAAGAAGATAAACAGGAACAGCTGCAATGGAAGGACCCTCTGGTTCTGCCACTGGTCAGAAGAGACACATAGAACGACCAGAAGCCTGGCTTAGTATTAACCCATTCATGCCTGAGCATGTGGAACAAGAGGCATAAATGGGGCAAGCAGAATTAAAAATAATTTTTTGCTGTCTTACATTTAGGGGGACACTTTTTAACATGCAACACAGTTGAAAACCACAACACGTGCCTTGCATTTAGGGAATAGTTTTTAACTTTCTGAAACAGGTTTTAAAGAATTGTGTGTGTGGATCTAGCTTTCTGGAATTTGAATAGCTCCTTATGATATATACTGCATCTTTTAAGAAACAGGATCTTGTGTCTTATTTATAGCCATCTCTGTAGTTTAATTCACTCTCTTCCATTGTGTTGACGTTCTGTTCTGTGTTCTATTGTAGGACTTCATAGATCTGACACTGTCCAAGACACAGCGAAAGACTCCAACAGTCATTCACAAACATTACCAAATCCATCGCATTCGTCAGTTCTACATGCGGAAAGTAAAATACACGCAGCAAAATTACCATGACAGACTCACTCAGATCATAACAGATTTCCCAAAACTAGACGTAAGTGTTCTTGTTGTTAGATATGTTAACTTTTGAATTAGCTTTTGGAAATTTTTTTAACTTGATTATAAATATTTTTTTATTTTATTGTTTTTAAAGCTGTTTTAAATTTTTTTTATATTTTCATTTGTTCCTAACAAACGCCTCACGTAAAGTATGTTTCATGTAACGAACGAAAATTTCTCTAGGATTCTGCTTCACATAACAAACTGTGCTTCACATAACAAACTGGTTGGCAGTTGGGGCAGACGCGCTGGCCGGCAGCCCTTTTATAAAGTGTCAGGGCTGCCTAGCGCACCTGCCCATAGTGAAAGCAACACTTCCATGCTGTTCCTCCTATGGCTGGGCATCCACTGGGCAGAGGGAGAGAAGAGCAGTGGAGAAGAGGGAAGCAGCTCAGGGCTAGCCAGAAGGGAGCAGGGGTGAGAGAGGCTCAGGATGAAGAGGAGGAGAAAATGGGGAGAAAGTGTCTTGGATTGCAGAAGAAAATGTCTTGGATTGCAGCCTCCTAACCATGTCTACTCAGAAGTAAGCCCCATTGTGTTCAATGGAGTTTACTCCCAGGAAAGTGTCTTTGATTGCAGCCTCCTAACCATGTTCACCCAGAAGTAAGCCCCATTGTGTTAAATGGGTCTTACTCCCAGGAACCTGTCTTTAGGACTGCAGCCTAAGTAGACTTCATAGGATCATGCATATTGAATGCATGTTTTGAATTTAATTCCAGTATGTTGTCATCATTTTTACACCCAGTTAATATTTTTATATGAATATTTTTTGGGTTGTGGAACCAATCTTCTGAGTTTCCATTGTTTCCAATGGGAAAATCCACTTCACGTAAAGAACATTTCATGTAACAAACATGCCTTCGGAATGAATTAAATTTGTTGGTGCATCAGAAGTTGCACTTTTAGAATAAATTTGTGTAAGGCTGCGACCCTGTGCAAACTTTACTGAGATTGGCTGCAATCCTAAAGACACTTTCCTGGGAGAACATTTACTCCCAGGGCTTACTTTTGAGTAGACGTGCTTAGGATTGCACCCTAAGTCCTGTTGAATGCAGTGGGACTTACTTCTGCATAGACAACTCCAGAAATGTGCTCATGAAATTAATTTTGTGACTCTTTAGAGTTCAGTTCTGTAGTTAGCTGAAAAAGTCAGACTGCAAAGCTTCAGTATTTCTGGAAGGAATTATTTAATACTAGCGAAAGGCATACCTGCGTTGTGGGAGTAAAATTCCCCCGTATGCCATTCCCCCATAATCATCAACCCCCCATGGATAACTTTCCCCCAGGCGTAACAACCCCCCATGCGCAACTTCCCCCATACATACCAACCCCCCCAAGCGCAGCTTCACCCATGCGCATCAACCCAGCATGCACAAGTTACCCCATGCGCAACTTCCCCAATGCACATCAACCCCCCATGCACAACTTCCTCCATGCGCATCAACCCCCCATGCGCAACTTCCCCCATATGCATCAAACCCCATGCGCAACTTCCCCCATATGCATCAAACCCCGTGCGCAACTTTCCCCCGTGCGCAACTTTCCCCCGTGCGCAACTTTCCTCCATGTGCATCATCCCCATGCGCAACTTCCTCCGTGTGCATCATCCCCCCATGCGCAACTTTGTGTGCATCTTCCCCCCCTGCGCATCTTCCCCCCCTGCGCATCTTCCCCCCCTGCGCATCTTCCCCCCCTGCGCATCTTCCCCCCCTGCGCAATTTTCCCATATGAGCAACTTCCCCCCCCGTGCGCAACTTCCCCCCCCGTGCGCAACTTCCCCCCCCGTGCGCAACTTCCCCCCCCGTGCGCAACTTCCCCCCCCCGTGCGCAACTTCCCCCCCCGTGCGCAACTTCCCCCCCGTGCGCAACTTCCCCCCCCGTGCGCAACTTCCTCCATGCACAATTTCCCCTCATGCGCAATTTCCCCTCACGCGCAGCATCCTCGCCAGCGCAACCTCTTCCTCCAAACAACATCCCCCAGTGCACCAGGATCTGAGCACCAAATTGGCTGGATGTTGTTCAGCCTCCCATGTTAAGTATAGGACAGAAACACGTTGCCCTTTTCAGCCCCTGAAGGGTTAAATTTCTCCAGATGGTTCTTGGTGGGAGTTCAGGTGACAGAAGGAACTCCCAGAATTCCATGCTTCAGGCCCAGCAGTTGGGGCGGAATGTTGCTGAGTCAGCAATTCTCAATGCAAAGTATAGGGAGGAAACCGCTTTGCGCCCCTTTTAATCCCCTTCCCGTTGGAATTTCCGAAAACCGGTTCTTAGTGCACCCCTCCCTCACGGAAGGAACACCCACCCCAAATTTCACGCTTCTAGGCTCACCGGTTTTGGCAGGGCGGGTGATGAGTGAGTCAGTCAGTGAGTGACTTTTCTCTTTTATATATATAGATAACAAAGATCTGATATTTTCTCTTGTTTTTCAGGACATCCACCCTTTTTATGCAGATTTAATGAACATTCTTTACGACAAAGATCATTACAAGTTGGCTTTGGGACAAATTAATATTGCCAAAAATCTGATTGACAAGTAAGATATTAAAATTTTGGTATTGTTTGAAATACTTTTTGGTAATAAATTATTATAGGTTATAAAGTTTTGTAATATAAAAGAAAAATAATTATTTGAATCATTGTCCTGCCACACATCTTTGTTAGGAAAGGCTTAGTTTCCTTCTAGTAGTTCTTTTAATTAGTCAGTGCTTTGACTTCTTTGATAATATGTAAGAATATCTGAAACTTTTTAGGAGTTGTCCTTTTTTCTATCACTTTTCTGGGCCTTTTTCTCAATGAAAATGAGTTGTGAGTTTGATGTCCTCTTTAGCAATTTAAATACCGGTCTGACTTCTGTTTCGCAATACAGCGTTGCCAAAGATTACGTTCGGCTGATGAAATATGGAGATTCCCTGTACCGATGCAAGCAGTTGAAACGTGCGGCACTGGGACGGATGTGTACCATAATCAAAAGACAAAAGCAGAGCTTGGAATATTTAGAACAAGGTGGTATATGTTGAATACTGCAGACTTTTAAAAGGAGGAATACAGTTGATGCGTTTGGAGTGATGCAATCATACATAAACAATGCAGTATACAGGTTCTAGGAGGATATACAGATTCTAGGAGGATTTCCTGCTGCAGGCAGGGGGTTGGACTAGATGACCTACTAGGTCCCTTTCAACTCTAGGATTCTATGATTCTGTGAATCCTGTAGATTCCTGAATCTGCTGGTTGAAAACCTAACATGCCAGCAAGTTGCAACCTGTTGCTCCTTCTATAGGTTCTAACCTTGTAAAGTCCACACTCAAAATCTCTGGACCTCAGAAGGTTTCCCACATATGTTTGTAAGGCACTTTGGGATTTTACCAAGACTGGAAAGTGCTGTCTGGGGAGTCTTGTGGGTTTTCCAGCCATGAGTTCAGAACCCATGGTGGGTCAAATCCACAGCTTCTAAACCTGCAGATAAATAGAACCCCTTGTATTTAATATTTGGGTTACACCAAATTTCTGGTGTATCCATGTTCTTTCTGAACTTCCATGCCCTTTAGCTCTTGAATTACGCCCTGCCCCACAGTGATCAAGGGGGATGTGCACCTCTGTGGCAGAGGTGGTGGGAGAATAGATATCTTTTTATCTCTTTCTGCTGAGTTGCTGTTTATGAGGTTGACTGGAGAACCAGGAGCTTGTTGGAATGTGCACATTGTTTCTGAAACTTAAAATCATCAGAAATTAATTTTTTTGGTGAGGGAAAAAAATTCACTTTTATTTCACTTTTAGGAGTTTCCAGGCATTCATTTACAAAAAAAGCAACAAATACAGATAAATATTTGCAAATTCTTAAAACACTTTAAAATAAAAAATAGCAGTTTGCACATCAGAAAACACAAATTTTATAAGAAAGAAATGGCCCTTAAAGTGGTATATAACCTGCTGTTCCCGCCACAGGATGCAGCACATGCCCTTTAGCTCCATCCATGCTGGAAAGTTAGTCAGGATCACCTGCAAACTCTTTTCCTAATATCCTTAAGCTAAGATCTTGATGCCACATCTTCTTCACAAATGAAAATAATAACTTTTTTTTATTTATCAGTGCGCCAGCATTTATCTCGATTGCCAACTATTGATCCCAATACACGGACTCTCTTATTATGTGGATATCCAAATGTTGGAAAGTCCAGCTTTATAAATAAGGTTGGTGTGATGCCTGGCCTCAATGTGTTTCTGAATGTCTAAAGGGATGATGCAAATATTCTTTTGAGAAGATATATATTGTGCACTGTGCTATAACGATTAGATAGTTAGCCCAGGTCTGGGTCCTTATCCATGAGGCCCATCCTGATATCTCAGCCTAAGGCTGCAATCCTAAAGACACTTTCCTGGAAGCAGGACACACTGAACTCAATGGGGCAATGAGTAGACATGTTTAGGATTGTGCTCTAAGCTGACTTCAGTGGGTTTTTATGCTCAGAGGAGTAAGGAATAATTTAATAATAATAGAAAATATACTTAGCATTGTGTATTCTGTTATAAGCATTACAGTAAAAGGAGTACAGTAACTTTTTTTTCCACATGTTTTTGAGCCCACACCCACCTGCCTTAAAAATGTTTCTTGTGTAAGAGAGAACTTTCATTACAATTCTAATGCTTGTTTGAGAAATAAATCTTTATTTATTTTTGGGTGAAGCAAATGCAGCAATGCAACTTCAAGATTTTTTTAATCTGTTTTTCAAGGTGACTAGAGCAGATGTTGAAGTGCAACCATATGCCTTCACCACAAAATCCCTTTTTGTGGGGCACATGGATTACAAGTACTTACGTTGGCAGGTAAGGCATGTATTGTATAGTGTTCCATAAATTCTGTACGTAGAACAATTGTGTGTGTGGGTTGTCTTTACAGAGAAATAAATTCCACTGAAATTTTCTTTACCAAGCACGTAATTAATCTGACATTCTGGTGGTGTAGTAGTAGTAGTAGTAGTAGTAGTAGTAGTAGTAGTAGTAGTAGTAGTAGTAGTAGTAGAGGCATCTCTATAAGATCAGTATCGTATTGTCTTGAGTGCTCCCACGTGCATCTGGTGAATCACTGAGATTCAGGCACCTAGACTAGATGGGTCCTTGGCTTGATCTGGAAGGGCTGTTCTTATATTTACAATTGTTTAGAAACAGTTTTCTGTTTCAGTTTTCTTACTGTTGTGAAGAGGCATTTGGCAGTAGAAATCCAAAGGACTGCCTTCCTTTGCCTGGGTTAGCTGAAGAATGGAATGATTACTTGCAAGACTGCTTCTCTACAATTTTAAAAACTGATTTATGGTGGCCATTTGTGTTAAGTTAAATCTGTGTATAAAAAAAATGAAAGTTGGATCTTTAAATGCAAGTAGAAGAATGGGCACCAGTTCACTGGGAAGATAACAGTGTTCCGTGTGCCTTTGTTGTTTCATCATGCCAGCCACATGACCACAGATACTTCTTCTGACTTCATTTGCTTTTTGGCCTTGTAATGGGGATGATTATTCTCCTAAAGTTAGTCATGACTTGCAGGGCAACCTGTGGAGGATGCCTTAACCTTTAAATAATAATTAAGCTTGAATATTTATTTACGTTTTATATTAGTTGTGATGCAGAAAGGAGCTGAGTCAACCTATTTCTGAGAACCACACATTATACAGTATGTCTAAAGAGCTGCATGTGACTCATGAACTGCAGTTTTCACCACTTCTGTTGTAAACCTCATTTGTTTGTTTATGGAAATTTCTCAGATGGCGCTATTCCCCCTCCTTTGTCAGGACATGTGGGCTGAAAGACCTGAGTGTTGATATTTATTTTAGGTTGTGGATACCCCTGGTATTTTGGATCATCCTTTGGAAGAAAGAAACACCATTGAGATGCAGGCAATCACAGCACTTGCCCATCTTCGTGCAGCTGTTCTGTTTGTCATGGATATATCTGAACAGTGTGGGCACAGCCTGGAAGAGCAGCTTGAACTGTTCAGGAATATTAAGCCATTGTTTGCTAACAAGGTAGAAAATTTATATTTTGACAGTCTTCTTAATTATAAAATCTAAGCAAGATTCTTAGCTCAATATATATTGGTATGTGTGTTTTTCTCCATTTGTAGCCATTACTCATTGTCGCAAACAAGTGTGATGTGAAGAGGATTTCTGAGCTTTCTGAGGAAAACCAGGTAGGACTTATAACAAATAACTACTGTGTGTACACGTATGGTAGTGAACATAGCCTGCATTTTGCCCTTAGCCCAGCTCTGCGACGCAGCTGGAACCAGTTGTATTGGCTCTGCCGTTCCATGGACTATCTCAGTGGTGTGGAGAGGGGGAATTTGCTGCTTGGGTAACAGCCTATCCTCCATATCAACCTACCCAGGCCTTCGTGCTTTGCACGATATTATAGTCTTTCAAGACTGATGGATGCCAAGGAATAATGGGTTTTTAAAGCAATAGCTTTCACTTTTGTCTTGTTAGGGACTATCCTTACATGTCTACGCAGTCCTATACATGTCTACTCTGAAATAAGTCCCACTGAGTTCAATAAGTCTTACTCCCAGGAAAGTGTGCTTAGGATTGCAGCATAAAGCATGGAGAAAAGTAAACAGAGGTTGTCAAAATATAGTCTTATTTAGCTTTCAGATTTACTCTGCTGGTGGAAAACATAATTATACAACACAGTCAAATGTGTAGAATATCTAGAAAAATAAAAATAAAACATTGGTTTGGTTAATCTTGTGGAAGTTTGAATGAAATCAGACAAGGGAGAGAAGCATAAGAACAAAATTTGAAATGTGGTTACAATTTAAAACAACTGAAAAAGCAGAGTGATGAAAATTAAAGTATTACTGTATGGCTTTTCCATATAGTAACTAACAGGATAGTTTCCATGCATACCAGTCATTACATAGAGCCCTTGAATTTATCTGCTCAGGCACAGTTCATTCTGAGATAGCTGTTATACATGTTTCTTTCTAGCTTCCATTTTATGAAGACCTTGTGTTGTTCTGATGTCTTGTAAATCAGTAGCTTAAAATAGTTTAGTTGTATCTAAAGATTTAGCTTTGCTAATTTGACAAGTACTTACTTCACTTCTGCTTATTACATTTAGAAAATGTTTGCTGATTTAGAAGCAGATGGACTCCCTGTAATAGAGACAAGCACTCTTACTGAAGAAGGAGTGATGCAAGTAAAAACAGAAGTATGTGTTTTCTTGATCATATACCAGACATATAGATGGGGGTGACTTGTATGTAAAAGGTGTCATCTGCTTGTGAATGGGGCATTGTGTGAAAAACTGAAATTCTTTTTATGTAAGACAGTCTTTATTACAGCACTGTACAAATACATGCAAACACTTGCATTTACTTCATTGCACTGAAAGTTTTTTTTTGCGTGTGGTTATTTGACTCCAACTATTTATACTTTTATTTGTGAATCTCTTTATATAGCTCTGCTTAAGACATGTTGCTAAAAACCAAGAGGGAAAGGAATGTTAAGTATAGGCTATCCTCACTGTATTTACTGTAATGCTTTCTTAACTATAGGTTCACCCTGGGCATTCTTGCACATCTATTTGTGTGTCACTTCCCAAAACCAGTTTTGGATCTTTAATTGAAAGAGAGAGAAATTGGTGGATGCTAGTAAAGCAAATACAATCAATGGCATCTGCTGCTAGGTAAACATTACTACAGCCTTGGCAATAAGTTCAGAAATAGTTAACAGACTGCAAAATTGTTGACTAGCCCGCCTGACCAGAATCCTGGTATGTTGCCTCTAACACATCTACAGCCTAGAAAAACAATCTGTTTTCCTTTCCTTTCCTAAGTCCATTCTTAGCTCGCAGTAAGGAAATGACTATTTACAAGCCTGCCTGATGTTCTCATCTTATCCTTTCCCTCCCTATTTGAATAGCTGTTCTAGCTGGCTACTATATGTACTACCTTCAGTTGAAATGTCTCTCTGCAAACTGAAATTGTCTTAGAAAGCACCTACAAATATTTTTTAATCTCACTGTCTTTGAATCATACTATATGAAATACTAGCGAAAAGCATACCTGCGTTGCGGGAGTAACATTTCCCCATACGCCATCCCCCCAAGGCGCATCAACACCCCATGCGCATCAACACCCCATGCACAACTTTCCCCCATGCACATCATAGAATCATAGAGTTGGAAGGGACCTAGTAGGTCATCTAGTCCAACCCCCTGCCTGCAGCAGGAAATCCCCCTAGAGCATCCTTGACAGGTGCTCATCGAGCCTCTGCTTAAAGATCCCTAGTGAGGGGAGAGTCCATCAGACTCCCATGTGCCTGAAGTCCTCATATGCAACATCAGCCATCTGCATCAGTCCCCCATGGGTATCAACCCCCGTGTGCAACTTCCCCCCGTGTGCATCAAACCCCATGCGCAACTTCCCCCATGTGCATCATCCCCCCATGTGCCTGAACTCCTCATTTGCAACGTCACCCATCTGCATCAGTCCCCCATGTGTATCAATCCCCATGCGCAACTTTTCCCCATGCGCAACACCCATGGGTGTTTATGTGACAGAAGGAACTCCCTCCCAGAATTCCATGCTTCTAAGCCCAGCAGTTGAGGCAGAATGTTGATGAGTTATCAATTCTCCAATGCAAAGTATAGGTAGGAAAATGCATTGCACCCCTTTTCACCCCCTTCCGGTTTGAATTTCCAAAAACTGGTTCTTAGTGCACCCCTCAGTCACGGAAGGAACACCCACCCCAAATTTCACGCTTCTAGGCCTAGCGGTTTTAGCAGGGCGTTGATGAGTCAGTGAGTCAGTCAATGACTTTTCTCTTTTATATATATAGGTTAACATTCATATGGAAAGAGAAGTAGAAGTGTGGCTAATGTTGAAGTGTTAGCTTTCCAGGTTCCTTAGGAAAAAACATAGCTTGCTTCATTCAGATAGCTTTCTCATCAGAACATTACACAGTTGACAGTGCTGATGACTTCATAAGAGAAACTGGAAATTGAAATGGGGATTTGAAGCTATTTCAGGAACAATTAACAATGATGCAAACATTGAGAGTGGTGCAGATGTAATAGACAGTTCTGAAAAGGTTATGCAAGATGGTAAAGATGAGTGAGAATCCATAGGGATTGCCTCAAACTACGAAACGTGGCTGCAAGGAGCCAGTTCATCTCATTTCACCAGCCTTTTTTAGTCATCTTGGGTCCCCAGGGAGAAAGGTGGTGTACAAATAAAGTGTTATTATTATTAATTATTGTTATTAATTATTATTATTATTATTATTATAGTCATTATTATTAGTAGTAGTAGTATTATCAGTATTATTATTAGTATTATTACTTAAAATTAACACTACATGTTTTTCAGGCATGTGACAGATTGCTGGCCCATCGTGTTCATACCAAAATGAAAGGAAACAAAGTCAACGATGTACTGAATAGGTTACATTTGGCTGTTCCAAGCAAAAGAGATGATAAGGTAGGTTTGGCTGGCCACTGTAATAATTACTGTTCCTTAATAATTATTCTGATATTAAGCATTTGGGATTGAAGTGGAAAAGCTGATTTGCTGGGCCATGGCCATTGTTGCTTGTTAAGAAAACACGGTTGGTAATGGAACCGAAAAAGTCTACAACTCAAAAAATAATTTTGGCTCCTTAATGTAAAGACTACAACTTAAAAAAGAATTATAAACCCTTGAACTAATGTTGGTTTATACATTAATCGTAGGAAAGGCCACCGTTTATTCCTGAGGGTGTCCTGCTGCGCAAAAAGCGTATGGAAGTTGACATGCCTAAAAAGAAACTGGTAAGCTTGATTTGAAAGCCTTTGTTTGTGCTGCATTGGAGAAAAATAGCTTTTAATGTTGCTGACGAAAGGGTTCCATATTAATGATGTGTTCCTCTTTGCAGGAAAAAGATATTGAAATGGAAATGGGAGATGACTATATTTTGGATCTGCAGAGTAAGTGTTACGCTAGTCTCAGCGCTGTGTAGACAGGGAACTAAATTTAAGGTATGCTCCTTTGCATACCATGAAGCTGCAGCTCATGGTAAACCTTGCACTTTCTGCCAGTTGTATTGAATATTTTAGTACAACCTTGTTATACATGATTTTTTATGCACGGATTTGACTCAACACAAATGGCCACTGCAAGTCACATAAAAAACTGCTTTACTACTATTGTAGAGGGCAGCAAAGCAAGCAATCCTTCCATTTTTCAATCTCAGAATCAAACTCCTGCAGATACTGAGGCACTGACCTAATTGAGGAGCAAGAAACCTTGAACTGGGGTTTTCAACTATTTTTCCATTGTTTTCTTTACACACCGATTTTTTTAATTCATGGGAGGTTGTGGAACAGAACCCCAATGGATAATTAGGGACATCTGTATTAAATAACTTTAGTTTACTTTTCTAATTTCAAAACTGGATCATACACTTTGTTATTGGGATCTGTGTTAGCATGCGCTAAAACCCTGAAGAGCAATCTTTGTTGCCGGTTCACATGTGTGTACACACACATTCAGGGCACACAATTTATTATGGTACAATGCAAAAGTAGAATAACCTAGTATTCTGGTTACCACGCCTTTCAAATTGAACAAATTAATAGAATTTCTGTGTTTGTTTCTCCTTGCCCTAGAATACTGGGATCTAATGAATCCATCTGAAAAATATGATAAGGTTCCTGAGCTTTGGGAAGGCCATAACATTGCTGACTATATTGACCCAGATATCATGAAGGTAAGTATTAATTTGTCTGAAGTATAGAACGTACTGTACAGTTAAGTATTCCATGAAATTATATCTGGCCATTGCAAAACTTGATATAAGTCACATTTTTATTTGATGTCTGAAGTATTTATAACTTTACTGCGAAATGATTAATTAAGGACCACTTTGAGCCTATTACTTTGATCTGCATTGCAAATCCTACGGGGACACAATTTGGTAGGCAGAAACAGGGTTTGTTGGCTTTGGAAACTCTTCTCAAACCTCCACTCCGCTCTGAGATGTGCAGTCAAAATATTCTTATCCCTCAAGGCTAATTTAAATTATTGCAGCTGTTCCTATTGTAAGTGGTGTTCCTTTTGTAACTGCTTTATTCTTGCTATATTATTGTTTTGTTATTGTTTAAAAACTTGCTAGGTTTATAAGCTGAATGGCAAGTTATAAATATTTTTAAATGAGTAATAAAAAACGGAGGCTGTTTGGTTCACAGTATAACGCTGTTGTTAATGCAATAGCCTGCTTATCCCACGTATCTTGATTCAGAAAGAAAGAACTTTAAATGGAACTTAGCTGCTAAATGATAGGCAATAACAGTCTGAAGGCCATGATGATGTTTCTTGTACAATTTTCATTTATTAAAAAAATTATCTTTCATTTTGTTGAAGAAATTGGAACAACTGGAAGAAGAGGAGGGACTAAGGCAAGCAGCTGGAGAATATGACAGTGATTCAGAAAGTGAAGATGAGGAAATGAAGGAAATCAGACAGTTGGCACAGCAGATTCGTGAAAAAAAGAAACTGAAGTTCCTGGAATCCAAGGAGAAAGATACCCAGGGGCCCAAGATGCCTAGAACAGCCAGAAAGGCAAGTGGAAAGTAGACAATAGTTTCTGAAGGAAGTGTTGGGACATGACTGCAGTTAAGGGATTAAGTGTTGCCTGTTCTTGCTCTTCCATTCAGTTGCTGCACCCTTTACTTTGCCTAAAAACAATGGCATTGTCAACAAATTTATCGTCAGAAATGCCAGTTAGACTGTAGGCAATGAAATATGGACATGCCCAGAGATTACACTCATAGGCCTATAGGCAATAGTTAGATGAAAAGAGTAGGATCAAGGTGTGGTATGTTTAGAGCTCATCTTGAATGTACAGATAAGTCTTGAAGCCTTGCCTATGCATGCATGAGGATAAGGTGGTAGAATAAACCAAGCTGCTTAAACTGAGGTGAGGGAGGCCATTTCCTGTAGAAAAAAAACCTCACAGGCTGCAATCCTAAAGACACTTTCTAGGGAGTAAGACCCATTGAACACAATGGGGCTTAATTTTGAGTAGACATGTTTAGCATTGTGCTGACGGTCTGAAACAGAACTGCCACATTGGAGAGGCAGTGCCTCAGCTTGTTCCATATTGTGCTAGTTTTTTGTTTGCAGAAAATGTTTTCTTTATCTAGTTTGATGCTTCATTCTACAAGCCCTCTTTTGCTGCATGTGTAAACCAGGCCTCCACTTTATGATTCTCTTGTAAAGAGTACTGATAAGGTGTGTGTGAAGCAGACATTGTATAGTCTGTATAATGCCATATAAACACTGTTGCTAATGTTGGAGACCTATTTTGCAACTTACTCTGTCCTATATTTGAAGTCAGGGCATCTTTGAGCATATACTGCATCATGTGAAAATTAGGAGGAAGTAGGTAATGGTGGACAGTTGGAACTCCCACTTTTTCAGCTGGTTATCTCAAATTGCTGCCTTTTGTTGTTTTTATGGATGGACTCATCCTTTGGATACTTCAGTGCCATTGATATAATAAAATTGTTTTGATAATGGGGAAAATAACTGATCCCTTTTGGCTTTAGGTTCAACGGAAGAAATTAGAGAAGGAGATGAATGATCTTGGGCTTGACATGTCTGGCAAAGATGAAGTAAGATGGTTTTTAACTTATGTTTTGGTATTCTGCCTCTTTTCTACTTCATGATATAGAGCTGTGTTAAGGAACTAAACTGAAACTGGGCAAGAGGGATAACTGCTTCTTGAATTTGATCTAGGAATTATGTTGTTTTAGCAATATTGTTTTTTCTTTGGAGCTCTTACTTACCTGGATGAAAAGTGAATCCAAAACGTCTTGTCAACTGTGGGCAAGATTTAAAAGGTTACTGAGATCTCTTTGAACTTTGAATTCTCAGGCACACTATGTAGTCCAATCAAGAAGATCTCGGAGTGTTACACGAAAACGCAAACGAGAGGAATCTGAACCACCCTCATCTGTGGCACGAAGTCGCAGTTCCTCCCAGACCCCTCGCGATGTTTCTGGTCTTCGAGATGCAAAGGTCTGTTTATTAATGTTATTAACAATTTAGTAATAGTCTTAATACAGTTGTAGAAGTATCTTTAAATAAGTCTATTATGGCAAGGATGTGAACTGCCGCAGTCTTTTTTCTTGTTCTGAATTACGGCTTTGGTTTAAATCAGTTTGACTAAAAATTTAATGATAAAATGAAACTTTCAAAAAGGAAAAACTTTTCCCAGTTCATTTACAACAACAGCTGCCAAAGTCTCAGTCCGTGGGCCAGGTGAGCTGGTGAGATTATCCTTCCATTCACAGTGGTGGCAGAACCTTCCTATGGTCTCCACCTGTCTTTGTAGTAAGTCATGTCATAGCTGCTTTAATCATACATCACCCCAGAAGAGTGGGCCCGTTTCTCGTGGGACGGGATGGTGGCTGCTTGGCCTGTTTCTGCAAAGATCTGCTGTGAATATATGAGGCAGTGGCATGACAAGCTAAAGTTTTGCTGCTGCTGGCCAGATAGTCTTGGAGTACAGTGCCTCATACTTTGGCACGTACTGATTTATAATGAACGATGCAATGTGGTTCCTTAGTTTTGGGAAAAGTGGGAGAAGTAAATTTTTGACACAATTTTGACAGTTAGCTCTTGTATATTATCGTGCAGGAAGACATATGATGGTCCTAGTGAAGACTCTGAGTGATTGGCTGTCATGTACTAGTGTTGCAAAGGAAGGGCAGACAGAAAAAAACTAGGCAAGGAGGAAGGCAGTGTGCAGCAAGAAATGTGGCCAGAAACTGTAATGCTGAAGGATGAACTGGTTAGAAATAAGCTGTTAAATACTTGACTTCACCTTCAACTGTATTGGCGTTTCTTCTGTAGATGGTGAAGAAAACTAAAACCATGATGAAGAAAGCTCAGAAGAAAATGAATCGGCTGGGCAAGAAAGGCGAGGCCGATAGACACGTTTTTGATCTTAAACCTAAACATCTGTTCGCTGGAAAGAGGAAGTCTGGTACGACCCAAAGACGATGAATGTTGTGAAGAGCTACAAAGAAATAACTGTCCAAGACAAATTAAAAAATTAAGACTGACATTGGTTCAGTAGTTTTTGTTTTATAAAGACATATGATATTGAGATTCAATTGTAGATTGAGGCAAGGTAGTCTATGCAGCTTCCAGGTCATTTCTGGTTGGGAGAGTCTCCTGTCTGTTAAGGTACACTTGAAAGAGTGTGGGCAAAAGGGGGTAATTGTAGAAGGTCAGAGGCACTGTCTTACCCTACAATCCAGAGTAACTACGGGAGCACGTAAGAGGCATTACGTGCACCCGTAGTTACAGTACCACCTAGTGAAAACCTATGGGAAATTCATATTGCAATCCAGAGTAAATTGTTCTTACACCGGAGAAAGGACTCCCCATAGTTACTCTGGATTGCACCCTTAGTCTTTATAGAATAGACTCTATAAGGACTAAGACAGTGCCTCTGACATTAAACCTTATGATGTTTAAGGGAATTTGCCAGTTGCTATTTTTCAGACGCTAACTTTGTCCCAGGCATTATGATAGCACAATATTAGTGAAGAGACTCCCCCATATTAAGCATGTTGGTCCTGGAGTCACATTTAAGTTTAACGGTAAATAATAGCTCCATGGGGCTAGGATGGTGGCAAAGTGACTTTATTTGCTAACCCCCTTTGAGCTACTGATTGCTCCACTTCAATTTGCTTTCTATCAGTTGCAGCAGACCTATGGTCTAAAAATAAAATTAAAGATGGGGGAGAGGATGACTTCCATGTATAGTATTTTTCATATACTACTACCATTAGACATGAAAATAAGTGTACATTAACTTTTTTCTACTTTTAATTTCTTGTGAAGTAATACATTCACTTCAGACATTTTTCCATTCTGTTACTTTTACCAAACACAATACATTTTAATGATCGGCATATGGCTCAATTTTTCCTAAGGAACAACAGAATCTGCTTCTGGAAATCCATCTCCAGCTTATCTGAAAGATTCTTTCAAAAGTATTGGGAGGAATTCCTACCAATCTGTAGTTTTACAGCACCCTCTTATAAATGAACAGATAAATTGCATTAGATTTGTTGGCAGGAAGGAGGAACAAGATTACAGCACATTAACTTTTTTAATTTTTAAAAATTAAAACTTTTTAAAAAAGTTAAGCAGGGGATGTAATCTTGGGTCAAGAGACATATTACTTCTGAGGTTAGTGATGGCAGAGTAAAATTCGAATCTTTTTAGAACCTAAACCACATTTCAAAAACAATGCGTTGTAAAAGTTGGTGGCCAACTCCACTTTCAGCCTCTAAGCTTAGGTTGCGGCTAACAAAACCATACCTACCACTAGCTGGTTAGAATTCCAAACACCAAGTCTAAGAAGTGAACAGTCAACCTCTACAATATGTGTAAACAATAATATTAAGGATAATTCCTTCATATTTCAACACCCTCTTGCAATCAACTTTATAAATGCTACTTCATCATCAGTATTAAATTAAATCAGTATTAAATGTAAAGCAACCACATCATTTAACGTTACTATGCTCTTTTACATTCTGTGTATTTTATCATGATCAACAAACCTCTTCAGATTATCCAGATTATCCCACCACTTAAACAAAAAAGTGTCTGCAATCAGTCTGAACCATGGAGTAATCTTAATTTCATTCCGGGATGCCTTTTCCAAGAGTTCTTTCAGTTCTTCTTGGGTCACGTAACAATAGCTTTTAATTTCATTAGGGTTTGGGTTGAGCATCACATTCTTCTGCACAAAAAGAATATAGTCTATTTCATGTTCACCCCAGATTCCATTGGATTGGGCTTTGTAGTGAATTCGGGTTAGAAAAGACATATCTTCTGGAGTTACCTACAAAACAATATTTATTTAGGTAGTCTACCAATAACAATAAACTGTAAATATGTAGTCTTAGCAGTTTGAGATAAGCTCATTCCAGATCTCTTCCCAGCTAACTAGAACTCTAGACCAGGGGTGCCAAAACCCTGGCATATGGGTTCCAGTTGTTACCCATGGCAAGACTATTCCATCTGGCCCATGGGCTAGCCTTGTAATCTGTGAGCCAGGGAGGCTGCATGAATGCTTATGAAACTAGTTTGAAGATCCCCTTCTCATGTTAAGAAAGTGTTTATAAAGTAATATTCATTCATAATTCTATTTATGTACATTTTAAAGTGTAAATCAGATCTTTTCCTAACCATCAGCAGAGTAAGAGAGATTGTGGCCCTCCTGCCACTAAGTTTGGACACCTCTGGTTTATACAATGGACAGCCATGACATTTCCCTTTTGCTTTAACTATATGATATACTATTGTAAAAATTGTAGTGTTATGGTAAGAACTTTCACAGTTATCCTATCCCCAATTTTCCTTCCAAGAACCTTGTGAACAACATGGGGTATGGCGATAGTGGTGAATCATGCTTTAGCCCATTTTCTAGAACGGGTCTCCAAACATTAATCTGAAGGAACTTTTATTTACCTGTTCCAGAGGAATTCCCAACTCTTCTTTCAGTCGTCTCTGTGCTGCTCTTCGAATGCCAATTGCATTGTTTTCCTCCAGTTCTAATGGGGTACTTAGAGGATGACTGCAACAAGTGTTGGTAAAGCAATCTACAAAAAAGTTGTGTCAATTATGTTATGATTGCTGTATTTTGTCCAGTTTGAAATTATAGGACACTTGAGATGGCCCACCTCAGCAAAGGATTTTTGTTCATTACACTGACTGTAGAATTAGAAATCTATCCCAGCCCTTCTGGTGGAGTGGAAGCACAAGACTTCTCCCTCCCCACCAAAAAGTCATAGCAGTTCACAAATTAAAAATGGCAAAATTAATACATCTTTATAGAATAGTGGCAGCCATCGGACAACACACAGAAGCAGGATGGCAGGATATAGCAACAGCCACCAGCATGGAATCTATGCAGCCCAATGATAAAGTTATCCAGAAGCACAAACCTGGAAATGTGATTTTTGCATCTGATCTCTGCTGCAACAGCAGCTGGTTGTCCATGTTGAACAAGAAAACACTGAAAGCACGGTGCAGCAACCCTAAGAAAACACACAAAGAAGACTTTAAGTGAGATTCAACTGCAAGCAGGAAGGCAAACTGGCAAAAATATGCACCTTCTTTGTCTCCAGTGAAAAGTTTCTTATAGTTTTAAATACATTGGTAACTTCAGTAAAGAGCGTTTTGTGTAAAGAGCAAAATTTTCTCAAATTTTGACTTGTGTAAAGTGCACTGTCTTGAATAAAGAGCACTTCTGAGGAAGTTTGGAACAGGCTTCCATGGCAAAGGAACCCTCGGGGGATGAGGGGACTAGCTTGAGCTACAGTGGGACCCTGGGCAAAGTTTGGAATAGGCTTCCATGGCAAGGGAACTGATGGGGGATCCAGGGGGAGCAGCCTGAGCCAGGTTTGTATGTGGGATCTGTGTGTGGCAGCGTGGAAAGTGTGCCTTATCAATGTTCTAATGATGCTCCCCACCAGCAGCTTGGGAATGTTCAAGTTGCACAAAAAGACAGATTCCATTGAGCCAATGGATAGCAGTAACTCCATTAGTGATTGTGAAAGAGCCCAATCCTAACCATGTCTGCTCAGACGTAAGCCCAATTGTGTCCCATGGGCCTTGCTCCCAGGAATGTGTCTTTAGGATCGCAGCCAAAGTCATCCCCCTCTCTGTGACCTTCACCCTAGCCATGAAGGTTTTCAAAGGTACAGTACAGTTCAGTAGTGTATAGTATTTTCTTTACTGCAGTGCTGTGTGTTACCGTATATTACAGTGTTTTGTACTGTGTTATTACAGCGTTTTGTAATCATTTTTATAAACAGTTTATAAATAATTAATATTTATATTTTTATATATAACAGTTTTATATAGATTATATATAACAGTTTTTTATAGATTAACAGTTAATATTTTATATGAATATTTTTTGGGTTCTGTAACCAATTGTCTGAGTTTCCATTATTTCCTATGGGAAAATCTGCTTCATGTAAAGAGCATTTAACGTAACAAGCATGCCCCCGGAATGAATTAATCTTGTTATGTGAGGTGCCACTGTACAGAGGCCAGTTTCTTACAGAACCTGTATTTAAGCAAGTTGCAAACTCTTGTTTCTATCACCCCTGGAATAGGCAATGTTTTCTAATCTTTAGCACAGATGAAATATTCTCCTTTTTTTCAATCAGCTATTTCTTAAACAGACCCCCAGACATAAAATATGGTTGTTTTATCATTCTCTTTCCCACCAATAGCCAATAAAATAACTTTTAGACCCCTACACTGGTCCAGTTTCAGTGCTCAAGCTATGCACTGGCGCAATGCTTTTGGCCAGAGCTTCAGATATTCACTAAAGCAATGCAATAGAAGCCCAAAAGACTTACATTGCCAGTATACCCTCTTTCCTAAACTCAGCTTTGTGTCAAACTGCATCTTGACTTATGGGATATTCCTCTTCCTCTACAAACCACTGTTGAACTTTTAAAGTTGAAAAGCAGTATATAAGTACTGTAAATAGATATTGTTTCTTGAAGCGAGGATCCAAAATCTACCTACAATTTGAGTGCAAGGAGTTAAATCAACGTAGGATTAAATGGAGTGATAGGTCTAGCACTGAGGTTATGGGCTGTGGGTGGCGCAAGTAGTTAATACACTGTGCCTGTTAACCAGCAGGCCATGGTTCGAGACCTGGGTCGGCCCCACAAGACAGGGTGAGCTCCTGTCCTTAGCCCAGCTCTGCGACGCCAGCTGGATCCAATCGTATTGGCTCTGCCTTTCCATTGGACTAATTCAGTGGCATGGAGAGGGGGGGTTTGCTGCTTGGGTAACAGCCTATCCTCCATAACAATCCAACCCAGGCTTTTGTGCTTCGTATGCAGCGCCAAGCACGATACCATAGTCTTTCAAGTCTGACGGAGGCCTGCTTTTAGGTCTAGCAAATTGCCTTGTGGGTAATATCTGGTTAGTCTGGAGGTCCTCAATAAACTGGCAACTGGAAGACAACACTGTGTTTCAGCTCTTCAACATGGACAGCTGCTCCAGCCTGAAAAAAGCTGAAAACACTGCTCCTACCTGAAAGAGCTCAGCTCACTTGAACTCATCTTTTATATGATTGCAAAGTCTAGCCTCTTTACTCATCTCCTAGTCACAGGAGACCTGCTTTACCTGTTAGCACAAGGTGGAAGTTCTCAATCCTAATGGAGCTTGGGGGCAGAATTTCATTGCATGCAACCGATTTGAACCATTTTAAAAAATAAAGAATACCTTTATCAATGTTTTCGTTTAGATGGCAGTTTTTCTTCGTCTCCGCACCAATTTGGTTGTCATTTTCATCAATAACAATGCACATTTCTTGCAGCAGCTGTACCTGCTGCTCGTCCAGATCCTGTGTGCTTATTTCAGGCATGGTTGCAGTACTGATCTTTCTAACAAAAATAATGGAAAAAAAACTTCAGAGATTTAATGAGTTATATCCTGCTGAAGGTTAACCAGTGGTACAGTATTTACAAAATTAACTCTTCTACACAAGAATAAACTGAATGTGGGTTTTGCCAGGGAAATGCCAGCAATATGGTGTAATTCGCACTACACAAAAAAGTTATGCAAGCTTCTCATCCTTCAAGACAGTTTTCATTCAAAGTGTGCATATTCTACTGGCTTACGAAGGTGAGCCTCAGTTATTGGATGCAGTGCTGCTAGGTTTAGGCTGTGCCTTTTTAACTCTTCAAGACAAGAGAGATATACAGGTCTTTGTTGAGAATATTTCCATTTTTGCCATCAGTGGAATTTACTTTCATTGCTTAGGGATTGTTTCAGAAGCATCCTTTCAATACCTATCTTCAAAAAACCACCCACTCCTTTTGAAGATAGTTTAGAAACTTCACACACTCCACAATACAGATATAAAAATGTGTTCATGTGTTCCCACTGGTGATATACATTACATTGCACTGCCAAGCAGCTGGCTTCAATTCAAAGCGCTGGTGTTGACTTCCTGACCTGGGACCAGGCTATCTTAAGGACTGCCTTCATCCATATGTAACAACGGTACCAGCAAGTTAAGAACAGGTTCCTAAGTGCTGTAGTCAGGCCTGCCAGTGACTGAAACACAAGGCAGATAGAGCAACAGGACCTTCTAGGAGCCCTACATGGTTCTGCAACTTGCTCAGTATATCTGCCAACCCCCCACTTATCTGCGTTAAGTGCGTGTAGCTCACAAATGCAGTTCATGGACATTGGCTGCAATCCTAAAGACACTTTCCTGGGAGTAAGACCCATTGATCACAATGGGGCTAACCTTTGAGTAGACATGGTTAGAACTGTGCTCTTAGCCTGCAGGTCTGAAGCCTATTTGGAAGGATGCCTAAATGGAGCCTCTGTGCACAAGGGCAGACTATCTGGCAGTACCAGTTTGCTCCAAGAGTGGAAGGGAAAGTTTGCGTTTGCTCAGGGCACAATTCTAGTCCTGCATATTCAGAAACAAGCCTCATTCTAGTCAATGGGACTTACTCCTCGGAAAGTATGGACTGGATACTCAGAGCCCAATCTTTTCCTTGCTTGCTCATAAATAATTCCTACTCTAATCAATGGGCTAACCCAAAGGAATATATGGGTAGGACAGCAGCCTCAGAGCCCAATCCTGTGCATGTCTACTCAAAAGCAAGTTCCAAATTGACTGTAAAGTCAATGGGACTTACTCTCAGGAAAGTGTGGGCAGGACAAGGCTCCAGGAACCAATCCTATTCCTGTCTACTCATAAGTCCCATTACAGTCAATGGGGCTTACTCCCAGGAAAGTGTGGACAGGACAGGGCTGCAGGAACTAATCCTATTCCCTTCTACTCATGAGTAAGTTCCATGACAGTCAATGGGGCTCACTGTCAGGAAAGTGTGGACAGGACAGGGCTGCAGGACCCAATCCTATTCCCTTCTACTCATTAGTAAGTTCCATGACAGTCAATGGGGCTCACTGTCAGGAAAGTGTGGACAGGACAGGGCTGCAGGACCCAATCCTATTCCCTTCTACTCATGAGTAAGTTCCATGACAGTCAATGGGGCTCACTGTCAGGAAAGCGTGTCCAGAGTTGCAGTCTTAGTTTCCTGCCTGTGCCTCCGGGGAGGTGGAGCTTCCCTATGTGCGAGAGACCCTTCGGGAGGCCCTTACCCTGCTCCGCCTCCAGACCGCAGCGTCCGCGGGACGACCCTGGCGGCTGAACCCGGGCGCTCCTGAGAGGACGAGGTCGCGCCAGCTGCAAACGTCCTCCCTGCGACTCCCTCCAGCGGCTCTGGCAACAACCGCCACACCGCGCGCCACATCCTTCTGCGCCACGCCCCTTTCCGCGCCCAGCCAATGGCTGCTCCTCTTCGCTCCTACGTCACGCAGTGGACCGATCGCCCCACCGCCGCCAGACCGCAGGACGTCCCGGAGGGGAACGCCCATTGGCGGAGCTCTCCTCCAATAGGATGGCGTCTGAGGGAGGTGGTGGGAGGGGCGGAGGAAAAGGGGCGGGGCGAGGAATAAGGAGACGAGACTAACCGTTTTAACGGTCATTTGGGGGGCGGGCTAAGAGAGAGTGACAGGTAGGAGAGCCAATGGGAGAGCGGTCTGGGTGGAGCGCTGACCAATGGGGGCTCAGAGGACCACCTGTTGACAGAAGGTTGGCCTGACAGGAAAGAACCCCTCAGAGGGGCGCAGAGGAAGGCTGTGAGGAGAGGGGAGCGATTCTCCCTCAGCTCCTCCTCAGGCACCGCCGTTCCTCAGGCTCCCTCCCCCTGTCACCGCTGCACAGCTTAGGTGGGGACGCCTGAGGAGAGTAGTGAGGGCAACACAACGTCAGTACACAACACACACTGAAATGAAAGGATGAGGGGACTCCACTCACACTGAGTCTGGGGAGATAGAACACCACAAACACTGCTTTACTCAGCATCAGATTAGCCTGTGAAACTCCCTGCCACAGGGTCTCGTGTCGGCGCCCGGCCTAAACCGTTGCTTCCCAACCCGTGGAACTCCCTGCCACAGGGTCTAGTGTCGGCGCCTGGCCTAGACCGTTGCTTCCCAACCCGTGGAACTCCCTGCCACAGGGTCTAGTGTCGGCGCCCAGCCTAGACCGTTGCTTCCCAACCCGTGGAACTCCCTGCCACAGGGTCTAGTGTCGGCGCCTGGCCTAGACCGTTGCTTCCCAACCCGTGGAACTCCCTGCCACAGGGTCTAGTGTCGGCGCCTGGCCTACACCGTTGCCTCCCAACCCGTGGAACTCCCTGCCACAGGGTCTAGTGTCGGCGCCTGGCTTAGACCGTTGCTTCCCAACCCGTGGAACTCCCTGCCACAGGGTCTAGTGCCGGCGCCTGGCCTAGACCTTTGCTTCCCAACCCGTGGAACTCCCTGCCACAGGGTTTCGTGTTGGCGCCTGGCCTAGACCGTTGCTTCACAACCCGTGGAACTCCTTGCCACAGGGCCTAGTGTCGGTGCTTGGCTTAGACCGTTGCTTCCCAACCCGTGGAACTCCCTGCCACAGGGTCTAGTGTCGGCACCTGGCCTAAACCGTTGCTTCCCAACCCCTGGAACTGCCTGCCACAGGGTCTAGTGTCGGCGCCTGGCCTAGACCGTTGCTTCCCAACCCGTGGAACTCCCTGCCACAGGGTCTAGTGCCGGCGCCTGGCCTAGACCGTTGCTTCCCAACCCGTGGAACTCCCTGCCACAGGGTCTAGTGTCGGCGCCCGGCCTAGACCGTTGCTTCCCAACCCGTGGAACTCCCTGCCACAGGGTCTAGTGTCGGCGCCCGGCCTAGACCGTTGCTTCCCAACCCGTGGAACTCCCTGCCACAGGGTCTAGTGTCAGTGCCCGGCCTAGACCGTTGCTTCCCAACCCGTGGAACTCCCTGCCACAGGGTCTAGTGTCGGCGCCCGGCCTAGACCGTTGCTTCCCAATCCGTGGAACTCCCTGCCACAGGGTCTAGTGCCGGCGCCGGGCCTAGACTGTTGCTTCCCAACCCGTGGAACTCCCTGCCACAGGGTCTAGTGCCGGCGCCTGGCCTAGACCTTTGCTTCCCAACCCGTGGAACTCCCTGCCACAGGGTTTCGTGTCGGCGCCTGGCCTAGACCGTTGCTTCGCAACCCGTGGAACTCCTTGCCACAGGGCCTAGTGTCGGCGCTTGGCCTAGACCATTGCTTCCCAACCCGTGGAACTCCCTGCCACAGGGTCTAGTGTCGGCACCTGGCCTAAACCGTTGCTTCCCAAACCACTGGAACTCCCTGCCACAGGGTCTGGTGATGGCGCTTGACCTACATCAGTGTTTCTCACCCAATGTTACGACTTCTACCAGGCATACACTCCTAAAAAATAAATCTGAGGTAGCACTGCCTGCACATGTATAGAGTGGACAGAACACACGCAGAGCTGAACTCAATGTCAAATATCAGCAAAGAGCTGGAACAGAAGGGGAGCCACAGGCAGGGGAGAAGCGTCAATGGACAAATTAACCAGAAGGAGGCCTAGAGATGTGCTTGTGGAACTCCTAAATGGGTTTCAGAGAACCCTAGGGAGCACCGGTGTTTACAGCACTGCCGTAGAGGGTTGTAGCCAATTCACTGTACAATTGTCATCTAATATTTCTGTTTTCCTATGTACAGAACAAAGAAAACTAGTTTTAAAATGTGCTTTGTTTTCAGTCCATTCGCTTCATAAAGCCTACTATGAACACAAGTAGTTCTACCATGTTCCCTTTATTTTCCCAAACCGTTGCATCATTTGTAATCTTCGATGAAGGCTGGCTAGCAACAGAAGTACCATAATAGTGTGAGATCAAAACCCACACTATTATGAAAGAATGGTTCAGGCAATAACATAATTATACCTGTATGAAATTACAGATATTGTACCTGCTCATTTAGAACGGTATTTGGAAACCAGAGCCTGCACTCTCAGACTTTCTATGGGTTGGCTCAAGACTTCATCTCCACTGCTCAAGGAATTTCTTCCAACTGAGAGAGGACAAGAGATGATGGCCTCCTTGCTTTGGCTTGGTCTAGGCCAGACACCAACACTACATCCTGTGGCAGGGAGTTCCACTGGTCTAACAGTGGGCATAGAGTGCAATCCTGTCTTAGAACAGAGAGAATAGCCCAGCTAAGCTGGCCTAAATAGGCCATATCCTGAGCTGAAACTTGGGCCAAATCCAAGCGGAAGGAGGCCTCTAGGCTGGCCTAAGTGCACTTCAGGATTGGAGCCATAATTGAAACTGCTGCCAATACTTATATGCCCTGTATCCCTCGCTAACTCTGCACCACCCTTTTTCAATCTCCTGGTAAATGGTGGCGCCAGGCATCTGGCTGGGTGGACTCTGAATGGTAGCTCTACTCATTGATCATGCCAAACAGCCTGTGTGATGTAATGGATCGTATCTGATTTACAGCTTGATCCTATCTGGCAGTTATGATGCCAGAATGTTTTATATATGTACTTTCTATATGCACATGTTTTATAATGCACTTTCTGCATTAATGCAAATACAGTCATGTCCTGCCAATTATGCCCCGGGTATCGTACTAATGTAAGGCTGTGGAAAAGCTTGGGGAAGGCAGGGAGTGGGTGGAATGGTTGGAGATGGGGCAGAGAAGATGGTGGATCAGACCCAGGAAGGGAAAGGTCTGATCTGCCTTCATGGGTCAATATTGCTCTAGGGATATTGTCCATTGGTGGGATCATAGAATAATAGAGTTGGAAGGGACCTAGTGGATCATCTAGTCCAACCTCCTGCCTGTAGCAGTAGATCCTCGTCTTGTGGGGACCCGGGTCTTGAACCCTGGCCTGCTGGTTAACAGACACAGTGTTGTTAGTACGTATCAGAGTTGACACCCTAGGTTGGTCCACACAGACTTGTACCAGTAATATTGCTGGCACACGTCTGGGTTGACACATGATGGCAGTGGGTGCTGACCCATTGGAACAAATGCTTCTTTCCCCTGGTGAGCCCTCAACATACTAAAATGTTCTTGCGAGATGTTGTTCAATCCACCCGCATTGTAGACACATTGTTCAATCCACCCACATCGCATGATCATGTATGAACCATCCAGGGTGTTGCACCATGGCTGGGTGGATCAACTCATCAACTGACACCCATATTAGACTCTGAGATATTCATTGCAGCTTGTCCCTTAACCAGAATAACAGCCAAGGTACAAGAGTGGTTTTTACCATAGACTATGACAATATTAGACAATATTAAATTATAAGTCATAAAACAAGATGCAGCTGGAGTAAACACCTTTGGAGGTGGTTTAAGTCCAAGGAGACCTATTGAAGTTGCTGCAGCTGTACTCTAGGAAAGGGTACAAGTCTCCCCTGCAGTAGCATGGCAGCAGCTCCAGTTCAGGTGCTGGATAAAGCCCAGGCTAAACCAGTAATCCTGTTCCAGTGTAAGTTGGATTGTGGCTTTGAAGTAGACATGTCTTTTCACCCTATTCTCATAACACCAGGCATGTGTAGTGGCTGAGGTCATTGGTTTGAGCCCAATTTCTCATGGGAATACTCATCAGAGTATTCATGGAAATATTCCATGAGAAGACAAGACAGTTAGGGATGAAAAATGAAGATTTTTTTTTCCAGGACACATGGCTAGAAAAGAGGACATGTTCTGGAGAAAGATGTCTTGACCATGGATGTGTAGGATGCCAAGGATATGAGAGATCCAAGGACTACTCATGAGGAAAGTTCATTGTAAGTATCTACAAGCAGCGAGCAGGACAGCTGTGAAGTTGCACACACAATGGATGCAGACCCCAGTTCAAAGGGCAAAACAAAGCAGTGTGGTGTAGAGTATGCACATGGGTTGTTGAGTACCAAACCTGTAGCCTGTTGCATAAAATGTGGCAATAGTGAGCCTTGTAAATGCAGTGAGCATTGTCAGCCATAGTGAGCAAGACATAACAGCTCTGGCAGGCAGAGCTGCTGCACTGATAAGGCTGACTACTTGGCAGGAACACACTTGTGTAAATCTGGAATGCAGGTTGTTGGCAGGCAAAGCTGCCCGCAGATACAAGTCCTTTGACTCATTTGCTCTGTTTGAGCTTATGCTTGGAGATGATAAGGCCAGAAAAAATGTTGTGGCCTGGAGACGACAAATTTTCTCAGTGTGTGTTTCATTGAACCTCTGTCAGTCTTGAAAGACTATGATATCGTGCTCGGCGCTGCATTAGATTAGATTAGCCTGGGTTAGACTGTTATGGAGGATAGGCTGTTAGCCAAGCAGCAAATCCCCCCTCTCCACACCACTGAATTAGTCCAATGAAAAGGCAGAGCCGATACGACTGGATCCAGCTGGCATTGCAGAGCTGGGCTAAGGACAGGAGCTCACCCTGTCTTGTGGGGCTGACCTGGGTCTCGAACCCTGGCCTGCTGGTTAACAGGCGTAGTGTCTTAACCACTCACGCCACCCACAGCCACTATATATATATAAAAGGGAAAACGTACCCACTGGAGTAAAATTCCCCCATACGCCATCCCCCCACAGCACATCAACCCCCCCATGTACATCAACCCCCATGCATAACATCCCCCATGTTTATCCACCCCATGTGCATCATTCCCCCTATGTACATCATCCCCCATGCGCAACAATGCCCATGCACAATGACCCCCATATGCATCAACTCCCATGCACATCATCTCCCATGCACATCACCCCATGCACATCAGTCCCCATGTGTATCCACCCTGATGTGCAACATCTCCCAATGCACAACACCCCCCATGTGCAATCCTCCTATGCGCAGTATCCTCCCCAGTGCAATCCCTCCTTCCGAACAACATCCACCCAGTGCACCAAGCACCAAATTGGCTGGAGGTTGGTCAGTCTTCCATGTTAAGTATAGGACAAAAAAACTTTGCACCACTTTTCAGCCCCTTAAGGGTTAAATTTCTCCACATCCTTCTTGGTGGGTGTTCATGTCACAGAAGGAACAACCTCCCAGAATTTCACAGTGGTTTTGGCTGGGCATTGATGAATCAGTGAGTATATATATACTCACATATATGAATTATATGTGGGTGGCCTATATATATAGGGCTGCGGGTGGCGCAAGTGGCTAAGACACTGTGCCTGTTAACCAGCAGGCCAGGGTTTGAGACCCGGGTCGGCCCCACCAGACAGGGTGAGCTCCTGTCCTTAGCCCAGCTCTGCGACGCAGCTGGATCCAATCGTATCGGCTCTGCCTTTCCAATGGAGTAATTCAGTGGCGTGGAGAGGGGGGATTTGCTGTTTGGATAACAGCCTATCCTCCATAACAATCCAACCCAGGCTTTCGTACTTCGCATGCAGTTTATGCAGCGCCGAGCACGATACCATAGTCTTCCAAGACTGATGGAGGCCTGCTTTATATAAAGATAAATAAAGAGTACCTGCCTGCAGCTGCTACTTGCAAAGATACAATATTACAACATTCATGGTAAAAAAACCATCTTCACCCTCCCATAGTTTCAGTGGTAGCTGGAATGTTGACAGTTGACAGATGGTGTGTTGACAGTTCCCCCTCCTCAGTCTGCTTGATTGACACAGAATGTTGGGCAGAAGATAGGGCAAGGCTGTCCTCTGCAGGAGGCTTAGGATATGGCACCTGCTGTCAACAGCACAGTTTTGCTGGTCCCAGGTCAGTATGGGATAGGATTGCAGCCTCAGGGCATGTCTACTCAGAACTAATCCCCACTATAGCCAATGTCTTTATTCCTGTGGATGGAACTGCAGCTTCAGGGCCCAATCCTAGGCACGTCTTCTCAAAATTCAGCCCCAATATGGCCGATGGCCTAACTCCTGTGTAAG
Source organism: Cryptoblepharus egeriae (assembly GCA_030015325.1). NCBI lineage: Eukaryota > Metazoa > Chordata > Lepidosauria > Squamata > Scincidae > Cryptoblepharus > Cryptoblepharus egeriae. The sequence goes on from JAREYC010000004.1 coordinate 10,518,040, forward strand.
AGTGGATGGAACTGCAGCCTCAGGGCTCAATCCTAGGCAGGTCTACTCAGAGGTCAGCCCCATTATGGCCAATGTCCTTACTTCTGTGTAAGAGTGGATGGGACTGCAGCCTCAGGGCCCAATCCTAGGCAGGTCTACTCAGAGGTCAGCCCCATTATGGCCAATGTCCTTACTCCTGTGTAAGAGTGGATGGAACTGCAGCCTCAGGGCTCAATCCTAGGCAGGTCTACTCAGAGGTAAGTCCCATTATGGCCAATGTCCTTACTCCTGTGTAAGAGTGGATGGAACTGCAGCCTCAGGGCTCAATCCTAGGCAGGTCTACTCAGAGGTAAGTCCCATTATGGCCAATGTCCTTACTTCTGTGTAAGAGTGGATGGAACTGCATCCTCAGGGCCCAATCCTAGGCAGGTCTACTCAGAGGTCAGCCCCATTATGGCAAATGGCCTTACTCCTGTGTAAGAGTGGATGGAACTGCAGCCTCAGGGCTCAATCCTAGGCAGGTCTACTCAGAGGTAAGTCCCATTATGGCCAATGTCCTTACTCCTGTGAAAGAGTGGATGGAACTGCAGCCTCAGGGCCCAATCCTAGGCAGGTCTACTCAGAGGTAAGTCCCATTATGGCCAATGTCCTTACTCCTGTGAAAGAGTGGATGGAACTGCAGCCTCAGGGCCCAATCCTAGGCAGGTCTACTCAGAGGTAAGTCCCATTATGGCCAATGTCCTTACTCCTGTGAAAGAGTGGATGGAACTGCAGCCTCAGGGCCCAATCCTAGGCAGGTCTACTCAGAGGTAAGTCCCATTATGGCCAATGTCCTTACTCCTGTGTAAGAGTGGATGGGACTCCTGCAGGTGAATGAGAGTGCAGGGTGGAGAGCACGTGACAGGCGCTGTCCTCCCTCTCCCTCTCCTCTCCCTCCCTCCCTGGCCGCTCTGTCCTCCGAGCGCAGTCTCTATGGTGAGTTCCGGTGGGGGCGGAAGTGGTGCTGGCGGGGAGGGCGGTTGAGGCGTTCAGGGCGCGGGTCTGTCTCAGAGGAGCCTGCAGTGGCGGCGGGAGAGGAAGCCCCGCCCCTTCCCGCGCCTCCTCCCAGGCCCCGCCCCCGAACTCCACTGCTCAGCTGGACGCAGAGGTCAGCCGGGGGGCTCCTCAGGACCCTCAGGCTGGGGGGAGGCGGATGGCAGCCTTGGGGGGGGGGTGAGCTAGGGCTGTCCTGAGGGGAATGGGGTGAGGCTGCACTCCTGGCCCTACACCCTCTGGTTCTCTTGGGTACTGTGTGGTTGTGTGTGTGTTGTGTTCTTTGGGTGGTTGTGTGTGTGTGGTTGGGGGGTCTTGTGTGGAGTTGTGTTGTGTGGAGTAGGGTTGAATTGTTTTATCTAGAGTAGGACTGTGGGGTTGTGTTGTGTGCAGGTGGGTTGTTTGTGTGGTTGTGTTGTGTGAGGTGAAGTTGTGTTTGGTTTTGGGCTGTGGTGTTGTGTACGTTTGTATTGTGCAAAGTTCGGTTGTGTAGGTTTGTGTTGTGCTGCATGGTGTTGTGTTGTCTGTGGTGTTGTGTGTTGTTCTGTTGTGTGTACTGTTCTTTGTATACAACGGTGAACTTTTCCTCTCAATCAATGTGTCCAATAGTGTAGGTGTTGCCCGCTCATCTTGTGGCAGGGAGTTCCACAGATCAACAGCACCCTGATGGTTAACAACACTGATTATAACGGGACTTATTTTACAGTAGACCCGCAAGGCTTGGTCTCTTAGGCTCCTTTCCATTGCCCCCTTACCTAGGAGTAAGCCCCATTGACTTTAACAGGCTTACTTCACAGGCTGGTCTCCAGGAGAGGCAGAGCAGGTGCTGGTGGAGCCCTGAGACCAGCCGTAAAGTGACTGAGACTAATAGAGAATAGTGCAGGCTTGACGTTACCAAAGCCTGAATCCCCATAGCTGGGTTTGAATGGCTCAAGTGTGTTCTCCGTTGGGGCACCAGCCAATGATGCGTGAATCCACTACTAGCCACTGCAGACCCAAAAGTCCAGGAGAACCCAATCTGTGCACCTTTTCTTGCAGGAAGTGTGTGTGTGTGTGTGGGCAATATGAGTGCTAAGTAGTGACAGTGCTACAGCTCCTGAGCTGCCCGCAGGAGAAGGACTTCTGCAGTGCTAAAATGGCTGCTGTGGTATCCTGAGCTCTGCAGGCCACCTCCTGCGACTCCTTGAATGAAGGAGACTTTTTCCCCCTTCTCCCAGGGAAGGGAAATAGTCCCACAATGGAACTACTTGATTCCTTGTTGCAACAAGGGTGCAACAACCCAACAAGCTGCCGTGTTGGGCTGTAAAGCCCAGCATGGAGGTTCGGGGTCCGGAGGAGCTGAGCTCCATCGGTCCCATCTTTCTCCCATCGGTCCCATCCTCCTCCAGATTGGGCTATGTGTTCTTTTCCTATGCTGGTATTTGGCTCTAGAGACGTCATGAACTGAAAGTTGCTGCCAGGTGTATGTTTTGTGAACAAGAGCTCAGCTAATTAGTACTTGGGACTAACCAAGAGGTTTCAGAGAGCCTGTTATGGTTCTGTAACCTTCTTACTCACAGTTGCATACAGAGCATCTTCCTTCCTATATCTTGTGCTTTGGGGCTGCATTTTAATGGACTATGGGAGTGAAAACCTATGGGAAATTCATATTGCAATCCAGAGTAACTTGTTCTTACTACGGAGCAAGGACTCCCCATAGTTACTCTGGATTTCACCCTATGTTTGTTTTTCCCCATAGAAGCGGAGTTGCAGTATGTTTTCTAACAATAAACATACATTGTTATTGTTAACTCGCGAGTGTTTCCCTCTTTTTGGGAGATCACACTCTTCCCCATTGACTCTTTCCTATTCTCAGTCTTGACCATATGGTGCTGCGAGGCTAAAGTAGCAAGCTGTGCCATATCTCTCAGGTGCTGAAACTTTAAATTACCGTATTTCCCGGTTTATAAGATGCACTTTTTTTTCTTCCCAAAGGGGGGGAAAATGTCTGTGCGTCTGATAGAGTGTTAGGGCCAATCCTGGAGCACCGTACCCCATCATGTCATATGTCGTTGGATTCGTATTGAAGAGCAGAATCCAATGCAACAATCAGTTTTGAGATATCTCCTTCCTGTCAAAAGTTATGGCCAAAAAAGTAAAAATCAAAAATATAAAAACAAAAAAATACATTTTTTGGCAATTTTTTAAGCGAGTAGGAGTTTTGCCCTGGGGTTTAGGAATTTTGGCCTTGGGGTTCAGGAATTTTGGGTTTGGCATCTGGTCACCCTGGCACAGTTGCAATCCTAACCAGCCTTCCCTGGCTTGGAGACTTGCTCCAAAGTAGACATGGACAAGACCTGGTCCCTCCTGCTCCATGCCAGTGCCTCCCTCACTCTTCCCTATGTATTTAGATCCCCTCACATTTCCATACCTACCCCCCAAAAGAACCCCCCCCCCAACTTACCTGCCTTCCCGGACTATTTGCAATGAGATTTGTGCAAAATGTTGTCTGATCATTTGCAATGAGATTTGTGCAAAAGTCACAAATCACTGACACTAGAGATGATGAGTTTTTGGGGTTACCAGAAAATTAAAAGAGTGCTTGAAGCTTAAAGTCTTTCCTCAGTTGTTAATGAAAGTGATAATGGTTCTTAATACCACTGTAGACTTTACATGGTTGAAATATTATTCTGCTATATTTTATTAAATATATTAGTACACCATTTGGTTCAGAATATTTTTTTCTTGTTTTGCTCCTCTAAACTTTGGTGCGTCTCATGGTCCGGTGCGTCTCATGGTCCAGGAAATACGGTACTCATATTTACTCAAATCTAATGCACCATTGAATCTAGTGCACACCCCAATTTTAGAATACTTGATAAAAACATTCACTGGTGATTCTACTGTGCTGCTACAAAGCAGGTGCAAAATTTAATTTCAATGCATACTACCACTTATAACAATAATAATAAGACAACGCACTACCAAATTTCAGTACTTTATACAACAATGGGTGTATGTTAACATTTTTATTGTAATATAGTTAAACTATAAATTGTTACAGTTACAAAACTGTTAAACTAAGCAAAATATTGTATTTACTCAAATCTAATGCGCCATTGAATCTAATGCACATCCCAATTTTGGAGACTAAATTTGGCTGGAAAAGGTGACCATTAGATTTCAGAAAATATCTCTATCTTAATGGTTTGCAAGTAAAACAGACATAAAGAAAACAGAAAAGGTAGAGAAGTAGGTTTAGAAAAAAGACTTGGAAAGTGAATACCATTTGTCATGTACTTGGAAATTTGAACCAACTGGTTGGAGGTTGGATTGATCAAAATAATTGTAATGTCCATAGGTTAAAGGTATATTATTTTCATTGTGAGGGACCCAGACTATGCAGCTCTGCTGTTTTTTTAATAAAGGTGATTGTGTTCCAACATCATGTGAATAAGATATATTGTATATCTTAAATCTGGTTTTGGTTGTGGCTGTTAAAAACATTGGGTAAACTCAGGTTAATAAGAAACTTGAATTGGAACAAGATAAACTTGTTAATAGAATAGGAACAAGTCTGCAGATAAATAGTTGGGTTTATGTTGAGTAGATAGAGATTAAATGTGGTTTTAATGCACATTCATTGGCCATGTGTGTTTAATGATAGATAAGGCGAGAGGAGAAACCAATGCTGTGGCACAACAAAATAGCTGGTTTGTTTCTTTAATGAAAATTGCATTGACGTGAAGGAAGGATTCCTGGTAGCAAAAGTGAACATTCAGCACAGAAAAGTTGTGGCTGAGAAATATAGCATGATGCAATGTACAAGTTGCTCCTTCTGTCAGCCTTCCCGTTTTGTGTTATAGGTTACTTGTAGAAGTCACGGCCAATTTGTATTGTGGGGGAGGTATGAGGAACCAATTTGGTTATCCAGGTATAGCCCTGGGGCTTCTGCTTATTATTTTTGAGACAGGAGGTAAAAGCCTGATACTCTGCATCACCCTTACCTAGTAGCCTAACAAGTAGGTGCAGGCCTTCTGTACAATTTTGGGTAGAAAGTGCTTGTACTGTGTCCTGTGTAGTTTTTCTGCATTGCACTTGTGTTTCAGTTTCCTTCCTTTCTGGCTCAGCATCTACTTGCTCCACTACATGTATCAGCTTTCCTGAAACCCATCTTTTTTCTGTATACCCTGTTTGTTTTCCTTAGCTCTTTAACTTTGCCTGCTGACTCCTTGGCTCAAAGCCTGGATTAATCTCTTTAGCTATGAGCTTGTTTCATCCTTGTGCTTTGGTGCTGACCTTCCACTCTTGTTTTTAGCACAATCTGACTTGGCAAATTTTACAAAAGTTCTGAAAGACTGTGCTTGGCCTCCTTCTTATGGGTAATGTACAAAAGAGAGCCATCCACTCTTTTGGATTGTGGCCAGTGACAGTTACGCTTGCCATTAAATTGATGTAGATTTTGTTTAGTCATTAGAGTAAATTAAATGTAGGTTTTGCTGTGGGTTTCCCTGCAAATAGGAGATTTCTCCATCTTTATAAGAAGTCTATTATGTATATTAGTCTGCATGGCAGGCTCTCTAAGGGTGCAATCCTAACACATTTAGGCCAGCCTAACTCACCTGGCATATCTTCGCGTAGTGATGGGGGAAGATCATTGTACGCTTGTGCAGTGGCCTAACCCCCCAGGAGTCAGGCATAAGTGCTTTATGGCATTTTTGTGTGCTTCCCCCCCCCCCAGTCAGCCACTTCTTGTGGTCCACTTGTTGGAACTACCATTGTAGGTAACTCACAATTACGTCATTGCCAGTTACTTCTGGATATGGAGGCCAGACACAACATGATAAAGAGCAGTAAGAGACTCGGGGTAAATGGGTGGACTTGAATGCCCAAAAGCAAACCCTGAAGCTCCACCTTCTGAATACAGTCTCTTGTTGCTGCTTGTTGTGTTGTGTTGCTGGTCTTGCTTCTAGGAGACATGGGTCTGGTGTCCCATGGATATCACTTCAAGTACCACCAATTGTATCAGTGCCACTAGAGAAATATGGACTACACTGAGGAATTATATTTGGTATGTGGATGGTCTGACCATACCCCTTGATTTGAACTGCCTAAAAAGACATTTTGAATTATGCTAAAATTTCTTATTAGAACTGTTGTTGGGATGAAATAGTAATAATCTTTCATAAATCCTTTCTAAGTACCCCCATTCCTGTAATATCCTTGAACCAACTGCCTAGTTCCTATTAGCTAAACTGAAATTAAGTGTCCATAATAGTTTTCCCCTGTGCATGCACTGGTCTCCCATTTTGTGCTGTCTCTCTGGACTCTTTTTTTAGCGGCAGGAACCTGTCTACTCACTTGTCATGTACTTGGATGGCCTTGTTGAAACAATAACTCACTAATACTTCTAACATTGCATGTAATCCATTCTTCGAAAGCTAGCTGGCACAAGAAGAAGGCAGGACGGTGGCACTAATTGGCCAGAATACACTCTCATTGGCTGTGGCTCAATGGTTAAAGATGTTGCACCTGTCAGTCTGAAAGTTGGCAGGTTGAGACCCAAGTGCTGCATGACCGAGTGAGCTCCTGTCACTTGCCACCCTAGCAGTTCAAATGCATGCATGTGCAAGTAGAGGCATAGGTACCACTTTGGCTGAATCACAATGATCTGGTAAAAGGCCTCTCTGAAAGGCCTGCTGGTTTCCTCAATGTCACATCAGACATGGATTGGGTGATCTTGAATAGTTGAGTCCACATGGGACAAACATTGAATAAGTAACCTTTTACACTATTTTCACTGGCTGCAGTAGCTATCAGTGAGGTAAAGGTGTCCCCTGCAGGTTGCCCTGCTAATCGTGATCGACTAGTGTGCAGTGCTTATCCCGTTTCTAGAGCCATAGAGCCAGTGTTGTCTGAAGACACATCCATGGACATGTGGCCTGCATGTGCATGGAACACTGTTACCTTCCCACTGAGGTGATACATATTTTTCTTCTTGCATTTTCATGCTTTTGAGCTGCAAAGTTAGCAAGAGCTGGGCTAAGGATGGGAGCTCGCTTTGTCTTGTGCTATTTGGATCTCGAACTGCTGACCTGCCATTCCTCAGATTGACAGGCACAGCACCTTTAATCACCAAGCCAATTGCAGCTATCAGTATCCCACGGCAAAGAGCACTATAGCAAAACTGTACTGAAGAAAGTGGCATTTTATGGACATATTGTAATTTTTTAATACTGGAACTTCATAATGGTTCTGTCCTTGTAGAATGTTGTGTGAATGAAGTTCAGCTGATCCTGCATCATGTTTCTCCTCTATGTAATCTTATTTACAGAGTAATGTTATGCAGTTGCATTGTATCAGTTCTTTAAAATGCATTTCTCTGAGGTTTATGGGGCAGACAATCTGCACTGGTTGCCAGTGTGCATCTGGGCTCAGTTCAAGCAGCCTTTATAGCCCTATGTTGTTTAGGACAGCCTGCATGGTTTGGAATTTGGATGTTGAGGGCCAATCTTCTCTTTAATCAAATGTAGTGCACATGCAGTCCCTGTAAACTCTGCCTTGGGTCCTACTGTCTGCTTGGATATGGTTAGTACCCATCTCACAACAGAGCTGGGCACCTTTTTTTGTAGCAGCACTATGGTTGTGGAATTTCCTTTCTTGGGAGACCCAAATGTTATAGTCACTGAGTACTTTTGTCTGCTGAAGACTCATTTGTTTCCATTGTGCCTTGTATTAAGGAAGCCTTTGCCTCTTATTATTTGTTGTAGTTGATTTTTTTAACAAGTGGGATCATATGGGTTTTAAATTTTGATTCATTGTCTTTTAATTGTAAGCTACCCTGGTGGCTCCTATGGGTTTTTTGGCATGGGGGATGTGTATGGAGTTTGCCGGTATGGGGTGTTTGCTACAGGGTTGTTGTTGTTGTTGTTTTTTTTTGCATAGAGGAAAAAAGAACCTCAGGGAGAAGAGTCTGCAGGGTCTTAGGCAGTGAAGCAGATAGGTGTGGAAGCTTTTCTGGAGGGTTCAGTCATCTGTTCTCTCTCTTATTGCCCCCTCCCTCTTAAGCCACTTTAAATGAACAAAAAGGGAAGTGTAATGTAGTCAGTCCTTCCTCATTCTGACACTTCCTGAAACAAAGAGATAATCTCTTGGCTTTCAAGGTAATCCCTTGGCATTCCAGAGGGTTCCCCTCCTCACTTGTTACACAATTCATCTTTATTAAAGAAGCAACTGGGTTAGAATACATGGATGACTACTGGGAAGATTTTATAACATTATTTGAGCTTTGTGGCATTGGTTTCATCTTGGATATTTAAACCAAAATGAGAATTCATTTTGCATTTATGTATTTCTGTTTCATCTGCTATCATCTGCTATAACAGATATCATCTGCTATAATTGCTTTAAGCAGATTTCAGGCTTTTAATTTACAAAATATAAAGCATGTCTGGCACAAAAGCATAATTAAAATATTGAAGGTATTATAACTTAATTAATGTTATTAAATTATTAGAATAATTTGAGATAAGTTATTCTGTCATGGACCTGATGGTTCATTATTGGAGAATTATTTTGTGTTTATTTTTTCACATTTTTATACAGCCCTTCCTTCAAGGAGTTCAGGGTAGTATACATGATTCCTTCCCTCCTTTTGTCCACACAACAATCCTGTAAGGCAAGTGAGGCTCAGGGGTAGTGACTGACCCAAGGTCACCCATAAGGCTTGAACATATCATCATCATTGTCTTGTCATCATCATCAACAGTACCAGTATTGATATACTTCTTGTCTACAGAAAGTTTGTATAGCAGTTTACAGAGAAAATAGGATAACTAATATTCAGAAGGGAAATATTGCTTCTTAGCAAAGTAGTTCTAGATACACAAGTCATTTGTCATTGTACATATTTGTCATTGTACATTATGCACATTTGTCACTGTACATTATGGATGGAATCCTAAACATGTGGCATCGCTGTGCCAGGGGGGCATGTTCTGCATCCTGCAGTTGGGGCTAGTCACAGAGCCTTCTGAAGGTAAAGCAGTGTTTGTTCCCTTCCCTCCAAGTTGCATTGTCCTTGCCCAGTAACTGGAAAATTGTTAGAATTGCATCCTGAGGCACTTAGATTCACGATAGTGTAGTGTTAGGGAGTGTTAGTGAGTTAGTGAGTGTTAGGGAGTGTAGTGTTAGGGAATTTTTGGATAGTGTTAGGGAGTTGGATTGAGACCTGGAAATTCCTTCTTGGCCACAAAGCTTTTTGGGTGACCTTGGGATAGTCACTCACTCAGCCTCAACTTCCTCACTAGGTTTTTGTCGGGGCAGAACTATCGCTCTGGGCATTTGTTTAGGCTTGGGAAAGGCATGGTAAAATATAAAATAAATCTTGGCTTTTTAGTTTGTGCTGTTCTACTTTGAAACAGAATCTTAAGAATTATCATACTTTCAAAATTGGAGGGTGCCTTATATATGATCCGGAACAGTGATCTTCATCAGCTGAAGTCTTGCATACCAGCCTTTTACCATTTAGGATTTTTATAGAGTGAACTGTTTATTTGGACATACTGTACTCTTTTAGCCACACTAGGTGTGCTCTTGCAAATAATGGATGTGTGCTGTTTAGTATTGTATGGTATGTAACCATGTTGTTTTGACCAAATGCCTTAATTACGGTACATTTTTTTTGACATAGAATTTGGTTTATTAAGGTCTAGTGGTGTGTTGAAAGCCTGTACAGAAGCCATCTACACTGCTTTTACTTGCAAGTGAGTGTGCTTACTCTGGCTTGATGTTTCCTGTGAAATAATTCCACTGGTGTTGATGATGTGTTTAAACCAATTTAAGTGGGAAACACCTAACATGGTACCGTAAGCATACCTGTCTTAAATAATGGTTCTTTAGATCAGTGCTTTTCAGCCACTTTCCTGTGGCACAGTGGTGTGCTGTGGATGGTCCGCAGGTGTGCCTTGGGGTTTGGGGGAAGATTGTTAGGGCAATTGAGTCCCCTTCCTGCATGAGCCCCTTCCATTGTGTGCCTTGTCAATGGTTAAAATGATGGTGTGCCATGACAAATTGCCACCAAATGAAAAAGGCTGAAAATAACTTCTTTAGACAACACAACCCTGAATGGGTGTAGTGAATCAGATTGTATTAAATGTAAATTATAAGAAAATATGTAATGTGTATTGTCTTAATTTCTCATTTATTTACTTACAGCCCCTTTTGCATGATAACAAAATGATTAAGTTATGGACAGTTTTGCATGCGCCCGCTATGAACACTGTTAAAATGTGCAAGTCTTTTGACTGGTTTTTTGTACTGTTTCACTAATCAATATTTAATATGGTTTTCATAGGATATTTAACATGACACTGATATACTGGACAGGTAATGTCTCATTGTTTTGAAAGCCTAATCTAAGAGGGTGAATCCAGGCAACTGCCAGAAATGAGCACCTCTGTATGGCCTTATAGCATCGTATTTGCCAAGGAATTTATTCAGCATTCCATGCCTTACTTTGAACTTGTGAAGATTTTTCCTCCTATGGCAATATGTGTCATTGATTTAGATGCAAATCACTTTTTCAAATCACAAATCAAAGTGATTTGTTCTTAAAGCTTAAAAGAATGGTGGTATTTTTTATTTTACATTATAATTCAAGCAGTGCCTCTTGCTTTCCCCCACCCCTCTGTAATAAAAAAGGCTGTTTTGTTTTTCTAGTGAACAGTGTGGCCTGACTTATTAAAGCAACACCAAACAGAGCTGCTTCTCATGTGGTGTTTTTCTTTACATTGATTTTCTGATGCGAATACCTGTGACAAACTATTGCATACATCTTCCTTCATATGCAGTGGTGTACAAGTTTTTTGTACATGGAAATTCTCAGTATTGGAGAAACATCACATGTCAGCTTGCCCTAGGAGACTGATCCTGCCTGTTACATTCCTCCCTCTTTTGCATATGCCTGCTGCCTCAGTTTCAGACATACCTTCTGGCAAGATTTGAGGAAAGGCTTGCATGTGATGTGTCTCTACTGAATACTGCATGAATATCTTTAGTCCCATTGAGCATGAATATGTGCAACAGATCATTATTACAATGAATCACAGAATGATGTTGCCTTGCTAACTAACCTGATAGTATTTTACTGGTGAATAACTTTTATCTAGCTTTCAAATTGTACCAATTTTTCATTGAAATGCTTAATTTTTCATTTTTCCCCTCTTAGTTTTTTTAGTCTAAACTAGGTTATAAGGCCATTATGCAGGAACTCTCTTTGAGTGCATGTATGGTTTTTTTTTTTACTGTACATAGTTCTTTTAGATACTTTTAGAATAATACTATTAGTAGATGGAAATATTTTTGATGAGAGATGTTGAAGAATAATGTGATATCTTCCTTGCTGTTTTGGCTTGTATTGCTTTTATTGTGACCCATACTTTGCTTTCATTGTGGCCTGTAATTTCTTTACTAGAAAGAATTGAAATAAGTGAGATTGAGAGCACAAACCTAAACATGTCTATTCAGAAGTAAGCCCCATTATGCTCCATGGGTCTTGCTCTCAGGAAAGTATCTTTAGGATTGGAGCATGTGTGTATTTGCTTAAATTAAGAAAAATGCTCCCTTGGCAAGGCATGTTGCCTTTGTGTTAGAGGGAAGGTTTAAATGGTACAATTGTATTAACATAGCAGTTCCCAAACTTAATGCGATCACAGCTCTCTGCAGTCATGGTGCTCTGTTGTAGCAACACCATTGCCCAACACTCCTGGGTGTCACTGTCTTGAATTGTGCATGATCTAGCATACAGCTGGGGACTACTGCTTTAGTAGATGCAGCCGATATTAAACAATTTTGTAAACATGGCGTACACTTGTGTTTGTGCCACTTGAAAAGATAACACAAGGTGAAGGAACTGTATTTTGTTCCCTAGCTCAAAAAGTAAGGTAAAAACTATTTCTGAGTAAATTGGAAGATGTTTTCTAGTTGGGATGGTGATAAGTAGCCCTTTGTTAGTTTGAATTACTTATAGAAAACTAGGATTATTCAGACCTTACCTTTGTGTAAGGGGGACATTAAATAAGGAACCTTTTCCCAAACTGCTGATACGATCTGTGGACCTTGCCACATGCAAAGTAGATGAAAATTTTATAAAGTCAGAGTCCTTAGAATTAGGAATTAAAATACAGCTTGTTACTTAAACTCTTATTCAGCCTCTCGGTTTTTTTTTTTTTGTTCTGCAGAGTTCTGAATCTGCTTCTTTTGCTGTCATTACTGTTTTGGAAACTTTCTAGAAATGTGTACACTGTATTGCTTCCCTCAGATTAAGTTGATGGTCTCTTAATATGGTTTCAAAGCAACAGTAATTTGTCTATGTTGAAACTAGATTTGTGTTCTTAAACTAGAGCTGTCACTCATTTAAAATAATCTTAGCTGTAGAAGTTTATATTCACTTATAAATATAGTTCCTATATTTATAGGAATGCTAAAAAGCATTCCTTATTTTTTAGGTAATTCAAGCATATTCTGGCTACTGCTTCTTGGAAGAGCCATTCTGATGTGAGAAAGGAGGAATCCCTCTTCTAAAGAAGTTCCTGCCACTTTTTGGAGTTGCAAATACTGACATTAAAATGAACATTAAATATTTTTAATGTAATTTTTAAAATTCACCTGCATGGCAAGTTGGAATCACCTTTTTAATCAGTTAAAATATTTTTAATTGACTAGAACTTGCTGTCCCTGTTAAAATGAATTTTGGGAAAAATATTTTGAAATGCTTCTTGCACAGTAGCATCTTATTGGTGGAAGACGGGTCCTGAGCAATTTCTTGAATGCTTTACAATAATGCAATACAATTTGGAGTGCAGGATACATGCATGATGGCTCTGGTTGAAGGGCACTGTCAGGTCTTTGGAAATTTATTTACAAAGAATTGGAGCTAAAAATTTTGAAATGCATATGTCTTTAAACTAGCTACTTTGTTTTCATTGCCTTGAGAGTCAGTTGCTAAAAAAATTCACTCTTTAAGAACAAATATGTTTTAGTAAACTGTTTCATTATTCAGCTGCATAACCCTTAGTGGCTTATCCTTTATTTTACCTGACACTGTCCTTCAAACATAATTTTCCTGTATTTCCAGCTGAGTTTATGGTTTTGCATGTATTTCTGAACTGCAATAGCTGGTTGGTTGTTTCCTGGAAGCATTTTGTGGTTTTTACATTTGGAAAATAGTTATAGCACAATTCTATGTATGTCTACTCAGTAGTAAATCCTACTGAGTTAAATGGGAGTTTCTCCCCTGGTAAATGTACAGTATATAGGATTGTAGCTTTAAAATACCTTAAAGGACTTAAATTTTTTGCTTTATGAGGTAATCTTGACAATTTGCAGTTCATCGTGAAACATGTGGTTTAACTCTTCTACTCTTCTTATAATAATGTATTGGCAATTAAAAAAATAAAAACTGGTATTTATTTGTGTAATCTTAAAGCAACTTTTAATTTAATAAATTTAAAAGTAGCAGATTTAATGAGAAAGACCTAAAATCATTCCACGTATTCTGCAAGCCTAAATGTTTCCATTCCAGTTAATAATTCTAAGAGCAGCTTGTTATATAAGGCAAATTGTGAAATTTGATGCTTGATTTTTAGTTTATCTTAGGAGCTTCTGGGAAGTTACCTTTTTGAAGTAATGCCCACAGAAAGTGGAAGTTGTGCCACTGCCCGTCAAGCAAAGCAGAAGCGCAAATCTCACAGTCTTTCGATACGAAGAACCAACAGTTCTGAGCAAGAGCGGTCAGGATTGCAGAGAGAGATGCTGGAAGGCCAGGTAAATGAAACTGGGCTGTTTTTATTTATTTCCTCTATCCTATCAAGGTAGGTTATAACCACTTGGTTAAAAATCCACTGAGGATTGTGACTTTAGCATTTTCATATCACTAGCTGAATGATGAATTGCAATGATGATGGGCGTGCTGAGACAGCATGGCAGGCATCTGTTCAATTTAATTTGCCCCAAAGTCTTTATAGGGAATATGTTTAAACAAGCCTTGTTTGGCTCATTATTATTGCAACTCAAAAGCCTTGACTCCCTTTGAACGGAGTCTGAAATTGGGTTGTAGCTAAATCTAGCTTGCTCCTCTTTGCAGGTGAAAAATAAATTCAGAATCTTCAGTTTAGCACAAAAAACATAGAAAAGTGTTCAGTTATCTCTCAGTGGTGAATCAAAATTTGTGGAATACTGGCCAAAAAACCAGAAAACTTTGGAGGTAGATTTACAATAATTTTACTCTGTCAGCCCTTTCTTGTCAGTGCTGGTTCTAATCTGAGCAGCTTTTAAGGATCTAGCTATTCTGTTCTTGATTTCTTCTGTTTTATCTCATTAAACAGGGTGTTCCAGGAGTTCCCATACATAGGAAATAAACTTATTATGAAACCCGTTTTTATTTATTTAATATGCTCTACATGACTACCATTGTTTTGAAAACACATTTTGATGCATATCCTCCACTGCTGAAGAACATGTATAAGCGCAGCTTGTATAGCTGTGGTATAGCACAGCACTGTACCTGTTAACTAGCAGGCCAGTGTTCGAGACCCAGGTTGGCCCCACAAGACAGGGTGAGCTCCTTTCCTTAGCCCAGCTCTGCGACACCTGCTGGATCCAATTGTATTGGCTCTGCCTTTCCATTGGATTAATTCAGTGGCGTGGAGAGGGGGGATTTGCTGCTTGGGTAACAGCCTATCCTCCATAACAATCCAACCCAGGCTTTCGTGCTTCGCATGCAACATATGCAGCGCCGAGCACAATACCATAGTCTTTCAAGACTGATGGAGGCCTGCTTATAAGCACAGTTGTGCTTGGTAATGGTGCATCTGGAAACTGCTGATCTAACCATTGATGTACTTGAATGTTTATTTTTCCTATGTATGGAAACTTATGGGACACCCTGTAGATTAATGAGATTTGCAATAAAAATGTGAAATTCTTTTTTGTTGGCCTACATCTCAAAGTGAATGCTTGTAATTAAATAAGAGGCAAAATCTGAAATTTCATCCTTAACCCTTTAGGGAAAGTGAGTCTCTGCAGATATTTGCATCCAGCCCACTCCAGGGAAGAGTAGATTCAATACAGAAGTTATACAGTGCCCAGAAACAAAGATTTGTTAGGCGCTAATAAGAATGTGACAGAGGATTTAGGGCTGGTATCTCAGCTACGTCTGAAGTCTTCACAGTCTCAGGACAGTTTTGGATTGTGGCCCCTTTTAAAAGATCCTTGTATGATCACTTTTGAAGTGATCCTTTAAGTTGCATTCTTTTAATTGGTCCTGCCTGTCTTCCTGAAAATACTAATATGGTGCAATCCTAAGCATGTCTACTCAGAAGGAAGTCCCATTC
This sequence comes from Cryptoblepharus egeriae, assembly GCA_030015325.1. Taxonomy (NCBI): domain Eukaryota; kingdom Metazoa; phylum Chordata; class Lepidosauria; order Squamata; family Scincidae; genus Cryptoblepharus; species Cryptoblepharus egeriae. The sequence continues at coordinate 10,533,423 of JAREYC010000004.1, forward strand.
TGTTGTATGGGACTTACTCTCGGGAAAGTGTGTTTAGGATTGTAGCCTTAATTCCTTGAAAAGCTTGAGATGAATGACCTGTGACTAATCTTGCCTTGTGCTGTTATTTTCCAGTGCTGATCTGGAAATAGTGCTGAAGGCCATGCCAAGAGAAAATAACTGCTGTTTTGTATTTGTATAGAGAACATTATGCCCTTGTTTTTCTTAACTGTTAAGTTATTGTATAGCAGCACGGGCATAGTATCCTTGTCTTGACTGCAATGGAAGTTTTGCCTGAGCTCAGTTAAATAGGTGTTTCCTGTTTCTCTCTTGCCCTCAGAATAGAAGCGTTCCAGAGCACTGACTCTCTCAGAGCACTAGGATTATGACTGCTTTGGGATCTTATATGTGTGCTATAGTTTAATTACTTACCTGATAGTCTTTCCATCTTCTGTTCTTTCCAATCAACTTTCCCTGTGTTAATAAGTAATGAAAACCTTCACATACATCTCAACTTGTTGTGCATGGCAGGCCAAAAACTCTTTCATAGGGATTCTAGACTTTTTTGCAGGTAGGAGAGGGAAATGCATGTTTGGGGCAGTCATTTGTTCAGACTTTCCCATTCACTGCACAATATTGTGTAGACATCAGTTGCATAAAAGGCACTAGGGCTCACCTGAAGAGAGGGGCTAAGCTGCTTTCTGAAACAGACTCAGCATCTAAATCAGGGGCCTCCAAACCTCAGCCCTGGGGCCAAATGTAGCCCTTGGTGAGCCCCCTTCATCTGGCTCTTGAGCAAACCCTTTAATCTTCCACAGGTGAGGGAAATTTGGCTCTCCATGTCTTGGGAGGGTATTTTGAGGGCTGGGGAAGCTGCACATACCTCCTCTCTCTGTGTATGAAAGTGCTTATGAACTGGTTTGAAAATCACTCTGTTTGTTGGAAAGGTTTTATGAACTGATTCGAATTCATTCCTTCACATGCAAGTTCCATCACTAATATATTCACTTATGTAAATTTATTCAAATTTAAAATGTAAATCAATTCTTCTTTTACTTCCGGCCGCGACACAGTATCAGAAAGATGTTGTGGCCTTAGAGATTCCTAATCTAAATGAAGGCTTCTTTTAATTACTGGTACTTTTTATTACATTACTGTGAAATGGTAGTGATCTTTAGCTGCCTACGATTACCAGCAGGGGAGTAGAGAAAAACTGTGCCTTTCACTCTGCATGGACTTCATTTGCACTTTATTCTATAAATTCTAAAGTTAAAACTTCAGTCTTCAAAAACTTCAAGTATGCTTTATTGTTTCTCATGGTTTTCTAGAAAACTTGTATATGAAGGTAGCGTATTTTAGAATTATGTACTGGAGTTTTGGCTTATGTTACTGATAAATATCAGCTTTGAAATTTGAGGGCCACATTGCCTTGCTTCTTAACCAGTAAATTGTAATGCCACTTTCAGAATTTCTTTTGGTTCTTTTCAGTCACATGTGTGTTGATCTTTATAAAAAATGGAGATAAATTTTTTGATAGATTTTCGATTTGAATTATTAAAACTATGATTAGGGCTTGAATAAAGACTTTGGCTAAAGTACTATAGCAATACCTTTCTCCAAAGGTATAACTTTCATATGTTTTTCCTTCTCTAGGATTCCAAGCTGCCATCATCTGTTAGAAATACACTTCTGGATCTTTTTGGTCAAATAGAAAGAGAGTTTGAGAACCTCTACATTGAAAATCTTGAATGTGAGTTTATACACCTTATTTGAAAAAATGTGGTAATGAAAGAGGTGCAGAGGAGTAGTAGTTTTTAAGTAGTTCAGGGAGGAGTAGTTTCTAAGGGCATATTGTTACTCTAGGCCCTAGCCTCTGTAAATATGCTGGGCTGTCATCTCAAGATATACTCCAAATGGGCAGTTAACTTTTAAGACGTTGGTGTCCCCAGGCCATATAGTCTTGTGATTCCCGGCACCAACTTTGCTTAATGTTCAAGACTAAGATCTAGGGTTAGAATATTGAAATACTGTTTTTCTAATGGCTCCATGATACCGCAGCATTCCACTACCAGTGGAGTATGTACTGCATCCTGTGTTGGTGGGGCAGTCATGGAGGCTTCCTCAAGGTCAGGGAACACTTGTTCCCTTCCCTTGGGACAGTGTTGCTGTTGAAAGGATGGTCATGGGCTGAAAGCCAATGCTTTTTGTCATGCCGCTTACTGCATGTTTACAAGAAGCAAACAATCTTTAGACTATGTCTTTATATGTGTATCATATATCAAAATAATTTTCCCCTACGGTAGCTAACTTATATTTTCTTGGTTGTATTTTTAGTCTTAACCAACAAAAAATTTAGCGGAGACTAAAGTTAGGGAAAATAGGCAGCACTTAGTATAAGTGCACTACATGTAAGATGTAGTCAAAACCAGGTGAACCTCTCTGGGGAGAGGATTTCATAATTGGAAAGACTCTTTTTTGTTGCTACCCAAGGGACGATATCTGAAATTGTGCTCCCCAAGGACCAGTTAAAAGCCTAGAAGGTGAGTTCTGATGTAATTTCAGTTTCTGGATTGTCTCCAATGGTAATGCCAACACAGTGCATTGCAGTGATCCAGAGAGGTTAAAAGATCATGACTAGCGGCAGCTAGGCTACCTTTAGATATATCTGAATTGAATATCCTTATATTTGGCAGCTAGTGAAACGTACCCGCCTTGTGGGACTAAAATACCCCCACATACAACATTCCCCATTGCACAACATACCCCAATGCACACCAGTGCACCCTCCCTCCCAGTGCATCACCTAGATGTTGATCAGTCAGTCTTTAATGTTTAGGACAAAAACATGTTGCACCCCTTTTCAGCCCCTTAAGGATTAAATTTCTCTACATCGGTTCTTGGTTGGTGTTAATGTTACAGAAGGAACACCCACCCCAAATTTCATGCTTCTAGGCCCAGCGGTTTTGGCTGGGCATTGATGATCAGTGAATCGGTCCGTGACTTTTCAGTTTTATAAATCTAGTATATAGATTACCTGGTAAGCTTTGATACTCAATGTCTTTCAGTGCTGTAATTATTTTCAGGAACAAATTATTTGGCAAGCTCTGACTAGCTGATTGTGGAAGAGAGATAGCTATCTTTCCTTCCTGAATCAGTGTATGCTTTTCCTGAATCAGTATATGCTTTTGCATCAGAACTACTCCTCTTAGGAAACCTCATTTAAAAACAAAAGTGAACCTGATGGGAAAAGTTCAGTGCCAATGTTTGTCAGAGAGTGATGGCTAATGCCTTATCTCTTGAGATTGCATTTTCAGCAGTTGCTGAACACAGATCAACCTTCCCCTCAAATCCTGCTTTATGCAAACCAGAGTTTGTTAGTTTGCAGTGAAGGGAATAGAAGTTGTGATAAATGATTTAATGTTTTTGACATTACTTGCTTTACTTGTTTGCATTAACATGAATTTTTATGCTGCTGCTAGTACGTAGAGAGATTGATACACTTAATGAGCGCTTAGCAGCTGAAGGCCAAACCGTTGATGGGACTGAGCTGAGCAAGGGACAGCTGAAAACGAAAGGTAAGAAGAGAATTTACAAATATGCCTCTCTTAGATGGCTCTTCAAACTTAAGTTTGAGATCTAAGGGAAGGATATTGATGCCAATGTTCAAGCAAGTTAATGAAACCCACTCTTTAAAAACAACAACAAAACCTTCCTTTAAATTTATTTGTCTCAACAGCCAGTCATAGTACCAGTCAGCTCTCTCAGAAATTAAAGACTACTTACAAGGCTTCTACTAGTAAGGTATGAAACACATTGAATCTTTCCTTGACCTTCAGTATCTTACTTATCAGTCTAATTTGGCAGTTTTGTGTAAAGGACTGCCTACTTACAAGTGTGCTTAGTGAAGTTGAGCAAAACAGTTGGCACTGGTTTTTATCTAGCTTGTTAAGAAATGTTGGTTTGACTTGATGAATAGTTACTGCATTTCTAAACAGCTTATGTGGGAGTAAGACTCACTGCATGCAGGGAGACTTATTTCCAAGCATGGTTACACCGGATTGCCTGGCATAAGAGGACAGAATGACAGAAGAGTGTTTGCAATGGGAGGAAGCTACAGAAGAATTCCTTTCTTGAGATGCTGCCAGTTTTTTACTGGTAACCTTTTTGTTTATTGGGACCTGTAGAAATGGGTTTTGCTTGTTGAATATAATAACATGATTGATGCTTTAAAGTATCAGTCACATACTAGATGTAGGGTATCATGACCCGTGCAAACACTAATTCACAGCTAGAGAAGGTTATTCTGATATTTTCTTCCACAGGTCTCTCAAAATAAGATGTTTAGATGCAAATGTCCATGTTAGGTGGCAGCTCTGTGCAGAATTCAATGTTGCTAGCATCAGATTTCTAGGATTGGCCACCTGTTGGTTCTCTATCTCTGATCATGACATCTAGTTGGCTGGAGTTTAAAAGAGCATGTCCAGTCTTTGGGATCATGTTTCTGTCATATTCCTCCCTATTCCAAAAATTTATATTTTTAACTGAATGGGTCTATGCCTTCAGAGTTTGGAGCCTGCTTTTATATCCTTTAGGCTCCTCCTTTCCTGGCTCCTTTATGTTCTCCCTAGATTGTTCAGGGGGCTGATTGGTGGGTGAAGAGGGATGTGTGTAGATGTGGACAACCTCCAAATGCCAGATGCAGGGGAGGGCACCTAGAGGCAGGTGTCACATCTGTTCCCTGAGGCATCTGGTGGACCGCTGTGGGCATCCAGGAAGATGGACTAGATGAGCCTTTTGCCTGATCCAGTGGAGGGTCGTCTTACATTCTCATGTTCATGCTGTCCAGCCTATTGTACTTTCCAATGTGCATGGACAGGTTGAGGATGGGATTCCCTAAGAGAGCTTTAAATTCTGGCCATGTACTAATAACTCCTTCCTCAAGCTATGCTGAATCCTGCCAAAGGCAGAATTGGCAAAGGCAGATAGGCAAGCTGGTGAGATTTTCAAGCTTTACCCTCCTATGGTACTTGCCTAGACACTCCACCCTCCTATGGTACTTGCGACAGTAGCAGGGCTCACTCAGAAGTTGTGTACAGATACTTCATTTGGAACTTAGAAACAACCCCTTTGGGATATCAAAACCTTTCAGTCCAATTTTTAAACCATTTTTTTCTGTCATTTTTGATCTAGTGATCCTCACCATGCAATTTCTATGATACAAAGTCCAATATGTAATTAGGTGTAATATAGTAGTGATAGATAAATATTGTATGGTATAAATACTTAGTATTATTTGTGCAGTTATCATGATGATTTTAATGAATAACTGAGATGCTTTAATTTGGTCTGTATTTATAGTGGTGGTTAAAGAAATTCATCCCTTTTGTCTTTCCCATTGTGCAATATAGCTCTTGTGGGATAGCAGTTTATCCCATCCCTTTGTGTATTAATATGTCTTATTATGTGCAGCCTACTGCTCACTTTCTACATAGTCATTAAATAAGGATGTTTACTATTAAAATGTGCATTTAAAAATTGCTGTTCTTTAAAAGCAAGTGCTGAATATTGATCTCTTCTTACTTGCTGTATAGCGCTCAAATTCTTTCCCAGGCAAATCAGGTGGACCTCGCAACTTCAACGTGGGAAGCTGGGAAATATGGGGTGGAGACTCCTGGGTAACTGCTTTGCTTCCCAGTGTGCCTATATGCATGCACAGCTAAATGGTAGCAAGTGTGGAACATGCAGAATCTCATCTTAACTAATTATCTTCTATGGATATCGTATCTGTCAACTGTGCCCTCTTGGAGGATCTTGTGGTGCCCCTTATTAGTTATCTCCTGTAATTGCTTGTAGATACTAATGGCTGAAGTCAGACTATAAGAAAGCAAATGGCTAGAGATGTATCTCATCCCCATTCCTTTATTGATTAAGTTTGCGGGATTGCATTACTTTAATAGCGTAGTGAATGTATTCCAGGTTCTCATGTTGCAGGCAGTTAGGATCCATGTGGCACAATTCTTCCTTGCACAACAGCATTAGGGGATCTTGATAGAAGGAAAGTCACATTTTTCCTCCCCTGCTTCCTCCATGTGCACACATGCTATTAGAGAGAATTTAAGATCTGTCCCTCAACCATATATCTGTTCAGCCCTTTCACAAAAAATGAAAGTACTGCAATAGCATATTGGTTGAGGATGTGAAAAGTATGCACAGGCCTTTCATTTTTGCACACGTTTGTTACTGCTAGCATACCCAGGCTTGTGTGTTCAGGGTTAGGGTTATATAACACACTTGTGAGCTCCACTGCTTAACACAGAGAGGCTTAATTCAAAAATCCTCTTTTTTCAACAGAATTGATTCTTATATAGATAGCCTGCAATCACTTCTCTGTCTAACCCTCCTGTTAGAAGACAGGTGGGACATTCCTCCTTAATTTTTTTTCTTCCCTTCTTCCCAGCAACCACATCTGCATAAATATATTGAATATACTTTATTAATGTGATTAAAGCTATAAGAAGATAACTTACCCCTAAATCTAGAGCAGTTATGTGAAGAGATCCATTAACGAATGCGTCATAATTATGGCACCATCTAGTGTTAACCTATGGAAAATTCATGTTGCAAACCAGACTAAAATTTATTTTTGCGTCAGAGCAAGAGGTCCCGTAGTTACTCTGGATTGTGCACAATACTGGGAGGTGTTTGTTTTGGTTTAGGCTGACAGTTTCCTGGTCTGTGGTAACTGTAACCTTAAACAAAAAGAGGTTATTAATATACTTAAAATTTGATGTACCTTATATTTTAGGCAAAAAGCAGCAAATAGATCAGAATTCTTTAGAAAATAAACTAGAAGGTACTACAAAACCTTTTCATCTAAACATTAAATAATAATTTTTTAGGACTCTGAAGTAATCTGAAGTAATTTTTATGTCATCTGGCAAAGTTCAAAACTTCACAGCAGGGCATATGTGTTAAGCAGACACAATAGTATATGATGAAAAGAGCTTAAATTATTTCCTTATTTATTTAAAAGAGTTAAATTATTTCCTTGGATGGTTCCTCGAGATGATTTTATCCCAACAAAATGGAACACCTATGTTTCTGGAAGCTAATTCATAATGATCTTTTTCTTTTATTTATATGTTCAACTGGGCAATCAGCGTTAATTTAGTTCTGTCATCTCATTGGGCTTTTAACTTTTAGGCTCCCTTGCTCCCCCCCCAAAAGAGAGGGAAGTGTCTTTTTTGGCTTTATAGGAAGTCTGGGAACTCTGTCTTAAGACTTTTAAAAGATGTTAACAACTAAATCTTTGTCTACAAAGAGAAATACATAAAGTGATTTAAAAGGTACTGTACATAAAGTGCAGCAAAAGAGGAAGAACGCAGCAAGCTTATCTGCCTATGCAGGCTTCATTGCCTGAATGACATATGCACCCTTTTAAACATTCTTCTTTTTTCCTCAACGCACATGATTCTGAATCCCCATGCTAACCGATAAGCAGTTGCTATTCATCTTGTGTTGCTGTTTGATAGGCTGCCTTAGTCCATGACATGGGCTGTGAGCAGTTCTGCTTCACTAATGGTTAATGTCACAAGAGTGTTAAAAACATATTGTATTGCTAACAAATGACAGTGAATTTGTATGCTGAGAGAAGGAAACAGGCAAACAAGCATACATGATTGGAGTGGCTTTAGGACAGGATGCCGATTGATGTGCATAGTGGCCATGGAACAGCAATAATAGTGCTCAGCATTTCTATACTTGAATGTTCAAAGCGCTTCCTGTTTATCACATTTTCCCTGTAGAACAAGTAACAAAACATAACATCTAAGTATTATCCCCATTATAATTTTCCCATTATTGGAGATGAAGGGCAAAACTAGGGCTAGGGAGTGGTTTGCTTAAGGCAGTGGTTCCCTAACTGTGATCTGTGGCTCCCCAATGATCCATGATAACAAGTTAAGGGAGTTGCAGAACCCTGTTCAAAAACCTACTGGTCTATACTGTATATAGGATTGTAACTGTAATGGTGAGCTGGGGCTAATGGCCTATAGGTCAAGGCAGCCGCCAGTCACAGATTTGAGAATAACTGGCTTAAGGCCCCTTTGAGTTTGTGGTAGGGATGCATTTGAAGTTGGAGAGTTTCTGATTCATAGCTCAGTCTCTTAGGGTGCAATCCTAAGAAATTTAGGTTGGCCTAACTCATCTGGCCTATTTTTCCACATTGGTATGGGGAGGTTGACATATGCCTGTGCATTGGCCTAACTCCCTCCCCCCCAAGGGAGTGGAGCAGAAGTGTCTTACTGCACTTCACCACCACGTTAGCACAGGACTTATGCCGGGGCTTAGGCCAGGATTGGTTAGGATTGCAACCTTAGCCACTCCTTTACATCCACCTAGCAAATGACTAGGGATGAAGGTGAGTGTAGAAGCCAACATGCCTTAGAACAGCTACTGACTGACCTACTGTTGAGGAGGAGTATATTAGGTTGTAGAGAAGCAGGAAGCACAACCCAAGGATTTTCACCAGAGAAGGAGCTGCGGTAGGAAGGACGCCATGCTCTTTAAGTGTGCAATATCACCAAGGATGTGTTGCAGTTCATGTTTCTTCCTTTCTTTGGACTTTTTTTTGGTAGTGAATGAGATTTCAAATGCTGTTTGTAGCAAGACAAAATAATAATTTCCACCTCAGTAGAACAGAGTTTCAGACTAGGCAGACTAGACCTTGAGTTTCTGCAACTGAAAGATGGTACTCAAAATGCCTGGAATAATGATAGGGAATTCCTGTTTCCAAGATTAGAAATTGTATAACCTTCCCTCCGCTGAATACCGTTCCTTCATATATTTTAAAACAGTTGAAGCAACAATTTTCCCCCATAACTTAGAATTAAAATTCATCAGGAAACAGAGGAAATCTTCTCATAATTAACTAGCCTCCTTGAGGTGATATGTGGGGGCCGAGAGCCTAGTTGGACTTTGCCCCACTTTTTATGAACAGTTGAGAGGTATGCTAGTCCAGTTCATGCAATTTATTCTACTGTTCCACTTCTCATACATAACTCCATTTTGTTTGAGGACGTTTATTAAATCTGACAACTGCATTTTAATATTGCGTTGAAATTTTTTTTATTAATTCCACACTGTGGTTCAAGTACTAATCCCTACGTATTTCTGCAAGAATTAACCTGTTTCCTTTTCTATGCATCCATAGTAATTACTGCTTCTACTTGCTTTGAAACAATTCTGCTCATTAACCACTTAATTATGATTCCATTTAGGTCTCATTTCATCATTATAATGATTAACAAAGAGGAAAAATAATGGAATACTTTCACTTTGTATTTCAGACTTCCAATTTTTAAATTGTTTTTCCCTTCTTGAAATTTAATACAGTGCCCTGTTAGAACACTACCTGGCTCATCAAAATTTCCTTGGCGTTTACTTGTAATAACAGATCTGAATATAATTTAAACATTTTTTATGTTTGTTTACAAGGCGGTACATGTTGCATCCAGGATTTTGGCTTAATATGCTGAAATTATCAAGCATTTATATAAATGACAGTGTAATCCTAAGCCCCAGTTAGGTCAGTCTTGTGCTGTTCTGTGGATGCCACAAAAGTGCTTTAACACTCCTGGGGGCAGGGTTAGGCCAGCACACAGAAATGTGCCGGCCTCCCCACACCACCATGGGAATGGGGAGACAAGTGAGTTTTGCTGACCTAAATTGGTTAGGATTGTACCCTGACTCTACTTCTGATGCTTCAAGAATTTACATTTTTTAAAGGTTGAATGTACACCAAGTCTCCTTCCAAGCTGTCTATTTTTTTTTGTGGCAACACTGAACGTTTCCTTTTAACCCTACAATCATTGAAATAGTGCCCAGATTTCCTGTAGAGGAAGACAAATATTGTGGCTTTGGGTCAATTGACTTATGCTACAGTAACAAGCCTAAGTTAACTACATAAGTCGGGAGAATCCCAATGAGTGTGCTGGTATAATAAAGGTTTAAAAATACCTGTTTGCTCATGTTTGCTCTTTGTCTAAAAAGAAAACAATGTTACAAGTGCACCTTGTAGAGCATCTCTAATTTTTTTTTTTAATTCTCACTTCCTTTGAACTGCTTCCGGCATCAGGATTTTTTAATTATGAGAATGATTTTGCAAATTAATGCTGTGCCGTAAAGCAAAAGCTGAACAATTTAATCTTCTCTGGAAAGGGCATGCAATGTGAGCATTTGCTTTTGCACTGAGAGTATGCAAATGACCTAGGGCAAAATCCAGAGCAGTTACGGGTCGACGCAGTTACGTCACCCATACGTGTTATCTTATGGAAAGTCACCTTAACTGCTCCGGAGCAAAGGGCTTAATTTGACTTTAGGATATGGGCCCTAGTATACCTGTGCTGTAATTGGAATTTAATTTGTGTATGTAAAATTGATATTGCACATCAAAAAATGGGAATGGTATATAGAAGCATTAGTGGGATGAAATCCTGTGGTGTTTTCCTGGGAGCAAGTCTGTTAAACACAGTGGGACTTACTTCTGAGTAAACATGCATAGAATATTGTTAAGCGAGTATTCTCAACTTGTTCACTCTTTATCACCTTGTGCTCCAGTCTGCATCATGGGCTGCTCATTTATTTCTTATGCTTCTTTTGGGAGTTGGCAGACTCCATATCCAACAGAAACTCTGGACATACCCATAATTCTCACAAAATTACTTTTTGATGGTCAAGAGACCTGCAGTAGGATCAGTGATTAGCCATGTCTTCTCCATCAAACCTTAATGTAGCTCCATAAATGCCTGCCCAAACATCTTCATTAGAACCAACACTGTCCCCTAGTTCCCATCCCTGATCTCAACATTCCTTTCACTTCTCAACTCCCCTCCCCACCTAAGCTTCTTTCTCATCTAATACAATGGCCCCCAGTGTGTAGCTTGTCTGTGGAACTCCTTGCCACAGAATGTGATGATTGTATCTAGCCTCAATTCCTTTATGAAGGGATTTGACAAATTCCTAGAGGAAAGGACCATCACAGGTTACAAGCCATGAGGGTGTATGTAGATGTGGACAACCTCAAAATGCCAGATGCAGGTGTCTTATGTGCTCCCTGAGGGATCTGGTGGGCTGCTGTGAGATACTGGAAGCCGGACTAGATGGTACTTTGTCCTGATCCCATGGAAGCTCTTCTTATGTTCTTATTTGTGCCAGATCAATCGCCACTTCTTATAAAATCATCCGTTGTCTTGGCTTCCCACTTGCCCACTAACTACTACAAATTACTATACACCCTTTACCTTGGCTACAAATGCTATCAAACTGAAAAACACCACACTTTCCATATTCCTTGATCTAGATCTGTGTCATGTAAGGCAGCCATTTTTACACCAAGTGTATTGCTTTCTAGTCATGCAGATGGCTCAACAATTGATAGTAATGCAGGTACAACAACAGCAGCAATTGTTTACCTGACTTCCTTTCCCTCCTTCTTCTGGCTGACCTTATCCAAAACATATTCATCCAAATCAGTCTGCTCTTAGGAAGTCGCTTCTGTAGAGTTCATTGTTTCTAGTAATACTGAGTCCTGCTTTCCATAATGGAGTTTTTTTAATAGGAAAAAGGAAGCATCACTTGCACTTTACACAGCAGCTGGAACTCAGTTTTCCTCAATTAATCCAGTTCTTCCCTGCCCACAGCAGTACTCATTTGGTCCTTCTAGCATATATGCAACGATGGGCAGAAACAGCTTTTTTAAAAAAAGAAATTTAATCAGTGCAGGAAGTTAAAGTGATCCATAATAATAAGGATTCATTATTGGCTTTAATTTATTTTATATTTTTCTTCCTCTTTTTTTATACTATTGGGAAGAATGTTTCAATATCATGCAGAAGGAACTGGCCTGTGCTTCCAGGTTAATTGTTGTTTCCTATTAAAGCTAGCTGAATTTTTTTGCCATTTCCAATGGCTCCAAGCTTTGGAAATTTATGCAGCTCTTTCCTTCCCCCCATCCCAACCATTTATGGCTAGCTGTGTGTAATAAACCAGGTTGTATGGCACATACATGTTAGACAGAAAACAAGTAAAGCATTCCTCAGATTATGCCCACCTGCTTATCAGGAAAAAGGAAGGGAAAATCTGAGAGTTTGTTGCATTATGACCTCCTAAAATGCATATTTGGGGCCAAATTCTGCTCTGGTGTGCACGGTACAGTTTCCTGAACTTGACACAGGACAAATTTGGTTCCATTGTTTTTAGGAGAAAACATCTTAGAGCTTATGCATCCATAGATTGTGCTACTGTTAAACATATTAATAATTGTTTATTTGGGGTGATGGTAGGCAATTGTGTATGTGTATCTCAAAGCTGTCTCTTGCTCTCCTTAGATTGTGTCCAGTTTCAAAACTACAACATCCCGAGCAATTTGCCAGTTGGTGAAAGAGTATATTGGTCATCGGGATGGAATTTGGGATGTTAGTGTTACAAAAACTCAGCCAGTGGTGCTGGGGACTGCTTCTGCTGGTAATACCATTTTTTCTAGTCTCCACTGCTATGTGTTAAATCCATTTTTAGTTTGGACACTTTTGCCTAATAGTAATCCTGAGTCTGAAATATCTTGGCAACTATTTAAAATAGGGGCCCAAAACTTTTATGTATAATAATCAGTAAAAGAGACATATTTCCATTATCTTTAAAAGGAGGAAGGTACATGAGTGCCATCTACTGGAGGTTGTCAAAAAGAGGAAAATGGCATGGTGGTGTGAATTTGGAAATAAAAGTTTATCTGATCTTGATAAAGGCAGGATACAACCCTTTAAAATAAATACAGTGGTGTATTTAACATAACAAGTTTAATTTGTTCCGGAAGCATGCTTGTTATGTGAAACACTCTTTATGTCAAGCGGATTTTCGCATAGGAAATATGGAAATTCAGACAATTGGTTCCACAACCCCAAAAATATTCATATAAAAATATTAACTGTATGTTAAAATGACGACAAAACACTGGAATTGAATTCAAAACATGCATTCATTGTGCATGATCCTATGAAGTCTACTTAGGCTGCAATCCTAAAGACACTTTCGTGGGAGTAGGTCCCTTTTAACAAATGGAGCTTACTTCTGAGTAGACATGCTTAGGAGACTGCAATCAAAGACACTTTCCTGGGAGTAAGCCCCATTAAACACAATGGGAGTAAGCCCCATTGAACATGTCTCAGTAGACATGCTTAGGAGGCAGCAATCCTAAAGGCACTTTCCTGGGAGTTAGCCCCATTGAACACAGTGGGGCTTACTTCTGAATAGACATGGAGGGTTAGGAGGCTGCATGGAGGATAGGGGGCTTACCTGGGCTGCTACTGGAGGCCGGTGGGGGCAGTTAGAGGCAGCAGCGTGCTGGTTGGTAGCCCTTTAAAACAGACTCTGCGCGGAGCAACTTGGGGGCGGTTGCCTGGGCTTGTTAAGTGAAGTCGGCTTGTTAAGTGGAGCACACTCCCAATGGGAATTTGTGCTTGTTATGTGAATCACTCTTTATGTGGGGCACTTGTTATGCGAGGTGCCGCTGTAAATGAATAAATAAAAATAGCATGTGCAACTATACTATCTCTTGGTCTAGCAGGAAGTGCTTTTTTACATTGTATAATTACAATTTGCAAGTTAAAGCATATATGAAGAGGTAAATGTTATGTTTTTTTACATGTTTAACCCTTACAGATCACACTGCTTTGCTGTGGAGCATTGAAACTGGGAAGTGCCTTGTCAAATATGCTGGGCATGCTGGATCAGGTAAGAATAAATCTATGTTACATGTCAGAATAATATGTTTTGTCTTTCTTTGATTACTTTACAGTTAATGCTCAGTCTTTGGGTCAGTCTTGAAAAGTGTTCATTTAAGTATGCCGTGTTTTTCTTCAAAGTTTTCAGTTTAGGGAAAGTATAGTGTTGGTCTTACGTTTGGCAGTTGTGAAGTATGAATTTCTGTAAAGACAAATATCAGAATTATCAGTTTTCTTCTAACATGGGATTTCCAATTTTAACTTTGAAAAGTGTGGTGTAAAGAAGAAACCACTGTTTTCACTTCTTTAGCTTATCGGGCCTGTTGCACATGTCAGACAATCTGAAAGGACAGAATTCTGAACTGAAGGTGGTAGTGATGTTTTTGAATCCTCTCCACTATAAAACGCTCACTGTTTATATACTGTAGTATCTTATGCTCTTGATGTGCCACAATGCAAGAATTTTTTGTGTTGGTTTTTATGTGCAGTATAATTCCACCGCCAGTCACCTGCAGTGTGAAGTTGTAACTTGTAGTAACTGTGTAACATGTAGAATGGGATTTATTGAATCAGAAAACATTTTCTCCTTATATTAGCCTCATTTTAAAAGATTTGACTAGGGAATATCCTACAGATGATTTCTTTTTTAGTGCTGCTTTTGAACTGGCACTAGAATCACTTGACTTTCAATTGGGTTGTATTGAACCACTTTTCAGTTTTGCTTCTGTCGCCCCTCATAGGAAAATTTTGAAAGCATTTGTCTTTTACCTGTAATTTTTAACAAATACATTTTTCAGATTAGAGCAGCGTTTCTCAAAGTGGGGGTCAGGACCCCTTTGGGGGTCGCCTAGAGCTTTCCTGGGGGGTCACCTAAAGAACCCTGGTGCAGGGAGCCAGGTCAGGCTTGCCAGACGTCCAGCTGTAGCTGCGCGCGCACTGGGGGCTGACTGACAACCTCAGGGCCCAATCTGAAATAAATCCCATTATAGTGGGGGGGGGGGGGCTTTACATGTAAATGCGGATAGGATTGCAGCCTCAGGGCCCAATCCAATGCATGCCTACTCTGAAATAAATATGTTCAATGTGTGCATAGAATAAACATTTCATTTGTAACAATGAAAATACATCCTGTATATCAAATATTTACATTACGATTCATAAGAGTAGCAAAATTACAGTTATAAAGTAGCAACGAAAATAATTTTATGGTTGGGGGTCCCCACAACATGAGGAACTTATAAAGGGGTCACAGCGTTAGGAAGATTGAGAACCACTGGATTAGAGTATACTTAATGGTAGTTTGACCATTTGGATAGAAAATACATATTTAAATTCATAGAACTGTATGGAGCTAAAACACTGCTCCTGAAGTATCAAGTCTAGGGCTGCAATCCTAAAGACACTTTCCTGGGAGTAAGACCCATTTAACACAATGGGGCTTACTTTTGAGTAGACATAGTTAGGATTGTACTCTTAGTGTGCCTCCCACAAATTTTAGTTGCAGGTCACCAGCAGTAAGGACTTTCTGAAGGTTGATTAACCTAAATTGTGTTTCTTTTTTTAAATGCAGTAAATTCCATAAAGTTTCATCCAGCAGAACAAGTGGGTCTTACAGGTTTGTAAATATATTGTGCTTCCTGGTGTTTTCTTCTTGAAAAAAGCAATTTGTTCCTATCATCTTTTGGCAGTTAGGAACAAATTGCTTTTTTCCAGTTGCTTCATATATATGTCTTTTGAGTAATTTGATAACCTCTATGTGTTTCTTCTGTAGTGTTTACCACCTGTCTCTAATTACCAGTTTTGCAGAACACATTCTTTATCTTGTCCATGTTCTATTTCAAAATATGATAGCATAGGATACTGAAAGGAGGTGGTTAGGTTACAACTTTATCCTTGAGTCAACTGATAATTAACTGGTTTGGTAAAACTTTCAATTGATGTTTCTCATCATCAGTCTGTGTTTCTGGAGGAAATTACTGTTGAGTGTTGAAGTCAACAGTCATGTGTGCACCATAGGTAGGAAATACTATTTCTTCAGGGGTGTGTAGGACTTGCATTTGCCTTTAAAAAGACATCTTTTAATATTTATTGAATTATTAAGCAATATTTACTCAATATTTATTAAATTATTAAGCAAGTTGTAAAGTCCCCAAATAATGAGCCATTTAATTGAAGTTGATCTTTTAACACTCTGGTCAGTAATATTGTTTTACTCAGCTTATTAAATGTAATATAACTCACAAAAATACAGTGGCTGATGTTTTTCATAAATCCTAATTTTCTCTGTAGCTTCTGGAGACCAGACAGCTCATATCTGGCGGTATCTGGTACAGTTGCCCACACCTCAGCCTACTGCAGACCTCAATGTAAGTGATGGATTTCAGAATCTACAGAATCTGATGGATTTCAGAATCTTAATTCATTCCTGGATTTTCTAGCCATTTAAAATTTTCAGAGTGTGATTTCAGAGTGTTGGGAGATGATGCCTTTTAAAAACATTGGTGGAAATATGTTAATGTATTTCAGAAAAAGCTTTTTAATTATCTTCAGCTATCATTATTTGTGGTAGGTTCCTTTTCAGGAATCCCTATGGATAAGGAAATCACCGATGTTTGATTTTGTGGTTTTCTGGCCAACCCGAATTCTTCAGAGGTGATCAGAGCATACTTTTTTTAAGTGTGCAGAGATCACGCATGTGGCCTCTGACTCAGAAAATCACTCAGACCCATTTAAATGTGACTTCTGGTTTTTGCTGAAAATCCATTTAAAAGCCTCCAGGTTTCATTTTAAAACCCACAGAAGCGAACATGAGGATGCACCCAGCCTCCGTGGGTTTTGGAAAGCCTCTGGATCCAACCAGAGCACAGCTCTGGTCTGGCTTGTGGGCCCCAGTTAGGCACCAACAGATGACAAACTCATGGATAACATGGGCCTCTGTATTTAATTTTTACTGTATACTTTCCTGCTTTTCGACAATATTTATTTTCATTACTCCTGCCATATGGCTAGCACATATCACATAGATGTAGCAGTGTCCCAAAGTGCACAAGAGGATTTGTTTGTCTTGCTAATGTGGCTTCTCTTGTTAATATCAGAAGAAGGTAGTCAGTAAGAAGCTTGCTCATCAGAAACCTGGAACCAACAAATATTAAAAGAATCTGAAAGTTGCTACCTTAGCATGTGTCTGTCAACAATCACGCTGCCTTTAGCCAGCTTTTCTAGCAGCAGCACATTTGAAGCATTGGCCACTACCATGTTACAGGCCATCAGTAAATGGCTAAAAACAAAAAAGGCAAATGGTGTAATAAAGATTTTATAAATTATTTGAAGAAAAGGTGTTGACTGTTATTTCAGCAAGACATTAAACCACCAATGGTCTGTTTTATCCTGAACACCCAGAGCAGTTTATAATCTGAAAATAAAAGTCATATAATGGAAATTTGAATGCTTAAGAAAGATAAGCCAAAAATTCACTGCAGAAATTATACAGTGTCAACCTTCTATCCTCATTCTACTCCTCTTTCCCACATATGGTACTCTTCTGTTTTGAAGCAGTGCATACTCTAAACACAGCTGAACCTCTCAGTGTTACCCACCCTCCCTCCCCCCCCCCCCCCCCGGTCTGTTTCTGAAGCTATTTAACTTGGACATTATATTCACAGTGGGAATCCACATAGCCAGCAGCCTGTAAGTTTGCATTAAATAAGCTCCATGTGAAGAATCAATACTAAATGTGCTGTAATTCACATTTATCTTGGCAGCTTCTTAATTCTTGTTAAATATTTTCAAAATTTACAGCAAATGTCTGGAGAAGATGAAGTTGAGTTTTCTGATAAAGATGAACCTGATGGAGATGGGGATGGTTCTAGTGATTGTCCCACCATCCGAACTCCCTTAACCACCCTAAAAAGCCATCAAGGTGTAGTCATAGCAGCTGATTGGCTTGTTGGAGGGAAGCAAGCTGTGACAGCTTCATGGGATAGGACAGCAAACCTATATGATGTGGAAACCTCTGAACTTGTGCACTCTTTGACAGGTTTGTCATAAGACAGTTTTACATTAGATGGTTTATTTCTTCTACTGACTGCTATTTCCAGGCACCACTGTTTTGTGGGGTTCAGAAATGTCATTATCTGAACTGGCAGAAATCCCACATTATTAATCCATTTTGTGAATGTCTTTCAGGGCCATACAGAGTAAGTGCTGTTCTTTAGGGCTCTTAGGGGGGAATTGTGTTGTGCTGAAAGCTTTTTGTCCTCTTCAGTCTTTGCTGTTTATTGTCTTTATTTGGTGATAAAGTGAGGAATACTAATACCCACAATTAGTAAGCATTTATGTTCCTAATGTGTGCCATGTGTTGACCTATTGTTTCAGTCAGTCTAAGGTAGTGGTTTGGAAACCACTGTAAGTTTGGTGCCCCTAGGCCATTTGTAATTGTTTTCATGGTTCTCCAGTTATGGTCGTTTTAATATCCTGCAGCGCCTTTAAACTACCATCACATAATGTCCTTTTGAATTATTTGTGGTTTTCTGGGGCACCAGAGTGCATAATTTGGGAACTGCAGGAGTAAGGTGTATACTGAAGGCCCCCAACTTTGAGATGGCCAAGTCACAAACATTAAACTTATAAGTGGCCTCTGGGTCAGCAACTACTAGATGTCTCAACTTAAGTAGAGACCCCTAAAATCCCTGAAGATCCCAGGGAGGGTCAGAATTTGAAAAAATCCCAAAGGGAAGAATAAAATATTTTCCATGCGCTACCTTTTCCAACGCTATTTCTTTTATCATATCCTAGATAAGCAGTTTTGCTGTCTTAAGTAAATGTAATGGAACTGGCTATTTGCAATACTACTTATTTAAAATTTTAACTTAATATTACAAGACTTATAACCTGTCTCATTCTCAAAGAGACACGAGATTTTGTTTCAAAGCAGTGTTGTGTCTGTGTGCTATTCTAAAGATGTTTTACTCACTTTCTCTACAATCCAGAGTAACTACAGGGGCACATAAGAGACATTACGTGTACCCGTAGTTACTGCACCACCTAGTGAAAACCTATGGGAAGTTCATATTGCAATCCAAAGCAAATTGTTCTTACATCGGAGCAAGGACTCCCTGTAGTTACTCTGGATTGCGCCCTTCATAATATAGTACAGTGTTGGAGAATGTTTTAAGATAAAGTCAAAATGTTTAATGTAGTTATTATTGTTTATTTATTAGATTTCTATCTCACTTTTCTTCCTAAAAGGACACTCAGGGAGGACATTCAAGTTATGATTATTAGGCCTTGTTTTTGCTTGATTGATAGCTTGGTGGAAGTAGATTTACCATATAAACCTTGGTTTGGTTCTTTTTTTAAAACATCACCATGTTTTACTTACTTGTCTCTAATAAATATATTTGTCTCTAATAAATATATTTGGTTATAGTGAACAGTGCTGGGAGGGGATAACAAGTTGGTGGAGAGTAGTGGATGGAATTATGGGAAATGGTTGGACTTCCAAAGGCCCCAAAACAACCAGTGGCCAAGGGCACTTTGGTAATGCAACTGGCAGCATAAAAGTTTTAGCTCCGTTTCACTAAATGTGCCATTAAACATAATGATAGTTTGATTTATATTTTTTGGTCTCTGACATTTATAGAAATGAAATGTCTCGAATTCTCACTGCCTTAATGTTTTCATCTGTGCTTATAGGACATGATCAAGAACTTACACATTGTTGCACACATCCCACCCAGCGTCTTGTGGTGACTTCATCACGTGACACAACCTTCCGTCTGTGGGATTTCAGAGACCCTTCTATCCATTCTGTGAATGTCTTTCAGGGCCATACAGAGTAAGTGCTGTTCTTTAGGGTTCTTAGGGGGGAATTGTGTTGTGCTGAAAGCTTTTTGTCCTCTTCAGTCTTTGCTGTTTATTGTCTTTATTTGGTCACTTTACTCATAACCTTTCTTCTTCCAATCCCAGTGAAAAGGCTGCTCACTGTTTAAGAAAAAGGAATATAAATTGGCCTTCCTCTTAGGTCGCCTGTCAAATTTGAACATGGGTACACTGAATGTATTTTAAGCCATTTCTGCCCAATATTGCATATACAGTGATCAAATGTGAATTCCTGTAGGCAAAAATGAGGGCTGCTCTTAATGTCCTGCCCTTGTGCTCTCCTGTGGAAAGGATTAGATGTTCTCCCTGAAACAAGCTCATCCACATCCTAGGAGCCATTAGAGTATCCTTTAACCACCAAGGTCTTGTGCAGTTTGGTATTGGTATGTTTGTACCAGCAAGATGGTCTTATGGTTGGTTAGAAGCTAGGAATGGCCTGCAGTATTGATTTTGGAAACACTGCAGACCTTTGTGGGATGGGAAAATTCTGGAGTAGAGCAAGTTCCCCTTCCCACCTTTTCCTGAGCTAAATAAATAGTCAACATAAACTCAAACTCAAAAATGCCTAGTAAGAGACCCTCAGTGCCTGATAAGACACACTAACTAAAAGCTTGATGAAAACAGAAAACCAGATTCTTGCAAGGGAGGGAGCAGATCTGGCCTCCTGGGGAACAGAATTCCCAAGGGCAGGCACTACCACAGAGACAGCTCTGTTGCTGGTCACTACTAGTTGAATGTAGGGAGGTGATGGTGCCTCCTCAAGACCACCTGAGATGACTTCCCAGGATGGGCTTGATGGATTCCTCATGGCACAATCATTGATTATTGTATTTTTGTACTGGAACGGTACAAACTTTTGGAATGTGTAAGATCTCTGTCATATAGGTTCTGAATTGAACTAAGCCTACTTCTAAAGTATTACCGCTGCAAATGTTCAGCATCCAACAATTCCGGCATGTCAAATATAAATGTCGAAATAGTGAAGAAAGATGTTGTTAAGGTAGCCCAGAAAATGAGAATGTCCCTTAACGCAATACCTGAACTTCAGGTGTGTGTCCCTTTGCCTTGGTTTCTTCTGATCGTCTATCACTTTAGGAAGCCTATCTATTCTGAAGACCTGGCAGATTCACCTAAAACTCCCAGAGTCTATGAATAGGCAGTGTTCCCTGTGGGAATCTCAGCTGCCAAGCACAATAAGCTGTGTTTCAGTTCAGAGAGATAGGAGGCATCTTATTTGTTGTGATGACTTATTGGCAACAAGACTTCTTTGGAAGAAACAGGGCCTTCTCGGTGGTGTCACCCACCTTGTGGAACTCCCTCCCCACTGAAGTTAAGGAAACTTCCCCATTACTGCCCTTCTGGTGATGCCTAAAAACTTTATTTAGACAGGCTTACACTTGCTTTTCTTAAATAAGGTTATTTTATTGCTACCTGCCTTGTTTTTAACCTGGGTTTTTACTGTTTTATATAGTTTAATTGTATTTATTGTTCCTATCTAGTTTTAATTGTATTTTATTCTTTTAAATGTAGATAGCTGCTTTGAGTTTCCTTTTTTAAGGAAGAAAGGTGGGATATAAATCAAATGAATGAATAAAGACTTGGAAGATGTTCCCAAAAAAGAAATAGCAGAGAGATTGCCATCTTGAGGGTGACAGGGATGAGGAATATTTCTGTTTGTAGCTGTGGAGTGATGGTAGCAAAGGATGTCCTTAGCTTAATTTTGAAGCTTCTGGATCTACCAGGTCTTCTTGCAGATGTGTGTTGCTTAGTTTGTTGCTATTCACAGTGGCCCACTAGTTGTCTCAGGGAGCACCCAAAAAAATGATACCTGTGTATTGTGGGTACTTTCCTCTGGCATTTGTCCTCCTTCCTGTGAGAATGTCACCTCCATTAGATGCAAAACAGTATGCAGCTCTGGTCAAGGAGATTTTGGAAGTTTGGAAGTCACAGTTCAGTTATTAACTTTACTCCACAGTGAAAAGAGTGTTTGAACTTGAGGTCTGTCCCCATTTGCTTCACTAGGATCAGCTAACCTTAGAACTTGCATGGCACTTAGCAGTAGAATATTAGAAGGGCCTGCTATGGAAAGCTGGCTTATTCTTCAAAGTTCATCGAATGCATTTTAAACTTGCTCCTTTTATATGGAAATGCATACATATATCTGCTGTAAGGTAGAGTAAATATATTATAGACTAGCAATATTTACTTGCCATTGCAGAAGCAAAATTCAAGGATATTTGCGCAGTGGGCACTACTGGGCAGCATGGTGCTCCATCCCCCATTGTTCTCCATCCCCTTGTATTTCAATACCCCTTGTGCAACACACTACGCCAGCCAGCACCCCCTTCCCCCGTCTGCACCATCCTCCCTCGACCCTGGGCATCCCTACTGGGCAGGTGCAGAGTTTGGGGCTGTGTTTTATCAGTCTTCAATATTAAGTATAGGACAAAAATGCTTTTTACTTCTTTTAACAGGTTAAATCTGTTTTTGATGGGTGCTCACATCATGGAAGAAGTACCCTCCCCAAATTTCATAGGTTCAGGGGTTGGGGCAGAGCATCAGTCAGCAATTCTTCAATGTATAGAGATGAAATGTGTTGCACCCCTTTTTATCCCCTTCTGGTTTGAATTTCCGAAAATCGGTTCTTACTGGGTGCCTCCATCATGGAAGGAAGACCCTTCCTAAATTTCATGTTTCTAGGTCCAGCAGTTTTGGCTGGGTGTCAGTCACCCATTTATATATACATGAACAACATATGCAGAATCAATTTATCTGAATGTTTTCTTTATAGCATTTTAATCCTGCCTTTCTTCCCTCTATTTTCAACTAGAAGGCATTGCTGTAAAACTACCCTTTTCAAACTGGTTTCAAACCAGCAACTGGTTGCTGTAAAATTATCCTTTTTAAATATGATCCACAATTGAATATCAAGGACTGTGTTTTAAAAATGTAAATTAAATGCTTAGTAAACTTTATATACATCCCACACATGTGTGCGATGACCCTGAAAATATTTCTTCCATTTTTGTAGTGGGTATGCTTCATAGCCAGTCCTCTACCATGCCTTTAAATGGTTTCCTCCTGCTTCTGCAAGTTAATAGCAATCCTATCCTTCATCCCTTTTAAGGATAGGGTTGGCAAATTACTTGCATCTGACAAATGAGCAGTAATCCATTTGTATAGCAGTAAGCTGAACTTTTACAACTGACACAAAAATTTCAGTTTTAGAATAACTGTTTTGGCATAGCCTAACCTGGGTGTATTCCAGTAGATGGCGCTTTAATTCTTTCTGATCCCTACAAATAAGATCTCTAAAATTCAGGAATATGTTTTTTCCAGAAAAGATTCTGAACTTGACCATCCAAACTATAATAGAGCCAATATCATGGTTTTTTTTAAAAAAGATTTATTGGTTTGTATTTGGTAGGAATTTGCAAACATCTTGGTTTAAAATGATAAAAATGAGAGTAGATAGTGCCAATGTAAAATGTTTCCAACCTGTGATTTAATGAATCTTGGTATGTTGGTTGCCACTTTCCATGTGCTATCAACATACGTGGCATTTCAGAATTAAAGTTGACCCTTACACAAGAACAACAGAAATCTAGATTTGGGGAGTATGTGAGGATTCCCCCAACTGAAAATTTTGTGTTCATTAGGTAGGCAGAAATTCATTACTTGCAGAGAGTAAGGACCCATGAGTTAGGTCAGGTGGATGTTTTCAAAATTTCAGAGGAAGTACTTAATATACAACAGATGTATTTAAAAGATTAAAAGAACTGGTGCTTAGTTCCTATGAAAAGTTAATTGCAATTATAAGAGCATCTTTATATGTTTCTTGGTGTAGGTGGTGTACAAAGTTTGTGCGTTTGTAGAGAAGTTGAAATCTAAAACTCTGATCTTGTAGTGTTAACTAGAAATGATGCCCCAACTTTAAAGTTTTGCATACGTAAGATTACAACTGAACTTACTGATTGCCTTGGTTTAACATGGAATAGAGCTGTTATGGGGTGTGGTGGCACATGTGGTTATGACACTGTGCCTGTTAACCAGACCAGCAGGCCCAGGATTTGAGACTCAAGTCCTCACCACCTCAAGCCGTGGTGAGCTTCTGTCCTTAGACCAGCTGCTGCCAATCTAGCAGTTTGAAAGCAAGCAAATGCAAGCAGATAAATAGGTACAATATTGCTGGGAAGGTAAAACAGCGTTCTGTGTGCCTTCAGCAATCCTACCAGCCCCATTATTGCAGAAGTATTTTTGGACAACACTGGCTCTTAAGACTTAGAAATGGGGATGAGCACTGCACCCTATAGTTGGTCATGACCAGCAGTATAACCTGCAGGGGACACCTTTACCTTGTAGAGTTGCTATAGAAAAAAATGGAAATATTTTAATAAAGAGTAGGCGTGTCTGTTTTCATGTTTTTTGCTGTTTTCACACAGAAAGGTAGTTCACAGAAAGGCATGCCTTGCAAATGAAAGGAGCTGATGGCATCTCTTGGAAAAAAAATATTTTTGTTGATGATAAAAACTATTTGGTGAATTAAAGTAGTGTGTAACTTCTCACTGAAATGGCAGTGAACATCTGAAAACTGTTATGTGTGTACAAGGACCAGATCTCCCAGAAAATCCTGGGATTTACATAAATGTGTGTTTAGAATTGGAATTATGATCTAGAAGTAGTGAGCTCCCTATCTCCCTCCCCCCCCGCCCCCCCCCCAAAAAAATCCTGCCCAAGCCAAGTCTTTGCCCTGTATCTATGGGCAAAAATAATGATGTGATCATGGAGGAAAAAACTTGTTCTGTTGAGTGGCAACTTATAGGCAGGAATATACTGGGGGGGGGGGGGAACTGACTCTCTTTGCTTAGTTCTGGTTCCAATGCATGTTGCTTTATTTTGAGTTCTCCCTTTTCCCATCTGAAGGAAGCCCAGCCATCCTTACCTTTTGAGAGTGTATTGGTTAGAAAGCCATGCTGTTCAGTGTTATGCATACCTTCTCACAAGGTTTCCTAGCACTTTATTTGTCTTAATCATTTTTGTGGTGCATAATTGAATCCTTATCTTGGCAAATTTTTACCACTGAATAAAAATTACATTGTGCAAAGGTCCATCTCACTTCACTGTGCAAATGTCCATCTCATTTTAAGGAGGATTGTGTGTATTAATTCAACATTTATTTATTTACTTTTATTGATATTTTCTATAAAAGGCTCAAGGCTGAGGCTTAAGTTATGAGTCACAATTTCTGTCTCTGCATTTCAGATTTGAATAGGAAGGTTGTCTTATTACAAAATGCAAGGAATGCTTTGTTTCTCACAACACACTTCCCATACCCTGTGAGCAAAACGGGCAGTATAGCGTTAATTTTTTGAAGTGGCTCCAAGCAGCACACCGCATCAGCATTTCATGGTCCAGCATTTTCTGCATCATATTTTTTTTCCCCTGTGAGTGTGAAATTTCAGCAGATTGTTATGCAAAACAGTTTTGTGTCTCTGTGTGACTGGGGAGACAGCTGTTAGTCCTAATGAGGAGTGCTAGCATTACAGTATTTCTGTTGATTGAGATCCACGGAGGGAGCAGAATGTTCCAGATCAGGCAGTGGTGTGTGGTGAGAAAGTGCCACTCTGTCAGCTGGAAGTACATGCTCGGCTGCCCGCTATGACAAGATAAATGAGTTTTGCTGGGGCTTGGCAGAGTCTGAAGTTTTTTCCGGAGAACGGTAGTAGCACACCAAAGTCCCTGTGGGGGACCCACAGTTTAAGGGTGTCATAAGAATACTGTCTCTTTGCCAACTTTTTTTCCCTTCCCAAAGATACCTGTCATCCATTCTGAGTTATTAAAAAGCTAATGCTTTTTATCATTCAATGAATACAGAGCCTAATGATCTTTTGTTGACATTTTTCATTAATTTAGCCGAAGGGATGTTAACCACAGTTTTAACTTGGAGTATGGCTGCTAGAGATCCTGCACACAGGGAAAAAAGTTATGGAAATGTTAATCTACTCTCTCTTCCCCAGTTACTTATTTAAACTTTCCAGATTCAGCACAGATTGAGCTCTGGGCAATATTTGTACTACTGTTAAGACTGCAGTCAAGAGGCCAGTGCATTAACCAAATTCTGTGGTTAGCCCTACCCTCCACTTTCCATTAATTTTTGAGTTCACATCTCAATTTAGTTAGAAAGTTAGAGTTAAAAAGTTGACTTTATTCATGCTCCTATGTTGGATTGGTGGTCTGGTTCCTTTATTTATCCATAAGCTTCCTTAGGCCAGTATGCTGATTTTACGTATGCTGTGTTAGACCTTTTTGAGTTTAAGATTGCATTTAAACACTGAAGTTTCAGCCAGTAAAGAGTTTCACCCTTCCAAAAAAAACACACACAAAAACACATCCCCCTCATATTGTACCTATGCGATATAGGCTGTGGTGTAAATACAGTGACGCCTCACGTAACAGAATTAATTCGTTCCGGAGGCAGTTTCTTTACGTGAAACTTTCTTTACGTGAAGCGGATTTTCCCATAGGAAATAATGGAAACGCAGACGATTGGTTCCACAACCCCAAAAATATTCATATAAAAATATTAACTGGATGTAAAAATGATGACAGAACACTGAGATTGAATTCAAAACATGCATTCAGTGTGCATGATTTTATGAAGTCTACTTAGGCTGCAGTCCTAAAGACACTTTCCTGAGAGTAAGACCCATTTAACACAATGGGGCTTACTTCCGGGTTGACATGGTTAGGAGGCTGCAATCCAAGACACCTTCAAAGTGTCTCCCCACTTTCTCCTTCTCTCCATCCTGAGCATCTCTCTCCCCTGCTCTCTTCTGGCTAGCCCTGAGCTGCTTCCCTCTTCTCCACTGCTCTTCTCTCCCTCTGCCCAGCGGACATCCGGCCACAGGAGGAACAGCGCGGAAGTGTTGCTTTCACTAGTGTTGCAGGTGCGCTAGGCAGCCCTGATGCTTTTTAAACAGGCTGCCGGCCAGCGCATCTGCCTCAACTGCCAACGAATGTGTTTCTTTATGTGAAGCACTTTCTTTACATGAAGCAGAATCCTAGAGAAATTTTTGTTTGTTACGTGAAACTTACTTTACGTGAGGCGTTCTTTATGTGAGGCGCCACTGTATATAAGCAAAAAATCATTTACATCTATGAGCAGAAGCTGAAAAACAGAGAGCTTTGAAAAGTGGCTAGAAAATACGGCTTTTAAATCTTAACTAATGAATAATTTTAATGCATGATGGAAGAATCAAATCTATTGTCCTATGTTGTGGAAGAGTGAAATTCTGTTTGTGTGAATATTTCAGAACCTAATCCTCTGCCATGCATATATTCTGGGACGCTAGACATTCTCATAGCAATGAACATGTAGCAATTTTTGGAGTCCTTCCATAGATTCAGTGGCTGTTTAATTGCTTGTGGGCCCACAGTAATTCAGGCACAGAGGCATACAGAGTTGGGAACATGAAGCTTGAGATCCAGTGAAAACCTTTAGATCATGCCTTGTAATTACCCTGGGTAGCTCCATGGCACTCTGATACGGCGTTATAAAACTTTGGGACACTGATACAGTGGTGTTAGGATCTAATTAGAGTTTAATTTGATGTCAGTTTAAATTAAGAGGGCTTGCACATACTGGCCCGTTGTGAGTTGCGTAATACTAATATCAATCAGTAGGCCAAAAAGGACATGAAATCAAATTCTCGCAGTGCAAAAGAACTGACAGGAGCAACTTGACACTTTAAATTAAAAATGCTGAATTTTCAAGCTATTGAATGTGCGACCCCTGAGCTATACAGCCTAGGACATTACATGCAATCCATATGAATTGAGCTGAGATGCATACCATAATGAATGGTGAGGGGAAGCTTTGTGAGCATGCCCTGTAAGTGAAAATCACCTAAAAGCTTTGTAAACAAGGATGAAAGGAATCACTTAGAACACTTTCTGTCTTCAGAAGCAACAGTTAACATGTTCTTAGTCACACAGGTTAAATATTTTAATCTTCTAGTCTCATTAACTGTTTTATTATAATTCTGATGTGGTAGAGAGAATTAATCTCTAATCTTAGGCTGCAATCCTAAAGACACTTTCCTGGAAGTAAGACTCATTGAACACAATGGGGCTTAATTTTGAGTAGACATGGTTAGGATTATGCTCTTAGGGTTCAGTCCAGAGTATCTACGGGGAATCCTTGCTCCGATGTAAGAACAATTCTGGATTGCAATATGAATTTCCCATAGCTTTTTACTAGGTGTTGCCGTAAGTACGTCGATGTAAGCGTCTCTTAAATGCTCCCATAGTTCCTCTGGATTGTAGGGTTAATCTCTAATCTCAAATTTCTAATTTTGGTAGAGAGTACTACCATTAAAAGTCTTGGGGGTTCCCATGTATTATGAAGCATTGTCTGGGTGTTCTACAGTTTGGTCTAAAGTTGCTTTTTTCTTTTTAAAGACAGTTGTTTGAAAATAATCAAGAATCAATTAATATATTTTAATTAGTAAAGCTAAGGGTAGCTTTGATTTTCTCTTCCCCTCCACACCCAGCACTGTGACTTCAGCTGTCTTCACCGTGGGAGACAATGTTGTTTCTGGTAGTGATGACCGTACTGTGAAGGTTTGGGATTTGAAAAACATGAGGTCGCCTATTGCAACTATCCGTACAGATTCTGCAGTAAACAGGTAAGGCAAAGCAGTTTCTGTAGTTGGGGAATATTAACTAATTCTCATAAATCAGAATCAGTGTTAAGATTCAGGCATGATATGAAATTTCCTGTTTCAGTTGAATCTTGCTGATTTAGCAGTCATCATTTTTACTGGCTTGCAACTGAAATTTGCTATAGGTGGTCCTGTAACCCTTGATGGGGCACAGGGAAAATCCCAGGTGCAGACAGCTCTTTGATCTGGCGAAAAGAACTGCATTGGCACATCTGGTTGTAACACCAATGTGTAGTTGAATGAATTTGTTAATATATTGTAATTTATACATATCTGAATGTGCAATCTAAATCTTCAGTTAAATTACTTTTCAGTGAATTTGAACTACTTTTTAAAATCTCTTCCATGCAGGATTAATGTTTGTGTTGGCCAAAGAATCATTGCCCTTCCACATGACAACCGGCAGGTTAGATTGTTTGACATGTCTGGAGTGCGATTAGCAAGACTGCCTCGCAGCAACAGACAGGTACTAGGATTTTTATTTGTATATGTAAGAAAATAATGCATACCTCCCCTGTCGATTCAGTGTCATTTGTAAAATGTCAGATAACATTTTGAGGAGAGAGGATCTTAAGGGACGGGGACGGGGTAAGGCACTGATGTGATCCATTTATTGTGTCTCTTTGAAGTGATGCATGGGCTTGCCTGCACTTATCGTAAGGCGTACCAGCCTCTGCAGGACTCCCCATACTGGATATGCTCAAAATTGCAGTCATGACCAAGTTCAGTTTTGCATTTACTAAACCAGAAGTGGTCACAATCACAATGTTTACTGTCTGTGCAGTGTGGGGAAGCACTGCTATGCACATGGTTTAATTATTCTCATGAGACAATGGCTTGCATTGGTATAGAGAGAACCTGGAGTCTGAGGCAGTTAAACCTAATGTATACAAAAGAAACTGTCCTCCATATTTAATCCTTGTACTCCTTACTCCATGTTTTGAGATGAACATCCTTCAGGAGCGCGTGGAAGCCTAGTGAGGAAAAACTGCCTGAATTCTAATGCAATCTGTTCTGCTGTCATAGGGCCATAGAAGAATGGTCTGTTGTTCTGCATGGAGTGAAGACCACCCAACATGTAATCTGTTCACTTGTGGATTTGATCGCCAAGCTATTGGATGGAACATCAACATCCCTGCTTTGCTTCAGGAGAAATGAGTTACTGGAAGAATTCATTGTGTGTCTGTGTGTGTGTTTTTCCTTTTGGTTGCCATAGATTTTCACCTTTTCTGCAGACTTTCCTGTGCGCTAGTCTGCCATCATTGTAAAAGGTGCGCCTTGAAAGGGGGAATGTTGCAAATGTTATCACACTGTGCACAGTTTGCATGAAATGTACAGAAAAATGTGACCTTTCCGAAGAAGTTAAGTTCTTGCATATGAACTTTTATATCTTGGCATCCACTGGTGAGTAGCAGGATGTTTGGCTTTCCTAAGGAGCATATAAGTGTTTAAGTTATTCAGCCTAGGTGAAAAGTAGGGCATTATGTTTGACCTAAATGTGAATTCTGTGTACTTATTGTGAAGAATATATAGTCTGCCCCAACATTTACATATCTGCCGTGTGGATAAAAAGAGGACAGGGCTAAACTTTTTAAGATGAAGGGTGAATGTCACATTGAAGTGTGATGATGAGTTTTTCTTGTGTCTATATGAAGTCAGACTTGATTGCTCCAATGTAGTGTTAATTTCAACTTCAGTTTAGTTTCTGGAATAGAAACAAGGGTTAGCGAAGGAGACAACAATTAACTTTTGAACAGTGGACGTAGAATTGTCCCACTGGGAATGTCCCTGTGCATTTCAGAAACGAACCTGTTCCTTTTACCCCTTGACCTGAGCACTGCTCTGTGTTTTGGAATGTCTCAGACACGGTAAACTACAAACAGTAGCATCATGGCAATCTGAACAAGAGTTTTAAGCACTTTAGTTTATAGCAGTTGTTATAAACCATTTCTGCAAACGGCAAGATGATTTTCCTGGAGAATGTGAGACCTGTATTTAGAAGGATTTACATAGCTGCATTTTTGTGAGTTATTTTAAAACCAGAGAATAAATTTTGTTTTGGTTTTTAAAAAACACATCTGTATTTAATAACATATTTTAAAATGAAGCTCTCTTGTTGTTCTGTGTGAGCCAAGACACAAAAGACCAAGATCTAGACAACCACTTGAGTTATGTATGCCCAAGGAGATTTGGGTATGTGTTCTTCCTCCCCCAGGCAAACCACTTTTGAACTGGAGGGATCTGTCAAATGCAGTTTGTGATAACAGTAGGGGCTGGAGGGAGATGTGCTGTTCAAAGATAAAACAAAAACTAAAATAAAGCAAATCTTCGTGGGCATGCCCAAGTCATTGAGCCTGCCAAACTCAGTTCTTGGGATCCTGACCATTGTAACTGAGCACTACCTCAAAAATGAATGTGTGGCTGCTTTGAACCTTGCTCTTTATCAAGTTCAAACATTGGATTCATTTCCAAGTGTGCTCTTTTGAAAAGTAGAAGACAATCGTAACAAATGTCAAGCTTTATGGAGCTTGACTGAACACCATCCAACGAGACATAACATGTCCCCTTCAAACACAGGTTCCTGTGTTTTCCCTCAAGAGATTCTAGATGGGTGTTGATTCTCCTATGTCCTGTATGTTGAGCTTGGCGTGCTTGATGCATATTTGCATGTACTTTCGTGAAGAAAGATGAAGAGGCTTAAGGCTTCCTCTTTGGTGTTACATTTTCAGTTGAAGGCCAAAAATGGGTTTCTTAACTGTGTCCATCTGTATCTCAGGGCTGGGGAAAAATAATCAAAGTATGTACATTATAATTCCTTGATCATTTCCAAGACTAGTATCTTTCACAGATGAATGAGGGAGATTGGACCGTTTGTTTTTTGTACATAGACGAGAGAGTGAGTTTGGGAACAGAAGTCCCAATTCATCAGAGTTCATTGCAGAAAATTGAAGCATGAAACTATAGAGAGGACAAATAGGGTTTAAGAGTAATGGGTAATTAGGAGAAAGTTTATGCAAGAAGCATATAGTGTTATAGTTAAGAGCTTAGGTAGGATGTATAAAATTAAAACCTTTTACGAGGGAATAGTGCTTGAAGAGGGTAATGGTTACCACATGTGTGTGGATACCAAGATGATTATGTCAACTTCAGTGTATTCCATTTGATTTCAAAGATGGAGGGAGTTCTTTTCCCTTTCTTCCTCTTAGGCCCCCCTTCCTTCTGGTCAAGCCACGCTAGGCTCTCACAGTGTATGTCTTCCCCTCTACCTCCGGTGCTCAGAGGCAAGATGAAAATTATTGGATGACTTCACTGCTTATTTGATATCCTTCTGCAACAACCTTCTTTCCATAGGTCTTGCCACAGAGTGACTGAAGGAGAGCTGAAAACCATTGAGGTTGGAAGAAGTAGTTAAACCAGTTGAATCCTCTATCATTTTATTGGGCAGCAAAAGAGGCCAGAGTGGTGAACTCTGTTGTATAGCTATCCCTATAAAAGATCTAAGTCGTTGTATATGCATTCTTTAGCTAATGGAGTTGAAGACACTTCAGCTGAGTTTAGGTGCATGCTGAGAGCAATAAGCCTTTAAGCTGCATATACTTTGCAGAGCTAGTTTGAATAGGTTTCCTCTGATTAAGGCTTTCTTGTGAAGTGTTAGGGGCTTGTGTGAAGCTTGTCTCCTTCAGTGTAAGGCAATGGTTCCCAATTCATAGACAGTTCACAAGAATGCGAAATGTCTTCAGAATAACAATATCATAGGAGTGTAGGTGGCATGCTGCTCGCAGTTGGTGAGCTTTATACCACCAAAATGCCCACATCTCATAGCAGAGATGCCAACATGCTCATTCTTGGTTAAGCCATGTTTTATGGGTAAGGGAGCAGGCTGCTTAACTACTGCTGCACTATGTTAAAATTTTGCATTGAGGCAAGAAGTGCCCACCCCAGTGATATATGAACGATAGAATGAAAACAGTTACACTGGTTATACATGTCCCGTTTTCTGGTGTCTACATGAAAATGGAGTTTTTAGCAACTGTTGTATAAGTATTGAACTAATTATGTCCTGCATTTCACATAGAAGGAAGGAATTGTGACTGTTACATATTTTCAGTATTGAGGCTTAGTTTTGCAAAAGATGGCTGTTATCACTGGCAAAATGCAAAGACTTCTGTTTGTTGATCTATCTGTGTACATATGAACCTTAAACAATGCACATCAATTTTTTTCAAATGCAAATCTGTAACTATCTCAGAATGGAGAGACCATTCTTTCATGCTTGTCTTTTGCAAACCAGCTTCTTCACAGGAAGAAAATTCTGTATTTGTATGTCACGGTGGAACCACTTGTTTTTTATTTACTAGTGATTATGATTGTATGTTTTTTTAGCTGTTCAGTGTTTGTCTCCGTTGCAATTTTTAAATGCCATTAAATCATTTATCATACAGTAGTTTCAGAGGCTGTGTCTTAATTAAGATGTACAATATATCAGTTATTAATGTGTGTTTAATCGCATTAAATGACAAGCAGGCATCCATCAGTCTTGAAAGACTATGGTATCATGCTTGGTGCTGCATATGCTGCATGTGAAGCACCAAGTCCTGGGTTAGATTGATACGGAGGATAAAGCTGTTACCCAAGCAGCAAATCCCCCCTCTCCATGCCACTGAAATAGTCCAAGCGAAAGGCAGAGCTGATACGATTGGTTCCAGCTGCGTCACAGAGCTGGGCTAAGGATAGCTCACCCTATCTTGTGGGGACTGACCCGGGTCTCGAACCCTGGCCTGCTGGTTAACAGGCACAGTGTCTTAACCACTTCTGCACCCCATTAAATGACATGTGTTCTGAAAATTTCTCCTTGCCCTCTCCATATTCTAACTCTGTGAATACAAAAAAGTAGTTTTTCCAGTCTGTGAATCCTTTTACCAATTTTTAATTGATGGAATAAAGTTTCATAGAAAAAAGGTAACATCTGGAAATACTGTATTTACTTGAATCTAATGCTCACCCTTTTCAGCTGAATTCAGACTCCAAAATCAGGATGCACATTTGATTCGATACTTAATTAGATTTGAGTAAATGCAGTATTTTGATTATAAGTGTGGGTGCACATTAGATTTGAGTAAATACAGGCATGTAATGTGCGACATGTTATGGTATGACTTCTCTGCCTCTTTCTCTACCAATCAGCAATTATTGAACAGTGGATAAACATGCATCTTGAGATCCAGTCATGTGTGGAGTACTCTCTAGATCAAACACTATACCACAGCCCATTGGTGTGCAATTTGGGAGAAGGCATAGTTAGGACCATTAGGGGATGTGAGCCCCTGACCGGCAGTATGGTGTGCCTTATTAGTTATGAAAAAACAGGTGTGCCTTGATAGTTCTACCTTTATCTCATTGTTTGATGAAATGAAAAAGGTTGCAGATTGCTTCCCTAGAGCCAAGACACAGGGAGACAGAAGACAGGAAGAGAACGATACAGGAGATGGCATTTTGAGTCACTGCCCCATGTCATTAGTTATATCTAATTCCATCCTAAGTCAT
This sequence comes from Cryptoblepharus egeriae, assembly GCA_030015325.1. NCBI lineage: Eukaryota > Metazoa > Chordata > Lepidosauria > Squamata > Scincidae > Cryptoblepharus > Cryptoblepharus egeriae. The sequence goes on from JAREYC010000004.1 coordinate 10,567,324, forward strand.
GGCTGCAGGTAGATGGCCAAGCTAGCTCTTGAGAATAGAACTTGTCTGCAGAACAAAATGTATCTGACATTGTGAAATCTATGACATAATAGTGGCTTTGATAACATTTTTGTATGTTTTCATTTTTTCCCCCTCCATATTCTGTGCAAGCAAATCTTTAATTGCATCTTGCTACCCAGGTTATGAACATCCTCCATGTGGCTTGTTTCCCCAGTGTTACACAAAATTGATTTTCTTGCTTAAAGAAACAAGTCAAAACATAGATTCAGTGCCATTTATTTTGATACAACAGCCCTTGGAGTATCATGAAGCACTTTACAGTCTGAACAGAAATAACTGATACAGCTTACAATAACCTCAAGTCAAGGATGACAAGTGATCCAAAAATTGTTGCATACATATAAAAACGAAAGGATGAGATTGCTATAGAAACATCTTGCATAGTTTAGTTCCAGAATATCCTTGCAGAATTGTCATTAAAGGTATCTTGAAGGCTTTATGATTTAGGTTTGTCAGGCAACAAGAGAAAGGCCAAGCATGTTTAGCTACTGGAATTAAATGTTTCTCACAGAAGAATCTAAAATAAGAATATTAAAGTGGGAATTCCTCAAATGACACCATATTGCTTAGAAACCTACATATTGCTCCTTTGCATTTGTTTAGAAATACACAATCTAATGTGGATCCTTGCATGCACAGTGTGTTAAAATGGAAGACCCCAAAACAGCCACAGATGGTTGCGTGTAGGTATGTGGTGAGCTCACTAACCCCCAAATCCAGAGTAACTACGGGAGCACGTAAGAGAGTTTACATCCACCCGTAGCTAGTGAAAACTATGGGAAATTCATATTGGAATCCAGAGTAAGATTGCAATCCTAAAGACACTTTCCTGGGAGTAAGATCCATTGAAAACAATGAGGCTTACATCTGAGTAGACATGGTTAGGATTGTGCTGTCTGTTCTTACACCGTAGCAAGGACTCCCCGTAGTTACTCTGGATTTTGCCCTAAGCAAGAATAAGGGCCTGATACATTGCAGACACTCCGGGAGTTTATATATTATATAGTTTTTATATTTATATTTATTTTTACATATAGTGCTCACTGTCAACATACGTTTCCTTAGTACTGACTCATTAAATGTGGTGTATTTCCCAGTGCATTAAAAACAGTGCATCAAATTGTCACAGCAATATTCTATCTACATAAATACCTTATCCTGTACATGAGGATGTCCACATCTTCTGGCCAACATCCCATGTCAATCAGGCAGGCTGAGGGGTGGGAACTGTCAACATTCCAACTGTCAACATTCCAGCTACTATTGAAAATATGAGATGCTGTAAAGGGGGAAGGTTTTTTTTTTTTACTGATGAATGTTATTAGACCTCAGCAGTTGACAACTGTGGGTTATTAGATGGGGTAACTCTTGCACAACATGAATCAGATCTATCCTGCTGCTTCATCACTAACCAAAGAGTTTGCTTGACGGCGGATGTTATTCAGGAGCAATTGTAGTAAGAGTTGGATTGTGTAAAGTTTGGATTTCTTGCAAGTGAAAAAACATCCCCAGAGAAGTTGCATTCACTATTTAAAAGTGAAATAAGGTTAAACAGAATTAAGCAGAATAAGGTTTAATCTGATTTTAATTTATCTCGCTTTGTCAAAATGTTATCTGCATCTTCGCAGCATAGCTTATCACAGTCTACAGAAAACAAAGACATTTTTAATGGACCCAACCTCAGGTGGAGGCTTAAAAGAACAATACAGAGCCGCTGTTAATCCTGCAAGGTGAGGCTTGTACTGTGTAACCCAGCAAGGAGGTCATGAAATTGGGCTAATGTGATGCAACGTTTTAATACACTTCTATTGTTAGACTCATAAGGCTGCTATAAGAAATGCTGCTATTTTGCAAGTAAAGCATAATACTATATACTGATCTAAAGGTGGTAATAAGTTCCTAGGATCACCATCTCCAGGAAGACGTCAAAAGACATTATGAGCCAAAGATTTGCACACTTGTTTTTCTTTCTTAGAAAGGCCATTATTGAAAACCGTTGGATGACTTCGTGGCTCTGTGATAAACTGCTGTTGTCTGACAAAATGAAGTATGGTAATCAACATCAGAAAATATAGCTAGTTAATTCTAGATTATGGTATAAAACACAAGATCCACAGGCTGGATCTGGCTTGTGGAAACTCTTTATTCAGCCCTTGTGAATATTGGGCTCTTCCAGCACTACCATTCGGTTTTCTTGGCTGCTGAACTATGAAGTGACACATCGGAAGTGGCTCTGCTGAAAGGGCATCCCCTTTGATAAGTGGGCTGTATCTTGAGAATATAGAATTTGTCTTCGTCATTTGCAGCTAGTAAGTTTTTCTAAATGTTTATTTGTCAACTGCTTGATGACATCAGTTCCTTCATAATGACATGTTCAACCCTCAGCAATCACCACGAATATTTTTCAGTATATTGTTTGAAATGAGTTTAACACCTTGTTATGGAGATAAGTGTTACCAGTAGAGGGACCAACTGAGTCCTTACTTAACCACCAGTGTTCTGATGGTTTGTACTTAAGCTATTAAGTAATTAGCATCACTATTTGTGGTGAACATGTGAAATATGAAAAATACCCAGTATTTATAGTATACCTACAAGGAAAGTGCTGTCTATTCTGTGGCAGGGTGATCATATAGACTGGAAGACAGAATGCCTCTACCTTTAACCGTTGCATAGAAGAGGAAATTGAGGCAGGTGCAGCTCAACATTTAAGGTTTTAAAAATCAGCACTTGATTAAATTCTCTCTTCTATGTAATGGTTAAAGGTAGAGGCAGCCTGTCCTCCATTCCATATGGTCTCCCTGTTCTGTGGTCTTACTTTGAAATCATCTAGTTCACTCGATAGATCTTGTTCCTGCCAACAACTTCCTTCTGTCTCTCTCCTCCTCCACTTCCTTCAATCCCTTGGGTTCTGTGTCTCTACTGGGCACAAAACAGGTTCATTGCACTGAGCTCCTTAGCTTTGGATAGCTAAGGGTATTTAAAACCCTCTGTCAGGCATACCAGTCAGGCCAGGCCCTGAAATTTTGTTCTCGCTCCCTCTCCATGCCAAGTACTTTCCTATCTCTAGGTGTACTTTCCTATCTCTAGGTGCTGTTCAAAACTCACCTAGTCAGTTTTCCTGCCACCTGTGTGGAATGCAGTAGTGACCCCCTTGACCTCTCAGGCCCGTTGCACCTGAACTCGATATTTGCAGAACTTCTCAGGTTTGTATCGGGCCTCTCAGGCCTGTTGCGCCTGACAAATTTCAAATTACTTGTTTAAGGTTAATAAATGAGGTTTTCTGAATCAGATTTTGAATAGTCTCTCTTTGTACGTCCTACTGAAGGTCACTGATCACTTTAAGAGCATTACAATTGAGTTAATTAGGTGCTAATGACAGTTTTTCTAACAGGTGACTGTTAGGCCAGATGCGCCTGTGCTGGGGAGAAATGCAGTGCACCTGATGCAGGTTAAAAACATACTGTGGAGATAAAATAAGTTGTGCCAATACTTTGAGACTGGGAAGGTGCTCTCAGACTGGGAACAATTCTGTATTGGTTGATCAATTCTGTATAGGTTGATCAACTTTAATCACTTGAATGCACATAACTCAAACATCTGTAAGCAGAGCAGAAAGTACACCAAAAGTACTCCGCTGTCAGCACAAATCCTGAGTCTGGGCACTTCTTTAGATGCCTTTGTTGAATCTGTCTTTGCCTGGCACATTGGTAATTTTGCATGGTAGATCTGGACCCTTGAGGTTTCTCTGTAACTCCCTGTAGGTAAAATAAGCTCCATGTTCAATTCTTGGACTTTCTCACACTCCAAGGGGAAAAGGAAACCATTTTTAGAATTTGTTTTCTGTGTTCGGATATTGTATACCTGTGGATTCCACTCTTGTATCAATAGAGGGACTTTCTTTCATTCTTTGCTTGGGAGAGTCCTAGAACCATCTGCCGGGCCTTAGTTGGAACCCCAAAGCAGGATTAGTTGAAACTTGATCTTTGCCAGCAGGGCTGTTGTTAGTTTCAGCAAAGGTACTGTGCTACATTCTCTAAAAGCTTTCAGTTATACACCAACCCAGGCTGGTTCCTACAAAAATGAAAAGCCATGTTGTGGAAGACGTTGGGCTGCACGGTGAACCAGCAGGTTTGACTCAAGCCCTCTGGTCACTGCATTCAGTGTTCTCTTTGAGATGAGTATTTGCACAAAATTAGGCTGAAATATAATCTTCACTTATTATAGATGCAATTCACGGTTGTTTCACTGCCCTCTGATATTCACGTCTTAAAACAGCTGCAGTGACCTGAAATGAAAAGCGAAAACCCTCTTAGCCTTATGAACTATTCATGATAAAATGGGTTGCCCCATAATTCCTTTATTAATGATGACACTGGAATAAAAGGAGGCCTTCCTAAGCATCCTGTTTCAAAGATCATCGCTCACAGATTGGAGGCGAGGACGCCTACTGATTCACTTTTCAGATGGAGAATGCTTATTTATCCTAACCTTAGAATGGCACCTTAAAACTGCTTGCTGCCAAACATGATCTTCATTTTAGTCCCTTCTGATTCTAATCCTGCTCTGGGCTGTGGAAACCACCCCCTTTGCAAGTCTCGAACAATGGAACAAGATAATGGTTCCACTGTGCATTTTATAATGGAATAGGATGTAAATTATGTTAGTTCAGCCTTTTGCTATGGTCCAAGTTGCAGGAATAATTTTCCATCCGTACTCTTCCAGTCCCCCAACTTTCCTCTTCTTCCCACATTTCCTAGCCTCTGATCTCTCTTGGACACCTGCATAATTTCTTTATGGCTGCAATCCTAACCTTCACTTACCCTACAAGCTAGAGTAACTACAGGAGCATGTAAGAGACATTATGTGCACCCGTAGTTACTGTACCACCTAGCAAAAACCTATGGGAAATTCATCTTGTAATCCAGAGTAAATTGTTCTAACACTGGAGCAAGGACTCTCCATATTTACTCTGGATTGCGCCCTTAGATTGGCCTAAGCCCTGGCATAAGTTTTGTACTGACCTGGGGGTGTCATAAAAGTGTTATAAGGCACTACTGCCCCACTCCTGGAGCGGTGAGGCCAATGCATAGGAATATGCTGACCTCTCCAAATTGTTACTGAAATATAGGCCAGGTGAGTTATGCCAGTCTAAATTTCTTAGGATTGCACCTTGGTCTCCTCCTTTCTCTCTGTCTCAATTGCACTACCTTTTCCCTTTTAGGGATTCCCTTTCTCCCACCTCTACAGCAACAGCTTACTTTTAGTACCAAGCTGTGAGCAAATGAATAAGAAACCATGAATTGCTTTATTTGAAACCCCTTTATTATTCTATTCTATTATTTGCCGTACCTTCCATTCGCATCTCCATCTTTGATCCCCTCTGAACTGGCCACCACTTGTGGACAACAGCGCACAAGATGGTGCCCCCCATGTGTGGATGCTGATGTGAGTTTAAAAGCACACCCAGTATCGCATTTGTACTGGAGTGAGTGGAATTAGGCGGTCTGCTTCATATCGCAAACCATGGAAAGTTTGGCATTCTTGCTTGTCTCTGCTCTGCAATAACAAGTCCGTTGGCAGGCCTGTGTTGCAAAGTTGACACAACATCTGTCGTCAGTGCTGTGCTTGTCTGTAGAGGTAGTCAACCGTCGGTCCCTAGTGTCTTTGTGCATTTCTGTTAGACAAATTCAGCCTGACTCACTTTCCAAAAAAAGATCCCAACCAAACAAAAAGTAATGAACCACTAAGAAGCAGATTGCACCTGTGCCCCAAGGCAGAATACTCACCAAACTTTCAGGAATTCCAGAGTTGAGCTCCTCATCATTGGAGAAGAGGTCATAGTACAGTAGACGGGCATATTAAATCTAGTTACAATCCAGATTGAGTTAGAAACCTTGGAGATCTGGCCAGTGGTGGGATTCAAATAAATTAACAACAGGTTCTATGTCCCATTAGTAACTGGTTCTCAGAACCAGGCGCTCATCAACAAAGGGTTCTACAGAACCTGTGAGAACCCCCCTGAAGCCCAGCACTGGCTCCAGCACAGGTAAAACTGCAAGATGCACCATTGATTCAGCTTATGAGTACACTCTTCCCCCGCTATCTGTACATTTGCTTTTTGACAGTGATGCGGTTAAGGGTATAGCAATTGCACTAGACAACAAACTTCGGGGGTTCAACAAGCTGAGCTTGACACGAGTGGCCAAGATTGTGGAAAAAACTGACTAACATCATCATATTATTTATCATTAGAAAGGTAATTTAATGCAGAGTGCAATGAAACAAACCTGAATTGGAATATCAAAAGTTATGGAAAATTAACCTGAAAGTCAAAGCACAACTGACTTATGGAACAAAAAGGGAATTTCTTTCACTCAAAACTAACCCATGGGATGGATGATTCTGAGAACCAATGAGATGAAACTATAATACAGCATGGAATCAATAAGATGTTCAGATCTAATTTTGATGTATGATAAACTGTTACAACTGCTAACTGGATAAAGGCACTTTTTCAAGCAGTGCTCCTCTTACCAGTGGCTTCACTTATAGCAGGGGTTTCCAACCTTTTAGCTTCCCTGGGCTGCATTGGAAGAAGATGAGTTGGTTTGGGCCACCCATAAACACTAACAACTTTTTTAAAAAAAAATGTAGGACAAAATGTAGGATGTCCTATATTTTGCCCTATGTTTTTTAAACCTTGGGGTAAGTCTCATTTATTTTAATGGGGCTTACTTCTGAGTAGGCATGATGCATAGGATGGGCTGCGATCCTCTCCAAGCTAAACCTTGGAGTAAGTCTCACTGATTATCATGGAGTAGCCATGTTTGGGATTGGGCTCTCAGACTGCAACTTGGGAGTGAGCCTCATTGACTTTAGTGGGGCTTCTGAGGAGGCATGATGCAAAGGATGGGCTGTGATCCTCTCCAAGCTTAACCTTGGAGATATGCTGCAATCCTGAACACACTTTCCTGGGAGTAAGACCCACTGGGTACAATGGGCCTTATGTCTGAGTAGACATGCTTAGGGTTTCAGCATATCTCCAGGGGTAAGCTTGGAGAGGATCACAGCCCATCCTATGCATCATTGGGCTCTCAGACTGCAACTTGGGAGTAAGCCTCATTGACTTTAACGGGGCTTAGTTCTGAGTAGGTCTCAAGGGCAGCAGGCAGCAGCTGGGATTGAGGCCGAGGCTGCTTTGGGGGGATGCGGGTGGGCAAGCGCTGCAAGGTCTGCAGGGGCCTGAAGCGCTCTGAGTGCCAGGAGGCAGGTAGGGGGAGGAGCCAGGCAGCCCAGACCAGTTTTGTGGCGGCCACCCAGGGCAGTGCGCAGAGAAGCACATGAAATTTGAAAATGGCTGCTGCCACAAAGCCGGTTTTTTCAATGGTTGCGGCCAGCTTTGCAGGAGGGCCGCATCCATCCTTGTCCTGGGCCGCATACGGCCCTGGGCCGAGTGTTGGACACCCCTGACTTATAGGGTCATGGGGGCAGTGCTACCCACATTGGGTTATCTTGGAGGAAGTGTTGCACTAAAATCACAATGGTTAGGATAACCATACAACTGCACAGTAGTATGGAATTTTTAAAAATGGAGTGATATATCTCCATTCTATTTTACATTACCTATGTTACTGCTATATGGATTTTCGCATATACATACAGCAGCTATGAAGCCCAATTTCTTTTTCTATAGGAAAATGTTCAGTTATGTGTGACCCAGGATGCGGCTGTATGAGTTGAGTAGATTGTGGGTAGTGCATCCCCTGCTCAGCTCTATACTGGCTCGCAAGATACATGTATCACACACTACCTTTTTTGCTGTTTTAATTCTGTATTGTGTGCTGTGCGCTGTGTCATTTGTCATGGACGTGGGTCCTAAAGAACTAAAGAAGATGAGAAAAATTTCATAGGAGAAGTGGAAAAAGAAGTGAAACATAAGTGAGTTGCTCATAGTTTGCTCAAAGCTTGAGTTGAAAAAGACATTGAACATGATGAAAGATGCACCTCTTGCTTTAGGTCCAGAAACTTCAGTGAAATGTGGTTGGTTGTGATAAGCTTACAAAAGTTATGGAGGGGAGATGTTAAATTGGTGAAAAGCTAATACTGGCTAATACCGTTGCTTTATTGAATCATTTGTTGCTAATTGTTAATTGTAATTAATCTTGCCACAAACTTTTTTCATTGGGGCAGGGGTGAGTTTAGCCCTTTGTGGTCCTTGGGGACCCTTAGATTGACCCACAGGGAGCCCCCAGTTTCCAATGAGCCTGTAGTCTTTTGACACTGTTGGAACCTGCACTGGCACACAGATATTATTATTTTTTGCTTCTGAACAATTTATATCTCTGTGTGTGTCTGGGTTGGTTTGTATATTTTCACTGTGTAAAAGGTGTGTGGCAAAGAGTTCATAGTTCTCATGTGGTTCTACATGCCTGTTTTATAGATCTCGTGTTTTACAAATAAGCTAATTAAAATTTATCTATATGAGTTCTGTCTCTAATACAGTCAATTGTGTACATTTATGTACATTTATTCAAATTTGAAATACAAATTAATTCTCCCCCCCCCCATTTCCAACACTGTCAGACAGATAATTTGACCCTCCTGCCAGAATGTTTAAAGCTGTTTTAAAGCCCTGTTAGGGCTGTTAGGCATTTGGGGTGATTTTGGGGTGAACATGGTGTGACTGTGGAACAAGTTATATTAGATAAAAATTAGATATATTTCAACAACTATGGCTGCAATCTGAAGGACACTTTCCTGACCTGTTGAACACAATGGGACTTACTTCTGAGTAGAAATGCTTAGGATTGTCCTCTTATCCTACAATCTATAGTAACTACGGGAGCACATAAGAGACATTACGTGTACCTGTAGTTTCTGCACCACCTAGTGAAAACCTATGGGAAATTTGTATTGCAATCCAGAGCAAATTGTTCTTACACCGGAGCAAGGACTCCCTGTAGTTACTCTGGATTGTCCTCTTAGTTTCAGAAACAAATCAGGCATAGTGTGTAGAAGAAAATCTGTTTATTTTTAGCAACCCAGCCAGAGAGATGGATCCTGCATCCACGAGCAACACAGGTCTTTCTGGGAGTAGCATTTTTCAAACTGACAATGGCTCTTGCAAAGGGATGCTGCAAAGAGCTTTTAATGGCTGAACTTGTATAGGATTTCCTAGAGATTTAAAAGTGTCCGGAAGTACAGAAAAATCAGCAAAAAAAGAAAAAAAAAGAAGAACCATAATAAAACAATTCAAACAATTAAAAGGAAGAAAGGTAGCAGGTAAACTTTAGTGCAAATCCTAATTTATAACACTTTCTGAGGATGCAAACTGCTTCACCTGTATGGTCTTAATGCCTTTAAAACGATCCCATGAAATAAGCAAGTGTACCTATCCCCAGATTGCGGCTGAAAGGGAGTAACTTGCTATTATATCTCAGCATGATTCAAGGTGTAGGTTATAACCTTAGCTTTCCATTGCAAAGGATTGCAAAGACCACCTTCTCCTCTGTGGGTCTATCCTTCCTGTGGGATCCTTCAGAGAGACCCCTTCACTGGTACCTCTCCCTCATGTGATCCTTCTTGGTGATCACCCGTCCTGTGGAACTCCTTGCCCTGTGAGGCTTGGTGGTTGTTTACATTGTCACATTTTTTGGCACTGGCCAAAGAATCTATCATTTTCAGCAGAACTTTTGCATCATTGTTTGAACCTTGATTGGCCCTCATCCTTTGCTTCAGTTTTTTTTAGTGTACCTAAAAATAATTAATAATTTTTAATTTTTTTGTAAATAGCTTTGTATCAAGGGTTGTCTTCATTCTGTAAAAAAGTTGTGGGATAACATTAAAAATAAACAATTTGGATACCTCAAGAGTTCTGGCATAATCCAGTTTCATTTCAGAAAAGCCTACCAAGTGCTGATGCCCTTCCAGAGCATTGCCCTCCAAAAGGCAAGTGTGTTGTTCCTCCTTCTCCAGTGTTCATTATATGCGCCTCAGTTCCCCAATCCGTTCTGTCACATAAGTACACATCACTGTCTTATTTTTCCATCTCTGAAAAGATTTTGTAAACTCATGTCATGAAAATATGTTTTTTCTTGGAAGTTTTTATGGACAGACTCCTTGATCCCAACTTTTTTTTGTTTTTCTTACTTTTTTAAATTTAAATTTCCAACAATACTTATTTCCCCCCAAATCGTCTGTTTTTAGAATGCATAATATACCGTACTCTCTGGAAAGATGTTCTAATTTTTAGGTTCCACTAGAGGGCAGGGCAAGATACTAGAAAAAATAAAAGACCACAGGATGTTTTTTATTACCATGCTTAATCGTTAAAAGTTACTTATTAAAATTACTTGACTAGTAGGCTAAAATATGTAGTTATGAATAATGTACTTTTTAAAAAAAGCATTGTAAGAAAATACACTCGCTGTGTCGGGGCAGAAGTTTATGTGAAACATAAGCGCTCCTCAAAAGTTATCTTGGAACTATTAAGTACATGGCATAATTCCCAATCAATTAATTAAATTATAAAAAAATCAACACATCTTGTGTCACACAGGATGACGATATGTCATAACTGCAAATAGAGGACAAGGACAGAGTCACCATAGATTCCTCCACAGGATTTCAGCCTTGTGTCCAGGGGAAAAAATCCTAAGGGCAAAATCCAGAGTAACTACAGGGAATCCTTGCTCTGGTGTAAGGACAACTTACTCTGGATTCCAACATGAATTTCCCATAGGTTCTCACTAGGTGCTGCAGTAACTACGGGTGCACGTAAAGTCTCTTATGTGCTCCCGTAGTTACTCTGGATTTGGGAGCAAGTGTCCTCCTCATTGTTGTAAGCATATAATCGTTTGTTGTAAGTGAATAGCCTTCTTGCAATTAATAAATTATATGTCATAAATTATATGTCATAGTTTTAAATTTATGAGGAATTATAATGTTAATGTATAATGTGTTTATTATATAATGAGGAATTATCGTGTTTAAATTAAATTAAAGCTAAAAACACTCATGTATATTACTACCTGGTGCTTAAACACTATATTGCTTATTATTAAATTTTAAAAGATTATGTATTTATTAATTATAAGAGGCTACATTCTGCCTACTCACAAGGAAAAAGAGGACAATGAAGATTTTTTCCAGGAAATAAGACTACAAAGAGGACATTTCCTGGAAAAAGGATATATGGTCACTGTGGTGTCACATGGTCCCTCATCCCATGTTCATTTTCTCAAGATTAGGTTCCTCCTTCCCCGCAGCAACCCATTCTCCCCCAGTATAACTGGCAATATCCTCAAGATTTGTCTTTGGTAAATGGGCAAAAGAAACCTCGGGTGGAACGAGAATGGAGGGTAACACAGCTGACATGCAATGTTTGGTTCAATCTAGCTAAAAAGAAGCTAGAGGAAAAAGTAGTAGATGAAGTTTGCTGGTTTATTTATTTATTTTTAAGCCCATGAATTAGACCTCAGGCCCCGAATCCTTCCTTGACTCCCAGAGTTCATTAAACCTTCCCCTGTAAACCTCTGGCCCAGTGTTGTCTCCAGCTGTCTCGCTGCCAGATTGTTGCTCTGTTATTCCCCAACCAAAACGAATCCCAGAAAGATTCTGCCGACAGCGATCGCAGAAGCGGCAGCTGCGCCGAACCAGTCAGGACAGGACTGGGGAAGGCAATGGTTGCCACGGATCATCACTTATGTCATGATAATGTATGACATACATACATTATATATGTGAGGATGAGTAGGGGCAATCGGGATCATCGGGAGGCTTTGGGGTCTCCCGGGGGATAACCACTGATATGCCCTTGGGTTTAGGGCTCTGCGGTGTGCACTTCAACAGGGAAAGCATGACTGTTCCCTAGAGTTTGTTGGAGAAGCATAGGGAAAAACAGGATATAGAATGAAAGTGTGAGCCAAACTGTGGCACAAGTCAATCTGCCTGTGGTTAGACAGCAGGGACTGGGGCAGAGTTTCCAAAACCGAGTTGCACAGGTCCAATGAAGTGAGTGTGAACGGTGGTGACAGAAAATCCATCATACAACATCACCACCACTCACATCTAGGTTTGGTCACCAGAAAAAAACCACAAATAGTGAAAAAGGGGTCAGGGTTGAACAATAAATTATATATAACAAATTGTATGTATTAGTTTTAAATTCAATAAATAAGTAATAATGTCTTTAAATTAAGCACATGAAAGTAAATATATCTATATATATATCTATCTTTCATTTTGTCATATTCTACATTTTGTCTTCTTTTTTGTTATGGCTTATGGATACTTTGAGATTGACACAAAGTGTCCCTGCTTTGCTGATGTGGCCCTGAAAACAAATTAAAGTTGCAAGGAGTTCCTTGTTTCTTTTCAGCCCCTTATTTTACTGACAAGTTTGTTTTTTTGCAGATTGGATAATGACACCTCGACAAGCAGTTTGGACAAATGCAACAGTCCAGGCCATAAAAGCAGCATTAATAAAAACGAAGGCATTTCCAGGGAATACTTTTATCACCCCTCCTTTGCCACTTCTAGTTTAATTCTTTAGGAGAATAATCAGACCATGACATAAGGCCGAGTCTCAGAACGCCAAGCTTTGAGAAAGACTGGAATGTGCACAAAAAATAATCTGAAGCGCTGACCACTGTTTGGGGTTGACTTTCCTCCTTTACAGTGATGTTGCATTGCTTCAAATTTTTTTCCAAGGTTGCCCAATCTCCTATAAAAGCAAACAAATAAACAAAAAAATCACCTTATTTTAGTTGCCAAAGAATTGCCCAGGATCTGATCTCAGAGTGTTCAGCATCTGAGGGCAACTTTCCCTACCAGCGCCTACCTGTAAGGAATTGGGGCAGTGGGTAGGCGCTGGTAGGGAAAGTTGCATATGCAGGGTGGTGACAGGTGGTTGGTTGTGCTTGAAAAAGCAGGCCTCAGTCGGTCTTGAAAGACTATGGTATTGTGCTCGGCGCTGCATACGCTGCATGCGAAGCATGAAAGGCTGGGTTAGATTGTTATGGAGGATAGGCTGTTACCCAAGCAGCAAATCCCCCCTCTCCACACCACTGAATTAGTCCAGTGGAAAGGCAGAGCCTATACGATTGGATCCAGGTGGCGTCGCACCAGTTAAGATAATCCCTTGCAGGTTACCCTGCTAGCTGTGACCAGCTATAATGTGCGCCACTCATCTCCATTGCTGTGGCTGAAGGGCCAGCATTGTCCAAAGACCTAGTCAAATGGCCAGCACGGTGAACACCACACGGAAGGCTGTTTATCTTCCCAATGAAGTGGTATCTATTTATCCACTCACATTTACATGTTTTTGAACTCTAGGTTGGCAGGAGCTGGGCTAAGGATGGGAGCTCATCCCATCTCTCAGTCCTCGGATCTTGAACATCTGATCTGCTGATTGGAATTCTGGTCAAGCAGTGCTCTAACCACTGAGCCACTGCCTCCCTCTTCCCCTCTCGCATTTTGGCATGCCCAAAATTGGAGGGTTGGTCCTGGGTGCCAAATAGGGTAGTGATGCCACTGCTTGCAGCTAGTTCTCTAGAATGGTTTTCTTTGCATGGCACACCTTAATGGTCTTCCATAACCTATTCACCTCTTATTCACTATTATTGAATTTAAAACTATCACTTCCAGTTTCTGGGAGAGTCCCGGAGTTGGAGGATCCCCATGAATCTATGTTTGCTAATGCAAAAGTAATTAAAACTTGACACATGCTGGACATCTCTGATCCCTCATCTTGGAAAAATCCGAATTGAATGAGAACCTGACGCTGTCTTGCTGTGCTGTGAAACAGTTGCTTGTTCAGAGGGCTTGTCGATGAAGTCCAAGAAAATGTCTCGAGAGCGCAAAGAACAGCACAGGAGAAAATTGGAGGTGAGGACCGTGAAGGTGAAAGAGGTGATGATGAGCTTCCAGCAACAGCTGGCAATTAATTTTCCCTATCAAGACTCTTACCATGTTGGCAGCTACACACAGCTTACCTCACCTTTAAAGTCTTGCTGTAGCACTCCATATTAACTTCAGTTCTGTGTGAGATTCCCTCCTCCTTCAAGCTCCAAGCAATGTTTTTCCACATTCTGAAGAGGATCAATATGATTTGTATTGTTCATATTCATTCCCTTCCTCCAAAGGTAACGGTGTCCTGAGTGCAGTATTTTCAACCACTGTGCAGTGGCATACTGGTGTGCCGTGGATGGTCTGCAGGTGTGCTGCGGGACTTTGGGGAGAGTTGGGGGATTAGTATGATGAGCATGGTATGCCTTGGTATGGGATGGCCATGGTAGGAGATGAGCATGGTATGCTTTGTCAGTGGCCAAACAATTCAAACTGGAAGGGGGTGAAAAGGTGCGCAACACATTTTCCTCCCCATACATTACATTGAAGAATTCCTGACTGAGGGACGCTCTGCCCCACCCCACAGACTGAGCATGAAATTGGGGGAACATGAAATTGGGGGAGTGTATTCCTTCTGTGACGGGAACAGCCAGCATGAACTGATTTCTAGAAATTTAACACCTAAAGGTCTGAAAAGGGGTGCAGTGTATTTTCGGCCTGTATTTAACATTGAAGACTGACTGATCAACATCCATCTGATGCACTGGGATAGAGGGTACACAAAGGATGAGGGTGTGCGTGGAGGGTGTGCATGGGAGGATGATGCGCATGGGGGGTTGGTGCGCATACGGGGGTATTGTGCAAGGGGGTTGATGTGCATGGGGGATGATACACAGTGAGGGGGTGTTGATATGCATGGGGGAGTTGGTGCGCATGGGGGGTTGATGTGCATGCGGGATGATACACAACATCAACAGTGTTGATGTACATGAGGTGTTGATGTGCATGGGAGTGTATTGCACATGGGGGGGTTGATGTGCATGGGGAGATGATAAACATTAGGGGGGTGTTGATGCACATGGGGGAATGATGCGCAGTGGTGAGTTGATGCAGTGGGGAGATGGCGAATGGGGGGAATTTTACTCCTGCAACACAGGTATGTTTTTGCCAGTACAGTTGGCACTTAATGAATATATCCCTTCCAGATTCTTTTTTTATCTAGTGGTTTGCAATAGATTGATGTTTTTAAAGTGGGTCCTGATGCTAACAAGTTTGGGAAGTGCCCCTTTAAGGCCTGGCTGAGTTAAGAACGCTTGCAACGGTATTCTTGGATTTGTGTCTCCCCATCAGAGCTCATTTGAAGACAGCCGTCTGTCTCTTTAGTTTGTGCTGTCTGGAAATGCTCCAAGCTTGAAATTTTCTCTGGTGCAATGGCATTCTTAATGGGCAAGTTACCTGTCAAAATGATGACCACTCTCTACAGCTAGTCATACATTTTCATATTCCAGTGGCCAAGCCTGGAACCTTATATCTTTATACAGTACTGGCAAAAAAAGCAGCATATGATGTTGCTTCTTTCAGCCCATTGAAATGAGTGACGGGGAGCCGGGATTCCTCTGGCTCCGGGGCTTTTCGATGCTCACGCTGCCGCCAGGTAAAATTCTGTTCAGGGCATGACATGCCAAGCTTGACATCGCAGTCTTGCTTCCCCTGCAGGCATGAGGAGTCCAACAAGCATGTAAGAACACAAGGAACCTAAGATGGGAATGTGCCCTGAAGTGCGCTGAACAGCATTTGCCCTGAAAAACACAATTGCATCTGGACCCCAACCATTCCCAGAACCTTTTGAAGCTGCCGCAATTCTGAAAGAAGCTGGACTGGAAAGCAGTCTATTGGATTTGTATTCTGTGCACAGGTGGTAAATCTGACTTTGGGGTAGTGTGTGTGTGTGTGTGTACACACACAAATATACACACAAAAATAAAAAAGGATATATTTACAAGAGGAACGGTTCTCAATTTTAGCTTAAGGAGGTGGGACCCACTTTCTAAAATGACATTCTGTCACATCTTTTAGAAGCCCACAGACCACTGAGACAAAAATTGGAATTGTCATGGATCATCCTATACCCCAAGCACACCAAAAATACAATTAAATTTATAATAAAGATTTATTAGACATTTATTAAATTCATTCTTTATAGAGAAGATGGGTGGCTTGCTTCCTTTGTTCCTGTCCATTTTCCCCCTGTTTGGTGGTCCATGGGGAAGTATCTCCCGAGTGAGTGGTTCCCCATGGACCACCAGAGAGGGTGGAGAACTCAATGCCCTCAGATAAAGCTGACACTGGCGGAGTGATCTTTCTGTGAGATGCAGGAAGTGATTGAAAGTGGTTCTTCTTCTGAGACCTTGTGGACCGCTTCAAAGGATATTGTGGACCACCTGTGGTCCATATACCACAGGTTGGGAATCAGTGTTCTATTGGGACCCACAAAGCTTTATGACTAAGGCAGCATGCTTTTTAGCCTCCTACCCCAATGGATTTCCCATTGGCTTCATGGACTGATGTTATTGACAGGCTTATCAAAACTGTAAGAGTGTTGATATGTGACATCATAGCAGCGCAGCCAATGCTAGGAAACAGGAGACTTACCGATGTGCCTGACATTTGTATAAAACCAGTGTACAAGTCCAACCTTGTTATACATGGAGTTTTTATACATAGATTTGACCCCACACAAATGGTCACTGCATGTTACAGTTTTAAAAACTGCTTTTCTCCTGTTGTAGAGAGACAGTCATGCCAGCAATCATTCCATTTTTCAGTCCCAGAATCAAACACTTGCAGATATTGAGGCAATACTTTGTTCAATTAGGCACAACGGAGGAGCAAGAAACCTGGAAGTTGGGTCTTTAAACCTATTTTTTGTTTTCTTTATACATGGATTCCTTAATCCTCGGAAGGATCCAGAACAGAAATCTGGTGGATAACATCAGTGGTGGGATTCAAATAAATTAACAACAGGTTCTATGTCCTAATAACCCAAATTAACAACAGGTTCTATATCCCATTAATAACTGGTTCTCAGAATCAGGCGCTCATTAGCAAAGGGTTCTATAGAACCTGTGAGAACCCCCCTGAAGCCCACCACTAGATAACATCTGTATATGGATCTCACAAATCATCGTTACTTTTAATTATTGCTTTTTGGAGGTTGCAGGTTGTTAATATTATCTGAGATCTGAACGTTTGGTAGTGTGAGCGAAAGACTTAATGTTTTCTCAGATGGGAGAAACAAAATTTTAAATGGTCTAAATGGAAGCAGCCAAGCCATGAAGAGAGTGGAGAAAATAAAACATACAGTGCACCAATGAGACATTTAATTACCTGAGATGTGAGCATGAACAGAGTATTCATGCAGAACTATTTCAGCAAAGGGAAGTCAGCGATTATTAATCCTCATTCTCCAAGGCCACATTACTTATCTACCAGAACCACAGGGCCACAAAGAGTTTACATGTTACTTGACGCAAGCATTTACTGAGGTCTTGAGAGGCCCCGGCAAATGTAGCAAAACTTTATTTTGAAAAGAACGTCTTGTTTCTTGTTTGAGAAATGCAGCCACCAGGCTCTCTAGTGCTAAAAAGCATTATTTGTGCATTATAGTCATATATACAGTAATCTTATATGGACCTAGGAAGGGGATTGGATTGGCCAACCAATTAGGCAGATCCTAAGTCTCCTCTCTTCACGCCCTTCATGTGATGGAAAAGCAAATGCTGCAGTCGTGTCATGGACGAACATGGTTTGATCATGTCAAGAATGATGAAATATACAATGACAGAGAATTGCACTAATTATGGCAAAATTCAGGTTAAGATGGTACAGTCAGATACAGACATGGTACAGTCAGGTACAGACAAGGTACAGTAATATGTAGCTAACTGTACCTGACTGTCAATAAGAAAGATGGTACAGTAATATGTTATGCTCAAATAAATCAATGTTTAGGGCTGCAATCCTAAAGACACTTTGTTGGGAGTAAGACCAATTGAACACAATGGGGCTTACTTCTGAGTAGACATGGTTAGGATTGTGCTCAAAGTTTATTAAAAATTTTAGTGTATGGAGATATGGAATTTGGTATCTTTACAATCCTGGTAAATGTCACTCACTAGCATCCATCCCTATGACTTCAAATGTCTTTTTCCCCCTCAATTTTTCTTAGCTCTTGAAAACCAAGTCATCCTATTTAAGCTGTTCCAAAAGAGATGCAGCAGTCAAAAAGGAGCTTTTCTGACTGACATTTCTTTTTTCAATGCAGACACATGTCCATCATTCCTTAACTGCATCAGAAAGACTATTTTTGCCTGAGAAACAGGCACTCCGGTACACCCTTTATGACGTCCCCATATACATATCACACCATATTTTAAGTTTCTCCCAACAGGCTTGCTGGGCAGAGGGAGGAACATGTGTGGGTGCAAACCTGCTCAGTGTGATTTAAATGCAGACTGGGTATGATCTTTCCAGGAAATGGGATTTTAAAATAGTCATCCATATGCTTCCCTGAAATGATTGCTCTATATTTTTGTTTTTAAGAAATCAGCTTAGATAGGAAATGGTAGCTGTCATTGACACACAACCACTTTGGGGATAAAACAATATGGCTAAACTGGAAAACAAACAGAAGGCAACGTCTTGATCATGAATGCAGAGGGAATTACAATCTAAAGAGTCTGGCCCGGGTTTGTTTCTCTCCTGGATCCAGGTTTGTTCTGGCTGGTGGGGGAGGACCGAGGAATCAGAAGCACTGCTGCACTGCTTTGGTGGAACTGCCAACCACAACCTTTCCTAGAGATCACTGGTTTCCCCACATTTATGCATAGGTCTCAGACCTGATCCAGCAGGACTCTTGATTATATTGTTTGCATTAGTTTCCAGATAATTTCTGGTCACAGTTCAAAGCATTAGCAGTAATAAAGCTAATAATTGGAAAGGTTGCTTTCTTCCATATTACCCATTGCATCAATCATTGGTGATTTTGCTCTGTATATCCCATGGACCAAATATGTTGGTCAGGAATGCAGGACTGGGCTTTCTTTAGCCACATATGCAGTCAATGGAACTCCCATCATCATTTAATAGACTGGTCGTAAGACACTCCATATTACATCTCTGGGGCCACTTTGCAGGTACACTTTCTGGATAGAAAACAAATATGTTTCAAAAGCTGCTCTGAATTTCCAAAGAATCAGAATTCGTTCTTCCCAAGTGTCTCTGTTTATTTGCTGCTGCAACCGGGGGGAATAGCGAGTTTATCCTGCTGTGTGGATGCTGAAAGACGTCAGTTAAGAGATAGTGGCACACAGTCAATGCCTGAAATCATCAATCGATAAATGCCTATGATTAAAAATAGACCAGTTTGCCAGTGTCCCAGTATGGAAGTAACATAGAGTTGTCTGCCCTCCACTGGCCCCTTAGCAAGGATTGACTTCATATGTTTGATTTCCGCCTGCAGCAGACTTGTAGGTATCTCTCTTACAGGGAATGTTTTCATATAATCTTAATTTTGTTTTTAGGTATTGAGTCAAAGGTTATTTTAGAACAGTATGGAATAAAAAACATGCAGAAAAACCCCCATATATATTTTAGCCATGGAAGCAATTCTATAAACCCCAACCCTGATTTTTTAAAAAAACCCAAATAACAGATATAAACTGTCAAGAACTCTAGAAGTACTCATCAGCATTACTCAACATTGGTCTTCAGCTGTACCATTTTACATGGAGCACCATGCAAAATATAGTATGCACCATGCACCGTGTAGTACTGGATGTACTATGCCCTTGATGTACTATGTACTATGTACATAGGGATTTACTATGCCCTAGCAATGATGTAATAGCCCTAGATCCTGTTTGTTGTCTAAGGTAGGGCAAGTGGTTAAGACACTGTGCCTGTTAACCATAAGGCCAGGGTTTTTGACCCAGGGTCGCCACAAGACAAGGATTTCCTGCTACAGGCAGGGAGTTGGACTAGATGATCTCCTGGGTCCCTTCCAACTCTATGATTCTATATCGTTGCCAGTTACTTCTGATTGGAAAGTGATAAACAATGTGACAAACAGCAATAGCAATGTGACAAACACCAGTAACAGTGGACAGGAAGTCTCCTACTGTTGCCTTGCATCGCAGATTCCACTGCCATATGGGAAGTGGAATGATGCACATTGCCCCAATGGCAGCGATATGGGGGTTCTGTGCTTAGCCGCATATCACCAGAGACCTACTCAAGTAACACTGGTTAAGGAATGCTGAATTCCTTCATTGTGGAATTGGTTCATATTGAAACACTGGTGCTATCTAGGGTAGGCTGAAAGAAATGCATCTTCCCCTGTATCCAACTACAAGTGATGGTTTATTCCTAAGACTTGAGGCACCCCCCCCCCACTTTCTGACAGTTTGTTTTCTGACAGTTTCACTCTTTCAACACCTTTCAGTTATACCCAGGACTCATTCATTCAAGACATGCTTCACTCTTTCAACCTCTCTCTGCTGGTCTAAAGGCTAAAATTGTCCTCCCTGATGTTGATTTGCATGTGACATGGCGATCAAACTGTTTTTGGCATCTCCTTATGACTTTCTTCATTAAACAACCACCATTCAAAAACATAAGATATTCATTGCCCACACATGCCTTTGCTCATTTTACTGTAATTTGTTATTTTTTTTGTTATGCCCTCTTTTTGTCAGTGCACACACACAGAAGTACAGTGGCGCCTCACGTAACAAATTTAATTCGTTCCGGAGGCATGTTTGTTACGTGAAACATTCTTTACATGATGCGGATTTTTCCATAGCAAATAATGGAAACTCAGACAATTGGTTCCAGAACCCAAAAAATATTCATATAAAAATATTAACTGGATGTAAAAATGATGACTTTAACTGAATTCAAAACATGCATTCAATGTGCATGATCCTATGAAGTCTACTTAGGCTGCAATCCTAAAGACACTTTCCTGGGAGTAAGTCCTATTAGACATCTGAGTAGTCATTACATCTGAGTAGTCATGGTTAAGATTGTGCTCTTTCACTATCACTAATGGAGTCACTGCTATCCATTGGCTCAAAGGAATCTTTGTATTTTTGTGCAACTTGAACATTCCCAAGCTGCTGATGGAGAGCAGCATTAGAACATTGATAAGGCACACTTTCCACGCTGCCACACACAGATCCCACATCCAAACTGGCTCAGGCTGCTCCCCCCCCAGACCCCACATGAGTTCCCTGGCCATGGAAGCCTATTCCAAACTTTGCCCAGGGCCCCACTGTAGCTCAAGCTAGTCCCCTCGTCTCCCCCTCATCCCTTCGTCCCCCCTGTGGGTTCCCTTGCCATGGATGCCTGTTCCAAACATCCTCAGAAGTGTTCTTTACCCAAGACAGTGTTCTTTACGCAAGTCAAAATTTCTAAGAAAATTTTGTTCTTTACCCAAAACGTCCTTTACCCAAGTCATTCTTTACTCAAGGTACCACTGTATGTGTTGTTTAGGCTTTTGCAAGTGATACTTGTGTCTATTTTGGTGGCTGTTTTGCATTTGCAAGCTGAAAAAGACTGGGTTCCACTATTCAACGGTTTTCACTTTTGGATGGTGCTCTGATCCCTAACCCATCCAACAAGTATGGGATGCCTGTAGCAATTTTTGGCCAGTTCACTCACTCTACTGACTGTTACTCATGAGGAATGGCTGAGTTGAGACCGTCACTCTGTAAGTTGATACTTTCTGCCCTCATTTCTTCCTCCTTTCAAACTTGACGCAAGCACATTGCCCCAATAGTAAAATCCCAAATAGCTATTTGGGGCTTGAGTGAAGAAAACTCAGCAAGCAATAAAAAAGAACCATTTTTCTTGGCATTTTATTCACTTAGAACAGAAACATTCACTTATCAGGTATCACTGAAGTGCAATTTACAGAACTTAGCAGCAAATTCACATCTGTAAATTCAGATTTATTTTTGTTTGTACAAATCTTACAAATGTACATCCATTCGTACAGTATTGCCATTCACTCATGCTCGCTATGTACATTGTTTTCCATTTAGAAATCCTAGTTTCCCTTGCTTCAGGAAATGGAGCTGGGTCCCATGGATTGGATCCCAATGGATTGGGTCCCATCACAAATGCGTCAAGGCATTGCACAGGGAAATGGGCCTGGACTCAACTCTGAAACGACAAGACAGAACTCCTCCAGGGCTTTTAAGGAACTTATCAAAACCTGCTGATAAGTACATTTGTAGAGTTTGGAATAATTGTCAAATCTCTTTTGCTTTGATGCTTTGTCTTTAACAAGAAGAGACAAGTAGCATTGGTTTGCTTTGTGGTCACTCTTACAATTAACAAGATCTCTATAGGGGGCAACAGATAGCCATAAGATAGACAGGGGGAGAAATATGAATAAGTTAACACAACTTATCAGTAATTTAAGAAATGCCCCACGTAACTTTTGAATGTTTATATGTGCCGTTTTGAATGACGCAGTTGGAAACCTTGAAGGGGATTGCGCTGCAGGAACACAGAGGGCCTTTGGGCATTTTCCCATTTGAAACACCACTTTGGAAGCTGCCATTTTTTTCTTTTGGGACTTCCATTATTATTACGGATGTGCCGGAGATCTACCTTGAGATCTTTTAGAATTGAATGTGAAGCTTAGTTGTGGGTAGGGTTCAGGGTCAAACTCAACACTAAAAGAAGGGGAAGGGGAGAAAAGTTTAAATTTTGCATAGAATGTTGATCATGGGACTAGCACGTACGCACTGGAATATATACAGGGCTGTGGTTCCTGAAAACCAACTGCAAAGCTGGGATTCAGGGAAAATTCCCATCATTGTGATGACATTTTTGATACTGCCCTTCTGAATTAAATGGAGTGCACATATGATCCCTCACCTGCACCATTTTATCCTCACAACGACCCTGTGAGGTAGGTTAGGTGAGAAATTGGGACTGGTCCATGGTTGTCCTGTTGGCCACAGCAATTGGAATCTGTCACAGCCAAAATCCATGCCTAGCAATATAATGTGGTAGAACCGTACTTGAATTGTATGATGCATGTGAGAATTAATAATTCCTTGCATAGCCCCTACTCCTACAAGGGGAATGTCAAGAACAGATTTAGTCTAGCCTTTTCCTTGATGGATTAGTTCCTGTGTGCAAAGATCTCTCTCTCTCTCTCTCTCTCTCTCTCTCTCTCTCTGTGTGTGTGTGTGTGTATGTGTGAATGTGTATGCATGTATGTTGGCTGCTTTTGATCCTGTTGAAATCAATGGGATCTAAGCATTTTAGCCAATGGTTAAGTCAATGGTTACTTTCCATTAACATCAAGGAGACTTTCATGTGCCTTTCTATGGACTGTGTTCAAACTGTGTCTTTTACTTATGGCTGCATCAAACTTCTGTACATTTGAGGTTAATCAAGAAGAGATTCTAGGGGCAAATGCCTGACTTTTTTAAAGTTTCAGTTCTGCCAGCTCTCATTTTAGAAATTAAGTACTTGTACCCGAACATATCCTCTCTCAATCTTAACTTGTTGAAGAATTCAGATATTGTACTATTTCTACTCTAGGGTTTTTTTTTGGTAGTTAATATGGAATGTATTGTTTGTTGAAAACATTATTGTAAGGGGGGTGTTCCTTTTTTGAAATCTAATTTAAAAATTCTAGTTTATCACAATAATTTCTTTTGTACAAGACACTATAGATACATCTTGTAATTTATAATCTAAAAAATAAAATTTCATCAAAATACTGTAGCTATTATTGTGGGTGTCAATAAACAAATGTATTTACTGAATATGGCTCTCCAAACCTTATATAAAGAGCATCTAGCTTTATTGGCAAAAGAAAGAGAGGTTACTGCATAAGGGGAATTGGGGAGGGATAGGAAATGGCCTATGTGCTTTGTCTGAAAAGTAACTTAGGTGACTAGTTCTAGGGAGAAACACTAAGATAGATCACAGATCCTCAGCAGCATGTTAATTTGATATATACACATTTGATGAAAACCACAAGGATTAAAATAAAACTCTACTTATATACCCGCAAGTCCTGTCATTTGAAAACTTAAAAAAATAACAAAATACAGTATAATTAAAAGTTTCGACAGAGGTTAATTGTGAAATTGCTTATATTTTCCATAATTTTTCTTCTTTTCTTTGGGCATTTTGTTTAGAGACACGTCTCATGGATTAGATGACTGCTGTACTGCCAGCAGGTTAGGTCTACTCACATATGACTATTAAAAAATTTCCAACCAACATGCTCTGGTGTGCTGTGCAGACATGAGAAACTTGTCTTCTGAAACATCAGAAGAGGCTCTGTGGAACTCCCATTAATCAAACTGCCCCAAGGCAAAAGAAGAGTGGATTTATATTTTTATCACTGCCATCATCGGAATTGGGGAGCTATGAGTATGGATGTATCCAAAATCAGTATTGGGCTGCCAATTCCAAAAGCAGATCCTTATTCTGGCCACTCTCACTTGTTTCCTTGATGGTGTGTCAGCTATTACCACTGTTATTGGTACTGTGATTTTAGCCAGTGAGTCATTTGATTGGTTTTGGTCCATGTCCAGTACCCCATCTGGCTGACCCATGTATCCAGGGAATGCATCCCTGGATGTATGCAGGAAAGTCTTGGTCTATAAGATACAAAAAGCTGGATATGAAAGACTCACATTATTAGGGGAAAAAACTGATTGTGCTTCTGGAGAGATTCCAGAAGCATATCTAACCTCCCCTTAGGCTGGCCTAAGTCTGGCACAAGTCCTGTGCTGACCTGGGGATGTCGCAAACGTACCATAAGGCTGGGGAAGGATTAGGTAGTGCACAAACATGTAACTGCCTCCATGGGAAGGAGAAGATCAATGGGAAGATCAATGGGAAGGGGAAGATCAATGAGTTATGCCAGCCAAGTTTAGGATTGCACCCTCTGGGCACAACCCAGAGTAACTACGGGGAGTCCTTGCTGCGGTGTAAGAACAATTTGCTCTGGATTGCAATATGAATTTCCCATAGGTTTTCACTAGGTGGTGCAGTAACTACGGGTACATGTAATTTCTCTTACGTGCTCCCGTAGTTACTCTGGATTGTAGGGTCTGTCATTCAGTGGATTTACTCTCCCTAATAATGGGAAATCAAAGTCTTAACTTTTAAGAGTTTAGCAGGTACTGATCTCAGATCTCCAGACATGTCTTCACAGCTTTAGGGGCCAGAATACTTTTTGCTCAAAAAAGCAGATATTAGAGGAATCTGAATTCTCTTCCTAAAAACAGTGTTGCTCCAACTGTCAGGTTTTATGGCAGTTGTGTCGAACTTGGGGCAAAGTTTCACAAATGTGGCTGCCAAGTCCCCATCTTGGCAACTGCATTTGTAGACAAGCATGTTGTCAGTGACTCCCTTCCACCCGCTAGTTTTCTTCATGATACAGCAAACTGGGATTTATTTCTCTTTGTGCCACGCTGAAGAGACAAAATGTACAAAAAAACACCTGGTAGCAAGAATACGCAAAGGACTTGGAGGAACGGAGAGATCAGTAGCTCTGTTTGTGCTGTGCCCTGAGACACTCAGGTACCAATGAGAAACTCTTTTGCTTCTTCTGAATGCCCAAGTATGATGCCCAATCATTTCTTTGGGCAGTGCATGCCCATGCTTGCTTTTTCTCCAAGCATGATGTGAGATACATGAGTGAGTTCCATGTCTCTCTCCTGATGGAGTTTTGTCTCTGGAGACTGTAAGGAGACCTTACCTCTACAGATCAATGCATACCTTCATGTATGACTTTTGTTTAGTCTCCATGTTACCCTGTGCACAATGGTAAACACTATCAATCAATGCTAGTCCTACAAGTCAAATAATGTGTGGTTCTAAGTATCATAGATGTATCATGGAATTTATGCAGATTTGTGGCATCACCTATCGATGTAACACACACAACTATTTCCTTCAACGAAGGGTACGTCTGAATTTCCCACTAAAGGGTCCAATAGTTCCCTGCTTCTCAGAACCAAACAAGAAGCCTTTCTGCTGGAACCACTGGGTCCCTCCATGGAAGGGTGGGAAAAGGATGAGCATTGCACATGTCCCTAACACCAATAGGGAGGATAAATGGGTGCATCATGAACTGTACTTTACTTGTTTTGCTGCACAAAAAATCTTTACACATTTGTTACATTTAGTAATCCTCTTTTTTGTTTTAATTTTGGTCCCATATTGGTTGAGGATCATAATTGCATACCATTAATTCTCAGTGTTCAGATAACAGCAACTTTGTGATGTCTGTCAATAGTGTCACCGTAATTCTCAAAAGTGAGGCATATCCAACATTTCCTTGCTGCAGTTTAAATATTCTGTGCCCAGTAATAAGTTATCAGAAGCTCATGATGCACTCATGTGGGCAACAACGTTTGGTCCTGTGTCCTCCTATCCCTCATTTTGGAGCAAATGAACACCCTTCTTGCAGTATGGTAAGCTTAGGGTACATTCACACTATTTTTCAATTTTGGAAGACAATCACTGTATACCGGTATTTACTGTGATTGTCACAGACCTGATGCATTTGATGCCCTGATCCCTTTCCCTGGTCCCCCTAGGTGGACTATATAGACTATATGGCTATTGCAGACATTGATATGGAAGGAGAAAAGGCTCCTTGCACTCCTCATGTAGTTGGAAATATAACAACCTGCTGTTCTGGCATGTTTTTAATACTTCTTTTTTGCAGTTACCTGGACTGAATTACACCCCCATCCTTCAAACACACACAATGTCTTATTTTTGTGGTTTAGTGCAAACAGTGACCATCTGTTGTAGTTGATTTGAAAAATAGCCTTGTGTGTATCTGCTCCCTAGAAAAATCTCTCCTTCTTCAGTGATAATTATTGCACCAGTAATGAAGGGAAACACAACATTATTATTATTCTGAGCCAAAAGCAGGACCTGCTGTTGCCTGAAATACAGGTACCACTTGGATAAGTATCGCAATCTATAATGTGCTGCAAACAAGGAACAAACAGTGAAGGTCATTTTTGTAACCTGGGCTTGTACATCCTTGAGAAGGGGCAGGTATGTAAAAGCAGTTTCCTAAAGTCAAGTTCAGTGCATTAATCAGAAATACATCTTATACGTCACGTATTTTCCAGTACAGGATTGCAAGTTGAGATGCTTCTCCTGGAGGTAAATCTGAGACTGCTTTTCTCTATACCCTCAGCTCCTGTGGAGCTCTGGTCCCTCTCTCCAGTCTGTTGGAATCAGATCGTGTCATGGAGGTGCTGAACGGTTCACACAGTTAGTAGGAACTGATCTTGCTCAGGGGGCTTTTTCACCCAGGTGCCTAGGCCTGCTTTCTGAAAAGCTTTAAAGAGCTGCTGCTTGACGGACTGGTAGGTGTGCGCCACCAGCTTGGCTTCACTGTACACTGATGGTGCAGCTCCATGGCTTGGTATCCGTGTGCTCAGCTGTAAGATGGAAGTGGAGAAAGGAAGGGAAAAGTCAAACCAACACCCCAAAGCCAAATGAATTGAGTAGAAACAGCAGCAGGCTTTTTATATATGATCATTGTTGTATCTGAATATATAATCATCGTTGCATCTACATTTCATAAGCTACAAACAAATTGTCCATAAATGTTTGCTTCTGGTTTACAGACAGAAACAAGAGAAAGAGAAGATGAACTTGATAAAATATTGTTTCCATCATGTGGGCTCAGTGTCACCCCAAAAGAAACACAATCCCCAAGTTAAGGAATTTGGTGGACAAAATCATATAGTAGACATTGTTCAAAGGAAGTCAAGGAGCCAGAAGCATAGCTAGAGGGGATGTAAAGCACTGATTCCAGGCATTGGGAACATTCCTATTCCAGGCATTGGGAGCATGACTCCATTTTTACTGGGCTGTGGGTGGTGCAAGTGGTTAAGACACTGTGCCTGTTAGCCAGCAGGCCAGGGTTCAAGACCCGGGTCCCCACAAGATAGGGTGAGCTCCTGTCCTTAGCCCAGCTCTGTGATGCAGCTGGAACCAATCGTATTGGCTCTGCCGTTCCATTGGAATACTTCAGTGGCGTGGAGAGGGGAGATTTGCTGCTTGGGTAACAGCCTATCCTCTATATCAATCTACCCAGGCCTTCGTGCTTTGCATGCAGTTTTGAGCACAATACTGTAGCCTTTCAAGACTGATGGATGCCAAGTTAAATGAAATTTACCCACAATTGCAGGAGTAAAATTCCCCTCTGTACTCCTCCCATGTACCATTCCCTCCCATGCACCAGCCACTGATGCACTATCCCCTGTGCAACATTCTCCCCATGCACCATCCCCTCCGTGCACCATCTACCCCCCAAGGACCAGGGTACTGGGCACCACTAGGCACCGAACCGGTTCTTAGTGGGTCCTCACATCCCTGAACAAATGTGCTACCCAAATTTCATGCTTCTATGAGGCAGGATGTTGATCAGCCAGTCTTCAATGTGAAGTATAGGGACGGAAACATGTTGCACCCATTTTCACCCCCTGAAGAGATAAATTTCCAAAAACCGGTTCTTAGTGGGTATCTCCAACATGGAAGGCACATCCTCCCCAAATGTCACGTTTCTAGGTCCAACAGAATATTTGTGTGCCCCAAACATGATTGGGCCCCAGAGCCCCAAACCCTGCACCTACCCCGCAGCTCCATGTCGGTGTGCCTACCATCAAGGGAGGATGCTGCATGGAGGGAGTGTGTTGCACAGTGTGTGTGAGTTGCACAAGGTTGTTGCACAGAGGGATGTTGCACGAGGGTGGGTGTTGCATAAGTGAGGTGTGTTATACAGGGGATACGTGCTGCATGGGGGTTGTTGCATGAGGATGTTCTATGGGGTGTTGCACAGGAGGATGTTGCACGGGGATGGGGTTGCATGGGGGTGTTGCATGGGGAATACTGCATGGGGGTTAAGGTGTACCCCGGCACACAAATACTCTTGAAATTTTACTCCCGCAATGTGGGCACATTTCACTAGTATATTATTTATGTGTTAATACACTTATATGACATTCTTTGATGCAATCTGTATGTTTTGTACTTCAGTATGTATACTGGTGGTCAAAACAAATTATTTATTTCTTCCTTTATATTCCACCTTTCTACCACATCAAAGGTGTATACACACACGCACACACACACAAACATAAAACAGTTAATCATTAAAACACCCTGGATGGGAAAAATAAAATCAAATTAAAATCATTATGAAATAAGCCAGGCTTCAGCATCAATTAAAAGCTCTTCAAAACAAAAAGGTCTTATGAGATCTAAATCTGTATGCTCATTCAGGGTGCTGTGAAAATGCTACCCCTTCCAGTGGAGAGATTCTTACCTTTCCATAAAGCTTTGCCCATCGAGTGTAAAACATGTGCTTGCAGAGCCGTGAACAACTTCCGCAGTTCCTTTTCCCCGTTGTTGCGTTAATCACCTCGAGGTCTGCAATGCCCACTATCCAATTCATACTGAAACCAGGTGATTTTCCTGGCTGCCGCACCTCGGCGTTACTCACTCCTGTCAAATGGGAAACAGGCAGCATCAAAGGATTAAGATCAGTGGCCCCTACCTTGCTCTCGACAAACAAGTGGAGACTGATACTGTGGGCACTGGAACTCTGCTGCAACACATATTGCACACATGTGCATCTTTGGATAATGATCTGGTCCTTTTTTGGGTTGGCCCACCTATTTTTGTCAAATCATTTCTGTAGCGAATGATCCTGAGATTTAGAAAATAGAACCATATGGCTTGTGATAACCTTGGCAATGCATGGCCTTCAACAGCGTTTCCTGAATGCTTCCCAGATAACAGGCACAGAGTGAAAACATATGCATAAAATTAAAAAAATGGTGCAATACAGCAATGAAAACAATAAGTATCGCAATCTATAATGTGCTACAAACAAGGAACAAACAGTGAAGGTCATTTTTGTAACCTGGGCTTGTACATCCTTGAGAAGGGGCAGGTATGTAAAAGCAGTTTCCTAAAGTCAAGTTCAGTGCATTAATCAGAAATACATCTTATACGTCACGTATTTTCCAGTACAGGATTGCAAGTTGAGATGCTTGCAATTGCAACAAAGCAACAACCAAACAAAACAAGACCACAGCAGAAAACATCTATAGGGCATTTTAAAATCCTGGGAGAAATAAACAGGTCTTCATCTAGTGCTGAAGAGTCAATGTTGTACACTCCCTACATGCATCCCCCACTTATTAGATAGATTTAGGACTGGAGCACTGTCCAGACGTGAAAAGCCCAAATAACACAAATTAACACATAGCCAAAATACACAACAAATTACAGTAAAATGAGTACAGGCATTTGTGTGTAATGAATATCTTAAGTATTTGAATGATGGTTATTTACTGAAGAAAATCATAAGAAAATGCTAAAAATTGATCACATGTCACATGCAAATCAAGACTAGGGAAGGCAATTTTAGATGTTAGACCAGCAGAGAGAGGTTGAAAGTGTGGCATGTGTTGAATGAATGGGTATAACTGAATGGTGTTGAAAGAGTGGAACCAAGAGAAAATAAACTTTCAGAAAGTGGGGGATGCCTCTACCTGAATATAGCCAAGGTAGAGCCAAGCTGAAATGTTCTTAACAAAACATACTGATTATAGGATGCTTGTTAAAGGTACATGGCATTTCTGGGTTTAGGTAGCATCTGACTGCCTGGCTAAGTAGTATTATCTGAAAATGGTGTATCCAGATGACTTTAGGCAAAAACATAATTGAGTTATCATCTCACAGGAGGTTAGTAATCACATTTATGTCATGTTAACAGCAGTGTCAATTCTTTCACCAAGATAACTGATTAGTTTGTAGCTTTAGAAAAAAAAATTCCTGGAAATATAAAATGTGAATGTGCAGGCTGCACTAGTGGTGCTGTTCAACTATTTCCATGCTGAGCTGGTTGCAAGCAGATCTGGATGTGTGACTTGACACTAATGCGCCAGCCTCTGACAAGCTATCGCCCAAAAGCTTAGTGGAGTGAGTGCCAAAATCTGTCACCACATGCTCAGATAAGACCTGCCTGGGATAAAGCCACAGGTCACAGAACAAACACAGATGCAGCAAGGCTAATGACAGGAGGAAAGCAAAGCACTCCGTCAAATTAAGAAGGCTTTGCATACATGCAATGTCACTGAATCCTGAAGACAAAAGCAAATTGCAGGCTAAAACCATTGACTATCAAGGGATCATCACCAGCGATGCGAAACAAACAAAAACCCATGGATGGAGATGGGAGTAAACCGGTGTATGTGTTTCTCAGTGTTCTGCAAAGTCAGACATGTAGAAAGTGGTAATATGTGTCAGTGGAATCGTTAAAGGTGTGCAGGAATGTGGGTCAAACCAGGTTACACACATGGCGAGGCAACACCATTACTTGCCAAAAAATTTAAATCTTGTTTTTTTTAAGTACTACCATAATGTTCCAAATTATTCAATGAGTAATTTCATGCAGAATGCAATGAAGGAACCACACTGAATATTTCTTTCCTATCAAAAATTATAGCTTGTAATTTTGTTACAGTATTATATTTTTTATATAAGGTTATATAAAAATGCATTGAGGCAAGGCTACATTCCACCGACTGCATAAGAGAAGGTCCAACATGGGGATGACATGCCAGCCTTCAACACAGGATGATGCAGATCCTATTGATGCCACCATTAAATATTTTAATTCAAAATTTACATTATAATGGTAATTTATAATCACTTTAGAGACTCTGCTGTGAACCCGGGTCATGTTAGAAGGTAATTGGGGGGATCTATGAACAATAGGATGTGCATGTACTTGTCTGACCTACACAGGGTGACCTATACAGAATGGAGGACAGAGTGCCTCTACCTTTAAGCATGGCATAGAAGTGGGAATTTAGGCAGGTTTATCTCAACATAGAAAGGTTTAAAAAGCAGCACCTGTCTAAATTCTCTCTTCTATGCAACGCTTAAAGGTAGAAGCACTTGGTCCTCCATTCTACATGGTTACCCTGGACCTATATCTGTGCGGGATAGAAGGTTGATTGGAAATCAAATATAGGTTTCAATATATGTATAGGTTTCACACGCGCACCACAAACTTATTTAAGCAAAGCAATATCTGACCTTTATTCAGCACAAGCAGCAGCCTGAAAACCCTGCTGGATCAGATCAGATGGCCATGGTAGCCAACTGATGGCTCTAGGAAGCCTCAAGCATGGTTGCTCTCCAGCAACTGAGGATGCAATCCTAACCAATTTAGGCCAGCACAACTCAGTTGTCTCCCCATTCCTGTGGTGGTGTGGGAGGCTGGCACATGTCTGTGCACTGGCCTCCCCCTGAGGAGTGACATAGAAGTGCCTTACAGCATTTTTACGACACCCCTACATCAGCGCAGGATTTGTGCTTGGATGTCCCAAGAAGAAATGGGAGCACCAATTGGGAGCACCATTTGGGCCACCAATTTAATTGGCAGCCCTGCTTGGTGCTGATTTCAGTTCCATCCCAAATCTTGCAGGTTTTCACCTGCAAGATTTTGGGGTGGAACTGAATAGTCCCTCCTATTCTGCAGACTGTTCCGTTTGGAAGAGACGTGGGGATCACTGACATCATTAGTTACTTGACATCCTCCCTTTCACTCAGCAGATTCTCGTGTAATTTAATTTTGTTCTTCCCTGGTCCTGATGTGCTTAAGCATATCGCTGAATGGGGAATAGGTTTAAATCTGTTCTTAAGTAAATTTTATGATCCGAGGCTCTAGACTGGTTTTAGCACTTATGAAGTGTTTTAAGGTCATTGGATGAAAGATAATATACGTACACAAATGCCAAGTCTAATGTAAAGATTGCTCTGTTGGATAATGATTACTTCCAACCATACAGACTTTCTGGTCAGTCAAAGATATGTTTAATGGTGCTTAATGGTGCAAGCAGCTTTTAAAAGAGGAACTCCAGTAGGACTTTGTCATCAAATAAGCCAGCAAAAAGGCTTATATACCTAGTTCATATCCTCAGGGAGCTCCATATATACCAGTAACTCCCTTAGGAAAAAAGATTGGGCAATTTTATCCCTGCCAACTCAGGTTTCTTTTCCACTTCTTGCCCTTGAAGAGTTAAAACCAACTGCATCACATGGGCAGTCACAAGAATAACTTCTTATGTGATCCAACTTCCACATGGTTGTGTATCAAGAAGTCACCTACCAGTTAGCTACTTGAACTGGGAAA
The DNA here is from genome assembly GCA_030015325.1 of Cryptoblepharus egeriae. Classification (NCBI taxonomy): domain Eukaryota; kingdom Metazoa; phylum Chordata; class Lepidosauria; order Squamata; family Scincidae; genus Cryptoblepharus; species Cryptoblepharus egeriae. Next base: position 10,600,523 of record JAREYC010000004.1, read on the forward strand.
CATTATTGATGACATTTCTATCCCACCCTTCCTTAAAGAACATAAAAGACAGAACATAACAAACCTGAGAGGTGGTCAAGATACCAAATTACCCTATTTTGATAAGGCAATGCCATTTACCCATATTTACTTGTATGTAATGTGCCATTAAATCTAGTGGGCACCCTGATTATAAATGGCTTGAGATTTAAAAAATGTTTACTGGAGATTATAATGCACAGTTGCAAAGCAGGTGCAAAATTTAATTTTACTGCGTTAAGCAATGCAGTGCAATTTATACAATGCACTGCAACTTACCTAATATGACAATAATAATAAATGGGTTTATTATTTTTACCCAATTGGACCACTGTAGACAACATATACAGTGTTTTACAACATATACAGGGTTTTATGTTACATTTTTATTACAATATACTGTTAAACTAACTACTGACCCATACCTATAATCCAAATACTGTATTTATAGTGCAATCCTAAGCATATCTACTCAGAAGTAAGTCCTACTGTATTCAATGGGGCCTATTCGCAGGAAAGTTTATTTAGGATTGCAGCCTTACTTGAATTTAATGTGCCATCAAATGTAATGTTTACCCCAATTTTGGAGACTAAGGGCACAATCCAGAGTAACTATGGGGAGTCTTTGCTTTGAGTCTTTGTAAGAACAATTTGCTCTGGATTGCAATATGAATTTCCCATAGGTTTTCACTAGGTGATGCAGTAACTATGGGTACACGTAATGTCTCTTACGTGCTCCTGTAGTTGCTCTGGATTGTAGGGTAAACTTGGCTGGAAAAAGTGAGCATTAGATTCAAGTAAATAAGGTATTTTACTGGCATATGACCAAGGAGAGGAAGGGAATTGGGAGGGATACAAAATCAGGAATAAGATCCATGTGTTTTATGACATGTGTCTTTGCCACCAATATCCACCCCTTCAGCCCTTTTCCCTCCACTGCTTTATCCTCTTTGGAATGCCTCCAAACACTTTCCTCACTGCTTGCACCGCCAACTTACCAACACTGCACTCACACCATTGTTGTGAATGCTGCACCTCTGGCCATTTACGCCCGCTGTCCAGAAACGTACGATGGTGTCCTGGTTTTTTAAGGCATCCCAAAGGGTCTTTTGCTGTCAGAGCACAAGTTCTGGCAGTGCAAGTCCCAGATAGAATTGGACCATAAGGCTGCAATCCTAGCCACACTTTCCTGAGAGTATGTCCCATTGACTAACTTCTGAATAGACATGCCTAAGATTGAGCTCAAGATTACATACATTTTAAAACAAATATGTTTCAACCATTTCAGGCTGTTACGGTCTTTGGGATTCATGGACACCATTAGGACATGGTGATTTAAGGAAGATTTCGCAAAAAATACCAAGTGCGGCCAAATCCTTTTTTCATTTCAGTGGTTACCTGAAGGCAATTATGAGAAGAGGCAACAATGAGCATGATTTGGACCAGTCGTTCTTGGACCAGTGAATTTCATCAGTGGAATTTGTTGGTGATGATATGAAGGTGCACCGGCTCAGGCCCTAAAAATCCATTATAAGAGTGCAGCCTTTCTAGACTTGTGCATTAGTATTTTATAGTAAATATTTTGGGGACCAGAATTCTTGCTGGGAAGGACATTTATACCAATCTGGAATGGAAGCAGGGATGGCTCACAACTGTAACTTGTGGAAATATAACATAGTGATCAGTAAAAATATATTGATCAGTAAAGAATAACCCCCTCTCTAGCATCACATCTTCCCATATTTTCAATGTAGCTGGAGTGTTGACAGTTGGAATGTTTACAGTTCTCTCTCCTCAGCCTGCATGATTGACACAGAATGTTGGCCAGAAGATGCGGACACCCTTACACATAAGGCTTTTTATGTAGAAAGAAAAAGAAGGTAGCTAGTGCTGTAACAGCAAGAGTTACTTCCTATGATTTCTTGTAGCAGCCCAAGGGTGTCAACAAGGGGAAAGGATACAATGGCTGCAATCCTAAAGACACTTTCCTGGGAGTAAGACCTATTTAACACAGTGAGGCTTACTTTTGAGTAGACAAGTTTAGGCTTGTGCTCAATTTTTGTTTCCAAGGCAGTATGTGCTTACCACTGAGAAGCAGCTGATTGCGCCGGTATGATGCTGGCAGTTGACCAACGTCTTCTAATCTATGGTTCATTACCCGTGAAAGGTGACCAGTGTGCGAGAGGCTTCCCACAATAACACTATGCAAATACACAGGCTCAATGAAGTGGCTAAGGAGAGCCCCTTGCAACCCGAGGACATTCCACCTGGAAAAGAAATACATCAGTGAGAAGCCGTTCAAGAAAAGGAGAAAGACGTAACTTTGGGATGAGAAAACACAAGCCAAAGCAATTGGGGGGTCTCCCCCCCAAATTGGCTCATTTTTTTAACTTCAAAAAGAAATATTTGGAACCTTTAGCAGATGCAAATAAATATTTACGAAAGAAGGATTCATTTTGGGACTGCAAAAAATGGGTAGACACCTGGCAGACCCCAATATACCGTGGACTCTGAAGCCAGTTTGGTGGATCACAAGTTGCACAGATTTGGGACAGTTGCCCATGTCTGGGGTGGCTAAGCTGAGGTAGCCCAGTGGCTAAGAAACTGCATAGATTCAAGGTTGCCACATCTAATAAGGCCGCAATCCTAGACACTTTCCTGGGAGTAAGAACCATTGATTCAATTTGAATTCATTGAACACTTTTATGGTTAGTATTGTACTCCAAGGCAATTTGTTCCTGGACTAAATTCAAAGTTCCAGTGTTTACATTTACAGGTTTAAACAGTTTGGGTTCAAAGGATCCCAAAAGAATGTAATTTTCTATATGAACACTGACATTTTCAGTGAGGTCTTGCTCCTGGTGTCTTCCATATATAAGAGGAGCAGGACCTTTTCCATGATGGCACTCTCTTTTTCTGGAGTCCTTTCCTCTTTGAAGTCCACAAGGCTAGATCCCTACTGATCATAAGGAAGGAAGTTAAGACTTTCCTACTGGATTAGTCTTTTGGGGAGTATACGTACATGAAACAATATATGTCCTGGGCTGACCTGGGGGGTGTCACCAAAGTGCTGTGACTAGATGCTGAAACCTCAAAGGAGGTCAAGGTCTTGGACTCCTAGAGCCTGGCCTTTCCAGTGGACAATGGCATGTTTGCCTACTCACAAGTAAAGCCACGATATTGGCCACTTTCACTTTCCCATTGAGCTCAATGCATAATTTTTAGTTTTAGTTTTTTGGTCATAACGTTGGATAGGAAAGTTATATTTTAGAACTGATTTTTGCATTGGATTCTGCTCTTCAATACGAATTCAATGACATATGACATGATGGGGTATTGCACAACTTTGCAAAGTTCCAAAAAGGAGGACAATGAAGCCTTTTTGGAGGACACCCAGACAGGATGCTAAAAGAGAGGACAAATCCAGAAATTTCTGGTCATATGCGTAGACACTGCGTAAGACACTTGTGTGCCACTCCTAGGGGAGAGTTAGGCCAGTGCACAGTCATGCTCTTGCCACCTGAGCATGAAGACCAATGAGTTGTGCCAGGTTGGAATTGCACCCTAAATATTCCTATTGCGTCCCATTTATAAACAGCAGTTCATATGAAAGGTTGTGTGGTATTTAGTGGTCTTAGTGGTTCATAAAAGCCCAAATACAGGTGACATTTTAGAGCTCTACCTAAAAGGTTACAGAGATTTTGCTATTTAAAGGCAGCATCCAGTGGGTGCCATGCTTAAAAAATGCGTTTAAAGTGCAAATCTGTACCAGCAGGAAGCATTATGTAGCTAATTTCTTACATCATTGTTCTTTTCATTAATTAACATTTCTCAACCGTTAGTGCAATAATTGCGGCGCCTCCGTGCTGTATGTCTCTTTCCATGATTAATAAGGAGCCATTATACTTCCCTTTCCTGAAGCAGTCAATTAACACGAAATACTTTCCATTAATTACTGAATGTTTAAAACCAGCATGCTGTACCTGGAGAGCAATCTGCTCACGGAACCTGTGACAAAAATGGCTTTCAGAAGTTCTTTTTAAATTTTATTCCAAACAGAAAAAAGCAAACCACAGGCAATTTAGTTGGCTATATTAATTTGCCTCCGAAGCAAGGCCTGCAAACGAGAAACATCTTTTAATCTCATGGAAGACAAGGCAGCCATCTGGCTGCTGAGGATTTCAGAGTGAGACCGTCCCTCTCTTCCTCCCTAAATGCAGATCATTAAAGTAATGTGTTCATCCTACATAAAACTCAAATGGAAGATAAAAGGTAATATTTATATACAAACAATTTAGTCCCACCATTTAAACAGTCATTGATTTTATGAAACGTTTGCTTTACCCTATCAGATTTGCATAACTTCACAGAGCAAGGGGAGTATGGGTACCCATGTGGTCACCTTTTAAAAAAAAATATGGATTGGTTTTATATGCACATCTTATCATATGGGGGATTCAAGAACGAAAGCGCAGGAAACGGAGCAAAATTCTGTGAATGTTAAGCAATTTGAGATTTATTTACCTATACAGCAAACACATCTGAACACCGTTGGTGGTATATCCAAAGAAAGTCAATCCTGATTAGGAAGCACCAGGGAGATCATGCCAAAGGAGAAGGGGTGGCAGAGGATGAGGTGGTTATATAGTGTCACCAAAGTGCTGAATGTGAATTTGGATAAATTTTGGAAGCTAGTGAAGGTTAGGGTTAGGTTAGTGAGGTCCAATTCTTTGGATGATCACTGATCATCACTAGCTTGTCTCAGTGATTTCAACAAAGTGTTTCAGATGGATACAACTTCAGAGTTTTGTTTTTGGGGTAGGAAATATGCAAACAATTTCTGTGTTTTGGGTACTGAAGTAAAAAAATGGCCTTCTAAAGTAACTTTAAAAGAAGAACAAAAGCATCAGTACAAAAAAATTATATATCATTAGTAATGTACCATTAGTTTTAAGAAGCCCTCCTGGATAAACAGGAGTCATGTTGTTCAGCATATTGTTTATGGACTAGGAAACCCACAAGGAGGGCATGAAGATGCTCTTAGTGGTTAGCTAGGAAGGTGCAGGGGATGCATTTGTACCGGGTAGCATACTTTGGGGGGGGGGGCAACAAGGTGAGCTTGACACTAGTTGCTAAATTTGCAAAAAATGCGGTGGGTATGAATAATAATACCATGTTACATATTGTTGGAAAGGTCATTTAATGCAGAATGCAATGAAACAAACTTCCCATCCTTACTCCACTACCAGACTCCTGTGCTGGCCAAGGTCAGCCAGCACAACTTTCTCTTTTCCGCTTCCTGTGTTGGTGTGGGAGGTTGTATCTCCTTCGGAAGTGGCAAGAAAGTGCTTTACAGCATTTTCACGACATTCCCAGGCCAGAGCAAAGACTTGCACTGGTGTGGAGAAGAGTTTGATTGCACTTTAAAATGTTTTAAAGTTTGGTGCTGTAAAACAGATTAATTTGCTATAAATCCTATAGAAGTCAAGTGTAAGATCTGTTCCACATATGCCAAGGCAGCTGCCATCTGACCCATTTTATGTGGTGATAGGTTGCGTCTACCATCTGATAGTATACCCCCAGAGACACTATTCCTAAATTTGAAGTGATAGTATTTGGTAGGAGAAGTGGAAGCCCCTCCTTGGGCTCCCCGTGGCTGATTTATTCATCTTGAGTCTGTCAGGGCCGTGCCTGAATTTAGTGCTCATCAATTTGACAGCCTCTGAGGATCAACGAGGCAGATTCTTACATTTCATGAGCTCTTCTGTGTCTCATACTTACCATACAGTAGTATGTATGGAATTTATGCTCCTCAGAAATATCTTGGTGATCTTAATTTCTGAAAGAAGGGTATGTCTGCGCAAGTATGTAGTTGTGATCCTGCTGCTTTTTCCACAGGCAACATTTCAAAATTAGCTTTATTATGCAGAGTAAATGCACTGTTATGTTCCAAGCTCTCAATATATCAAAGTGTCTTGTCTTGGTAAGAAGACATATGATGGATTGTTTTAACTTTTCCCCCCTAATTGCACATGGTTTTAAAAATGCCCCTTTCAAGGACACGTTACTTCCTTAGATAAATTATCATTTTAAATAACCTTTTGTCATAATGGAAAAATGGACTTTATGTACGCAAATAGCTGGATTCACATTCTTGTTCACCTGCATGTCTTAGATTTAACCCAGTGTAACCCCAGTGCATTCAGTGCAACTAAACTGGCAAAAAAATTTCTTGGGTTTAAATCATTCACATTGTTGACGAGGCTGTTATGCATAGGTTTTTCTTAATTTTTTTTAAAAATACATTTTCTAATCCAGCAACAAAAACTGGCTATCTAGCTGATTCTGAAGTCTCATCATGCTTTTAACATGGGAAGAGAAGACACAGGTGTTTAGAGCTTAAAATAAAAAGTTGTCTTTCTCTTTGCTTACTGCTCTACCCACAGGTTTTTAAATCCTTCCTTTGGTTTTCAGCATGGATAATCCCTTTAGAAATATATGAGGTTCCCATCTGTCAATAACTGAAATGCCAAAAGCGAAATGGAAAGGATTTGAGATGGGCCAATCTTCTTTTCAAGAGGTGACACAAAGCCATTCCCATAAATTTAGTGTTCATTCATGAACTTGCTAAGGAATGGGCTTCCCAAGGAATTCCCAGCCCAGGAATATCACCAGAAGTGTTGAAAATTTTTTCATGCCATTTCTGGGGGTGATACGCCACATTGGATGTGAGCCAAACTCCCCACACTGATGTGGGGAAAATGGTGTGCCTTTTCAGGAACTGGCCTCGGTGCTAAACAATTATCTCCTAAGTCAGTGGTTTACTGACTGGTCACCGCACCGTTCCTTCACTGCAGGCTGCCCTTCTTTAAATCTGTCCCCAAATTTTTGGGATTTTTGCAACAACTGGCATTATCCAAGACTGGGGTGGCCAGAAGAAATGGAAAGAAGTCATCAGATGATGCACCACAGACAATTCACCCTCAGACAATGCACCACAGTTTGGAAACAACTGTCTGAAGTGAACCCTCCCTCACCATATGGCAGCCTTCAGCAACAGAGGGGCATCCAAGTATCAGTTTTGTGGTAGTCGTCTTTCTCCAGTAAGAAGTGGTCAATGAAACCATGGACTCATCCTGAGTGACAATAAAGCCAAGAAATCCAAATTTCTGACATCTTGGACTACACCTGGGCATGTCTAAGTGCACAGCCTATAAGCCTTCCCTGTTTATTGTGTTGGAAGATCATGCCAACAATTATTAAAGCTTTCTCCTATATTTTCACGCAATGAAGATTGTTATTCATGGCAGCCTAAATTCTTCAGGACACCTGCTGCTTTTCTAGTTATACGACAATTCAGTTATTATTGGTTTTGAAAGTGGAACTACTGCATTAAGTTTTGATCTGTATTTTAGCAGTGGGTGGTTCGTCTTCTGGTATCTTGTAGTGAGAGATAGAGGGCAAATTCTGATTGATACAGAACGAGGTTTAAGTGAGAGAGAGGGGATCACAAATTGACTTGGATCATGTACGCAGCCTGCCTCTAGTTGGGATGCTGGCTGTGTTAATTGATTTCCACTTCCATTAATATGGAATATGAAGTGGCTTGTTTTCTACGTTGCTCCCCAGCCAACAGATGTGTTTGACACTCTAGCACTAAGGGCCGAATTACACCGTATGCTAAGTTTGTGATTAAGAGAGACTTCTTGTTTTCTCTTTGTTCACAAAGTCATTGTGGGAGGATTACATATTGAAAGTTAACATTTTCCCACTGAAAATTACCATCCCCGTAGTTGGTATTTGCTCCCAGAAAATATTATTTCTTGCAAATATCTATGGAGTGGTGGCAGAGTGAGGGGTGGGAAGCATTATTTTCAGTGAGGAAATGTTAGACCCCAAAATTTGGGCCTTGCACTGACTGAACTAGTATTCTGGCAACACATGATCCTTTACAGCTGACACATAAGGTGACACACTTTTACACACCATCAGATACAAGGTGTGAGTGGCTGTGGCCATGTTCCAGTGACCTTGCAATGATATCTGATGCCAGTAAATCAGAGCAGGAGGAGTGGAGGAAGGCAGGTGTGCGCAGAATGGGGCAGGAAAAGAACAGGGGACTGGAGTGGGGAGCAGTGTATTAAGGCTAGGAAGGGGTCAGTATAGGTATTGCCTATATCCTTCTACCCCTCCCAGCCATTAATCTGTTTTCCTGAGTCCCAGGGCCATAGCCAGGATTGTAGAAGTGGGGACGACTACACACAATTGTTTCAGGGGGGCAATTATATCAAGTATCTATATTGGAGTATATCTATACAATGCAGCAATAATTTGAATAGAATATATGCATCTCTGTATATAGTATTTGTTTACATAGAAATAACTTGAAACGTATCTTTTCAGTTTGCACACCAATGCAATATATAGGCCTGCATCCTTACAAAAGTACAAAAGCCAAGAAAAGGCCCCATATCCCATGTGGTCCCCTCTATATACACGGATTTTTTTTTACCACCTAGCTTATATGTCCTGCATTCAATGAACTCTAAAAGCCAAGAAAAGGCCCCAGATGATCCCATGTGCTCCCTCAGCAGGTAAGGATTTGCCTGATCCTCCAAGCAAGCATTAAATTTAAAAATATCCCTGAAAGCGAAACCCATACAGGGTTTCTCCAAAGAGAAAAATTTCTCCCCAACCCCAACATCAATAGTTTTGTAATAAATTATTTGCGTGATCCAGAATAGAATATTCTCTAACTCGCACCAACTGATGCCAGAAGACCAGAAGTGAACAGCAGACTCTAGGATCTGGCAGTGGGCTTCCTTGCCCCTCCTTGGAAAGACAGGGAAGCCAGCAGGCTTAGTTTACCCCTTGTAATGCAAAAAGGGATTGCTTATGACCCCTTGGCTTGACCTGAATGGACCAGACTGCCTGTAGGGAGGTGTGAACAAAAAACAAAATGGAAGAACCATTTGAAGAATAAGAGGCTGAAAAAGCCAGGAAAATTCTGTGAAAAATGCTAGGTGGGCAAGCTGCTGGTTCAGTAGAGGTCAACATCCATACTGGACCCCTAGCTATGGCCCCACTGAGCCCACTTGTTAAATTGATGGTGCGGATCTATATAACCCTAACATGGCAGCAAGGGCTTATATTCCCTATTCCCTTACCTGGGAATATGAAAACTGGGACTGGTGTTGTGGCACCAACACAACAACTCTGTTGTGGCAGGGATTGGATTTTGGTAGAAGTGGGCTGTTGGTCTCTCCGATTATACTCTGATTAGGATCTCCCTGAATCTATGTTTTGCAAGTGCGTGTGGGTGGTGAAAACAGGTCCAGTTTTAGGAATAATGATGTTCTTAATAAAATGTGTAGTATGGCTTTAAAAGAGCTGTAAACACCATCAGTTACAGTCCAGAGTAACTACAGGAGCACGTGCACCCGATACGTGTACATTTTGTGCATTACGTGAGACATTCTGCGCACCCATAGTTACTGCACCACCTAGTGAAAACCTATGGGAACTTCATATTGTTCTTGTTCTTACGCTGGAGCAAGGACTCCCTGTAGTTACTCTGGATTGCGCCCATAGTGATTTTTTGCTCCTTTTTATCTTTATCTAATAGTTTTTCTCTTCCATGCAGCTTACTTTAGTTACGTTCTGTAAATTGTTGAGTCTGAAATGCTGTTCAGGACTCTAACAGAATTGACTTACGGCAAGTGGGTGAAAACCAGGGCTATACAATATCACAAAGAGCCCAAGTGAACACCTCTCTATATGGACGGTGGTACTGAATACAATTTACTTGTGAAGAAATCTTCAGCACTCTCCGAAACTGCTGAGCGCTTTGAATGATAATCAAATTGAGGAAATGGCTTTTTTTGCTTACAAATACCTTGTGAGCAGGAAATACGATAACAGCTGTTGGATAAATTATTAAGTGTGCATTATTCTCTTGGCTACAGTAATTCTTTCCAATGCATCAGAAAAATGCTACTCTGGTTTTCTTTCCCTTTGGAAGTCATGCAAAATAGGTGGTTTTCAAGCAACAGTGACTAGGACTCTCAAATGCCAAATTTTTCCTCTAAATCTTATAAAGCCCCCGAAAGGGAATAGACTCCAAGGAGAATTTTTGCAAAAAATCTTATTTGAACATTAGTTCCCGTTCAAAGCAAAGCTAGTCGATGTATGAATTTACAAAAGTTGTCATTGAAGGGATCCCTACTTTGAACGGCATGGAAATCTATCACTTGTACTCATGAATATTATTTGGGAAATCCTACAGATCTACAGAAAAGCAGAATTTGGTTGGTTTCATTTGGATATGGTAGATTCCATTCAACTGCTCACTAACTATAGGATAGATTTTCAGTATTATGGAAGTGTTTCTGTTGCAACAGTGTAGCTAAAGTGGGGGGTTCAACCTGGTGCAACCTATAATTTAAACAATTTTAATCAAAAAGTCATTCAAATCAGAGTGCTACAGAAGTGTCATGGCACAGTCAAGATAGATAATACACATGATGCATAGTTTACTAGAGATCTTCCTTTCTGGTTGTTGCTCAATTTTTTTTATTCTTATTTTTTTCTGAGCAGGAACTACAGTATCCCCTTCCTTCCAAGCATTTTTCCAACTAAACTCAGCAGCAGGAGAACTCTAACTTTCCCTAATTAATCCAACATATCCAGTGATGGGCTTCAAAGAAATTAAGAACCGGTTCTCTGTCCATCTGGCAGCCACTTTTAAATGGCTATTTTTAAACTTTATATGTACGATCTCTTGTTAAGAACCGGTTCTATAGAGTAGGTGCGAACCTGCTGGTGCCCACCACTGAACATATCTCTGATGGAACCTTAAGATAATGACCTTAAGGACACAATCCAGAGCAAATTCAGCCTGCTCTGACCTAACTGCACTCTCCTAACTATTCTGTATCCAGAGCAGAAAGTTATGCTGAATCCAGAGAGTCAGGAAGCCTGGGCTGCCCGAACTGCTCCAGAGCATGCTAAGTAATTGACACACGGGGAAGACTTGCTCCTGAGGAGACACCCCTCAGATCACACTGAACAAGGAACAGCTGTGGTGCCTACAGTGGTGACATGACTCTGCACATCACCTGGTGTGGAAGTCTGTGCGTCATCCCTGGGATGCGCGCCCCCCCTACCTGGACTGCACAGTCACCCAAGTTGGCACCTGCGCAGTTGTTTCTGAAGCCAACTGGCTTCAGAAAGAGTACTGTGCAGGCACCATCTCTGACACCTGCGCAGTACTTTTCTGAAGCCTTTTGGCTTCGGGGGAGACTGTGCAGGCGTCAGAGTTGGTGCCTGTGCAGTACTCTTTCTGAAGCCATTCGGCTGCCGCTCTGCCTCCTGAGTGAGGCCGAATGGCTGTGCAGAGGCGCGGACTTTCTCTGCTCTAAGGAAGTCTCCTCTGAAGCTGTTCGGCATGCTCAGTGTGTTTCTGCGCAGTGCCCCTCAGATGGCCGTTCAGGCCAGCTCCTCAGACAAGTGTCAGCTTCTGGCTGATTCTCCGCCTTGGAGCAGGCCTGAATGGGGGTGCTGACGCCCGGGGCCTGCCAAAGGACAGTCAAACTCCTCCGGCACATCACCCCATACGGAGCGCATCCCCAATGCAGCCCACACCAGCCGCACCAGTCTGGTGACGCCACTGGGTGCCTGCCTTATAAGGAGTCCCTGATGAGATGCCAGTACATTCTACAGTGAATACAAGGGGCTTCTCGGAGTGGCCTGCTGTATCCTGAGGTTTGTGGGCAGCCGTAGTTTGTTCCATATCCTGAGGTTGAGAGGCAGGGGTTGCAGCTAGGCTGGCCAAGAACTCAGATTTTTGGTCAGCACTGCCATTCTTACTCAGGCCTTATCATGGACCCCTATGGGTCTACTCATTACTATACCTGCTCCTGAGGTGGTATAACTCTGAGGGCGGGAAGAGGGCATTTCTGCCTTGGAAACAGGCTCTGGATACAGAGTAACTGCTCTGCCCTAGGCAATGCTCAACATGCCCTCAACTTGCCTCTCCTGAGCTGCTTAGGCTGCCCCAGTTAGGGCAGAGCAGGTCCACCTCTCTTAGGGCACCCTATCTTGCCTTGCTCTGCCCTAAGCCTCCTTCAGAGTAACTGGGCTGGAGCATCTTGCAGTTGCTCCAACCTAGTGTTAGATAGGGCAACCTAAGGGTTCTTATGTGGACAGATTAGTTGCTCTGGATTGTCCTGCCTGTGTATATACAATTGTGTGTACAATTGTGCATTACATTGTGTACATAATGCACAATGTAAAGAGCATTAGAGATGATAACCAGCACTTGAATTGCACCCCAGAATGCGTAGGAAGTTAGTGAAGCTTTCAAAAGTTGCAATAACTTTTAAGAACTGGGCCACACATTGCTAAAGGGACCAAACATGGCACTGCAACATAAATTCTTCTCTCTTGTTGTGTTGCACTAGCTCCATCCTGTTGACAGTTTGCTCTCCCATCCATTCAATGAAAGCACAAAGTGGGACCAAGGAACTTCACAAGGATTGTATGCTGGGTCTAGAAAAAATATGAACAAACAGCCACTCCTTTGTGCTTTTTTGTTCCATTCCTATAGCAGGAATAAGATCTAATCAGCAATTATAATGTTTTGACTCTCCAAACAGAGCTATTGCTTTTAATCTACTAGAAACCTAGAACATGAGAATATATTGTGTTATTTTACCATTGTGGAGGTGTGCAAGGAATCTTGAAATATTCCAGACTGATCAAGTGGTGAATAAAGGCATACTTGTTTGGGGAAAATGCAATCCTGGACACTATATTGTTATTGACTTTCCCATCAATATTAAATATCATTTTGGTTTCTGAGTTTATATTTAATTTACTACCTATTGACATTCAGAAAATCACAGAGGCAGCAACATTTTGGGTCGGAAGTTTTAATTTGTTATTCTATTCTGTTTGAGGTTTGATTTTGAAACCTTGCTCTTACTCAGTAACACATTGAAAATAGTGTGGGAAATATTAATCTTATGACTTTATGGCTATGTTTTGGAACAGGAAAAGAGTAGGTGAGTCCGCATTCATTTCATTATCTCTGTGTTGGTTTATTTCAGTAAATTGTATTTTCATTATTCCTATAAATGGATCAGTCAAGGAAAAACTCATCATGATTGAATTACACTATTGACTTCAAACCTAGAAGGAAGAGAGGAAGGGCTTCTAGTTACAAATATGAGGTGGATGGCATCCACCCAAGAAAAAAAACCCAAGCTGTCTAAAGCATATACTTCAAAAGCATAGTGGCTCCACTGCGTATGGAAATGCTGATAGGTATATATATATAAATATAATATTTTTTTTCCAAAATATGTGTGAATATATGTTCTATGAAGCATTAGGGCATGCTTTTGTGACTCAGAACACACAAAGTATTTTCCAACACTGAATTCATCAATGCTTGCATCAATGCTCATGCAAGACTTTATAGATGGAGATGGTACAGCACGTTGTACAGTTTCTTAAAGAACTATACTCTTTCCTGACCAAAATACATATCCTTTTATGATATCAATGCTCAAGATTTCTCTTTTACAATTTACATGTAATGTTACCTGGCAATTTTGTCTGTGCATGACATAGTGACCAGCTGTTCCCCCAATAGGACGCCGTCCCATGTCTGGACTGCACTGTGATATCGAGCTGGAATGGTGCCTTCCCCAGATTCAATCTTCGTTCGAAGATGCCCCCGATACTTCCTTACTATGTGCTTACTGCTGTTCACTGGGGTAAAAAAAGAAGAAGTAGTTATCTCAATCTGGATTAAATATCAGGAAATTGTTATATAATTATCACACATAAAACAGCTTTCTTTTGCAGTGTTCCTGATCTTTTCTGGATAGTGTAAATTCCCTGTAAAATTGGAGAACTGAGAAGATGCTGAAGCAGTCCAGAAGCAGACTGAAGGAGAGGGAACTACTGGGATATTTTATTCTGACATTTCAAAGTTTCTTTGTGGTAACCCAATTTCCTTGGGTCAACCAATCACAGAATACTGTTATTTCCCACCAAAGTGGTATCTATTTGTTTACTTGCTTTTACGTGCTTTGAACTGCTAGGTTGGCAGGAGCTGAGCAGCTGATGGGAGCTCACTCCATCCTGCGGCACTGGGCTCCAAAACAATGGGTTCCAAAACTGCGTTCTGTTGAGTCATGATCTGCCTATCTTTTTCTCCAGCAAGTAGCTTTTGGATTCTTGCATAACTCCAAACTGATAGTACTGATCCCTGTCTTTATAGCTCTTCAGGTATCAGGTTACCTGGCATGTTACTTTTTCTTTGTTCCTATTAGTAACTTTCTCACTGGCATTGACTTCTCCAGTTTTATTCCTCTGGCTGGACAGACCTCCGACTTCTCCATCATACTTGAAACAATTCCACACTTCTCTTACAAGAAGGGTCTTCAAGGCTGAACTTCAAGAAGGACTTTTCCATTTCAAAGCATCCCAGATCATACAGAAAAAGCAACCCACTTCAAAGTACACCGTCCCTAGTATCTTTTCCCACATCCCCACTCACTGTTCAGAATGGATGTAATGGGGTGGTGGGGGAGGAAGCCCACCTCAGTGACAGACTTTCCATGTTATCCACAACAGAAACAACTTGCACGCTTCTGGATGGTGAGGACGGAAGTGCTTTTCTAATGCACCTTTTCTCAGGCAGAGGTGCCCTCTGGAACAACTTTCGAAGGTGCCATTATCTGGTCCAATTTTCTCCTTTTTTCATCCTTCCCATAACAGACTCTCAAACTTTTAAGGCATTCTTTTCCTCCAACCCTGACTGGCCTAGTCTTTGATTTTCAGATCTGAAGTCCCCAAATTGCCAACCAAAGCTCTGCCTTTCAAGGCGTAAAAAGCGGAAATGGTAGAAAGGAGAGAGAGAAAGCGATACCTGAAAATACCAGTAATTCCACGACAGGGTGAATTTGCTGTAATTTACATGACTTTGATTATACTAAGTAAATGTTAGCTGACAAGGATCAAAGCCTGAGCAAGGTGCACTGACAGCCATAATTACCAAATACAAACTGATGGAGACCCAAATAAGAGCCTTCTCTTGTCAGGCTTTCTTGCAAACTTCACTCATTCACTCGGCAGATTCAGGACCATCTGAGACAGACTTTCATAGTTCACATTCAGACACTCACATAAAAGATTATTTGGGCTAACAAGGATCAGAAGATCATCCGATCCAACCTCCTGCTCTAAATTAAGGCTTTTCATATGCCAGTTTCCATGCACATTAAGACCATACAAAGTAGACCATAATGTGCTACCCATAAATGGACTGCTGGGCAAGTTATCCAGGTGCATGCAGAGCAAACAGATCTAAACAGCTCAAGCAAATCAGTTGGGCAGCATATATGACAGATTAATGTGTTACTTCTCATAAACAGTGCACAGGTATCCACACTGGGTCTTCACCCCTTTGTATGCAGAAGATTCCTACTCTAGGCCACAAAGCCTGACACAATAAGATGACAGGATGAAATCAAAGGCAGCCAAGACCTTCTTACACCAAGCTAACTGCTGCCACCATTACCTGATCATATGCCAAGCTTTGCCCAATGATCCAGCCAGTAGCATTGCTAGAGGGGGTGGAGAAGACTCCATGGAGGGAGTCTTAGGGCATAATCCTAACCATGTCTACACAAAAGAAAGCCCCACTGTGTTCAATGGGTCTTACTCCCAGGAAAGTGTTTAGGATTGCAGCCTTAGAGCATCGTCTTTAGTCCTTAGCTGGCAATGGGGGGAAGAGGGTCATTATCTCAACCAATACTTTGCTGTAGGTGCAGCTGGGTTCTGTACAGCATTCACAGTATGCTTCCCTTCTTTGCAGTTAATGGCGATGTTTTTAGCCTCATCAGTGGTCATTCACTGGTTTTTTAGGTCTTCCTCAACCAGTTTGAGCCACATCTTTTTCAGTGCTGTTCATTGAACTTTCTAGTGGATAGGCTGCTCTCGCCAGAGGAGTGCACAACTTGTCAAAGACTTTCTAGTGCCAAGATAACTTTCCATTTTTGGAAGTGGCTGTCTTTCTATGCTATTCTTGGGGATATATGGATAGGAACTTTGCAATATGCTACTCAACTTTAATCCTACATGGTTTAATCTTTCTTTGCTAATGAGCGCCTGGTTCTGAGAACCAGTTACTAATGGGACATAGAACCTGTTGTTAATTTAGGTTATTAGGACATAGAACCTGTTGTTAATTTATTTGAATCCCACCACTGGAGATATGGTGCACAATCCTAAGCTCAGTTGAGCTTACTCCCAGGAAAATGTGTATAAGATAGCAGCCTAAAACACTTTATTGCTACTTGAAAGAGATTTGAAGCCCAACCTCAGCCTCAAATTTAATTTCAAAAACTCACATACGTGAATCTTCCATATTCAGGTCTGTCCTGTTTACCCACAGGTTTGAAATCCATGCATTTATCAGTAATTCTCTGTGAATTCTGAAGCCATGGTGGGGGGCCTCATGCACATGTGCTCTCTGTGGACCTCTGAAAGGTCCTTGGAGGTGTCAGAAAGGCACTTCATGTTTTTCTTAAAAACTTTCTGAAGGTCACAGTAGTCAGGTGCAGCCTCTTCAGTCCACCTCCATATGCAACCAGAAAATAATTTTAATTACATCTGAAGGTACTATAAGACTCAGCCTATGGATTCACTTATCCTGGCGTTTTAGCGTCCTTGGAAGTATGGTAGAATGGATGTCCCAGGGATACCAAGGTTCAACTATAATTTGTTTGGTTGATTAAAAATGGGGAGGCATAAGGGGGCAGAAATTTACTTATCATATCAGTTCCAAAGAAACTGGAACTGAACAGAAATTTGGTCTTGGCCAGATCTCTAGGATCTATTTATTAAAGTCACAAGCTCCAACCTAGTGCTTGCTTTTCTTGCTTTTCTATGATTCTATGATGCAAACTTCAGCTGCTGCTTCTGATTTCTGCACCACTTATTCTCCCCTTGATTATCTTCGTTAATTGCAGAGGGGAGGGGGGGGGAAGCAGGTCATGGTGGAGAGAAGGCAGCCAACGACGCTACTTCATCCGGAACAAGATGTCAACCCGACCCTGGCATTCAAGAGAGCCAATTTAAAAATCATTTGGAGTGGGTTTATGATGTGTGCCTGACTAGACATTAGATGTATAAATCACTCCTCAGACCCTCAGAAAAAGAAAAGAAGGAAGTGTGGAATTATTAGGATCAATTTTCTGTTTTAAATGTGTAGCTGGAAGCCCCCCATCCTTTAAGAAAAAAATAATAATGCAGCAATTAAACATATGGCCACCTCAGTTATTCTTGCAGATACTCTTCCTTTTTGCAATAATGATTTTTTAAAGCAAAAAAAAATATTAAGAATTCTTTACTCTCCCACCTTTTTTAAAAAAGAAAAGCTGGAAATAAATGGTGATTAAACAGAATCATATGAGTAAAAACCTGTCTGAAATTCACATGTGGCTGGCTCTGAAGTTCATTTTCTATTTCTTTGCTTCATTGAATGTTACCTTTTCCCCTTCTATAGAGGGGTGAGGATGGGAAACTATCTTGCCTCCCTTCCTCCTTTTTTATGCTGGTCTCTGTTCTTCGCTATAGTTTATTAAGTGGTGTCTGAGCACTTGGAAACAAAAGATTTTTAAAATATAGCACTGAAACTCAGCAATCCTCCTGATGACAAACAAATCTATAATCTGTAGGTAGATTTCAGCAAAGCCTTTTGCTGATTAATTGGCAAAGGAAAATTTTAATGTGTAGGGCTTCAATTTAGGGACACGTTTTATATGTAGGGCTATATTTAGGATTGCTGTTACTGCAGCAGGAATTAGGTTCCAGAGGTTTGTTGCCTTGTTAGTTGATTGTAGCCAGATATCCACAGCAACAAAGAATCTTGTGATACCCTGAGAGATAGAGACATTTAAATTGTGTTCACACTATAACTGCAATCCTACGCATGTCTACTCAGAAGTAAGTCCCACTGTGTTCAATAGTACTTAATCCTAGGAAAGTGTGCTTAGGATTGCAGTCTAAGTGTGATAATGTGGCTCAGTGGTTAAAGGTTGTCAACCTGAATGTCAGTAGATTAGTGATTTGTGATCATGTACTGCATGATGGTGCAGCTCCCAGTATTTGTCCAGCTCCTTCCAAACCAGCAGTTCAAAAGCATATGAAATGCAAGTAGACAAATAGGTACCACTTGGGTGGAAAGTTAACAGTGTTCAACGCGCTTTGGCATTTAGGATGCAATCCTAACTGAAGCTGGCACAACGCATCAGTCTTTCTGTTCCACTGGTAATGTGGGGAGGCAAGTGCATGTTTGTGCACTTGCTAACCTTCCCCTATGTGTGGTGGACAATGTCTTATGGCACTTTGGGGATACGCTCAGGTCAGCACAGGACTTGTGCCAGGGCTTAGGCCAGCCTAACCACAGGGATCGCAGCCTAAATAATTTAGGGTGCAATCCTAACCAATTTAGGCTGGCATAACTCACCTGCTCCCTGTAATGGTGTGGGAAGGCTGGCACATTTCTGTGCACTGAGCTAACCCCCACCAGGAGTGATGCTGAAGTGCTGTGGCCCTCAACCTTTTTGGCCCCAGAGACTGATTCTGTGGAAAAAAAAATGTCCAGGGACCAGTCCAGGGGTGGGGGGAAAGTTTTGCCTCTGGGGACATGGAGGGAGGGCTTCCCCACCACAGCACAGCTGCCTCCAGCTGTAAATCCCATTATAATAAATAGAGATTTTGCTAGGTTACTGTGGATAGGATTGCAGATGAGAACCCAATGTCTCAATGCATGTCTACTCAGAGCAGGGATTTTCAACCTTTTCCAATGCAGGATGCACTGAAAATGCACAAAGCCATCCTAATCACTCTTATTGGAGAGTAAGCCTCATTGACTATAATGGAACTTATTTCTCAGTAGACAGGCATTGGAGTGGACTCTGAGGCTGCAGACCTCTGACAGAGCCTTCCTGCTGTGAGTTGGGGAAGAGGCACTTAGAGGAGTCCTCTCTCGGATCTTTCAGGCAGCTGCCAAGGATCTCCGGACTGGGTGTTGAGAAACACTGCCTTATGGCACTTTTGTGACACCTCCAGACCAGCACGGGACTTATGCTGGGACTTATGCCAGCCTAACTGGGTGTTAAAATTGCAGTCTAAGTCATGCTTAGACCACAGATCACTAGACCTCACCCCATAGCTGTTACCCCATTCTGCACAACTCCTCCAAGTTGGTGAGTCATTGTAGGGCTAATCTATGAGATGGAGATGGTGGGCACTCATGTGGCTGCTCCATTAACTCTGATAGTGGCCTGGAAGTGACAAAGTCTGTGCTACCAGAAAAGTTTTGTAACACCATAAAAATAAATCATGTTCCATTACCAAAATATGAGTTCTTGTGGTAGCCCACCATCTTAGTAGGACTGAGCTTTTTGAAACCTATCCACATTTCCAAACTAGTCTTACAAAAGCAAGTTAGGAAGGTTTTCAGTGTCCCTGAATCTTAATTTCATTTCATTCCCCCCCTTACTCTTAGTGAAAACAGCTGCCAATTTCCATCACAATTACACCTGAGGGCTGAAAGAATAAAAGTTGACATTTTCAGAAGCAGAGTTGTGTGTCCCCCATAAATTGGTTGAACTCTTTAATGATAAGATCTCTTTTTTGAATTTGAATTATATCTGAATGTCTGAAGTAGAAATCACAAAAAATTAATCAGAGGAATTAAGATGCTGTACAGGTGGCTTGCTTGGAGATACCAATCAAAGCAAGTGCAGCTTGAAGGTTTCAAGAGTATTATTTTTAATTACTGATTGCGTTGCTCATCTAAAATTAGCACTTCAGTGCCACCATTTTGTAAGTACCGCAGGCCCCATAGGGCATAGCATGGGCACCTGATGGAAAAACAAGTGCTTAAGAGAGCTCAAAAGGTTTACTTCCATTTTTGCATTTGCCCTTCAAGAGAACATTGTGAAACCCAAAAGTGGAACAGAACATAACAATATTTTTATAAATAAATTATGATAAATTATTTTCCCAGCATCTAGGTCATTGCTTATCACCATGATGCAGTAAGTGAGGTATTGGCTCTGCTAGTGTAAGCTATAAAATGTTTGACTAGCTAATACACTTTTTGTTGTTCTTTAAAATAAAGTCTCACTGAATAGTTATAGAATCATTCCTGGAACTCTGTGACTATGGTAGGACCTCAGTTCTTGCAGGCTTGGCCTTCAACAGATTCCACCATATGAGATGCCAAGCTCCATACCCTAGAGCACAATCTTAACCATGTCTACTCAAAAGTAAGCCCTATTGTGCTCAATGGGTCTTACTCCCAGGAAAATATCTTTAGGATTGCAGCCTTTATTCCACAGTCTCCCTATGCCAGAAGTCCCCCCATGGCTGCAATCCTAAAGACGCTTTCTTGGGAGTATGAGCACAATTCTAATCACGTCTATTCAAAAGAAAGCCCCATTGTTTTCAATGGGTCTTATTCCCAGGAAAGTGTCTTTAGGACTGTGGCCAAACACTCATTGGACCCAATGTGGCTTACTTTTGAATGGACATGTTTAGGATTGTGCACCATATCTCCAGTGGTGGGATTCAAATAAATTAACAACAGGTTATAGGTAGTGATGGGCTTCAAAGAAATTAACAACTGGTTCTCTGTCCATCTGGCAGACACTTTTAAATGGCTATTTTTAAACTTTATATGTCCTATCTCTTGTTAACAACCGGTTCTATAGAGTAGGTGTGAACCTGCTGGAGCCCACCACTGGTTATAGGCCTTAATAAATCAAATTAACAACAGGTTCTATGTCCCATTAGTAACTGGTTCTCAGAACCAGGCGCTCATTAGCAAAGGGTTCTATGGAACCTGTGAGAACCCCCTGAAGCCCACCAATGCATATCTCTCTTGAACAGAAGTTAAGCATGTGGACTAGAAGTGGCTTCAAGTTGTAGCCTGGAGACCCTCTGGGGAGGCAGGGGAGCCTATGGAGTGGGCCTTGGGCCTGGCATATCCTTTGTAGCTCAGCAAGGCCCTAATGTGAGCAACTGCAGTGCAACTTGTGGCCCCACAAGGGATATTTGGTATGCATAGGGATTTTTGGAACAATCTCCTGCAGACACCGATGACCCACTCTACATAAATAAATTCATCTTGTCTTCCTCCTAGATTGCTTTCCAGTACAGACAGTATAGTGTTACCCAGAATACCTCCTCCCCCATTGTGGGGCTACTTCCTTTACTTGGAGGAAGGGGACAAAAGTCCCCTTCTCCCAAAGAACCACCAACGGTAACCTATAGCACTCAGGATATTGCGGCAACCATTTTGGCACCTTTGGTGGCAAAGGTACTATAGGGTTGGGCTGTCCATTTCTTCTAAATGAGAGCCAAGTGATAGATGTAAGTACCATTTTCCATGCTCCAAACATCAAAATTAGTAAATAATTTTCATTTTAGAGGTAAATTGTTCCTTTTCCAGTATTTTCCCCCCAGACTCTGACATGTATAAGAATGGTAGATAAAAAGGTACCACTTCAGTGGGAAGGTAACAGTGTTCCATGTGCATGTGGGCCATGTGTCAGACAATGCTGGATTGATTGACTGATTGACTGATTGATCGATCGATCAATCAATTGATCTGTCTGTCTGTCTGTCTGTCTGTCTCTATCTATCTATCTATCTATCTATCTATCTATCTATCTATCTATCTATCTATCTATCTATCTATCTATCTATCGCTTTTGAACTAAAAAGTTCACAAAGTGGTTTACAAAGAAAATGAAAAATAGCTAACTAATAGCTGTAGAAATGGGGATGAGCACCACACCCTACAGTCTGTCACAATTAGAAGTATAAGTTGCGAGGGACACCTTTAAATACTGTATTAGATTTATTGATTCTAATTCCTCTGTGTGTGTACCTCAATTCTCATACATTATCTTTAAAACAATATTTGTGTACTAGCTTAGGATCTTATATAGTGGGACTAAGAACTTCTTTTTTCTATTTCTCAGTATAAAGAAACCATGCCAGAGTTGGAGCTAAAATCGAGGCTGAACAAATTCTGTGTATTTCTTAGGACGCTGCATTATTTGTCTGGCAAATGTGCCTTGGGAACAAGTCTCCTGAATTAATATTGTAAAGTTGCGGAAACCTGTTTAAAGGAATCCACGTAAACAAGCATCAACTACATTTCCAGCCTATGTTGAGGCTTTGGTGATATGCACATTTATTTAAACGGATAAGCTTGCAAATTAAAGCAATTAATGTTTACAGCCCTGCTTTCTGTGCAAATGAATCTACAGCAGACAAACTTGCATGCTTCTCTTAAAGACAGATTTCTATATGCTTGGTTCTTTTTCTAGATTTCTGCTTGGGGGGAGAAAATTCTACCCCTCACCCTTCGATTACCTACAAACCCAATGACCCAGTTGTTGGGGTCGCATGTGGATCCCGTTGAGATGGAAGCGCTACCGTGTATGCCTGCATCGCAGCCCTGGCACAGTTGTAGGTTAATAGACAAGCAGGAGGAAGGTGGCGTGGGGAGAAGATGCAATGGTGCGTTACAGACCTAACGGGACTGTGGGATGAAATAGGCGCTGGGCTATCAGGAAGTCAATGGCACAAGGCAATGCAACATGTTAGCAAAAGAGAGAAAAACAAAGGGAAGAAAGAGGAGTCAGCCCTGGGGCAGACGAGATTTGCTTGCTTATTTGCCTGTCTGCCTTAGGACAGCAGAGACATCATTTGGCTGGACCAACAACAAAGAGTCTGACTAACCACTAAACTTGTGAGCAGCATAGAGTTCAGATATTTATCTCACAGACTGGTTTATTTATCTATTGCATAGGACTTCCTTATGATGGGTTATTCTGAATATTCATATCCATGCCATATTTAATACACACTGGGCGCAATCCTAACCAATTTAGGTTGGAACAACATAACCATTCCCCTTCCCATGGTGGTGTGGGGAGGCCCACACATGTCTGTGTACTGGCCTAACTTCCCCAGGGGTGGCACAGAAGTGCTTTATGGCCCCCAGGTCGGCACAGGATTTGTGCTGGGACTTATGCCAGCATAACTGGGGGGGGGGGGGGGTCAGGATTGCAAAGAGAAAGGGGAGAGATTGAATTGAATCTTCCTTTATTGGCCATGGCAAGGAGCCACAAATTACAACCATGTGACCTTGGCCACCATTCCTTTACTGTCACCAACTCCCCTCCAGCTTTCAAGACAGCCACGTCACATGTCAAGACAGCAATGGGAGCAAGTTGTGGCTTCCCTGAGGGTATTTGAGGAAGACAGAGTGGATAATGCTAGAAATATCTGGAAGGAGATTTGAGGAACGGCGTCTCCTCTCTCCTTACTTGGAGGAAAGCTTATCGCAGTTGCCATGCAAGAGCAGAAGTTGCAAGACAAGATGCTGCCGTTTAAAATGTTAATGCATCTTTAGAGGCTCATCAGGAATGTTTGATGGTTTATGCCGGCTCTGGGATAGTTCTTTTGTTGCATGGAAACAACATTCATCTGGGTTTCACAGTTATGAGTGGATAAAGGGTGGGGGAAGAGAACTATATAACAAACCTAAATTTGCAGAGATTTCCATTACAATGAGTGCAGAAAGAAAATGTTTGGCTATTTTTATAGCAAATTTTAGGACAAATATAACAATAAAAACTTGAATTGAGAGTAACCTGGATTGAGAGTGTTTTGCAAGACAAGCAAACAGTTCTAATTAATTTTGACTTGATATACAAATTATGTCTTGATAAACAAGCAAAAAATAGTTCTGGCCAGGGTATGGCTGGTTTCAGTTCTCTGCCAGAACCTGCTCAGCCTCTCCTGAGAGAACAACCTATGCATGTCTACTCTGAAATAAGCATATTACAGTCAATGGGACTCACTCCTATGTAAGAGGGGAATGGGAAAGAGCCTGAGAGACTAACCCTACAATCCAGAGTAACAACGGGAGCACGTAAGAGACATTTATGTTGACGTAATTATGGCACCACCTAGTGATAACATATGGGAAATTCATATTCCAATACAGAGTAAATTGTTCTTACATCAGAGCAAGGACTCCCCGTATTTACTCTGGATAGTGCCCTAAGAGCACAATCCTAATCACATCTACCCAAAAGAAAGCCCCATTTTGTTCAGTAGGTCTTACTCCCAGGAATGTGTCTTTAGGATTGCAGCCTTAGCTGCAGCCTTAGCTCTAAAGACAGCTTTATTATAATCAGTGTAATCCTAAGTAAGGCAGGCAACAAAAAGGACTCTGAGAAACTTTGACTTGCATGTCTACTATACAGTAAGCTCTATTATAATAAGTGGGGCTCACTCCTGTGTAAGAGGGGCAGATTATAGCCTGAGAGACCTCAGAGACTCAGTTATTTTGTATTATATCATTATTTTATTTTAATGATATTTTATCACAGTATTTTATTCATTTTTATATGAATATTTTAGGTTTGCGGAATGAACTGTCTGAGTTTCCATTATTTCTTATGGGAAAATTTGCTTTGATATACAAATATTTTGGATTACAAGCATGCTTCAGGAATGAATTATGCTTGTAAACCAAGATACCATTGTATTATCTCTTTATACAAAAAAATTCCATTAGTTTCCCTGGGTTTCCCTTAACTTATCCTTTATTACCTTCCTGTGAAACAGGAACTATGGTTAAATGTAACTATGGCTAATACTGAAGTTGACAAACTGCTTAACTGGTTAGAGAGGTTGAGAAGTTTATGTTATGAGGGAGTATAACATAGGGTGGTTTCCAATTCTTCAACCAGAATGCAGCAGCAGGCCTCCGTCAGTCTTGAAAGACTAAGGTATCGTGCTCTGCGCTGCATACGCTGCATGCGAAGCACAAAAGCCTGGGTTGGATTGTTATGGAGGATAGGCTGTTACCCAAGCAGCAAATCCCCCCTCTCCACGCCACTGAATTAGTCCAATGGAAAGGCAGAACCAATACGATTGGATCCAGCTGGCGTCGCAGAGCTGGGCTAAGGACAGGAGCTCACCCTGTCTTGTGGGGCCGACCCGGGTCTCGAACCCTGGCCTGCTGGTTAACAGGCACAGTGTCTTAACTAAAGATGGTGTTATGTCTATATCCACATAGTATGATTTCCATAGTGATAAAGTATGTAAATCACATTAAATAGTGATGCTTTATCTCCTGATAAAGTAGCATGGAGTTAAAACATTAATAGAAGCAAAATGAAATAAAACCAAGGAAGAACAGCTCTTACAGTCTGTTGTGATTTCATAGGGGGAGTTGAGGCGTGCATCTCCACAGGGCGAAGTGCTCACGTACAGATGGAACAGAATGTTCTCTTTTAGCCTGAAGCCTCCGTCTTTTAACCGCGCGAAGATTGATCGCTCACCATCTTCTCGCCGCTTGCTAGGATCACAGAGAGAAGTTGCAGGTCATTTGATACATTCCAGATCAGACCCAATTCCATTCTCCCTATGGTATGAGCTTGTAGCCTATGACACCACATGTCATTTCGGTATAGGTGGTGTTTGTATATACAGTCAACTACAATGTCACAGTAGTTTTGTTTGAGTGCTCCAAGCACTCAAACAAAAGAAGGTTAGATATAAATTTTTTTTAGAATAACATAGGAATTATTGATTAACAAACACTATAATTGCTTGGACTTGGATTTCTAATTGATCAATATTTGCATTATAATTTTATGTCATTTGCCCAAAGAAAAGTGGCACAAATATCTTTTACTAAGTATGGAAAAAAAATGCTGATTTTTGCAGTAACCAAAAAAGGTCTTTAAAAGATGAAAACAAGGAGTTAAAAATAAAATTTGGATGCATTATGTCATGGTCTTGGGCAGCAGCTTTCAAAATTCAACACATTTGAAGATTCTTTGCCAACCATTTCATCGTCAGCACAGAGTGTAGACGTCACATTCAGGCAGCATTCCCCTTGTGCATGGGAAGAAAAAGCGTGTGACAATCCTCAGGAGGGACAGGAGTCTTTTAAGCTACTGATAGGAAGTGGTTGGTGGAGAATATAAGCTATAAATTCTACAGAGGTTGGCTTTCCTCTTTCGTTTCTGTTGAAGAGATATACGATCTACAAGGAAACCTATAGAGGTATCTCTGTGCTTTCTGATTTTTCTTTCTCTGATGATCCACTCTTTCAACATCTTTCAATTATACCTAGAACTCATTCATTCAACACATGTTCCGCTTTTTCAACCTCTCTCTGCTGTTCTAAAGGCCAAAATTGCCCTCCCCTGGTCTAATCCCATTCCTGAAAGCGATTATTAATAAGAATCAATTTGTAGAAAACTTTGTGTGGCAGAAGGAATTTGCAAGATAAAAGGGGCATTTGCAATTTGTAAGCTAATTGGAAGCATTGGAAGCAACTTTTATAAACTAAAAAAAAAAGATTGGGTTCTACTTTTCAATTTATTTTATTTTTATTTATTTCCTAATTTATACCCCTAATTTATACCCCTAATTTATACCCTAATTTATAATAAATAAATCATAATTTATTCTTATTTATTTCCTAATTTATACCCCTAATAATTATTAATTTATTTCCTAATTTTCCTCCCCTACAAGAGGGAGCCCAAGGTGGCTAACATAAGAGAAGAATAAAACACCATTAAAATAATAATAAATAGAAATTAAGACATAATTAAAATACACTTAAAATACAATTAGATTTAAAATTGAAACGATTAAAAACAGACACCGTGGACCTGAGCCATTTAGGGCTTTAAAGGTCAGGACCAGCACTTTGAATTCAGCCCGGAAATGAATGGGCAGCCAGTGTTTTCAATGGTTTTCATTTTTAGACAGCACTCTGTTCCCCAACCTGTCCAATAAGTGGGAGATGCCTATAATCACAATTTTATAAATGGAAATTTAATGGCAAACTTCCCTTAAATGATGGTTGCAAACTCAAATCGGAGAAACAATATCAATTCTGCTTTGGATTTTTTCAACTTGCTAGTGGAGTTAATGGGCCACTACAAAGAACAAACTCTTTCCTTGGGCTGAATTGGGAACATGACACAAAGCCTGTCAAGATCAGGGCAACACCACCAAAGCATGCTTTGGCTTATTGCTTAAACAGGGCTGCAAGCTTCAATCATTTACTTTTGAACTGTAATGGCAACCTCAACCAATTCGGTTCAGAGGAAATGTTTTGAAGCTTGGAGGTGGCCACCACCTTTATTTGCATGTTGGGGTAAAGTTGCACAGCTGTATTTCCTGCACCCTGAACTAATTTTGTAGAGCATTCTTTTTAACCCCTAAACCAACTCGGTATTCAATCAATCACAAGAGGACAGACTGGACTGATTTGCAGTTTGGAAAGCAAAATACATATTGGGCTCTTCTATTGGCATCTATCAGTCCTGAACGACTATGGTAACGTGCTTGACACTGCATGAGAAGCACAAAGGCCTGGGTAGATTGATATGGTGGATAGGCTGTTACCCAAGCAGCAAATCCCCCCTCTCCACACCACTGAAATAGTTCAATGGAACGGCAGAGCCAATACGATTGGTTCCAGCTGCATCGCAGAGCTGGGCTAAGGACAGGAGCTCACCCTGTCTTGTAGGCACCTGGATCTCAAACCCTGGCCTTTTGGTTAACAAGCACAGTGTCTTAACCACTTGCACCACCCACAACTCATAACTGAGCTGGGATGAACTAGGAAAACACATGGGCAGACATTTGCAAGTCAGGAGGGAGCTGATATACAAGGTTGAAACCAACTCCTGAACATTCCTCAGCCATAATCTCAGGGCTCAAGTTAGAAGCCCTCAGTGATGTCTTTACTATCTCAATGTTCGTTCACTTTCTTCAGGGAACTGCTAAACCTGTTGATAATCCAAGTCTAACTTGAGTCAGCTTTGTTGAAATCAATCTATCCAGCAGCAGACTTGAAGTCTCCTTCAAAGGAAGTGAAACACAGGTGGTGCTGCTTTCTGAAATCCTAACTGCTCAAAAGTGGGAAAAATGTAGGACTTGGCTTGATTCATGGGAATTTTATATACAGTTTTTGTGTATAGGTCTGAATCATTAGAACCCAGCAGCATAAATAGTATTATTTTTCCAAAGTGGTTGTTATTCCTGTTATTCCTCCAAGCTCCAGAGACTATGAAACTATTTTTTTCCTTTCTGCGTACTCGGCAATCCTCAGCAATTCCTTGGCTTGCTTTTTTCTGAGCATCTTGCTTGATCACCTTCTCCCCCCCCTTCCATTCTCTAGCACAGCCTGCATGCTGTTAAAACTCTTTGGCTGTCACTCTTCCATGGTTTGCTTGTTTTGTTGTTCTTTTTGATGCCACGATGTGTTTTCTGTCGGGTGAAATTTACAGGCACATTACCCTGCTTGACAGCAACACTGAGCCACCAGGATCCCCTGAGGAGAGGGCGGACTCCTGCCGCTCTCTTCATTCTGTGGCACCTTTTCACAAAGCCTCCCACGTCCTAACCGCTGTAATTGTATTATCACCCTGACAAAAACTGCTAGAAACAATAGAACATCAGGAAAAATCCTACTTTTCTGGAGGTTTTTTTGTGATTACCCCCATTTGGTAATAATTTCAAAGTTCAGCCAGTTGGGGATACCACCCAAGCTATACAGTGTGAATGCTGATATCATCATTGGCATCCTTCAGTCTCGAAAGACTATGGTGTCGTGCTTTGATTGGAGGTCCTGAAACAACGTCTAGTGTGGCTAAAAAGGCCAATTTGAGAGTGGCAAGAGTATGATAATATGATATCATATGATGATGATAATTGAATGATAATTATTATCATTGACAGGCTGCTAGATTTGAGGGTGGTTTGGGTGGAGAGGGATGTGATGGCTTTTTAGGAGAAAGAATAATTCAGTAGCTCAGAAGACAGAAACAATAAGGATGGCCCACAGTCCAACTTTCTTTTAATATAGTGATTTTCAACCTTTTTCATCTCAAGATACACTAATAAGGCACCGAAACTGTCAAGGCACACAGTCAGTTGTTATTACTTTTAACAAGGCACACCCTATTTTCTTACTAATGACTCTTAACAATGTCTTGTGGCACACCTAAGAACTACCCCTAGCACAACAGTGTGCAGGGTGACCATATAGAATGGAGGACAGAGTGCCTCTGCCTTTAACCATTGCATAGAAAAGGGAATTGAGGCAGGTTTAGCTCATCACAGAAGGGTTTAAGAAGCAGCATTTGCTTGAATTTCCTCTTCTATGCAATGGTTAAAGGTAGAGGCACTCTGTCCTCCACTCTATATGGTCACCCTGCCAGTGTGCCACACCACACTGGTTGAAAATCTCTATTATAGTATAACTTTTTTATCATAATTCTTCTCTAGAGTTGACATCTGGGTCAAATATACAGTCGATGCAGCCATATTCCTCTATGCATTGCCTTTTTTGTGGCAGCCATTGCCAACCTGATGCTGATCCATCTGTTCAACTTTTGCAAGACAAGATGAGCCAAAGACCTTACTCTGGAACCCACAGCTCTGGCAAAGACCAATGAATGAGTATATGATCAGATTTGGTGAGGCTTTGGAGGTGGAGGCTGGAAGGGGATTCTGTAGACATAACCACATATCTTTTCAGCTTAGATCAGAACTAAATTGAACATGGCCATCATTAAAACATCTGCTTGTATATCATAGAATCATTGAACCATAGAGTTGGAAGGGACCTAGTAAGTCATCTAGTCCAACCCCCTGCCTGCAGCAGGAAATCCCCCTAGAGCATCCCCGACAGGTGCTCGTCAAGTCTCTGCTTGAAGACCCCCAGTGAGGGAGAGTCCACCACCTCCCTTGGCAATCTGTTCCACTGCCGAACCGCCCTCACTGCCAGGAATTTTTTCCAGATATCCAACTGGAGTCTCCTCTCTTGCAGTTTGTACCCACTGGTTCTAGTCCTGCTTTCAGTAGCAAATGGTGTCAAATGGTCAGATGTCAAATGGTGATGTAAGCACATAGGAAGAGCCCTGCTGGATCAGGCCAAGGGCCACCTAGTCCAGCTCACAGTGCCCCACCAGATGCTTCAGGGAGCACACAAGACAAAAAGAGACCTGTATCCTGGTGCTGTCCCTGACATCACCTATATCCAAAATAAGGAGGCTGAACATGTCCATCATGGCTTCTAACCCATGACGAACTTTTCCTCCAGAAATTTGTCCACTCCCCTTTTAATGGCATCAAGGCTACATGCCATCACGTCTTGTGGGAAGGAGTTCTATAGGCTGAGAGTGTTTAACTGGAAAAGAAGTGTACAGAGGAGTACACTTGATGATCCACTTTTTCAACACCTTTCAGTTCTACCCAGAACTCATTCATTCAGTGTATATTCTGCTCTTTCAACCTTTCTCTGCTGTTCTAAAGGCCAAAATTGCCCTACCCCATCTTGTAGTTCTTGGATTAATCCCATACTTAAAGGAGTTAATGAGAATCAATTTGCAGAAATCTTTGTGTTGTAACAGAAATTTGCAAGAAAAAAAATTGCAATCTGCTATCTAAAAAAGCATTGAAAACAATATTTATAAACTAAAAAAGTTTGGGTTTCTCTTTTCAATGGTTTTCACTTTTGGACAGTGCTCCATCCCTAATTTGTCCAGTAATGGGGGATGGCTGTATTTTAAGGGGCTCTGGGAGTAGACAGTGTATGCATGTTTGTGCAAGAGGAAAAAAGCGGAGCTGGCATCAGTTCCTGGCTAAACAGTTGTTGTGAACAGTGTTTTGTGTTGCTCTGAGAATTCCCTTCACAAAAAGAACGCAGCATTGATCCAAATAACATAATAACATAACTGAGTGTGCTATGGAGATGGATCAATAAAAAGCTTAAGATACAGTGATTGGACTTCTATCCCTAGAGACAAGGATGGCATTTTTAACACAAAGCGAGTACTGGTACTGCTAAGTGGAGACAGCATCATAATTTAATGTAAGCCCCAAATGAAAGAAGCAGAGACTGTAAGAAATAGAATATCAGTTATGGCTAATTCCTCAAGGATCCTCATTTTCGATGCCTTTCTATAAAGTTAGGCCCTTTTGCTCTATTCTAGCCATATCACATTCTGCCAAAGTCCTGATGTAATAGGAGCAGATGAAAACCTTAGAGCACATTTCTGAATCATTCTTCCCTTTCTTCTTTTCGCATATTCAGAACTCTTCTGGATTCTGAGGCTACAGAACCTAGTAACCCTGGGTTTTAGGATAACTGTCCCTGTTGGCTCTACCAGTAGAGGGAAAAAAAAAAGCAGGCCTCCGTCAGTCTTGGTACCATGCTCAGCGCTGCATACGCTGCATGCGAAGCACGAAAGCCTGGGTTGGATTGTTGTGGAGGATAGGCTGTTACCCAAGCAGCAAATCCCCCCTCTCCATGCCACTGAATTAGTCCAATGTAAAGGCAGAGCCAATACGATTGAATCCAGCTGGCGTCGCAGAGCTGGGCTAAGGACTGGAGCTCACCCTGTTTTGTGGGGCCAACCCGGGTCTCGAACCCTGGCCTGCTTGTTAACAGGCACAGTGTCTTAGCCATTTGCGCCACCCACGGCCCTGGGTTATAGAGGAAGAGGAACATCACAAAAGGTAAAGACCATAGAGAAAACCTTCAGTACACTACATCGAGAATAAGAGCTTGGTGGGATTGTACTGAGCCCAGAGTTTGGGAAGGATTCCCAAACTCAACCTGATTCCCACTCTACCTGATCTAAATTGGTGTGCCAGAGGAAAAGAACAGCCCTCTATATGCGCGCCGCATGCATAATTTTGTATGTCTCTATCATACATTCACCTTCTTTCTAGACTGATGTGAAATTTTGGTTTTTTGCCCCAGTGTGCATTACTCTAGAAATTACAGTAATTTCCTGATTATTCTCTAAACCAACTTTACCTTAAGTGTAGCTCCAGCTGTGAGTAAAGGAAGTGAATGAAGGCTCTTCTTGCCACAATTTCTGCATGGCAATCATTGACCACAAGTCCTTGGTCATTGATGTATTCTCCGTTTATGCATTTGGTGCCTGATGTCAGTACAATCACCTGAGCCTGCCGAATGTCCAAACCTGTAGGAAGACAAAAAACATAAACCATAAAATCTAAAATACACACAAGAAGGTTTGATAACTGCCTGGCAATGAGATATCATAATGACTTGAGTCCTTCCAGACCACCCTTTCATGCAGTTGGAGGAAAGAGAGCCCTAATAGGCTGATTGCACTGCTCCTGGAATATGCAGCTGTCTTGTTCTTGCTTCTCAACGCTCCTGGATTAATGCAGGACCTCTTTCAGTCTGGTCCACATTTCCCAGATAAAAGCAGCCGGAAAGTTCACTTGTTAAATCAATAACAACATCACAAGAGATGCATATCCTGTATGGAGGTAATCAAAGATTCTCCTGAAGGACTGAGAAATAGCATGCTAGCAGTGTTGTCATTGTCGTTCTTTTTTACTGACAGAAACATACACTCCCTCTAATGTGAGCTATCATTCTCATGACTAGAAGTGCTAAATAATAAAGAAGCACATCTTAGAGCTATTCTTCTTCAGCAGTACTACAGACCTTCCTTTCAGAATCAGACTATTAGGGTGCAATCCTAACCTAGGCTGGCCTAACTCATTGGTTTTCCTGTGTTGATGTAGGAAGAAAAGTGCATCAGTGATGGGATTCAAAGAAATTAACAACCGGTTCTATGCCCATCTAGTCACTGGCATCCTTCAGTCTCGAAAGACTATGGTATCGTGCTCTGATTGGAGGTCCTGAAACTACATCTAGTGTGGCTAAAAAGGCCAATGTGAGAGTGGCAATCCCTTCCACACTGAGGACAAATAAACTCCGTCCCCTGCCCAGGCCCCAGGTTTCGCTGCTTTCGGGTTTGTCTCTTTGCTTTAGCCTGCCGAACAAATGTCTCTTCCAGTTGGAGAAGGCCATGCTGGGTCTTTTGCCTCCACGCTGAACGGTCAGAGATCAAGGTTTCCCAGCTGTTAATGTCCATTCCCAAGGCCTTTAGATCCCTCTTGCAGATGTCCTTGTATCGCAGCTGTGGTCTCCCTCTAGGGCGCTTTCCCTGCACTAATTCTCCATATAGGAGATCTTTTGGAATCCGACCATCAGCCATTCTCACGACATGCCCAAGCCAGCGTAGACGCCCCTGTTTCAGAAGTGTGAACATGCTAGAGATTCCAGCACGTTCCAAGACTGCATCATCCAGCAGCCACTTTTAAATGGCTATTT
This sequence comes from Cryptoblepharus egeriae, assembly GCA_030015325.1. NCBI lineage: Eukaryota > Metazoa > Chordata > Lepidosauria > Squamata > Scincidae > Cryptoblepharus > Cryptoblepharus egeriae. Next base: position 10,633,851 of record JAREYC010000004.1, read on the forward strand.
TTAAACTTTATATGTCCTATCTCTTGTTAACAACCGGTTCCATAGAGTAGGTGCGAACCTGCTGGAGCCCACCACTGAAGTGCATGTTTGTGTACTGACCTAACCCTCCCCCAGGAGTGATGCAGAAGTGTCTTATGGCACTTTTACGATACCCCCAGGTCAACACAGGACTTGTGCTGGGGCTTAGGCCAGCCTAACTGCAGGTTAGGATTGCAGCCTTACTCAATTACAGTGGTGCCTTGTAAGAAGAACATAATTCGCTCTGGAAGCATGTTTGTCTTACAAAGTGTCTATAAGTCCATAAGTGTTCTTCTTACAAAGCAGATTTTCCCATAGGAAATAATGAAAACTCAGATGATTGATTCCACAACTCAAAAATATTCATATAAAAATATTAACTGTATGTAAAAATGATGAGAAAACACTGTAACTGAATTCAAAACACTGTAATATAATACAGAGCACAATTACTGTAATATTAATAAAACATCGTAATTTACTGCACAGTGAAACAGAAAAGAAAAACCTTTATGTTCACAAAACGAGTCACTGGTGTCTTTTAGAGCAACTTTCACAAGGAACCTTCTAATGACACTTGCTTTTGTCTCCTTTTGAGGATTTCATGGAAATGTGACGTTGCATTGTCATTCAGCAGATTCATTGCTTGCACTGCTGTAGCTTTTTTCGGTCGGTGTGAGTCTATAAAATTTTGCACCATTTCCCAATGTTTACGAAGGTCCTTAAACTCATTTGATGTGAGGGATTCCTCCTCCTCATTCTCCTCATCCTCTGCAGATGAGATCTCCTCCATAACCTCTTGCTGTTGTTCATGTTGCAGATCCATCAATTTGTTCATTTTACAAATTTTCCTTGTAAAACTTTTGCCAAACTCTGCCATAACTGTTTGTCTTACAAGGCACTGTTGGTCTTACAAAGCGTACTTCTTACAAGTTATTTGTCTTACAAGATACCACTCTACTTGTTACTGGTAACTCAGAAGGAGCTATTCATATACATAATTTTAGGGCCATAACCTTAGGGACATCTGTGCAAGTCTCCTGTCCTCAGTTCTAATTATTATTAACTGCTCTTTCACAGACACTTTTGGTTGTTTGCCTACATATGGCCATTCAAGAGCCAGGATGGTGTAGAGGTTTGGGAGTTCAACTTAGACCCGGAAGAACGAGGCCTAAATCCCTGTTCAACCAGGAATCTCCCTGGGTGATCTTGAGCCAGTCATTCTCTCTCAGACTTACATACCTATGTGTATCACCCTGAGCTCCTGAGCTCCTTGAGGAGCAGGCCTCAGTCTTGAAAGACTATGGTTTCGTGCTTGGCGCTGCATACGCTGCATGCGAAGCACGAAAGCCTGGGTTGGATTGTTATGGAGGATAGGCTGTTACCCAAGCAGCAGATCCCCCCTCTCCACGCCACTGAATTAGTCCAATGGAAAGGCAGAGCCCATACAATTGGATTGGTGTCGCAGAGCTGGGCTAAGGTCAGGAGCTCAACCTGTCTTGTGGGGCCGACCCGAGTCTCGAACTGGGTTGTGGGTGGCGCAAGCAGTTAAGACGCTGTGCCTGTTAACCAGCAGGCCAGGGTTCGATTTCCGGGTCGACCCCACAAGACAGGGTGAGCTCCTGTCCTTAGTCCAGCTCTGTGATGCCAGCTGGATCCAATCGTATTGGCTCTGCCTTTCCATTGGTCTGAGCACCGAGCACGATACCATAGTCTTCAAAGACTGACGGAGGCCTGCTCCTTGAGGAAGGACAGCATCAAAATGTTATAGATAGATAATATGCATGTATGGTTAAAACAAAATAATACATGCAAGGGCCTAAAGGTGCATGCTTTCTTATCCTACAATCCAGAGTAACTATGGGAGCATGTATGAGTCGTTAAGTGCACCAGCAGTTACTGCACTCTCGAATTGCCTGTTTAGTCATAAAAGACGCTGTTTTAGGACCTCTACTTCTAAGCACGATACCATAGTCTTTCGAGACTGAAGGATGCCAATGATGAATGATGAGTTACTGCATCACCTAGTGAAAACCTATGGGAAATTCATATTACAATCCAGAATAAATTGTTCTTATACCAGAGCAAGGACTCCCCATAGTTACTCTGGATTGTGCCCTTAGTTTGTAAATAGCACATTCAGAAATATTCAAGAGTTTACCTGCTATGTAAGTCCCCCCCCCCAAACAAATGTTTCATTTCTCTGATAGGTCAGCCCAATCAATGAAGTAACCATTAAAAAGAACCGATTTCAGCAGATACAGAGCATTAAAATAATATGCACATCAAGGTGTAAACAGAACTACACGCACACACGCAACTAGGTTTTTGTTTTTATTCTGATTTTACCCTAAATATATCACCGACTCAATTATTCAGAACTTTATGAGACCTGCTGGCCTCAAAGCCACATAATTTAAAATAAAGGAGGCGAGCGAACTTCCTTTGTTGTAGCCTCTTAACCTGAAAAGCCCTTTCGAAAATTTCTTTTCCCTTCCATGCCCTGCACAAAATATCATCTGAAGGAAAAAGAAAGAATGAATTCCACATAATAGGGGCACAATTTATAACTGTAAGTTTTATTATTGGGCTAAACGTTATATAATAGTTTTCAGTTTGAAAAGGAAATTAATCAAGAATGGCAGGCTGGGGGAGAAGGAGAAACTATCTGCTGTGTCTGCAGTTATCTCAAGGGAGGGGGTTTTCTTCTGGTGGGGAGAGGGAGAGAGAGAGAGAGAGAGAGAGAGAGAGAGAGAGAGAGTCAAGATTGACCTTCTGAATTACCACAGGTAAAAATCTGAAGGCCAGAACTGAATATGGACACATGAATGAGACACTTTCTTTTGCAGGGTTCCCAACTATGTGAAGATAGCCAATGCGAATAAGGTATGGACTAAGGATTTTTGTAGATCACTCTGTGGGTGAAAATAAAATTTGAATAATTACAATACATTTGCAAAACAATATAAACTCATATTTTCCACTGTCGGCACAAATTAGTTAACTAAGCATTTCTCATATCTGAGGAAAGCTTGGAGGGCAAGGTTCAATGCTAGCTGCATCTTAGGTGTGAAGTACAAGGATTTTTATCCTCAAGAGTTGGCTGCATGAAATAGTAAAATAGGAAAATGTGGTTAGGATTGCAGCCTGAGTGAATGATAGGCAATTTGTAAAACTAATTTTAATTTTAATCTGCAAGCGTAATTAAGGCATCCAGGAAATACAAGCAAAACTGCTGCCCTGAACCAACAGTGGAGTTAGGAATGATCATGTTCAGTTGCAACCACCAGTGGCTGAAGTGAAGTTCAGTGGCAACCACTAGTGACCAGGAGCTCTACAAAACCTGTAGAAAAAAATAAGGGGATGAGGCATTTTAATTAGGTCTCATGTGAGTTAATTAGACCTCATAGATATGCCATAATCCATAGTTACAAATCTGATGACCCCAAATGGCTAGTGCGATTCATCAGTGTGGCTCATCTAAGTTCTAGCTCTTAATAATCTTTCCCCTTTCTGTTGAATTTGGAATTGCATATCTGCTAATGTTTCAAGACTTGAATTTATTTTTTGATGAAGCATTTTGCCTTTCTAAATCTTGTAGTCTTTAATACCCACTGGATATTTTTTGTAAATTGCAAATGTTTTCAGTTTCTTGTAGCTCAGCTTTGCAAATAGACCTTTAACAGCAATGCAAATGTTTTCAGCCTTGTAAATAATCCATTATCAGCAATGCAAATGTTATCAGTACAGAGTAACCTAATTTGCCCTCTTGAAAGATGAAATTCTGCTACCTTTCCTTATGCCAGCTGAGGTGATCTGTGAAACAAAGAAGCTCAGACACTCCTACAAAAATAAAGTAACTACTGGGAACCCCATATTTGTGGATCCCTTATCCATGGTTTGATATCAGTGGATCAGGCCCATAGGCCCCCCTCATGTACTCCTGCTGAACATGCTCCATCCAGAGGTGAGGGGAGCTCTGCTTCCTATAACTTCCTCATCATTCATTGGCATCCTTCAGTCTCGAAAGACTATGGTATCATGCTCTGAGTGTCCTCTCCAGAGCATGATGGCCTGGGTAGATTAATATGGAGGATAGACTGTTACCCAGGCAGCAAATCCCCCCTCTCCACATCACTGCAATAGTCCAATGGGAAGGTAGTATCCACCGATGGGTATAACTTCCTATAGCTCACAAAACTACAAAGAAGCAACATGGCCATGCTTAGCCGTGCTTAGAGTGGTCACTTGCCCTGCTACATATTGGCAACTTGCAAGTTGGAAGTAATTGGCAGTATCAGGTTAACTGACAATTATTTGTGCATCTGTGCACTTGGGAGGGGAGTTTAAGCACCAGTCACCATTCTGGATTGGCAAGTTAGTGACACCACTGTTTGGCCCAACAATGTGTCTTCGCTTGTAAAGATGGCTGGACTAGATGGCAGAGGATTCTTATATCCCATCCAGTGGAGGTTCTTCTTATGTTCTTATGAACTTTTGGTTCCTTGTTCTCCTCATGGGGAGCTGGAGGGGTTCAAACAGTTGGAAAGTTCTGACCATAAAGCACAAGTTGTAGAATCTGAGATTTTTGCACAAAATTTTGTGAGTGGCAGATGACATACAGTCATGACTGTATGTATTCCTCACACACACACACACAAACACACACACAAATCTGTTCAGCATACAATGAAGTTTGCAAGCCCAAAAAAACAATCTAAATCAGGCTTGATTAAAATTGTAAAAAAATCCACCTCTTATTAGGTTGGTGGTGAATGACATAAACTACTTGCTCACTACAGCAAAAAATAAAAGATCTCAAAATAATGATAGTATAAAGTCATCTGTGTGAATTATTCATGGGATACAATTTCATATAATTTTAAGTGCTGGTTCATATATAGCTTGTAAGCAATAATTTCATATTCTTCCATTTAACAAATCAATCAGTTGTATGTGTGTGTATGGGTGTGCATGTGCATATATTTTTATGTGTGTATCAGGATTCAGATTTTAATAAACCTCCAGTCTCACTCTTGATCATTGTATTCATTCTATACCTAGTCGAACAGGCTTTGGTTAGGGACTAAACTCCTTGGAAGGGCTACAGCCACATTGGAGGACAATTTGATCTACTTCTATATTGTGGTTTTCCATACCAACCAGAGGGCATCAGTCAAAATATCACCTGTTGATCTTATGGAAACAATCAAGAGATGCTATTTTGGGGTGTGTATGAGCAGAGAAAGACCCTAATCTTCTAGCCCTGTTTGTGAAGAAAGAGAACCCATTAATATTTACTTTAATGTTTAAGATTGTAGTCTAAGCCCCATCCATCATGCTTGGCAGAATGTTTCATTATGATTTGATGACTGCTTTTTTCCTGTGGCACTTTCTCTGTGGGGAGCACCTTTCCAGGAATGTGATCTCATGTTTTGCGCTGGCATCTGTCTTTGCCACTGGCTAACCTGCATGCAACCACAAGTGGCTCTGCATTTGTATTTTAAAAGCACAGATGCTACACCTGAATCTACTTAATTAACTGCCATGTTAATTAGAGAGAGACATGTTTACATTAGAGAGACACATAATGTACAGTAATCCAGGCTTTGTGTGTTCTCTGATTATCTATAGGCTATTTTATAACATGCGGTGGCACAAGTGGTTAAGACACTGTGCCTGTTAACAAGCAGGCCAGGGTTTGAGACCCGGGTTGGCCCCACAAGATAGGGTGAGCTCCTGTCCTTAGCCCAGCTCTGCGACGCCAGCTGGATCCAATCGTATTGGCTCTGCCTTTCCATTGGACTAATTCAGTGGCGTGGAGAGGGGGGGTTTGCTGCTTGGGTAACAGCCTATCCTCCATAACAATCCAACCCAGGCTTTCATGCTTCGCATGCAGCGTATGCAGCGCCGAGCAAGATACCATAGTCTTTCAAGACTGACAGAAGCCTGCTTTTTTTCTGTGTTTGTGCACTGCAGTGCGTGCAATTAGCATGCATGCATTGCAGAGAAAACAAGCACCTTATGAATTCTTGAGAGGCCTATGCAGCTAAGCCAACATATTTCCAGGATACCTTAACGCCAGGCTGATCACCTCCTGGTCCAGGGGATGGATCTGGAGTTTGGACCTTTCCATTCCATACCGCAAAGTCCACTGTGTTTGGGTGACAGGGACACTGGGCAGTCATGTCCGGATGACTTGTCATGCAGTCTTCTGGGACACTAGGCAGCATCTGTGACTTACCAAAGCAACCCTGTCCCCTGATGGAGGAGGACTTTGGACAGGTGGATGTAAGAGAAAGATGCAGTCCAAATGGGGACAGTTTATCCATTGCACAGCAGTGGCGAGTTTAGCTACTTATGCTCTAAAAAATAATAAATGTGCTGGCACTGGGAAAGTACATTTTCCAGGGACAGTGAGAAAGGCAATAGAAGAGGTTTTCAGTCAAGTGCACAATATCTTTCTGCCTGGTTTTCCTTGATGTAGTTTGCCCTAAGAGTAGGATTGCCATATGTACCAAAAAAACAGGGACAACCCTGATTTTTGGGAATGGTGTTAATATACTTGCAAATGGGACTATTTCCCTGTCCTGATTTTGTGGAAGAGAATTATGGTAACCCTACCTAAGAGTTCACTTCTTCCCCCAGACTACTGCAAAAAGAAGTCTATAACTCTGAGATCTGGCAAGGGCTACTTCAGGTGAGTTTGTCCTGGGTGCATCATTTAGAGTTAAAAAAATATGCATGTCACATTCCATTCATTTATGATGTCAGCCTTGTTGGCCAGTGTCATTCTTAATCAGGGTCATGTAACCCCAGACAGGCCTCCGTCAGTCTTGAAAGACTATGGTATCATGCTCAGTGCTGCATACGCTGCATGCGAAGCATGAAAGCCTGGGTTGGATTGTTATGGAGGATAGGCTGTTACCCAAGCAGCAAATCCCCCCTCTCCATGCCACTGAATTAGTCCAATGGAAAGGCAGAGCCAATACGATTGGATCCAGCTGGCGTTGCAGAGCTGGGCTAAGGACAGGAGCTCACCCTGTCTTGTGGGGCCAACCCGGGTCTCAAACCCTGGCCTGCTGGTTAACAGGCACAGCGTCTTACCCGCTTGCGCCACCCATAGCCAGTTCTAACCAATTTAGGCTGGCACAACTTCCCTGCTCCCCATTCCTGTGGTGGTGTGGGAAGGTCAGTGCATCTGTGCATTAGCATAATCTCCTCCAGGAGTGGCTTAGAAGTGTTTTACCCTACAATCCAGAGTATCTACGGGAATACATAAGAGACATTACGTGCATCCATTGTTATGGCACCACCTAGTGAAAACCTATGGGAAATTCATATTGCAATCCAGAGCAAATTGTTCTTACACCGGAGCAAGGACTCCTCGTTGTTACTCTGGATTGTGCCCTTAGGGCATTTTTGTGACACCCCCAGGCCAGGGCAAGAATTGTGTGGGGACTTATGCCGGCTTAAACGGGAACTAGGATTAAATGGGAGACACAGTGCCTGTTAACCAGAAGTCCAGGGTTTGAGACCTGGGTCCCCACAAGACAGTGTGAGCTCTAGTCCTTAGCCCAACTCTGCAATGCAGCTGGAACCAATTGTATCAGCTCTACCATTCCAATGGACTATTTCAGTGGGATGGAGAGGGGGGATTTATTTATTTATTAAATTTATATCCCGCCTTTCTTCCCTAACAAAGGGAACTCAAAGCGGCTGACAGCAATTAAAAGAACAATAAAACACCATTAAAATTGCTGCTTGGGTAACAGTCTATCCTTCATATTAACCTACCCAGGCCTTCGTGCTTCGCCTACAGCATCGAGCATGATACCATAGTCTTTCAAGACTGATGGATGCCAATACAATACTATGGATTGTAGAGCTGCAACAGAACCATGTTGCAAGTGGGAAAAGGACTCAAAAAAGGCAAGATTAAACCAATTAAATACTAATTGTTTTTAATTGAGAAGAAAATAGGAAAGGAGCCTATGACATTCAGAAAGGTTTAGCCCAAGATGTGGGGAAGCCTGGTGTTGGAGGGAGCAGACTGTTAGGGTGAAAAGCACTTAACTAAAATGGAAGAAAGGAAAATATAGAGCTGAAAAACAAGAGATAATTATTACTAACAACAAAGGTGATTTAGATTGAAAGAGACTCCCAGAGGAAGCTCTGAAAGCCCCACGGCTATCTGGTGCGTTTAAATCTCGATTAGGAAAAGAAAGGCTCTCAAGAGTGCACTACGGGGAGCAATTGGGCACTGGTAGAGAATTGGACCTGATGACATGGCAGACTTTTCCACTTCTAATTTCCATGGTCCATTTCATTTACTCCCCTCTGTGAAGAGAAAAAAAGAAGAGGAAGCAGCAGCCCTGATGGGGAGGGCACTGACTTAGCAGAATCAGTCATCCCTTGACATGCTTCCAAAGCGTTGCATCTGTCCTGATCAGTGTACTTTCAGATCACAGGAAGCACAGGAGACCAGTCTATTGCTTGGGCTTAGTAGCTTGTGGTAGGACTGCTGGGGCACATCTGGTTGTGCACCTAGAGGGAGAAGTAGTCCATCTCAGAGTGTTTCCAAAGGAGAGGGGCCCCTTGTACACCTCCCTCCAAGATGGACTACTCTGCCCCCCTCTAGCTATGCCACTGGGCACATGGAGCACATCTAGAGCTTACTCTTCACACCTCCTTTGAACCAAATCAAATCTACAGAAAAGCTACGTGCCCACTGCCCTCCCAAGACTATAGGCTACAATCCAGAGTAATACAGGACCTTCTACACCGACGTAGTTATGGTGTCACCTATGGGAAATCTATGGGAAATGCACAGAGCAGTCCAGAGTAAGTGCCTCTTATGTCTTTCAGTAGTTACTCTGGATTTTAGGGTTAGTCACTAAAGACTGCAGGAGTAAAACTGCATATCTGAACACCCCTTCGTCTAAAAAAAATCTCCCCATTCCTGGTAAATTAGCATTTCAGGAAGAAGGTTTAGAGGTGTCTCTTGAACATACTATACAATCTGCATGTATTTGCCATTAGAGGGACACACTATATATTTAGAAGGAGGAATGCTACACATATACATTATTCTAATGCCCCAAATCAATGTTGGGAGTTACAAAAGATTGCACATTAGTGGATAGATGCACAGCATAGCACTCCTTACACACACACACACACACACACACACACACACACACACACACACACACACACTTACGTAAACATCCCATGCTTGTGTTATGGGAAATCTATGCAAGCAAAGAAAGAAAAGCAGATAGGAATAATCCCATGGCATCACAATATGTTTTGCTGTGCATGAGTTTTTCATAGAATTTCATAGAATTTTATAGAATCATAGAGTTGAAAGGTCTTTGTAAGTTTGTGGTTGTAATGTAGATATATAATATAAGCAGGATAAGGTATATGTATGTCAGTGAGCCAGGTTTGAATGCAGCTCCAAGTATCTACTGATAGAGGCAACATGAATTTTCAGCTATAGAATATAAGAAACAGCCCACAGATCCTTGTCCATAGAAGAATTCTGAATAATATGCATGCTTGACCTTGCTTTTTGATTACACCTAGGGTGGATTCTAGGGTGATTACACCTAGGGTGTTGGTCTATACGGTGTTAGTTTACCGTATAGCATTACACCATATCCCAAACTCACAGTAAAGTTTGTGCCAGAAATCAATTGCCCATCACTATTCATGATTATCCATCGCAGATTGGTGAGATATGCTGGGGATCTTAAAATATCCATCAAGACCCATGGAGACAGATTGCCGACTTTTCCTTTTGTCCTGCTATCTCCCTTAGCAATTATTCAGATCCATTTCATAAGATATGGGTAATAATTTGCTATCTTTTATCACAGCATGAAATTGCTGTTCAGAGTCTGTCTTGTCCACTTCCACCTTTATTTCATATCCGATAACTGAAAAGGTCTCCCGGCTTGCTTGCTTTTAAGATCAAAGTGATTGTCAGCTTCATATTAAAGAAAAGAGAGAGCGAGAAGAGAGAAAACTGAAATCCAGATGCCCAGCAAAAAAAAAAAAAAAAATCAGTCTATATTTCTGTTCTGTATATATCTCCTGAACAGCAGCAAACTTCCTAGATTAGGTATTTTGAAGAGAAAAGAAGATACAAATGTTTTTATCTCTATTTAAACTGTCAAGATATAGCAAGTTTCAAATAGAAAAAACCCTAATGTTTAAATATCAGCCGCATCTAAGTGTGAAGATCTTTATTTTCCTTGCAAGAGAGACTTTGAAAATAACAGATTAGCCACAGAGTGTAAGACAGGGACTGTTTAAATGTCCAGTAATTGCCGGTGGAAAGGAAATGAGGTATGATGCAATTCAAAACATTAAAAAGTCACGCTTTGGATCTCCAAGAAAAGTTTTTAATAAAAATCAAAACACTGTCTTGAAAACCAAAAACTTCTAAAGATAACTGTTATATTTATTTCTGCTAGGAACAGAATATCTTGCAGGGTTATGTCTAGCTGTTAATACAATGTGTCTTACAAGTTTTGTATGAAGTTTTATGGCTGTTCAGAGAAACTGAACATCCAATTTTGATGGGGCTCAGTAACCAGCTATTTATCTGCAGTCACCACCATGGTCTCCTCTGTTCCACATGCACATCCTTGGACCAGGGTGACCATATGACCAGAAACTTCTGGATTTGTCCTCTTTTTAAGTCTCCTGTCCAAGTGTCCTCCAAAAGAGCTTCATTGTTCTCCATTTTGGAACTTTGCAAAGTTGTGCAATACCCCATCATGTCATATGTTGTTGGATTCATACTGAAGAGAATAATCCAGTGCAAAAAATCAGTTTTGAAATATCTTCTTCCCATCAAAACTTATGGCCAAAAAACTAAAAATAAAAAATATGCTTTGAGCTCTATGGGAAAGTGAAAGTGCCCAATATTGTGGATTAACCCATGAGTAGACAAACATGTCATTGTTCATCGGAAAGGCCAGGCTGAAAGGAATCCAAGACCTTGTCCTCCTTTTGAGGTTTGAGCATCTGGTCACCCTGCCTTGGACATATGCAAAAAAGTTATTACCATAACATCCATAGTCAAGGTGGAAGACCCAGGAAATAAGATAGATGGGCAAGGGGAATTTCTCTTCAGCTGTTTCCTGATAGCTTTGAGGAGTCTTGCCTTTAGATTTTCTGGCCAAATGATTGTTCCTTAAGTGGAGAGAAATTGGTCATCTCTTCTCAAGATGACCTACTGCCCAAATGGTATGTAATAGTTTTAAATTTAATAAGTAACATAGTGCTTAAACTGTCATATCATGTCATTGGCAACCTTCAGTCTTGAAAGACTATGGTATCATGCTCAGAGTGTCTTCTCCAGAGTACAATGGCCTGGGTAGATTAATATAGACAGACTGTTACCCAAGCAGCAAATCCCCTCTCCCCATGTCACTGCAAAAGTCCAATGGAAAGGCAGAGCCAATATTATTGGTTCCAGCTGCATCACTGGAGTTACCAGAATGTGATTGTACATAGTCACAAACTGCTTCCAGGACTCTGGCTCCGGATTTTGCCTCAAGGTTGACTCCTGAAGCCTTTCCCATAGATGGGTATAGCCACAAGGCAGTGGAAGTTTAAGGTGGGAGATTTCCTTCTCCAGATAACCCACGTTCATTGGAACTTTGGATAGGTTTAGTCTGGCTCCTCAACAAAGGCCTGTCTGGCATGGGAGTCCCTGACACTAGCTATGCTAATGCCAGCATAGCCCTTTGTATCACTGGAGCACACAATCCCACCACCACGAACAGGTATTGTCTATTGGTGGGTGTTACACTAAACACATGAAAACAATAGTGTTTTTAGCTTTTATTTTGTCATGTCCTACACTTTCTTGGGTGTCCTTCATTTCTGGGGGTCCTTTTCTGCTTTTACGATTATGACATATGGCCATCCTGACACAACAGCAGCCTTGCTTTCCTGTAAAAAGTACGTTGCTAGTGTCAGAATGCTAGTTCAAGTAGCACAAGGCCCCAATAGGATTGGGATCCAGTGAGATCTTTAAAAACTCTGTTCTTATATAATCTGCCAGAAACATTTAGAACAGGAAAGGGTGACATTAAGGGATCAGACAGTGGTTGATGGATTGCGCTCATCTGACAGCCCATGTGGCTGGGATAACCACTAAACTGGTGAAGTTGTTTTTGGTGAAGCTGAACTGGTGAGCTAGTGAAATTGCTAACCCCGTGATCTGGTGAAGCACTGGTGAAGTTGTTGCAACGTTCCAAAGAAAATGATGCCAAGAGGGCCTCAATGCAAACATTCCCATTGCAAACTTGTGCTGGTTCCAAAAGTGGGCTTCTCTAATAAGAGGGTGGATAGATTTGATGCCCTTAGTTCTCTTCTAATCCTGAAGAGGCTCAGTTCTGTCTGGTGATCTAATCTGAGCCCACCACAGTTAACATATTGCACAGCCTGAGCCTACAGCTTAATGCCAGTTTGTTCCAGATAATTTAGCAAGTTTCCTCTGAATATGCATCGGATACCTCCTGCCTTCCCTGAAAAATTGTCTGTCAAGCTCTAAACATATGTATATCCTGAGAAAAGGAATCCATGCTCAATGCACAGTTTGCTGCTTTTGTACTTTTGGGAACCAAAGAAAAATGGTGTGTTGAAGGAAAAAAACACCTGGGATCGTGTCCTGCACTCAAAGTTCATCCAAGTATCTCTGGAGTATTATGAAAAATGCTATTCATTGCTCTTAAACCTAAAAACTAGCACCAAATTGCTCAAACTCTACGGACCCAATCCAATCCAATTTTCCAGTGCTGCGCCAATGGGGTATGCACTGCACCCTATGGAGGAGGGACAGTCACTGGTGTGCCTTCTTAAGGTGTTGCCCTTCTGGGGCAGCATTGTGACTACATCAGAGCTAGAAAGCTGGATAGGATTGGGTGCTAAGGCTGCAAGCCTGTTCGCACTTTTTAGGGAGTAAGCCCCATTGACTATAATGGGATGTAACACCTAAGTAGACATTTATAGGATTGAATAAGAAGTGGCACATATGTGAACAGCCTGGAATTGTGCCAGGCTGCACAGGAAGAGGGTTAGGATAAGGCACAACATCTCACCTCAGTCTCCCACCCATGGGTCTGCCTGCTGCCCACCATCCCACACTCCGAAATCCCTCCTCCTGTCTCATGAATTGGATAAGCTTGATGGGAGTGGAGTCCTTTGTGTGATGGCCCTATATGGTGGATGCTTCTTTCCCACAGGACCCTCCTGGTCATCTATATTTTATTTCTTAATAAACAAGCCAAAGCTCTTTTATTACAACAGGCGTTGGTGGATGAACAAGGGCAGGGGTGGCCTCCATAGTTTTTCCCGATTGCTGTTTTCGGCATCTTGTGGGAATCTTGTAAGGTCTGTTTTGTTGGTTTAATGCATTGTTCTTCTTAATTGATGTTATGTTGTTAGCTGACTTGAGGGCTCTTTGTGCCCGAAGCTGGGTTATAAATGCAGTTAATAATAATTCACAGCAGTAGATGCAATAAACAGCAATGAACTCATGCTGTCGAGAATCTGGGATGGGAGAAGAATCCTACGCAAACACAAGGCAGGGAATATTTTGAAGGGGGAGAAACCTGGGAAAGTCTTTCCTAGCTGACTTCATTACTTGATGGATTTCAGTGAAAGTCATCATGTTGGGGACAGATAGTCATCATGTTGGTGAAGCTAAGGGGGAGAAGGGGCTACACTGTCCTGGGTACCACACCTAGATGAGGTATTTTACAGGTCTACAAAAAGCACGTCTGCTTTTTGCTGAAAACTGGAAGCACCTTTCAGAGACCTCTAAGATGTTGTGTTACAATTAGGGGAGGATGTTAATGGGGGATATGGGGTACGCAGGGTGTTAAAACATTTCTCTGGCCCCAGGTGTCTGAGCTATAAATGAGATTCAAAGCAATCCCCCCAAAAGAGTGTTAGGTGTAAATCTCCGATGCCAATGAAATTTGAAGAGCTCCTTCTACAGCCTTTGTGCATCCTTAAAATAGACAAAAGAATAGATATATGCCCAATGCAAGGATAATATTTTGCATTGATCAGTATTTGAAAGCATGGTGTATCGACGTCAGTTGCAGATGGACATATTTGAGAATTTCTGGAGGCTATTTCTGAATATAATGTAACGGTATAAGCCACATCGCATATGGTTAAGACGCTGTGCCTGTTAACCAGCAGACCAGGGTTTGAGACCCAGGTCAGCCCCACAAGACAGGGTGAGCTCCTGTCCTTAGCCCAGCTCTGCGATGCCAGCTGGATCCAATCGTATTGGCTCTGCCTTTCCATTGGACTAATTCAGTGGTGTGGAGAGGGGGGATTTGCTGCTTGGGTATTAGCCTATCCTCCATAACAATCCAACCCAGGCTTTCATGCTTCGCATGCAGTGTATGCAGCGCAGAGCATGATACTGTCGTCTTTCAAGACTGACAGAGGCCTGCTTTTTTTATAAGCCACATAGGGGATCAGGATAATTTTAGATGTGCATAATTCTTTTTTCCCTTAAAAAAAATTAATGTAATTGTTAATGGCATATCTATATAACCTTTTCAGTTTTTTCTGTTTATTTAGTATAATAAAAATATTGAAAAAAGAATAAACAAAAGAAATGTTTTAACCCCACATGTAATTAGTGTATTTTGCCACAAGATGTGGTGATGACATCTGGTCTAGATGCGTTTAAAAGAGGAATGGGCACATTTCCAGAAGAAAGGTCCATCACAGGTTACAACCTTGAGCATATATGAAATAGCTGGATTTTAGAAATAAACTATCTCAGAAGGCCAGGTGTCAGGGAGAGCACAAGATATAGGTCTCTTGTTGCTTTGCATGCTCATTGAGGTATGTGGTGAGCCAATGTATATATAGGAAGCTGGACTAGATGGGTCTTTGGTCTGAGCCAGCAGATCTCTTATGTTCTTCTGTCTTTCTGTGCACTGCTGAATGCCATGTCTGCAGCATTGGCAGCTCTCCTGTGTCACTATTAGGTTGTACTACTGTGTATGCATGTGCCAAATTATCTTCAGTCCATAGGCAAAGGAGGTGGAAGCTTCTGGAAATGCTCCCATATTTGTCAGTTTAGAACAGCTGCATCATGTCCAGAAGCCACAATTAAGTTCTGTGGTCAGTAGCAGGGCATGAGAGCAGATCCTATTGTTTGTGCTTCTTTTGGAAGTTGATTTTTCAAAGTAACTTTATTCCCATCTTTCCTTTTGAATGGGGTTTTAACCTCATGACAACTCTTTGAGGAAGACAAATTTTTAATAGACTAGTTGCCTAACTAGTTTAGACAAACACAACTTACTCGTCTCCCTGTTAACCTTGTGGTGTGGGGAGGTTGGCACATGTCTGTGAACTGGCCTAACCCCCTCTCCCCAGAAATGGCACAGAAGGGCCTTACAGCACTTTTGTGATACCATTTGCAGCACCTCTAGGCCAGTCCGGGACTTGTGCCGGGAATTATGCCAGCTAAACCAGAGGTTAAGGTTGCAGAAAGAGAGTGAGAGTGGATTTACTGAGACATAAAACTTCACATCTTATAGGATATCCCAAGCTGAAGCCACTAAACTGCCCTGGAATAGTCACATAAATTATACCTGAGCACAAATCCATACACTTCAAAAGGTTGCCTTCTGACAAAGTAGCCAGTGTAATAAACAGTTTATCATCCATCAGAAAAATTAAATAAATTCCAAACAAATTATAGGACAGCAAAAGAACATGAAATGAAGTTGCAGCTTACCTCTGGTCATTACAATTCCTGCAAGGGATTTGTGCCATGCATGGATGGAAGCAAAGTTCTCCGTCAACTCTTGAAACTTTTGTGCAACTATGTGATACACGAAATCAGCAAATTCCTGAAAGACACAACCAAAAGCCCATCTTTTGTTTAGTTGGATGGGAGTATTTGCCCATTTAATAACTTGCTGGCTACTTTTCTACATTAGCTTGTGTTTTGGTGGAACACAAGCTGAACAAGAGCTGACAAGGGAGATAAGCTGCCAAAAACCTAGACTGCATTAATAAACGTACAGAGCAGTGTATCTCTACCATACCACTTCACATGGCTCATCTATTCAAAGTAACACTGGAAGTAACTGGTGATGGGCTAATGTCTGGTCTGGGAAGAAAGACTGGTTAGCTGTACCATTGCTGATCTGGATTCCAGCTCATTAAGATGGCCACAAAATATGGAAGCAGAGTGCTCTTGGAGCAGACCCCATTGGGAGGCACTGAGACTGCAATCATATCCACATTTATCTGGGAGTAAACTCCTCTGACTACACATTGTCTTACTTCTGAGTAGACATATATAGGATTGGGCTATTAGCTGCATCCCACCCACATGGGTGAAACTACAGGTGTCTCCTGCTTTCTGACTGTTTTCTGATGGTTCTGCTCTTTCAGCACCTTTCAATTATATCCAGGACTCATTCATTCAACGCATCCTCCCCTTTTTTAATGTCTCTCTACTGATCTAAAGGCTAAAATTGTCTTCCCAAATGTTGATTTGCATGTGACATGGTGACCAAACTTTTTTTGGCATTTCCTTATGAATAATGGTCAATAACCATTATTCCAAATACATAAGATATTCACTGGCCACATATATCTTTGTAAATTTTACTGTAAGTTGTTTTGTATTTTTGGCTATGTATTATTAAATGTTTTATTTAGGCTTTTGCAAGTGATATTTAAGTCCTTTTGGTGGCCAGTTTGCATTTGCAAGCTGAAAAAGACTGGGGGTGAAATCCACTATGGGGAGTCCTTGCTCCGGAGTAAGAACAAGTTACTCTGGATTGCAATATGAATTTCCCATAGGTTTTCACTAGGTGGTGCAGTAACTACGGGTGCACATAATGTCACTTACGTGTTCCCGTATTTACTCTGGATTGTGGCCTGGGTTCCACTTTTCAATGGATATCACTTTTGGATAGTGTTCAGGTCCCTAACGGCACCACCTAGTGAAAACCTATGGGAAATTAATATTGCAATCCAGAGTCAACTGTTCTTACACCGGAGCAAGGACTCCCTGTAGTTACTCTGGATTGCACCCTAAGTGGGTGATGTCTATACTAGAATTGAACCTGGACTACACTGAACCCAGACAGACCATATATCTGGATCTTTTTGGATTCTGTGGGAGTTCATTACCTTGTGTGGGTCCCACCAAGGACCAGGAGATCTGTCCTGTCACCCCCATCCCCAGCGTTCTTTTACCTGAGGTTCTACAGGCATACGAGATCTGGTGACCGCCTGTAGAACTTCAGGCTTCCCATCTCCGTGAAAAAACCTGTAAGTAAACATGCCCTACTGTGAACACACCTCTGCCTTCTGCTCCTGCAGAAAGGAGCACAATCAAAACAAGCTTCTACCCGAGTGCTTTGTCTCCAAAGATTTGTTCACATCCCGCCTGCCATATGGTTTTGGAGCCGCAATCATCATGAGTGCTCATTAATTATTAAGCTTTGCTGTAAATAAATACAGAAAAAAACTGTCTCCATAGAAAACTACATGGATCAAGTTGTCCAAGCACAGATGTAAGTCATTCATGCGCTCTCTCCTGTTGACGCCTCTCCCTTCCTCTTCTACCTCTCCGTTTTGAAGTGAATGTCATCATCAGATGCCATGGCATAGCAAAGGGGGTGCAGGGGGTAGCAGCTGCACTGAGTAGCAAGCTATGGGGGGGGGGGGAACAAGCTGAGCTTGACACTAGTGGTTAAAATTGTGAAAAACTGGATATGTATGAAGACTATGTATCATTGGAAAGGTAATTTAATGACTTGTCAAACCTCTGCTTGAAGATCCCAAGAGAGGGAGGTGGTGGACTCTCCTTCACTGGGGATCTTCAAGTAGAGTCTTGATAAGGACCTGTTGGAGATGCTCTAGGAAGATTTTCTGCTATAGGCGGGGGGTTGGACTAGATGGCCCATTAGGTCCTTTTCAACTCTATGATTCTATGATGAACGCAATGAATCAAACTACATTTGAATACTTGTATTCTGTCAAAGCTTATAACCAATAAACCAGAATATGAAAACACAATTTTCAAAAAGTGAAAGGAGCAAAAAGTGGATTTTCTTAACTCAAAACTGATTCAAGGGACTAACTGCTTTGAGAGCCATTGAGATGTCATGATGATACAGAATGAAACTAATAAGTTTTTAAAAGGAGTCAACTTCTATTTTGATTCATTATAATACCTGAACTGAGCCTTTTGAAATATGATGTAGCAAGGCAAACCTGATTTGGTAAATTGTGTGTACTGATGACAGCAGCTGCAACCAGTTGTCTCTTTTAGGTATCATTTTAAAGTTTTTAAAACTACACTTTAAACAAACACGCAAAACCCGATGAGTAGACCTAAAACTATCATGTGTGAATCATTCTTAAGGATATTATAGGAAAAAGGAATGTCTCCAATGATTTTCAATCTTTCTCATCTCATGGTACTCTGACCCTTTGCCCAGGGCCCTTATCAGCCTCTAAATTCAGTTTTCATTTTGGAAAACGTTTTCACCATGTACATCACTGATCAAACCTTAATTTTAATTTTTCCAATCCTAGTAACTGGTTCATTTCTGCTGTACATTTCAAGTAAACGTAGCAGGGTGTTTTAGTCATGAGGAGTTAATTAATTTTGAGGCACGAAAGGCTCCTACAAGAATTATTCTTAACAATGTTAAGGAAAACAAAGGACTTTTCAACACTGACTTTAGAAATCTCACTAGCCAGAGGTTTCTTTACTCCATTTGGCAGCAAATTCCAAAGCAAGCAAGCACAATAAGGACTTGGCTTGAGATACAGCTGATAAGCGATTCCACTTTTGCTGAACTCAAAAAGCTGACCAGGGACTTTTAAGAGCAGTAAATCCATTGCATAAGAAGTTAGCAAAAAGAACTGGAGTCATTATGAAAGAAAAAGAAAATCCAAACATAATGCAAAAAAGAAAAGAAGCAAACTTGTTGAGAAAACCAGTCTAACAATATAACCTATGACCAATGGCATCGCTAGAGGAGGGATGCAGGCCTTACGAGGTATTTTGGTGGCATGCTGGGTGGCATGCACATTCTGGGTGGCATGCACACACACTGGATGGCATGCACACACATCACCACTATTCAAAGTTTTAAAATCATTACCGTATGTACTTGAGTATAATCTGACCTGAGTATAAGCCGAGGCACCTAATTTTACTACAGAAAACCACTTCTTTGCCCATTTTATGACTAGTATAAGCTGACCCAAGTATAAGCTGAGGGGGGCTTTTTAGCATAAAAAATGTGCTGAAAAACTAGGCTTATACGCGAGTATATACAGTATATTTTTGAATAATATGATCATGTAATTATTATTTGATGTGTAATTATTATTTGAGTATTATATTATTTGATGTGTAATTTCATGCAGAATACAATCAAGCAAAATGTGTTTAAATATCTATCAAGAAGTTTACCCTACAATCCAGAGTAACTACGGGAGCACGTAAGAGTCTTTATGTGCACCCGTAGTTACTGCACCACCTAGTGAAAACCTATGGGAAATTCATATTGCAATCCAGAGCAAATTGTTCTTACACCGGAGCAAGGACTCCCCGTAGTTACTCAGGATTGCGCCCATAGTCAAGAAATGAGCTGGGGCATAGTGACTGCACAAAGCTTACAAAACTGTGATGGGGAGAAAGTTATTGTATGTTTTTCAGTTAGTGGAAGCATCTATTACAGCCATTGCTCATGATAGGTACAGGTACACAACAGGTACATGCAGGGCCTCCAAGAGAAATTTTTTAAGGCGGTACAAAACCCATTTGGGGCCCCTAAGACTTGCAAAATTATTTTGAAATAAAAAAAACTGAGGCTAATTAATGTGCAACAAACTTCAATAAGTGCTCATTTATTGATCACTAGCAAAAAGTGTACCCGCGTTGTGGGAGTAAAATTCCCCTGCATGGGGGGTTGATGCAAATGGGGGATGTTGCAAATGCTGTTAACCAGCAGGCCAGGGTTTGGCCCCACAAGACAGGGTGAGCTCCTGTCCTTAGCCCAGCTCTGTGATGCCAGCTGGATCCAATTGTATTGGCTCTGCCTTTCCATTGGACTAATTCAGTGGCGTGGAGAGGGGGGATTTGCTGCTTGGGTAACAGCCTATCCTCCATAACAATCCAACCCAGGCTTTCGTGCTTTGCATGCAGTGTATGCAGCGCTGAGCACGATACCATAGTCTTTCAAGACTGACGGAGGCCTGCTCTTATAAGTGAAAAATATGTAAAGTAATAAAGTAAATATATAAAGTACATATGTAAATATGTAAAGTAAAATGTAAATTTTCGTAAATCTCTTTAAATAAATATTCTTTAATTATGGCTGTCAACCTAAAGACATTTTCCTAGGAGGAAGACACACTGAACAAAATGGGACTAACTTTTGAGCAGCCATGATTAGGATTTTGCTCTGAACGTAACAAAATGATTTCAGAAATCCATATGTTGTGTTTGTGTCATAGAAAGGCAGTGAGTTTGAAGAGTGGGATGTTGCACTGGAAAGGTTGGGGGTGTTGCACACGTTTAGAAATGGGGCCTGAGGTTATGGGGCAGTCACTTGGAAGACTTCCAGAAAGTGGGCCTGAGGAACCAGGCCTTTGGCAGTGTGTGGGGCAGTGAATTGGAGGGTGTGGGGTGCTGCAGACTTCCAAAAAGTGGGCCTGAGGAAGCAGGCCTTTGGCAGTGTGTGGGGCAGTGAATTGGAGGGTGTGGGGTGCTGCAGACTTCCACAAAGTGGGCCTGAGGAAGCAGGCCTTTGGCAGTGTGTGGGGCAGTGAATTGGAGGGTGTGGGGTGCTGCAGACTTCCACAAAGTGGGCCTGATGAAGCAGGCCTTTGGCAGTGTATGGGACATTGAATTGGAGGGTGTGGGGTGCTGCAGACTTCCAAAAAGTGGCCCTGAGGAAGCAGGCCTTTGGCAGTGTGTGGGGCAGTGAATTGGAGGGTGTGGGGTGCTGCAGACTTCCACAAAGTGAGCCTGAGGAAGCAGGCCTTTGGCAGTGTGTGGGGCAGTGAATTGGAGGGTGTGGGGTGCTGCAGACTTCCACAAAGTGGGCCTGAGGAAGCAGGCCTTTGGCAGTGTGTGGGGCAGTGAATTGGAGGGTGTGGGGTGCTGCAGACTTCCACAAAGTGGCCCTGAGGAAGCAGGCCTTTGGCAGTATGTGGGGCAGTGAACTGGAGGGTGTGGGGTGATGCAGACTTCCACAAAGTGGCCCTGAGGAAGCAGGCCTTTGGCAGTATGTGGGGCAGTGAATTGGAAGGTGTGGGGTGCTGCAGACTTCCACAAAGTGGCCCTGAGGAAGCAGGCCTTTGGCAGTGTGTGGGGCAGTGAATTGAAGGGTGTGGGGTGCTGCAGACTTCCACAAAGTGGCCCTGAGGAAGCAGGCCTTTGGCAGTATGTGGGGCAGTGAATTGGAAGGTGTGGGGTGCTGCAGACTTCCACAAAGTGGCCCTGAGGAAGCAGGCCTTTGGCAGTGTGTGGGGCAGTGAATTGGAGGGTGTGGGGTGCTGCAGACTTCCACAAAGTGGCCCTGAGGAAGCAGGCCTTTGGCAGTGTGTGGGGCAGTGAATTGAAGGGTGTGGGGTGCTGCAGACTTCCACAAAGTGGGCCTGTGGAACCAGGCCTTTGGCAGTGTGTGGGGCAGTGAATTGGGTGGGGTGTGTTTTGTTTGTGATCTTTGGGGGTGGATGTTGTTCAGTCTCCCATGTTAAGTATAGGACAGAAACACGTTGCCCCCTTTTCAGCCCCTGAAGGGTTAATTTCTCCAGATGGTTCTTGGTGGGTGTTCAGGTGACAGAAGGAACTCCCAGAATTCCATGCTTCAGGCCCAGCAGTTGGGGCAGAATGTTGCTGAGTCAGCAATTCTCAATGCAAAGTATAGGGAGGAAAACGCGTTGCGCCCCTTTTCACCCCCTTCCGGTTGGAATTTCCAAAAACCGGTTCTTAGTGCACCCCTCCGTCACGGAAGGAACACCCACCCCAAATTTCACACTTCTAGGCCCAGCGGTTTTGGCAGGGCGGTGATGAGTCAGTGAGTCAGTCAGTGAGTCAGTGAGTCAGTGAGTGACTTTTCTCTTTTATATATATAGATATAAAACATTATGTTAAAACATACCGGTATTCAAGTAATGTGATGATATAATATAACCAGAGGTGGGTAGGCCTGGCCCCAACAACCGGTTCACCGGAAGTGGGCGGGGCCAGGCAAGGTCAGGGGCGGGGCTGAGGCCAGGGGCGGGGTCAGGGAGAATTTTTTTAAATTAAAAAGAATTCAAAAAAAAATTAAGCATGTGGCTTAACTCTGAGTAGACCTGCCTAGGATGGGTCTCTGAGGCTGCAGTCCTCTCCACAATGGCCTGAGAGTAAGTCCCATTGACTTTCATGGGACTTCTGAATAGACCTGCTTAGGGAGAGGCTGGCTACTTCTGAGTAGCCAGCCAGGAAGAGGCTGAATGCTCTCGCCCCCCCGGCCAGCCAGGGGGAGGCTGAATGCGGGGGACGCGCCGCGAGGCTCTCGTCCCCCCGGCCAGCCAGGAGGAGGCTGAATGCGGCGGACGCACCGCGAAGCTCTCCCCCCCGGCCAGCCAGGAGGAGGCTGAATGCGGCGGACGCGCCGCGAGGCTCTCTCCCCCCCCGGCCAGCCCGGAGGAGGCGGAAGGCGGCGGACGCGCTGCAAGGCTCTCGCCCCCCCGGCCAGCCAGGAGGAGGCTGAATGCGGTGGATGCGCCATGAGGCTCTCGCCCCCCCGCCAGCCCCCCCGCAAACCGGTTCGGCCAGTTTTGGCCAGCCACCATAGCTACCGGTTTGCGAGCGTTGGGCTCAGTGGAACTTCCAGTTCGGGCGATCCGGTCCGAACCGGTGTCAGCCCATGACTAACGCATTAATTTGTTAGTAACAAACATTCAAATGGTCCTTCAGTCATGGGCCCCTCCGTAGTGCTCGGGCCCCGGAACAATGTACCTGCTGGACCCCCCTCTCATAGGTCCTGGGTACGTGCTCTGTTATCACTTCTAGACAAATAGGATTTGAAGGTTTGTGAAGTACTTCAAAATATCTCGACTAGAATTTCAGAAATGTCATTGTGGGTGGAAGAGTATGAAAGTAGGCAACACACAATAGCTGGGTGAAAAACCAGCTTCCAAGTCTGCCCCAAATATTTTAAAACCAGTGGGCCAAATCTGGAAAGGGCTCCCTTGTGGCTCCCATTTGATGGAGAGCAAGGAAGAAGTCAAACGCCCTTCCCAGTGGAAATGGACCCAGGGACAGAACCATATAGCCCTCCTCCTGCACCCACCAGCAGCTGCTCCCTTTTTCCCCACATGAATAGCTTTTATTACTCGTGATTTCTAAAGCCAACCATTGACATTGAAAAATATCTGTGTCCCATCACTCAAAAGTGGATTTGCAACCTGAGGTTTCCCTGTAGCAATACAGCAGGGCCAGCACGGATTTGTTGTATCCTGCGAGGGAATTTTGCAATGTGGAGGTGCTATTTTGCATTCATTCCCTACCTCCAAGGAAAACTTCCAATTGTGGCAATGGGTCTCTCTGCACCTGCTAAATTTCTCATGCAAATCCAAACAGATCAGTGTCAGGAAGGTGATAGGATTTGGCATGCACCTAAGCCACCTATACCATCCCTCTTGAATTCTATGCATCCACCCCACATGCTCCTTCTCTGTCTGCTTCACCCCCACTGCTTGGCATGGGGTCTATCTGCTTTGGTATGCATGGAGCACCAGTGTGGCCTGCACTGCCACCATTGTGATGGCACTGACTGAGTTTACATTGGTGTTGCAAATGAATGCACTGGTAGAGCACTTGCTGGTGAGGCACAATAGGATTATGGGTGCCTGTGCAACTAGCTGCGCATGCGCAACTACAATAGGATTATGTCATCAGAATTGCACCAGGCAGCCAGATTTTCAAAGCAGTTGTATATAAAAATGGAAGAAAGGTACATTTCCCTCTTTTCCGAGTTACTATGTGTTACAACAAAAGTAAAACTGTCGACTGTCATCACAAATTACCCCCAATTATTCATACATAATCAATATTTGGATTGCAATGCTCCCCCCCCCCCCAAAAAAAACCACAAACTTTTATTCAGTGCTTTATTTCAAATGGTATAAATAACGAAATGTATTCAAATTTGCAATGGCAGTCTTTAGGGAAATATCGACATTCAACAGGAGCAGTAAGGATATTAAAATCAATAGATTGTAAGGGAGAAAGTCTTTAGCAAACATTTTCTTTGGAAATCCTGTCTTTGGGCTTATTGGGCTCAAATATGAGAAAGGTTAGATTTGCATATGGGTGGGATGACATATTCTGCTAAATAGACTCCATCAAGTGTGTGGTTGCCATTTGCCACCCCAAGTACTTCATTCTGCAGTAAACTGTTGACATTTGGAGGCAAATGTTGAGCACGATGAATGGGAAATAAGGCAAATGTCTTTCACAAACAATGAGGGATTTACACCCACTGAAAGCCTTGCAAGTAATATTCCCCACTTTACATAAAGTCTGAAATAAAAATATTGATTTCTGTTTCTGAGTCAGTTAATCATGCTTATGAAGTCCCTTACTATTGACCCTTTTTATGTAAGTTTCATTGCTATGTGTGATACTCATACCAGCACTTGAAAAAGTGTCTTTGAGAGTGCAATCCTAACTTGGCTGGCCTTCCCATTCATGATAGTGCAGGGAGGCAAGCATGTTTCTGTGCACTAACCCTCCCCCTGAAGTGCTACACAAGTGTTTTATTGCACCCACAGATCAGCACAGGACTTATGCTAGGGTTTAGGCCAGCCTAACTGGAGATTAGGATTGCAAACTGAATCATAATGCCCAACATTTAGGCGTGGTAAGTTGTCTAGAGTGTGTTTTCCTATGCTAATCCTACAAATATAAGAATATTTATGCAAATTTGCATAAATTTATTCAAAATAGAAATATAAATTCTTTTTTCCCCTGGCCCCTCACATAGTCAGAGAGCTGATGTGGCCCTCCTGCCAAAATGTTTGCCCACCCCTATATTAACCCATGCCCAGACTGGATAGTGTTTAAGGCATTATGAATCAGATAGCACACAGTGATTTTCTTGTTTCCAAGTTCTTCCTGACTAAGGGCGCAATCCAGAGTAACTGCGGGGAGTCCTTGTAAGAACAATTTACTCTGGATTGCAATATGAATTTCCCATAAGTTTTCACTAGGTGATGCAGAAACTATGGGTGCATGTAATGTCTTTTACGTGCTCCCATAATTACTCTGGATTGTAGGGTTAGGCTGCAATCCTAACCATGTCTACTCAGAAATAAGCCTCATTATGCTTAATGGATCTTACTCCCTGGAAAGTGTGCTTAGGATTGCAACCTAAGAGAAAGAATTGGGTCAAAAAAGAAAAGAAATTGGATTCCTTACGCTCTCGCTTTTGTAAACACTGTAGTATCTTGTTTACTTGCAAGCCATTTTGTGCCTAGGTTTTAATTAGAAACTTTAAATTCACATTAATGTGTTAATGCGAGGATGTTAACAGATGAGCCCTTCCATTTGAGGCTGATTCATTGCTCTTTGCATTTGTCTGGCTTTAAAAACGATGCAAACAAGGAGTCCCATTTCACTGAACTGAAAGAAAACAAGCTTTTCCAAGTGAAATAACAGGCATTCCCTCAAGGAATCCCCGTTTTCTGGTTTTGCTGCCAATTCTGACTCATGTTTTGCATGAGTCTGCCTGCATAAGTAATGAAGGAAGCCTGTCCCAATTCTGCAGAATTCACCTGCCATCGAGTGCCCCCTCCCCAAAACAGGGGTCCAGGTTCTCTGCTCCAACTTACTGATCCTGAACCAAAGAGCTTGTTCCTACCGGGACACATACAAGGTTGGCTGCAAGTGCTGAATAATTCAAAGCAAAACAATGGAGCGTTTTTCAATTTGCGGCGTTGTGACTGCGTTCGGACGAGCCTCAGGTGCCAAGCTGTTGTACTACTACAGATATTAAATTAGCATGACTGGGTTTTCTTTAACTAGATAAAAGCTCTATAAAGCCACCGGCACTTGGGAATGGCTAACTCTTGGAAAAGCCTTTTATGCGCTATAAAAAATAAAATTAGATTTTCAATTCATATTACAAGCCTGATCTTGGTAATAAAAATCAATGCTTCGTCTGGTCTGAGAAGAATTTTGCGCCAGCCCTTACTCCTCACCCCACACATCCAAATGCATGGCCTTCTCAAAAACCAAGAAAAACAGTGGCAGAAAAGATACAAGTGGGATGCTCCAGACTAGTTGCTGATCCTAAGTGAGACTTAGGGTGAAATCCAGAGTAACTATGGGGAGTCCTTGCTTCAGAGTAAGAACAAGTTACTCTGGATTGCAATATGAATTTCCCATAGGTTTTCACTAGGTGGTGCAGTAACTATGGGTGCATGTGATGTCTCTTAAGTGCTCCTGTAGTTACTCTGGATTGTACCCTTAGGGTGAAATCCAGAGTAACTACAGGCAGTCCTTGCTCTGGAGTAAGAGCAAGTTACTCTGGATTGCAATATGAATTTCCGATAGGTTTTCACTAGGTGGTGCAGTAACTACAGGTGCACGTAATGTCGCTTACGTGTGCCTGTAGTTACTTGGGATTGTGTCCTTAGACTGCAATCCTAACCATGTCTACTCAAAAGTAAGCCCTGTTATTTTCAATGTGTCTTACTCCCAGGAACGTGTCTTTAGGATTGCAGTCTTATCCCCAAATCCAGAGTAACTACGGGAGCACGTAAGAGACTTTACACGCATCTGTAGTTACTACAGCTCCTCGTGAAAACCTATGGGAAATTCATACTGGAATCCAGAGTAAGTTGTTCTTACACCAGAGCAAGGACTCCCCGTAGTTACTCTGGATTTCGCCCACAGAGCACAATCCTAACCATGTCTACTCAAAAGTAAGCCCCATTGTGTTCAGTGGGTCTTACTCCCAGGAAAGTGTCTTTAGGATTGCAATCTTAACCATGTCTTCTCAGAAGTAAGCCCCACTGTGTTCAATGATTCTAACTCCCAGGAAAGTGTCTTTAGGATTGCAATCTTAACCATGTCTTCTCAGAAGTAAGCCCCACTGATTCTAACTCCCAGCAAAGTGTGTTTAGGATTGCAGCCTATTTGCTGATCCTAAATTAATCTTCAAATGCAGGTCCGTAACTCAGGGAGAGTTTTTTGTCTGTGAAAGGCATTGGCTACCCTTTTGGTATGGAGTGTGTTGGCACTGAGGATGTGGCTAGCAATCACACTTCTATACATGGGCACAGTGTACCTAGTTTTTAAATACCTGAAGAGGATTCTAGTTAAAATAATATTCAAGCTTATTTTCTCCACTGGAACAACCTGATTCTGATAGGATATTGCAAACCACAATATATGTTCCATGTTTCTGCACATAACCATAGTAATAACATATGTCTTTCAGTGTGGAGGATCTTAAAACGTTAAATGAAAATACTGCTGCGTGTCAATATACAGGGATGATCCCACAGCACTATTTTTTCATATTCTAAAATGATTTCAAAAACTCTCTCTGTACAGAAAAGCTGAAGAGGGTTTTAACGTTTGGTTTTTGGAATATATATCACTTTTGTCTTCGGGATGTGTTTTTAAGAGGCAATTGCAAGACTGCAGCTCACTTGCCAATATGAATGAATCCCAAAAAGGACTCCAATGAATCATATCCAGTGGTGTATCCAATTTGGGCCAAAGAGTTCCTTACATCGGACATACTTATTTGCTTCCCCCTTCCTTCATACTGCAAAACTAACTGCAAATGAAGATTTCTTTCTTTTTTAAAAGATCAACCACACACAATATCTTTAGGCTTCAGAAATGATTTTTTTTCCAGGGAGCAGAACAATGTTATATAGATAGTCTTAAAATAGCAGAGAAATGTCTTGACACATACTATCTTATTAGTTTATTGTTTCAAGACATTGTATTTCCCCCCCATATCTTCCTTTCTGTTACAAAGAAGCTCTACTGTTTAGACTTCTAGTTGGTGAAAATCTCTGGTGTAATGGTGTAATGTTTCAGGAGTTAGATGTAAGACCCACTGTTTAAAATCTTTGCTCAGCCATGAAGCTTCCTGAGTAATCTTGGGCTATCTCACTCTCAGCCTCGCCTATTTCCCTGAGTTGTTGTAAGGTTGTAGGCCTCTGTCAGTCTTGAAAGACTATGGTATCGTGCTTGTTGCCTCATACGTTGCATGTGAAAAAAGGCTTGTTGTAAAAAGGCTGTGGGTGGCGCAAGTGGCTAAGACTCTGTGCCTTTTAACCAGCAGGCCAGGGTTCGAAACCCGGGTCGGCCCCACTAGACAGGGTGAGCTCCTGTCCTTAGCCCAGCTCTGCAACGCCAGCTGGATCCAATCGTATTGGCTCTGCCTTTCCATTGGACTAATTCAGTGGCGTGGAGAGGTAACAGCCTATCCTCCATAACAATCCAACCCAGGCTTTCGTGCTTTGCATGCAGCGTATGCAGCGCCGAGCACGATACCATAGTCTTCCAAGACTGAAGGAGACCTGCTTGTAAGGTTGTAAGGAGAACAGAAAATAGGCTGCCATCCTTAAGACTCTTTCCTGGGACACTTTCCTGTTCCTATTGAACACAGCGGGGCTTACTTTTGAGTAGACATGGTTAGGATTTTATTGTATGTACACTACTCTGAGCTCTTTGGAGGAAGGACAGTACTAAAGTGAGATAGACAGATAGATTGCCACCATCCAATGGCAACAGTTACCCTCCTATATTTATCATTCTCAAGACCTGTTTTCTAACAACTCAGCATATCCATACATAACTGGTCCAATCTGATTTCACTCAACTTGGGGAACTGCTACCACACACTTGTTTCTTTACATCCAACTGGGCAGAAGTTTCAAACCTTAGGTCTGGAGAGACCAAACTCCTCTCTCTCAAAGACCTGTTGTGAGACAGCTAGTGGCTACTGGGTGGGAAACCAGTGTCCACTTTGGAGGGGGTGGAAAAAGGAAAGAATAAAAACTTTTACTTATAATCTCCCCATGGTACGATTTGAAGATGTAACTTAACAGATGCCTGGACACAGATGACATTAGATACTTTCATGCAACATGACTTGATCAGAATACTTTATGGCAGGTACCATCTCCTGATTATTCAGATCTTCTGGAAAACAAAGTTTCTCTTGGGACTCGGCTGAAGTTTGTCTTACAAACGTTGTCTTAGGAGAGTTTTTAAAATGGAAACAAACCCTCAACACAAATTTAAACCTGACCAGCCTCTGGTAAAGCCCGAGCTCCTTTTTATTTTTTTGTTTATACTCCACTACCTTTGAAAAATGGTCCTCCTGAGATTTATTTTGTCTTTTTTACTGCCTTTCAACTGTGTCATTTTTATTTTTTTCTTTCCCTTTCCCCCCACTCTGCAACTGACAAAAAAAAAATACAACAGTAAAGAGACCCTGACATCAACCTTGAAAGATGTACTGTGTTAAGATTACTTTTTTTCTCCCAACGTGATAAAATCTTGCCTAAAACCATGTCCAACCTTTTCAGCAGCAAAGTCCAGATGGCTTTGCAGCCTGTACAGCAGACTTCTACTCGCTGATGCCTCTCTAAGTGTCAGCAGAGTGTTGTCTTCCAAGGCTACTAAATGCACAACATAAGGCAGCTTGGGGGGCAGCGGGGAGGAGGGAGAGAAGAGAGGGTGAGAGAAAACCCAAAGCAAACTTTGCTCTTTGCACAATCAGGCCACTGGTTTGATGGAGGCTGCAAAAAGTACTGTACAATGTGGTGATAACAGGTGACTTCTCAATGCCTTCATTCAGCAAACATCATCTCTTGACAGTTTGTAAAAAACAAACAGGTAGCAAAGAAAGTTATGGCATGAACTGGGTGCTCAACGCAGACTCACCATTTTTATTATAATGTCTGCAACTCTTTTTAACCCTTGCTGGGTACCAAGGGGTTTTTTTTCACCCAGCTCCAACTTTACACAGTGTATTTTCAAAATTTGTGATGTTTCATGTAACCACTGAGCCGCCGTAGCCCTGTGATTTTTCACTCTTTTCATAAACATAATGAACCTTCTATGCTAAAGTAACCCAAACTTAAATATTGATATTGACCTCTAAATTTCTTCCTAGCCTTCAGGCACAATCCTGACTCATTTAGGCTAGCCTAACACACCTGATATATCTCCCTGTGGTGATATGGGGAAGATGGAGAATGCCTGTGCACTGGCCTAACCCATCTAGGAGTGGGGCAGAAGTGCCTTACATCACTTTTGTGACACCCTCAGGTCAGCACAGGACAAATGCCAGAGCTTAGACTGGCCTAACTGGAGGTTAACTGCCCTGCTGAAGCCTTCATATCCTAATTTCTGATATCTAACCAGTAGGGTAGCCTAATGAGAATAGGAACATAAGAAGACATGAAGAAGCTCTGTGTTGCACTGCTTGCTGCAAACAACAACTGATCATGGGAGGGGGGGGCAAAGCTAACAAATATGTGTATCAGAGGTAGGGTATGCAAAGCTATGCTAGAAAAACCTTCACATGTTCACTGGAAACAGGAAGAAGAATGTCTGGTGAGGGCTACAGATATTTGAACCATATTTCAGATCCTACAATTATTTCACCTTTGCAGCTGTTTGCATCCCAGATCTCCTGGGACTGATAGCTCATCCGTAATAGGAATGCTAGAAAGCAGAACTGCAATGAGAACACTTCCCTTTTGGGAACAGTTTTGACATTTTCAAAACCTTAGATGGTTTTTTGAGAACCTCTCTTTGAATCATTACTCTAACTGCCTTGTTTGATTTATTGGTCAGCTTGTCTGGTTTCTGATCACAGTTTCCCTGTTGACAATATCAACCAATAATAATGTCTATTGTCACTTTATTTTTAAAATAAAGTCTATAAGAACTCTTCACCAACCCAAAAGAGGAGGCATTTGGTATCATGAATTATACTGTGCAAAATCAGATTCATTTCCCCAATCTTTTTACTTCCCACTCTCTTGGCTCTTAATCTAAATTGACAATGACCCCCTATAGCCTGATAGAAAATACTGTTGTTCAAAACAAAAAAAATATTGTTTTGTATTTATATTTTGGGGACCTCACATGTACTGTGGTGTCAGGTGACTCCAGTAAATACTGTGTCCCCATATGGCTTAATGGCTGCCACACTGGTAAGATAGATGCCAGACTAAAGAAAACCATGAGGATCATAAGGGATTGTATGAAATCAAAATTATGAGAAATCCACTTCTTCCTATGCACACTGATCTTCCTCATCTATCAACTGGCAGACTTTAATCCAAGAAGCCCTCTCTGTCATTTGCATAAGAGCAACATCGACATGCAACGGAAAGCTAAATGGGCTGCTGAATGCCCAGGTATAGGCAGTTACATAGATGACACTACACAAAAGGTGCCAGGTTTTCACCTACCTTGCCAGAATTGGTCAACTGTGAACAGGATCCGTACCAAACACTATGTCTGCCTAACCAACCCACTGTTTAAATGGGGTCTTGTATCTACCCCCCCCCCAGTGTGAATGTGGTACTCCTTGATAAAACATTCATCACATTATGTCCGAGTGTCCATCAAGAGTTTACACCAGCCCAATGTCTTATTTTTTCAATATAGACCACTCTGCTTACACTAAATGCCATGCGTTTAATAAATAAACTCCAGTAAATGAGATTCTCCAATAATCCTAGTCACTAGTGTTTAGGAATGGGAATTTGAATTATATAACTTGAGTCTGAGTCACAAAAAACACTTTGTTTATGGATGGAAAGGGGAAATCAAGGAAGAGTTTAAAGAGATTTCCAAAACACTCAAGTACAAACTCCCCAGAAATAGCAGCTCCATGGTTGGTTTTTTTAAAAGACTTGAATCTTTTTGGAGTTGCCAAAATACTCTGGATGACTATGAAGGTCTGTGTGTTTGGATTCATTTTCAAATTGAGTCATGGGAGTGGACACTCATGACTCAGCTCGAGTCAAGCTGGCTAATTTGCCCATCCTTGCTAGTGCCTAGAATAGACCAGTGATTTTCAAACTTTTTCATCTCATGGCATTTCACAAGGTGTGAAAATTGTCAAGGCACACCATCACTTGTTTTTACCATTGACAAGGCACATCATGCTGCTGATGGAAGTGTCACACCTCCATTGACCCTAATAAATTATTGTTCCCCCAAATTTCCATGGCACAGCTGTAGACCATTCATGGCACATTGGTTGAAAACTGGTCCAGATTTACCACTGTGGGTGGCACAGGTGGTTAAGTCACTGTGCCTGTTAACCAGCAGGCCAGGGTTCGAGACCCGGGTCAGCCTTACAAGACAGGGTGAGCTTCTGTCCTTAGCCCAGCTCTGCGACACCAGCTGGATCCAATCATATTGGCTCTGCCTCTCCATTGGACTAATTCAGTGGCGTGGAGAGGGGGGATTTGCTGCTTGGGTAACAGCCTATCCTCCATAACAATCCAAAGCAGATACCATAGTCTTCCAAGACTGATGGAGGCCTGCTTTTTTTTTTTATAAAACCCTGTTTTGCTGCAACCCACAACTGTGAAAATGGGGTGGGGGAGTCCCCTCAAACTAGCATACATGGCTGCATTTGACTGGGTTGGTCACAACTAAGGCAGACTTCTGCTGAAATAATAATACCAGCATGTTATTCATTTCACATAATTAAATGAATAAACAAAACACATTTTAACAGTTTAACACTCCCAACTAATGAAATGCATAAATAAAATACGTATTAACAGTCTCGCACTCCTGACGTTACCACTAGACTGTGGTGTTGGCAGCAGCTCTGGAGAAACATCTCAAGGAAGGAAAAAGAGAAAAAAACGAAGGAATTATGAACGAAGAAAAAGACAGCCTGTTGATAAAGCCCCAGGGCAAAGCCCTTTCATGAACTCCTCTTGTTTTGCTGCTGACCAGCTCACCACTGTCTGGTAAGATTGTGACAGGCCGCAATGAAGCCTTTGTCAGGCAATTAATCAGAAGCCAACATTTTGCAGGTGAAGAGCAGGTTGAATTCTTCCTGGGCAGTCCGTGCCTTTTAAAAGCAAGAGGCTATGTGTGTGTGTGTGCAGCAGACCCACTTTGGTGTTGAGGAGCAGAATCAAGATTAATTTTGGAGTCGGGCCTGGTTGACACAGCAGAATGTGGGGGGAGAGCAGACTGTGCCTCTTCAAGCAGGGAATAGCTTTTGGGATGCTTGCTTACTCCAGCGATCTTCAACATTTTTCCGGTTACGGCACACTAACCGTTATGGTCGACTCCAGGGGTGTCCAAACGTTTCACTTCAAGGCTCTTGGACCTTTAACACTTGTGGAGAGGTGGGAATTTCAGCAGGGACAGCTTCTCTTCTCACAGATTACAAGCTGCACCTGCTGAAATTCCTTATTCTACACAAGTATTAAAGGTCCAGGAGTCCCAAAGTTGAAAGTTTGCACCCCATCTATTTGCCTCTTGTGATGTCACTTTCTCATGGGAAGCTCTTCCAGGTTCGGCAGCTGTTTCCAGTTTGTAGTAATGCACTGTCCGTCCCTCTTTTTCCACCGGATCTTCTGCAGGGAGAATTTATTAGTACAGAAAATTGTCTTAGAAACAGAGCTGCAGAACCCAGAAGTGTTTTTCAGAGGTTTTCAACTGCTACGCTTGAAATTACTCCTTTGGCACATCTGTGGACCTTATATGACACACCAACGTGCCACAGTACATGTGTTGAAAATCACTGTTATAGTGCAGGGGTTTCCAAACTTTTTGGCAGAAGAGCTACATCGTCTCTCTGACACTGTGTCGGGGGCCAGAAACTAATTTTCATTTCAAATTTGAATAAATTTACCTAAATGTAAGAATGTATTGGAGTGGAGTGTACCTCTGCTAACTGGGCAAGAGGCACACTTTCAAATGGGTGTTCCTCTTTTATTTAGCAGGGGGGATAGTAACACCCCCCCAGCGATGTCTGTTCTAGTGGCTCCTGCTGGTATTCTTTTGCATTTTAGTTTGTAAGCCCTTTTGGGACAGGAACCCATTAGTTACCGGTATTAATCAGCAATTAATTTTTTTCATTTCCTTTGTAAACCGTTTTGTGAACTTTAGTTGAAAAGCGGTATATAAATAATGTAAATAGAGAGATTGCAAGGCTTGCCCAAGAGCAGGATAGAGGGGTCTTGCTGGGGGCCTCATCTGGTCGCTGGGCCAGGGTTTGGAGTCCCCTGTTATAGAGGAAGATTGATAACGGTAAGAAGGGGGTGCCTGCTCTACAGAATTTGAATTTAGAATCATACCCTACAATCCTGAGTAGCTACGGGTGCACGTAAGAGACTTTACGTGCACCCGTAGTTACTGCACCACCTAGTGAAAACCTATGGGAAATTCATATTGCAATCCAAAGCAAATTGTTCTTACACCGGAGCAAGGACTCCCCGTAGTTACTCAGGATTGCACCAATAGAATCATAGAGTTGGAAGGGACCTAGTAGGTCATCTAGTCCAACCCCCTGCCTGCAGCAGGAATTCCCCCTAGAGAGCATCTCCAACAGGTGCTCATCGAGCCTCTGTTTGAAGATCCCGAGTGAGGGAGAGTCCACCACCTCCCTTGGGAATCTGTTCCACTGCTGAACCGCCCTCACCGTCAGGAATTTTTTTCGGATTTCCAGCCGGAATCTCCTTTCTTGCAGTTTGTACCCTTTCTTTGCAATTTGTTGAATTGCTTCCCTTTTCATCTCCATGACTTCTGAGTAATTGTTCTAAAGAGAAAATTGGGATTTAGAACACATCACAGAGTACCTTGACAGGTTAGCAGAGTAACGTTGCCAATAAAATACTTAACAGCCTGGAGCTGGGATCCTTCAATATGCATTACTGTTCTAGGTACTTTTAGGACCAAGGTTGCTGTCAAACCCACATGCTACAGTGTGTTCAGCTGTAGCTTACGAATTCTGGAACTCCCTCCTTAGGGAGATTCGTCTGCTCCAATCTGTTGGTATTTTCTATGATTAGTGAAAACCCATTTTTTCTGCCACGTCTGGTATGACCTTTGGAGTCTATTACATATCTTGAATGTCTTAAGTTTTATCTATGTTGCTGCTACTAGTTGATTTTGATTCTGCAGTTTTTCATTGTGTTTGATGCAGTTATGATTGATTCATTGCATTATCCTTTTAGGATACTTTTTGTGCTTGCTGCAAACATCAGCTGCCCTGTGGGTTCTTCTGGGGAAGCAGCATATGAAATTAAATACAAGCAAACATATTTGGTAAATTGTTTGGCCCGTCAATGAGCATGGAAAGCTGTAAGTTGTACCTTGGATTACAAGCATAATTTGTTCCGAAAGCATGCTTGTAATCCGAAATGCTTGTATATCAAAGTGAATTTCCCCATAAGAAACAATGGAAAGTCAGACGATTCATCCCAAATCCCAAAAAAATTACATTAAAAATGATCACAATACTATAATACAAAATAATAATAAAAATACAAAATGTAAAGAAAAATAAAACAAATTAACCTGCACATAGTATCACAGGTCTCTGAGGCTGCAGTCTGTCTCCCTTACACAGGAGTGAGCCCCACTAATTATAATAAGGCTTACTTTAGAGTAGATATGCAAGGCTAGGACTCTCACGTTCCTTTCCATTGCTTCCTTAGATGGGAGTGAGCCCCAATGACTCTAATAGGCTTACTTCAGAGTAGACATACCCTACAATCCAGAGTAACTATGGGAGCACGTAAGAGACATTGCATGTACCCATAGTTACGGCACCACCTAGTGAAAACCTATGGGAAATTCACATTGCAAACCAGAGTAAATTGTTCTGACACTGGAGCAAGGACTCCCCATAGTTACTCTGGATTGCGGTCATAAGCTGGTCTCTAGAAGGGGCTGAGCAGGTCCTGGTAGAGTGCTGAAACCAGCTGTATCCCAGCCGGGACTTTTTTTTTGCTTGTTTATCAAGACATCACTGTATTGCAAGTTAATGTTTATTAGTTGTCATAATGTGCTTCCCATGTGTCTCTGTGTTGACTAATTACCTTCTAATGGGCTTCTCAATTAGCCTTTTAGGGCCTTTAGGCACTTATCAACAACACTGCATGAGACTCAACCAGTGTCCACAGTGATCTTAATACAGTTAAGTTGTATTAATAAACCTGGTGGCTGGGGTGCAATCCTAACCAATTTAGGTCAGTGCAACTAATCTGTTTCCCCATTTCCATGCTGGTGTGGGGACCCTGGTACATGTCTGTACACTGGGCCAACCCCCAACCTCTCCAGGGTGACCATATAGAATGGAGGACAGAGTGCCTGTACCTTTACCCATTGCACAGAAGAGGGAATTAAGGCAGGTTTACATGGGAGTGTTTAAAAAGCAGCACCTGCCTCAATTCCCTCTTCTATGCAATGGTTAAAGGTACAGGCACTCTGTCCTCCATTCTACATGGTCACCCTGAAAATCTGCCCCCCACAATGTTGCAGACTTTTGTGACACTGCCCAACCCCAAATGGGACTTGTGCCAGGAGTTGTGCTGTTTTAACTGGGAGTTAGATTCAGCCTCAGTTGTACTCTTTAATAAAGTTGCATGTTGGGGAAACATCATGGTTTCTCACTTTTGCTCTGTGATTTTTTGTTCATCTCACGGAAACAGGATTGGTAAAAAATGCCTTCTGTTAATGTTATCACTATACCCTATGGATAATTTCTCATTTTTTTCTCTCCGAGAGTGTACTGGTTCACATTCTGAACAGATGGGGCATTTTCTTTCCAGGTGCTTCCTCCGGAAGGGATGCTGAGTCTGCATCATCTGCATCCCAACTGAACAGCCCATCTCCTGCCAAGTTGAACTCACCCCACTGGTTAAGCACAGTCGTCCACTTGGAGTTTGTTTTGCTGCCCATCTAGAACTACAAAAGGGCATGGGGGAGAATTGAACCTTGAAGATGATCACCATCAGAAGATGGTGGGATAGAATACCTTGGCTGGTGACGGTGCCTCAAGCCCCCCTTTCCCTATGTCTCAACTCATTTTCTCTCTTTCCTTTTACACCTGGTTTATGCTATGATGAAACTGTAAGACAGTGATGGATCTGAAGGTTATCATGAGAACTGTCATGTGGTAGTATTATGAGAATGAGCAATGAGCAGGCAATTTGATTCCCATTTCAGCTTAGCTGTGAACTTGCAGGATGGCCTTAGGCAAACCATGGCCTCTCAGTCTCCTTTCTCTAATATGTGTATCAAATGATCAGGTGATGTTTTCCTAATAATTTTATTGCCATAGTAGGAAACTCTACAGCGGCTTAATTCTAGTACACTTGGTTGCTGGAAATATCAGAGCCCTTCATATATTATATTTTAAAATTACTTTACTTTAGTCCTGATGTGAAATGGGTCCCTGCAACTAGCATTAACTCATAAAAAACACCAGGAGATCCTAGTCACAGAACTCCTGGATCTGTCCAGCGGGGGGGGGGGGGGGGGGAAATCAAGATGATGGCTGCAATCCTAAGGACACTTTCCTGGGAGTAAGACCCACTGAACCCAATGGGGCTTACTTTTGAGTAGATATGGTTAGGATTGTGCTCAATATCTTGAAATACAGCAGCAGATTCCACTGAATTCCTCATGAAATAAAAGATAAATGAAGGATTGCTTATGAAATGATATTTGTAGCCATAAATCTACATATCTTCTTTATCTATAGCTGCAATTTTCAGTTTGGAGGGAATGTTATTTATTAGGGCTATTGGGGAATGTGAGTCCCTCCAGCACAGCGTGCCTTGTAAATTGTCCAGAAATTATGATGTGGCTTGATAATTGACAATGGTGCCTTGTCAGTGTGACATGAGATGAAAATGATGGGAAACAGCTGATTAAGGATTCGTACAACTATTGCCCTTGTACCTCATTGCTTTTTCAGGAAAATAAAAAAATGCAATATACAGGTGGGGATGTATATAATAAATATAGCAGAAAAAGTCACCAGGAAGCCTGGCACCAGTGAAATAGGTCAGCACATTTTAGCACAATTGCTAAAGACCTGAACAGGACCGGAACTCAATCTCCTGATTCCTAAAGGGCCACACAAGATGCCTTTCCTTTTATCTGATGATCAACTAGTTCGGTGGTCTTCAACCTTTTTCATTCCTGTAACTTGCAACACAACTAAGACTTTATGACCCCATTGATGTCCCAATCCCACAGTTGTAGAATGCTGCATTAGTGCATGGAGTGACCTCCAGAGACTTCCCAAAGTGCTTTCCATGTGCTTCTATGCTTTCCAGAAGGACCTCTAATATATAGTCACTTGTGTAAAGCTCACCTGTCTTGAGGCAGGGTATTTTGCTGGCAATGAACAGTACAATCATAAGTATGTCTACTCAGAAGTAAGTCCCACTGTGTTCAATAGGATTTATTCCCAGGAAAGTGTTGGGATTGCAGCTGAAATCTAGCCACAGGATTATATACAGTAACTAGTAACAGCCTGCAACCATCCTCCTCTCCAGGATCTCGTCATCCCGTATTTTCAACGGTAGCTAGAATGTTGACAGTTGACAACTGGAACGTTGACTGTTCCCTCTCCTCAGCCTGCTTGACTGTCCTGGAATGTTGGCCAGAAGATGAGAACACCCTCACACACAGGTTAAGGCATTTATATAGATAATGTGGAAAGGAATACTATGGCTTGAAAAGCAATGTACGCCATGTATGCCTGCTTTCCACCTTCCTTTAGCTCCAGTTAATTAAGTGCACACAACATTGGCCTGAAACAAACATACAGAGAGAGAGAGAGAGAGAGAGAGAGAGAGAGAGAGAGAGAGAGAGAGAGAGAGAGAGAGTTGTGTGATCTTGATGCATCTATAATTGAGGTGCCTGCCTTCATTTACTGGAGCTCTGGGCACATACCATGGCTGACTGCGTGCAAAGCATAGCGGTGTCATTTCTGGCATGGCCGATGTTTCGAAAGCCTCCCAGCAAGCCATATATCATGCTGTATTGATATGGTTCCACCAGACTGCCACATCTGACATTTGATGTATGGCTTTAGGTGTTCTTTGTTTTTATTTTTTTCTAAGCCTCAGAGCAGTCAATGAGGAATTGGAGGAAACACCACTTCTAAAGTGTGCAAAGCATAGACAGATGCTTTCCAAGTGAACAAAGGTGGATCCAGAGATTGTATTGCTCTAAAAATATCAGAATTGCAATCAGTGACAGGAAACATGCAATTTTCCCCCAAGTGAGATGAACTGAATTATTTGAATTTTATCCCACCAACCCAGTGTACATGGTCCTTTTCCTATTTTTGCCTTAATCCAGAGATTCTCAAATGTTTTAGCACCAGAACATTTTAGTACAACAATGGACCCACTGGAAATTATGTCATTAACCTGGAAGTGGTGTCATGGCCATCAGTGACATTCTCATGCAGGAAATTTTTTAACATCACCTCATACAACAAAAGCAAATCAGTAAAGTAAATCAAAAGTTTCCAATGAGTGTTAAGTTAAAAATATTTAAAATAATTTTTTAAACTTAACACATTGGCTGCAAACCTAAACACACTTTCCTGGGAGAAAGACCCATTGAACACAATGTGGCTTACTTCTGAGAAGTCACAGTTAGGACTGTGCACTACTCTCATGCAGTTGCTGATCCATTAAAAAAAATTCCAAGTATCCCAAAGGCTGCAATCTTATTTACCCTTATGTGGGAGTTCATGAGCTCCTGTTTTTCCCCAATGAGCTCAGTCCTTGAAATCTACAAGAGCTGAGTTCTTTGTGGGGCAATTAGCAGATATATTGCAAAATATATTTGCAGGCATGGGGCAGCTATATGATTTTGGAATAGCCTCAGTCTCCAGTTTTCATGGTATGTTCTGTATTGTGAGCCCCACTAGAAATTGAGTTGGGATCCAAATGGGTTCTAACTTGCAGCACAATCTAGAGCATTTAATCTGTCCACATAACAGCCCTTGGGTTGCCCTATCTATCACTAGGGTGGAGCAACTGCAAGATGCTCCACCCCAGTTACTCTGGAAAAGGCTTAGGGCAGAGCAAGGCAACATAGGGTGCCCTAAGAGAGGTGGACCTGCTCTGCCCTAGCTGCTCTGCCCTAGGCAGTTCAGGAGAGGCATTTTGAGGGCATGTTTAGCATTGCCCAGGGCAGAGCAGTTACTCTGTATCCAGAGACCATTTCCAAGACAGAAATACCCTCTTCCAGCTCCTCAGAAATATACCACCTCAGGAGCAGGTATAGTAATGAGTAGACCCATAGAGGTCCATGATAAGGCCTGAGTATGTATTGGCAGTGTTGACCAAAAATCTGAGTTCTTGGCCAGCCTAGCTGCAACCCCTGCCTCTCAACCGCAGGATATGGAACAACCTACGGCTGCCCACAAACCTCAGGATACAGCAGGCCACTCCAAGAAGCCCCTTGTATTCATTGTAGAATGTACTGGCATCTCATCAGGGACTCCTTATAAGGCAGGCACCCAGTGGCATCAACAGACTGGTGCAGCTGGTTTGGGCCGTATTGGGTGATGCAGTCCATATAGGGTGATATGCCGGAGGAGTTTGACTGTCCTTTTGCAGGCCCCGGGCATCAGTGCACACATTCAGGCCTTCTCCAAGGCAGAGCAGCAGCCAGAAGCTGGCACTTGTCCTCGGAGCTGGCCTAAACGGCCATCTGAGGTGCACAGCGCAGAAACACTGAGCATGCTGAACAGCTTCAGAGGAGACTTCCTTAGAGCAGAGAAAGTCCGCACCTCTGCACAGCCATTCGGCCTCACTCAGGAGGCGGAGCGGCAGCCAAATGGCTTCAGAAAGAGCACTGCACAGGCACCAACTCTGACACCTGCACAGTCTCCTCTGAAGCTGAAAGGCTTCAGAAAAGTACTGTGCCTGCGTCAGAGATGGTGCCTGTGCGGTACTCTTTCTGAAGCCAGTTGGCATCAGAAACAACTGCACAGGCGGCAACTTTAGTGACTGCGCACTCCAGGTAGGGGGGTGCATGCATCCCAGGGGTGACACACAGATTTTTGCACTCGGTGATGCGCAGAGTTGTGTCACCACTGTAGACATCACAGAGGTTCTTTGTTCAGTGCGATCTGAGAGGTGTCTCCTTAGGAGCAAGTCGTCCCCATGTGTCAATTACTTAGCATGCTCTGGAGCAGTTAGGGCAGCCCAGGCTTCCTGACTCTCTGGATACAGCATAACTTTCTGCTCTGGATACAGAATAGTTAGGAGAGAGCAGTTAGGGCAGAGCAGGCTGAACTTGCTCTGGATTTTGCCCTAAGTTTGAGAAACAAAGCACCAGCCGATTATCATTTTATTTTGATGTTATGACAGTGGTGCCTCATGAAACAAATTTAATTCATTCCAAAGGCATGTTTGTTATGCGAAACGTTCTTTACGTGAAGCAGATTTTCCCATAGGAAATAATGGAAACTCAGACAATTGGTTCCACAACCCCAAAAATATTCATATAAAATATTAACTGGATGTAAAAATGATGACAAAACACTGTAATTGAATTCAAAACATGCATTCAATGTGCATGAGACTATGAAGTGTACTTAGGCTGCAATCCTAAAGATACTTTCCTGGGAGTAAGCCCCATTTAGCACAATGGGGCTTACTTCTGGGTAGACATGGTTAGGAGGAGGCAATCACTTTCTTCTGCAATCCAAGACACCTTCAAAGTGTCTCCCCACTTTCTCCTTCTCTCCATCCTGAGCCTCTCTCTCCCCTGCTCCCTTCTGGCTAGCCCTGAGCTGCTTCCCTCTTCTCTACTGATCTTCTCTCCCTCTGCCCAGCAGATGCCCGGCCACAGGAGGAAGAGTGTGGAAGTGTAGCTTTCGCTATGGGCAGGTGTGCTAGGCAGCCCTGATACTTTTTTAAAAGGGCTGCTGGCCAGCGCATCTGCCCCAACTGCCAACGAGTTTGTTTGTTACGTGAAACATACTTTACGTGAGGTGTTTGTTACGTGAGGCACCACTGTATTTCTATGAGTCTTTTCAAGAAGGGGTGGGATAGAAATCTCTTGGATTTGACAAACCAGTCCCCTGCACCTGCCCACTGTCTCCACAAATCCATTATTAGGACCATTATTAGGACCATAAAGTCTAGTGCCGTTCCACCCGGATGTGACAGTCAAAAGAGTGCAGGCTTCAGGCAAAGAAGTTTTTGCATATCCTCTTTTAATTCTGAAATGGTTATTGTTGGTCTCTAGCCAGGAGATTGTAAAAAAAATGGAATACCGGGTGTGCCGCACAGCAGACAGAAGGGGGTGTAGACTGGAGGAGGAAGAGTGAGGAATGGACAGGAAGAACATACAAGATACCTTTCTTCTCCTGCTTAGCAGCAAACAGAAAAATGCAGAAGGATCACAGGTCAGGTCTTTCACTGATATTTCAAATTGTGCCTGGTCACACCCATGAATGTTTATGCAG
The DNA here is from genome assembly GCA_030015325.1 of Cryptoblepharus egeriae. Lineage (NCBI taxonomy): Eukaryota > Metazoa > Chordata > Lepidosauria > Squamata > Scincidae > Cryptoblepharus > Cryptoblepharus egeriae. Next base: position 10,676,447 of record JAREYC010000004.1, read on the forward strand.
AAGTAAACCAAACATGTTTTCCATGTTTTACATGCCGGAAGTAATGCATAAGTTGGTAATCCAGCAGGTCACTTCTATGCATTTCTATTCTGGAATAAATCATATTAACTGTCAATGGGGTTTACTCAGAGGTAAGTCTCTATAGGATCCTAACCTGCTATTTTAGTTGCTTGTTTTTTTTTCTAGCTGTGCTGCTATGCCTTTCAGAGAAGCAGATTAAGCAGATTAAGTTTTGCCCATTATTTATCTGCAGACAAGGACAGCTTTTTTAAAAAGTTGGCAATCCTGTTCACAGCATTTTTGGAAACACAGGTGGGACCTTGGTATCCATGGGGATCCAATCTCTGACCCCCACGTGGATACTTAAAATGGCAGATAATGGCACATTGAAGTGAAAAAAGTGATTTCCAGACATTTTTATGTGTTTTAAGTCTTCCCAGGGCATCAAAATCTTTAAAAGGCGAAAGCTCTCCAGGATGCCTGGAGCACAGCTAAGGTCGTCTTCAGAAGATTCAGGTGGGTCAGAGTTTGGCCCAATGTCTGTCCAGGTTGCCAGATCTGTAGATTCAAAATCCACAATAAATAGGCATTCATTCATTGAAGATTTTCTCACCTCAACTTTTTACTATTGTTACCATTGACAAAAATAAATGGAGAAATAATTTCAGATGATACTAATGACACAGGAAAGCAGGCGAGAATCAATAACTGGAGTTTGAAAGATGTAGAATGTCTAAAATACTTTCATTTTCAAACATTTTTTTGCTCTGATCTTTAAATAGCTTTTCTCGCAGCATAACATTTTTCCCCCTGAAAAGTCAAATACGGAGCATTAAGGGTATAATTACCATTTTAATTATAACTCAATCATTCTATCTACTTTGCATAGAAATTAAAACTTTTATGTCAGGATTTTTTGAGTACACAGAAATGTTCAGGAGCAATTAATGCCAAAGATTTTACTGTGTATATATGAACTTTACTTTAGAGTCTTTAATTTTCAGCTTCATTCAAAAGGCAAAAATATAATGATTTGCATTTTCTATCTTAAAAGTGAAAATCCTCTACCATAAATATTTTTACAGCCAGGTGGTGCTGGGTATTTCACAGAAGCACACATTCTTGATAATATATTGTCAATTTTTCTCCCTGTTGTGAAATTCTTTACAATAATATTCACATGTCTGTTTGCAGCAGCAGCAGCAGCAGCAGCAACAACAACAACAACAACAAACACATTAAAAACTTTAGAAGGAAGTAGGAACTTCTAGAATGGTGGGAGTAGGGAAGACAGTGTGAGGAAGTAATTATATCTAACAAATCAATCTAGTGCTGTGTTTTCAAAAGTGTAAGTCAGGAAAACATTCCTTAGGATATTTCTAGGGATTTCTTTTCTTAGAAGAGTTTTCCAAATATCTTATAATATACATAATATAGATAAAGTAGATCTGGGGCCCCAATGATTAATGATAATTTACATATTTGGCCATAGTTGTATACACCAGGCATGTCAAATTGCTGGCCCAAGGGACGCATGCAGCCCTTTGCAGACACATCTGTGGCCCACGAGTGATCTCCTCACCCCCAGAAGCAGCTCAGTAGTGGCGTCAGCACACTTGATTTTGAGCTGGAGAAAGAGCCCAAGAGGAAGGAAGGCTCATGCACAGCAGCAGCATCTTCCCAGGATGGGAGAATGAGCCCAGGAGAAAGGAGGGGACTTCTGAGTAGATATGCAAAAAATTGGATTGTGCCCCTCGGGAGACACCATTAATGCTAATGCGGCCCTCTTTATGAAATGAGTTTGACACCCCTGGTATACATCTAGTAACTGCTCATATATTTTTAATAGGTGTGAATTTTATGTGATGATACTGCAGTTTGCTGTATGATTTAATTAAATAAAAATAATTTTCTATTTCTCCTTTTTGTCTGGTAGATTATGATAGATCGTTGTTTTAAAAAGTGGGTCCCAGTGCTCAAAAGTTTGAAAGGCCTAGATCTAGTGTAATTTCCTCTCCAAAGCTCTTCTTTAGCATTTGGAATATTTGTCCCCCATCTGGCATCTTCTTAAGTGCTGCAGTAATCATGGTGGCCAGGTACCGAGGACATGGAAGACTTCTTGGTACAAAGTTCAGGTACTCTGGGGAGAAAAAATGTCTTAAAGCTTCTAGTGCTTGGGAGGTTGCAAACTATGCCTGGTAAGGTAGAGTGGGGTGGAGTGGAGAAGGTGGGTGAGTGCTGGGGCAGGATAACCATATAGATTGGAGGACAGAGTGTCTCTACCTTTAACCATTGCATAGAAGAATTTAGGAATTTAGGCAGGTGCTCCTTTTTAAACTCTTCTGTGTTGAACTAAACCTGTGCTGAACTAAATTCCCTCTTCTATGCAATGGTTAAAGGTAGATGCACTCTGTCCTCCATTCTATATGGTCATCTTATGACTGAGGTCACTGGGATTCAGATCCCAATGCATGGCTCACTGGAAGTCCATATTTTGGACTGGGGGGAACAAACTACCTTCCAATTTGGGTGTGGTTTGAAAAAGGAAAATTAAGGAAAATTCCAAATTAACTGGAAGGCAATGTGTCTACTGTTATATAGGAATTTGTCCTCTGTGTAAATTCCACAGCAGTTCCTGTTTGCTAAACATCCATCCACCAATTCACCCATCCATCCATCAGAATTATATACTGTTTTTCAATGAAAAGATCACAAAGAGAATTACAGAGAAAGTTAAATTACTAATGTCTGAAACGGATCCCACACTTCCTGATGAAGTGAATATCATCAGACAGATCCCCGCACTATCTGAGGAGTGCCAGGTAATGCCAGAACTATAGGGTTGGGTAAGCTAGGACCCATGGGAGATTCAACACCTTGACTTCGTTGCGGGTGTGCCAGGACTCTGCAAAGCCATATAAAGCCACAGAAAGCCAAATACATTTGATTGATAGTTGTAAAGACTATTTGGAAAGCTGATAGCTCCTAGGGACAGCCACCTCCCTCATTGAGCCAATTTCCCTTTATGCCCATATGACAAATGAAGGTCGAGAAGGCCCAGTCATTCTCACGGTCTCGTCCAGGAACTATTCCCAGTGGATCATGTCCGAACCTGGCCTCCTTCCCACATGCAACTGATGCTCCTTATGTGAGCCAAAAGGAAGGCAGATATCCATAGCTTTAAAAAAATGATCGCTGAGACAAATATGAGCCTTGGATTCCCTCCCTATAATGCTTCCAATTTAATAACTGTCTGCAGAAAAGAGAGTTTCTCACAATGAGTTATTTAGTCACTATTCCATCTAGGGTATCGCTGACATCCTGAAGGGAGCATCTAAGCGATGATTTGCTGTCAGTCTCTTCTGAGCTTTAAGTCCATTCATTTTCCCCCTTTAACAGAGGATGATAACGCCGTGATACAAAGTAAAAGACAGATGATAAAAACAATTCTTTAGAGGAGGGAAAAGAATCAGACACTAGAGGGTTGGCCGGGAAATATGATCGAATGCTCCATTCTTCTGTTCAAAGCCGCACAATAAACTACCGCAGAAGTGAAATACAGTTCAGAGGAGGAGTATCAAAATGGGCATTTTGGCAGTCCCAACATGGTACCGAGCGCATTGAGAACAGCGGTGGTTTATATTTTCTTGTCAAGATCATAGTGCGACAGGAACATTAAACACTAAATGGATGTGAACATTAAAATAAGTGGAAATTACCAGTGATTTGCAATTAGAACTTTCAACCTCCAACTCAAAGGATTATTATAAGTTTTTGTATTTACTTTTAACACATTCTTATATAAGGAGGGGAGAGGGTTCTGTATCAGTGGATCCTATATCCATGGATTCACTTATGACAGGGAAGGCCATGCTCTGGGGCTTCTTTGGCATTCATGATACCTTTTAAGTGCAAAAAATGTGCCTTTTAAATTTAAAAATTAATTTTTCCATCAAATGCACATGGCTTCTATGCAGCTCAGAAGACACTCTGGAAGTGAAAAGCAGAAGTCACCTATTCAGCCTCCCCCCACTCAAAAGACAAAGACTATGATCTGCTTGTTAACATCTGCCCTGCCACAGCCAAATTAATTTGTTATTATGTCTGAATCCCTTACCGGTCTTCCCTATTCTTAAATATCTGAGGCATAACTTGGGGTGGAACCTGTTGGCCACCTTCTGCATTCTGGGTGTGATGTTCCTGCAATGCCCACTGAAGTGGGTTCCTGCAGTCAAACGTTTGAGAACCATTTCCCCAGGTGTAACCTCATCCAACTCCAGTGAGAATATGTGAATCTCATTTATTCTTGTGAAAATTAACTCACTTATTATCACACCTACACTGTTTAATGCCAACTTTTAACATTTAATGGTGGGCAAATAAATTTTTTTAAATCTGGCTGCTGTCTTGAACCTGGTCACTTGGAACTGAATCCTACTAAACTTTATAGAAACGTGTTGAGGATCAAGCTGTACCCACACAGACAAATGAGTAATATACTATGGGGTGAGTATCTCTTCTTGTGATTTAGTCAGAATGACCTTCGTAACTTCATATAAGTTCCAGCTCTGGTGAGTTATGAGCTATTTCCTAACACAAAGATATTCCCCATATCTCTCACCAGCTCTCTACAGACCACAAACCTCTCTTCCAAGAAAAAAAATTACACTTCCATAGTCTATCGAGGATTACCCATGTCAGGTGAAGTTATATGACTGTCTTTAGTGCTGCTAGGAATTACTTTCAGGATGTTCCAGCTCATTACATCCAGCCTTCATCAGCTCTTTTCCAACTGCAGTAACCTCTGTGATACAGGTGCTGTAGATCTCTATCCTATCGATTCTACTTTTGCAGCTACATACTGCTCATGTAAACATTTAAGTCCAGTGTAAAAGTTCAGTTAGCTGGAGTCTCTGACAAAAGAGATCATAGCTGATCAGGCTGCTGGTAGAGATCACTGTTGGTTGGAAGCCAGATCTGGGTGCCACTGCCCTATTTCATCTTGGGTCAACATCTATGATTTGCTCTGAAAAAATCACTTTTACTAATTTCCATTAAACTAGCAGCAACTCACCATTAAAACATGATAATATTTTTTTAACAAGGGTTTCCCAACTTTTAGGAAACTGTGGACTACTGAAACAAAAATGGGAATTGTCATGGACCACTCACAACCTTCTACCCTCCACTTCTGCACACAAAAATACATTTCCATTTATTCCAGTGACTGTGATCTTCATTCCAAGCTTTTTCCAGAACTATCAGCTTTGCAACCTTCATCTCTACAGATGTACTGTGGCCTCCTCCGAAACTGATAAGAGCAGCTCTCGACATTGGTGACACATTATATGCCCCCCTCCTGATAACTTTAAGCACTGCAGAACAAGTGTTTAATTTACTCAGATCAATTTCTGTCAACGGCAAACAAGAAGCCTTTTTTGGCTTGCCTTTTCAATGTTGTCTCTCTTCTCTGCTGATCAATCTGGTGCCATTGGTGTTTATCTTGAAAGCCCGTTGTTATTGTATGCTTACTTAATTGATCCCCTTTTACTCACGCAGGTCACCCCTGATACTGGAGCACAGCGTCTTTGTGCTTCTCCAAACTGACTTATTATAGCAACAGCTAAATATTGTGCATCATCAGTGGCATAACTATAGGGGAGCAGTCAGTCTTAGAGGGAGCCTCACCATTATGGAATCATTCCAGGCAAGGGGAACATAACAGAGGCATACACACCATCGTGTGAATGGTCCCTTACATACCATGGAAGGCTCTCTCCAAGACTGACTGTTCTACCCCCCACTAGCTATGCTACCATGCATCACGTCATTCATTCCTGAGCATGGCTTTTTAGACTTTGCCCTGTTTCCTGGAATATGCCAGACACTGGCCAGACTTAATGTTGTGCTTTAGCCCTATGCACATCTTCCAGCCACGACTGCTTCAAAGAACTCTCAGGGAAATATGTGTGTCTGTGTTTATGAATTTACATTATCCCTCAGCTCTTCTCTGTCCACAAAAGAGAAGATTTCAAAAATAGCAACATCAAAGACAGGCAAATTTGAAAGACATTTCCTAAGCTTCTCTTTTCCCCTCTACGAAAATGAATGCAAAATTTCAAGAGCCGAATTTATGCAGTAGGGTCTGCTGGGTTGTTTTGGAGGGGGGTTGAAGATGCTGTTTATTTGTCAATGTTCCACAGTGCACGATGACAGCAGCATCCATATCCTTCTATTTTAATTTGCATCAAAGCACAGATATAGAAGTATGTTGGGGGAGGTCTTACCCTGTAAACAGAGAAGACACCTTTTCTCGGTGATCATTATTAGCATTAATGCACACGGTCCCCAAACCAGCTCATTTTCCTTTTCTGTTTGATGTTTCTATGACAACATGACATCTTGCTATTTTGATTTATAAAACTTTTCTACATTTACCAGGGGAGAGGAATTATCTCCTCCTAGGACAGAAATCCTTTAGGAGAAGCAACTGGTGACTATAGCTTACCCTGCGCCCCTTGTTATTAGGGTGACCAGAAGACTCCGGATTTGTCCAGAGTTTTAGCCTCCTGTCCGGGTGTCCTACATTTTGGCTTCATTTTGATTCGTGATAGTGCACAGTACCCCATCATGCCATATGTCGTTGGATTCATATTGAAGAGCTGAATCCAATGCAAAAATCAGTTTGGAGATATCTCCTTCCTATCAAAAGTTATGGTCAAAAAACAGAAAAACAAAAACAAAAAAATACATTTTTGGCAATTTTTTTCAGCAGGTAGGAATTTTGCCCTGGGATTAAGAATTTTGGCCTTGGGGTTCAGGAATTTTGGGTTTGGCATCTGGTCACCCTGCTTGTTATGTATTGAATATATATAGTTGTGATAAGCCCTGCAAAGTAAAACAACCTTTAGATGACCCTAACTGATAACTCCAACTTAGAAAATTCATAATTAGGCAGGCTTTTTCAAGTATTATGACTGGTTAAGTCCAGTGATGGGATTCAAAGAAATTAACAACCAGTTCTATGCCCATCCGGCAGCCACTTTTAAATGACTATTTTTAAACTTTATATGTCCTATCTCTCGTTAACAACCGGCCCTATAGAGTAGCTGCTGGAGCCCACCACTGGTTAAGGCCCTATGGGCCTAGAGTATAAATTACAGGCATTTGCCTGCTGTTGAGTCAATTTGAGTTTGACCCAGTACGACCCAGTTTGACCCAGTTTGAATCAATAAGTGCTGTTGTAGCAATGCTGGTCTGCTTCTTGCTGACTGAAACTCACTTACGATACCCTTCTTCATTCTCTGTTGCCTCTCTTGCATCAGTACCTTGACTGTAATCCCCCTGGGGCAAGGGCTTGTCCTCCCAGTCTTTGGAAACTGACATACATAAATAATAGAAGGAAATGCTGACAACAAGCAGGGGAAGTACAAGAGGTCCAGGTAAAAAACTGATGGCAGCTGGGTCTGGATTTATTTTTAAAAGCGAAGAATGATTCTCACCAACACCTGTGTATATGGTGCACAGAGCATGACAACTTCACAGCAGGCTAAGGGGGATCTGCAGACAACAGGTGACAATGAGATAAGTCTGACATTTAGCCAGTGATTCCAGGGAGTAAGACCCACTGAACACAATGGTAGTAGTCTACTCACAATTTGAGTAGACATGGTTAGTATTGTGGCTCCTTTCCATTTCCCCATTGATTGTAATAGGCATACTTCAGAGTAGGGTTGGAAAGAGTTGAGTCCTGAGATCCATCAACTGGAAATGACCAAGGCTGACCTGGAAAACCTTACACATGAAAAGTACTATTTATGCACTATAATTGAAACAGACATTGGCTGCAATCCTAAGCACACTTTCCTGGGAGTAATACCCATTTAACACAATGGGGTTTACTTCTGAATAGTCATTGATATGACTGTGCCCATACTGTACTTGGCAATGTTGGGAAGATTTGCTTGATTTGAGTAAATGCAGGATGACTATATGTGCTCTTTTTCCAGGAAATGTTCTTTTTTTTAGCTTTATCCTGAGGAAAAAAACTTCATTGTCCTCTATTTCCTTGTGATCAGGAAGCATGTACCCTTCTTGTAATTAATAAATTACATGTAATAGATTATATGTAATCTTTTTTTCTTTAGTGTATAGTGGGGTGGTCTGCTAAATAAATTATATGAAAAAGTTTTAAATTTAAGGAATTAAATTTTAGTAATTTATATAGTGTTTAAAATAAGTGCAAAGAAAGCAATATATATGATGGTTTTTAACTTTTGTCATTTCCTACATATCTCTTGGGTGTCCTACATTTTAGGAGGGGCCTCATCCTCTTTGTAAACCATGAGGTAAGGGTTCAAGACTAAAGAATGATCAGGTTGTTTGGGGTCACTATAAAACCTCTCTTTGAACTAGTTAAGCCATGATGATGTAGTTGAGCCAGGATGAACTAGATGAGTCAGAATGGTATAGTGGTGTGTAGTGTAGTGGTCTTTAAAGTGTAGTGGTCTTCAACGTGTGGGTCGGGACCTTGGGTCAGGATGGTTGCGAAAGGGTGGGATCCACCATCTTGGAATCTGGCACTGGGTTTTCCTGGGAGTAACTCCCAAATCCAGAGTAACTCTGGGAGCACGTAAGAGACTTTACATGCACCCGTAGCTACTGGACCACCTCGTAAAAACCTATGGGAAATTCATATTGGAACCCAGAGTATGTTGTTCTTATACTGGACCAAAGACTCCCTGTAGTTACTCTGGATTTCGCCCTAAGTCTTATTGAACACAATAGGACTAACTTCCAAGTAGACATGGAAGAACATCCCAGTAAGTTTGAAAGGGGAGATTTTTAAATTTGAAAGGGGGTCCCATGCTGAAATACTTCTGGTGTGGTTAGGGAGCTGGACCAAGACCTGGAAGATTTGGGTTCAAATCTCCCTTCAGCCATGAAGTTTCCTGGATGGCCTCACCTACCTACCTCACAGGGTGTGAGAGCAAAAGAAATATTGTAAGCTGCTTTGAGCATTTGCTTTGACATGGGAAAGGTGGGGTATAAAGAAATAGTTTTGGGGAGGTTAATTCAACTTTGTGATTAAAAATTCCTTTACTGACTATTGCCTCTTAACAGAAAAAAATCTACTACAAAAACAACACTTGAATATTTTCCCATATTGTTAGAACATTTCCAAGTACTCTTTTGTTTTTAACTTTTCTTTTTGAAATTCCCTCCCATGAAGTGAACATGCAACAATTGGGTAAAATTTATTAGGAGCACCACAAGAGGGAGTCAGAGCTCAGCAGTAGCCACAGCCCACCTGCTGCTGTGTATTCTGAAAAGGAAAATCTCGCCCATAGAAATGTACAGCTTTCCGAAACAGGCATGCTGGTTGTAAGTTTGAAAAATCTTGCAGTTTTGCAAAAATCTTGCAATTCTACGCACACTTTCCTGGCAGTTGGCCCTGTTTAGAAATTAGGACTTCGTTTTTGGTAAACATTCTAGGATTGCACTGTAAAGCTTTAATGGATTTACATCTCAATCCTAACCATGATTAGGATTACAACAGTAGAACAGTTTTTAAATGGCTGTTGATGACAGCCATAGGGGTAGAAAATAGCCAGAACAGGTGGAAAGAAAGTAAAACGAGGGTGCTGGGGAGTGCAAGAGAGAAACCACTGCACAATAGAGCTGGTATCAGTGGCAATGAGGTGTACCAATACCCTTGTCCAGGGTAACCATATAGAATGGAGGACAGAGAGCTTCTACCTTTAAGCATTGCATAGAAGAGGGAATTAAGGTGTTGCTTTTAAAACCCTTCTATGGCCCATCTCCTAAAGTCAAATTAAGCCCTTTGCTCCAGAGCAGTTAAGGTGACTTTCCATAAGGTAACACTAGAGGATGACGTAACTGTGTGGACCCATAACTGCTCTGGATTTTGCCTTATGTTGAGCTAAACCTGCCTAAATTTCCTTTTCTATCCAATGCTTAAAGGTAGTCCTCCATTCTATACGGTCACCCTCCTCCTTGTATCATTTTCCACTTTTCTTTCCTCTGTTGCTTTTGCCAGCTCTGCAAGAAGGCAAGAGGAACCATTTTTTTAAAAAATCTGAAAGTCCTAATTAGGGCTGACACTTTCACTTGCATATATGCCTTCATATTGTTCATGTGTAAGGTTTCATTATTATTATTATTTCCTTTGCACAAGTTGCAATAAGTGCTTTCTGTTTCTCCAAGCAGATCTTAATGCAAGCATGCAACAATGCAAGCATGCAACTTGGCCCCATGCAAAGCTCACTGGCAAAATTTCAACTTCAACTTAACCTGAAAGAGACAAGTTTGATTGGCAAGGAATAAAATTTAATTATGTGTCTGAGTTAATCAATATACAGTACATAAAACTGAAAAATCACTGACTGACTGACTGACTGACTCACTCACTCACTCACTGACTGACTCACTCACTCACATGCTCGTCAATGCCCAGCCTAAACCACCAGACCTAGAAGTGTGAAATTTGGGAAGGATGTTCCTCCTGTGACGGAGGCACCCACTAAGAACTGGTTTGGGGAAATTTCAACCAGAACGGGGTGAAAAGGGGCGCAACACGTTTTCTTCCTTATACTTTCCATTGAAAAACTGCTGAATGACCAAAGCCCGGGCCCAACCCCTGGACCCGAGAAGCATGAAATTTGGGGAGCATATTCTTTACATGATGTGAATACCCACCAAGAATTGATTTTTAGAAATTTAACTCTTAAGAGGGTGAAAAGGGGTGTATTGTGTTTTTATCCTATACTTAACATTGAAGAGTGACTGATCAACACTCAGCCCCAATCCCTGGATCTAAGAACATGAAACTTGGGGAGCATATTCCTTCTGTGATGTAAAAACCCATTAAGAACTAATTTGGTGCACTGGGCACCTGGTGTGCTTGTCAAGCCTATGCTTGAAGAACTTCAGTGAAGGAGAGTCCACCACCTCCCCTGGCAATCTATTCCATCTATTCTAGTCTAATCTCTTCTACATCTTTGTGACTATTGAAGTTTCTTTAATGCTCTTATGGCCTCAGTTATGCAACTTCTCACCCTGTGTATTAGGGCAGGCAATTTTTCATCCAATTAATCAGTGCTTGAGCAAGTACATTTGAGAATGATGTGGCTATAATAGTAAGAGAATATATATCTGCAGCCCATATAAAAATGCTTTTAGATGGGGGAGAGGTATTTATGCTTTTACATGGGGAGCTTCATGGTTGCACTGGAACTCCCTCATCCATGAGCAATTGCTGGGTCAGGGTGTAAAAGTTGATGTACCTTTAAGAATAGCCACACTTATTTTACTGTATCAGCAGTTTTAGCCCTAGGAAATTATCAGCAGTTTTAGCCCTACGAGTCTTAATTACCAAAGACAGAAGCACATTTTAGAAACAAAGGAAAATAATGTTAGTGCTTTTGTTTATAACTGCATCAGTGTCTGCTTCTTTATGTTTTGTCCAACAATTTTAATTCCTGGGTAATGAAAACAAGATGGCATATTTCTTTTAATTAAAACAGGCAAAAGGCACATCTGTAACACATGACAACCTTATGTAGAAGAAACGAACGAAGAAGTGGGATTCCTTAAAAACCACTGGACTGCATAACACAATTGTTCCAGCTCCAATTTGTGAGGTTTTATGATTAGTGTAGCAAAAACACAGGATTACGAGTCACACAGGCAGATGAGAATGGAAAGAAATTTAATTCAAAGCCATTGATTTTAAACGACATTTTGTCTCTTTTACCTTATATGAGAATGGGGGTTTCCCAGGGCTTGACTTTAGCAATATCAAAGATTCTGCACACAAAGCTCACTGCAAGACCCAGAGTCACAGAGATAACAGTTTTTTGATAAAGTGAGGGTGAGATGGGGTGCGGTCCAAGCTAGTGGTGATGCGACTCTGCGTGTATCTTGGTGTGGGAGTCTGTGGATCATATCCAGGACATGTGCACCCCCATTTCCGGGACTGCACAGGTGCCAAAGTTGGCACCTGTGCAGTCGCTTCTGAAGCCAACTGGCTTCAGAGGAGACTTCCTCCTCTCTAAGGCTGTGCAGAGGCATGCACTGCGCAGGTCCAAGCCTTTGGACCTGCGCAGTGTGTCTCTGCGCAGCCATTGGGTCTTGCTCTGAAGGTAGAACCAGGAGCATGCATGTCTCCGTGCAGTGAGCCTCAGCTGGCCTTTGGGCCAGTTTCTGGCTGCTGCTCTACCTTGGAACAGGCCGGAATGGGCACACTGATGCTGTCATGGGCTGAATGGGCTATCAAACTCCTCTGGTGTGTCACCCCTATACAGAGCATCACCCAGTGCGGCCCGCACCATCCGCACCAGTCTGGTGACATGGCTGGTCCAAGCTCAATGGTAGGGTCCAGAGCTCAATGGAGTTGAAGGCCTCTCTTTTGCTCCCCACTGAAAAGGGGAACTGAAGGGAGAGGGATGCCCCTTGCATGCCATGGGAAAGCTCCCTGCCAAATCTAGTGCTTTGATCTAAGTACCCCTCTCGCTAAGACACAACTTGCTGCAGCCACTATGCAGCTTTATTCAGGCAGTCCAAATCTCTTCTTTGGAACCAAATACACATGCCAGAAAATGCACATCAACAACAAAAACATCAGACAAAAGAATCCCACATGCTTAAGAGAAAAGTGATGGTCACCACTCAGAGCCCTTCAAAAGGGCACAAGTAGCTGCAATGGAAACATACAGATGTATTGCTCTAAAGGGGGTACATAAAGAGATGGGTTTTTTTAATCTACATTATCCTAATCAGAGCATGCATAGCAACAGTTCCTTCTCTAAAGAAAAAATACCAAGCAATGCTCATCAAATATCAACAAGTAAGGCTTTGCAGGCAACATTTAAAAATCTTTGTAGACAAATCTTTCAAAAGCAGACCAAGAAAGAAAATTCACAAAAGAGCTCTAACCTTCTCCGCTTGGTGTCTTCAAAAGTGATGGAAAAGTGAAGGGCATTTGACCTGAACGGAGAGTCAACCAACAACACTACTATGTGTTTTTGCAAGACAAAATATAGGACCACAACCTGCATCTGAAGAGCTTTTGGACAACTGTGATTGAAGGATGAAGGCACCCATATTCAAGCCCAGTAAATCTAGATTCTCAACCAAGAGCAGCTGATCTGCCTGAATTTTCATTTGGGAAACACTCCTTGAAACGAGCAATGTTTTCGGAGCATCACAGAGGCCGCTTGAGTTGGTTATTTGTAATTCAGTGCCATATTTTGCTTTCTCCTATGTTTAGGTTAACATGCACCTAAAAATTGGCAAGGAATCACAGGAGTACTTTGCCTCCTATCTGTCAGATGTTTTGACAACCATACACAGAGATCTTTAACACTTGCCAGAGGCAGAATTGTCTGGGGATGGGATCTGTGAAAAAGACACGCACATTGTACCCAGAGTTATTTTAAAGTATGATCTCCCCTTAACTAAAGAAACTGTAATCTGACAGAAAAAGCAAAAAGGAAGGCTTGTTGTAAGGGTTTCTCCCTCAAGAGCAACAGCATCCTTATATTAAAAAAGGATAGCTACGTTCATGACATATGGCAGCGTTATAATCTGTGATTGAAATATTGACAGCCCTTCAAATGTCTCTATTCTCAGATGCCTCTTCAGAAAAGAGCGCATAAAGGGCTCTTAATGATGTGACAAGACACAGCAGTGCAGCCGGATGTGTCTGTCTGTGTGTGCGTCTGTGTGTGCATTAAGTATAGCAGGGACCATAATAGGCTGTGTAAGAAGATCTTCCCATGCGCTGTCAGAGCCATTCAGAGATGTTGTGGCTCTGAACGGTTCTGACAGCGAGTAGGAGGGGTGCATACATGGGGTGTAGCAGCACCTTCTGCACTTACTATGCCACCTCCTCCTTTGGCTACACTATTGACAAGATAGGTACGTGTCAACAAATTTGTGTGAAGATCCTGTGAGGAAATCATATAGGCTGTGATGTGGTATTTACTTCACTGTGAGAACGCTCTGATCAAGTCAGTTTATGTCTACGAATCACAACAAATCACATTCATCTTAATGACCTCCTCTTGGTCAGTGGTGGCTACCTTAGAGCGCTCACCTGTGGCAAATGATTACATTTGCTCCTGCTGGGAATGTGACTGGGCAGTCGAATGTTAAAGAGGGCCTGCAGTGCAGCCTGTGCTGCTTGACCTTTGGCCAGCTTCTTGCTACGTCCCGAGCCTTCAAACGTTCTCCCATCCACTCTTACTGCCATCACAAAACTCTTGAGATGCTGCTTCTCCACAGTCTCCGAAAGGCAGACGTACCTCAGTCCTGACCGCAATTCATTGAGCAACACCACTGGGTTCTTTTCACTTTCGGCAGACATCTTGTGCTTACTCTGCTTAGTGTGGCCTACTAAGTCCCACGTGTGGTAGAGGAACCTCCCATGTCGGTAGGCTGTCGAGAGTAATTCATTATTCACTGGGCTATAAACCGAGAAGTCCTTGCTGTGTGTTGATGGTTCAAACTCCTTGAAAAGAGTGTCGGGAAAGTCTGCCTGGTCTGATGTAAAGTCCGTGGAAGGGTTGAAACAATTCCCCATGGCAAAATGAGCTTGACATGCATTGGGAAACTGAACAAAAGACTTCAGGGCAAGTTCTGCAGCCCTCATTTTGGCTTTCTTTTTTGTAGGTCCAGTCCCTTCAAATGTAAGTCCATTTACTTCCACCGCAACTGCAAACACTGGAGCGTGAACAGGGCCTGTCTGAGAAACCATTTTGTATTGTAAACCTGGTTTGAGTTCATGTAGCTGGACCAGAGCATTCTTTGGCGTGACGGACCATGAGACTTTCTTCCAGATGAACTGAAGTTTGCAGAAATGTCCATTGTTGCCCTCTTCCAAGGGCCTTTTCCTTTTGATGCTGGAAGCTCCTACTCTTGACCGTTCATTAGAGGGCAATAAATGATCTTCTAAATTGCCAATATTGCGATTTTCTTTCACTTCTGTACTGCTTGTACCTGTTGTTAAGACAAAGAAAAAAAAGCCCACCTACATTATTGTTGTCATTTAAAAACCAAGACATCAAAAAAGAGATCCCACCCATATTTTAAAGTACAGGCATGGCAGAACCTTATTTTAAAGACTGACAAGATAAAAACTTTGTAAACCACCTTGGGCATTTATGTCAACATAGGCCAGTATAAATCCCTTCAATCAATCAATCAATCAATCAATCAATCAATCAATCAATCAATCAATCAATCAATCAATCAATCAATCAATCAATCAGACACCTATTTTAACTCACTCCATGGTCAGCCGGTGAGATTCGTTGTGTTTTGTGATGTTCTATCCATCATTCTGAGTCTCAATATATCACCTCGGAAACTTTCAACTTTAAGGAACAATATAGTAAAATCAACCTCCTTTTAAAACATATTTAAAACAGCCTCCTTTTAAAACATTACAACCTGCAAGGGATGATTCATTCCTTTCTATACTAACTTAAAAAATACCGCATATATATTGTGATATATTTCAAATATATTTCCTCTATAGAAAAGTGGGCTAGGTTCTAAAATGTACACCTCTCTCCTCTCTTCATTTAATAGGTTTTTACAGACCCAATTATCGTACCTAATGATATTGAAGTCAGGAAGCATGGAGAGATAGATAGCTTTTGTTTCACACGCTATTCAGGTTTGAAAAGAATTTGTATTGATTCTGCACCACTGAATAAGAAAACACAGGAGGTTATTTGTATTTATAATTCATATTGCCTTTTCCAATCTTGATTCCACCTCAATCCCCCCCCTCCCAAAAATGTTGGTTGGATGGTTTTGTGAACACAGAAAAATTATCTTTAGGACTTCACGTTTATTTGTGAATACACAGGATAACCAGGTCTGCTCACTTAAACAATTCCCTTTGAGATCGGAAAGTTTTCTGTCTTGCTTTTCCTTATAGGAAGGAATAAAATATGGGATGACATTCTAACACAACAATTCCAATTATCCAATTAGGGGAAGATTGGTTCACTCTTGCTATTTACACATGACTGCTAAGGCCTGATCTTATGGGTCAACTGAAGCATTGTCTGTGAGACAAAATAGATGCTTTGGTTTGTTGTCACACTAGTGGCATTGCCAAAGGGAGTGCAAAGCACAAAATTTTACAGGGAGACTCACCATGTTGTATAAACTGCCCTTCCTCCCTACACCAAACTGTTCCAAAGGGGAGTGGGAGGCCATTTGCACACCAGAGTGAGTCTCCCAATAAAACTTAGTGCTTTCTACCCCTTCTGGCTATGTCACTGAGCATGACTGTAATGTGGGAGTAAGCAAACCTTCCCCACCTAACTATGCAGCTCTTGTTTATGAGGAATATGATTTAATTAATACTTCCTCCTAAGGAAGACCTCAATCCATCCTGCTGGTTCAGGAAGAACCTACTTCCAGATTCAAGCCTAAAAACGTAAGGGAAAGATATGTGGTGATGGCATCTAGCCTCAACACCTTTAAGAAAGGATTAGACAAATTCCTAGAGGAGGGGACCACCACAGGCAAGGTGAACATATGACTGGAAATTTTCAGATTTCTCCTCTTTTAGCCTCCTGTCCACACGTCCTCCAAAAGGACTTCATTTTCCTCCTTTCTGGCTACATTTTGTGCAATAGTGTATAGTACCACATCAGGTCATTTGTCATTTGATTTGTATTGAAGAGCAGAATCCAATGCAAAAATCGGTTTTGAAGTTATGGCCAAAAAACTAAAAATAAAAAAAATGCATTGAGCTCTATGGGAAAGGGAAAGTGCCCAATATCGCGATTTTACTCATGAGTAGGCAAATGTACCATTGCTCATCAGAAAGGCCTGGCTAAGACGAATCCAAGACATTGTCCTCCTTTTGAGGTTTGGGCATCTGGTCCCCCTGACCACAGGTTACAAGCCATGTGGGGTGTGTGTAGATGTGGAGAACCTCAAAATGCCAAATGCAGGCTCCTGGATGCAGATGTAATATGTGCTCCCTGAGGCATCTGGTGGGTCTCTGTGTGATATAGAAAGCTGAACTAGATGGACCTTTGGCCTGATCCATGGAGGCTCTTCTTATGTTCTTATATTCTCCATCCTGCCTCTCAAATATAGCACGACACAGCCAGTTAGATCCCCTTGGAAGTACAGCCATATCTCTGCAGAATATGTCCTCAAGTGGTGGGAGGCATTTTTACATGTGGAGGGATTTTAATGTGGTAACCCCCATCTACAGTCTGAAGTGATATAATTCATTCTACCACCTCCAGACGTTAACGACTCATTCTTCTTGTTTGCACAGATGAGGCCTTGGGATGCAATTCTATACATCCTCTTAGGGATTGATGCCCATATCCTATCCAGTTTTCCAGTGCTGGTACTGCCATGGCAATGAAGCATGCATTGGGTCCTATAGTAGGGAACAATCATGGAGGCCTCATCTGGGTAAGGTAAAGGAACATTTCCTTAGGAATGCATTGTGGTTGCACCCAGCACTGTAAAGATGGATAGGATATGACCCTAGGGCTGCAGTGCTATCCACAGTTTCCTGGGAATAAGGCTCATCATCTAAGTAGATATGCATGGTTTTGGGAATCCTACTGACTTCAGTGGGATTTACTTCTGAACAGGCATGCAGGAGATTAGACTGTATCATTTTGCATTGGACTGGACAATTTTGTTCCCTGATCTTGGTTTAATTTCATTTAACGAGGTAAGAATGAGCAGACAGTGAAAAAGTATTTGCCTATGAATTTGTGAACATTGTTCCAAAGATCTCTATTAATTTCCCATCACTATTATTTCTCTCACATTCATCTATACACACTCTCTTTTCTGGTCATTATGCACAAATTGGTGGTCCTGCATCATCAAGAGCTATTGAGATCCACAATGCATCGGTAATAACGACAGTGCCTTTGTCTCTGGGTCAGAAGGGTTCAGAAGAACTAGCCATCCGATACTGCACGCAACATTTGAAGCAATAATATTGTTCCCGATGAAGGTTATTCTGCTGCCGTGCAGCCTGAATGTAAGGAATGTAAAAAAAAGAAAGGCCACCTCTTGGTTATAAATATTTCCAAATAACTGATTCTAATGAATACGAGGAAGATTTTTTAAAAATCAAAAGTGATTAGGCAAGTAAGCAGAAAGAGATGAGCAGTCTGCTGTTCGAGGGGACGATATCAGTTTGACTGTCTGCCCCTGCTGCCTGGCCAGTACTATCTTCTTTTTTAGTCCTTAGCTGGCAATTGAGGAGGGGGTCGTCCTCTCAGCCAAAATGCTACTGTAGGTGCTGCTGGATTTTGTGCATCATTCACAATGTGTTTCCACTCTTGGTGATTGATGGCAATGTTTGTAGCCTCATTGGTGGTCAATCTCTGGTTCTTTACAACCAGTTTAAGCCATGTCTTCTTTGGTGCTGCTTGTTGAACTCTCCAGTGTTTAGGTCATTCTTGCCAGGGGAGATTATGTGGCTGCTGGTTGGTGTTCATTGTGTAGATGTGGCCAAACCATTTGGTGGCCCAAACCATTTTTGGATTCATTCTTTGACAGAGGGTTGATGCTCACACCCTTCCTGTACCATCTCATTATGGTGGCGACCGTGAAGGGAGGCACTCAGGATCTGTCTCAGGCATTGCATTTATAAGGCCTCAAGCTTGTTCATGTCTAACTTGAGCAGAGTCCATATGTCTGACCCATACAGGAGAATTGGTAGGATTAGTGTTTGGAAGAGGCAAATTTTGGTGTTGGTGGAGGTATTTGCCTTCTTCCAAAGGCACCATTTGAGTGAGGTGAATGCTGTTGTTGCCTGGCAGATCTTGCTGCTGATTTCGGCAGTAGGTGCCACTTTCTCCTTTTGCACCAATGACCCCAGTTATTTGAATTTTTGGAGCTGCTCAATTTGGACTCCATCCAGGTGAACAATGACCTGTGAACCATCTGTGATAACTTGGTCTTGTCTGCATTGATTCTTAGTCTGTATGATTGGGTGATATGTATGATGTGGTAAAGGATGTTGGTGGTCTTTGTGCCCCTGTCAGTGAATATGGCACTGTCATCTAGAAACATCAGGTTGGTCAGGAAGTTGTTTATGTTGTGCTTTCCTCATAATGGCATCAATCACAATTTTGAAGAGCAAGGGAGAGGTGACATCAGTTTGACTAGGAAATTCTTGAGATAGCTTGAGATAGCTCATTCCAGATCCGCACACTGCTCGTTGAGCCATTGTATGATGCTTGGAGAAGACGGATCGTCATCACATACTCATTCTCCAGGGCAGATTAGTGAACACAGTCAAATGCTGATTTGAAGTTGAAGGCAACGATGATTCACTTTCCACACCTGACCCTTTCCTCCACCAGTTGACAAATAGTGAATATTTGATAGATGCAGCCAGATGTGGCCTGAATCCTGTGTGCTCTTCCCTGCTGGTCTGTTCTCGCAGCAGGCGAGATTTCATGAAGCTGCTTTTCTTCTGTATCAACATCATCCAACATTTGAAGTACTGCAGATCTGTTGGACAGGGATATTTGGAATTTTTGTATGCATACTGGTTCTGTCAGATATGTACAATTCAGTTTGGGTGGTGGTGATGTTTTGCCCATTGCAATCTCAGCTCTACTTTGGTATGGATCAGGTAGTGGTCAGATCCACAATCAGGCCCCCTCATTGCACATACGTCTTTGAGTGATGATTGGAATCAGCTGTAATCCAAGATGTAATCCATGTCAGCTGATGTTTGTGAGAGTGCTGAAAGAGGCTGTTGCCTAGTAGTTCAACACTAGTGTAGTGTAGAACAGCAACACTACAAAGTTGTTCATTATAGTGAAGGATAGCAGGTGCAGTTCATTGTCATCGATTCTACCACGATTCTGCCCAATGTTTCTTCTCATCCAGTCCTCTCTACTCTAATGTGGACATTGAAATCTCCTACTAGAAAGATCAGTTTGGTTCTTGGGATCATGTCCAGAGTCTGTTGGAGCTGATTGTAAAAGTCATCCTTTGCTTTGTCCAGGCTAGTCTCGATTGGGGCATAGATGGAAAGGATATGAGTGTGCAGGTGATTTTGAAAACTGCTAGGTGATCCAATATTGGTTGGAAGGCAATTATACTTCCAACAGTGATCACCATAAAGCCAACACCAGTTTCTCCTTTGTCGCCACTGGAGTAGAATAACATAATTATTTCATCAATTGTTGGTGGGTGGATGATGCGTGTTCTGGACCCAGTGAGGAGTAATTCAGCTACTGCGGCAACCAAGATTTGCACTTCAGCAGTTCCATGGCAAGAAACGTCTTTTCGCCCAATGTAGTGTCCAGTTCGCATGTTCCATGTGGTGATGTGAATTTCCAATTTTGGAGTCATGAGATTGATTTTTTGGCCAGTAGTCCATTTCTCATCAGCTGCCCCAGATGTAGTAGCATAAGTTTTTTTTATGGCTTGCTGATATGCCAATCAGTTGAGTCAGGAAACAGGAGATTAAAAGAACAGAGCCTGGATGAGATTGCTCCTGAGTGGTCTCAGCCCAGCTGTAGATTGATTGAGGTTCCTTGGTTTTCTGGGGAACTGCAGGCTTGGTTGAAGCTTAGAGTGACAATGGTGAAGGACTCATGCCATTTTTGATCGTGCAGAAGCCAGGGCTCACTGGCAAGCCTAATCTGTGGTGATGGTGGCAGTCAAGAGGGCATAAAAAAAGCAGGCCTCCATCAGTCTTGAAAGGCTATGGTATCATGCTCAGTGCTGCATATGCTGCATGCGAAGCACGAAAGCCTGGGTTAGATTGTTATGGAGGATAGGCTGTTCCCCAAGCAGCAAATCCCCCCTCTCCACACCACTGAATTAGTCCAATGGAAAGGCAGAGCTGATACGATTGGATCCAGCTGGCATTGCAGAGCTGGGCTAATGACAGGAGCTCACCCTGTCTTGTGGGGCCGACCCGGGAATTGAACCCTGGCCTGTTGGTTAACAGACACAGTGTCTTAGCCACTTGCGCCACCCACAGCCCCAAGAGGGCATACTTCTCTGCCATCATCATGTCTGCGGAGAACTGTCTAGCCGAGCACTTTTCTGTGGTCTGGGGCCTACTCCATCTGCACCCCCTACTGATATGGTGGAGCACATGGAAGTTTGCTGCAGCACATTTGCCCAACACTTTGCAGAGAAGGACGATCAGATCAGGCATGAATTGGACACCACTTGAACAGCATCCAGTGATGTCCCTGGGGGACCTGTCAAATTTATCTTCTGGGATTCTTTTTAGCTTGTAGAACCTGAGGATGTGGACAGGATTGACACCATCTTCTTGCCCATTTGACCCATGCCAGCATGACTAATTAGATCAGCTTGGGGTGGACAGGCTGAATGGGCAGGGAGGGTGGTGAACTCATCTCTGAGGGAGGGGATGCTGCCTCCTGTATTGAAACAGGAAGTGGTTTGCCCCTTCCTGAAGAAACCCTCCCTGTATCCTAAGATCCCAGTTATGGTGGCCACATTTCAAAAAGGAAATAGAGGAAATGGAGAAGGTTCAGAGGAGAGCAACTAAAATTATTCACATGGTCTGGGACAACTTGCATATAAGGAAAGGCTACAGAGTTTGGGACTCTTCAATCTAGAGAAGAGGTGCTTGAGCGGAGACTTGATTTAGACTTACAAAATTATGCAAGGGATGGATAGGGTGGATAAAGAGATGCTCTTCTCCCTTTCACATAACATCAGAACTAGGAGGCATCCACTAAAACTGAAAGTTGGGAGGGTTTGGATGTGCAAGACAACATATTTCTTTACCCAGCATGTAGTTAGTCTGTGGAACTCCCTGCCAGAGGATGTTGTGATGGCATCTAGCCGAATGCCTTTAAGAAGGGATTGGACAAATTCCTAGAGGAAAGGATAATCACCGGTTACAAGCCATGAGGGTGTGTATAGATGTGGACAACCTCAAAATGCCAGATGCAGGGGCACCTGGATGCAGGTGTTGTATGTGCTTCATTTCACCTGATCCAGTGAAGGCTTTTCTTATGTTCCTATATTTGTAATAATTTGAATAACTATTGGCCAGTCTCAAACATCCCGTTTCTGGGCAAAGTGGTTGACCGGGTGGTGGCGTCCCAGCTCCAGAGGGTTCTGGATGAAGCTGATTATCTGGATCCTTTTCAATCTGGCTTCAGGACAGGGTTTGGAATGGAGACTGACTTGGTTGCCTTGGTGGATGAACTACGCCCAGGAATGGACAGGGGGAGTGCATCCCTGTGAGTCCTGCTGGGTCTCTTAGAGGCCTTCAACACCTTTGAAAAGGTGGTGTTGGCTGAGTTGGGAATTGGAGGCTCCGTTATGTGGTAGTTCTGCTCCTTTCTGGCTAACACATTCCAGAAATTGGTGCTAGGGGATGCTTGCTCTGTACCCTGGCCTCTTCGGTGTGGGGTGCCATAAGGTTGCGTTCTATCCCCCATGCTATTCAACATATACATGAAGCTGCTAGGAAAGGTCATCCGGATGTTTGGAGTGGGGTGCCAATTGCCTTTGCATAACATGAAAATAGTTAATCATGGAGGTTCTTCGAACCAAATGTTATGAATAGGAGAGTTCAACCTGTATACCATAACCAAAAAGGAGATTTAGGGCACAATCCAGAGTAACTACGGGAGCATGTAAGAGACATTACGTGCACCCGTAGTTATTGCACCACCTAGTGAAAACCGATGGAAAATTCATATTGCAATCCAGAGTAACTAGTTGTTACTCTAGAGCAAGGGTTTCCCATAGTTACTTTGGATTTCACCCTTTGGCCTATCCAAAATGCAGGACATCCAAGAAAAATGCAGGACACAACAAAATAAAAAGCTATAAACACTCATATATATTGCATTCATGTGGTTAATTTAAACACTATATTGCTTATTACTAAATTTAAAACTATTACATACAATTCATTACATATAATTTATGAATTACAAGAGACATACATTTTGCCTGCTCACAAGGAAAAGGAGGACAATGAAGATTTTTTTTCTTACCATACAGGGATAAAAAAAGAGGACATGGGCCAGAAAAACAGGGTATATGGTCAAACTGCTCAGATCCCATAGCAGTGACACCTTCAGTAAGCATATGAAGGAAGACAGTTATACAAGGACAGGTCAATCCTTCCTTGTTTATTCATCTTCCAAAAAATATGGTTTGGTCCTTCATCTGAACTGGGCCAGTCTCAAACGCACAAAACAAGCCCTGCGCGGTCTCAAACGCACAAAACAAAATTGGGAGAGCAACAACTGACCTTTCATGATGAGATGGATTGTAAAACCAACAGCAGTTTAACTATTGAACAACCGTTGAATGGATGTCCTTGATATAACTTGTCTGGAATCAACAGAGTGGCTAATTTGCAGATGTGGAAAAGTGATTTTTTGGGAAACTGATAAAGTCTGGGCTTCAGCATTTTCCTGAAGCAATGTTTAAAAATAAATATTATTTGATCAGGTTTTTAGTAGCTGAAAAATCCACAAGGATATTTTACCTGCCTGTAGTTTCACTGTATTTTTTTGTGTTGAAAGGATGAGAGTTGAAAGGATGGAACAGGATCAGAAACACTGAAAAGAACATCAAGTCTGCAGCATAAATGCAGCCTGTTTTGAATTAGGCTCTCTACTAGTTGCTTCCTACTGCTTACTAAATGCTTCCTACCTCTTCTAATTTGTAAGGGTTGCAGGCAAAATTCTGGAAATTATGTTGGAAGGGAAAAGTGATGAGCAAGAAAAGCAAAAAAGAAAAAATACTTATTGCTGTTTGGTTACATACTACACAATCATAATACGATGTGCGGATAGGAAATGGTGGCCCAAGAAAGTTGAATGACAGCCTTAGGCTCCTGGAGTCTCTAAATGACAACAGATTTATGTACATAAGATTTACATACATAAGATTTATGCGTGTGTAACAGTATGAAGGGCTGAAGGATAGAAAAGTGGATGATAACAATCACAGAGAAAAAAATCCATAAGAGAGGAATTCTTCATATCTTCCAGCTGGTAAAGGTAGCCATCTGGTAGCTGATGATGAAATAAACAGAAGTGCATTGTTTGGTTCAAGCACTTCCTTTCTCTATTTTTTCCCCAAAATTCAGCAATATGTTACAACATGAAGGTAAGATGATCCTTAAAATTAATGTTTGAGTTGAGGAGTATGATAATATGCCACATGCTCTCCACCCGGTGCTACTCTCAACTCATTATTCTATTTTTCTTTCATCTTGTCTGACTGATTTCAGTCAAATTGGCAGTATACATGATAAACTACCAGTGAGAATAGTTGCATACACTGGCACAGCTAAAGCGTTTGTCACTATGGGCTCCAGGCATGCTCCCTCATACACCATATCCCCATAATGCCCTCATATGACATCTTAGAGGCATCCAAAATACATTTCTTTTTGGGGCCCTGGATATTTTGAAAGAATGTCTGTGGCTGCAATTCTCAAGACACTTTCCTGGGAATAATCCCCACTGAACACAATGGGACTTACTTTTGAGGAGCCTTGCTTAGGATTGTGCTCTTAGAAGTCGCCAAACGTTACATTTTTTTTGGCAAAAACTAGAAGTGCCTTTCGAAGGCCTCTAAGACACCCCCTCAAAATGTAGTACCTGGGCAATATCTCCCTGTTCCCCCTTAGCTATGCTACTGGTTGCATATGCAGTAAAGTAGTGGTGTTGAAGAACAGAATGTGAGGGATATGAGGCATGTTTCCTCTTCTTGATACTTCCATGGCTCATTTAAAATCATTCTTGGGGATATTCCTCCCAGCAGAGAGATGCACTAGTGATCCACTAGTGATTCTGGAAGCTTTGCATATCTCTTGCTCAAGGAAGATTTAAGACAGACTATGCATAAGAATGAAGTGGTCCTGTTCTTATATACCCATAATTGCATAGGAACCAATTCCCTGTGGTCTGATCCATGCAATGAATGAATGAATGAAGCAATCATGTAGGTCTATCTCCACCCATTCAGTGCCCTCCTCCCAGCCAGGGAACCATCAGTTTGGGCATAGCACACACAACAGTTTCCACCCATCTGGGGTGACTTCATTCAAACATAGACTTCCAAACAGCATGAATTCAAATTGAGATTAGCAGCACCCATACTATAGTCGGCATGTGCGAATGCAGTCAGAGAAATGCAGGAACCATCATTTTAAAATATTTCTTTATATCTAGAGATATCCAGGATGACCAGATGCCAAACCCAAAATTCATGAACCCCAAGGCCAAAATTCTTACCCCCCAGGCCAAAATTCCTACCTGCTTAAAAAAATTGCCAAAAAATGTATTTTTGTTTTTCGGTTTTTTGGCCATAACTTTTGATAGGAAGGAGATATCTCAAAACCAATTTTTGCACTGGATTCTGCTCTTCAATATGAATCCAATGACATAGAACATGATGGGGTATTGCACACTATCGTGAAGTTAAAAAATGAAGCCAAAATGTAGGACAATGAAGCCAAAATGTAGGACACCTGGACAGGAGGCTAAAAATCCAGACAAATTCAGGTTTTTCCAGTCATATGGTCACCCTGAAGATATCAATATCACGATATCTTAAAAAAGCATAAAGAATTTCTTATATATATCTATAAAGCATAAAGCTTTTATGTACATAAAAAGCTTTATAAAGTTTAAAGTACATAAATATTGTCTGATAAAATTCAATAGAAAACATGCCAGAATGATATAGGTTAAAAAATCTATAGTGAAAGTGAATGAAGAAGTGCTGCCATTAATTCCTGGATGTCCTACCCATCCTTGGCTCTGTTAGTAGCTGCTTGGATAACTGGTTGGGAGCTGCTTGGATAACTGGTTCGCCATCTGCACACCAGCAATTTGATAGTCGTCATCCAGTTGCTACCAGGCCTGAATGGCAGTTTGAATTGGCTTTCCTCTGCTGTATATGAGTCAAAAGGCAGCCACATATCCATATTATAAATCATCAGCCACATATACTTATTATACAATACATTCTATTGACTCTACTATTCACCTCTATATGAAGAAGAGAAACTGCTTACTTAAATTGTCTTCATCTTCCATATTGGCTGCACCAGGACTTAAATACTTGAAGGGCGCGATGAAAGTTGACAAAATGCTTACTTTTTCTGTAATGAGAAGGAAATAAAAGGACATTCAGTATATTTATGAACTAAGCCTTGACATGGTGAAAGTTTCTTCAGATTGTTGTTCTTGGTTAGGCGGCTGCCATATCTCTTTGGTGTCATTCTAATTTTTCTATTTATCTCCAAATGTAACCAAATTCAAGTCACATTCATTCCATCCTGCCCTGTCTGTCACTCCTTACTTCCCTCCCACCCTCATTGTTTTTGGTTTTCTGTTTATAATAATGCCATTAGTGTACACAGATAATAATTCCTTTACACAAGTTCTTGTCAAAGCATATCCTTCCTGATAACATGATACATATTTGTTCTTTACAGAAAACACCACTTTGAGACCCTCATCCATGTCCCAAGCAATGCAATAATACATTTAAATGGAAGCTCAAAGTCTCCACTGACAAAGTGGCTTAATTCAGACATAATGCTGGACCACAGATGGTGTTATGAGAACAAATCTGGAAGGATGTTCACAGCTGCATGCTCCATCAGTCCATCTTGCTCCCTTTGAATGCTGAAATTGCCTTCTATTCCTTCCTTGTTTGTGGTAAACCATGACTTACCACTAGATCTGAGCTAGCAAGCGATGCCTTGCAACTCAGAATATTAAACTAAGTTTTCTGATTTGAAAGGCAAGTGCAAACCATAGTCCTAGAGTTCAAATGCAATAGGCAGCTAACTGTGCCTTGTCTCAAGCCAATAGCATAGTAAGTGGGAAATGTGGGGGACGTAGTGGTGCAACCAAATCCTGAACCCATTTTCAGGCTGGCTCCAGCTTTACAACACGGTGCAAACCTATGTCAGTGATGGAGCCATAGAAGATGCTGGGGCTTACCCCAGGGAAAGAGGACAAGTTTCCTCTTACCCTGAAACCTTCAACAGATGAATATTCACCTGAAATCCAATAGAACTCATGCCAGTACTGCTGTACTGCTGTGTGGGGATTGAGGTGGGAATGGACTGTAGGTGGAACATAGCAAAGTCTTTGGATAGTGTTGAGCATGATAACATAGTCCTTCAAGACTGACGGATGCCAAGTTTGGACACATAAAATTGAAGCAGTGGCATCATTTGATACATATCTAGTTCAACATTGTGAGCAGATTTCCAGGGTTTCTTATATGGATCTTTCCTTGCAAGTACAAGAGATATTGGTGATCTCCTGTTGAGATCGCGCCTATGTAGTCCTTTTGGGTCACCTCTGCGGACACCAGAGCCAGTGGCATCACTAAGGGATGGGAAGGGATGTGGTTAACACCAGATGATGCACAGGGCTGGCCTGTCAACACGAGATGATGACACTAATACTGGCCAAAAATTTTTAAATCTTGGTGCTTTTGAAAAATACCATCATATTATATATGATGAATAATACCAGCATATTATATAGGCCCAACCTTGTTATACACTGATTTTTCATACACGGATTTGACTCAACATGAATGGCCACTGCAAATCACAGTTTAAAAAACTGCTTTTCTACTGTAGTTATGCAAGCAATCCTTACATTTTTCTCTCTACATTACACGAAGAGAGCAGTGGTGGGGTCCAGCAGATTCGTACCCACTCAATAGAACCGGTTGTTAATGAGAGATAGGACATATAAAGTTTAAAAATAGCCATTTAAAAGTGGCTGCCAGATGGGTATAGAACCAGTTGTTAGTTTCTTTGAATCCCACCACTGGTAGAGAGGTAGTTATGCAAGCAATCATTACATTTTTTCAGTACCAGAATCAAACCCATGCAGATATTGTGACACTACCTTATTCCATTAGGTGCAATGGAGGAGCAAGAAACCTCAAAGTGGGTCATTAAACCTATTTTTCCATTGTTTTCTTTATACACTGATTTTTTTTATCCATGGGCTGTTCAGGAATGGAACCCTAGTGGATAACTGGGAACACCTATATATCATTTGATGGTTAATTTAATTCAGAATGTAGTGAAACACACTGCATTGAACTATTGCTGTGTAAATTTTAACATGCAATGAAATATTTCTAGTCTTTCAAAATTGTAGCTAAAAAGCCAGTGGGTTGGGGCAATGGTACATCACCATAGTCACTACTCTCCCTGCTTCATGGAGGAAGTCCATCATGGGAATGTTTCACTGGCATCAGATGACAAAACCGTAGTGACACCACTGATCAGGGCCATCTCAGTGTGCAGTGTGCAAGGCCTTCGTTGCCATTTCTGAAACAGCCACGAAACTGAAAGATTAATTTTTGTCTCAGGTACAATTGTGGTCCCAATTTATAGAAGGCTCAGTTAATAAAAAATGACAAAAGTGATTGTTTAGTATTGGAACCCACCAGCTGACAAATGGAAGATGAACTGCGCACCTGGAAGAAGCAGGAGTTGAAAATATTTGCAAAAGGGAAGGGGGTGTTTTCAAATTTGAGATCTAAGGAGAGAACGATTGCACTCTGTATTTTGTGTTGACAAATTATTGGCTTTGTGTAGAAAGAGAAGAAGATAGATAGGAGGGAAATTAAATGGAGGTGTCTGCAGGGCAACAGTCAGTTGGGATATATATCTAAAAGAATGATTATGTACTTCCATCCTTTGCGTAGCTGTGGTCTCTTAGGGCGAAGACTGATGTAACATTTGTTGTGCGGTGGGCTGGTACGGAAGTGCCCTCACGGCATTCTGGACACTTTCCCTCTCCACAATAAGTTTCCAGGTAAAAAATGGTTTCTGCAAGTTTGCAGAAGTTGCCTGCCAACCAGTGGCATAGCTAATGATCATGTAGCCTGGTGCAAAGATCAAAATGTTGCTCCAGAAGTGAGGTCACAACTGGAAGTGATGTCATCCCTGGGTATTTAAAAAAAGTAAATTGGGAAAAAAAACCTGCCTCCTCCTCCTCAGCAGTTCAAAGCATCTATTTGTTATCTGGAGTCAAAGGAGAGTTCGTTGCTCCCTCCCCACAACAACAAAATCAAATTTAATTAAGTAAAAAAATGAAAATTGTGTCCCTTGGTTAGGTTAGGGAAACTGTGGTTAGGGAAACTGTGGTTAGGGAAATTGGTTAGGGAAACTGTGCAGGGGCAAAGAGAAATGGTTATTCTTTCCCTGTTAAGTATGGCCAGTTAACCAGAAAATGGAAACAAAAGCCTATGGAACAAAAAGCGGATTTTAAAAAACTCAAATGTTCCCATGATACTGATTGCTTTGAGAGCTAATGAGATGTAATTCTGATTCTGTAGGGAGCTAATAACTGGGCAAGAGGCACTCTTTCAAGTGGGTGTTCTCCTTTATTTAGCAGGGGGAGAGAAACTGCCCTTCCACACCCCAGCAATGTCTGTTCAAATGGCTTCTGCTGGTGTTCCTTTGCATTTTAGATTGTGAGCCATTTTGGGACAGGATCCATTAGCTATTAATTTTTTTCATTTTCTTGTAACGGCTTTGTGAAATTCTTAGTTGAAAAGCAGTATATAAATACTTCTGAGTAGATAGATAAGATATTAATATGAATCAGCTCTCATTTTCATATACATATCACAATAGTTACCCATGCTAACTGGGTATACAGGCACTTCTAAGTGGTGCTCCTCATAACTTTTGACAGAATATAGATATTCCAATACAGTTTGTTTCATTGCATTCTGCATTAAGTTACCTTTCCAACTATATGTAACATGATGGTATTATCCTTCATACATACCCCATTTTTCACAATTTTAGCAACTAGTGTCAAGCTCAGCTTGTAGCCACCCCTAAAGCTTGTAGCCTGGTGCAACTGCACCCATTGCACCTCCCTAGCTGTGCCACTGCTGACAACAATACCGATTGACTAGGGTCTGTTAGGTTAAGAGAACACTTTTTACCTAAACGTAGGACAACTTTGCAACTGTTCAAAAATGTTGCCACTTTAATGGCCCACCAGGCACACTGGGCAAGGAGAAAGATTAATAGTTTGATATGATTGATTTTGATACTGTAGAACAGGGGGTGTCCAAACCTTGGCCCGGGGGCCAGATGCGGCCTTAGTGAGCCTCAGTGTGGCCCACAGCAGCTCAGTTATACCATCTGACTATTTGCAGAAGAGACATTCGGATGGATAACAGGTAATTTTACCTCAGAATCTGAGTTATCTTGTTCCTGAGGTAATTTTACCTCAGAACCTGAGTTATCTCATTTCTGAGTTAATTTTACCTCAGAACCTGAGTTATCTCAGTGCAAGTCAGAGTTACCTCAGAGAAGGTAGCGAACTGAGATCTCTCTGTAGCTGTATATTTTTGTATATGCTCTGACTGATTTGTGGAAAATGACTTTTGGACTGGACTTATGACTATGCTCTAATGATTCTAAACTGACTGCTGTGTAAAATATATGTTTCTTCGTGACAGAAACTTGAGTGCTGCCTCATTTTTTTCTCCTTCTCACACACACTTCCACAGCCATTAGAAGCTCTAACAGACTTCTTCAGCATAGTTCTACTGTAGAGCACTCTGACACTTTCCTAGGAGGAAACTCTGACTACAGTGGGACTTGCTTCCGAGTAAAAAGGCGTAGGATTGCACGGACAATGTCTGCCTTCACCCTTCTAAGCATATGGACCATACTTGAGGTGGTATGTAGTGGTACTTGCAGGACTCCTAGACCCCTGTGCTGGTGAGACCAGCAATAACACAAGAAGCATTAGTAGGTGCTGAGTAGTGATCCAATGTAGGTAAACACCTCTTACTGGTGTGGCTTTGCATGTGATAGCATCACCATTTGCTTCTGGTGATAATAAATAGACCAAACAAAGTGAAGAAACATTGAAAAATGTTGACACAGGCCATAGCAAATGAAGGGTGGAATTGATTCATACAGACACATATGTTACTTATGGCACAAGCGCATATATGCCTACTCAGAAGTATGTCTTATTAGGCTCAGTGGGACTTACTCTGAGGCAAGTGCATCAATGAGCACTGCAGCCTCAGTCTCTTGACACAAGTTGACCCTGTTCTTGATGACAGGTGGATGTGTAAATTCCATGTTTTGAAAAGCACTGTGTTGAAGGTGATGTGAAGTTACACATCACTCATAAATTTTCTCTGTGCTATAGTGCAGTGATTTTCAACCTGTTTCATCTCATGGCACATTATCAATTGTTTTTACAGTTGACAAGGCACACCGTGGTGTTCAAAACTCCAAGTTTACCTATTGATAAATGTCCCTCCCAAATTCCCGTGGCACACCTGAGGATTATCCGCGGCACACCAGTGTGCTACGGCACACTGGTTGAAAATCACTGCTACAGTGGGAAGGAAGTTACTACAGCCATAGAGGAGAGAGGTGTTTCCATACAGATTTAGGACTGAACAGTTAACCTTCAGCTGATACAACACAATGGTTAATTGACCCCCAATTTGAGAAAATATTTAAAATGTGTTTTTTAAATGTTCCCTGAATATGCAGACATATGCAGAAAATGCAGACTATTAAACAGACGGTCACCAGTAGTTTCCCTTGTTATTTAGTCGTTCAGTCAACTTCGACTCTTCGTGTAGCCATGGACTGCAGCATGCCGGACCCCCCTATCCTAGTTGCTCACCCTACCATTATTGACATTTTATTGAATTACTTCAGTTATTATCTTGTTCTAATTGAGTACTCTAACCTACAATGTGTGTTGCAGATTTCTGAAGTAGGATTGTATTTCAAAGAGAGATTGTAATTAGGGAACGTCTGTCATTCTAGAAATCAGGTGTAGATTAGATTACTGAATACAGTTCTAGAAAGAGTCATCAGTGAACATATACTATGAAACTGCATTCTGTGGAACCAGACCATACTTACCCTAACTTATGTCTTCATGGTGCTCTTTACAGTGGTGAGATAGCAGAACACAAGTAAACAAAATCAGGCTGCTATTATAAACAGCATCAGTAAATCAGATCTCAACTCATTGTAAGTCTACCTAGAAGTAAGTCCTAGTGGTGGGATCTACTTTAAGACAACCATGTGTAGGATGACAGCCTGAGAGATCCATATGCAGCAACCATCAAAACCCATGGAAAGAGTCTTACAGAGCAATCCTAACTAAGGGCGCAATCCAGAGTAACTACGGGGAGTCCTTGCTCCGGTGTAAGAACAATTTGCTCTGGATTGCAATATGAATTTCCCATAGGTTTTCTCTAGGTGGTGCAGTAACTATGGGTACACGTAATGTCTCTTACGTGCTCCCGTAGTTACTCTGGATTGTAGGGCAAATTTCCTGCAATGCAAGGTAAGGGCGATGCAACTGCAAGGTAAGGGAAGAAACATGGCCTTACCTTGACTTGAGGAGGCCACCCAACTGCAGGATACAGCACACTGGCACAGCTATGTTAGTGCTGGAAAGTTGGTTAAGATTGTTCCCTAAGGCTGCAGTCCTAACCTCTACTTAGGCCATCATAAGCCTGGCCTAAGTCCTGTGTTGAGCAGTGGTGTCACAAAAGTGCTGTAAGGTGCTTCTCCCCCACTCCTGGGGGAGTCAGGCCAGTGCACAGACATGCACTTGCCTCCCCACACCATCACAGGAAGATATACCAGGTGAGTTATGCTGGCCTAAATTGGTTAGGATTGTGCCCTAACAAAACTCTTAACAAAAGAGAAGTAACAAAAGAGAAGTATCCAGACATATCTACCCACGGAAGGTATTCCACAATTTAGGTGCCATCACTGAAAGAGTCCTGTTTCTTGCATCTCAAACAGTGATGAGAAGCAAAGTGGGGTTCTAAACAGGTCAGGAAACATCACGGGGGAGTTGTTACCCCCCTCCAAATTCAGAAAGTCTCCCTGCTGCTGATTAATTCTGTTTTCTAAACATTGATCAAGCTTATTCATTGCACATCTCTTACCTCATAATGAACCAACCCAACAAAAGAAAAGAATGGTAATACTGTATGTCTTAAAAGGATTTGAGAGAAACCAATGCATTTGTAGACTGCTAACGCAAGTTGAACCAACACTCAGTGAAATATATAATACCGTGTAATCCTCTCTGAGATGGAGGCTCCCATAAAGTGATAATAACTCAAGGTATTTTATCTCTTTGTGTCTTCGGGCTAGGAAACAGAAGGGGAAAAACACTCTGGAAACCAAATTAAATAGTTTGATCTAATTTTAGTACCCTGAACCAGATTTCAGATTGATTTCTATGGAATTTAATAGAGAGCAACACACACACATATACACTTGGTTCCTCTTATTGAAAATCCATCTCACGCACTGGGATTTATTAAAAAAAAACACACGCACCTTATTTTGCTGTTTACCAGAAGTAATAAAAAACTAATATTTCAGTCTCATTCTGTAAATAGTTGTATTTTTTAGCTGGCTTATAGTAGGTTGTTATGAAATGCTGATGGATCGCTAGTGCGAGCCTTCTACTCAAATGCTAATTTGCATTCATTTGAGGAAATCTATATACATAAAAGAGAAAAGTCACTGACTCACTGACTGACTCACTCACTCATCAATGCCTTGCCAAAACCGCCAGGCCTAGAAGGGCAAAATTTGGGGTGGGTGTTCCTTCCATGATGGAGGGGTGCACTAAGAACCGGTTTTTGGAAATTCCAACCAGAAGGGGGTGAAATGGGGCGCAAAGCATTTTCCTCCCTATACTTTGCATTGAAGAATTGATGACTGAGGGATGCTCTGCCCCGACCCCTGGACCTAGAAGCAT
This sequence comes from Cryptoblepharus egeriae, assembly GCA_030015325.1. NCBI lineage: Eukaryota > Metazoa > Chordata > Lepidosauria > Squamata > Scincidae > Cryptoblepharus > Cryptoblepharus egeriae. Next base: position 10,710,298 of record JAREYC010000004.1, read on the forward strand.
GGAATTTGGGGAGGGTGTTCCTTCTGTCATAGGAACACCCACCAAGAACCAAAGTGGAGAAATTTAACCCTTAAGGGGCTGAAAAGGGGTGCAATGTGTTTTTGTCCTATACTTAACATGGAGGACTGACCAACATTCAGACAATTTGGTGCTCGGTGCCTGGTATAGTGGGGGGAGGTTGAGAGGGAGGAAGTGGTTGCAAATGGGGAGGATGCTGCATGTGGGGAGATGATGCACATGGGGAGATGTTGTGCATGGGGGATGCTGCCATTGGGGGGTTTGATGCACATGGGAGTTTGATGTGCATGGGGGTTGATGTGCATGGGGTATGATGCGCATGGGGGAATGATGCGCATGGGCGGATGTTGCAATTGGGGGTTCATGCGCACGGGGGAATGTTGTGCATGGGGAGTTGATGCGCATGGGGGATGTTGTGCATGGAGGAATGTTGCGCATGGCAGGTTGATGCGCATGGGGGTTGATGTGCATGGGGGATGTTGCACATGGGCGGATGTTGCGATTGGGGGTTGATGCTCATGGGGGATGATGTGCATGGGGGAATGATGCACATGGGGGTTGATGCACATGGGGGAATGTTGCGCATGGGGGTTTGATGCACATGGGGAGATGATGCGCATGGGCGATGTGCATGGGGATGTTGCACGTGGGGGGTTTATGCACATAGGGGGTTAATGAGCATGGGGGGATGATGCGCATGAGGGGATGATGCGCATGGCTGGATGAACATGGGGGATGTTGCACATGGGGTAGATACGCATGGGGGATTGATGCACAGTGGGGGATGGAGTACGGGGGAATTTTACTCCCGCAATCCGGATACGCTTTTCGCTAATAGTTGATAAAGTACATTTTTGTCTTTTGGTGGGACATTTAATGCTTCAGGACTGTATAGGATATCAAATGTTTATCCCAGTGTGCTGCACTGAAATAGTTCGGTATAACTGATCAGACTAGCTACCATAATAATCTGGAAAATTATCAGTTCTTAACCTTTCAGCGGTTCTATGAGGCCTTAATAATATTGAACTGGGCTAGAGCTACAGATGTTATTTTCATCCATTAATTTCTTAACCAAGTGAAGTGTTCATAGTTTTTCCTCATAGGCATGAAATTTTTCCTTTCCAGAAACCTCCTTGTATGTAGAAAACTAGAATGTCAAGGAGAAGGTAAGACTGGAACCCTTTTCCCTATCATGATGCTTTGTCTGTGTGGGGAGTTGGATGTCAGGCATTATGAGCACACCTCAAGAAGAGAATTGTACATACATGTTCCAGATAGGTTGACTGAAAGGAATGTTTATAATCCAGTTGACTCGTTCAGTGTAGTCCTTCCAACTTTGGAACTAAAGAGTGAACTGACAGCACATAAAACACTTTTTCCATGCTTCTTTTCAAGAAGATGCAGCCTAAAGAAGAGTTCTTGACTGTTTCCTTTGTATCTCTGATTTCTGAAGAAATCGTACATATAAATCCATTTCCTACTTTGTCCTTTAGAGGGACTTTTTGCAACTTAAAAGAACCTAGTAGCAAAGCCAATTCATGTTTTAATTAGCAGAATTGGTGATCATGAACATCTTGCTTCTTTGGCAAAAGGCATGGCTAGCTAAACGCCAGGCTAATAATCCCACATTGATTTAGGCTGCAATCCAGTTAGGCTGGCCTAAGCCCTGACATAAGTCCTGTGCTGACATAAGGATGTCACAAAAGTGCAATAAGACACTTCTGCACCACTCCCAGGGTTGGGCTAGGTCAGTGCTCAGGCATGCACTTACCTTCCTACATCATGACAGGAACTGGAAGACCAATGAGTTGTGCCAGCCTCGACTTGGATTTCACCCTAAGGGAGTTTGCTCTGCAATCAAAGTCTGACTGAGAAGCTGTTCCCTTTCATTTTAAACACCAATTGGAGCAAATGAAAATCGTTTTGTGTGTGTTGATCTGAAAAAGCGCATTGTCTTGGACAAACCTGTTGTATACTGCAGAGTCAACGTGATCTATATTATCACAGGGCCAAATCAGAAGTGACATGAAATGCATCATTGTCTAGTTTGGAGTTTCGTAAAGCAAAAAGATAAACTATACAAAAGCCTAATCTTGATAGATAGCATAATGTGGTGGTAGGGTAGGGTTAATCCTTTACCTTCATGCAGTTTTTCCCATTGAAAAATCTCTCTAAAACTTCTATGATCCCACAACAGTGCCATTGAGTTCAGCACCTTCAAGAATCACTCAGTTTATGGCTTGTTTTTTCCCCTCTGTGACGTACAAGGATGCTCTAGCTTGTGTGGGAAGGCTGCTGTGGTCTAGATCGAATCCCCGCTGCTTTCATGGTATTTTGGACCTTTTGCACAATTTCTTCGTCAGCCTCCAGTCTAAATATAGGGGCATTCTCTGAATGTGGATGTCGGCTTTGATCATTTGGGGCTGGAGATATCCCCAGATATCAGCTTCTTGTGGTCCTTATTGAGCTTCCCACTGATCTGTAGGCTGTTCAGCAAGAGCTGACTCACTGCTATTTGTCTTTTATGTACTGCTTCTGAAAGGTACAGTAAGTGATTAGTGATTAAAGGCTCTCGGTTTAATCCTGTATCTACTACAGACTGGGGGAGGTATGACCTTCTTCTCTTATACTTTTGCAATAATGCATATTTAGCCCTAATCCTCTCCTGGCCTCTGCTTGTACTGTAAGTTGATCTTTTGCTGCTCGTTCCATTTCTGAGTTCTCTTTTAAAAAGGCAAAATAAATTCTATTTTTAAAAAATGGCTTCAAGAGAACATAATTATAAGGGGGCATGGGGAATGCTGGTCTATTTTAGAGGTGATGGGAAGTGTAATAATGGTTATGGTTCCGTATATCCTACTTAAAGTGGGGGTGTGGGGGAAATTGTCCATCTTGGAGCAGCATTGATATGGAGCAAGAGAACCCTCTATAGATCTCACTCAAGTGTGAATTGTGACCATTGGCAGGGTGACCATATATCATAACCACAAAAATGTAGAGCAAAAATTTTTTGCTCCTCCCCAAAAGTAGGACACCCAAGAATAATGTAGGACTGACAAAATAAAAGTTAAAAACACTCATATAAATTGATTTCATGTAGTAAATTTAAACACTATGGGTGAAATCTTAACAAGCCAGCACAACTCATCAGTCTTCCTGTTCCTGTGGAAGTGTAGGGAGGCAAGCGCATATCTGTGAACTGCTCTAACCCTCCCCCAGAAGTGGTAAAGAAATGTCTTATGGCATTTTTGTGACTCCCCCCAGCCAGCACAGAACTTACGTCAGGGCTTAGACTGGGTTAAGTAGAGGTTATGATTGCAGCCTATATTACTTATTATTAAATTTAAAACTATCACATATGACTTATTACATATAATTTAATAACTACAAGAAAACTGCATGCTGCCTGCTCACAAGGAAAAGGAAGACAATGAGATTTTTTCCCCAAAAACACAAGGCTAAAAATAGGACATGTCCTGGAAAAAGAGGACACATGGTAACCCTGTGTTTCTACAGGCCAGAGGTTTCTACAGGCAGCCCAGTAGCTTCAGCCAGTCCTGATGCTGATCAAAATGAGGGAACAGCAATATAAACCATCAACATATGAATGTTTGTATAGATACACAATGGTACACAAACACACTTGCTATCTGGCTTATCCCACACTATACAGTATTTAACAGAAAATATTATTTGAAAATTACAAAATAAACATATATCTCATTGTCTCATATGTCTCATACCATCACAGTTTTAATATTTCAATCACTTTCAAATTTCAGTCAGATTCTATAGAGCCCTATTATCAGGGCTTCCAACCTGAATATTCCTAATTAGGGGTCCACAAATGTCCATAAATTTCAGATTTCAATAAGTCATCTTAAGGTGCATAAAAGTCAGTATTTCAGTATTCCATCAGAGTTCCAATCAGTTTCAAATTTCAATCTCAATCCACGGTTTCTCAATCCAGGGAGATCTCTCTCCCTGGGGAAAAAAGGAGAAAGCTGATCTCCTATGATGGAGGATTTCCCCAGAGAGAGAGAGAGAGAGAGAGAGAGAGAGAGAGAGAGAGAGAGATCTTTTGCTTTCCTAATAAGAATTCTAAAAAGGACTAGAATCAGTCTAATCCTGAAGGAGTTTGAAATCCGAAACGGTGGGACAAATATCCTAGGACTGACTGTGGATTGAGATTTTGTAATTTTCAAATAATATTTTCTGCTCAATACCCTATAGTGTGGGATAAACCAGATAGCAAGTGTGTTTGTGTATCATTGTGTATCTTTACAAACATTCATATATTGATGGCCCTGATGCTGAGACAATATTAGCTCTTGCAGACACATTCATTTCTTCACCCCTTCATATTGTTGAAAATTTGTGATGATCGGCAAATTTGGAAAGAGGGTGCATACTGGAGATCAGCAATTGCAATGGGGTCTGAGCATCTCAGGCCCTTTCAGATCTGCTGCCAACACCCCGCCCTTGAATGTTTAAGAGAGTCCAATAATTTCCTGGAGATGAGTTAGCTCCTGTTCTGCACTGCTGACCCTGCTTATATTCGAGGATTTGGTTTCTTTACGGCTCTTTTCCAAAACGCGGCCTGTCAGAATTAGCACTTCTGAGCAGCTGGCAATGCTTTTTGGATGATTTGGAGTGGGTGTAAATAAAGGATGAGAACCGCATGGCTTGCTCTTGGGCAGTTTTATAAAGAACCTTTCACTGCATGGTGACAAATTCCTATTTTTGAAAGATGAGAAAATGGGTCTAATATGATGTTGCTCGCCTAGAAGACAGCCTCCAGTGAAAGATCGAAATAGACTTATTAAGGACCTTGGAATTTTATTTCCTGGGTTGTAAAGGACACAATAGATGCAAAAGGCAGGCCTGGAGAAGAAAAAAATGAAACTGTTACTTAAAAGAATTATCTGTGTAGCTGAAATCTGAAGCACTAGTCAGTGGCATAGCTATGGGGGGGTGACAGAGTCAATACTGCAGGTGGCACAATGCACCATCTACGTGTACCCTCTCACTCATGGTCAGAGCCATTGTGGGCAGTGACAGCTGTGTTTCTGCGTTGTCGTTGTTGCCTGCTGTGGATCCAAAGGCAAGTGGGAACAACCCACTCTGTGCATTGAGTCGTCTGCAGTACTTACCATGCAGACTCTTGCAGTCTTGCCACTGGCCACAGGTATGGCTATGAAGCCAACTAAGTTATTATCCCAGGCAGTAGATTGCCAGGGATGCCCATCTCCATCAGCCTACTAGCCTCCACTGTTGTTGCAAAGGCTACCACATCATCTGAAGGAGAAGCATGTTGTCTCAGGATTTAGGAAGTTTTTGGCTAATGGTCAGAGATGAAGAAACTGGAAGCCCAATTAAGATGTCTCTAGTGGAGGTCAGCTATGCCATGGCTTCATCAGTCCTTGAACTCCAAGCTCTGCTCACCTTTTTCTAGGAGAGATATTGTGAAGAGTACTTTAGAAAGGGAGAGTTTGGGCTTAGGACAGTAGATATTAAGGAGGATAACCCTACAATCCAGAGTAACTACAGGAGCATGTAAGAGACATTACGTGCACCCGTAGTTACTGCACCACCTAGTGAAAACCTATGGGAAATTCATATTTCAATCCAAAGTAAATTGTTCTTACACCGGAGCAAAGACTCCCTGTAGTTACTCTGGATTGCGCCTTATGACAGGAGCATTAAAAATGGCATCCTGGTCTGAAGTGGTATCATCTGCTGCACTTCTGGACTAGATTTTCATCCAGAGGACGGAGACAAAATGGCTTTTCTTCTTGAACTGGGGCATAATGGCCAAACTGGAGACTTCACATGGCCACAGGCTTCAGAAAGCACCCAAAGTGTCAATAGGAGATGGCAAAAGCTGTCAGGATGTTATGCTAGTCTAGTACAAGCGCATGTTTCTCAGGGATGATCTATGATTCTGCCAGGATTCAACAGTTCTGAAGGCAGAGGGAGGAGGAGGCAACTTGTTCTTGGCTTCCCTGCTGAAATGCCTATAAAGCCCAATTAGGTTTATAACTTTGCATTAAATTAAATATGTTATTTTGCACAAGCACTTACAAAAGACTTCTAAGTATCCAATAACCATTTCCTTTATTCCCTTGTTAGCAGCTGACACTTTGCCGGTACTCAGGCGCACGCCAAGTTGATTTAGGGCATTGATTTTAAGCTGGCACACGTCCCTCCATCCTCAAACAGAACTGATTAGCTGAGGAGGAAAACAGCACTTACTTTGCATTGTCTTTCAGATTCTGCTCTCCTCCCTTCGGAGAAGGGCTCTGGCAGCAGCTGGCGAGGACAGACCTCTCATTTTCCTCCACACAGAGGAGGCAGACAACCCAGAACGCAGCCTGTGGCCCCGAAGGAATCTAACTGGGTTTAAAGCTGCCAGCTTTTGCGCTGGGGAGGCCAATCATAAGGTGCTTGCCTTCAGGGGCAGCAGGATGGCAGGGGTGTCTTGGATGTTCCTTCCATCATCATCATCATCATCATCATCATCATCATCATCATCATCATCATCAGTGTTTTTTTCTTGGGAAAAAGGTGCCACTACTCACCACACATCATCCCTATATGACTGTTAATTAGATGTGGGCTTGGGGGTCAGGTGGAAAAAAGTGTTGGTACTGAATATTGGTAAGTACACTCAGACAAAAGCCGTTATCATCATCAACAACAACAACTACAAGAGTATTTATGAATGCAGGCCTCCGTCAGACTTGAAAGACTATGGTATCGCACTCTGCGCTGCATACGCTGCATGCAAAGCATGAAAGCCTGGGGTTGGATTTAGGGATATTTAGGCATAACGAAAGCCTTGTTATGGAGGATAGGCTGTTACCCAAGCAGCAAATCCCCCCTCTCCATGCCACTGAATTAGTCCAATGGAAAGACAGAGCCGATACGATTGGATCCAGCTGGCGTTGCAGAGCTGGGCTAAGGACAGGAGCTCACCCTGTCTTGTGGGGCCGACCCAGGTCTCAAACCCCAGCCTGCTGGTTAACAGGCACAGTGTCTTAGCCACTTGCACCACCCACAGCCCTTATAAATAAGAGTATTATATTCCCCTTTTAAATAACTCTCATCCTGCCCACCACCGGTCGCCCATGCAGCCTTATTTGGAAATCATGTGAGAATGATGGGGACAGGATGGATGGACAGGGACAACTGGCCCCCAAATCCAGAGTAACTACGGGAGCACGTAAGAGACATTACGTGCACCTGTTGTTACTGCACCTCCTAATAAAAACCTATGGGAAATTCATATTGGAATCCAGAGTAAATTGTTCTTACACTGGAGCAAGGACTCCCCGTAGTTACTCTGGATTTTGCCCTTAATTCTCTAGCACTGCTGCCAAAGATTGTGGCTGCAGAGTGGGAAGAGAAGGTACTGGCTACTGTGATCCTGTCCTAATGGCACTGCTTCCACACCTGTTGTTTAGCTCCTTTCCCAGCAGTGTTTTCTTGAGAACAGGATGGCATAGGCAGGATCTTTCCATGACTGTTTATGGCCAGATTTTGGAAGGAGAGGATGGAAGCAGACAGCTGTAGCAGTGATGGAGTGTGTGCCTAGAAAAAGGCAACCATGGCATTTGGTCCTCCAGAAATGTTCTACCATACAGAAGGTTGTTCACACACAATCTAGTTCAGCAGTGTCCAAACCTTGGACCAGGGATCAGATGATTTCAGGAAGATTTTAATTTAGGACAGCAATCCAATAAGGTACCCCCTGACCTGCAGTCTGATGTCAAAGATCTGAATCTGCCACCATAGTCTGGTTGGTGCATATACAGACCAGATTTTGTTTGCATTTTTCTACACTTTAAGGTTTCTATTCCACAAAATATTGGCTAATTTTAGGTGTTCAACTCAATCTTTGACTCAACCTCATATCTATGTGTACCTGGAAAATCAACATGTGTAATGAAAATACTGTATTGTGTCCATTTGGCTACTGTCTTATATACTTGTTGTATTGATTGCTGCAAGCACTATTTTGCCTGCTTACCCCTGAGGCAAGGCATACAAGGCAAAAGATCTCCTGGCATCATCAACACCTCCAAGTGCTTCCAAATGATGCTTTCAGTCTTCCATGCTGTTACCAATAACAGGCTGTGGCTAATCCACTTAAGGCACTGATCATTATTGTAATTATACAGTTAGTGATCCTATTCACTAAGGCACAGCTAAGCTTTCCAAGTACATTGATTAAAATATGTGAGATTCTTATACGTGGCAAAACAAGCTCCGGTGTTAATGCCAAGAAGCTAGTCTTCTGCCAAATTAAAGGGAATGCAGGGGTTCCAGCCAAAGTCAGAAAACTACCTGTCATGACAAAAAACATGCTTAGCTAATTTATTGAGCTACGTCAATACACTAACAAAAAGGTTGGTGCAGAAAACAGAGTGTATCAAGAAAACCTGGCTAGGGTTTAAGTGGCTGAACAGTGAGAGGCCACCTAAGTCAGCATCCCAAGCTGAAAACTGGGAGAAGCTGAAAATATTGGAGGCTACAGGACAGCAAGCAAAATGCTTTTCACTGTTGATCAGTCAAATGCAAAAGATGAATATATTTGTATATTATATAGTATATAGGCCTGAGAGACCAATTCAGCAGCTTCACACTGTCTGCCAGTTACATTTTCAGCACATCAAGGAAAACTCTGAGGAAAGGGCACAAACAGCCAAGGGTAATTCCCTAAGTAAGGTTGTGGTTCTCCTTGTGTTACAGATGAATCTGGCACAGTTGGGTCTCATGCTCTTTTTTTTAAAATCCATCTTCCAGCCAGTAGTACAGTCCAGAATTCAATTATTTAATTTTTTACATCAGCTAGGTCATCCTTAGATTGTTTAGCATATCTGTATAGCCTCCTCCCATTCATTTCAGTGGGGCTGGCATAGTGATATGTGTCCTCTGGTTATGCCAAAAGGTCACTTTGAAGAAAGTGCTCTATTTATCATGCCAAAATGGGGGGGGGGGGAATTGCACATATAAAGATCGGTTTTCCACACCTCTTTTTGAGTGGAGAGGAAGGTCATTCTGTAAACTTCCCTTTAGGGGACTCTGCTGACTGAGGTTTTCCTCCAACAATTTAATCTGAACGATACCATCTCTATAACCCTTTGTGCAGATTTGTCCTTCCAGTGCATGCTATTGTCAGTCGTGAGATTCGGCAGGCTGGTTCCACTGATAAAAGTTGGACACAAGGGATATTTGCTAAGTGAGTTTTGAAAGGGCTGCTCTGCCTTGGTTACAATGATCGGACAAGGGTTAGAGTTATTGATGTCTGTGTCCCTCTTTAGTAGTGACTGAGCAGTTCCTTTGGGTCTACATGCGTTTCTGTTACCAGTGACGTAGGGTGAAATTATAGTATGGATGATAATCCTTTTTGTTTTGTTATGGATACATGGAACTGGGCCTTATGCTTTCCTTGTTGGCTTCCCATAGAAGGATGTTAGGTTAAAGGGAGCTCTGGCCCTATATTGGAGAGCTTTTCCTATGTTCTTAAGGCTACAAGAAATACATAAAATGAAAGTAATGGTTTCAGATAAACATGATTTTGTACAAATGTGTGTGTGCATTTCAAATATTTTATTTATTGATTGATATATGTATTTATTTATATAGGTTCAAGAACATAACCCATCCCAAAAATTCAGGGCTGGGACAAACTAAAAAAATATCATTTTTTTTCTTTTTTCAGCTTATTAGGATATGTTTCAGTAGTCTAACAGACTCCCGTCATCTTTTGTACTTAGAAAGCAAGTTAAAGCACAATTAATATGCTTTGAAATCCCAGACTCCATGAGATGGACAGGCTTGGGGAAGCTTGAGATTTCAAGCCACCTCCACATATAACCACACAGACATATTTTCACGCATGAATTTCCAGCATGCTTCCAATAAATGCTATTTACCAGAGGGACCTGGGAAGATTAATTTTCACATATGTAGCAGCCATTCATGGTAATTTTATCTCCATGCAAACCATTACACTTTAATTAATAATTTTAAGTTTCTGCAGTTTACAGTTCTGAACTTGGTATACTATAAACATGACATTATGCTTGCAAGTGAAGTGCTCTCTCAACACTTTCCCAAATAAAGACTTTTCCCACCACTACTTTCACAACCTGAAGGACATGTTGAATGAACCACAGTCAACCTGCCTGTTTTTCTGTCTATCCATCTGAGGTACTGAAGTATTTATTCTTCCCTGTTGGGCTCCCTCTGAGAGTCTCTATAAGCTCCTTCATCAATAAGAAGAATGATTGGAGAAGCAGCCTGAGAAAGTACAGGTCAGACCACTGTATCTGCAAGTGTTCCATTCCTGAACCATCTGAGGATACAGAAAACTGTGCACATTGAATTCTTTGGAACAACATAGCATCCAAACACGACCAGAGCCTCCAAACTCATCCTTGTGCAGACTGTATGGGTTTCAGAAACCCTCGTGGATGTGACTGGAATGATAAAGAGGACACCCTGTACTCTGGAAATGGCCTGAAGCTTTACCCAAATATTAAGTTCCCTGTGCGGTTCTGTACTGTTCTCATACACAACACTGACATAAGTTTCTGTCCCGGAAGGTCAGTTGAATTAATGAGATGTATAAGACAAACACCCAGGCTTTCTATTAACTATTTTTGGTTATTGACCTATTTTTGGATACCGTTCTCTACTAAATCACTATCCATATTTTGTCCCTAATTTTGTTCTCTTTGAAAATGCTTTGTGAATATTTTGATCATGTGAAGCATGAGAGTCAGTATCTCTAGAAGTAACAGTTCTGAATGTGTGGCATACATGTGTGTATGCATTTCTTCTCTGGTGCACCTGTTGGCAAATGCGTTCATCTCACAACACCCTGTAATGCATGCCTGCCACACTTCCCCAGCTGGGGTTCATTTTTAAATTGTTGATAATCTGTGTCCTGATTGTCAGTTGTGGACTAGTGATGTTGAATGATCAAGGGATCCATGACCTAGACCAGGGGTCAGCAATCTTTTTCTTTAAAGGGAAAAAAGAATGATGGAGCTGCTTGGTTTGGTTTACAGAGGTCTAGATTTCATCTGAAGGCTGGATCCAGCCCATTGGCCATGGGCTCCCTATTGGGAGCCCAACTCCTGATCTATAAGATGAAACAAAGGGCTGGCGTTAATATAAAGCACATATCAATGCATGCGTCTGAAGACATTCATGCATCATAATCCTAACCACCTCTACTCAAAAGTAAGATCCACTATGTTCAGTGGGTCTTACTCCCAGGAAAGTGTTGACCTCAGCACTCTAACAGCAGCCTCTTCCTTGCTGTCCTCTCCTCATAGGTGGTATTTCTATTCATTTTAAGTGCATTTTTAAATGTCTGCAAGCCTAGGTGATTTCAATTAAAGTCCTATTAAGGATGCCAAAGGGCCTATTCATGTGGTTGTCTATGGGTGTGAACGAAGTACAGTGACCTTTTTTTACCATTTCATTAAATTCCAAATAGTCCTTGTTCTCTGACACAAATGAATTATTTTGTCCAGCATTGCTGCTTGGGGAACTCACTGAAAGTCATTGTTCCCTGTGCTTTTCATAGTATGCTTCTAAATGTTAACGCTAACAAGCAGTTAGTTAAGCGTTACACTGGAGACATTCATTATGTCTTACATCTCCGAATACACTCGCACTTAAAAAAAAATCTCTTAGATTAAAGATGAATCAAAGCAGTTCATTTCCAACTTTAGGACTGGAGGTGCTTGTCCCTACAGATGGAAAAAAGGCAGAGTGTAAAATCCAACACAAATGGCTTTTTAAAAATTTAATAATTCACCAAATCTATGAGTTCAGCACAGCCTGGCTGGGGTAGATAAGTAAAATAAATACTGTAAAGTCAATTTTTAATAATCTCCTGCATGAAATTTAAGCACTAGAGAAAACATTTAACAATCAAGTCTGAGGCTTTTTGTAAATGATCAAATGAGAATTTAAAAGCCCCTTACCTACCTCTGGAAAAAAGCTCCCATTTATCCCTTAGCACACATTGCATTTTTTCCTTGTGTTTTCTTCGCCAAAGTGGTTTTAAACTCCTAACATATGGCTGCTCCTATCAATAATATGTCCCATTGACAGAGATGCTAAACAATGACAAAGATATTTGTCAGGAGAAAGGAGCTATTGGGACCCCTGTATTCATTAATTAGTTCCTGGGTTATGCTGCTAACTAGTGGTCTCGTGTATTTATCTAATTATTGAGAGATCACATTTACAACAGAGGGTGTTTTGATATAAGAGGTTTATAAAACTCTGATTTAGGATGATCTCTTGGAATGCCAAACAGAAACTGGCCTGCAAGCAAGATTTTTGCGGAAGAATAAAATCTGCAATAATATGTGACAAGTCTCTCTCCTCCCTATGAAAGGAAAAATATAAATGAAAAGCCCCCCCCCCCCAAAAAAAATGGCAGTGTACAACACATATACATAGAGATCCTGACTTATATTATGCATTGGAAATGTGAAATTGGTATATGAAAAGTCTGGTTGTAGTTGCACTACCTGCATGATTTTTTTAAAAAAATAGGAGTGCTTATTTTCATTTATACATAGAATAATTGCTAACCATATTCTTTTTAATATATCATCTTTATTAATATATCATCTGGAAATAAACTTTCAGTTACTAGATCTCAGGAGTAGGCAACATTATCTCCACCATGCCTTATTTGTAAGCTTTCCAAGAGCACTACAGCCCTATTGAGTAGAGTGAGAGCCTAGATGGAGCTCCTATTGATCCATAATTTACAAATCTTGTCCCATTCTGCTGAGATGTAGGTGCTGGATGTCCTAACAATAGTGTCTCTAAGGGCAATGTGTGTGCAGGATACGGACTGCACTGTTTGACACCCTCAAGGGGTATATTTCTTCATTCATTCCCCCAACCCAAGAGCAGTGATGCCCTTTTAAGAAAGGTTTTCTATCCTGCTCCTATGACCTCACAATGCCTTTGGATAACATATCAGTTGCAATAAAGTTCTTGTCAGGTTGAAAAGTCTTGGCAGGTCCACTTCTGGCCACATTGGCAAGTCTTTGGCAAGTCTTAAAGCAGAGGTGCTAACCATCACTTGTAGTCATTTGTTATCTGCCTGGTTTGCTCTAAGGTACACTGCTGTGGGAGGAATCTGGATCTTATTTTGAAGGTTGATGATGAAGGTACACTGGAAAGGACAAGTGATTTCCAGACAATTTTGCCATTGATCAGAGCTCTGCTTGTCTCTGGTTCTGGAGCCTCTTGCACACTTTTCCAGGAAGAAGCTCCTGACAATAATGGGTCTTACTTATAATAAGGCAAAGGATTGGGTGCCTAGGTAGCTGCAAAGGCTGCCTCTCACTTTCTCCTTCAGAAGCTGGTAAAATAGGTTGAGGAAAACAATATTCTTCATCAAGAACAAGCTGGGTTTCGGAAAGTCCACAACACAGTTGATCAAATGTTGTGTTACATCATCTAATGTAATGGAAAATGTAATCTAATGTCAAAATACAAGTAGGCCCTTCAAACGGTTGTTTGCAGCATTTATAGACTTTTCCTCTGCATTTGATAAATCCCTAGGAAACGTTTATGGGACAAGCTCGCTGGGACTAACATTGATAAGAGGTTGCTATTTTTAATACAGGAATTATACACCAATACAATGTTGAGGGTAAGGATTCATTCAGATGGAAGGTTGAAAGAGGAAATTCGTACAACTAAAGGTGTAAGGTAAGGGTGCCTGCTTGTACTTTTCCTCTTTAATCTCAATATTAACATCCTAACTGTTTTAACCCATTCTGATCATTTCCCTCCCTCAATTAGGAACTACTATAAGATCGCAACCCTTATTTATTCCAAAGTTATTGTATTATTATCCATGAATAAAAAAGGGCTAAAGAGAAGTAAGCTACAAGACTTCAGTCATTTGTCACAACTGAATAGAACTAAATCTAAAGTACAGTGGTGCCTCACTTAAAGAGCTTAATTTGTTCCGGAGGTATGCTCTTTAAGTGAAACGCTCTTTAAGTGAAGTGGATTTTCCCATAGGAAACAATGGAAACTCAGATGATTGGTTCCACAACCCAAAAATATTCATATAAAAATATTAACTGGATGTAAAAATGATGACAAAACACGAATTGAATTCAAAACACTGTAATAAAATACAGACTACTATTACTGTAATAAAACACTGTAATATTCTATATAGTAAAAAAAGAAAAGGAAAACCTTTATGGGCAAGGATGACTGATTTTCACTATGAGTCACTGGAGTTTTTCTGAGCCACTTTCACTGGTGTTTTTCTGAGCAACTTTCACAACTTTCTGAGCAACTTTCACTGGTGTTTTTCTGAGCTCTCTGTGTGAGATCTGTCTATGCAGACTAGATAGGCAGTCTGCAACAGCAAAGGGGCCAGATCCTATGCTGTTTACTCAGAATCAAGCCCCATTAAATTCACTGGGGCTTACTCACAGGAAAGTATGTAGGCTGCATTTTGCAAATGGTCCCAATTTGGGACATTACTAGGGCATTAGAAAGGTGGCATCCTTGAAGGGGTGGCACCCCTTGTGATCTAAATGGCTAAAATCATGGTATTATCTCCTGAAAATAAGGGTGAAATCCAGAGTAACTATGGGAAGTCCTTGCTCTGGAGTAAGAACAAGTTACTCTGGATTGCAATATGAATTTCCCATAGGTTTTCACTAGGTGGTGCAGTAACTACGGGTGCACATAATGTCTCTTACGTGCTCCCGTAGTTACTCTGGATTGTGCCCTTAGTCATTCAAGAGTGCAATATCTACATACACTCACTTTTGCCACCTTGAGAAAGATATTCACTGAACTCTGCTTCCACACTATGCCAACTGCTTAGATGGAAGATATATGTCCATTCCTTGGCATCTAAAGCTTTGTATTTGTGGGGCAGGTAATACAGAGGTTAGTGTACATTACCTGCTTTATTGCTAGGTTTATCAAAACCCCAGGGAAAGACTTCTGAAACATATCTTGGCTACTCCTCAAGGGAGAGCCCCCAGATGAAAGTATGCAGGCTACTCTTAGACTTTGAACTTTTGTTACTTATGGAACAGCGCTGTTTGCTAAAATGGTGAGAACTATTCATGCGAATTTTTTGGGAGCCATTGTGATAGACTGTAAAGGATAATTTAAAGGAGATTCCTTAATATGAAGGGGCACATGTATTTGTCTGACACATATATAATTTTAACTGTATTTTATACTGTGGCACCTCATGTAAAAAATTTAATCCGTTCCAGAGGCATGTTTTTTACATGAAATGTTCTTTACGTGAAGCGGATTTTCCCATAGGAAATAATGGAAACTCAGATAATTGGTTCCACCACCCAAAAATATTCATATAAAAATATTAACTGTATGTAAAAATGATGACAAAACACTGGAATTGAATTCAGAACATGCATTCAATGTGCATGATCATATGAAGTCTGCTTAGGCTGCAATCCTAAAGACACAATCTTAAAGACACTTACCCTACAATCCAGAGTAACTATGGGAGCACGTAAGAGACATTACGTGTACCGGTAGTTACTGCACCATCTAATGAAAACCTATGGGAAATTCATACTGCAATCCACAGCAAATTGTTCTTACACCAGAGCAAGAACTCCCCGTAGTTACTCTGGATTGTGCCCATAGAAGGCTGTAATCCTAAAGACACTTAGGAGGCTGCAATCCTAAAGACAAAATCCTAAAGACACTTAGGAGGATGCAATCCTAAAGACACTCTCCTGGGAGTAAGACCAATTAAACACAATGGGGCTTGCTTCAGAGTAGGGATGGTTAGGAATCTGCAATCCTACACATTTTCCTGGGAGTAAGCCCCATTAGGAGGACTGGGGGGGGTCTTCTGGGGGGTGGGAGGGTGTTTGTGGACAGTGGAGGGAAATACAGGCAGCCCCTACTCACTTTAAGCCTGGCTTTTGAACATGAGGCTTCCTGCAGAGCTTTTGAAGAGGCTGGAGAAGGGTGAGGGGATGCTCCTCCCTCCAGCCCAGTCTGCAGGAAGCCTCGTGTTCGAAAGCCAGGCTTTTAAAGTGAGTAGCTGCTGCCTGTATCTCCCTCCCACCCCCCAAAAGGCCCCCTGTTCCCCCAAGCACCCCTCACCCCCCAGAGGGAGAGACCTGCTGTTGCCTGACCCGTTCAATTCAGATAACAAGCGCAGGCTGGCAGCTCTTTAAACTTTAAAGAGCTGCCAGCCTGTGTTCATTACCCACAGCAGGTTCATTACCCGAGGCAGAGGCGCCACCTAGTGGTATGTTTGTTACCTGAAACATACTTTACCTGGGGCATCCATTACCCGAGGTACCACTGTATTCTGAATTAACTTTTAACTGTGCTTGTATTTTGAATTTGAATGGTTGTGATGGCTTTTAGCTAATACACTAAACAGTTGACTGTCTTTTATCCAGACCCTTACAATAAGGAATAATACCAATGAGCGAGATACACACAGAAGAGGAAATTTATGCTTCGTTTATTGGCAGAAATTTCTCATCTCATAGCAGAGTATCTATGGTAAATCCCTTAAATAAGTAAGTAAATAAAATAAATAAAATTTTATTTTCAGAGACAAGTGGCTCAGAGGAACAATACTGCTCCAAGTGATTCATTTGGTATCTAAATCTGTTCAACAAGCTTGGAGGAACAATTCCACCTAGAGGAATACCAAAGAAAGAGGTAATGTGCGCTTGGTACATTTTGGTAGAAATTTCTCATCTCATAACACAGTATGGCGAGTATCATCACAGAAGAGGTGATTTACACTATGTTTACTGGCAGAAATTTCTTTTCTCATAGCAAGTTCTTATGGTTAATCCCTCAAACAAAGAAAATTTTCTTTTCAGAATCAAGTGGCTCAGAGGAACAATACTACTCCAACTCCAATACTACTCCAATACTACTGGAAGGCTACTATTCAGTTCTATTGGAGAAAAAGAAAAGCAACAATACTACTGAGAGAGACACAGACTGAGCAACCTGAAGATAAGAGGAGGAGGTGATTTACACTTCATTTATTGGCATAAATTTCTCATCTCATAGCAGTTTCGATACTAAATCCCTTAAATAAGTTAATAAAGATGTCATGGCATGAACCCGCCATAATGCATGTTTGCCTTGCTCTTCACTTGTAGCCAGGCTGTGGGTGGTGCCAGCCAATTGGCTGGTTTCTAAAAAGGGGGTCTTCTCTCCAGTCATTAGACAAAGAGTATATACAGAGTCAACCAGACTAGTGGTGAGCAGATTAAAACCTTCGGTCAGGTGCAGCTGACCAGATAGGTAAAATTTTTTTGTTTTTGCTCCCTCTCTGAGCCAAGGTGGGCTAGGGGCCTGACCCCGCTAGTACCCTCCTATCTATAGGTGCTGTTCGAAACCCCATCTAGTCAGTTTTCCCACTGCCTGCGTGGGGTGCAGTAATGACCCCCTGGCCTCTCAGGCCAGGTGCGCCAAGATTTGTCGTCCTATTTTGTTGCCCTAATTTGTGCTCAATTCTCGTCATTTATGTCTTAAGTGATTTACAGCCATTTACAACCCATTTACAACCCCTTTACAACCCCTTTACAACTCCTTACTCCTTTACAACTCATTCACAAGTCATTCAAAGAATTGTGCCTTGCATTTCAAAGACATTTGCATTTCAGTGTGCCAATGCATCTCTACAGCTGAACTCCCTAAGAGCAATTGGGGAGTCTATCTCTGCTTTGCCTGTACTTCGATTCCTGTTTGCAATTAATGTTCATTTAAATATTTTTTTATCATGAAAACTAAACACAATGTGGCAGTGGGTCTTATATCTGAGCATTTTTTGTATTACTTACAAAATGCTTTAAGGTTAATAAATGAGATTTTTTGACTCAGATTTCGAATCCTCTGTCTTTGTTCGTTCGAATAAAGGTCACTGATCACCTTAAGAGCATTAGAACTTAATTAATTAGGTGCTATGACAGTTTTTCTGACAGGGCCTGTCAGGACAGCTGTCAGGACAACTGCGCATGACCGATGAAAATCCCTATTGCGCCTGATGGAATGTTAAGGAGTGAATGCAGTCAGCTCCACTCCTAGAGCACCCACCCATGTGGCCTTCTTCTAGACCCAGCTGTGGCACACGCATTTGAAAGTGGAGAAAGGGGGAGTGGGGAGGCAAGCTGGTCAGGGTGGAGTGGAATGGCAAAGCACAGTGCTGCATCACTGGGGGGGGGGGACAACAGAGCTTGGGCAGTCAGGAGTGTTTCACATGAGTTCTGCAGGGGCCTCCCACCTGCAGCAGTGCTTGTCTTGCCACCAGAGTTGGCGAGAGTGCTCTGCCCAAAGGAGGAGTGAGAGGGGGCACTGCTTAGGTAAGCATGTTGCTGGCACACACTGGACACTGGCTGCCAGCGCCACCAAGCCCAGGGTCTGGAGTGGTGAGCCAGGACTTAATAAACCAGAGGAGTCTGCCCATGTGGTCAGGGATGCAACTACTGACTCCTGTCTGACCTAGGGGCAGAGGAATACCCACGAAAAGGCTCAGAGATGAAACAGTCTCACCCACACATGATGCACTCCCACCAGTATGGCTGGAAGTATGTGAGGATAACCAATAACACAGGGGCACATACCCCTACTATCAACCATCAGAGTGGCCATGGCTGCCCTGACTTGCAAAAGTCCAACTTGCCATACGGGATTCCTTAACAGAACTCACCCGGAACAGTTACCACCACAACGTGGTGGAATTTCTCATGTTGTGCCACTTCTCAGCTGCCATTGGTCTTCCTAGTCCCCCACTGAGCATGTAATGCAATTTCTGCTGTCCCTTAAGGACAGGAACCTGAGCATAGGTCCATGAAAGTGTACATGGCAGCTATTGTGTTTGCTGAAAAGGCTGCAGGGTATCCTGACTCCGTGACAGATTTTCGGGTGCACAAAATACTAGAGGGTTTTCAATGACACTCTACTCCAGAGGATGAAAGGTGCCCCATTATAGTGGACACCCTGAAGGTTTGATGGCAAAATTTAAGTCCCTCTGATATTCTAGGTATGAATAGTCTCTTTTCCAGGCGGTGACAGTAATCTCTTTTAAGTCACCCAAAAACCTGAATTTTTAGAGTCAAGTTCCCATCTCCGATTTCTTACAACAACCCTGTGAGGTAGGTTAGATTAGAGCAGGGGTGTCCAAACCAAGATCTGTCACTAATGAATGTACATTTAATCAAATTTGAAACATAAATCAATTCTTTTTTTCCTTCTGACCCCTGACATGGTATCAGAAAGACAATGTGGCCCTCCTGCAAAAATTTTTAGAGGCCCTGAACTAGAAGACTAGTGACTGGCCCAAGCAAGATCCTGGCTGAGCAGGTATCTGTACCTTGATCTTGGAAACTGAACCACTACAGCATTCTGGAGGAATACTGAGGAAATGGACAAACACATGGAATCAGGAGAGAAGATAATAGAATACAAGCATGATTTGCAATCCGCCAGGACTGGCAGCATTTTAACACTCTACTGTCGCTAAATAACTCCTTAGCAGCTGGCACTGGATCTTCCAGTCCTGGCATATGCATAAAAAAAAGAGAAAGACTTTCTAATAGATGAGGCTTCAGTGCATGATAAGGCCAAGACCCCGGACTGTTTTAAAAACACAGACCAAATGTTTACAGTGTCTTCTACTCTACAAACAGCAATCGCTTACGAAGCACAGATGGGACACAGACAGTTTTTCATGGCTTCCTCCGTATGATCGAACCCAACACATCTGGTCTGCTCTGCAAAGCATCTTGGCACTAATTTGTTTGTCAGTATCCATCGAGAGGGCTATCTGTCATCCTGTCGCATTTCGGTTGCCCTGTAATGTTGGAAGATGAGGCGAGTCGCAGATGAAGGCTGCCGGCCATGTGGGAGTTAACCGGTGGAAATCACCAGCTGTTCCAAATGTCATCAAATGGGGTAGGCGAGGTATGTGTATACAAGGCTGGAATTTCAGAGGAATCTTGCTCGCTGGACCTTCTGCCTCAGCTAGCAAAAGAAAATCATGTGAAGATGAGCATCAATTTAATCCTCTTTTCTTGTCCCATGTGCATTGCCTGCCTGCCGCTGTCGTTACATTCAGGTAAGTATTCTTTGAGCCATAGATTTAGAAATCAAAGGGCAAGGAAAAGCATTTGCATTTTAAAAAACAAAACAAAAACCCAAGTCAACCCCTCCCCTCAACAAATCAAGTACGTTTGATCGCAAATGGCGCAAAACAGTAGCGCTACAAGGTGAGGTTGTCAGGAAGAAATAATGGATCCAAAGGCAGGCAAATCATTATGAATATAAGATCAATTCATTTTAAATGTCAGGAGTTTCTCTTTTAACTTGTGCATGCTTTGTATTTGAAAGGGAGGTTTGTGACTTTTCTGTGATCATGCGTTCCTAATCAAAGGGTGTGTCTATACTAGACTTAAGTGTCGATGCAGTGATGCCATTCTGGCTTCGTTGCAAAGTATGCTGAGGTTGAGCAAGCTGGAGGTCTCTTTGAGGTAAGAAAACATATGCGTTCTCTCATGGGTTCAATTGCATTAAGGTAAGTTAAGGTAATGCCTTGCAGATTGCCCTGCTGCCTGCGATTGGCCATAGGGTGCCAGCACTCGTCTCCGTTCCTGTGGTCGAAGAGCCAGCATTGTCCAAAGATATCTCCATGGTCATGTGGCCTTCATGGTGCATAGAATGCTGTTTACCATCCCACTGAAATAGCACCTATTTAACTACTTGCATTTATATGCTTTTGACCTGCTAGGTTGGCAGAAGCTGGTCTTTTTGAGAGGTACACAATCCTAGCACCTCTGTGTGAGTAGCGACACACACACACAGACACACACACACAGGTGAGTGTCGGCAGGTGAGTCCCAAAAATACCTACCGGTATTCTTCCAGAAAAATAACACTGAGCTGGACTAAGGACAGGGGCTCACCCCATCTTGCAGTACTTGGGTCTTGAACTGCTGATCTGCTAATTGGAACAGTGGTGTTAGAATTATGAATCTAACACTTGGTTCAGGTAAACTAAGGGCGCAATCCAGAGTAAACTGGAACAGCTTTAAGAGGAAAAAAGAATCCGTCTTAAAACTGATAATGTACCTCAGCACATCTAAATTTCCCAAGAGGATGGGGTGCCTTAACAGTCATTTAAAGTTTCACATTCTGCCATTAAATCAGCTATTCCATTTAAATAAAGGGCTCTGATTTCCCTCGGATGAAACTGCAGCCGCTTCATATATCCCCTCAGCATTTTGATTTATTATTGACTTGATAAGTCCTCACGTATTTGGAGACACTTTATATTAATCTCATCCTCTCTGTATTCATGCAACTTGTGGGGGAGGGCACTTTAAAATGTGGTAATGTATATATTTAAAATAGTTTTAATTTTTGGATAGTGTTATCATGTCAGTGTTATCCAAAATTTAATAAAAAATACAACTTCTGAAAGCAGTGTTATGTGGTTTTTTTTCAAATTAGCATTTTTACCAATTTTAGAGCATACAGGAGTGGTATACAAGTTCAACCTTGTTATACATGGATTTTTGTATACATGAATTTGACTCAGCTTGAATGGCCACTTGAAATCAGTTTTTAAAAAATGTGTTGCTACTGTTGTGGAGTCATGCAAGTATAATAAAAACTTGGATAGAGAGTGTTTTGCAAGACAAGCAAACATTTATAATAATTTTTGATACATAAGCAATATCTTGATACACAAGCAAAAAATAGACCTGCCTATGATATGGCTGGTTTTGGCACTCCTCCGCATATCTACTCTGAAGTAAGCCTATTACAGTTAATGGGGCTCACTCCTATGTAAGGAAATGGAAATGGAACAAAGCCTGAGAGACCTAGCCTTATTATACTCTGTGGGGCTCACTGAGTAAAGTATGCCCTAATATACTCAGTGGGGCTCACTCCTGTGAAAGGGGACAGATTGTCCCACAGAACACAGATTGTCCCACAGATAAAGGTTAACAAGATTTATTAGAACAACAGGGTTACACAATGGAGGTCACAATCCAAAGCTAGCAAAGTGCAGAAGCCTTGGTCCTCCAGCTCGCTTCTCCCACCTTCCACACCGGATTTTCAACTCCCAACTGTCTCCAACTGTCAACTACCTCCAACTGTCGCTGCTCTTACAATTCTGCCCTAACTGCCTTGTCTAACTCTTGCCATCCTGCTTTTGACTTGCTGTCTTGGCAGATTCGAGGCGGTTGCCCTCTAGGTACCTGACCCAAACATGACATGCCCCCTCTTGGAAAGGGAGTCTAGGAGTTTGACACTGTCAGCCACTCTTTGTTGACACGCAAGGTACACTGAAGGCACACTCCAATTGTATTTCTATTATTACCTTACATACATTCAAATATCAAGGCGGTATATAATTGAACACAATATAGTGCAAATACAGTACAACACAACAAAGACTAAACATGCACAAAGAAGACACATATTATTTCGCTGCTCTGAGGTCCGAACTGGTCACTAGATACTGAACAGTTTTACAGGCAACCTGGTATTTTGAAGCCCTCAATGTCAGGACCCTGCTTACTGGTCAAGAGACACTCTGTCAAGTGGGTGTTTCTCTTTTATTTAGCAGGGGGAGAGTAACTGGCCTTCCACACCCCAGCAATGTCTGTTCTAGAGGCTTCTGCTGGTGTTCTTTTTGCACTTTAGATTGTGAGCCCTTTTGGGACAGGAACCCATTAGCTATTAATTAGCTATTAATTTTTTTCATTTTCTCGTAAACCGCTTTGTGAACTTTTCAGTTGAAAAGCGGTATATAAATACTGTAGATGTAGACCTTTGATGGTTCAAAATGTTGTTAGTGTCGCGGCATCTGAGTCTCCAGTGCCACAGATCGAGACGTTCTGGGTTACAACTTTTTTCTTGCACACATTACTTTATCATGTGCCAAATCTAAAATGAACACACCATCCTGCAAATAAGCTTGTGCAACTAGTTCATTGTCCTGGATGATGATGCATTTATCATTAAAGAACCTCACATCAAATGTTACAAGAATTGCTCCCTTATTATATTATATATTGTGCATGTCAGTTGGAAGCATGGTCTTATTGTTCTCCTTGCCAGTCACATGGTCACCTCCCCATTCTTTCTCTTTTCAAATCTTGACCACACTTAGCTGGATGTGTTCTTCTTTGTCTTAGTCCTGGTTGGGTGATGGTCCTCAGGTGGTAGTCTTCCAGCCTTCCCCTTCCTGTTAGGTATACAGCCTTCCTGGACCTAGGTTATAAAAGAGCCCTGCACCCTATTGTCCCCTCTTTTTCGCTTGGACTCTTCCCCTTGGATCCTGGCATGGATTGAAGTAGGTAGATATTGCTCCCTCCATTTTCTTTCCTATCTCCCTCTCTTCCCCTTCCCTTGTCTCCCCTTCTCCTTGGTACACACTATGTAAGAAACAGGTACACTTCACTCTCATGCTACTGAATGTATGTAATATTTGTTTATGCTTTATGACAATAAAATCTGCATCTTTGTGATAAGTTTTCCTTAGTGCCTCACTTTCTAACAAGGGTATCCCCTCCATGACGCTGTTTTGAGTCCTGCCTAGATCCTGTATTGAACCAAAGAGAAGCACAAGCTAATTCCCCTATTTTTACTGCTCTCTTGGTAACACAAATCCCAGCTACCACCGTCAACTATCTCTAATTGTCACTTTAAAGACTTCTAGGCCAGACACCACCACACCACACCCTGTGGCAAGGAGTTTCATAGATTAATTACTTGCTGGGAAAAGACAGTTTTATTGCTGTCTTCTGATTCTGGTGTTAGAACCATTCAGTCTGTGGTTCTGCTGACCACCCTTATTCCCTGTGGTAATCCAAGAGTGCTGCATGCATAGGGGATGTGTCATGTACACGATTGGGTGGAAGGACCCATGACTGCTTTTACTTCAACTTCAACTGGAGAGTTAAAGGGTCACCATCTGAGGTCAATAAATGTGTTTTGCTTATACACCCCAAAATAATGTGAACATTACTTGTTCCTCCAATCTCTTCTTTTCCCGACCAGTTGAAGCAGAGGATTTACACTGTTGAAATAAACTGCTTGTTTTATCTGCTCTGCCCACAGTTTATTCTTTGTGGCTTTCAGAGTGCAAAGATTTAAATGCATTATTTTTCTTACGTTCTGAAAAAGAGTTTCCTCTTTCTTTGTGCATTGAAGAAGTAGTAATTTTAGTGAGATAGGCTGTTGCATGATTTTCATTGTTATACAAATTCTTCAAGGAAAGAAGTGCCAGTGCTAATAAATCTTGTAAATTCATGCCTGATGTCTCTAGATTTCTAAAAGACTCTTCATCTCCACAGCAGTTTAGCTAATGGCTTCTCCTGTCTGATAATCCCCTCCTCTTTCTCAAGGACTTGTGACTGCAAGGGCTGTCGCAAGTGGTTCTGACACTGTGCCTGTTAACTTGTACCTTATGATCTTTTACTATTTTTTAAAAAGAGATTGTTCAGTTCTCAAGTAAAAATTAGTTGAAAGTTAATTTTCAGGATCTGACCTCAAGTAAAATCAGATAAGACTATAGATGTCACCCTGTAAGTTTTAACCCTGACATCTGAGGGTCTTAGAAAATTCCATGGTTTCTGCCTCTTTAATTAGGGCTGCCATATATCCTGAAAAACAGATAATCCTGATTTTGGGGGACTGTTTTCACATACTGGCAAATGGGACAGAGGGTCCTGTTCCAATTTTGTGGAAGAGAATTATGGTATTTAGTGTTTCTAATGATACCCTAACTTTAGTGTGCCAATTTTTTATTTGTATCTTTCCAAGTATCTTCAGAAATGGTCTTCTCCCCTTCTGTAAGAATTCATTATTTCTTCCTTCAAACTTTCCTGATAAGCTCTCTGGAAACTGAGAGCAGCCTACGGGTGAAATCCAGAGTAACTACAGGGGGTACTTGTTCCGGAGTAAGAACAAGTTACTCTGGATTGTAATATGAATTTCCCATAGGTTTTCATTAGATGGTGCAGTAACTATGGGTGCACGTAATGTCTCTTCTGTGCTCCCGTAGTTACTCTGGATTGTGCCCTAAGTTAAATTTCAGGCAAAAGAACGCTGAATTTGGGTGGGGTGGGAAATGCTACCAGGGCAGAGGAAGTGAACTGGGAAGGCAAAGGAACTCATGAACGTCTAGCCATCTTTCTCAATCTCAAAGTGCCCCACTCATTCCAGCTCCAGGTTGCCAAGACAGTCCTTGCTTACTGGCTTAGGTCTTCTGTCTCTTCACCTGGAGAATGCCATCCTCGGTACCCTGATCAATAGAATGTTGAGGAAGTTGGCTTAACCCTACAATCCAGGGGTTAAGGGTAGGGTTACGTGCACCCGTACGTGCACCCGTAGTTGCTGCACCACATAGTGAAAACCTATGGGAAATTCATATTGCAATCCATAGGAAATTGTTCAAGGACTCCCCACAGTTACTCCGAATTGTGCCCTAAGTTATGCAACCCCTTTGCCATGACAAGACAGATGTAAGTAGTATCCAGCATTTTGACCAGGATTATGGGCTTTGGACATTTGGTTTGCTTTATAATTGCAAGATAATTATACGCTTTTAAGTTCAACCTCTTAATTTCTGTGCACCAACAGCTTACTTAAGGTTGCATTGCCAAGTGAATTGCAGCTGGTGCCACCTGAAGGAATCCAGTGTGGCTCCTAGTACCCACATGAGCAGTTTTGTTGTTGGGTGTGACTGTATTGGTCAGCCATCAAAAGTGTTTTATAGTGTGTCAAGGGAGAGGATTGGGCTTCTAGCGTACTTATGAAGATGCATCATTCATTCATACCCTATTGATTTTTCAAAGCAGCTTCCATATAGGCTGCTATAGTACAAGGCTGCAATGAAACCTTTTTCCTCATTTTTCTGAAAGTAATCAGGTATTGCTGTTAGCTGTTACTTTATGATCTCTAATGGTTCTTCAATCTTTCTTGAATATACCAGTAACTTATTAATTATAATTTTATCACTCTTCAATTTTTCCTTCTATGTTAAGGCTTGTTGCCTTGTAGGTGTAGATGGTTTATTCAAGGCGGTTTACATAGGCAGGTCTTAATAAATCCCATAGGGATTTTTCCCAAATACCATTTTATCAAATTGTAGAATATCAAATTCAAGAATATCAGGTTGTGTCCTTCTCAGGTTGTGTCCTCTTTCAGGCTCCATTCATCTCCCACCACATATTGTTGAATATGTCATTGGTAAGATGGATGACAGCACCTTCTACTGCTCTCTGATACTTCCAGCTGTTTCGAAATGCTTTCCCAGTTCTTCAGGCTTTATAGGCCAGAGCTCTACCACCCAGACAGACCTCAGCCTGATTTCCAAGTGTATTATCCAGAGATCACTCGGACTAAATATTTGTGCCAGCTCAATTCTCATTCCTGACCCAACGTGCATGTGGTCTTACAGGGGGTCATGAATGCTAGACTGGTATTGGATGACCATACCCTATATCGCCAGCTTCTCACACCTAGGTTGGGTGGGTTTTTAAATTTGAAAATCCAAAGACCTATTAAACCAAATGATCACAAGGGTTTAACGAGCATATACGGTACTGAATGTTGCATTTGAGATCTGGCTCAAAATTTATCTTGCGATGAATAAGTTGCACTGCCATATATCCCAGTTTCTGATGGTCTTTGGTTCCCACCCTGGGTGTCCAACAGAATACTCTTCTGTCGGAACCTGAGCATGGTACATCTTTTGTTGTTCATTTCTATCACAAACAGCAAAATACGTTTTTCATTAGGAAAAAAAATCAACATCTTTATTTTCATTCTCTGCAAACAAAGGTTTCAAAAACAACATCAAACATACGTAAAGTCCAGTTGCTAAAGAACAATTAGTATACGTAGCATACACTGCATAACTCAAAAAAGAAACAAAGTAACTCCACAGTTAAGTTTAAAAACAGAATGTATTATATAATTCAAACTGCCAAAAATGTTTTGCATTATTTCAAGAAATTATACAGTACATTATTTCAAGTACAGTATAATACAACCAATAGTGATTGTCTTCGATAAATCTCCTAAGTCAGTTGGGCTTGCTTTCACAATGGAAAATTTCAACTCTTCCTCTATCCCTATTCAAACATGAGAGAGAGGAAGGTACAGCTTCCAGTCTGAGTCCTTCCATACTTGGCATATTTTGGTGGGGGCTGGACAAGAATTGGTTAGCCGTGGCGGTGAGCCTCCAAGTCCACCTCGTTCATAGTAACAACCAATGCCAGACTGCTGGGTTGGGAAACCCACCTGGTTGGGAACCTGATTCAGGGAACATGCTCCCCAGTGGAATCCTCACTGAGCATCACCTGTTCGAACTGAGAGCCATTAGATTGGTTTTCTCCAAATTCAAACCACTCCTCTGCATCATACATAATCGGGTGAAGGTCTACAAAGTGTTGGCCAAAGCCTATCTAAACCATCAAGGCAGATCAAGGCCAAGGCTCTCAATGAGGGAGACATTCATACTCATGCTCCTGGAGGAAAGAAACTCTTTTCCCCAAGTGCCCAACACTTAGCAGGGAAGTCAAATGCAGAAGTAAAAAATGCCTATTGGAAGTAGAATTATGACTGCATTTGCAGAACTTCATCACAGTCAGGTTTATTTCCCCAGTAGTGGATTTCTTCACTACTGCCAAGAACATCACTTGGAGAGATTCTTCTTCC
Organism: Cryptoblepharus egeriae; assembly: GCA_030015325.1. NCBI lineage: Eukaryota > Metazoa > Chordata > Lepidosauria > Squamata > Scincidae > Cryptoblepharus > Cryptoblepharus egeriae. The sequence goes on from JAREYC010000004.1 coordinate 10,738,102, forward strand.
AGCTCTCAGAAAGCAACTTTTTGTACATTTGACTGTCATCAGTCGGTACATCTTTTTGTTGTAGTTGTTGCTCCTGCTGTTCCGACAGCAAAATATGCAGCATTTCCAAATTCAGTACATATTGGCAAAGTTGTGAGTTCCAGTTTCCAAGAATGACAGATTGCATTTCTGCCAGCCAAATGGGTACAATTACCATGTAAGGTCCTGTATTTGGACATAAATTCAATACACTGAGAAATTTGCACACACAGGGCATAATCCATGAGGAGTATGCTCTTGGACAAAGCCTGTTCATTTCAAGAGGGCTTGGATAGGGAAACACTGGGAGAAGTGGCTCCTAGGGATAAAATAGGAACTTTATAAGCAAATTTTGTAGGCTATGCCACTTATTGAGTGTGGCCTTCCTTGCCATCAAGGTGATACTGATATGTTGTGGAGTGGAGAACCCAAACTGTCTGATGGCTCTTTCCACATTTCCCCAAATTGTACTTTTTCCAAATCTTGGAATCAAGGAGAAGGAGATTTACCTTCACTTATATCCTCCTCGACTTGATAGTCTCCTTGATTCAAGAGAAGGGCTCCCAGCTGTTTCCTCCATTGCTCTCTCTGACCCTCTAGCAAATATTAATGTTGGCAAGTTGCAGATCCCTAAAAGAGGCTTACAGCTTCTCATGAGTCTGTGTGAGAAAAGCCATGAAATGCTACCTGGGCAGTGTAGAGATGCTCCTCCTCAAGTGCTTCCTTTTTAAGTGCTCAGCCTGGCAGCTTGAGCTAGTACTTATTTGCAGGATAACCAGATGCCAAACCCGAAAACAAGGACAAGGTCCCCCCAAATTCCTGAAATCCAAGCAAAAATTCCTGACATGCTTAAAAAATATAGGACACCCAAAAATGTAGGACAAATGTAGGACATGTAAAAATAAAGGCTAAAACACTCCTACTGCTTTCCTGTACTTAATTTCAACACTATATTACTTTTTAAATTGAAAAGTTATGGAACTCTCTACTCACCCCCTTCCTGGTCTGGGTGACTATGTCATAACCTAAAAGGGAGGACAAGGATCCCCAAAATGTAGAAAACCAAAGTGATCTATTAGGGAGGGGGTGATCTTAAAGGGTGGGAGAGGGGATGGAAAGAATGTAAGGGTGGAAGAGAAGTTGGGAAGGCGGGAAGGCTTGAAAGGGGATGGGGAGGATGGAAGAGGGGTCGCCTTCCTGCTTCCATTGCTGCTGGGGCTCATGTTCACTCAAGCCCTGCCTGGCCTAGGCAGAGAGCAGCTACCCTGAGCTGCAGCCCCCTGCAATCCCCAGCTCTCATGTAGCCAGCACCTGGCACTGTCCCTGCCTGCCTGCTGGCCTGCTTGCCCAGTGCCTGCCCCAGCCGATCTCTGCAGGTCTGCTGCAAGAGCCCCAGCACCAGCAAGGCAGCAGGCTCTGCTGCAGGAAACTCTCCCTGCCATTTGCCACCACCACCACCACCACCACTACAGTCCTTGCCTGCCCAGCTGGCCACTTCATCTTCAGTGGTGGTGGAGGCGGTGGTGCGGAGGGCTCTGCAGCTGCTCCTTTGCAGGGGCTGGGGTGGCTCTCCAGAGGCAAACGGCAGGAAGAGTTGCCTGGAACAGCCAGCATGAAATTGGAACCAGTCAAACTTTCCAGATGTGTGAGTGAGCTCAAGCCACACATGGTGGAATGGCCCTCTCTTACCTGAAACTGACAGCTGCAGCTAGTTTGTTTGTTTGTTTATTTATTTATTTAATTTATATCCCGCCTTTCCTCACCTGCAAGAGGGAGCTCAAGGCGGCTAACAAAAATCATGATAAAACACCATTAAAATGATCATAAATAGAGATTAAAACATAATTAAAATACAATTAAAATACAATTAGATTTTTAAAACTTAAGAACAATTAAAACACACTAAAATACATTTGTTAAAAACAATAATATAAAATAGAACAATAAAACCTTCCCCCCATCCTCTGCCGCATTTAAAAGTTAGCAATCAGAATAGCATCAGCCTGTTGCCGCTCATATCTTCTGAAATTAGAGGGGGCCATTTCCTCATCCTAGGAAATAGATTCCTATGGTATGCCCTAACAAGCAACTTTCTCATAGTTTCCTTGGCAAGTGGAAGTATCATGGAAGCATCACACCTTCAAACAGCATGGCTGCCCTGCCTCGAGCATTCACTTTAGTTCTACCCAACTTAAATTTTCTGCCACATACTCTATAGATTATTTCAACAGAAGAGAAATTCATGCAGTGATACCCTTATTATCTGCTTGAATTCAGGAAGCATCCAAAGGAGACTTCATGGACTATAAATCATAAACAGGACAATTCTGCTTCAGGGAAATTCCCTTGAGGTCAATTCCTGCCAAATATAAGGACCACAGAAACATTCTCTCATTCAGTTCCCTACATATGCCTAAACTTTCTTAGCAGACAATCTTTCGGATCAAAATAAATCACAGTAATCAAAGGAGAGAGTGGTTTTAACCATTGCTGAGGGAAAAGAACCCATGATACATGCATGTGAACATACATGCATGCAAACTCAAAGGATGTAAAATATTCAAGAAACTGAAATACTGTTATGCTATTATGATTTCATAAATAATAATAAATTATTTTGGAAAGGTAAGTTCCTTCAGGGGGTTGAAGGATGACAATAGAGAAGGGGTTGAATGGGGTGGGAAGAAGAATGGGTCAGTGAAAGGTGGCTGGGAGGAGGGCGGATCAGGTGAAGATCGTGCACACCAAATCCTAAACCTGTTCCTGGTCTGATCCGTAGGGTCACAGAGCATAGAGCAAAACCAGCAGTTGAGCTGCTATGGGTGCGAGTTACCCAATAGCGACAACTGGGGCTTACCGTGGGGCAAGAGGACAAATGTTTTCTAATATTTCAGATGCATATTTACACACAATTAATTTCTGCAGAAACAATGAGGCTTACACACACACACACACACACACACACAAATGTATGATACACACACACACACACACATGAATCATACATTTATCTGGATTTTTTTTCAGTTTTTTATTAATTTTAAACAAAATTAGAAAATTATTGTGTATTGAAACATAACTTTGCTTCATACTCAGTGATGGGCTTTAAGTTCTACAGAACCCTTTGCTGAGAACCAGTTACTTGGGACATAAAACCTGTTGTTCTATGGACATAGAACCAGTGGTGAGATTCAAATAAATTAACAACAGGTTCTATATCCTAATAACCTAAATTAACAAGAAGTTCTAGGTTATCTATTCTTCAAATCCATCATTCACCCAACTTGTATTCCTCTTCTTGTGCAGGAGATTGCAATGCTAAAGACACTTTCCTAGGAGTAAGACCTATTGAACACAATGGGGCTTAATTTTGAGTAGACATGCTTAGGAATGTGCTCAAAGTCTATGAATGGTCTCCAGTTATCCACAAAAGTTTTTACCAACTTCTTTTGAAGAAAAGTGTATGCTTATCCATCTCAGCAAAGTCCGATACCTTCATCCATCTTTCTTTAACAGAAGGTATCAGAATATTTGCATATAATATTCTTGCAGTAGATGTCATGTATAGAAACATTATTTCAAAGGGAATGTTTTACCTTGCTATCAAAGTTAGGAAGTTTTGCAGAAATTGAAACCTTTGAGGGTTAAATTACCAATGAACTAGTGAGTTGTAAGCAAAATATGGGATAAAAGGTAGGACCCCCTTGGCTATGGCACTCTCACTGTGAAACACCTTGCCTAGAGAGGTCTGTCAGTTCTGTTACCCTCCTTTGTTGTTTTCAGAAGAGTGTTAAACATTTTTTGTCGTTGTGAAAAGCTTCTGAGGGAACCACTGACTGCTGACTGGTAATTATGCCAAAAGAAAAAGGAGCAACCGTGATCAAAGCAATATATGAAGGCAACCTAAGGATCAAGTGAAAAGACATATACCCCATATATAAGAACGTAAGAAGAGCCTATAGTTTTGCTATTGCAACACTCTGATCCTGCTGGATCAGACCAGAGGTAATCTAGCAGGCATCTTCCTTCCCTACCAGTCTGTAAGGTCCATCTCTGAAGGTCATAAATCGGACATGATGTAGTAATCCTCTTTTTGCTGTTCTTCCCAGTAACTGACAACAAGGGTGCAATCCTAACCAATTTAGGCCAGCACAACTCACTGATCTTCCCATTTACGCAGTGGTGTGGGGAGGCCAGCATTTGTAAGAACATAAGAAGAGCCTCCACTGGAAAGGTCAAAGGCCCATCTAGTCAGCTTCCTATATCACACAGCAGCCAACCAGATGCTTTAGGGAGCACATATGACACTTGCATCCAGCTGCCCTCCTCTGCATCAGGCATTTTGAGGTCAACATCTACGCACTGGCCCAATCCTCCCAAGTCTATACACTGTAAAGGCCAGTCTGTATGCTTGACTAATCTCAGACGTGCACAGGTCTTGTGCCACAGGATGATCATATAGACTGGAGGACAGAGTGCCTCTAGCTTTAAGGATTGCATAGAATAGGGCATTTAGGTAGGTGCTGCTTTTTAAACCCCTCTATGATGAGCTAAATCTGCCTCAATTCCCTCCTCCGTGCAGTGGTTAAAGGTAGAGGCACTATGTCCTCCATTTGTATATGGTCACCATGCTTGTGCCAGGACTTGTGCCAGCCTAACCAGGGGTAGGATTAAGTTGTCAGGCACAGTGCATCTGAACATGGAACCCTAAGCCATTATGGCCATTTCCAATCATCTAAGCTAGGAGTTAGCAATATCTCTTGTGGCATAAAATGCCACAAATGGATTACAATGTAAAGAAGTACTTATCTGTAATCTATTTAAGAAATAACATCACACAAGTACTTTACACCATGAAGTACTGTAGTGCAGATGAGACAATCTATGCCCTTCATTGTTACTGAGATAGTTGTAAAAGGGCGAGCAATTGTGCATCTAAGCTGGCACCACTGGACCAATCTGAGCCATCATGTTGGTAAGCTACTGTGGCTGCCAGGCAGGGCTGGTGGAGATAAGTTGGTGTTTGGGGATATTTTGAGGATGTGAGAAGGGATGCCAAGGGGTTTCTGGGGGTGTAAGAGAAGGGCAGGAGATGAGGAGTAGGCTGAAGGGAATAGATGTTGGTGGCAAGTGTGCATGCCACATCCTGACCTCTTGTTTCAGCTCATTCTTCATCCTTATTCCTGTTGGATTTACACCAGCTTTAGAGCTGGCATAGGTCTGAGGAGACCCCATAGGTCAACGGAGGGTTAAACTGGAGATAAGGGAACAAATGGCCTCTTACCTTGAGGAGGCCTGATCCCCCCACCTGAATGGCATGGCTGCATGAGCATCAATGACAAAAGATAGAATTGGATCAATAATCAATGAAATGATCCAACATGCATAGGATCATGACTAGAGGGGATAACAATACGTGACTTAATGCCATTGAGAATCAAAAAGATTCCAACACATAAAGAATGATTTAATCCTATTATATAACTTGACTACACGTATACATTACAATTCTGTAATAAGACAGGGGGCTACAATTCACCCACAAAGAATGCCCTGGCATACAGAAATCCCACACACACTGCCAAATATAATCTGTCATCAACCCACCATTGTCGTTGACAGTATCAACACATACGTCGATAAACTCTGAATCCTTTTGCTTTATTTGGTATTTTGCTTTTTATATAGCAGTCTACCAGGCCCTTGTGAGTCCTTACATTTCTGCTATCTATTGAGGAAGTTAGAAAGGGGAAGTGCAGTGTAGGATGTGTACAGCTTGAAGAGTCAGAGGTAGCAGAAAATTCTATAATCTTTGAGTACTAAAAACGTTCTACAATTTCTGAAGATTTTATGCTCATCTCAGGAATGGAAACATGAAATTATATCATCATATAAGACCAGAAGAAATGATTTCTGTTTGTGAGAATTTTTTAAATAAATTTTTGTTTGGTTTTTTTTTTTTTTACATATTATCTGCAAGATAATAAGATTGGGAATATGATAAGCACACTATTGGGAACACTAGTGACCACTGCATATTTGCCAGCACTCCTTGGTTGTAAATGTAGGATATTTCAGTCTATTTCAGGTCCATATTCTTTCTTGTTGTTGTTATAGCCTGTGAGGATATCATAGGGGGTGGCCGGTTCTGTCCCTTTGTCTGCACATACATGCTTGCAACATACTTAGGCACTGACAAAATATGTGCATCAGATGGCACTCCAAAAATCATATAGGATCATTAGAAAAAAATCTTCTCTCCTGAAGTCAATAGCTTGAAAAAAATGGTTTGGGGAGAAAGTATGGGTGGGTGGGGGTACTTTAATCAGAACCCCAGTACTCTCATTCTGAGTTGGGGCCCCATTGCAGCAATGTTTTACAACCAGTTTAATGACTTGGAAATGCAATAAAGTATTTCACATTTTTCCTTATACACAATCACTATGCAAAGCTTAAACTGGTTTTTATGGAACTAACCAGCTCTGGTATACACTCAGTGATTTATAGGGAAAAATAAACCTCAAAAATGTGGTTGCATGAAGCTCTTTAACTGAAAAAAGGTCATAAGATCAACCTGTCCTGGAGATCACACAGTAACAAGAGAAAGCAACCAAAACAAAAGAAAAAAACTGCTGCATTTAAATAACCTATTTAGTTTAACCTTGAAGGGTTAGTGTGTGCTCCTTTCTCCACTGGCATCTCATTTATCTTGAAGAAGAAACTTACGTGGATAATGAGGAGTTGGAGTTTCTGATCTGGAGTGGATTTTTTTTGGGCCACCGTTATTATTCCAAACTTTGTTGGCTCACAGCCAGATTCACGTGCACAACGGACACTCCATTATGTAACGGAAGAAAAGAACATGTCAAGCTTTTGACCTCTCCAGCTATCCTTTGTTAATATTGTCAGCAGAATTTGACTTGATGGAGTTTTACTAACACTGTAAGGAAGTTTCACAGAGTCAGGATGGTGGAGGGCAGTTATTCTCAAACTACGGCCCGCTATGGTATTACCTTCCGGTGTGATGTAGAAGTAGTGAAGGTTTTCTCTTTCATGCTATTGTCTTCCTTTTTTTGCAGCTGATCTTAGCAGCAACGAAAGCTGGGCAGTCGCTTTTGCTGTCCTTTGCCCCAAAGGCTCTGCGCCCCCACTTTCTGGGAATTTTGCTCTTCTACACTATTGCTAAATATCCAGGAGCACTAAAATGGAAACATTGGTCACCTCTGTTATAGGGTTTCAATTCACTTAAATTCCCTTAGGAAATCTTAGTGGGAACAGCCAGCCTGGGCTTCAGTCATTTAAGGGTTACAACTTTTGTGACTTTCGAAACTCCCAGATTTAAGCTACACATTACATTAGTATAGGGGTGTCAAACTTAAGACCTGTGGGCTGCATGCAGCCTCCAGAAGCTCTTTATCTGGCTTTCCCAACACCACCCCACCTTGTGCTAAGGTGTCGCTGCTGAGAGGGCTACCTGCAAGAAACGAGGGCTCTCCCATATCTTGAAAATATGATCAAGCTTTCCATATTTTCTGTCACTTGAATCAAATGCATTCCTAAGTGATAAAAAGTGCTGGTCATGACTTGCTTATGACATCACTTCTTGCTTTATGACATCATGTCTGACCTATAGTAGGCATCTTGAATGCTATTCAGGCTCCTGTATGATATGTGTTTGGCACCCCTGTGATAGGAAATCTTTGTGTGGGTTCATGCATGAGTGTGCTTGCGCATTTAACCCTTCCCTATGCTATTTCCTTAGGGTGCAATCCAGAGTAACTATGGGCAGTCCTTGCTCCGGTGTAAGAACAATTTGCTCTGGATTGCAATATGGATTTCCCATAGGTTTTCACTACCATAATTACGTCAACCTAAATGTCTCTTACGTGCTCCCGTAGTTACTCTGGATTGTAGGGTTAATCAAAATAGCCCATCTTGTATTATTTGAAGACAAGTGCATGATACCGTGCACGAAATAGAGTGTGTCCATTTGCTCTTCTGGATTCTTCTGGTGTCTGGTTCTGTCTCCCAGGACAGTATATAGTCTAGGGTAAAAATTCCTATAGATAATTTTATTGCTCCCCCCGCTCTGAAAATTGCAGATTGTGCCTACAGTATCTCCCTTCTCTGTGAAAGTGGAACTAATTACGCAAATTACAATCATGGAAACTTGAATAGTCACAATCATCTGACATTCCTTGCCCCTCACTGATCTCATTCTGTTCACTGTCAAAAATGTGTTGACAGTGTCATACCAGGCAGATTCTTGGAGAAGCAAAGCTGACTCCCTGTTGACACAAGGCAAGCAAGTGTTGCCCTTTTTTCGAAAATGGTGTGTTCTCATTCAGCAGGAACAGATGCACTCTAATCAACAACTTAAGACTTATATAGGGTCTTCAGAGACTGCATATCTGTCATCCCAGGAACAGATGGGCATGATGTGGTATTTGGCTGCAGAATACATGGATTTGCATCTCCGGTCACTCACGGTGACAAGTGAAATACAGTGGAAATACGTGAAAAGTAATGTAGATTGCGGCAAAAATAAATCTTGCCAGAAAAAAACACACCGCTAGAATCTGAATTGGGTGCAGTTACTAGGAAAGGGACCTTGGAGCCATAGTGCACAGGTCACCGAGAAGGTCAACTAATTTTGGTCTGTGCCAGAACAGTCTCCTCACTTTCATCACCCCATCTGCAAGTCACAAAACCAAGAGGGCACTTCTTTGATTTTTGAAGGATCTGACAAAATGTTGAAAGGTGGGACCTTATTGGTGACAGGTGACATATAGCATCATTCATAGGGCACCCAAGGAAAAGAAGATTGCTGTCAATCAGAGCCCACCAACTAGACTGCCATTATCACATGAAACTGGCTTAAAAGTCAACTAGTTTGACCATCCTAATTCTTTCAAATATAATCGGAACAATTTCAGTTGAGAACCTTTGGCTCCGTTCTTTTAGTGACAACAGGAGAATAGCAAACTCAGACTATTTAAAGCCATGCGCAAGGATGCTTTGGTGTGTGGTGACATCATTGAAAGTAGTTGATTTTTAAATTAGATTTTTTTTTCATGTTTACCCACTTGGAGTTTTTCATGTGTTACCCAAAAGCTGGTACCTGCACTCATCCTGAGTAGATGCACTTTTTTTTGAAAAAATCTAATTTAAAAATAAAAAAAACAATAGCTCTGCTTACTCCAAAATTTAAAATTACAATTGGAAAAAAATTCAAGAATTAAAATGAAAACTTTAAAATCGCCAAGAATCAGCTCATCTGTCTAGCTCAGTGGTTCTCAATCTTCCTAACGCCTCATGTTGTGGGGACCCCCAACCATAAAATTTTTTCGTTGCTACTTTATAACTGTAATTTTGCTACTGTTATGAATCGTAATCTCAATATCCGATATGTAGAATGTATTTTCATTGTTACAAATGAAATATGTGTTCTATGCACACATTGAACACAATGGGATTTATTTCAGAGTAGCCATGCATAGGATTGGGCCCTGAGGCTGCAATCCTATCCACATTTACATGGGAGTAAAGGCCCCCTGACTATATTGGGATTTATTTCAGAGTAGGCATGCATAGGATTGGGCACTGAGGCTGTCAGCCAGCCCCAGTGCACGTGCAGCTACAGCTGGAGGTCTGGGAAACCTGACCTGGCCCCCTGCACCAGGAGTCTTTAGACGACCCCCAGGAAAGCTCTAGGCGACCCCCAAAGGGGTCCCGACCCCCACTTTGAGAAACGCTGGTCTAGCTTGATAAAAGCCAATCTGGATAAATGTGACACCAGAGAAGAAGTTGACTTGATAAACTCAGAGATCTTAGACTCATCATGGACGTGGATGATGTTGCCATCACCTAGTCGAGACCAGCCAGTGAAACCGCCTTTAGCCTACAGGCTAGAACTCCTTGGTCTGAGCAATGAGGAGTCCTGCTTTTACAATACCCCATTCTCTGCTGGATCTAAGAATTTCTTTTTCCTCTTGAAGTCCAGGACAGCTGACCCTCCTTTCATCAACCGTTCCATAGTCTTGGGGCAACCACAGCAAAGGCCCTGCTTCTCAATATTGTCAGATTATTTAACTTTCTTTTTACAACAAGATAACTGCAAATGGTGCCTTACAATGTGACTTTTACAGGTATAAATTATTTGCCGTCACAGTCCAAGTCCTGCTTACGCACACCGTCAGCCAACAGATGCTTGTTAGTGGGATGTCCAAGGGAAAAGAAGTTTACTTGTTAGGGACCAGATGCTTCCCAGCTCTTTTTGCCAGATGCATATCAAGCAGCACCTGGAAAGAATTTAATCACTGGGTGTCACTTTAAAAGAGAGCAGGGCCTAATGCGTTCTGAATTTGAAATTTTAATTTATCAGGGTTATGCATGGTAATTGCTTAGGAAATATCAGCAATAATTTACTTGGAAAGGCGGTGCTGAGATTTGTCTCATTTTATATCCTTGCAAATTTGATGGCTAATGATAACAATGCGGACTGCTTTTCTTTATAGGTAACAAAGAAGGAACAATTAAAAGGAACAAATGGAGACCCACATCAATGTGCCTAAGGCTGCAATCCTAACTGCACTTTCCTGGGAGTATGTACTATTGAACACAATGGGACTTACTTCTGAGTAGACATTCTGAGGATTGCATTGTATGTGTTTTTTTCTTTATTCTTCCACACTTCTCGCATGTACATTTTTCCTCTTCACACTGCTCGCAGGTAATAAGCAGATCTATACCACTCGTCTACCTTATGAAAGCACAACCTACACATGACATTATTTGATCTGGCATGTGTAAGGTTTGGGTTTTTGTTGTTAAATACAGTACTACTAAAATCCTGCAGCTGTTGCTTGGTTATTTTCTCTTCACTGCCTTCGCTTTAATTTACTTAGGATAGAGTAAATTTAGGGAAAAGTGAACTTCTTGGGGAAGGTAAGATGGAAACTGCTTGACCCTTTCCCAACCACCTCTTGCTTCCTCTCAGCCCGGCCTTATCACTGGCCCAGAAGCAGTTGGAAATGGCAGGTGGAAAAGATGGAGGCTCTTGCCTCCCCTCATCCTGGCAGTTGAAAATGGTAGGTGGAAAAAGAAGACACTGCTTGATCCTTGATGCCAGATATGCAGAAGGAAGGCTATCATTGGTGCTACTAAAGATTCTGTCCTGGAGAGAATGGGACCCATGAGGATCATGATCCATCATGGGATCTTGCCAGATGAATTAATACTGGGGTAATTCTCACAGAGAAGTGCTGCAATAACGTAAGGGTTGCATTAAATTTAAGGAACTGTAGCTTTAGTAGTGTCACTAGGAAGTTTGGAGGGTGCACTAGGTGACACACTCGGGACTGTGTGACACCACTATTGTCCAAAACTGTGAAAATTGTTATTTTTGAACACCATCTCGTTACATATAACTTGATGGGTAATGTAGAATGAAACATACTGTTGAAATACCCTTTCTATCAAAAATTATAGCTAAGTAACATGAATAGGGTTGGACTAGATGACCTACTGGATCCCTTCCAACTCTAGGATTCCATGATTTTATAAATGAAAATGCAACTGCCTTATACAATAAAAGTGGATTTCTTTAACTCAAAACTGACCAATGAAATTGTTCATTCTGGAAGCCAATGAAAGAATATTATGACACAGCAGAGAATCAGTAAGGTGTTAGCATGGGTCAGCTCTCATTTACATGTACCAGAGCTAATAGAATCATAGAATCCTACAGTTTGAAGGGACCCAGTAGGTCATCTAGTCCAACCCCCTGCCTGTAATAGGAAATTCTCCTAGAGCATCTCTGACAGGTGCTCTGCTTGAAGGTCCCCAGTGAGGATCAAATACTAGAACTTTACATCAGTTTAATGTCAATAGGTTGGATACTGATTTTTTTGTTGGTTACTGGTTGGTTGTACTGTTATATTTAAATAAATAACTAAATAACTAAATATTTAAATAACCTGTACTGTTATATTTAAATAAAGTTAATGAGGATTACACCAACCCTAGTAATGTCATTACATTTAGGTGCAAATGATATTGTTACTTATTCTGTATGATTTGGTATGGGAGGAAAAAATGATTTGGTATTGGGGTGATGCTATGACCTTTCGCACTAGCGTGCTGCAAACCCTTGTGATGCCAATGTAGCTTTTGAACTCTGGTGGACCATAAAAAGATCTGGTGAAGTTTTTTCACAGAAGATTAGGCAAATAAAAGCATATCTAGAAGTAGAGAGGGTGAATGTGAAGAGGTTTTACATTTCTCTCTCTCTCTCTCTCTCTCTCTCTCTCTTTTGGCAGGGAGGGGAACATGGATATGATTGACCCCTGGCAATTGACACTAGATTAATTACCGGCACTCAGGGCCAAGTAAGCATCACATATGACTGAAGAGACACTTGTCTTTTGAAATTACACCTGATTTTACAAGCACATTTGTGGTTTTTAGGGATCATGTTGATTTAGAAGATTGGAGTTCCTAGAGAGCAGAATCCAGTCCAGAATTATTGTGTTAATGTGTTCTTCTTGGATAATTAATTGAATTGAGATATCCTCAGATATATAATTACAATGAGACCAAAGTGTTTCAATCTAATTTATTGTCTTGGCACTTTATGAGCTGAAAGATCAGCACTGTAATAGCCAGGGAGCATTTTGGAGCTCTTTCATGACCTACTCCCTCTTTATCTAAAATTGACACTCTATATGTATTTTTTCTGTCTGTTCATTATCTTACTGTGTTATGTACGGCCTGTGGAAGGGCTCACGTGTCAGGCTGTTCTAAGGGAGGGCTTCCCCCCAATCTGGACATGGAGATCCAGGAAACCCCAAGCTCTTCAACAACCATGCTTTTAAATGTCCTTTTTTCCTTCTCTGGCTCTGTATTCTCAGTTGGCAGCTACTTCAGAAGTAATATCTTCTGTTCATCATCATTGTGGAAATGCATTTTTCAGAATTGTCCCTAAGATGCACTATAGGTGACATAGGATGATGGAAGGAAAAGGCCTGATATAAATCTCCTCATTCCATACAGATTCCTCCTACTTGGTAAAGGTAGGAAATTCTTTCTGACAACTTGCATGATGAAAGGTTAGGCTATATACAACAAATCTGTATGGCACACAAGTCAAAGACTGAAAGCAATACACCAGCCATGGATCGGGGCACAGCAGGTCCTGACTTGGCTTATCAGATATCTGGCAATTGGATACAAACATCTGTTGTTCAATATTATTGGCACCACAGGCAGCGTATATGAAGACCTTAGAGGTCAGTGTGTCATGAGAAGGAATATTGAAAACCAATGGTTTCAAGCACTCAGATGAAGCATGAATGTTGATCGGTATCAGAATATGATTGTCAGCATTTCCTGATGTATGTCTTCTAAGCAGGATTTTCTATAAGCTAAATTCGCTGGAGCTGTTAGCATCCATGGTAATGTATATACAGTGGTGCCTCCCGTAACAAATTTAATTTGTTCCGGAGGCATGTTCTTTATGTGAAACATTCTTTACGTGAAGTGAATTTTCCCATAGGAAATAATGCAAACACAGATGATTGGTTCCACAATCCCCCAAATATTCATATAAAAATATTAACTGGATGTAAAAATGATGACAGAACACTGGGATTTAATTCAAAACATGTATTCAATGTGCATGATCTTATGAAGTCTACTTAGGCTGCAGTTCTAAAGACACTTTCCTGGGACACTTTTCTACCCAGGCTTACATCTGGGTAGATGTGGTTAGGAGGCTGCAATCAAAGACACTTTACCCCAGACAGACACAAATAAAGAGCCGGACACAAGTGCTGGATTGAGGGCCACTTTTATTAACTATTTAACATCTTAGAAATAAACAGGGACTGCTCTAAAATAGCCGTGCGGTCTAAGGGGATGCGGCTCTCCGCATATTTCCCCATCCAGATGTTAAAGTTGGTTCAGGGCGTTCCCAGCCTGGCTCAGGGCATTTCTTGAACAGAGTTCAAGGATGCCCGTCTTTGCCAACCCGGAGGTCAAGGTAGCCGGACGCGCAGCTGCCGGCTGTCCGGCCAGACACTGCGCCTAAGTTTCCCATCCAGGTAAGGGGGTTCGTCAGACTTACCCCTGGAGCTGGAAGAGCATCTCAGGGAGCTTGCTCACCCCCAAACCCTTGCTACCTAAGGCTGCACACCGAGGCCTATCCTGCCTACTACCGCACGACTCCTGCCACCCGGTGGGCCAGCCTGGCGCTTGGCCCCACCTCCCTGCCTGCCCACGCAGGGGGGAGCGAAAAAACCAGGCTACAAGCCCACCAAGCCTCCTCCGTGTGCCCAAAAGGAGGGGGGGGGGGAGGCAAAGCCGGGCAAGTGCTGCAACGCGCTAAGCAAGCGGGGAAAGCGTCCTTTTCCGACGCTTGCCAGAGCCCAACTGCAGATCCCCGGGCAAACTCGCCTGGGAGAAGTCTGGCTCCGCCCCCTCCAGCCCTCTAACAGCCAATGGCTGCATTGCTTTGCACCTGCCCGGCTCTGCACAGTGCCTGTAGAGGGGCAAAGGGAGCCCGCGCTACAGGCGCGCAGGCTCCATTCTGGGAGTAAGACCCATTGAACACAATGGGTCTAACTTCTGAGTAGACATGGTTAGAACGCTGCAATCCAAGACACTTTCCAAGTGTCTCCCCACTTTCTCCTTCTCTCCATCCTGAGCCTCTCTCTCCCCTGCTCCTTCTGGCTAGCCCTGAGCTGCTTCCCTCTTCTCCACTGCTCTTCTCTCCCTCTGCCCAGCGGACGCACGACCACAGGAGGAACAGCACGGAAGTGATGCTTTCACTATGGGCAGGTGCGCTAGGCAGCCCTGACACTTTTTAAACAGGCTGCCGGCCAGCGCGTCTGCCCCAACTGCCAACGAATGTGTTCTTTACATGAAGCATGTTCTTTACGTGAAGCAGAATCCTAGAGAAATTTTTGTTTGTTACGTGAAACATACTTTATGTGAGGCATTCTTTATGTGAGGCATCACTGTACACACCTATAGAGTGATATTTCCTTATTCCTAGTCATGGTACTGAGATAGCAACAAGAACGATGCTCTATTAAAAAGAGCATCACTAAAAAAGAGCTCATAATACCAGTTTTGGAGCAGAAACATCAGGATATCACGCTGTCCCAGCATTCTGTTAAATATGGTTTTGGGCTACTGCAGTTAGAAGCTGCTACTTAGAGCTCCTCAGTGGCTCCATGCAAATACACACTTTGTTAGCTGGTACACACTTCACTGCCTGGTGAGATTTCCTATTGTGCTCTAACAAGTGTGCATGTCATATCTCTTGAGCAAAACTTAGGGAAATCTAAAAATAGATTGCTTGCAAATACATTGCATGCCCTTAAACAAGCAATCACACCAGACTTGAATAAGTGTAGTGGCAACAAGTTATTGTGTACATATACAAACAGATCACTTGAGAAAAAACTGAAAGGACCAGAGTGATATATTGCAAATAACAGATCCATGCCTCTTGTGGCCTTCCTGTCTATTATATACCTTCCCTGCCAAATCTCCACTACTTCCCCACCCTGCTGCTCTGGAAGGTGGTGGGACTGGAAGGTGGTAGGGCAGGAAGGCTCTAGCCTTGGCATCCCAGAAAAAATATTTTATGTTTTTTTTTGCAGCAGTTGCTGCCAATGGAATGCGCATTACATTGGCAGTGAGGCCCGATAGAATTGAGCCATAAGGCTTCAATCTATGGTGCACTTACTTGAAACTAAGACATTGCAAATGTTTAGGATGGGAATTACTGCTATATTGAGATGGTTTTTTAACAAATTTGAAGGATCTTAAGGTAAACGATCAGTGATTTGTGCCTGTGCCATAATGGGTTCCTGCAGTGATGGTGGATCCATATATTGCTCCATACTCCAGGAATGGGAAAAAAGCAAAGAAGCCAGATTACAGCAGATAGAGGATGAGAGTGTGCAGCGATCTCCCTCTTCCCTCTCTGTGGACTCTTTATACAAGTCAAGAATGCCGAACACTCTAGATCAACCCCAGCATGTCCCACATTTCCCGCTTTGTTAAAAGAGGAAGGAGCTAGTAAAGAGGTTAGCCCCATTTGAAGAGATGGAGCGAGGATGGTAGGGCATCTGTTTGCTGCCCTTCTGCTTCCGTACCAACCTGCCACCCCTGTGTGAATTGGCGCATTTGCAACAAGGGTGGACCAGCTGGAAGATGGTGCAAGAACATCATTTGACGGAACTCAAACTTACATAACCACCTCCAAAAGGAAACTTACACAACTTGATTTGGGAATAAAATTAATAGGTATTTGATGCTGATGAAGTGTAAAAAACCCCTCTGTCCTTTCCTTACTTCATTTAGTACTTTTAAATAGAACACTTAAGCTCACCAGAGGAATCCATTCCTGACACGGCTCTATGTTTCTCTTCATGAACTGAAAGCAATCTGTCCAGCGAGGACATTTCAGGACCACTAATTTACTACTTCAGCTGTAATTTTAAATGCTCACCCACTGCAGGGATTGAAGCTTTCATTCCATAATTATGGAGGAATCAGAAGTCTAGCACACTAATGTATTGAGCTGCGAGGTTGGCTATTTATATCCGTCACTTCTTGGGCAATGTGTTTTTAATAACTTGGCATGGTTGTGGCTGTTGGGAATAATCCTATTTACATAGTTGCTGCTCATAGTCAGCATCTTTAACACTCCCTACCTTTTAACATGTTTACCGTATTGTTGTTGCAGAATAAAATTTAGGCAATAGTCTGCTCCTAACAGTGCAGTCTGCACTTAGACTCCTATATTTCAATTGATGATGATGGAACTGAAATGGGTTGTGTTCAGGATTGTGGTTTATAGTTCATTTCTAATATAGATATTGCTATCAAATCTACTCCAATTTTCTAAAAAGATAGCACCATTTGAGAGCAAATTATCTAGGAAAATCTTGTATAGTAAGGAACCATCTTGAAAATGGTTCTTTATCATCTGTACTGGAAAAGGAGGAGAAGCAGAACATGTTTGAAGTGGGCCATAATGTAGAAGAAGTGGTGTAGGGCAGTGGTCTCCAAACCCAGGTCCAGGGGCTACATTTTGTGACAAGCCTCTCTTGTCACTGCAAAACTCTGGTCCACCTGAAGGCCATAGGCTTTCTGAGGGTCAGGGCAGCCTCCACAGCCCTCAAAACATGCTCCTCCATGTGCTAGTTCTGAGTTCTTTACATGTTAAGAAAGATGCCTGCAGGGTGGAGAATGGAAGTCCATTTGAGTGTACTTTTTCTGTGGTGTGTGTTGGTGCTTAGAGAAATTTTGGAGCTTAAATGAATAAAGAACAGGCTTAAAGTTCCATGTCTAATTATTCATTTTTCCAACTCTCAACACCATGCCAGATATTTGATGTGGCCTCTGCCTGCAAAGTTTTGAGACCCGTGGTCTAGAAAGGATGAGGCCAGTGGAATGGCAGCATAGGGCCTAAACCATACTAGCGATATCATGGGAGTCAATTCTGTGAAACTTCTTCCTATCCTGCTCAGGTAATGCATGCATGAGGGAACTGGAGGGGCATGGACTCATCCTACACGAACCTTACTTGTCCATGAAGGACCACAACATTGATGTGAGACCTATATGCTTGGTTCACCCCATTTTGTATTGAACTCTTTCCCAAGCAATTTCTGAAAACTCTCTGGGAAACACTTAAATAGTGTTGCACTAGAACGACAAGGACATTCAAGGTGAAATTGGGATGCAAGAAGTGGACCTACAAGGCTTTTCAGGCTTGATTAGAGCATCACTTCTACAGGTACACTGGGTCAAATGTACTTAATTTTTGTATTATGCATTATTTATTATTATTTTTGATTTTTTTAACTACTCTTTTTCCAGGACACTCAAGGTTTTGTGCATTCTTTTATTTTGTCCTTGCAATAATACAGAGAGGTAGGTGAACCTGACTGGCCTATAGCGACTGGTGAGAGAGATACCTGGCCCATGGTGACCCAGGAAACTTGATGTCTGAGTGGGGATCCACCATCCTGGCATTGCACGTGAATTGAGGCTGCAATCTTTACCTCCAGTGAGGCCGGCATAAGCCCCGACCCAGGTCCTGTGCTGACCTGGGGGTGTCACATCAACCCCTCCTGGGGGAGTTAGGCCAGTGCACAGACAGACACCAACATCCCCTACCACCACCACAGGAAATGCCAGGTGAGTTATGCCAGTCTAAATTGGTTAGGATAGCATTTAGAGTCTCTCCAGAGAGCTCAGAGTGATGTGCATAGGTTACTCCCAATTTATTCCTCATTACAAAGATATAAGGTATACAATGGTGGGCCTGGCCTGGCCCAAGAACTGGTTCTCCGGAAGTGGGCGGGGCCAGGGTCAGGCTGCAGTCCTTTCCACACTTTCCTGGGAGTAAGAAACATTGACTATACTGGGACTTACTTCTGAGTAGACCTGCTTAGGATGGGTCTCTGAGGCTGCAGTCCTTTCCACACTTTCCTGGGAATAACTCCCATTGACTCTACTGGGACTTACTTCTGAGTAGACCTGCTTAGGATTGGTCTCTGAGGCTGCAGTCCTTTCCACACTTTCCTGGGAGTAAGTCCCATTGACTATACTGGGACTTACTTCTGAGTAGACCTGCTCAGGATGGGTCTCTGAGGCTGCAGTCCTTTCTACACTCGGCCCCCCCCCCGGGCCGGGGGAACTTTGCAGGCGCGTGGAGGAGCATGCTAAAACAAAGATGGCGGCCGGCGCGAACCGGTCCGCCCTCTTTTTGGGTTTCCCTGCCGCTGGTGGTTCGCCAGCGTCAGAGAAATGGGAAGATCTGGTTCGGGCAAGTAGGCCCGAACCAGTAAGTGCCCACCAGTGAAGGTATACCTGGTCAAGAGAGTTTGTCATGCCCAAAGTCACCCAGGGAGCTTTGAAAGGATTTCAGTCAGGTACTTGTTCCCCATTTCAGGCGCATTATTTAATCTACCATGGCACACTCGCTCTCTATGCGCTCACACTGTCTCTAGCTCAGTTAAGCCTCCTGCTCCTGCTGAAATATAAATGGTAACAATTACCAGCAACGGAACACAACTTAATTTGATGTGGAATTACCCGTCGTCCAGTGCGCCAGGCCTGCCTGGCTTTAAGCGGGACTTGCCGGCAAGCAATTAGCATACTGGATCAACACAATTTCATCGGAGACGGTTTTTAGCAGAGATTCTCCGTCATTCCTGCTCCCCTCCCAAGCCTGGCTCTCACTGAGTCCAGCCCTCATTCCAGAGATGAAGCTCTTGTTCTGCTCCCCTGCCCTCATGCAACCCATTTTGCCAAGCTGCCTCGTTTTGAAAATTGACTCCACTACAGAGCAGTTACCAGAAAGATGCCTTGATGCATGTGGAGAAGGCTCTCTAGGGCAGCCTGACAACACAGCCATGCAGTCCGACATTCTTAGAGGAACATGCATGGTTTACTACTGCCCACAGTCAGCCGGTAGACATTTAGGGGCTCAAGGGCACTATTGTCTCCAGCTCTTTCAGTTAAATTCTATCTTTGTAATGCACTGAACCTGGATAGGATGCTGGGGTATTTCACAAAACAGAGCAATTGAAAGTATATCTTCAGAGAAGGGCACATATGAACCGAAAGAGGTAACCTTTCCCCTTTCTCTGAAACGATAAACTATTCTTTCTCAAGAACTTACTAACCAAGGCTATGATTTTCAGACAATGTCAGCAAAACAGAAGGAATCCAAGCACATAAAATTGCCTTTCACTGACTCTAACCAGCGGACCAGGGAGTCCTGTGTTGCCTACTATGTTTGAAGGCAGTTTTGTAGGGCCCTGGCCATGACCCTTTTCCAGATCTCCGGCCCGAGACGTCAGGAATTGAACCTTGGACCTTCTCCATGCAAAGAATTTGTTCCACCGCTCTCGCCAATTACAATGCTTAAAAAGTGAGAACAGTTAATATCTCTTTGACTCTTCTGTAGTAGAATATGCTATTAGTAAGGGCTGTGAAGGCTCAGTGGTTCAAGACGTGCTTCTCAACCTTAATGTCAGCATATTAGTGGTTTAAGACCAAAATGCTACACGATAGAGTGAGCTCCCATTACTTGCACAGTGATAGGGTTGCAGTGGCTCAGAGGTTAAGACACTGCTTGTTGACATGAAGGTTGGCAGTTTGAGACCTGGGTACTTCAAGACACTCCCAGAATTGCCGTAGAAGGACTTATAGTAGAGTCGCTTGTGTAAAACTAAAAAAGGGGTGTTTGTTTGAACTGATGAAGGAATCAATTGAAACGTATACCTTTCCGTAAACATTGGACCGTATACATTGGACTGTATACAACGTATACATTGTATACGTATACAACCTATACATTGGACCGTAAGAACACAATGCTCAGAAGAAATAGTCCAGCCCAGAGGTATCAAATTCATTGAATGCACAAAGCAAATAGCATTTATGGCACCTGATGAGGGCCAGCAGCGACTCGTTAAACAGAAAATTGACACAATTAAGCAAATGATGGTCAGAAATAAATACTTTATTCTCACCTAGGAAATCATTATCTGCAAATGACAGAAGACGTGTAGATCTTCATGATATTCTCAAGACACAGGAGAGCCCAGTCATCAGACGGGCTACCCGTTCAGCAGTGATGGTTTGTCTGAAGCATCATTTATAGATCAGCAACTGAGAGGTGGTCTTAAGTGACCCCCTCTATCCTTTCCCTATAGCATTTTTTATTTTACAAGGTTTGATGTTTTCCCCAAGACTTAGCAGTACTGAAAGGTTATTGCTGAGAACCCAGTTCTTACATAGTCCAGATGAAGAGCTTGCACAGGCTCTTATGTTTAACACACTTGGTTTAGCCTATGGGTGTCCAAATGTTTTGGCAGGCCATATCAACTCTCTGACACTGTGGTGGAGGCTGGAAAATTATTTTCATTACAAATCTGAATAAATTTACATAAATTTACATCTAAGGTGGTATTAGAGACATTACAAGGCTTGCCTGTGGGCTGGATGGATTGGTCTTGCTAAGGGCCATATTGAGGCTTTCTGAGGGCCTCATTCAGCCCCAGGGATGGGGTTTGGACTCCCCGGGTCTAGCCCATCTACATCCATAACATTTTAGCATAATCAAAGAGCATAATTTCAGAGATAATGAAAGAGAATGTGGTCTGGAAACTGAGGACCTTACATTCATAATAAAAGGATCCAGTGGAAAGAGCATTTAAATGTTTGTGCAATGCAGTGACCAAGTGGCTGACCTGTCCCACAACTTTGGCTTTGATATTATTATAATATATTTATTACATTTATATCCTGCCTTTCTCTCCTACCCAGGGGTATTTTCTCTTCCACAGTCATAAAAGGTGGTGGACTTAGACAAGCCCTTGCATCACAAATGGAACATCTCCATAACATTAACCTACTTTACCAGGTGTTTGTCAGGCTGTGATTTAAATGGGACCTTTTCAAATTAAATCTCTGAAAACGCTCCTGAAATATTCCGTCAGAGGCATGGTTTAATAAACAGGTAGGTCTAATCCATTATGTCGGTTATGACGGCATTTCATGTCCTCCACACAGCACGTCCACACCATAATGTGCGAATGCTGAAGCAACGCCATCAAGACTGACAAACAACCCCATTTCCCCCATCAAAACCCAAGCCACAGCTATACAAATGGCATATGCAGCTGGCTGACTCCAGCTACATCATATACTTCCACCCATTATTGATGAACCTTCATTGCTCAGTCTTGGCTGTGCTTCACTTAGGGTCGTTCATTCAATGTGCAGCGATATCCTGCAGCCTGGCTTTTCTACATCCAAGGCTCAGTCCCTGGCTTTGCATTTTTTAAGGGGAAAAATTGCTTCTGTGCATACACACACACACACACACATACCCCTAGTGGGTCAGATCCTTTTGTACTAACCACAATTAAGCCATCAGAAGGCAGTTAACAAATCAACAATACTGGAGCAATTAACACAGGCATTATTTTGCCGCAGAGACAACATATTTTTTTTCTCATCAGGAAATGGAGGATTCTATATAATGTTGACAATACGGCATTATCAACCATCAACGTTTTCCAGAAGTGGGTCCATTTTTGCCTCCACACATAAACGTATACAGTTTTACACCCATATGGATCGCATTTAACACATTGTTCCTTAGGTGATGTATTTACGAGATGCAGAATCTGAAGTGTAATTTCCAGCTAGTTTCAGTCAAAATACATTAATCCCCCCTGGATATTTCCCAGGACAATATTATCTCTCACATGCAGGCTATATTTCTCACGTTCAGCTTGGGGGGGAGGAACGAAGGAAGCGAGGAATCCTTGAAGATGTGTTTGAAAAAGTGACATCCAAGAAAGTCATAGGTAAGCCAGCTGCTGTTTATATGTGACGGTTTTCTTTTCATGAGATGTCCACTGCTGTCGTAGCAAATTGCGCTACAAAAGCAATGCAATTTGCAGCAGGACAGGGGAGAGGATAAAAACAAGAAAAAAAATCCATTTTTAAAAAAGCAGTTATCTACTGCATGGACTCGTTTGGAAATATCACCATAGCCTAGCACCGTGCCCAACAGAGCACCTCCCTAATGGAAAAAGAAAAAAAGGTCCTTCCCCCTGGGTTTGAAGGTGCACAGTGTATTAAACACCTGCCACCATTTTTCCTCACATGGACATTCAAGGCTGTATCTGCTGCCATCCTGTACAAAAGGGCCATATTAAATGCTGCAGAGGTTCTTGCTAGCTGCCATTGATAACTGGCTGGCTCGACCCACAAGGTTAAAACTCTTAACTTGTTCTTTCCTGCGCTGTCAAGCTGGCGGTGATAAACGCTTCAGACTAAAAATTAAAAAAGAACTGCTTTTTGCAATCTGGTTTCAATTTAAAAAGAGCAAGTTCATGTTATAAAAATGAGGCAGGGTTTATTTTTTTCTTTTTCGTCAAACATTGGACAGCGTAAAGGAGTCTGTCTCTAAAATTTCTAGGACAGGCAACCAATCCTTATTTCTGGTACTTTCCCCTCGAAAATACCTGTTTAGGGAGAGGTTTCGGCATAACTTGTAAATATGAGATACAGCAAAATCCTATTTATCAAGTCCCATTGATATACTCTCTCCCAGACAGTGTATACAGGATATACTCCCAGTGTATATAGGATAAGTGTGCATAGGATTTCAGCCTTTCCTGTGTTATTGTTTTTTTTAGAATTCAGCCTGCCCCTTGTTTCAATCAGAGCTTGAGTTGAATCAGTTCCATGTTGCCTCTCTATCATCAGAGGCTACCACCATTGACCAGTGATCAGAGACACTACTTTGATTTTAGAGAGTGGTCCTAGACCTGTAAGTCACATGTGAGAGAACTTCCAACATGCAGCATCTCCACACTTCAGAAGGTCTCCCCAACTTGATCAGAAGGCAATTCTGGTCGTAAGATCATAAGAAGAGCCTCCACTGGGTCAAGCCAAAGGCCCATCTAGTCCAGCTTCCTGTATCACACAGCGGCCCACCAGATGCCTTGGGTGCACATATGACACCTGCATCCAGGTGTCCCCTCTGCACCTGGCATTTTGAGGTTGTCCACTTCTACTCACTCCTCATGCCTTGCAACCTGTAATTACATGTCTGGGAGGTTTATCATGCCCTCCAGCTCTGGGCTTGGTGTACACATATATTCAGATCTGCAGATGCTGAGCCCACGGTTGTAGAGGGTCCACTGAATGCCACTTGATTTATCTGTAATTGATCACTGTGCAAACTGACTGGTTTCATTCAAAAGTTATTTTATCTGAAGCAGTTCAAGGCAATAGGGAGTGCATTGCCTGTTCGCACATGAAAGTCATTGCTGGGACTGGATGGGAACAACAACAACAACAACAACAACAACAACAACAACAACAACAACAACAACAACATATATAGTAACAACAAAAAAGCATGCATATGCAAACCAGTATGCAAACCAGTCATTGATAGCAGGTCTGTCTGAAACAGACCCCTGTTATAAAGTAGCATCTGCATGCATGGATCAGAAAGACCTGTGCTGGTACAAACATTGTTGTCAGCTGCTCTGAGTCAGTGAAAAAGTATTTCCTCTGTAATTGTCCTTCACTCTATAATTTCTACAATTCTGTTTGGCTGGTAAGGATACACTTCTTTTTTAAAGTGACATTGTACAAGAAAACCCAAAGTGCTGCATTTTTAATCACACTGTCAGCTGATGCTCGGCCCGACGAAAACCAGATTACTTGTTCCTACTTCCAGAGTAGATCAGGACAGGCCAATGATCTGTAGCTGGGTGGCTCCTCTGTGATGTATTGTGGTTCCTACAATTTGCTGCAGGCAGAAATCTTAATTAGGGCCTTTCCTGAAGAGTGACCTTCAGCAACAGCATCACTGGACTGGTGTAAAAATAGACAAAAGGCTTAATGCTATTCAGGGAGCTCTTCTCCATGTGATACTCCCCCTTTTTTGCTGTCATTATTAAATGAGTTGGCCAACTTTAGAATGCATTTGCATCTTATTTCCATTGACCACAGAGCTCCCACATTTAATCAGAGCTTGTCTGTCCGTACTGCATGTGGAATCAGACCACTGGTGCAGGAAACATGGTAGAGACAGGGACGTGAGTCACACAGAGTAGTAGATAAAGGCAAGTAAGTAGCAATGTGAGACAACCATCCTTATGTTCTGCAACTTGTGAACTTCAAGTGACATCCTACTCCTGCCAGAACTTTGAATTTGGTGAATTTTTGTCTGATCCAGCAAGACATTCATTCCTATTAACCAATTAAGATTAACTGAAGCAAAGGACTGGATACTTTATACAACTGCTTGTTTGCATGTTCCAGGGCTGTCAGCTTTGGCCAACGAAACTGGTTTTGTGGTTAAATCTGCAATTCCTGGGAGTAACCCCTAAATCCAGAGTAACTACGGGAGCATGTAAGAGACTTTTCGTGCACCTGTAGTAACTGCACCACCTAGTGAAAACCTATGGGAAATTTACAT
Source organism: Cryptoblepharus egeriae (assembly GCA_030015325.1). Taxonomy (NCBI): domain Eukaryota; kingdom Metazoa; phylum Chordata; class Lepidosauria; order Squamata; family Scincidae; genus Cryptoblepharus; species Cryptoblepharus egeriae. The sequence continues at coordinate 10,763,165 of JAREYC010000004.1, forward strand.
TGGAATCCAGAGTAAGTTGTTCTTACACTGGAGCGAGGACTCCCCACAGTTTCTCTCGATTTTGCCCTTAGTCCCACTGAACTCAATAGAACTTACTTCTGAGTAGACATGAATAGGATTGCAGTGTAAGTTATGTGGAACATCAGCTGCATTCACCTTCTGCTCTGGTACCATGAAAAAGTTAAATTGATAGGACCATGGGGTCAATTTGACCCCACTGTAAAAGCGTAATTTATTACAAGAATAATAATACTTTTGTTATTGTGCTTATTTATTGTGTTATTATGCAATATTTTGGAAATAAGAGGACAATTACATAGGAATATTACATACATGGTACTGGTACTATGGGTTCCATTTGGCCATAGTTTATCCAAATGGAAATAAACAGAAAACAAGAAAACTAGTTAACATGAGTCAAATTGTTAGAAAGGTCTTACAAGAAAATACCTTGTATGTGAAAGGCGAAGTCACTGATCATGGTTTTTTTTAAAAAAAAAGTGTCATAGAGGAGTGGAGTCATAACGACCCCTTGGTACCACAGCAGGTACCAACAGAGTGGGCAAAGAGCTTGGCATACACAACCTAGCAGACTGAACCAACTGAGACAGGCTGCCTTGAAAAGGAGTTTGAAGGGTACAAACTGTGGTAGACATCCTCCATCTTATAAACAGTTCCTACAATCCAGAGTAACTACAGGAGCACGTAAGAGACATTACGTGTACCCGTAGTTACAGGACCACCTAGTGAAAACCTATGGGAAATTCATATTGCAATCCAGAGCAAATTGTTCTTACACCGGAGCAAGGACTCCCCATAGTTACTCTGGATTGCACCCAGTGTCTTTGTTGCCACCTGGCCCTTTGAAGGCTTTTAAACAGTGGCTCTTCCAGAGTCATTTGAGGACCTTGGATGTGCGGCATTTCCATCGCCTAAATCAGCATTGCAAATCAACAATGTGGCCCACTCATCGCAACATGCCTGTCATCTTTTTTTTTAATACACACACACACAACTCTTCCTATCTCATTCTTCTCAGCTGAGCACTCTCTGGTGACGAGCCAAGGGGTGACATGCACTCCAGGATAAGGAAATCCGATTTCAGACACCACTGAGTTTTGATAAGCCACTTCAATTTTGAAGATGAAAAGTACTTTGAAATAACTTTGCAGATGCTTCTAACAGGCTCTCCCTGCTCTTCTCACCCTCCCCATCAGCTCCCCAGTCCATAACATTGCCTGTTTCATAGAAGTTGACAAACCCAAATACACCACAACCCAGAGAGAGCTACTTTTCCTGGGACTATGGGATGCATAGCAGCCTTGGTTTTTCTTGAACTACTAGAGTAGAAGGTCCATGAAGCACTTGTATAAGTTTGCACCCCCACCAGCTCACTGGTTTGCTCCCCAAGAACTGGGGAGTAAATGTGATTGGTAGAGTGATGTGTGAAGAAGAGTCACACGAAATCTTCCTTCTCCACACTCCAACCCATCAGCTTCCACCTATGGTCCCCTGCCTTATTGCTAAGGATATGAAAGTAAACGCTAGCTATTGCACAAGTTGTGGCAATCCAGAACTGTTAGTTAAGGAAGGATTGAGCCATATTCTGGTCCCGCCTTATCGTAACACTATATGCAACTTGCTTATGGAATAGCATGTGCCTATAGGACTGCACTGAAAGACACTTTCCCTGTTATTCCAATTGGTGATACACAGTTAATGATATACAGTGCCAAAATGGACAACACAGTCCTGCATGTCAAATAATTTATGGTATAAAATGATGCTGTTTTAGGAAGTGGAGGGTTTTAGGAAGTGGAGGTCAGAGGGTGGAGGGAAGCGAAAGAAGAACATGCATTAGAAAAAAGTGAACATCCAGGCTCTTTAAAATGGATCACTTAAATGTTTAATTGCAGTGTTTCATTGAAGCAGTGGCATAGCTAGTGGGGGTGCAGAGCTTTAAGTTTACAGGGATCCTTGCTGCAGCATGCCCCCTTGTGACCCTTCTGAGCCCCCTTTTGAGCCTATCCAGGCAGTAGGAGCCATGCTGGCTTCAACACTGTGTAGTTCCACTCAGGCATTATCTTGCCCTCTCTTGAAATTGAACTGGTGGGTGGCACAAGTGGCTAAGACACTGTGCCTGTTAACCAGCAGGCCAGGGTTCGAGACCCAGGTCAGCCCCACAAGACAGGATGAGCTCCTGTCCGTAGCCCAGCTCTGCAACGCCAGCTGGATCCAATTGTATTGGCTCTGCCTTTCCATTGGATTAATTCAGTGCCGTGGAGAGGGGGGAATTGCTGCTTGGGTAACAGCCTATCCTCCATAACAATCTAACCAGGCTTTCATGCTTCATATGCAGCGTATGAAGCGCCGAGCACAATACCATAGTCTTCCAAGACTTACGGAGGCCTGCTTTATATTGCATTATCCACATGGCCTCCCTGCTTTTGATGCTTTGCCTGCAGATCTGTGGCCTTTGTCATATCTTCGTCACATTTGCAGGTACAAGTCCAGGGGTTATTTTAATGGTGCCACTATAGACTAGATGTTGGGGCAGAGTTTGGTAGCAAAGATCTCATCTTAGCTGGAAGTTATGTAGTTATGAAGAAACTGAGATGGAGCAAGACAACCTGCTCAGAGCAGAAAATGTACCAATACTGGAAACTATTATTAGAAGCTAGTGGGGAAAAAAAGAAAACTCAGCTTATTTCAGAAGTGGGGGAATAAGAAAGATTCTGTCATGTTCAGAAAAGGAGCCTGAGAGTTCAAATATTAACCTGGAGGAGAAGGGTAGTGGGAGAACAATTTGAACAAGAGAAAAATGAAATGAGATTTTATGTCCCTTGAATCTGGCCATCTTTTTGCATGTTAACATCTTTGTACTTGCAGAAAATGATCACCATCATCTAAAATGAGGAAGACCGGAGGGCAGAAGGGAGCTATATTCTCTTTGGAAAAAAAAAAACAGCAGTCTGTGGCCAGTTATGAGCAGCTTTCACACATCTCTGGAGCACATGACTACAAAGCATTCACATCTTCAAAATCCTAAGAAGTGTGGCCTTTTAACACCAGTGACTATCATTTGAAATGAAAATGTGCTGTTCCCACATCAACATATACAGATTGCACAAAGCCCTTTGCCCTTCCTTCAAGTGTCTACAGGCAAACCATAACCCATGACATCATCTGGAAAAGTAACTTTAGTTTTCTGATCCTTGACAGCTTGCTTTCAAGCTTTAATTTTTTTAAATAGCAAAAATATGGTTCTTTAGTCACTGCAAAACTTCCACAATTAAAACGAAATAAAAGCGTGTGTATTAAAAACAAAAGCAGAACATCCCAGCTTCCCCACCTAAGCAAATGAACAATTTCTGCACAGAGATCATCTCCTTCCAAAATGTTTTATGAAACAGCAAAGTCCTAATTTGGCATTGAAAGAGTACAAAGTGGGAAAGAGAGATCTGTAAAGCTGGAGCCACCATCAAGAAGCTGCCTTATCTAAACTAGCTTAGGGCAAAATCCAGAGTAACTATGGGGAGTCCTTTCTCCTGTGTAAAAAGAACTTACTCTGGTTTCCAATATGAATTTCCCATAGGTTTTCACTAGGTGGTGCAGTAACTACGGGTGCACGTAAAGTCTCTTACGTGCTCCCATAGTTACTCTGGATTTGGGGTTTAGACAGACAGACAGACAGACAGACAGACAGGGCAATAATTGTTCCCTTACCTTGGAGTTGCATTGCCCTCGGTGCAACAAATTTGTTTAGGATTGTACCCACAGGATTGTCGACAGGATTTTAATATATGTTTAAAAAACCCTCAAAATGCCCTTTCCAACATTTTCCAACACAAAGAGCAATCACACACCTCCAAACATGATATTTCTCCAGCTGATCGCTTAGTCCTATTGGTTTCCCAGTGATGCCAACCTATAATGGGAACCATTTCCACATTTCTTAAAGCCCATTTGGCTTTAAAACAAACAAACGAACAACACTCATGGTGGGAGAGAAGGTTTTGTGTATGCTCAAAGCGTACCACGATTAGCATTGCTTCGTTTGATTACCAGTGACACAGTAATAATACCGGTAGCATCAACGGCTGAATTGTAAGTGAAAATAACCCTTTGTTCTCATTTTTCTTGTCTGCAGACTCGTAACAGCACTCTCGGGGACAATAACCTATGAAATAGATTAAAAGCCTGTTAAATGCTATTTCTAGCTTGGCAGAGCACCAGACTCGGACGGATGTAGCCTTAAGCTCTGCTTCCTTGTAAATACGGCAAGTTTACTACAGCCAGGTGACAACCATAATGTGCCATGCTGGGGATGATTAAGGAACTGTACCAACAAAACACTTTTAGGTTGGTTACGTATATGGCACACCTTTTGAAGGTGAATGGGATGATGGAACGCTAAGCAGCCCCAGAAACGTCTGGTCCAGATGAGCCTGGATCATGTCTGGTCTAGCTGTGCAGTCTTGGGGGGGGGGGGGGGTGGGTGGGTGGGGAAGCAGTATCAGTGCCATTGGTTTTCTGTACTGGTGACTGTGTTTGACCATCCTTGTAACAGGCTTTGATTTCAGGTTAGCTGCGAAATTGTATTTGTTGTTGTAATTTACAATTTGCAGCTGTTTTGGAAAGTGATCATTACAGAGAATGACTGACCACAGTAACTTTCACTTGCAGGAACTCTCTGCCAACATCAAACCCCATCAATTTCTTGTTGGTCTGCTCATTTTGTATCTGCAAAATACAAAATGTATCATTTTGTAACCTGATGTAAATGCTTCTCATGCCTTCAAACATGTTGGAGAAACATATCAGTACGGCCAGGGTGACCATATGTGATGATCAAAAAGGAGGATAAGGCACCCCCCCAATGTAGAATATCCAAGAAAAACATGACAAAATAAAAGTGAAAAACACACATACTGTATATATTACTATCAAGTGGTTAATTTAAACACTGTCTTGCTTATTATTAAATTTAACACTAATGCATATAATTTATTCTGTATTATTTAGTAATTATAAGCAGGCCACGTGCTGCCTGCTCAGAAGGAAAAGGAGGACAATGAAGATGCACCATTGGGAAGTCCTATACGAGGCTGCCAGTCCTGTATCCACCCCTTCTCCAGCCGCCAGAAGAGGTAAGAAAGTGCTGAGCCTGACAGCTGACTTGGGATTGTGGCACAGAGACAGGGAAGTGGCAGAGGACAGAGGAAAGTGGGGCAGATCAGGGGTAGGATGGGGAGAAATTTATCCTTCCTTCCCAGGCTTTGAATGCCTTACAGTAGGCTGCTTGGTCTTGTACCAGCAAATTAGCTGGTGCAGATTGAAATCGAAATTGTGAAACCCCGCCCCCCAAGTGGGACTGGATCCCCACTTTGAGATCCACTAATTTTAAGCATTGTCCCAGATAGTTCATGTGTATTTATTGTATATTTACCCTGGAATAGACAATAAATATATAGGAGCATTTACACCGAGGGCACTTCCCCCCTGTTCCTTACCTGCCCTGGATACAGCATACGCAATGCATCTGGGCTATGCCACATAGGTTAGGATTGGGGAGCCCAATAGTAAAGGTTATTCCTGGTCTGAACATATGTTTTGTGTTAGACCTGGGAGTTTTTATGGTTTCAGCAGATTGAATTCCTATATATCTTTCCGATTTGCTGAGATGTTTTTTTATAGTCTTTAAATAGAGTGTGTTTGGGTATGTTTTGTTTTACTGTGTACTAGCTGCTGGTGGTTTACAGAGAAGGCAGGATATAAATCTTTTTACACAAATAAATGCACAGAAATAACCAAAGTCTGTAAGAAAAAAGGAAGTTCCACTATGCTGGATCCCCTTAGCCCAGCTGATTTTTCCAAAAATTGATGATTATTTAAAGCTGGAGAGACCATACTGGTTTAAGATCAGCATTAACTTCCACCACCTCTTAATAATTTGTTATGACCCAATTCCTAGGGCCATTTAAAAGTAATAGCAATGATCTAAATTCAAAACAGCTTCCCAGAATCCATGCAATGTAGAGGTCAAGGAGAACAGGGAAGATACAGAGAGTACAGTCCTAACCATGTCTACTCAAAAGTAAATATCAGTGTGTTCAAAGGGACTTACTCCCAGGAAAGTGTCTTTCGGATTGCAGCCAGTGTCACCAGGAACTAGCAGCTAAAATGAGGAGGATGAGGGGGCGATCTAGACATGCCATAAACATAATTTCCAATGGTTTTAAAAAATGTTAAGAATAGTCTTGTGGACCAACAATTACAACTGAGACTGTGAAAGGAGGCTCACCCTTTCCCCTGAGCACTTTCCAGAGCAAAATCTAGAAAACTCATCTTCAAGCTGCTATTTGCCCCACCACACCAAATATATGCATACTCAAATAATCTTTATCATTTGTCCTGTTGGGAAAAAGTAGTTTTGATTGATTCTGGGCACCTCACTTGAAGAAAGATGCAGCCAAACTGGAGCAAGTCCAGAGGAGAGCGACAAGAATGATCAGTGGGATGGAAGGGAAGCCCTACGAGGAAAGGTTGGGGGAACTTGGGATGTTCAGCCTGGAGAGGAGGAGGCTGAGGGGAGACATGATTGCCCTCTTCAGATACCTGAAGGGCTGTCATATGGAGGAAGGGGCCAATTTGTTCATAGCTGCTTCTGAAAGCAGAACTAGAACCAATGGGTACAAACTGCAAGAAAGGAGATTCCGGATGGAAATCCGGAAAAAATTCCTGACGGTGAGGGCGGTTCGGCAGTGGAACAGATTGCCAAGGGAGGTGGTGGACTCTCCCTCACTGGGGATCTTCAAGCAGAGGCTCGATGAGCACCTGTTGGGGATGCTCTAGGGGGAATTCCTGCTGCAGGCAGGGGGTTGGACTAGATGACCTACTAGGTCCCTTCCAACTCTATGATTCTATGATATGATTCTATGATTATTTTAATCAGGAAAGAAAGTGCAGGGGGAAATTGTTAGATATTTGTCATGGCTGAGCCTAGTCCAAACTGGAACCCTCTCTCCTTCTATTAACATCAAATAAATAAAACACGAGAAATTTGTAATAATGCAATTTGGCCTTGAATTGGTCCACTTATCATTGAAGGATATTTTGCCTCATATAGGTGCCAGTGAAGAGGGCAAAGGGTGTGCTATTTATTTATTTATTTATTTATTTATTCATTCATTCATTCATTCATTCATTCATTCATTCATTCATTCATATAAAGGGCTGTGGGTGGCGCAAGTGGTTAAGACGCTGTGCCTGTTAACCAGCGGGCCAGGGTTTGGCCCCACAAGACAGGGTGAGCTCCTGTCCTTAGCCCAGCTCTGCGACTCCAGCTGGATCCAATCGTATTGGCTCTGCCTTTCCATTGGACTAATTCAGTGGCGTGGAGAGGGGGGATTTGCTGCTTGGGTAACAGCCTATCCTCCATAACAATCCAACCCAGGCTTTCGTGCTTTGCATGCAGTGTATGCAGCACCAAGCATGATACCATAGTCTTTCAAGACTGACGGAGGCCTGCTTTTTTATTAATTAATTGCTGCCATACTTTTCTGGCAATTCAGCAGCTCCAGTGCCCACCCAAGGTTAGCATATTTATGTAGCTTAGGCTGCAATCCTAAAGACGTTTTCCTGGGAGTAAGACCCATTGAATACAATGGGGCTTACTTTTCAATAGTAAGGTCACTATTGTGCCCTTAGCCAGGATCCAGCATGATCTTGCCTCTCCAGCAAAACACAACCAGAGTATCTTCCTCTTTTCGTCTTAGCATCAAGGGATTCTTAGAACTCTTCAGCGTGGCAGCATCAACCAGAATGCCCAAATCTCACTCATTAACAGCTTTAGGGTTTTGGATCCAAACTCATAATATAAGTGCTTTCCAAATCTGCACAGTGCGCATGCATGGAAATGTGCAGAACTTAACATCTAACAGAAAGTGGCAGGTCCTTTGACATCTTAGAAAAAATAGTCCTGATCTTTCACTGCATATCCAAGAAGATTTCTAGGCATCTGTTCTATGAAAAAAAAGAAAATCTTGATTGTATGTGGGTAGTGATGCAAAGAAATCATAATATCTTCAGCAAGCCTTGGGAAGGAACTATGGTAGACTTATTCTTGTGTCTCCCAGTTTCCATCTGTGGAACTTCCAAGTAGGGCTGGAAAGAGCCCTGCCTACATCCCAGTTAGCACATGTCAGTAAGGCTACATCCGAAAGACACTTTCTCTGTAGGAGGAAAGGAGGGCATGGGTGGGTGTTTTACTGTGTGGGAGTTGCCCTTGCCCCATCAGGAGGCTTGACATAGTCAAAACTCTTCCCTGGGGCGGGCGGCACGATCCCCCGGTCTTGTCCGGCCTTGCTGAAGTCTGGACGTTGTCCGGGGAGCTCTTGCTCCCCATCTGCTCTTCTTCTCAAATGGATGCCATTTTCAAAAGCTCTTTATCTGTGCCAATGGAGTACAGACTGCAACTTAAATTGGGGAGAGGGAGGAATGGAGGTCTCCTCGAGGTAAAGGAACTTTACCACTTTTCCTGTCATTCTTAGTTCTGAGCCAGCTATTTTGCTGGTGCAGAATTAAGGAGTACAATTGTGGTGGGAAGAGAGAGGGAACCAACCTGGCCAAATGCAAATGCGACTGACCTCACCCCCTGCTTTCCCCCCAAATTGTCTCCCTCCATGCCCAGAAACTCCCATTCCTCCCCCTTCTCCCTGTCCCATCCCTGTACATCTCCACTACCACTCACCTTGCACCAGATTCATTTTGCTTTGAATTATGAGTTTGTATAGAAAATCTGATGCTCAAAACAATTAGGCTTGTAGTCCTATTCATACTGATCAAAGAGTAACTACACAATCTTATGGGTTTCCTACAAGGAAGCTATTTTATTTTATTTTATTGTTTTAACAAATGTCTTATCTTGTTTTTAATTGTTCTTAGTCTTTTATTATTCTAATTGTATTTTAATTGTATTTTAATTATGTTTTAATTTGTATTTATTAGCAATTTTAATGGTGATTTATTCTTCTATGTGAGCCGCCTTGGGCTCCCTCTTGTAGGGGAGGAAAGGTGGGGTATAAATCAGGAAAATAAATAAAATAAAAATAAAAATAAATAAAAATATTCCCATTTTTTTTCCAATGGAGCTTAAGTAAATGTGCTTAAGTCCAAGTCCCATTAAACCCAGGAGAGCTTACCTGTAGACCTGCAACACATTACACTATAATGGGTTTACCAAGATCACATCAGATGCATACCACATTAAACTTTTCCAGCACTCCACTTTGAACCCAACCAGCTTTTCTGAAACTGTCTTTAAACTGAAAGGTAAAGGGAGCCAAATTACTAATATTGCTAATTTTCTGGTCACTTTCTCCTGGGGCTAGGGGAATAATTTTATGCTTGATTTGATGACTTGGGCTCTTAAACAAAGCTCCTGATTTCCCCTTATCTGCCCCATGCTGCTGTCTTTTTTTCCCTCTCCTTGACTGAACGAGTTCCACCTAAATGATTCATTTACTATCTGGTTCCAGTAACTGCCTTTTCCCTTCGGTTTAAGTTGAAAAGAGGGGGATTTGTGTTGTGATAGTCCTTCTGCCCATTTGGTATTTCCAAACAAATGATTAGAAAGCAGGTGGCATTTGTGGGAAGCACTGAGCCCCTTCATAGATGCGCCAGGCAATATGCATCAATTCTTTGAGTGTCTCTCTAGCAAAAGTGGAAAAGTTTTGGGAACAGGGGGAAGAGTGGAAAGCTTTCCCTGTTGAATTTCTGTCTGGGTGCAGAAAATGTGAGTACATGGAGCCTAATTTGTGTTAATATTTGTGTGCTATGCAGGGTTGGCAATATTTCACTAAACTCTGTTTACTGGTTCCTATTATTCTTTTATTTCCTTTAACTTGTTTGCAATATTAAATATTGTATTAAATATTAAATTGTATTTAAATTTGTATTTAATTTATATGATGGCCAGTGGCTAGGGTAACAATTTTCAACTTTTCATGACACATTGGCCTCTAGGGTCTTTTATGATTCTTCTTCTTATGTTCTCCTCCTCATGTTGTTATATTTTTCTCCTTATGTTCTTATGTTCATCTCCTTATGTTCTGGCTTCCGGGAGACTCTTCTGGATTCTGCAGCCCTGGCTATATTTTGCTTTTTAAAACTATAAAAAATAATGAGGATTTAATGTGGATAGAGAGCTGCTCTTTACCCTCTCATACAACACCAGAACCATGGGATATCCACTACAATTGTTGGGACAGACAGAAGAAAGAATCTCTTTACTCAGGGGGTAATTAGTCTGTAGAACCCCTTGCTACAGAAAATGCTGATGGCATCTGGCCGTGCTTTTAAGACGGAACTGGAAAATTTCTCAAAGAAAAGTCCACCCCAGGGTGCAAGATTTGCTGGGTATGTTTGTGCAACCACCATATCTTAGATATAGGCTACCTCAGAATGCCAGATGCACAAGTGTCTTGTGGTCTTGTGTGCTCTCTGAGGCATCTTGTGGACCATTGTGAGATGCAGGAAGCTGGACTAGATGGGCCATTGGTCTGATCCATCCTTTTTATGTTCCTATGTTTTCAGCCTGCTTCCACAGTGGGATACATTGTATGGGGTCGCCATGTTGTCACCATGCAGTACTGAGGCTGCTGTATTCCCCACAGGTCCCTCCATTCTGTCCTTGTGTTTCTCTTCCAGATTTCCAACCACAGTGCTCCAAACTCCAGTGATACACCTGTGGACTGCTCACGGCACACTGGGATGAAATTTTTTTGGCTAGGGTTTCAGCAGAGAGAGTTAGATTGGTGGTCTTCCCCTATTTGCACACATTCCCAGCTCCTTCTGCCCTTGAAAGGGAAATGAAAGTGATGACTCCCCTCGCTGCTTTCTGGCAGTGCACCATTTAGACTTTAATGTACAACACACACCACAGAGGTGGGCTTTTTCAGGGCACATGATTACAAGACCTGACATTTCCTTCTCCATGTACGTTACATGATCCACCTTCTTTCAAGACTTGCAGCAATTGGTTGGTAGGCCAGAAACACCATTTTGCAGATAGAATGATCCATCTCTTATGCTCAGCTTGCAAACAAGTTGCACCAGGGGGGTCACTAATATGCTTTTATTGCTTCACTGTCAGAGATGATACCATTAAGAAGCATGATAAAGTATTCTGCGGAGGGTTCCTTTTCATCCCCTTCCCCCCCTTACCAACCATGAGAGACCATAACCAATAAATTTAGTTCAGAGCTATCTCACCGTTAACTAATTTGGAGTAAATCCATTGGGGCAGGCTGGGTACAAACACTTCAAAGGTATATTTTTCTCCTTCCACAAGATATTGAAAATGATATTCACTGTGGGACAAAGGTTTAAGTACTGAGCGGCTTCTGTTTTCTTTACCACTAAAGCTATGTAGTCACTAAATGTCATTTACTTCAAACATTGTATTCCGAAGGATTTGTAGCATCAGATGACTATTTACTTTTAATAAATCTATCACATCACAAAGACTATCTTATCTTATGTGCCTGGAAAGTGGCAGAGGAAGGGTAGAAGATGGAAATCACATTTTCCTTAACCTGTAGGATTATCTGATATAAAATTCAAGACAGGGCATATTCTAAGACTGGAATTACAGTTGACTAACCTTTATTTCAGTTACTCTTTTATTTATTTGGCTAACTGATCAAAGGATGTTATGAGCAAATGTCAAAGATAATTTAATGGGAGTCAGAGACACACACATGTCTCTGGAGAACAAGTACTTCTCATTGAGCTGAGTGGACCAGGCTAAAAAAAATCACTTCTATCCCTGGTTCACAAAGTGTGGTTGTCACCTCCCAGTGGGAGAAAAACGGGACCATTCCCTCTTAGGAGGAGTGGTGGAGGAATGGGTCCCCATGGCATTGCAGTGATCATGATGCTGCATGGATCCAGAGAAACCTCCATGTACAATCTGGGAATCCTAGTGCCTTCTGGAGGTTCCTGGAGGTTTGCAGCCCCCTCCACAGATTGTCAATAATTCAGTTCTGATCTCAGAGCTCCAGCTAGAAGTGAGTTCCAAAAAAGGAATCTGAGTTATTGAGGGGGTCTCCAGGACCCTGCAGGAGGCTACAGGATGCCTCCAGGTATGTAGGAATGCCATGGGAATTTATGGTGTCACAATCACTGTGGCACTGTGGTCATCCCGCACTCCCCACACTGACTGGTGCAATCCCAACTCCATTGGAGGTGTCTGAGAACCTGTTACCTATTCTTGGGAGAGAAATGTACAGATGTTATCATCATCAAGGAATGGTTTGGTGCAGATACCTCCAAATGCAATGCAATATTAAAGGCTGAAATTCAGCGTAAATAACCTTCAGGGAGGTGAAACCTCATTGGGTATTCTGTAGAAATTTGGCTTTGATTACATTGGATTGATTTCTACCCTGCTTATCAGCATACACGTAATACAGAGTTCCTTCCATTAAGCTCAAAAAAATTCATAGCTAAGGAAGATTACCTTGTATGGGCTGGAAGCACTGAGAGGTGTGTGTGTGTGTGTGTGTGTGTGTGTGTGTGTGTGTGTGTGTGTGTGTGTGTGTGAGACCCTTAGGTCTTATCAAGGGACAGCATCAAGAACATTTGGCATTCATAAATAAAAAAATATAATTTCTATAGACTGGTCCATTTCTCCAATAGTGATGCAAGACACTACTGTGGGAATTTTAATAAAGTGCATGACAGGGGGCTTATATTAAATCCATATGTGTTTATATTAAAATTCCATTCCAGAGAACCTAAATGTCGTGGCGGAGAGTGCCTTGAGAAGACATTTGTTCAGCCTTGGATTTTGCAGGTAGTGAATTATTTGGACAGTGAGTTTTAATTTGAAATGGTGAGCCACCTCATCTCTGCAAACCCATGGGTCCATGTCTGCCGAGCTTTTCATCTCATCGCCCAACCTGCTCTGAGCAAGCGAGTAGGCAGGAGCCCAGTGAGTCAAGACTCCACTTCGCCATATCGCTCGAGAAAGATCTCTATCTGCAGTTTTAAATTCAAAGTTTTGAGTCCTCGGCTCCGAGCGCATGAGGGACCTGTCACTCATGGCTGGAGCCTGAAAGTGACGGAGATAAGGGGCAAGAGAGGGAGAGAAAGAGAGAAACTCTGCAAATGGAAAGCGTAAGAATCGCCCAGAAAATGAATTGATCTGATGTAAGAAGAGCGCGAACAAACAGTGTGGCATTTTAGTCCTCTCCACTGAATCACAAGCAAACCATATGGACACCAGGGTCATGTAGTGGGTGGGGAGGCGAGACAGAGCCTCCCCACTAGAGTCCTTCAGAAAGTGTTGCTGCTGTGTGAGATGTGCAGGCACCATGTCCTTTAATGTGTGGATTGTGAATGCATGTGACTTAAAAGAATGGAGAGCCTCTTGTGGCCATCAACTAACTACTGCGAAGTTACAGAATATTTGTAAAAATCTGTAAAAATATTCGTAAAAATTAGAATATTTGTAATAATTAGAGGGAACAACTACTAACTACTTAGTGCTTGCAAGGGATAGGAAAGTTAATGTGGAGTTCCAGGACCAGAAAGTGTGCTCCATGATCAAATTGGGAGGGTGAATTTGGGAAGCAGAATGGAAAAGGCCCCAGAGAAACAAAAAGTCAAATACCTAGAAAAAGGTTTTTTTTTTAAAAAAAAAAGTTAAGGTCAATGTAGGCATTAAGGTCAATGTAAACATTTGCATAATGTAATGCCTACTCAGACTCTGAAGAACAGGGACCTAAGGGAAGTATAGATGCAGGAGACATGGAGAAACCTTGGGCAGAGGAAGAGGAAAAGTTCTTTAAGTTGATGATAAGGAGTCAATGGGCAAAGGATCTTTAGAGGCTGACTTTGGGCCAGGAGTCAAAGAACTTCAGAGCGGGTGGCAAAATTCATGGCAAAATTCCAACCCTGCCTTGACTTGTACTTTGTATCCTTTTTGGACAAGGACAACTAGGATGGAATAATACTAATACTCTTGTCTGTTCAGTCTGGATTTAATTTCTTCTGAGTTCAGAGATGTCATCTGGACTTTAGATAGGATCCAGATTGCCCTTAGATCCGGGGACCTTTTTTTGTCCTCTTCACTATTCTTACAGGAAATGGGGGAAGGGGCTCTACTCACAACCTAAAGCTGTGACAGGGTTGGCTTGGCACCAAAAGGTCAAAAAAGTGGAATCTGAAGTCAATTTCAGGGTTCCTTGAAGGAGAAATGTCAGAGAATTTTCCAAGGAAGCCAAATGAGTTTTTATGACAAGTGAAATTTCTCAGGGGGGTTTCTGCACATAATAAGTTGTTGAGCAAAGTGTGATGAACCATGGATGTATGAGCGTGCACTTAGTCCCTTCTGTCGAACACCTTTGATGCTGGTCGTTTTCTGTCTCTTTCTTTACAGATTTTTTTTACAGATTTACAGATTTTTTTCCTGATCTTGTCTTATTTGACTAGCACAACTGATAGGACTGGGCCACTGAGAATACACTCCACTGTCATATTCTCTGTGTGCAACGGACAAAGATTTTTTTCCCATTTCATACATCATTTACAACGTGCTCTAGTGATTCCTCAAAACCAGTGTATATACCTTTAGCACACTGGGGTGAGCAGCAAGGAGGCAATATACTTTCTCTAATTCTGGTCTTTGACAATCTCCTCTACCTTTTGCCTTCAGACAGGTGGGATACCAAGGATCCAATCCATCAAGCACTGCTGGCAAGTAAACATTAATCTCCATAGGGATAGCATAGGTTCCTTTGAAAGCCCTTGCCCAAGAAAATGAACAGAGGCTCTGCAACAGCATCATTTGATGGATGGCTTCCCAGCATAAACTCAAAAGGCATATTTTGTGAACTTAAGGGCAAGAACACATATGAGGCTTTATTATTTGAGGACTGCATGTGTGAATGAGTCATCACAGATCTAACATCACAGACTGAATTTTCATATCACCCTTCATGCACTGCTTTTCAGAGGAGTCAGTTTATAGCTTGGACTATGAGTCAACAAATGTAATCAAGAGATTTGCCATCAAAATTCATTCTGTTGGGTTTTGTCCTGCTGGTTGTTCTGGGCCCATCAGGCCAGCATGGTATGACACGTACCATGCATTCATTCCAGAGTTTGTTACATATAATGCCACACAAGTGTAAGAGATAGTATGAGTGAAGTTGAGATTTTGGATGTGCATCTTAAACATTTCCATTTATGCCAGATAACACAGCAGTAGCTGCTGTAATTGGTTTACTTGGTTCTGTGCCACTGGAATCCAAGCAAAAAAAGAACCCTGGAGCTGGCCTGCTTGGATCCAGCACAAATGTAGGTCCCAGTCCTGCCTCCCACGCCCCGGCAGTCTGTCCACAGTCCCATCCGCCAACTGCCGCCCCAAAACGCTTAGCTGGTGCAACTTACTGCATTCTGGTTCCCCTTCGTGGCACAGGAAAGCCAACTTCTCCTCCTCACCCAGTGTTGCAGATGTAGTTTATGGCACATTTGGTTTGCAACCCCGTTGGGCTGTTGGAAGGGATGTGAATGGGCCCACGTGGGTGCTCTGGATTGCACCCTAAGATTTGCAGGGAGCCTCACTGCGATGTGCAATCATTACCTCCCTTTCAGAACCATTCTGGGTGGTGGGAGCAAAATGGAAGCATTTGCTTCCCTGCCTTCCTGGTCTGTTTTGCTCCTACCACCCAGAATGGCTTCAAAGTGGAGGGACCACTTGCATGATGTGGTGAGGTTCCCTGCTAAACTTAGTGCCGCCCCTCTAGCTACACCACTGAACCGAATCATAACAATACAGTTATATGCAACAATATAAAACAGCAGGAACACACTGAGACAGCCAAAAGACAGCAAATGCAAAAATCCAACAAGCCAGAAATCATAGCCAGCCAGTCAGTCAGTCAGCCAGAATGAGCTACTGTCATCAGCTGAACACCCTACAATAAAAACACAACCAGAAAGCTCATTTTTAACATGGTGCTAATTACAGGCAAGTGTGAGGAATTTCTTAAAGTTGGAGCATCCATATGGAGCATACATGCTCTCTATCTATGCTCTCTCTTTGCATAAATTAAAGGCATGGGAGATAAAGGAATGAGGACAGTGTGGATCTCCCCTCCTCAAATGTTCCCCAAATATTGTTGGGGTGGAGGTTAAATCTGCCCTGACCACTCATAGGACAAGGCTCCAATGACAAAGGATGTACAATGTATCTCAGTACACAGAAATGTTTTATACTTTCTAGGACTGAATACTGCCTGAATACTGAATTAAACATCTCTGTATACTGAGATATACTGAATTATGGAACTAATTTCTGTCTTAAGAGCCAAAAAAGGACAAGATACATGCCTATCTTTTAAGAACCAAACACGGAGGCTTGATCGACACATGTTGCAGAACAAAAGAGTAGAGTGGACTGCACCACTTCAGAGAGCAGGTGGGCAGAAACAATCATTTAATGATGTCTCTCATAAAAAGAATGTCCATCAAGCATAAAATTAACACATCAGGGAAAAATCCTACTTTGGTTCATGCCCTGCAATTCTTTTCATGCATTCAAATATTTAATTCTCCCGGTTTAAATTTATAAAGCATGTTCTACCATCCTAGTGCTCAGCCACTCCATTGTGCGGCACATGTGGATGAAGCTTGACCTCTTCAAATTTACATAGGCTGCAATTCCAGGGAGTAAGATCCATTGAGCACAGTGGGGCTTACTTCTGAGTAGACATGGTAAGGATTGCAGCCATATGATGCGGGAAAGAGGTTCTTCAGCACCACAAACATTCACCCATTTGTGAATCTGGGAAAATCAGCTGCATCAAGAAGGTTAGCTTGAAGTACCAGTAGGGGATGCCCTCAGGTTCCCCAGCATAGCACTTAAGACATTGGTGGGGCTTCAGTATCTCTTTTAAATGCAGAGAAGAATAAATATTTAATAGCATATGAAAGCCAGTTTTTTCCTTAAATGCCTTTACGGATACCAAAAAAAGAGAGAAAGCGTTAGTTACATTTTCGGAGTATAATAAAGACAGACAGATTGTATAATTAACAAGATCAGAATGACATATTCTCGAAAGAGATGAGCAATCAGCAGTAACATCATCTGTCTCACACTACACAGATATCTAGCTGTAAAAGAAACTTTTAAAAATGTCTTAAACTGAATCCAAGTGCTGCCAAAAAGCAGCTGTCAAAGAACTTAGCAATGCCGGGATAAAGTGCTATTGGTTGAACATGACATAAGAAACTTGCACTCTCTGGGAGAAAATGGTGCATTCTGGAGCCTGATGATAAATGGATTGCTGCATGATTGCAACAAGGCACTTAGCAGGAGGGGGGCACACTTGTTTCGAACTTGCATTGCATCTCCCGCACCGGGGGCATGAGTGTCTGATGCGTGCCCTTGGAATGCCATTGTTCAATGTCCCAAAGCATCAATGTGGCATATCCATGTGTGTCAATTCATGTGGGATTTGGAATCACACATTCATCCCAATTTGGGGGTTATATCAAGGTAAACGTAGCTGGACCCCTCACTGAGAGCATCATGCTGCAATCCTAACTTCCACTTAGGCTGGTCTAAGTCCTAGCATAAGTCTTGTGCTGATCTGGGGGTGTCACAAAAGTGCAATAAGGCACTTCTAACCCACTCCGGGGTGGGGTGGGGTGTTAGGCCAATGCACAGCATACTCTGACAACACCACACCATCATGGAAAGATAGGTGAGGTGAGTTAGGCCAGCCTAAATTTCTCAGTCAGTAAGCCTCAGACTTCATGTCCATGCATGTATCCAAGAAGCACTTGCCCACCGAAAGGGGCAGGATTATTCTCCAAAGGTCTTGAGTTGTCAAAAACAGCTGGTTAGCAAGACATGAGTCTGCCCAGTCAAAGACTCATCTCTGCAAGAAAACGTTTTGGTATATTAAATGGGGCCCACATGGTTCATTTACACTTAATTCTTAAGCTTATTTTTTGTGTTGAAATCACCATATAATTATACTGCAAATTATGTTAATGTTCAGGATACGTCAATGGTATGAGACAGTGCAGAGTCACTAAAGAACAGTGTTCCATGCTAAGGAGTTCCAGCCATTCTCAAAATATTCAATACTTGGCATGATCCTAACTAAACTTCACAACACATTACTCATTTTACAGTTTTTTTTCCTGCTCTGAGTGCAATATCAATATCAGTTGGACCTTGGACATTTCAAATAAAATATATTGACAGAGATCACCTGCCTTGTTGTCACAATTCCTTACTATTCTGCTCATTCGACAGTCCTTGAAAAACCGATCTGAAGCTTTGGAAAATAGTTCTACTAATTTATTCTGCTTTCCTTTCACCATTGAACAAAATTTTTGAAGATATATGTTTTGGGCCTTCTCGGGATTGCATGCCATAACTAGATGAAGTCCTAATTGGTGGAGTTTAAAACCCTAAGATGAACATCTAAAAATAGCCTAATCTGCATAAATTATAATTGCCGGTCAATTGATCCAGTTGGCCATCTAACCGGATGGTCATCTCAACAGTTGGTCATCTAACTGGTCCATCCAGTTGGTACATAGGCATATTGATCCTGATAGAACGGAGCATGGTTTGTTGGACAAGAGCCTGTATACTACTTTTACATCTCCCTATGCATGCTCAGCTAAATAGCGAGGCTGCAATCCTAACCACCAGTTAGGCTGGCATAAATCTCGGCACAAGTTCTGTGCTATCCTGGGTTGCTTCTACACCACTCCTAGGGGAGTTAGACATGCACCAGCCTCTCCGTACCATCACAGGAATGGGGAAACAGGTGAGTCATGCCAGTCTGAATTGGTTAGGATTGCACCCTAAGTTTCCTGGTTTAGTGAGCTACTGTTTCCGCTGATGCCTACACTTGGGGATAATTGTTTAAGCTAACCCAGCAATCAAGATATCAAATCACCATTTGATCTGCTTTGATCTTCTAGTTTGAGAGAGGGCTGCCAGTGGAGAAGGAACCACTAAACTGGTGGTCACAGAAAATGAGGGATGTTCTTGGAATTTCAAGGGATGTCCTTGGATGTTCTTGCAGCATCACTGATCAAAAGAATCACATGTGGCATGTGGTCAGCAACTCAGTTTTTGCCTTACTCAATATATAGCGTTGCCATATGTCCCCCAAAACCAGGACTGTCCCAGTTTGGGGGGATTGAGTTCACATACTGGCAAGTTTGATGGGTCGGGGGTCCTGTCCTGGTTTTGTGAAAGAGAATTATGGCAACACTATCAATGTGCGTGGGGTGTGGCAGTGACAGTGGCTTCCATTCAACTATCCATGTACAAAGCTATACATGCACAGTGACCCTATCTTCTGATGTTTAAAGGCAGATATGGGGAAGGTACACATAGGTGGGGAAAGGAGACAAGTGCAGTTCCTCTTGTGAGTATTGAGGATGCAATCATAAACAATTTAGGCCAGCACAACTCACCTATTTCCCATTTCTGCAGTAGTGTGGGGAGGCTGGTACACGACTGTGCACTGGCCTAACTCTCACAGGAGTGGAGCAAAAGTGCCTTATGGCACTTTTACAACACCCCAAGATCAGTATGGAACTTATGCCAGCCTAACTGGGGACTATGATTGCAACCTTAGTTTATGCACAGGACAGGTTTGCTGGAATAACAATTTTGATGAGAATCCTTGCAAAACATCCAAGTATTAATATGTCCTTAAAAACCACAACCACCAGCTGAAAGGGGTTGGTGGAAAGAGGAGTCTACAGTAGCTTCCTACACATTTTTGTATGTGGCGACAGCATCATTCCCAAAGCTCTCTATGGCTTGACAAGTTCCTGCAAGGGAGATGTGCATGTTCAAGTTCTATATCACATTCCTTTTCCCAAGACAAAGCATCACAAAACAAATTGACATTGTTTAGTTGTCAGCAAAAGACTCCCAAGAGTCTTGTATCTCTTGTACTCTAACACCAAAGCATAAGGCAGATCTGGTGTTTATATTGGGGTAACTGTAATGGTGAGGAGGGAGGAAACTTGATAGGTATCACCTTTCGTGAGATACCCATGATGTTATTTGTACTAATGTTCAATCTGCTCTCCCCCATCACCACCTAAAATTAATGAAATGACATTTTGGAGGCCTAGAGGTATAATTGCAAAATTATAGCTGCCATTTCTATAAGGAGGAGATGTAGATAAAGGGATCTCATTTGCCTACTAATTAGTATTGCTCAGCTGTCATGAACACCGCAAGGTAAGTTTTGGTGCCTACCTCAGTTAGCATCTCAGGAGGATGTTTAAGATATAAAATATCAGGTTCCCTTCAATTTATTTTTAAAGATATAGTATCATAGGAATAGAAGGCATTCCAAAGGCCAAACAGAAACATTATAAAGATAAGTAGTAGGTTTTTTTTGTTTTCACAGTTGTTTTAAAGTTACTAATAACCTGAAGCTGGGATTCTCTCTCTTCAGTTGTACACAGTCTTTTGTTAAGCACTTATAATCCTTCATAGCTCGTTGCGATTATTTATCCATCTTCATTTTTCCCTCATGAAAACATGATTCTAGTGTTACATATGTAAGGTATATACACTTTAAATCCACATGAGGCATTTGCTAAGCATCTATTTCAGCTGTTCCAAACAGGCTAGTATGAACAATCAGGGCAACAATTCAAGTTACTCTAGAAAATATGAACAAAAGATAGGAAGGAAAAACTATGCTGATTACAACCAACAGCATTTCAAAGGTTACAACCATCATGCTTTTTGACTTTTCAGTTTTTGTCTGGAAGAATTATGGAAATAATCAATGGTCAACTGAAAGCTATGGTGTTATTAGGTGTGGTGTCACCCAGTACAGTAAACTCATGGTGCCGCCTACTCCATCACCCGCTGTGGCTGAAAAAGTTTCTGGAGCTCAGGTCTATCTAGCTTTTTGAAGCAGTTGCCAAATCTTCTCATTTGGCAAATCTGGCACCTTTGAGAATGGAAACTGAGGAGGCCAGGTCTATTGGGTCATTAGGGCTTGTGAAAGTAAAGCCTGAAGGGTCTCTTGGGCAAGTAGACCTGGGCTCTGGAGTTAGGAAGTTACCCTCCTGGATGGTGCCACCTGGTGTGGTCCACCTCCAACATTGCCCTATTGATGCTACTGACTTCAGATACAGTGGAATCCATCAGCTGGTTCTGCTCCACAGACACAACAGAAGTGAGTTGGATCCTTGCATAAGTCCTCACAACACTTTCTATGGGTCTTTAGTAGATGAAATTTTTTGAGTATTGTGTTCCCAAAGGCCTATGAAAGGAGCAGTATCAAAAATTGCTATAATGGAAGACCAGCCTTGCCTTGAAGCTTATTTACCAGTGTGATATTTATTGGCTTACTAATCCATGCTGTGGGTGGCACAAGCGGTTAAGATGCTGTGCCTGTTAACCAGCAGGCCAGGGTTCGAGACCCGGGTTGGCCCCACAAGACAGGGTGAGCTCCTGTCCTTAGCCCAGCTCTGCGACGCAGCTGGATCCAATCGTATTGGCTCTGCCTTTCCATTGGACTAATTCAGTGGCGTGGAGAGGGGGATCTGCTGCTTGGGTAACAGCCTATCCTCCATAACAATCTAACCCAGGCTTTCGTGCTTCGCATGCAGCGTATGCAGCACCGAGCACGATATCATAGTCTTCCAAGACTGACGGAGGCCTGCTTAATCCATGCTTACTATAGGGAGAGAGGCCTGTGTCCCAACTGCTCAGAGTAGCTGCTCAGTTAAGAGAGGATTTCCATTTCAGTCTGATCAAGAATGTTCAATTCACTCTTTTTTTCCTAACCCCGCAACTATAGATTACTTATTTCCCCCATCAGTGTCCTCACAACTATGCCATCTTTATTCATGACAAAGCTCTCCTTCTAGTTTTGATGAACAACTCTTTTTCACCTCACAAATACATCATCTCCCAATTTTTATCACCCACATTATATATCAGTGTCTTTACGGTATGCACTTCTCAAGGATAGTGCAATATTGAGCGTAGTACGGACGCTCCTCCTTCCCATCACCTGCCACCCTTTCTCAGGCCACAAATTATGGATTTAAAATGTTCTAATGCAAACAGCTCTGGTTCTTGACACAACTGAGATTTTCTGGTTAAAGACACAGTCAGTGTTTGAATAAGGAAAAAGGGAATTATTTTCAGACTGAATAGCAACTTGTTCCCAAGCCAAGGGGTCTGGGCATACACAGTGAACATAAAGAGGTAATGATCCATGATAAAGTGTGCTAAATCTCATGAGCAACTGTTAATGGGGAGAACTACTGGAGTGTGGAATGATCTTCTAAGAGAACTTGCTGAAGTGCTTCCTGGTAGAATATCTAACATTGAAAAGTGGAAGGGTGTGAGATTCCACCACTGCAGACGTGGTAACTGTATGCCCTCTTTTTCCAGGACATACCCCCAAATCCAGAGTAACTAGGGGAGCACGTAAGAGACTTCATGTGCACCTGTAGTTACTGCACCACCTAGTGAAAACCTATGGGAAATTCATATTGGAATCCAGAGTAATTTGTTCTTACACCGGAGCAAGGATTCCCCATAGTTACTCTGGATTTTGCCCATATTCTCTTTTTAACCTTATGTCCTGGAAAAAAAATCTTTGTTGTCCTCCTTTTCTTTGTGAGCAGGCAGCCTGTAGCATTCTTGCAAATTATGCAATAAATTACGATAAAATAGTTTTAAAGTAATTTGGTGTTTAAATTAACCTCATTTAAGCAATATATATGAGTGTTTTTTGCTTTTATTTTTGTTATGTCCTACATTTTCCTTGAGTGTCCTACATTTTGTGGTCTTGTCCTCTTTTGTGTTTATGATATATGGGCATCCCGACAGATACTTTCTTATTATTTCATTTATTTGACCTATTTATAGCCAACGATAGATTTTCATTTGGTAGTGGCTAAATGAAAAAAATGTAGTGTTTCTTTCACTTATACCTGTACTTGTACACTTCTTTCTGTTACCTTTTAGTAGACAGCAGATTGATGTGTGCTGCATCCATGCAGGAGGGAAGTGGCAGTGGCAGACATGGGGTGAAGGACACCCAGAATCTGTCATCATCTCAGGTATAATTTGTTGCAGATGCAACCTATAAGAACATGTCTAACAGATGGGACTTCCCTGATATTTAGTATGGGAGCATCACACTCATTTCATACAAGGGGCCAAAATTAGCATTCATGGTGCCTACTGAGGATGTCATTAAGCTAGGGTTGCCATAATTCTCTTCCACAAAATCCAGAAAGGACACTCGGTCCCATTTGTCAGTATGTAAACACAATCCCCCAAAATTGGGATTTTCCCTGTTTTTCAGGACATATGGCAACCCTACATTAAGCAGATGATGGCCAGAAATAAGCACTTGCTTCTTATATAGAAACTCATTAGCTGCAAATGACAGAAGAGAAAATGTGCAAATCCTGTTTGTAAATTCAAGATTCAAGAACGTCCAATTAATCACTTTGGGATAAACTGCTTCCAGAGGCCGCATTTGGCCCTTGGCCTTAAGTTTGACATCATGGTCTAGTAAGAGTCTATTTATTTGGAGCACTATACACCTAGCTCTGGTTTTCTAGCTACCTTTCTCTCGGGGAACCCTGGGATCTACTGTTCACTAAAAAACAAAGCTCTGTATTCTATAGGAATACTCAGAACCTTCAAATTATCAGAATTCTTTGGGAGCATGCTGTGGTAGTTGAAGGGACATAAAACCAATACATGTGGACCTCCTCAGTATCCATGGTTTTTATGTGGATCTGGTTCAATGCGGGTTTCCCAGACCTGTGCTGGTCTTGGTCCCAATCATTGTCCAAGTCTTGGTCCCATTTGAGCACTCTGAAGATGAGTGAAGCAGTGCTTTCTGAGGTGACCAAGAGCACCTAGAGAAATTTCCTGGATATCAGAATGCTTTATATTGTGTAAAAACAACACATCCAGCTTTGGGAAACTGGAAGTAACTTTTCCCCCCCTCAAAATGGCCATTCGGAACCTCCAGAAACCACAGACAAATGCCCATGGCCTATGCTGGGCTTCAGAAAGCCCTCCAGAGGCAACTGGAACACTGCACCAGTTGCCTACTGAGGGCTTAAAGGGGGAAAAACTGCAGATTTAGTGGTTTTCAGCACTTGTAGAAAGTTCAAGAATGGTTCTCCCATGTATAACAAGTGGACATGCTTTTTGGAGTTCCCAAACATGCTGCATGTTGCAGAAGAAACCTCACAACACCTTTCCCAGTTGACTGGTCCTTCTTGATTTTTAAACCCCATGCACCTCACTCCCACTGATGGACAATACCTTTTTGTGGTGGTGGGATTGTGTGCTGCAGTGATAAAAGGCAGTAGCATAGCTAGTGTCAGGGACTCCCATGCCAGACAGGCCTTTGTTGAGGAGCCAGACTAAACCTGTCCCAAATCCCAATGAACGTGGGTTGTCTGGAGAAGGAAAACTCCCACCTCAAACCTCCACTGCCTTGTGGTTATACCCATCTATGGGAAAGGCTTCAGGAGTCAACGTTGAGGCAAAATCCAGAGCCAGAGTCCTGGAAGCAGTTTGTGACTGTGTACAATCACATTCTGGTAACTCCTGTGATGCAGCTGGAACCAACTGTATCGGCTCTGCCTTTCCATTGGACTAATTCAGTGACGTGGAGAGGGGGGATTTGCTGCTTGGGTAACAGTCTATCCTCCATATTAATCAACCCAGGCCATTGTGCTCTGGAGAGGACACTCAAAGCACAATACCATGGTCTTTTGAGACTGAAGGATGCCGATGAGGCATCTCACTAATCCAGACTGGCTCCTATTTTGCTCCATATATATACTCCATATAATCCATACTGACGATATATTTTACCCCTTTCATGTACAAAATAATACGAGAAAGGTTGTCAGATGGAACATAACAGAAACCCGTAAATGTGAACAGATGGTGAGGATTTCAAATCCCAAGAGCGGGTCCTGGGCAGCTGAAATAATTCATCAGCAAGCACGCTGAGCCAGGGTTTTCCTTCTTGCTTTCTTTCCCCACCTTTCAACTACACATCAACCTACCTGCCCCCAACTAAACAGATTTATCATTCTGACTCCAGAAAGCTTGCAGCGCTCCCCGTACTTTTGGCAGGTTCTTTGCCCAACTCTCTCTCGCTCTCCTTTGTGTTGACATTGCCCCCAAACCATTTCCACAGTGGGAGAAGCTTTGTACTGTTTAGTAACAGCTTGCAAAAGGTGACAGCAGAGAAGTGCTCTCTCTCTCTCTCTCTCTCTCTCTCTCTCTCTCTCTCTCTCTCTCTCTCTCTCTCTCACTAGATGTTGTGGTAGTTTAAAAAAAGAAAATAAAAAACTCTCTGAAGATCTCTTCCAAAACAAAAACACTGAACTAAAGGTTGTTTGCATCCTGAGGGGTAGAGAGGTGGAAATAGCGGTGTTAATGGGTCGCACAGCGGTAGGCTGGTCAGCTGATGCCGAGAGTCACATTTTGTGTCGGAAAAAGCCACCTATGTCCTCAATGCCATCCATTAAAAGCCGTGCCTCACTTCAGGGAGGCCCCTGCATGGCGATTACCACTCCCACCCATGGTGTTGAAAAATGGTCCTCAGAATCGTTGACTGCCTTTCCTGAAGAAAAGGTGTGTCAAAGGAAGGGGGGATAAAAGTCAGTCAAGGAAGACAGGTCAGCATTGAGACTGAGGAGAAAATAAAGGTTGTGGTTTACGAAAGGTTAGGAATGAAACAAAGGACATCCAAGGAGGTGCATCTGTATATACTTTTTATTTCTGCATGACTAACTCCTCCTTCATGACCATTTCCTCCTCCACAGCTGTGGACTTTGCCTACACAGACATACTTTCCTCAAATATTTTATATCAGGGTTTCTTGTACTGTGGGACAACTAGATAAGTTGTGACCTGATCTCTGGTGGGTCCTGGATTTGGCCCTTCATCCACCATTGCATCTGGTTGGCTTCAAATTGGAGACCTCAGGATGCAATTGGACTGAACTCAGTGACTGAACTCCCAACTTCATGAAAGTGATTTCTGGATGCTTCCAAAGGTCTGAGCTTGGCACCAAAGGTCAGATGCTTGGCACCAGAGAAGGAAGTGGGTTGCAGTGGAAGGGGGAGTAGGACAACCCCTGTTTTAGGTGTTTCAATAGGTCAGCTAACATTCAGAAATACACACTTTGGATTTCCAAACACATTTTTTGTTTAATTCCAAACACATATTCATCTTCAATAGAAGTCAAACAGTAACATTAAGAGATTGCTGAAACCACAGGAAAAGGTGCTAAGAGACAACTGATGATCCAGCATAGCAAATGTGCTTTTACTAAACATAGTAGTAAAACAACAGAAGACTAAGGGCACAATCCAGAGTAACTACAGGGAGTCCTTGCTCTGGTGTAAGAACAATTTACTCTGGATTGCAATATGAATTTTTCATAGGTTTTCACTAGGTGGTGCAGTAACTCTGGGTGCACATAATGTCTCTTACGTGCTCCTGTAGTTACTCTGGATTGTAGGGATAGGATGCAGTCCTAATCAATTTTGGTGGGCATAACCAACATGTCTCTGAATTCCCATAATGGTGTGGGGAGGTCAGTGCATGCCTTTACACTGGCCTAACTCCCCAGGAATGGCATAGAAGTGCCTTAAGGCTCTTTTGTGACATACCCAGGCTAGTATGGGATTTGTGCTGGGACTTATGCTGACCTAATTTGGGATTAGGATTGTAGCCACAATATTCTTGCTTGCTTCTTGCATGTGTAGATTGCAAACAGGGAAGCCATGAACTCTGCTTGAATCTTTGGGCATTACTGCAACATCGTCAGCATTAAGCTTCTGCTGATCTCTCCATGCATCTAAGGAAACTAACTGGTGCCTGGAGATACTCTTCTCTCCGAGTTAGTTTAGTAATACTTTCAGATTGCTGGACTGCCTTTAAGGCATTTGTGAAGCCTTTGATTAGCTGTAAATACGAACTAGGGAGAATAAACACAGCTCTTCCTCAGCCACCTGAGAGATTGCAACAGAAAACAGATTCAGGAAGAAGTCAATGAGCTGCAAATATGTGTAAGCTATTTTTGTTCCTGCTTCCACTATCCAATGATTGCAGGCACCTTTTCAGAAACAGGTGTCTAAAAACAGATTTTTAGGCATGATGAAATGTTGTATAATTCACTGATCTGCCAAGGAATGAATACTTCTAAGGCTTCAATCCTAACCTCCAGATAGGGTGGCATAAGCCCCGGCATAAGTCATGTGCTGATCTGGGGGTATCACAAAAGTACCATAGGACACTTCTGCACCACTCCTTGGGGGTTAGGGCCACTTTACAGGCATACACTGACTTTCCAACACCATGGGAAGAAATGTCAGGTGACTTAGGCCAGCCTGAATTGGTTCAGGATTTCCTCAATAATACAACAAACTATTGCATGCGGCTAAGTCGCTGTGCCTGTTAACCAGCAGGCCAGAGTTTGAGAACTGGGTCGGCCCCACAAGACAGGGTGAGCTCCTGTCCTTAGCCCAGCTCTGCGACGCCAGCTGGATCCAATCGTATTGGCTCTGCCTTTCCATTGGACTAATTCAGTGGCGTGGAGAGGTGGGATTGGCTGCTTGGGTAACAGCCTATCCTCCATAACAATCCAACCCAGGCTTTCGTGCTTCGCATGCAGCGTATGCAGCACCGAGCACGATACCATAGTCTTTCAAGACTGACGGAGGCCTGCTTTTTTTATTGTAGGTTTGTTGTGAGAGACTTTTGAACAGGCTCCAAATGTGGTTTTTAAAACCACATTGTGTGTGTTTGTGATTGTTCTCATTTATTTTTTCACCTTGGGAAGGTACAATTAAAGTCATTGATTTTTTTAAAAAATTATGTCCCGTATCGCATTTTCAAACTATGGGTGCAATCCAGACTGCACCATGGGCTGGCAAAATACCTTATACTGACCTTGAAGAGTTGCAAACATGCAGTAAAGCATGTTTGCATCTCCTCAGGAGCAAGCAGCACTGGTGAAGAGAGGTGTGCCTGCCCACAGAGGCCAGATCCAGTCTCTGTGAAGATAAGTCACGCTGGCTAAGATGGGGAGTAATGGGGCAGGGGTAGAATGGAAGGCAGGGCTGGAACTCAGCAAATATGCCGGATCTCAACACTGATCCTAGGGCAGTGCAAAGCAGTATCAGGATGCTGGGCTCTGCTCACCTCCAGAAAAGGTGAGCCATTGGTGACACCTAGTAGACCCATTGGGAAAGTTTCTCTTTGTCACACAACAGCATGGCAGCAGCATGAACTGGCCTGCCTGCTCCAATGCAAGTTAGGATTGTACTGTACAATGCTACCCCTACTGTAATTTTGCCTCTGTGACTATATTTCATTTTAAAAACATTTGAGAGATTGATTACACATCTGGGAGACCAAGAATGGTGGGAAGGAGCCTGGACACTTGACTGGGGTCTGGAGATCCTTAATTGCCCAACTCAGGCCCTTCTTTAGAACAGAGAGTTAAACTCGTGGCAACATACAATTAGGTCTTTTTATATGCACAGAATCAATTCCAGAAACACAACCCCCTCACAGATGTAGGAATCAACAGATATGTGAATCCTGCCACTTCTGACTTGATGAGCCTACTTAAATCCAAACTTTTATCTTTCACCATCATTTCCAAATTGGACATATTTTAAAAGCAGTCGCAAAACCTCTCCAGAAATTGTGTCAACATGGGTGCTAGACTGTCAAAGCTGCCGGCTTTTGCTGTAAACCTGAAGAGTCCTTTTGGTTTTGTTTCTTCAGAGCTGGGCATTTGAGAGAGAGAGAGAGAGAGAGAGAGAGAGAGAGAGAGAGAGAGATGGTGCATTTGTACTAGAATGTATTTGTACTACTTTTGTATTTGTACTACTTTGTACTACTATGATTCTATGGGGATGCCAGGTCTAGGAGGATTTCCTGTTGCAGGCAGGGGGTTGGACTAGATGACCTACTAGGTCCTTTCCAACTCTAGGATTCTGATTCTATGATTCAAGAATGAAGCACAACATCATGGAATGCAAGAATAACAAGGGATCTTGGAAGTAATCTGGTTCAACCTCCCCTTTGGGAAGTACAAATACTGGTTCAAAGTACAAATACCTGTCTTCACTCTTAATACTTAATCCCTGAACTCAGTTTGGAGTTCCACTAACTACTCCCAAAACACCCTCCAAGTTTTCCAGACTTACAAAGAGAGTATGGCTTAATAAGAAGCTTACAGAACATACAAAGATCCAGGTCTATAGAGCCTGCATCCTGAGCACACTCTTGTACTGCAGCGAGTCTTGGCCCCTTCATGTGAGGCAGGAGAGAAAGCTGAACACATTTCATATGCGCTGTCTCTGACGTATTCTTGGCATCACTTGGCATGACAAAGTTTCAAATGGTGCAGTCTTGGAACGTGCTGGTTCATGCTTCTGAAACAGCGACAGCTACGCTGGCTTGGACATGTCATGAGAATGGCTGATGGTCAGATTCCAAAAGACCTCATGTATGGAGAATTAGCGCAGGGAAAGCGCCCTAGAGAGAGACCACAGTTGCGATACAAGGACATCTGCGAGAGGGATCTAAAGGCCTTGGGAAGGGACATCAACAACTGGGAAACCCGGACCTCTGATCGTTCAGCGTGGAGGCAAAAGACGCAGCATGGCCTTCTTCAATTCAAAGAGACACTCATTCGGCAGGCTGAGACAAAGAGGCAGTTCCGGGAACAGCGAAATCTGGGGGCTGGGCAGGAGAATGACTGTATCTGCCCTCAGTGTGGAAGGGATTGTCACTCTCGAATTGGCCTGTTCAGTCATAAAAGACGCTGTTTTAGGACCTCTACTTCTGAGCACGATACCATACTCTTTTGAGACTGAAGGATGCCAATGAGAAACTCAGTTTGGAGTTCCACTAACTACTCCCAAAATACCCTCCAACTTCTTGTGAGCTACACTTATTGGACAGCTTAGGGACCGCAGTACCATCCAATAGTGAAAACCGTAGAAAAGTGGAACCCAATCTTTTTCAGTTTATAAATGTTGCTTCCAATACATTTTTTGTTAGCAAATTGCAAATGCCCTTTTATCTGGGCAGGAGATCTGGTCTAGAGGGTAGAGCCTCTGTTTGCCTGAAGGTAAGTGCTGAAGGTCTCCGGATCAAGATAATTGAAGTCAGATTCAAAGCAAGACCTTAAAAAAGTGGCTGCTGAAGCTGAGATTTTTTATCTGCTTTTCAGATAAAAGAAGCTTTTCAGATGAAGAAGCTATCTCAGCTGCCCTTCATGTGAGAGCCGAAGGAGAAGTTTGTCAGCCAGCATGTCAGACATTGGGGGCCAGTAGTGAAAACCAGACTGTGAACATAACATCCTGAACGTAGCTGGTTCTTGAAAGATAGAACCATTCTGTGTTTGTAAAAATCCCTTCCAGGGTTTAGATCCATCTGCCTATGGAAACCGCTTTGAATAAAGTCTGAGGAGCAATCCAAAAGACCAGAAAAGTGGTATAGCAATGCCTGTATCATCATCATCATCATCATCATCATCATCATCATCATCATCATCATCAATACACAGCAAACAATTTCATGCTGGTTTCATTCACATCACCGTCAGACCCTTCCCAAGAGTCTAGGACTGTGTGATGTAGCGGCGTATAATTCGTGCTGATCCCAGAAGAGCGGCTTTCTGCAATTGGCAGAGTGATATTTTGTCAATGCCAACAGTTTTCAGGTGCCTGCCAAGGTCTTTGGGCACTGCACCCAGTGTGCCAATTACCACTGGAACCACCTGCACTGGCTTATGCCAGATATGCTGTAATTAGTTTCTTAGGTCTTGGTAGCGGGAGATCTTTTCCAGTTATTTCTCCTCAATTCTGCTGTCACCTGGTATGGCGATGTCAACAAGCCACACCTGACTGCTTTCTATGATGGTGATATCAGGAGTATTGTGTTCCAAGACCTTGTCCGTCTGTATCCTGAAGTCCCACAGAAGCTTGACCTGCTCATTTGCAACCACTTTTTCAGGCTTGTGGTCCCACCAGTTTTTTGCCACTGGCAGATGATACTTTTGGCATAGATTCCAGTGGATCATCTGGGCAACAGAGTTAGTTGTGCCTCAGTTTGTAGTCAGTCTGCGTGATCTTCTTGCAGCCACTTAGAATGTGGTCGATGGATTCATCCACTTCTTTGCAGAGCCGGCATTTGGGGTCATGGGCTGATTTTTCAATTCTGACCTTGATGGCATTTGTCCTGATTGCCTGTTCTTGGGCAGCAAGTATCAGGCCTTCTGTCTCCTTCTTCAGTGTTCTACTCATAAGCCACAACCAGGTCTTGGTCTTGGTCTTGGTCTTGGTCTTGGTCTTGGTCTTGGTCTTGGTCTTGGTCTTGGTCTTGGTCTTCTTCTTCTTCTTCTTCTTCTTCTTCTTCTTCTTCTTCTTCTTCTTCTTCTTCTTCTTCTTATTTTGCAAATTCCAGCTGCCACACAAAGATTTCTGCAAATGAATTCTCATTAACCCCTTTGGGTATGGGATTAGAGGAACTACAACATGGAGAAGGGCAATTTTGGCCTTTAGAACAACAAAGAGACGTTGAAAGGGTGGGACATGCATTGAATGAATCTGTTCTAGGTATAATTGAAAGGTGCTGAAAGAGTGGATCATCAGAAAACAAACCGTTGGAAAGCAGGGGATAGCCGTACTTTGGGAGTGATGCACATTAGGAATCCCTGTATCTGTCTTGATAGATCTCTGTCATGCAAGTTGCAATGCTAAGCAAAAGCGGACTCAAATGAGGGTGAAGACCCCACTGTGACATCTTATCTCCTGCTCATCAGATGAGGCTCCTTTGCATCAAATGAGTGAACTAGCAGGAGGTCTCTATTCTGGAGTTTGAGGCAGGTGATAGGCACAACCAGAGTCTTATGCTCCGTTTTTGCTAGTGAAGCCTACGGTATGTTCACTTAAATAACTAAACACAAAACTCTTTCTTCGGCTTTGAAAAGAATTCCCTGTCATGAGAATTGGCAAGTAGGAGGTAAAAGGAAAGCTTATTATTATTTTTTTTAAAGACAATTGTGGAGTTAACTGCTGCCAGCTGCCTTGACACTGATGTTACGCTATGTGAACAGCAACTTCCCAAAGAATGAAACAAGGTGCCCCCTGCAGAGACAACGATGGAGAGCAGAGGAAACACCTGCCTTCCTCTTGTTAGCATCTGCTGAAGGTACTGTTGCACCACCAGATTTGAAATACCGCCCGGTTTCCTCCCAAGCAGTAGAATAAACATATCAGGAACTCCAGCTAAGAGATGGAGTGGCTGTTCCATCTCATTTGTCCAATTTTTGCATGCGGTGGGATTAGCAGAACGTTAACGCTACATCGTGGGGGTTTGATTAATTCAGAGCAGTGAGACACATTTCATGTCTGTCTTGATAAAACCAAAAATAATACTTCAGGACATACCAAAGTCAGAGACAAAAGAAAAAACAATTTAGAAAATGTTGAGACTTGGAAAGGAGACCAGTGTTGGTGCCAAATTATACTTTTAAATCCATGCCTGCCCCTCCTTTTCTAATAAAGAGCGCCCTAGATAATGAGGGGCTCTTGGCTGACTCAGCTTCATCTCAGGGAAGATAGTGAGGGCTCTGGTCCTATAATGCTGTTCTGGAAGTAAGCCCCATTGAACATAACTGGACTACTTTCTGAGTAGTTATACCTGTATCATCCAACATTGTGATAGCCTCCCACATATGCAGTACATAGCAAGAAATTCTTCCCACCCCTCTGCTAAGCACCCTTGGGTCAATCTCATTAATAAAATGTGCTCATCAACTTCCATTCCCAATTATGACTCCATCACTGTGAGTGCCTGGTACTAGTGCAGAAATGTTCAGATACTTGGAAGAATACAGACTCAGTGATACTAGTTGACTGCATCAGTGCAACTCAGATGCTTCAGCCCCAAGTGGACAATTTTGATTGCAACTATTCTTGGGATCCCCCATATTGTATGTCATCATTAAGACAAGGAATCCCTCTTTGCAATCTCAGTGGCTGCTTTCTGAAATCACCTGGAGACTGAAACCATCTCTGCTTAGCTCCCAGCCAGTCCTGGAGGGCTGGCAATGCTACTGCCCCCAGCCCCCCGTGCCCACTCCCTGATAGCACACTGGATACCACAACTGACACTGAGGTTTTGGGGTCACAGTCTGGCCAAATGGGACTTCTGATTGGCATGGGCACAGTGTCACACCTGGTCAAATGTTGGCATTTCTGACCTTTACCTATGATTGCCCACTAGAAGACTTCCATTTTTACTAATTCCCGGAGGCAACAAACTCTGGGTGAATGTTGTTGTCATAAACATTCACTGTAATTCATGGTTGATGTGCTGAATTGGGAGTCGTGGGTCAGCAGGCCTCCGTCAGTCTTGGAAGACTATGGTATTGTGCTCTGGGCTGCATATGCTGCATGCAAAGCACGAAAGCCTGGGTTGGATTGTTATGGAGGATAGGCTGTTACCCAAGCAGCAAATCCCCCCTCTCCACGCCACTGAATTAGTCCAATGGAAAGGCAGAGCCAGTACGATTGGATCCAGCTGGTGTCGCAGAGCTGGGCTAAGGACAGAAGCTCACCCTGTCTTGTGGGGCCAACCCAGGTCTCGAACTCTGGCCTGGTGGTTAACAAGCACAGTGTCTTAGCCACTTGCATGTGGGTCATCAGCTGTGTATTATAGTAAACAATACAGTTCTTCAAGAATTAGCAATTTTTGAGTTTTTTGTCATGTACATATCAAGGCCAAGAGCTATAATTTTGTAATTCAAACTGTTTTCAGTTCAGCTAGTTATTTTTGCCATGTATTTGGAGAAAAAGGGAATCAATCACAGGCAAACAGTTTTGATCAATTTTGACTGCAAATCACAATGATGTTGTTGGGGATCCTTTTAGGTATAAAAAACTCAGAAAACAAATGCTTAAACAAGTGCTATTTTGTTAAACATATATCCACATCCCCAGCTCTACTCCATCCTCTGAAATCCATCTGAAGTACTCTGACATATACTATATATCTTTTATCTCTCAGACCTTGCATGTGGGTCTTTATCCATGTGGGTCTTTATCCTTTGGAAAGGGTCTTTACCCCTTCCAAATAAAACAGCTATAAGAATCCTCTCAATTAGAACAAGGATCAACAACCCTTTTCGGCATACGTGTGCATGAAGTGGAGTGCGTTGGAGATAGGCTTGATGGTGTTAAACCATCACCCAGGAGGCATCTAGAGACATAACATGTACCACTAGCCAAGGACCCGGCAATCACCCGATCATCCCACAGACCATCCCAAAGCCTGCCTTTCCTAGCTTCTGCACATGCCATGAGGATTGGTTGGTGTTTCACCCACTCCCTTCGCCCATTCCTACCATGCACTTTGTAGTAGTAAGAGGCAGACACAAAGGATGGAGGTTGACACACCTTCTCCACATGTGCTATCATTTGCCTTCTGCATCACGAAACAGTTCTCCATGTGCACACGCTCTGCAGGATTTGAACTTCTAAATATGGCCAGAGATGCACCTGTTCTGCCCAATGTAACTGAAAGTGCAATCCTAACCTCTCGTGAGGCTGCCACAAGTCCCATGCTGGCCAGGGGTGTTGCAAAAGTGCCATGAGGTTAGGACTTACAGACGTTCGTTGAACTCTCCAAGCCACTGTCGGGAGTTGGGTTAGTTGTGCTGGCCTAAATTAGTTCAGATTGTGCCCTCTGGAGTTCAGAACAACCTGCTCTTAATCTAGAGGTTCCCAAACTAAGTACTGTACTGTCCTAGTAAGAGAAGTCCTATTGCTGCCCCTAGACAGGGGTGACAGAGCATCCATAAACATAATTATGATAGATTTTGGACAGAAACCAGAAGTGGGTTGCAATCTGCAGCAGATTGGAGTTGTGGGGTGGCCCCTAGAAGGGACTGCGGCATCCCCATATCCTCTGGGATGTAGCGCAATCCTAGGTAAATTTAAAAGACATTTTTTGTCCATCAGGCATATACCAATACCGCTGTCATTCTGATCCACACTTAAAAGGCCCAAATTCTCATTACGAGTTTGGGAACTTCTGCCTTGATCCATCCACTCAGTCACTTGGAGATATTTGTGGTTAGAAAGGTTTCCATTCATTTCAACATCTCTCTGTCTCAGGGTGACCATATAGAATGGAGGACAAAGTGCCTCCACCTTTAAGCATTCTCCAGAAGAGGAAACTTTGGCAGCTTTTCAAACCCTTCTATGATGGCTAAACCTGCCTAAATTCCCTCTTCTATGCAAAGATTAAAGGTAGAGGCACCTCTGTCCTCCGTTCTGCATGGTCATCCTGATCTACAATATCTATCCACCTACAATGTTTATCTGCAATAATACAATACATGGAATTTAGATTTTGTCCTCTGCCTGCAACATCTGACTATGGGCTGGATAATTTTAGTGGTGGTCCTCATCCTGCTCGCAAGCCATAGGATGCTGCCCCCTTTTCTAGAGGCTGCTGTAACAAGAAGAGACGTGATCTGAAAGAATGCCACAGGAGGAGCGATTGGTAATAACGCAACATCAGCGCTGCTAAGGTCTTTGTAAACACAAGATAGCGAGGAGATATTGTGCTCTGTTTCCTCAGATTAAATATATCTCATCCTTAGATTTATACTGGCACTTTATGGCTTCTGCAAATGACTGTCTCAGCATCGCAAAGTAATTCCACCCTGTCATATTTGTCTTTGGAAATTGTAACAAATTATGGTGATTTATAACATCAAACCCCAGTCTCCTTCTCTCCCCTCCCCAAATGGGAATGTCGCCGATGGAAAGATTCTAGGCCATCCATTTATTCTGTGTGGTGGGTGACAGTGAAACATGTTCCATCTCTCCTACGTGACACACTCCTTTCCTTTGAGGGGAACCTGTCAACATAACTCAAGCTGTCAGGGCACCTTTTGCAACGGGGCCGGAAACAAATCTAAAGCCTCCACTACCTGCATGCTTACTAATGAGGTGTGACTGCCTTCTCTTGGATGGCTGGACTCCCTGAATCTCCTTGCCTCTGACCCTGGTGGTCTCCTCGCAGTCAATAGAAGTCAAGGCATCGTTTGTCATCCTACTAAGGGCAGGTGATGATGAGAGCATGGAGAATTTGTGGACAGAATTCACCAGGCAAATACCGTATTTACTTGAAACCAATGCACCATCAAATTGAATGCGCGTTCTGATGTTCAAAGGATTGAAATTAAAAAAAGTTTACATTACTGGAGGTAATGTAAAGCTGCAAAGCAGGTGCAAAATTTAATTATACTACATACAACAGTTATATGACAATAATACGGCAATGGGTTTATGTATTGATTTTTTAACCTAATTACACCACTTTATACGACAGTGGATTTTTGCTACATTTTTTGTTACAGTAAAGTAAACTCTTAAAACAAAATACTGACGAATCAAAATACCATATTTACTTGACTCGAATGTGCCATCCAGTCTAATACGCATCCCAGTTTTGGAGACTAAATTCTGCTGAAAAGCGTGCACGTTAGATTTGAGTAAAGACAGTATTTTCCTCTTACAGTTTGCTCCAACTATTTTACTAAGGCTGCAAGCCTAACCTCCAGTTAGGATGGCCTAAGTCCCAGCATTAGTCCTGTGCTGACCTGTGCTAAGCCCTGGCACCACTGAAAGGGGAAGACCAATGAGTTGTGCTGGCCTTGGTTAGGATTGCACCCTATATTACTTAGTATTAAATGTATAGCTATTATCTAAAATTTATTATGTAAAATTTATTGATTACAAGAAGGCTACATGCTTCCTGCTCACAAGGAAAAGGAGGACAATGGAAATTTATTTCAGGATAAAAGAATAATAAAGAGAACATGTCCTGGAAAAAGAGGACATATGCAACCAAGAATGTTAAGAGGAAATCAAACAGTATAGTAAGAAAGAACGTTTTTCAGGAGATCTGTTCATCTCTTTATAACCATAATGCTTAACATGCACCTGAGAGTTTGTCTCAGGAATGATCTCAGGCATTGGGGTCTCTCTTCTTCTCCCCTAACTTTTTGGAGGTACACCTCAGCCAATACATTTCCCTTGGTTTAGGAATCATGCTAAATCCATACATGTTGAACCCATTAATTATTTCTTTCAAAGGAGCTCAAGTCTCAGAGGAAGCCAGGGCTGGATTTAGATTTGATGAAGCCCTAAGCTATTGAAGGTAATGGGGCCCTTTATACGTCCAGCAGGCTAGCAGGGAGGGCTCATTATTTACACCATAGGAGCCTACACTATTGTTGAATGTAGGTTTTATTTTGTTTGTTTTCTTATCTTATATTTTGGAAATGTTCATCCAGTTTTTTTTCCTGTAAATTTTTGGGGTCCCGAAGAGAGTGAGACTCTAAGCTATAGTTTGTTTCGCTTATACGTAAATCCGACACTGGAGGAAGCATTTGCTGGCGTTCGTTCTCACTCCTTTTCCCTGTTTTATGTGGCTAGGACTCTTGATCATAAATAACCAGGTGCCGTCAGGCATCAGGGCTGGAACTCTTGAATGCCACTGCAGGTGTCATTATGGTTATAACTTCCATATAGCAGAATGACGGCAACTGTCTCTTTCTTGGGCTAAAATGTAGGGTTACATTTAATACTTGACACATTTACATCAACTCCAGTTGCTAGATGTTGGAAGCTATTGTTCCTTTGCTTTCTCTTTTAATGAAATCCAGGCTGCCAAGCAGAGCACAGGAGAGAAATTTCCTCCAGTAGCTGTTAAAATCCTTTACCCTTTTCTCCTTGCAACAGGCAAGTAGGCACTAAGCCACCTTTCGTCCACCTGTGGGTACATATGGCCCCCTAGACTAACAACTACTTTACATGGATTTCTGAGGATTGCTGATCATTTGTCAGCTAGGTTGATCAGGGAGGATTGGCAAAAGGAATTCTTTGTACCTTAATTAAAGCCTAATTGTTTTTTTCCTCTGTTCTCAAATCTGAGAAGAAAAACTCAAAGATGGTCAGGAAATTTAATGTTGTATTTAGTTAAAATGCTTATCGTTAGCTACTTTTGTGGACCAGTTGGTCAAAACATGGGGTATAAATTGAGTTAGGGGGCAATCCTGACTCTAGGTCAGAAAAATGTCCCATCTAAGCTGGCCTAAGTAGGCCATATCCACAGTTGGGTCAAATCACAGTGCTAAGAGGCCTTTTGATAGCCAAACTGCTGCTGAAGAAGCAACAGCACAAGGACAGCGAGGTGTAGCTGTGCCATATCCTGAGGTGGGCTGCTGCAGTTGTGCTGTACCTTGAGGTTGAGAGGCAGGGGTTGCACTCAGGTTATCCTAGGACTCATAATTTTTTGCCTTTACTTCAATTTTTACTCTGGTCTATCATGGGCGCCAATAGGTCTACTCACATTTATGCCTGCTTTTGAGGTTACCTAAGTCAGAGGAGCTGTGGGGGGGGGGGTGGCGGGGGGCAAGTCTGCCCTGGAAACAAGCTCTGGATACAGCCTAACTGCAGTGTTCTAGGCCATGCTCTCAACATCCCTCTGCTGGACCTGGCCAGGTCCATTTGTCTTGGGCCAGTCTAAGTGGACAAACATTGGCTCAAGCCTTTCTGGTGTAGCTAGGCTGGCCTATCTTGGAATTAGGCCAGCCCAGTGCTAGATAGACTGGACCAACTGAAGTTCAGGATTGCAGCCTTAATGTATGACTTAAGGTGCAATCCTAACCTAGGCTGGCAGAACTCATTGGTCTTTTGGTCTTTTGATTTCAACTGGTCTTTCGATTCTACTGTCTGTCTATTCCCAAAAAGATCCCCTTCTTAGTTGCTCAAAGGGAGCAGGAAGTGGGTCCAGGCAATGGAAGCCCCCTGTCCTCCTCCATTCCATTGCATTCTTCCACTCTGCCTTTTTGGTTCTTTGCCTATTGGCTACTTGAAGAAGCAGTCAAATGGGTCAGAAGATGGAGTGGTACAACCTTCTACCCTTTCTCTTACTTTCTGCTGTTCCAGATTATTTCAAACAGGAGGGAGAAGGCTGACCCCAGGGCAGTCAAAGCTGGAGGTAAGGCAGGGCAGGAGGATCTCAGTGACCTCCCAGTCAACTGGAGGAAGAGGCAGGTAAGCGCTTACTAATATGATGGGGAAAAGTTAGCATTTTGTGGGGCCACAGGCTGGGCTGGATGAGAAGCAAGCAAAATGTGGCTCTACAACATACCCTCAGCATGCCATAAATTGGACTACCCTCGCCTCATTTAATATAGCTTGGCTCTGGCTTTTGCTTCATCCCTATCCTTGGTGGAGCATAAAAGCTAGAACATTGGGGGTTTTGCCAATCACCAAAATGATTCATTTTCCTCATTGCCATCAGTTCTAAAAAACTAAGGAACAAGGCAGAGGAGGTCAAGTTTTAAGCAATCCAATTATTTTTTTCTTGAAACAAAATTAGAGGCCAGTCAGAGTTTCAGTGGAACTCCATATTAGTACCCAATGCATAAATCATGATTAATGGCACTGTAATGAGCACAAAATGAATTAATGATGACCGGCCACTTATTTTAAAATTATTCACATTTTTTGATGTTTCATCTTATCCAGTTGACAGCCTTTAGGCATAAGCTATATACACTTGACGGGGAAAAAGAAAAAGGTAAATTCAACTTTTTTATCAGCCACTGGAGATAAATTTTTAGAGATGGTCATTATCCAAAAGCAATGTTTTTCCAAGTTTTTGCCCTTTGGGAATCCTTTTCAGATCAGCTTGACATCTACTATATGAAAACCCCACGAGTGGTAGACCATTTTCTGGACATAGTTGCACATTTTGTTTATTTGGGTCTCAATTGCCCTAGATCAGGAATTTGTTAGATTTTTCTACAGGTTTCACCTCATGGGTTGCTACTCCTGGCTTCCAGGAGTTTCTTCCAGATTCTGCGGCACTGGAAGAAATTGTCCCTCTTCGTCTTCCAGCAGAATGTTTTTCAGCTACTGTGTTCCAAATTTCCATGGCACACACCTGTGGACATTTCATGTAATGAAAAGGTATATACCTCAGCCATAGATGTACTGAGTGAGTCCTTGATAATATCAGTAAGAATATGGCCAACATTCCTCTTTCCCTGGGGAATAAGGTATAGGGGATGAATAGGGCAATTCACTGTTCAGTGTCTAATTCAGTGTCTGCAAAGTTGGGGTCAGGATTCCCTCGGAGAGTCACAACCCCATTTCAGGGAGGTCATGAAAAGCTGGGTGTCACCATCTTGGAATGGGGCACTCAAGCAGCAATACGTACTTTCCTGTGAGTAAATCTCATTGAACACAAAGGGACTTACTTCTGAGTAGACATGGAGGAACCCTTGCATCACAAAGATGCCACATCTGGCCATGGCACCACTTCTAGGTTGATGACATCACTTCCAGATTATCATTCTCAGAATGAGTTCCTGGTTTAAATGCTTGAGAACCACTTGTCTAATTTAGCCGGATGGCCTGGATCTGTCAATTTGGCTCAGGGTGCAATCCTAACCAATTTAGGCCAGCACAACTCACCCATCTCCCATTGCTGCGGTGGTGTGGGGAGGCAGGCTCCTGTCTTTGCACTGACCTAACCCCCCTCCAGGACTTATGGAACTTTTGCA
Source organism: Cryptoblepharus egeriae (assembly GCA_030015325.1). Classification (NCBI taxonomy): domain Eukaryota; kingdom Metazoa; phylum Chordata; class Lepidosauria; order Squamata; family Scincidae; genus Cryptoblepharus; species Cryptoblepharus egeriae. The sequence continues at coordinate 10,803,928 of JAREYC010000004.1, forward strand.
ACATCCTCAGGTTAACAGGAGACTTGTTCAGGGACTTATGCTGGCCTAACTAAGGGCTAGGATTGCAGCCTAACCCTACAATCCAGAGTAACTACGGGAGCACATAAGAGACTTTATGTGTACCCATAGTTGCTGCACTACCTAGTGAAAACCTATGGGAAATTCATATTGCAATCCAGAGCATATTGTTCTTACACCGGAGCAAGGACTCCACGTAGTTACTCTGGATTGCACCCTAAGCTTACATGCTGAGTTTTCATAGCTATGTGACACAGCTCTGCTCCCCTACTCTACTACTCCACCCCCCCCCCCCCATTCTGCTCCTCTACTGCAGACTGCCCAAGTGACATGAGAGCAAACAAGGTCAGGGTTATACAATGCACTGAACATAATCAAATTGCTGCCTTGGATTTGAGCAGCCTTCTGAGTTCAGGGCATGTTTTCAAACCTGCAAGTGTTAGTGCCTTATTAGCACCACAAAGAAACCAAAGCTCCCGGGACGCCATTGCTGTAAAATTCCTAATAAAGTTGCACTAGCATTACATCTGTATGTATTTTGTTGCCAGAGTATGGCAACGAGAGCTTAGCAACATCCCGCCTGCAGTCACAACCGCTGTAAAATCCTTTTCTTACAAAGTTCTTCAGGGTCGTTGGGGTAGAAATCCATAACAGGGAATCCATTACAGAGTAAGTCAAAGGGATCCATAAATGTATTATGTATGTAATTTTGCTCCCTGTAAGGATCTGAGCATAGCCGTCACTTTAGAAAACCTCAGCCTTCGGGCTGGAGAAATGAGAGCCACAAATCACGAAGCAAAGCAGTAAAAATAAAGATTAATATATTCTCATATAATGCTGGGCAGATGATGCTTGGATGCTGGTTGTCTTAAATGGACCCAGCAGGCCCTCAAGTTCCTGTGTGTTTTAGGTGACAAAATGATACCCATTTGTAGCAAAGTTCCCGCCATCATCGAATGCCAACTGTTAGTACCGCTTTCTCAGGTAATGATACCCATTGCTGACCAAGTCTGCAGAAAGCAAAAATGTTCCTAACTAGCCTTAATTTGCTCCATCAGCCCTCCAGATTGTAGGGACAAAATGCTAATGCAGTGAAAATGCTCCAGAGCTCAATGTCTCCCAACACAAGGGGTTGAGTTAAGTTTAGAAAGCGGTGACACCATCCCCTGAATTTCCCCAATTGTGGCCAAATGCCCCAAAGACCATGCTGCAACAAATTAATGTATGTCCCTGACTGCAGTGGGGCATACTACAGTGTCACTGGAAGCAAGACTGTGATCACAAAGTGTGTCGAGGGGCACTGTTGCCATTAGTCATTTAATGTGTATGAATAGGTGTAGGTAAGTATAGGGCAGTGTACATAGGGCAACTGTTACATGTTGGACTTGTTCAGATATTAAGACTTTGGTATCCTTTTTTCCCAGCAATTTACATGGAAGCAATTGGAATTGAAATTGCATTCTGAACAATGAGATGTAATGTATCCTCACCTGACCTGGGGGTGTTGGCTAGGCCATATGTCATAACCAGTGGTGGGGTCCAGTAGGTTCGCACCTACTCTATAGAACCGGTTGTTAACGAGAGATAGGACATATAAAGTTTAAAAATAGCCATTTAAAAGTGGCTGCCAGATGGGCATAGAACCGATTGTTAATTTTTTGAATCCCATATTGGTCATAACTGTAAAAGAAGACAAGGCCCCCCAAAATATAGGACACCCAAGAAAAATGTAGGATATGACAAAATAAAATTAATTGATTTCATTTATTGATTGATTTCACTCATTAACAAATTGAGGTTAACTTAAACACCATATTACCAATACTTTTTATTTAATTTTAAATTATTACATATAACTTATTAACATATAATTTATTAATTACAAAAAGGCTACATGCTTCCTGCTCACAAGGGAAAGGGGGACGGTGAAGATTTTTTCCAGGACACAAAAAGGACATCTCCTGGAAAAAGAGAATATATAGTCACCCTGTGCTGGCCAAACAGGGTGATGTTTTAAAATCTTGGTATTTTCAAACTACACATATTCTGCACATCAAACTACACATATTCTACATGTAATTTCATGCAGAATGCAACAAAACGCAAATATCTATCAAAAGTTGTAGCCAAAAAACAGCAGGTCTTGGATTTGATAACTGGCTTGACTCCCTTAGTTTTGTTTCCCATCTCTGCTCCATTCAGAATAAATAGATTATGACACAGCTACAACAGGTAGTTACAATAGGTACAACAGAAGTTGGTGACAGGAAAGGCATAGAGCTGACCCAAGGTATGGTGGATTCAGCCCCCGTACCAGCAAAGTTTCCAACTTGTTTGGCACAAACAGGGCTTACAGTACGTTTGCAACAAGTGCAACCTGGGCCAGTGCAAAAGACTTGTGCTGACCTAGAACAGTCTTTGGATTGCACTATGAACCTCTTAACTCAGGCCATGATCAATCTCTTCCCTTGATCAGTCTCAGATATTTTTTCCCTTGGGAGAAATGCTGAAATTCACTACAAATTTCCCTTTTTTGGAATGTCAGTGTCAGCTCTACAAAATGGTCGGACTGGCCCTGTGTTTCATCAGCTGAAAAGCATGCACATTACTTTCCCAGGTTTTCTAAGGATGCTTCCTGGCTCTGAAAACAGGTCCTGGGGCTAAGCCCTGGTGAGTGTGGTCCCATATTAAATCCTGCATCCTGGTGATTATTATTGACAACCATCTAATTAAATTCGGTGAGCTTCATGCCCACTGTTCCAAAGCCTGAGTCTCCATATCATAATTACTAATAAAAGAAATACAAGACGGAGCACGGGGCAGTCGTAATAGACCTGCCAATCACATGCCTGCACTCCAGGCCTGAACATTTATTCCGTGTTGATCAGAAACACCCCAAGCAGAGCAGCTAATGTTTACCTTCATACCAATTATTCCCAGGAGAAACACAAGGACATTTCTACCTACGGGCACCATGAATTTTGGGGAAAAAAACTGACAGCTCTGCCAGGTAAGAAACGGGAAAAAGTTAGCTGGAAAACTTACTTACAAGTCCTTATGGAGAAAAAACACTGGATACTTTGTTCTCCTCCAGAAACCAGAATCCAATGCTGCTGTAATTATGTGACATACTAAGGAACATTCAAAAGACTAATGCTGCATTCCTCAAAATATTTTCCTGGGAGTAAGACACACTGAATACATTGGGGCTTACTGTTGAGTAAACATGGTTAGGATTGTGCTCTAAGACAAAATAATTAACAAATGTCAGTTTATTTGAGATTAACTATTTAGTAATAGTTTATTAACATAATTTAAATAATTAACAAATTTCCACTTTGGATCGGAGAAGGCAGCTGAAAGTCACACCATTTACCTCCAGCCCATTTTCCTGTTTAAATAAAAGCAGGCCTCCGTCAGTCTTGAAAGACTATGGTATCGTGCTCTGCACTGCATATGCTGCATGCGAAGCACGAAAGCCTGGGTTGGATTGTTATGGAGGGTAGGCTGTTACCCAAGCAGCAAATCCCCCCTCTCCACGCCACTGAATTAGTCCAATGGAAAGGCAGAGCCAATACAATTGGATCCAGCTGGCGTCACAGAGCTGGGCTAAGGACAGGAGCTCACCCTGTCTTGTGGGGCCAACCCGGGAATCGAACCCTGGCCTGCTGGTTAAGAGGCATAATGTCTTAGCCACTTGCGCCACCCACAGCCCTGTCCTGTTTAAATATGGCAGTGCTATTACCAATGACTTGCTCCTACAATATTTGTTAACAACCCTATTCTGTTGAGCAAGTAGACTTGAGGTTTAAAATATTGTTTATGCAATGCATTTTATTAGCAACCTTAATATTGCTTTTTTCTACACCCTATGCACCCTATGGAAACTGGGGTGGTGGGATTCAAAGGGGGACAAAGCAGTGTGCAAAGGGTCCCTCCACTTCAGAGCCATTTCAAGCAGTGGAAGGCAAAACTGAGGCATACATATATGCCTCTGTTTTCTCCCACCACCTGCAATGGCACTGAAGGGGAAAAATCCTCTTGCATGCTGTGGCAAGATACCCTGCAAAACCTTGTGCTTTGCACCCCCTCTAGCTATGCTATTTGTTGGAGTCAAGATTTTTTTGATCAGTTCCGCATGTTTGACCTGTACTTGGTTCAGAACTGGCTTTCCAAGACCATGGAAAGAATCTGGGTCTTTGATAAGATGGGGAGCACAGTGTTGAAGCAGCAGGCTTGCCAACGGTGAAAAGTGGGATATTGAAGAGGAATGGAACTGGTAGAACTGGTCAAGAACCATAAACCTAGTAAGAAGCAAACATCCCAAGATCAAGGGTAAGACTGTATTAAATGACAGAAGAGATTCTGCTTGTGTCAGGAACTAGGAAAGCGAGTTAACAATTTTGTCAGGCACCATAGACTTCGTTCTGGGCAAGAGGTTGGCATCCATCTCAATGCTGTTTATTACTCAGCAGCAGGCAGCTGGACAGCCTGAAAGAACAGCTATGCCGATCATTAATTAAAAAATAAATGTCAGCTAGCACAGCGATTTGCTGTAATGTTTGCATGCATTTAATCTCTCTCCCTCTCTTTATATATTTTGTACATGCGTGTGCACATGGGTGTAGACATTATGCACACACACACAGAGTATCCTTTTACTGGTACATGTTGCATAACATAAAGAGGAGGCATATGCATGACAGGTCAGTCAACAAACAGGTACACAGTCAGAGTGGGCTACAGAAGTGATTTGGATGTGGTTCCGGTAATAGGAATAGAACGAAATCACGTCTAAACTTGTGGTGGCCATGAAGGATGCTGGAAATGTGGGTGTTGGCTCCATTTCCTGGATCATATATGTTATTAACTAATTAATTAAAATCTTCATATTCTACCTTTATATGCAAACGCTACCAAGGTAGCTGAATATTAAAGCACTATGTTACATCAACCCCAAGCAGAAAAACAGATACAACGGGTCCTTTTAATCTGCAGATTCAGAACCCATGGATTTGATCTACATTTGGAAGACCACAGAAAATCTCCTGGATGTGATTGGAAGTCCCTTTCCAGTGACATCCATGAGGCTTTCTGAAGCCCAGGAGTCCACATGTGGATACCCCATGGATACTGAGGTCCAAACTGTAAATAAAAGACTGGGGCTGCAATCCTAAATAAGCCTTCCTAGCAGTAGGCCCCATTGAATTTAATAGGAATTACTTTTGAGTAGACATGCTTAGGGTTGTACTGAAAAGCAACAACACTGACAAGTTAGTAATAATAATGTTAATAAACGTTTGATATCTAGTATCAGATGACATTATAACCAAGTCCAAACAATTTTATACAAAGCCAAGTATTGATGGAAAACTGGAAAACTGTCAGCAAGGTGGCCCTGTGATCCTTAGGCAATGATCCAGGAAGGGGCTACTTCATGTCCCCTCTGGCTATACCTAGGCATTATCAAGGGACCTGTCTAGTTGAGTGGAATATCAAGCATATCAGTACAGAAAGATATGATCATGAAGGCATCCATCAGAAAGTTATGATCATGAAGGCCTTAGAGGTGAAGACCACTCCTCTGACTGAACCAGAATGCCTTGTCTCCGATAATAATTTTGCTGCTGTATTTTGAACCAGCTGATATTTCCCTAACACCATCTGAAGGCAAGCTCCATTGCAATAAATTAATCAATATGTAACTAGGACATGAATGAACATGGCCATTTATAGTACTATTCAACATCAAACTAAAGCTTCTTCTTGAAGTCCAAGCGCCTTGAGCAAAAAGAGACCTCCACAAGCAGTGAAGATGCCTGGACACTTTCAGTATTTGAATTCATAGTGGTTTAGCTTCATAGAACTTCTATGCAGCCACAGAAAAAGTAATGGGATGACCTCGAACATCAAAGCCTCGAACGTCCCCCGTGGTCTCTCTAATCAGAGCCGTACTCTGCATAGGGCTGGCTTATAAATTGCACCCACCACATGGATTGGAAATGGGATGCACCTAGTGACAGCTGTGAAAATGTAGTGTGGAGTGTGGTGTGATGGAGCCCATTACATAATTTTATCCATGTTCTGGTAAAACATTTTTATTTTTATTTTAGGGAGGAGAGCATTCATGGTGCATTACATTCCTCTCTTTTTTGGTGTGTTGCTGCAATGTAAACACAGGTGAGGCCAGTGGTGGGATTCAAATAAATTAACAACAGGTTCTATGTCCCATTAGTAACTGGTTCTCAGAACCAGGCGCTCATTAGCAAAGGGTTCTATAGAACCTGTGAGAACCCCCTGAAGATCAGGCTGATCTGTATATGAGGCTGATCTGTATATGAATACAGGAAGTTGTCTAATACAATCAAATATGTTTGGTTTTGCTTAATATTTTTTCTTCTGAGTAGTGCAGATTCTCATGGTCTTTCACACTTTAGTAACATACTACTGAGTCTTTCACTGAAAATTCTAGGATTGGACCTCCAACATGAAGATCCTACATTTTTGCTGTAAAATGTTGGCTTTCAACATGAAAAGTTGATCACGATTTTTAACATCTCATATTTAACCTTCCAGAGAAATCTGGGAAAGTGGTGTTTAAGGACCCACTTTTCATAAAAATCTACCAGGAGCCACCTAGTTTTACCAAACTTTTGAAAAAGGAGATCTTGAAAGAAATAATACCTGATTTTGGCTTCAATCCTAAAGACACGTTCTGTGAAGTAAGAGCCATTGAACACAGTGGGGCTTACTTTTGAGTAGATATGGTTAGGATAGTGCTTATGAGGCTGCTGCAATCCTAACCACATTATCCTGGGTGCAGGTATTATTGAACACGATAGGAATTACTTCTGAGTAGATATGCTTAGGATTGCACTGTTTAATCTATAAGTAATAACCACAAAAAGGCCCTCATAAAATTATCTCCTTATATTTACGTATTTTGGCAAACTGTAGGAGCTGAGTTTTTTGCAGGGTAATGAGCAACTAAGGCTGCAATCCAGAGCAAATTCAGCCTGCTCTGACCTAACTGCACTTTCCTAACTATTCTGTATCCAGAGCAGAAAGTTATGCTGAATCCAGAGAGTCAGGAAGCTGGGCTGCCCTAACTGCTCCAGCGCATGCTAAGTAATTGACACAAGGGGAAGACTTGCTCCTGAGGAGACACCCCTCAGATCACACTGAACAAGGAACAGCTGTGGTGCCTACAGTGGTGACATGACTCTGCACATCACCTGGTGCGGAAGTCTGTGCGTCATCCCTGGGATGCGCCCCCCCCCCACCTGGACTGCACAGTCACCAAAGTTGGCACCTGCGCAGTTGTTTCTGAAGCCAACTGGCTTTAGAAAGAGTACTGCGCAGGCACCATCTCTGACACCTGCGCAGTACTTTTCTGAAGCCTTTTGGCTTCGGGGGAGACTGTGCAGGCGTCAGAGTTGGTGCCTGTGCAGTACTCTTTCTGAAGCCGTTCGGCTGCCGCTCCGCCTCCTGAGTGAGGCCAAATGGCTGTGCAGAGGCGCGGACTTTCTCTGCTCTAAGGAAGTCTCCTCTGAAGCTGTTTGGCATGCTCAGTGTGTTTCTGCACAGTGCTCCTCAGATGGCCGTTCAGGCCAGCTCCTCAGACAAGTGTCAGCTTCTGGCTGATTCTCCGCCTTGGAGCAGGCCTGAATGGGGGTGCTGACGCCCGGGGCCTGCCAAAGGACAGTCAAACTCCTCCGGCACATCACCCCATACGGAGCGCATCACCCAATGCAGCCCACACCAGCCGCACCAGTCTGGTGACGCCACTGGGTGCCTGCCTGATAAGGAGTCCCTGATGAGATGCCAGTACATTCTACAGTGAATACAAGGGGCTTCTTGGAGTGGCCTGCTGTATCCTGAGGTTTGTGGGCAGCCGTAGTTTGTTCCATATCCTGAGGTTGAGAGGAAGGGGTTGCAACTAGGCTGGCCAAGAACTCAGATTTTTGGTCAGCACTGCCATTCTTACTCGGGCCTTATCATGGACCCCTATGGGTCTACTCATTACTATACCTGCTCCTGAGGTGGTATAACTCTGAGGGCTGGAAGAGGGCATTTCTGCCTTGGAAACAGGCTCTGGATACAGAGTAACTGCTCTGCCCTAGGCAATGCTCAACATGCCCTCAACTTGCCTCTCCTGAGCTGCTTAGGCTGCCCCAGTTAGGGCAGAGCAGGTCCACCTCTCTTAGGGCACCCTATCTTGCCTTGCTCTGCCCTAAGCCTCCTTCAGAGTAACTGGGCTGGAGCATCTTGCAGTTGCTCCAACCTAGTGTTAGATAGGGCAACCTAAGGGCTCTTATGTGGACAGATTAGTTGCTCTGGATTGGGCTGTAAGGCTGCAATCCTAAACACACTTTCTTGGGATTGGACACCACTGAATACAACAGGACTTACTTCTGAGTAGACATGCTTAGGATTGCACCGTAAATATATCACTTTTGAATAGCCTCAGGACTTGACCATTCCTTCATCCGTTGGGGACCTACCCAAAATCAGGTTATGACCCACCAGTGGGCCCTGACCCACAATTTGGGAACCACTGCTATCCACCACAATGAGGATTTTTTGAGGAAAGCCATGACAATCAAATTAGTACAGAATGGATATAAACCTGTAGCGGTGACAGATCTACAAAGACAAGCACAGAATCTATAAACAAGTATAATGGGATGCTTTGGAATAAATATATTTTCTCAAGTTACAATACAACAATAAATTACTACTCTATCTACTGTTTCCTCTGAATATTATTCGAGGGAAGATTTGGATCACAAGGGACAGCCCTGTAGCGAGTAATACCCCTTTGTTTCCCTTTCCATTCATTTAAGATTTACCAGCCCGTTTCGTGGATCAATTGAACTGGTCTAATTCCCATACAGAATTTGCTGGTAAGGGGGACTCTGTCTCAAATCAGTAATAGTGGTGTTCATTCAATTCCAAGAGGAAAGGAAACATGAAAAGCTTGGCTGGCAGATTTATTGATTACATTTCACCACTGACCAGTAAGAGGCAAGCACTCTGAAAAATCCCCAAAGGTGATCATTAGCACTGAGTAACTGTCACTAAACATTAGCACCAACAGGAGGCTGGAGCAAAGGAAAAAAAATTGCAATGCTTTAAAGGCGAGACCCAAGTGGCACAGCCGACAGCGCAACAAGAAGGGGAGATGGAGAGAAGATCCACCTTAACGCTGCTGCTTGAGACAACTGAAACACACAATGACCTTGTTAACATATAGATAAAACCTAGAATCATAGAAGGGACCTAATAGGTCATCTAGTCTTGCTGTCAGAGGACCGGTCAATGCTCTACAGAGCATTCCAACCCTTTGATTTTATGGTTCTAGTCCAACCCCTTTGCCTGTAGCAAGAAATCCTCCTAAAGCATCTCTGACAAGTGCTTGCTGAGTCTCTGCTTGAAGATCCCCAGTGAAGCAGAGTCCATCACCTCCCTTGGCAATCTATTCCACTGCTGAACTACCCTCACCATCAGGAACCTGTGCAACTTATGATCACCAAGTCCAATACAGGACAAGGATCACACACGACAGCCCACCATCCACCCATCAAATGCAGGATAATGTCACAATGCTAGACCATCAGCAACTATGATGATGTAACTTGCTTATATCCAAAGAAAATGAAAGTGTAAATTTGTGCAAATGGCATGCATTGCCTATCACTGCATACACTGACAGACAGAAATAGCCTGATTCTCACTTTTTAGCACCAGGACTCACTTTTAGAGTAGTAGTCTTTCATGACCCACTAGAAGTAATATCATTAATCTGAAAGTGGTATCATGGCTAGAACGGAATCATTGATTTAGGTTTCAAATCTAAGCCATGTTTCCATTACACAGCATGCATGTGCTGTTAATTTCCACTGTTCAGAGTTCAAACATTCCACCTCGGAAGCCAAAGAAGAATGCAGACTTGGATCCTTCTTAAGAAGAGCCTCCACTGTATTAGGTCAAAGGTCCATCTAGTCCAGCTTTTTGTATCACACAACGGTCCACCAGATGTCTTAGGGAGCACATATGACACCTGCATCCAGGCGCCCTCTCCTGCATCTGGCATTTGGAGATTGTCCACATCTACATGCACCCTTCATGGCTTGTAACCTGTGATGGTCCTTACTATACTGCTCTCCCACCTTTCCACCATCCCATCTTCCTACCGATTCAGTGCAATACAAGTCTCCCATCTGGATCCCACCCTGCCCACCAGGTCTGTACCTTGTATTTTCAGCTTTGTCCAACAACTCAGCTAGGTGTTATGCAAGTCATCTGAAATTGGATCATGATCCATCTACTGTGTCCCAAAGTACAGATTGAGAAACATAAAGCTTAAAACATAAAGCTTAAAATAAAACTTTTGTTAAAGGTGTAAAGTGGGTATGAGGTGAATAAGTCAACAAAGGGCACAATTCTAACCAATTTAGGCCAGCCTGACTCACCTGGTATATCTTCCTTGGTGGTGTGGGGATGTTGGCATATGCTTGTGCATTGGCCTAAGCACTGTAGGAGTGGAGTAGAAGTGTCTTACGGCACTTTTGTGGCATCCCAAGTTCAGCACAGGAGTTTTACTGGGATATTCCAGCCTAAGTGGGAGGTTAGAATTGCAGCCAAAGTGGAATAGCAAGGTATGCTGTTTTTTAAAATATAATTTTTAAATACAATTTTTCAATTCATGGTTGATCTAACCTAGTGATTTTCAACTACTATGCTGTGGCACACGTTAGTGTGCTATAGGACTTTGTAGGTGTCTTGGGTTCACATAGCAGAGAAGGCGGGCTAAAAATCCTTAAATGATTGAATGAATGAATGAATGAATGAATGAATAAATAAATGTGGCAAGTTTTTCTAAAAGGTGCTGTCATGGACAAGTGAAGTTCACAAGTACTAACTATATTGATGAACCTGATTTAAACACAACAATATAAGAACACTGTTATATTGGCTTTATTTGTATTCTGGGGCAAATATTGGGAACAGAGGCTGAGGAATTGAAGGTCAAATGCAGAGAAGTTTATATTTTTATGATTTGGACTTTCGAAAGCTGATGGCTCTGCTAATAATCAGCATCACCACCTCCAAATGACCTTGGAAATGCTACTGGTAATTTTGTGGTTTATTAAAATGAAGCTGCAGAAATTTGCCACTTTACCTCTGCATTTCTGCAGCCAGCCCTCCTCACAGAAGCACATGAATTTCCTCATTCCTCCTTTTGCTGCAGCAGCAGAAACAGGCCAAGCGCATGCAAGAAGCAAGTCCCAAAGCTAATTTTCTCTCTGTCCCTCTTCTTGACATAAAAGTAGAGCTGTCTTTGGTGCACATGGGCCATTGCTCCAGGCAGAAAAATTAAGAGATTTTAATTTCCCCTTCACCCTCAGTAGACATTGCTCAGTTCACCACATGAAATGGTTCTGCAAGGAGGCCCCTTTGCTCAGCATGCTCTGATGCAACAGCAGGTGAGCCGGACTTCAATGTTAGCACAGCCGCCCTTGGAAAAATACCCAATCGCCCGGCAAGAATGTCTTGGAAAGTGTGTGTGAGGATTTGTAATCACTGCAGGGAGCATTACTGGGGTGATACTCCTCTTGGCCCAGCATTAAATGGTGAAACTACCAACTTGTGCCATGGTAATAAATCACCATCCTGTGATTCTGTGAAAAGCATAAATAAGAAAATCAATGAAGAGATGCCACATGGCTCAAAAACCATCATTTTCCATTGCAATAGGCAAGATCCTCTGTGATTATGAAGCTGAGTTGAGATGTGGAGAAACTATATTTAGATCTTTGATTATGGGCACAATCCAGAGTAACTACGGGAGCACATAAGAGATATTATGTGCACCCGTAGTTACGGCACCACCTAATGAATACCTATGGGAAATTCATATTGCAATCCAGAACATATTGCAATCTTGTTCTTACTCCAGAGCAAGGACGCCCCGTAGTTACTTGGAATTTCACCCTATATCTATTCTATATGGGCTGTGGGTGGCGTAAGCGGTTAAGACGCTGTGCCTGTTAACCGGCAGGCCAGGGTTCGAGACCCGGGTCGGCCCCACAAGACAGGGTGAGCTCCTGTCCTTAGCCCAGCTCTGTGACGCCAGCTGGATCCAATCATATTGGCTCTGCCTTTCCATTGGACTAATTCAGTGGCGTGGAGAGGGCGGATTTGCTGCTTGGGTAACAGCCTGTCCTCCATAACAATCCAACCCAGGCTTTCGTGCTTCGCATGCAGCGTATGCAGCACCAAGCACGATACCATAGTCTTTCAAGACTGACGGAGGCCTGCTTTATTTTATATCTATTCTAGAGTTTCATTCATTCATTCGTTCATTCATTCATTCACTGCCAGAAATATACATGTGTAATAACCCTGTCTCAAAATATATGCTAGACAAAGAAAAATGTTGAGAGAGAGAGAGAGAGAGAGAGAGAGAGAGAGAGAGAGCTCAATCCAGAGTAACTTCAAGGAGTCCTTGCTCCAGTGTAAGAACAACTTACTCTGGACTGCAATGTGAATTTTCCATAGGTTTTCACTAAGTGGTACAGTAACTACAGGTGCACGTAATGTCTCTTACATGCTCCCATAGTTACTCTGGATTGTAGGGTCTGTGTGTTTTTCCATATGATGGTCACTCTGAAAAATCCTATGTAGATATTTCTTCCCAGAAGAAAGGGAACATATGTTGGGTCATCACCATCATAACAGTTTTTATATACCACTTTTCAACAAAATGTTCAAAAGTTTTTGGAGTAAATTAATAGCAGCCCCTCCTCTCCAAACTTGCCTTTGCAGCCCCTCCTCTCCAAACTTGCCTTTGCAACACCCAACACTTGCACTACAAATGTTTAGGATTGGGCCCTTAGGAATCTAGCAGATGTAGCTTTTTTCATGAATTTCCTTTCATGCCAAGAAAAGGAAACCTGCTAAATGCCTGTGTTTCAGGTAACACTGTTAAAGATTCAAAAACTGCACTTGTTTAAAAAACACCGTGCAAATTTAGGAGCATCTTGTAGGATCCAAAACTATACCACGTTAACGATGGTTAGATACTTCCAAAGATGCTTTCAGCTGATTTTTAAGAGTTCAGTTTGCCTTTCAGAAAGAGTTTTAGAAAGTTCCTTGCCTTTGATTCTTCTCATTTTTCCATTCAACTTTCCAGTGCTTACCTTTGCAGAAGGTAGAGCTTTAAGGAAAAGCGATTAGATCCACAGATTCTGCCTTCTTTTCAAGGTACTAAACATTTCATGATGAACGCTTGATCAAAGACACTGGTGCCTAAGGTAGAACATCTTTTATTTTTGTATATGAGATCTTCTCATATACATATTCAAGAATTCTAGGAAACACACACACACAAACACACACACAGGAAAAACTAGAGCAATGCCATTCACAGGGAGGAAAACAGCAAGAAAATAACAATCTTTTAAAAAAATTCTACCTCTTGAACAAAGAAAGAAAAAAAAGAGAAAAAAGGTTACCTACACCAAACACCACAATTTACAATAATTTGTGGGTACTGTCTTCCCCCTATATTTCCATACAGTTCTGAGATATTGGCAATTATTATTTAAGTCAAAAAGGAAAAAGAATAATAATTTACACCATCCATCATTGTTTGCTTGCATGAATAAATTACAATTCACTGCAGCAAATCAATTGTGGGGAAAGAAACAGCCCATGCCAAACGCTGTTGCTTGTGTGTATAATTTCCTTAATGTTTTCCATCCTCATACATCAAAACTACAGACTGAATTTGGCAAACCTGATGCAGGAGAAAGCTCATTATCCCAAGGTCTTGCAGGGCACCCAAAACTTAACAGGAGAGCTGGATCACGTTATAGGGAAAAGGCAGTTGCACCCCAGAGATTTCTTTTCTTGCTCTACACTGACCATCACTTTTGTTTAACATGAAAATTGTACTTCCCTATTCTCCAGGGAAAAAGCATGAACCTGATCCGTACAGACCCTGCACTAATGTGATCCTTGATCACACTGCTATTCCTCTGGTCACTAGGAGGGTGTTCAATTCCTATGGGTTGGACCTACACCAGCCATTTTTCTGGTGAAAAGAGGACAGGGTAGCCCAAGGAAGAGGGGAACAGAGGCTCTGAGAGCCATTGCTGAGTGCTGCCCCACAGTGCCTTATTATTGCACCTTAAAGTTGCACTATTGGCAACTTAGTTGCCAATAAGCAACTATTAGTTGCACTATTAGTTGCACTATTGGCCCAACTTTCACTACTTCCAGCAGCACATGGTCCTAATAGGATTGGATCCATCACAGTAAGGACTGGGTCCCAGCATGACTTAAAAGGAACTTGTCTGAGGCTAGAATAGGACATGGGGTGATGCTTCGAATGACTAAATTAAGTGAACCTGTGACTCTAAGCACCTGGCAGGTTCGATTTGGGCTGCAGGACACTGTGAGATTGTGATAAGTGGAGCGCATGGCACCAAAGGGAATTAAAAGGCTGTGCTTTGGTTTAACTGAGGAAATGTCTTTCCATGTTGCATCCATTAAGGGCTCTGCACTTGACAACACACGCAACCTTTTAAATTGCAAAATTGTAGGCTCTGTGGACACAAAGGGTTGGCTCTCTTGCTACATTGATATGGCATTTCAGGGAGGCAAATGCTTCAAGATGTCCTTGCCTCACCTCTGTGTTTCCATATAAAGAAAAAGGCGACTGCATCGACTCCTGCAGATTTGCATACGTGCAGAGGGTGCTGTGACATTCCTGAATGGGAACAAGTGGTGGGGAGGAAATTGAGACAAGAGACTTCACAGTAGGATCCTTCAAAAAGTACCTCACACAGCGGTGGAACTTTACGAAGTAAGGCTGACCGGATGCCCAAACCTCAAAAGGAGGACAAGGTCTTGGATTCCAATCAGCCTGGCCTTTCTGGTGGACAATGGCATGTTTGCCTACTCATGAGTAAAGTCACAATATTGGGCAATTTCACTTTCCCATAGAGCTCAATGCATATTGACCATATGCACTGGCCATAACGTTTGATAGGGAGGAGATATGGCCATAATGTTTTTGGCCATAACGTTTGATAGGGAGGAGATATGACAAGATGGGGTACTGCACACCAATGCAAAGTTCCAAAATGAAGCCAAAATGGAGGACAACGAAGCCCTTCTGGAGGACAGGAGACTAAAAAAGAGGACAAATCTGGAAATTTCCAATCATATGATCACCCTGGATTTGCCCCCTCACAGTTCCTCAGAGTCAGATTACCTCAGGAGCAGGAACAAATCTGAGTAAACCCATAGGGGCCCATGATAAGCCAGAATAAAAATTGAAGTGATGGCAAAAAAGTTTTAGACTAGCCTAATTACCACCCCTGCCTTTCAACCTCATGGTATCATAAAACTGCACCAGCCCAGTGAGTATGCTGCCCTTCTGCTGCAGCATTTTCCCCAGCCTAGAGGCCTCCTTGTCCTGTGGATTTGGCCTAATTGTCAGTTCAGGATATGTCCTATTAGGCCAGGTTAGCTGGGCCATTCTCTCTGGTCTAAGTCTACAAGTAATAAATTAAGTAATAAATACTTGCACCCTACAAGTAATAAATTAAGAGTGCAACCCTAACCAAAGCCGGCACAACTCACTGGTTTTTCCATTCCCACGGGCATATAGGAAGGCAAGTGCATATCTGTGCAGTGGTTTATCCCTACCCCAGGAGTGGCGCAAAAGTGTCTTATGGAACTTTTGTGACATTCTCTTGGGACTTGTACCAGGGCTTAGGCTGCCCTAACTTCAGATTAGTATTGTAGCCTTAATGTAATATTTTAAAATTTAATAAGTAATCAAGTGTTCAAATTAACCACATGAAAGCAACATATAAGAGTATTTTTAATTTTTATTTTGTCATGTCCTACATTTTGGGGGACCTTGTCCTCTTTTCTGTTTATGACATACAGACACCATGTCAAACCCTGCCTTGATGTAGTGCAACATGCGCCTTCAGACTCTGCTAAATGGGCTATCCCTCCCGCCAGCCACCTCAACTACTTTTGGGGCAACCAGTATATACTCTCAGTATCACCTTGCCATTGAACATTCTCACTGTGTGGAGAGGTGACATCATTACCCAGATTCAGGAAACAGAAGTGCAGAACCAAATTATTTTCGGAAAGCCGCCTACGCTTTTTGCCAAGCTTACTGATGAGGCTGCAGCTCAGAACCCGTTTCTTTCTTTCCCCCCCCTTTGCATCTGAGATTGATGACTTCCTGCAAATAAAATCACATAGGAAATCTGACAGAGTGACTTTCCTATCACACCGTGTTAGTGACCTTAATACATTGGGACTGGCGAGTTATAGATAGATATGGAGGTGTCGCTATATTGCTGCTTACGGTTCATCAGATTTTCTGACATTTGAGCTATAAATTAAACGGAAAGTACATCTGTAATGTGAAGTCCATGTCGACTTACTTAATCTAATCAAGTCTCAAATACTTGCTTTAGCAGGCTAATGGCCTCCTGAAGAAACATGGGGCTGTTCCACATTTCATTTACATGATGGATGGGGTGGGGAGATGGATTTAATAGCAGATGAGTACCTTGGGACAAAGAAGAAAGCGGTTGTGTGTAGGCTGTGTCGTGGGCCTTTCTGTTACAATTACGCCTCTTTCAGAGATCACAAACCCAGCGTTAGCTGTAGGCACTGAGCTTATAAGGAACAGCTCAGCAGTTATTTGCAAATTGCCCATCACTATGATATCAGAACATAAGAAAAATCCTACCAGATCAAGAGAAAGGAATAACTTGCTTTGCATCTCCTTCCATTGCTGAAGAAAAAGTTATCTCTGGAAATATCCCACTTGTTTCACTATCAGCGCAATCCTAACCCCTGGTTAGGCTGGCACAAGTCCCATGCTGGTATAAGGGTGCCATAAGACACTTCTGCATTACTCCTGGGGGATTAGGCCAGTGTACATACATGAGCTACCTTCCCCACACCACCATGAGAACAGGGAATGGGTGAGTTGCGCTGACTTAAATTGGTTAGGATTGCACCTCCAGTGGTTTAGCAGGAGGTAAATAATTGTTACTTTCCTCACCAAAACTAGTCACCTCTCAGAGGTGTTGATGCATTGCATGTGCTGGTGTGGGATAGGAGTGGATTGTAAATCCAAGAAATACAGAGTTCAACTAAATACAGTTTTGTGTAGGATATATGAT
Organism: Cryptoblepharus egeriae; assembly: GCA_030015325.1. Lineage (NCBI taxonomy): Eukaryota > Metazoa > Chordata > Lepidosauria > Squamata > Scincidae > Cryptoblepharus > Cryptoblepharus egeriae. Next base: position 10,821,180 of record JAREYC010000004.1, read on the forward strand.
CTATACAACAGAAAGCGAAACTCTTAAACTGGTTATCACACCACAAAGATCCCCAGTCATCTCTGTGCTTGAAAACTGTCACATCTGACATGTGGTAAGACCTATGGGACTAACTCTCTGGTGAATTGGCAGAACTGACAGCCCAAGAACAAAGGCAAAGAAAGAAAACTTCCAATTAAAATCAGAACATACTGCTTCTTCCTCCACCCCATCCAGCAACATGATATCTGGTGTTTATTGTTAGCTCGCAAAAGTCAGAAAAAGCCACAATGTGTTACATCGCAAACTTAGTGCCAGAGCGCATGGCTCTGTGAAAGCGTCTTTGACACTCCTTGCCCCAACTTTTGAAAAGAAACCCAGATAATTCTGATATTTTCCTTTATTGACTTTGTGCCAGAGTGAGTTAAGTTTCTAAACTTGCTGTCAGTTTCTAAACTCAGTGTCATCTTTTTCTTTTAAAGCTGTCACTTTGGAAATAGGGTGGTGTTTCAATTTAGCAGAGTTATATTGAAAGGAGGAGGAACCATGCACATGATGTTAATGCGTTTTTCAAGGTCTGCTGCTATTTGCTGTATTTGTTTTTAGCCAGAAGAGAAAATGAGATGGGAAACAGAGAACCGAAGGGGGTGAATGGTTTATAAAATTAGTTTGAACTTGCTTAAACCAGAAGATTTTATGCATCTCATTTTTCTTGTGCATTCTAGTCCTTACTAGGCACTTCTATTGTACCTTCTGGATTCACTCAGAGTCCTAACAATTTCTATTCCAAAGTAAGCCCCATTGTGTTCAATGGGTCTTACTCCCAGGAAAGTGCCTTTAGGGAAAGTGCCTGAAGTGCACTTGGGCTAGCCTACTTATCACTGGGCTGGCCCAATTACAAGATGGGCCAGCCCAGTTACACCAGAAAGGCATGGGCCAGCAAAAGTCAACATAGGCTAACCTAACGGCAACCCGTGCCTTTGAACCTCAGGATACAGCACAACTACACCAACCCACCTCAGGATACACCACAACTACACCAGCCAGACAGCATGGTGCCCTTGTACTGCTGCCTCTTCAGCAGCAGTTGGGCCAGCCAGAGCTGTGGATTAGGACTAACTTGTCAGCTCAGGATATGACCTACTTAGGCCAGCTTTGCTGGGCCACTTTTCTGGTCTAAAGTCAAGATTGTTGTTCAGTAGTTTACAAACTAGTGAACAAAACCCTATGTTCAGTAGTTTACAAACTAAAAGAAAATTAATGGCTAATTGGGTAGCCTATTTCTAAAATCAGGAGGTTGCACATAACATCAAGGCTTATAATCTGTGATGAAATACCAAGCCAGATGCATTCAGGAATGAATGACTCCAGCCATGTCCTTATGCGCCTTTTGCAAGCCGTTATAAGAATCATTTTGACTGAGGCATAGTCAATCCTTGGCTCAACTCTTTCTCATTTAGAGAATATTTTTTTCCTGCTGTAACCAATATGAGCAGCTAGTCTATTATATTACTAACAAGTGAGCCACAGTGAATCACACTCATTTTCCTTATTAGGAAGATTTTGCTTGTTGCAAGGAAAGGTCATAACTTCTTGACAAGCAGGCATATTGATTGTGGCTGTTAAAAGGCTGTGCTAACCAGCAAAATGCTGTGATTGCCAATTTATATCAAGAGGGCTTTTCTTCTCTGTTCCTTGTGGAAGAAAAGATGCTGCATAGCTTTATGTTGTTAACATCATATTACAGCTGAGGCCAAAGAGAGGTTCCTTAAGGCAATCTAAACCAAATTGTACCAGTGACTACTGAGAAGTACATTATAGAGAGTTGAATGGGACCTGCTCACAGACGTGTATGTAGATGATTGAACCCTGGTGAGATCACGGGGTGGGGGAGAGAATCCTGATTCAGAGCCCAATCCTGATGAATGCACTGGCTCAATGCCAGCACACATGGTCTCAATATGCCATATAAGGCAGGGGTCCTCAACCCCTGGTCCATGGCCCAATGCCGCTTTGTGGCACCTCAGCCTGGCACTCGGCTGCACCTGGCACTCAGCTGCACTTGCACAGTTCTCCCAGGCTGAGAATGCTGCGCATGCGTACTTCTCCCCGCAGCCTGGGAGAACTGCACAGGCGCAGCCTGACACTCAGCTGGCCCGGCGCTTGGCTGCGCCTGTGCGGTTCTCCCAGGATGCAAGAACTGTGCAGGTGCATCCCAGCTGCGCTGATGCACATGCACAGTTCCATCTGGTAATGTGCATGCACACCTTCTTGGGCCATGGGAAATTTTTTTCCCATGGAGCCTGGCTGTGGTCCTCGAAAGGTTGAGGACCACTGATATAAGGCATAAGTATCATTACCGCTGGCCCAGAGCCAGAGCTGACAGAGAGGTAAGATGGAGGAGGAGATATTCCCAGGAATGGAGAAGTGACAGAATGGAGCTGGTGACAGGCCCTATTGTTGCACCCTGACCTGACTCTCAGCCTGAAAACCCGATATGGGTCTACTCGAATTTGTGCCTCCTTGAAAGTGGGTACAGATCCAAGGAAACCCTTATGGGTTGCCTGGACGCTACCTGATGTAAGGGAGCAAATAAAATTCCTATTCAGCATATGTGTCTTATCCCAAGTAGACCCTGCATTATTTCCCAAACCAGCTGGATTTAGCGGTAGCCACTTTAAGCTACCTCTACCTTTAAGCACAGTATAGAAGAGAGAGATTTGGCATGTGCTTCTTTTTCAGCCCTTCCATGTTGCCTAAATTCCTATGCAGTGTTTAAAGGTACAAGCATTCTGTCTTCCATTGTATATGGTCACTCTGAGTTGTGAGCAACCTTGACACTTGATAATAAGATGTAGGCTGTTTTGAACAAATAAAATCAGTTTTAAGGAACCCAGGGCTGCACATGCTGTGTATTTTATTTGGGAATAAGGCACCTTGAACACTGAGGTTATGTTCTGAGTAAGCAAAGGAACAAATTGGAAAATTATTCATTTTGTCCCATCCAGAAAAGTGCTGATATATGGGGTGACAGGGGTACAGGCCACACAGATTTAGCTTGTGTGACTGTTTCTGCTTGCTCCTCTCTTGGCTTCTGTAAACAAGTTTAGCTACAGAGATTTGAAAATGAGCTGGGACTGGTTTTGTACACTAACTGGAAGCCTTATTTGGTGCATATATGTTAACCCTGGGATGTGATTCAGCCAATTTTTATATTCTAGCTGCAGGGCACCCTGGAAAATGCAGGGGTGCCAAAGGTACATCAGGTTCTTGCCTTGTTTCATGCCATTTCAAAAGGCTATGCACACTCCAGAGACATTTGGAGCTATTGGACTTAGGGTGCAATCCTGACTTTAGGCCAGAAAAATGGCCCAGCTCAGGCCATATCCTGAACTGACAGCTAGGCCCAATCCACAGGACTAGAAAACCTCTGGCTGACCCAACTGCTGCTGAAGAGACAGCAGCACAAGGGTAGCATGATCACTGGGCTAGTGTAGTTGTACCATATCCTGAGGTGGGCTGGTATAGTAGTGCTGAATCCTGAGGTTAAGAGGCAGGGGTTGCAGTTAGGCTGGCCAAGGAATCAAAATTTTTGCCAACATACCAATTTTTACTTTGGCTTATGGGTCTATTCAGATTTATTCCTGCTCCTGGGGTGTTCTAACTCTGAGGAGCTGTGAGGGAAGATGGACTACATGGTCCTTTGGCCTGATCCAGTAGAACTCTTGTGTTTTCACAGTGTACGTAAGCAGATATGGACATGCCATAATACTGAAGGACCAGGGGTGGGCCCAGCCAACCCCAAGATCCGGTTCACCGGAAGTCGGGGGCGGGCCAGGGTCAGGAGGCGGGGTGAGGGACAGGCCCCAACCCCGCCGCACTGCACATGCGTCAGGCTTGGTGCATGCGCAGTGCGTCTCCTGAAGCCAAGTTTCAGGAGACGCGTGCGGCCGCTAGCAAACCGGTCCCTGCGGTTCTGGCAGCCACAACTCTGACCAGCTCACTAGTGTCTGCCCAGGTGGAAGATCCGGTTTGGGCGAGTAGGCCCGAACCAGCATCTGCCCACCTGTGTGAAGGACCAATTTAGAATGAGGACAGTGCTCCTTAGCACTGCATTGTAAGAGGCAAGCACAGGGTGACCAGATGCCTAAACCTCAAATGGATGACAAGATCTTGTATTCCTCTCAGATTGGCCTTTCTGGTGGACAATGACACATTTGCCTACTCATGAGTAAAGCAGCAAAAATTGGGCACTTCCACTTTTCCGTACAGCTCAATGCATATTTTTGATTTTCAGTTTTTTGGCCATAACGTTTGATAGGAAGCAGATATTTCAAAACCAATTTTTGCATTGGATTCTGCTCTTCAATACAAATCCAACAACGTATGACACGATGGGTTACCACACACACCATTGCAAAGTTCCAAAATGAAGCCAAAATGGAGGACAATGAAGCCCTTTTGGAGGACACCTGGACTGGAGGCTAAAAAAGAGGACAAATCCAGAAAAATCTGGTCATATGGTCACCCTGGGCAAGCAGTTTCACTCCATTTCAAACAGTCCCCCCAATAAAAAAACTAACCAAAAGGAAGCACATGTTGACTCATCTGAAAGCTTTCCTGACACCCCCTTCTATTTTGGCACAGCCCTGCTTATTTGCAAACTGTAGTACTTTGGTGTGACAAATCTTCCCAGTACACTTTAAAGATGTGCAACATCTGACTTCCACCTTTGTGCAGTTGGCATCAAAGTCACATGCATAAAAAGGGGCTTCCCCTGTGCATCACATTAGAAAACAAAATGAAAATGAGCAACACCAAAAATTGTTTTATTTCAACCCAGCGTGGGGTTTCTTTTCTCCAAATGTAAAACTTCAGGCAAAATTCAGCATCTGTGACAACTATACAGAGTGAAATAGATGGGGGAAAAAGAACTGCAAACATAAAAAGGTCAAAGCTACATTATATTGAAGCAGAAAACTTAACACTAAATTGTGAAATGAACTGAAAATAAAATGATAGCTGCTCTTCTCTTTCCTTTCTGTGGTCAAATGATCAGGAACTTTCCGCTTTTTTCTGCCTTGACTATGCAGCTTCCCAGGGTGACACTCATTAGAGCTTCATTTTGCCTTGCAATAAAGTCTGCACTGAAAGGGCTTTATATGTACAGCGGCGCCTCACTTAAAGAGCTTAATTCGTTCCAGAGGCATGCTCTTTAAATGAAACGCTCTTTAAGTGAAGCAGGTTTTCCCATAGGAAATAATGGAAATTCAGACGATTGGTTCCACAACCCAAAAAATATTCATATAAAAATATTAACTGTTTATAAAAATAATTACAAAACACTGCAATATAACACTGTACAAAGCACTGTAATATATAGTAACACACAACACTGCAATAAAGAAAATACTGTACAGTACTGAACTGTACTGTACCTTTGAAAACCTTCATGACTGGTGTGAGGGTTACAGAGAGGGGATGACTTTGGCTGCAATCCTAAAGACACTTTCCTGGGAGTGAGACACATTGGACACAATGGGGCTTACATCTGAGTAGACATGATTAGGATTGTGCTCTTTCGCAATCACTAATGGAGTCACTGCTATCCATTGGCTCAATGGAATCTGTTGTCGTTTTGTGCATCTTGAACATTCCCAAGCTGCTGACGGGGAGCAGCACTAGAACATTGATAAGGCACACCTTCCACGCTGCCACACACAGATCCCACATACAGACCTGACTCAGGATGCTCCCCCGGACGTCCCATGAGTTCCCTGGCCATGGAAGCCTATTCCAAACTTTGCCCAGTGCCCCACTGTAGCTGAAGCTAGTCTCCTTGTCCCGCCTGTGAGTTCCCTTGACATGAAAGCCTGTTCCAAACTTCCTCAGAAGTGCTTTTTATTCAAGACAGTGCTCTTTAAGCAAGTCAAAATTTCTGAGAAAATTTTGCTCTTCATACAAAACACTATTCAAGATGCTCTTTATCCAAGGTACCACTGTAACTAGGAAACAGAATCAGATCACTGGCTGGCTAACTCAGTACCACCTGATGTTCCCCTTCCAGGTAGGGAAGGAAATTCTGGAGTTACAAAGCATCAGTGCACCGGAGGCACTCTATACAGAATGCATGTGTTCTTCTGCTAAGTTAGAGACATATACAACCATATGATATGGTGAACATATGCCCTCTTTTTCTAGGACATGTTCTCTTTTTTAGCCTTCTGTCCTGGAAAAAAAACTTCACTGTCACCCTTTTCCTTGTGAGCAGGCAAATTATAGCCTTATTTTCATTAATAAATTTTATGTAATAAATTACATGTGATCATTTTAAATTTATTAATAAACAATATAGTAATTAAATTAGGCTGCAATCCTAAAGACACTTTCCTGGGATTATGACCCATTGAACACAATGGGCTTACTTTTGAGTAGACATGGTCAGGATTGTGCTCTTAATCTCAGAAAAGCAACATACCCACATTTACTCAAATCGAATGTGCTGTTGAATCTAATGCACACTCTGTTTTAAAAGTCTGGAGAATTATTTTTCAAAAAATGCACTGGCAATTGTAATGCGCAGCTGCACAGTGGGTGCAAAATTTAATTTTACTGCATACAACAATTAGTAATTTAATAATAATAATAATAATAATAATAATAATAATAATAATAATAATTATTATTATTATTATTATTATTATTATTATTATTGGGAAGGGTCCAACTGGTGACGTGAATGAAACCAGCATGATATTGTTCGCTGTGTATTTATGGTTGATAATAATATGACAATGGGGTTATGTTATGATTTTTACCTAATTTCACTACCTTATACAACAATGGGTTTATGTTACATTTTTATTACAATACAGTAAATTGTTAAACTAAATTCTATGATTCTAAATACTGATCTATACTTATAATCAAAATACCATATTTACTAAAATCAAATGCACCATTAAAGTAATGAACAACCTGATTTTGTAGATGAAGGGCACAATCAAGAGTAACTACTGGAGCATGTAAGAGATATTACGTGCACCCGTAGTTACTGCACCACCTAGTGAAAACCTATGGGAAATTCATATTGCAATCCAGAGTAACTTGTTCTTACTCCGGAGCAAGGACTCCCCGTAGTTACTCTGGATTTCACCCTAAATTTAGCTGAGAAGATGAGCGTTAGATTTGAGTAAATATGGTATATCACATAAAAGCTTTTTTAAGTTATATATTTAAAACATAAAAGTGCTCTCTCTCCCTCTCTCTCATATATAGAACATGACAAAATGCTATATGAGCACAATCCTAATCATGTCTATTCAGAAGTACCCCCAAATCCAGAGTAACTATTGGAGCACGTAAGAGACTATAGCTGCAATCCTAAAGACACTTTCATGGGAGTAAGACCCATTGAACATAATGGGGCTTATTTTTGAGTAGATATGGTTAGGGTTGTGCTCTTTATGTGCACCCGTAGTTACTGCACCACCTACTGAAAACCTATGGGAAATTCATATTGCAATGCAGAGTACATTGTTTTTACACCAGAGCAAGGACTCCCCATAGTTACTTTGGATTTTGCCCATAGTCTCATTATGTTCAATGGGTCTTACTCCCTGGAAAGTGTCTTTAGGAGTGAAGCATATATATATAGCATTTATTTTGTAATGTCCTACATTTTGTGATGGTGGGGATGCTTGTCCTGCATTGGGGGAGGGGCTTGTCCTCTTTTGGAATTATGGTATCATGTCATCCTGGTGTAGGATAATTGTATCACTGCAAAAGCAAGGGTTGTCCACTTTCCCCACCATCCACACCATGCCCAGGACTGTCATCTAGCCAGAAAATGCCAGCCTAGCTTGTTCTTGTCTGTTTCACAGCATTTTCTGATCAGTACTAGAATTATGAGTAAGGACGCAGGAGCTCCCCTAATGAAATTTTCAAATGGCACCCCTGTCCAATTTTGCCCTCCATGGACCCTTCCTGACAGAGCCTTGCTGACCCCTGATGGCAGCCCAGGGGGACAGCACTATACAGGGATTGCACAGCTGCCTTGCCTTTGAGGGGAACCAAGCCAGAAGCCACATGATCCCAAGGTCTGATACCATGGAGAGCAGCTGGTATCTTGGTCCTGTCATGGCAAGGGCAGCAGCATCATCCTAAAAATCTGATTTGACTGCTATGAACTGCTCCAAGAGCATTACACTTGAAAGGTGGTATACAAAATGTGTATGAATCAAAGAAAAGGTTCTGGGAATGCTTGTAGGAAGGGGACAGGATTGCGTTCACATGTTTTGCCCTCTCTCAACATTTGTGGGAATGTCTAGACCAGCGTTTCTCAAAGTGGGGGTCGGGACCCCTTTGGGAGTCACCTAGAACTTTCCTGGGAGTCGCCTAAAGAGTCCTGGTGCAGGGGGCCAGGTCAGGCTTGCCAGACCTCCGGCTGTAGCTGCGCGCACATGGGGGCTGACTGACAGCCTCAGGGCCCAATCCTATACATGCCTACTCTGAAATAAATCCCATGTGTTCAATGTGTGCATAAAACACACATTTCATTTGTAACAATGAAAATACATCCTGCATATTGGATATTTACATTATGATTCATAGCAGTAGCAAAATTACAGTTATAAAGTAGCAACGAAAATAATTTTATGGTTGGGGGTCCCCACAACATGAGGAATTTATAAAGGGGTCGCAGCGTTAGGAAGATTGAGAATCACTAGTCTAGACAAACCTAGCACTTACGAAGTAGCTTTGTGTACACGTGGGCTTCATCTGTGCCACCAGCAATACTGAATAGGCAATATCACACACACACACACACACACACACACACACACACACACACACACACCAGCAGTGAAATGACAGTGTTCCCAGCTATATTCAGTTATGATGTTTCAATGTACAAATGATCAGATGTAGTGGGGAAAGGATGAAGCCAGCAGGCGCAGTCGCACTGCTAACACACTATAGTGCTTTGAGAGTTTGACAAAGAGTGCAATCCTAAGCATATCTACTCAAATGTAAGTCCCATTGTGTTTAACAGTGCTTACTTCCCGGAAAGAATGGTTAGGATTGCAGGCTTAGAACTGGAAGATAAAGGTTCAAATCTCTGTTCAGCATGAAGTTTCCTGAATGACCTTGGTGAAATACCTCTATTTCAGCCTTGCCAGGGTGACCAGACACCAAACCCAAAATTCCTGAACCCCAAGGCCAAAATTCCTAATCCCAGGCCAAAATTCCTACCCACTGAAAAAAAAATTGCCAAAAATGTATTTTTTTGTTTTTGTTTTTTTTGTTTTTTGACCATAACTTTTGATAGGAAGGAAATATCTCCAAACTGATTTTTGCATTGGCTTCTGCACTTCAATACGAATCCAACGACATATGGCATGATGGGGGTACTGTGCACTATCACTAAGTTTCAAAATGAAGTCAAAATGTAGGACAATGATGCCAAAATGTAGGACACCTGGACAGGAGGCTAAAAATCTGGACAAATCCCAGTTTTTCTGGTCATCTGGTCATCCTGAGCCTTGCCTACTTTGCACGGTTGTTGTGAGGACAAAAAAAGGAGGAACCATGTTCACCACCCTGAGCTCCTCAGAGGCAGTATAAAAATGTGAACAATCAATTCTGTGTGTGTTATGATCTACAGTCTGGCCATCCACAGATAACAACAACAGAAAGCATCATTAAATGTCGTCCAAGTTGATACAGCTTCCACAGAATATAAAGTTGAATAGACTCTCTATTGCATTATAAAGAACGCATTGTTTCATCTAAGGTTTCAATATTGAGAGATCCGGAGATTCCAAAACCTCTCCGGCTAAATCGCATTTGGAGCCTCAGTGAGAAAATTCCCCAAGTCGGCGCATTGAACTAGGTGATGAGCGATGATGAAGCCCTGAGTGACAGACAGCATTGGAAGGCAAAGGCTTTGGAGGAAAAAAAATGGAGACACGGAGAAGGGAGACAGATGCCAGCTCTATCAGCAAGTAGTTCATGGAGCAGAAACTGGGCTATGGTTCCAGCGGGACCTGCCAGCCAGTCTGCGCAGCTGGGGTGATGATGTTATAAAGAGGAACACCGGAAAAAAAAGGAAATCTAATGTCATGGCAAAGGGATCTTTCTTCAAAAATAAAAAAATAAAAAACTATTACACTGCCGGTCCTTGAACTATTTTGGCGACGGCATCTCTGCCTTCTTTGTTACTTGTCGGAGAGGCTAACCTGTTACCAAGGCAACCCAAGACACGAAAATGGGGGAAAAAGTTAGAATCCCTTACAGTTTCTGAGCCCACAAAGCTCATTGAGATGATAACTTGTGGTAGGAGGGAAGGTAGGGGGATTCGCGTGCATAATTAACGCAGCAAGAAGCGACAAGTCAAAAGCGGTTAAGGATGCAATGTTACGCTCCTGGAAAAAAAAGGCAAGCGGAATCACAAAGAGAACCCGTCTTCCCGCTGCTTTGAGAGCCACAGGTTTCCTGTTTTGTACCTGGTGAGCAAATAAGATGATGGAGGTAGAGCCTGTTAACCAGAAGGCCAGGGTTCAATTCCTGGGTCGGCCCCACAAGACAGGGTGAGCTCCTGTCCTTAGCCCAGCTCTGCGACGCCAGCTGGATCCAATCGTATTGGCTCTGCCTTTCCATTGGACTAATTCAGTGGCATGGAGAGGGGGGATTTGCTGCTTGGGTAACAGCCTATCCTCCATAACAATCCAACCCAGGCTTTCATGCTTTGCATGCAGTGTGTGCAGCGCTAAGCATGGTACCATAGTCTTTCAAGACTGACGGAGGCCTGCTGCTAGCTGCCTTGAGCTCCCTCTTGCAGGTGAGGAAAGGCGGGGTATAAATCAATAAAATAATAAAAAATAATAATTTGGGGTAAGTGGTCTGAAATGGACCACTAGATGCCAGCTCGAAACGTATCATTGAGCAAACACAGTATTGTTGGTACAGATACGGAATCAAGTTCAATACTTCTAGATCAGAGGTGTCCAAACTTCCAACTTCTGGGCTCTAGGAACTTTAACAATTGTGTAAAGGAGGGAATTTCAGCATATGCTGCTTCTCATTTCACAGATCACAAGCTACAACTGCTGAAATTCCCTATTCTATACAATTGTTAAAGGTCCAGGAGCCCTAAAGTTGAACGTTTGGACACCCTTGTCCAAGCACCTAGGTGCTTGTTGCCATTAAAAAAACCACAATCAAAACCACAACCAAGGTTTAGGCTAATCATAGTTTTCTACTTTAACCATGTTTCTAAAAGAAAGCAGACTGAAAGAAATGTGCCCATATATAGTTTCAAGTCACGGTGCAGCAAACCATGGTATGTTGTTGTTGCCTGAGCCTCAAGCTTTTCCTATGCCAGAATTCCTTCCTTTACTTCCTCATTTTCAGAAACCATTGCTTGCAAACTCAACTTGAAACCATGGTTCTCATGGCGGGTGCAGGAAAACTAATGTTTGTGGGTGGAAAATCTGCTCTGTTTGGACATATTGTGACATTTGGTTCCAAGAATCCCCGTGAATAGCTATTTTTGTGTTTTACAAAAGCAACTATTTACCATGGTAATTAGTAAATCAAATAGTTAGGATTCATTTAGTCAGGCAATTCAATTACAGTACTTGGGTAATGAATCAGTGTCCTTTTCCCTGGTTTAAAACAACTCCATTCAGGCTGTTCTCTTCTTTACTCAGATGCAAATGGGAGGGGATCATCACTCTCTGGGAAGGAAGGATTTCTTTAAGCAAAGGGGTCCTTGAAATTTGATTCTTATGCAGAGAGTAAGATTTATTGCTGTTTCTAATCATTAACTGCTAAAGAGACATTATTTAAAGAGCCAACCTCATTTACTTTGAGACAAAATGGCATATAAATGAATCGCAAATAAATAGTTTACACCTGTTTGGACAAACTATGGTTTGACTACTTTCCTCAGGGTGAGCAGATGCCAAACCCAAAATTCCTGAACCCCAAGGCCAAAATTCCTACCTGCTGAAAAAAATTGCCAAAAAATGTATTTTTTTGTTTTTTGTTTTTTCTGTTTTTTGACCATAACTTTTGATAGGAAGGAGATATCTAAAAACTGATTTTTGCATTGGATTCTGTTCTTCAATTCAAATCCAACAACATATGGCATGATGGGGTACTGTGCACTATCACGAAGTTTCAAAATGAAGCCAAAATGTAGGACAATAATGCCAAAATGTAGGACACCCAGACATGAGGCTAAAAATCCAGACAAATCCCAGTTTTTCTGGTCATTTGGTCACCCTGACTTTCCTTAACAAGGAAGTGAATGCTAGATTTAGAACCTGAGGCTTGGGGAGGAACAGCCAAACCATGGTTTGCTATTATGCATGAACCCTGTTGAGGATAAGCCAAGACGGTGAAATTAAAAGACAATAGCCAAGTCAAGGAGTACATTCTGCAAACGGAAGCACAAATACAACATGGAGCCTAAGTATTTGTTGGAGAATCAAAACTGCAATATTGTACTAGAATGTGGAACACCTGCTGCAAGACAGTCACTCACTTATATTAGGTTATATTATATATATTATATATATTAATTAGAGCCATGTTAGGCCTGTTTAGGAGATGATAGAAGTTTGACCCCAACTGATAGTGCAATTCTAACTTGCACTGGAACTTGAATCCAGTGGAAGTGATGAGACTATTACTGTGGGGAAGGGGAGGCTCAACCTCTACAGCAGCCCAAATGGGTCTACTCAAGCTTAGGCCATCTCTGGGATGACCTCAGCGGACGGGAGCAGCCAGACACTGATCCTGACTGCTCACAAAACGAGGCTAGGATCAGGCATAACTGCTGGCAAGGGCATCATTAGAGGAGTGTGGCTTGCACCAGGTGATGTGCTGGTCTCCCGCACCAGGTGACATTGAACGTGGTGGCACCTGACTGCCGGATTTGAGTCTTGCCTCCTGCTTCCTGCCCTCCCATCCATGGTCCTGCCCTCCACATACCCTCCCATGCCCTGGAACGTCCACCGCCTAGTGGTCCATGGGAGTACCAGGTGACAGACTGCCAGCCTCTCACTGGTGATTGCCCTGCATAGGCTTGCAATGGGCTGACACTAACCCCTGCAAATGTTCCTTGTGGCATGTTTGCAATACTGCATACCAGTGGTAAACTGGTGCACACTGTTTAGGATGGAACCTAAAAAAGCACCTATTACTTTAGCTCTCTGGCACTGCCAGGCTTACTTCTGAGTAATCCTGCATAGGGTGCAATGCAGACTAGATTCCTAGTACCAAGTCCCAGAGTTCCTATCATTTAAGCCATATTTTTATTTATAATTATTGTTCTCCATTTTGCATCGTTGAGGTGGTGCAGTCTAGAAATGAAAAATAAACAAAGAGTTAAACCAATCCAACAGAAAAGCATATGGAGCCAGCTATAAAAACTTAAGACCATCCCAATCCCTAGATGCAGCAGGCATCTAAGCACTTCCTTCCATGGCCGATAATCTTTATAGGAAAAATATGATCTCCCTCATCTTGCAAATCAAAATAATCATGCATTGCCTTCTTCAAAGCTCGCTTTCATTAGGCATCAGCCGTTCAAGAGGCAGAGGCTGTGATATTTACGTGCCAGGCTGTGGTGGCGTTATGAAATTCATCTCTTGGAATAAGGAAATTGTGACACCGGGAGGGCTTCGGAAATGTAAGTCATTATCAGATGCTGCTGTCATCTTGTTAGCATCTGCTATTTTTCCAAGGCAGGGTTTCCTCCCTCCTTTCTTTCTTTAAATTGAAAGTGGCCACCTGAATACTTACAGCAATTTGCAGACCGGTGGAATAGCATTGCCCACTCACTGCTGAGTCCATTGGTGGGAAACAATAGGTGGATAGGGAAAAAGAAGAAATCAAGGCAGGGAAGAACTTGTCTGGAGAATGGCAAGTAGGCCAAGAAGGACCCAATTTTTCATTCAATCTCCTCTGCTTCGAAAGCCAGTTTTAACTGTCATCTACCCTAGGACTGAGAAGCTTAATTTAAAAAATAATAATTTGATTTAGCACATTATTTAGTTTTTGTTTGTAAAGGAAGTGCATTTATATCAGGGGTGTACAAACTTTCAACTTCAGGACTCTTGGATCTTTAACAATTATGGAAATGAGGGAATTTCAGCAGGTGCAGCTTCTCATCTTGCAGATCACAAGCTCCACCTGCTAAAATTCTTACTTCTATACAATTGTTAAAGGTCCAGGAGCCATAAGGTTGAACGTTTGGACACCCCTGAGTTGTGTTTTATATATTAGTGTTGACCTAAATTGGTTAGGATTGCACCATCAGAGTAAAAAATTCACCGCAGCCACCTGTCATGACTCATGGGTGATTCAAGTCAAGGGAGACTCCAGTACACCCGTCCTTTGATGACCCTGACTTAACAAAGCCAGCTCTTTCATCTGCATTTGTTCCTACCCTGGATTATTGGTACCGATCACATTTTTGGTGGGGGAAGAGTGTACAGGAGGCAGATGATATTCCTTTGGTTTTTTTAGATGATACTTTTATTGTTGGGCAACATTAAAATTGCTTTATTACCAGATCTTTGTTGGCATTTATCATTATGCCTCAAGCATATCTTTGAAGTGGGAAGCATGGGGAGAAATGTTTAACAGGAAAATAAAAAATAAATATATAAATGGTCTTGAATTAGTTAACTGCCTTTACAGTCTAGGCATATCTTTGTCTAGGCATATGACATATCTTTGGCATATGAATGACAAAAGTCATTCATAAAATTTTCTATTGCAGTACTTTGATGTACACAATTGGCTAGGACTGTAAAGTGTAATGTGAAATTCTATATATTGGTTAAAAGTTTCTGCCACCCCAACCCCTCCCAGGAAAAAATATCATCCTGGACAGTTCCTTTTCTTCTTAAGCAATAAGAACAAAGCACATTTTGTGACCTTTCAAAAGATTTATACAACACTGGTAAAATAATTAAGCTGCTTGAAGACTACAGATATGATTCATGAGCCACTAGCTAATTGTTACTACGTCTTTGATTAACACCATATTGACATTTCCAACAAGCTGATACAAAACAAAGCTTAATTACTACTCTCTTATTCTAAGGAGTAGCTGCTGCTCTTCTGAAATTGAGAGAAAAATAAGAAATTTTGAGGGTAAGCTTTACAGCAAAGTTTTACCATGTGAGTCACTCTTCACATCACTTTTATGTTGACTCCTAGGCATTGCTTTCTCAGAAGTAAATCTTATTGAGCTCAATGGGGCTTACACCTAGAGAAGTGAGCATACAGGGTTGCAGTATTATTTTATAAGTTTCCATTGAACCCAGAGGCTGAAAGTTGTGCAGAAATTGCAAAGGAAGGAGCTACGAGCACAGAAAGTGCTAGGGTTGTGGAACAGCAGTCAGAGTTACTGGACCTCTACCTGGAAATGGTCAACTCCTGTGGAGGAAGCAACAATGACAGCATTGATGAGGAAAGTGGCCCCAGCAGAACTCCTAAGATCTGGATGGCTATCTGAGATGATCTTGCCAACAACTCAGGCTATTTCCTACTTCACTTAAAAGAAAGCTAGAAACAGAAAGCTTTGTGGCTTGTTAAGAGCATAAGATCATCACTACGGGATCAGACCAAGGACCTTTCCTATCTGTGGCAGGGTGACCAGATGCCCAAACCTCAAAAGGAGGACAAGCTCTTGGATTCCTCTCAGCTTGTCCTTTCTGGCAGACAATGGCATGTTTGTCTACTCACAAGAAAAGCCGCAATATTGGGCACTTTCACATTCCCAGAGCTCAATGCATATTTTTGATTTTTAGTTTTTTGGCTATAACTTTTGATAGGAATGAGATAGTTCAAAACCAATGTTTGCATTGGATTCTGCTCTTCAATACCCATCACTGGTACAATCCTAACCAGTTTAAGCTGGTACAACTCACCCTCTCCCTGTTCTTGTGGTACTGGTGTGGGAAGGCTAGCAAGTGCAGAAGTTCCACCCAGAAATGGCACAGAAGTTCCTTATATCACTTTTGTGATACCCCCAGTGTCCTGACACACCTCCAGGGACGTGTGCCAGGAATTATGTCTGACTAACTGGGCGATGGGATTGTAGCCTCAGAGATATAATTTCTAGAGACTTTTGAGAAAAAAGACTCACATTAAAAAAGGTCTAATGAAAAAATTCCACAAATTGGGTTAACAGTGGGACAGAACCAATATCAGGAAATAGTGACGGGTAAAATGCATGTTGTTAAAATATACATTGCATAGTATGATTGCCCCAACAATCCAGAGTAAGTACAGGAAGATGTAAGAGGCACTTAGGGCAAAATCCAGAGTAACTAGGGGGAGTCCTTGCTCCAGTGTAAGAACAACTTTCTCTGGATTCCAATATGAATTTCCCATAGGTTTTCACTAGGTGGTGCAGTAGCTACGGTTGCACGTAAAGTCTCTTACATGCTTCCATACTAACTCTGGATTTGGGGGTTACTCTGGATTGCTCTATGCATTTTCCATAGGTTTCCCATGGAAACCTACGTGGCACTGTAGGTTGCCACTGTAGGCACTGTAACTACGTCAGTGTAAAAGGTCCCATAGTTACTCTGGATTGTAGCTTTAGATTGTAGCCATATGACAGAAGCTAAGCTAATGTAAGACTGTGTGATTCCGTGAACCACACTCAAATTACAAAGTGGCGGAAAATCAGGATACGAATGTAGTAAATATAACAAATATCACACCACTTTGGTGGCAAGGGTTAGCTCCGATGCTAACCACAGCAAGCTAGAAATGAATCCATTTCTATAGGTACTCATATAGGTACCAATACCCATATAGGAATCCAATATGTACTCATTAGGGCTGTGGTGTGGTGCAATAGGGCTGTGGGTGGCGCAAGTGGTTAAGACACTGTGCCTGTTAACCAGCAGGCCAGGGTTCGAGACCCGGGTCAGTCCCACAAGACAAGGTGAGCTCCTGTCCTTAGCCCAGCTCTGCGACACCAGCTGGATCCAATCGTATTGGCCTTGCCTTTCCACTGGACTAATCCAGTGGTGTGGGGAGGGGGGATTTGTTGCTTGGGTAACAACCTATCCTCCATAACAATCTAACCCAGGCTTTTGTGCTTCGCATGCAGCATATGCGACGCTGAGCATGATACCATAGTCTTCCAAGACTGACGGAGGCCTGCTTTTTAGGTACTCATATTGGCTGTGAGCCTCTGAGGTAAAGCTCCTGAGGTAAACTCCTGAAGTAAAGCTCCTGAGGTAAACTTCCAATCAGCATGTCACTCCCGGAAGAGATACATAATTCAAGTTTCTCTTCCGATGTTCCACATTTGTTCAACTTACCTTCTCCTGGCTTTCTAAAACATGGCCTGATGTTCCAATAATGATTTTTTCCCCTTTTCTGCCATGAATTGACTTGGAAGATCTGCGTGACCTATTCTTTATGAAGAATATTTTATACAACTGGGAGGGGGAATCCCTAGTTTGCTCCAGTCAAACTACATTAAATTTCCCTTTAAAGCTATCTTGCTTTGCTTAAGGCATCTTAAGTACCCTGTATAAATGAATTAAGAATGACAGTTCCTCCAGCAAGGAGATAGGTGACCATGTTCTTTTCTTGTACAGTACATACTGTGTGAGAAGAGAATAAAAGGCAGTGGGTTAACAATGTTCATGTTATTTAAAGTCCATTCCCTCCTCTCTGCTTTCTGAGAGCTTAACAATCCCAGTGATGTATGCAGAAAGCCTTTGAAACAGAAAAATAGGACTTCAGATAACACTAAATTAAGTTCAAGGCAATAAATACGTTCAAGACCAGTTACCGGCCTGGAGATGTGCCGTGGGAGAGAAAAAAAGAAAAGCCATATCCGAAATTTGACATGCAAATTCACAACACATCTAACTCAAAAACCTGCTCCAAGCGCAGACAGGCGAGCGATCCTCAGCCGCGATTGTATACAGGTAACAAAGCTTTATAATAACCTTGCTGGCCTATTGTGATGCTCTCAGATGCATCTAAAAGCCAGCTGAGCATGCAAAGTTTGTGACTCCCACTGCAAACCGCTGGCTGATTATGCTTTCTCTAGGTTTGTTGAAGATGGAGGTAGTGTAGAAGAGCAGCACATAGACAGTGGGCACAAGCTACATATGTCTACTTAGAGCAGTGTTTCTCAAAGTGGGGGTCGGGACCCCTTTGGGGGTCGCCTAGAGCTTTCCTGGGGGTTGCCTAAAGACCCCTGGTGCAGGGGGCCAGGTCAGGCTTGCCAGACCTCTGGCTGTAGCTGTGCGTGCACTGGGGCTGACTGACAGCCTCAGGGCCCAATCCTATGCATGCCTACAATAAAATAAATCCCATTATAGTCAGGGGGCCTTTACTCCCATGCAAATGTGGATACGATTGCACCCTCAGGACCCAATCCAATGCATGCCTTACTCTGAAATAAATCCCATTGTGTTTGATGTGTGCATAGAACACACATTTCATTAGTAACAATGAAAATACATCCTGCATATCGGATATTTGCAATTCATAACAGTAGCAAAATTACAGTTATAAAGTAGCAACGAAAATAATTTTATGGTTGGGGGTCCCCACAACATGAGGAACTTATAAAGGGGTCACGGCGTTAGGATGATTGAGAACCACTGACTCAGAGGTAAGTTCTATTGTGTTCAGTGGAGCTTATCCCCAGGTATGTATGTATAGGATTGCAGCCTGAGTATGCAGGAAGAACTGTGCCTTGTTCAGGTCTTATTCCATGAATTTGTGAGGTGGCCTAAGGCAATCCAAAATCTAGACCTGGCTTGTGGAGAGTAAAAGATGGAGGCAAGACCAACTACAAGTTGTGTCTACTGAGCAGTAGTCTTAGGCTCTGTCCTTGCAGAGCCCAGTGGACCTGGATTCTGGAGATAGACATGGACTTACAAAGGAAAAGTCCAATAGAGTGGCCAGGTCTACCAGAAGTTTTTGGTGTCACCTTTCCAATGCTGTCATTCAGTCCAGTCTGTATACCCTGCACCCCCCTAGTAATGCCACTGATTACAGGAAATCTCTTTTTGTTAGTAAGGCCATCGCTTCATCAGTCAGTCTTGCCAACATAGGGCACAATCCAGAGTAACTACGGGGAGTCCTTGCTCTGGTATAAGAACAATTTACTCTGTACTGCAATATGAATTTCCCATAGGTTTTCACTAGGTGGTGCAGTAACTACAGGTGCACGTAATGTCTCTTATGTGCACATGTAGTTACTCTGGATTGTAGGGCTAAACTTGCAGAAGCTATGTAAGATTTCAGGAAGGACTTTTTCCCCTGTCCTACAACTTCTGCATGCAAAGCAGGTGCTTTAGATCACTTAGCCACAGTACAGTCCATAACTAATAGACATTGATGGATCATTTTTCCAGTTAGCAGTAGTGGCCCAATTCAAATGGTGGAAGAGAGTTCCAGTCTGGACTACAAACCCATCTCTGAAAGGAAGACATGATCTTAAATTGTAGATTTATTGTAATGATTTACAGAGCTTGCCAAGTGTTCAAACAGACCAAGACATTTTAAAGTCAGTGAGCTGAAGGCCAAACTCTCATTTAGATTAGATAGATGAGAGAGAGAGAGAGAGAGAGAGAGAGAGAGAGAGAGAGAGAGAGAGACTAGAATGTGTAGTTTTGAGAAACAGGAAGTCCTGTGGCACCCTATATAAAAGTACTTGGTACTTGGTGCTCAGGTATTTCAGCATATTACCCCCTTTCAAAAAAATCTTTCTGGGCCCCCCATCAAACTTATCGAGATGTGACATCACTGGGAAGCCAGAACTCCTCCATGTCTACTCCAAAGTGAGTCCCATTCTGTTCAATGAGACTTACTCCCAGCTGCAGTGTTATTTTTCTGGAAAAATTGGTGCTAGTACTCACCTGCTGGTACTCACAGGTACTTATCCGTGTGTGTGCTGGTACTCACCCACAGAGATGCCGGTACTCACTCAGAGGTGCTGGTACTTCGTACAGGTGCATATCCCCTCAAAAAGACCCCTGTCCCAGGAAAGCCCAGTACCAGAATCCAAGATGGTGGTTCTCACTCTCTCATGACCCCCCTGACCTGAGGTTACAACACCCCAAAGAAGTCCCAATCCCCACGTTTAGTACAATTGCTATATAATATGCTTTCTCAAGAACTGCGAGTCCCAGAGCTCCTCGATTCCTACTGGTATTTTTTATATCTTCTTATTTGTAAAGATACCTTCTTTTTTAGTTCCTCTGCAAAGCTTGCAGAAGGATAGCAGACAGCGGGTAGTTTAAAAGGGGCCAACATGTCTCAATAGTAACCTGAACGAGATACCTCAATCCCTAAAGTGGCGTACTTCACATCAGATCTCATCAGTCTCAGGTAGGCGACCTTCAGTTTACCTGCAGTCTTGTTCCACTCTTTCCAAAACAGCATTGCAAAGCTGCAATGCTGCCCCAGTTTGTTGCTTTCCTGCACTCTCAGTACCCTTTCCCCTTTTTACATCACCAGATCTAAGCTAAAACCCAGCTTTTAGTCTTTCCAGCAATCTGTCCAATGCCACTGTCTATCACTAGCTGTCATTCCTCTCCCCTGGCACCTCCGAGTTGTGTTTTACTGGGCATGTTTAGAATGCGTACCCACTGATTTCAATCCAGTGAACCCAGACCTGTAGTGGCTCTTGCCACATCAGATGCTCTTTTGTGTGTGTTTGGGCAAACTTTGCTATTAGAACATGCTTTTTCTGCACAATTACCACATGCGCAGTATTAATCTGAGCCTAAGACATGGGAAGGAGCGTTCGCATCGGGTCCACACCAGTGATGGGCTTCAAATAAATTAACAACCGGTTCTCTGCCCGTCTGGCAGCCACTTTTAAATGGATATTTTTAAACTTTATATGTCCTATCTCTTGTTAACAACCGGTTCTATAGAGTAGGTGCAAACCTGCTGGAGCCCACCACTGGTCCACACACAACTTGACAGTTTAGTGTTCGTGTACATAGTTGTATCATCTATACACACCCCAGAAGAACTTGTCATGAGCAAGATTGGAGTAAATCAATCGCCTGATCTCAGTTCAGTGGAGAGACTCATGGAAAATAGTGCACTGAACATAGAAAGATTTTCTTCTGATGTGGAGTTTCTATTCTATTGAGAAGCTGCAACTGGAATAATAAGGTTATGTCTCAGAGCAGGCTGAGACTGGATTTAGTAATTTACGCTTAACTACATGTGCATAAAATGTCTGGAATTAAATTTGAAACATAATTTAATCCTATTACTAGACTTAATACAGTTGACCAAGGCGACTTAAGGGGGCGGGGAAGAGAGGCAGATTTGTCTATAAATGCTAAGCAGAATGTTAGAGGCAGCTGAACAGAAGCATTTATCTTCCAAGTTGAGAAGCCTGGAAAGAGTTAAAGCCTCCCCACCCAACACTTCTCCCAATCCTGAACAGGCCTCCTATTATAAACTAGTATTTTAAAAACACAAACACAAATGTGAAAGCACTTATGTACTCATAAATTTAGGCTGCAATCCTATCCACACTTTCATGGGAAATAAGTTGCATTGACTATAGTGGGACTCTTTATCTTTTTTTACTTTTGAGTAGATAGGCAGGCATAGGATTGGGTTCTGAGGCTGCATTTCTAGCCTCCAGTTAGGCTGACACAAACCCTGGCATAAATCCTATGCTGGCCTGGGGGTGTCAAAAGGTGATGTAAGCCCCATTCCGGGGGGGGGGGGGTTAGGCCAGTGCACAAGCCCATGCCAACCTCCCCACATCATCACAGGAAGGTATGCCAGGTGAGTTAATTGGTTAGGTTTGCACCCTATGACAATAATCAGGTTCCATTGCGATTGTTTGTTGTGACAAACACAATATGTGACATGGGGACGTTTGTGCCTAAATCCTAAAGGTCACAAAATGGATATGTTTTGGGAAACCGTAATTGTTAGTAGCTCTCTTTGCTCACCATATATGTGAATATATGTGTCTCTCCGTTACAACTGCTATATATACCACTGTCCCCACGAATGTGCCTTGGTGCTATATAATGCCCGAACTGCTTTTCAGGCCCAGCTGATGGGTTCTTTTGCACAATTCCAAAATGAGGTGACAATTTTATGGTGTAAACCTGACATACCAAGACAGTGAGTGAAAAAGCTGGCATGCTTGTGGAGGAGAGCAACGAAGCATTGTGGGGGGGGGGGTGCCACAAACAGCCTGTAAATGAAAATTAATAGCATGGGGAACCTGAAGAAACAGACTGGCTGCCGTAAGATGAAAATATCGTCTTCCAGTCAAGCCTGACCCCGTCCCTTGAAAAACCATTTCTCCGATTTGTTCAGGTCACAAGCGGGATGGAAATGAGCCTCCGAACGGCTTCTTCACACATCCGGATTTAATAGACTTTTTTCCACTGATAAAAGACCACTAATGAGTTCATTTTCAAGCTATTAAATTGGCTATAATAGCTAGTTCTACTGATGATTGCACAGAGACCTGCCTGTCACAGTGGGTTTTGTCTTTGGCTCTTAACCATTTGCTGTCCCCGGGCTGGGAGATAAATACATAATTTGAAAAAAGGAGTGTGGAGGGAGGCGCTGAGGGGGGAGAAGACACATTGAGGCCGCAGCCATTATTTTTTTCTGCCAAGGATTTTATTGGTTTCACCTCATTTTGTGGCTCTGGGTTTTTGCAGGTGGCAAGGACAGCAAAATATACCTGCTTCTCAACTGGTTTTTAATACCCAGTAACACCAGTGTGATCCACAGAGACATGCACAATGTGCAATTCAAGTTATCTTCTTTAAGGCAGGAATCCAGCATTCCCTTAACTGAATTTTTCCCCCAGAAATTAGGTCTTACTTCTAATTTTGCATGTGGAGCTTAGGGAATACTTTTCCTTACATTTTTTTTCTTGCTCCTGTTTTCCCTTCTGTCCCCCACCCCATCCTACCTGCCCCTTACCCTTGTCAAATGTACAGATTGAATGCCCGGTTCAGGATTGCTGCTTTGGGAAGCAACTTTTTATTTTTTTTCTGTGCTAGAGTCATACAAATGAATGCAATTAAGGAATCACTAGCTGATTTTACGTCTGGTTTAAGTACACATCACTTGCATTATGCCTTCAATCTATCAGTCTCCTTAAAGGCAGGCAATTAAAGGCAGTTCTGCTGGCTGGCTCAAAACACTGCCCTTCTCATTATTGGGGAAGGAGGTTTTGTTTGGAGTCCTTTCAACAGGCCCATCCGGCTGTCTCTAGGATTTTTTCGTCTTGTGGCATTTTAGGGGAATGACAGTCCCCCCATACACTGCTACTGCTATCTCCACCTACTTTCCGTAGCCATTCTGGGGACAAGTGAAGTTCACTGCAACCATATGTCCCGTTTTTTGTTTCCTGGGAAAAAAAAAGTTAGGAAAAAAAGTTCTGGAGTTAGGGCAGTGAAATGGCCCAGCTGGTTGCATCCAGAGCAGAAAGTTGTACCAAATTCACAGGCTGCTGAGGCTGCTGAGCACCAAGTCAATGGCACCTGGGAAGGGCTTGCTCCCAGGGAGACCTGCCTCAGATCACACTGAACAAGGAAGAGCTGTGGTGCCTGCTTTGTAAGGAAGCCCAGTAGTCTCTGACAACCAGTAACAGCTACAGCATGAGACTGCAGTACAGCAGTACCAATAGTGGAGGGTGGATGCAAGGGTATTGTTGGAGTGGCCGGCTATATCTTGAGGTTAGTGGGTTGTTGTAGTTGTGCTGTATCCTGTGGTTGAGAGGCAGGAGTTGCAGTTAGGCTGGCCAAGGATTCAAAATTTTTGCCAAATCTTCCATTTTAACTCTGGTTTATCATGATTTACAACTCAGATTTATTCCTGCTTCTGAGGTGGTCTAAGTTTGAGGGGCTGAAAGCCTGGAAAAAGGCTCTGGATACAGCCTAACTGATATACCCTCAAAATGCCTCTCCTGAACTGCCTAGGCTGGCACAGCTAGGCTGGCCCAGGCCCATTTGTCTTAGGCCAGCCTATGTTGATGTACTCCAGCCCAAGGCTTTCTGGTGTAACTGGACTGGCCTATTTTGGAATTGGGCCAGCCCAGTGACAGATAGGCTAGCCCAAGTGCAGGAGGGAAGGGACCAGATCTGCAACTATATACAGGTGCAACACAGTACGAGATTTAAGCCAAAAGAACTGAAAAAGTAGACTGCTTTCATTTCTGGGTCCTTGATTGTCTGGGTCAAATGAGACCAAGGACCTTAAAAGGCAAGTGCTCTTTGCAGGAAAACTTGTCTTTGTTGTTGAAGACTGACATAGGCCCATATCAGGGAAAAACATCAATACAATTGACATTAATTAGTCCCTTTGGCAGACACTCAACTCTTAGCCACTGTGCTACTCCTTAATAACTCTTTCAGCCAATCAGATTGTGCACTGAATCTAAGCCAATTTCCAATTGCTGCTATCACAAAATTGCAAAAATAGAGGCTAATCTAACATTTAAAAGACCAGAAGGATGAAAGAAAGGTTTTTTTTCTGTCAAAGTCAGGAAAAAGGTGAGCGTGTCTTTCCCTAATGGATTTCAAGGTGTGCTTTTGACCGTCACACTTTCGCCAGTACAAGAAAGGTTTGGTCTGCACTGACTTCAATGCAAACAGTTATTTGGGGAAAGAACTGAGATCCAACTTTTGCTACAATCAGAAAGAACGACGGCACATTTTAAAAGGGTACATCTGCCATGTTTGGTGTCCAATGCCATGGCCAAACTGATTTAGACATTAGGGGGGCATCCAGGGCTTAATGCACTCCCTCCTTTCCTCTTGCCTTTTTTTGGTCCATTACGCTTTTTTGTTTTGTTTCTGGCTTGCAAAACTGTATTATCTCATTATGCAGGCTGGTCATGTAGGACACCCAAGAAAAATGTAGGACATAGCAAAAAAAAGTTTAAAGGACTCATGTATATTGCTTTCATGTGGTTAATTTCAACACTATATTGCTTATTATTAAATTTAAAGCCATTAAATAAAATTCATTACAAGTAATTTATTCATGACAAGAAGGCCACATGTTTCCGGCTCAGAAGAAAAAGGAGGACAATGATTTTTTTCCAAGACACATGGCTATAAAAGAGGACATGTCCTGGAAAATGAAAACATATGGTCATATCCATATGAATATATGGATTAACATATGGAACATATGGAGAACATATGGATTATGTGACCCAGTGGTGGGCTTCAAGGGGTTTTCACAGGTTCTATAGAACCCTTTGCTTATGAGCACCTGGTTCTGAGAACCAGTTACTAATGGGACATAGAATCTGTTGTTAATTTATTTCAATCCCACTACTGATTATGTCCTAATCAAGTAAACAGACACCAAGAGCTACCTAGAGATTTACTTTTGTATTCAACTCATAGTATGCTAAATATCCCCTTCTAACTGGGCAAGAGGTCCTTTCTCAAGTGGGTGTTCCTCTTTTATTTAGCAGGGGAAGAATAACTGGCCTTCCTTACCCCAGCAGTGTCTTCTCTAGTGGTTTCAGCTGGTGTTCTTTTGCATTTTAGATTGTAAGCCCTTTTGGGATAGGGACCCATTAGCCATTCTTTTTTTTTTTTGCATTTTCTATGTAAACCGCTTTATGAACTTTTTAGTTGAAAAGTGACTGTAGATAGATAGAATTCCAACTTTGCGTCCCAGTCCTATCCACGCTTTTCTGGGAGTAAGCCCCATTTAGTATAATGAGTCTTACTTCTGTGTAACCATGCATAGGATTGGAATCTTAGCAGGATTACTGAACAAGTGCCTAACACCACCTCTTCCTAAAATGCATGAAGAGAGTATCCCATCACGAAAATCAGCTGTGAAGTGGACATGAAAATAGATAGCATCGTGCAATTTCACATCTGGATATGTGTTTCTTTTAAAGTAATGTGGAAAGTGACCCTAAGGTCATGGCTCCCCTCAATTTTTCAGAACATGTCGGAGATAGCATGTGAGTGGAGAAAGCCACCACTTGACTTTCTTTGCACAGGACTGTAAAAAATTCTTCTTATTAAGTTATTTTGTGTGAGGCCTTTCTGAACAACTTCAGTAAACAAGAGAAAACATTATATTCTATCCACTCTGAAAGCAGCACGGCAGGGGTTAAACACGTACAAGGAATCCTGATATATTCAAGTAGTTTATTTCTCCAGGCTTACAAATTTGATTACTATGGAGTACAAAGCTATTAAAAACATGACCTTTCTATACTGTACATCTTGGCAAGAAGCCAAATAATAACTTTGTTTGACTTGCTCAGTACAATGGAATGCCTATTCAGCTGGAAATACAATGACTTTTCTTGACTGAATATTATACCTGGAAGATTAAATGTTCATCATGAGTTTAAGGCACACATATCGAGACATTATTTCAGAGTCGTGGCAGCCAGCACCATTCAGCAATTACATTTTTCTCTCTGACATGAATTGAGACCTAGGCCTGCACACTTCCGACTTGTTGGGGTCACATCAGAGGCAAGAGTGGTGGAGAAGAACACTTGTTACCAACCTTGTGCACTTATTCTGACTGGTGTGGAATAAGAAACTACAGTTGCAATCCTGAGCCCCAGTTATGCCAGCAGAAGTCTCAAGCTGGCCTGGGGATGTCACAAAAAAGCCATAAGGCACTTCTGTACCACTCTTGGGGGTAGTGGTAAGCCAGTGCACATTCATGCACTGGTCTCCACATACCACCACGGGAGATTCTTGAGTTGTGCTGTCCTAAATTGTATTGAGTCTTGCCTCTCTTGCATTAACTGGATGCCTTATAGCTTCTGCCCAAACTGTCCCCTCCAAAATGGCTTGAAATACTCATCCAGAACAATTTCACAGTTGCCTTACTACAGGGAGTGGCATAGTACCAGGGTGACCAGACCCTAAAGTCAAAATGTAGGATGTGGTCACCCAAGAACTTTTAATGTAATAAATGCAAAAACCCAATGTAGGACATCCTACATTTTGTCCTACATTAAAAATCAAGAGTATGCCCACTGACTTGATGGGCTTACTTCTGAGTAGACAGAAGGGGTGCTTACCTTGGCACTGTGCTGGGGAGGCTCCAGTGTCTGGCCTTCTGGGGTGGGTGGAAGGCCTTCTGGGGGTGGGTTGGGAGGGTGCTTTGGGACGTTGGGGGGACGATATAGCCAGCCACAGCTTAATTTTTAAAAAAATATTGTCTGTGCATACATGCGCAGCCTGTTCTTTCCTATAGGGTTCCTAGAGAGGTGCTTCAGCGTAGGCAGAAATCTCTTCTGCACTTACTGGCACACACCTCAAATTAGGAAGTGAAAGTGCTGGTCAGGAAAGGACCAAACAGACTAGTCCAGTGGCCAAAATCTGGACTTGTCTGGCCAATTCTGGCTTTTTGGACAGCCTACATAGTACCATAAGTATTGGAGGGGCCACATGCACCATTCAGGGTGACCGTCTATTCTCTTTTTTCAGGACATATACTGGAATTTAAACTTGCATCCTCAAAAAAACTTCAGTGTCCTCCTTTTCCTTGTATTCTCGTAGCATGTAGCCAGCTTGTAAGTAAAAAACTGCATGTAATAAATTATATGTATTAGTTTCAAATTTAATAAGTAATACGGCGTTTAAATTAGCCACATCAAAGCAATATACAGTATATTGTGTTTTTTTTTGCTTTAATTTTACCATGTCCTACATTTTAGGGGCCTTGTCCGCTTTTTTGGTTATGGCCTGTGTGGTCATCCTGTGTAAGAGATAAATCTCCCCCCTAATGAACACTTACTGGCAATATTGGCCCTTGCATTGCTGTCTCTGGTGCTGAGCAGGAGTGACTGTTTTTAAGGTGCCTTGTGACCAGGATGACCATGGCTGTAATCCTAAAGACATGTTCCTGGGAGTAAGACACAATCAACACAATGGGCTTACTTTTGAGAAGACATAGATAGGATTGTGCTTCATATGTCATAACCACATAAGAGGACAAGCCCCCCCAATGTAGTACATAAAATAATTTACGGTAAGCACTGCACTACTTACTAAATGTAAAACTATTACATAAAATTTATTACATATAGGGTGCAATCCTAACCTAAGAACAACTCGTTAGTCTTTCCATTCCTGTGGTGATGCTGTGTCTATGTAGTGGCTTAACCCTCCCCCAGGTGTGGTGCAAAAGTGCCTTACAGTGTGACATTCCCAGGCCAGCACAGGTTTTGTGCCAGCCTACATGGAGATTACGATTGCATTCATTATTTTTTATAATTTCTTAATGACATGAGGGCCACATGCTGCCTATTCATAAGGAAAAGGAGGACAGTGAAGTTTTTTCTAGGTCAAGAGGCTAAAAAGAGGACATGTCTTGGAAAAAGAGGACATATGGTTACCCTGGTTGTGACCCCTGCAATATGTATTGCACAAGCGGTTAAAACGCTGTGCCTGTTAACCAGCAGGCCAGGGTTCGAGACCTGGGTCGGCCCCACAAGACAGGGTGAGCTCCTGTCCTTAGCCCAGCTCTGCGATGCCAGCTGGATCCAATCGTATCGGCTCTGCCTTTCCATTGGAGTAATTCAGTGGCATGGAGAGGGGGGATTTGCTGCTTGGGTAACAGCCTATCCTCCATAACAATCCAACCCATGCTTTCATGCTTCGCATGCAGCATATGCAGTGCCAAGCACGATACCATAGTCTTCCAAGACTGATGGAGGCCTGCCTCATAGTTGTACTACTGCCACTTCACATATAGCAGAAGTATTCATCTAAAATCTAAGTGCGCAAAGTATCTTTGTCAAGTGACTAAAATATCATAGAGGTTTTCTCAAGAGCCCTGGTCGCCTACAGCTTCCTGTTGCGCCTACATCCAGTGGCACTCCTGTGTTAGTGTGAAATGGCCCCTATGTTCCCAACTGGAGTAGGCTGGAAGAATACAGTACTGAGCCTCAGCATCAGCGCATGCTTCTGCCGTCTCCATGAGGGAAGCTGCTACAGGTAAAATTAACTTGGAGATAATTTACAGCTGAAATCCTTCATAGACTAATTTTTCACCTCTACCAAGTCTGTGTTAGCAACATGAATGCGGGCCGCCTAAATTTAGACTCATTGCGGCGCACTTGCAAGTTAAGTATTTTGGAAGTGTGAAAACACTGATTCATAGTTTCCAGTTTGGAACATAGTAGGTGCAGAAAGGAAACGTAGCATATTCATAGTCTCAGAGTTGTAGGGCAAAGTGAATGGTTGACTTTAACCTTCTATTGGCACATTAATTTGATGTGTGTTCAGAAAGAAGGATTAGCATTTGGATAGAGCATGAACAAGGAATCACAAACAAGGAACGCATCAGGGGGAAAACAATCTGAACCTGCTGGCCATGCCCTGACATTGAGGCATGTGCTGGCCAGTGGTGGGCCCAGCCTGGCCCAACAACCGGTTTCCCAGAAGTGGGCAGGACCAGGCTGGGTCAGGTGGCGGGGCCTGTGTCAGGGGAGGGGCCGGGGTCAGTGGGTGGGGCCGGAGTCAGTGGGTGGGGCCAGGGAGAATTTAAAGGGGAATTTTTTTTTAAATCTAAAAATTTGAAAATTTAATTTAAAAAAAAAAAAATCTAAGTTTTTGTTAGTGCCCCCCAGCAACCCTAACCACACTTTCCTGGGAGTAAACCCCATTGACTGTCATGGGACTTACTTCAGAGTAGTCATGCAGCATGACTACTCTGAAGTAAGTCCCATGACAGTCAATGGGGCTTACTCCCAGGAAAGTGTGGCTGGAACTGCAGACTGAGAGCCCAATCCTAAGCATGACTACTCTGAAGTAAGTCCCATGATAGTCAATAGGGCTTACTCCCAGAAGGTGTGGATAGGGTTTCAGCAGCCTCAGAACCTAAGCCTAAGCATTACTACTCTAAAGTAAGTCCCATGACAGTCAAAGGGGCTTACTCCCAGGAAAGTGTGGATAGGGTTGCAGCAGCCTCAGAGCCCAATCCTAAGCATGACTACTCTGAAGTAAGTCCCATGACAGTCAATGGGGCTTACTCCCAGGAAAGTGTGAATAGGGTTGCAGCATCCTCAGAGCCCAGTCCTGTTCAGGTCTACTCAGAAGTAAGCCCTATTATAGCCAATGGGGCTTACCCCCAGGAAAGTGTGAATAGGGTTGCAGCAGCAACCAGCTGTCCTTTCCCTGGCCGCTGGGGCTTGCCAGGCTGCTGCTTAGAGTGGCAAATTTAAAAGTGCCCGGCCAGCCTCTTTAACTCTTTAACTGCCACTCCAGCGGCCGGGAAATTGGAATAACCAGTTCTGGCGATCCAGGGCAATCCGGTCTCAGCCCACCTGTGGTGCTGGCCATACAGCTTCTCCATGCATAATATGGGGTCCAGAGTTCCTAAATGTGTAGAGCCTTAAGAACATAAGAATAGCCTCCACTGGATCAGGCCAAAGGCCCATCTAGTCCAGCTTCTTGTATCACACAGCAGTCCACCAGAAGCCTCAAAGAGCACATAAGTCACCTGTATCCAGGTGCCCCTCCCTCATCTGGCATTTTGAGGTTGTCCACCTCTACACACACCCTCGTGGCTTGTAACCCTTGATGGTCCTTCACTGCATGGTGAACCTTCTACTTGTATTAACTGCTGTCTCTTGTCATGATTTCTGGGGATCCTGAAGGTGTTTTTGAGAGGTCTTGAGCTTGTGGACCAATTCAGGTTTATCAGCTCTCCAAAATCTAATCTTCTTGACTGGTGGAGCTTCCTGAGTGGAGGTGAATTATCAGTGCTTACTGAAGCCTGTTGAGGATGGGAGATGTGTAATGTGGGCAGAGTCTGCTGTGTTCATGATTCTGGTGGTACACAAAAGGGGGGGGTCCACGTGACTGCCCCCAGACTCCACCTGTTGCCTCCAGGTTCTCCCCAGAGGACAGTGTGATGCCGTTTCTTGGGAGTTGAACAAGGACATTACACCGACGAGTGCTGGTTCAGAAAATGGAAGAAGGTCTCATGCAGTTCTGAGTTGGTCCTCTCAAGACAGTGTTGAGCACAATATCTGATCCAGATGACTTTAACAATCAGTTCATAGACATTTTGATTTGTTGCTTCTTTAATATGGAGAGCTCTGTTTCAAAGGTGCTTTCAGTAGTATGATTTCA
The DNA here is from genome assembly GCA_030015325.1 of Cryptoblepharus egeriae. Taxonomy (NCBI): domain Eukaryota; kingdom Metazoa; phylum Chordata; class Lepidosauria; order Squamata; family Scincidae; genus Cryptoblepharus; species Cryptoblepharus egeriae. The sequence goes on from JAREYC010000004.1 coordinate 10,852,316, forward strand.
CATGCAGAGCTGACAAAAAGGGAAATTTCGTGGGGTATAATCTCAAGCCATTTCCAGGAAACTGGCAATGATGACCGAACATGCTACTAGCTTTCTTTTCAGAAAACTGCTCCATTGAATTCTTTCTAAAACGAGGAATAACTCCAGGTAAATTTGATGGCATGTAATGATTTGTTAACATTAGAAAAACTAGGGAGAAACCCATGCTCTTTGTTTCAGATCTCTGCAGAACGTGGTGCATTTTATCCCCTTACAGCCACATTTCATTGTGGACATTTTGGAATTAATTGATCTATAACCTTCCTGCTTGTAACAAACCCACTTCAGAGAGATAGTTGAGTGCCAAATAGCTATTACTGTGGATCGATCAAGTGGAACATGATAGCAGGTTCAACCAAAAAAGAGAAATATGCACATTAAAAAAATATGAATAGTGAAGACACCTTTACAGAATGGAATAACTGATAAACCATTTTCGAATTAGGCAAAAATGAGTGCGAGGAGGTGCTGGTAAGAGGCGTACCAGTACATTTGTCTTTGGGTATCCTTGAACCAAATGCGACACTGACACAATGAATCCAAACCATACTTGTTGTGGATATTTGCATCTGCAATTGTGTGTCAAACACAGAAGATATTCCATTAAGGCAGATTTTTACATTACTTTTTATTCAGGGGAAGTTCAATTAGGTTCAACTACACATCAGCTTACATGAAATAAGCCGCCCCCCACTTTGTAACATCAACCATTATATCTGCAGGTCTATGGCTTCCTTTGGTTTTGATCCAAGAGTGGAAAATCATGAATATTTACTGTGTTCTTACTTTAGAAGTCACTCCTGATCATAACTGGAATAGGACTTATATGAGTTAATGTTATTTTAAGGCATAAGTTGGACAATCAGACGCAGGAGCATATCTTCACTTTGGCTGATGTGAACCAGCAGTTGCTTTTGGCTTTCAGAAATCTTTTATCAAGCTTATCCTGTTCTATTTACTCAACATTTTCACTGCCATTAATCTGTCTCAAATGGTTTGAATCTTCCCAGAAATTGGGCAGTGACACCATCATTGACTTCTTAAGTCCACCAAGCACCAACCTGCTTGGACTTCAGTAGGAAATGCTAGTAGAGGGGCATATAGCTGGACTATAGCAAAGAATTCAAAGAACAGCACAGGTGGCCATAAATCTTTGAAACTAATGGTACTGGAGGAAAGGCAGAACATAATTATTTATGTAGTCCTTGTCTCCATTTTCTTTCTTCCCTTCTATACCACTGAGCCACTTCTTACCTGGTAGTTTCATCCAACTGGCTGTGATGGCAATGCATATAATTGGGTTTACAAGCATCTACCACATCAGAGATGAAATTGTGTATCAACCAGATCCTATGAATTGTCATAGAAAACAGAATTTAAGGGCACTTTGTGCAAATGAGGTAATAGAGCAAAGGAAAATGGTACGAAAGAGAATGAGCTTTTCACACACTTTGAAAAGTGTTTTTTTAAACTCAGAGAAAGGAACATAATAAATAATGGAAGGAGCTTTGGTTCAATTGGCATATCCATAGACTGGCCTAGACTGTGCTATAGACACTGTCTGCGGAAAAGATTAGAAGGATGAGCTGCTGCTTGTCCTTGATACCACCATCCTGGGAGAATATCGGTGAATAACTGCATAATGGAGCAATAAGCACCGTATTAGATGATACAAGCCAGTCTGCATTTTGCCTAGAGAGGACACACACACTCGCACAAACACAGGGATCAAAAAGGGACGTAGTCAGTGTTTTTTTTATAAATAACATCACATAAATCCTAAACTCTATGGGTCATATTCATGATTAATTGCATTCCACTGACATTAGGCTGAGTCATTATCAGCAAGCTGCCTCTCAACACTTGCGATGCTGTTAATTATTGTTGTCTTGCTCTAAGGGATGTTTTCAAAACAGTCTCCCATTCTGCAACTGTAATGGCGCTAAGAAGAACTTAATAAGCCAGCTTTCCGAGCAGGCTTCGATACTTAAAAAACAAAAGAAAAACAAGGCCAAAGGGGAAAAAAGCCCGCTGCCAAGATGCTCAGAATAATTTAGTGGTACCTCTGATTTATCAGGCTTTACAAAAGGTGTTTCTGGGATGAGGTTAGATGTCAACATCTGACTCGGATTTCAAATGAAAAGAACCAACACTGAACGGTCTCATGCAGAACAAGTGTCATACAGGGCCAACTTCAATGGATTCTAACTTCAACTACCTGCTTACAGAAGCTTTTTGTAAAAATCAAGCTCTCATTATTACACATCTCATGAGCAGTTGAAAAATTAATGTTCTGTCAACCTAGCTGAAATGCTATTGATAGTCTTCATAGTGGATTATGCAACCAAGAGGGAAAATAGAACTGAATTTGTGAACTGGAGTTTAATATTATGTTTCAAAGTTGCCACATCAGTTAAAAAACTGGTCAGATATTGTCAGCTGATCAGTTAGTTGACCACCTATGATTTAACCAAACTCAAATCATTGCCCTATATTCCAAGATGTGTGGCTGTGGGTGGCGCAAGTGGCTAAGACACTGTGCCTGTTAACCAGCAGGCCAGGGTTCAGCCCCACAAGACAGGGTGAGCTCCTGTCCTTAGCCCAGCTCTGCGACGTCAGCTGGATCCAATCGTATCGGCTCTGCCTTTCCATTGGACTATTTCAGTGGCATGGAGAGGGGGGATTTGCTGCTTGGGTAACAGCCTATCCTCCATAACAATCTAACCCAGGCTTTTGTGCTTTGCATGCAGCATATGCAGCGCCGAGCACGATACTGTAGTCTCTTAAGACTGACGAAGGCCTGCTATTCCAAGATATAGGTGCTGTTCACTTAGCATAACTGACTTTAAAAGTGTAATTATATTTTAAACAATATTTTTAAAAAGCTCTTTGCTGAGCTAGCACTGCTAGGCTGGTGCAGATCCATCTATCTTGTGCTGGCCTAAGTGGACTTATGCTGCTCAGGTCTTTTTTGGTGCATTAGGCCAGCCCAAGTGCCAGATAGGCTGGCCTAGGCGCACTTCAGATTTGCAGCCTAAGTAAGTGAATCTTTCAAAGAGCTTTTAATTTGAATATTTTTTAGCTTTCAAAAAAAATTTCCACATGGCATTTTATTGTGCTTTGCTGCATTTTAGTCGAACCAATTCAGAAGGCTTTTCTGTGTTGTGGTATAAACATTTAATAAAGGGGGGAGAGGATGCTCTTAACTGGATGCACGATAAATGCTGCAAGATAAATAATGCAGTGACATTTTTGTCAAGGGATTATTATCCAAATTCTGGTTGGTGGACAAAGTTGCCAGCCAGAATCCTTGAGGACAGGATAATGGCACAAACTCAGTTTAAAAGCAGAAACTCTAGCAAAGACAGTTCACAAACCAATTTTCTGCCGTCCATTAGAACATTTCACCTTATCTCTGGTGATAGTAAGGTTTTAAAAGCCAGCCCTGAGCTCCCCTAACGGAGAATTTTCACACCAGCGGTTGCAATGCATTTCAAGCAAACTCACAATGCATCCTGACACCTTTAGACTGGCAGATGGGATTATACTGTTCCTTTCCAAAGCTGAAACTGTCTTTAGGACTGGGTGGCTTTGTTTAAAATGCATAAAAACAAAACAACACCATCTTTTGTAAAAATATCAGAACCAAAACACTAAAAACACCACATTTTGTCATTAAAGATATTTTCCAGAAATTAAAATAGATTATGTTTCCTGTTAGAGATAATACTGTGCTTTCATATCTCCTACTTAGGGCACAATCCAGAGTAACTACGGGAGCACGTAAGAGACATTACATGCACTCGTAGTTACTGCACCACCTAGTAAAAACCTATGGGAATTTCATATTGCAAATCCAGAGTAACTTGTTCTTACTCCGGAGCAAGGACTCCCCATAGTTACTCTAGATTTCACCCTTAGTGTCTTAGTACCTTCTGGGGCAGTGACTACATTTGGGCTACACTGTCCTATACAGTACATAAGGTGGTGCATTTTCATGAGGATTTTATGACTATCCCTGGTTATTTTCCCCAGTGATCCACAGCACACATTTTGGAATCATTGCCTTGAGTCTTCTTCAGGGCTCTTAGGAAAACACTGATCTTGCAAAGGTAGTTCACCGTTTGGGAAAAGGATTGACAAGCAATATGTTCCCTGACATGAAATGAGCCTCTGTGCCAGCTGCAGCTGTAAAACTATTCCCTTGAAAGCACTGAACAAAGCATATTGGAAAGAAGTCAAGCTCCAGGGATGATCCATGTACACCAGTATGCCAATGATGGGGGCTGGGGAGGGTTGGCAGTGAGTAATTATATCTGCTCCTAAACTAAAGAAAGATTTGAGAGTATTTTTATTTAAGACAAATATCTATATGGTTCAGACACACCCATACTGCCCCACTGTATATTGATCTGAACATTTGTCTGGTGCCTTTTTGTCAAGGATGGACCTGCTATGCTATTCCATAGCACAATTATAATAAAAATAAAAAGCATGGGGGGACATTAGAGGCAGAAGAGCAAAACCTTTCACTTATGAAACAGGTACAGTTATCTATGTTCTTCCTATGCATCCCTATTATTGACTTGTACCACATTTCTACCCAGTAACAAAGAACAAATACCTATTGTTTGGGTAACTACGTAGATTGATTGCTGCCACGTGGTGCCCAAGAGGATCATCTTTGAACTTTGGTAATCAATTTTCAGCCCAATCCAGAGCAACTAATCTGTCCACATAAGAGCCCTTAGGTTGCCCTATCTAACACTAGGTTGGAGCAACTGCAAGATGCTCCAGCCCAGTTACTCTGAAGGAGGCTTAGGGCAGAGCAAGGCAAGATAGGGTGCCCTAAGAGAGGTGGACCTGCTCTGCCCTAACTGGGGCAGCCTAAGCAGCTCAGGAGAGGCAAGTTGAGGGCATGTTTAGCATTGCCTAGGGCAGAGCAGTTACTCTGTATCCAGAGCCTGTTTCCAAGGCAGAAATGCCCTCTTCCAGCCCTCAGAGTTATACCACCTCAGGAGCAGGTATAGTAATGAGTAGACCCATAGAGGTCCATGATAAGGCCTGAGTAAGAATGGCAGTGCTGACCAAAAATCTGAGTTCTTGGCCAGCCTAGCTGCAACCCCTTCCTCTCAACCTCAGGATATGGAACAAACTACGGCTGCCCACAAACCTCAGGATACAGCAGGCCACTCCAAGAAGCCCCTTGTATTCACTGTAGAATGTACTGGCATCTCATCAGGGACTCCTTATAAGGCAGGCACCCAGTGGCGTCACCAGACTGGTGCGGCTGGTGTGGGCTGCATTGGGGATGCGCTCTGTATGGGGTGATGTGCCGGAGGAGTTTGACTGTCCTTTGGTAGGCCCCAGGCATCAGCACACCCATTCAGGCCTGCTCCAAGGCGGAGCAGCAGCCAGAAGCTGCCATTTGTCTGAGGAGCTGGCCTGAAAAGCCATCTGAGGTGCACTGCGCAGAAACACACTGAGCATGCCGAACAGCTTCAGAGGAGACTTCCTTAGAGCAGAGAAAGTCCGCGCCTCTGCACAGCCATTTGGCCTCACTCAGGAGGCGGAGCGGCAGCCGAATGGCTTCAGAAAGAGTACTGCACAGGCACCAACTCTGACGCCTGCACAGTCTCCCCCGAAGCCAAAAGGCTTCAGAAAAGTACTGCGCAGGTGTCAGAGATGGTACCTGCGCCAACTTTGGTGACTGTGCAGTCCAGGTGGGGGGGGGGGGGCACATCCCAGGGATGATGCACAGACTTCCGCACCAGGTGATGTGCAGAGTCATGTCACCACTGTAGGCACCACAGCTGTTCCTTGTTCAGTGTGATCTGAGGGGTGTCTCCTCAGGAGCAAGTCTTCCCCTTGTGTCAATTACTTAGCATGCTCTGGAGCAGTTAGGGCAGCCCAGGCTTCCTGACTCTCTGGATTCAACATAACTTTCTGCTCTGGATACAGAATAGTTAGGAGAGTGCAGTTAGGTCAGAGCAGGCTGAATTTGCTCTGGATTGCAGCCTTAATATATGTTCTTCAACTTCCTATATAAGGGCTTGCCTATACTTCAGTAACCAAATCAATATGGAAAGGTAAAAATCAGGTCTTGATCACCCCAATTCAGAGAGAAAGTGGATTCCATGCCACACTTCGGAACCAATTCCCATAGGAACTTCCCAAGAATCAACCCATTTATATTTCATTTAGTTTTGTATTCATTTATTTGGCCCTCTTTGGATTCAAATTTTGGTAGATTTACAACATTTAATTTTTTTCCAAATGACATTTGGAAAATGGTTTAATTTTTTCCAAATTTGGTTTAATTTGGTTTAATTTTTTCCAAATGACATTTAATTGTATTGGTGTCATTAGTGGAACTGACATTGACACTTGAAAACAATGCAGTCTAACCCCCAAATCCAGAGTAACTATGGGAGCGCTTAAGAAACCTTACATGCACCCGTAGTTACTGCACCACCTAGTGAAAACCTATGGGAAATTCATATTGGAATCCAGAATAAGTTGTTCTTACACCGGAGCAAGGACTCCCCGTAGTTACTCTGGATTTTGCCCTAAATAAATCTATTTTTGAAATCTATAAATCTAAATAATACTTTTTTCCTTAAGAAAAATTCGTCACTAACCTCTCCACCAAAAGCAGGAGAAACATCTCAAAACAAAAGCATGTTAATTCTTCTGATGTGCTCACGGCCCTCTCTCTTTCTTGGCCACACTTGGATGCATTGAAGTAAACCAGATGGTATTTATAGAAGCCAATTTTCATTGAAGCCCTTGATGGTCTCAGTGTTTCTCTGAGATCCAATGCATATTAACTGAAACCAAATACATTTCTGAAATGGAATAGGTTGTTACTGAACCAATTCAGGTCTTTCATGGCTCATTTGCATAGTTTCAAACTACATTTGAAGCTGATCGATATATATTCTCCCTGATTCAGCATCTCCAAAGGACCTATTTGGAATCTTAGGTGCACATGGAATCCCACCTGAATAGAGGGAGCCCCATTTTTTTCTCAGGGTTGGGAACACAACAAGACATGCCATGGTCACGTGAAATTACTGCAAAACCTTGTTTTCAGAACTGGGCAACTCATTCCTACACATGATTTGTACCACTGGAGGTGCCTTGAACCAGATTCTGTTTGCACCATCAAGCACATTTGCTTTCAAGAGTTGCTGGTCATGGTCAGACCCACACTGGCCAAGGAAGTTCTTGTGCCAGCCAAGGAAGGTAGGTTTGTGCTGGGCTGGGCTGTGCAGGAGGTAGGAAGAGGGTAAATGGGGCGGGGGGAGGACAGGGCCCATAAGAGGGTGGGATTATCACTACTGGGTCTGGCAGCCTTACATGGGCTTGCAGCTAAATATCTGGTAGCTATGGAGGGCTGTAGTGGCTTAATGGTTAAGATGCTTTGCATGTTGACCTGAATGTTGGTAGTTCAAATCTCAAGTACTATGCAAAGCCCCATAGGGCACGCTGGGATGTGACTGGAGTCACATAATATCCCCTTACCCTAAGGTGATCTTTAGTAGCTTCCAAACATGTGTGCAGTACAGAGTAGGCTTAGATTAGGATTACATGCAAAAAAGCATTTGTCACCTAAAGACACACTAAAGACCTGAAGTCAACGCTATCCCCTTGCTGTGAAGAGGAGGAGGCCTCCATTTAACTTGGCAGGGTTCTGAAAACTGTCTGGGAAGCCCACCGCCCTGAAATCTCCTTTAAGACTGTAATTTCGAACAAGTTGGTGCTTTAGAATTACTATTATTACACCAATATTTGAACATAGACTAGGGAGACCAGCCACTCCTTCTCTCTTCTCCCCGGCAACACTGAAACTCTTATGAATGTAGAAAATAAAGCTAAAAATTATTTCAATCTGAGGGTTCAGGCAGTCGCCTTTCTCTGCCCCATTATTCAAGAAACGTTCTTTGAAGACATCAGCAAGCTTATTCGGGACTTCCCGGATTTAAAACATTTGCTAAAAGGAGGAAAGACACCTGTCCCTTCCTAAAGGGAAAGAGGACTTACGGCTTTGGCCAGTGCAAGGAATTATTTCAGACTTTTTAAGTAAAACTTCTCATTTAAAAAAGTGCAAGGTTGGGTTTTTAAAATTCAATTCACGGTGAAACAACAACAAAAAAGAGACACCCTTTACTTCTTAGGATTGGTCTTCAGAGACGAGACATTTCTCAGGGCAAAAATTAAGATTCCTTTTTATACAGTGCCAGTTTTTTTTAAAGTATCTCTTCTGAGATGCTAAGTATTCTTATCAAGGACTGATGAGATTGCAAGAGTCACTCAACACCTCCCTTGGCCCACTTTCTAGAGCTGTGTTGGCTAGTTTCTTCTGCTTTGTAAAGAAATACCGTACTTTTATGCCTTTCAGGAGCATTATATGCGAGTATTGACTAGGACTCACTAATGTGTTATTCTGCATTAAAAATACCCATCACCTTTCCTTTGCAATCCTACCTAGGGAAGATAGGTCAGGATTCAAAGAAGTGCATGCATGTGTATGTGTATACTTGTGTGAGAGTAATTGAAAGGACACTGGTCTCTGGTGCAGCCCAATAGTGACAGGTGCCTCTTGTTGCCTAGTGCTGCCCGTTGGTGCCTAATAGAGAGGCTCAGTGCCCTGTGGTCTCTGGTGGTGCTCACTGCATGGTGCCGCCAAGTGGTGCCTGATGCGTGGTGGTACCCGGTAAATGGAAGGATGCCCAGTGCTCACTGCCCACTAATACCTGCTGCCCACTGGTGCCTGGTGGTGCCCACTGCCCGATGGTGCTTAGTGCCCAATATGGAGGCCCGGTACCTGCTGCCTGATGGTGCTCATGGCCAGGTGGCGCCAGCTGCCTGCTGGTAACTGCTGGCTATTGCACGGTGGTGTCCAGTGGTACCTGCTGTCTGATGATGCCCAGTAGGGTGACTGGTGCCTGCTGATCCCCACCACTTCCCCCTGGTGCATGGTGCCTGTTAGTATATTTTTGGGTTTTGGTTTTGAATATCAATGTTTGTTTAAAGGTGCTTGTAGTGAGGTGATTAGAATCAGGTGTAAGTAATCTAGTAAGCACCAGCAGGCCTCCGTCAGTCTTGAAAAAATTGTATTGTACTCGGCGCTGCATATGCTGCATGCGAAGCACGAAAGCCTGGGTTGGATTGTTATGGAGGATAGACTGTTACCCAAGCAGCAAATCCCCTCTCTCCATGCCACTGAATTAGTCCAGTGGAAAGGCAGAGCCGATACAATTGGATCCAGCTGCGTCGCAGAGCTGGGCTAAGGACAGGAGCTCACCCTGTCTTGTGGGGCCGACCCAGGTCTCAAACCCTGGCCTGCTGGTTAACAGGCACAGTGTCTTTACAGCTTGCGCCACTCATAGCCACTTAGTAAAACAAACTGCATTAGAATATATGTATTCTATCAAATGTTATGGCAATTTAACCAGAAAATGAAAACACAAAATCCTATGAAACAAAAATGGATTTTTTGAATCCAAACTTTCCCATGTTAGTGATGGCTGTGAGAGTATGGAACTAATAAGGTGTTAATATGAATCAGCTCTCAGAACATATATCATATACAGTATCATAAAGCAGTTACCCATGCAAACTGGGTAAACAGGCACTTCTAAGTGGTTCTCCTCTTACATTTAGCAGGGAGAGAACAACCATTTCTCTTGGCACCAGCAGTTTCCCTAATCAACAAAGGACACAATTTTCATTTTTTTTTACTTACCGTAATTAAATTTGATTTTGTTGTGGGAGGGGGAGGAACAAATCTTCTTTCCACCAGGTAGCAAATAGATTCTTTAGGTATGCTACTAGCAGACCAAATGGGTGGTGAACTGCTGAGGAGGAGGAGGCAGGTTTTTTTCCCAATTTTCTTTTTAAAAATACCCTGGGATGATGTCACTTCCAGTTGTGAAATCACTTCTGAGGCTACATTTTGAACTTCAGACCAGGCTACATGATCATTAGCTACGCCACTGAGCAATATAACTGTCTCACATAGCCCGTTATCTTTAAGAGATGCATTCCTCTTCCTTGGATCCATGTTGAATTATGTTGAATTTTTATGTTGGATTTTTACATATAATCTTTATGTGGAATTTCATTCGCTTCTAGTTAGAGTCTCTGGTGGTAATGTGCAGTAGTAGATGGAACATCTATAAATTCAAACATCATTATATGTCCTATTTTGATTGTATGATATATCAGGCTGTAGAGGACGGCGATATCTTTTGTGCTCCTTAATTCTAGTAGTGAATGAATACATCGTGGTTCCTATGTGTAGACTTTGTTGCAACCTCAGAGTATGCAATACAATGCTGGACAGGGTCATCAACAGGTGGTGCGGTTGGTGTGGCCAACACCGGGTGACTCACTCCAGGGGGATGATGTGCTGGAGGAGTTTGACACTCCTCTGGTGATCATAGTGCTCCCAGACAAGCGTGCATGCCTGAAACTCCAGGCATTCCCACTGGTCTGGGAGTGCTCTGAGCCCAGCATGCATGCCCAGAGCTCTGGGCATGCGCACTGGGCACAATAAGTGTGTCGGTGTCCAGAGTGCATGCCCGGAACTCCGGAGATGCATAGAGGGCCAGGAGTGCCCAGGTCTCTCATCATGCATGTTGGGCACCAGCGCTTTCAGTTGCCTCAGATCCTCTTTGGAGCAGAACTAAATGAGCGCAGGTGCCTACTGCACATGCCCACAGCTCTGGGCATGCACAGTGGGTCAGGAGTGCCCTAGACACTGCATATGCCTGGACTTCTGGGAATGCACACTGAGCATCAGTGCATCGGGGGAGGGGGGTGATGCACATCCCAGGAGTGAGACGCTTACCACCCCCCAAACAAGGTGATGCACATTCTTGCGTCGCCCATGGTCCTGTACATGTCTTGGGTGGGATGTTGTTGGGGGGGGGGGGTTTGTCGGGGCTGGTCTCTGGATGTCTTATGAATTTCGTTGTATGGCTATACAATGACAATAAATTATTATTAACTTATTAACTACATGACAAAAGATGCCTTAGATCCTTAGGGTTCAGGATCATAGCCACTACCAAGGTTCAGGCTATGTTCTTCCCAGACTTGAAATGACCCATCCCTGCTTCTGAACCACCTTCCCACTGCCTCTCCACTCCCTGGCACAAATCCTTCATCAGCAGCCACATGGCTGGATGCAGAGTTGGCAGAGAGATGCACTCTAGTTGAACTTATTTATGAGAAACCATAGGATTGTGCTGTGGGTGGTTCTGTTCAAAAGATCCTAAAATAAAATGTGAATAAGATGACCCTTCTTGACAAAAATATGGGAAACATCACCTCCCAAGGCCAGGCATAAGGCCATTTCCACCTAAGAAATGGTCAAGCGAATTTGGGACTCATCTTCAAAGGTCAATAAGCTTCATGTAGCAGACAACACTGTCAAAGAAGTGACAAGTCCTCCTTTACATTGTGGAGTAGTTACATTCTATGCCATGACACAAGATTAATATAGGCCCTGTTAAAAAGATGTGTAAAACTATCTGAAAAACAAAACAAAACTTTCTTTTAAGAAAAAAAACAACAACGTGACATCTAACAGAATTCATCAGTTTTTTTTATCTCTCCTGATGCAGATAGTACGGTATCCCTGCTTTGGTAACTTTACGCGAGTACCTCTCAAAAAATGTGCAGTTAATGATTTATTAATAATTAGTTTAAATAATTTACTTTACAACTGAATTAACATGCTGGCAGAGTTGCATAGAATTCCATCAGGGGAGCAAATGCCTTTTAAGAATCTAAGTAATTTAATTAGCATATTCTTTCAACCCACCTCCATGGATTTTTTTTCTCTTACTGCTAGTGGATGTCTGTTCGAGAATGAAAAGTATGTTTTCCTTTGTTGCTCAGTGCACGGAAAAAGTGGTTAAATTTCAAGAGAATGGTGTTGGGAAAAGCAGGTTTATGTCACTTGTTTGGATAAAAGTCCAGATGAGGTTTTCAAATGAACTGAGATGGCTAGAGTTGATTTTTTTTATGGCTGTGGGTAGCGCAAGTGGTTAAGACACTGTGTCTGTTAACCAGTAGGCCAGGGTTCGAGACCTGAGTTCCCACAAAACAGGGTGAGCTTCCTGTCCTTAGCCCAGCTCTGCGACGCCAGCTGGATCCAATTGTATCGGCTCTGCCTTTCCATTGGACTAATTCAGTGGCGTGGAGAGAGGGGATTTGCTGCTTGGGTAACAGCCTATCCTCCATAACAATCCAACCCAGGCTTTCATGCTTCACATGCAGCATATGCAGCGCCGAGTACAATACAATTTTTTCAAGACTGACGGAGGCCTGCTGGTGCTTACTAGAATACTTACATCTGATTCACCTGGAGAGGGGGGATTTGCTGCTTGGGTAACAGTCTATCCTCCATATCGCTCTACCCAGGCCTTCATGCTTCGCATGCAGCGTCAAGCACGATACCATAGTCTTTCAAGACTGATGGATGCCAAGTAAGTAGAGTTGATTTTTGAAACCAGTGGCTTTAATTCTCTCCAGCAGAATGTATCATTTGGAGTCAGGTCATAAACAGGGGAAGGGAATCTCAACTCTCTTTTCCATGATGTGCTAGAGGTTTTGCACCAGCCACAGATTC